>CM067881.1:245000-5045000 GCA_034621355.1 Mycalesis mineus
TAGTGTATGTTTGTGTGTGAGTTAAATGAGTTTCATACTTGCCATCCGTCACCGACTGGAGTGATCAATAAATAGTGTATGTTTGTGTTAGTTAAATGAGTTTCATACTTGCCATCCGTCACCGACTGGAGTGATCAATAAATAGTGTATGTTTGTGTGTGAGTTAAATGAGTTTCATACTTGCCACCCGTCACCGACTGGAGTGATCAATAAATAGTGTATGTTTGTGTTAGTTAAATGAGTTTCATACTTGCCATCCGTCACCGACTGGAGTGATCAATAAATAGTGTATGTTTGTGTGTGAGTTAAATGAGTTTCATACTTGCCATCCGTCACCGACTGGAGTGATCAATAAATAGTGTATGTTTGTGTGTGAGTTAAATGAGTTTCATACTTGCCACCCATCACCGACTGGAGTGATCAATAAATAGTGTATGTTTGTGTTAGTTAAATGAGTTTCATACTTGCCACCCGTCACCGACTGGAGTGATCAATAAATAGTGTATGTTTGTGTGTGAGTTAAATGAGTTTCATACTTGCCACCCGTCACCGACTGGAGTGATCAATAAATAGTGTATGTTTGTGTTAGTTAAATGAGTTTCATACTTGCCATCCGTCACCGACTGGAGTGATCAATAAATAGTGTATGTTTGTGTGTGAGTTAAATGAGTTTCATACTTGCCACCCGTCACCGACTGGATCAATAAAAAGGAACTTTTGGCTCAATTTTTAATTATTTTTAATTTCAAGCTATCTCCCTTTATTTTCCAGCCTAGAATACCAAGATGTAAAGTAGTAGTAGTAGTAGTTGTATATCGTATTTTAGACAATAACCTATCTCAATATCAATTTATTTTCAACACTGTTCCATCATAGAGCCGTGATAAAGTAATTTTACATTTTTTTTGAACATCAGCAGGCTCACTTGATCTACAGTGAATACTCTCGCCTATACAAGTATAACTAAGTGAGTATATTCACGTAAACCTTTTACTCTGTAACGTGGCGATGAACTGTTGTTCTTGGACTGTATTATAAATGGAAGGTCACCGGCTTAGGAAATGTAAAAAAATTCAAATATAAATAATTGAAAATATAAGGCAATTTAATCGGTAACGTCGTAACTTTTAATGTCGGCTGAAGTAGGGCCACGCTAGTGTTTAAACTCAAGGTATTTTAGATTTTCGATTAGGTTTAAGTTATTTTAAAGTCGCTAACCCGGCGGCCTTTCACGCCACCTCGCGGTAATAATGCAAAGCTGTAATTAAGATGTAGATAAATCGGAGCACGTCATATCCAACTCAGCCAGGACATAAATCACGTCTGTGACGCACTTGTAACTGTTAATAAAACAATTCTTTAAAGTTCTAAATAGCTCTGATTGCTTAATAAACATTACCGTGATTGGAAACGTTTTTAAATCAGCATATTGGATATGCCAGGTACAGATAAGAGTACTTTATATTTTACTAGTAGTAAATCGCACCTTCTACCTTGTAGTTGTCTAAATTAGATTTTGTCTAAATTTATGAACGGTAAGCAAACGATGTCGCGGGCGTCTGCTAGTTCTAATAATAAATTTAAATTTTATCACCCTTACCTGTTTAATAATAACTTGAAGTAATTGCTTGTACAAGTTTGACAATTTATTGGTGGAGCAGTCGCAGCGAGGCGATAAGGGGCAATAAATAAGTCAGCGCGCTATTTCCACTGCAAGCAATATTGTGTTAGGGCGCAGAGAGCGCTCCAAGAAAAAGGGTTAAGTAAATGCCATTTGTTGTGAAAGTGTAATGTGTCAGCGCATATCTAATGGCGCAGCGAGCAAGCGCACGCCTGCGACAGAACTGTCGGCATGCGACGAGCGAAAACAATAAGATATATTTTTATTTAATCAATAATATTTAAATATGACTTGTATTTAAGCAAAACGACATTGACCTTCGACAGCATACGACTGTTATTTATAGTCCATCGGCGGGAGTCAAACCAAACACCTCTCAGATTTGAGGTTAGCAACTATAAAGGATTGATGATATTTTATTATAAATCTTTAAGCCTGACACTGCGCAATGGAGGTCTTCTGTTTCTTACTTTTCACACGTATTTATTTTTCCGAACACCTTCAACGTTACGTTTATTTACCGATCTCAGGAAAATATTTACGGGAAAATAAGTTATTTACCTTACCATTACCTTTGCGACATTTTATAGGGCAAACAATTAATCGCATATGCGTTAGTGTGTAGGAAACGAATGCTATTTACAGGTTAAATGGTTCCCCTCTCGACCCGCACCCCTGCCCCCGCGATTTGTAAATACAATGTGGAACGCGCTCGTTGAGAGGGGTTCAAAATTAAAGTTATTTCTAACTTTTACTAATTATAATCGTTCATATTTCCTTGAAAATATTCATACATTATTATAACGAGATGCTTTAAATTAAAAGCTTTATTTCAGCTACGTTATGTTTCAACAAGCGCGCTTAAACATATTGCTCTATTCTCAAATGTACATCTCGAATACCTAAATATTATATTTGAATAAATTCTTTACTGTGTACTGCACAGTAGTACAATAATTATTTATACATCGGGAAAATTGAAGAAGGTATTATGAAGATGATTACTGAAACATACATAGATACGAGTATCTCATATATTTTTTGCAAGTAACATTTTAACGCATGGATCAATTTTAATTAGTTTTGGGACAGGGATAGTCTGGATAAATAGATGCCTTACATTTAAACTGAGATTGAGATACTGAAATAGGATAGGATGAGCGGAGGGTAGAAGAAGCATAAAAATGTAAGATTATTCTCGGATAGATTATGACGGGAATTTCCGGCAGGTAGTCTGGGGCCAACAGCGTGAGACATTATTAATGAAATACACAACGAACTGTTATTTACAGTGGAAGTGCTCGGGGCGGGCGCGGGGTGCGGGGCGCGCGGCGCGGGGGGGCTCGCGGCGCTAAGCGTCTTACATTACCATTATTGTTCTTATTCCTCTCACACTACACCAACCGCGAGCGAGTGCGCGCTGGCGAGCCACCGCACACGCGCGACAAGAGCCACGACCGCGTCATTCACAATTAATAGTTACTGATAGGTTTGATTTCCAAATCAAAAAATAAAAACTGTAATAATTTTATTCTGAAAAGCTAATGCAACAAAAAATCCTGACATTCTATTATATATTTTCTATTGATATTTATTTAAAGTTCGGTGTGAGGCAATCAGTTGTATTAACATTTGGTGAACGTAACTTTTCGTCGCCTTTGATCCGCCGACACGTGCTCGTTTGTGTTATCGCTACTCGTGCTCGTACATTTGCAACGATCAGGTGATTTCGACTGATTTGTATCGGCGCTCAATGTGACTGACCGAACAAAATGACTACAAACAATCTCACTTACTCAGTCTGTACGTGATTGGACTTTGGTTTCTTTTTACAGTTTATATTGTAATTATATGATACTAGCAGTCGCCCGCGACTTCGTCCGCGTGTAAACCTCTTAGGTACCCTTCTAATTTTGAAGACAGACTTTCATACAAAGTGTACTTTGTATGAAAGTCTGTCTACATACTTTGTATGTACTTTGTATGAAAGTCTGTCTTCATACTACATTCCCCGCTCCCCCCTCTCAATTTTGTACATGTTCTATCGTGCGACTGTATTGTCTGGCGTGTGCCGCGGCGCGTTGTGTTTCGGCGTAAAACAAATCGTTTCACTGAGTGGTGAGTGCTCATAAAATATTTTAATCAAGGCGGAATTACGCGACGATGATGTTCTCCTCCCCCGCACTCCGCAGGCAGCTATAAGACGCCCTCACGCTCCGGAATGCGTACAATGTACGCCACTAAAGGGTGCTTATTAGGAGGAGCAGGGGTTCAATTTCCAATTATTGTCACAGTTTCTGGTCTCATTGTCTACAATATGGGTATCTTCAAGTCAAGGGTGAAACCGCAGGCTGCATCACCGCTTAATACCAGGGGTGACTGCAGTCAAACGTAAGCCATTCCAAAAAAGGTCTTGTATTTTATTTAAATTTCTCTATTATAATATAATAGCCAGATCACATTATAAGCTCGAATTAAACTAAAATAAATAAAAAAGGAAGCCATAAAACTTGAACATGGTTACTTTGTATTTGACCATTTCGTTACGTGCGTTCTAATAAGTCTACCTAATTAGAAGTTATTAAGCAGTTAACATAATATTAGCAGACGTTTATTTATATTCCTAATCGCAAAGTTCAAGTTCAGTACCAGCGTCATACTCGTACCGTTTATTCGTTTAGTGAAAGCTCGCGTGCGGAGAAAATTGCATGGCGCTGCGGTTACTACACAAATCTTTTAAAAAACCGTTCATTTTTAAAAGACGAGGCATTTATCTTTGATTTTCAAAAAATCTGTTCTATTATTGATTGTTCTACATCAAATAACTGTGTATTAATATAATTGATTTCTGATAGTAGTCAAAAACTGTCTCAACCAGGGTCCTTGTCCGGGTTCTGGGTTAGCCCACTATGTGTAAAATATTTGTCTTTTCTTTCTTAAAAAAAATGAGAACAAACCCCCGCACAAGAGTTAAGTATTTGAACCCAAACAAAGTTGAAAATTAAATAACACGACAGCCAAACTACGCGAGGCGACGAAAGTGTACACCTTATTTAATTTTCGACTTTATTTCAACTCTACCAAAGTTATTAGAGTAGTATATAGTTCGCCAATAAACGGTGTTCAAATAAAACTAATATAATGAATTGCAATCTCTTTCTGCAGCAGGTCAAAGCGACACTCAAGTCAAAGTCAACTCCTCGCGAAAACAATCTGCGACTCGGTTGGTGTTATTGCGATTTCATATCATTGTTCTGTTTCGGCTACGGCAGTGTTGTTGGGCAACTTATCAAAATACAAATTACATGTATGTAGATATTATGTTTAGGGACCGTTTAATACTTATATCGTTAAAATAGCGAATTGCAACTAGGCTTGACGCCCTGGCTTATGTTATTTATTCTTAGTTAGTAGGTACAAGTCCCAATTAAAAAGTTTCAGTCTGTTAGAAAATAACGGTGTGAAGCTGGGCCCCTGAAATATTTAACAATCTGATACAAGTCATTGTTGAATGATATCCAGTAACGGTAACTTTTAATACAACATTGAGAGAACAGAGACTTTCATATAAAATTTCTTCCGAAGGTCAACATTTTTTTGACTGTTATAATTGTAGCGCTTGAAACCAAAGTTACAGTGCAATAATAATTATGTATGCATATTGTTTTAGATTTTATTAGATTAATAATACAACAAGGTTTTAAAGATTAGCATCAGAGAAGGAACTGCGACCCGCCGACACACAAGCGCGTCGCGTTACCTCGGGCTCGATGTTCGTTTACACACTCGTCTACTTATCGAAAAATTATTCCACGGAACGTGTTCCACGGAGCGGAGGACCGTTATTCCAAATTGGAAAATTTTCTGCAAATTTTCTGAAGCTCGATTGAATTTCCAAACTCCGCACACGTCGATTGTGTAAAGAAATGTGGAGCGTTTTATTATACGGTGCAGCGCCCTCTCCCGCCTCTCCGCAGCCTCGGGCCTCGTCTTTGCACACCGACTCGCGCTACGGAATTAAGAGACTTGTCTTCTACACGCTTTATCAGTAGCCGCTTCTCCCTGTATCATACTTTACAAAGAACATGCCGCAGCCTGAACCGAGCACAGTAATGTATTAGTTCGGTTTGCGGCGGGGATAAGTTCCCGCGTCCAGCTTTAGTGGGATATATTCGTCTTTTAACGAGTGTCGTACGCGCCGGGCCTCGCCCAGCTTAGCAGCATTATATGATACCCCTATAATCCTCCTTCCATATTATATCCTCTGACGGGTCGCTGGCACACTTAATAAAACTAATAATATTTTGATTTGTTTTCGTTTTAAGAAAATATATACGGTCGAATGATGTGGCTAGTTGTCAAGTTTTCTATCCACTACTAAAACTAAAACCATATTTTTCTTCATATCGTGTACCACCTGTAGAAATAAATACTCAGGCTCGATTTTGGATAATGTGTGACTTTCTACCTAATCATTGATTGTATAGATAGTTTAACCAAATTCGAAAACAGGAGGAAGTTTCAAATTCGATTTGTATTCCATTGCATTGAGATTGCAGGGATATTGGAGTTCTATTCAGTTTTTTGACTAAATGTGTTAAAATGTTAAAATACTTTTCAAATTCAAATTCAAATTCAAAATCGTTTATTTCAAGTAGGCTTATTACAAGCACTTTTGAAACGTCAAATTGGACTATTTGTAGTGACTCTACCACCGGCTCGGAAGGCAGGCCCTGTTGAGAAGAGCCGGCAAGAAACTCAACAGTTGCTCTTTTTATAATATTATCAATTTTACAATATTAAGTGTGTTGTTACATAAAGTTATTTATTTTACTTCCTGTGTGAAGTTGAAAGCCTATCCAATTGCCTTTGAACATCTTTGTCATTTAAAAATTCATCGATAGTATAATAACCCTGACTCAGTAAGTGAGTTTTAATACATTGTTTAAACTTATGCAATGGCAGATCTAAAACTGAATTGGGCATCTTGTTGTAGAAGAGTACACCCAATCCTACGAAAGATTTTTGTATTTTTCGGAGGCGATAAGCTGATATGACTAACTTATGTCCATTTCTAGGAAGACGGTCGTTTAAATCCTTTTTCTGTTTATACATATTTATATTTTGTTTAACATAAACTAGGTTATTAAATATGTATTGACAGGCTACTGTAAGAATTCCTATTTCTTTAAATTTGACTCGAAGGGACTCGCGTGGTTTAAGTTTATAAATCGACCGAATTGCTCGTTTCTGAAGTATAAAGACAGAATTTATGTCAGCAGCCTTTCCCCACAACAAGATGCCATAAGACATCACACTGTGGAAGTAAGCAAAATAAACCAGTCTAGCTGTTTCTACATCGGTAAACTGTCTTATTTTTCTCACTGCAAATGCTGCTGAGCTAAGTTTAGCTGTCAGTGACTCTATATGAGCGCTCCACTGAAGTTTACAGTCCAAGGTCACTCCTAGAAAGACTGTAGAACTCTCCATCTTTAGCGTTTCACCATTTATCATTAAAGACTTATTTATTTTTTTTACATTCGGTAAAGAAAACTCAACACATTTAGTTTTCTTTGCATTTAATAGTAAATTATTAGCAGTAAACCAATGCGACACATGCGATACAGCACGGTTTACATCGTCAAAGTCACATTTATTTCTATCAGTTTTAAAAATTAAAGATGTGTCATCAGCAAACAGTACAATTTCACAAATGTCGCTAACATGGTATGGTAAATCATTGATATACACTAAAAATAGAAAAGGACCCAAAATTGAACCCTGTGGAACGCCCATTTTAGGAGATGAGCCACGTGACTTTATATCATTAATGCATACCGTTTGAGTTCTATCACTAAGATAAGAGGCAATGAGATTAAGTGCAACATTTTTAATGCCATAGTGGCTTAACTTAAGCAAAAGAGTTTTATGGTTAATACAATCGAAAGCCTTGGACAAGTCACAGAATACGCCAATAGCATTCTTAGACCTTTGTTGCGAATAGTAGAGACATAACCAACTAAAGCAAAATGCATAGGCAAAGGTAAACACGTTAGAAATATACGCACATCTCAGTATTATATAGTGCAACAGAATGCAGCTCGGCAGTTAGTCGAGTTGCGGCGAGTGAACCCGGCTCGCATTTTATAACGAGCGGCGGAGGTTCTGTGTGATTTCTTTTCATCTCTCGAATGCATTACGTGGCCTGGAATACGCCGCGCGTATTATAACTCGCATCTGTACGTGTGCTTCATACGTGCATTGGAACTCTTGGCATGTTGAAGCTGTGCGGAAAATTATACGTTTTAATTGATTTTCAATTAATTTTTAGAAGAAGTTTTGTTAATTTCTTCATCTTTATAATAGACGTGAAGCGTGTACTCGTATGTAAATTATTACTTATTTACTCGCCATTTAAGCTGATGGTGACCAAATAAGTAATGCTTAGTAAGTAAGCTATTCGAACATTCACATGCCTGCCGCAGGGGCAGCCGTGCACCAATCATACCTCACCATCTTAGTTCTGATTACACTGAATTTATAACTTTTTCGTTTGGAGCTCTAACCAAATACAATGGCGCGCATTGGGTGACTATTTGGCTCTGTGAAGATCACGAGCAGATGACATTGGTAGTAATTGGAAACCACAGTTTAGCGGACAAGACACGAGGTTCAATCTGCTGTACCAAATTACTATCTAGGTACGTGGAATTTTTAGGTTAGCCCTTTACAATTTATAGCAGAAAATGGACGACTAACATAATAGAAAGGTCTAGACAGTTAAATAATTTAAAATAAGAAGACAAAATCTTAAATAGGTACATCTTCACGGTGAAATAACAAATGTCCCAGTTATTTCCGCCCGTAGCGCATTCCAACATTAATTATATAGGGAAATTAAAATGCAATAAGAAAGAGAAGTGAGTCTATGTTATACCGAGCTACGAGAAGCTGTTTGATCTGCCTTCTTTGCTATGCATTGCGTCGACTTCCGATTTGCATGTTATAAGCTTCATATCTTATGAGGGAGTGGACGCGACGGGTTTCATTGCGCGTGTTTCATGATTCAACGTCCACTATCAGTGAAACACATTCATGAATTTGTTTCATGTTGAAACTTAGTACTACCTCACCAAGTTTCAGCATACTACGTACAAGTAACTACTGATGTCGTTTGATGTGGCTCAAAAAGCAATTTAAGTTTCCGGTACTGTTAAAACAAAATAATTGTGAGTTAATGTTCATGATAATATCGATGCAACAGTCTCATTTAACATGCAGGGAATTTGCACTATTAAGCTGAAGCGGATTGGTCTTATATACCTTACATTCAATTTTAGAGAAAACCTATTAACAGTGTGTAGAAGAAAATCAATATACATCCTAGTCACGTTCAAATGTTTTCTATTTAGAAATCGATAAAAAATGGTGTGTAGAAAAGTTGGTTCGTAATCGGTTAAGAGGAGGATTTTTGTCCAAATCCTCAGCGGGATCTAATTTGGAAGCCGTTGAGAGTCACGAGTACAGTTGCTTCGAGACGTGACTGCACAAAGGCCGCTTCGTTAGTTGACGGCTCAAAGTAAGGCGCTAACAAGAGACATCGGAGCGCCAAAGATACATCTAACACGTCGCATTGTGTGTTATATATTGTAAGCTACGCAACATTTCATATATTTTTTATAATTTGTAAATGTTTGTTGTAATTTAATTGGGCGACTATTCATTAAATCTGTAACGAACCTAAAGTTTCCCTTGCCATTTCTCTCTAATTCAAACGATACAATACATAGAGAGCGACAGACGAATTTGAAACGCACACTGCCGCGTGCAGTGTGCGACAGTTTTGACAGATTTTTAATTATTTTCAATTCGTTTATAAGAAATCTGCTTACACCCGTTGCTATGAAAATCGTCCCTCAGTGCGTCAGTCTCTGCCTCATCATTTTCCACCCTGAACAAGTACATAGAGGTATCATAGTTCAGAGTGCGAGCCCTGATCCTTCTTGAACAAGTCATAGTAACCTCTTTGTGAGGCAATGTTTATATATGGATGAGTATGTATTGCATGTCGCAGGTGAAATGCAGTACATTTTTGTCAGAATTCACGAAAGTTATTACTTCTCTGTATCTGTCTGCTGTAGCTGTATCGTACAATACATGTTGTCTATCTTTCTTAGATAAAATAAGATAAGATTAGATAAACCAACCTAATATAAATTGAAGGCTAGCCTATTATATTGAGATTGGAAAAGGTTTTTTTCGTGCGCTCTTGTCGGAGTGGTCGCGGCTGCTACGATGGTTCTCCACCTGTGTCGGTTAGTTGCGTTGCGTGAACACTCGGCTATAATTTTGAGTAGCCGCCTTCACCAGGTCTGTTCATCGAGACGGAGATCTCCCTCTGGACATTTTTCCTTCCACTTGGACCACATCTGGACCCTCATTACTTATTAATTAGACCTTCATTTCTTGAGATGTGGCCAAGGAACTTCAAAATTAAGAATACTGTCAGAACCTCCTCCGTTTTTTTCGTCGGATAATAAAATAGCCATATAAAATGGTTTGTTAATATAATAATCTTGATAGCGCGCAAGGGTAGAGCGGGGTAGATACACTCGCATGAATATGAGCGCAACAGATCTCGTCTTCGATCTGTTGCCACGTGCTACAGTTTACTGCAGCCCGCGCTACAGGCGCCCAATCATTTTAACGCCGACATTGTGAACTGCTTTCACTCCGACTCGGTTTAAATTCAAAGCTTACAGTGATCGCCGGATAGTAATCGACTATACAGCTTGGAGCGATGGCTTACAATAGGAGCCTTACTTTACTTACTGCTTTAAACATTTTCGGTCAGAAGGGTGTGTTTATATCGCTACAGCTAAACAATGTGTATAGTCAAATTACATGATGAGTTTTATATATTTACGTGACTATCAGTGGTGGTGTTATTATTAATTCGTGGCGGCTAACGAAAGTTTAAAATGTTAGTATTTTATTCGTACAAACATATTATGGATTATTTTGTAGAGTTTACCCTATACTTACTATACTATATATTACCCAACTAAATGACACAGTTATTTTTTACTTTTTAGTGCGTTTTGAGTCGGTTCTATTTTTTGTTAAAATTTTTTATTTCTTACTTTTTAGTGATTTATCGCCACGTAACGTACTCGTACTATACTGTCATAGTATATTGTACGGCACTTGAAGCCAAAAAGCTACCGATACTTACACATAATATAGAAAATTTGAAAAGTTCCTTCAATTTTCCCAGGATATCATCATCAGATTCTAATAAAAAAAATATACGTGTCGAATTGAGAACCTCCTCCGTCAGTTAAAAAATACAGTGAAAGGTACACCAAATAAGGAATGCTAAGGTTAGGTGATCCTATAGCAACATTACAGTGATATCTTAGTCGGCCCTCCACTTGGACTGAAGACGCGAACGAGTCGCGGGGTGTCGCCGGATGGCAGAGGATTGGAAGCGCCAACAAAAGGCCTATCATGTCCTGCAGGAATTGCCCTCAAGTGAAGGTGGTGGTCATGATGATGATGGCGCGGACGAGAAACTAACTGTATCTTATAGGCAGGCAAATATAATAGGTGTCTGTGGCGGTGCGCTTCTCGGTCTCCGCACGTTCACCGCGAGGTCTCCCGCAGTAGTATCTAAATAATGCTCGTTTCAACACTTTTACTTTTATTTCCATTTTAATGAGCGCACTGTGCGCCGCGTAGTGACGCGTCCCGGCACATTATTTTTTACTATTTTTACAGTGTTAAGTAACGTATCTCTGCTGCGGAGTATTGCGACATTTTGCAACGAGCACGAACCCAGTTCAAAATCTATTAGAGCTGTTTAATGGGTTTAGAGATGTTGTAGACTATCGTGTGGTGCAACAACACATAGCGATTTGTTTTGCATGGGTTTATATCTTTTGAACGCTATGCAATAGTTTAGTTTATCTCCTCTCCTATAAGGAGGGAGGCCTGGACCTATAGTGGGCTGTTACTAGGTTGTTAATGATTTTGATATGAATTTTATAGAACTAAATAAAAACTAAACAATCTGTTTCTAATTTGAGTTTCGGATTTTCAACTTGTTCGTAAGTGAAGCAACTGGTATATACTTTGAAACTTCCAATCTGTCTGCAATGGTAAAGAATGCATGGATCATGTGAGCGTCTATGGTCTTAAACTGTGGGTCACTGTGGGTGTGGCTGCCAGTGAAATTACTTCAATACGCACACGAGGCTGATGATCAATCAACTTTTCAGATGGACAATGCTCGGCGTTTTGTGTAAGCGTGTGTATAAGCTCCTAGCGTGACATTCCAAATTATGATCTGTTGCGAGTAACTGTCACTTAACATTAAATAGACCTTAATATTAGCAACGACTGATCCGTAAATCAAATATATAACAAATCCAGTTACACTTAGCGAAACTTATACCACTGTAACCACAGTATTCGACTGTTGGAGCTTTTATATACCTTTAATACCATATCAAGTGTTACAGTAAGAGTCGGCATGTGTGTCACACCCGGCCGACACCCGACCGACACCCGACCGACACCCGACCGACAGCCGCACGCTATCGCCGCCGCGTCCCCGCGGGCAGATAAAACACCATGAAATATACGAATGATGACAATAAAACGTCACCAGAGTACAAAGAGCGATGTGTGGAAAAACAAATGGATTTTTAGATTTCCACCGTTTTATATTATATCCTTTTTTATTATTTTTTTCCTGATAACAATGTTTAGTCAGTCGGCGCATTTTATTTTATCGAATTATAAAAAAGGCAGAGGTTATTTTTTTAAAAAAAGCGTCATTTTCTAGTGCCTCAGACTGTTGGCATTCGCTAGCACATTAGGGCGTTAGATTCTATTTTATTGCAGATATTTTACGCATAAAATACACAATCGTTTTGTGCGCATTCTTTTGACTTCTTTAACAATTACTATCATATTTATCAGTCGTATAACGAATACCTATCTCATAATCCATCCTATATATTTATAATAAACTGTATTAACTACTTCTTGCGGCGTACCGACAAGCGCAGAGGGTGCACTAACAACGAAAATAATAAAGTTATTTTACACACTTGTATGAACTAATTTAATTTTTAATATTGCAGCGGCTAACAAGTTACATTTTTATCATTAAATATGTTGAACCTCGCTCTCGAACACTGCGCTGCTGGCGAAGAAATGGAAGAGGGTCTCGGATGTATCGTAAAAGTAAACGGCACTGACTTTGTCTATTTTTACGCCGGTTAGTATTTAAAAATTAAAACGTTGCTGTACACCATCGTTTAATTATATATGTAGACAACACAAAAAAAAGTGTAAAGAATAACGGACAAGTAGAGAGCCCCTGACGTTAAGTAGAAGGTCTCTGACGTTACGTGGAAACCTTCACCTATAAACGGAGTATCACTTCGCCGGACATGCAAGGAATACATTCTGTAATATCCGTCAGTCTGAGCTATAACATACTTAAATACCTACATATATTCTAGGTAGTAATGCAGTATGATTAGTTAAAAAAAACAGTCCTTATTTACAATGTATTATTTTGTCTTATCGTACACAAAGCAATCAGTTCAATTGATTTCTCTGGGCTCACTCATAATGCAGCTTTACATACGACCATGTGATATTTGGATAATATTGAATCGCGGATTGAAACAGAAAAGCTCGGATCACATTGTACTTTATCGCGTATTTATAAACATTACGAGTGAAGCTCCTTGTGCATCGTAGTCTTAACAACTGAAACAGGAATTAATATCATGGTTTTATCACAAGTAAAGAAGCTACTTCCAGCACTGTTCTTATTTAGTTAAATAGTTCTACATTTGTGGCTGATATATTCAATCCAAAAACAGTTGAACAGTTGGCGACGCATTGTTGGTATGGCTTATAGGCTGCAGCTAGTTAAAGGATAAATAAAAGCCAATTAGCGTCACAAGAACACAAAAACGAAATACTACCCTCAGGTTAAAAAATAAGCATTTATTCCGTTACAAAATTATAAGCAAATAAAACCACAACGCCGCATAAATGTCGGCCGAATGTGGCGGAACTTTTTCAAAAGTTGACAAAAAGCGCGGACGCGCGGTCGCATCGCAGCGGACACTTTGCCCTGTTTGCCTTGCGTGCACAACTTTTAAACCCTTTCTTTTTGTCACACCAGAAACCACCCTGCGCTTTGTGCTGGCCTTCTTTCTCAAAACAACAAAAAAATAAAAGAAGCAATGGTTGAGCTACTTGTCGGGAGGTGACTGCGTTACGAACCAGTTCACAACAAACAAATTCGAAGGAAAGGATTTCGACTTTTCGCAAAATCAAAAAGAAATAAAGCTTTTCGAGTAGGTATGAAGTAATTAAATCCTAGTTGGATATTGGACTTCAAAAAAAAGAGCTTTACAATTTCTTATTTATAACAGAATATACCAATCTTAGCTCCGCGTCTGTCTTCTTAAAGCTTTGATAAATTTTAATACTTGCTAGCCATTGCCTCCACAGCGGCAGCGCTCACATGCACAGTGCTTCATTTATATCGTTCGATGTCTGTGACCTACCTATCTCTTTTAATATTCATGATGATAACATAACGATTTACGAAATAATCTCCACATCACGCGTCTGTTCCAACATGATAACACCTCTTGAGTCATCGCCGTAGGGAATTAAGATTTGAATCAAATTGTTGTTGCCGAATGATACGAGTAAAGTGCTTACCTTAAGTTTCATATTTATACATATCCTCGCAACGAATGAAGGTCATAAGGACAAAGACGAGGCGAGGCTCGTATTAAATAATTCAATGGAGCTCTCCCTGAATCCGAACCCGCCATCCCCTGAGAAGAATACGCGCATCCTAAATACTGGACCCGTGTTATACGAGTACTTACCGACTTAGAACTCCTTAATTACCAAGAACAAGTCCTTTTTAGATGCCGCTCAATAAAATATTTTTCTATCTATACTAATATTATAAAGAGATATAGTTTGTAAGTTCGTAAATAAAGTTCTGTCGGGGCTAATCTTCGGAACTACTGATCCGATTTAAAAAAATCTTTCGCCAGCAGAATGCTACGTTATCGGTGAGTGTCGTAGGCTATATTTTATATTTGTGCTGTATATATTACCGGAGTTATCACAGTTTTTGTCGCGCGAGTCGGACAGTGAAATTTATTAAATCGGCGTAAATCGCGTGCGCTGCCTTAGCTATTGGATATAATTGAAAACATTGTATCAAAACTTTATGCATCTTAAAAATTTCTAGAAAAAAGTCCGTGATAGCATATATCTTGGCAGATATATAACTTTTTGTTTTCAAAAATCATTTAGTTCATATGCTTACGTTTACGTCATTATTTATACAACTAAACTAAAATCCTTATCAAAATAAATTATTTAATAATCACAAGAATATTATAGAGATAACATTTGCCTTTTACAGTATGTTAATTAGTTTCGGAGATATTACAACATTTCTAAAAAACTGAACACTGCAGATATATCGTCCAAATTAAGTTGACCTTCTCCGTGTTATGTTATACGTACTAAATAGGGGTCAACATTTTGGTACTGATATTGTTCGTTTGTTTAAACGGGCTAATCTCTAGATCTGCATGTCGGATTGCAAATTATTTTGTTTATTATGAAAGCTAGACTCAAAAGAGAAATAGACTATTTAATACAATCTATACACATCAGCTTGTCATAAATTTATATTGTTAATGTTAATGTACTGTGATATCGTACAATGCTTAAAAAAAATGTAGATTTTAGTACAAGAGACGGGACGGAGGATATTGCTTCACGGGAAACTATAAAAAAATTAAATTGAGAGGGGTAGCGAGGAAAGACCTCACTTTATATGAAAGTCTGTCTTTAAAATTAAAAGGGTACCTAAACAGTTTTCACGTGGACGAAGTCGCAGGCGACTACTAGATTATCTATAAATGAAAAACTGTTAAAATGCTAAACTGTAAGTTCATCAGAAATCATGCTTTCTTCGAAGGGTATATTTAGTGTTCGAGTAGGCCGATAGGTTCTTACTCCGCGCTTACTCTATCGAAACACTAAGTAGCTTGGCTGGCTTAGCCGGCAACTAACCAAGGCTATGTCATGTAACTACGAGTATCTACGACGAGAAAAGACCCGTGTCAATATTCAATGAAACTCCGTTAAAACGCAGGGTAGAATGAAAAGGTGGATTTCCATCTGCGGCTGAGAAATCGTCGAATGCATTCCTAATAACTCTGAATTTACCTACTGTCTACGAGAGGTAGACACTTTCGTTTTAAAAAATGCCAACAAAAATGTATCGTCAAGCAATTTATTTAGTAGTAGATGTCGAGTAAGAACTAGAAGGGGTGTGGATTATCCTGCTCCTAACAAGTTTGACGAGTACCTTCGAATTAATCACTTAGACTTATCTATCTTTCTTTATTTCGGAAGTGTAACTTTTCTAATAAAAAAATAATTTTCAAAATCGGACTATTCTAATCACGTCGTCATGCATAAAATATCCCTATCTCAAAAACTATTGCATAACATTGATGACACACTATCTTGGTCTTCACAAGTGGGTGAAGTAAGTCGCAAAGTTTTTGTCTCGGTTAGATCCTTAAATAGGTTAAAAAATTTCCTTCCAATTAAAACCAAAATCTCTTTAGCACAGTCTCTTCTATTACCAGTATTGGATTATGCTGATTGTTGTTGCCCCGATCTAACCGAAGTACAACTCGACAAACTCGAGCGTCTTCAAAATTTGTGCATTCGTTTTATTTTTGATTTACGCAAGTTTGATCACGTTTCGGAGTATAGTGATCGTCTGAAGTGGTTGCCAATTAGATTGCGCCGTCAGCACCGCCTACTTTGCTTCTTATATTCTATCCTTTATAATCCTTTCTTTCCTTTTTATCTGAAAGACCGTTTCCGTTTCATTCGCGATGTTGTTTCTCACAATCTCCGTTCTCGTAATGAGAATCGATTATTATTACATTTCTCTAATTCGAAATTTTACAGTAACTCTTTCACTTCCAAATCTATTAAGCTGTGGAACAATCTGCCATCCGAGGTCCGCGCGAGTAATTCGCTGCCCATTTTTAAGTCTCGCTTGAAAAGCTACTATTTGTCGTTAAATAGATAATAATTATATGTATTTTTTTATGTATATTGATATTGTTTAAATACACTTATATATTATGTTTACATTTTTATGTAGTTTATTTACTTATTTATTTTTAAATATTATATTTATAATAAATTTAAGTAATTTTTTTTAAATAATAAATTTTCTCATTGCACCACCCCGCTTACGATACTCAAATGTCTTTTCAATAGGTTGCCTGTAAGAGATTGCTTCTAGCAATAAGGCCGCCTTTGCATGTTTATTTTAATCCTTTTTCATGTTTCTGTTATATCTATTTTTATGTGCAATAAAGTATTTCTTCTTCTATTGTTCCGATTTTGATAAAACTTGCAGTATTCCCTAAGTTGAACAATAACTAGTACAACAAAAAAGAATTACTTAAATCGAATTTGTACTTCCGGAGATATGCCTTCACAAACATAAATAAATACAAACATACACTTTTGAAATTTGGCACATTTGTTCCGACGCTGATATAGACTAACATATGCGAAAACTGAGCAGTTCTGGAAATAACATACATACGGGTCGAATTGATAACCTCCTTTTTTCGAAGTCGGTTAATAAAAAATGTGTTATGACGAAAAATATGCAGCCTCTTTACAAACCCAAATGTGTACTATTAAGGGCCCAAAAAAATTATTAATGAAATAAATAAAATTTATTTCAACAGTAAATGAACGCAGTGGTGGCTCTCGCTGCCCCTTGCTGCTCCAGCGATCGACGTAATGTTGTTTACGCGCCAGATAAAAAAATAGATCAAACGTCCGCACGCGACAAACGGCGATTTTCCACCCGGCTGACGTTCACTGTCAGCCGAATTGACGATTGGACTGGAAACTTAGGCTGCCTCTCCAGCGGTGCACAGTGTGTAACGACAAAGAGGAACAATTCTTCCATACATTGTTTTGTTATATCTCAAGAGGATTCAGAGTTTTCAATGAAATCACCCCGGGTAGTGTAACGGTTTTATTTAGCTCACCCCGTTTGTTTTATTGTGTCAATTTAAACAAAACCTTAACAAATGATATACTAAAACCTTTTTCAGGAATCACTCTATATCTTGATGAAAACTCCATGAAAATTCGTCTATAGGTCTTTGAGATTATCATGAACAAACAGATGTGACGAGGGAATTTATTTTATAATATGTAGTAATCATTTTTTTTAGAAGATTATTATTAGAAGGAAATCTTGCTGTTTGAAAAAGGAGGGGACTTTCCGTAATAAAATGTATATTATTACGTAAAATCAATCAGGTTTGATGTCCCTCGCCTCGACTCGTCTCCGGTGGGCGAACAGCCTGAGTAGGTTCAGTATTTTACGTTACCCGTTATATTTTTATTTGCAGACAGTTATTTATCGGGCGTCGTAAATATGTCGCGTTTCTAAAATTAGCGAGCCGTTGTACAGCCCACTGGTGTTTTGCACAAAACATTTTGATAAACCTACAGGTATTCATAGGCTGATCATTATGATAAAATATAACCAGTATTAAAAAAATCAATAGCATCGGCAGACCATTGTGTAGAGCGGAGTAATAAATACAAAATAACACCAAAAATTCGACGAGTTCTTGCTCAATACAAGTAAGATGTGTACTGAATGTATGCGGATGGTCCGATCTCCCAATACAAGTAAGATGTGTACTGAGTGTATGCGGATGGTCCGATCTCTCAATACAAGTAAGATGTGTACTGAATGTATGCGGATGGTCCGATCTCCCAATACAAGTAAGATGTGTACTGAGTGTATGCGGATGGTCCGATCTCTCAATACAAGTAAGATGTGTACTGAATGTATGCGGATGGTCCGATCTCCCAATACAAGTAAGATGTGTACTGAGTGTATGCGGATGGTCCGATCTCTCAATACAAGTAAGATGTGAACTGAGTGTATGCGGATGGTCCGATCTCTCAATACAAGTAAGATGTGTACTGAATGTATGCGGATGGTCCGATCTCTCAATACAAGTAAGATGTGAACTGAGTGTATGCGGATGGTCCGATCTCTCAATACAAGTAAGATGTGTACTGATGTATGCGGACGGTCTGATCTCCCAATACAAGTAAGATGTGTACTGAGTGTATGCGGACGGTCTGATCTCCCAATACAAGTAAGATGTGTACTGAATGTATGCGGACGGTCCGATCTCTCAATACAAGTAAGATATGTACTGAATGTATGCGGACGGTCCGATCTCCCAATACAAGTAAGATGTGTACTGATGTATGCGGACGGTCTGATCTCCCAATACAAGTAAGATGTGTACTGAGTGTATGCGGACGGTCTGATCTCCCAATACAAGTAAGATGTGTACTGAGTGTATGCGGACGGTCCGATCTCCCAATACAAGTAAGATGTGTACTGAATGTTTGCGGGTGGTCCGATCTCTCAATGCAGTGACGGCTCGCTACATTGTTTAATAGTCTAAGAGCTTTTGTTATTTTTTATACAAATAAGAGAACTTATTTTAAAAAAATATCTTTGTAGTTCAGAAGGGTAAACACCACACGCGTTTCGACATGTGTTGTCGACGAGCAGGACGGCAAGTGTGCAATGCGCTTTACACGGTAATAAGAAAACATAACAATCGTACAGTCAACAAAACAAGTAGATACATAGTTACTACATTCCTTTAAACACTTAGTAACGCACGTAACAAAACTCAGTGTAAAATTTAATCATTTAGATGAGCAAGTGCACGTACACGTTTGTATATTGGTATGTATCTGACAATGTTCCCCCGCTGATGAAGTCGTCGGCTCTCAGTGGAAGCTACATAGTATTTTACTTATTCAGTGCAAGAGCGCTTCGCCGAAGGTCGGAGCCGAAGGCTGTAAAACAATGTAATACGGCGGGATTGAGTTACAGTTGCAGATATCGGACGACAATAGGATCGCATTAATTCATGGCTGGTGTGGCCACAGCTTTAACGAACAAGGGACTAACTTTCTTAAGGAAAATAGAATTTTGGGTAAAAGTTCATTAACTGAACATGTAAATCTCAGTGTGGCATTAAGCTACTATTACAATTGTCAAAGTGCACTCTATTGTCTGTCTCAAATTAAAATATAAACTTCTGGATGACCGAAATATAGTAGGATCTCCTCCTCCAGCTGGATCAAAAAAAGAAGTATTTAAATTTCGATCTGTTAATAATATAGTAATAGCTCCAGCTAAAACTTGCCTAACTTCGTTTTAAGGTACATGGTTGTAAGAAGTATTGAGAAGAAACACAGCCTCTCGCTTCCTTAAGCAAAAGGCTCTGTTTCTCCTCAAATCTTGACCTCAACTACTATCCCACTGTCTTGAACACAAGAGAATGTTTGTAGCAAACATTGCCTATAACCTACTCGCATTTGTAATAACTGAACTCGTGTACTTTGAGCAACGTTTGTTCAACAACTGAGTGATGCGTGTCACAGACATTGCACCACCAACATACCCTTCTTTTCAGAACAGTTCAAACGAAATATTTTAATTTTTTACATATTATTAGTTCATAAGGTATTTCAAAAATTAAATTCATTTTGTTTATTGAGTTTACAATCGATTTGAGAAGCAGTTGATCTTTTTTTATTGTCCTGTGATGTGACTGTTCTGGTGTTGTAACGGAAGGACAGTCCTGGTGCAGAGCGCTGACAGGCGCTTGGTTCGAACGGACCGTAGATTAGGCTTTGTCTTACACTCCGTGTGGAGGTGCATATTACACACTTTCTTATGGAATGTGATGTGTCGGAGTACCAGTGTACAAAACAATCCCATATTTTGTTTTTAGTCTCAGTTTTTTTAGTGAATGTTTTTGGGCTATCAGGAATAGCTGTTAATACTAAGAGCCTCTAAATAACAATTTCCCAGTGCGAGTGGCGGGTGTTTTTAATTTTCAGGAACTGGTTTGAGTTTAAATGATTCTGCGTCTGAAAATTTACTTACACATACTAATCCGTCTGTTCAGTCGTAAGGCTGCGCACACACGCACACACGCACACACACACACAACCGTGACCTAAATGAACACACGGCCATTCTGAACCGGAGAGAATATTTTACGTCCGCGGGTAAAAAGAAATCTCCGGGCGGAAACTTGTTTAGTATGCTCGGTTGAACAAATCGGAGTTGTAACGAAGCCTGCTGGCTGGCTGCGGCGGCGGAGGCTCTGCACTGAATTAACTTGACAGGTATTCATGAGCGATCGTAATATTTGCTTCGCCTCAGAATATAAATAAGAAAAATTTATATAAGTGTAGATATCAAACTAGATTTGATAGAGTCGCTACGACTGCAAGTGTAAAGAAATTTCTATGATTCTATTCTAGTAACATAAGCTCTGCTAATTTTTTTTTATTATATTATGCGTGATAGTTTTCTGTTAATACACATGTAACCGTAACTAGTATTAGTAAGTACTTATTTCTGTAAGTAGTATTGTTAGCAATCCATTCTTTCGTCAGGACTGTCTGAATCAATTGAAAATTTAAGCATAAAAGTATAGTCGCGTGCAAAAGTTAGTATTTACGTAAACAAGTTTGTAATCAATGGTTAGGATAAGTGATGTCGGCGAGCAGCTCGGAGATTGGTCTAGACGGAGCGGCGGAGGAGCTGCGAGCCGCACGAAGTGATAAATTACTTGCTCACTGACAGGCCCACGAACAACACGACCGAGTGCGCATACACGTATCGCTATCCGCATATTAACGACCCACTGCAGGGCCAGTTAGTTAACTGGCTAACAGCGGGCTTCATAAGAAGGCGGAAAGGAAATGAGGAGATTTGCAGAAGAACCAAAGTAACCGACATAGCTCAGCGAGTCGCAGAACTGAAGTGGCAATGGGCAGGGCACGTGGTTCGAACAGCTGATGGACGTTGGGGGCCCAAGGTGCTAGAATGGCGACCCCGCACCGGAAAGCGCACTGGTGGTCGACCCCCAACTAGGTGGACTGACGACATCAAATGGGTCAAAAAAACTCACAATTTTATCACAACCTAACCCAGGACTGGACTTCGTAGTAGCCACACAAGCTAACCACTCGACCAACGACGCACTCAATACAATATTAGCCTAATGGACCTACATGCAATGGCAAGCAAAGAATCGAGCGGGAGCGAGTTCTCAGACAAAGTTCTTTTACTTTCTTTTAAGCACTGCACCGTTTGAATTAAGTTCATATAATTTGAATAATGTAGAGGGTAGTTTATTTCCAACTTTGCTACTCTTTGCACATGTTCAAAGTTTACAATTACGGTTAAAACTAGGAACTTAATTGTAATATATAAATGAGGTTCTTTATTCGACACTTATTTTTAAATTCATAAGAAATATTATAAAATTTTCAATCTGTGTATCACAGTTGTGTATGCCAGTATGCGTTCTTTACAAACGGCAGGTCAAGGTCTAAAAGAAACATACAGAATCATTTATTACAAATAATAAAGTTACATTCAATTAAGCGAATTTTGAAAATGAAATGTTCTTGCTAATGGTCGTAGGTCTGAGAGCCAAATTGCCATGACCTACATATAGATAAGTTTTTGTTTGTTCTTAGTTTTACGTTAACGCTTAGTTAATTGTAGAACTGTCTCGCGAGTGTCTCGCAACCCCAATGATATTTCAATAATGGCCGCCGTCCATAGCAATAGAATATTTAAATGAGTGAATTTTAAAATGTCCCGATTCAGAATTCCCGCCGAGACTCGTT
The DNA here is from genome assembly GCA_034621355.1 of Mycalesis mineus. NCBI lineage: Eukaryota > Metazoa > Arthropoda > Insecta > Lepidoptera > Nymphalidae > Mycalesis > Mycalesis mineus. The sequence continues at coordinate 267,505 of CM067881.1, forward strand.
CCGAACACAAAAGCTGCAGTTTGCCACTGAACCGAGTTTGAGCGAAACTTTGAGATTTGCAGCTAAAAGAAGAATTAAAACAAAGCATCTTTCGTAAAATTAAATTACTAAAAGTCAGGTAGGTGCTGTTTGGACTGAGTTTGCTTTAATTTTAACTTTTTATATAAACAGTCTGAAGTCGATTTAATTTTCTCGTAACAATGGAGGCAGGTCTAGCTACTTGCCAACTTGAAGGGCCTCTCGGTGCGACGGCTAAGGGCGATCGCGTACTGTGCGCAACGACACCAAACAACTAAACTTTTGTATTTTATATTCTGTACAGGGGTGAAGCTTCAAATAAATTAATTTTACATTCATTTTTTTATTTATTATTCATGTTATTTGTATGATTTATTTTACAGTTGTAGAGCTGTTCACATAGAGCTTGTGTGAAGAGTGCCGGTGAAAGTATAGGAGCATGAGACTTAACTCGGTGTTGAGGGACGCAGTGCACTGGTTCGTAGGATAGATCGAACCGACTCGAACGATCGATAGATCATCGTCTCATTCAATCTACTATGAATAATATAAAAAGTTATATTAATATGTTAGACACAAAACCACAGAAATAACCGTGTCAACAAAGATCAAAAACTGTATACAAGTAACTCAAGGAGTACAATATGCGTCTACAAATGGTACAGCAGCGAGCGAGCAGCGTCGGGCGTGGTGTCGTGCGGAGCAGCCTAAGCTGGCCATGGCTGTGGAGGGAGCAGCGTCAGGCGTGGTGTCGTGCGCGAGCAGCCTAAGCTGGCCATGGTTGTGGAGGGCTGAGCGCAGCGCGCCGTAATGAAACGGATCCAACAAAGAACACCTGTTCTGTCTCATTATGAACTTATATTTTCTGGTGAAAAGGGGAAAATGCCTTTGATTTGTGCGACTTAGAAATGATTTTTGATAACAAAATATTTTTCTTCTTTTTTGTCCGGAACAAAAGGGGCACTTGACCGGATTCCACCTCGGACGGGCGAGTTTATCATTTTGTGAAACATTGTATTGATTGGTCTTTATGTTCTTATGTACAACTGTAACAACCGATCGAGGAAATATGGAGAGAATGTTGAAGAACTAATCCTTGTATTTTTTTTTATCGACTACAAGTTGGCCTTTGACTGCTATCACACCAGATGTTAAGTGTTCATGCAAATTTTAATGGAAGCGGGGTAACTTGTTAGGAGTAGGATGAAATCCACACCCTTATCGGTTTGTACACGTCGTCGTACCGGAACGCTAAATCGCTTGGCGGTACGTCTTTGTCGGTAGGGTGGTAACTAGCCACGCCGAAAGCCTCTCTCCAGCCAAACCAAGACAAATTAAGAAAAATCTCAATCTGCCCCGCCAGGAATCGAACCCAGGATCTCCGTTTTTTAAATCCAAGTCAAAATTGTATAGTAGGTAGGAGTTCTAATTAAGGACCCTAGATCACTAATACCTACGTTAGGATCTTAATTTTGGAAAGACATATGGAAAATGATGTAAAATAAATTTGAATCATGATAATTACATGTATTGACCAATGTCTACTTTTTGACTACGATTTTATTGGTTTACTAAGAACATTTTTGCACCAACAATATTACTTTATATTGGAGAAGCAGCTAGAGAATGAATGTATTAACAAGAGTACAAATATCGCGTGTATCGGCTGAGCTAATAAACTTGAAGCACTGCTGAAGATTACAGCGAGCGCCCATGCATGCCGCACATGCAGCGGTACTCGTGCGTACAACCGCGCCAGGGTTGCTACTTCTGCCTTGTGATATGTAAATGTTGGCTATAAAACACTCAGTGGAACCGGAGGTTGAAAGGAGAGGTTGGTATACTGTGCATCGAAGAGCACAAGGAGCCGACTTGTGCAAAGTCAATCTCAAATAATACGGATCAAGTAGACTGCAGTAGTACAGAGGATACTGGCATCTGGAACTCGTAAGCGTATAACATCAGCCGATGGGCATGGGAACTTTCAGACAACGATCGTGAGCCGCCCGGGGCCAGCGTCTCCCAGCGACACGTTTAATGGTTCACCGTTCGAACTATTGGATCCCAAGGTCAATAATCTTTTCGAACAATATGCCATTACCACCTCAGCTTGACAACTCGTTAAGCTAAGTATATCTGTATGATAATTTGGTTCTCTGCAGATTTCCTCGATTCAGATTCGTTTCTTTACCCGCTGAGTGAGAGACTTCGAGCCTCCTTGTGGGGCTAATTGTTAGCGACCAAGTTTATTATATTTAATACCTAAAATGTAGCACTATTCGTATTTTAATGCCTTAACATCTTTGCTTATAATATATTTTTAAAAATTTATTGCTAATTATTGCAACCCTGCGATATGAAATCTCAATGCAATAGTAAACAAGGCCTCCTAACAAGCTAAACGCAGGCATTTGATCAGTCCGCTGCAGCCCACTGCTACCCACTGCTGTCCGCTGCTGTCCGCTGCTGTCCGCTGCTGTCCGCTGCTGCTCGCTGCTGCTCGCTGCTGCTCGCTGCTACCCGCCGCCGCCGCACAAACTACTCCACTTTGATTTACATGCTTTTGTTTGCCTCTCCAGCCGTCTGTCCGTGCACGAATGTTCGGGAACACTCAAAAAGATTATTTTTGTATACTAATAAATCCAGCAGTAGGTATCTGGCTTTATATGTGTAGAACAAGTTTTACTATACTAGCCTAAACAGCGTTATCCTGTACACTTTCTTTATAAAAAACAAAAATTATGGTTAAGCTATCGAAATGAAAAGAAACAAATCTTCAAAGGAAAAATCTGACAATATTTCGATAAAGACGGAGATAATACTCATCCGCTTCCACATATCGATCCGCTGCTTACGTTTATTCTATTGATACCTGGGCCGCACTAGGTACAATCATTGTTATACTTACTGTACTAGTTTTTGTACGTGAGTTTGCTTTGGTTGATAATACATAAATAAGTTTTTGTCATCAGAGGCGGTAAACTATCGCAGAGTGAATTCTCGTAAAACATATTGTTTCATCGAAATTCCTTTGCCCCAGGATCTCCTCAGAAAATAGGTCAAATGTTTATGTGAAATTCTCTGAGAGAAGTTAAGTTTTAATACATTGTTGGTTATTTAGCTCTGAAATGTCCTTCAATAGTCTCTACAACCGACAAAGCATTAGCAGAAAATACCTTGATGTAAGTTAATTATGTTCACTGCAGCAGAAGCATAGACAAGTTCATCCACATTTATAATAGGAGATATATATATAGGAGAAGTTGTTCCGTATATATTTATAATTATAATACTAAGCAATGAAAATCACATTTATGGATCCAGTGTTAAAAGGTAAACTAAAATACTAGGTTATGTTAACTATCGGGTACACTAGTTTTTATTTACCTCAATTCTTGAATTTTTGTTGTGCTGAAATTCTTGTGTTATTTTGTAATAATTCCATATTTTATCAGGTGTTATCTCGTTATAATATTAGGTTTTATTAATTTAGGGTATTTTTATACGTAGATGCAGTTGCATAGAAGGCGCCTAAGCATACAAAGCCATATATTGATGGGTTCCAGGCGTGCCTCACGAGCGAGACGGTGCTCGGATGGTACGCCCTGCGAGAAATGTTCTATTAAAGACTTGGCTAGGTAAACATTTTCAAAATACGGTAAACGATCCAAGCACGTTTCTATAACATGTAAAAATAGTAATAACTTGAAATTTAATGTTAGACTGTATTTTATAGGTATGTAGTATAGCGTAGTAATCTTAAATTAATAGTCATATATATATTGATGTATTGCGAGCATAGTGTATGTGTTTGCTTCGCTCTGGCGATGCTCTGGTTTGTATGGCATTTAACTTCATTTGTTAATTGCGTTAGTATTACATATTGTACAGATAAACTCAACATTATGTTATGACTTACATTTTCAAGAAAATTCGTTGATGCTTTGCAGCTTGCAGAAGTTTGTAATAAACGCAGGCAAGATGAACAAAATTCTTTTATGAATTTTCAATAGCAGCGCTCGGGAAATATTCGCGGAGCGAAATGACACTAGTGCGATCTAAAAAGCTAAAGTTCACGTAACCAAGCGTGAAGCGAACGAACAAAGAAAGAAAACGGACAAAAAGATAACAAAGTGGACAGCGGGAAATTTTTCATTCTGATTAATGTTACATTTACTTTTTGATGCATTATGTGAGCACTTTGCGACGGCGGAGCGGAGCGCCAAATGTTTTAATTCCTTTTCACTCCCGCATTGCAAAGAATAAGTGGGCTACATTACCTCATGCCTCACACAGAAAAATAATAGGTGGATGGCACGAAACTTGTCAAACACTTTAGTAGTAAGAAACTGTTCTGAGGAAGTTGTGCCGATTCGATTTAAGATGATGTGTTCAAGATTAAAAAAATATTCATCTCTATTGTAAAATTCATTACAAGCTCTTGACTCCAATCACACCTGATGTTAAGTGATGATGCAATCTAAGATGGAAGCGGGCTAACTTGTTAGGAGTAGGATGAAAATCCGCACCCCTTTCTGTTTGTACACGACGTGGTACCAGAACGCTAATTCGCTTGGTGACATGTCTTTGTCGGTAGGGTGGTAACTAGTCACGGCTGGAACCTCCCCCACCAGTCAAAAATTAAGACCTTCCGATATTTATCTATAGCGATGATAGATGTAGAGCTTGCCTTTTTTCCAAGAAATTCTTTATAAATATTCTTTGTCTGGCTTCGTTAAGTTAGTGGTGTTACACTCCTGTGCCTCGGAGGGCGCTTTGATCTTTCAGCCCCGATAGCCTACCAACCGCATTGAAGGAGTGTGGATGGTGGAGACCCAGTCTTGTAGTGCGCGCCTAACATTGGTTGATAGTGAAGATATAAATAAAAACTCATATACAACGGACTTTACTAATAGTAATAAAAATAGTTATCGCGGCGAGGCTGTTCTCCCTGCTTACAGACGCTCTCTGTTGAACACACTACCTTTATATAACGTGTTTATGAAAGGAGATTATGTGTATGCTTCTAATTTGAGAATGTTAGCGCACACGAGAATCATCTTCAGCGCAAACTCACTTCAACAGGTTTCCCAGGGAAAAGTTGATGCTGGTCCATGATAGATGCGTAATTAGATTGGCTGTAAAGCTTTATGAATTAGATTAAATATAGTCTAGATTCTTTGGCTGGTTTACTTTCCAGTACCATGATGTATTTATATATGTAGGTATGTGCTTAATGTTACTATCTCTTGTTATTGAATCTCATATTATAATCGTTATTGTATTTTTATCGTGTTTTCTTCTTTTAAGTTCGTGTTTATACAGTTATTAATTAGTCTATTTTTTATATTCAAATCTATTATCTCACGCCTTCTTTTGAATTGATTCTGACTGGAGAATAATCAAATATTCAACAAGATCGAGTTGTTTTTAAGTTTTAGCGAGATCAAAGGGCGCTTGTAAATATATATTTATGTAGTACGAGTAGAAGCGCTTGAAATGTTTTATTAAAAATATTTTGCATTTTCATTATAGCGTTGGTAATAAGAGTTATTAAACTTTTGAAATGTACAGTTGAAATTTCAACACTATCGTTAAAATAGACGATACATGGAGTCGCGTGAGATTGCATGCATGCAGCAACGATTGCATGCATGTCACAAATATATCATGCCTTTACATAATTTAACGCGACGAGCACGCGACCATGCATGCCACATTGACGTCACATAACGTTCATGACACACACAGAGCTATTTTCGTCTGCATGTAAATTGAAAAGTTTTATAATAGAAAACTGGTATACCTTATCGGATAAATGAGGCACGCTAACTTTTAAATTTATTTAATGTGCCGCTTTTAATGTGCCATTATTTGTACAGCGTCGTATTATAAATAGGTCAAACTTTGCTCTTGGCTGTAATGCCTGATGGAAACCCATGAGCAGTTCAACTTGCTCAGTGGTAAGTTACGTTGTGCTCAGGGATTTCAATCGCAAAAGAACATTTCATAACAATAGTTTCGAGTGTGTAGCTCAAGTATATAAAGTGAATGAAGAAAGATGATACATACTAAGTTGTGAGATTAGCTGCTCGGTGCTGGACTGATGTCTTACCTGAAATAAAAATTAAACAAATTAAAGCCTTTGTATAATATATCTCCTGTGTAATACTTTAATAGAGAGTGTGAGGTCTAGGTTTAGAGACCTGGAAAAATAAAAATAAAAAATAATTTTTCAGTGTCAGCCCGTATTTTTTAAAATGTGTTTATTTATTTTACCTACTAGCCCTGGTGTTCAGAAGTTGAGCCTCGAGAATTATCATTAACTTTTGATAATTATTACATTAGCACCCCCAGAGCGTCAACCCTCTTTGGATCAGAGAGGTGAATCCAAACCGCAAATCTTCTTTTGTCTGATGAGAGAGACCTCCCGCAAGGGACTAGTAACATTAGGCTAATAATGATGTAAGTGCTGTATTATGTGAAATGCTATTAAAATAAAAAGCGAGAGTAAATATAATGTGGTGTACAAGAGAGCGGAGGTTGGTCGTGACCTGCATCAGCTGCACATGCTCGTGAGATTCTTTTCATCCGGGAGAACTGAGGAACGGAATTTCCCCGCGAATGGAAAATAGTAATGATTTAAATATGAACTCGTTGAACGCACATTTGCCTCTCAGTGGGCAAATAACGGGCAGAGAGAGGCAGCGACGTTTACATCCACTTGACCGACTTGCGCGAAGCGTTATGTTGTTCCATTTCTGTAATGCGTTTTGTGAACTAACTGCATCTAGTTCTAGGTTTGTACAAGTTTATAACGGTAACAACTACTGACAGGGCAGAAATACTTAAAAGAGTTTACTTTTGAAAAATAGGAATTTAATGACATGACTATTGTTAAATAACTTCATAAAGTGTTTTTGTTAAATTAATTATTATGTTTATGGTCCCTTTCATTTCTTGAAGTTTTTTGATAATACATAGACCTATATTGGAATTGAAACTACCACAAGTATTTTCCGTATTATTGAAATATAAACGGCTGCAACTCACGTGTCTGTTGTCGGAGTATGCCCGACTAGTTTCCATATTATTAAAATATAAACGGCTGCAACTCACGTGTCTGTTGTCGGAGTATGCCCGACTAGTTTCCATATTATTGAAATATAAACGGCTGCAACTCACGTGTCTGTTGTCGGAGTATGCCCGACTAGTTTCCATATTATTGAAATATAAACGGCTGCAACTCACGTGTCTGTTGTCGGAGTATGCCCGACTAGTTTCCATATTATTGAAATATAAACGGCTGCAACTCACGTGTCTGTTGTCGGAGTATGCCCGACTAGTTTCCATATTATTGAAATATAAACGGCTGCAACTCACGTGTCTGTTGTCGGAGTATGCCCGACTAGTTTCCATATTATTGAAATATAAACGGCTGCAACTCACGTGTCTGTTGTCGGAGTATGCCCGACTAGTTTCCATATTATTGAAATATAAACGGCTGCAACTCACGTGTCTGTTGTCGGAGTGTGCCCGACTGGTTTCGGACCCGTACGGGGTCTTAGTCATGGGCTTGCTTGTTTCGGTAACGCGGCGTGAAGCAAACTGAACTAAATAGAACTAGCGTAAAATGTCATAACATTTTGTGTTCCTTTGCGTTTGGAAATCCGAGTACGATAATGCAAGCCAAAGAATATTAATTTGAGCAAACGTAGTAATATTGTCTATTTACCCACCTTTGAAATGCACATTCAAATGTATTTATTAAGATTAAGACCATAACGTAAGACTATTTGTAGTGACTACAATATCTACAACACGACAAGCTGACTCTGCGGAGATCCGCCGGAGAGAAACTCAACTGTTTGTGCAAACACATTTTAAAGTCCGACTCGAAAATTTATGAGTAGAAACTAAATTACAGTTTTTGCTTGGACACAGCTTTCAAAGTCTGATTTTGCGAAGGTTTTCGTATAACACTTGACCAACTCTGCGCGACGGTAAAGAGAGTAATGTGTTCGTGTATTAAAAAGCTATTTATACCCCCCTCGTCCCCTCCCCCGTCCCGCGGTCGCTCGAATAGTTCAGCAGATGGCGTATCTGATGCGTTTATAATGATACTCTAAGAGCTGGCGTGTGTATGGGACTTTCATTTATAGTTCATTTCTTCTATCCTTAAAAAAATGCCTTCGTTTTTTAAAATTTTTCAGGGCCAGTTAATGTCTTTTTTTTTCAAATAAAGTTCTGAAAGCTAGAAGTTTAGTCTTAATCATAAGGCCAATTTGAAGATTTTTTTTTTGTTATTACCTGTATTATAAGCACAAAGATAAAAATTTGGAACGGTTTTTATGAATTTTATCTATACTAATATTATAAAGAGGTAAAGTTTGTAAGTTTGTAAATAAAGATCTGTCGGGGCTAATCTTCAGAACTACTGATCCGATTCAAAATTCTTTCACCAGTAGAATGCTACGTTATCGGTGAGTGTCATAGGCTATATTTAATATTTGTATTGTATATATTACCCGAGTTATCACAGTTTTTGTTGCGCGAGTCAAACCGTGAAATTTATTAAATCAGCTTTATACGCGTGCGCTGCCTTAGCTATCGGATATAATCGTAAACATAGTATGAAAACTTTATGCATCTTAAAAAGTTCTACAAAAAAGTCCGCAATACTATATATCTCTCTTTTATATTTTGGCAGATATATAACTTTTTGTGTTTTAAAAATCATTTAATTCATGTGCTTACGTTTACGTCATTGTTTATACAACTAAACTTAAATCCTTATCAAAATAAATTATTTAATAATCTTAAGGATATTCTTGAGTTAAGATTTGTCTTTTACAGTATGTTAATTAGTTATATATTTTCAGAGATATTACAAAATTTCTAAAAAGCGCGACCCTGCCGTCCAAATTTAGTTGACCTCCTTCGTGTTATGTTATACGTACTGAATAGAGGTCAGCATTTTGGTTCTTTCATGATAGAAACGTTAATACGGTGATGGATTTAGAATTCTATCTTTGTTTAAATATATAATACACGGAAGAGTTTATTCGTTTGTTTAAAAGGGCTGTCGTATAATGTTTAACAAAAATATAGATTTTTTGTAAACGGGACGGGACGGAGGATATTGCTTGACGGGAAACTATAAGAAATTCAATTGAGAGGGGGAGCGCGGAATGAGCACACTTTATATGAAAGTCTGTCTTTAAAATTAGAAGGGTACCTAAGAGGTTTTCACGCGAACAAAGTCGCGGGCGATTGCTATAACAAATATAAACATAAATCTTTTACAGCTACAGATGGGACAAGTTTATGGTCTTATAACGTTAAGTGGCGAGACCATCCTCAGTAACAGTAACAGAGTATCTCGCAGTCAGGCATGCCCGCTAAAGGCTGCCTGTCACTGCTAGCCTGATCCTACATATGCAAACAGCATTATTGAGGCAGAAATATGTATGTTGAAAATATTTCCCCACGTGAGTTCTCTCAAAAAAAGCAAAATATTTGCGTGACCAGCTAATTGTATAAATCGCAATGTCAGCGCTCCTTTTTTGTGACGCGGCTTACACGCAACGGGGGTCGGCAAATGTTAAAATATTTCAAACAATTCCGACAAAGTAATTATTGTGAGGTCAGTTTTGATATACGACGTCAGAGGGTTTGTCACTCCTGCCGAGCCCGTAAAGCTGACGCGCTCCTGTGCGGGACTTTAAACTTTGCGCCGCGGATTTAAAGTTTCTTTCGCCAAAACAGCTCCAAATCCACCGCCTGTATATAAATTCTCCATCGGGCAAGTTAGAGTGCGGCCATGCAAATAAAGATAAGCCAATGCAGGCCGGGAGGTTTTGGAGAAGACTTTAGAATTTTTAACAAGTTAAAAACTCTATAACAAGCACTCTTTGAGAACACAAGTACGAATGATCGACGTACTTCGACGGTTGGCTCTCGGTCAAAATATTTAAAAGCTCTCCACGGTGGGTGATGGGCTTTTTGTAATGAGCTTTGTGCTAATTTCGAGTTCTGTCGCTCCAAAATATTTGTTATTAGTATATAGTAAATTTACGTCTAAATCAATTAATTTGTACCGCCAAGTAATATTGTATAAAGTAATATTCTATTAGTCGGGGGTATTAAGCTAAAGTCGTTTATTGATGTTTTGTTTATTATTATTTGTTTATTATTATTGTTCAAATATTCAACCTGTAGTGTTGTATCCGAATGTTGGGCGAAGGCAACGCATAAAAGAAAAAAGCATATTAACGAAATGCCTTTGCGTTAACTTGGATGAGTGATAACAGTGGTAACAACAATGGATAGAACAAGGAATGAGTATATACGAGGTGCTAAAAGTGCCACCAGTGACTGAACATGGCCCAGGTGCCCGTGTTACAGCGCATGCACCTACGCGCACAGCCGATACTTTGTTATTTTTATATTAAAGTTAAATTCAAACCGTTGGCTCGCGATCACGGTACAAGAAGCCGATGTACAAAGCAAGCACATGGAAACAACTCAAGTGTTAAGGTAACCTTGTTAGGTAGCGCGTTGTTGTAGAAATATTTACGCTCAGACCCCCGGCCCCCTCTCCTCTCTCACCCTTAGCCCGGGGGGAGTATAGGCACACCCGGCGTTCAATATTATAATTTAAATTCTAAGCAAAACCTTACACAATAGGATGAAGTTCTGAACTCAATTTGGACAACCTAGATAGAGTATTAAGCTTGTTCACCTGATCGTTACCCGCGCTGTATCCTGCTCGAGTAGTAATGGGCCTTGTAAGAATGCGCATAGTATTAAGCTTGTTCACCTGATCGTTACCCGCGCTGTATCCTGCTCGAGTAGTAATGGGCCTTGTAAGAATGCGCATAGTATTAAGCTTGTTCACCTGATCGTTACCCGCGCTGTATCCTGCTCGAGTAGTAATGGGCCTTGTAAGAATGCGCATAGTATTAAGCTTGTTCACCTGATCGTTACCCGCGCTGTATCCTGCTCGAGTAGTAATGGGCCTTGTAAGAATGCGCATAGTATTAAGCTTGTTCACCTGATCGTTACCCGCGCTGTATCCTGCTCGAGTAGTAATGGGCCTTGTAAGAATGCGCATAGTATTAAGCTTGTTCACCTGATCGTTACCCGCGCTGTATCCTGCTCGAGTAGTAATGGGCCTTGTAAGAATGCGCATAGTATTAAGCTTGTTCACCTGATCGTTACCCGCGCTGTATCCTGCTCGAGTAGTAATGGGCCTTGTAAGAATGCGCATAGTATTAAGCTTGTTCACCTGATCGTTACCCGCGCTGTATCCTGCTCGAGTAGTAATGGGCCTTGTAAGAATGCGCATAGTATTAAGCTTGTTCACCTGATCGCGACCGGGACGTTACCCGCGCTGTATCCTGCTCGAGTAGTAATGGGCCTTGTAAGAATGCGCATAGTATTAAGCTTGTTCACCTGATCGTTACCCGCGCTGTATCCTGCTCGAGTAGTAATGGGCCTTGTAAGAATGCGCATAGTATTAAGCTTGTTCACCTGATCGTTACCCGCGCTGTATCCTGCTCGAGTAGTAATGGGCCTTGTAAGAATGCGCATAGTATTAAGCTTGTTCACCTGATCGTTACCCGCGCTGTATCCTGCTCGAGTAGTAATGGGCCTTGTAAGAATGCGCATAGTATTAAGCTTGTTCACCTGATCGTTACCCGCGCTGTATCCTGCTCGAGTAGTAATGGGCCTTGTAAGAATGCGCATAGTATTAAGCTTGTTCACCTGATCGTTACCCGCGCTGTATCCTGCTCGAGTAGTAATGGGCCTTGTAAGAATGCGCATAGTATTAAGCTTGTTCACCTGATCGTTACCCGCGCTGTATCCTGCTCGAGTAGTAATGGGCCTTGTAAGAATGCGCATAGTATTAAGCTTGTTCACCTGATCGTTACCCGCGCTGTATCCTGCTCGAGTAGTAATGGGCCTTGTAAGAATGCGCATAGTATTAAGCTTGTTCACCTGATCGTTACCCGCGCTGTATCCTGCTCGAGTAGTAATGGGCCTTGTAAGAATGCGCATAGTCGGTGGATGTGAGATACTCGTACTACCACAGAGGATATTTGCACAATTCATATTAGAGATTCTTACATGTACCAAAGATACCAACGTAGCAAAGTTACAAAGGGGTCGCTTAACTAAAGCAACGGAAAAAAAGTTCTAATGACTTTAATTTTAACTTAACCTTTGCAACTAAACTGACTATTGACTGGAAATCAGTCAGTAAAATAATAAAAAAGTAAAGTATAGCTTTAAATAAATAAATTGCAGTATGATTAAAAATATAAACATTAATGGGGGCTATATTTAAAGGAACATGTTTACCTTCAATAAGATGAAAAAGAAATAAAGTTTAAGTTTTTAGTTTCGCCCTTGTGACGCGTCGAGCGCTTTCTCGAGTCCGTATAGCACGAGTATAAAAACAGGCATTACTTAACGTTGAAAAAGAACGACGTCGAAAGAAAACTAAACAGAAATTCTCGCAATGGCTGAAAATCTTTGCATGTTTCACTCGCTTAAATTACCCCATTTTACAATTTTCAATTTACATGTCGACTAAAATAACAACTCGTATCGCGCCACCGGGCACGAATGACGTCACCACCGCACTATAAACATATAAACACACAGACGTCAGGCGGCAGTGTTGCCAGTACCGTTGTGAAATACTGCAATCACTCGCGATTTTTTTATATTTTACAAAAATGCTAAATGATTTAACGTATACTATGTATATATGCACGACATCGCACAAGAGCTTCGTAATTATGTGCATAAGATGATCGTGCAGGAGCAGTCTTCGACACGGCAAATGTGGAATTTGTGCCGTGAGCCGCATGTGCGTTGTGGCATGCATGAGATCAAATCCGCCATGCGTCATGCATGGTATTAAATGGCAACTTATGTGAAAGCGTTTGAAGCGATTGCTGCGACTGAGATCCAGTCTAGTAACGTGATCAGCGGTAAACTATGCTAAACTATGTAGTATGTCAGGTACATAGAATAATGATTTTGATACGCAACTGTAAACCAAAAAAATTAAAAGCAATTAATTTCATAAAGTGGAAGTAGACAAGATGATCCACAGATGATCTAGCAACGACTGCTGACACACGCCTCCTTTAAGGAGTTCCAAGCACCAAGGTCATGAGTCGTCGGTCGCCTAGTAGGGCGTCGGCCAAATCTGCGTTTTTCGGTGCGGGTCATTCCAGCTCTTACACGACACATACGTTTGTTATTAAAGTATTTTAAAAGAAAAGTTAATGTTTGTTTAAAACAAAACAAGTAAGAACCCTGGCATCTTACTCACGCGACACGGGTGAGATTTAAACAGAGTTAGTTCAATTAAAATTAATTTAATCTTCCCGGTTCTGCATACTTTACTACTATCTGCGATATTTAATCGACTGAATTTTCGGAATTCCGCCTCGACCAGGCTCCCGCTAAGTTAAACGAGACTAACCAGTTTAATATTTCCAAGTTTGCTTTCGCTTTGGTTTGATTATCTAAGTTCCAAAACTAGTACTTCGTATAATTAATCATTGAATTTTTTAGTTCAAAAATATTGGATAAAAAGTATTGTTCTAGTATCTAATCAAGCTTAGTCTATATTTCTTTGTTAAAATACCAACATTTTGAATTGATCTATCTGAGAGTAACTCCTTGTGTAACATAGTGATGGTATTGAATGTATTTCATTGATTCTTATCTCTGTCCGTAGCATTACAATGTAACATTCAAGAGTATAGGTATTGTAAAAGTTTTATGCACATGAGGCTAAATATGTACGGCTCAGGTGGAGAGCCGAGCAGCGCGATATATACAAGTTTCTAGCGTAGCCACTTTGCGAGATCTGTCAAGCGACAGTTTATAATAACTCCATGGTTAAGAGGCCCGACTTGAATGCGCGAGGTCTGAGGACAAATGCCCCTTAGGTTATTGTCGTAGCCACTCTTAGCCTCTGCAAGCTTTTGCCTTAGTTCCGAGAGGATTTTATTTGATGTAATAAACATATCAAGCGATGGAAACCCAGACGTCCATCTTATAAATCCTTAGATGTCGTCATATTCTGGTTTAAGCCTACACGCACATGACGCGCAGTAGGTGAGAGCATGTATGTGGCAGAAGGCGAGAGGGCGTCCGTCTTGCTATGAATCATTCACAGGCGCTCGCTTTACTGCCTACACCATAAACTTAAACAGAAATTGACAATAAAGTACCCTCAAAAACGTGTAGAGGAGACGCGGCGGGAATACGCCGAGTGGCGGCTCGTAAACCGACTTGCGTAACACACACATACACACACATGCGTCCGACGCGCCCCGGGGGACTCTCACTACGCTCGGTGTTAATAATAGACAAGCTTTCGATTATTGTGACATCGTCGATAAGAACTAATTAAATATTAGTAATTGACTAATTATGTAATCACTCAGAAATTAAATTGATAATTATGAAATCTATTTGTTATAATAGGTCTGCCACGGTTGCGTTACGTTTCACGGCGTACTGAACTTGTACAGGTATTTGTATCCTCGTCAGTCATTTTTGATATGCCCCAAGTAAATCTAAACTGTTTGGGTCATAATTGGTGTAAATTTCAGTTCTAGGAGGGACACTTTAGGATATTATTATTTGTTAATTTTTTTTTCCCGCGTTAAAATACGGTGACTTAACTTAAATACTGAAATTACAGACAATATACATGGACCATCTCTTGTTCATATAAGAAATTAAAAGTTCTCTACCTGAATGAGTTGAATTTTTGAAATATGTTCATATGTTCCAGCTTTCAATGGCAGTTTAAAGGAAACAATAAAGCGATTTGAGGGCATGAACGGACGTCGGTGAGAGGCTTCGGTCATGGGTAGTTACTATAATAATTATATAATAGGACATAAAACCAAGCTATTTAACGTTCTGATACGATGTCGAGTAGAAACCGAAAGGGGTGTGGATTTCATCTTACTCCTGACAAGTTGTATCATCACTTATCATTAGATGAGATTGCAGTCAAGGGCTAACTAGTAATCAATAATAGAGAAAAACCGCGCTATTATAGTGACGTGATAACTATCATCAAACACTATGACTGTCATCACAGAACTAAATGGTGACGCTGGCGGGTGCTGCTGTTATCATAATCTTTTTGGCACTGACTTGAATATTGTGGGCAGGTACAATGTAGTTGCAAAGTAGAAGTTGTGCAATTTCTATTTCCATATGATTGCGGCGATATCTCGCGCGTATCGCCGAGGTGTGAGGCCATGTCGTGCTGTACGAGCTGCTCGCATGCGACGGCCTCGCGAGAGCGCGCTGACTGCTTGCAGGTGCGCGGAATGACTCACTGGAAATTAATTCAACATAAATAACCTTTGCTTTAATTACATGTGACAACTTTCATATTTAAAAATGTTTCTGACAAAGCTTTTATATAACTTGTAAGTACCTCCTTACAAGTTATATAAAATATTTTTTTTATGTCCGTAAGTCTCATGAAGAGATAACCCTGGTATTTGTCTAAAATTTTGCCTTTTACAATGCCATTTTTATAATTAAATTAAAATTTAAGCATTATTGGAACCATCTTAATTGCTTACGTAGGTTTTGCTTTATTAATATAGGAGGTAGAGGTATTAGAGGAGAGGAACAAATTATGATTTTCGTCAAAGAGATCATTCACGTATAGGTTAAACAAAACTTCATGTATTGGTTAAAAATAAAATAATGAAGTCGAAACAAACTGGTACATGACGATATAGTTCAAGAGGCAGCCTTAGCAAATGTAACGTTCGTGTTCATGGCGGGCCCACCAGCTGCGCAGCGCGGGGAGCATAAACGTAGCAATATTTACTACTTAACTCACTTTATGGCTCTATGAGACTTACTTCTTTTCTAGGGTTCCGTACATCGAAATGGCAAAACGGATTTTACATTCAACCTGTTTGCTATAGATCTCCATAAAATTTAAATTTAAATTCAGACTGAGATATACATAAAATACAAAAACCAATATTGAAGTCTTTATTTCTACATCCGTTTCTCTCGGGGTCAGGATTTAAAAATATTAAGACGACAAAATTTAAACTTATTCAAAATAAAATAAGCAAAATCTAAGTTAGTATTTAAATGATGTGCACAGCTTTTCAAAACGTATTTTGTTAGTTACGAGGCAGGTCTCCAAGGACTTGGCACGCGCCTCGCTCTGTTTGGCGCAACTGAACAGAAAAATGTTGAAATCAATGATTCAATTCCCGTGTACCATATTATTACGTAACTTACATTTGTGGAAATGTAAAATGCACGACACTCATTGCTGTGAAATATTTTAGTGTTGAATGTTTGAAGATAAGAGACAAGCATACAATGGAAAAGAATATCGAAGAACAAACCAAATAAAATAGCATTAAGTTAACTCAAGTAAGCTTCATTTTAACGAAACAATAAATATATTCTGTGGAAGTAAATACCGAGAAGTTGTGCAGGAATGTATAATGTGATATCAGTTGATTTTACCTATACCGCCAACAATTACGTTAAAGGGAATCCCAATAACTATTTTTTCTTGATTTAGCTCGATGTCTTAGAACATGCGGAACCCCTGGCCCCGGCGGGCACTCGCGCGGCGGTATCTTGCCGGCCGGCACAAGGCCGCACGACACAGTATTGCTGCGTATTACTGCGCTATTGCTTTATAAAAACCCGCGGTAGTAAAGTTTTATGTAACGTGAAATGGGTTTCAGATGCGTGAGCTCTCGCATTGTCTCGCGCGTGCGAGGGCCCGCCGCCCTGCCGCTGCCACTGTGGAACAATGGAAACTTCGCCGAGATATATCAAAACTACCTTCCCTTTTTTGAGGTAAGTTGTACAATAAAATAAATAATCTTTTTATATTACTCTGTAAGAATTCAACCCGTTTATTTCAATGACTTCGCACAGATACTCAAATATTGGGTTTTTTATTTCGTAATTTTCTTGTAAATTATTTTGTTACGTTTTGCCAATATAGTTTTGATAAGTTTATAAATAGGTCAACTAAAACAGCGGGAGCTTATGGTGCGGCGTCGCCCTTCCAGCTCCTTGGGCCCCAATGTGTATCTGATCAGCTTTTTAAAATATGTTTCCCATTCACTGTCACTTCAGTTTAGCAACTCTCTACTCTCTACAAACGTGTCGAGTATAGGTCGCATCATCGCCAGCTGAGTGATTTTTTATAGGTCAAGGTGTACCTACTTATACTTAGTTTTGTTTAAGTATGTGTACTGTGCAGGTCACAGTTCTATACCGTAACAGAGAGCAGCAACACTCGGGCGGGTAAGATTGTGAGCGGAGTATTATCAAACTGTTGGTCCCCGGGGGCGCCGGATCCACTCCGCTGATTTGAATATCCCGCAGGCGAACTTGGACCCGGCAGCGGAGCGATGCTAAGATTTTATCACTTGCTCTACATGAACGGGTACTTATATCCTGTTGGAGGACGAAATCTTAAATGTGTTCTGAAAAGGACATTTAGCCTTATTTAAAAAAATACACAAAGGTTAAGATTGCTATTACATTCAGATTCAGATCATAAAACAGTAAGTACTCACGAGCACATCGGGACGACGAGGTGCTTGTTTCCGCGATCCTTTGACGTAATAGGAGGAAGATAGCTCCGCTGGGTTTTGGTAGTTATTCTGGCTGCTTCAGTGGCAGCAAGTCCCCTACAGTCGATCGTAGACTGCGTAGATCTGAATGAATTTCCCAACGCAAAAATAAAGGTACATACTTGAATAACTGCTGTATTGTTTATGTTTGACCAGGTCGGTCCTGTTTTAGATTTAAATCTGGAAAGCAAATCTGGTTAAGTGTAGGTTGTGTCAGCCTTATCTTTTTAGCCCATTATTTTTTATTAATTACAAGTTAGCCCTGGACTGCAACAACAGCTGATAGTAAATGATAATTTGAGATGGACTAAATTCGCAACTTCAACCGCTAAATCGCTTGGAGGAACGTCTTCAATAGGGTGGTAATTACTACATAAAAGCCACGAAGACGCCCACCGCTATGCCTGGTCCAATTTAAAATCTCAATCAGCCCAGCTGTGAGTAGAACTCAAGATCACTGCACCGCGGAGGCATCGTTGTTTATTAAAATAGTGTTTAGAACAACATAAACACAGTTTGTTTAGCACAGTCTTAAATGACACAGTTATTAACGTTTCTTTACACGTGTAACCCATGTAACCTAAGCTAAATAAAGAATTTTTAAAACACGTTGTAGGACATGTCTCAAGGCATACCCGAGTTTATGTTTTGATAGAAGCGATGGTTCTCTACCTTGTTTCGTAACACTACCTACAGAATGAAGTTAAGTAAAAGCATAAACTCCTCTAGAGAGAGTCGTTATCTGACCAGCGAGACGATACGTAATATATTCTGCAGTAGATATTTCTAACTCCAAATCGTATCTAGTGTTATCGTTATGTGAAAACTTGGAGTGGAAATCATTCATAATTTCACATTACGTCGTTACCCTCTACAAAGGAGGTCGTAAGTTCTCTCGGGCCGCTGGCGGCGGCGGTGGCGGCGGGGGTGAGGGGAGAGGCTCTATGGTGAATGTTTACCATTAGGAAAGTGTAAGTGGCATAAAGTTGTGTGTCAGCGTCGTTGCGCAAATATAGCGCTCGCGTCGCTCGAGGACGTCTCGCCGAGCAGAGCCGCGCGGCTCGCGCTAACTTTTTATTCTTTAGGAAAGTTTTACACACACAACCGTTATCGCTACTGATTTACTAACTCAATGTGACAGTATCTCTCTCCGTTTATTAGTTGTGTGTCAGCGTCGTGGGAGGACGTCTCGCCGAGCAGAGCCGCGCGGCTCGCGCTAACTTTTTATTCTTTAGGAAAGTTTTACACACGCAACCGTTATCGCTACTGATTTACTAACTCAATGTGACAGTATCTCTCTCCGTTTATTAGTTGTGTGTCAGCGTCGTGGCGCAAATAAAGCGCTCGCGTCGCTCGAGGACGTCTCGCCGAGCAGAGCCGCGCGGCTCGCGCTAACTTTTTATTCTTTAGGAAAGTTTTACACACGCAACCGTTATCGCTACTGATTTACTAACTCAATGTGACAGTATCTCTCTCCGTTTATTAGTTGTGTGTCAGCGTCGTGGCGCAAATACACACGCAACCGTTATCGCTACTGATTTATCAATGTGACAGTATCTCTCTCCGTTTATTAGTTGTGTGTCAGCGTCGTGGCGCAAAGGCGTCGCTCGAGGACGTCTCGCCGAGCAGAGCCGCGCGGCTCGCGCTAACTTTTTATTCTTTAGGAAAGTTTTACACACGCAACCGTTATCGCTACTGATTTACTAACTCAATGTGACAGTATCTCTCTCCGTTTATTAGTTGTGTGTCAGCGTCGTGGCGCAAATAAAGCGCTCGCGTCGCTCGAGGACGTCTCGCCGAGCAGAGCCGCGCGGCTCGCGCTAACTTTTTATTCTTTAGGAAAGTTTTACACACGCAACCGTTATCGCTACTGATTTACTAACTCAATGTGACAGTATCTCTCTCCGTTTATTAGTTGTGTGTCAGCGTCGTGGCGCAAATAAAGCGCTCGCGTCGCTCGAGGACGTCTCGCCGAGCAGAGCCGCGCGGCTCGCGCTAACTTTTTATTCTTTAGGAAAGTTTTACACACGCAACCGTTATCGCTACTGATTTACTAACTCAATGTGACAGTATCTCTCTCCGTTTATTAGTTGTGTGTCAGCGTCGTGGCGCAAATAAAGCGCTCGCGTCGCTCGAGGACGTCTCGCCGAGCAGAGCCGCGCGGCTCGCGCTAACTTTTTATTCTTTAGGAAAGTTTTACACACGCAACCGTTATCGCTACTGATTTACTAACTCAATGTGACAGTATCTCTCTCCGTTTATTAGTTGTGTGTCAGCGTCGTGGCGCAAATAAAGCGCTCGCGTCGCTCGAGGACGTCTCGCCGAGCAGAGCCGCGCGGCTCGCGCTAACTTTTTATTCTTTAGGAAAGTTTTACACACGCAACCGTTATCGCTACTGATTTACTAACTCAATGTGACAGTATCTCTCTCCGTTTATTAGTTGTGTGTCAGCGTCGTGGCGCAAATAAAGCGCTCGCGTCGCTCGAGGACGTCTCGCCGAGCAGAGCCGCGCGGCTCGCGCTAACTTTTTATTCTTTAGGAAAGTTTTACACACGCAACCGTTATCGCTACTGATTTACTAACTCAATGTGACAGTATCTCTCTCCGTTTATTAGTTGTGTGTCAGCGTCGTGGCGCAAATAAAGCGCTCGCGTCGCTCGAGGACGTCTCGCCGAGCAGAGCCGCGCGGCTCGCGCTAACTTTTTATTCTTTAGGAAAGTTTTACACACGCAACCGTTATCGCTACTGATTTACTAACTCAATGTGACAGTATCTCTCTCCGTTTATTAGTTGTGTGTCAGCGTCGTGGCGCAAATAAAGCGCTCGCGTCGCTCGAGGACGTCTCGCCGAGCAGAGCCGCGCGGCTCGCGCTAACTTTTTATTCTTTAGGAAAGTTTTACACACGCAACCGTTATCGCTACTGATTTACTAACTCAATGTGACAGTATCTCTCTCCGTTTATTAGTTGTGTGTCAGCGTCGTGGCGCAAATAAAGCGCTCGCGTCGCTCGAGGACGTCTCGCCGAGCAGAGCCGCGCGGCTCGCGCTAACTTTTTATTCTTTAGGAAAGTTTTACACACGCAACCGTTATCGCTACTGATTTACTAACTCAATGTGACAGTATCTCTCTCCGTTTATTAGTTGTGTGTCAGCGTCGTGGCGCAAATAAAGCGCTCGCGTCGCTCGAGGACGTCTCGCCGAGCAGAGCCGCGCGGCTCGCGCTAACTTTTTATTCTTTAGGAAAGTTTTACACACGCAACCGTTATCGCTACTGATTTACTAACTCAATGTGACAGTATCTCTCTCCGTTTATTAGTTGTGTGTCAGCGTCGTGGCGCAAATAAAGCGCTCGCGTCGCTCGAGGACGTCTCGCCGAGCAGAGCCGCGCGGCTCGCGCTAACTTTTTATTCTTTAGGAAAGTTTTACACACGCAACCGTTATCGCTATTGATTTACTAACTCAATGTGACAGTTTCTCTCTCCGTTTATTAGTTTTGGAAACTAAATGGACTTTGACTAATGAATATGAATAAGTCAAGTGATTCTATGTGCGAAAATGAAGTGAGAATCACCACACTGTTTAACAATTTACGTTAAAGAGTTGTACAGTTTTAAAGAGTTATGTTAAGGTTTTTTTTTTATAAAAAAATCTTGGAATTGATATACTAGACAATCACTAGCATAGATAGGTTTGAGTTTCTAGCCTACAAACTCAAAACTATCTGTTGTTTTGGTTAGCCGTTGTAATTTAAGTTCGAGTATAGACGCGGCTGTGAGACTGTCAAATATTATGTAGTTTAACGAATTCTCATTTAAAAAGTTTAAAATGTCATTAGCTGTTACTTCAAAGGGACATGGGCAGACATTTGTATATACGTGGGCGTGTATCAGAAGTTAAAACTAAAGTTAAATTGGAATTTGGTGGAAAACTTTGCGTCGAGTACATTGCCACATTTTGTAAACATGTTATGTATTTATAACTAGCAGACGCTTACGACTTCACTCGCGAGAAAATATATGTATCGCAACCTTCCATGAACACTAAAAAAATGCGTACAGCATGTTATCTTTAAAATATTGATACTTCGAACATTTTTGTAGCCCTTATAGGGAGGAACAATCCATTTAATTTTTGTTTTGTTTCAAAGGGTTTAGGCAGAGTGTTTTCAATAAAAGCTCCCAGGCTCTAAGAGCCTTTCTACTTTTATCATACTTGAGTCAATTTACATATAAAAAATTACACATACTTCCTCAAGAACCATACCTACCATCTACTGGAAATCTTTTGAAAACCGCATAAAAATATGTTCAATAGTCTTTGAGTAATATAGCGAACAGACATACAGACAGACAGCAATGACTTAGAAATTTTGCTAGCTTATGCGACTATGTTCAATTCGAAATACTCTCTGTAGAAGAACATTGGACATCGTCTACACATTATCTTCAAGATGTATGAGTATGTCTCTCCCAGTGTACGTGTAGAATGTTCTATCCAATGTGTAGGTTTATTTAATACTTATTATTGTTTTGCAGCAAATGGCTCTATGTAGTCGAGGCTTTACTAATAGCGGTCTCTCAGAAAATTTTCAATGTTTATATTTATGTTTATTTTTATTTCAATTGAAAGGTAGGTATGACATTATCAATGGACAAGCAGACTAACTACTAGATCAGGGAGGCCATTTACAATAAAGTATACAAACAATCACAAAGGTGTCAGTACACCGAGACGTTGACGCTTAATTACAGCGGCAGTCCACAAGCACAGTTCCAATGCGTAACGCAAATCCAAATTTCAAAGTTATAATTCCTTCAGAAAGCGCAAAAGTTTTGTTCACTCTCTCTGCGGCGGGTTTACGCAGATATATAAAATGATATTCATATTTGAGATAGGTAGAAAAAGATGACACTTGGTTTCTTCTTAATTAAAAAATTTGGTACTAAAAATATTGGCAGTTAAGGAAGTTGAAACCTTATTTTAGAGTAAATCTAGTTATGTCAGTGTTTAGTAAACTGCTTTTCGAATTTCTTGCGCTCTTTCCCCAGCTTCAGAGTATTGTTGACCAAGTGTTGATAACAATTGGAACATTTTTTGATCCGATAAAAATGGATCGATGGACGGCTACAGTTGAAAATACTTTATTTTAAGCTAAATTAAGCCCAAAGCCTGTTTTCAACAGAAATATGTCATAATTAGTCGATACGAGACGTACCTGCATAAATTTTATTTGATTTTGAGTATTAGGGCATTAGAGTGCTAACCGTGTATTAAAAATATAATTAAAAATAATTTTGAATTGAATTCATAATTTATTTATAAATGGTACTGATATCACGATATAATACTTTTCTCAAAAATACAATTTACAAACTAGATAGAACAGCCTCTCTAGCGTAAGCGTGGACGTTATTAAATCTCTCTGAGATGTTACATCGCTGTGCTTACGAAATATTAACTTGCTAACGATGAAATATTGGTTCCATTATTCTCATTCCTCGGCGTTTCTTTTATTTTGCAGTCACCTTGTTACCGGAGCTAACAAATATCTTCATTACGTTCGGTAATAAATCAGCTGTTGCAAACTCATCCGTTTGTAATATTTGTCATCTACAGCCTCCGTTACATTTAGACCAACAGCTGGGTTAAACTCTATTGCGGTTTCAACTTAACTTTGGAGGCTATGAGCTACATCATTCAAGTGAAGATCTAGCTTCGTTTATGTATTGTTCTCACTTGGTCTACGGAAGAGACGCTCTACATCATCATTATTAACAACCGTTGTAGCAGTAATGCGAAGTTGCAAACGTACCATGAGCTTGTAGTAGTCGCGTTGCCAAACTGTACACGATTGGAAGATGCTTAATATACTCGTATAATTTAAATACAAAACCGATATGATATTTAAGTTTGCACAAAATAAAACGAAACTTCCGTCCTCTACAACGTTAAATTCGAGATAAGTGTATTGACGGAAAAAAACACATTTTTATGATCAACAGCGCGATATTTCAGCAGTTCCGCGTAATTGAATCTCGTTTACCTTAAAATAACATCAAACGAGAGAAAGCGGTAACCCCATATTTACCAACACTTGGCTGAGCTCACGGCGCGTAATGTACTTTAATGGGTATTGTGTTCCCATCGCGTAGGCATAACAATTACATTTGACACACGTAATCGTTTCTTTGACGATAATCATGTTCGCGACGTAAGCAACGGAGTCCCCTCCTTGTCTTGGTTAAATCATTTTTGAAAACCTGAGTAATTAATACGTATAAGCGCGTGAGGGAGGGGGTGTCCGCAAAATATGTTTAATACCTACTTAAAAGATGTTGACCGGACCTGAATTGCAGTAAACTCTATACTGGAATGAGTCTAAAGCTGTTCAAGTATAATTGTACCTAATTTAGCTGAGAAGGGAAAAACAAGAACAATATAGGTGAATAGTGACTAGTCACAAATGAGTTCCTTTTAAAACTATACCGGTGTCACAAGACCCTGTCTCTGTTCGGAGATTTTCTCTTTGCACACGATGGGCTTGGCATTCGCGCAGTGAGTCCATAGAATGCAAAGACATTCGTCTCTTAATTTTTAAGTAGTTTTACGATAAACCAACCCGAAAGTAATTTGCATAATGAATGAATAATTTTTTGACATTAATGTTATAATCCTAGTTGAATTATTGACGTCCGAGGGTTTCCACAATTTTTAATTTAACCTTGCCTTTGGGAGGATCGCAGTCGGTCTCGCCTCTTTCCTCTATAGGTTTTCCGTGTTAACTGTTGTTGTGTGTGATGCATGAGATTTACATTAATACTTAATACGTTTGGTATGTCGGCACCTCTTTTAATTACAATTCCACGTGGCCGGGGATGGCGCCACTTGAAGTTTGATAGAAACGTTAATGAACGCTCCGGTCGTTGCGTAAAATATTCGTTACTTATTAATTTTGTTTGTAATGAGTTGCGAGTCGGCTTTATTTTAATGGAGTTTCAAAAAATATGTACCCCCCGCCCCTGATCTCCTCCGGGAACATGCAAATGATGATGGGCAGTGAACTGCACCTGATACAAATTAAGAAAGGTGACAAAATATTGCCTTACTTTATCGACCTGTACATTTTGTACAAAATTAAAACACACAGTTAGGAAAACATTTATAATTAAGTACATTAGCTACAATTTATGCTACAAGAGTAATGTGAATGTTTAATTCGTAGATGTTTTGCCACGGATTTTGAATCTAGTGCTATGTTAGGACCTAGTGTCAGCGAAGTGTGGTCTGTAACTCACTATTGTTTTTACATTTTAAGCTATTGCATAGCTTTTATCGCGGGCCTTGAGCGTGGAGACCGAATCTAGAAATTCCGTAAAGAAAAAACCTAACACCCCCCGAATATCAAAAGCATAATTTCGGCTCCGACGTCATCGGGAACGTGGTCAAGCGGTAAGGCGTTCTAAGTGCCCGGATTGCCAGAGAGACGCGGGTTTGAATCCCGTCAGTTCCGCAATTTTTTTTTTCAAGTTCTGGTATTCGGGCACATAGAGCGCCTTACCACTAGGCCACGGTCCCGATGACGTCAGTAGGTAAACGTTTTAAGTTGATAAAAAATGCTATGCAATAGCTTTATCGTGGCAGTCTCCGAGTGCCACACGTCTTTTTTTTTATCGACTACAAGTTGGCCCTTAACTGCTATCACACTTGATGTTAAGTGATGATGCAGTCTAAGATGGAAGCGGGCTATCTTGTTAGGAGTGGGACGAATATTCACACCCCTTTCGGTTTCTACACGACAGCGTACCGGAACGCTAAATCGCTTGGCGATACGTCTTTGTCGGTGTTATAAGTTCATACACACAAGAGTGCACGTTTTCTGTCGGTTGACAATAAATTTGAATGAAAACACATACGACATAATAGTCAGTACGCTTATATAATTAGTGAAATGTCACTTGTGATCAAACAAGCCTTGTGTGACGTCACAAACCAGCGGTCCATCCAACACCGACAAGTCAAGGTTCATTCAACCTTGCAAGTGATCCTCCAATGTCTCATTATTCGCGTCTCAGTATCACATTTGATTTTCATTAACTGCGACGTCTTCAAGAAATTTTCCTCTTAATTAAGTTTTCTAATCAACAAAGAAGTTTCACTTTAAAAAGTTTCGTTGTAATTTTCCCAAATACGTGCCGGGCAGCGCTTGGAGCGCTTACAATCCAATTAGCATGTCCGCCGCTTGCGCGCTGCAGCGCTGCGCTAATCTGACATGGGATACATTTCCCTTCGCAACAAATCTGCAGCCATCTCGTCTAGTCGTCATTCCGGGGCCGATATGAAGTTGACACGACGAAAATATAGTAGAGTATTAACTCGGTATTCAGTGCTCGGAACACTGGCTGTGTCTATTTTCATAAAGAGTGGCGATGATCGCGATTGTTTTATCGCGATGATAAAAAAAATCATTTATTTCAAGAAAGCCTGACAAGTCAAGTTTGTCAGTGCGCCTCTACCAACGGATCGGGAGGCACATTGTAATAATTTAATTATACCATTTTCAATAATCTATTATAAATGGAGTTTGCGTGATTTTACGTAACTAGTTTAATATTTGCACTTTGATAGGTTGATAAAATTTAAATTTTCTAAAACTTCAAAGTTTATTTATTTACGTTTGTTTTTAATTTTTAGCCGATTTAATAAGAGGACTTGGCAGATTGTAATTATTTAAAAAAAAAAAATGAAAGTTCATTAAAAGTTGCCGTTATAGGTCGATCAAGAGTAAACTTTATTCACGAGCAATTAGCAAAAGCTCGAACTAGTCTCAGTGTTAGTAAATTAAAAAAAAACTAAAACAGTATGAAATAGAATTGGCGCTAATGAATATAGAGGTAATATCGTAAACTAGGATTAGGTCGCAAGCAAATTAATTGAATTAAACTAGAATCTCTGCTGACATAAAAAGAACCTGTTTTAAAATAATGAACCGATGTAAATATGGAATGGCATGACTAAACATAATTTGTTATCGGCGGCTTGTTAGGATTACAGGGCAGGGGTGGAGGGGAGATAGGGGGTAGGGGGCGCTACACGAATAATGCGATCAATCTGATATTGTACACCGGGAGCTAATGACTGGGATACATCCAGCATAGTACACTGTTTATCTGTCGTATTGGTACACTCATCATAATCGCTAATGGGATGGTAAAGTTAAAAATTCCTGTTAAGACCAACGCCAACTGTTACAGAGCCTGTTGATAAGATATTATTCTAATTTTACTCCATACTGCTTTTGAAAATTTCTTTAAAAATATATTCAACCAAAATTCATAATCGAAAAATGTACGTAAAATAACTTTATTTGTAAGTTCGTATTTCAGATAAATTCAAAAATAAGATCACAATCAAATGTTTCAATGTTTTTTGACACCATGAAGTTTATCACTGAAAGAAAAGACAACATAGTTGAAAAGTACACTGAAATCTTTTATTTTCACCAAGTGAACTTTTGAGTCCAAGTGTCAGATTCATGTTTTTTCAATGACATCCTTCGTCACAGAACAGTGGCACCGCTCCTCGACTATCTGGGGTAAATTAGGAAATAATTTGAAACAATGAACCCGTGCAATGAACAATGTATCATAGTTAGTTAATCCATTAACCGACTAACAGCTTGCATGTTTAACATTCATCTGTTACAATCAGTTGACAAATTGCTCCATGTCTTGCGATGTGTCGGAGGCCAGTGCCGACATAGAGCCCGAGTTTACTAACATTGATAAAAAAGTGTGACGTCATAGAGCCAGAACTTGTGACAGCCAGAGCATCATTGTATGATAGGTTTGTTAGCCCATGCTTCTGTTGGTTTGTTAGCCCATGCTTCTGTTGGTATGAAAAGCTTTGGGAAGTAACAGGTAATCGAGGGCCCAATTATAATCCTTGGCTAAGTGAAGCTAAAAACATATCTAAATAAATATAAATTCAAGACAAAAAATAATATATTATCCCAAGGAAAATATTATCAAATTTTGGTTTAAATCTGCTATCTATCCAAACAATCAAACTCCGTATTAGCCCACCGTAATCGTACTTGCCTACTTATATAAGGACATATTATCAGCACGAGCTGACAAACTGGCAGCTTGTATGAAATGATGAAGGTTTGGCTCTTAGACGATTATATTTTGCCACTGCTATATTTTAGGTAATTATTGTGCCTAGTATTTATTTGGCGATTTTACTTTCAAAGTATAGATAGAAAAGCTTAGGTAAAAAGGCAAGAAAGTAAGTGTTTCTAAAGACAATAGAGGTCGTTGAAATAATATCGAGAGGCCGGTCACCGTCACCTTAAGGTGTACAGTTGAGATATTTTTTCGCATCAGACGCTGATGTAGAAAATGACCATTTTCCAGGTCACAATTTATAGGAATAACAGTATATCAGTCTATGTCTCGCATTGCTGATTAAGGTTTCAATTTCGATTAGGGTCTCAAGGTACAGGAATGATGACTCAGTACCAGAAAATCCAGCTCTCGTCACGCTTTCTATACTTGCTGTTACTAATGATGCTTGTATCACTAATGTAATTAACACATTGAATTGCTATTATCGGTTTTAAACAGTACTAATTAGAAGTAATTATGGCGATTTTACGTGAATGGAACAATAGCGAACTGTCCACTTCAGTGTATATTTAAAATATTTATATTTAATATAAAAAATACCAGTTTTGATGCTTATCTTAAAAATATAAATATAAATCCATTGAAAATAAGTTATATTATACAAAAAGTTTTATAACTAAGCATCTTTTTAAAATAAAATATTGCTTGAATGCTGAAAGACTTTGCAAATAAATTGCGCCACGCAATACGTAGAGCACAACAAAACCAACGGCGTCTGAATTCATTCTTCTCCTCGGACCAAAGAGTTAGTGTCTGCACAATTGCTGGGATTTTGAAACCTAAACCCACTCATTTTCCAATGAGGACACTTTATCTTATCAAATAGTCAGAATAAAGGCAAACTTGTTTGACATTAGTGCGTTTTGCATCGCTACGAGAAAGAAATGCTCAATAATCTCTAGGTCAGGACTCGAACCCGGAACCTCGACCTCGCGATCGAGTGCCAAATAGGCTAACTGGTGGACCGATGAGGCAATTACTTGTAGCAACGACACAGTTAATAAATAGAGAACTAAGAAATAACAAACAAGCTCCGTGCAGTATGTCGCCGCACAAAGTAAACTCAAACGTCAAATAAAACTCCCTTTTCCTGTACAGCAGTTTGTTTGCGGTATCACTTATAATAGACCAAAGCTCTATTTATTTCTTAACATTTAAAGGTTTCTCTGTTCTTTCAGTAAACTGAACGTCAAAGCTAAGTGGTCTTTACTCGCACCTGCTGACGGTGAGATATTTTGAAGTGGTAAAATCGAGACCAGACTTGTAAACACTAACTGGCATAAAGAAAAATGTCGTCAGTTAAAGTAATTTTTTTTAATCCACTACTAGTTGGTCCTTGACTGCTATCACACCTGATGTTAGGTGATGATGCAATCTAAGATTCCATCTTAGATTATATGCGGGCTAACTTGTTAGGAGTAGGATGAAATCCACACCCCTTCGGTTTCTACACGACATCGTACCGGAACGCTAAATCGCTTGGCGGGACGTCTTTGTCGGTAGGGTGGTAACTAGCCACGGCGAAAGCCTCCCACCAGCCAGACCAAGACAAATTCTCAAGAAAAATCTCAATCTGGTTCGCCGGGAAACGAATCCAGGACCTCCGTCTTATAATTCCACCGCGCATACCATTGCGCTACGGAGGTCGTCACGAGTAGATTAAAATACAAAGGTACATTAGCACAGGAGTGACTGGAATTAAAGTTTTAACAATTTAATTAGTGAAGGAGGCAAGTTAATGTTAACTATTAACACATTAAGTATGTTTCTTCTTATCTCGCACACTCTGTTTTTAAGTCGCTAAAGTTGTTTCGTTAGCATTTTAATAAATAGAGTTTTTTATGGATTAGAATCAGTCAAACAATAAAAGCAAATATCTTTTATTTGTTAAAAGTTTGATTATATATTATATAGCTATGATAGATTCAGTTTATAATTTTTATTATGAAATTATAGATAGACATAACTCTTATTTACTGGCACAGATTAGCTCTCGTAGTGTAAGCGCTTTCCTCCGAGACTCTCACATTTATTCAGGTTGCAATCCATCCGGGGATGCAAATCAAATGAATTGTTAAAACACAATTTTTTATCTCCCTTTGATCACAAAGGAATGATATAAATAGCGCTGCGGAATTAAGCCGTCAGAGAAGAGTTAACTCCGTAATAATTGCTATCGGATTTTGTTTTAGCTTGAATGCGACGAGCGAGCCCTCCGCTTGTTAATAAGCAGCGATACGAGTCTTCCGGTCAGTGTAGATTCAGTCATAAAGTGGCTTTTTATAAGTTTTTATTTAGTTTTCAATGTATCGGTTTCTGGGAAATCAAATCCTACGAGCTGGAAATAGAGTAAAGAAGTTTACTGATTTTGCAACTTTATGGTCTTATCGAGTTTGTCTGATGATATATACTAATAAAAGAATATAACGAAGTCGAAAAATGACAACAAACTAGCACTAAACGCACAAAAACATAACGAAAGCAAACCGTTATCTTAAAATAGATCACTTATATCAATTGCTAGTTCCCAGTAAGGCCGTGTGTCGCGCCCAGTTCGCTGAAGGCGCTAAATAGTCGGTAATGGGCGGTCTCATTACCGCCACGCGTTAGTGAAGTCCACGAATCAATGACGTGCTCCGCGATGCGATACCCCACTGCGAATATTAGGAATACGCGGAAACCAAAATATTATCCCATTTGCCTCTTTATATTGTTTGGTGGATTTTAGTTTTGTGCCACATGCGCTCGCACGTTATGTTATATAAGTTTTGTATTACGTTATATATTGGAGCAGCGTGGTGGTTGTACGCTCCATATCCCCTCTCCTATATGGAGGGAGGCCTGGCCCTGTAGTATTATGTAGTAGTAGTAAGTATTTGCTAAGAGAAAAATTAAAACAACAGCTTAGTATATTATATTAGCTTAATTACAAAAATACTTTTATTTTTATAATAAAGCGAAAATTAAAAGACTAAACTGAACATATGTATTTCTAGATTATTTTCATATCAACGGTAACCAATTTATTTGAGTCCAGATTTATAATCAGCTTACCTTCGAATCCGTTTCAATTTTCGCCCATTTTTTTTTTCGTTTCGTTCTGATAAAATGTTTTTGATTATTCATTCGTTTAAAAACATTTCTTTTAATGAATGTAGTCGTAATTGTTTTTATGAAGTCGGAATAAAACAGGAAAATCGTTGTATAATCGGCAACATGAATCATTTTATAAACGGTGTTTAATGTCATTTTATACAACATTTTACTGTTCTACCCTCAGACGTGTGAATAATAAGTATTCAAACTATAATGAAATATTCACAGAACTATTGACTACATTAATTGTTGTGCAAAAAATGCAATGGTGTATGACATTGTCAGGTAAGTAGCACCAGTCTGAACTTCAGTCACAGCGAGTATCTTCTTTTACCTGTCTGACCAGGAATCATTACATATATACATAAGTGTGTATACAAACTATGAATGTTTATACCGGGGACCTCACAGTTCGATGGGACCACCGTTTCCTCCATACCGACAGAAGCTGGCACAGTTTCACGTGCTCTATGAAATGCGAAGATGTAATAACAATGAACGCGTTTACGAGATCTATTATAAGTGAGTAAAATGTATTGTCACTCAATTACAGCAGTGATTTATCTCTATAACAGTATTAATTGCCCTCATTTTATCTTGGTAGCAAATTAAAATGTTATGCAAGCAACTACACAGTCGCGTGTCGATGGCGCCACAAGCTGGATTTGTGGACGCGAGCGAACTACATATCGTACGCTTGCTGCGTATTTATCAGTTACTAGTATTGCTATTTGGTTTTGGGTAATAACATCCTGAGTTCGAGGCCGGCCCAGGAATATAAACTACTAGATGTCGCCCGCGGTTCCAGCCGCGTGGTTCTTCTTCCCGTGGGAATTAGGAGATAAAATGTAGACTATGTGTTTTTCTGATATATAAGCAATATTATTGTGAAGCTTCATCAAAATCCGTTCAGTAGTTTTAGCGTGCTATACATACAAACAAACTGTCGCCTTTACAATATAAATAAGCCTTCAGTTCTCTAAATAATTTCTTAGCCCAAGATTTGGAAAGTTGGTGGCTTTATAAAGCTCGTACCTGAGAGAGTAGATTCAGCCTTTGGTGCCGGTCGTTATCGTTGGTATTTGATAGTGATTGTTAAAAAGTTAACTATAACCACGCCAAGCCCACCGACTTGCACGGCAGCAGCGTGGTCGATCGAAATATTTAGAGCCCCAAATCCAAATATTTAGGCCGAGCTTTAAAGTGGACTATTAAAATTGGGTTATTGGATGAAACCTTTACAATAATCTTGCATTTCAAACTCCATTCGTTGGACTATCGTTCGCTTAGTTGCATTAAAAAGTAATAATTAGTGAAGGTTAGAGACATTTTTCTCTTTTTAAAAAAGAAAGAAGCCGATTAACTGATTGCAATCATAAATCCGCTTTGCAGTGAAGTTCCTTGTCGCCTACAGATCGGAGTTGGATCGGATTGTGCAAAACTTTCCAATTAACACCTGCCTCGCCAATAACTGCAATCAATACAACTTTGACTAATTAGCAGACGCAGGGAATTTAATTGAAAGTTTGTAGCTTGGAAATCGTCGAATGGGATTTTCTTAATGAGCTCGTCCCACTTCGCTAACACAGTTTCACGGAAAAATCATTTCTCTCTACGGTAATCTTGCATCTATGTGACAAGTGGGACTTTTTGCACAAAATATTACTTACAATTTGTAGCAGGTTGGCGAGCTGAGGGTGCTAATGTTAACTCTGTAACTATCAGATGTAGAGCCACGGGTATTAACATGGCAACTTGAAAGAATAAGCCGCAATATTTTATAGACCGCTACCATACTCGAACCCAGAAGTAGTAGTACTAGTGTAGTAGTAGACACACGGTAAACAATCAATCAACGAATCAGTTTATAAAAATTTAAATTTCTTTATTACAAAATTTTGTCTTTAAAGAATTGAAGGATCTCCGTCAATATAAAAAATATAATTTCCGTAAAGTATGTGGGCCCATCTCTATTTACAAATGATTAATATCGAGTATAGAACTATCTATTAGTACGTCATAAACGAGAGGTCTAATAGAGGTCAGAGAGCAAAGGATATCAAATGGAAGGCAAGTTTTTCCTCAAAGCGTATACGTCGTATCTCCGCGTAATAATTTGGCGGAAATTAACAGAAGTGCGGAGATAAATGGCGCCAATCATCGTTATTTATTGCCTCGTATTCAGAGACGACGGGTAATTGATGCACCTTACACCTTGTCATATAACACACACCACGTAGTATTGCGGACTGCTATCACTAATGCACTGGTATTTACCCCAACGTTACAACATTTTGACAACAAGTATTACAACAATTTGTGTTTCAGTATTATTATACAACAATTTAAGAGCGAATTAATTTTGTGTTAAGTTGTGTGAAAAATTATTGGAAAACAATATTTTCATTTTTCAACGGTCAACTGCAGAATCAATGGTAGGTATACATTAAAGTTTAATCTTTTACATATTTAACTTATATTTGAAAGATTTCACGAAGCTAAATGTCTGCTGGGGACTGACATTGTCATATTATTCCAAAGAATATATTAATTAATGCTTTATACTCAGACGATTCAAAGATTGAACCTTAGACACCTGTCTCCCTAAGCTATCGTGTTCTAAACTCCAAAGGTACTTACTGTACTTAATAAAAGTTCTTAATGGTTATTCGCGAGATGGAAAAGCTGTATGTCTTACTATAAGAGTATGTTTACTTGACGTAGGGTTTCAGGTTCTATGTAGGTATTAGTTACTTTTTTCTCCGGGTCAGTGAACATGGTAAAGAGTACCAAGTAAGAAAAGTGCGTAAGTTGCGACAAAAGAAACTTTTACCCGCCGACAATGGATGTGCTGTTTTTGCGATAATTAGCAGTAGACGAGCGGCGAATGAATGGCGCCGATCGCTGATATTAATCGCGTGTCCCCGCTCCCCGGCGACTCTGCGGAGGTGTTCATCACCGGGCACTAAGCGCGCGCCTCCACCGGACCGCATATCGGAGCGGTGCACGACGGTAACTAGTACCTACTCTTGTAATAGTATTACCGACATGAGTCTTTTCTTTCGACGTACAGCATGATAGCATTGTTGTATACTAATATTTTATAAAAAATTAACCGACTCAAAATGCACTAAAAAGTAAAAAGATATCTTTGTCATTTAGTTGCTTTAATTTACTAAATAAAGAATATCTATGAAGCCCATATATATTTAAGGTACATTTATTTAACGTAGTAAAGCAGTTTGTGGGTTCTAGGTAATGTCCTGAATGTTAAGACCATGGCTCTGTAAACCGGAGGACTGTGTGAAAAGTTATGCGTGTTCACACATAAAAAATATATATACGCTCGAATTGAGAACCTCCACCGTTTTTTTTCATCGGCTAATTTATTTAAGGCTCTGAAAGGCACTGTGCTGTGAAAACGATGGGCACATGAGGTTTAAAATCTGTGTTTCACACAAACAGGCAAACGCGCGTAGGTGCTCTTTTCCAGTACCTATATAGCGAATCTG
This sequence comes from Mycalesis mineus, assembly GCA_034621355.1. Taxonomy (NCBI): domain Eukaryota; kingdom Metazoa; phylum Arthropoda; class Insecta; order Lepidoptera; family Nymphalidae; genus Mycalesis; species Mycalesis mineus. The sequence goes on from CM067881.1 coordinate 302,004, forward strand.
TGTTTCAAGGCAATAAACTATGACATTTTCATAATATTTAAATGAAAGAAAAGTTCGAAGGATAGGTACCAGGATGGAATGGACAAAAGTGAGTTTAACAAGAGCACAAGAGAGTGTTTTGATATCACAGGACCTTTGTTCTGTGTCGGAACTCGAAACTTATTTGTTCTGCATAATGTAACCATAAACTTTATTTAAATTATAAATAGTTTCAAATAGGCAATTCTGTAAAATCGATTCTGATTGAAGTGACTCTATGACACGTTCTGTAGGCAGAGTTAACTGACATCAGTCTTCAAGTCGGTAATGTGTGAGAGATTCTCCGTTAGCCAGTTCAGTGGAGGTGCACCATTAGCAGGTCGTGAGAGAAGAGTAATTGTAGTAATAATGTAACAAATAGCGACGCGAGTAATCAGACGGCTTTGTGTAAGCGAAATACGCTCTCTTAGTTCGCCTTACATGCTTTATTGGCCTTTAATCGTTCATCGATGTGTCAGGAAATGCCACCAGATGTCGACGCAAACATATTGTTTACGTAATAAAATGGTTCTTCCGAAAAGCGACTTTCAACACTATATCAAAATTAAGATGCGAATAGACTTTGGAAACGTCAGTTTCGTCTGTTTGCAGTGGCTGGCGGAAAAGCCGGCAAGAAACTCAACAATTGACGTTGGTGTGATCCAAGTATGAAAAGATGTTTAAATCTTATAGTCTACTATGCTATACTTATTGTATAGTATATTATAGTTGTTTTGCAATTTATTAAAAACAAATAATTCATTGGATTGTATTTACCTTAGCGCTTAAAATCACAATTAAAGAATTAAAAATAAGAGTGGGAAAATTTAAAATGAAGTATAATAATATATTTTTAAATGAAATATTATACTACGTTTAAATGAAAACCATGTATAAGTATTAAGTATAAAAGTATCATGGTAGGTAAGTACTTAATAATATAAATAGTAACATATAGTAAAAGTCACAAAGTATTTCGTCCGTTCGTCACAGTAAACACGAGAACGTGAAGGCAAACAGTGGATCCTCCGAGCGCACAGCGACACAGCGACACAGCGCGCCGTGTGTTTGCTCATCTCATAGCCTCTTGGACGTCCGAGGAGTGTTGACCTGCCGGCGACGTGATTACAGCAAACATGCAAACAGACAAACATGCTCTCGACTGGTTAGCGAGTTGCTGATTCGCATCCTTGCACCAGGCTACACGTGTTCTCTGTTCAACATTCAGTAACATAGATGTCTTACTTACAGATATATTTATAACCGACTTCAAGAAAAGTAGGAGGTTATCGTCGGTTATTTTTTTCAACTCGTAACTTCGTTATTTCTTGGCCAATTTTTAAATTTTTTTTTGTTCGAAAGGCCATGTTTTTGCATAGAAATAAAAAAAAAAGACATCGCTACCGCCGTTGCGCATGTAATAAAGGCATAATCTTTCGGTCATACCAACCATACCAGTCACACCAACCAATTCCTAATAATCGGTAATTTGAAAATATGATTTTTGGAATATCGTATCACAGCCAGTGTTGTTTTTTTCAAATAGAGAGAATATGAAATATGTAAAATTTTTATCCCTTAAAATAGTAAGCACTGGTTTATGACCAAGTATTAATAAATGAGTATTAGCATCAATATATATTAGCTTATTTGAGAGGATGTATGTATATATGTGTGTTGCTCTTTCACGCAAAACTACTAAATGGATTTTGATGAATTTTTTTAATAATATAGCTTACACATCAGATCCGAAAATTCCCACTGAAACGAGAACTGCGATAGCGAGATGGAACAGCAGTTGTCCTCTAGTTGTAAAATAAATAAAGAATAAGCTGAAATCATATTTATACGTTTTTATCAATTCGTTAAGCGTTAAGTATAACTACAAAATAGAATATTTTGACCCAATTTACGCGATATAGGGCGCGCATACAGGGTCGGGATCAAAGTGCATCTTAGATTGCTCGCTCCCCGCGGAGATAAGATAGAAGATAAGCTCGTGTGGCTGGAGCCCCCTCCGCTGATAGCTATCTCGCTAAGAAACCAATTCTGAATGACTTACCTGGAATTAGTTCAAAACTTAGTTAACCTAATTTGTTTGGTTTATGATCGTGTTAACTTTTTATTTTTGTATCAAACGTGGCGTTGTTTCTACCGAATAACTCATATCTCCCTTGCGAACCCGAACTAAACCAAAATTTAAATTTATTAATCTTTAATGCAAAAAGTTAAATATTCACTGTATTTCTTGCTGTAGGACATTAATACATGTTAAAAAAGCTGTAAGAATGCCATCAAATTAATTACTCCACAAAACCATTGCAAAATTCGCCTTATGATCCAATCTGGTCATAACACACTGATAAATGTCGTAGAACCAAAATGAAATTTGGTTGAGCTCATCTGGACATTATGTTTGAATGTCGTTAACCTAATTGTACTCGTACTGTGGTGGCAGTATTGAAGTGAAACAAGCAGAACCAGCGCCGCCGCATCACAACCTTATAAAATGTAATTGAAAAACTGTTAACGGGTGTAAAAGTGCAAACTATTTTAATTCAAAATGGCTTTAGCGGTTTCACAAATAGGTACAACATGTTCTGTTTGTGTGCGAGCCGACTGTGTTGAAGGGATTTGTTTAAAATACATTAAATGAAATAACGTTTCCGAGTGGTGACATTACTACATGCTGGGTGTACGTTAGCAGCTTTCGTGTATGTACGCTGTTCATTGCCACTTTGTTCGCGTGTGATTAAATTGTATTACGGTCAATAGTATCAGCCACATCGTTTCTGACTATTAGCATCTCATATTATTATTTAGAACAAAGTACCCGTATGGAGCGTAGCGTATGGAGTACCTGCGGGCACTCAACAGCACTGAGTCGAATCAATGAAGTAGACTGAGAACGAAATAATACTTAAAGTTGCTTTTAAAGATAGATGATCTAAAATTCATGACTAATATTAGTAAAAACGAAATTGTAAATGAATAAAGTGGCGCAATATCTCTCGCTATTCGCATTGGCTGATTGCAGGTGGTCGCTATTCGCTTTTCATCGCCTGATTGTATAATGTCTGAAAATGAAAACATTTTCCCAATTGAACACATATCGGATTCAATGTGAAAAGTTGGAAAAAATTGCGTTAATGGTATCGAGCGATTTTTAGGTCATCAGCGAATACGTTTTTTATTTTTGAAAGTGGAGCGCTTCAAATTTATAGGTTTTTGATAGCATTATAATTTTTGATAAATGCATTTTTTAATTTCGCATTTCAAACTCTGGCGATGGAATATAATGAGTCATCAACGGAAGCTTTCGTCTAGCTACTGGTATAAGTTTTTTAAAGCAACTTTTGAGTAAAAGTGTATGTAGACGTAGTAAACGTCTACCTAATATGGAAATGCATAACGGTATCTAACAAGTTTTGTTTACATTTGTAATTGCATTTATATATATTCAATGCAATATTGTTTTATTTTGTTAATGTAAATTAAAAATGTAATCAATAAAAGTGTGTAAAATGCTCGAGTCATTTTTTGACAATAATTTCGGTATGTTCAAAAGAGACATATATGCAATATCCAATTACAGAAGAGAATCTTTTGATCTACATGATTGTGGCAAAGCTAATTGACGTTGCAATGGATAAGAAACGACGAGAGGAAACATAACTTGTTATTATACGATACCTATTGCAACGTCAGAAATTGATCAAATTTGTAATTCAAATGCAGGCATATATCTTTATATGTAGTAGTTATAGAAAGTTCTAGATAATTCAAAAGATTTATCAAACCTATGATTGTTTATATTACTTAATTAACAACAAGATAGCTCTCCCAAGAGCATTAGTTGAGCTTCACCGCGCCGCTCGCCGCTCGCCGCTCGCCGCTCGCCGCGTCACGCTCAAACTCTTTGGAGCAACTGTAACGTTTAATAAAGCATTGTTTGCGAGTTAGTGAGCGGAGCTCAGCTTATTGAATTATTTAACCGTCTGAGTAATTGCTCAATAAATTAAGTAATACAAAACTTTCTCGTGGGTCAACAAAATGAAATCGAATATTTAGCCCATCAGCCATTACACTCCTTCGGAGTTAAACTTAGGAATATGAAGTTTGTGTGAACTGTAGGTATAATCTTTGATTGTTGTGCTCGTTTCGTGTTTATGTTCAATTTCATTTACTTAATGTTGTTTCTGAAACTTTATTTCGAATTCGCGAAATGCTGTTGAAATCGCTTGCTTATTATTCATTCAATTGAATTGTTATATTCTATCTAATGAATAATAAGAGAGTTAATACAATAACAAATGTTAAAGAACATAACTCATATTAAAAGTTAAATAGTTTATTTTCAAGATTAAGTTTTTGTTTGTAGAAAAAAATTAAAACAAAATTTTTACAAAAATATTGTTCGCATTAAAGCGCACAAGCGTGTTATGTGCGAAAGTCACCTCTCAACTCGTAATAAAAATAATCATATTTTATATCTTAAACCAACACACCGCTCATGACGGACTGGCAAAAAGCACCCTGATACTTATGTAATGATTAATACAGGAGTAATACCAATACTGTAAGATTAGCAATGTTATCAAAATTATGAAAACGACGACATTACAAATTATACGAGTCATTTGATGTTAATACAACTACAAATAGAATGAAGTGAATCGCAAGAGACATGTGTAAATGCAATGCAGCGGAGTCCGGCTAAACTGTTACAAGCGTTCGTGCCTGCTGCACATTCGCCTGCGACCGTGGCATCGCTACAGCAGTGGACACGATTTATTCGCGCCAATTCACCTTTCATCGCTTTGCACGTTCATTACCTTGTCTGCCGGTTCATTTTCAACTTTACCCTCATTTTGGTTCTCGATGTTTTTTTACCGATGACGTAGCTTTGCTCGTTCGTTACGCTCTTCGTCTGACCGTTGCTTCGTTTAAAGTTTTTTTTCTAATTTTGATCATTCCCCATTTTACCTTTAAAAGCTCATTTTACCCGTACTACTCTACCCGTTTCTTTGACCATCGACTTGTTTTCAATTTAGAATATTTTGTTTTCTTTTATTTATTTTCGGATGGGATCAATTTATTTAATACAATTTTTCTTATTGATTTCGAACTAGGAGCGCCTTATCCTCCGTACAGTTAATTAATTTATTTAAAATTGTTATAACACGAAATTGATAATGCATACAAGACGTTAAATATTGTAACGAAAAACTCTTTAGAAGCTATTTAGCTTCGGAAGTATTTAAGATTTATTTTACCCCTAAGGTGTCCTTATCGAAATGTTAATTAAATACAACATACTAAATAATTAAAGGAGAAAATCTCAATACTCGTAGCTGCGAGGCTGTAAGACGAGGATGCTTCTATTTATCTTGTGACGGTGAACAGAATAATGTGTTATTATCTGTTCACAAAACATCCCACCTGCATTTCTTTCTATTAGATGAATTTAAAATTAAATTAATTATAGCGAGTGCATTCACCGCGCTACAAAGTAATTAATTTCTTTCTTCAAACTCACTAATGGACGGTGCAAAGCGTCGGCCAGCTCTACAGTTCTACAGCTCTACAGCTCTAACTCGCTTGTTTTTTTTTTGAGTCTGCATTAGTAGGAGTAGCTGAAGCACATTCTATTAAATCAAATACAAGACAAGGAAAAAGTACAACTGTGAACTGACTCACGATTAACGACGACAGTAAATTATGTCACTCACGATTATATAATAGGTTCGAGTTCGAGCTACGAAATGTTGAGCTTTTCTTTCTTCGAGGAATGTTTGGTGGCAGTCCAGAGTTTGTAAGTTGGTGGTGTTACGTCCCCGCATGTTTGTGTGTATGTTCGGTCAAATTAAATATCATGAGGATTTAATGTAATAAAAAGTAACCCAGCTTTCTTTTAATAATATTATTGGATTCATACTAAAAATTAAAGTATTTATTTACACATTATTTTAAATTCTTTATTAGAACTTATACAGATATAATATTGTTTAAAACACTCAAAAATTACAAAAACAAATTCGGTCCTCTCGCTGCGGGGCTTGAAGTGCACCACATACTCGTAGCTCTTCTATGGGCACCACATAACCATAGGGTCATAGGGTCTCCTAACAATACGTGTTGTCTCAAAAATGACTGCCTTTAAAATCCGACCCTTGAGCTAACAGCCAGGCGAAAGCTTAAGGTCAGGTAAGATTGTTTAATCCATTTCCAACATAGAGTAGCGCTGTCTTTACTACTAACAGGCTGGTTAGAAGTACCAAACGAGAGTTAAATGCTCCAACAGTGATAGGTATCACGTGACCAACATTCGCTCGCCCCCGATACTAATGGCAGAGCGGCTTGAATTTGAAACGGTCTTATTGAAAATAGATTCAAAGGCTACAAATTGAGAGGCCGCGTTTCAGCTAGCCGGTGATTTAGCGGCGCTAGATCGGAGATACGGCGGAACGGACGTACGGACTGAAATACTGGACGTATTCTGCGGTGCGGCCGGACTCGCATTAGCCGACGCTTTAAGTAGATTAATGCCAGCACGTACTGGAACTGTTACATTTGTCCGACGTTAGTGTAGCGGAACAGCTTAGCTATCCTGACAATATACTATACAACCCGTGTGTTTCGGAGGCCGAAGTGGACATAACATTGTCCTAATAACAAAAATATATCAAGGATTATTCTATTACAAAACTATGAGCGGATCAGTCATGGCTTACCGACGCAGATTTCAATAAATTTTATAAATGACGCGGCAGTTTAAACATTAAAAATATACATTTTAAATAATAGCTAAGTTTTTAACAATAACCAGTAGGTATATCGTTTTTCCTACCTAATCAATTTATAATATTGCCAAGATATTAGATAATGAGACAATAACAACAACCGAATAAAACATGAGATAATAGAGACGTAGCTATTGCGACTACTACAATCAATATACCGAATAACTTATAACTTCTGACATCTTTAAATCAATTAGCTTATCTAACTAAAGACTACTATTTTACAGTATGGAACGTAAATAATGAACCACACATTATTTTATATTTTATTTTATAGCAATAGCGATGTTCACCCCAAGCTTTTTAAAACCAACCTTGTATATGCAAATGTATTCAACTAACAAAAGATATTTCCAGATACAGAATAAATGACTCTAGGAAGGCGTACACTGTCGGGTAGACACTTGTTGAGATATAATTTAAACATTTTGAGGGCATTTGAATTCACCGAGCGACAGGTTGAAAGGCGACGTTCTGTGCGGCAACAAGTGCGTACATTGTGTACAGCTTAGTATCTGTCGCACATTTGAAGCACACACAAATAAATGATTTTAGCAAATGAAAATGTTGTTATGTTTACACGGTAGCACAACGAGAGGTCTGATGCTTTGGTCGGAGCCCGCCGCGTCTCCCCCGCGTGGGGAGGGATCACTTTTTAAGAGCAACTAGCTCCAGTTTCCGTGAATTTGATATTTAGTATTCCGCATCAGAAGTGAAAGGCTATAGAATATAGATGCAGGTCAGCTCGGCCGCCGGAAAATCTCTCCAGTTATGAAAAGAGGTTGTATGCTAACATTTTTTTTCATAATAAAACGGTTTCCAGCCAATGTCCATTTTACGTGCCAGGAAAATGAAAAGAAAATAATACGATGCAATATTTTGTTTAGTCAATGCAAAGAATTGAAATAACTAAACTACTCCAGTCTGAAACTTATTCGCTCCTAACAATTGTCGTTGCGGCAACTAAACGTTAAATTAAATTATTGTCGTAGAGTGCTACTGAAACAAAATAAGCTCAATTGTAAAACTGTACAATTTGAGTTTTACAATTGTAACGCTTTACAACTGAACATTGTAGAGTAGTAAAGCTCGTCGACGCACGGGTGCGTCGTTTAATCGCGGAAAATGGCAAAATAAACTATTCATTGTTCGTGAAGCATTCTGTAATATAGGAATAAATTCAAAAGACGCCATTTTATAATACATAAAAAGAATTTGAATGTGACTTAGGTTTATGAACTTGAAGTTGATATGGAAAGCACACGATACTTCACACCCGTTGTATGTAGTGAGAACCAGTGCTGCTGCAGCCGAACGGAGAGTTCTCTCGTGTCAATAGAGAGTCGAAATCGTTCTGTCGCATGAGAGCTCCGGCGGACGCGTGAACAAACTTTTTATTGAATTACGTCTCCGTCTTACATCCCATGTCACTTAAACAAAGCAATTAATTAATACTACAAGATATATAAGGTGAGTTTGAATTATCTGCCATCGTCGAAACTGGAGCAAGTCTTATACATATAGATTACAATAGAAAAAAAAATTGTTCTCAGAACTAATAAATAAAAAATTATAAAGCATTACAAAATATCTATTCACTTACGACAGTACGCATAACGCCATCCAATACATCAATAAATTACCCTAAAGCCAGCTAGCCATTAACCTCAAGGCAGTTATGTACCTACTTACACACAATTGATCAAAATAACAAATGTAACAGCTGATCGACGACCAAGGTCAATGCACTTTCCATTAATAGATTAAAACTTAGTTTGAAATGCCGGCACCGCCGGCAGCAAGCGTACGCACAGGCGCGGTGCGATTGTCGGCCTTTTAAAAACCGACAACGGCACCGCTTTTTCTGAACGCTACCGCAACAAGGGACGCCGACAAACACGCATATTTAAACACTTGCCGCCCGCGTTTTACAGTAGGTAATTTAACAGGAAAGTTGATTGGTACAGAGATCAACTGATTCAGTTTTAAGTGCTTTTTTAGCTAAACGTAAAATTTACTGTTCACGACAACTTGTACGCTGGTTAAGGACGTAAACCGGGCGGTTATCTTAACCGAGCTTACCTTCTTAACCGGCGTACGGATTGTCGTGAACAGTAAATTTATAGTAAAGTTATGTTAACCGATATGATAACCGAAATCTTCGTGCACACAGGCCTTAAAAGTTTATTTTGTTCTTCATTTATTTATTTTTTACCAGTTCTAAAGTGTGTGCAGGTGGGGACATATCTACTACTACTACCTACTTAGTCTTTCGAAGGTTCCGTGTTCGATTGTTGACAGCCGATTGTTATTATTTTTTATTAGTTTAGGTCTGGTCTAGTGGGAGATTTTGGCGGTTTGGCTTTTCTTTCCGTATTTTATTTGGTAGTAATCGAATGTTTAAGAGATACGTTCGTTCAATATCTTGTGATTAATTTATGAATGCCATGGATGGTGCTATGTAAAATGTCCTAAGTGAGTAAACATTTTGTAAATAATTTTTAAATTTTTTGTTACTGGTTCTAGAAATATTTTTATTTCGCTGTTGTAATCAGTATCCATTACACTTACTCCAGTTCCGCCGCTGGCTGATAATTTAAACTCACCTTATATATTGTAGCACTAAAAACAATGTCAATTCTAATCCAGATTAATCCGTCAGCATCCGAATACAAATTATGATAATAATCTCTTCTTTCAAATAATTAAAGGTGCGATGTTTTATCATTGAAATATTGTAAATTCAAAATGTAATGAAATAAACTTGTTTGTACTAACCAGTTTTAAGGTGGTGCCAATAAATAACAAAATATAACTAAAGTATATATATGGGTCTGCATCGCCTTTAAATCAATTAGTAGATAGTACATGATGTTATTTTTGGCTTTTTAGTGGAATACATCTTTGAAGATGGTTCGATTAAAAAAATATGTATTAAACAATTAATTGAGACGAATTTGCTATTGACAAAAATGTTGGCACGTCGCTTCGCTTCACCTCTGCGCCAGTCTGAGTGAAGCCATACAGCCTGTCGTCGGAACTCTTTACAGAGTTAAGATGCATCAGAAGGCGCGTCGGGGGAGTTGCAGCAGTAATATTTCTCGTCAGATTTGGTCGGTGTGCGCCATTTGTCGGCGTCGCTGGGATGTACAAATAGCTGAGGAAATGGCGGCAGCGCAGTTGCGCGGTTATTAATGAGTGTTTGCTCTGTTGAAGTTCCGCGACGGACCGGAACTTGCACAGCTTGCCGTTGTTGGGCTCCTACCGAACAAACTTGTTTACATTTTCATTAGGAATGATTGATTAGAACATAATAATTTAATTAAATCTTCTATTTTATTATGTATATTTTCTGGAAAAGACGTGTATGAAGTCGAGGTCGTAGAGGATTTACAAATTATAATTTATATTGTAAGAAATAGTGATTTGAATATGCTCTTCGCGTAAGCATCTGCCTTTCGAACTGGTGGTAGGGTCACTGTAGACAAAGTTTCCGAAGTGGTTATAAATGAAGCCCACCTTGCACCTTGTATACTCATGAATTAAAACACAGTACACAGTTCAGATACAGCACAGTACAGTTCAAATACAGTACTCACGAGTTAGTTAGCATATTGATATCTGACCTAGCCTCGAAGTGCCTTTCATAGTTGCACCGGCACAAAATGGCAACCACTATGATATCAAACACTACCTCTACATAATTACCGATACTCTTGAGACTTATCATAATACAATATCAAGAGTAAATTAATTAGCTCGCGAGATATAACCGACAGGGATCTTGGGAAAAAAGTGAGACTAGACAGGTAGCGCGCTAACCCAACTGAAAAGCAACTTTGTTTCCTGAGACCGAGAGTTCTTATTTGTACCTCTCAGTCATTCGTTAATTCAATATTCCCTGTACACACATCAATAATATTCTATCCAGCCTCGCGCTACACAGATACCTATTCAATTATTTCATGGAGGCTTTTAGTTCGCAAGTTAAGTATTACCTATATTTTCTTTAATTTAGTTTTATGTAAATATTTTATTATTTTCTCATTACTTTTGACAATGTTTTCACATTTAAAAGTACTAAAAACCCTTAAAGTATTAAAATACCGCTTTTCTGTTTGCGAGGCTTTTGAGTGCTCGAGCAAGGAAACAAAGCTACTGACAGAGATCTCGGCGCTGTATGCGCGTGTTGACAATGTCTGGCCCTTGATTTAATACTACGCTAGAAGACCATTGACTGAAATGACTATCGGAATAATAAAGCGTAGTTGTACTGTATTGTGAAGGTGAGCAAAGAGTGCTACGCGAGGGTTAAGTTTTTTGAGAGTTTGTTTGTAAATCCATAAGGATCTTATTTGACGATTGATGGGTAGAAATATTTTAATTTTACTTTAAATTAATTTAATTTTGAAGTGTTAGTAGTTGAAATCTTCATAAATATGCGTACATCAACACAAATGTAAGAATAATTCTAAACAATTATAAAAGTAGAGCGAGCGCGATCCTGCCTGCTAGCTCACATTGAAATAAATTATTATAGAATTGAAATGAAAATTGTGCCAGGTGAAGTGACTGGCGTGCCATTACTCGCTGCGGTCTGAATGCCCCGAGAACGGTCGCGCGTTATATCCGGGCTGGTGGCTCGGCGCTCGGCTGCCGGCGCTCGCACGGCGCAAGACCCGCCGCTATTTACCTCCATTTTGTATTTTATATTCCACGGACGGATCGAGAGTGCTTAGATATTCTTATTTTTAAAAAGCTCTCGGTTATTACTCGGGTATCTTTAATAATAATTCCTAAGTATTTTCAAAGCGACGTGCGGGTATTGTGTCAATTAAATTGTTGCATGAGTTGGGGCCAGTTTGTTCTATGAGACTGGAACGTTGCATTTTCCTACGTTCTATCTACTTCTATTAATATACTGAAGAATTACTTATATACTTTATCTCGACATTGAAAGTTAGTTAATTAAAAATTATTAATTTATTTAAATATTTTAGAATTGTGAGCACCTGTCGATATTGAATCCCTCTCTCTTGTGATACCAACAAGTGATACCTATCAAACTTTACCACCCATCAAAGATTCTCTCCTACTATAGAGCAATATTAATTTAGCAAAAAATTAATAGACTTAGATACATCATACGAGTAAACAATCTGTTATGCGTATATAAAATAACAAGAGAGAGATATTTTCGTTTCTTTTTAAGTATTTAAAATTTTTTATTATGTTTATATGTTTCTTGATTGGCTTCTAACCTATAAAAATTTGTGACTTTCACAAAAGTCTTTTTCGTTGTTCGAAAATGTCGTAAAAACACTACGCAAATTGACTTCATAAGTCTGAGATACGAGTACAACACGATTGACAATGACTACAGCGTTTGCTCACTGCTCCGCCTGAGTCATGTCCGCAGTCGGTTGTCAGCGACGGCAATACACTGCGGAGAGCGAGTGGCGGAGACGTGTGGAGTTGGAGCTCTATTTTTCTCCATCTTGTATTTTATATTCCGCGCGGAATTGAAAGCCTGCGGAATTGCCTGCGGAGCGGCCGGAAGCTGTCGGGCGCATCCGATAATATAAAATCTGTGCAAGCCTTGCGCAGGATGTCTCAGATATTGGTTATTTTTCTTGAATACTTGCTGTTGTATGCGGTTTCGTAACTGTATTTATTTTGTGGACGGTCTTGGCGCCATGGCAAGACGGAGGACCTGCGACCTAGGTTCGAGTTCTACTTGGGCCGATGCAGATTTTCTTGATTCCGAAGCCAATCAAGCCCTGGCTAGTTACCACCCTGCAGGTAACGACTAAGCGCCAAGCGGTGTCGACACGATATCAGCAGAATCCGAAAGGATGGCGAAAGCACTTCTACTGTAGGTATCTAACACAGAGTTTCATACAACTACCATCGCTTGGACTCTTCAAGATCGATCACTTCCTCATATCAGAAGCGTTTATTCTGTTTAATGTATTATCTCTAACACTTACAAATATATATTATCACGTGAATAATACTCAAGTAATTTAGTAAGATGGGGGAGCCTCGGAGAAATCTTGCAATACTTGTGGTGAGGCAGTGGGCACTGCACGGCACTTCTTGGTAGAATGCAATGGATACGTATGAAAAACACTTTAAAATTTCGAAAATTTGGGTATTTCGACATCTAGAACGGACATTTTCCTTTTTGCGACACAAAATAAACATCTAGTACTTGTTGAGCTTATAGTGCCGTGAGAAACTAACATCCCTAAAGACCATACATTAGAAGTGAATAAGTGTTACAACCTTACAAATGAACTAACAAAAAATGGCTATTGTTATATGCAGTAGAATGTTATTAATATTAATAATGGTTAGTTTATATGCAGTAGAAGTGGGTGCGAGAGGTATACCAGCAAAATCGCTCTACAAACTAGGCAAAGATCTAGGCCTGACTAGAACTGCAATTTAGCTCCATTTTACAGAACAAGTGTCCAAGGCTGCTCTAGAAGGATCATACCAGATTTGGTTGTACAGGGAGAACAATACAAGCAGAGAAGGCAAGCGGTGACCGGTCACACATCCGTGTCGCAAGTCTAGGACTCTGTTCTGCATTTTTCTCTCTGCCACACGATGGACCCGGCACTCGCACTGTGAATCCATGGAAAGATAACATATTCGCCTCTATATACAATAGAATCACTTCACTCGTGATTACGTTTTAGTTACTATAATATCGCAAAACATCAACTACAAAGTTTCAAAATTTTAAACTCGGCAGTAGTAAAAACAAATCGACAGCAGTCTAGCGAGCCTACTACAAACAAACGGTTTCGAATTTGAATTAGTGTACAATGTAGACTAACAAGCAGCCGACGTTACAAAAAAGAAAGTAGCAAAAGCGACGTGAAACCTCGGGGTAAATGCAAATTCGATGAATTAAAACTTGTGAGCGTCGATTGCCGACAGATTAAAAACTATCGGCTAACGAAGCAAAATTAATTAAAGCCTTGCTACCTACAATACTTCACTCGTTTTCACTTCAACCCCCTCCCCTCCACAGAACCCCTCCTTCATCGGATAAAACAAACACGGCCCTCATCAAAGTTGCGCCATCCGCCGCGATAAATGAATTTCAATTGATTAATCTTCAACTTTTCATTTCCACGCCACGATTCTTGATTACACTTGATACGTCATAGATGGATTGAAATTAAACAAAAAGTTTTTAATTGAGGTGTGATACCGGTAATTGGGTCGCCAGGCGTGTAATCGCTTATTCTTTTAATTTATCTCTGCTGGCTTGCTAGGTAGGTTTTTGTTTTAAAAAATAACCAAATACCTATTCTCGTTTCTATTCCAACTAAACTGAACGGCCAACAATCAATAATGACAGTCGTAGATTGAATGAATTTAGGCCATGCAAGTGCAGGACAGTCCCATAGGAATTAAATCTTCTAATATTTAAAGTTTTAAAATTTACTTTGCCTGTATACTTTTAATGACAACCAAGGAGTGACATAAAAATATATAAAATTCATGAAAATACACATTCCAAGCACACACACACACACAAACTGACTGCAAAGTTATTTCCTACCGAAATCCAATAGCGATTTGGCCATAAATTCCAGACAAATGCATTTCCAGTTTTATTTTCCATCCGTTCCATTATCTATAAAGCATCACTTAGTATTACTAATGTTTTGCTTGGCACAATCCCACCAGATCCGGTTTACTGTTTCACTTACTAGTCCAGGGGCAAGGGAGAGGGGTAAATAAATTAGGGAACACCACAAATAAAACGGAATACACCGCCGTAGTTGGTCGCGTGCCAACTGTACCTGCAGTTGAGAAAAGATAGTGCATTGTGTTATAACATTACATTTGAAAATGTATATTTTGATGGCATGCCCCGCGGAACAACTTGACGAGGTCTAGGTCGGGATGCGCGAGCCGAGAACACACATCTCGTGTTCAAATATATGCAAGGCCTGAGGTAGGACGCCTTAATAATACATACACCTGCATAAAACTGTATATATGAACTCGGTAGGATAGAAGAAATGCGTTCAGCACGTTAAGTCATCGGTTTCGACTATCATCAATATCTGACAGTAATCGTTACGGAGTCAAACATTTCCACCTTAAGACAGCCAACCCGTATTGGATCAGTGTGGAAGATCTTTTACGTTTCGTTTCCATTCTTCTATATGTAAGGACGTTGATAATACTGCAGGGATGGGTTAACAATGGCAAGACAAGTGGCGCAGTGGGTAATGACCCCGCTTCTGCATCCTAGGCTGAGGGTTCGATTCCCACATCTGGAAAAATATTTGTGTGATGGGCATGGATGTTTTCCAGTGTCCGGGTGTTTATCTATATATTATAAGTATAGCTTGGTCAATCCACGATGGCTCGTAGTGTTTTGATTTTCAAACGCTTACAGTGCAAGTGTGCAATAAAAATTGCAAGAATGTGAGTTCTATTACTACGTAACGAGTAGCAATGTGTGCACACTCACACAAAGTGTCAAGTTAATTATGTCAACAAGAATGTCATGTTTGACTAGCAGTATGCTCTACTTCATTTTAACTCATTTTTTAAAAATGAATATGTCGTGTTGGTCCTGCACAGCGAAATTATATTGTGATATAGGTTAATATATATATCGGAGTATCACCATTCTTCTTGACATCATCTTTAGTGGTTCTTAATCTCTTGGGCGTTTTCTAGGGTTACAAAGACTTTGTCTTCACGAACAGATATATTGCAACTTTACAATGTTTTGATACATGAAATAGATTTTTATAATTCCTGACGTATTATAAAGATTCAGAACAGTAGTTTATTTACACCCATCTTACTTTACTCCCTAATTTAATTTACTTCTTAAGAACACTTTTACACTGGTCCAACTCGACCAGTGTAAAAGTAAGGATATACTCCGCACTCCGCACACAAACTAACTACCCAACTCCTTTATTGCCCTCAAGATGGTGTAAATACTCTACTAGGACTTTTGCGCCTGACTCTTTTATTGGTTGGAGTATTAAAACAGATCAATCATTCATTCATTTATCAAATCAAATTGAATTTAACTTTGTGTTAAAGTTTTAAGTAAGCACCTATCTCATATCTCTCATTAAATGATTAACAATTAGTTCTATTTCGATTACTTTCATAAAAAAAAATTGGTTGTCTGTAAAGTCGGTTTACTGACGATAGTTGAACGTGACAATGTCTTAAGAAAATACTGATGGAATGGTAGCATTTAATTGGTTATTAAAATTTTTATATTTTTATAAATATTAATTTAAATTAATAAAATAATTGATTTTGATTTTATAAATTTATATTTTAAATTTATAATAAATATATTAATTTTTAATTTAAAATTAATATATTTAATAATTATATTTAATAGACGGATGTTGAACGCTGCCGAACGCAAAGGCCGATTGTCCTTTGTCGCTAGTTAAACAATGACGTCTATTACAATATTACAACAATCTATTCTAAGTCTCTAGTCTAATTCCTTCGACATATATATTAACCCATTTAAAAATATCTTAAAAACACGCATACCCACAATCATCTCAGATAGGTACCTAGTATATCTATTTTTCTTTTGTTTAAACAGTTTAATGATTGAGCTCAATTCCACGCTGTCTTGTCTACCATACCCCTAGTGTTTTTGTAAAGCGTGAACCCATGGTATCTATTATTATTTTGATTCATTACAAGTTAGTTTATGTAAACTAAGATGGAAGCGGGCTAACTTGTTAGGAGTAGCATGAAATCTACATTCCTTTAGTTTCTACACGATACCGTACCGGAACGCTAAATTGCTTGACGGTACGTCTTTTTTAGTAGGATAGTACCAATGACCAAAGCTATTTTGCTAAGCTAATTTCTAAAATCTATATTGGCAGTAACAAACCAATCAAGTGACCTTTGTAGAAAAATTAAAGTCGAGTCGGTCAACCTGAAGGAATGGGCAACGGAACGATTTTTCTGACTAAATCACATTTAAATATGTAGTTTATCATCATACGATACGTTTTTTTGACATTATAAATATAATATTGGTAAAAAAATTAAGTAGAGCATCATTCCGTTGGGTCATGACACGCAGCGATACAACCTACAATAGCCCGTGTACACCGAGCCGTGGTCGACTCGAGACTGATGTTCGAACTGTACTCCCCGCACCCTTCGGTTTCCCCTCGCGAGAAATAGTGGGGCGCGTCTTAGTGAATTGAACTATCAGTACTTATGTATAATATATATGTCGGAGGGAATAGACTAGAGACTTGATTCTTGTAATATTGTGATAGATATCTTCTATGGACCGTTATTGCCTATAGAACTATTATTGTTTATGGAAATGTTACTGTCTGTGGATGTAATTATTTATGATATATTACGAGTTTCTTTATGGAAGTAATCGAAATATAACTAATTGTCAATCATTTAATGAGAGATATGAGATAGCCGCTTACTTGAAACATTGTGTTAAGTTAAGTTAAATTCAATTTGACTTATGGCGTGTAATATTTTGTAATATCTCATCTAATCATTTTTAAAGTTAGTATATCGATATGTTGCCAATAGGAGGTGATATTATAGTATTGCGACCAATCACAGAGCAGGGCGCGAAAGTGCAAGAGTGGGGTCGCGACGCCATCTTGACTTGAAAAACAGTAAAGGAGTGGGCAGTTTAGCTTCAGTAGTTTTTTAAATAGTTTAACGAGAGCTGGTCGAGGTGGACCTTTGTGAAAGTGCTGTGAACAACAAGTAAAGATGAGTTTCGTGAATCCACTGCTCTGATATTAAAAATAGTGCCTTTTGTGTACCGTAATATTATCTATATCTTAAAAAGTTCTACAAAAAAGTCCGTGATAGCATATATGTATCTTTTATAGTTTTGCATATATATAATTTTTTGTGTTTTAAAAAATCATTTAATTCATATGCTTACGTTTACGTTATTATTTATAGAACTAAACTTAAATCCTTATCAAAATAAATTATTTAATAATCACAAGAATATTATAGAGATAAGATTTGCCTTTTACAGTATGTTAATTAGTTATATAGTTTCGGAGATATTACAAAATTTTTACAAAACATGACAATGCCGCTATATCGTCCAAATTAAGTTGACCTCCTCCGTCTTATGTTATACGTACTGAATAGGGGTCAACATTTTGGTACTTTCAGAATTCGATCTTCGATCTTTTCTTTCAATTTATTTGACATGACATGACCATATTTTTTATAATATACGAAAAAGTTTGTTCGTTTGTTTAAACGGGCATTAGCCCGTTAATCTCTAGATCTGCATGTCGGATTGTAAATTATTTTGTTTATTATGAAAGCTAGACTAACAAGTGAAATAGACTATTTAATACAAGCTATACACATCAGCTTGCCATAAATATATATTGCTAATGTTAATGTACTGTAATATCGTACAATGTTTAACAAAAATGTAGATCTTTAGTACACGGGACGGGACGGAGAATATTGTTTCACGGGAAACTATAAAAAAATTAAATTGAGAGGGGGAGCAGGAAAAGAGCACACTTTACATGAAAGTTTGTCTTTATATGAAAAAGATTACCTCAGAGGTTTCCACGCGGACGAAGTCGCGGGCGACTGCTAGTTTATTTATAAAGTAAAATGAATACTCATTTTGATGTTATTCTTCAATTACCTAACTGACCATGAAAAATGTTGATTTGGAATAGAACTAAGATAAACTCTATTTACTTAGAAAAATAACTAATATAAGCCTGAGGGAATTGAAAAATAACAAGGTTTACTCTCCAATACATCGATGCATCTCAGAGTCCGACGGGGATATTCTTTCAGATCAGATACATAGAGAGATCAGACGATGAGATAGATCGAGAGGTTCAGACGCGCCACCAGCCGCCGCCGTCGATATGAATGCGACCAATAAAATTGCAATGGCGCTATAAAATTGATAAAAGTTCGCGATGCGACCGAGCACGCGCCATATATCACGACCATATTCAATAATGGCGGTCGACGCTAGTCTGACGTTTTAACACCTTTTTTGTTAATTTTGGGAACATCTGCGTGTTGGTGTTCAGGTGCGACTATATTGTACGTCGCCCAGTAAGTGCGAGTGTCCTCTACATCTGACGTTTCAGTACCATTAGCTTATTCATGTTTTACTGAAAATTATTCCAAATTTGCACAATTCAGGATACTTGAATTTATTAGGTACTCTTGATAGCTGGACGTTTTAACCACTGGACTAACGAGGCTCATACTTATAGATATAAATACACACAGAAATATTTACATTTTTATTATTAATTTCAAGCAGCCTTGACTGCAACCACATCTTTTGGTAAGTAGTTATGCGATCTAAGACGAAAGCAGGCTTAGGTTAGGAGTAGGACGAAACCACACCTCGTTCGTTCTGCACGGTATCGGAACGCTACGTAACAAACGGTATGTGTTTGTCGGAAAGGTGGTAACTAGCCACGGCCAAAGCCTCCCACCAGCCAGCCCTGGGCCAAGCCGGGAATCGAGCCCAGAACCTCCGTCTTATAAATTCACTGCCGATACCACTACGCCACGTAGACCGTCAAAGACATGCCCATATAATCCAGATGCCAGCATGGCGAGCTCCTCGTCTCACCACACATACAGCTGGTCCCACTGTGTCCCGTGTGCTGGCGCGTTGGATCATAATTCCGATTCTGCTGAGTCGGTTGAGTCGACTGATCGCCGTGTTATAGCGCCCGTAGGATTCATATTTCCGATCCCATCGATTATTAATAGAGAATGCATCGATATCGAACTGTACCTGTATATGATTAAATATTTCATTTAGTCGAGTTGAGTCAAATTAGAAAAAAAACGCGTTTTTCGCATAAATATAAATATGAAACCCATTCGTGAGAAAACATTACTATCCATATAAGAAAATTAATTTGCAAGTATCAAATTAAGTCATTTCAATATTAGCACTATAATTTTGGTAACAACCTTCGATTGCTTTTTCAAATTTTTCGGGCGACTTTAATCTCTTCTTTCACTAGCCAAACTCTAGACTGTTACAGTTCCATTTAGTATTCACAATTCCGTTATAATTTTATGAAAATACGGTTTGCTAAGTTTTATGTTTTGTTTTGAAAAATTCGGTTTTTTATTGAAATTTTTTAATAGATAGACAGTATTGTGTTTGATAATGAGTAGCGACGTCACGGCTGCTGTATTCAATTTGTAAACAAATCGCTCTGCGCGGATATAATCGCCGTCGTTTCTCAAGCTGTCGGGCCGAGCTCTCGTGTTTCGGTTTCATTTCCAGCGCGTTCCGATCAGCCGCCTGACGGATTGTGTTCCGCTGAAGGCCTTTGATGACGTCATTTCTCATCCGCCTTCTTCCGCCAATCATAAAACATTCTCAGTCTTATTATTTTGTTTTGACGTTCACTCTGACGCAAAACGGTAACTTACTTTATGACCGATACTCGGCTTGAGTAAGTAACCAACAAAGGTATTGGTTTCCGCATTCAAGGCTTTAGGGTTCCGTACCAAAAGGGTAATCTGTGTCAGTAGGCTGTACCTCATGAGCAATAAGAAGTACACAGTTGATGCTACAAAGAGAATAAAACAAATATTTAAATTTGGCTCCTATGCAACAAACGTGAATGTTTTGCCGTTATTGCAACGGAACCTTTCGTGTGCTATACCAGCTCGCACTAAGCCAATTTTTAAAACTACTATTTCAAAAAAATATATAAAAATGTTGAACCGACTTCAAAACGCACTAAAACGTAAAAATAATTGCATAATTTAGTTGCTTTAATTTACTTAAGCAAATTTATGAAGTAGGTGCCATCCTCCCCCGTTTTTTAGTGGGCTAATAAAAGGCGGTTCCTGCTACTTCACACAGCGAAACAATGATGTGTTAGTTCGGATATCTTGCGAATAGATCACCTAAATGTGTGTCCAATTACGGTCACGCAGGGTTGAGGACAGACTGTAGTAAACACGCGGCCAAAAATAAAAACAACGAATACAAACAATTCCATTATAATAAGCATAATCAAATAAGTAATTCGGTTATAACATATCGGGCCGAACTCTCCGGTGTAGACAAAGGTGCGGAGGCTCCGGAGAACTTTCCTCATAAATAAAGAGAGTCGCAACTCTCCGCTCTTCGCTCTCCGCTGCGGTGCACTTTGTCAACTTGTTACTACTTCACATTCATAACACAAAGTCGATTCCAACTGTCGCCGGTGGATAATATCTGCTATGAGATTGGTTTAAGGACTTCAGAGACTTTTTGAAAATACATTACAAACATATATTTTACTACTAGAGCCGTATTTCTAATGGTATGTTATTATTTTCGAATGTAGTTTTTTGATGTGTTCATAATATGTAAATTTCGTGAAGGCGGTAACTCGAAATTCCATAGCGTTCATGAAATGTAACTCAACGAAAAAGCAAATCAACATCGTAGCAACTACGACTGCTCTGCCAATACGCAATACAGCACGACCAAGAACAAAAAATATAAATAAAAACGATTACCACCTTGTTTACTTATATTTGTCAATTGAACTTTTAGTCTATGGACGAAGCTTTACTAAAATTAATCAATAAGTTGAAAATAACTTATATATTTAGAATACAATTTACACCTACATACCCACCTCGTGCTCCGAACTTTGTAGACGATATAATAATAGTGAACGTTATGAGAATATATATCAAATTATTGAAAACATACAAGTTTATACGATATATTTTCCGATGACAATGAGGCATCACCACACACACCCACATCTCTGACGAGCGTTCAGTTAACATCCAACAACAGTTATTCGTCTTTAACAAAATACATAACGATATACGTGGCATACTAAATTCAGCTTATATTAATGACTGCAGTATGTTGCTGTACTCGCCGCGCACAAAAAGTAATCTAAAATTTTAATAGTGTCACGGACAGGACAAACTCGGGTAAGTATTTATATTAGTTGCGGCCGTCGCCTGCCCGGCGGCCGGTGGCTTCGCTGAATAAATTCCTTGAATTGGATTTGCATCTTATAACTATTTAGCTGCTCCTGGCACTTCCTGGAATACATATTTAGAATAAATTGGCTTTTAAAATGAACTATGTCAACGTCAAAGGGGTTTCCAGTAGATGTTTACAACTCATTAAGGTAGAACTCCTGTTGCTTTACTGGTTTTTTTTTATAATTTCTTTTTTATTCGTTACAAGTTAGCCCTTGACTGCAATGACGCCTGAAGGTAGATGATAATGCAATCTTTAGCGGGCTCACTTGTTAGGAGTAGAATAAAATCCACACCACTGTCGGTTTCTACCAAAACATCGTACTGGAACGCAAAATTGCTTGAAGGTATGACTTTGTTGGTAGGGGGGTAACTAGCCACGGCCAACGCTTCCCACTCATAGATCCAGTGCGCTACCTCTGCGCCATGGAGATCGTCATATTAAATAATAAAAAAAAAAGCAAATTTGTTACGTACCTTCAACCAAGTCAAGGCTGCCGTGTAAGCGATGCCCTAAATCCGTGCCTACAGCACCAACCGAACGAGGCGCTGACACTGCGAGATCTGCATGCAAGGCGCACGTGAACCGCTGTTACCTCTATGGTTAGGAGCCTACGGAAATCACCTTCTGATCGAGCGCCGATCTGTAGTCACCTTAGGCTTAGCTAGGGTTAGGTTCTAGTTGTAAGATGTACGGGATCAATCGCTCATTCTGTACATTTCTTAGTCATGTAGTTTAATTATAGTATTTTTATGTAATTATTTCTTTATTAAATAATTATTAAGTATCGTTTGCATTCTTTCAACCATTAGCTGCCTCCAAAAACGTAAGTAGTTCGATAAATAGAGAACAACAGAACACAAAAAGTATTATTGTTATGTTTATCCGTTCAAGCTAATTTCCGAAATTACTGAACCGTAAAGCGTTGTTTTCTTTTTCGTTTCGAGCGGAAATAGCGAAAAAGTTATCCGAAAGAAAACCGAATTCCTCGCGGACAGTCGCGAGCGTTCACCAGTGAGTTCCAAATTGACTGTAAGTTGTCTAAATATAGTCCGGCCGGTAAGTTATTTTCCCAAAAACGAACTGGATCTTTGGTACCGTTAAGTTCAGAGGACGCGGAAGCTATCGGGCTACCGGAGGCGGCGCCGGGGGACAGTGCGTGTATTTATTGAGGATAATCTGCGAGGTGGCGGCGAGAACAAAGGGCGATTTACCGAATTACCCCGAGCGAACCTTTGATGATTACTGAAGGGCCATTACTTTCCTTTTGTGCGGTTCCGACTCGTCGTACATTATTGATGTAATGCAAACTGTTATTGCCAAAGTCTTTCACTGAGTTAATCACGTCCAACACGAATCCACTACTTGAAATGCTGTTATACAGTTGGCATGTTTATTTGTCTCTCGTACTCGTAAAACTGAGTTTAAATCTTTACTATTGTTCAACAGTTCTTCTTCATGAAAAGGATTTAGGAAGCTCAGCATTAACTGCTTCTGAGGTTTAAGCTCCACGTGGCTGTAATTCCACCTCTCCAAAATTTAAAGTTCACACTCTCTGAAACACGGAGCGGCACTGTAACGACTGAAAGCGAAGTTTGACTAGTTTGTCATTCAACCACCGGATACTTTCGAGACAATTTTGATTTAGGTAGAAACCTCAACTGTTACTTTTCACTTAAAATCCTTTTGACTAATTTGAATAACTTTCTGTTGTTTTTAAACGACTTCAAAAAAGGAGTTTCTCAATTCGATCGTATATATTTTTTTTCTTAGGCTTATTTGTACAAAGAAATTACTGGCTTCAAAAATATTTATAAAAATTAAAAACTCGGCCAATAATCCGAATTTGGTCATTTCGTATGTTAAATCATCATATCGTTTTGTTACAATACTGGCCTCGAATAATCACATAAATGTGTATCTCTACTCGACTTCCGTATACAAGGTACAGGTCAATGACCCCATCACAAATCGTAGCATATCGGTCAGGGCAAGTCGATTTCCTAGAGCTTATCAGTGCCATTGAGTGCGGGCGAGGAGCTTGTTGCTACATCGTATTGATACCTGACCCCATTGTGAAGAGGGGGCGCATTCTTAATTACCCGCCCCCCGCCATCTCGCCCTCTGCCTCCAGGCTGCCTCTTGACCTGGCGGAGTTAGATGCAACTTGGAAATATAAATAAGACTTAAAAACAAATCTGAATAAAAAGTTTTGAGAGATTCGAACTCTTGCTTACTTTTCGATTGATGTATTTTTAAACAGGCTTCTTCCTAGAAAATTTTGCAGTTGGAGCTCCTTCCTAATTATTCGAAAGTACTTTGATTAATCAAAACAAAATCTTGCTCGTGCATATGATTTGCCCTGCGCAACGTGCGCACTCGCAACACTGCCACCGTATGATTGAACCCGACCGAAGCTAAATCATAATTTTATATTCCGCTGTACATCATCACCTCTATCTAATGCGGTTAAATGAACTTATCATTCGCGCAAACCTCATGTAACCTAATGATTTCACGTTTCAAAAAACCTTACTTTTAATAAAGTGGATAGATTACGATGCCAATCAAAAGCGTAAGATTTATAATTATTGCAACACCTTACTTTTATTTAATTTAAATATAACTAATAGCAATCGCCCGCGACTTCGTCCGCGTGAAAACCTCTTAGGTACACTTTTAATTTTAAAGACAGACTTTCATAATTATAAAGTGTGCCCGCTACCCCTCTCAATTAAATTTTTTTATAGTTTCCCGTCAAGCAATATCCTCCGTCCCGTCCCGTGTACTAAAGATCTACATTTTTGTTAAACTTTATACGATATTACAGTACATTAACATTAACAATATATGTTTATGGCAAGCTGATGTGTATAGCTTAAATAGTCTATTTCACTTTTGAGTCCAACTTTCATAATAAACAAAATAATTTACAATCACGCAGATTACAGACACGCAGATTTATAGATTAGCCCGTTTAAACAAACGAACAAATTTTTTCGCATATTATATAAATATGGTCTGCCATGCCAAATAAATTGAAAGAAAAGATTAAAGATCGAATTCTCAAAAAATATCAGTACCAAAATGATGACCCCTATTCAGTACGTATAACATAGCACGGAGGAGGTCAACTTAATTTGGACGATATAGCGGCAATGTCATGTTTTTTAGAAATTTTGTAATGTCTCCGAAACTATATAACTAATAAACATACTGTAAAAGGCAAATCTTATCTCTATAATATTCTTGTAATTATTAAATAATTTATTTTGATAAGGATTTAAGTTTAGTTGTATAAATAATGACGTAAACGTAAGCATATGAATTAAATGATTTTCTAAAACACAAAAAGTTATATATCTGCCAAAATATAAAAGATAGATACATGCTATTGCGGACTTTTTTGTAGAAATTTTTAAGATGCATAAAGTTTTCATACAATGTTTTCAATTATATCCAATAGCTAAGGCAGCGTACGCGAAATAATGCCGATTTAATAAATTTCACGGTCCGACTCGCGCGACAAAAACTGTGGTAACTCGGATAATATATACAATACAAATATAATATAAAGCCTATGACACTCACCGATAACGTAGCATTCTACTGGTGAAAGATTTTTTAAAATCGGATCAGTAGTTCCGAAGATTAGCCAGGACAGAGATTTATTTACAAACTTACAAACTTTACCTCTTTATAATATTAGTGTAGATAAACAGTATCTTAATAAATCGTTCGCGAAGGATATTTTAATATTAGCGTCACAGTCATTCGGAATATACGGATTCCATTCCCTTTTCTTAAATTTATTATCTGAACCGATGGTAGGATCACTACAAATAGTCTAAGTCAGTTACGTTTCAAAAATGTTTGTAAACTTCTTGAAATAAATGAATTTGAGTATAATAAAAATTGTAACGTAGAATACCACGACTGTAATGTCGGACAAAATCGTAGCTTTGATTGCATAAATACTCCTTGAATTAAAAAATCTCTACGGCTTTTTCATTCGGAAGGGACATGGGCGAGCTGAAATTAAAGTTTGATGTTAAAATTACTGGATTTAAAACTATGCACGATTTTAACGGACAGTTTTAAAATTCATTTTTATTATCTCCCGACACGCTGCGTATAAGTTCGGATAAAATTGCACTCAAACTTTTTAAACATGGCGCTATACACAGTCAAATATTTAGTAGCACAGTATTTAAACTCGTTTTCGCAAACCGCGACGTTTCTTATCAACATACCTAAATAAAAAAAAACTTTTTGAAACAACATTGTTACTCCGAACAATGGAGCCGTATGTGACATGAATCTAGAACTTGATTCACATCGTCCAATTATTTTTTCAATCCAGTATTGTGCAATATTTTGCAGAACACAAAACAACACGGCGTTTGATTCCAATACTTTGTACCAAATTCTGTTCTGTAAATATTAGTAATAAAAAAAATTTTGACCTAAGTTAGATCGAGGCGACCAATCTCATCCTATAAAAAAATATTTAAGTTTCATTGATAGAGTTCACCGACGCAATGAGAGAGATTTAGACACTGATAGAAAAATATGACGATGACCAATACGCTAATTTTTTTGAAAGAAACCACATAACTTTATTGTTGTTGGCCCGATACCACTAGACAGCAACAAGCTATCAAAAGACAGTAGAGTAATTGTTAAGCTGCGCTCATTATTATCTGTGGTATGAAATGGCGATTAGTTTGAGATAAAATCGTGTCACGGCGGCCATTTTGAAAATATGCAGCGCAAAGTTTTGTTCATTTAAACCGCGTCCGCGGTATAATTCTAGTTAAGCGAAAGAGCTGGTGCATTTCGCAGTAATGTTTCATTATTATTAATAGCCGTGTAACCTGAAAACGCTTTCTCACTAAAATAACCATTGTTAAGGCATTATATTACTATTATACTAACAGTGAGAAAGATTACGCTATCATCGTATTGGAATCTTTTAGAAAACAAGTTCTCAATGGATCATCTCCATTAAGATCACTATTGGTATGCCACTGAATGACATTGAAGTGGCCTAGGTCTCTGAACTGCGTCTTCATCAGCATCATCAAGTTAGCTCAAATAAATAAGTGCATTAAATTGTCACCAGGTTTAAAAGTCACTATTTTAATTGAGTTGCATGAACAAACTTATGATTAAGAACCTCAGATGGTTTCGTTATTAGTTGGAAACAGAACATCTCGCGGAACCCGATCACAACGCCTCCTGAGTGGCTTAATAATGATCATAAACCATAAATAAAGATCAAAAAATTCCATTCGGCTAATATTATTATGTATTCTCGGAGAACAAATGTCTATATTCGTACAAAAGACCAGTCTATAAATATTCAAACGTGGAGGATAAAGGGAGTGGAGGCTGGCGGGCGAGGGCCAAAATAAGAACCGCAAAAAAGCTGGATCAAGATTTGACGAAAAATTCCAATTACATTGAGTAAGTAGATCTTTAGATTAAACACAGAGTCGTGAAACTTTTCCTTTTTCTACATTAAAAGTAACGTTCGGAGAAACAAAGTTTGTTCACTGACAGGCCCCTCAATTCTAATTTCTGTCGACGGAGACATGCTTTTACCAAAGTTGTTGACAGTTCGATCAAGGAGATCCTGTCGACAGGAAGTTGGCAGTTTGACCTTCGACAGACAATTGTTTGCGTTTGTAAGGACTAAGAATGACTCGGCTGTTTATTTCAGCCTATCGCTATCACGCAAAATATATTATTTACACACGATAAGAATCGTCGTACCAAATGCACTTAAAACGCCCAACAAACTTTTGTATGGCTATGCGTTACTGTGTACAGTTAAAGTTTCATTAAAATTGACCATAAAATAATAGGGGTTAAAGAATGAAATTGCCGTTTTATTGTAATAGGTACTTCGAATTGACATAGAATTCATGGTTTAAAATTTTAAAGTGAAACTTTTTTCATACGGTCTTCTTTTAAAAAATGTGCAACATTCGATTGTCAACTTTCAGTTGTTCTTTTTATTCAGCTTAGACAATAAAGATGGATACTTCGAAAATTCGTGTGATTTTTGAATACGAGTGCTGACGCGGAACTAACACGGCAGAAACAGCTCGCAATATATATGTTGCGTTCGGAGAGGGGACTGCTAATGAACGCACTGTGCGATTTTGGTTTAAACGCTTTCGTGATGACTTCAAACTTCGATTTGAAGAACGAACCACGTGGAAGACCGCCCACACAGGTGAATAACAATGATTTAAAAGAGATGGTGGAAGCCGATCCGAGGCAAACGACCCAGGAATTAGCAGCATGGTTTAACGTTACTTTACCAACAATATTGACTCATTTGCGTCAAATCATTAAAATAAAAAAATATAAAAAATAGGTGCCTCATGATTTGACTGATCTGCAGAAAGAAACGCGTGTTGAAACTTGTGTTGCCTTGTTGAATTGATACAGAAATGAAAGAATATTGGATCGAATTGTGATGTGATGAAAAATGGATTCTTTACGATAATCGTAAGCGGAATGCAATGGCTGACCCCAGATCAAACGCCGCAACAGTGTCCTAAAGCAAAGCTTACCAATAAAAAGGTAATGGTAACTGTTTGGTGGTCTCAACGTGGTGTTCTTCACTATAGCTTTCTCCGATCTGGTCAAGCAATAACGGCAGATGTCTACTGCGCCGAACTCCGAACAATGATAGCGAAACTAGCAGTGAAACTGCCCCGACTTATGAATCGAACTTCACCATTATTGCTCCATGATAACGCGAGACCTAATACAGCACGAGAAACCGTTTTAACTCTATAGGAACTGCAATTAGAAACCATTCATCACCCTCCATATTTGCCAGACCTTGCTCCAACGGACTACCATTTTTTTCTTAATTTGGACAATTTTCTATGTGATAAAAGGTTTTCTTCTCTGGAGGCAATGCAAAATGCTTTCATACAGTTTGTCGAATCTAGATTACCAGAGTTCTATCGCAAAGGCATAAATGAGCTTCCTATTAGATGGCAGCAAAGTATAAATAATAATGGTAATTATTTTGATTAAATAAATATGGTAAATTTAAAAAAAAACGATTTTATTTTTCAGTACAAATCGGCAATTTCATACTTTAACCCCTGATATTATCAACCTTCAGTGAGTTTAAAGTGAAATTGCGCCTCGACATCAATTTCCGTATGATTAGCATTGATAGCATATTCGTTACATGAAATGCGCTAAAGTAAATTTAAAATTATTTCACTCATTATTCGACATCTTTTCAAGGAATTTCAACGCAACCTTTCTGTTTGTTGTTATTTTTACGTTTCTTTTTCTATTCATACAAACATGCGTGTAGGCTACAAATGTTTCATAGGACCCGCGCAATGTGCGTCAGCCCTACGTGACATTGTACATAAAGGAGATTTATGCAAGAGATTAAGATAATTTGATTACAAAATTATAGTCAGCTATTTTTATCCTGTATGAAATGATATAGCACTAGATTTAGATCTAGATTTCGTTGAACATTTCGTAGCATATCTACAAATTGATTTGTTTAGACTAGTCGATCTAGTTATAGTTGTCTTGATACTAATCTGAAGGAACAAGGAAGGCGTCTGTCCATGAGTGCATAGGTTGACGCAAAGTTAAGTTCGATGATTTTAAGTGATAAACTCTCAAGTAATAATCCATTATCATTAGTAAAATTGCCCTACTTACCTTGGGTATCCATCCACTCTCCTATAGAAATGCCTATTTATTATTATCCAATTAGGAACTGATACCTAACTGTGTTCTATCAAAAAATGAAAAAATAGATCAATTTTATTTAATTAATAGACATAGATTTGCAATGTTAAGGATAATCTGAACAATATCGCCTAAAATTAAAGCAAAGGGTAAAGGCGATTTATACACAAATGAAGCTAAATGAAATAATTAAATTATCATTAAAAACTTCGACACTTCATAGCCGTTCGAATATGAAAATAACTTAACCTTTTAGCAGTTCGTTATGTTTTAATAATGTTTTGTATAATTTGTTGGCGTATTTTGTGCGAATTACGAAAATTCGTTTTAACTTTTATACTTCATTTTAAACAACTAATTGTACGTGTTGAAATACGTACCTAGTTTGGTTCTGACACTCGAATACTAACATCTCCCAGTCAAAAGCTTAATATAATTATGATTTGTGTATATGGCTGTCATATACTCGGTCCACTAGCATCGCTCTGAACACGAGTGGACTAAGACATACTTGTTTCAGCGAGTTATTTAACCTACGTAATTCTAACGTCTTGTGAATTCAGAGGAGACTATAAGTTCAGACTCAAGTCATGTGAACCTGTGTGTCTGTGATATTGTCTCTTAGTTCGACTTGTTGCGCTACTAACAGAGTACGAGAGTAATACGCCAGTACTTCGAAAAGCTCGAATATTTCCGGTTATTCTCATTGATAGCTAGTGGTCATCGCCACCGTGCTCTAATATCGCCGTAGAAGTCCTACAAATCTCATTGCAGAAGCGTATAAACTCCAAATCAAGGAGTGTGTCCTGCAGGACGCCAATTACTATCCAGCGGCTTGAATGACTGATGTGTTTAAGAACCGGAATCCACAAACAACCTCTAAGCAGCCACCCGAGTCATTGATAAGGGCACGTCCTCTTCCGAATATAAAGGGACACAAAGGAAATAAAGCGCGGGTGTGAGAGGCTGAGGCGGCGCACAATGCGCATCTCAAGTCTCAGGTTCTGTTCGGCGGCTCATTGTCTACGCGGACGTGCGCTGCATCCGCGACTGACGCGGATCTCACGTACCGTAGGAGATGGCAAACTAAAGTACATGGAATAAAAGTCCAAAAACCATGTTGGTGTACGATTGATGCAGCGTATTTGTTGCATTTAGGTTTAGGTCAAAGTCAGAAGACGATCTACTTAAATTCTTTCTAGCTTTCAAAATAAACAAAAATAATTTTACAATCCGACATCTAGAGATCGCAAAAGATTTTGCTTGTTTAAACAAACGAACAAACTCTTCCGCTTTATATTAATAGTATAGATATGGTTTTTTATGGCAAATAAATTGAACAAAGATCGAATTCTCAACCCCGTTACCGTATTATCGTTTCTATGAAACAGCATACTTACCAAAATGCTAACGCCTATTCCGTACTCGTACGTGCGTAAAGTTCAATTTGATTTGGACTTAATAGCGGCAGTCGCACTTATTAGAAATTTTGTATTGTCTCCTAAACTATGTAACTGATTAACATACTATAAAAGGCAAATCTTATACTTGTGATTATTACATAATTTATTTTGATAAGGATTTCAGTTTCTTTGTATAAATAAAGACGTAAACGTAAGCATATGAATAAATGATTTTTTTAAAACACAAATAGTTATATATCTGCCAAAGTATAAAAGTTAGATATATACTATCGCGGACTTTTTGTAGAACTTTTAAAGATACATAAAGTTTTCATACAATGTTTTCAATTATATCCAATAGCTAATATCGGCTTTAACCCGATTTAATAAATTTCCACAAAAACTGTGATAACTCGGCTAATATATATAATATAAAATATTATAAAATATAGCCTATGACACTCCCCGATAGTGTACATTCTACTGGTGAAAGAATTTTTTAAATTTTACAAACTTACAAACTTTACCTCTTTATAATATTAAGTATAGATTTCTGATTTATTAAATTTAAGACGGCAAAGTTGTCTAGGCTATTGTGCGTGGCGGCGCCTTCACTAGGGCCCAGCTGAAAATCAGTGTTGCATGTTCTTTTTAAGAGCATGAAGCTATATGCTGTGCTGGGTCCTTTTTCTGGGTTGTGTCGCAGGGTATTGTCCTGGCGACTAATAAACAAGTTGTGATGTGTGGCATAATTGCATTAATAAAGATGTTTCTTTCTTTCTTCTTTCTTTCTTTTGTCTTTCTGCTTACATTAATGACAAAGGGTTGCTTTGACAGTTTTCTGAGGTAGTTTTAACTAAACCTGGAGACTGTAATTTAATAAGGAACGTATAATCATAAAGTTATCGGGATAAACTGCGACTTCAGTTTATGACCTACGCGTCAGATAATCAGAAAAAGAAATAAATGCTATGCAAACTTAACTATTAACTTTTAAACTATTAAATTTTGGAACTTTCATCAATCAATATTCTAGATTAAACAGAATGCGTTTAAACTTAGTGTGCAACATACGCCACAGCTCCTGTTCCCAGCCAGACCGCGTTGACAGCTGCGAGTACTTACGCGGCGCTACGAAGATACTTATTTAAGATAGATATTCGATCGCGGGGCTGTTTTATACTGCGTGGGCTCTAAACGTTTATATAGACACGATTAAAAGTTAAACACAATCGTTCACTAGCTCTTGAACAAATTCGCATTTTATCCGCCATCGTGCGCCGCCAATACCGCGGGGAGCGTAACAAAGAGAATTGAGATAAAGGGAGAGAACAATAGCCGCTATCTCTGTCAGTCAGGGCTGTTTTATATGGACTTGTTTTGTTTCATTATCGGTAAATACAAATGGAATACCATTGTGTTATCGGATCGTTTTTCTGCTATGTAGTTAACTACTTTAAATACAACAATACAACAGCGGAACGACAGGCGGGTGTCTACAGACGCGCCTTCACATTTATCCTGTAGTGGGACGCACTGAGATAATTAGCAATTTAAATCGAATGTTCGCAGCATATTATCTACTTGCTAGAAATGAAATCGTATTTACTTATTTTAAATTTATTTCCAAGCGGTTGACAAACTTTCATCATTTTATAAGTAATAGAGCTCTTCGTAATGAGCCCATCGTCTTCAAACCAGCGCGTTGACTTGCATGGGAGTAGCGTGATGGGGATATAAGAAGGGAGAGTGTAGGACCTGGCCGTTAATAGGCTGATAATGATTTTGATGAAATCCTATGCTAGTAAATAATTTACAAGTATATTTAGTTGAGTCAGTCATCACCGCTTGCAGAGAGTTTCGGCCCACATAAATCAATCGCAGTGCATTGTTGGTAAGACTAATGTAGCTCGTATATCACGTCGGTATTATGTATATTAGATACCACGGCTTGTAGATTATTAATTGTAGGCTAGGAAATTACAAGTGTTTTTGTAAAGATTTGCATGAATTTAGATTGTTTCGTTTAAGCACCGAGCACGGGACTGGGGCAGCCATTACGCTACTAAGTCTCCGGAATAAGCGCTCTCAGCCAATTTAGAAAATATCGCTCCAAGAATTACATTTTCTTGTAAGTAATTGCTTTTGTAGGTTTCTAGTTTGTAATAGGACTCAACAGTGGTTGAGTTATTACATGCATGCATGCACACTAGATTTTATTTTCAAGTAATACTTCTTTCTTATTTTGTGATTTTATAAAAAAAATTACTTAAATATGTTAAAAATAGAACCGACTCAAAATGCACTAAAAAGTAAAAAAATAACTGTGTCATTTAGTTGCTTTAATTTACTTAAGCATATCTATGAAGTCGGTGCCAGCCAAGATTAAGGAACATTTATATAAAGTAATAAAGCAGTTTGTGGGGTTTAGGTAACGTCCTTAAAGTAGAAATCTTGGCTCACACCGATTCCTAGATATGCTTAAGTAAATTAAAGCAATTAAATGACACAGTTATTTTTTACTTTTTAGTTATATCGCCACGTAACGTACTCGTACTATACTGTCATAGTATATTTTACGGCACTTGTAGCCAAAAAGCTACCGATACTTACACAAAAACCAAAATAGCTGCATATGCCTATAAAATTTAAAAAGAAAGAAAAAGCGTTTATTCATCTTTAGAGCTACAAACAATACAAACATCTTGCACTAAGCAATGTCTGTCTGTAACACCAAATAGGAATGGGTGTACAGCTCAACATATGCTGTGCATTGCAGTCGAGTACAATACCCGGCGCTGATTTTCAGCTGTAACCCGGGTGACGTCACAGCCATAAGTAAAATTAATTACACACATTTAAAAATTAATACTTAAAAAAAATAAAAGGAAAAAACAAAATTATGCAACAAAATTTAAAGCTAAACTAATACAGACTAAACTGACACTAATAGTAATAATAATATAGAAATAAAATAATACATAACAGCTAAATGACCATATTAAACTGCCCATATAAATTTAATTTAATATATAAAAAGAAAATATAAATTGTCTCACATCCCTTCTAAAGTATCGATATTTCCACCGCACAATTTTCAAATTCTTTTTGTTTACTAAGCAAAAACTTTTTTAATTTCTTACAAAAAACAACTTTACTTTTCGAATCACGAATTGGTGGCGGCATATCTGAAGCTGCCTCTAAAAGTAGCAGTGCAATGTCGCGGAACGCTAAGGGGCTTTCTTATGCTCCTATATTGGTCTTTGTCATCGTACATCTTTCTAAGTTTGTCATAAAGGTATGATGGTTTACCATCTTTAAATAGACAAAATAGCAAAGAAGCAAGATGTAGTTTTCTCCTAGTGCCCATCTTTAGCAAGCCATGCTCATTTAAAAATGGAGAAACACGAGTTCTTGGGGGGATCGCATAACAGTAGCGAGCGCACGCATTTTGTACCCACTGAATGAGCTTGCTAGTTTTTACGAGCAACCGAGGCCCGTAAACCACGTCTGCGTAATTTAACTTGGACAGTACAAGACTTTCAACCAGGGTAGTACGAATTTTGTGATCGATATTTTGGCGAATTTTGTAGAATATTTTTAGTCGGTAAAAGCAATTACGCAGGACCGTAGCGACATGGTTCTCGAATCTGAGCTCAAAGTCCATAATCAAACCTAAGTTCCGCACTTCGAACACACGTTCTAAATTTACACCTTTTATATTTACATTAGCAGAGCCAAAGTTTACCTTTTTCAGTTGAGATCGAGTGCCAAAAACTATAAGCTTCGATTTGCATGGATTGAGAACTAATGCATTATTATGTGACCAATTCATTACAAGTTGAAGGTCCTCATTGATTCTTTGAACTGCTGAATGATACTCATGCGGTTCAAAAGAGTAATATACCTGCAAATCGTCAGCATATAGGTGAAACTTACACTTTTTTAATATTCTGGTAACATCAGCACTGTACAATATAAATAATAGAGGCCCTAGAATCGATCCCTGAGGAACGCCTCTATTAACTTTGGTGATGGAAGACCTACTCTTCCTTCCGTATTCGTGCGTTACCTCTATGGGTTCTGGGTTCTATTACTCAGATAACTATTAAACTAGTTCACTGCACTGATACTAAACCCGTAATACGTTAGCTTAGAAAGCAACATTTGTACGCATTGTACACATTCCCCTTTCCTGGGCCGTCAGCATATTGTCCGTTTTATCCAAGAGTGCAGTTACCGTGCTTCTCCCAGCTCTGAAACCGGATTGCATTTCCAGCAATAGGTTGTGAATCTCCAGATATTTCGCTACCTGAAGATAGACAACCTTTTCTAAAATCTTGGAAACACAGGGCAATATGCTGATCGGCCGCAAGTCTTTTAATGTGAAAGGGTTATAAGATTTTGGAATAGGACGCACCACTGCCACTTTCCATGCATCCGGAAAGACGGAATTTTTAATACAGGTATTGACAATCGATGAGATAACACCAAGACTATCTGGAAGTGTCATAAGCAACATATCTAGTGTAATCACATCAGTCCCCTCAGCATTAGAATGTAAATTCTTAATAATTGTATAAACCTCCGTCTCACTTGTTCCGCAGAGCGAAAGTGTACTAGAAGTGGCCCTATCGAATGCATATAATGTAAGCTGAGAAATAGTAATATAATCATCTCCTGGTACATCCATGAAATGGTTACTAATTGCATTAGGATCGCACAAATGGACGGGCAGATTAGTATTCTTCCTAGGTAGTACAACACTCTTAAGATTACTCACTATACTTTGGGAAACTTGACTTTATTATTAATATCGTTAGAAAAATATGCTCGTTTTTCACTATCGAGTGCTGTAATTACCAGTGATTTATATTGTAAATAATTTACTTTACTCTGTTCTGATTTCCCGCCACGCCACTTGATATGAGCATCATCTCTCAATTGCATCATAAGCTTTACAGTGCATGTAATCCATGGACTATGGCGATCTTTTATTAATTTTGTTTTTTGTAGGCGCGTGAACATCGAAAATTATTTTGACATAATTATGAAAAGACGCAACCATAAAATTGACATCACTAGAAGAAGATAGTAGGGACCACGGAATCATTCGTAAATGTGTATTAAACAGATCTGGTGATACATTATGAAGTGACCTGTAAGTGGACATTTTTGGAGGTATTTTCTTTTTTTTTATATTTAAAGTGCAATGAAGAAACGCATGACTACTAAGAGTAGGTATATGCACGACGCAGGACTTCAGTATAGGTATATCAGTACAAATTACATCAATTAGACTTTTACAATTCTCACTAAAGTGTGTGGGTTAGTCAATTATTTGATTTAGTAGTAAGGTGTTAAGAAATACGATTAGCTTTTTAGTCTTGGACTCATTTTGTTTTATTAAATCAATGAGTCCAATCTTGAATGAGTAACTTAATCTAGGAAGACGTCAGTATCAAACCACGGAGGCCTGTAAGCAGTACCTATCGCAATCTTGAATGAGTTAACTTTAACAGTTATCCACATCTGTTCGACAGTGTCATGGTGCAACACTTCACACGTACGCGCAACTTTACTCCGCTTAATATAAAAAGCAACTCCGCCTCCCCTGCGCCCGCGCACGGAGTCCGCGCGAGGAACGTGACGTAGCCGATAGCCCGGGACGGAGGGCGCACGCCCCTCCTCCCCCGCGCGCAGCCACGTCTCGTTGATAGCCATCACGTCTACTTGGAAGCGATCCATGGCAACAATAAACTCCTCATGCCGTGTACCAAGAGAACCAGCCAGAAGACCAACTTGTAGAAATTTGTTTACTGCGCCTTTTCTTTTAGTGACATAAACCAATCACTGGATATAATAAAACCAAAATCTGAGAAAATATAATTATAGCATTTAGGTTTGTTGTAAGCTTAACTCTATTTAGCTGGCATGCCAATCACATTTGTTCAACAGGTGGATTTTCCGGGTGAGCCCATATTTTGATATTAATACCCCGCCTTATACAGAAGCCCACCACACCGCCGCACATACGCACGGTGGGCGGACGCGGGATGTGACATTTGAAGAGTTCCTTCAATTTTCCCAGGATATCACCATCAGATCCTAATATGATAACAATGGGACCACCTTGGAAGTGTGCCTTTCCTAATAAAACAAGAATTATCAAAATCGGACAACTTTGTAAAAAGTTATGTGTGGTCATAAATAAAAAAAAATATATACGTGTCGAATTAAGAACCTCCTCCGATTCGGTTTCGGTCGGTTCAAATAAAATGTATTGTCTGTACTACAGCTAAACGTAAGTTTATAACTACAAGAATAATTATAATTTAAAATACAGTTTTACTAATAAAACCAAATATTATTGTTAGGTTTCTAATTACAATGTATTCTTAAAATTATACAAATAATACCAATATTTGGATATTATGTAAAAAATTGAGTCCAAAGATTGGAAACTCATTAGAAAGTCCGCAGCAGATTGAACGATAAATACAGAAATGTATGAAAGTATTTTCTAATTTTCGACTAATTTCGCCTCACGCTTGGATATTCGGCCGTTAGTATTTCATTACGAAATACCAACTGACTTTGATTTTATATCCTACTGTTGGTTTCTTGCATTGTATATAACCTTTAAGGATTTTCTCAGGAATTAAACTATTGTTCTGTCTGGAAAATGAACCATTGTAAACCATGACAAAATATGATTTAAAAAACAACAGTTAAGTTTCTTGCCGGGTCTTCTCAACAGATGACAGACGTCCGAACTGGTGGTAGAGTCCACACAAACAGATGAATTTGACGTTTCAAAAATGCTTGTTAATCAAGCCAACTTGAAAATATAAACGAATTTAATTTTTTTATATTAGACTGATAGACTCAGTAGAGATAGACTCAGTGAGACAGTCAATAATAAACACGAATTAAAAATGATTAAATCGTGATATCATAGCTTCAAAGTGAACTTCGCATTTACTATTTCATAATAAATCCCATCTACCCCTATGTATATAGAACTCAATGGCGCCGCATACACCTTCCAGTGTGCACGCTCCCATGTTAGATTGCGTGCAGCCGATGGATTTTCAATATCTGTGCGCCGTCAGGTACAGATTGCTCTCAGGGATAATATCGCCTTATTGTATGCCTACGTGTGACTCTAAGCCTGTTTCACACCATAGCTTGAGTTTGCTTTCTTTATTCTAAGAAAGCAGTGAAATTCAAGCTCAAAGTTGGTAAGTCGATAGTTATACTGCCGTCCCCCAGAGAGCACGTCAATCCATCGGTCCTATTAGCAGTTATCAACAGCTGAAATTGATCGTTAGTAATTGTTCGTTATCAGCCTAAGCCCGCCAACCCACATTGGAGCAGCGGGTGGGTATAAGCCCTATATGCTCACTTCTACAAGAAAGGAGTGCCTGGACCTGTAGTCGGCCATTAATAACTGATAATGATGGTGAAAATGATGACGTAATATAAAAATAAAAAAAAACCGCGCAGAAAGATCCAGCAAAAAGTACATAATTGTAAGTAATGTGAACGGCCCTTTCCGTTTCCTTATTCGAGTAATAAAGTATTTTCTTGGTACTTACTAATTTTCACTTGCGGCGCGGGCGAGAAGGAAAAGTAATTATTTTTCCCTTTGTGTTGTTTGTAATTGAGGTCATAATAACCCGCGATCAGTATCTCCCCGGGGATGGCGTGATCGCAATAATGAATTACAACAAAATAGGTACAGTACTACAGGCCGCTATAACTCAGATGCGTATCGTCGTATTACGTGTGAAAAAGCTAATATTTCGAGCGGTTTACTGTTATTGCGTATTGTAAACCTAGATTTTAATTTCAAAAACGCTTTATTTGGGCTTTATCATACAAAATCCCTGAGTACAAATTTTGATTAACGATTATTCGCTTTTTATTTTTAACTTTTAAAAATAATACTTACAGATAACCTTTGTAAATGGAAATGTAAAGTGCCTTTTCCTGCTAACATAACTTTGATATTGGTTAAATGTAAAAGACTAGCAGTCGCCCGCGACTTCGTCCGCGTGAAAACCTCTTAGGTACCCTTTTAATTTTAAAGACCGACTTTTATATAAAGAGTGCTCTTTCCCCGCTCACCGACTTCATAA
Organism: Mycalesis mineus; assembly: GCA_034621355.1. Classification (NCBI taxonomy): domain Eukaryota; kingdom Metazoa; phylum Arthropoda; class Insecta; order Lepidoptera; family Nymphalidae; genus Mycalesis; species Mycalesis mineus. The sequence continues at coordinate 341,176 of CM067881.1, forward strand.
ATATGCTTAAGTAAATTAAAGCAACTAAATGACAGTTATTTTTTACTTTTTAGTGCGTTTTGTATCGGTTCTATTTTTGTTAAAAAATATTATTTAGTATTAAAGTTATAGTAAGTATGTATTATCAGATGTCTTTGTGGTAAACTTTATCCAAGGAAGTGCTATTATTACGCCGATTTCTGTCAATAAAAAGAAAAACAAAGTGAAAAAACAACAGTTCAACAACTGGGGACTGAACTGCATATTCGGATATTAAAAGTGTCCAACGCAGTTCGGTGTATACTTTATAGTTGCGCGAGAAATAGAGAGCACATAACGTAGAGGAAGACGGGCACCAGCTTTATCGAAGCATAAAGCTTTTAAACTTCTCTATCGGGGAAATTCTTGCGAAATTATACGAGAGAGGCGAACTTTCGCATAATTTGCAGAGCTTAGCTATGCCGAAGCTTTAAATTAGATGCCGCAAAAAATATCGTGTTTCAATATTGTGCTAATTTCAAGAAGCTAAAATAGCAGATTATGATACGTTGCATTATACGGATAATTTAAACTGAAATATATGTCATAATATGAACGAAGTAAGTTTAAATCCCATACTACTCCCGCTTTTGTATTTATTCTATTTTGTATTATAGTATACTTTAATATTCTCGCTAGTCTAATCTCAATAGAATAGATTTTGAAAAAAGAAAACGATTACTCTTATATAATTTAAACTTAGCTTTGATGTGAACGTTATTCTTTGAAAGAACCCCGATTCAAGGAATATAAGTAACCTTGTGAGAAAGGTATAGTTTTTCCAATTTTGTTTAAACCTTTAACCAGAAGCCCTGTATTTTGAATTGAACCCTCATTAAATTTTGTAAAATTGATTCAATGACTTCTTGTTATAAAGCAACGCAATTGCGTCAAATAAACGAAACGAGTTGCGAACACCTATTTCACGTAATAAGTTTCGACTCACACTCGCCGAGTATTCAGGCACCAGCGGAGTTCATATGCGATTCCATATTTAATTTAAATTCATCCCATTAGCAGACGGAGACTAATAAATGAATTTTTAAAACGAAATTTAGTTCGTTCAAAACTTAAATTTTGTAAACCTGTTGACGTGGTACAGCTAGCGTACAGTAGAGATAGAGCGATTCATGGAGCTACAGTGTGATTATAAATAACTTTAATTAATTGTAATTTGCATATCTGGTGCGGATCTGTTGCTGCTGTTCCGGTGTTGGTATTTCCTGACAACAATTATTTCCGCATCTTTAAAGCAAGACTATTCAGTTTTGCTTTAAATAGGCATCTTCTCAATTCTTAATAACTATTTTACCAGGCATAGTATATAATCCACTACAGGTCTATCTAAGTCGTTAAGCGTACTCTTATGACTGGTTTTACAAGTTATTATGTGAGTTTAATAACTGGCGGCTTAAAACTTAACTTTTAATTAGCACAGTAATTTATGAAATACGTGACTTAAAACAAGTTGTAATGAAAATCGATCGACTACACATTTTGCTAAATGAGATTTTTTTATTTTTGGGTGCTATACATATCGGTGTATCAGGGAACCGACATTGTTCAGCCAGTCGCACAACTGAAGTGGCAACGGATGGAGCACGTGGTTCGAAAAGCTGATGAACGTTGGTTGCGACCCCGCACGGGAAAGCGCAGTGTTGGTTGATGGACTGACGACATCAAACGTGTCGCTCTTTCGTCTTTTATTTATGTATCGTTTTGTTTGGAAGCGCCAGCTGCGCAGCGATATGCCCGGTTCATTTATAAGACTAAGGTCCTGTTCGATTTCTGTTGGGCCGATTAAGATTTACATACATTGTCCAGTTTTGGCTCTTGGCAGGTTTTTGCCTTGATTAGTTACCACACTGGCGGTAAACCGATTTAACATTCCGATACGATGAATTTCCTCTTACTCGTTACAAATTAGCCTGTTCCCTCTTCGATTGCATTATCACTTAACACGAGGCGTGATTGCAGTCAAGGGCCACCTTGTAGTGAATAATAAAAACAGCATGTACTCTATACATACGAGTGAGTTTGTGAAAACGCTATGATTACTAAATTGCGGCAGTTACATGGATTCGAATTGAGCAAAGTTTGGAATGATAAAAGTTTTCATAAGCCGTTCGCGCGGCGCCGCACGCAAATTAACTTATAATTTGGAGCGATTAGACCGGAACCAACATCACAACTTTGAAAATGTTCAAAAACAAACCAAATACTATCATTTTAACTAGTTAAACACCCACTTTCTAAAATAAGTTGAGCATTGAAAGTTAAACAACGGATAATAGATACGATGTTATGAAATTAGATAAGTATAATTACTTTTTTAAAATTAAAAAGAGCGACAAAGTTTCTTATCGGCTTTTCTGAGTAGAACCTGCACTCGGAACCGTAACAGTAAGTTTGTCAATTTGTGTGTGAGTGACTTTAAGAGTTCAAGTTGAGTGACATTACTAGGAAAACACGAATTAATACTTAATTTAAATGACATCGATCGAAGATGTGCGTCCGTTTCTGGTATAGTAGCTCCTACTTAAATATATTTAGGTAGGTAGCTAACCGGAGAGCTGGTTTTGGTGAGAAACGTAAGTGTCAAGTTAATCTGAATATTTCAGCATTTCATTTTCGTTTTAAGAAATGTTACTAACGGCCACATAAAAGACATTCTAGAATAATAGAATATAATAATTTTAATCATTTTATATTTTATGATTCAATAAATTAATATTCCTTCCAATAACCCAGGATGTTGTGTAGTTTTGTCAGGAGTGCAAGTTTAAAACGAGTCCCACATTAAGACAATAATCGGCTCGATAAACACTCATCGTCTGCCCGCCGGCACAGCAAATATTAACTAAAGCAAAAATATTTACCCTCCTACTACCCTCGGCGCAATGATAAACATTGCAGTCTCGCTTATATTTACCGTGGGGCAACTTGCGTCCGACTGCGCTAGGTCAAGAGGCGGCTAGGGGCGCGCGGGGACGAGCGGGGACGAAGCGGGGGTGAAGCGGGGATCAGCGGGGTGTAATTAAACGAACTTCACCCCATTTCGCAATTAGGTCAGGTATCAATCATGATAGTATAACAAGTACGAGTGATCTCTTCCGCGTCTCAAGTCGAAGTTTACGTCTCCGCAACAATCTATATGGGTTCTGTGGGGACGGACTGGCTGGAGATTACAGTTGCAACGTTCAAATAACAGTTTTAAGCACAATGTTTAAAGTTTTTGTATTTTTATTTATTTACGATTTGTTTATTTAAGCATAACTGATAAAACATAAAAATAATTTCCATGCTATTTGTGTGCAGCTAAAACTTACAGCAGCCGCTCGTAGCTCGGTGCTACGTGTCTTGTCGTAGCATTATGCTACGCTCCCACATACAGCATATAAAGTCAAGCTAATGAAGTTTAAAGTAATAACCAGGTATATAATAATGTCTTGTTACATTTTATTGTACATTGAACAATATTTTTATATGTCAAGTTCTTAAAACGAAATTGTAATAACTATTCATAATAATAATTTTACAAATGCTTATCTTAAAATATTAGTATAATAACAAACATTTGATAATAGTTATAAATCTCGTCCATAGGGAAACACGTTAAACTATAAATTTAAAAGTTAAAATATAGATTAATGATAAAAATACAGGTAGAAACAGTAAATAAAGTAACAAAACGAGCTCAGAGAAAGATTAACTATAGCAGTATGTAACATGCTCCTACTCGTGCGCTCGCACTCGGTATATTCTTGTGAAATTTGCCTGGAATTTTATAATTCTCAGCCCATTTTAGTTCCGCAACTAAAATTTAAAACTTGTATGCGATGCAAATACGAGCGGACCAGTGTTTCATTTAAAATGTAATACAGAATAAACTTATGCTTTGTAACTTTTACCTGCACGCCCGCATTACTGCAGCCTGTCGCGGCGGAGCTTCGGAACTCGTGCATAAACAAACGAGCGTCGACAAATGCGCTTACAATAACAATACATGTCCGTTCGAATTCATTTTGGCCACGGCGAGTCATTCCACCGCGGTACTGCACTTAAACACGAGAGCCTGAAAGCTTATCCCTGCTTGTACCATATGTTAATACTAGCAACTATAGAAGAGTAAGGGTTCTGATAGCTTAGGGAGGTAACAGGCAATAAAGGTTTAAGCCAAGTATACATAGCATACATAGTTTTACAATCAATTTAAAGCTAAAAAAAATATCGCAATATTTGAAGCTAAACCGTAGATAATTGTAGCATCTGACTCAGTACCTTATGTGGTGGAAGAATACCACCATCCAAATCAGCCTGTCACATACAGCTAAAACTTTTTCAGAATAATAATAGATAAAGAATAAACGTGCTATCTTCGAAAATTACCAAGATCCAAAAACCTTAGTTGCTAATGAACTTACCTGCGGTAAGTTTACAAAACGAAGGTCTGGCCATCACATGCTCACTTTATTAGATCATAGTTTGACACGCTGGCCATTGAGATTGAAGCAAACTATTAAACCAAATATTACTAAAATAAATCTTTAAAGTTAAAAGAATGATCTAGGAACAATCCTGGGATGTAGGGTAACATTGCTTCGTACAATAAAAAAAAAACAATTTTGTTCTTATTGTCCTATTTTTGACAGGAAATTTCTTTGGATTTTTAACAATTTCACATTGTAAGGATTACATTAATATTTAGCTCACGTCGACATCATCTCCGGTTTCGATACACGAAAGTGAACATAGCTTATTCTCTCCACGTTTCATTTCCCACACGGGTGATCGGTCGCAACGCGCTCGCTCAACATCGCCAGCATCGCAGACGTCTCTCAGTGGAGGCGCCGCCTATGACGAGTAATTAATAACACGACACAATAGGCCATAACAGAAGCTAATCAACATACGCGATATATTACGTCGCACTGATATGTATGAGCCAGTGTTCGAGCTGTCCCGTGCGACGGGAAATCTTTGATTTATGTGAACGGAAGATTGTTGAAGCGAGATCAAATCGTATTAGTGCTTCTTACAAGAAAATACTGACTGACGTAAATATATGAAAATCAGCTTCTTGGAAATTCAATCAAGGGTTTCTAAGTTTCAGAACCACTAGGCAGTTACTTATTTCCTTCAAATAAAAAAGTATAGTAAAATTATTTCACAAATTACATCTCTCAGTAATCACTATTTTTCTATTTGGTACATTAATATTGTAAATATCATATAAAATTTAATGTCCACTTGTGAGTTATAAGTTTTCAGTAAGTCTGTACGGAGTATACAATTAAAAGTAGTAACTAATTAGAACAATGTGAACCTTTTAAAGGCGGATCAAATAAAGAGCTATGAATGTTCAAAGCTCGAGTTGAAAGACTGCGCCGGCTGTAATTTCCGTCTCCTTAGTGCCTTTCCATTTTTGCATTTTGAAATTCCATTAAAAATCGAGAGGCGGGAAGGAAGCAGGAAGCGATTCTGTTCCATTCACTGATAACTAACGGCTTACCGAGCTCCGCCCAGACACAGGCTGCACGCGTCTACTATGATGAAGAGTATATTTACCTGGAACAGAAAAATTGTTTTAATGAACACGTGAATATCAAACATGGAAATTATAGTAAGGAATCCGTGGAAACTTTCATAAATACCAATCTAATTCGCAAATTCTTTATTGTTTCGATGTCGTAGCTGGCTAAGAATTCGTTAAACAATTAACTTTGATAAAGCATACCGTAAACTAAAATATAGGCACACAAATGGATTACATTGTTGATTGAGCTGGGTGAGAGGGAGTACTACATCTTACTGAAGTTGATCAGTGGAAAGCCTCACTGTCCTATACTGAGGCACTGGGCAAAGACACATACTCGTATATGTATATGTATACCCAGCGCTACAGTTTGCACAGGCCACAGGCAGGCATTTCAATTAATTTATTACATTATTACAAGTATGTATGATTTTAGGTTTTGTTAAATTATACAAACATTGGGTCACAAAATTTTCATTTATATAAATACGTCAAGCTGCTAGTACTGTATTTTGAAAGTTAAACAATAAAAATCTTAGCAGTAGTGAATTACGCAGTCAACTTTACCCAATTTATTTAATCGTACCTACTATTAAGATCTTTATCCACTAAACAAAAAATAACCGAAGCTTTCGTAGCCGTTTATCCAATTTCCTCATTTTATCTATTTAACATTAAAGCGAAATGTTTCCTCTGCCAGAGTAAATAAACTTCGCCGAAGAAATTGTACAGCATTACACAAAGAGCTAAGCTGGAGCGAGTCTGGGCGTTTACTATCGAAATCCTTTTTGAAACGATATCTTAAACGACGGAAATGGTGTGAATTTTTCAATTTTTAAAGCTTCTACTTAAAGATGTTACGCCTGTAATTTCCGCGCCTTTCGCCGGTTGTTTGCATTTGTGATGTACTCAAACGGCATTTTAAATGGGTGTCACTTAATATTTATCTCTCATAAACAAATTGCTTCAGGCGACAAGAACATTCATTTTTAAATCGCCGTTAAAAGTTTTACTTAATCTGTCACTTGTTAATACCTATTTCCAATTTGATAAATTAATTAAAATTAATATTATTTTATCGACTAAAAGTATAGATTTTAAAATTCATTTTGTTACGAGTGTTTTTTCCAAGAATATGGCTTTACACAAAAAACCTTTTATAACGTCGTTTCGTACTTCTTTGAAATATTTGCACGTTTATATCATATATCCTAATCTATATCCTATAAACGTGCAAATATTTCAAAGAAGTACGAAACGACGTTATAAAAGGTTTTTTGTGTAAAGCCATATTCTTGGAAAAAACACTCGTAACAAAATGAATTTTAAAATCTAAACTCTACGTGATGGTGTTACAATTTTCTGCGAAAAATAGGTTTCCATATAAATGTTAGTTATTATATTATTACTAGATTTTTAAATTTCATATTTTTACATTAGACATGTAACTTGTAATTTGATAAATTATGTTATATATTATAAGCCTTACAAATAGAATTATAATACATTAATTAACAGTCCGATTAGGGAAGGCCCTAATCTAACTTATCAGATTATATCTCGGACCTTTAGTTAACCGTTCCCCTACGCCTATAAGCCTGGTTTAAGCCGCACCTGTTTGCTATCAAGTCAGGAAAAGTAAAGTACAATTTCCCCGATACAGATAAACTATTTCTCTTCTTTTTATTTTATTAAGTATCATTTGTATTGGCAGCGGTAATATAAACAGGCGTACACAAACTCCGCATCGGATCCGCGGACGTACGCACTTGCGGATGCGGATCACGTCCGCGCGGATAATGAGCCGCCGAACGAACCCGGGGAGGATTTCTACGAGTATACGATCAGCCTCGAGCGCGCCTTGTTTCTATATGTAATTTTCCTAAAGTATTGTAACGAGATTCCTTGTGTTTTTGTTCGAGTCATTGTATTCGTTGAACGTCCTTTATTTAAACAATGTCGTGGAATGTTCAACAAGATATCAATAATACTTTTATGTTTTTGTGGGGATATTATTTCTGTTAAATTACGTACGATTTTGAGATTTTCATATTCATTTGAATACATTATATATGTATCAATATGCGAGTGAATTTTGTCTGGCACGAGAAAACCGATGGCAATAAATGCTAAAGGTAATACAATATTCCGATTCAAAATCGTTTATTTGAAGTAGGCGTACTACGATTAATTATAAAACGTCAAGTTTCTTTGTTAGTGATAGTGCATATACTACTGAGAATAAGGTATTTATTTGACAACATATAACATATAACAAGTTAGTGTTATGTTCGTTTTTGTGTTAACTCTTATGAGGTGAAGTTCATATATGATAATATACTTAATATCATAAGTCGCTTGACCCGAAACTCGTCTTCATCTATGTTAATAACGGAGCAGTTCTGAGTTTGGCTTTCAGTGTAAGTTTATTTTGTGATTTACATTTGAAATGAGCTCAAGTCAAATCTACGAGTAGCTATCTGCTGTGGCTAATTACCTACATTTTTACTTGTAAATTACATTACATATGTAAGCAAAGGTACGAAAGACATTTTACAGTATGTATGTAGCAATAATATTATATTAGACACAGCAACTAAAACCGCTACTACTGCTCTTTCTACTCTTCTAATAGATTTATGACACATATGTGCAGTGTCGCACTGGCGTTACTCGTAAATGAATGCTGAAGTTCTAATAAGTGTCACTGGCGGACAAATTCGGACGTAATCAGTGAGATGGGTGCGAAAATTGGAAAGCAAACTCCCAACATTGAGCCATCAAACGGAACGGAATGGAGCGGAGCGCCCACTCCGGTGGTGTAATTTCCAGCTCGTTCCACACTCGTGAATCGCTCCAATCGCTCCATGACTTGCGCGGCGCGGTGCGGGGCGGCGCGGGGCGGCATGGCGCGGTCGCGGTAATGGCGCGCCTATTATCCCTTTCGTGACGCTATTAATGTGTTCATTTTCCACTAAGCATCCACTTTTACTTAGACTCTTACTTGTGGTTATTAGTACTAAACTCCAATTAAGCTAATTTTATTGCTATTACACTTATTATGGCTAATTTTTACATTAACTCTGTCTATTTAAGAATTGTTCATTTATACCAGATAGCTTTTATTGAACAGTCAAAGTACCAGTAGTGACTCCACTACCAGTCGTGAAATACCCCGCGCCGCTGCGTTACGTCACCGCGGGGAGCGATGTGTCTCCGGCCGCGGCGGCTCTATTTACACACATTGTGTATACCGAGGATTAATTTAGATGAAACCCGTTGATTCGCGGAAAAAAGAGCTTACAATAAATATTTTATATATCGAGATATGTATCGAGCCTAGAACTAATAAAATAAAATAATGTTTGTGTGTGGAACAAATAAGTATCAAGGCCGTGTTACGCGTTACTGGTCAAGCCATCTTTCACTTAACCCCATCACTATTAAGCTCAAGTCTCATCACAGAATGTGAAGAGTAAGGTCCCAGTCTGCTACACGTGTCGAACGACAAAGACGTACCGCCAAGCGATTTAGCGCTCCGGTACGATGTGTAGAAACCGAAAGGGGTGTGGATTTTCATCCTACTCCTAACAAGTTAGCCCACTTCCATCTTAGATTGCATCATCACTTAAAAAAAGGTTTAACAGCAGTGAAAGACTTTCTTGTAGTTGCCAAAAAAACAGGTATTTAACTTCCAAGCAATGAGTGAATTGGCAGCAGTTATCTTTGTGGCAATTATGACTTTCATCACGAAAGCAGAAATAGCACACACAGACACTTACTGATCCAGAAACAAACATTGATTACTTGTGGGTTTTAAACAAAAGTTTTTAGTAGAAAGCAATTACCGCTGCAAAATAATACTTGGCTAATAGTAAACTTTGAATATCTTAAGTGAAACACATCACTACGATAGAAGTGCTAGAGCTACTGTATAAAGTAAGTAAAACACATCACTACGATAGAAGTGCTATAGAGCCATGAAACAAACATTGATAGTACTTGTGGGTTTTAAAGTAAGTGAAACAATCACTAGATAGAAGAGCAGTTACTGTATGCAAGAAAACAAATCACTACGATAGAAGTGCTATAGAGCCACTGTATAAAGTAAGTGAAACACATCACTACGATAGAAGTGCTAGAGCTACTGTATAAAGTAAGTAAAACACATCACTACGATAGAAGTGCTATAGAGCTACTGTATAAAGTAAGTGAAACACATCACTACGATAGAAGTGCTATAGAGCTACTGTATAAAGTCGGGGTAAACTGCGTAAAACGGCTTATCTCAACAAATGTAGGGACAAAAATATTTGTACGTATTTCTATAAAACATGATCACGCTTTTTATCTACTAAAGTCATCAATGTTTGGCTAAAAAATATTACCCTCTTTAGGGCGATTTGGAGCTTTGAAAGGATTTGAGGGAAACTTGTCAGACGGCGTGAGTTGGAGTTTTTGCGGCGCGATCATCAGTCTCGGCTTTTCATCGACGTAACGGTTACATCGCGGGAACAGTCGAAAGGCCGTTTCTTTCGGTCCCCTAACTCTCCTACACCCTAACATATCCATTTCTCTTCATTTCTGGGCCTTATCGTTTCTATTTACGAGCACTCTTGTATGGCTTAAACTGACAATGTGAGAGGGTGATAAAAACACTCGGCAGTGTCTGTTGTTGTTGTCAGTAGATACGAGGTAAACATATCCAAATTGATCACAAACGTTGGTAAAATAAATTGTAGAGAAAGAATAAGGAGATCTCAAATCGCATTCAGTCAATAGATACGAGTAGATTGATCTCTAACAATCTCAATAGATGCTTTAGAAATGCTCACGCGAACTTGTTAAATAAGTTAATTGAAAAGTTAAAGGTTTGTTAAGTTTGTAGCTCGTATCGTTCGCGAAAATAAGAAATCCGCTCTCATAGTGTACCCCCCTCCCCGGGCCTTCCCCAGAGCGCCGGGCGCCAGCTCAAATTGAATTATAACGGCGGGAAAAATAATAGCGGAAAATGTGGGAGCACCCACATCTCAATCGATGAGGCACTTTGCAACAAATAACTTTTATTCTTTAGAATTTTCCCGGCGAAGGCTTTCTTACCTACTGCTTAAATTGTACCAACAGTTTATAGCGAAATTTCATAGTTGCGAGATCTTTTACTTATTTTAGCGACTTTTTAGGATTTCCTATTATTGTCTGACCCCGTTTAACACTGCAACCGTAAATACTTTCTAAATATACTGCAGTGTGCTATATTTCCCCGCCAATGAATGATTCATTCGGTGGGACAAAAACTAGATATGTAAATAAACGTCATGAAAACATAGTATTGTATGTGTGAAAGCTAGAATAGTTTACGAATCGTATAAGTTAGCTTTTCATTGCCGACACTACAGCTTGATACAGTAGCCACGGTGTTAAAAGGTTTAGTGAAGAAAACAACGCTGTACAAATGTAAAAGATTATAAACTGGATTACTACCATGACAGAAAAAATGTATAGCTCGAATCAAAGGAAATGTTTGATCTCTTTGCAATATTTGACAATAATTGTATTTTCCATTTATAACAATCTGAATTTCAAATATCTTAAAACCATATTTTCTCAGTAGATTTAACACAGCTTATTTTACGAAAATAAACGAATCTATTACAGAAATAAATGTTTTATGAGAAGAAATATTGTAAGAAGTTGTAAGATGGCTATGAAGAAGCTCTGACCGACGAACAAAGATCGCGCTAAAGTGATGTTACAAAAAGCGAGTCGCCATCGGCTCAGCGGAGTGGAAAAAAGCTGCAGACAGATATCATAAAGCCCTGTTCACACGCACAGACATGCTCGACGAGATAGCTTAAACATGTTCAAATTTTTCACTCTTCAAAAGCCAACTGCATTTCCGATTATATTGCACTAGAATGATATAATAAAATACCTGTTACTGATAGACTCAACTTTCAGGAATTTAATAAAAATTTTGGAGTAGTTACATAATTACACCTGTAAGTGCTTACATGGGAATAAAAATTAGCAGCGATGCTCATGGTAACGGGGGTGAAATCTGAGGCGAAATTATTATCTTTCTCCATGAACTATCTTTCAATGTCAAACTTTTCCGCAAGTGTAAGCTGACCTTACATAGGATACATAGTTCAATGTCAAACTTTTGCCGCAAGTGTAAGCTGACTTACATAGGAATACAAATGTCAAACTTTGCAAGTGTAAGCTGACCTTACATAGGATACATAGGAGGATGCTCATGGTAGGATACTAAATGGGGGTGAAACCTGAGGCGAAATTATTATCTTTCTCCATGAACTTTCTTTCAATGTCAAACTTTTCCGCAAGTGTAAGCTGACCTTACATAGGATACATAGGAGGATGGTAGCGGGGGTGAAACCTGAGGCGAAATTATTATCTTTCTCCATGAACTTTCTTTCAATGTCAAACTTTTCCGCAAGTGTAAGCTGACCTTACATAGGATACAATGAAACCTGAGGCGAAATTATTATCTTTCTCCATGAACTTTCTTTCAATGTCAAACTTTTCCGCAAGTGTAAGCTGACCTTACATAGGATCATAGGAGGATGGTAGCGGGGGTGAAACCTGAGGCGAAATTATTATCTTTCTCCATGAACTTTCTTTCAATGTCAAACTTTTCCGCAAGTGTAAGCTGACCTTACATAGGATACATAGGAGGATGGTAGCGGGGGTGAAACCTGAGGCGAAATTATTATCTTTCTCCATGAACTTTCTTTCAATGTCAAACTTTTCCGCAAGTGTAAACTGACCTTACATAGGATACATGGGAGGATGGTAGCGGGGGTGAAACCTGAGGCGAAATTATTATCTTTCTCCATGAACTTTCTTTCAATGTCAAACTTTTCCGCAAGTGTAAGCTGACCTTACATAGGATACATAGGAGGATGGTAGCGGGGGTGAAACCTGAGGCGAAATTATTATCTTTCTCCATGAACTTTCTTTCAATGTCAAACTTTTCCGCAAGTGTAAGCTGACCTTACATAGGATACATAGGAGGATGGTACGATGAACTTTCTTTCAATGCAAACTTTCGCAAGTGTAAGCTGACCTTACATAGGATACATAGTGAGGCGAAATTATTATCTTTCTCCATGAACTTTCTTTCAATGTCAAACTTTTCCGCAAGTGTAAGCTGACCTTACATAGGATACATAGGAGGATGGTAGCGGGGGTGAAACCTGAGGCGAAATTATTACTTTCTTTCAATGTCAAACTTTTCCGCAAGTGTAAGCTGACCTTACATAGGATACATAGGAGGATGGTAGCGGGGGTGAAATTCTCCATGAACTTTCTTTCAATGTCAAACTTTTCCGCAAGTGTAAACTGACCTTAACAAGTAAACTAAAAAATATCCACCCTGAAGGAAAACGTCATAAATTTTCGATCTATTTGCAGCATTCCGGTACATCGCCAATAATTCGATTTGAACTTAAGTTTTTGGACGTCCCCGGGAGCGGCTAAATCAAACTAAGACTATTACTAAACTAGTTCCCCTTAACTGGGCTGTTACGACAATTTATTAACATCCAATTGTAGTAGTTTGTAACTCTATTTACAAAACCTATTGTTGTAAAGTTGCGGCGAATGCCTCCTTTACACAACGACTCATTCGTTAAACGTCATCATTTGTTAGCCTCCTTCGGGTCTCGCTAATAAATAGCGATCAATCGTTGGTATTATGACTGTGTGACAGTCATATCATTATTGAAATTTTAATTCAAAGTAAAATTGTGGAAAGAAACGAATTAATAATTAAATCAAAACATTGGAGACCGCATATTTGATGTCAAATCTAACTACCTATTAAAAATTTTGTGATCTTGATGAGTGCTGAATTTTCCGCAGTTCTTACTACACGCATTTTCATGCAGGTGTACAAGCAAGTAAACTGAGCTTGCATTAACGTAAATATCATTGAAATGGGCTGATGGTAAAAAAATCTCAGTATAGCTAGTCAAACTATTAGTTACTTTGACTAGCTATACTGAGATTTTTTTCTAAATAAGTTATAAGTTTTAAATAAAAATACAAAAAGCCAATTAACTGATGACAAAGTAAAGTGTGACCTAATTAAAATAAAGAGATGAAAAGCCATTCATTTAATTAGTGGGCACTAGGATCTCTCACATACCGGCCTATCTGCAATCTACTCGAAGCCGACCGAAAGCCCGACGTAGACTAGTTCTCGATATTATAAATCACTTCAATAACAGCCAAGTCTACATAATTGAGTTCGAAGTTTTGACTCTCTCTAACGCTCCGCAGTTTGAACTTATCACTGCTGTAGCGGTGGGCGCAATCAGATACCACGGGTAAAACTTCATCACTTATGATCTAGAATACAATTCGAACTATTACTGCGAGTAAATAATGGTTAGCTTTGGAATTGGCGAAATTATTAACGCCGCGCCGAGTTGAATTTGGCGATTGACCCCGTTCGACAAATTGCAACCTCCTAACTGGACCGTATACCCCAGGTCCAGGTTTACTCTACAGTTTTCGAGTTCTAATCAACTACTGCGGGTAAGTGGAGGCAAACGTGAGCACTCGAAACTATCTTCATTTATTAATTTTGGCGCTATTACATGAAAATGCTTGCAGAAGTTTAGCTGCATCGCTGGTGGAGGGGCTTGAGCTGTGCGGCAGATAATGAGAGCGCCTCACTGGCAAACTAACCTGGAGTAAAGATTGAGCTAAAAAAGAACAGAAATAAATAAAAAATACTTGCTACTCGGAGTATAGTACTGTTATATTCCAAAAAAATAACAATTAAATTTTTTATTGAATCTTTATGAAAGGCACGTGTCCACAGTTTATTACTATGACATGCATCAATGTCACATTAGCCGATCCTTATTAGGGCCAACAATGTAATAGTCAAACGTTGGTTTGTTCGTTCGTTCAACCTGACGTCTGAAAACTTGGATATATTTCTAACTCCTATCGCAGACACTAGAGTTGACAGAGTCTAAGTTCACTGAGTGGAAAGCTTATCGAGAGCTTAGTAAGTGGCGAGCATCGTATCACATTCTATCTCTCAGCGCTTACTCTCGGCGAGAGGTGCAGTGTACCGTAGAGCGCATGCAGTGTCTGTCTAGTGGCGCGCACAGCGTAATCCTGACGGTAAAACAATAGCAGCTTACGCACACCAGAACAAAGCGCGTGTGCACAACAAACAACTTAAAACGTAACATCTCAATTTCATGTGTAGAACAATCGAGTACAAGGTTCAATATTCATGAAATATTATACAAGCAGACTGTTCTGATGCAAACTACCTCAATGGATATTTTGATAAGGAAATGGTTAACAATCTTGTGATTGTTTATCGAAGACTCTTAGGTCTCATTTTGTAAAGGCAATGCTGTCTGACGTTTAAGTTAGGTAATAGTAACCTTTACGTAAAAAGTTTGACATATCAAGCAATTAAATATTGTAGAGTCAACTTCCTTCTGAGGAAGTGTCAGTATCGGAGTGAAACGTACGTTGAGATTTTTCTTTTGGATCTGGATGAATTTGTCGCTTGGATTCGTCAGATTATTGTGGAAAATAGCGAAATAAATATGCAGCGAACGAACCATTGTATATTGTTTGTTGCTTTTTCATAATTTTGATTATCCTCTGTGGACTGCTACTGTTGCAAGTTGTATCTAACCTGAGATGAAATGTCAACAGTGAGTGAAAGTAACGCAGTACGAATGGTCTGGCGCGCGGTGAAGTTTCCAGCGCCTGCTCGCTCACCTGGAAATGTGCTTACTCAGACGTGGAATTGGAACAAATCTTAGACTGCACGCCTCTGCACGAGGGCAAAAATAATACGTTTTGTTTGGATAAAATAAAAGTTATTGACATTTGAAAAGAGAAGAATAGTAGATATAATAAAAATATTTGTGAACAACAACAACAACAACAAAAAATGTCGAATATGAATAAAAAAACACAAAAAGTAGTATTTTAAAATTTTTGCAAGCTTGTCAACATTAGAATAACATTGCACCAGTCCAGTGGTTTACCTATGAATTATGACATACTGGGTTCTAGTCTCGGGTACTAGATCGGGCTACGAAAACAATGGGATCTTTCTTTCATAAATAAAATTATTATTATAAGAACAAAGAACCCGACTGCTTAGAAGTTATGAACTGAAAAGGGAAAAACAAGGATCACTATATCTGTATAAAATTCTAAATACTTTATGGTGCTGCAAACAGGGACAAAATACTTTAACCTGTGGGGAAAGAAAGATCTACCAAAACTACGTTTGTCCCCGCCTGCCTGTTAACCCATTACTTCCCAAGGTGAGAAATAAATGCATATTTAATGGTTTTATTGTTTATTACGTTTATAAGTACATCAAAAAAGAATAAAATAAAGACAAAAAAAATATTGATGAATTAGTTTACATTCCGTGAAATGTTGCGTCTACGCAACGTTGGGATTACTGAACTTCAATTTTACCAACAGTCTAATGACACTAGAGTAGTAGCGTGAGTGAAACATTTTAAAACAATCAGCATGAAGATGCACTTGACATTTTTTACACATAAATTGTTGTACTTCTACATTGTCGACATCTTCTTCGACGTTTATTATCGTGCTCCTCTATGACATGACCAATATTATCGAAGCGAATATTGGATGGTAACGCGGTTTTGGATGGTCTCCCTAGATTTGTATTACCAGTACAATTTCGTAGCAGGTAAAGAATGATATCCAGACATTAATAATATACCAACAAATCTTTTTAGTTTTGCCACCGTGAGAGTAAATAAATGACGGTTATTATCACGAGCATACTTTTACTTACTTACAATCTGTTTCCAAACTTCATCGCTAAAAAATAGGGAAAATACTTCAAAAGGTGTTTTTCCACTTACACATTCTTCAATATTTTGTGTCATTGCTATTTCGTCACTTGTTGGAAATTTTGTATAAGTTGGAAGTTCTTTTTTCCAAAGTGGAACACATTTCGGTGACTTCTTTGACAGTCTTGGCTTCTTCGAAGTTGAAGGTCCGGGCTCACCTTGCGGATTTTCAGGTTCTGCGGGTATATCGGTGTGAATTTCATACGTTCCAGCGATATCAGCAGAAACAATATTGTCGTAATCACCTAGCGCGTCATCATCTAGGTCTTCCTCGTCTGTAACATTGTCAACCGTCGGGGGTATATACACGGCATCGATTTGATTGGCATCTTCTAAATCCTCTTTCTCTTCGAATATACTCAAAATGTTTTGAGAAGATAGTGGTTGTTTCCAAGACATAATGTTTCAAATTTTTCACTTTTTATTTACTAATTTTTGTATACTTACCTATCGTTTTTTTAGTAAATACTATGAGACACTGTTAGCTTGACTTCTATGATCGACTAACTAAACTAACAAAAGAGCTTCTACTCTTTGAATAACGAGAATTGATTATTTATAATAAATTTCTAACATCAATCGCAAAGTGTGTAACAAGAACCACTTACTATGGTTTGTCCCAACGTTGCGCATACGCAACGCTTCCTGGAACTCTAACATAAACAATGTGTGTAAGTAGTTTGGTCCAACTAAGTGATTTATATTATAAATAAAATATCACTAAAGCATTATACAGTGTAAAAAGTTTAGTTTTCATTCATTTTTTATTTTTTATGATTGGATGATTATATCGATCTCCAGGTGACTGCATTAGCAGTTTTTGAATAATAAAAATTAAATGTATATTTGTTTAAAATACCATTTAAAAAAAAATTAATTCATCTCTTAGTTCTTGTTCTTGAAACTGGCTTACATTTCGTGGATGTATTTCCTTGTTATTAAAACAAAAAAAAATCCAATATAAAATGTTGCGTTTACGCAACGTTGGGTATAGATGGGTTAAAATAGTAATATGAACATGATATGATATTTATATTTTTGAAATGGTCTTTTTACTACCTTTCAATTGGTACCCATATTGCTAAGATAAGAGAACAAAATACACACATCCCCCCTTTTTTCCCCCATTTACAGACGCCATTTTGAAAATTTATATAGCCTGTGTCACTACCACAATTTTAACAAATTCAACGACACCTCACATGTCAAAATCCGTTCAGCCCTTTAGGCTGTAGCGTGTGCCGAAGAAATGGACATACATACATACATACATCAGAGCAGCGAGATGAGTTTAAGCTCTAAATCTCCTATGCTCCAGGGCGTAGAGAGATTCGAACCGGAAGTTGGTCATTAATTAACAAATGATGAAATATTATTATTGCTTGATTGAGGGACAAAGAGAGCGGATAATTACAAATTTACATTATTAATTTTATCGTGGATTTCCACAAAGTAACGCCTGCGTCCATTCAATATTTATTGTGTCTCTTTTCAATAAATCGTTTTATTCATTCAACACAAAAACGAGCGCCTATTTATCGTGTATTATTGTTTTAAATTATTATTCATTTTGAAGCGACAAAAGCTCGAATCCTCTTATGTAACGCCACATCTCGTAGCGCAGAGCAATAGTCGTGTCACCAATTGAAACCGAAAAATGCATGCAGCAGTTTCAAGAACCACGAACAGTTTTTTAATAATAACGTTTCTTAACGAAACAAGTCGACGAGCAATGTACGTCATGTCCAAAATCATACATATTATCATATCAGTTATCAGTCTACAAGACAAATTCACTTGGAAGACCTATAGTCCTATTTATATAACTTATACCCTGTATCTGTAAATCTGAGGTAAATCTTTTATGTCATCTTTACCATAATTTCATTTGATGGATCTCTGGTGCAGTATATAACTAAGTATTCCCAACAGCACAGTCACAAGCCGCCTGCTCCCGTTGCTGTTAATCATTAACAAATGCCTGTATATACCGAGACACAACGATGGTCGCAGAAAACAAGAATCAGTAGTGCTCCCCTCGGATGAAACTTGACACAAAGAAACCTACTAGCCTACAACAGACAATTGTGATTGTTTATCAGTACATTTCGATCATGTATTTAGCCGTATTTTTACTTCTGTATGTCGCGTAACAAGAAAAATCGCAGTCAAGCGACTACTTGTCGTCGAGTAAAACAAACGTTTTCAAAAAGCGACGCTTGGAGGTGGAGGAAACTATAATAGTACGGCGAGCGGAAATAAGCGAGTATATAATTCAGTCGGAGACGGCAAAGTTCGGCGGCGCGGCCATCCATTCGCCTGGAAGCGAACGGCGATAACTCTCACGTGGAATTGCAAGGAAATCTCACAATCCACTCTCCACACTCGGCTGGGTCAGCTGGCCGCTACTAAAGTGTGAAAGCTGAATAGTTCCATAGTGAAACAGATCTAAGAAGCAGCCTAATATTCTCGAAGCTTGTAAGCCAATGGTTTTCATTTACTCGTTCACTATCATCTCCTATTTAACAGTTTTTTAGCAACCAAACAAAGCTTTTCAAATTAATCATTATTATTTTTTAATCTGGTTTGAGATCTTGTAATTGACTTCGGTTAAATATTTATATATATTTCCAGACAGACAGACAGACAGACAGTCTTTGGCATCTAAATTTGTAAAACGCTTTATAAATAGAAATATTCACAATAACCTATCTATATTATAATTTACAACAGATAATCATGACATTCAGTTCACATAATCTTCCCCTATATTGGATAGATAGTTTCTGAAGTTGTGAACGCTCAAGAAACTATAAAACAAGTGGCGAGCGGGAATAACTCGAGTCGGGCGAGTGGCTCCCAGTTCACCTGAAAGCGAGACGGCGGTCACTCATACGTGGAATTGGAGAAAACCTCGAGACTTCGCGAATACGCCTCCGCGAGCGAGCGACTGATTCAGAGAATCAACTTGCCATAAACAGACCTTTATTGAGCGACGAATTTTTAAAATGCGCTCTAAATTTTTTTATTAAATTCTTGCCGAAGATTCATGATTTTTTGGTCGATTTCACACTCAAGCCAGTACCTATTAGATAAACTGTAAACAGTAGTGACTATCATTATTTTTAAAGACCAGCAGCGTGGGTTTTCTTCGCTCGATCTCGTTTGGTACGGACTTCGAGCCTTGCTCCTTGCCCGGGTCAGGCGCGGGGAAAATTTCCTTTTTGGGGTTGACGATTTCTGCCTATGGTTCAATTTGGTCGTATGTCAACTGAATGTTTGAAAAAAAATGAAAAGCTTAGTAAAGGTGTCTAAAATATAAATAAGTATGGTTTCAATAAGGGAGTTACTTTATACTCGTAACGGATGAGACGCATCACGCGCGGTGCAGTATCATCGTTTAGAAGTTGTGTTAGGTGTATCTACACTAATATTAGAAAGAGGAAAGATTTGTATTTTTGTATGTAACGAAACGAAACTCAAAAAGTACTGGACCGATTTTAATAATTCTTTTTTTATTAGAAAGCTACATTATCACTGAGTAACATAGGCTATATTTTATATTAATTTGTCTATACTAATATTATAAAGAGGTAAAGTTTGTAAGTTTGTAAATGTCTTTATTTACTGTCGAGGCTAATCGTCGGAACTACTGATCCGATTTTTAAAATTCTATTACCAGTAGAATGATATGTTATCGGTGACTGTTACAGGCTATATTTTATATTTGTATTGTATGTATTACTCGAATTATAACAGTTTTTGTCGCGCGAGTCGTAGCGTGAAATTTATTAAATTTTGCTTTATGCGCGTACGCTGCCTTACCTATTGGGTATAATTGATAACATTGTATGAAAACTTTATGCATCTTAAAAAGTTCTAAAAAAAAGTCCGCGATAGCATATATCTATCTTTTATATTTTGGCAGATATATAACGTTTTGTGTTTTAAAAAATCATTTAATTCATATGCTTACGTTTACGTCATTATTAATAGAACTAAACTCTAGATCCGCGTGACGGATTGTAAATTATTTTGTTTATTATGAAAGCTAGACTCAAAAGTGAAATAGACTATTTAGTACAAGCTCACATCAGCTTGCCATAAATATATATTGTTAATGTTAATGTACTGTAATATCGTACAATATTTAACAAAAATGTAGATCTTTAGTACACGGGACGGGACGGTGGATATTGCTTCAGGGAAAACTATAAAAAAGTTAAATTGAGAGGGGTAGCGGGGAAAGAGCACACTTTATATGAAAGTCTGTCTTTAAAATTAAAGGGGTTATCACGCGGATGAAATCGCGGGCGACTGTTAGTTTAGTATACAAAACAAACCGTGCCCACGATACATCCGTATCACATGTTCGTGTAACTTATTACAGATAAAATTATTTAACAAAAAATTTACTTAAGCATATCTATGAAGTCGGTGCCAGCCAAGTTTAAGGAATATTTATTTATACGTAGTAAAGCAGTTAGTGGGTTCTAGGTAACGTTAAGTAAAATTAGAAACCTTGGCTCGCACCGACTCCTAGATATGCTTAAGTAAATTAAAGCAACTAAATGACACAGTATTTTATACTTTTTAGTGCGTTTTGAGTCGGTTCTATTTTTGTTAAAAATGTGTTAGGATCATAATTTAATTAGCGTTAATCGTATCATAATCGATAAATTATATCAAGTTTATTTTTTAAATTGGCAACATAGTTCTTCGTACAGAATAGTCAAATGTCATTTTGTGATTGGTTAACGCAAAAAGGCGGCAACCAATCAGAATTCACTTCCCTTTCCACGTCAAAAGAGATTCTGTAAGGTGTTTGGCTACGTGGCGCGCTCATTGTATTTTCGGATTTTGAAGTAACTGTAACGTACAAGTAGATACTGTTTAAGTAAAGTTTAAATCGATACTATTTATTTAATTTCTGTAAATAAAGTGAATTTATACAAGTTTGGGTATTCTTTGTGACTAACGCTCCTTGCTGCTAAAGCTTATATTTCAGAAGTGTGAAGACAGCGTTAACTATCAACGCGTAAGTACACGCCCAGTTATACTATAATCATTAGCCAAGATGATAATATCAAATCAAATGTATAATTTTAGTAATAGTTTTACTTCTTGTTTCACCAATATTTAGCTGCATGATATTTCCCAAGTTACATATTGTTGAATTATGAAGATTACACAATGCCGATACGTAGGTATTAAAAAAAAAAAAAAAAAAAAATTAAGTGAGCGTTAGATTTGATAGTGCAATTAAATAACAATGAACAAAATAGCTATGTCACGTTAAACTTCAATTTGAATGATTTCGGTTTTCGAAATCGGTTTTAAACAAATATAATCAATTCTTTTTATAAAATTATTTTTATTTAATTATTTTATAATTAATTATTTTATTGTGTTTAATAACTGCCTTGGTCTACTGGTTACATGTTCGACTGTAGATCAAGGTACTGGGTTTGTTTGACTCTAAGGTCGGATCAATTAGTATGTAGGTAGTGGGTTCTTTTTATTTTATTTTTATTTTTACAAATTGTCAGTAATTATTAGCCCAGAGTTTAGAAGTTGACGGTGTTTCGGAGACTGAGCAAGCAATCTGTCCCGGTTGTTATTATAGCGATGATGTCTTTATTTCAACGCCTATTAGATATACCTACAGTTTTTCTCAAACTTTAAATTTTGTTTTATATTTCTTTTTTGGAGCGAGCCAATTATGGATCGACGACTTGAGACGCCCGACCCCGGGGAACATCGAAGCCGGACCCGAGAGAGAGAACGCAGCCGCAGCCGGCTGCGCACCCGCAGCCCTTCCTTGATCCCGGGTCGAGAATTGGAGGAGAGCCGTGAGCGGGTGAAGATTCTAGAGAGGCAGTTACTGCAAGAGCGGGGGCGACTTCTACGTGCTGAGGACTGCAATCGGAGTCGCAGCCGGTACAACGCGCCGCGCACGACTTCGGCTGCTCGGCGGCGCCATTCGCGTGCTGCGAGTCGCAGTCATCACAGCGGCAACGCGTCCCCAGATCACCGGCGAGCAGAGGCTGAGCGTCGTGGCGTCGCGGGATATAATAAAAGGTCACGTAGTCCATCTGCTTCTAAGAAAATTATTGTTGATGCTTTGAAATATCTTAAAGATAGTTTGACATCTCAACCGTCTACCCATGACTCAAGATCTTTACAAAAAGTTGATCATCTGAATATACTCCCCAATTTTAACCCATCCACCAAAAATCAACGGATTGACGTCTGGCTCAAGAAAGTCAACGAATGTGCTAGTGTATACGGTTGGGATGATAAAACTGTCACTCACTTTGCCATGCAGAAACTCCAAGGTCTTGCTTAAACGTGGTACGAAGGTTTGAATTCAGTTTTGTTTAGTTGGCCGGAATGGCAAAAGAAGTTAATAAATGCTTTTCCTTACGAACAAAATTATGGTCAGGCCTTGGAGGAGATGCTGAAAAGAAAAAGCAGGTACAACGAGCCTATAGAAGTTTATTTTTATGAAAAATTAGCGTTACTTAATCAATGCGATATAGTTGATAAACGTGCAGTAGATTGCATTATTCATGGGATCAGTGACAGGACCTTAAAATCTGGTGCTCTGGCATTACGTTCCTCTAACCCTGACCAGCTATTGCAATTCTTGATAAGTAGCAAAGATTCCTATCAATTTTCCGATAGAAGCCAGATTAGAAATAAATCCGACCACTCTAATATCCATACCCAGTCCAATCAGAAGTCGAGTAACAGATCCGGCTTTCTTCCGGGCTGCTACAACTGTAAGGAGAAAGGGCACGGTTTCCTGTTTTGTCCTAAGCCGCTAATTAAATGCGAACTATGTAAGAAAGTAGGCCACACAGAGGATTCGTGTTTTTCTAAGAAAGATGTTAGAACTGCGGGAAAAGACAATATACCTAAAGCTATGTGCATTGATGCAATTAGTCAGGAGCGTAAACATCTATCTCTTCCAAATTCAAAATTTATGAAAGATGTGGAAATAAACGGCACGATCCGACAAGCGTTTGTAGATTTTGGAAGTGAGGTTACACTGGTGAAAGAGTCCTTAGTTAGGGAGTTAGGCGTAACACACGACTGCATACCATCCTTTTTAAAGGGATTTGGCAATAGTTTAGTTAAGTCGCTAGGAGAATTGTCACTTAGTATACGTATTGATGGGGTACACGCTCGTGTCCTATGTAAGGTTGTGTTTGATAATTTGCTAGAAAAGTCTATCCTCATTGGTCAGTCATACACGGAACAGCCTCATATTATTGTTTTCAAGGATGCAGATAAGCTCCAGTTCATAGATATCGGCAAAGAAATGCCACTTTCTGATTCAGTTTCAATAGAGCCTTCGATTAAGATTAGAACGGCGGGAGTGGTAGAACTTCATGGTGCAGCATCAGTCAAGGCAATAATTGAACCTTCTTTTAGTGGCAACATTCTCCTAAAGAATAGCGTTGCGGGCAAGCCAACCAAACAGTATTTTATTTGCGGAGGTATCTATCGTTCTAGAACTGGGAATATCAATATAACTGTAATCCCTTGTTCGAGTTCTTGTTGGATTTCGGATAGCTCACTTTTGTGCAGGGCCAAACGAGTAGACGTTGTAAGTAGGGTCATTTTTGAGCCACCGGAGATGCCTACGGTGATTAAAGATAATTTCGATGAAAGACAGATACGTGTCAATGATCAAGTGCCAGAGGACGTGAAACAGAGGCTATTTGAGTTGCTCAAACGTTACAAACATTGTTTCGCGGCTTCACTGAAAGATCTAGGTTATACAAACGCAGCCACAATGAATATAGAACTGAATAACCAACGTCCTGTCGTTTATCGACCTTACAGGTTATCACACCACGAGCGTGAATTGGCCGGAATGGCAAAAGAAGTTAATAAATGCTTTTCCTTACGAAAATTATGGTCAGGCCTTGGAGGAGATGCTGAAAAGAAAAAGCAGGTACAACGAGCCTATAGAAGTTTATTTTTATGAAAAATTAGCGTTACTTAATCAATGCGATATAGTTGATAAACGTGCAGTAGATTGCATTATTGGGATCAGTGCAGGACTTAAAATCTGGTGCTCTGGCATTACGTTCCTCTAACCCTGACCAGCTATTGCAATTCTTGATAAGTAGCAAAGATTCCTATCAATTTTCCGATAGAAGCCAGATTAGAAATAAATCCGACCACTCTAATATCCATACCCAGTCCAATCAGAAGTCGAGTAACAGATCGGGGCTGCTACAACTTGTCCTAAGCCGCTAATTAAATGCGAACTATGTAAGAAAGTCGTGTTTTTCTAAGAAAGATGTTAGAACTGCGGGAAAAGACAATATACCTAAAGCTATGTGCATTGATGCAATTAGTCAGGAGCGTAAACATCTATCTCTTCCAAATTCAAAATTTATGAAAGATGTGGAAATAAACGGCACGATCCGACAAGCGTTTGTAGATTTTGGAAGTGAGGTTACACTGGTGAAAGAGTCCTTAGTTAGGGAGTTAGGCGTAACACACGACTGCATACCATCCTTTTTAAAGGGATTTGGCAATAGTTTAGTTAAGTCGCTAGGAGAATTGTCACTTAGTATACGTATTGATGGGGTACACGCTCGTGTCCTATGTAAGGTTGTGTTTGATAATTTGCTAGAAAAGTCTATCCTCATTGGTCAGTCATACACGGAACAGCCTCATATTATTGTTTTCAAGGATGCAGATAAGCTCCAGTTCATAGATATCGGCAAAGAAATGCCACTTTCTGATTCAGTTTCAATAGAGCCTTCGATTAAGATTAGAACGGCGGGAGTGGTAGAACTTCATGGTGCAGCATCAGTCAAGGCAATAATTGAACCTTCTTTTAGTGGCAACATTCTCCTAAAGAATAGCGTTGCGGGCAAGCCAACCAAACAGTATTTTATTTGCGGAGGTATCTATCGTTCTAGAACTGGGAATATCAATATAACTGTAATCCCTTGTTCGAGTTCTTGTTGGATTTCGGATAGCTCACTTTTGTGCAGGGCCAAACGAGTAGACGTTGTAAGTAGGGTCATTTTTGAGCCACCGGAGATGCCTACGGTGATTAAAGATAATTTCGATGAAAGACAGATACGTGTCAATGATCAAGTGCCAGAGGACGTGAAACAGAGGCTATTTGAGTTGCTCAAACGTTACAAACATTGTTTCGCGGCTTCACTGAAAGATCTAGGTTATACAAACGCAGCCACAATGAATATAGAACTGAATAACCAACGTCCTGTCGTTTATCGACCTTACAGGTTATCACACCACGAGCGTGAACA
Organism: Mycalesis mineus; assembly: GCA_034621355.1. Taxonomy (NCBI): domain Eukaryota; kingdom Metazoa; phylum Arthropoda; class Insecta; order Lepidoptera; family Nymphalidae; genus Mycalesis; species Mycalesis mineus. Next base: position 366,939 of record CM067881.1, read on the forward strand.
AGTACGTGTAATGGTGAAGGAAATGCTTGATGCAGGGATAGTTAGAGAATCTTCTTCTGAGTACGCTAGTCCGATTATTCTTGTGCGTAAAAAGGATGAATCTATTAGAATGTGTGTCGATTATCGGATGTTAAATTCAATTACGGTAAAAGAGCGCTATCCTATGCCCATTATCGAGGATGAAATAGCCCGTCTTACAGGCCAAGCATGTTTTATTTCACTCGATTTAACGTCTGGATATTATCAGGTCCCTATTTCGGAGCACAGTAAACATCTCACCTCTTTTGTTACACCAGATGGACAATACGAGTTTAATCGGATGCCATTTGGTTTGGCTAATGCCCCGGCCGTTTTCCAGCGTATGATGAACTCAATCTTAGGGTCTGCTCGTTTTAGTAAGGCAACCGCGTATCTCGATGATGTTCTGATATTCGGGCGAGACCCCACAGAGTGCTTAGAACGCCTCGAAGAAGTGTTGCAGGTGCTAGAAAAGGCAAACCTCACTTTAAATCTCTCAAAGTGCGATTTCTTACGAGATAGGATCGACTACTTGGGCTACGAAATTAGTGCGGCTGGAATTAGGCCTGGCCAAGAAAAGATCCTCAGTGTCAAGAACTTCCCACGACCTGAGAATGTACATAATGTCCGACAATTTCTTGGCTTAGCCAGTTATTTTCGCAAATTTATTAAAGATTTTGCCCGTATTGCATTCCCACTCAGCAAACTACTTAAAAAAGATGCTGTGTGGACATGGAATGATGATCAGGAGGAAGCTTTTGCAAACTTGAAGGCAAGATTAGTTGATAGGCCCATTCTTGCAATATATGATCCAGAGGCAGAAACGGAACTTCATACTGACGCGAGTAGATTAGGCATTGGAAGCATATTGTTACAGCGCCCTAAAGGTAAAGATATTTTTTGCCCGGTAGCGTATTATAGCAGACAAACGTCCCCTGAAGAAAAGAATTTCCACTCTTACGAGCTAGAAACTCTAGCAGTTGTTTGTTCTTTACGGAAATTCAGGGTCTACTTGTTAGGAAGAGTTTTCAAAATCATAACCGATTGTAGTGCTCTTCGCTCTACATTTTCGAAACGAGATTTAATCCCGAGGATAGCACGCTGGTGGCTTTTGCTACAGGAATTTCAATGTTCGGTTGAATATAGGGCAGGTGTGAAGATGGGTCACGTAGATGCATTGTCCCGTAATCCCGTTGTGAGTCCAGAGGGGTCTTTCGAAAACTTGTCGGCAGTTAGGTCGATTAGCAGTGAGGATTGGTTGCATACACTTCAGCTTGGTGATTCAGAGCTTTGTAGAATAAAAAATATTTTAAGTAATAATATTGATGAGAAGGGGCTTAGATACATAAAAGACAACTTTTTAATAAAAGACAATAAATTATTTCGTTACTTAGGAAATGATAGAGAAAATCTCCGTTGGGTAGTACCGAAAGGGGCTAGGTGGCAAGTATGTCGCATGAACCACGATGATATTGGTCACTTTGGGGTAGAGAAGACGCTCGAGAGAATAAAGAAAAATTATTGGTTTGGAAAAATGTCTAAATTCGTAAAAAAATATGTGAATTCGTGCATTGAATGTGCGTACGCTAAAACCCGTTCAAAGTCGAATGAAGGTCTTCTCCACCCTATTGCTAAAGTAGATGTACCGTTTCATACATTACATGTCGACCACCTTGGACCTTTTATTAAATCAAAACGAGGCTATACGCATTTACTCGTAATTGTAGATGGCTTTACCAAATTTTGTTTTATTAAGGCCGTTAGAAATACCAACACTTTAAACACGATAAGAGCCCTAGACGACATTTTCTTCACCTTTAGAATTCCTGACCGTATTATCAGTGACCGGGGTAGTTGTTTCACGTCTCACACATTTAAACAATTTTGTCTAAATAAAGGCACTAAGCATATCCTAAACGCAGTAGCAAGCCCTAGGTCGAATGGTCAAGTAGAAAGGTACAATCGTACCATTCTCGACTCCTTAAAAGCATTAACCGTGAAATACGGAGAGAAGGATTGGGATAGTCATCTGGGTAAAATTCAGTGGGGACTGAACAACACTATCCAGAAAACAATAGGGAGGACGCCATCAGAGGTACTGTTCGGAACTCCCATGAACAGCGAAATTAATCCCAGTCTCAACCCTGTCTCCAAAAACACTCACGGAAATTGTGACACAGTTTCTATGCGTCGAGAGGTTAAAGATAGAATTGAGACTGAGCAGCTCAAACAGAAACAAACCTTTGATAAGGGTAGAAAACCAGCTAGAGTATATGTTGCAGGTGAACTCGTTAAAATAACTAAAACATGCTTCAATAATGACGGACAGAGCAAAAAACTTATGCCTTCGTACATAGGACCTTATCGCGTCGTTAAGGTCTTGCGCAAGGATAGGTATCGGGTACAACCAGTGCCTGGTTTAATTAGCATGCAGAACAAACGACCCACAACAGTCGCCGCAGACCGTATGGCGCCATGGATACATATTGCTTCTTTAGAGATGAACGATTCAGACACCAGCAGCAATTCAGATAATGAGGATTGATTTATACTCCATGTCATTTAAACTTTATGTGATGTTAGTTTAATTGTATGTTTAGGTTATATTTAAGTGTATTATAGACTTTGAGGCATTAAACTACAGAAAACCTATTTTCGTTGTTACAGATTAGACACGAGAATCGATCGGATCGTGTCATGATGCAGCTGGAATCAGGCACGAGAAGAATCGATCGGATCGTGACCTGATTTAGCTAAAACCCTAGTACCCGGCACGAGAATCGATGGTTCGTGTCGTGGTACGTAGATGTTGATGTTGATGTTGATGTTGATGATGTTGATGTTGATGTTGCTCAATGGGCTGCCACAAGTAAATCGATCGTCTTGTAGGCATGTCTGTTGGGTTTTCCCTCGATAAATCGATCGTTCGAGGGAAATATTGATGATGAGTTATCCGATTAATCGATCGTTCGGATACAAAGTAAATGGTTAAGAGATAAGAAAACATTAATCGATCGTTGTTTTCTTATATAACCAGTGTTATGAAGTAATATTAATCTGCTGAATGATGGAATAATGTATTACAAGATTACTTATGCAAAAATAATATAAAATGTTGTATTTTTGGATGATGATAATAATGTTGCTAGCAATGTATGTATATAAATATTTTTTTTTTGACATTTTATGATGTTATTCAGTTGTTAAATAGAACTCATTTTGTCACAGTTAAATAATTAAAGTATCGCTTTCATTTCATTGTAATTTGAAGTAGCTTAACAGTATAATGAGAATATAAGTTATTGTAAAGTGCGAACATCTAGCCAAATTCCGATTGTTAGGATGCCTCCTGGCGACGTGTGCGAGGACTCACACATTGTCAGGACGGTCGATTGTTAGGATCATAATTTAATTAGCGTTAATCGTATCATAATCGATAAATTATATCAAGTTTATTTTTTAAATTGGCAACATAGTTCTTCGTACAGAATAGTCAAATGTCATTTTGTGATTGGTTAACGCAAAAAGGCGGCAACCAATCAGAATTCACTTCCCTTTCCACGTCAAAAGAGATTCTGTAAGGTGTTTGGCTACGTGGCGCGCTCATTGTATTTTCGGATTTTGAAGTAACTGTAACGTACAAGTAGATACTGTTTAAGTAAAGTTTAAATCGATACTATTTATTTAATTTCTGTAAATAAAGTGAATTTATACAAGTTTGGGTATTCTTTGTGACTAACGCTCCTTGCTGCTAAAGCTTATAAATGTTTATTTCTTACTTTTTAGTGATTTATCGCCACGTACTCGTACTATACTGTCATAGTATATTAAACGGCACTAGTAGCCAAAAAGCTACCGATACCGAGATGAAAACCTGTTTCGCTGTAAGCGTGCCGCCAGAATTTGAAGAGTTCCTTCAATTTCCCCAGGATATCATCATCAGATCCTAACATGATGACAATGGGACCACCTTGGAAGTATGCCCTTTCTAATTAATAAAGAATGTTTAAAATCGGACAACTCTGTAAAAAGTTATGCGTGGTCATACATAAAAAATATATATATACGTGTCGAATTGAGAACCTCCCCCGTTTTATTTCGTCGGTTAAAAATGAACTTATTTCTGATTTATTCACCGACAGAGTGTTACCGGCAGTCGGCAGATAAGTTTAAAACCCGCTTTGAATGTATTGAGCTCATAATTACGTGAATGCAGTGAGCTCGGCCAACAAAATGATAATTGTAATACTGCACATTTAATACATTTTCGGTAAAAACGTCAGTCAATTTTCCAATACCGGAGTCAGCAGTATTTTCTCAAAAACACCACTTCCAACTGGATCCCATAAAAACTTTAAACATTGATAACGAAATTTCGAAAGCATTCATGTTTTCCAAGTGGAATATTTTATCCAAAAATCCAAACCGAAGGTTATTCAGTGGGATTGTGAAACTTAATCAGAGGATCGGCAGTTTACTCCCATCGGGAGGGTTTGGACGCTTTCCAAGAGAACCATACACTGTCGGCGTTATTCGGCCGCGCGATTAACACTTTTATTGTTATAGGGGCAGAGGTCTGTCTCGTTCGTATTGTTTTTCCGCGCGGCGCATCGCGCTAACCGCGGATATTCTAACTCTACATGTAACGGCACTTTTATTTTATGTAACGCAGTATTGTATTTGGAATGGCCATATAGATGGGCCGTCCGTGAAAATTGCGTGGTTATTGTTGTAGCGATGGACGCGACACACATTAGCGCGTATCGGCCGCGGACGCAATGGCGGACGCATATTTAATAAGCGACGCGATACGCTGGTATCGTTTTAATAACATCGTTACAATTATTAATGGATTGGATATAAAAACACCCACTCCGTTAACATCGGGCTAGTTGTTAGTATATTGTTTATTTAACAACATTTAGCATTTTATTAAGTTAGTTGATTTATGTGACGTTTAATGACATTGTAAGAGGGATTGTAGTTGAATGCAAATGTGAAGGTGAAATTTTTCTACAATGTTCATACTCCAGCCAGGACTCGTAAGTTGATACGCCTGCAATCAAACGAGATCTAAGAGTAGGAAAAAAGATAATCCATTCGACGATGTTCATCCTCACAAAACAATTGTTTTACATTAGCGATTATAAACAAAAGCACTCAAAAGCATAATAAACCTGAACCGCTGCGCCGTCGTAACATCGCAGCGACAGCCTCCGTGTTTCAACATAACGACGTCCTTTGCGCCGACGACGCAGAGGCGAGATGTAGACGCCGTTGAACAAACTCGCGCATAATGATCCCCCACTTCTTGCACGCGGTATTTATTTATGCTAATCCGACATGAATATTCATGTCGCGCGACACGGAATATCCTTACCCGCCGAGAGGAGAGCTCGACAGACTTAGGTTAAATTTCACCAAAGGATCGGACCAATAGGTCTTCAAATATGGAGTGATCTTACAATTGAATAATTACCTATCAAAAAGTGTAATGTGTAGTAGTGTGAGTGGAGCGATTTTTATTTTTATTTTTTAAAGGAATAAATAAATAAACGAAACAATAAAATCTCTCCAATTATTACTTAGTTAAACTATAGGAGGAACGGAGGCTTTCGGAAGGAAATCCCATTATCCAATTAACTCACAAAGGTTTAATGAAAAACTTTTCTTTCGTTAACTATTTTTAAGAAACCCCCACTTGATAGTTAAAATCCCACTTCATAGTTTTGATAAGTATTGTAAGCAAACAGACTGAGATAAAAAGTAATTTATGTGTATTTGGTAGTTTGTGCTTTTGTCGGCCAAAATATAGTGTATTTTTTTAAGTTTTCATTCAAAAAGAACGCAAGTAAAAGTTTTAATATGTATTATTTATTAAATTAATGAAATTAACGTAAAAAGGGACTTCATCATTAGATTTGTAATTTTTGTTACTATATTCATAAGGGACTGAGGTTAGATTACGCAGAAGTTTAATCCCGCGGCCGCGGCGTAGCGTAGTATGGTGTGGCGTGACGTGGCGTAGTACGGTGAGGCGTGACGTGGCGTGACGTGGCGTGACATGGCAGGCTACGGGAGCGGCGTGGCGCGTGTGTCGGGTGGCGGGCGCGGCGCTATGTTGCTGAAGGGAAACGCAATCAAAACAACGCTTGTTGTTTCTGACTTAGAATTTAAATTGAGTACTCGGAATATTATTATATTAGTTAGTACCGAGAAGTGTTGATAGAGTTATCTGCTCCGGGCTGGAGTCGTAGACGTACTCGCCTGCAAATAACACAACTGATACAGGTGAGAAATTAAATATTAAAAATACGAGTACTTAGGTAGCTGTAGGACTCTCATACATCTATACATTATATAGGATGAGACGTTGTACGAGTGTATGACTGACTTATCGTGTCGTTCATGATTACCGTATTCCTTTAACGTTGCGACGCACCGAAACTGATTAATACATTTTACTAAAAGCTTTGTAAATCTTAAAATTTTTTTGGATAAAAAATAAACTTAAATATATTACGAATAATGTGAACATATTCAGTTTGTGCAAGCCAGATATTCTCAAGTAAAGACAGCCAGCCGTTTTACCAATTCACAAAACTATTGGAATTAGGACAGAGCCCCGGCGCACAGCGGAATAGTAAGAACAACTAAAATTTAATCGCCCGCCATAGTAAGAACCAACGCCACCAAGACTCCGAGGCGATAAAGGCAACAATAAAACGTATTACTTTTAATTACGCCTTTATCGAAAACTCGGGTTATGCCATCGCGCACTTTCAGCGCCGTTCAGTTGTAAACCTTATTGTGAAGGTGATAGAGACGCGGTTTGGGCGCGTTGCAGCTCGTTAGCCCCGGAGGACGCTTTATGATCGGTCGGATAATGAAACGATGTCGAGCGATCGGGAACACTGCCCTCTGATATGTAGCACGTATTTAAATGACACGTTGGTCACACGCAGGTACTCGTTACTCGAATGTACCGACAACAGAAAACATTAACATGATGACCGGTTCGAATTATTTAAATATACGTTTTGATCAATACATATTGTTTTTAATTTCATTAAAAATTAAAATAAATAAACTATTATGACTTCAAATGGTTGAAAAATGGAAAGAAGTCGCTATATACAACCGGCACAAGACTGTGATGCATGAAGGGCCTGCCCTCCGATATCGGAGTTTTCTTGGAAGTAAGAAGAGCTCAGCTGTACGGGCCCAGGACACCTGATGCAAAGCCATACAGGATTACCACTAAAATAAATAGCTAAAAACTATGCCCTAATTCCAAATATTTCCTATTAAATATTATGGCATAGTATTGTTATGGCATGCCATGACCGACTAACATGCTTCAAGTTTAATATAACGCGAAGAGATGTGCTCTTGCCTCCGAATTAAAGACGAAAAGTGGCGACAGAGTCACCAAAGTAACCACGTACTATTTCAAACTATGAAAACTATTCATAGTAATGATAATAGTGGGAACCACTTGTACAATAAGAAGTACGCACATTAGAATTGTGCAAACAATCAAACTATTCTGAAACCAACAGCGTGAAGTTGTCGGTGCTCTCGTCGGAAATTGCTGCAATAACAGTTAAAATGCACGATACGAGCCAACTTCACTGCTCACTCGAATCTGCTGGAAAATCTTTGTTCTCTTGTTTATTTCTTCTTAAAAGCTCAGAGGAGAGAGTTAACCTTCGAATATATAGAATAGTCAAGGGTGTTCGTATGCTTGTAAATGTTGTCAGATCTTAATTATTATTATTTTAATCTATACTAATATTATAAAGAGGTAAAGTTTGTAAGTTTGTAAATAAAGATCTGTCGGGGCTAATCTTCGGAAGTACTGATCCGATTTTAAAAATTCTTTCTCCAGTAGAATGCTACGTTATCGTTGAGTGTTATAGGCTATATTTTATATTTGTATTGTATATATTACCCGAGTTATCACAGTTTTTGTCGGACGAGTCGGACCGTGAAATTTATTAAATTTAGCTTTATGCGCGTGCGCTGCCTTAGATATTGGATATAATTGAAAACATTGTATGAAAACTTTATGCATCTGTACGCGACGCGAACGTATGAATTTTGTAACCATTATTTTCTATAAAACAATAAACGAGAATGGAACGTAGCTGGTGACAGCTTTGGCAGATGTCAAACTCAATTGACACTAATGCGAAAGAAACGACTCCGAAGCCAACCGCCGAAGCGTCACCAGCTACTTTCCCGAATTAAGCCGTTTTTTACCTGGAAACCTGTGGTTTTATTGGACAAGACCCCAATAGCATCTTAAAAAGTTCTACAAAAAAGTCCGCGATAGCATATATCTTGGCAGATATATAACTATTTGGGTTTTAATAAATCATTTAACTCATATGTTTACGTTTACGTCATTATTTATAGAACTAAACTTAAATCCTTATCAAAATCAATTGTTTAATAATCACAAGGATATTATAAAGATAAGATTTGCTTGTTACAGTATGTTAATTAGTTATATAGTTTTGGAGATATTACAAAATTTCTAAAAAACATGACAATACCGCTAAATCGTCTAAATTAAGTTGACCTACATCGTGTCATGTTATACGTACTGAATAGGGCTAAACATTTTTGTACTGATATATTTTTTGAGAATTCGATCTTTGATCTTTCCTTTCAATTTATTTGGCATGGCAGACCATATTTATGTAATATACGAAAAAGTTTGTCCGTTTGTTTAAACGGGCTTATCTCTAGATCTGCATGTCGGATTGTAAATTATTTTGTTTATTATAAAAACTAGACCTAAAAAGTGAAATAGACTATTAAAAGCTATACACACCAGATTGCCATAAATATATATTGTTAGTGTTAATGTACTGTAATATCGTACAATGTTTAACAAAAATGTAAATGTTTAGTACAAGGGACGGGACGGAGGATATTGCTTGACGAGAAACTATAAAAAAATTTAATTGAGAGGGGTAGCGGGCAAAAAGAGCACACTTTATATGAAAGTCTGTCTTTAAAATTAAAAGGGTACCTGAGAGGTTTTCACTCGGACGAAGTCGCGGGCGACTGCTAGTTTAATATAAAATAGAAAAAGAAATGCGGTGTAATTTACTAGCTTAACCAAGCACTACTTCAGTCAAGTATTATTATTACAAAAAACCTAAAACAAAATAGTACGTCTGCTTAGCTAGAGAACTCTCATAACACCACTCAAGGGGCGAAAACTTTAAAATCCGCCCTGTTTTTTTAATACTGAAGCCCCTTAAGTACTAAGCTATAATAACTTGGGGTGACAGTATGACAGTGCTAATAAAAAGCATAGACAGACACTCCAACCTAATACTGTACGCGACGCCCTACCAGCGGGTCCAGGGTAAGGGTGTGGCTCCATCAGGGATTATACTAGCGTAACATGAATTGTTTTAATCTCTGACCAAGCGTATACTAGGATTCTCTTCTTTCTTGTTTTTATCCAACATATCTTAGTAGGTACCAAAAGATGTATGTTTTTAAATAGTGTCATGCTCATGACTTACGGATCTGTGATATGGTTACTCAGTATCGGTCCCATAAAAAGTTCAGAGACACATATCGGCAGAGTTACCAATATGTTTGTATTTTATTGTTTTTTACGATCCAGTTAGAAATATGGAGATCGAACAATGAGTACATAATTTTATCAACATAGCTCGAATACCCGCAACACAGCAGTGAATACTTGCGTGGCACATAGAGATCGAAGAATCTACTGGCGTTTAAAAAGCAATGCGCAGTGTCGGTCGACTTCTCCATAGGAGGTCAGACGACGTACGAGTGTCACTAGAAGCTGCTAGAACTTCAAAATTGCGTGACCAAAATGTTAGGAAGTCCCTGCAAAAGATCTTTAGTCCAGAAGTGGATACAATAAAATGTCCTAGAGCGCATCGGGTCTCAATAAGGCTTCAAAACTCGTCACAGATTATTTAAAATACAAATTCTTTCTATTTAATATTTCTACGCAAAGTCGTTCAATACAAATGCACCGCTACAAACAGTTGACAGTGTCGCACAGCCGAGCTCAATGGCACGGCGCCCTAAGTTCGCCGCCGCAATCAAAGGGTGCGCTAAAGTGCTGAGTCATAATTCCGAGTGTCAAAATCACCCGCACTTCATAGAGACACATTCATTAGAGCACGCATAAAACACGCTTTGAAACGCATCGTAGCAACGCGCCGCCCGCCGCGTAGTGCACGCTCGCTGCTAGGGCTGCCACGTCTGCTTTACAAGGCGCATTGAAAGGCTTTTAGCTTTTATGCGAGTCACGCGTTTGCTTCGTGAACTTGTAGAGCGCGACGTATTCCTACAAGTGCTGTCTGAATACATTACTTTTAGCTGTATTTAATTTTTTTGCAATTCCAGTAGGTATTTAATTATTTTGGCTCACGTTCTAACGTTTCCTATTAAACGTTTTTAATTAGCAATAGCACCTTTTGTGACAGAAATCGCTCAAGGTGCATGTGCGTAGTTCTGAGAGGAAGAGTTATACCTATATGACATTACTGGCACTACACTTATCATTGCCTCAAGTTGACAGGTAACTAGCATAATGTGACGTTTGAATTAATTAACTTAGACAGTTTTTAATTCACAATAAAGTAATACAAATATTTCAAAGGTTTATCATTGTTATGCAGTAAGTACGGTTAAATATACTATTAAGAATGTAATACCATTAGCAATGCCTTAGTTAAATTATAAAATACACAGTTTCCCAAACAAAATTCGTTTTGCTCTAGTTACTACAAAATAAAATACAATGACTAAGCACTGAGTTTTCCAGAGCCAAATATTTCTTGTTTTAAGTAGACAACCCTATATAGAGATTAATAGAGAATGACAATCTACACCCTAAAATAAACTTTATGGTAAGTGAGTAAGGTGCATGTTTAGCTCAGCTAGTCGCTGGTGTAGTGTGATGGATGGGTTTGGAAGACAGAACGCGCTCATACAGTGAGGAAAAAAGAAACGTTTTTAAATTGCGCTCTCAAAGAATTTAAATTTTTCTTTTTTTTAATTTAAAAGAAAATATAAGATTTTTCTTAGCGAAGATTGTGGAAACGAATATTATGAGAGCAGACTTAAAAAGCCGGACTTATTAAAAATTCATTTATTTTCAAAACTAGTTAAAATGTTTAGTATATAAAATGAATGACAGTGGTAAAGATCTGCCTTATTCTAAACTAGCAATCGTAAGTAAATGCTTTAAGTTAAACTAAGTAATTAAAGTAAGCCCATTTTGTTTAAATCTGCTATTTTTGAGCCTATTTCGCACTAACGTCCAATTACAATTTAAAACTGCAGATCCTCCATACGTGCTAACTTTTTCTCCAACATATTTCATTATAGATGTATAATAACCGAAATAATGGTCTGTTTAATACGAGAAGGGCCATTATGGCCCCCCTGTGGCGTCTCACTCGCCAAACTCCGTCCAATTCTAATAGGAGTTGCCAATTTTTACAGCGAAGTGGGTCAGCCGCTGCATACAGTGTAGCGCCGCGACGCTTTGAATGCATCGGTGTGCGCCGAGCACGCAAACTTCGATTTATTCGTGCTCCGAGCCCGCAACTTGTTCAATGTTTTGTATTTTTAACCGGATTTATTCCTTTCGAGCTTTTGGTTTCAAACATTTCTGTGAGAGATGAAAAAGTATGTCACTGTATTGAATATATACTTGTGATTTTGCTACTGCTAGTTGGTAAAAACAGGTGGTCTATTCTAAACTTGAATGGCAGGTCACAGTCGCCAAGAACAATCCTATAATTTACTGCTGTGCTTTCTTGATCTTGTCTCTGTAATTTTATCCTTCAAACTGAAACAGTATCGCCTCATTTAGGCTACGTATACTTATTGTGGCTGTTACCAGACGAGCAAAAGCCTTGTCACTGTAAAATATCATCGATTTGTAATGAATTTATTACAAATAGTTTTAGATAAATAAATAATTATAATATTTAAAATAAATATGGCGTTTTTACAATTCAGTGACGAATTTGACGCAACGCAAACGCTAGGGACGTTTTGTCGGGTCGAATAGAGAAAGCAGGAGCAGGCAGCTTTAAACGAGTCGAAACGGAGTAACTTGAGTTGATATTTCCCTGACGTGGCCAGACCTCATTCTTGTCACGTCTGTTTCCGGAAGCATCTGGAGCTGTTTCGTCGTATAGCTAGCTACTGACCGTTCTGTTGCCGAGGTTGCGCACGCGGCAGCTGAGGTAGGCGCTCTTGCCGACCAGCGCGGTGACGTTCCTGGGCGTAGCCGCGTCGAAGCTGGGCGCCAGCCGCGCGCCGCCTCCCGCCGGAAGCGCGTTCACCGACCCCGCGCCGCCCGCCACGTCGCAGGCACCTGCACGTCACAAACATTACTGTACCATGTAGTGCTCTTACAACTATCTACACAAATGTGAAAGTCGTCCACAAGAGTGGGCGAACAGTTGCGCCGTAGTCACTGTCCAGGACGGACGTCTAAAACACTGGCGTAGAACCAAACCAACGTAGAACCAGTGGTGTGGGCCGTGGCACTGATTTGGCATTGGCATTCGCTTCACAGTCAGCGATAAAACACTGGGGATCGAACGAATCTAACGGTTGCCAAGTTTCCGAGCACATTTAGCCATACAATATTTGGATGACAAGCTCGTTTGCTAACTTCCATATGAAGCGAGTACTTCAACGATTCACAAAATTGCGTTATATAAATATTTTTACCTGTAGTCATAAAATCAAATTGCGTTTCATATTTACACGTAACAGTGTTCCGTATAAAGCGTGTAGGTATGCCAGAATAATAGTATTCTGATTGTCACATCGCTAGTCGAGGTCGCTAACCTAATATGAAAGCTCAGCTACTCAGCGGGCGTTGGAGAATCAGAAAGTAACGACATAACTCAAGGACTCGCGAAGCTAATGCATTAAACGTTGGGTGCAAAGATGCTGAAAATGAATTGCGTCGGAAGCTTAACATTAGCAAGCTGCAAATAGCACTGACGACGTTAAGCCTGTCGCAGAGAGTCGATCGCTAGATACGGCTCCGGACCGCGGTGTTTGGAAGTGCCACGAGATGCAGAAGACGTCCATCAGCTGATGTGACGAATGATGAAACTGATATCATACACAGATGCTATTCATTTTTTCGGGCAAATATGGTGACACCTAGCCACTTCATTGGATAACAAAATATATAGCATGTGCAGTCGTGTACATATTCACGCACTTGTAACCACACTGCGTATTGAATTCGAGTGAATTTTTCGAGTGTACGAGTATTCGCTGTCAACCGAGAACTCGCAAAAACCGCGAGGGAATTTATTCGCAATGCGTGTTACGAGAAACTGCGTACGAATACAAATCGAGAGATTAAAAGACGCAAGGTAATTTTACAGCGGCAGCTAGACCTTCTTTTGCGAAAATCAGAGACTGAAATACAAAACACCACCAAGTGTTTATGGCGCCACGGTCGCATCTCGAGCTGTTGGATTGTTCTTTTACTTAACACAATATTTAAGACCAATTTTATTTTTATTTTATTGTATTTATTAAGGTTACCAACAGATTACAATTGGCATAAATGTTACAATAGTAAGATCTTAAAAACTAAACGTTTAATTTTAAACCTACTTATTGGTAAACACAACATGCTAACTTAAAAACTCCCTAATTGGAAGGAAGGGAATATTTTAAGAAATGGGCCCCTGAAAAATTCACTTTAGTAAGTTAGATTCAAAGTTATATAAAATTTTGAATTAATAAGTACATACGTCGAAGACAAGCAAGTTTCGCTTTCCTTGAGTTTAATACAACTTCAATATTATTCATATACCTAGTGTATATGAATAATATTATATGTCTCTTTAAAAGCCATCAAAATACAAATTATCCAAAACCAAGTAAGGTTAAGAACAAACCATCCAAACCAACGAACCATAAAGGTTAACAATGCACCATAATTATAATTGAGCAATTAGATAACAAAATATACTATACTAGCAGTCGCCCGCGACTTCGTCCGCTTGAAAATCTCTCAGGCACCCTTTTAATTTTAAAGACAGACTTTCATATAAAGTGTGCTCTTTTCCCGCTACCCCTTTCAATTTAATTTTTTACTAAGATCCAGCATTTATAAAACAAAATACATTCGCGCCGAATCAGAACCCCGCTTTTTAAAAGTCGCCTAAAAACCTTTACAAAAGACTTAGAGTCGACGCGCTATGTGACGCGACTTATGTAGGGCAAAGTCAGGCTTCCTCCCATTACTCGCTAAGCGACGAGGCGCGGAAATGTGTCACACATTAGTTGGTGCCGCGCTCGCCGCGCTACCGACGGTAAACTCGTTATCAACGGCTGATTGCTTCCCCGCCGCGCTAGCGAAGTGCCAACTGTTCACAGCTTGGATCAATTTGGTAAATTAATTAAGTCGGCAATTGTCAAAATAACATCGCATCGTGATTCCTGGAATAGATACTTTCAACGATCTTCTGGTTTGAACTTCTGTCAGTGTTTAGTGGGTAGATTGTTATTATTGACGTGACAACGTCTTATAATTCGATAGAGCTGGCTGCACGCACGAAAAAACATGACTCATGCGGCGTTACCTCGCTTTGACGTGTTCCATGTAAGGCTTGAAGTGCTTGAAGCTCGCGGAACGAGCGACAAAGAAGCACAATCGGCCTTTGCGTTCGGCAGCGTTCGACATCCGTCTATTAAATATATTAATTTTAAATTAAAAATTAATATATTTATTATAAATTTAAAATATAAATTTATAAAATCAAAATCAATTATTTTATTATGTTAAATTAATATTTTAAAAATATACTTAAATTAAAAATTTTAATAACCAATCAAATGCTACCATTCCATCAGTATTTTCTTCAGACGTCACGTTCAACTATCGTCAATAAACCGACTTTACAGACAACCAATTTTTTTATTAGTATATTAATTGCCCACTACATGGCGAGGTCTGTCTACTAGGAGAGGGGACATGGGGCTTATACCCACCACGCTGTGTCAATGCGTAGTAGTAATGGTAATCGGGCTTAATGTATGATAATGGCCGTTTGATGCTTTGGCGATCACTATTAAATATACATGAAAATTATCGGGACTATAACAACATGTCCGTGTTGTTATAATCTTATAAATTGTTGTGTGTCTGCCTGTCTGATTCTTTTTTGTTAATATCTGAAATTATCAGTCAGACTGTATATATAGACTCACGAGGGGCGGCACATACGCTACAAGGTATCCTGATGTCCCCACGATGCAGAGGAACAACTCAGGCGTAACCGCGGGTGACCGCTAGTCCCCAACACAATTCGAGGAAAATGATCGAATTAGTAAGTGATGGAACTCCACAATACATCGCGAATTCAATATCACAAATCTGTTCATCCAAGTTGCTCGCGCCATGTAACACGATGTTAGTTTGAGCGATTTTCTATTAAATTTGTTCTCACAAAACGCTTATACGGAAAGTTCTGGCAATAAACGCGGCGCGCGTAATCTCGCATCACAAAGTTGCCAATCAATGGCGGGCGACGGGCTAAGGACACGTTCCCACTGTGGCGTGACGATTTAATCATACCTCGTATCATTCACCAAGTTCGCTTCGAACACGAGGAGTACGCCACGGCCGCCGTAACACCTGCATAGTTGCAACCTCAGAGAAGAGCTATACCGTTACACAACAGTCGTCTCTTTCTGTTTTCATTACAATGACTATTTTCCGTCATCGTATCGTCTTTTGTCGATTCGCGATTGTCGTATTGTTTCATTGTGAAGAGTTTCAATTGTGACAAGATCACAATTATTAATTAACTACTGTCACGCTAGCCATTTTCATTGTCACGATAATCTGCCAATGAGTAGTGGACAGCAGTAAGTCGTGCCGTCCTATATTATGTCAATACCTTAATTCAAATAAGCTACGACACTTCAATCTGTCATCGAGACACAGTGGGAACGCGGCCTTACGAGGACGCTCTCGTAAACACGTTACGTTATCGATAATATTGTTCGTACACAGTAAACTGTTACGTGGGCGTTAGTTCGCTGCAACAGTATATGTACAGAGTAACATTACCGAGCTAGGAAACATATCAGTGGTGTACGAATACATAGACATCAACTAATGTCAACAAAACAGTGTTTACATGAATGATCTTCAATTCAGTCATTAACTACATAATACACTTACATAATAGTACAAGAATCGGTCGAACTGTCAGTACAAGGTAGTTTAACTTACCATTGAGCGCCATACCGAACTCTTCAGTTCCGCAAAGTTGTACATGTCTAAAGTACACGCAAATTCCTAAGCTTGCTAACATACAGATTGTTAAAATCTCAGCCGCTCGCGCCCGGCAGCATCCGTGTTAATGGATATAGCCTCCAGTAGCACATTAACATGGCTCCGGCGATTAAGTGCGCTCAAAGGCCGCAAGTATGTGCTCACGGCGAGTCTGCGCCAATTTCCTAGGTCATTCCGTTAAGATTACTAATCCCTGACGGCCGTTAAAGCCATACAAAGGTAGAATACTTGTGCATAATTAAACGGGCTGGTAATTGTCTAGTTTAACATGTAACATAGGAAGTGTTGACTTACCCTGGGCCGGCCGCCGCAACTGGCTTACTACATACGTGGAGTTACTGCTCTCCCGTGAGACACAAATTATTTTATTTTATTCAACGAGCAGTTAGAGCTTGACTACGTTCTCACGAGGTGAGTGTTACGAGTATTAACTCGTCATTTTTTTACTTTTTTTACTTAATTGCAACTTCACCTGATGGCAAGTAATGCAGATTGCATTGCACATGGAAGCAGTCAAACTACACACACCGGCATATTTAGCGGAACATAAAAAAAAGGTTCGATATCAGTATCATATAAGGTTGCTGGCTGGTTTATACGTCATTTAATTTAAAAAGAAATATTTTGAAATAAAGAAAACAAATGAACATCACATTTTATGCAATTGTTTTAATTTTATTCAAATACACCTTATCTGGACCGAACATCGAGTATGTCTTCCTTCTGAGTTTGATTTAAAATTTCATTGAAATACTGTTTTTGTTAGTTTTTTTTTAATCGCGTATCTTTAAGGACTGAATTATGCCTGACTTAGCCCCAACGGAGATTGCCAGGGCACTCAAAATGCGAAGAAATGGTCAAACCTACATAGCGATATCCAGAGATCTTCGTCGACCAGTTTCAACGATCCATCGCAGTATCCAACGGTTCAGGGAGACTGGTACTTATGTGAGAAGAGCAGGACAAGGCAGAAAAAGACGCAATTCGAGTAGGAGATTTTCATTTTATTCGGCTTCGTGTACGTAGGAACCCCTGTTTGACGGCCGTCCAAGCCCGACATGAGTTAGAAGCAGTCCGAGGTGTAACCATACGTGAGCGTACGGTATGAAGAAGCTGGTTTGGGTTCATTAGTGCCCACCAAGACTTCAAGGCTCGAGGTAAATTATCGCAGAAACAGCTTAACTTTTGCTCAGGAACATCGACTTTGGAACGCGGGCCAATGGAGTAAGGTGTTGTTTAGTGATGAGTGCAGAATTCTCTTAAATCAAATTGAGTGCGGACAAAGAATATACAGACGCAAAGGAGAACGATACATTCAGACTAATTTTGAAACTACAGTTGCATACGGTGGTGGATCAATAATGGTTTGGGCGGACATTTGTTTGGGAGCTCGTCGCACAGACTTGGTAGTGGTTGACATAGGGAGTCGGACTGCAGATCGCTTTATCAGAGAAGTTTTAGAAGAATATTTCGTACCGTTTGCCCCATATATCGGTGACGATTTTGTTTTTATGCAGGATAATGCTCGGCTGCATACCGCTCGGGTAACTCAAGCTTATCTTAATGATATGAATTGTTATGGAGTGGCTGGCGAGATAACCGGATATGAACCCAATAGAGCACGTTAGGGACTTGCTGAAAAGAAAAGTTAAGTCCAGAACTCCAGCTCCTGCCAACGTGGGTGAACTACGAATCGCCGTAGTTGAGGAATGGCGGAGACTATCCCAGGAGACCATCGATAACATCATTCTCAGTATGCCTAGACGGGTAGAAATTTTAATACGAGCACATGGAGGAAATTCGCAATATTGATCACCATTTTTCTAATTTAATTAATTGTTATTTTAATATTAATTTTTACTTTTCCCGGTTACATGAAAAGTTCAAAAATGTACCATTTTTCACAAATAGCCTTTACTCGCAAAATCTGATCTTAATGTGATCTCATTTTAAGTAAAACAAATGAAACTTTAAATAACAAAAGAAATGCAGTAAGTAGATTTTAAAATAAAACCATATTTTTTTAATTATGGACCTGTTCCGTTAAATATGCCGGTGTGTTTAAGTTTAAGTTTTCGAATAGCTTATCGGTACGTCGTTGCTGGTGGGAGGGTGGTACCTAGCCACGGTCAAGGCTTCCCATCAGCCATACCTGGACCAACTAGGGAAATCTCAATCATCCCTGTCGGGAAACAAATCCACGGTCACCGTTTTATAAATTCACCGCGCATACCACTGCGCTATGGAGGCCGTCAAAACAATAATCGCAGTAACTTGAAAGGGTATCCCTTTGTACCCGTGTCGCGGCATCGGTTCATATAAATTTACTTTACTGATAGATAAAGCAATTTAGGGTATCCACTGCCAAAAACAAAGTTTTTGTAGATATTTTCATTTGATTTAATAAGTTTGTGGTTGAACCTATTTTGTAGCTATCCTTTGTCTACATATAATTAAATTACTAACAAAAAGACAAACATTAGATCCTTATAACATCAATTTGTTAGATTACACTAATAATTGAATATCTACATATGAAATCATTTGAAAATATTATTTTAGTGAAAATTATGTTCCTTAAGTCAATGTCCCCCAAATCAAGTTCCCACGTGGCGCTATGTTCGTCATAAAATTAACATAATATTCCATGAACCGTACAAAACTAATAATAATAATTGTACCCATGTCTCCCCTGGGAGCGATAGTCTCCGTTTCACCCCGGTTCACCCCCGGTGCTCCCCGGCTCACTTCGTTACCTCCGTTTTGTTATTCATTAACCGCGTTTTGATTATGCCGGAAGTGTAACGAACTAAAGTAATTAACTGATATTTCTACTATTATGACGTGCCTGTTTAACTACAAACACGCCTAATGTATGTTTGTTAGCTTTAAACAGACTTCTCTTTAAATTATAAACATTAATTATGGAACTGTGGTGTTCTATATTTTGGATTGCTCTTAAATACGAGTGAAGTACGTAGCTTAAAATACGTTAGAATCATATAAAGATTTTATCATTTTAGATTTATGTTTAGACATGCAATCTATGACTGCTTCTATTTTACATAATAATCTTAAAATAATTCTTTCAAGGTCTACTTTAATATAATACGAAATGAACAACAGTGATTCAAATAATATATTAGCATGATAATTATCTAGCCAGAATTATCTCCATTAATCTCGGACCTCCCAAAAAATGACACCACGCCAACTTAATCAATCGCCCATCAGCGGCCGGCACTTGATGGATTTCGCCTTAATTGGCTGCCGAGTTAACTCGTGCATGAAAAATAACAAACTGAACCTTATCGTCAAAGCAATGAAAACTATAGCGGCTGCAGTTTATAAAGTAGTAGATGAAGAGGACATACACGATGGAAACTATACAAAGGATAAAGGATTTTATTCAGATACAAATAAGGTCTCGAATGAAGATCGCAAATATTCGAATGGTGAGGACAGATTGACGATAGAACGAGGGAATAAGAGTGATAAAGCGGCCTCGGCAAGTGACGTGCTCAAGGTTGGTCATCGAAAAAACGATTAACCCAGCACGGACGGTCACAATAAATCTGCGGGGAGATTGCGTCGTAATTTGATTGGACCGAGAACTAAGACAGATTGAACCCGGGACAGAGCCATCCAGATACTGAAAGCTATTGCTAATGTGAACGAGACAATTGGAAAAAAGGCTGACAAATTGCTCTCACTTTACTTGTTTCGTTTGCTTGCAACAGGATATGCAGATGCCGTAAATAATAAACGATGGGATATTTACAGATAAATGTTTATTCATTTTCTAGCCATTAATTGTACCAAAACACTTGAAAGATCTTATAATAATAGAGTAAAATGTGGATGAAATGAAAATTCAATTGTTGTACACATTGAGCGACGAAAATAGCTTTATTTATAGATGTCTGTAACGAGTATAATCGCGCCAATAACTACAAGACAACAAGATTGCCTGTCTAGACACTTGCGTTCTACATATTTACCAGAACTTAACAGTATTGGGACACAATTTATTTTTAGTAAGGTCAAAATTTGGAGAGAGTTTTGCTCCTAATTGACAACAGATAACAACATATTTACAAGATGTTTCTGAGAAGACTGCCATCGAACGTACATTTCACGTGGGGCGAGTTCTCGCAGCATATTATAAATAGGAATAGCATCTTCATGTCCAATTGCATCGTTCAGGATATTTCTGAGAGTCTAAGCTGACCACTTTCATACTTAATTTTTATTCTAAAGAATCGTCAATATCAGTATCATGTGTAGAAGTTGGTGAGCTATCAGACGTTATTGATAATAATGACTACCTCACACGGCCTAAAAAGTTTTCCGAGGTACGAGGCTGGGAGTTAACTTATTTCTTCATTTTAGTCTAGGAATTTTACTGATAATTTTAAGAAGAAATTAAAGCCCAATATTGCACAGCCCGACCCAAGACCCCGTTATTCGAAGTACCTACGTGGCTACGAATTATTCGTTCTTGGGTCAGCTAATTACTGGACCAACGAGGCGTTACATACATTTAGTATTTTTAACCGACGAAAAAAAAACGGAGGAGGTTCTCAATTCGACACGTATATTTTTTTTTTTTTATATGTATGACCACGCATAACTTTTTACAGAGTTGTCCGATTTTAATAATTCTTTTTTTATTAGAAAGGGTATACTTCCAAGGTGGTCCCATTGTCACCATATTAGGATCTGATGATGATATCCTGGGGAAATTAAAGGAACTCTTCGAATTTTGGAGGCACGCTTCCAGTGATTTCGATCTTTGTCTCGGTATCGGTAGCTTTCTGGCTACTAGTGAGGTATTTAATATACCATGACAGTATAGTACGAGTACGTTACGTGGCGAAAAATCACTAAAAAGTAAGAAATAAAATTTTTTAACAAAAAATAGAACGGACTCAAAACGCACTAAAAAGTAAAAAATAATTGTGTCATTTAGTTGCTTTAATTTACTTAAGCATATCTAGGAGTCGGTGCCAGCCAAGGTTTCTACTTTAAGGACGTTACCTAGAACCCACAAACTGCTTTACTACGTAAAATAAATGTTCCTTAAACTTGGCTGGCACGACTTCATAGATATGCTTAAGTAAATTAAAGCAACTAAATGACACAATTATTTTTTACTTTTTAGTGCGTTTTGAGTTGGTTCTATTTTTTGTTAAAAAATTTTATTAAATAACAACCATACTCCTAAAATAACTAAATACAAATGTAGAAGTATAAATAAAAGCAATTTCCCGAAGTTCAAGGACTAACAACAGGAAACAAAGTCCGGATCGTGTACGGCTGAAGTAGCAACCGGCAGCGGATGGCAGACTTGTTAGTTGTGGAATAGGAACACGAATGGAACCAATAAATCAACGCCCAATCATCCCGGAGACAAGAAAAAAAGTGAAATATAGCGCGAACCCATCTCACATCGCGCCCCATCCCTTACCGATGACAGCTCATACAAATGCAACCGAAGCTGCTCGCACATCTGACAACTATATTTTTAAACACACAAATATTATTTGTTGCAAACGTTTTCAAATTAAATTACACGAAATTAATAGAAATATTGTATTTTTCCAATAAAATGTAAATTGTAAGGCAATGTGATTGATTTGAATATTTAAAATAAAAGACATCTACTTGTTAATACAGAGTTAAAATATGAATATTTATATTCTTACTAAATAAAAAGGTCTATCATATGAGTTATCCTGACTTTAATCATGTAAAAAATTAATGGCTGTCAAAAAATTTAAAAATATTTTGCGCCACTTTTTTTTTCTCCAAAACTTCATTATTATGAGCTTTTTCTTTGACTCACGTTATAATAGACTTTTTGTGTATATTTCAATGAAAATTATTGTTAGAGCACTTATTTTCAGATTCTTGCATTTCTGCGGAATGCTATAAATTTTTGTTGTCTGTTTGTCTGTCTGTCTGTCCGCACTATTTATATGTTCCCCTACAACTTCCAAACCGACATATTCTTGTAGGAAAAAGTCTGAGGAGTGTTCTTACATACGTTTTTTTACCCGACTGCGTCAGAAATAGGAAAATGTTTTTTATGTGGTTTCGCGGATAGCTTCGTCGTTTATGAACGGATTTTAATGATTCTTTTTTTGTTGGAAAGGGATGGTTCGCTAGAAGAATCTGACTCCCTGACTGGTGGGAAATATCTGGAGCTTAGACCCACTATGTTGCTCCAGTGTAAGTTGGCGGGCTTAGGATAATAATAGTTTTTTATGACTATTTTAATGGCCCACTAGAAGAACCAGACTCCCTGACTAACGGGAAATATCCGGAGCTTAGACCCACCATGCTGCACCAGTGTGGGTTAGCAGGTATACAGTGATAATAGTTTTATGATTGTTTTAATGGCCCACTAACTAAGAATCTGTCTCCCTGACTTGTGCGAAATATTTAACTCACTAAGCTGCTCCAGTATGAGTTGGTGGGATTAGGATAGTAGTAATAGTTTTATATCTATTTTAACGGCCCACTAGAACAACCTGAGTATAACATTAGGTTCAAAATCGGGCGTAGCAGAAATGCAGGAGTGTGAAAGCTTTCCCCGACCCAAGCTTATTTTCTCTTATTTTTCCACACACAAGACGGAATAAACAAGATTGTAAATAATAAAATAGAAATTGTAATATTCATTTTGAAAAGAGCAACTGTAGAGTTTCTTGCCGGCAGAGTCTGCCTTCCGCACCGGTTGTAGAGTGTCTTCGTACTCACAGATTTGACTTAAGTATTTATATATTATATATTATTATCTATATATTAGTATTTATATATTATATATTATTATATATTAAGTACGACTTGAAATAAATTAATTTCAATACAGTTTTATATTTATTTCATTAAACGCGTAACCAGAAGAAAGAGTGTTTAAAATTTTCTAAAGATAAATTATAATATTAATTTATTTATTTTATAATATGAAATAAATAAATATGTGCTCGTATGCATCTATAAAAAGTCTCGGTTAGTTCATAGTTTATTAAGTTTGCTATTTTCGAAATTTGCGAACTCCGACACTGAGGACGATTCCTTACGACATAGTCACCCAGATTGGACAGAAGTACCTCGTACAGTTCTGTGAACGAAATAAATTGAATTTGAGTGAACAAGTGTGTATGCACTTTTAAGCAAAGCGTGAGTATACAACAGGGCGAGCCGCGCGCGGAGTGTAGCTGCTGACAGCTTTACGGCCAGCTATTAGAGAGCGCCCGCTTCATTACTGAGAAAGTAGTAAAAAACTCCACGAGCTCATTTGTTCGCGTATTCACGAGCGGTGGTTGATCTTGAGGTTTGTTCTAAGTATTGGGTTAAAAGATGTGTCTTCATACAGATGCTCCTACGAGAAAGATTCATGGGTTATATACTCGTAGATTTACACGAATAATAAAAAGTATTCAAATAATGAAGATCTCATATTCAGCTAGTTCAATAGGGTCGAGACAAAAATATTTTTTATCCAGAAAAACTAAAACAGCCCTACTTTCTAACAATATTAACATTAACTTAATCGTAGCTATGGGCGTAAATAGTTTTAAATAAAAAAACTTACGCTGATAAAACTTCAGATAAAAAATTGTGTAATAGTATGGTTATTATTTAAAGCAAACCAAGCATTCGTTTTTTAACCGACGAAAAAAAACGGAGGAGGTTCTCAATTCGACACGTATATATTTTTTTTTATGTATGACCACGCATAACTTTTTACAGAGATGTCTGATTTTGATAACTCTTTTTTTATTAGAAAGAGCATACTTCCAAGGTGGTCCCATTGTCATCATGTTAGGATCTGATGATGATATCCTAGGGAAATTGTAGGAACTCTTCAAATTTTGGAGGCACGCTTACAGCGATTTCGGTCTTTGTCTCGATATCGGTATCTTTTTGGCTACTAGTGCCGTATAATATACTATGACAGTATAGTACGAGTACGTTACGTGGCGATAAATAACTAAAAAGTAAGAAATAACTGTGTCATTTAGTTGCTTTAATTTACTTAAGCATATCTAGGAGTCGGTAGGAGGGTCCAGCCAGCACCGACTCCTACATTTTAGGTTTCTATTTTAAGGACGTTACCTAGAACCCACAAACTGCTTTACTACGTAAAATAAATGTTGCTTAAACTTAGCTGGCACCGACTTCATAGATATGCTTAAGTAAATTAAAGCAACTAAATGACTCAGTTATTTTTTACTTTTTAGTGCGTTTTGAGTCGATTCTATTTTTTGTTAAAAAAATTTATATAAAAGCTGGTGGGCGCAGATTTGTACACATAAGTAGTTTATTACAGTTTTCAATTAGTGCGACTACATTTGCACACTACATCACACAGTACAGTATAGTGGTCGGCTGTGCGCAAACAATATACTAAACTAAACAACAATTAACCGAGTTGCCGTGCCCGTGTACATTCGCTACGCTGATCATTTACTACTGCCGTTATTATATTTGCATTTCTATTACTCCCCTCACTGACTTCTACATCACTTGAAATGGCACATTGTTTATTAATTACGTATCTCGGAATTCAATTATGTTAACGTTTAACGTTTATCTTGTAGACATATGATGAACATTAGCATCTTCAAATTCGCTAACTTATTCAATAGCTCACAGTTCCTCTCTTGCAGCTACATCAAATCACAAGCATATTCATCATCATCATTGTCAGCCGGTGGTCGTCCCCCGCTGGACATAGGCCTTTTTAGGAACTTCCAAACACAACAATCCCGAGCCGCTTGTGCCCAGCGGCTCCCTGTCCGTTCCGTTTGATGTCATCAGCCCACCTGGTGGGAGGTTAACCAACACTGCGCTATCCGGTGCGGGGTCACCATTCTAGCACCTTCAGCCCCCAACGTCTAATCAGCTGTTCGAACCACGTGCCGTGCCACTTCAGTTCTGCGACTCGCTGAGCTATGTCGGTAAGTTTGGTTTTGGATCTCCTCATTTCTGAATCGAGGATTGCTCTTTCTATCGCCCACTGAATGACTCTGAGCCTTCTTATAAAGCCTCAGAAGGCAAGCATATTATGCACTTATCTATTAAAGAAGCATTAACTTGAATCATAATCAACGATGTTGATAATTTAATACATGTATCCGTGACGTATGAGGTAACACGCATTAAAACTTTGATATCATCGTCAAAGCGGCAGCAGGTAAGTATTCAAACATTTTTGCAGCCGCCGCAAAAACCCACGCATTCGCAGCGAAAACATACGCGCGAATATTTCAGCGCATTGTTGGACCTCGCGTGGCATAAACAAAGTTCATTTGAAACAAAACACCCCTATCCTTTTAAAAAGCCTCTACAGACTTGCCGACTGGTCCACTGCCAACATTTACTGGATGTAATACACTTGGATACAAGCAATAAATATTCAAAAATTCAAAGCTTCGTGTAATGTCAATTTAACCATTTAGTGCTAATTATCAAATCCATTTATTAAAGGTAGACTTAAAAAGCACTTTTGAAAAGTTAATCGGCCAATGACTCTAAGACTAACACAAGCAAAAAAAAAACGAAATTAAATACATGATTTTCTAAAGTAATTTTGAAGACGATACAACAATAATTATATAAAGAAATTAAGTAAGTAGTAAAATAGTTATTCTTAAAAAAGGATTCTAAGAAAAATATTATTTCTTTAAGCCGCAAAAGATAGGTTGAAAGCTGACAGAATTAATCCTTTGGGAAAATAGATACAATAGGATTTATAACAACAATAACGGAAGCCTTTACTAAATTGGAGCGATTCGGTAACAATCTATTTTGAATCAAGTTTAAATTTTGTTCACTTTCAATTTCAGCAAGACTACCAGTAATGTCCTCAACATAAATACGAAGATTTAATAAAACAAAAACGAAAACTGGTGACGAATATTTGGAGCAACTAGATAAAAATCTACTTTTCATTTTTAGTACGTTTAAATTGACATTAAATTAACTTCAGTTATCCCTATTTTGATTCCATTATATAACATTTGTAGTCTCCATACTCGTATAAAACATGTCGCGATCCAATTTGTTGGAATATCTATGAAAAGAAAACAAACAATTTTATTTTAAAACAAAACTCGGATTTTTTCTAAGCCGTGGACCTTTTTACGGCGTCGCTTCGTGTAAGTTACTTAAAAAGCCTGAATATTTATAATCCAGATTATCGGACTCTGAAATCTAGCTTTGGACTGAAAGCCGGCAAAATGAATGGTTTTTTACTTTTGTAAGTCGTTCACTCTTGTACCAGCGGAGAGGAGAGATGCGGGTTCGAATGCCGCTGATTCTGTTGTGAAACAATGCGAGGAGGATTGCTGAGATAATCTCCAGCTCTTATGAACAACCCAGTTTTGTGATTTTTTGACTTACCTTACATTTCGTTGAGCCGGCGCCGTATTTGAAAAACATTTGTGAAGCTCTTTTTACGTAATAAATAGAGACGAAAATGCCAATAGATATTCGTATTTTAACAAATATTAAAAACTCATGTTAAAAATGAAGTTATGTATGCATAGATTAGATACATGCTGACTTACAAGTAGTTACATATCTATATAATCTATACTAATATTATAAAGAGGTAAAGTCTGTGAGTTTGTAAATTTGAAGTTTGTAAATAAAGTACTGTCGGGGCTAATCTTCGGAACTACTACGTTATCGGTGAGTGTTATAGGCTACAGTTTATATTTGTTTTGTATGTATTACCCGAGTTATCACAGTTTTTGTCGCGCGAGTCGGACCGTGAAATTTATTAAATTTAGCTTTATGCGCGTACGCTGCCTTACATATTGGATATAATTGAAAACATTGTATGAAAACTTTATGCACCTTAAAAACTTTAACAAAAAAGTTCGCTATAGCATATATCTATCTTTTATATTTTGGCAGATATACATTGTGTGTTTTAAAAAATCATTTAATTCATATGCTTACGTTTACGTCATTATTTATAGAACTAAACTTAAATCTTTATCAAAATAAATTATTTAATAATCACAAGGATATTAAAGAGATAAGATTAGCCTTTTACAGAATGTAAATTAGTTATATAGTTTCGGAGATATTGCAAATTTTCTAAAAAACAACACTGACGCTATGTCGTCCAAATTAAGTTGACCTCCTCCGTGTTATGTTATACGTACTGAATAGGGATCAACATTTTGGTACTGATATTCTTTGAGAATTCGATCTCTGATCTTTTTTTTTTCAATTTATTGGGCATGGCAGGCCATATTTATATAATATACGAAAAAGTTTGTTCGTTTGTTTAAACGCGCTAATCTCTAGATCTGCATGTCATATTGTAACATATTTTGTTTATTATGAAAGCTAGACTCAATAGTGAAATGGACTATTTAATATAAACTATACACATCAGCTTGCCATAAATGTAATATAATTTATATTACATTTATGGCAAGCTTAATATCGTACAATGTTTTACAAAAATGTAGATCTTTAGTACACGGGACGGAACGGAGGATATTGCTTCACGGGAAACTATAAAAATTTAAATTGAGAGGGGGAAAAAGCACACTTTATATGAAAGTCTGTTTTTAAGATTAGAAGGTAACCTAAGAGGTTTTAGCGCGGACAAAGTCGCGGGCGACTGCTAGTATTATATATTTGTATGTTTCTAATGAAAGTATCCGTATGGACTAACATACATACGCAAGTTAAACACAGAACCTTCTGAGATGTTGGCATCGATGTGTAGCTTCTTAACAACGATGATGTCGGTTAGAATAGAAACAATGTTGCATCAAAGTTAAGGTTATCAATTTACAAAGACTGCTACCTAGTCCAACGACTCATATTTTAATATAACTCAATACAAGGTTTTAACAAAGATTGACATTGTCTGTTAGTTGATAGTAGCTTCCTGAGGTACAGACAACTGTTTGCAGAACTCAAACACCACAAACAATCGCTCTAATCCCAAGGCTATAACATCACATGCCTTTTCCGTCCCCGCATAAAAGCTTCACTATATTATATAGGTAAACTTACTATTGTGTATCCCATATTTAATGGGCATTTACCTGCCATTTGTTTTGTGGTGAGCGGACAATGCCTGTGGTCAGAGAACAGGCATTTTTGGATTAAAATATTGTCAGAAATATATGTTGTTTAAGCCTATAGTTGAAGTTTACCTATTTAACAACAGTGATTTTGCATGCTCCTACCGATGGTGATGAAGTTCTGTTACTGTTTCAAATCAGGCAGGTCATTTTTGCTCGTTCTCTCTCAAATTACATTTGTATTATATCTACATAATAAATAATTGCTACTATTAATCTTGTTGTACATAAAAGACACAACAAAATTTGTCAAAACATGTGGTTTCCAAAAGTCAGATAAAGACGTGTTCCATTCGATGTCAGTTGTCTGCCTCTACACACACACACACACACACACACACACACGTGTGCGGGAATATCGCAAAAACCGGCACAGCCACGAGTCACGAGTCGGCAGTAAAACTGCAGCGTCGGCGAAAAGCCTTAATGGCTCCGGCGGCACGTTTTTGTACTTTTTTTGCATTATTCGGTAATCCGTTGAATTGTGTTAAATGATATTCAAACCACCAAGAAAATATACTCTAACGAGCAGGTTACCCACTGCTGTATTTTCTACGTTCTATTATTGCTTTTATTATTTACTGTATAGATATACTTCTTGTTTAGTGTTTTTGTTCTTTTGCAAACGAGAGGATGACATGGAAGTGTAAAATTTAAAACTACAAATTTAAAATCATTTTTAAATATAACAGTTTTAAATCGAGCAAGTGGTAGAGTCTCTAGACACAGACATGACTTAGCAAAACTGTCGGTATAAAAGACTACCTGAATTTCAATTTATTAACGGCTCAGACCAGGCCTTCTTCTTATATGCAGCTTAGACCCACCGAGCTCCTTCAACGCTTGTTGGCGAGCTTAATTTGACTCTGAAATCTTACTTTAATCAAACTATATATACCTACTTTGATACATAAAATATCTTCACATGTCGCTGATGCTAATGGAATGCCGCTTTCTATATTGTTACTAAGGTTACTTTACTTATACTTTACAATAATTTGAGCGAGAAGTCGGTATGTCTCGTGGACACCGCAACATCGTGCATGTGTGTTGTGTAGTATTTGCAGCAGCATCCAACATCAATCATTGTCGTGTATGGGGGTGACGTGAGGCTGGCGGGAGCAGTGAGCTGCTGTCGATTAACCGCTTGCTGCGGTCAACTCCAAAAATGTGTTAGCTTAATTAAGTGGCAACTGAACTCTGACCGACCGGAAGTGATTGATTTTTTATAAATCATTTATTTAACATACGGTTAATTTTGCAAAGGACGGACGGTGGACAGAGAAGGTGCTGCTCTGGTACCCACGAGACGAACGCTGGTCGAGAGGTCAGCCGAGACGGCGCTGGCGAGATGACATCGCTGAAGCTGCGGGGAACACCTGGACGAGGTTGGCGAGAGACAGAAGTATATAGAAAAGGATGGAGGAGGCCTTCGGCCAAAAATGGGTATTCCAATGACAGAAAAAGAAAATGACGCAATAACCTATATCTATACTAATATAATAAAGAGGTAAAGTTTGTAAGTTTGTATGTTTGTAAGTTTGTAAATAAAGTTCTGTCGGGACTAATCTTCGGAACTACTGATCCGATTTTAAAAATTCTTTCACTACTAGAATGCTACGTTATCAGTGAGTGTTATAGGCTATACTTTATATTTGTATTGCATACTAGCAGTCGCCTGCGACATCTTTTAATTTTAAAGGCAGAATTTCATATAAAGTGTGCTCTTTTCCCGCAACCACTCGCAATTTAATTTTTTTATAGTTTCCCTTGAAGCAATATCTTCCGCCCCGTCCCGTGTACTAAAGATCTATCCCGTGTACTGAAGAGACAAGAGTATATAGAAATTAAAAACTTATTTTAGTCTTATTTGCATGTATGCACGGAAAAAGTAGACTATAAGAAATATTTTGGTTTAGAACATTACAAACAACTAGTGATTATTGTGATAGAAGCATGTAACCAATATGTGCCCAACATTATAATTCTATGACCCAAATCCGTCCGCAAACAAAATTAATCCACCGCAAAGTAAATTTAAACACAAAATATAAAGCAAACATGAATGAATCATTATTAATAATAATAATCAACAGCACACCGAGCCCCTCGCACACTGGACAAGGCCGATTGCTCTTTGCGAACATTATACTGTTGTATAATTACACTAAATGCACATCCGCTCATTATACTTCATTTTTTTGACGGCTCAAAGGACTTAGGCCTCCTCTCTCTCTTTTAGAAGTACCTATACTGATATGCTGTGCAGACTATTGAGATTACAGTATTGGCCTCTGTGTCACTTGCACTCCCAAAAAAGACTTTCTATAGACAAGCCAGTAACGGCGACAAGACCTAATGAAAAAAACGAATGAGTCAAAAACATCGGGGCGTTCTCAATGAACAAGAAAAGGTAGTCCATTCAATATGTTTACAAATAAATAAGACTCCGCGAACAATTAACCGGTCCAGAGGGTATGATTTTTACAGTTCAGGTTTTTTGCTTACTGCACCCAAATAATAATGGCCATACTTGAAGAAAAACCCAAGCCACGGGCGTCCATCTATAGTAAATAACATGACACAGCGGTTCCTTGTTCGATCACAAAACTATAGCGAGATAGCACACATAACGGAAGTGCACATAGGAGCGCGCCACAAAACCGCGCATAACTAATAAGTTTTCGGTTGCGGATATTGCGGAAGTGCGGCGTGCGGCGTGCGGCTCCTCCGCAATCTCACATTAATACAACTTGTGTTATTCACGTCGAACCGAATGCGGATCTAGATTTCAATTGCTTGGTGCGGAAATCGGCGAACGTTGAAGTTTGTTGTTGCACTTGGATTACTCTCCGCTCTGTTTACGAGCGTGACTGTGTTACATTGCTAGTGGATGTCCTGCGTGGAAAAGAGAGGCTTTGATTATTTATAAAATTGTTTATTAGTGAAGTAGCGCATTAGTAATTAATACCTACATTTTTAATAATAAATACTGCAAGCTACAGGGCAGAATTTAGCAGAACCCGTTATATTATTTTAAGATCTGTATATCCTAATTTGAATTTGAAAAGTAATCTGAATAATTTAAATTTAAAATCGTTTATTTGAAGCAAACTGAACATTTTGGAAAATAAAATTCTGTCTGTTTGTAATGATTTCACTAGTTGTTAGGAAATTCCGTATTTACTTTACGGGAAAAGATAATAAAATCTAAAAATAGAGAAAATAATGAAATTCAAAATAAGAATAATTTTCGTTTACACGTTAATTTATTATTGTCATAGACATTTAAGTTGTCTTTATGATTATGGCAATTTAGATTATATTTTTACTCGAATTTTTAAATTATAAATCGTTTATTTCAGGTAGGCTTAGACTACAAGCATTATTAAAACGTCGTAAAAAAATGAAAGTTAAAAGTTAATCCGATTGCCTTAAACAGTTTTCTCTTGTTAAACAATAATTTGTCAACCGAATAGCGAACTCTGACACATTACATGTGCTTGCAAGTTTCCAGCTTTTTGTGAATGAACTGTAAGATTTCAAATTAACAAATGTTTGAAGTGATGTCACAAATTACGTTACGAAAGTGAGTGTGTCGTGACCGAAACAGTTTGCCGCCATAAGCCCCGCCCTGCCGCCTGGACCGCCCTGACGTCCGGCTTCATTAACCCTTGCTCGTTCCACCTTACACAGTATAATCTATGCGACACGAAAAAGCATGTCGGATATTAATAATTTATTTACACTAACATCATGTTTAATGCACAAATAGTATTAGTATTTTCGATAATGTGACAAGAAAATTCGACTTTTGAATGAACTCTATTTAACATGGACGATGATTGGGCACAGTGTTCTCAGATATATAAATGAGCAGCAGCTTTACAATATCGATGCGTCCTATGCAACGGATGGCAGCTGGTGCTAGTGGCTTATTGCAGTCACTTACTGTGCAGTTAATGTTCAGCTAAACAGTTGTAATTCAATATGGAAATGATAATTGTGTCGCATCGAGCGTGTGTATAATTCGCCCATATTAGCACGCGCTCTGTAATTTTCTACAGTTAGTACACTGCCCGTTTCATCACCGTCTATATTTTATAGCTTTGATTCGGTTGCCGTGCTAGAGTCATCATTGGTGATGTAAAGAATGCTCAGGAACTTTACAATCTTGCTCCATCTACTTCCTCCCACAAAAAGCGAGACGCCGCCAACTATCTATGAGTAGATAACACTCAGCAGTAGTATCGAACTTTTCGCTGCAATGTTTCTATAAGACTTTCCTTTGACTCCAACATGACTGATGGAAGGCAAGGATATAGTCCCCACAACGGCACGCGCTTGCTCAGAAAATGCCTATACATTCTTGCCTTCAAGGCATATACTCGTAAATTGATGGTGGCAAGCAACATAGAAGCTATAAAGAGCTTCAGATGTTCGGTTTAGAAACGTCGAAGCGAAAAGTTTATTGGGGGTCCGCCTGCAAGTCAACCACGTTAGAATGTCACCGTTTGCGGTGTTTTGCTATTCTGTGGTAGAAGGGAGAAGTAGGAACAAATTCTTTAGTTCATTCCAAAGTATATTCGGTAATGCTATTAAGTTTGTAGCTTTTACTGCGTCATCGGTTCATCACCAAGGGCTGCTCAGGAAATGCTTGGAACATCACAATTGCATGCAATGTAAGTACACGTAAATTTAAAAATATAAAAACCTACTGCTCTTTAAAATATATAAGTTTATTGCCTTTAAAAATAGTTTCCTGAAATTACTGACGCGATGAACTTCATTCCTTAAAATAAGTAATATGTTAAGAAGCATGTTGAAGAAAACAGGAAACTAATAACAAAAAATCAAACCACGTCCGCAAGTGGCAAGTTCCTCATAAGTTAGTAAACAGGTGAACAGCTAAGTAGTTGATATCGACCTGTGTGTTGATAGAGCGAGTTGACGGCACTCTCGCACACATGTGCAAGTTGCCGCGCCGCAAGTTTACCCCGACTGCGGGTAATGGAATACCTAACGATGGAACATCTTTGCTATCAGTCTGACTTCAAACTTAGACTGATACTGTGATCCATAACGTCTGCGTACTTGCCGATAAAGACGTCCGCCATGCGTTTTGGGGACGAACTCATGCAGAAATTGAAAGTACTCCTAAGAAATTAGCCCACTTTCGTGACAGATTACATCTACAAGGGCTACAGATCAGAAACACAGATGCACTCCCTATTGCTCTATCTATTATATTTTCTTCTCGTCTGGCTGGTGGGAGGCTTCCGCCGACGCTAGTTACCACCCTACTGACAACCGCCAAGCGATTTAGCGTTCCGGTACGATGTCGTGTAAAAACCGATAGGGGTGTGGATTTCGTCCTACTCCTAACAAGTTAGCCCGCTTCCATCTTAGATTGTATCATCACTTAACATAAGGTGTGATAGCAGTCAAGGGCCAACTTGTAATCGATAAAAAAAACAAGGTTCAGTAATAAAGCAGAGGTGAAATAACCACAAGAAAGGTACAGGCAATTTTAATCATCATAGAAGGTATCTGTTTTAAAAAGAACACACAAGATATAGGTCAATGAGGTTATTAAAATTCAGGAGCTCTAAACATTCTGTAATGAAAAAAGCCGGTCCAATATTTCAGGAGGGCTAACGTGCCTCGGGTCAAACAAAACTGACTTAGCACAAAAGGACCACATACATCCATACATTCCCTGCCCTTTAATTAAACAAAAACAAACGTACGCGCTCTCTCTCTCTCTCTCTCTACACACTGCGGCCGGGGCCTGCTCTTAAATAATGAATTATCGAGGATGTATACTCGTTACACTGACAACAGATAGGATTTTTGCACGACTGACAGAAGCGAAAGGTTGTATGCTTTATGTTTGACCAGTTTACGAGTAAATTATATATATTTATACATAGTATTTTTTTCAATTTAGCTATTTCCTACTTTACCAATTTTAAGTCAAGTTTGATTAAATGTTTTAGTTTTTGTATCCGACGCAAGAAGGAGTGTTACAATTTCGACACCGATGCCTGTGGCGTGGTAGCGCTCAAGCGGATGAACCAATTGTTTGAAAGGTGAATTTGTCTGGAGTGCTCTTAGCTTTTGTTTGATGAAAATTGGTCTATTATAGCCGCCGCTACAAAATGGCAAATTACATATTTTGTCATAACTTGAATGTTGTACTTCCTTAGTATAGGTATCACATGCAAGGGCTTGCTTAGCAGAATACTATACACTATAGACTTTCAAATCCAAAATGGCCGCCACAAAAAATGGCGAATTACATTTTGCAGAAGGTGTTTAAATTTAATCTAAACTAATATTATAAAGAGGTTAGAGAGAGTTTGTAAGTTTGTAAACAAAGATTTTTCGGGGCTAATCTTCGGAACAATGATCGGATTTAAAAAATTCTTTCACCAGTAGAATGCTACGTTATTGATGAGTGTCATATTTTATATTTATATTGTATATATTTCCCGAATTATCAGTTTTTGTCGCGCGAGTCGGACCGTGAAATTTGTTAAATCAGCTTTATGCACGTGCTCTGCCTTAGCTATTGGATACAACTGAATACATTGTATGAAAACTTTATGCATCTTAAAAAGTCATACAAAAAAGTCCGCAATAGCATATATCTATCTTTTACATTATGGCAGATATATGACTTTTTGTGTTTTAAAAATCATTTAATTCATACGTTAACGTTTACATCATGATTATACAACTAAACTTAAATCGTTATCAAAATAAATTATATAATAATCACAAGGATATTATAGAGATAAGATTTGCCTTTTACAGTATATTAATTAGTTATATAGTTTCGGAGATATTACAAAATTTCTAAAAAGCGCGGCTTTGCCGTTATGGCGTCTAAATTTAGTTGACCTCCTTCGTGTTGTATTATACGTAGTGAATAGATGTCAGCATTTTAGTACTTTCATGATAGAAACGTAATACGGTGATGGATTTAGAATTCGATCTTTGTTCAAATATCTATATAGTACACGGAAGAGTTTGTTCGTTTGTATAACGGGCTAACCTCTATCTGCGTTTCGGATTATAAAATTATTTTTGTTTATTCTGAAGGCTAGACTCAAGAGTGAAATATACTATTTAATATCAATTTATACACATCAGCTTACCATAAATATATACTGTTAATGTACTAAAATGTCGTTGAATGTTTAGCAAAAATGTAGATCTTTAGTACACGGGACGGGACGGAAGATATTGCTTGACGGGAAACTATAAAAAAATTAAATTGAGAGGGGGAGCGGGGAATGAGCACACTTTATATGAAAGTCTGTCTTTAAAATTGGAAGGGTACCTAAGAGGTTCCCACGCGGATGAAGTCGCAGGCGACTGCCAGTTAGTTATATTTATAATCGCCAGTTTAAAAGGCAAAATTAAATATTTCTAGCTGTTCTTTTTAGAATAAACGTCTTACTCTATGTTAGTCCTATAACTATTCATTTACTTGTATAACTTTGTTTTTCTTTTTAATTTGAAGCAATTGATGCTTTGAATTTGAAGTGGTATTAAAATAAGCCTGTAAGCCGCTCTGCGCTTAAAGTATTTGTCCTTGTATCGGAATGGAAAAATGAAAAAAACTGAAACTCTAGTGGAGTACACCATAATAACATACATTTGCTGTGAAAATTGAAATGATTCTGAAGTTATGAGAATATTTACTTTAACGCTTTTTTCGGTTTAATTATTAACTCATCCATAATGTTACTTAATTTACATTTGGCGCAGTGGCAGAGTGGCGCAAAGGGTAGTTAGTGAACCTGCTTCTGCGTCCTAGGCTGTGGGTTCGATTCCTTCGTCTAGAAAAATGTTTGTGTGATGAGCATAGATGTTTTCCAGTGTCTGGGTGTTTATTTTATATTACAAGTATTTATGTATAATATATATAAAATATTCATCAGTTATCATAGTACCCACAACACAAGCTACCTACGGTACGCTTACTTTGGGGCTATATAGCGATGTGTGTAATTATAAATATAGGACATATTTATTTATTTATTTATTTGCAGATACCTATGTAATATGTATAGTTATAGTTCCTTTATTGAGATCGAATAAAAGGAGAACTAGTTATTCGAATTACAGATAAGTAGGTATAATAATTTAATTAAAAAATAAGAACATAAAAAATTAAAACAAATCCCAATACCAATCTGAGGTAAACCGAATACTTTACCTCAGGCTGGGATCCAATCGAAGCGTCGAGTATTATTTTTTGCCTTCCCGTCCCGTCCACTGCATTTATTTTATGCAAATTAACCTTTAAACTGCAACTAGCTCTGTACTGAGTGCGACAATATAATTTATTTAATTACTTTATATTTGTTAGACAAGTATGGTATTAAGGTTTTCTGACCTATTTCATAATTTTCTATTTTTTTAGTTTTCCTTAGGTTTTTGAGCATAACAAGTCGGTGGTGGGTAGTATTCCGAAAAGTACGCGTGAAAAAACAAAATACAATTCACGCGTACTTTTCGGAATACTACCCACCACCGACTTGTTATGCTCAAAAACCTAAGGAAAACACGTTTAAATTGAGAATGCGGAGGAAGAAAAGGGAGTTAATAAAGAAGCTTCGTAAAGCAAAGTCTATGGGCGACAACCATCTTAGTCATCAACTGTCCAGAGCTTTACGATCAATCCTTAAACTCATTCAAGGAATATCTCTTCAAATATCAGAAAGCCACGATAACTTATACAGGGCTAAACACGAAGTCAATTTTGATAAAAACCCCTTTGAGTACTCAAAAAGCATTTTCAAGGAAAAAAAGGGAAAACTTGTCCTGACCAATGAGAAGATTTACGACCACTTTTAAAGCACATATGAGGTACCAAGACAGGGGAGGCTATATTCAGACCCTCATACACTAAGGCCTAACAATCCTCTAGCAAACTTTCAAAGTATCCCACCCACCATAGAGGAAATAAACAATACTATCAGGAAGAAAACATCTAAATCTGCACCAGGCCCTGATGGCATCCCCTATATTGTGTACAAAAAATGTGCTTCAGTCCGTAAACATCTCTTAAACATATTTAATAAGATCTGGCTAGGACAACAAATACCAGCGACATTTGGTGAAGCGATTTTTGTCCTCATCCCAAAAAAAGTCGAAGTAACTCATCCAAAGGACACTAGACCGATAGCTCTAACTAATACTATTTCTAAATTATTGTTCAGTATATTACACACAAAAATGACAAAGCACATGATAAACAATAGGTATTTCAGGCCTAATCACCAGAAAGGGTTTTTGCCCGGAATTTCTGGCTGCCTGGAACACAATTCACTTCTAGGCGAAAGTCTCAAGGATGCTAGAAAATATGAAAGGCAAATTACGATCTGCTGGATAGACCTAGAAAATGCGTTTGGTTCTGTCCAGCATGATCTATTGACTTTCGCCTTGAGGTGGTACAATTTTCCTGATCTAGTTATTGATTTAATCACTTCTTACTATTCAAAATTGAAATTCACCATAGCAGTAAACAATGAGTACTCAAAACCCCTACATTACAATGTGGGGTTGTTTCAAGGTTGCTGCTTATCTCCAATAGCTTTTAATGTAGTCATCAATATTTTAATAGATAAATTAATTGTTCAAGAAAAGAAATGGGGCTATCGGTTTAAAATTAACAATAAATATACAGAGTCCATCTTAGCTTTTGCAGATGACCTTGCTTTACTGACACGAAACCCAAAACATTGTCAGGAGCTATTGAATGTAGTGGATGAGTTCTGCTCTTGGACTGGTGGGCTGAGGGTAAAGCCAAGCAAATGTCACTGTCTATGTCTGGGGAGACGAAATACTAAATTTACATCTTATGATCCGGGTCTCTCTATTAGTGGCCAAAGTGTAACCACCATTGCTGAAGCATTGCCTTTTAAGTTCCTCGGAAGAAAGATTGATTACAAAGGACGCACACCATCCCTTGAGGTAGTCGTCGATAACTTCATAAATGACCTCAATAAGGTAGACCAACAGCCCAATAACAATATAAAAAAAGCGTGGGTCTATGACAACTATCTCACTTCACGTCTGACTTGGCCATTCCTCGTTTATGATATTGGCAGAACCCATCTGGCAAAACTAGATGCAAATGTCATAAAAACTTTGAAGTCTTGGTTTGGTCTAGCACTCTCGGCTGACCCTTCAACTCTATTCAGAGATTACAATAATTTTGGGTTAAAACTAAAAAGGCCATCGGAACTCTATAAACACCTCAGGGTTACCAGAACGCACATTCTAGTTAAGTCCCAGGACGAACTAGTTGCATCACTTCCTAAAGACGAGGGTGCCGGAAAACTTGACTCTAGGCTTCATTTTTATAAACAATTTATGGCAGGGGCTCAGGTAAATAGAACCGGGTTGGGTGCAAGACGTAAAAAGGAAGACCAAGACATAATAAAATCTTTTCTTAAACAAGATGAGGACGACAACTACAAAGTGCATGCCATGAACCTAGAAATGCAAAACGAGTGGTTAAACTTAGGCGAGTTCTGCATCCCTCTGGCTCTGAAGTGGCGCGCCTTGCTGTACGAATGGTCTCCTGCCTTATTGAAATTTTATCTTAATGCCTTTCAACTGACTCTCCCAGATCAGAGTAACCTAGTAAGATGGGGAAAAGCCTCGGAAAAATCTTGCTATACCTGTGGTGAGGCAGTGGGCACTGCAAGGCACTTATTGGTAGGATGCAAGGTGCTCCTGGACAGGGGTCTCTACTCACGCTGCCACGACAGAGTACTAGAAATCATACGTGAAGCTATAAGCCTTTCAGTAGCTAGGGCTCAAAAAGGGTTGACGACGAATAAAAGACAAACTAACTTCGTTAAAGCAGGCTCAAGTACAAATTCCACCAGCAAGCCTTATTCAATTCTGGGCTCTGCTCCTGATTGGACTATGTTAATGGACACGTATGAAAAGCACTATAAAATCCCGGAAGACTTAGCTATTACGACATCTAGACCGGACATATTTCTTTTTTCCAAACAAATCAAACGTATAGTGCTTGTTGAGCTTACAGTGCCGTGGGAAACAAACATCCCTAAAGACCATGTATTCAAAGTGAATAAATACTATGACCTTACTAATGAACTAACCAAAAATGGCTATATGGTTAGTTTATACGCGGTAGAAGTGGGTGCAAGGGGTATACCAGCGAAGTCTCTCTACAACCTGCTAAAAGACCTTGGCCTTACTAGAAGTGCAGTAAACTCCATATTGGAACGAGTGTCCAAAGCTGCACTAGTAGGGTCCTTCCGAATATGGTTGGGCAGGGAGAATAACTTGAACAGAGGAGGTGAGTGTTGACGCGCGTCACTAAGGGTACCCTTAAACCTACACCCGTGTCACAAGTCTCGGGCTCTGTTCGGAGTTTTTCTCTCAGCCACGCGATGGACCCGGCACCCGCACGGTGAATCCATGGAATGCTAAGATATTCGTCTCTCTCTCTACGTAGAGAAGTTCGCTTGAATTTTCACGGGCTAGATTATTTGATTAGTACAGAGTAGTTTCATACTCTATTCAATCTCGAAACATAACTGGCCGACCGAACTCACATATCTGCACAATACATAAGTAGCAACGCCCGCTAAGGTAACGCCACTCTGATCTGTGTTCATTTGAGAGCGTTCAAGGAATGAATAGGTACAACCTGATTGACTATAACCCATGAACGTAACATTTTATACAACACAGTACAAACTTTAACAATTTAATTTTGCCAATATTGATAATTCAGCATTTTTATTGCCACATTGAAAAAGAACGCAGCATCCATTTTTATTTGCTTTCCCTCTACTACCTACGTCAAAAAAAACACGAAATGTTACGGTTAAAATAACATCGTCTTGAAAGGCGGAACAAGAAACACGTTCGGAAGCTACGTATTTAACGAATTGAAAGGCTTTAAATTCAAACACGTAAACTCTCACAAAGCTGTAATAAAATTAAATATTGGTAGCTAAATAAGAGATCGATAGTCGCTGTACTACTCATCGGCTGTAACTCTTTGAAGCGCATTAACAGGCGATAAACCGCGCCGCGCATTAGTCGCCGTCATACGAACGTTGCCGTTGGGCGAATGGCTCTCTGATCACATTAATCTGTGACGTCGTAAAACAGTAGCGTCGAGTCAGCCACGCTCACAAACAGGTAAATATTAGTTATGGGATAATAAATCCGCAACCAGTTCCGTATCCTGCGCCGCGACACTTACACATACCTGCCGGTGACATTATTGTTGTAATACATCATAAAGTTTAGTCGCTTCGTGCTATGTACTATATATACTACCTACTAAGTTAAACA
Organism: Mycalesis mineus; assembly: GCA_034621355.1. Classification (NCBI taxonomy): domain Eukaryota; kingdom Metazoa; phylum Arthropoda; class Insecta; order Lepidoptera; family Nymphalidae; genus Mycalesis; species Mycalesis mineus. The sequence continues at coordinate 407,811 of CM067881.1, forward strand.
AAGATGGACGTTGTGGTATGCTCTGGGTGCAGTGGGTATTAGGTTATTCCTCTAGATGAGACGTCATCGAGCGCGTTGCAGTTGTTATAAGTATTCGACAACATGATTGTTTTCAGAAAACGAAGGTAGCTTAACCCTCGTTTTCTGAAAGATAAGAAAAAGATACAAGAAATATATTCTCTTTCTGCAGTCTATCTATATATTTCTTCCCTGAAGATGATGGTCCTGGTACGATCCCAACCTCGAACGAGTCCATTTTTTTACTGGCTTCTATTGGTAGCCATCTTCGCTATTGGGTATAAGTCCATCTAATTATCTTCCTTTAGTTGGTCAGCATCGGGTTTGGAGAGCGGTCGGTCGGTCTTTTCCCATCTTACCAGTATACTTAGTGACAAGTTAAGTAAGCTATAACAAGTTTAACGTAAAATACGAACACTCACTTCACAAGAGTTACCGGAAATGTAAAAATGCTAATGTCTTGAAGTTCATGTATGCATATTGGTTGAAATGAAAATGTGAAACAAACACTAATACTTGTGGTATTCCGATTAATTTTCACACTTATCACACAACTGCTTCATTGAGGTAGGTTCGCACACAAGGAAGACATAAGTGCGAAGTGCGAAAGCCGCGTTGCCACTCAAGCGCTACCACAGCCTGCACTAGTGTGATGATGAAGTTATTGTTATATGAAGTGATAGGTACCTTGCAGTAATATCATTTCCTTCTTGAAGCCGGATCGATGTTGTAGTGCACATTATAATATTCAATTACGTGCAAGTGTAAGCTCCATAACTCAAGACGTTAGCAATAGCTCGCAGCGAACTCTATCTATGTTGCGAACTTGCTTCAAGTTTCTCCATCAATAATAACTTGATACTATTAACTGCAAGTTGCCGTCCGCCGGAACATGCTGTAATTGTTAGCGTACGATTAGACGTTCAGGCGAGATTACCTTCGACACTTCAAAGCGCTGAAAGTGTGAGTAATCTGTAACTGTGTTTGATCACAATCCGCTGTGTTATAGGACACTCGTATGTCTCGTAAACCAACAAAGTCCTGTCCTGAGTAACCTGGACCAAAATATAATAAAACGCAGTATTTTCGAAATAAGTATGAAAACTGAAATTTAAGCCTGAACATCGAACCTACAGTTCGCATGCCCAAAGCTCACCACCGCCAAGGGGTCTTCGTGCAGATTGAAAAGTGGGTAATAGGACCACGATTAAAAGCCTTCATACAAAATGCGGCAATCTTGTAATATAGCGGAGTCTTTGTCGACGGTCCTTTGACGGCCTTTGACGACAGGAGAGGGAAATGACAGCTTTGTTAGCGTCGGCCTCTTGACTAACAAGTTAATTGTCAGCTGCTCCTTTTGTGAGTGCTTCGAGGGTGATGTGCTCGAGACTGTTACGGTTTGGGAAAGATTACCGTTTTTTGGTGTTAATGTTGATATCTGCGCGGCTGAGATTTATTGTAATTTAAAAAAATGTATATTTTAACCCGATCGCGCAGGTATCTAATGTTTTTACACCAAAACTATGTTATAATTTATTTTTATGAAAATCGTTGAAACTAAAATATTTTTAAATACCTATGAAATAAGATATATACGTATGATAAAAGATGACGCAAATACTGCAAACTAGTCCTGGGGACATCAACGACTTAAGGACCTCAACCGATGTCTTGGTGTGCGATGGTAAAGTGGTAAATAAAGTAAAAGATCTTTCAATAATTCGTAAATATAAAAAAATTACATACGCAAATAAATACCACTTCCATCTTTTAGTTGTCAAATAATACAATAGAGTTATAGTATCTAAGCGGCGGGCTGCCCGCGCCTCGCTGCGGCCGACACTAATGTCTCGGAAGCGGAAGCGGTCGCAGCTCACTGTACACTGCAGTTCGCTCTCCGCTCGCTCCTTCCTGTCGCTGCCACTAATGAATTTTTGCTGGAGTGTTAACTACTCTTGTATTGTCATACTGCGAAATGAGCAGCGGAATTACCTGCTCTGTGTCAGACTCATTGTCTCTTCGCTGCTAAATAAAAATACGAAATGACGACTCACGTACGCTGTGACTGTCTGTTCTATCTTTATCTATTTCGTTATTTCATATCTAGTGAGATGGCCGATATAACCGATCCAATCACAAGTGAAAGTCATACATTATTTAATTTTTAATCATTTTACTTGTAACTCACAAGAACATGAGTGAATATTTCGAACTTTGAAACCTTGGGGAAATGCTATCAGATAAAATCTACGAAACAAGTTTCAAGACTTCAATGTTTTTTTATATTTTTATATTTAAACGATATTATGAAATTTCGCATTCCCAATAAAATCAGGGAAAACCATACGGTATCCATCCCTGAATAAATATTGATCCCAATAGATGGAATAATCTCTTTTGAACGACTGTCGGGCATAAAAACTGATATTTAAAATTTACATTAACATAAGCGAAGGCGCGAGCAAAAATTAGTAGCAATGTTAATTATAAGATCTTCTAATTATAATCAGTGAAAAATGTAGTCGGAAGTGGGAAGTGAAATTGGAGTCGGGCAATAGGTTGAGGCCATTATTGGCTCTCAATAGAACGGATCTGTCCAATTACTTCGCCCTAATTGCTGGCGGTAATTGGGCCATTCCTGCGACGAGCTCGGAATCAGCCTGCAGAGGGCGACATCAATGCAGAATACACCTTATCGCATCGTTTTGCATCAATTGTGAATAATTTTCGTGTTTTCAGACGAGAAACTTTACTTAAAAACCTTAATGGTGGTATTGTTACAGGCTTCATTGATATAGGGCCACCACACTGCCAACGACGAACCGCCCTCATCGAACTTACATTCTAATACAGTAGGTATCCAATTGCCAGTAAACAATCGAGGATATGGGTTATATAAACGTTGGCCAGCGCTCTACAAATATTAGCATCTTGCCGCCACGTAACATTATTTACGAAAGCGCTAATATGAAAGACATCTTATATTCCACTTTACACAGTGATAAACTCTCAGAGATCTGCATATTAACAAGGTCAGTTAGGCAGCGCCGGGCGAGCGAGCTATCCTCAAAGCAAACTAGCTCTCGCAGTGAAACTAAGCCGACGAACTACAGACGTAACACAAACTGAAATTGATTTAGCCGATGACTGGGATCTTGTAAGTTGCCAACAGCGAGTTAAGATATTTGCATGTATTTGGTACGTTCCGACTGCGACCGTGTCACTAGCGCTTGCGGCGACGACGGTGACAACACTAGTGTGCATTTGTAGGACAATTTGCATTATTTGTTGAACAAACAAGCCGTTAGTAATCTTTAAATACTGGTACGTACAATAGTATGAACTGACAGTAGACGTGTAAGAGAGAATTAAGATATTTGCATATATTTGAGACGTTACGACACCAATGTGTCTTTACAGGAAAGTTTCAATAATTTGTCCAATAACGAAACCGTTTGAATCTAACATCTTTCTTGTTTTTTTAGCAGAGGAAAGATCGATAGAGGGTAGATCGATTCTACCCGAGACGTTTTTAGTTTCGCACGTCGCGGCGATCATGACTCGTTGTGATCACGGCCCATTTAACTGGATCGAAATATCGACTAAACAACAATTCGTCGTTTATCGTGGTACATACTCGTTGAAATATATTATCAAGTGATAGAGTCCAATTAAGGAGTAGAAAAAAAAGCATTTTATAAAACAGCAGTTTGTGAGCTGAGATTACAATATGCAAAATTGTTGTTTAAGAATAAAGCTAAGTGTCGTATTGTTTTGGATCTAATCATCAGCATTATCATTCATTTGTTTTAATGCAGTTTGTATAAGACGACAATTCTTTCATTCAGGACGATTGTACCCTTAAACTAACAAGATATGGAGAGCCTACAAGTGAAGTTGACTACGCAGTCTCGAAATTGATACGACATCATAACAACTCAATCGTAGTCGAGTATAGAGGCTATGATTGTTGTTATAGTGTGTTTCTCTATTCACACGTCAACATACACAATACCAGTGGAACCTTCGGTTAACTTACATTCTTTACTGCTGAGTAAAACTATTGTTCAAAACATATACCTATCCACTTACGATTAACAAATTGGCAAACTGAATTTTTAAAGTAATAAAAATTTTTAAATAAAAATAGAACCGACTCAAAACGCACTAAAAAGTAAAATATAACTGTGTCATTTAGTTGCTTTAATTTACTTAAGCATATCTAGGAGTCGGTGCCAGCCAAGGATTCTACTTTAAGGAAGTTACCTAGAACCCACAAACTGCTTTACTACGTAAAATAAATGTTCCTTAAACTTGGCTGGCACAGACTTCATACTGGCACAGACGTTTTGAGTCGGTTCTATTTTTATTTAAAAATTTTTATTTCTTAATTTTTAGTGATTTATCGCCATGTATCGTACTCGTACTATACTTTCATAGTAAAAAAGCTACCGATTTCGAGACAAAAACCGAAATAGCGTTCCAAAAACATATGGACCGTATGCCCTTTCTAATAAAAAATAAAATCGGACTGTAAAAAGACTGGTCAAACTTTTAAAATAAAAATAAGTAAAGCTTATTCTCCTTCTTGCTGCAAAAAGCTTTACAACGCATTGCATAAAGTTCTACTCAGATAGTAGATATAATGATGGCGGTGCGTTCGAGGCAACCCTTGCCGAGAAAAGACATTTTCTCTCAAGAATAAGCAGATTACAACTTTTAACGAGCGCTCTTTGCACTCACTTATTCCCGGGAATTCATTAAAATAAGAATTTAAACCTATCCCCAGGCCATTAAGGACTTGCCGATTTGTAATTCCTGTTGTGAAATTCTGAATTATTGCTTTTAAAATAACAATTACTCGTCGTATTTTAACGAGGCACTTAGCTTTGTGACATTTCGAGGTGGTGATAATAAAAAGGATGCTGGGGCCGAATTTACTGCGTGCTTCTAGTGCTTCTATCTCAGAAGACATTTAGACCATCGAAATTTTATACTCTATATTAGTACTGTTAAATATTTTAAATATTTCACAAAAATACAATTCATGACCATATTTTGTAAACACTCATATTTTAGATATTAACTAACTATTACTCGCTACATCGTCTAGGAGATATTTCTCCTGCCTTAATATATTCTCGTAGCAATTTAAAAAATTGACTTCCTTTCATAATTTACAATATTTTGATCTGTTTTTCTATTGATCCATCTATTTTCCGAAACTACTAAACAAATTTTAATACGACTTTCACAAGATTAAGCGTAACTTGGAGTAATATATTGTTTCGATTGCGAATGGAAAAAAAGGTCTCGCGATCGAAATATGATGTAAAATAATGAAAGGCAGCTAGAGTTTTAATCTCGGAGAGCTGTTTAATTAGTTGTGTAATAATCAGTTTATCGCATACAAAAGAAGTCCAACATTAATTAGAAGCGGGCACGGGCAGGTGTACAAAGACGGCTTATCCCACTCGGGGATCTCTTCAGTCGACCTTTCCCTAGCTGAAAACTGAATTTAAGAGATGTGGGTAGGATGTTAATACGAGGAAGGTTCTATATATAACAAATACATGTGATTGTACACATGTAGGGAACATATACAGTGTGATGGATCAAGTAATAAAGTGATAACTTTAATATTAAGTAGTCGCTCGTTACTGCCTCCTTGGCGTAGTGGTTAGCCTGTGGCTTCGTTCACCAGGGCCTGGGTTCTGCAATCCTAAGTCTGGTTATGGCATAATTCTGTAAATTCTAAGCCGTGCCTCGGAGAGTACGTTAAGCCGTCGATCCCAGTCATTATTATCATCATCATCTTATAGCGATCGTTAGTTAATTAAACATTATCGTTAGTTAATTAAATATTACCCAAACATTATAGCCCGATCTTAAAAGTGATCAGATGTCTTCTTTTATGCATCCCATACACCAAGCAATATCATCATCAGCATAGTCAAGGGCCGTTATAGAAGCAGACCACTCTCATTATAGGGAAGGGCATTTGGAGTATAACTCTTGACATGCTTACCAACTAGTGTTGGCGATTATTGTAAGATGGTGATGTAGATTGAAAAAGAATCAAAATGTAATTATACGACTAACCCACAAGTATATCTATAGATACTCGTTTCAAAATGTAATTATACGACTAACCCACAAGTATATCTGTAGATACTCGTTTCAAAATGTAATTATACGACTAACCCACAAGTATATCTATAGATACTCGTTTCAAAAAGTAATTATACGACTAACCCACAAGTATATCTATAGATACTCGTTTCAAAATGTAATTATACGACTAACCCACAAGTATATCTATAGATACTCGTTTCAAAAATCTCTTGTTGAAATGAAATTAAATGCAGATAAAGTATAAAACGTAGCGCAAAATTTCCGGATACTTTATTCTATTTTTATAACAAAAAAAAGTGTGAGCAAAGAAACACTTTCCGACACAATCAGTTCCGTTTTAAATGAGGGTAGAAATGTGTGCGGAATATTCAGCACAGGTCCATGTTTGCCCTCAGCTCCTAGCACAGCGCTCTGCGCAAACAAACCTAACTAAACATAACTTGGCGAACATAAACACGATATAAATATTTCAAAACATAACCTATTCCTTTACACATTTACATAGAATATTCCAAAAGCAAGTACTTTTAAAAATAACGTTACAAGTTTTACCTTCTGCTACTAAAATTATCAATATTATGTTTTACTATTTTAGTTAAAGTACGAGTATATCTGTTTAAATAGATATTCAAATCAGAGAGATAGGGAATATATTATTCAATTCAATATACAATTTTAAACTTTTTTTTAGAAATTATACGTGTTCTTCTACTACTATTTTCGTCGCAAGTTATCTCAAAAATGAGATTCATCACTCCTTGTAGCAGATGAGATATTTGGAGCTCAGAAAAAGTCTCAAAGGAAATTAAAGCAATATTTGAGCTTAGATGCATTGCATGCGTGCAGTGTACTTGCTTGGATTTGTTTAGAATTAAACTTTATGATGCATCACAACCATGTAATTAGAAACTCATCGTTACATTCATTATAACATTGACAATTATACCATCTAATTATACCTCAATGTTACAACGCAAATTATTTATTGAGTATCTTATTGTCATTGATAAATAGACTACATAGTTAAAGGGAGATTGAATTCAATGAAATGGTAAATGCATCTACGGGTTTAAGCGATCAAGGCTAAATTCACTGAAGTAGATAATATATTAGCACACAAAATATGGCCTTATAATTAGAAGTTTGTACCCGAGCGCACGAACAATAGTACACAAGTACAGCAGTAGTTACACTACACTCACAAAGATGAAACTTCACTATCATCGAATTCCAATTCAAAGTGGGCCATAAAATAGGGAGGCTTCAAAGGATCTAATTTACATAGGTAAATTGAAATCCCGATCGTATTTACGCGAACTACCCTCATATACCTACTTAGGAGTAATTTTGAAAGCGACGAAATGTCTTTGTGAACTTGTGACAAACAGTGTCGGATGTTTACTTTGAAGAGATCGATGTCGCTGCGAAACGGTAAAACGTGACGGTGACGGCCAACGACGAGTCGACGCGCGAAGGTATAGGCATTGTCAGATGAAAATATGTTTATACATAGTACAAGTTCATCAGAAGCTCTTTGAAACTATATATAAAAGCATAGTTTCTCATTTTACGATGTGGACGCTACCGAAATTACTGATGTTGAGAAATTGGGAATAATGGGAAATGACCGTGGCTCGAATAGTTCGTTAAACCTTTGGTGGTGATGATCACTAACATGTGATAGAGATCGTTACACATATGATCTACAGTCACGGAATGTCCTGTGTAAGCGTCGAAAATGACGCGACGCGACGAACGCGATTAAAACAACGGTTTATTCTACTTTTGACCTATGTAGCAGTCTTGCTGCGAGACGCGACGTAATGGGCACCTGTGTGTCGCATTACGTCGCGTTTGTCGCTTAAGCAGGTCACCCCGTTAATCATGCACCAGAATTGTTTTAATACATTGTAACTACCGCAAAGGTATGTTTCAAAGTTAGGAATCCATTTAAGTTTCAACAAACACAATACGTTTCAGTTATTCACGCTGTGTTATAACTAATTCGGAATTCATCTCCGTGATCAAAAGCAAAACGCTTGCGAGTAAATATTTATACGGCTGTAATTCACAACGGCGTCACATGCATGCTGCATGCAAAGCGGATGACACAAATAATGCACAAGTTACTCGGATGCGAGCCGGACCGTTACTGCGGATGTGCGGCCCGCGGCACAAGATATAGCGGGGCAGTATTACAGTGACATTGTCAAGATTACAGCTTGTATAGCTCTAGTAGAATGTGGTTGTGTAGTGAACCTGAAGGCTCTTTCAAGCGATTTCGATGTTCGTTCGTTGATTTATTGTTGTAGTCACTACTTACTCAGTTTCACAGACAAAACTCTTCCCAGAAGTGACAAGAATCTGCCTAAAAGAGCAGGCATGAAACAACAATTGTTCTCTTTTAAAATATTAAAATTCAACTTAATATCTTAATTGATAAACGTGAATGACTGTATTGCTTGACATGTGTCAAACATTCAAACTTAAATGACAAAAAAGCCAATAGACCATTCTCCTCAATCACTGATAAAAGCAAATACAAATACAAAATGATATAGCCACTGCGTCCTTTAAAGCTATTGAACTATTCTACAACGGTGTTTTTATAACATAACAGTGTGAGTTTCGATTTCGTCTCTCACTCTCTCAAGCAACCATATTAGGCATAGAGAAGAATTCAAACTGACTGTCGAGTTATAAAACAAACAGAATAATGCTAGTGATTCAAAGCAACCCGCTTAACACTTGTATCTTAACTCCAGTAAATATGAAACTAGTAACTCAAAAGACGCCAGCCCCGCGCGGAGTTGCCTCGTAGGGCGAGGGGCGGGGAGGGTGAAGACAACGTCATCGCGGATTTATAGTGCTGAGGCAGAGTACGCTGCTGTCTTCATTTGTAAGAGCAGTAGTGCAGTCTCACGTCATGCGCTACTAATGTGCAACATACTTGTTCCATGCAGCATACTTGTTAAGGTGGTTATAACTGTATTCGCTTTGCGGCAAGCTGCGGCATCCTCTTTGATATACCGGAAGACTATTGCCCCGCAGGGATAGTATACTCAGTATATTAAATTCATACCTACTGCTAAATAATTGTAATTAGACTTTAGATCAAATAATTGTTGTGAAAAATAATAAAAACCAGTAGTTCTGTTTTAAGTGTCTTATTAACATGTCAAAAAATAACATCTGTACCTCATATGATTTCAAAATATCTAATATTTTCAATATTATTTTAAACACGCTGACCCGAGAGACACAGTTCTGGTCGAGCGTTGGCGAACATCTATTATTCTTTCATTACGAAAGTATTCGGGATGGTGCACAGATATTTTGAGCTTACATTCTCATTCCTATAAATTAAAAAAGATATCAATATCGATCCAGAGTAAAGTATTCACACTTAGCTTTCTTACTTACTTTAATTAATATTTATCTGTACTACATTAAAACTAACATTAAATTTATTATTATTAAAATATTAAGCTGTCAACCAGGCGTTAGGGAGAGAGAATAAATGCCTAGAAAAAGAACTTCCTAGGCAGAATTCTGGGGGAGATAGTGGACAAGAATTTGCGTTAATCTTCAGGGTGTGAAGCCTTTTTGTTTATGTAAGTATGGATTTTTTAAAATTTAAATAATTATTTTATACGCAATAAATGAGCTTGATTACAATTATGATCGTATAATAATTTACATTGATTACGTTGTGACATTAACACTGATACGCGTAATATCAGTAATAAGCTCACATAACACTCGGCAATTACATTCAGTATTAACGAAATAAGTTAATTACAATATTATTAGTAAGTAAGAAATAATTAGATCTAATTATAGTTATGATAAAGTTAATTAAAATGAGAGATTTTTTGACAGTAGCCGATTAACAAATTATACCTCAACGGAAGGTGAATTATGAATGATTGCTGTATTTAGTACATATATTACCTTTCGGTATTTTTAATATTTGTCACATGCAATTAGCCTGTAATTTAAAAACTAAATAATAGGGGTTACAGAATGAAATTGCCGTTTTATTGTAATAGGTACTTCGAATTGACATAGAACCTTCATGGTTTAAGATTTTAATGTGAAACTTTTTTCATACGGTACCTGTGTAGTTTTTCTTTTAAAAAATGTGCAACATTCGATATCAACTTTCAGTTGTTTTTTTTATTCAGCTTAGACAATAAAGATGGATACTTCGAAAATTCGTGTAATTTTTGAATACGAGTTCCGACGCGGAACTAACGCGGCAGAAACAGCTCGCAATATTAATGTTGCGTTGGGAGAGGGGCGATTTTGGTTTAAACGCTTTCGTGATGGAAACTTCGATTTGAAGAACGAACCACGTGGAAGACCACCCACACATGTGAATAACAATGATTTGAAAGCGATGGTGGAAGCCGATCCGAGGCAAACTACCCAGGAATTAGAGGCATGGTTTAACTTTACTTTACCAACAATATTGACTCATTTGCGTCAAATCAATAAAATAAAAAAATATGAAAAATGGGTGCCTCATGATTTGACTGATCTGCAGAAAGAAACGCGTGTTGAAACTTGCGTTGCCTTGTTGAATCGATACAGAAATGAAGGAATATTGAATCGAATTGTGACATGTGATGAAAAATGGATTCTTTACGATAATCGTAAGCGGAAAATGCAATGGCTGACCCCAGGTCAAACGCCATAATAATGTAATGGTAACTGTTTGGTAGTCTCAACGTGGTGTTCTTCACTATAGCTTTCTCCGATCTGGTCAAGCAATAACGGCAGATGTCTACTGCGCCAAACTCCGAACAATGATAGCGAAACTAGCAGTGAAACAGCCCCGACTTATGAACCACTATTGCTCCATGATAACGCGAAACCTCATACAGCACGAGAAACCGTTTTAACTTACCCTCCATATTCGCCAAACCTTGCTCCAACGGACTACCATTTTTTTCGTGATTTGGACAATTTTCTACGTGATAAAAAGTTTTCTTCTCAGGAGGCAGTGCAAAATGCTTTAACACAATTTGTCGAATCTAGATCACCAGAGTTCTATCGCAAAGGCATAAATGAGCTTCCTATTAAATGGCAGTAATGTATAGATAATAATGGTAATTATTTTGATCAAATAAATATGTTAAATTTAAAATAAACGAATTTTTATCTTTCAGTACAAATCGGCAATTTCATACTTTAACCCCTGATAATTAAAATAATATTTTAGAATAGCTCGTGCTCCGTGGTTTCACCCGCGTTGTTCCAATCCCCGAGAGGAAACTGGTATTAGAAGTAACCTATTTTTATTCTAGACTATAATAAATATCTCCATTCCAATTTAATAGGTGCAACGTGAATGAAAACGCAAGAGTAAACATACACAAAAAAATTTATTCTTTTAATATTAGTATGTTTTTTATAATATAGCGTAGATCGATTAAACAATCACTTTAGCGCAAGTATCTCCCTTATAGCTACAGTTTTATGTCATCCTTATAACATTTCGCCTCTCGACGTAGAAGGTGCGCCACTCGTCTAGGGGAGGGACATAAAGCTTTCACCCCCAAACGCTATAAAAGTGGCAGAAGCAAAAATAAATCGAAAAATAAATAATAGCCAGCGGTGGCAGGCCATGCTGCAACTGTATATTTTGGGATGAAATAAATCCACTTTTATTTTGAACAATGTTTTTGAACGGAATTAATTGAACCGTAAAAGAAAATGGCCGCAGGTGATAACTGCGAACTGCGCCCGTCAATCGTTTACGATGTTTTTACTTGAACAAATATTCCGCGTTCCAAAATATCATCATATTTTTGTGCGGCAGCATGAAGTGCGACTATCATTTAGCGATGGATGGTATTGCTAGTATGTTACTTCCTTAGCGTCGATGTTTAAAATTATCTTATCATTATATGATTTTTAACCGACGAAAAAAAAACGGAGCAGGTTCTCAATTCGATACGTATATATATTTTTTATATATATTTATTGATATCCTGGGGAAATTGAAGGAACTCTTCAAATTTTGGAGGCACGCTTGCAGCGATTTCAGTTTTTGTCTCGGTATCGGTAGTTTTTTGGCTACTAGTGCCGTATAATATACTATGACAGTATAGTACGAGTAAGTTACATGGCGATAAATCACTAAAAAGTAAGAAATAAAATTTTTTAACAAAAAATAGATCCGACTCAAAACGCACTAAAAATAAATGGCACCGACTTTATAGATATGCTTAAGTAAATTAAAGCAAGTACACAAGTAGATATTCTTTACTTTTTAGTGGGTTTTGAGTCGGTTCTATTTTCTGTTAAAAAATTTAATTTTTCATCGTATCCGTAACTTGTAGGTGAAATGTTTCAGAAAACGTCAGTCCTCCTGATTTCTAACCCATTAATAAGAAATATGCTGCTTCGGAAATTAATCATCTTCTAAAATCATTGTAAGACGTTCGTCCGGTATTCAATTAAGTTACTAAATACGAGTAATTGTTGTTTATTATTTCCTACTAGAAAAACAATTCATTCATTCGTACCCAAATAGATAAAGCACCGTTCTCGATGAACTCTCCCAGACAGCTGACAGCTGACATTATCGTCACATTTCATTCAATTCACATAATATCTTGACAAATTGCATACTAAAACTTTCCTCAGTGTCCTATCTATCTATTGGTGTCAACCGCATGACGGTCTGTTCAGTTGACTGTGAGTTTATCGCGAACAGACAGACAGGCAGATGCTGCATGGGACTCTTTTATAATAATTATGGAAGGATAAGAGTAAAGAAGGATGACAGAATATTTATCGAGCGAAGTCTGGAGAATCAGTCATAAGTCGTAAAGAAATGGAAAAGAGTTTATTTTTGTAGAGTTTTGACTCAACTAAGCAAGCGAAGGTTAATTGTGTTTGGTATATCGTGTGCACGTCTCGCACGTCTCGCACGTCTCCCCGCATGCAGACGGAGCCTCACTAAACGGCAACGGCTAATGAATGCAATTCATTAGTGCTGTATGCGGCCAGCGCGTAATACGGCCACCGCCTGTGTAATGGAGGTAAGTATGCGCTTTGTAGTTCACATTTGTCTTGTCTCGGAGCGCCGGAGCTTACCGAGACCCGCCTGGATCTCGGGGACGTTATGTGGGATTCTCGTAAGATTACGCCCCGGACTAAGCAATCCTAAGTTTAAGTGCAGACTGACTAACTTACTAACATTTAAACGAATTGAAATAAAATATTTTAAAAGCACTAATATAATGTCATTTTTATTACATTTTTGAGACAAATCAAACTATGTATCTACAATTAAAGTACATTCAAAAGTATTTCATAATAAAATACATCTTGATGTTGACTTGACTATATACCGTTTTAAGAAAATATGTTATAAAATTATTATTATAAAAACAAAAAACCCAACTGCTTGGAAGTAATGAACTGAAAAGAGAAAAACAAGGATCACTATATATATATATATAAAATTCTAAATACTTTATGGTGCTGCAGGTGTGGACAAAATAGTTTACTACCTGGGAAAGAAAGACCTACCAAAACTACGTTTGTCCCCACCTGCAGCACCATAAAGTATTTAGAATTTTATATAGATATAGTGATCCTGGTTTTTCTGTTTTCAGTTCATTACTTCTAAGTAGTTGGGTTTTGTTTTATAATAATAATTTTATTTGAGACTTTTTAGTTTTAATTTGTGGTATAGAAATGAGTCGGTACACTTGATACACTTTTTGACATTGCTTGTTGAAACAGTAATATAAAAATGATATGATATTTATATTTATGAAATGGTCTTTTTACGAGCTTTCATTTGATACCCATATTGCTAGGATAAAATAAAAAATGCACACGTCCCCCCTTTTTTCCCCCAATTACAGTCGCCATTTTGAAAATTCATATAGCCTATGTCACTTCCACAATTTAGCCGAATTAAACGACATCTCACATGTCAAAATCCATTCAGCCGTTTAGGCTGTAGCGCGTGCCGAAGGATTAAGGAATGGGCATACATTCATACATACATACGCTCGCAAAACATTACCCTCCTTCTGACGCAGTCGGGTAAAAAGTAATGAGTGACAAAATAATTTAGTATAACAACTATTAGGACAATGTCCGTCAATTTAAAGCATAATATATTGGCTTCATCCAGACACTGAAACAATATCAAGCCAAATTGGTAGCACATTAAACATGGCAGCAGTAAACCATCAAAACCTTTTTTTCAAGGCTCTTATAAAAAGTATTGAAAATATTTTTGATAGATTTTATTTTTAAAGAAAGGTATGTTTGACAGTCACATAATGAGATTATGCAATCTTTATAAGCTTGTATAATTAGTAATTAGTATTAGAATGTGCAATACATAGCACATCGGGCGGACAAACGACCGCAGCGCTCGCTAATGGCACTAACGAATCACATTCGTTAGCCGCCCGCCGCTCCTGCTCGCCGACGAGCTCGCCGACGAGCAGTTACAGCGGCAGCGCATTGTTCATTTTGGTTATCCAATTGATTAACATAATAGAATATTTGAATACTCTCGACCCACTGTTGCAATCCACAATTTGTTGCCATTTGCTTAATTTATAGCACTAATAGATTTTGCCAGCGGCTTCGCTCGCGTTTAAATGGATTTTGTCGACCAATTTAATACTGGACGACCGCCTAAATAAATAATAAATGTTAGGTACGCAGGGTGTCTATATTCTTCTCATAGTATGTATTTCATTAGGATCGATTTTAGTAGAAATCGAGAATTCGATTTGATTAAATTAAAAACAAATCATTATTATCTATAAGTGACGAATAACTTAACATCTTTGATACGTTCGTCATCCCTACTAGCCTAGATAAAAAAATCACTTGCACTTACACCTATAAATCCATATAATTTTGGGTAGACGAATCGTTAGATGTAATAAATTGTGATAAAAAAAGATCTCCGCAGGGTTCTCAGTTTCAATAAGATTAAGGGTATAAAGTATCATGAGGTATAATAAAAAGGTGTCAATACGTTAATAAAGAAAGGCACACGCATCTGGCACCTCAGACGCGTGTACGAGTTGTTCTCAAGAGTCCTGAGGTCGTCTCGGGTGTCGGTTCAACGACTTCCTGCACGCCGGGCGAGCAGGACTCCAAACGACTTTAGCTTGAATTTAGCAACATTAGTATAGACGGCTGATATATGGGGGTAACATTGAAATTTTTATTACCCTTTAACTTCACGTAATTTCAGAACTTAAATTCAAACAGTAATTGTAGATAAACCCCTGAGGTAACAAATGTATCAAATTATATTTAAATAATAATATTCAATATACGAGTATATTATAGAACTCAACTATTACTTGCAGCCTAGCAATATAAACCTATACAATATTATTGCAATGCATATTTACCGGTCAGGAAAAGTTTTGACAACCAGTCACAAAAACGTTTCCACCCTCCACGCGCCGAATTTTAAAATGCGTGTTACGAAAGTTTTCATTTTTACAAGCTCTCATTTACATCGCTGTGTCCATTTATATCTTTGTTTACAGTTGAATGTAAATAACCCGTTTTTAAGCAATTTCTGATATTAAATTGTGAAAGAATTTTAATATGCACAATTTTATTGGGAATTTATGTCATTTTGCGATTTTACGTCTGTTTTTGTTTTAACAGAGCTTGTATCGAGTGTGTTGAGTGGCTATCGGAACAGTGCGTACAGAAGTTGACCACGAATGGTTTTATGGCCCCACTTGCGTAAACTTTAGTAATAAAACTGAACATTACGCAAAGTCGGAACCATTAATATTACACCTGTCTAACGTACAGGGCGGTCATAATTACAGCGCTTAGCTTCACTTCGGTATAGTTTTGTTAAGTTGGCAACAATGTTCCGTACACGGTTCAATACAAAACAAACTCATTTCAAACTAACCTGTGTAAGGACGAAAGAAATGAAAACTTTCATCGAAGTAAATTAGTCTAATAACTGGTTTATTAATACAGAATGCTAGATATTTTTTTAAAGCCTCTGTAATTCACGAGGGGACGCACTTTATCATTAAATACAAGTTAAAAAATGAAGTCCCCCGCCACGTTTGTCTGTCAGTTCGCAATAAACTCAAACACTACTGAACGCACTGTCATGCAGTTACTGACAGATCGACTGATTCCCGAGGAAGGTTTTAGCATATAATTTATTAAGGTTCAGTCTATATTGGCTGAAATATGACTTTAATGGTTGTAAGAGCTGCACGGCCTGGGAGCTTTGATTGAAAACTCCATTCATTTGAGATATAGCAAAATAATGTATGGAAGGATTGTTCCTCTTTGTTAGGACTAAAAAAGCTTCCATATTATATTGCATCATCACTTATCATCAGGTGTGTGTCAAGGAATAACTTGTAATAAAAAAAAATCCTTATTCCTACATGGACAACTATCATCAATAACAATCGACTGTTGTGCAGCATTAGCATGAGGAGCATCGCGGTGAAACAAAGTCATCAAAGTCTTGGGTATCTCTTTTTCTCCTTCCTTAGAAGGAGATATAACCTTTTTTATGTCGGGGATTCAAATGTGACGCATTTCACGTTAATTACTTAGTCAGTACTAGTTATCGATATCAAACCGAACCCTTTCGACTCACAGTCATACGAGCTTCTTTGCGATCGCGTCGGTAGGTTGGTAGTAGTAGCAAGGATGAAGTGTAAGGGGGGAGGGGGTGGGTAAAGCGTTAATTGCTGCGTTCAGCGCTCGCTCGTACAAGTGTGTAGTTCGGCCGAACTTACCTTTTTATAGCCTAACTCTATTAACTACCTATCTGTTTCTTTATATCTCTATAGTTATTGTATGGATCTGTGGTCTCAAATAAACAATTATTTATACCTTTCTTCTTTTCAGAGAAGGGAAATCTTTTTAAACAGGAGTTCATATCATCATTATCAGCCTATTTTATGGCCAGACCTTCTTTTTTAATAGAAGAAAAGTTATGGAGCGTAAAACCACCACGCTACTCCAATGCGGGTTGGTGTGTTTAGGGTTCATTAACGATCACTATCAGAATATTTAATGTTTTGACTATAGTGACTAGCTCGAGGGCTTGATTTTTACTGAAATTTTTTTGGAAGAATGATAACGCAGAATGATTCCACGATCCGACCAGGGAACCGAACCCAGGCGCTCATGTTCAAAGCCACACAGGCTGACCACTGGACCTGCGAGACAGTCGGTGTTTACATCAGAACACCACAGGGCCAGGTCTCCCTTTATAGAGCAGGAAATGTGAAACCACTGCTCCACAACCAGTTTACATCGATAAATCATTAATTTAAAAAAGCAAGAATAACACGTCATAGAGGGTGCTTGTGTTAACGACGAAGTCCATTGTATTAGTGTAAGGCAGTGTTGCGAGTGTTGCGAGGCGCGCGGGCGAAGAGGTCGTTAATTAAGGTGTTGGAGTCGGCAGCGGCGGACGGTAACGAGCCAGGCGCGACCTTCTCGCGGCGACCTTCGCACGATTAGTGGTTATTATGCCTCGCGGTAGCGTTGTTCTACGAACTCTCTATGTCTCTCTATCTATTGTCATTTTTGTAACCGAAGTTTCGTTACCAGTTACGAACATGGAATTTTTTTTTGTTTCTTTGATAACCAGCTATGAAAACGGAATTATTTTTGTCGTTTTCGTAAGCAAGTTTCGTAACCACCTACAAAAGCAGATGTTTGTATCCATTTTCGAACCTGATTATTAATTAGGAAAAATTTGGCCACTTTCATAACTGCCTACAAAAAACGACTCATTAATTACGTTTTCGTAGATGGTTATGAAAGGAAGACTGTTCGTAACTGGTTACGAAACTTCGGTTACGAAAGTGGATTGAACCTAACTAACCTACTTGCAGTCGCGATTGTTTGCAAAATATTTTTTTTAACATCAGCCTATTAACGGCCTACAAATGTGCCAAGTCTGCCCCTTTATAGGAAAGGGGTATATACCTACCACCGCCACCACGCTGCTTTACAGCAGGTTGGTGGGCTTAGCGTCATAATGTCTTATTAATAACGACTAGTAGTCGCCCGCGCCTTCGTCCGCGTGAAAATCTCTTAGGTACCCTTCCAATTTTAAAGACAAACTTTCATACAAAGTGTGCTCATTCCCCGCTCCCCCTCTCAATTTAATTTTTTTATAGTTTCCCGTCAAGCAATATCCTACGCCCTGTCCCGTGTACTAAAGATCTACATTTTCATTAAACATTGTACGACATTACAGTACATTAACATTAACAATATATATTTATGGCAAGCTGATTGGTATAAATTGATATTAAATAGTCTATAAGACTCTTGAGTCTAGCTGTGATAACTCGGGTAATATATACAATATAAATATAAAATATAGCCTATAACACTTACCGATAACGTAGCATTCTACTGGTGAAAGAATTTTTAAAATCGGATCAGTAGTTCCGAAGATTAGCCCCGACAGAACTTTATTTAGATACAAACATACAAACTTACAAACTTTACCTCTTTATAATATTAGTATAGATAATACGGTAATGGAAATGAGAATTTGATCTTTGTTCAATTTGTTGGCCATAGAAGACCATATCTATACTATTAATATAAAGCGGAAGAGTTTGTTTGTTTGTTTAAACGGGCCAATTCTATAGATTTTCGTCTCGAATTGTAAAATTATTTTTGTTTATTGTAAAAGACTCAAAAGCTTGCCATAAATATATATTCTTAATGTAAATGTACTGTAAGATCGTACAATGTTTTACAAAAATTTAGATCTTTAGTACACGGGACGGGACGGAGGATATTGCTTCACGGGAAATTAAAAAAAAATAAATTGAGAGAAAAAAAAGAAAAAAAAGAAATTCAAAATTAAATTTAAACTTTAAATTTCTTGGAGAAAAGAAAATCTCGGGGCCTCGTAATCGAAGACATACTCGTAAAAGCTAACCACAAGACCAACGAGTGGCAACGAGGCCATCATGTTTTACTGTGACATCGTAGCTCAAAAACTGCTGGGTCTAATACGAACTAGTAACATATTACAAATAGACAAAAAAATTGAATGAAGAAACTTCATTCAACAGAGAAGTTGTTATTGGGAAAAACTTCTGTACAATGAAAAACGAATTAGCCCCGCCGAAAACGTCAACATTTTCCATTTTAATGAAAATATTTTTGACGAAAATTAAGTAGAGTATATTAGCATTGTTACTAAATAATTAGTGATATCAATTCATTAGATCATAAACAATATTATAAACCTGACCCATACATTCTGGTGAACATAGATTAAACAGCTTTATTAGAAGTATCGATGTAAAATGAGTATTTAGTTAGCTGTAAATTATAATATTATTATCAAATTATAAATCAGGCATGTATTTTCAATATTGGTGTGAAAATACATTACACAATTTTTTTCGATACACTGATAATGAACACCCTGCTGTACTCGTGACACATGTTTATATTCTTGTTCTATCTTTACCACTCAATGTTTATATGCGTCACTACTTAGAGCTGATGTGAGCTTGTTAAGCCAAGCCACTCATTACCAGCCGGCGAGCTAACTATAGAATGATATTGTAGCTTCAAAGCCAGAGTCAGTAGTATTTTATACAAATTTTTTGTATGGTAGTGTTATATTCCACGCTTCAGAGAGCAATTAAAGGCCACCTGTTAAGAAACCCTGCTGTGGTCATTAAGCATAGTATTAAGGTCATCCAGAGAATCGGCCATGATCACAAACCGCAGTTGAATGAGATAATCGTCATTGATATTGATACCAAGTTCATTCCCGTCCAAGAGCTTAAAGACGTCTTCCAATGCGGCGGTAAATAGCTTCGGGGAGATCAAATATCCCTGCCGCACTCCTCGCTGCAATTGGATTGGCCTCGTAGTCTTATCCTGTATGCGGACTGACATGGTGGCGTTTTCGTATAGGCACTGCGATGCTTGGATATACCGATACTCGATTAGGCATCTCTGCATTGCCCTTAACACAGCTCAGGTTTCCACCGAATCAAAGGTCTATGGTACTTAAGTCTGGTAGGAAACTGACTAGAAGTCATCAAATCTACGAGCGAGACGATTCGTGATGACTCTAGAGAACAACTTGTAGACATATCTCAAGTCTGTATTTCTTAAGTAAGGTATTGTCATCTTTTTGTAGAACAGAACCACCACTTGCAAGTGCCACGCCTCAAGAGTCTTGCCCTCGTGAATAACCAAGCACCACCACCAAATAAAGTAAAGCAGAACGTTATAGTTTTGTCCTGAAAACAGTTTCTACAGCAAAATAAGGATGTATATAATTCGCGCTAAAATTTTATCTATGTTCTATTAAATAAAGCAAATAAAAGAGTGACATAGGTATCTGTTTGTTTACTAAAGGCCTTCCTAGAATGCGCTGTGAAAAATAAGGCGGCTGAAGAATCCCCTAATTAACAGCATTAACATAAAACAACTGTGCCGCCGCGGGCGGAGGACGCCGCCTCTCATTACTGCGTTATTTATTTCAATCACGTTTTAATGATGTTTTTTTTAAAATATTTGTTTTTCTTGAGTGCGAAAAAAGCGAGGAAAATTTTCCGTGACACGTTGTTGTTCGGACACCATTAAAACATGGCTGAATTAGCATCTTCTGGACAAGAGCATTTCAACTTCAACTTAAGCTTCGATGCAACAAGCATGCTTGATTGATTACATTAATGCTTAATGATAACACACGTTATTTATATATACTAGTGTGTTTATTATATTAGTATAGATTGGCTGAAAAAACTTTGTTTTAACACGAAAATTTGAATCTTTATAACTATCGTATCGGAATCGTGAAACCATTACTTATGCATTAAAACAATAATTGTAAGAATTCTATCCGAAAAACTTATTTTTTTTAATTATTTACAAGTGAGCCCTTGATTGTAGGATCGCAACTACTCACGGCGAAAGCATCCCACCAGCCAGAGCTGGACCGATTTAGAAAATTTTTATCGGCTCTGCCGAGAATCGAATCCAGGATATCGCTCTTATAAATCCACAATGCATACCACTGTGCCACGGAGGCCTTCAATACCGACCAACTAAAGGAAACCCGTAAAATTAGCAAAATACACAAGACAGCTTTCATATTGAGAAACTAGCATAAGCAGCTTAAAGTCCAATAAAATTGACTACATATATTAACTAATTTTTCAGTACCTACCAACGAAAACTAAAATAGCATACATAATTGAATCCGAGTAACAGTGTACAACTAGCAAAACTAGCGATTTTTAATTTAAAATCCACGAGAGCAATGTTACGGGCCCGGCTGAAGGCTATTCATAAGTAAAGTACACCGAGTAATGTAATTTGAGCTCAGTGTTTGCTTCATAAATAGGTAAGTACATACGAATTAAAACAAAACAACGTTTTTTTGTTCATTGTGTAACTAAACTCGTGTAGCTTGAAAGAAGTTTGCAACAAAAAACGTGAGCGAGTTGTAAATGGGGGTTGTTTACAGCGTCTTGAGAAGTTGTCTACTGGAAGGGGTCGGCGCGGTGTACGGGCACAGAGCGTTACTGTGGACGTTCTCCAAATTACGCAACGGAAGGAAAACTGCAGCTCATGTTGAAAGATTTTTGATAGTATCGCATGCTTCTTGTAGATAAAAAGTACCGTATGCGATTCCTTGTGAAAACAGCGTTATGGAACAAAACATTGCCAAATTTCAGTGATTGTTTTACTCACATCAGTGTAGCAGTAGGTATATTGCTTGCCCCGGACACACCTCTGACAAGTTTATGAGTGATAATATGAATGAATTTCATATCATCAATATTATCAATTGGTTTAGTATTATAAAAGGTATACACCAGCCGCTAAGTGTGTAATTTGCTATGAAATTCCAATAAAATGTAAGATGTATGAAAAACTTAATACTTATGAAAAACCTAAGAATTGCCATAGACAAAGTTAAAAATTTTAAATAGCCATAGAAAGGGCAAACTTTTCTAGGTATGTATTTTGAAAATAAGGAAAATGTTTTAATAGCGTCTCAGGGTTCGTGTCAACAATTTATGAAGTTTTTAAAGAAAAACTCGGACAAGTATGAGGTTTCCTTACAATGTTTGTTGGAATTTTACCCCCACCTATTGTGACGGGGGGAATTCCCCTCGCTTGGGGTAGGGGCAACAGGGGGAGAACTTTGTGTTAATTAGGGAATTTTTCAAGCGGTGGTTTTACTTGGACTGCGAAACATTACCGTCATTATGTCGCTACTTACATTCAGGAATAACTTATAATACTTGCGCTGTTTATGCTACTTTATAATGTACCGTTTAAGAGCCCCATACGAAGTTTGTGTTAATGTCTGTAATCAACGGTTTTTATATTACCGGATGATTACGACATATATGACACGTGAAGTTAAGACCAATTTCCACATGAAATTCAGAGGAAGGATCTGAATTTCACCGAAGTTCGAAAGATAATATTAGCTCGGGCTGCTTAAGTTCTTAAAAGTAAGAAAAGCTCTATATTTTATGGCCTGACATAAGATTCCAACCCAGTAATCTGAGAACTAACCTCGTGATATAGTGATACAAAGGCAGGACTAGTATGTCTGTCGTCTGCGCACACGCGTACGAGTATTGAGTGTGTTTTCGCAATTCATCCAACTGAACTAAACTAGACCGCAGTAAACGTTAACTAATTATGGCCAACCTGTATGTTAGACAGGTGTAATATTAATGGTTCCGACTTTACGAAATGTTCAGTTTTATTACCAAAGTTTAGTGATTAAAGTTTAGTCGCAAGCTGGAGGTATAAAGGCGTTTATGAAAACAAACTTTTATTATGTTCTTGAGTAAACTGACTAAACCGGGCGCGAGGCGGACAGTAAAAGATATTAGACGATTAAGTGAAGATTTAAAAGTAAATATTCAGAGGTTGTGCTGTATATTAAACTAAAATAGTAATGATAAAACTTCTTCGAATAAGCACCTACTTCCAGCCTTTTTGCATTCTAAATAAAAGAAATACCCATTTTCATGTTTTTATAATTTTTATTGTTTTGCAAAATTCAACTTGAAAATTTCCGTGATCTACACACTGGGATACCTTGAGGTGTCTTGAGGTGATCACTTTTCTTCCACAGTGAAGTACAGTTAAGTAAAACTCAAATAGAAAGTGTATGACAAACAAGTTAAAATTATATTAGCTTACATTAGTGGGTTCCTAGTTAGTGTAAGGCTTCTTTAGCTTTAAAACTGAATGTTAGTTGCAAAAGAATAAATTGTATACTTAATCTTTATGAGATAAATAGCCTTAGACGTGAATATACAAATGTAAATAATTTAACTTCAAATAATATTTGATACATTCAGATTTTCTAAAATTGAGATTCAAATTATAATATTTAGTAATGTTATTCAAGTTTGTACTAAAAAGTCGAGTGTTTGAACAATAATACACAAGTGGATCTCACACTACCGACGATGGATTGAAGGACAATGTTTTTGCTGAGATTAAGATTTAAGGAAATAGAGATTATAGACCTTTATGAATTAAAATGAAAATCATTACGCAAAGACCGATTGCTGATTCTTCTATCAGAGCTTGACTAGCCACATAGTAAATTTTTTTTTAATATTTCAGTGACACCTACTTCGAAGTCTCTATTGTAGGAGCGAGTTGTCATCTAACGAAACGTGCGTCGTACGCAGGCAGCATACAAGAACAATTTCTTGCATATTCCAGTTGTGTTGTTCTCGAAATCTGTATCTGGTGGGAAGGGGGCACGTACCAACAATGGGGGCATGTGGGGCAAGGCCGCTCTTTGACACGCGCCCGCGGGGCACTATTGTAGGCTTTTTATAGAGCGCGCTATTTGTATTGTTGGCGCTAATCGAGTGCAAGGGTAACCTGAGCGGGGTATCGCTGATGTTGTACGTATTGTTGCTCTCAATTGTCTCATTGTTTGTGATTATCAGACTCATTGTTATTATTTTCTGATTGTGATATGTTGCTATTGATACATTATCAATCGTAAACCAAAGTCTACAAATGTTCTCACACTTAATGTTTACGGCCTGGCACATTGTTGAGCGTGTTGATTCGTTATGGTCTTACATTAAATCAGGTGTGCCATTCGTTTGGTTTGCCACCTACTCAAAGCCACCGAGGTAAGGAATCGCAATACATAATCGAATATACACTATACTCGATTACGTATTGCGATCCCTTATATACGTAACTAGCAGTCGCCCGCGACTTCGTCCGCGTGAAAACCTCTTAGGTACCCTTTTAATTTTAAAGACAGACTTTCATATAAAGTATGCTCTTTTCCCGCTACCCCTCTCAATTTAATTTTTTTATAATTTCCCGTGAAGCAATATCCTTCGTCCCGTCCCGTGTACTAAAGATCTACATTTTTGTAAAACATTGTACGATATTACAGTACATTAACATTAACAATATATATTTATGGCAAGCTGATGTGTACAGCTTGTATTAAATAGTCGATTTCACTTTTGAGTCTAGCTTTCATAATAAACAAAATAATTTATAATGTTGACCCTTATTCAGTACGTATAATATAACACGGAGGAGGTCAACTTAATTTGGACGATTTATGTAATCTATTAGTACGATTGCGACTGGCAATCATTGTTAAATATCTCGGCACGCCTGAGCCTGTCTTTATTGCTGTAAATTTCAATTTCATAGATAAATGAAGCTTCTTCTTCTTCTTTGAGTGACTCTCCGACTTGCGAAGGTTGGCAGTCAGCTTTGTAAACTCCTATCTACCTTTCGCGAGCCGAAATAATTAAATTAAATTAAACTTTGACTTATATAATACGTGTAGTATATTCTTTTAAGTCGAACACACTTTTTGCCAAAAAAAATCCGTGCTGTACGCAAATGGAGTTAGTTACAGAAATGAATGATTTACCGCGCCTCGAGCGGTAGTTCGGCGGGAAGTTCTTTTGTAATACATTACAGCACAGGAAGTTCGCGTTAGCTAAGCCCGCGCTTAGCCCGACGGTCGGCCCCACGCCGACGAAACTCATTTATCATTCACCGGAATGACGCTGTCGATGACATCGTAAAAACGTCGCCAACACGCGCGGCCAGATAGAAAACTTGCACGTTGTGGCACTTGTAGACGTTACCCAACACTTTCAGTGAACACTGGTGATTTGTTACATTTTACAAATAATAATATGCGAATGGCAATTTAAACGGATTTTATATTAGTGCGAATTTAGGTTGTATACAATACAATTGATTAATGTTTTACACTCTTTCCTGTCTGTACTTAATAAAAATTAAGAATTCCTCTATGTAAATACTAATTTATATTATATGCTGTTAAGCGGCATGAAACAAAAATCGAGATGTAGGGTTTATTAAACATATATTTTCAAGTACACAAAATAATATTTAGTTTATTAAAAGAGAAACAATTTCGCCTAAAAATACCATAAAAATTGAGATGGTAACGCTTGGGAGCTTGCTGACGTGGGACGGAGTACAGTTATTTGAAATCAACCAAACCTATCTAACGGGCCATAATGCCAAGCCACTCGCGTAATGTCTATTAATGTAACGCATTCGTAATTAATTAACTGCAGTCAAAGCCGAAAACTGGCAATAATCACCGAATGCATTGCGTCCGCATGTCCTGAGGCACAAGTATATCTGTAATTTCACCAACAATCACACTTTACCGTGTTATGCGATAGGAGGCAAGATGATTGTACTTTCCCGGACGAGCTGTCACAAAAATGTGGGCTACGACTAAAACCTCCGAAATAAGCAATATATTCGTCCCTTTTCTTGCCGAACGCGCCTAGCACGGGCCTATCCTGCGCCGGTACATCAACGCGGGGCGGCAGTAAATACTGCGGTGCTACATAAATTATTAAAAGAGTAGGTATCGTACAAGAAAGGATAGTTTTATTCGCGTCCTGTCCTCGTAAACTGCTGGCTCGCAGATGAAATGGCTCGAGCGGAGACAATGGCTTGCAGCGCAGACCGGCTAATAGGAAATATTTCTTAACAAAAAACCATTGCTTCTTTTTTGTTTTGATTAAAATCAACAGAACAACCAGATGGTAAACGTGAAATCATTGTAAGATAATTTACTGTAACAGAAAATCACTTTGCAGCATAACCTCCGTACTCCCTAGGATAACAATCCGTAATAAGTTCTACAGGCTTTTCGCCTTTAGGTATAGATTATTAAAGGAATAATGAGACTGAATAAAAGCCTAGTAAGAAAATGATTCAAATATTAGTTCATAAATTAACACGGGGTATGAAACTGACCTTAAGTTTTTTATTATAAAGCTTTATTAGGTACTTTGCTGCATTCTTGTGTTCAGTGATTATGCAGTTAAGATTAGACACTAACTTGTCCGTCTCGTCGGTGCTATGGTTAGTCTATGTGGCATCAGATCACGCGGTCTTGCGTTCGAGTCCTGAGTTGGCGGATATGAAATGTCGAGTTTTGTTACTTTCTGTAAAGTCTAACCTGCATTTGATCAGCGTGGTGAATCTAGGCTACGTGTCTATGAGAAGCAAGGACTGTGGCGACCCTGAACATAGGCTAATAATGATGATGAAGGTAATGATGGCAACCTATAGTTAATTCAGCCAATACTCCTAACTGACACAAGACATCATAGCTGAAAGCTGTATGTCTTAATTACTCTGTATCAACCTAATTAACAATTTTGTTACTCGTTAAAGTCAGTTTATTTTTCGCAATCAAATTGGAGTTTACTCGCTTTGTCCTGTCAGTGAAACGTTTAAATCTCCACCCAAAAGATGAAAGCTTGAAGTTGATGCCGTTGTTTTGAGAGGAATAAAGGATGTTTGTTTATTTGAACTTTTGCTTTGTGAAACTGGAGTTTTCTTATTTGTAACTAGCTCTGTGTAAACAGGGAAACTTGTTTTCGTTTTACTGGATTCCAGCGACTCCGCGTACTCGGAGCTATGAAATGGAAATTATATTACTTACTTTGTTTCACGTATAATAGGATACAAGAGATAAATCAGTTGGCTGATCTATGGGAGCCATTTATTCTTTACTAGAAACCCACCCGCGACTTTGCTCGGACTGCATGATTTAAACAATATCTTTATGATTTTAAGTCGATATTTCTGAAGTCTGTACTGTTATTTCGTTAATATGTGTTTTTTATGTATGACCACGCATAACTTTTCACAGAGTTGTCCGATTTTGATAATTCTTTTTTTATTACAAAGGGCACACTTCCAAGATGGTCCCATTGTCATCACGTTAGGATCTGATGATGATGTCCTGGGAAAATTGAAGGAACTCTTCAAATTGTATAGGCACACTTGCAGCGATTTCGGTTTTTGTGTAAGTAGCTTTTTGGCTACAAGTGTCGTATAATATGACATTATAGTACGACGAAATACTATGACAGTATAGTATGACTACGTTACGTGGCAATAAATCAGTGTCGGAAAAAAGGAGTCCGTGCCAGGCATAGTTTCTACTTCAAGGACATTACCTAGAATCCACAAACTGCTTTACTACGTTAAATAAATGTTCCTTAAACTTGCTGGCACCGACTTTATAGATATGCTTAAGTAAATTAAAGCAACTAAATGACACAGTTATTTTTTTACTTTTTAGTGCGTTTTGAGTCGGTTCTATTTTTTGTTAAAATTTTTTATTGTTTTAGATAATAACCAGGAGCAACGGCATGAAGTGTTCTACAAAGAATTTCTTAGAACAAACAAGACCTCAACATTTCATAGCCCGAACCAGAACTCAAACCGAACTTAATGACTTGATACAACATTGTCGTCGTCATCATCATTACCAGAAGGTAACTGTTGGAAATGCCTGTTGTGAGGACTTCCAAACGCGTTTCTTCATGCTGCATCTAGCAACACCCGGAATACAATACGGTGCTGATATAAGTAACAATACTGTGATGACGATAGCTAACAGCAGCGGAAAATCAATTAGGTGAACAATTGTGAGGAGCATTTGAATGTAAATATCTCGCTAATAGCCTCCACACAAACAGCCGGCATCAGGGAAGCCCAGATCCAGGTCAGGGCGCGTCGTAAACAAACTTTGTTATTGCCAATACTCTCAACTTTTCTAATTTATAACTGAGCAGTCGCGACGCCGCGTTGATCTTTATTGTTTAAACAATGAAAACTTTCATCTGTAATAACCGGCTGCCAGCGCCAGCGCCTACCCCCCCTTTGAGTGTTATAATATTAATAGAAGTCGAAATATACTTTAAACACAATACTACGCTAAATACAATTAAAAATTCTTTTAACATTAACTGAATATGTTTATAGGACATCCAATGAAAAACTATATTAATAGCTCCGGGCTCCTCACGGTTCAAGATGCGTTTGAAACACTTAAAGCCTCTTTAAATTTGTGACTTTGCTCATCACCCTCACTTGTTTTATAATACCAATTGTATTGAATAATCGATGTTTGGAAATAAGTATAGACGAATATCTGTTATAACGTTTTATTAAATCTGTTAAGGTAAAGTTATTCGCTGTGCCGTATTGTATTGTAGGCTGTACCTCATGTGAGATGAAAAATTAATGAATCGTACGTAGCACGGCGGCCATACTGTTTTTGCACACGCAAGATACCTTTTCCGGAAACGGTTTTCAATTTCCCTACGCAGGAACGCACCTTTTCACCCATAAAAGGTTATAAGATACCAATTTTCGTATATCGAACGTCAATTTTCCATTTTATTAACCAAACACAAATGAAACAAAAATGAAATTTAGCTTCCACAAAATAAGGTTTCTAATTAAATGTATCAATTTTAACATTTTTGTACATGAGGTATAATGTGTAGTTTCAATCAAATAATAATTAGACCTTTTGTAGAGATGAATGGTCTATTGGCACACTCACTTTGCCTTCTTTGTAACTTCCGATCTGGACTTGATTCATATCAATGATTAGTATAATAATATTAATCATTGATATTATTTTATCAGTTGACTATATAATGGATGATGTCTCTCTCGTAGACAAACTTCTACATTTTTTTTTTACATAATTGTCGAAATCGGTTAATTGGAATGCATCCTAAGCTTGTTGTGGGTAGTAAATCTCTCCGTTTCATCTGATAGGTTACATAGTATCAAAAGTACTCGTGACGTCGTTGTTCTAACTCGAAGCCGGGCTAAGATGGGAATCGGCGGGACTCGGGCCGGGATGAAAGGGACCGCAGTTTCTGAAAGCCGCTTTGATCTCCGGAGATAAACGCATTTTAACCTCGAGTAAGTAACTGAACACACACAAAGTGCGATTGCCAACTATTGCGTTATATAATAATATCATCATCTCGCTCCAGTTAACTATTAAGGTTTACGAACATTACTGTTGACTGTTGTGAGTCGAAGTTTCGACAGGGTAAATCCTATTCCCGTACGAATATTGGGATAAAAATTATCTTATGCAGACTCTAATCTGTTTTTGCGCCAAATATAATCCAGATATTTCCGTCGGGATATAAATGGCGTAACTAACCAGACTTTTATTCGCATAATATTAACGTTTTACAGTAGAAAAATAATATTATTTTTCAAGGGTAAAACTTTTTGCGAGATTCTTGTAAATTGTTATTCCTATTTAATTCTACTCTGGTTGTTTTTTCGACAAAAACATTGTTATCCCTAGTTTTGAAGGATACTTTTGTAAGTGAATTTATGATTGTTTTTAAATATTTAATACTCGACATGCATGAGATCAAGTTGTTCTGCAGAATGTGCAGAACCACTTGAACACCTCGTGCAAATTTTTACCTCTTTTTTTGTAATATTCACGTTTAATGTGTGAAGGGGTTTGTCAGGTAAAACTGAGCTGACCTTGAGCAGCCTCACCTGACGTGTTCTTGGATATTCCTCGCAAACTTTGGAACATAATGGTAGATCGTTATGCTCAGTTTAACACGAACCCAAGTTTTTATAGCTCAGGAGTCGGTGGGAATATGTGCGCGCGATAATATTCGAAAATAGTGAAGTTTTATTGACAATGAGAAAAAAGACCTAAAGGTATTTTTCGAACATACAATTAAAAACGTTCCCTTGTAGAAAGAAGTTCGATATGGATCGTGAAACCGTGCATGAGATTGAAATATATTCAACGGCGTGTCTTATTTGCAAGGAAGTTTCAGTAGTAGAGTATTTGTGCCGCTAACATTCTCGTGGCTTTGCATATTTTCTCATTGTAGCTATTAATAATAGTTTTATAGCACAAAATCTTTATTGAGTGTGAGTGTATCAATAACTATTTTCAGTAGCTGAACAGGACCTAAAATGTCTACCTAGGCACAAATTAATGTAATTGTACGTGGAACCCCAGTCATACACACTTGACATTTAAAGGTAGAGATGGAGAACTAAAAGAGTGCATGTGGCAACAGTTCAATCACAAAGAACGATCCACGAGCTCTGCGAATATTATTCCCAGCGGCGAGCTATTCATACGAGCCAACCTTTCGACGCGTCCCGACAAGCGTCTCCATTTCAATAAGGACGGTGGTCCTTTTCGGTACAAACTTTTTAAAGTACACACCGATTTCTGTGTAACCGATCTTCAATTCGTTCGTGATCCGTTTACTTCCGCCACCGAGTAATATGAGGGGGACGAAACGGTACGAACAAATTTTTAAGTACTTCCTTTCAGGGGCGACCTTTTTATAAAAGAAATCGAGAGCATAATTGATTAATTGATGGCACGTTGGCCCCATCGTCAACGTACCATGAGGTAGGTACTGTGTTTTGATCGTATCTCCTACACGGGACTGCAGAATATCTTTCCATTTCTACTAAATAAATAACCAGCATTCATCTTGTTTCAGGAAGAGTTACTGACGCCGAGGACCAGTGCCTCATCACACATGAATTGATTGAAAATAGTAACAGAGTCCTTATCAACGACTGATTACATATATAACTACGTCAGATGTCTCTTTTATATATAAACTAGCAGTCGCCCGCGACTTCGTCCGCGTGAAAACCTCATACTACACATACATACAGACTTTCATATGAAGTGTGCTTATTCCCCGCTCCCACTCTCAATTTAATTTGTTATAGTTTCCCGTCAAGCAATATCCTCCGTCCCGTCCTGTGTACTAAGTTTTCACGCGGACGAAGTGGCGGGCGACTGCTAGTATGAGAATAATTATTCCAATGCCGATTGATAAGATCGTTGAAGATAAACAATGCTTATTATACAGTGCATACAGCTGGTTGCATTGCAGCTGTATTGCAATATTTTTTTCTTTATAATCAGCCTTGATTGAAAATACATTATT
This sequence comes from Mycalesis mineus, assembly GCA_034621355.1. Lineage (NCBI taxonomy): Eukaryota > Metazoa > Arthropoda > Insecta > Lepidoptera > Nymphalidae > Mycalesis > Mycalesis mineus. Next base: position 439,328 of record CM067881.1, read on the forward strand.
GTACACTATGTTAAATGTTCATCCACCCTAATGAAGAGCGCAATAGTCGTGAAGAGGCGTGAAGAGGCATGGCAGGCACACACAGAACAGAAGCAGCACTTACTTGGCGTGAAGTGCGCCACGCAGAGCAGCACGAACTGCGCCGCGCGCTGCATCGCTCGCTAGCGGCGTGCACGCGCGGCGCTGCGCATGACACGTCGGGCCCCGTGCACACAGAGGTCATCACACAGAACGGAAGCAGCACTTACTTGGCGTGAAGTGCGCCACGCAGAGCAGCACGAACTGCGCCGCGCGCTGCATCGCTCGCTAGCGGCGCGCACGCGCGGCGCTGCGCATGACACACATGCACTACACCGGCACCGACAGGCGCGCGTCCTGCAACACATATCATTATCATCATCATAATCATCATCATCATCATCATCATCATCATTTTAAACGAAACCTAAATTAAAGATAAAACCTTCCTCTGGAATCTTTCTAATTATTGGTGAAAACCACAAGAAAATCCGTTCAGTTGCCTTTGAGTTTATCACGAACAGACAGACAGACAGACAGACAGACCGACAAACGCGGCAGGATACTATGTTTTATAATGTGTAGTAATAGTAATTATAAATGAAACTTCGTTGGTCAGAAAATCTTTTACATTTGGAGGGTCTGTTGTTACAATAACGACGCTCGTATTTACAAACAGATAGCTCTCGAATGATAAATTGAGCGACAGATTGTCGATTTGTAATTTAATTTCGTCCTCACCGAGGTTATTATCAGATTAGGTTTCGGACCTGTAATAAAATAAATAAGGTGAAATTCTATTATGTTTCTCGCCTTTACGGCTTTTCTATTTGTAGCTGAAGAAATGAACAAGTTATTCGAAATACAGCGAAGACTCTTGGGAGCACAATGTCGCAGTAATTCACTGTAAGCCCCTTTTAATTTTATGTGATAAATAGTTTCACAACAACAAATAAAATACGACTAAAGATTATTACTACGTGATCGCCTGACTAACAAAGGCAATATATTATAGAGTTACCTACAAACAATATAGTTGTCTTGGGTAGAAATAGGTGGAAATATAATGCCATCATGAATACTTAATCATTTATTTATTTTATTTTTTTCCGAGAATCGAGACGAATCCTCAGGAGATGTTGACACTCCAATGCGCAATTGATAATTATTTTTCGCAAAGAACTTTTGCATAAAAAAATTATTACCTATTGATACAGATGTAATCTTTTAATATTTATATCGGTTAAACAATTTATATTTTGTGATACTAGTCCAGGAAAAAGATCATAAGTACCCTAAGCCGACATACTTCGTTTAAGCTACTTACTTTATTTAAGCTAGCCTCGAATAATTAACTTTGTTTCATTGAAATCAGAAGTGAAAATATTATACAGTTAGAAACAGTAGAAGCGGTGTAAAAATAAAAATACAAAAGTACGTTACAGAGTAAAGAAAAGGACTTTAATCAGAACAATTATTTATTTACAGACATCAACAAATATAACAAAAATGAAACAGCCTCACGGTAAACACAAAATAAACTTAGCACTGATTTAACATCTGCGCTAATGCGCTTTCGCAAAATAAACTAGCAGAATGACGACTTATGCAAAAATACCGACAAGAATGATCGCATTTAAACAGGTTGACCTTTATATAGCCTAAAGAGTGAGAGAGAGATATTGTCTCTTCACTTTTTAAGGGGTGTGTAAAATTCTGTTAAATATATTATCTCAAAAATAGTCGTTCCTTCGTACGTCGCAGTCACAAGTTCTTAATAATCAAAGTGCTGATTATTAATATTAGTGTAAACATTTAAAATTGGGTGTAACAGAATGGTAGAACATCTTGTGACTGGGTGTTATTTTCGTCAGTCACGTTTATTCTGGGCGCATTAAGTTTGCCAACTTACGCCACATGACTGACAGGCGGCGCCACGAGCGTCCGGGTGTTTTGACAGATTGACATTAACAGTCGCTTTGCAAGTTGTATCAAAACTGAATCGGGTGAAAGTCTTTGTTGACGATTTCGCATCGGTATTCGCTAACTCGATTCTTTTTATGGAAACGAAATCCATTGGAATCGTTTGAAACACATGATCCACAGAAATTTAGGTGCGAAATTTTGAATCAGTCACTCTTGATTGATTTTATTCTTAGAAAAATATCGAGTTAGTGGATTACTTGCCAGGGCGTTTATTATAGCATAGATATTAAATAATATTGAATAAATCCTCCACACTCCTACAAAATATGGAGATTTGGAGCTTAGACATTACTAACACGCTCACGAGCTAACACTAACAGTGATAATGTTTCACTCTGTAACGATCTCTATTACATGTAAATGATCATAACCGAGACCGACGGCTTAACGCTTTCTCCGAGACATAATACCTCTAACTTGCCACCTACGAGTTGCTGAGAATTCTTGGAAGACAATCCCCATTTTTATAGCACGACTTAGAACTTGCGCTACATATGAAAATAAGTAAATATGGAATGCCCTTCCAGGTACCGTCTCCATTACCACCTACAATGTGGGTATCTTCATGTCGAGAGTGAGTAGCTTTCTAGGCAAGCGCATTCCACCGTAGGGTGTATCTTCGCTTATCACCATCTGTGATTGCAGTCAAGCGCGAGCCAAAACCTGACTAACTACCAACAAGTCTGTAACCGCAGTCTGTACATAGACCAGCTAGCGGCCCCGTTGGTGATGGTGCCGACCACAATTCAATATCAACATTTCCGCAACGCACTGGCACGGCGAACCGTTGACCAGTCGCATGACAGCTCGCAGCAGGAACTCGGTTAGCAGAATATCTAATTACAACTGACTAGGAACTAGTTGGGTATATTGTGACAGTAACTACGCTTGTTTAGCCCATCTCTTGATGTAAAAATAACTCTTAAGAATAAATGTAATCAAAGGACCAGTATGTGAAAGCGGACGAGTATTATCTCTGTCCTTATATCCCGTGAGCAAGAATGATTCATTTGTTTTCCGTCGTTTCGATGGCTGTGGTGAAACTATTATTATGTACTAACACTAGTGGACTAATAATCGTGTAACCTAGCATAGTTACAATTAATATTCTGGATAATACAGATATTTCAGTATTGCGTAACCCAATTTCCAGTTCAATCTAATAAGATAATCTGGATGCCAAATACTTAGAGTGGGTCAATCGCTTCAACTGAGTATTAAACCAAAATCAATAGACTGATTTTAAATCATATCAAAACAGAGAATAAATTCTATTTGCCTGTAAATTTGCTGCTTATACAATTACTAACGGACGCCCGCGACTTTGTCCGCGTGAAACTTGGTGTAGACTTAACTCCCGTTTGATCCCTTAAGGAGGTGAGCATTAGAAAAAACGTTTTATAGCGCTCGCCTACGTCATTATAGCTATATAGCAGTCGCCCACGACTTCGTCCGCGTGAAAACCTCTAAGGCACCCTTTTAATTTTAAAGACAGACGTTCATATAAAGTGTGCTATTTCCCCCTTCCCCTCTCAATTTAATTTTTTATCGTTTCCCGTGAAGCAATACCCTCCGTCCCGTCCCGTGTACTAAAGATCTACATTTTTGTTAAACATTGTACGATATTACAGTACATTAACATTAACAATATATATTTATGGCAAGCTGATGTGTATAGCTTGTATTAAATAGTCTATTTCACTTTTGAGTCTAGCTTTCATAATAAACAAAATAATTTACAATACAACATGCAGATCTCGAGATTAGCCCGTTTAAACAAACAAACAAACTTTTTCGTATATTATATAAATATGGTCTGCCATGCCAAATAAATTGAAAGAAAAGATCAAAGATAGAATTTTTATAGAATAGAATTTTTATATATAAGAATATCAGTTCCAAAATGTTGATCCCTATTCAGTACGTATAACATAACACAGAGAAGGTCAACTTAATTTGGACGATATAGCAGCAGTGTTGTTTTTTAGAGATTTTGTAATATTTCTGAAACTATACAACTAATTAACATACTGTAAAAGGCAAATCTTATCTCTATAATATCCTTGTGACTATTAAATAATTTATTTTGATAAGGATTTAAGTTTAGTTGTATAAATAATGACGTAAACGTAAGCATATGAATTAAATATTTTTTTAAATCACAGAAAGTTATATATCTGCCAAAATATAAAAGATAGATATATGCTATCGCGGATTTTTTTGTAGAAATTTTTAAGATACATAAAGTTTTCATACAATGTATTCAATTATATCCAATACCTAAGGCAGCGCACGCGATTTATGCCGATTTAATAAATTTCACGGACCCACTCGCGCGACAAAAACTGTGATAAGTCGCGTAATATATACAACTTCACACAGTCTTTTGACAATTATACAATTTGTACTTATAGTACTGATATTTCTATTCTTGACCAGAGTACTTATGCTAGTACTGTCATAGATTGTAATATACCTTTAAACTAGTTGATAAGACCAAGGAGGACCTCTGCAACTTAAACATTGTACACCAAAATATACAGAGCCTCACCGGCAAAGATTTACAAATTGAACTTGTTGAAAAATTTAATGTAGACATTCTATGTATTACAGAGCACTGGCTCACTAGCTCACAGTTAGCAGTTAATATTAATAATTTTTTATTGTCAAGTGTGTTCTTCAGAACGACTGCAATTCATGGTGGATCTCTAATTTTTGTACGTAACAACCTAAAATGTAAAAATCGAAAAGATATAGTTGGTCTTTCTGTTGAACGCATTGTTGAACTATCTTGTGTGGAGTTGGAACAAATTGTTGTAGTGTGCGTGTACCGTCCACCAACTGGGGACTATGATTACTTTGAGGAGACAATAGAGGAGGTGATGAAGCGATTGAGTACTTCTACTAAAAAAATACTGATATGTGGTGATTTTAATGTTGATATTTTACAAGTAAACTCAATGTCTCTAAGGTTTCTTAACTTATTTAAATGTTTTAATTTAAGACGCGCTTTTAATTAACCTACTACAATTCCAGCCACATCAGCTTCTTGTTTAGATAATATATTTTACAATACTGATATAACATCTTTGATGCCTGGGAAAGGTCTAAGAGTGCTATTGGCGTATTCTGTGACTTGTCCAAGGCTTTCGATTGTGTTGACCATAAAACTCTTTTGCTTAAGTTAAGCCGCTATGCCGGTGGTAGATTCACTACAAATAGTCCAATTTGACGTTTCAAAAGTGCTTGTAATAAGCCTACTTGAAATAAACGATTTTGAATTTGAATACAAATATAAAATATAGCCTATGACACTCACCCATAACGTAGCATACTACTGGTGAAAGAATTTTTAAAATCGGATGAGTAGTTCCGAAGATTAGCCCCGACAGATCTTTATTTACAAACTTACAAACTTTACCTCTTTATAATATTAGTATAGATTCTGTACAATACGATTATACCGGTTTCACCTGTCCTTATACTTAGTGAAGGTCTACTCGTACGTCGAAATATGAGAAGATTGTGTCACTTGAATCATAGTTACTATGATTCAAGTGAATCTATAGTTTAAGATCAGTTTTGTACAATAGATAGGATCTAATTCCAGTTATTTGCGTTTGGAATCAAAGAGAAAATAAACAGGGCTTATTACTTAACGAAACTGGCTTGAACGCATTTTAATATAAAAACATAACTGAGATTTCCACGTGATATTGAACTTTTGTGACAGCTGCGGAATAAAAAATAACAGTTTATTCCATAGAGAGACACACCTGCTTTACTAACACAATATTGGTTGAATAAATCATGAATTGTTAAAAGGTCGCGGCCGACACCTCTCGGGGGACCGGCCGCTGACCGGACGGCGGCCGGGCGGCGGCCGGACGGCGGCCGGCCCGTACCGGCTCGGGATTTCATTACCTACCAAGTTAACTCCGATTCACAACTGAACCGTGCTTAATTAGTTTTGCTACGTGCTGTTTTATTTATTTCGGCCATTTGTATTCACTGAACATGGAAATATGTGAATATTTTTACGTCCAGTCTTTGAAGTTTGCCTTTCAAAGTGAAACGTCGGTTTAATTTAATGCTAATTTAATGAAAATCGACTAATAAAATGTTGTTCACGCAGTGCTTTGTTCACGATGTTGTTTTGTTCAATTATGTTAATAAATACTTTGCAGTTAATAAGTTTTAGCATCTTTCAACACTCATAATATTGTTGTTGTTTGTGAACTTCTTTATTATAGCAATGGTGAATAGATAAAACACACCAATGGTCCTTCTGATGTTAAGTGGAAGTTACCGCATATTACTACATAACTTCTTGAAACGTTTGAGTTTGTGTTATTAATAGCAGTGTTCCTATATACTAGGACTAAATTTAAGACAGTGAATAATTGATTTATTTTGCTACTCTCGGCAAAAATCCAAAGACAACAAAAATTTTCAAACCGGAATACAAAAAGAAGCCAGATTCATTAGGAAATATTGATTTTACAATATTCAGTAGTGAAATATACATTTAATATATTTAAAATAAAAATATTATACGTACGCAGTAATTGTTTACAATACATATTTGCGCTACAATATAACAAAAGCTCGGTCGAGTTCGTCCGTACGTCGGCATTCATCGCCCAGCGCTCGGAATTTCTAGTGTTGAGGTATTTTAAGCCCACTTATAATGGAATACCGTACGGAGTCAAAGCATTGTACTCCACATTCCTTCGAGAGAGGTACGAGTATCTTATAGCAGTTATCAGGCTGGTGGATGAACTGAATCATCATTCTTATCAGTGCCTCCTTATAGGGGAGGAACTTTGAAGCTCAAACACACCACACAACTCCATTGCGGGGTGGCGGAGTTAGGGTGATGTTTGTGACCTAATGTTTGCTTATCGATCGGTGCATGATTTTCAAGGCAACTTCGCAACTTCAGGGTTAAATTTTTTTTAAAGATTTTTACTGATAATTTCTTAGGAAAAGAAATTACTTAATAGTGTTAAATCAGCCCGATCCAAAACTCGAACCTAAAGCCTCGTGACCTTAAGCAAAAGGCTAACCACTCAACTAACAAAGCGTCAATTTCTTGAATGTTATGCTATCAACGAGTGGAGCAATCATCGTGTCGTGTGAAGAAGCCACGTGTGTGGCTGCAATTGCTATGCGCCTCGGAACCGGCACGAGTGCGTACAGCCTTCGTGTCGAAGGCCTCACCGTGCGCCAATCAGCCACGCGCGTCAATACGAATTGCTATCATACTTGCATTTAATGAGACACTAGCAAACTATCGCGACTATGTCCAATTTTAGTTTCGTATGAAGGGAAGTCCAAATTCGCTCATAAGACTGAGTTTAAAGGAGTTGTGATATCAGTCAAGGGCTAACTTGTAGTCGATAAAATAAAACAGTTCTGCGTTCAGAGTTCTAGTTTGCACTAAAACATATTGGTTTGTTAAGAGTTTCCAAACACCACAGTTTTTAACCACCAGGTTGGGATCCTCCCACCAGTGGAAGCATCCCAACCTATCTAGTGGAAGGTTGATCAAAGCTGACCGGTACGAAGTGATCATTCTACCGCCTACTCCCAACTTCTTTGTGCCGGAACTATATGCGGCTGAAATATTTTTGGCGGAGCTAAGTTTGCGGAAACTGATGCACAGAACCTTTAGTAATTATTCAAAAGTAATTTTCTAAAACGTTGTAAAAATTCCCATAGTACTTAGCTTGAAATCTAACATCAAAACTCGTGAAATAGAACCTCAAATCGCGCACAAAGCAAAACATAGTTTAATAAAACACAGCAAAGTCAAAACGGTGCAGTAGGTCGCGCAGAATTGAGACCGCGGTTGTGTTACGGGGCTGGTGACAAGTGCGCCGATAAACGCACGCGAAATTGCCTGCGGGAACAATCGCGAGCGCGCCCCTCCCCGCTCCCCCCGCCGCATTGTGTGCTGCACAGATTAAAAACTTTGTGCTAAGTCCTCTTTTCTTTTTACGGAGAGATGTGATGTGCTTTAATAACATACTAGACCATAGGGTCCTAGAAAACTGTCTTTGGGTATGGGTATTATATTACTTGATAGTTCTGCGTCGTGGCATATTGTTAATTATTTATTGCCCTATAGTTATCCTTTTATTTTAAAATATACAGTTTGTATGTTAATGTCACGTTACACTCGTATTTAAAGGAAAGATCTTGCTTTTATTTGAATACTATCTACCACCTTGCATATAAATCAAGTGACACTTGACTACGATTACTGACTTAAGATTTTAATAGCTTAATGTTATTTTTAATTAGAGAGATAATTTCTAGATATTACATTACATTCAAATCAAGTCTGTCAGTGGCTCTAACATCAGTTCGGAATGCGACTCTAACGAGTAGATCTAGCAAGAAATTCTAATCCTTAAAAAAAATACTTAGTTTAAAAAGTTAGCTCTACTTTCTTTTGCAAATAAGACATGGAGGACTGTATGCCAAACAAAGCAAAGCTAACTTTCAAGATTCTTTATCAATTCAAAATTAACGAACACGCCTACATCAAAGCGTGTCGCTTATCGTTATCGTTACAACCAAATTATTGTTTAATCAAAGCGACGTTTGGAAGACAAAAGTGGGACGGCGGATGATTCGGAGGACGGCGGATGACACCGCGCGCGGCGAATGATGCGGGAGACGGCGGATGTTTCGTCGGCTCACGGCAGATGATGCGGCGCGCGGCGGATGGCGACCGAAATATACCGGGTGGAGAGCCTATCCTGGAGATAGGAACGTAAAAAGTCGACAATTGTTCCGTGCCCGTCTGAGGAAGCGACTTCGGCAATAACAACTAACAGTGGCACGCGGAACAAAAGTAATAGGGAAGGATTCGTTACACAAATATCGAGTAATATTAAAAAACAATAGTTTGGTTACACAATTTTAGTAACAGCTTGGGCTGAGAAAGCAGTTGTTATATTTATTTTTATAAAGAAAAACAGTTTTTACGATAGATTTTAACAAGCTTTCATTTCCGTGCAGCTTAGTATTCATGTGGAGGCAAAATATAGTCCTAACTAAAAAATTGACGGTCAAGGTATAAAAAGAGGAATCATTATGGATTATCAAAACCGATTAAAAACGATTTCTGTGCCGAATCGGTGTCATTTGAAGGGTTGAAGTGTTATAGGCAGTAATTACAGAAAGGATGAATAGTAGCGGACCTAGAGGGCCTCCCTGCGCAATCGAGATAGTAACTTCTCATCTGTAATGGGATGGCCCAGTCCTTTATGGGCGATCGCTTATGGCGGTCGCGCAGGTAGTTTCCAACTTACGATATAAATTTCGTAGAGGTCGTTACCGGAAGGGCCTCGGTTCGGTCCGTTCCGGAATTTCATTACAAAGTTAACACTCACTCGCAAGTGAGCTGCGTCTAATTAGTTTTACTACGCCAGTTCTTTGTTAGCCGACTACCAAGTGAACTATGGTGTCAGTCTGTTTGTATGTCTGTACGTTCTAACTGGATCAAAATTTTCAACTTATTCTGGAGCAATCAAGCATGAACTTCCAAATTGTTATCTTCTGTACCGGTATACACAAACGCTCTACTACAAGTAAATTGCTACAAAAAGGGCTTAAAAACTCAAGAGTTTAAAAACTGGGTTCAAGACCCCGGAGGTTTATTTATGGGCAGGCTTCCAGATTTAACTTTTGTCTAAATTGAAGGGGATAAGGGAATATTCAAAAACCCTAGGCTAATATTGAATACATGCCGCTCGATTGTGGATAAAGTGCATAAGTCCAGAGGTTTGTCCTGCTGAAACCTAAAAGACTGTGCATTTTCTTCTTATCCCTAACAAATTAGCCCGCCTCCATCTTAGATTGCGTCAACAATTACCATCAGGTGGGATCACAAAACAACGACCATAAACAAAATTGAATAACGAAAATTCTCCATACACATTTATGATCACAAATAATGCAATTGAAAATCATTACGTCGTATAAATGTTTTAGACACAATTCATGTGTAATCAAGTTCACGCAGGTTTTATTCAATATGAATTTGAATTCGCAATTTCAATACATTGGAAATGTATGAATAATAAGTTCTCGCTGGCGGCACGCACAATTTATAACCGCGAACAAGGCGCGACAAATTAATATTTTACTCGTTAAATATTTCGCACAACGCGCGCGATTTGCTCCGCTCGCGACGGGCTTTGCTCTTTCATATTAAACATATTGAACATTCAGGGGATGCAATATATCTTGTGTTAACCTTTACAACTTACCGAAACAAACTTATTCTGTCTGACTTCAGTTTTACGTGCACAGCATGAAATATTTCATCTAGTATTTTGATATTGGGCCCTATAAAACCTTTAGTTGATTATAATCTATCATTTATTTATTTACAATTCTTTTTTAAAACTTTTAAAAGTCGGTAAAACGAAGTGAGGTATATAATAGAGACACGTAAGCTTGAAACCAAATTAAGTCCCGTTTCACACTGAAATTGTTATCTAATTAGTTGAACGTAAAAAAGAAGCTTTTATTTCAACGCTCCAAAAAAGATGAAAATAAAATTTTGCTTAAAAATTTTAACTATCAACTTATAACCTCATTATATACAATTTATATGATTATAAAACAATTACAATAAATGTTGTGGAGTCAATATCTTCTGAAGATGCATCTGTTTGGAAATTAAACGTACGTTGAACATGCTTTGTCTCGTTTGTCTGTTGTTAATTTACAGCTAATAAACTTGTGCAAAGTAACGCCTACTTCTATATTTAACTTAATAGCCTTACTACATATTGTGTCACTTGTGTTATAAACATTTTAGTTTTTCATTTAATCAAAATACCAAATTTATTTATTCCGAGAAAATGTTTCAGAAATGTGTACAGTAAGAGAAAAAAGTAAATAATTCGAGTGGCAAGTTACAAAAATGTTTGCTCCGTTCGAAAAGTTTGTTCCGGCTCCTAATGGAGGTTAAAGTCGACTAGTACAAGAGCCGACCGTGGAATTTTGTACAGAACAAAAACAAAGTAATAGATACTCGTGTACAATTTAATCTAAATATAATTTATATAAATAACAATTATTGCACCATCATTTATGTTTCAATAAATTATTTTTTGTATTTCACGTGCCTACGGTATTATGATCGATCATCATTTAATGTCAGTGTTTGTGTTTGTGTTTGTGTTTCAAAACTAAAATGTATAATTTACAGAATAAAAATGTGATTTATTTACCACTCTATTGATCAACGTCCAAAGTTTAGCGACAGTTTATTACCTGTAGCTAAATTGACGACACTAGTTATTACGTTTGAAATAACGTTAATTTCACCAAGCAATTAATATCATCTTAACTTTTTGCAGTAATATGACTGCGAATGGTCAGTTGGCTTTTTAAATTTTTATTTTTTTAGCTTGGTTTATTTTTTTTTATTTAAATTTATAAATATATAATTATAATTGCATAAGTTGATAAACTAATATATAAAACAAACTAAAAAAAATAAAAATTTAAAAAAGCCAACATCACGCGGTGTTCCCCGGCGGTCACCCATCCAAGTACTGACCGCGCCCGATGTTGCTTAACTTGTATGCAATAGCTTTACCGCGGCAGTCTCCGAGTGCCACTCCTCTTTGTTATTAGCTACAACGAACTACTACTACCTCTTATCTTATCATACCCGTAGGAAAAGTACTTACCATTACTGAAAATTGTTTATTGTTTTGTTTGTGCTCTGATAAGTCAATAGTTTATTTGATAACGACAGATCGCCACCACCGTTGCTCTGTCTCCCAGACTATCGGGATTGCACAAACTTTGCCCTTTTGAAATTATTTCCCTTTTACATTGATGGTTTCGGGGCTGCAAAATTTAATGCTTTGAATAAACTTTTAATATTCCCAAACGAAATCACGTTATTATAAACGGTGAAACCTTGCAAATGTAAATATTCTGTTGTTATTTACTTTACTAATTGTTTAACAATATGAGTTACCGTGACTTTGCGTGCAAAAATTTGGCACATCTTCATCTTTGATTTGAGGATTTTTGGAATATTTTAGTAGCATAATATTTTGCGCCTTATCATAGCTAGCTAGCAGCTAGCACAAATAGTTTTTGGGTTCTCACTAAAAACGAAAGTTCGAACCCGAACAGATATTCTGGCATGCCTAGACACTTTAAAAAGATCAAATTTAAATGTCTTAAAATCTTTGCTGTGCTATATTTTCTTTTATTAGAAAGGACTGTGTTTTTAACATCTAAGTTACTTTCCAGTCATATGCCAGTAATATATACTCGGTGTGTTATTCAGAAACCGGAAAACAGGAAGATTATGTAATGACAATACAAATACGTTACAAGTACTACAGTGTAAAGAGCTGAGCAAGGATGTTGACGATCACGCTTTTCCTCTATCTCGGCCGACGGTGGGGAGGCGTCATCACACTCGTAGCATTGTTCGAGTATGATGCGTGTTGCGACACACACACGCCAGGAGGCGTTGCTGTGATCAAGCAATGCGTGGTGTAAACAACTGCTATTCGCAAAGACATGCCCGCCGCATCAAGATGCGAAGAATGTAGGCGTTGTTTACGCGGGCGGGCGCGAACGCGTAATTCGCTACATAATGGCCCATTCCGCCAAATTGCTGTATGCTGAACGCATTATACGCTGTGATTGCGTTAGTTTATGCGTTCGCTCGATCCGAATCAATCTCGGTTAGCGCTACACATAATTCGCGTTTACTGCCGGTTCTTTACTGCTCTTGGATGGAGTTTGTTGGGCGAAGTTCGAATGGGGATGTGTTGGCAGCTTTACAGTGCTTTGTTTTATTTCATATTTAGTTTTTTTTATTCGGCTTACATTTTGACACATGATTTAACTCATTATTGTCACATTCACTTCTTGGGTGAGCTATTTTTCACTGACAGTGATATTTTCAGAGTAACAAAAAAAATTAATACCAAGACTAATAATTCCAAATCAATTCAATTAAAAAACTAAAGTCTATTGTTTTACCTGATTTCAATCAGATAATAATTATTTCTAAACCATTATAGAAGTAAAAATACCAAGTGGTTATAACTAACCATTGTAACTATTTAAAAATAATTAAAATTTAACTAGTCCGTCGTAGATGGGAGATGCTGGCGCTATTTATTAAAAACATTCCATAAAACTTTAGCTGTAACATCTCTTAACTATTACTATCTCACTTGAAACTTACGATGTTCGAATTAAAACAATTGGAAAGTTTGTCAAAAGAGTCATAACAATATGAGCACGGGTCCAACTTGCCTGTTGATTTCATACGCAACATGACCGAGGGAGTTCGTAACAATATAGTTTTACGATGCCTTTCATTACAGAATGCCACCGCGTCGTGAGAGCGACGATAAACTGAGGCAAAGTATGTGAAATCATATGTTTGAAACTATGTGATGTCTTTGTTTACATTGGTTTTGTATGAAACCTCGATATTTCTTTTACAGGATTCATTAGACAAATAATAAAAACGAGATCCTATGAGTAAGACTCTACTATCCGTCCGTCTGACTGTTACCAGGCAATGTTAATGTCACTCATGAACCGTGGTATTGAAGTGGAAAGGACATGGCCGGAATTAGTATGGAGCTGTGCCTCGAAAAAAAAATCGTTTGCTGTCATATATTGCACCTTATTTTAAAGCTTACGAGGATTAGAATACCGCTATTTAAGTTTTGTGATCAAAGAACTTTCGAGAATTTTTAATAACATGTTACAAAAGTCGCCTAATTATTTTAAATAGCAATGATTTTACTATGGTTTACCAAAGTGTTATATAGTTAGTAGCAAATAATACCTCGCTGGTCCAATAGTTAGGCTATATGGGTTAAGATTATTGGTATATAGGGAGATTGGGTTGGCACTAAACATTTATTCTAGTTTATCAAAGCGAATTAACTCATCCCGTTCATTATTGTTACATAACATATGACTGTTCCATATAAAAAAAAAACATTTTAAATCTGCCAAAATACGATCGGATAATTGTACACTCTTTTGCATGTCGCGTGGTTGTGCGTAGCCGCATCAACAATCGTATCATATTTATACAATAAAAAAAAGCGTAAATCTTTATTTTATTATTATATGTTTATAATATTTACTTTAGTTTACAGTGTTTTTTAGACGTATTTTTTATATTTAATTACAAACTGAAGTCTTAACACAGGTAGAATATGTATTATATGTGTACACAAACTCATAAGCTAATGCAAGTCAAAGAAATATCCAGAATAAACAAAAAATACGTATTTCTCGAATGTTATAGAGAAATATAATTTTTGCCTAAAATATTGCTTTATTTTTTTATTTTTTTTTAACATATTAATAAATATTGCAAATTATATTAAATTTGGGAGCAGAATCCGGCCATGTCCTTTGGAATGGAAATTTTCACAGATATTGTATTTCTGTTGCCACTTCAACAACAAATACTAAAAACAGGATAAAATTTAAATGAAATTCAATTTTTCAAACAAAGGTCTACTAGGTCTAAGGGTTTACTAGGTCTACAGACTCATAGTTTCTGAAACATTTTATGTAGGTGCGGTAGGCACACAAGTCCGTTTTAGACACACGATTATTAAAATGTACGGTTGAGGTTTCTGGTTTCCGTTTGAAGAGATGCAATAAAGTTGTTAGTGAACGGAGTTGCGGCGGATTCGGTTTCCGGAAGAAGAAGGGAAGAAGGGAACACTATATAAACAAACATATTAAAATCAATAAAATGTAATATGCCTCATCTAATCGGTAATAATTTAATTTGCTCTGGAAAGTTTTTGAAACTATTTAATTAATTTATAAAAGCCAATGGGTACAAAGCTTTAAACCAATGCTGGTAAAATTAAAATAAACGAAAGAGATATTGTAACGAAGTTATTGGATATTTTTGGTAAATTCTCAGAAACAGCCTGAAATTGAGAAGTCGGCGCGCTGTGATGTATTTTTGTACCACGGAGAGCCGGTAAAGCCCACGACCGTTATGTTTAGACGTGTTAATACTCCTCGATGGTCAGTGGGAAAGAGCCATCATAATTTATCATAGATGGCTAATATCAGAAAATAGAATGAAAAAGATTGGCCATCGTAACCAAAATACGCTTGAAAAGATTATCTACACTAATACTATAAAGAGGAAAGATTTGTATTTTTGTATGTAACGAATAAACTCAAAAAGTACTGGACCGATTTTAATAACTCTTTTTTCATTAGAGAACTACACTATCACTGAGTAACATAGGCTACATTTTATATTTGTATTGTATATATTACCCGAGTTATTACAGTTTGTGTCGCGCGAGTCAGACCGTGTAAATCGGCGTAAATCGCGTGCGCTGTCTTACCTATTGGATATAATTGAAAACATTGCATGAAAGCTTTATGCATCTTAAAAAGTTCTACAAAATAGTCTGCGATAGCATATATCTATCTTTTATATTTTTACAGATATATAACTTTTTTTGTTTTAAAAAATCTTTTCATTCATATGCTTACGTTTACGTCATTAAACTTAAATCCTTATTAAAATAAATTATTTAATAATCGCAAGGATATTATAGAGATAAGATTTACTTTTTACAGTATGTTAATTAGTTGTATAGTGTCGGAGATATTACAAAATATCTAAAAAGTGCGACTCTGTAATAAAACATTTTATTATAAAGCTAGACTCAAAAGTGATAATTTATAAATATTGAGTTGGCTCAAAATGTTCACAGTCTAGAAATTCTTATAGACACAATCTATCCCATATCAAAAATCTTACAGTAATAAATTTCCATTGGCTCTATTGTCACCCAGAAACAACTCAGTAAAAATTATTATTGAGAAAGTACCAGGTGATTTTAAATGTTACAAATCTGTTGACACCGTGTGCAACAGCGAAGATACAGTGCTACCCACAGGAATTTTTAAATTCCCACAATCCTGTTGGCTTGCCACCTCATGAACCAAAATTAAAAATAGTACGCCTGTTATGCTTTTAAGAAATTTTAAGCCCTCCCAATTTGTATAATTGTACAAGACTATTGATCAAAGAATTAAGTGATAATGTGATTGTGGCAACTATCATTACGGGTCCCGCGGCCGGTCAGCTCGCACATGTTCCGCGGATCCCGATGATACCAACTGATTTGCTCATATCTTTTAAAAGTTACAGTTTCCTTTAAAAATATCCTTTGCCCTAACAATAAATAAATCCCTTGGACAAACTTTTTCCATAGTTGGTATCGACTTAAGGAAAGAGTGCTTTTCCCACGAGCAATTGTATGTGGCACTTTCTCGAGTAGGATCTCCTGAAAATCAATACGTTTTGTTGCCACCTACCAATATCACAACCAACGTAGTGTACAGGGAGGCTTTAACATAAGCATACAATTTTTGACGTGACGTCTTATAATTCGATAGAGCGCTGCACGCACGAAAAAACATGACGTCATGCGTCGTTACCTCGCTTTGAGGCGTTCCATGTAAGGCTTGAAGTGCAAGCGAGAGCGCCGAACGAGCGACAAAGAAGTACAATCGGCCTTTGCGTTCGGCAGCGTTCGAAATCCGTCTATTAAATATAATTATTAAATATATTAATTTTAAATTAAAAATTAATATATTTATTATAAATTTATAAAATCAAAATCAATTATTTTATTAATTTAAATTAATATTTATAAAAATATACTTAAATTAAAAATTTTAATAACCAATTAAATGCTACCATTCCATCAGTATTTTTAACCGACGAAAAAAAACGGAGGAGGTTCTCAATTCGACACGTATAATTTTTTTTTTTTTATATGTATGACCACGCATAACTTTTTACAGTGTTGTCCGATTTTGATAATTCTTTTTTTATTAGAAAGGGCATACTTCCAAGGTGGTCCCATCATCACCATGTTAGGATCTGATGATGATATCCTGGGGAAATTAAAGGAACTCTTCGAATTTCGAAGGCACGCTTACAGCGATTTCAGTTTTTGTCTCGTTATCGGTAGCTTTTTGGCTACTAGTGCCGTATAATATACTATGACAGTATAGTACGAATACGTTACGTGGCGATAAATCACTAAAAAGTAAGAAATAAAATTTTTTAACAAAAAATAGAACCGACTCAAAACGCACTAAAAAGTAAAAAATAATTGTGTCATTTAGTTGCTTTAATTTACTTAAGCATATCTAGGAGTCGGTGCCAGCCAAGGTTTCTACTTTAAGGACGTTACCTAGAACCCACAAACTGCTTTACTACGTTAAATAAATGTTCCTTAAACTTGGCTGGCACCGACTTCATAGATATGCTTAAGTAAATTAAAGCAACTAAATGACACAATTATTTTTTACGTTTTAGTGCGTTTTGAGTCGGTTCTATTTTTTGTTAAAAAATTTTATCTTAAGACATTGTCACGTTCAACTATCGTCAGTAAACCGACTTTACAGACAACCAATTTTTTTCTAATTTAGTGATTCATGGTCGTTTGGTGGTTCAGATATTAGCATGCTAATATCTGTACCTATTTATGTCTACCCGTGCGAAGCCGGGACGGGCCGCTAGTTATTAATATAACAAACTATACGCTGAGCGATTTTAACTTCGTGTTCTGCACGATGATGATGAAGCTGAAAATGTTCACAGTACACTTCCTAAATCTGTGCACCAACTCCTGGCTTATAATATCCGACTGAGTAGCAAGTTCCTGGTCGGTGGTTTAATAAATTGCATTATTTGTACAAAAATTCCGGCGAGGCTCATTTTTGAGGATTAAATTAAGCTGACATCTCCAGTGGCCGCAGATATGACAAACTCTATTACGGACTGTTTCCGAGATATACTTTTTGTTATGACTCCTTCAGATTTTCTTGAGAAAGTTTTTCATCAATTTTTTGCGAAGTCCTTGGACTTTTGCGTTTAAAACATAATACATATTTAGACATCAAGAGATTTTTAACGGAGGCATAATCTACGGTGGAAATGATACACCTGTCCGTACGATATTTCCTCCTAGTTCGTGTGCAGCATGCTAGTGGCTTGTACACTGTAAGCGATTCATTTAAACACAAAATATTTTTCCATTGCTACAATATACGTCCATCGCTACACAGCAGTTTGGGATTAGTAGTCGGTTTTTAGTTTTGAACTTATTTTTGCATAATATAGAATTCAATATTATGTAAATATAAGCAATAACAATACCTATATTCAATGCTAAGAATGTAGGTAAATATAGCAGTAGAAAATCCACGCTGCACAAAACAGCGCTTCTCGTATTAAGAGCGGGATGCTGGCTACATTTATCAGCGACAAAGAGCTATTTGTTTTGTTGTTCCACCGCAGCTCGCAAACAGCTACGACGATATATAGCGCCAAGCTTATGTTCTTCTGACGACTATTAAACCAGTGTAAAGTTTTCACTTTCGTCTTTACCATTAGTAGCCCAGTGGAAGGTCAGACCTCTTTATAAAAGATTAGCAGTCACCCGCGACTTCGTCCGAGTGAAAACCTCTTAGGTAATCTAATCTTTTAATTTTAAAGACAGACATTCATATAAAGTGTACTCTTTTCCCGCTACCCCTCTCAATTAAATTTTTTTATAGTTTCCCATGAAGCAATATCCTCCGTCCCGTCCCGTGTACTAAAAATCTACATTTTTGCAAAACACTGTACTATATTACAGTACATTAATATTAACAATATATATTTATGGCAAGCTGATGTGTATAGCTATTAATAGTCTATTTCACTTTTGAATCTAGTTTTCATAATAAACAAAATAATTTACAATCCGACATGCAGATCGCCCGTAGAGAGATAAGCCCGTTTAAACAAACGAACAAACTTTTTCGTATATTATATAAATATGGTCTGCCATGCCAAATAAATTGAATGAAAAGATCAAAGATCAAGTCCTCAAAAATATCAGTACGAAAATGTTGACCCCTATTCAGTACGTACAACATAACACGGAGGAGGTCAACTTAATTTGGACAAATAGCGGCATTGTCATGTTTGTTAGAAATTTTGTAATATCTCCGAAACTATATAACTAATTAACATACTGTAAAAGGCACATCTTATCTCTATAATATTCTTGTGATTATCAAATAATTTTTTTTGATAAGGATTTAAGTTTTGTTGTGTAAATAACGACGTAAACGTAAGCATATGAATTAAATGATTTGAAGATGCAGCGTACGCGATTTACGCCGATTTAATAAATTTTAAGGTCCGACTCGCGCGATAAAAACTGTGATAACTCGGGTAATATATACAATACAAATTATATATAGCCTATGACTCTCACCGATAAGGTAACATTCTACTGGTGAAAGAATTTTTAAAATCGGATCTGTAGTTCCGAAGATTAGCCCCAACAGAGTTTTATTTACCAACTTAAAAACTTTTCCTCTTTATTATATTAGTATAGATAGAATTTAGAGCCTCAAAACAACTTGCAAGGAAAACAAACCCAATATTTTATTGATTAACAGGAATCAAATCCAGGACCTCATTACTCCAAGCCGCGACTACTAGACCAACGAGACCAAGTCAACCACTTTATATATTATAAGCTACCCTAGGAGTATATAGAGTTAGAAGTGTGTATTAAAACTATGGTTAACTATTGGAATAAGAAAAATTGTTTATACAAGCAATGATTATTATTCCAATCGTTAAAAACACTACTGTATATGGATCAGACATTGATACACCGCTTGTCTATATAAAAGAGCGTATCAAAGACAACAACCTGTAGTTGAACGCGCGCTCGATCGTGGCTTGGTACAAAGTGCAGGCAACATTAGCCACTCGCCGTCAGCGCTAAGCCATCGGCCGTCAACAAAGAAGCGGCTATTCCCTTAAACGGCCACTTGTTGACGGACGCAGCGCTGCACCGACCGCGAGGAGAAAAATACAAGCACACTGATCCGCAGCCATCACTCCGTGTCTGTTTATTCTCCAAATACAGATGTTTATGCTTTTTTAATCAGAATCGGTATTTACGATCAGGTATAATAATTTTTTCTCAACTGAATATATAAAGTACGTAATAAACAGCGTTATTTCACTAAACCAGAGGAAGAGTGGACTGGACAGTGGTAAATGAAGTCTATTTTTCAGTCAACCGAGTTACAGTGTAAAATGAAACGCACACATAACCGGGGACTTTAAGTAGATAGAAATAAAAACGTAATAAACTGCTACAAGACTTTAAAGAGATGAATAGTTGGGAGATAAAGGAGGAAAGTAGCTGATGAAACAGCATCCCCGGTGTAAAAGCAGCTATTAATCAATTGGAAACGCGTTCAACTTGTAGCTAAGACTCTCCGGGAGAGATAAAAGAGAAAAAAACAACCCCGGAGAGATGAACTCGAGGAGCGTTGCAATGAAATGTCTTAACTTTCTCTGCAGTTTTCTCTTGACCTAATTTTCGTAGGGAAATTGTAAAGATCTATTTACTTGTACCTAGTAAGATCAACGTTGCAACTTTACTTAGGGTTTCATTATGCAACGTTTATTTAAAATTAAAAAAAAATAACGAGGAAAAATGGGGACTAATTAATGTATAACTACTATAATGTATTGCTACTTATTAATGTATGATTTTGATTTCGTATTGGAATACATATAATACATAGAAGACTTTAGGTACATTTTATCTATACTAATATTATAAAGAGGTAAAGTTTGTAAATTAAGATCTGTCGGGGAAAAAAATTCTTTCACCAGTAGAATGCTACGTTATCAGTGAGTGTTATAGGTTATATTTTATATTTGTATTGTATATATTACCCGAGTTATCACAGTTTTTGTCGCGCGAGTCGAACCGTGAAAATTATTAAATCGGCTTTATGCACGTACGCTGCCTTAGCTATTGGACACAATTGAAAACATTGTATGAAAACTTTATGCATCTTAAAAATTTCTACAAAAAAGTCCGCGATAGCATATATCTATCTTTTATATTTTGGATATATAACTTTTTGTGTTTTAAAAAACATTTATTTCATATGCTTAGGTTTACGTCAGTATTTATACAACTAAGCTTAAAACCTTATTAAAATTAATTATTTAAAAATCATCGGGAACATTATAGAGATAAGATTTGCTTTTTACAGTATGTTAATTGGTTATATAGTTTCAGAGATATTACAAAATTTCTAAAAAGCTCGACTCTGTAATAAATCATTTAATTCATATGCTTAAGTTTACATCATTATTTATACAACTAAACTTAAATCCTTATCAAAATAAATTATTTAATAATCACAAGGATATTATAGAGATAAGATTTGCCTTTTACAGTATGTTAATTAGTTTTATAGTTTCGAAGATATTACAAAATTTCTAAAAAACATAACACTGCCGCTATATCGTCCAAATTAAGTTGATTTCCTCCGTATTATGTTATACGTACTAAATAGAGGTCAGCATTTTGGTATTTTCATGATAGAAACGTTAATACGGTGATGGATTTAGAATTCGATCTTTGTTCAAATATCTATATAGTACCTACACGGAAGAGTTTGTTCGTTTGTTTATACCCTAATCCCTATCTGTGTGTCGGATTGTAAAATTATTTTTTTTTATTGTAAAGGCTAGACTCAAGAGTGAAATATACTATTTATTATCAATTTATACTTAATGTACTCAAAATGTCGTATAGTGTTTAACAAAAATGTAGATCTTTAGTACACTGAACGGGACGGAGGATATTGCTTGACGGGAAACTATAAAAAAATTAAATTGAGAGGGGGAGCGGGGAATGAGCACACTTTATATGAAAGTCTGTCTTTAAAATTAGAAGGGTACCTAAGAGGTTTTCACGCTAACGAAGTCACGGAGTGGTGAAAGAACTTTATTTATTCGTATAGGTACTTTTATATGTATGTATGTATGTATGTTATGTATGTATTTATGGTATTGTAACTGTTTCGAAGTCCCATACAAATGTAAACATTCGTCACATATAAATATAAACACAATTTACATCATGTTTTAGATCTTTCTAAAGGTTATTATACTTTTAATTTAAAAGTATTAGATTGGCACGTGATCGTCTTTCGACTAGAACCCTATTATCAATGTTATGTCCATAAAAACTCAAGTACTTTCAGAGTTTCGGAAGATAAAATTCATGCAACCATAAACAAATCTTGACTATCCCTAAACTCACACTTTCTCACTGTATTACATGAACTGATTCTCATATATGTGGCCCCTTTCATGTTTCATAAATTAATTGCTTTATATTTTTCAATACATGAAGTGTTTCCCATTTATGTGGCCTCTTCGTGTATTGTATAATTTCAAAAATGTGTTTAGAATCAAATTCTCTTAAGAACTTAAAATTCCAATCAATATTAGAGTGGTATTACAGATACGCACACAGATTAGATCAATGGCATCTTTCTATTGAAAGATGGTCATATGCTCCATCCCGCATATAACTTAATAATTATAATATGATAGCCACACTTCGTGAATGCAGCCTCCGTTAATGTCTCTATAAACTTCGCTAGTTGCTAGAACATTCTGCGCCGACCGCGTCGCACAGCTCACCGAACCGTTCAAAGAACCGGCACGATTCTGTGGAAAGAATCTCATAATCGAATCTCTTATTAGAGAAACCGGAGCCCTCGTGGATTTATATATCAACTCAGTTCTTTGTGAGAGAAATGTATACGGCACATTTTATAGAGGTGTGTTCCTCTTTATATTGGATTCTAATTGTGAGAAGTTAAAAGAGAATAAGGCACTCAGTAAGTCAACATAGAGCTCAGACATCCGTTTCAAACACCTCGTCAGATGCAGATTCAGAGCTGAACCAAATGTAAGCGCCAGTATCTCACTACTCAAACAATCAGATGAGTATACCTCGTTACGAGGTGTTATGCGTTCAAAAAGCTTTAACATAGATATAAATAAAACAGTCGTATTTTATTGTGTAAATGCCCAAGCTGTCAAGGCATATTTATATGAAGATGTTAATATATTTATATTATAATGTGTCTTGCTATCACATAATTCAATAATTTATTTTATTAAATTCTAAAGTAAGGGTGCATAACCTTACTAAGGAATTGCTTACAAACTTTACCATATATGCCTTCTCCACCTTTATAATATTAATATAGATAAAAGCTTGTTCCTCATAGACACAGACACAGAGATTTAAATATTCGTTTATATAAAATGTTGTTTATCGTTTTACTATTCTTTAATAAAACACTTTTATATATTTTACAAGTATATATATATTTTAATTATTTTTAGTGTTATTATATATGTTTGTATGTACGATTATGATCGTCACATTATGTATGTATGTATTTATGGTATGTATGTATGTATGTAAATATGTATGT
Organism: Mycalesis mineus; assembly: GCA_034621355.1. Classification (NCBI taxonomy): domain Eukaryota; kingdom Metazoa; phylum Arthropoda; class Insecta; order Lepidoptera; family Nymphalidae; genus Mycalesis; species Mycalesis mineus. The sequence continues at coordinate 462,755 of CM067881.1, forward strand.
ATTAAGTAAGTATTATATATATGTCTGCATTCTGTATTTTATGTAAGTATATTTTTATTTGATAATTTGTTACTTTATTTGTGTGTACGTACACCCGGAAGACCGCCAATTGTACATTGTTTTTATTCCTAATGTATTTTCTATTGTACAATAAAGAATATTTCATTCATTCATTATTTAAGCCTGTCAAGATTTAAATAGTAGTTTGAAAAAATAACAGATAAAAAGTAAATTAATTATTTAATTTACTTGTTTATCTGCACCAGTAAATCTCCCTCATGATTTATTGAATATATTTACATTCAGTAATTAGTGCAGTATTAAAGAACTAGAAAATAAATAAACACTGCCTTTAAACGTAAACATTTGATACAAGCAAAGAAGTCTGCAGTGTTCTATGTGCCTTAAATCCGACACAAATAGATCACAGCGGTCCCATAAGCTAAGTGCTGTACCATCAAATCGATCACACGACCACTGCGCGCCGCAAACAAAGCGCAGCTTCAGCACAGGTGTTTGGATACAAAAAAGGCACAAAAGAGGCGAGGCCGGGGCGGGCGGCATCAATCTATCGGAAGTGCATTTAACTGTGGCGGCTCGGATTGATGCAGCTCGCGCAGCTTGCGACCTCACAAGTGCGAGTAGCTCACATAGATCCACTGTTCAACACGTTAAATAATTGTTGTTATACTAACAATTGAATTCTTACTGATGAGCTGTATTGCTACTAGCAAGTTCTGTTTGCTGGCACACAGCATTGCCTTCTTCACACTAAAGTCTACTGGTAAAGGGCTCAGGGTTACTGGGGAAATTATGACATACTTATAAACATGACACATCCTACGCCTCAGGTAGAATCACAGAATAATACTTTTTAGGAAGTTTTTTGTTCTAACCCTTTCCGTACCTTAAAATAGCCGCATCATTTTGAAATAAAGTTATTTTTTGAAGATGTTACCATCTGTTTATGTAGTAAAATATCCACCAACTGTTCATTAGTTTTATGTCATTTTACTTTTTTACGCTAATATTAGAATATAATCAAAGAATCTAATAATATAAGCACACTTCCGACTCGTCACATATCTGTGACACACTGAAAAGTATTTATATAATTAAACGTGACAGGACATGACGTACAGACACGCGCTCTGAATAATTGAACACAACCGCCAGCGAACAGCGCTGTTACATTATTGTAAATGTTTCACCTGATTTGTTGTCAATATTGCTTTGTTTTATATTATCACTTTAATCGTCTTGTTGGTTTGCGATCGGGCTGACCAGACCTTTTTTAAAAAGGCTGTACATAACGTGAATATGGAAATATTCCTATTGGCGAGGATAGACCATAAGTCTCTATGTGTCTAGTTCGGCCTCTTATTTATAGAGCTATTGTCTCTCATCTCGTCAACTGCTGTGGCTTCAGACTATGGAACAGAAAAGTTGGTGGTGTCATGCCCACTGTCCAAATGCCTAGAGATCACTTTATACCGTCTGTCTCGGTCATCATCATTAACACCTTAATAAGTGATTTTACGAAAGCAAATTAAATCTATTATCACGCAAATCCCGCCAACTAGATTTATATAAAGGTATCCTAGCTTTAAAAGTGAGCCGTTAAAAATAATATAGTTAGATTTTGATTCTAATAAAATTTAATTCAATTTCAAGCAGATTGTAGTTTTGGGATGTCAATACATTTGTTTGTAACGAGTACGTTATTATAAAGTAATGGTGATATTATTGCAATCGAACGTTCCATTCGGTTTCGTATAATATTCAATGGTCCCACCGTTACCCCAATCACGATCCAAATCGATTTGAAATTCAAATTCCAACAGAATTTGACGTTCATTGTAACGAACGTTATTAAAACTAATCGGCGGCTCTGTGCGGCAAAAATAGCGGCACATTGTCCTGTTGTTAGTTATATTAATCACGTCGGTATTTCTGTCCGTCGTAACGCCGCTCTGATTTATACGCCTCGTTATGTCGCGCACATCTGCTTTTTTGATGTTAATCGTAAGAAAAAATGACACAGATTTTATTATCTGTACATAAAAGTGTGACTGACAGATATATTACCTCTCAGGCTATGTTACTAAGTACTATGATAAAATGCGGGATCTTTTTGGGACTAAATTATGTACGAATATGAGTACACTAAATGCTGAGTACAATATATACAAGTAGGTACGTTTATATTTTTCTGAAGAGTAACTATAATTATAAAAATGTTTGAACTTTTATCTAAATTATTTTAGTAGCGGCCTACTTTCGGACCTCGGTTAGAGAAATTGTTGGTTACATCCTCGAGCCTCAGAGATGGCGGGAAGCTGTCAGTCGCGGTCGTTATCTCAAATATCTTAATCATTAGCAGCCTTTCGTGGCTCTTTTTTAATCGGTAGGGGAAAATCGCAAAAATGACCTATCAAAATTTCGCTAACTTCGGTTGAGCAGTTGTTTGCCAGCTTCAATTATGGAACATCACAGCTAAGTTTTCCTTTACTTAAAAAGTATTTAGAAGATTTAAATTTAATAAAGCTCTAAATTTCTCCCTTAATTTCGGAATTAATCATTTTTAAGAAGAAATGCCGTCTGGTTTTATATTTTGATTATAATTATTGATGACAATCAATTAATGAAATCAGAAATATCTCTTCAAAAAATTTACGATTAATATTGTATACTTAAAACTAAAGCCAAATGTGCCAAGTACATAAAAAACTGCAAAACACTCGCAATTCATAATAATTTATCCGCGTTGCTATTTTCGTACTTTTTAGGAATTGAACCTTATACTAATGATAACAACGCAACGCTTCCAGAGTGCACCAGGGAGATGGCCAAAGGAAATACTCTTCAACTTCAGTTATAATTGAAACCCTTCCGGTAGTAAGTAGGTGTGTGAAGTGGCGCGGCCCAGTTAAGCGCGTACAATAAAAGAACTATTTCAGTCCGTCATCGCGGAGCGGAAACCACTGTTTACACGTCAAATAGTTCTAAATCTCCGCGCCCATGCATTCACTCCACGCTCTTAACTGCGTTAGTTTAACTATCGGTTTAATTATGAGCATCAGTAGAGTGCTTCAACGCATCAACTCTACGTAGCTACTGCTTGTATATCAGATTGTAGTGTTGTGTTCTTGTACTGGAGATGATGAAGATTTCAGCCCAACTGTATTTATACATAATATTAATAATAGTAAATTTAATAATTATTTTATACTAGAGGACGCCCGCGGTTTCACCCGCGTAGTTCTCGTTCCCGTGGGAATTTTGGTATAAAATGTAGCCTATGTGTTATTCTGAAATGTAACCTATATTATTGTGAAGTTTCATCAAAATCCATTCAGTAGTTTTTGCGTGAAAAAGTAACAAACATCCATACATCCATACAAACTTTCCCCTTTATAATATTAGTAAGGATGAAAGATTTTAGCCTCAAAGTATTTCAATACGGTAGACTTTTCTTAATATGTCATTCAGATATTTTAGAGAGAGAAAATAGGATTTATTTTTTTGTGAAAATCCCAGTATGAAAAAAAAAGACGTGTGGCACTCGGAGACTGCCGCGGTAAAGCTATTGCATAGCATTTTTTATCAACTTATGTTTACCGACCTACCGACGTCATCGGGACCGTGGCCGAGCGGTAAGGCGAAATATCATGCTTGAAAAAAAAGTTGCAGAGCCAACGGGATTTGAACCCGTGTCTCTCTGGCAATCCGGGCACTTAGAGTGCCTTACCGCTAAGCTACGTTCCCTGATGACGTCGTTGCCGAAATTGTGCTTTTGATATTATGTTTTTGATACACAGGGGGTGTTAGGTTTTTTCGTTACGGAATTTCTGTATTCGGTCTCCACGCTCAAGGCCCGCGATAAAAGCTATACAATAGCTTAATATTTTATCGACTAGAAAAAGAAAAACATATCTTGGTACCTAATAAACTAAATCAAAACAAATCGTCATTAATTATTTCTTTACTTTAATTAACAAATCAAATGTAGAGGAGAGATAAAAAGCAAGCCTTGCCACGCGAGAAAAGAAAAAGTCTATAAATTTTATTTCACATATACCGTTTATTTTAATGCGGATCTCTAAAAATATTAGGCATCTGTATAATCTCACGGGATGGTAAACGTTAATGTAGTGTAATCTAACATGAAAACGCTCGCCTGGAATTACATTCACTTCTGAATTGAATGCGCTCATTACTTACTCGTATTATAAGCGGCGGGAAAACGGATGCCGGAAGGGCGTCCTGCAGCACAGCTACGTGTCCACGGAACGCAGACATAACTCCAGCCGAGCGTGAATAGAGAACGTGTTTACTTATTAGCATAGAACGTGGAGACGTGTTTGTAAAGACAACACGCAGAAGTACCCGTGCTTCACAAATAGTAAGGCTTTCTGAGAAGGAGCTCGTACTTCCCTATGATTATTATTTTATTCAAATATTACACGAGTCTGGTCGCAGCTTTAAGTGCTTTCACTCTACCATATTTATCAAAATTGATTGATGACTAACTTTATATATGTATATTTATAATAAGTGCTGCCTGAGTACCCGTTAGGATGTATACGAGTATGTAACCGTTAGGACCTGTCTTTGGTTTTAACGCGTTTTCCTTATAATAAATATAGAAATAATTATATAGGTAAATAATTAGTATTAGTAAAAGAAGCAAACCTGCGTGGCCGAGAAGAGCGACGGGGGAGCTGGCGAGCGAATCGAATTCCCGACTTCTGTAGCAAAACGAAGGTCTATTCTGGCGTAGCCACTTTAAATACTTGCTGTAAGATCATCAACAAATCTGATCAACACGACTCCACGCAGGCTTGTCTGCCCTACCCCTGGTGTTTTTAAAAATGTTAACCCGAAAACTCACGAAGACCATAATTAGCAACAACCAAGTTTATTACTTGGTTGTTGCACCTTGGGCTCCCAACGTCTATTAGCTTTCAAATCACGTGACAATGGCACAAGGCAAATGACGACCCCGCAACGGAAAGCGCACTGTTGGTCGACATTAAACTTGACGCAGGGAGCCGCTGGCCACAAGCAGCTCAGGACCGTTGCGTTTGGAAGGCGTTGGACGTCCATCGGCTGTTAATGATGATGATGATGAACTAACAAAGGTTTATGTCCGACTTTGCCTCTTAGATTAATTGATCAACCGTGAAGAATAGCTAAATAAATCAAGTATTCATTGCTCGTTGACATTATGTTTGTCTGACTTAGGACCAGTAGATTATTGTTACTCATTCATGCATGATCAGCATAAACAAACGAACAGAGCATAAACTGAACTAACTCCTACAAGCTATTTAGAAAGTAGCGCACTAAAAGCTTACTTTTAACATGTTTTTGCTTGTTATTGTAATATGGAAATTAGTTGCGAGTTTGTTTGTGAAAGGGAACCGTTGAGTGTAGAATGGCGGACTAGAAATCGGCTTAAACCTCACAAAATTACGTAATACCATAAGAGTTGAATCTTTTTGAATAAATTAGGCATACGAACTGTTTAGAACGGCACAGACAATATGTTTTTTTTAGTTAAGAATTAATCGTTTATTTCAAGTAAATTTACTTTCCAAGCGCTTTTACAAAGTAAACTCAGTTTATTCGTCCTTCAGTTAAAAATATTCTACCACTGGTACTTTAGTATGTTCATTCACAGCACTAACTGACGACCGTGATTTCGTTCGCGTCAAGTACAAATTTTGTTTTTAGAAATACGTCACCTTACTTTCGATTAAAATAAGATTCAGATTCAGACAAAATTAAAAAAAAAACAAACATAATTTATATTTTTTATGTTCTGCTGATATTTTACCGCTCTATAACTGTTAATGAATAACTTTAACAATAGTCATACACTCTTTTAGTGTAGTGTGAGCAACAATACATTCACATACATACAGCTAGAACACAGCATCTGTGACTCGAACAGAGCCTCCTATATCAATGTAACACAAGAACAAGTCCCGAAAACACTTAACATAACAAGAAACCGTCGACACTAGACTACAAGTAGGTAAATAGCCGAGCAACACGGTTAAGCTTTTACAAATGATGTATTCGTTGGGGCGTTATGAAAAAGAACGCTGTAACAAGCAATTTGTTATATTAGTTTCGACGAATGCTCTCACAACTTTTTCCAAGGAAATAAATAAATTCGCCTTTCGGTTTTTGCTTGAAGATGCCTCCGAGCTAGATTTGAGATGGCGTTTACATTTCTCGGAGATTATCTCATTTTTATTCCAAAAGAGTGTTATGATTACTTCTAAACGGAAACTAGGCACAAATATTATATTATGAAGGAGCATTACTATATTTTTCCTTTTACCAGTAGGCTTGCAATATAACAATTTTATTAAACTCTACTTCACATATGTTTATGGGCATTTCGTTCGCTAGGCGTTTGATTTAAGTAATTAAATCATATTATTTTCATAAAGTTGCTTCGCTTTACAGAGTTTCAGGATGATGATCATACTTTGATTTTGTTTTGTTACATGAGATTGAGTGTTATTTAGCAGTTTTACCAAAACAATACGTTATTTAATAAGTTATACTTAAAATAATATATTATGATTGTTGATGGTTTTAGTTACAAATATACTTCGTGGGCATTGACATATTAATACTATGGACTTCGGGTCAGCGATAAAAAGTGTCCGAACCAAAAGTAAGCCAAAACGCGAAATGACTTCCAATCGCAATTCAGTCTCATATTAGCTGACTGACAGAATACACGTCAATAATGCCGTAATGTGTTATAAAAAACTTGTAAGAACTACCCGAGTAAGGTGAGAAAAGAAGACGGTGTACCATATTTTCAGTAAGTAAATATTTACTGATGATTTTAAAGTATTATTTTGCTTAGAAACAGGCAATTTTATTAAAATTGTAATAAACTATAGAAACGAATTGCATAACCAACCAAAATGAACAAAAGTATCTATCCGTCCTTTTCCCATACGCTACCCGCGTATAGGATAGAAGGAGTGCAATATGTTTATCTAATTAACCACATTTAGTTCGGATCTGCCGTGAGCAATAGAATGTTTTAGAACAACGACTGCATAGAGTTATTTTGTTGTTTAACATTTGAATTATTTAATTACTTAATTTTTGAATGAAAATAATTTGATTATTTTCAATTCAAAATTTTTTAATTTTTTTTGCCATGAATATTAATTAAATAACTTTTACCATAATGGTATATTAATTTGATAACTATAAGAATTATCTACATGAAATTAGGAACAGTTATTTAAAAAAGTGATCTAACGTCATTGAAGTAAAAAAATATATTTTCAGTTTAATTAAAAAGAGGAAAATATCGAGAACTTCAAATTTCAAAGTAAAGAACTATGTCGAGTGGCATATCATTTTGTACATTAGTGGATTTGGTTTGTAATTAATTATTATTATAACTAATTATTATTTTCTACAAGATAATTACAACAATTATTATTTGGTACAAGATTTATCCCAGCATATAGAGGTCAGGGATATGTATATATAAAAATAAAATTTGCTGTAAATATAATATATAAATATAAGATGCCAAAAAAATTTGAAAGCTACCGACTCCACACCATTTATGTTGTCCTATTTTCACGAGAAGCTGTCATGTCAAAAAAAGGCTGCCATGGTAACCGTCAATCGAAGCTGATTACTTATTGCATGCAATTAGACCGTTGCAAATTAGACTGTATAACAATACGATAAGTCATACATTACAATGTTATTTTGTGTATAAAAACATAAATACATCCTAGTGTGTATAAAATATCTTGGGACACTTTTGACGTAAATTTTGCATTAGACCCGAAGTCCATAGTATTAATATGTCAATGTTCGTGGGAATGGAATCTGACTTTAAAAGTAGAAGTAAAGATAAATTATCACGCATGTATAAATATTATTTCACAGAACATATACAGAGCCTACTTAGAATATAAGAATCAGATTTGATTCGATTGTTTAAGTTAAATAATACATAGATCGTACATATTTCAACTCTAAATAATTTTAGTACGTGGCTTAAGATGTTAAAAATATTTTTATCATTGATGCAAAATCTTTTGAATAAACTATTGCAGTTTATACAAAAGATAAAACGTCTGTCTCAGAAATATATGAGCTAAGGATAAGAATAAAAGCAAATGGTAGTTGTTTGTGCATAGCTTAATAGTTTCTTATTCAATAAAAGCGACATTAAAAAGCTTATCTCGAGTTTTCTTTGATCCTACAATTTTCTCATAATATTTTACACTGAATATCGGAAAGAGCAATTTTCAGCGCGAGATTACTTCTATACTTGGACGTAAATGTTTCTGATGGCAGATTTGCATCTATTTAAAGTTTCAATTGAAGCTAACCAACAAAATTTATCCACCGAGTCAATATCTTACCTTCACAGGATATAAGCATTGTTAATTTTAGTGATGTTTTCGATATAATTATTACCTACAAAAGATAACTCTTCTCGGAAACAGAACTGTTATAGTCTAAAGGGTTTCGTATCATATAACGCAACCTCGTATTAAATCGTTTGCTAGAGATACCTGTAGCCTGTACCTGTAGCTTTTCTATTCAAAACATCAATTCACTATTTTCGAGATACCCACTATTTTAGAGAGATTCGAGATAGATAAGAATTCATCTTTAAATACATGATAGTGTGATTACTCTTCGATTAAGCGATACTTGAACTAAGTACGTACCTGTGTGTACGAACAAAAGTGCTACAAGTGGCAAGGTATTGGGATTAATGCAAGACGCATTAATCCCAATACCCAAATTGATGATCTGTAACATAGAAGAATGACCAGCATCGTGCATTTGTAGTGCAAGAACCGGCCGCGCTAAGTCCCGAGCAGCGAGTGCGCAGTGCGCAGCTCAAAGCGGTTTATTTATAAAGCAATTACTGCGGCACGCGTCGTCAAACGCTATATTTTAGGACGCCGGCTTGAGCCGTAACCTGTCGTCCTGAAATTTAAAGCACACGCTATTTGGAGCGCACTTAGTGTGATTGTGCGCGGGCTGCTGAGGCGTGCCAACGTTTGTTTGCACGGATTAACATCGTGATAATTATTGCTCTTACACTCGTGTACTCGCACTTAGCGCTCATAAGGTAATGTGTACCATGAATGAGGGAGCTTTGGGTCAGGACTCCTACTGTTGCTTAATTTAATAGTCTGTATCTTTGTTAACTAAATTAAAGAAGTAACTTTATATAAATATACATTTATATTTTGTTTTCTTTCATAAATTTAATTACTCCCACAAATTTGAATTGAAGAAAGTCTAGCAATGCAAATATTTTAAATTTTATATTTGAGGGTATAATAAAAATATCAGTAGAATTGAGTTGGATTGAACAATACAAGAAAATATCGGTTAACAGTTAACTGGCACTTAACCTATTTATTTCAAAAATGCCAATAAATGTTCGGTTCCTTTAAGAGCGCAGCGCAGCAGTTCCAGAGTGAAAACAATCCAATAAAGTCAGGTTTTACGCACGAATAAAAAAGGCTTAAGTTCAGATACGCCAATGTTCACCGTATTTTTATATGCGATGTTGTAAAACGCTGCAAAAAACGGTCGGTTTTGTAAATCAACCGAATCACTGACTTCTACTTTATGAATGCAATTCAAGTTGCGTATAATTGCTCCGATATCAAATTTTCAACATGTAGGCTTTAAAACAAGCAAAGAGTACATTAATGTAATAAGCTACGTTGGAACTTCTCGTTGGTCCAATTGTGTACAAGTGTAGACTTCAGGTGGAGTTAACATCAACTCAGTATCATTGTAAATTAAATAATTTCATCAATAGACGAACATCGTCCAGTAAGTGATTCGACGACATTAGGAATTGTAGGACATCTTACGTCAATTTTCTTCCTCCAAATTTTAATATAGAATCCAAATGCTAGCAGTAGTGACGAAAATGTCTCAGTCCATCGATAAATCGTCGTGTTATAAGTCAGGGTCTCTCGCAACTGACAGAAATACGATCCGGCTTGATTAATGCCTCCCCCTCCCCCTCCCTCCTAGCCCTGACACCCCCCAAGTCACATCTGACATAACACTGTATAATGAAATTAGGAAATTTATTACTTACTTTCCAAATTTATACAGTAAAACTCCCCGGGTCGGCCGGCCAAGTTAAATTGTATTAGATGGAAAAATGGATGCGTACCTACATTCAGATGCTAATTCAGACTACTGGTTTAAATTTGGACACTTTTATTATTAAAAAAGGTCTGCATTTACTTACTAAAATGATTTCCAGGAAGAAATTTAAAATATGTGCCTGTTACTTTTCCTCGTCATCTCTCGAGACTCGAACCGGTCTATTGCTGGAAATTTTATTTCAAGGCTTTATATTTATGACTAAAAACCGACTACTTAATTATTGTTCCTAGGCCTGTGTGTTGTTGATGACCAAACATTCAATCTTTCGGTTTTGTGAGATAAATGCACACTTTCCATAGTAGTTCACAAATAAACGTAATAATTAAATTATTGTTCTTGTATTTATAAGTGAAGGGCTGAGAAATTTTAAAAGGAACAATCACCTCTGCTTTAATCAGTACGCAAGAAAAGAAGACAGGAAAAAGAATCATAAATTATTATTAATGAAAACAGTGCCTTAAATTTGCTGCCAGCTATTCTATAGTATGACTTGATTTCTAGGCCAGTAGTGCGAATAGAGTCACTATTAACAGACATACTTGAAATTTCAAACGTGCTAGTAGGTATAAAAGTACTTGAAATAAATGAATATTATGCAATACAACTAAACAACTAAAACTTTGAAAAATCGGCATAGAAATTCCTATCACCATCTTTTCCAGCAGTCGCTCCAGAGCGCAACACAGTTGATTCAGTCGCACATTGTGGTGGAAGTGCCCGCAGTGACGGAAAGCAATTTGTATCGTAGAACTCCCAACTAGCATAACGTATAATGACAGTTATAAAACCAAAAAGCGCGTTCCCGAGCACAAACTACACTAACCGAGTTACGTTTCGTGTATTGTGCAACAAAGGAATTTAGTGCCTCCAACAAGCGGGCCACGGCAAGTGCGCACTGAAAAAATTTTGCGCCCTACGATGGCATAGCGTTTTGCATATAAGCTAATATTTTTTTTTAAATAAAGGGGCGTGTCTTCGATCTAAATAAATTCAATCTAAATAAATTTAATGAGTAATATTATACCTATAATAAGGAATTTGTCTAACCAAATTTGCTTTATTTACTCTGAGTAATACGAAACGTCAATGTCAGTATGTGTTTGACTATTTTGACAATGACATAAACTGTCAAATGGACGCGCGAACGGCGTCATTGCAATGTAAAAGAAACAAAGAAAAAGTCCGGACAAAAATTAGTAAAACTTGTGAGATTTATGATTTTTCACCAATTCTGAATTACCTAAATTCAGAACTGGGATTCAACCTAATGCCCACATGCAAAATTTGTCATCGCGAGTGTTTTCAATGCAAAATACAAAGATGGTATTTCGCCTCTACGAATGAAGTAAAAGTGAACCAAAAAGTAACGAATTCAAGTGGATTATTCAGGTGGTTTAACTGGAGGTAACAGATTTATAAGCTTCTCGTCATTGTTTGGTAAGAAAACTGATATCTCATTTGATAAATCGTGTAATTGCGCGTCAATTTTCTATTGGAGTTTCAATTCATTACTCATGTAAAACTAACTCTACAAATGTTAATATCAGCCCTCATAGTGCAGTGGTATGCACATTTGATTCATAAGAGTAGGCTTGGGGTTCGATTCCTGTCTTGGCCGATTGAGACTTTGTTAGCCCAAGTATAGTTAGTAGAAGGCTTCATTCGTGGCTTTGTAGGCAACAAGACTGCCAAGGGATTTGATATTCTAGTGCAACGTCATGTAGAAGACAAAAGGGGTGTTCTGTGTACTGTGTGTTCATCCTAGTCCAATAATAAGTTACCCCGCTTTCATTGTATTGCATGATCACTTGCTATCATGTGTGTTTGCGTCCGAGGGTTGTCAAATAGTTAGTGATAGTAAAAAAAAAATTAAATAAAAATAATTGTTAAAGATTGAAAGAACAGTTTAATGTTAAACACTTACAAATATTTTATTTAACTTAATTTCTCTGACTGACTGGCTGCTATGTATCCAGTGTGTTACAAAAAGTTTTGTGTTTACACCAAGTGACCAGATCTCACTTGTCTGTGAGTTATATCATTTCTAAAATTAATAATTAATGCAATGTGTAATAATTGAAATCTAGTAACAATTTACATTTATGTATGTGCATGTAAATTTGTTATGTCAATCAATGTTTGCAGTATTCAGTGTGTTATAGTTTTGTACTTGTACCAAGTGACAAGGTCTCACCGGCTTGAAGGTGATAACAATTTTAAAAATTAATTACTAATGCAATTTGTGAATGCAATTTGTGTGATTGAAATATGTTGAGGAGGACACACATGTAGCGAAGCGGCATCATTCACATTATAAAAATTACAAAAAGTTCACTTAGTTGAAGTTCTGAACAATACTGCTTCACTGGTGTGTGTTTCCTGGCATCCGTGCATATATCTGTTAGACTGTTGCTAGAGGTACTTGTTATCTGTTGGATGCAGTGTTATCTACCCAGGTTTCTTATTAAATGGAAAATAAAATGTTAAAAATAAACATATGCAAAATTAATAACAGTTGTGATATAAAATTAAAAAGATTTGTAAGTTGAGGTCAGAATAGACCGAGCGATGATTGGGACTTTTGGCCGATACTAATTTACATCGCTTATGGTTAAGTTTAACTAAATGCAGTTTTGGTAAAAACAATTAGTGGAAAAGTATTTACACAGTGTTATGGTCTCCGCTACACACTACTAGTAGTAGATTCATGTTCTAAGTACCGCCTTCTTCTTCTTTCTTCCCGCACTTGGCCACGATGTTGGCCGTTGTGCGTGATTCCTCCGGTGTTGGTCCCCTCTGGTTTATTCCAAGCAGCCGAGCTCGTTCCAGAAGCTTAGGAGGCCGCCCAGGTCGCCTATCGCTTCATGGAGTGTCGCTGAGGAACCAATGTAGGTTGCTTGTTGCTCCGACACACTGCTGCATCTAAGCATAACATGTATCGGTGTACTGTACTTTGGTACTGTTTTCATAATGACAAGATGCCGCCTCTTGATACTGCGTCAACTATTGTTTGCGTGTGCTGTTAACGCTGCTAGTTTCAGGAGAAGTGCTCGCCGTGGTGTGTTCAAAAAAAAAATAAATAAATAAATAAAAATATTATGCGTAACTGCGAGCTGTTTCCTGCGAAGTGTTGAGAAGCACTGACTACCAGCTGCAATCTGCCTACAGTTTTAGACGGATCTACCTACGGTTTTAGTTCGTTCATTCTTTGATCAATTCGATCTACCTGCGGTTGTTTCGCTTATTCTTCGGTCAGTCCGATTTACCTGCGGTTAGTCCGATCTACCTACGGTTGTAGTCTGGTTATCCTTCGGTTAGTCTGATCTACCTAAGGTTTTAGTCCGTTTATTCTTCGGTCAGTCCGATCTACCTGCGGTTCTTTCGCTTATTCTTCGGTCAGTCCGACCTACCTGCGGTTAGTCCGAATTTGCCTACGGTCTTAGTCCGGTTATCCCTCGTTTAGTCCGATCTACCTGCGGTTAGTCCGCCCATGTTGCGGTTCGTCCGCCCATCATGCGGTCAGTCCGCCCATCATGCGGTTTGTCCGCCCAACATGCGGTTTGTCCGCCCAACATGCGGTTAGTCCGCCCATCATGCGGTCAGTCCGCCCATCATGCGGTTTGTCCACCCATCATGCGGTTAGTCCGCCCATTATGCGGTTCGTCCGCCCATCATGCGGTCAGTCCGCCCATCATGCGGTTTGTCCGCCCAACATGCGGTTTGTCCGCCCAACATGCGGTTAGTCCGCCCAACATGCGGTCAGTCCGCCCATCATGCGGTCAGTCCGCCCATCATGCGGTTAGTCCGCCCATCACGCGGTTAGTCCGCCCATCATGCGGTCAGTCCGCCCATCATGCGGTCAGTTCGCCCATCATGCGGTCAGTCCGCCCATCATGCGGTCAGTCCGCCCATCATGCGGTCAGTCCGCCCATCATGCGGTCAGTCCGCCCACCATGCGGGTAGTCCGCCCAACCTGCGGTGAGTACGCTCAACTTCAAGCCTCAACGATTGAACATGCTGCGCGTGCTGCGTGCCTGTGAAGGTACATGCTACGGGCCTGTGACGGCGCATACTGCACGCCTGCGATGGCGCATACCGCGCGCGCTCCTGAAGCGATGCATCGAGCGTTCTTTTGGAGGCGCATCTGACTGCTCGTATGCTACCTCGGTGAGGTGAAAGATGACGGTGATTATGACAATGTGCATTGAACTCCCTCAGTGCAAGTGTCATATTTCGAGCTCTACAGGCCTGTATGTAGTGGCTGTCAGGCAGACTTGTATGAGAGGTGCATTTCCAGATCCAGCCGTTAGAGACTGGTAACGCTGGTCCCGGTCCACGTGATGTCAGGGTCGGGACGACCCCTTTGTCAGGAACGGCCGAATAAGGAATTTGTCTAACCAAATTTGCTTTATTTACTCTGAGTAATACGAAACGTCAATGTCAGTATGTGTTTGACTATTTTGACAATGACATAAACTGTCAAATGGACGCGCGAACGGCGTCATTGCAATGTAAAAGAAACAAAGAAAAAGTCCGGACAAAATTTAGTAAAACTTGTGAGATTTATGATTTTTCACCAATTCTGAATTACCTAAATCTATAATATTATTCGAAAATAAAACTTATGTCTCTTTTTACTGATAACAAGGCATATCAAAATAATAGTTTACTTTTAAAAGATGGTCTTTTAATGTAGATAGGATTGTAGGTACTTCATAAGAAAAAGTTGTAACTACACTTAACTGTGGATAGATCTGTGTGATCAATGATCAAACTGAAACATTTTTGAAGTCTGGTCAAATTGGCTGAGATCTCATTCAAGACTTACATAAAAGGGCATACTTCAAAGGTGGTCCCGTTGTCATTATCCCATCATTATATTAGGAAGTGATGATGATATCCTGGGGAAATTTTACTTAAGCATATCTAGGAGTCGGTGCCAGCCAAGTTTTCTACTTTAAGGACGTTACCTAGAACCCACAAACTGCTTTACTACGTAAAATAAATGTTTCTTAAACTTGGCTGGCTCCGACTCCTAGATATGCTTAAGTAAATTAAAGCAACTAAATGACACAGTTATTTTTTACTTTTTAGCGCGTTTTGAGTCGGTTTTAATTTTTGTTAAAAAATTTTATATTTTCATTTCTTATTTCGCACACCGCATCGCTACCTTTCTCGTGGCCAGGCATTATCAGATGCTTAAGCGAAATTTTGATCACTTCCATTACGAGCTAGTCCAGGATACCTACACACACACACACACACACCCACACATAACACAACTGGTACGTGCAAGTCGTTAGCGGTCACATGACAAACGATGTAGACTCGTCTACAATGTATTAGTCGCTGACTTACACCGCCTTTCTCATCCGACTCACAAAGGTGGGGTGGTGGTGGTTTTTCTAGAGTATGAAGTGATGAACTAGTATTATTAGTATGCGTGTTCCAATGTTTGTTCAATATTATGATGAATTCGACTTACCATAGGCATAAGCTACATCTTATTTGTACCTTCAGAGTCAAATAAGAGATTTTTCGCTGAGCGAATATGCCTCTCTGTATTGATGCAAACAGTATAGAATATAAATTACAATATTATAAGCTAGCAACAAAGTTTTGTATCCTTTAGTAGGTACCTACTATGAATTTAGTTGGGACTGCAGTCGAGAAAAAACAAGGGGATTATCTTTTCTTGAGTGCAGTTCCAACCATTCGCAGAATTTGTAGTGCCTTCTTTGAGTGTGGCTGTGACAATATACAGTTATAGTAACCAACATTATTATGAAGTAGATTTTTTCAAATTTTAAATTTAGTGTAATTTTAGTGTATTTATAATCTTATAATCCCTTTTAATATTAGTGTAATTATAATCCAAACATTAATAATATATTATGTAACTAGCGACCTGCCCCGGCTTCGCACGTCTGCAATGCCGCGCGACCCCCAAACGCTCGCTATGTCCCTGCATTTTGAATTTTACATATTTTGGAAAATATTCACTTAATTTACATTCTGTAAAGAGCAATAATGATCTTTATTGAGTACACAAAGTATTTAAGATACTCAATTGGATAAGGATTAATACAGTATTGCTTAATATCGCTTCGTAAATAAGCCATTACTTTTGGTTGAAAGTAAAAGATAAAAAATGGTTATTTTGTGTTATCCCTAAGAGATAGATATATGCCATCGCGGACTTTTTTGTTGACCTTTTTAAGGTGTGCAATACTGTAGTACATTATTTTGATATATCTCGTAGGGTTTAGCCAGCGTTTACAATGTACGCACAAAAAATTCGTTAATTTACGACATCACATCAGAAACCTCTAAAATTATCAGTGTGTTTTTACTATATTATGCATGTATTATGCATATAAATCTTCCTGTTGAATCACTCAATCTGATAAAATCCGCATGAAAATCGGTTGCGTAGTTTTAAAGTTTAAGGCATACAACCGGACAAACATAAAAAAGTGATTTTGTTTTATACTATTTATGTAATGACGATGTATACATCAATAATTAAGTCAATCTCTACTCTTTTAATAATATAGGTAACAACAGTGCGGTCAAAAGTATACAAATGCAGTGTCCTTTGTAAGCGTTAGCCCAGAATAGCACCATCACCGGCAGAGTGTCAACTCACCTGCAATTCCTTTTCTAATCCCGAAATAGTTCCGCCAGAGATGGGCGATGTGCGATGTGCGATGTGCCCGCCTCTCCGCGACCTCATTGCTACTCTCATACCAGAATACAAGCGATTCCTATACATAATCATCACTTTCACACGTCGTACATATAATCATTGATTATTTAAATATTGTAATATGATAAATACTGAATTGTTTTATGATTCACGAATGAATAACTTTTAATTTTGTCCTTTACTTTTCTGACAGTATGACTAGCCAAATATAATTCTAGGTCAATGGTAAATATTCACTTTGAGTTCCTTGAACCTACTAAATCAATTTCTTTTTGCGGTAAGAAGTTTGATTTGTTTTTTCTGATCTTCACGCGTTTTCGAAATATAGAGTCGTGACAAACAGACGGACAGACAAGGAAAAATATGATCCTATAAAGGTTTCGTTGTTTCTTTATAGAACCTTTAACTTCGTATTGATTGTTCCATTCATTTGTGAGCTACGATGCTGCTAAAAGACACGCACACACACGATAATCTTATAAAATTCATAGAAGCAAATAGCGTACAGCTATGACAACGTTAATGTCTGGAGACGCGTCGCTGCAAAGCCTTCAATAATATTATCACCCAGTTGATGCCGTTGTTTATGCAGGCTGTACTAACAGACAATTACCCGGGACGTGAATGCATCTCCTCAGATTTATAAGGCTTACGTTGTGTCCTGACAAATGCGCACGTATTTATAAAGAGGAATAGGAAGCTTTGAGATGACAAAAAATTACGAAAAAACTTATTTTTCCTACCTTGTTTAATACACCGTTCTTTTCTTGATGCATAGCGGGAATGTTTTCTTTTAATAGGTTTTTAAATACACTATTATTGCTTTAATATTCTTTTATATCTTTGTCTGTTGTGCGTTCCTGGAATTTAGATCCGGGTCTACGGGTGGGTCAGTCGGTAAAATTAAGGGTTGCTTAGTTAGTATAATAATGTTACATTAGGTGCAAGTGTATCTTACGCTTTTCTATATTCCCTATGATGGAATAAGGCCCTGTAGCACAAAAGTTCTTCTTGGCTCATGGAAATACAGCGTCGTTGCCAGGCAAAGGTATTCATAAAATAACGTCCGTAAAATAAAAAGAGGTTTACTATTATTATATTTGTATAAGGTGAATAGTTGTGGTTTAAAAAATGGATCAAAAGCGAAATGGACTTGCGTAAAGATGGTTCTGTACGCTGCTTATTAAGAATTTTCATATTTGGTATGATTCGGTTACTTTGAAGGGTTTCTTTAACAAATTGAAAATTATTTTAAAAATACCAAAAATAATTATTTGGGGTCCTCACACGATGCAGCGCAATTTTATTTTTTTAATTATTTACATTGCTCCCATCTTTAGTTTTACAACTGACGTCACATCACTCTTATGCGTTCGGGTCACGAAAGTCAATATGTGTTCTTTGAACGTAATCGGTGTTTTTGTACACGGACATACGAGTGTAAGAGTTTTACATTTTTTCCTGTTGAGATACGGAACTCTAAAAACGACTATTGCACAAGTAATTCCACAATTTTAATTTTACGAGTATTTCAACATAACATACTGAAGTTGGTTTGTTCCATTTAAATCCAGTTATTAAAGTCCGTTAAAATATGTGAAAGGTGCAATTTTCCCCGCTATATTTCGCGCGCGGCTGTTTCCCCGCTGCGAATGGCGGCCATTGGCAGCGTCGCCGCGAACAATGGCGGGCTCGATCGCGTGTAATGATATCGAAACTATTCCGTCATTGTGGAATATGTTGGCTTCGTTTTGTATTGTATCGTGTTTGCTTATTTTTCACGCTCTGTTGTGTAATTAATGGCCAAAGCTCCACCTGTGTAATTACGTGCTGATAATACGTTATAACGTACAATTATACAACTGTTAATCATATTAACCGGGTCGTTGTTTCAATGGTCAGTCTATACGGTTTCACATCACGAGGTCCTGGATTCGAATCCAAAGTCGTGTTATTGATAACACCTAGATAACACTTGTTGAGTGAGTTTTTCTTCCTTTTAAGATACTTGCAGTAAACATTTTAAACCCTCAGTTGGTAAGTTGGATGTTTGACATGACAAAGTATGAAAGCGTGGGGTACAGATTTTTTCTTAATTTTATACACCTGATTACCTGAACGATGAAGAGGTCGAACTCAACATTGCCTACACGTCAGGCTCATGTTTTCAGCTGTCTAATATTTTTTTCTTAAACACAATACCTAGCCACCGATTTGAAACAAACAGTGGCGCCGTCCACTTTGTCACTGGTAATGGCAGCGCAGTGTGTCGTCGCATATATTCGGTCCGTCGTCTAGTTTTTGTCCCAAGGCCTCCATTCTATTAGGGCCGCACCACACGAATAATTTATGTAACGGCTCAAATGTCGCTTCCTTAAGTTGTCTTCGCTGTTCTCCGTGATATACGAGAATCGGCGGGTGCGGCCAATTTGTGACAAATACCCGCCCGGAACACTGGCCTGGGGATTTTATTTTACCATATTTTGTAGCTATATTTCAACAATATTTCCAAGAGTCCCTTTTATTCTGCGTATCTTCTGAGCAAACATAATATTGTATGTAGCTAGATTACTCGTAGTACATATAAATTTGCACGGAACCCTCGGTGGACAAGTCTGACTCCCAATTGTCCGGCTTTTATTATTCTGAAAGAAATCAATGACCCAATATTCGTCTTTCTTGTTAATTAACTACCGAATGTCTGAATAATCCTCTTCATAGAAGTCCGGGTTATAGCAATGTTAATAACAACAAGACCTCGGTTTCTTTGTTCCTGATTTACCAATATTTATTTTTGGGTCCTTTATGAAGGTCATTTGAAAGCATAATTATTTTAGGTATAGGTAGTAATTATATAGTAAGTAGAGTAGGAAGTTGTCGTGACGACAGAGTCATGATATGCTCAGGAAAAAATAGGTCGATATATATTTGAACCTGAGACTTTCGTTTGAATCCGACGCACCGTTACCCACGGTCATGTGAACGCAACGGGCGGGTAGCGCAACAATATGTTTACAAGCACTAATATAAATTGCACTGCAGTAAACCACTCGGCTTCATTTGATGCATTTTGTATGAGTGTGCTCTTTCCAGATTTAGCTGCACTTTCACAGAACGAGCCGCGCAAGCTGCTCCCACATGCTCGTAGATACCTCCGACGAAGAATGCAGACGAAAGATGAATGAAAGAGTGAGACAAAACCTGGACAGTTCGGGAAATATTACTTACATACGAATTGATAATCTCCTTTTTTGAAGTCGGTTAAAAAAGAAACTCAATGTCACTCTCTTTCGAGTTGTATACTCTGAATATCTCTACTTTAGAACGGAAAGGAAAAAAAAACTTTAATCAACATGATCATTATGAATCCTAGTCTACGAGAGTGTCTGTTAATGTAGGGTTATAGTTGCCCAAATTATCTACTTTAAGAACGTTACCTGGAACCCACAAAGCGCTTTGCTATATCGTTAAATAAACCTTCCTTAAACTTGGATGGCACCAACTTTATAGATATGCTTTAATAAATTACGGCAACCAAATAACGCAATTCTTTTTTACTTTTTTGTACGTTTTGGAATCGGTTCAATTTTTATATTATCATGCAGCACAATTATTCATATTAGCCATGTGTTGTAACTTAACACAAATATCCCATTGCTCTCTCTCTCACAAAACGAGAAGCCCGCGCTAAAAGCGAGTAGCGAGTATACAATTATACATGGAGCTCGAAGCCTATTCTTATAACATTTAAGCATTTGCACCGTGAACCGATTGAGTCTTTATGCATTTTTCACTAATTACTTAAAAATGCAACGTTTTAACTCGCGTGGCAGTCTGCCACTGAGTTGGACCGTGACAAAATGTTCCAAATAAATCAAAGCAAACAGCGAGTTGAGAAAAAAGAAATAGAGAAAATAAAATAGAGCCAAAAGTGCTTAGAGCACGCTCATAGAGAATTCATTAGATGAACGGAGCGCTGCGCAGTGCAATTCATTAGTGCAGCGAACTAACATATTGTTAGCGAACGACCGCGCAGCTTTTAAAAGCTCCTACCTGCAGCCATTAGTCATAAAGGATTTAGACGTTTGACAATAAACAACAATGGCCTAACGTTTTATATAGCTATTTATATGTATTTAGTACTAGAGTTATTTTCATACGAGTATATACGTATATATATATTATTTCAAATAGGCTTAATCAAATTTCAAAATTGTCGATTTGATTTTACCACCAGATCGGATACTGAGAAGAGTCGGAAAGAGTCCGGAATAAATTAATTTGCTATGTCATAAACCTACTCGGTACTAAATTTCATCGACTATATCGTTGATAGTTTAAGGGCGATTCGTTTTTCGGAAAGTGTTTCCATAAAATGCTCTAACTCTAGGCTATTCACAAAATGTCTCGCTACAACAACCTAACCTAGTAACATGGATCTGCGACTATGTGGTACATAAAAACTTATTTAAATTAAAAAGCATTAATCTTGTCACGCATCGCGTACGATCGGAAATCGAGAGCAATCGATAGCGCGGAGAGTGCAGAGACGGAGAGATGGGGCAGGGCTACCACAACACAGGTATTTCCATAAACTGCCTCGTCGGCCCAGGAGAGGCCCCGTCGGAGAGGTCCTTGAGAGATTGTTCTGGGTTCGAGGCCTGTGTCGCGTTATGGAATAATTCTGTGATTTCAAGGAATTTTAAGCCGGAGTCGGATAGTTGATAGTGGTGCTGGTGGTCGGAGAGAACATGTTTCTATGTTTTCATTAGTCGACATTCTGTGTATCGGAATGGTCTCTATATCTCTTTATCTAATGTATCGCATTAGAAATAGAGACGTTTTACATAATTTGTTATTCACACAGGATAGTTATAAAAACATCATTACGGACAAGCGGGTTTGTAGTGAACCATTATCTTAGAGTTCGGCTGATCTATTATAATCGTTTTAAATGAAATCCAAGATGATAGCGAGCTCATATGACGGATTCAATCAACAAGTCCAACAATCCACGTGATGTCTATACCAGAATGCTGTTATTTCAGTCAGTGCTGGAAGGGTTGTGGTAACTAGCGAACTAGCGACGGCCGAAACAGGCTCTACTACGCTACTGATATCAAAGGTTTATATTTATGGCGTTCCGGAAACAGTCGTACCCGCCTGGGTTCGTCATATAGATTTATCTAGTGTATGTTGATACAGCCATAATAAAATTCGTTCGTTATAATATATAATAACGAACGAACGGTGTGAATATTTCACACCCATTCGATATGTCAGGAATCTAGTCACGAGTTTCAATTCGAAGAATTAAATATGAACTCCCGAATTTAAAAATCGGAAATTCATTTTATGAATTCTATTTTTATTATTTTATTTTAATAACTTTATTGCATTTAATAAAAGTAACATAGCATAAAAAAACAGAGGATTATCAATTTGCAAAAGGCGGCCTTATCACTAAGAGTGATCTCTTCCAGGCAACCTACTGTATTGATACTAAATATTCTGTGAGACGGGAAATTGCACATACAAAAGAAAAAAAAAGTAAAATTACAATATACATACATCTAATACGATATACATATTATAATATATATACATATTTAATACTTATACAATACATATATTTATTATATATATTAATAATATTACATATACTTAACAAAATAGTCTTTAAACAAATACCTACATGAACTATGTATTATAATGTTAGATAGTGTTTCTTTAAACGTTTTTTAAAAATGGTCAGCGACTTTGAGCATCTGATTTCTTCTGGTAGTGCGTTCCATAGCGTAGCTGCTTTGATGGTGAAAGAATCCGATGATGTTTTGGTATTACACTTAACCATTCCTAACTTGTTTTGTCTGCAAGAGCGCTGTGAGTCCTGCGATGCAATAGGGCCCAAAAATGTGAAACGCTCCTTCAGGTAGGGTGGTGTCCAAGGATAAAAAAGAGTACTGTAAAGGAGAGAAAGAATATGCAGATTACGCCGAAGTTTTATAGGAAGCCATTTGAGTTTCCTACGATATTCTGTTATATGATCATATTTCCTGAGTCCAAATATGAATCTTATTCCCAAGTTTTGCAACCGTTCTAGTTTATTAAGGAGCTCCTCAGTCAAATCTAGATAGCAGACATCAGCGTAATCAAGAATGGGATGAAGGAGAGCATTCGCTAATAAAATCTTGGTCTTCACTGGTAAGAGATTTTTCCACCTTCTTAACGAGCCAAGAGCCTTAAAAGTCTTTTGACTAATTTGTGCTACTTGCGGCTTCCAAGAAAGGTTGCTATCCATGAGAATACCAATTCAACCAACCAACCATTCTTTACTGTTTGACTATAAGGCAACACTGATCCATCAAAAGCAACTGGTGGTAAGGTAGAAAAGTTAATCTTGGAAATTTGTCTAGAATTACCCAACACAATTACTTGAGATTTATAAGCATTGACCGACAGCCCATAAGCTAAACTCCAGTCATGCACTGCACGAAGATCTGCATTGAGATGGCTAACAGCTTCAGCAATGCTATCTACAGTTGTCTGTACATACAACTGAAAGTCATCCGCATAAAGATGATAGGGCAGCGAAAGATAGTCAGTGACCGTGTTTATAAAGATGGAAAAAAGAAGAGGGGATAGCACACCACCCTGTGGAACACCAGCACTAAGAGCACAGAAAGAGGATTGTTTGTCCCTTACACGGATGCATTGCGTGCGACCGTGTAAATATGAATGGAACCAACTAAGTACAGGAGTAGAAATATTAATGGATTTGAGATTTTGATTCTATTTTATAAAAATTATTTTGAAATTGTGAGAAATAATTTTTACTACTAACTATTCGAGTTATCATTGCTCTCGACTTTGACTGCATAAACTATGCTATACCACGACAAATATATTTTCTAAAACATATAATAAAAGTAATCAAATTTGTCAAATGTGATTTTCTATTAAAATCTATTCAGAAATAATTAGAAAAGTACTATACTTTTTACGACTTTTATATGAAGTGATGCTCATGCTAAGTTCGATTTCAAATTTATATTTTATAGTTCCTACATAGGTGTTGCAGTAGTCTTTTTTATTCACTACAAGTTTTATTAGCTACAACCACACCTGATGCTAAGTGATGATGCAATCCAAGATGAAAGCGGATTAACTTATTAAGAGTAGGATTAAATCTACACCCCTTTCAGTTTCTACACATCGTACCAAACGCTAAATCGTTTGCTCGTCTTTGCCGGTAGAGTGGTAACTAGCTATGCCCGAAGCCTCCTGGTGAGACCAGTCAGACAACATACCGGAAGGGTAGTACCGCTTAACGATTCAGCGCTCCCGTACGAAGCCGTATATAATAACTAGTTCACTTTCTCTTCACATGTATTAATGTAGTAATTTAATCATGCTCAGTCCCGCAGCACATGTGGGGCCCGGTCCTAAAGCTGGCGCGGGGCTCAGACCCTGCACGTAATGGAGACGTGAAAGAACTAAAACATATTGCCGTGATTTATCGCCTTTTTCTTTTATAAGTAGTAGTGCTATTATTAAAAGGATTAATGTATTTTTTGCAAGGAAAAAGCAACTGATTTTAAGTACATTCCCTACTAAATTTATATTTGAAATAGCGAAAATGTAATCTCGAGTCCTTGGATGGTCTATAAAATATTGACTGTTTGCTTTTAAGAATTTTCAATACCAGCCCGGACATAAAGTAGTGTGACATAGAGTTTAACAGTCGGTTTGTATTAACATTTATGATCATTGACATATTAATACTATGGACTTCGGGTCAGCGATAAAAAGTGTCCGAACCAAAAGTAAGCCAAAACGCGAAATGACTTCCAATCGCAATTCAGTCTCATATTAGCTGACTGACAGAATACACGTCAATAATGCCGTAATGTGTTATAAAAAACTTGTAAGAACTACCCGAGTAAGGTGAGAAAAGAAGACGGTGTACCATATTTTCAGTAAGTAAATATTTACTGATGATTTTAAAGTATTATTTTGCTTAGAAACAGGCAATTTTATTAAAATTGTAATAAACTATAGAAACGAATTGCATAACCAACCAAAATGAACAAAAGTATCTATCCGTCCTTTTCCCATACGCTACCCGCGTATAGGATAGAAGGAGTGCAATATGTTTATCTAATTAACCACATTTAGTTCGGATCTGCCGTGAGCAATAGAATGTTTTAGAACAACGACTGCATAGAGTTATTTTGTTGTTTAACATTTGAATTATTTAATTACTTAATTTTTGAATGAAAATAATTTGATTATTTTCAATTCAAAATTTTTTAATTTTTTTTGCCATGAATATTAATTAAATAACTTTTACCATAATGGTATATTAATTTGATAACTATAAGAATTATCTACATGAAATTAGGAACAGTTATTTAAAAAAGTGATCTAACGTCATTGAAGTAAAAAAATATATTTTCAGTTTAATTAAAAAGAGGAAAATATCGAGAACTTCAAATTTCAAAGTAAAGAACTATGTCGAGTGGCATATCATTTTGTACATTAGTGGATTTGGTTTGTAATTAATTATTATTATAACTAATTATTATTTTCTACAAGATAATTACAACAATTATTATTTGGTACAAGATTTATCCCAGCATATAGAGGTCAGGGATATGTATATATAAAAATAAAATTTGCTGTAAATATAATATATAAATATAAGATGCCAAAAAAATTTGAAAGCTACCGACTCCACACCATTTATGTTGTCCTATTTTCACGAGAAGCTGTCATGTCAAAAAAAGGCTGCCATGGTAACCGTCAATCGAAGCTGATTACTTATTGCATGCAATTAGACCGTTGCAAATTAGACTGTATAACAATACGATAAGTCATACATTACAATGTTATTTTGTGTATAAAAACATAAATACATCCTAGTGTGTATAAAATATCTTGGGACACTTTTGACGTAAATTTTGCATTAGACCCGAAGTCCATAGTATTAATATGTCAATGTTTATGATAGTTAATCGTTTCTTCACAGTTATAAGGAACTTGTATCTTCTGAAATGAGTGATTAAAATAGTTTGTTGTTGAAAAAAAACCAAGCACTATTTTTTTTAACAAAAATAAAATTGTGAATAAATTCTTAGACACAATTTGTAGCTGTTTGTTTCCCTACTTTGCTCGAACTACTGGTAACCGTTTCAAGATA
Organism: Mycalesis mineus; assembly: GCA_034621355.1. Lineage (NCBI taxonomy): Eukaryota > Metazoa > Arthropoda > Insecta > Lepidoptera > Nymphalidae > Mycalesis > Mycalesis mineus. Next base: position 488,887 of record CM067881.1, read on the forward strand.
CTTGTCTGGTTTTGGGAACCCTAGAGCGAGTACGGTATTTCAATATAATCCAGGATAAGGATAAAAGATCTATGGATGAGACGTCGCGCTGTCTGAAGCTTTTTGCATCATTTTCCTCTCCGGCTGGCTGTATAAAGTTAGTACAACAAGAATTAACTGTATTTACTACAAATATGTAATAAATTTTCTACAAAATACAATTTCCTCTCCGTATCATTCAATTTTATACAAATATTTACTGTACTGCACAAACATTGAAAATTCAAGGAAATTCTGTTCATTACGTGGAATGGTGACTGTTGTTTTAAAGATTATTAACTTATTTAAGAATATTCAGATAAGTAAACAAAATAATTTTGAATTTTGAGTTAGTTCTTAATTTTTCTTTTTCTTTAATGAAACAAGGAAACAACACATCTGACATTGTGTAAAATAGGACTTGATGCAAACTCGCTAAGAAAATGTCTTAAGATTCAATACATCATTAATTCATTATTTCATCAATAACACCCCTAAAACACATGTGAGATAATGAAATTATATTTCAGTTACGTAAAGGAAAAATCTCTGATTAAAATAATATTAAATAGGTAGCACATAATATAACAGCACGACCATATTTGCCGCCAGCTTCTCCACGTATTAGGTTCGAGCCGCCATTACAATTGGCGGGCGCGTGGTGGGCCACAATGGACGTGATTGTAATAGCGAGTTCAATACATTTTACAATTTACAGCAGAGCAGGGCAGCCAGTGTCCGCGTCTTCAGATCACTTTGTTGTTTATATACCTCTTACATCTGGTATGCGATCATATTTTTATTTTAAATTCTACATAGTTGTAGCCTTGCTGTGTAAATGAGAGGTTGTGGTTTCATTACAGTATCTTGTCAATTAGAAAGGTTACTATAAGATTAAAAAGGTTATTATATGATTTGTCAATTTCGACAAGTTTTAATTAATGTATTTGTTTACCATTCATATTAATTAATTTTTATTATTTACTATTTTTTCTAAACGCTCATTTTTCACTGAAATATCTATGTGCTTCAAGCATATCAAAAGCATATTTTAAAAGCAAAATAATTTGTTTTTTATTTGACGAAATGGTAACGCGTTAACTTTGAAGGCGAAAAGTTTATTCAACCCGTACTCCTTAATAAAACTTGGAAGAAAATACCAACTTCATATTTTTTACGATTGCTAAATATTTTTCCTTTGCAGCAAATACAGGCGATTTATTTGAATGACAATTCACAACTTGTAAAAGCCCTTTCTAAAATATAATACCTACCAATTTTTTATAAATTGCTAAATTACAATTAGGAAGACTCTCAATTCTAATTCAACTTTATTTTATTCTATAAAACATGCTTCATGTTGAATCACATCAATATTATAAAAGCGTAAGATTGTGTTCGTGTGTGTTTGTTTGTTACTTTGGAGCAGTATGGTGGGTCTATGCTCTGTATGTATTGAAACGTCATTTATGTCAGTACGTAGTGACTCTACCACCGGTTCGGAAGGCAGATCCTGTGGAGAGGAGCCGACAAGAAACTCAGCAGTTGCCTCTTTTAAAATTAATGTTACAATTTGTATTCCATAAATTACAATTTTGTTTATCCCGTCTTGTGTGTTGAAAGAACAGCTGATTGCTTCCAGGTATCTTTGTCGTTAATAAAGTCATTAATTTTATAGTAACCTTTACTTAGTAAATTGTTTTAACAGATTTTTTGTAAAGGCAAGTCCAGTACTTCCTTTGAATTGAAATTATAAAATAGTATACTCAATCCCACAAATGACTTTTGAACTTTGCTCAAGCGCAGTACCGGGGTGTTATGAATATAATCTGTAATTCCTTCCTGTCACACTGACAAGTCTTACATAATACACGTTATGGTCATGGGAACGTCTTTAATTATTTATATTATAAAAGCCCTTAAACACCTCCTAAATCATACATGGTGTCAGAAGTGAACTTAAAAAAGTGCCAACGAAAGTCAAAAGTTAAAATATAAGTCAAAAAATATACGTAAAATAACACGTGTCCGATGGCGTCCGAGACAAAGAAAACGCGTAGTAATGGCGCGACTGGTGAAGAAAATTTTGCATCATCTAAAAGATTGAACCTTACAGGTAATATAAAGCCTATGTGTCTAGAAGGAAATTTATGTACAAATTGGAAAAAATGGTTCCAATCTTTCAACATATTTTTAAAAGCAAGTGGAATTTTCGAAGAATCCGACACAAGGAAAGTCGCCATGTTGTTACACTTTATTGGGAGTGACGCGTTAGAAATTTTCAATACATTTGGCTTGGATTTGGAAAATGTCACATTCGAAGAATTAATTACAAAATTTGAATCGTACTTCGTACCTAAAGCAAATATTACTTATGAATGCTACAAGTTTTTTACAACCAAACAAAGAGGTGATGAAACTCTAGAGGATTTTTTAACAAATTTAATAAACAAAAGCAAGTCGTGTGAGTTCGGAAACTTGGAAGAAAGGATGATAAAAGATATTTTCATTACAAACATGCATGAAAATGTGGGATCTGCTCAAAGTAAAACACTACGAAACTGATTTTAAACTTTTATTTCAACTTGATACGTCCTTACGTCCTACGTCTTATTCACCTTCCTCCGCCATCTTGCCTATCCGTCTCCTATCTCCCTTTCACGCATACATCTGTCCCTCTCACACTTACTTACGTTCCGTTCCCACAACTCGGCCATTCTACTTATTCCCTGTCCTCAGGAACACACATCTTTCATACCATCATCCATACTTACAATGAAATACTTACATAGACATCTTAAGTGTAAAATCATAGAAACTAACAATCATTTCTTTACTACAATAGAAATCTTAAGCATAAAATTATATAAACAAAAAATCATTTCTTTACTACAATAGTCATCTTAAGCATAAAATTATATAAACTAAAAATCATTTCTTTACTACAATAGAAATCTTAAGCATACAATTATATAAACTAACGATTGCTTTCTTACAAGATATTACAAATTAAATACAACATAACATATCATACAACATAACATATCATACAAGATAACAGATCCCCTTAACATTAAATTACAGACATTATTTCTAAAACATTCCATCCCTCTATCGTTCATACAATACAGTCATCCTACATACTCACCTCATTATGGCTCAGGCCATTTTTTCATTTGGTCAGCTGAGCTTGAAGTACAGTTCGGGCCTTCTGTAGAACTGTCTACCTTTTCCATCTCATAGCGATCATTTAAATTTACTTTAGTTATACGATATGGACCTAGGTATTTCGCCTTGAGTTTAAGCCCTTTACCGAACTGTGTTCTTTTTATTGCTACTAAATCACCCATCTTATACTGCTGACTCTGCTTCCTGCGTCTATTAAAGTATTTTCTATTTTCTTCTTGTATAGCTAAAATTTGCTGTTTTGCTTTCTCACGTAACTCTTCTCTGTTGCTATCGTACTGTTTAGCCGCTTCTTCCTGTAATAATTCTAAAATTTCGAGGTCCTCTTTACATCTCATCTTGATGCCTATAAGTAGATTACACGGGGTGGTATTAATGCTTCTTTGAAAGGTGCTATTTAATGCTCTCTGAACTCTACTTACATGCTTGTACCAAACACCTGAGTTTTCAATACAAAGCTTGGTCAGCATGGGAATTATTATACGGTGTATACGCTCCACCTGCCCATTTCCTCTTGGCACACCAGTAGTGATGGTTATATGCTGGATATCTTCCTCTTTACAGTATTCTTGAAATTCATGGCTGGTGAAAGCAGTCCCTCTGTCAGTTATCAGTCGCCTGGGATTACCGAAGGTTTGCTGATGTATCTTAAGCTTGTTCAGTGTTTCTGCACTCGATGTACTCTTTGTAGGAAATAACCAGACAAACTTGGTGAAGGCATCAATTACTGTGAGAATATAATTATACTGCTTTCGAGTTTCAGTCAAAGGTCCAACATGGTCGATATGCAAAGTATCTAATGGTGAACTTTCTTTATTTAAAGGGTTTAGAAACCCTTCCTGTTTACCCTCTTTCCTCGTAGCTAATAAACATGGTATACACGATCTTATAAACTCTTCTATCTTTCTTTCAACATCTTTTATATAGTAATCTTGACAAATCAATTCTTTCATTTTCCTCCTTGAAAAATGCCCATTACTGTGTACTCTTGATAATATTTCCTTTTCTAATTGTTTAGGTATGACTAATAATTTTCCATCTCCCTTGTACAGTATATCTCCATCTGTTGAGTAATCTTTGAATGACTTTTCCTTGAGTATATCCTTTATTGCTTTTATGCCATCGTCATGGTCTTGTGCTATTTTAATCTGGTCACGTAAGGATGTTACTGTAGTCACCCATGGATATCTGCTGAGTGCATCAGCTTGACGCATCTTCTCTCCAGCTCGGTGTTCTATTTCGAAGTCATATTCATTCAGCATTAGTACCCATCTTGCTACTTTTGCAGAGAGATCTTTTTTCCTCAGGGTCTGCTGAAAAGCTTTACAATCGGTTACTATCTTAAAATGTTTTCCATACAAATAGTGGCGAAACTTTTTAACGCCTTCCACAACAGCCATAGCTTCAAGCTCATAGCTCGACAGCTTGCTTTGTGCTTCATTCGTCTTACGGCTCATATAATGCACTGGGTGTAAGCCAGTGTTGGGGTGAAATTGCATGAGAACGGCTGATATTGCAGCGCTTGATGCATCTGTATGCAATTCAGTTTTAAGGTTAGAATCAAATATCTTCAAGACTGGACCAGAACACAACTTTTCTTTTAACAAATAAAAAGCCTTTCTGTGTTTGTCATCAAACACACACTCTACATCTTTCTTTAACAAATCATTAAGTGGCTTAGCAATAGCGGCATATTGTTTTATGTATTTCCTAAAGTAGGAAGTTAGACCTAAAAAACTTTTAAGTTGCTTACTCGTTTTAGGTTCAGGAAATTTCATAACTGCCTCTGTTTTCTCTGTAGTCGGTCGTACCTCACCATTCTTGATTGTATGGCCCAAGTACTCAATCTCGGTCTGTATTAACTTTGCTTTCTTCCAATTAATTCTTAGCCCATACCGTGAAGCAACTTCCAAAACTTGCTTTAGACGTTGTAATGCTTGTTCTTCATTTACTGCGGGAATTATAATATCATCTATAAAAATCATCATTATCTTCTGCGCTAGCAGCTCACGGAAGATTACATTAACGAACCTCATAAAATATTTAGGACTGATCGAAAGTCCAAATGGAGCTCGCAAAAACTCATACTGTCCCTGGTGACACACAAAAGAAGTGTAAGGAATCGACTCCTCACTAATCTTTAAATGGAAGAAACCATTTTTTAAATCAAGCACACTGAAAACATTAGCTTGGGATAACTTATCGATAAGATCATCAATGATTGGTAGTGGATATTCATCCTTAACTATCTTTGAATTAAGCTGCCTGTAATCCACACACACTCGGATGCTGCCATCCTTTTCCTTCACTAACACAAGAGGGCTAGAGTATTCAGAGAAACTTACCCTTATGATTCCGTCTTTCAACCACTCGTCTATTTGTTTTTCAACAATACCTTGTTCCATGTAAGATAACCTCCTTGGCCGTTGAGCGACAGGCACATCATCCTTTAATATAATTTTCAGCTCTAAAGGTGCCTCCTCAACCTGGACTGGATGGTAGTTGTCTTTGGACTGATGCACTTCCTGTCTTAATAAAGGATTCTTAATATGTTCTGTAAGACAATCTAATTCATCTGAAATGCAATTAATATTATTCACCCATTCATTTCCATCCCTAGATATAGAAACGCATCCATCTTTCATTAACATTGTTACTCCTTTCAGAAACTCATGACCTATAATCAAATCATACGGCATACAATTTCTAGGTATAATATAGAACGAAATATTATCGTAGCACTGTCCATCTATTTTAATTGAAGTCTTAATTTTGCCTAATGACTGTACTCGTGAACAACCAAGACCAGTTAACATAAGTCCGCCGACGTTAAACTCAACTTTAAATAATTTAGCGCACAACTCTGCCGAAATAAGATTTACGTCACTGCCCGAATCTATTAGCGCACTTGAACTGTGATTTCCCGACACAATCACCACTTTTACAGGTTTTCCATCGCTTTTCCTATCTTTATTTATTTGCAAAACTTCAAAGTCGTTGACCTGAGACTTCTCGACGTCACTGTCACTGTCACTGTCATGGCCGCTCGCGCATCCCGTCGAGTCGACCGTGCCAAACATGGCCGATCGCTGTTTTACCGGCTCCGTCGATTGGCCCGCCGTGCGTAGTTGCAGCGCGCTTTGTGCCGGCTGCTTTACCGACTTCCCGTTGACGCCGCTGAATCTCACGGTGCTTGGAGCGCCACTGGTTGCACTGAACTTGGGACATTGATACGAAAAATGGCCAAATGTATTGCAGCGAAAACATTTAACGCCATTTTCACAATTCTTTGCCATATGACTTTCCCCGCAGTTATAGCAGCGTCGCGTCGTTGATGAGGATGCTTCTATTTTTTTTCTAGGCACTGTCATGACCTTGACTTCTTTTTTTATGTTCTCGTGCATTTTTTCGTATATTAGAAGTTTTTCTTTAAGCGCAGTATATGTTGTTACGCCATATAACACAACCTTGTTTGTTTGACAGTCTTCTATGCCGTCGATGATATATTGAATGGCTACATAATCGGGAAATTTAGCTCTTTTCCCTAACTCCTTCATAGCCAGCATGTACTGATAGTAACTTTCATTCTTCTGTTTTTTTCTAGATGCCATTAATTCGTGCATTTCTTTGCTGTTGATAGCTTCCGGAAATTCTCTTTGCACGGCAATTTTTAATTCGTCATATGTTTTAAACACTTTTTCCGACTTTAGCCATAGCCCGGCCGTACCACATAACGTCCTTCTTGCTATTATTAATTTTTGATGCGGTGTCCATTTAAAAATTTCGGCGTTATCTTCTATATCCTGTGCCCACTTTGTAGATGTGTACGACTTGTCCTCGCCGTTGAACTGAGCTATGCTTCCCTCGAAACCATAAAACATGGCGGTGGGCGCCGCGGCTTGTGTGGCGTCCCCCATCTTTTCCGCTTCCATCTTAGCAATCAAAGTTGATAAATTTCGTCTTTCGTCTTAAACGTCTTTCGTCGTCCGTCTTTCCTTCGTACGTCGTGTTCTTTCGTGGTTATTCGGTGTATGTCCGGAACACGTGCGCCTCGCGTCTTGTGTCGCCCGCGCCGGTTGCGTCGTATGTTAATATATTTCGTGATTCACTTTATTTCGTCACGCGCACACTTTGAGCGATCCCGGACGAGTCCCCAAAATGATTTGTGGGATCTGCTCAAAGTAAAACACTACGAAACTGATTTTAAACTTTTATTTCAACTTGATACGTCCTTACGTCCTACGTCTTATTCACCTTCCTCCGCCATCTTGCCTATCCGTCTCCTATCTCCCTTTCACGCATACATCTGTCCCTCTCACACTTACTTACGTTCCGTTCCCACAAAAATTTTCAACATGTACGAGAAAAATTACTGCTAGAAGAAGAGTTAACGCTAGAAAAGGCTAGGAACTTGTCCAAAAGTATTGTGTCAGCTAGATCTCATGCAGTGGAGTTTAAAGAATCTACAAATGTCTTTTATCAACGTCAGTCATTCAATCAGTCAAAGTCGAGGGCGAGGTCTCAGTCAAGAACCAGATCACAGTCAGGGTCAAGGTCAAAGTCACAGGAAAGAAAAAACTGTACACGGTGTGGTCAAATTCATCGCTATAAATGTCCAGCATATAATGCTAAGTGCAGGAGGTGTAACTTAAGAGGACATTATCAAGCCTTTTGTAAGTCAGTGAAGTTCATACAAGCTAATATGGATCAAGAAGGTAATGAGTCAAAGTATTTATTTGTTGGACACTTAAATACATGTCAAAATTCAATTTCAGAGTGGAGTGTTAACTTAAATATTAATAATATAAATGTTCAATGTATTTTAGATACTGGAAGTGATGCTAATGTTATGTCATATAAGTTATTTCAATCATTGAATGTCAGTAAAAATTTTTTACCATGTCATTATAAAGTAACCTCTTACTGCGGAAGTACCATACCCATATTAGGTCAACAAAAGCTAGAATGTAGTTATTATATCAATAGTCAACATGTGTCAAAGATAATTAATTTCATTATAGCTGATGTGTCATCACCAACTGTCATTGGAAAATATACATGTTCACAATTAGGTCTTATAAAAAGAGTCTTTAATATTGAAAATACAGTCAATAAAAGTCGAAATTTTGATTCTACATTAGTCAATAGTCAACATCATATGTCTGAGTTAAGTAATAATTGTCATGTTAACAATAAATATCAGTCACAGTCAAATGTACAGTCTTGTATTAGTAAAAGTCTTTATAAGTCTAATGTTTACAGTAATTGTCATAAAAAGTCACAAAAGTCATATTATATCAATAAAAATAATTCATTACAGAGTCTACTGTCAAAATATAAATCTGTATTTGAAGGATTGGGCTGTCTACCGGGTGAGTGTCATATCACTATCAACACTGATATACGTCCTAAAATAGATCCACCACGGAAAATTCCATTCTCATTACATGATAAACTGAAGAAGGAATTGGACAGTATGGAAAGTCTAGATGTCATCACCAAGGTTACTGAGCCAACGTCATGGGTGAGTTCACTTTTATTAGTTGAGAAGAAAAATGGTCAACTTAGAGTCTGTCTTGATCCCAGAAACTTAAATGAAGCTATATACAGATCACATTATCCAATACCTACCATTGATATGGTGCGATCTAAGCTACAAGGTGCATCATATTTTTCTACTCTTGATGCGAGCAGTGGATTTTGGGTTATTCGTCTGGATAAGGAAAGCTCAATGTTATGCACATTCAATACGCCGTACGGGAGATATAGGTTCAAACGTCTTCCTTTCGGAGTTAACTGTGCCCCTGAAATCTTTCATAGAATTATGACTGAAACATTTGGTGTACTACCAGGAGTCATGGTGTATGCAGATGATATTTTAGTCTATGGAAAAAGTCGCCAAGAACATGAAGAAAATTTAGAAAGAGTGTTTAAAAAAGCTCAAGAAGTCAATTTGAAATTTAATAAAAGTAAGTGTACATTTTGTCAACCACAGGTTAAATACCTTGGTCATATATTTTCTCAAAAAGGTGTGTCACCAGATCCAGATAAAGTCAGGGCTATCAAAAATATGCCGTCTCCAGTCTGTCTCAAGGATTTACAGAGATTTCTAGGTATTTTAAATTATCTGGGAGGATTTATTAAGAATTTGGCTGAAGAAACTGAACCTCTACGTCAATTATTAAAAAAATCAAGTGAATGGTCATGGAATGATAGTTATGAAGCTACTTTCAAACATTTAAAAAATATTATTTGTCAGTCACCTGTCTTGTCACATTACAATGTCAAAAAACCAGTTGTCTTGTCAGTTGATTCCAGTCAGTCAGCAGTCGGTGCAGTCTTGCTTCAGGATAATCATCCAATTTCTTATGCATCTAAAACATTAACATCAAGTCAGAAACGCATGGCGCAGATTGAAAAAGAGCTGTATGCCATTGTCTTTGGTTGTATTCGTTTTCATCAATATATTTATGGAAAAATAGTCACTGTAGAAACTGATCACCGTCCACTAATAACTCTTTTCAAAAAGCCTTTAGCTGAAGTCCCAACACGTTTACAAAGATTAATGCTTAGGATTCAAGCTTATGATTTAAAAGTTGAATATAAGCCTGGTACTAAAATGTACATAGCAGATACACTATCACGAGCAGCTTTACCGGAGTCTAGTGAGGATGAGTTGGATGAAGATGTCATGATACATGTCAACATGCTTGTTAAAAACTTGCCTATTTCAGCTGAGCGTCTAGAATGGCTTACTGAGGCTACAGAAAATGATGAATGTCTACAACTACTGAAGAAATATTATGAGGAAGGATGGCCTGAGAAAAGGTCAGAAGTCAACAAATTAGTCTTACCTTATTGGAACTGTCGTCATGAAATTCATTCAGTCAGAAATTTATTGTTAAAAGGTAATAGTCTCATTATACCTACTAAATTAAGGCCAGAAATATTGAAAATAATACATAGTGGTCATCAAGGCATAGAAAAGTCAAAAAACTTTGCAAGAGGAGTTGTGTATTGGCCTTTAATGTCACATGATATAAAAGTGTGTGTGGAAAATTGTGAAATATGTCTGTCACACAGGAGTGCCAATTCACCAGAACCATTAATGTCACACAAAATTAGTTCATTTCCTTGGGAAAAGGTTGGAATAGATTTCTTAAAATTTAAAAATCAAACCATACTGGTTGTCGAAGACTACTATTCAAATTATATAGAAATCGCTAATGTGAGTTCAACGGGTGCAAAAGCACTTATTAATGCATTAAAATCTATATTTAGCCGTCATGGAATTCCTTTAACCATAATATCAGACAATGGACCACCACATAATTCACAAGAATTTAAACAATTTTTGAAATCTTGGAATATCAATCATACTACTTCGAGTCCATATCTGTCACGTTCTAATGGTCTAGTTGAGTCAGGAGTGAAAATAGTAAAACGTATACTCACTAAATGTGCAGATTCTGGAGATGATCCATATCTTGCATTATTACAGTATAGAACAACACCTAGAAACAATTTACCGTCACCTGCAGAATTGTTAATGTCCCGTCGTCTTAGAACACTTATACCTACTGTTGTAAAACATCTTCAACCTAAAGTCATGAGTCATAATATGTATAAAAAAACAAAACAACAAAATAATAGTAAACAAAAGTTTTATTATGATAAAAAGTCAAAAAGTTTATCTAAAGTAAAGAAAGGAGATAAAATTATGTTCAAAAAGTCACCAGAGTTGAAGTGGCAACCTGCAAAAGTCATTAAGGAATGTGAAGAGCCGAGATCATACATTGTCGAAGCACCTGATGGTTCTACATATAGAAGAAATCGTCAACATCTGTTACCTTGTCATTATTCGAGTCCCATAAAAGAAAGTGTACAATGTAAGAAAGAATTTAGTCCAAATGTCAGTCCAAAAGTCAGTCCAAAGTTTAGTCCAAAGAAGGAAATGAGAATGGAAGAAAATATTCCTCATGATGGAATAAAAAGAACAATTAGTGGTAGACAGGTCAAGCCTCCAGTCAGATTTCAAGATTGTATGTAAAACTAAACTTAGTTATAAATAGATTTAAAGTTTTAGATTATAAGTCTGTCTATGTTTTTTAAAATATGTAAACCAAGTTATAAATAGATTTAAAGTTTTCTATTGTAAGCCTGTCTGTTAAATTGTACACATGTCTTTAAAATATCAACTTGTCATTTATCAGTCGGTATGTTTAAACCAGTCTAAAGTTTCAATATTGTCAGTCCGTATATCTTTGTAAAATTATTATTTGTCTTGTCAAACAGTCTGTCGTTTTAAAAAAAAATGAAAAGGGAGATGTTATGAATATAATCTGTAATTCCTTCCTGTCACACTGACAAGTCTTACATAATACACGTTATGGTCATGGGAACGTCTTTAATTATTTATATTATAAAAGCCCTTAAACACCTCCTAAATCATACACGGGGAAACTAATTTATGACCGTGTTGGCCAGTCCCCTTCTCGTTCGAAGGTCTAAGGGCCCATAAGCTAAACCGCCGGGAAAAGAACCCACCGGCCGATGGCGATACACCTCTGACCGGTTCGCTTACAAGAAAAGAGCCTGCGAGATGGTACTTAGGGTCTAGTGGTTACTAAATCTACGGCTCACCTGATCCTTGATCTCGGTGGTAGGTTGTGTAAGGTGTGTGAGTAATGATTGTTTGTGGAGGTCTGTATTCCTGGTTCGGATCGGTGACGCGTTCAAACCACTGCACACGTCACTAACCTTTTGACGACCTCCGCGGCGCAGTGGTATGCGCGGTGGATTTATAAGGCGGAGGTCCTGGGTTCGATTCCCGGCGGGACAGATTGAGATTTTTCTTAATTTGTCTTGGTCTGGCTGGTGGGAGGCTTTCGCCGTGGCTAGTTACCACCCTACCGACAAAGACGTATCGCCAAGCGATTTAGCGTTCCGGTACGATGTCGTGTAGAAACCGAAAGGGGTGTGGATTTCATCCTACTCCTAACAAGTTAGCCCGCATCCATCTTAGACTGCATCATCACTTAACATCAGGTGTGATAAAAAAAAAACACAATAGGTTACGTCGCATGCAATGACGCCGCCACGCGAAAATGCGACCGCAAAAAAACTCACGTTTCCATAAGCCGGACTGCACTCACGTCTCGCTAAGGTCCGCTACGCAAACAGGCGAAGAGTGAGACACCCGCCCCCGCGCGCCAGTCCCCCGGCGTTACTCTTGCCTATTAACGCGAACTATTACTATATCTAGAGATTCGTTTGTTAGTATCAATATTCTGTTTAGAAGTAGGGAAACTGTCTATGATTGATTGATGATAATGAGTGTCAAAATAGGCTGATAATAAAGACAATGATGGTGTTAAGTTACTTTACTTACTAACTTCAAATTAAAGCTATTCATCAAGTAATATGTAGAGCTATAGATTATCATAAAAGAGCAACACAAAATAAGAACATATTTACCGAATATATCTAAACAAAAAGTAACAAATCGTCAATACACGAAGTAAAGCGTGTAAAAAGGCGACTGTACTGTTCTGGAATATTCCGTAATAAGATACGTGAGGCGACTCCACGCCTTTATTCGTCTCAACACGATACGGAACGTGACGATGATACGACTAATTTGTTCCGTTCAGCCCAAATCTAACCATGAATTTATTGCCTTTATTTGCTATCTGTACACTATACAGATCTTTATCTATACAGATATGATAAGAGGAAAACCTTTCTTAATATTGTTACAAAGTTAGTAGTTTTGAGAGCCTCATTTATTACAAGATAGTATGTGATTATACAATCTAAAGCGGAAGCGGGTTGACTTGTGGATAGAAGTAGGATGAAATTCACACCTCTTTCGAACGGAACGCTAAATCTTTGTCGGGAGGGTGGCAACTAGCAACGACCTAGCCTTCCACCTGCCAGACCAAGACGCCCGGTATCGAACTCAGGACCTCCGTCTTATAAATCCACTGCGCTTACCACTGCGTCCAGGATGCATTCTTCAAATATTGTTTGTAATAATTATTAACCGAGAATAATCGTGATCGGCATCAATATTTAACGTCCCTCCAAAGCCCGATGGTGTAATATTTCCCATTCCCTAATTTCCTGACAATTTTTGGGGAAGAAAAATTCTCAATAACTTTTAGCCCTAATAGTATACGAGCCCCTACGTAGGTCTCGTAGCATCTCGAACGCACTCATAATCTAAGAAACCGATTTTCATCCACTTTTCGCGAGTTAATCTAACATTGAAATAACATTTTACCCTTTAACATTAGATGAAATCACAGTAAAGTGCCTGTCTATCGTTGAATAAACAAAGAAATATCACCGAGGCCGTATTTATTTAGGTGAAGGATGGAAACAGAATGTGTCACAATACATCAATACGCGCGACAAGCGACAATGACTCAACATCCGTCCCGAACCTCGCGTAATAAGATACGTGACTCGATCCTGTTTGTACCTGACTGATGCGGTGACGGGAGATGGTGATAACAGAAGTAATACCTCAGTTTGTTGTAGCCTTTCTATGTGATCGGCCGTGTTAGCCAGCTTTAAATCGCGTAAAAATAAAATGATACCGATCTATACTTACAAGTAAAATGATCGATCGACTACCAACCATTTAATTTATTACCTAATCAAGGAGATGTATTGCCCGCAAGCCCGCATTGGAGCAGCGTGGTGGGTCTACACTCCATATCCCCTCTCCTACGAGGAGCGAGGCCTGGCTCCAGTGGGCAGTAAATAGGCTGATAATGATAATGAACAGGTCGTATAAAATGAGGAATTAATTATTTACTTTCACATCACTATAATAATCCAATAGGACTGTTTTCAATTTCAGTTTCTTAATTTGACAAGTAAAGTAAATATACTCGTACTAGAAACAGCTGTTTCAACTGTGTTATAGATGAATAAATTCAACTAATTGTTGGTATAGTAAGCGATGCGCGTCGTCACATGCCAGGCTCGGCTGCGCGTCACATGTTCAGGTTCCATTACCGGCACAAATGCGTTTCCCCATATACAAAATACGAGCTCTAGTATTCACAAAGCGTTTACAATGGCGCTCAGTGTGCGGGTAAAAATTCTTCTCGCTGTAAATAATAGAGGTGGAATCCAATATTGATGGTCGCCGCCACACGATAGCTCATGTATCGAACGATGCCGAACAAAATACTGTATTCTTGACTAGGGTGACATTTTTATGTACACCTTTCAATGTAGGAAATGTTTTGATACGCTGCGCTGATATGTTTTAACATGAACAGACAGATATGATAATTATAAATTATTAAATAAATATAACTTTTTTACAGAACCCACGTTGAACCGCTAGCTTCTACATTTAAAATGTTGGTTGGTTTAATTACATGAAGATAAATGAGATAAAGGCTGAGGGCTCCATTGTTCCAGCTATTAATGAATTGCGTCTCATATATCCCGCGCACTCCTACTGAATACATTTAAGGGTCAAGTCCTTTGTCTGACTCACTACTTGTACTATTTGCTCACACCCACCGTAATCGTATTTTATATTAGTTTTAACTGTACGTGACATTTTTTTAATTTGCTTAGATTTTTGCCTGAAATTTGGAAAGGAGAAAGATTATATCCTGGATTAAAACATGGGCTAATTTTTATTGCAATAATCGCACGACAATGATAACTACGTGGGTACAACTCCTAGTAAAGTATACAATAGAAGGTGATAATAACTTGTGGCTCTGAGCGATCGGCCGATCGTGAGCAATTTCGGCTTAGCATGTTAGACTGTCTTTATTAATTAATGTTAAGAGTAAAGAAATAATTCAACTAAAATCTTATTTGCACAAAATATATCATCATCATCATCATCATTATCAGCCTATTAATGACCCAGTACAGGGCCAGGCCCTCCTTATAGGAGAGGGGATGTGGAGCGTACACCCACCACGCTGCTCCAATGCGGGTTGGAGGGCATATGGTGATAATGTTTCGTTTATTAACGATCACTATGTTAATTATAGTGGCCGGGACCGACAGCTTAACGTGCTCTTCGAGGCACGGGGGTGTAATACCGCCAACTTCCCGACTCCGGGCTTGAAATGTACTGAGAAATTCATAGAAGAATGAAAAACTCAGAATTATTCCATAACCCGTCCCAGAATACGAACTTAGGACCTCGTGATCGAAGCCAGATAGGCTAACCACTGGACCAACGAGGCAGTCGGAACAAAATATACACTTAGTAAATAATATTTTTTATAACTCGATACACACTGCACTGTGTTCTTAAGGTAAATATTTTTATTATTGTATATAACTAAATATTATCATGTGAGCCCTTCTTAATTATATTTCTTGTACAAATGAAGAGCCCAACTTTGCTCAGAGGAATATTAATTAAATTCATAATATAGTGATGAAGAGATAGCTCGTAGCAAACGATAATAATATATTGTCCCGTAGCATGTTCTACGCGGAGCGGAGCGTAGCTGGCTACGAATAAACTGGCGCTACTAGCATGACACAAATAGATATTGTTGTGGTTGAATTTATAACTGTATTTTATGACTTTAAACCATAAACCATTAGTGTACAACAGATTATTAACTTAAAAATTATGTAAATAACATTAAGAAGTAGTCATTATTTTAAGGAAACTCTTCTTTATTATATTTTCCCATTTTCTTACAAGTAATTTACTAAATTTCACAAAAAGTTACCTCCGCCATAACAAACTGGTTATAAGAAAGGCCGCAAGATTTGTTTCGCCGCAACGTAACAAATTTTTATGAACTCGTAATACAAAAATGTCTGCCGAGTCTCGTTCACGTGGAGTCGTGGAGCCGTGGAGGCATGAAGGGGAGTCATAATATATTGAAGTGCTCGTGTGCTGCCGAATTCTCGAGAACAATTTTCTCCGCTCCATTATGCATTTCCGCTAACCTTGTTACCGGCCACCTGGAGTCCAAGGGACAGCCTACATTTTTAACTTGGAATATATCCCAAAATATTGTACGCGTCGTTTCATTTCACATACTTCACTTACATATGTAAATTATTGTATCGTGGTTATGAACCAAAAAATTATTATATTTTTATAGGTTAGGCTTTGTTTGTTAGTGCACATAATCGTTAGGTATAGTAGTATCATAAGTGTTAAATATGAAGAGTGTTTGCAAAGCGGAAACATATTTATGAGAGCATTATGTCTGAGAGCAATTGCTAATCAAATTAGTATTGATAACCCCATATATCTTCTCCATTCCGTCGCGAGTATAAAAGGAGAGTAAAATAAAATAAAATTTAACACTTGATGCTAATACCTACGTTTTAGTGTATCTTCACACTAAATATCATAAATATAATCATAAATAGTGCATTACCCTCCCCGAGACATGCATAACATTGCCCATGCCGTAAAATTAGTCAAAGAAAAGTGAGCCCAATCCAACATATATTAAAGTTTATTCTTATTCTTCTACAGCCAGCACGTTTAGCAGAAAAAGGCTTATTTAGTGACTTGATCGTACGACGCAGATTTCTTTATATTTATTTTTTTCTAACTTTACAATCCCGACTCTCTGCAACTATTCAAATTTAATTAAACCATATTAAAATTTCTACAAATAAATAAGTGACATCAAGTTGTAAGGCGATTGAGAATTCGTTCTAGCGAAATAAACTCTATCTAACTTTACAAATGACATCTTAGCGAGTAATAAAGTAATTTTGTGTAAGCCTCGCACTCCGCTGGGTTCAAGGGCCGGCTGCAAATTAAATTAACCACTCGTGTTTACGACAATGTCCGCAAATTGCTAACTATTATATTCGGGACAACTAACACACAAAACCTAATTCGTACATGATTTGATTATTTGATACGCTGTGATTACTATTATTAGGATAATGAACGTGACTGTGACTGAATTTTCAAGGAAGAGAGAATAATAATGAGTTCGGCGATTTTCGGTAGCAGTTTTCCTTATATACAATCTATGCGAAAATGTATACAATACTGTGCACTGTAACTCTCTGTCTTTCGACTGGGAACTTCGGTTACACACGACATCCGAGACCTCCCCCCAGACATGTTATTCTTTATAAAATAAAACAGCACTCAGACTGATATAAAATGAATACAAAAAAATCATAACTAGTAGCCAGTACTACAGTTTGACAGAGAACAGAAAACATTTCGTAAAATATTCATAAATCTGAAGGAAGTTTTAATTTTACAGACATCTTCATAAAAGGATTTTTTATACACAAAGACAGGTTGATACATAATTTAAAATTACTTGTTTTTTAATAAAATAGAAAGATCTATCGATTTTGACCTTGCTTTTCTGTACCTATCTGTTTTCCAGGAAGTGCTGAAATTACAACTACATGGTTGGCTATACAAAAGTGCTTGAATGACTCTTTTGAAAATAATTGTTGGTATATATTTCATTTTATTGCGCTTTTATATTTTCAAATATAACATCCACTGAAAATATGGCTTTGAATGAGGAAACAATGTCGCAAAGTCGACTAAACAGACTTCAGGCTAACGAAATTTATGTTTCGTTAATTTCAACGCGTCGAAATAAATGTATTTGTTTTCGCTTCTCGGTTTGCTGACACTGAAAGATGGCGGCGTGCGTGTCAAAATGTAAAACGATATTCCCGAATTATTTACAGAGCCGCCGCCGACCGTAGCCATTCATCCAGATCGAATATCATTGCGAAGGCTGTGGGCAACTCCCTAACTCCATTAACCGAATTAACAACAACCTTTTATCTGTTTTACGTATTCATTAAAGTATTAGTGGAGATTTACAATCAGATCCGGTGCCGCTGCAATTTCGTATTCCGATTTTATTGAGCTGAGAGCTTCCGACCGATTTCAAAAGAGGATATGCGATTACCGGCGCGTGGTTTCTTTTCAATAAAAGTATTATAGCGATTATGTTAGGTAAATCGATCAATACCAGCTTTCATAAACTTTTTCATCCAATCGCAACACTTTATCATCGTTTTTATGACGTCTGAATTGTAAAAAAATAGTGTCTGCACTTTGACCAAATTACGAAATGTAGGAATGGGGCGATAAAAGAGTAGCAGAAGCACAAAAAACAATTTTTAACTTAATTTACTTGTCTGTCCAGACAAAGACCAACTTTGGTAAACGCCTGTGAGCATTGAATAAAAACAATGTATTTCTCTTGATGGGATTAAAGGTTTTCGAGAATCGAATTTAATCAGTTTTTCAATGAAATAAAATGAAAAACATTTTTCACGCGCCAAATGAAATAGTGTTTGATTTGAGTTCAATTAAACACGTATTTAGAGCATTCATCGTCACGTTCTGTATCCGCCGACGAGTACGCACGAGTCTGCTCACGTAGCTTATTACGGATATTCGCGTTCTATGCCTGGTGCTACCCTTCGCTACCTTTACCTAACGTTACTGCTTGTAGTTGTTTGTGTTGCGTATACATGGGGATTTTTAACACGATAAAATATGAAATTGTGCTAAACCGTGGATATTTTTCGTTTACATATATTTTTTAAAGACGTGTTATGAAAAGATAGGGTATAATTTTTGGATACACTAGCGGATTTAGACTCTTGTCAATGAACCTGAAATGAAGGTTCAAAGCTTAGCATTATCTACTTGTATAAGCCGCACGAATACCCGTAGGTGTATTTTATTTTAGAAGATCGGCAAGAATAAAAAGATTAAGAAAAAACATTTATACTGAAAATAAATTATTACTATGAATAATAAATAGATATTCTTTTTTTATCTATTTATTATAGGAAAATATCTTGCGATCATATTTACGTATTAGCATTTAAAGTTTCAAAGAATTGAAACACGATCTCTTTTGACGGCCGAGTGGCGCAGTGGGTAGTGACCCTGCCTCTGCGTCCTAGGCTGTGGGTTCGATTCCCTCATCTGGAAAAATGTTTGTGTGATGAGCATGCGCATGAGCAGATATTTTCCAGTGTCTGGGTGTTTATCTATATATTATAAGTATTTATGTATAACATATATAAAAATATTCATCAGTTATCATAGCACCCATAACACAAGTTACCTACGAGTACGCTTACTTTGGGGCTATATAGTCCTATTGTCCTATATTTATTTATTTATTTATTTATAAAAAAAGGAATATCATGATTTTCCTTTCAACAAAAGTTTCTTCCGAGGCAATTAATTACAACAGTCAACATCAATTTTAGGATTATATAATTTTCGTAGATTCAGCGATAAGTTAGATAAAAAATATTTTGCCTGTAAAAAAAATCTTTTGTATCCAGACGGTTGATCATTTTAGAAAATTCATATGAAATACAGGTTTAACTTTTATACTTACAAAGCAAACTTTTGTAAGGAGTATAGGCTTTTGTAAAAATCAAGAAATAAATTTCAGGACTTTTTTGACTTGTGTTAATCATTAGAAGCTATGATCTGTGATAGCCACAGTACCACGATGATTGTTCTCTAAAAGGAACTTTACACTGGTATTACTTGACATTCGAGTAACTTAGCCTAAGGCTTTTTGTAATTAACTTTGCTGTTTCTGAACTTTGTTTTTTTTAAGTTAATATGAACAAGTTATTGAAGAGCAAAACACTAGGTTTCGACAAGCTCTCTCTTCATGCAAATGAGGCATAAGTCGTAAATTATAACGTTCGGTATCAAAGATACGAGCAACTATAAAGTAATATTGTAAATAAGTACAGACAAAAGGGCCCGTAATGTATTCAAGGGAGCGGCGAGCGGCTAGGTGGTAGAGTAGGTGGTGGTAGAGTAGGTGGCGGTAGGGTAGGTGTACACGGGATGTATTAAACGGAATTAATGCCTTGAATAATGAAAAGGTTTTCGGGTATTTTGTCTCTTTTATCTCTATCTAATTAAAATGAAGTCTCGAGAGCTCAGCGGTTTTGTGGCCGCTGTTAATACTTGCACGGTCGGCATTTCTTTTTGCAGTAACAACATATTTTTGGCGTAGTTTGTTAAATCATGGACTGCTTATTTCACCTGCCAAAAATGCCTGTATCCAAAAATGTTTTTTTGGCGGTGCCTAAAAAACAAAATAGATCTTAAAACTCTTTGACACAACACCGCCTTGTTACCGATTGGTAGATGACACGTACGTATCAATTTGTTTTGCGCCTTTTGGAACGAAGTTCCTTATCGCGCGTTGTGAAAGGAGGCTAGACGGAAAAAATTGGTACGAAAAGTTGTCACGACACTTTTTGACCAAAGGATCTTGCCGCCGCCTTTGATGTGCGTGCGCGTGAGCGGCGGGGGCGCCCGCGCTGTATGCTGTCTCGCGCTCTCGTGGCGCCCTCTGGTGTTTCGGTGTACAACAACAAACGCGTGTGTGGTACGCGTTTAAGTTTATATAACATTATATTTGTTCATAATAAAAAAAATATTATTATTACTTAAAAAAAATAAAATGTTATTACAATTCCTTCACTAATTAATCGAAAGGTACTTCGTTCCATCCGGGTGTCCCTTGACACCTCTCAACTTTTTTATTGTAATAAGTGCATCTTTTTGTTAAAATATTTAACAAACCTTGAATTTCATTAAATTAATTTAAATTATCAATATTGAAAATTAAAATAGAGAATCAAACCCCTGAACTTGCTAATTCATAGTCACAATAGCCA
The DNA here is from genome assembly GCA_034621355.1 of Mycalesis mineus. Classification (NCBI taxonomy): domain Eukaryota; kingdom Metazoa; phylum Arthropoda; class Insecta; order Lepidoptera; family Nymphalidae; genus Mycalesis; species Mycalesis mineus. The sequence goes on from CM067881.1 coordinate 509,782, forward strand.
AGAGTCCGAGGTGGAGAAGAGGGGAGGGGGGGTGGGTGCGTAGAGAGCATTAGAATTATTTCTCTCCGTTTGTTTGTTCGTCGGCATTATTGTTAATATTTTGACGCGCCATCTTTCATTGTCGGGGCCAGCGGAGAGCCTTTTCAACGAATTCATCGCGATCTGATGCTGTTTTGACAGACGAGATATAAACGCTCGGATTTTAATGTGATTTACTCTACTGGGAGCACTCTGATGAATTGGTATATGATAGGTAAATAAATATAATTACTACAAAATATTGTAATAATTTTTCTTTATTCATGGTCAAGTGGACCACGATCTCACATGATATCTAGATGCGCAATGTGATGATAGGATTTGAGTGGAAATATTTAATGAAATCCGAATCAATGAATTACTTATCAATTATTTTTGGTAGCTGTAATAGCGAGCAAACACCTAACATCAAGGGCCACCGTTCATGAGTTACCAACGTCGTTTAGGTAACTTTAGATGTCTATTAAATCTAATTACTAGAACTCAAAGTAAAGATCGTTCTACAATTTGTATATACTGTGTGCGTCACAAATATTTTTCCATCTAACTACTCTACCATACATTTATGTGGAGTCTAAAACAGTGAAATGAGGCAGTAATCGGGTCAGCGGCCGCTAATGTGCGCCGCTCACTCGCGCGGCAACATCGGCCCCGCCGCCCGTGCCGCCGCCGCCGCCGACCCTTCATTAGCGTTATCTGCTAATCTGCGTACACTACAGCCCGTGGCCCCTGCTGCTGCGAGCCCTCACTTATCAAGGGCACAGAATCTAATCCAGACATCTGCAAGACTCCAGGTTGTCATCACTAGGTCGTTGACATTCCGCATCCACAACTTATACAAAGCGCTATGCGTCTTTAATTCGTGTCAACCCGGTATGTAAGGTCTCTTTCTGGACCTTGAATTTTATTCTTAAAACCTGGGCATTCTTGGCTAGTATGTTCATCTTCACTTACCATCAGGTGTGATTGTGGTCAAGCGTGAACCTGTTTTTTATTACTTCGTGCCAAGAATAAAGTTCAACGGTATGTATGCGAAGCTTGCTCTTTTCTTGCTATCCTCATTTCTGGGTGTAGGTGTTCAGTCCATCTGCTTCCTTTACTGTCAATTAAAAACCTCCATTGCCCTTGTACTAAACAATGGCAGAACAGTTTGGAGTTAGCGTTAAGTTCCCCGCATTGACATATTAATACTATGGACTTCGGGTCTAATGCAAAATTTACGTCAAAAGTGTCCCAAGATATTTTATACACACTAGGATGTATTTATGTTTTTATACACAAAATAACATTGTAATGTATGACTTATCGTATTGTTATACAGTCTAATTTGCAACGGTCTAATTGCATGCAATAAGTAATCAGCTTCGATTGACGGTTACCATGGCAGCCTTTTTTTGACATGACAGCTTCTCGTGAAAATAGGACAACATAAATGGTGTGGAGTCGGTAGCTTTCAAATTTTTTTGGCATCTTATATTTATATATTATATTTACAGCAAATTTTATTTTTATATATACATATCCCTGACCTCTATATGCTGGGATAAATCTTGTACCAAATAATAATTGTTGTAATTATCTTGTAGAAAATAATAATTAGTTATAATAATAATTAATTACAAACCAAATCCACTAATGTACAAAATGATATGCCACTCGACATAGTTCTTTACTTTGAAATTTGAAGTTCTCGATATTTTCCTCTTTTTAATTAAACTGAAAATATATTTTTTTACTTCAATGACGTTAGATCACTTTTTTAAATAACTGTTCCTAATTTCATGTAGATAATTCTTATAGTTATCAAATTAATATACCATTATGGTAAAAGTTATTTAATTAATATTCATGGCAAAAAAAATTAAAAAATTTTGAATTGAAAATAATCAAATTATTTTCATTCAAAAATTAAGTAATTAAATAATTCAAATGTTAAACAACAAAATAACTCTATGCAGTCGTTGTTCTAAAACATTCTATTGCTCACGGCAGATCCGAACTAAATGTGGTTAATTAGATAAACATATTGCACTCCTTCTATCCTATACGCGGGTAGCGTATGGGAAAAGGACGGATAGATACTTTTGTTCATTTTGGTTGGTTATGCAATTCGTTTCTATAGTTTATTACAATTTTAATAAAATTGCCTGTTTCTAAGCAAAATAATACTTTAAAATCATCAGTAAATATTTACTTACTGAAAATATGGTACACCGTCTTCTTTTCTCACCTTACTCGGGTAGTTCTTACAAGTTTTTTATAACACATTACGGCATTATTGACGTGTATTCTGTCAGTCAGCTAATATGAGACTGAATTGCGATTGGAAGTCATTTCGCGTTTTGGCTTACTTTTGGTTCGGACACTTTTTATCGCTGACCCGAAGTCCATAGTATTAATATGTCAATGGTTCCCCGGCTCTCAGCCCATTTCAACAAAGTTTATTTTACGAAGATTGTAAAATCAATCCTTATCAAAGCGGCCATCGACTTAATATAAACAGAATCTGTTCGGAGCAATTTTCAAAGATTATCAAAGATTGTGGAAATTAGAAATTGATCAAAAATGTTTCGTTGTTAACAGACGAACAGAAAACGTACTTTGTTGAACACTTCATATTTCGTTGCATTTCAAGGATTTCATTGTCAGTAGAGAATTTCGGATTTCTTTCAATTATATATATAACATTATTTACTTAAACACAAATAGATTTTTTTCATTAAAATACTAGCTCATAAGGCCGCGCCCTCGCTCGCGATGTAAAAATGTTATATTTTAACCTTCGAAGAACACCAAAAAATGTTCACTTAAGTATATAATATTAATTCTTTTACTTTAAAACATATATGTATAGCAAAACATCCTTAAAAGATAGATATATGCTATAGCCAAAAAGATTAAGCTAAAAGGCAGCGCGACACAATTATAGTCACATTTGAGTCAATTTTCACAACACCATAACATATTTTATAAAAAAACTATCCTCGGGAATCACTCTATCTATTGGTGCAAACCACATGATAACCCGTTTAGTAATGTTAAAATTATTGCAAAAAGACAGACAGGCTATCTGCCTGCCTGTCTTCGCGGTGTGGGACTTTGTTTTATAATATGTAGCGATGTAGACACGTAGGTTCAATTAAAGACGTTGTGAAATGTATAATTCATACAAGAAATCTTAAAACTTATATCAATTGTTCTAAATGATTATTTTATAACAAATCTTTGTTACTTAATCAAAACTTAGATAAACCTCGAGTGTACCTCTTCAAACAAACACCGATTATTAAAAGTAATCAGTGATATATCCCAAAAACATACTAAAATCGCTTTTCCAATTTATAGACTGTTTCACTGTTTCTTGATCAAATATGACGGATAAACAAGAAAGATAAATAGAACCATGTTTTTGTTCGACTTTTAGCGAAACCGAATTCATGGAAATTTATTTTTAAATACTTAGATAAATAAAAGAGAAATTGTTTTCAACGCCAAGCTTTCCATAGAAAGCTTCATTAGAAGTCAGTATATTGTAAGTTACTAAACACCTACATTGTGGTTACACTCCACTTCCTCAAGCTTACTCTTAAAATTAGACAGCTTAATTACGCACGCAAGAGTATCAGTGTCGGCAATGATTTTCAATATTCCCCGGCGGATCCTTTATGGAATATGATAAGTGATAACGCGATGGAATCAGTGCAAATTGAATTAAAGCAGGAAGGGTTGGTCGCCGCGCCGCGCGCCGCTCGCCGCTCGCCGCTGCGGCTCGGTAATTAATTAATTGGGTAACTCTCGCAGACGTTATAATGTTATGACGAGTCAATTAATGGCTACGATTATTAAGAGATTTCGAAAAGAAACATTACTCTATGTCTCCATCTAATCTGAAACGGTTAACGATCGTTCTCGATTGTATTAATTTGTCATGTCTTATACAAGTATGTTAATGGATTTCAACCATTTTTACTGTAGTAGTAGAACTTATGACACTGAGCGTGCACTGTAAAAAGAGTTCACAGTAACTAACTTGACAAGATCGAACCGGAAATGTAAAAGAAACAAAGTTCAACGAAGCTCACTTAAAGTGGCAGTGGCGACAGTGGTTGTAGTCCATCCATCGCCCCGTGTGATGATGATGATGAGGAATGGATTGTGACACTGCTCGTTCGAGGACACCGTGTTAAGTAATGCTCGGCAGCACCAGTAGGTTTCGGGAGAAATATTCAATGTCCAAAAACATTAGGATAAATGAAAAGCTCTATTAAGAAGTCCACTGAAAACTCATCGCCATAGAGTTTTATATCTCAAGAGGTCATCCACTGCAGCACTGGCGCGCCGATCATAAACATTTTACACGTCCGTATGTTTATATCAGCTGTTAGGGTGCTCACCCATCATACTATTATAAAGTCGAAAGTTTGTAAGTGTGGATCTTTGTTACTCTTTCACGCAAAAATTACTGAATAAATTTTGATAAAAATGCACAATAATATAGCGTACAATACTGAATAAATTTTGATAAAAATGCACAATAATATAGCTTACATATCAGAATAACAAAAAGGGCACATTTTACCTCGAAATTCCCACGGGAATGACCACTACGCGGATAAACCCTGGGGCGTCCACTAGTCAGAGATATGCGATGTATGTGTCATATTAACATGCTTTGCCTATTTCTAAAGTAAGATAAATACGAACTCTATTTTTAAATATATTTTATCGTAATCTGTAAACTAATAGTATATATGTTAAAATATTATCCTATCTAATCATCCATTATTATATTACCTCCATTGCCCAAGTTAATCTTTGACTTGAACTCCGACGAATGACATCTTTCTACGTACCGCGCTAGTGGGAAGACAACTCTAGAGCGTTTACATCTTCCAGCAACGTAAAAATGTCTGTCACAATTTTTATAGGACATCATGAATACTTCTAAACTGTTATACGTTTTAAGATGGGTTTAATTTATTACCTCAAGTTTAATGTTATGAGTGTACTTTATATATCTAACAGTTTAACCATGCTCTTATAACCACTATTATTACACTTTGAAGTAAAAGATAGCTACTCTATATTATGTGAAGAATTCGATATTGTTTTGTTTAGATTTATACCAAATCATTTTTATTTTATTTTTAGGCTATTTGTCAGCAATGACACGTAAATACCACTAACCAGAATTTGTATTTAAATCACGTACCATATAATTCCATTCTGTGGAACCAGAAATATTGTCGCCCATTGTTATTCATATAAATAAATTGACCAATTTATTTCAAAGAGAGGAAGGATAATAGGTAACAGCGTGATCAAAAGCGAGGATAATTAATAAATAATGTCTAGCACTACAGTCTCCCAACACGGCGACGCTTCACCGCCGAGAAGCCTCACAACATTAAACACAATCCCGAAAGTTTAAAAAGTAATTTGAATGGTACACGTTTTAAGAAGCTCTCGTCTAACAAGGCCCTTTGACCAATCGGTCTACCGTAACAGTTTATAAATTATGAAAAGTTGCCGGTTTCAAGAAAATTACACCGTGAAGTTGGAGCGCGACTGGACGAGTTGTTATAGAAGATGATTGGTTAAACGAGGTTAAAAGGTCAGGCGGAACCTTCCCCAAACTTTTAATGGAAGCATATTATTATTTCGTATTTAACTAGTAACGACTCGTTTAAAGCGTATCTTTGAGGAATACAGCTTTAAAAATAACGAGCTAACGCCTATCCAGGTTAAATTTATAAAAAAAATAGATGTGTTTATTCAAGTTTTCATAAAAACAGTGGTTCAGTAACCCCACACAAAATTTTAAAATTCATGCTCTCTCTTACAATAAATCCTGCGCGAGCGACGAACGCGACGCGACGCGACGCTGCCAACGAGACGAACGCGTTCAAAACAACGGCATTCCCTTCTTGCATTCTATGCAGCAGTCTGCGGCAGAACGCGACGTAATGGTGTGTCTCGTAGCATCGCGTAGCGTTCGTCGCTTACGCAGCAAACCCCCATTAATATAACAAGTTGTGACACTTGCCAACAACATACTCAAAGTTAGTTTCCTCCTTTTTCTAGCGATCTCACAGTGTCGTCTATTTTTTAATTACAATTGCTAGTTGTTCAACGGTAAAGCATTTGTTGCCGCTCCTTGATGGTTGCGCAATACAACCTTTACAGTTTGTTTGTTCCCAGAAGGGTGCACAATTTGTAGTTTAATGTTGTTAAAGTTCTCGATCAGTGCCTGAGGGCGACGGGTCACAGTTCATCCGTTACGTTTTGCACCAAGTCTATAATTTCGTCAATCATCTCCGGGCCGGTGGCTCGGAAACTAGATTACAACACAAAATAACTGCAGCGTGGTCTATTTACACTAATTTTATCTCAAGAACATTGTAGTAGACACTTTACCCACTCTGGTGCTGCAAATGACAATGGACCACGGCAATCACATAACGTTGGGTGACCCATATGCTCGTTTACTCGTTACCCTGGTTTGGATGAAGAATTTGTATATTATTGTATACTTTACATTTGCGAAATTATGTGAAGTATACCTATAATGATAGCCGATGAGCAGCGCATGGTTCGGGCTGGGCATTCCATGTTTACAAGAAAATATCCTTTTTGGTCACTTTGTAGTAAAGTATATGCGACCTCTTTAATCCGCCACACTAGCCACAAATATAAACGATTTAAAAAAGCAAGGTCTGGTTGCCAAGCCATTAAGCACAGCTATCACGCTAAACCAAATAAAATATGTAACAAGCTTAGGAAGATAATTTTAGTAAGCAGCCTGCTAAGCCGCTGAACTTTAAAGAAGATTAAAAAAATATCCGGTCGGTTTTAAACCGTAATAGCTACAGCTCACGAAAGTTCACAAACTTAGACAAAAAATAGACGAGATAGCTGATTTCTTCAAGTGAACTGGAGCTATGCCTCTCCGTTTTAAAATGTAAGTAGTGATTGGGTAATTCATGAAATAACAATGTTTAATGTGGAAAAAAAGTAAAAACAATTGTTTTCATGAAACTTTGTCATTTTAAAAGTCATCATTGCTATAGTAACTTCAATTTAATAAATAGTTTTTAATTTTTTGAGGTTGCACAAAATTAACACTCCAAGATTTTTAATTTGCCATGAAATAAATATAGGCATACTTCATGCATAGGTACTGACGCAGAATATTATTTCGTAAGCGCACTCCTACGTCCATTCCCGGTTCCGTCTACATTTATTCTTACAATCCGTGATATAGCAGTAGTACATTTCCATCGAGTGTTCCCAATCGGAAACGCGCCGAGTTTAAATAATATTTCACAAGGGCAGGAAATTAAAGCGCTCTATTGTTTTTGCCAGTTATTGCTGAGGGTTCTTCAGATAAACAGTAGCCGAGCGGGAGGCTTTTTTGTTTTATTATTTACAAGCAATGGTAAATCCCAAATAAATTCTTTATTCAGAAAGGTCTACATCGAGCACCCTTAACATGTCTGTACGTTAGAGTAATTTATATATATTATTATGAAATCAGTCTGATAATCCAAGCTTTGATACACGAAGATAAGTTTGTTAATTTATTTAGCATTTAAGTACTCTTCATAAAACCGATTATACAATTAGGGAATAGTATATGAGATGCCTATATAAAGGACAGAATTTTGGACAGAAAAATGAAATCGATTAACTAAATCTGAAAAAAAAAACGCGAGAAATGCTCTTTATATTTTTTGTCAAATTAATTCAAAAGTAATCAAAGGTATGATGAGAAAGGCTTCAGTCATAGTTATCGCTCGAAGAAAACGAGGGCAAAGCGGAGTATTTAAAAAAATCTAAATCCTTATTATGAAATTCGGCTGAGTGGTCGGAAACCATTTTGTTTTGTCCAATTTTCTCCAAAGCTTCGAGTTTGTTGTTCTAATTTCGAGGTTAATTCGCAATAATAATTTTTTCCAGCATAAACTTTTACCACTCTAATTTCCCTGTTTAATTGCCGAATATAAGCTTTGATCGTAAAACGTAATTAACATTTTGTCGATAACAAAACTAGTTCAATCCGTAAACGTGCCAATTTGGAATGATACCAGTTTTATATTGTACAGTACCTATCGCGAGCTGGTACCGATGAGCGAGAGCGTTCATCCACAGACTAACTTGTGGTTGCAATACGCACGCACGATCCAGCGTTGGTCACAGTAGTATACGCATGCCCGATCTTGCGTTCGTCACGGTTGCAATACGCACGCACGATCCTGCGTTGATCACAGTAGTATACGCATGCACGATCCTGCGTCCGTCACGCTTGCAATACGCACGCAAGATCCTGCGTTGGTCACAGTAGTATACGCATGCCCGATCTTGCGTTCGTCACGGTTGCAATACGCACGCAAGATCCTGCGTTGGTCACAGTAGTATACGCATGCCCGATCTTGCGTTCGTCACGGTTGCAATACGCACGCACGATCCTGCGTTGGTCACAGTAGTATACGCATGCACGATCCTGCGTCCGTCACGGTTGCAATACGCACGCACGATCCTGCGTTGGTCACAGTAGTATACGCATACCCGATCTTGCGTTCGTCACGGTTGCAATACGCACGCAAGATCCTGCGTTGGTCACAGTAGTATACGCATGCCCGATCTTGCGTTCGTCACGGTTGCAATACGCACGCACGATCCTGCGTTGGTCACAGTAGTATACGCATGCACGATTCTGCGTCCGTCACGCTTGCAATACGCACGCACGATCCTGCGTTGGTCACAGTAGTATACGCATGCACGATCCTGCGTTCGTCACGGTTGCAATACGCACGCAAGATCCTGCGTTTGTCACGGTTACAATACGAACGCACGATCTTGCGTTTTTTGCAGTTACAATACGCATGTACGATCCTACGTTTTTCGAGGTTACAATACGCATGCACGATTTTGCGTTTTCGCGGTTATAATACACCTACACAATTTTGCGTTTCTCGTGGTTAAAATGCGCATGCACGTTCCTACATTTTTCGTGGTTAGAATTCGCATGCACGATTGAAAACGGAAACGTATCTATCTTGCAACAACACCTTACACACTAGGAACACGTTCTAGGAATCCAATGTACATCAAACTGAAGTGAAGTTGGTCAACCTCCTTGTGCCTGTAATTCAGAAACTCGGCCAGGCTGCTTGTCGCTAAACTAAAAATAACAGTTTTTGTTTCAATATCAATAGATGGTTGTTTAAAATAGGGTTAAGAATAGATTGAAAAACAATTATCATCCAAGTCGCTATATTAAAATACAAACAAACAAAATGTTTTAAAGGACTCTTAATCATCACATTGTGTGATCTTATACTAAAAGGTATATTTTTTATTTGCAGACTCGAAGGTAAATAAAACTCAAAAGATGTATTAGTTGAGGCACTAAGCAGTCCTCACGACTCCCGAGGCGATAACAAGCGAGTTCTTTTAGCTCTATAAGGCTTTTTAAGTAATGACATAGTTTCCAAGGCTTAGGGGTAGATTTCAACAGAGTTAGGTTTTAGTCTTGTGACTAGAAACTCGAGGGCTTAAAGTCTAGTCTTGTCGCTAAGCATTAAAATGAGTCGAGTCTTTTCAAAAGATTTTAATTAAAAGATTCTTTCATTCCTTCCCGCCACGCACTTGCACGAGTAAATAATTATGTTCAAGGTAACATAAGGCATGTAGTAAAACTACGTCATGCTGATTTCTTCTCTACTTGCAGTCGGGACAATATTATAAACTGTTAAATTCTTAACTATTACATATTTTATTATAAAATTAGCAACTGCTAAACATTATTGCAAATATTTTCGGTGTAAACTGTTTCATCATAGAGATTCATAAATCAAATCGTCAACTGGCGCTCCTAGCTTCATACTAGTTAGTTGACAGACCAAACTATCAGTTGATAAAAAGTCTGTAGTCTGCGAGGGCTTACTTTAATAAATATAATTTAAGTTAAATATCAAGTGTTTTAACTTTAAAACTATTTGCAAGTCCAAGAAGTAGGTCTTCAAATATGTATAATTCAGTTCGTTACGACTAAAATAAGTCGCAGACGATAAAAGCTCGGAAGAGTTAGCGGAGAGTGGATTTATGGAACGCGGCGGCTTAGATAAGTCGACAGCGTACCTACTGGCTGCTGAGCATTGTGTTGTCGCGCTTAGATTTACCTTATAAACCACAATTGAAATAAATGTACTAACAATTCCCAACTAGTTGATTTATTTGTTGCACAAGATTGGAATACGAGGGATGCTCTGTATCGGTACAATCAAAAAGTTTCTGTTGTTGAGTTTAGAAACTAGAACTGCCTCTCTAGGTGCAGAGGGGAATTGTATCCTTTACAGAGGAAGAATAGCGTGCACTTTAAATTGGCCCCTCTGCTCAAACTAAACTGCGAAATAGGAATGTGATATCATTTTTATGTAGTTATTAACCCTGTATCACAGACTGTATCCCGGTGGGATTAAATATTAAATTGTTATGGAACAAGTGATAGAAGTAAGTACATTGCATTCGTACATTTTAATCATCACCATCAACAGCCGGTGGACGTCCACAGCTGGATATAGGCCTTTTTAAGAGACTTCCACCTGCTACAAGAATGATGTCGGCAGTCCGCCTAGTTGTGATCGACCAACACTTCGCTTTCCGGTACGGGATCGCTTTTGTAGCACATTGGGCCCCCAACATCCGCCGGGCCCCGCCCATTGCGACTTCAGTTCTGTGACTCGCTGTGCAGTGTAAAAATACAGCAATGGTCTGAAATAAGCACTTCTTTGGACAGGCTGTAAAAACGTAACTAAGATGATATTCTTCGCATGTCCATTTGCATTATTACCACTCGATACGAAAATTAATAAAGCCATTTGTTCAACACAAAAGATTGCAACTTTATCGCGCAAAATAAATACATTTTAAGTAACGCTGCAATAATTTTTCGAAATTAAACGGAACGAAATTTCGTAGGTGATTAATAAAATGTATAATGTTTAACATTGAACGATCCAAGCAGAAATGCAGCGTGTTTTTTCAGTGCGATTTTCATATTATTTCGCGCATGATTCTTTTACGCAGCGAGTTGTGATGAAGGGCCATATTGGATACATCCAAATTTGATATAATTGATACACAATCATTTTAAAACAATGGAATTCTTGTTGTAGAATAGGGTAAACTTTTTAGAATCACTTTTTCACTTGAAAATGAATCATTACATTTTATTCCTCGAAATAGTTTTAACTTATTTTTATTTCCGCCGGACGTAAATGCAGATTTTCATTAAAAATACATCGAATATAGCAAGATTTTCTATAACTTCTAAATGGTGTTATTAGTCAATAATTTACATTACCTAACATCAGAACCAAAAACTTAGTAAATGTTGCTGAAACGTACCTACTGTCGGCGTACCGCTTATAATATCTGCTGTTGGCCTATTGCTAATGTTACAAAAATACGTGTTACTACTTTGCTAGACTGTGACGGTAAATCGAAAGTGTATGATGTTGTACACTACAGGTAGAGACATACTAGCTCAATTTTAAGGCTGTGACATGAGGTCGAGCTTTTGTAGCGCGACTGCGCTCGCAAGAAGTCGCCGCAGCGTAAATCAGAGTAGGATAAATTGTTAGTAGTTGCGGAGCTCGTGAATAATACCGCGCGGGCGGTTTGACGCCTACATTGTTCGCATTGACGCGCCATCCCTCATTGTCAAGGGCAAGCCGAAAGGCTTCTATTCACTCGGCGATAAGCATTCCACTGTTCGCTTTAAACGCGCAAATCACAAAGCGCGAATTTCTGACAAAACCGTGACGCGGCGCGCTTGTTAGGCGGATTTATTTGTCTCTCCACCTTCGCCTTTTCAAAATATTTTTGAACCTCTTAATTTTTTGTTTATCCCACCGACTGTGCTCCCACTTAACTACGATTTTAAGTTAGAGAAATTCTATTTAGTGTTAGATCAGTGACCCAGACATTTTAGGTAGGTTATGTCAGCTCTTGAGCTAGTATAAAAATATTTAGTTTTGGATATTATCAGAATACTGACTATCGAAAAATTAATAATTCAATCACTGAACATAATCATAATCTATTTAGTAATCCATGACCCGCCACATAGTCACGTTATAAATGGCCTTCAAAAAATTTTATTATATTGTGCTGCTATCAAATAATAATAATAGTCAAAGTATAAAAAAAAATAAAAATAATAGTAAAAGTATATAAGCAACTTGTATATAAAAATAGGTTTAACAGAGCAAATAAACAAACCACGATTAGGCCCTTTGGAAAAAGTTAAATCAAAAACGTGAGGCGGCATACAAACCAGCCCGGAGAGAGTGACGGGAGAGGGCGTCAACTGTCCACAGCCAGGCTTAGCGCCCCCACGCTGCCTATAATCGATAAACTTCCCAAAAGACGAGGATTTCCACAAACTTTAAACAATGCGTGTCCCGAACACTTTTGTTAAGTCTATATACCGTATCCACTGACGACCCTACGCTTCGGCCATACACCGCCACGCTGGCAAGTACCTACTGGTAGGCTTCACACACCTTGAGCAAACTTTAGACAATTCAAATTTATGAAAGATTTCCATGATATTTTCCTTAACCGTACATTCATAAAACAAACGAAGTAGTTAGAGACAAAAACAAATACGACTAATAGGCCCTTGGATGAACTATGTCATGAAGCGGTCTATTCTAGAAATTGTTGTTCGTCGTAGTCCGCACGTGGAACGGAACGTGGAACTCTTTACCGACCTAATAACATCTTTGTGTATTTGTCTTAGATTTAAGACTTCAATAAGTGAAAGTTTGCATAACATATTTACCTTTGATATCGTCTTTGTGCAAGAGAGCTGTAATATTTTTTGTAAAACATGTGAATGCGTTTAATTATTTGTCGTAGTCCGTACGTGGAACGGAACGTGGAACTCTTTACCGACCTAATAACATCTTTGTGTATTTGTCTTAGATTTAAGACTTCAATAAGTGAAAGTTTGCATAACATATTTACCTTTGATATCGTCTTTGTGCAAGAGAGCTGTAATATTTTTTGTAAAACATGTGAATGCGTTTAATTATTTGTCATAGTCCGTACGTGGAACGGAACGTGGAACTCTTTACCGACCTAATAACATCTTTGTGTATTTGTCTTAGATTTAAGACTTCAATAAGTGAAAGTTTGCATAACATATTTGCCTTTGATATCGTCTTTGTGCAAGAGAGCTGTAATATTTTTTGTAAAACATGTAAATGCGTTTAGTTGCACTAACCTTATTTACTTAAATCAAATGTCTTGACCATGTAAAAGAGCGCAGGTATTGACCAGCTCGACGCTCGCGTCGGCAGCCCGTACTCGCTCCGTTCCATTATGCATGACCGCCGCGCGCTAACCTCGTTTCAACCAGCTGGAGCCGAAGGGACACCCTGCATTTTTAACTACATACATACGAGTACACATAAGTACTACTCACTCTTTTACTATAAAATAAACTGTTTAATGAAATTGTTTAAGAATCCACATTTGGGCAACGTGGTAAGCCTAAGCTCTAATTACGCTTAATTTGTCCGTACCTCAATTTTATTAAAGAATCTATTATACATCAGCTAATCTAACTTATTATTCATAATTTTCAAATAACTCAGTATAATGTACCGTATAAAAAGGGTTATTTTGTTGAACTGCCGACACTTGAACTGAACGCCATCATATTATCGTTCATAGCACACAAAATAAAAAATAACTGAATTTATTTCAATAATGATGTATTTTGGTAACACAAATAACCGTAATGAAACTGGTTATTAAAAACATATTTCACCTTTTTGAAGCAGTTCTGAAATAAATCCACCGTCTCCTCGGCTATGTACCTACGTTGTCAACTTTTCTAAGCCACTGAGCATCGCGCGGCAAATCCGATCAGCTGTCTCCCTTCCTACTCCTTAAACTGGAAATTACCGTCATCTAAATACCTCAGCAAAATCCGAGTTACGTCTTTCATTGGAAAGGAAAATTTAGAAATACAATTTTATTTTCGGAATATCTTTTTATATAGACGGCTGATTTAAAAAATTTACCACAGGTACATGAGACAAATCTTTTGTTCATGATAAGAAGGTGCCTCGACTAGAGTAAAAGATTTTGCCGTCAAGAGTAATGTCACAAACTGCTATATTCAAAGATTACCTCGTATGTTTTTCTATATACATACTATATTATTTACATTAACTTTTATTTTTTACTGTTTTGCAACAAGCTCCGCTCCATTGTCTCGCAGTTTGACACGAACTTGTGTGAAAATAAAAACAAGCGCGCATTCGAATCCAACGCTCACTATTGTTTTAACATTTGAAGTCAATCGACTGACTTTTGTTCACAAACATAACCAGCCAAACTTTTGTTAGGAGACTTTTTTATTTATTACAAGTTAGTCCTCGACTACAAACACACTCGGCGTAAGTGATGCTGCAAACTTGTAAGGAGTAGTAGACATCGTACGTCTCACGGCGTACGGCAGTACGTCTTTGTCGGCAGGGTGGTAACGCGCCTGTTCCACTCGCCAGACCTGCACGTTCGACAGTGCCAGGCTCGACGTCATCTTTATCTCTCTCTTTACACAACACAATAGATAGAACGATAGAGAAAATAATTTGATTGTGCACTGTCGAGTTTCGTCATATAATCGACATGCTGTCTTTTCTGACCGACACCATCTGTCTTTTCGCAGCGGATCTTGCGTCGTAGAGACCAATTCCATCCTCACCATATTGATGGTTGGTCATCTACGACATCAAGATTCTCTAGAACTTTTCTTCCACGAACCTGTAAATTGTGGAATCAACTTCCCGCCCGGGTTTTTCCTGGGAATTTTAATATGGGGGTATTTAAAGGGCGTATTAACTCTTTTCTCAAAGGCCGGCAACGCACTAGCAATTCTTCTGGTGTTGCAAATGTTTATGGGCGGCGGTAATCGCTTAACATCAGGCGACCCGCATGCTCGTTTGCCCGCTTTTTTATCGATAAAAAAAATGCTGGATACATTTAGAAAATGTAAAGCCAAGCATTGTGTGCAGGTCCTTGGTCTTATAAATCTAATTTCTTGTACAGTTTTTATCTGTAGCTTACGAAACGGCAACTGGTATCGACAGGGGAATCCATTTTGTATATGAGCGCACTGATCCCCCCGCACTGTATCATATAATCAAACAAATCTCTCGGGCCGGGTTCGCGCCGCGGCTGCTCGCCTCAACAAAGGCCAGAACCTTTCCTCGTCCCTCGCTACAACCGCGCTGAGACGTTCACCGCAACCTAGAGCGGATCATACCTGCACTGTTGCAC
The DNA here is from genome assembly GCA_034621355.1 of Mycalesis mineus. Taxonomy (NCBI): domain Eukaryota; kingdom Metazoa; phylum Arthropoda; class Insecta; order Lepidoptera; family Nymphalidae; genus Mycalesis; species Mycalesis mineus. Next base: position 525,184 of record CM067881.1, read on the forward strand.
ACTATTAACAAGCCTATATTACTTATACCTTTAGATGTATACCCAGTTATTGTCATCTGTTTACGGTCAACTGACACGTTTTGTCAATGTAAATACTTGAATTTATCCCGAATGCGATAGAGTTACATCATCGACATTACAACTACCTACTGGAATGCTTTTGGGGCTGTTTGTTACACTCAATACTTTACATTCAAATTCTACTTTATTTGCAAATCACAATGAAACTAACTATAATTACTACTACAGATTGTGAGACTTTACCTCCTTTGCATCGGAAAATCATGACTGCAGCACTAGCTATGTTCCTATGTTGATATTAGTTAAATTAAATAATAGCAATATATCACTATAACTACATAATATTATAAAAGAAAGTTCTCTGCCGCATCTGTGAGTCTGACACGTCGCGATAAACTCAAACACTATACGTTTATGCATGCATATAATCAATGGATAGAGTGGTTCTAGAGGAAGGTATTAGTATATATAATTTATTAAGATTTTCTATAAACTAGCTAAAATGCCACGATATTTGTTGAAAGACTCGGAAACATGTAATCCGCCTGGACTTTTGTTGAAAACACTGCCTGCTATACTATATGAGATGCAACAAAACATACGAAAATTTACAAAAGCATCTTTTAAGGATAACTTGTTATACTTCTTTAAAAAAAGGTAAACGAAATTTTTAGTGTTCTCAAAAGGGTTGCTGTACTTATTCTTCTCGTGAGCAAAGTCGCAGGCGTCCGTTGGTATAAAACAAACAAGAAAGCAAGTGCGAAGTTATTGACCTTATGTCGCGTTGTCCTGTCTAACTCTATTGAAATATCTCCGTGTTGAGAAGATACACAGACTTATTCTATCTTCATTTAGCGTATCCTTTGAAACTAGCTCAGATACCGATATCAAAGAAACTCTAATATTTGGAATATCGACTAACAACTATAGTAAACCTTTACCTTACCTTTACAATATCCTTTACACTGGTTACTCTCAATGTAACGAACAAAATATTGTTTATTTTCCTTACGAGCTATATTTTGGCCACTTGACACAAAAATCTATACTTCTGGTTGCCTTAAAAATTAAAATAATTTGGTATACAAAGTTAAAAAGAAACGGTAATCTAATAGAAAGTAAGAAATAGTTAAATTAGCATAACAGTATTACTTTTGTATTCTGTGACACGTTTTAAAACAAAGCAGGTACGTTATTTTTAAGAGCAGGTATTAAGCACGACTTGATTAATATTTAGTATAACAATAACCTTGTGCTTCATAGACCTCTCAAACTGGAGTACGGTGGCGTTTTAATCGTAAAACTATTGAAGCTAGTAACTACTTTATGTCATAATATTGCTCTATAGAAGGTGTAGAGTTTGTGGAGATGGTCTTGTTAGCGTTATATTGGGGCCTGTTGAGTTAAAAGCTTGGCTTGATTTGACGGAGCTACTCTGTAATGTTGTTTTTTGGCAACGTTTTACATAAAAATGTTTACGTGGCATATACTTATTTGTCAACAAATGATTGTATTCAATCCGCTTACGTATGCGGCAATCTGCCACACCGAAAGCTCAATAAATAAGCAGTAAATATGTAACCCGAGTTAATAAATCAGTTTAGGCGATCAGTCCTCTAGTTCATCGCATCGGGGAAGGTTCGGGGTAAAACAAACAGTTTGCGTTTGGGTTTTATTCTCTTTCTTCTTGAGGCGACTGTTGGGCGGCCGATAACGGACTTAGGACGGCGTGTTTGCGCCCTTCGTTGGCTCTTCGTACCGTGGACCGCGGGTCGGTTTAGTGTCGTCAGAGTCACGTTTAATAAGAACAATGTACAAAATATTATTGTATTGAAGTATTATCGTGTAAAAGCAGTCTCCGATGGTATTTTGAAGATTATTCAGAACAAACAGATAGACGGACAAAGATGTTGAAAATTGATTTCTTAATATAAGTCAGGTGAAATAGAAACTACATTTGGTAATTAGCTAGTAATTGTAAATTACAAACAGACACTTAATTTTTATTTACTTGAAGTACCTGCATACATTTTACAACTCATTTGAATGAATTGTAAATTACACAATATTACTTCACTATCATATTTTATAATATAAATATGATGTAAAAAATACCCAGAAAGCAAAAAAATCTGCATAAACCCGAGCTAACATACATAAATAGTAGGTACCTACGTTAAAATCGCAGCCTTCCACTTGCCACGATCCTTGCATCTCTCTCTCTCGCTTCTTCCAATTTCATTCAACCGTTTATACAAGTACGTCGGTTTCGGGTCCTTTTGACCTAGACTTTAATCAGAATATCCTAGATTTGATCCAGGAACGTTCGCCTTGGTCTTGCTCTTTCAACGTTGCCATTCACTCTCACCTTATGAAGTTCCCCTTTGATAAGTCTCTTTTTATTAATTCTCTCTCCATGACCAAACCATCTCAGCATACCTTTGTCGATTTTTGTCACTACATCTTCTTTTATAACACTGCTCTCTTATCACACAATTCTATCACTCAGTTTTACTCACATTTCTACTGCATTTATTTTACACTTATGCTTCCTCTGCCATACCCAACTTTCACTACCGTGTTGGCACTACTACTCCTCTATGGTCAGCCAGTCTGACCTTCTGAGCCACCTTCTGGCTATTCATAAAGATGTGAAGGTATTCATTCACCATATTTCCAGAATTCATTCTCCTATCAATATATCACTTTCACACCGAGCGAAGATACAGGCAAAACTTAGTAGAAAAGTATCTTATAGGGAAATGCACACCAACTTCTATGTTCCGCCAAGACCTATCTAATTCCATCAAGGAACATTACCTAGATGACCTTCATAAATGCATAAATGCACTGCCTACCTTGAGGACACATTACGAACCAGTATTGGGGAAAGAATTTTGCATTTCGTGTAGTTACTATCTATAGTGCCTACCATAATTATAAACCTTGTGCACGCCACTGAAATGAGTCGAAGTCGAAGAAGGTACTATACCTTCTTGAATACGGGTAAAATATAACATTACAAAATTAGAAATGTTATTTTTAGCAAGAAAGTTGGAGTTCTTCGTAACGAAATAATAAAGTACCAAATACTCAGTAAAGTCGAAGTTTTAAAACTGAATTAATGTTTCACTGGAGATTTATATTGAAAGTAGGAGCAAAACACAGTATCGAAAATCAATACAAATTGAGGATGATTTGACTCTCTGAGATTTCTTACATCTTAAGATTTATTTTACTTCATCTTGAATTTTATGTCTATGTTTTTTATATTACAATTCAAATCATCATCATCATCATTATTATCCTATTAACGGACCTCTGCAGGGCGAGGCCTGGCTTCTAAAAAAGCATTTCTCCTTATGAGGCCTCTAACAGGTGTAGTCGGGCTTACAGTTATTATATTAGGCGGTTGGCGTTGCGTTCGACGCGCATATAACACTTAGCAGCGCGTCCACATTACTGGCTAAGTTCAGAAATGGACGAAGAGGTGATCACTGATGTGTGCTGTGGCGTGCTCTTCGTAAATATATTAACGCACTGCCTACCCTTCAGATACATTGCAAATCAGTATCGGAGAAGGAATCTTACACTAGTTACAAACCTTGAGCAGGCCACTTGATGTGTGGCCTACAAACATAAGTATAATAACATCGCTAAGACAATTGTAGAGACGCAGGTTACTTCAAGTGCATCCAATGTTAGGAAATAAACCATACGGATGCTTGTATGCTAATCAAAATGACTATAAAATTAGTCTAATTACCTAGCTTTCAATATTCTATCCTATTCTTGCTGCACCTGGCGCTATAGTTCCCGTTTCCTTGTGAATAGCGGGATGAAAAGCCTACGTTTAAAGCCAGCGGATCTCCATTCCAAATTTCAGCCAAATCCGTTTAAATTTTCGGCGTGAAATAATAAGAATCAAATATATTATTACTAATAGATAGGTACATAAACTTTCGGTTTTATAAAAAAACAATATGGCGCTAGGTATATGACACTATCTTAGATTATTATTAATAGGTATATAGGCGTTAGTTCGTTACTACAAAAAACAATTACTCACTAAAGAAAACGAATATTTCATTTCATTAAATAAGCGAAAACCACTTTTAGGTGTTTTTACTGTTTTTATGCAACAAACGCATCGTTTTGAGCCAGAGAGGGAAAAATAAAATTATCGAAATTACAAGGAATCTAAAAATCTATGAACAATTAAGATCTTCGGCAAAGTAGGCCAAAAAAATAATTCGCGGTCCCAGTGACGATCTAGATGAAAAAAGGATAATAAAAACCCACCTTAACCGCCTCGGCAGACGAGCTGGCAGATACAACTCAACACATGGGCACGCTGTATCAGTTGTTATGTTGCACTCACTGGACAATATCACGTAACACAGCACAGATCACAGCACAGGACGCGATGCGCGCGAGGGACACACGTCTAGACTGAACGACGGCTGAGTACTGCCGGAGTCGGCGCCCTGGCTCGCCCCGCGCCCCGCAAGCCGCACCCCTCCACCCCGGTAGAGCTTTCGACTGAAATCGCCTCTGATTTTTTCAGCACTGTAAAACTGTTACTTAAGGTTTTGATAAGTAAATAACGCTCACTAATAAGTTAATAATTTCTTTTTCAAATTGTGTAGGTTGTGTTTGCTGTTCTTTCTTTTACTTTGAAATACTGTTTGTGTACACACCTACAATATGGTACTTAGTGATATTGAAAAACTAGTAAGCCTGCTTGGCACCATATTATAGAATCCTGTAGAAAAAATCATCTATGAATAAACAGAACGGAATAAGAAATTTTTTTGGACTACACCTCCGTGCTTCATTTGTACTCTACTCATCAATCTCTAAATACCCTCTCTCGTAAGAAAGAAGAAGCAAGAGTCTTGTTGGGTCAATAAAAGAAGTATAATAATGATATTATTAAACTTAGGTTAAAAAGTAGTTAAGGATTTACAAGCAGTGAACATTTCTGACACGGCAAAAATTTTTAGGTTGTGTAAGTTCTTCGTCTATTGTGTATAACTTATATTGTATCGTTTATTTAGAAAATATGGAGAAAGGGCCCGTCTGAATAACGAGAGTTTTCTTTGAGTCTTTTTAATAAACACAATAACACTGTTCATCGCGAGTATAATAAATTGTATGATGTTAAAAATCATTTACTGTTATGTATTAGAGTCCTGCACTTTACCTTATAGCAATATAAAGTATGGCAAGTGTAGGTAGTAACAAAATGAGGGTTGATGTCATTCACTTCTTACAATAAGGCTGCATAGCTCTCCAAGTTTGCGTGTTTTAATTACGATAACTAGACATTCTCGTAACACTGACTAATATAAGACTTTGCATTAAAGTATGTATTTTGAAGTGTGAGGCGTATCAACACCAATGAAGTGACAATCCTTGCTAATATTTAATAGGCGAAAGTTTGTAAGAATGGATAAATGTTTGTTGCTCTTTCATGCGAAAATTACTTAATGGATTTTGATGAAACTTTACAATAATATAGCTAACATATTAGAATAATACCTCGGCTACATTCTATCCGGAAATTTACACGAGAACGACAACAACGCGGGTGAAACCACGTGCATCTTCACGAGCAGCCTTTACTTACAAACTAGTAGGCTTATAATCAAACCTATGAAAATCTCACGTCACTAAAATTTTAAATATTATTATACACAGCAACAAGAAAACAGTTTTATAATATTTAAATAATAAGATATGAGTTATCCAAATTGACATATAATATGCATTTAAATATTCGCATGGTAACGAAATATTTTCGAGTTAACAGCATCAAAATACATTTGATCCTGTAATTTAATATGTTTTTCTCGACCCATTAAGGTTGTGAATCGTTAATCATAATTGTGTGTTCGGTGTTCCGTACATTTGATAGCGAACTCCATCTTGTGTTTCAAATTATCTGTGTTGATTAATCTCAGACATGTGTATCTAATAGGAGTCTCAAATTGAAATGTTGACTCGACAAGTCGACGTGTTGTTCAATTTGTCATACTTGTAACTATAAGATTGTAACGTTTTGTTACTATTTCATTTATGTGCTAGGCTAAAACTTTCTTTTCTTTTTTATAGCCATCGTAACATAAAAGTTATAAGATATTGACAATATTTGCTTTCTTTGGTCATCATATAATAATTAACCAGTACTGACAACATTTCTTTCAAGACAGAATGCTAAATATTCCATTGCCTGAGCTAGGACTCAAGCCCGTAATTTCGTGATCTGAACAACTGAACCAACTTCCTTCGCCGAACAAAATGAAGAACCAGTCAAAGAGAACTTAGTTGCGTTCATTGAGCAATGGGTGGGGTTTGAAACAACTACCTCTGAAACACCAAAATAAGGATTTATTTTTAACTTGAAGACACCTGCAGATTTAATCGTGTATTTTCTGCTCCCCTGAAAATTTGGAGCTAAAATAAACCTGGTTTATTTTGATGTATAAAGTTATATTATAGTAAGGTTTCTTTAAAATACATTTAGTAGTTTTAGTGTGAAAGAGTATCAATTCAACGGTATTCAAAATCGTTTATTTCAAGTAGGCTTATTACAAGCACTTTTGAAACGTCAAATTGGACTATTAGTAGTGAATCTACCACCGGCTCGGAAGGCAGGCCCTGTTGAGAAGAGCCGGCAAGAAACTCAACAGTTGCTCTTTTTATAATATTATCAATTTTACAATATTAAGTGTGTTGTTACATAAAGTTATTTATTTTACTTCCTGTGTGAAGTTGAAAGCCTATCCAATTGCCTTTGAACATCTTTGTCATTTAAAAATTCATCGATAGTATAATAACCCTGACTCAGTAAGTGAGTTTTAATACATTGTTTAAACTTATGCAATGGCAGATCTAAAACTGAATTGGGCATCTTGTTGTAGAAGAGTACACCCAATCCTACGAAAGATTTTTGTACTTTTCGGAGGCGGTAAGCTGATATGACTAACTTATGTCCATTTCTAGGAAGACGGTCGTTTAAATCCTTTTTTTGTTTATACATATTTATATTTTGTTTAACATAAACTAGGTTATTGAATATGTATTGACAGGCTACTGTAAGAATTCCTATTTCTTTAAATTTGACTCGAAGGGACTCGCGTGGTTTAAGTTTATAAATCGACCGAATTGCTCGTTTCTGAAGTATAAAGACAGAATTTATGTCAGCAGCCTTTCCCCACAACAAGATGCCATAAGACATCACACTGTGGAAGTAAGCAAAATAAACCAGTCTAGCTGTTTCTACATCGGTAAACTGTCTTATTTCAATATCAAATGTCCATACATTCTTTCGCGTTAATACCTAATATTAGTTTTTAACCGACTTCAAAAAAAGAAGGTTACCAATTCGACCCGTTTGTATGTAATATTTCTAGAACTGCTCAGTTTTCGTATATGTTAGTCTATATCAGCGTCTGAACAAATCTGCCAAAATTACAAAAGTGTATGTATGTATTTATTTTTGTGGAGGTATATCTCTGGAACTACAAGTCCGATTTAAGTAATTCTTTTTTTGTTGTTCTAGGTATTGTTCAACTTAGGGATTATTGCAAGTTATATCAGAAATGGTTCAGTAGTTTTTGCGGTAAGGATTTTTTTACGCATGACTACGCATAACTTTTTACAGAATAGTCCAATTTTGAAAATTCTTTTTTATTAGAAAGTGTATCTGATGACGAGATTTTCATTAAATCAAAGGAACTCTTCAAGCTTCATAGGCACACTTGCAGCGATGTCAGTAGTTTATAAGTGGCTGGCGAATATTGGTACTCATAGTTTAGAGCGAGTAGGTTTTACGTATGTTGGTTGTCGGTAAACCACTAAAAAGTACGTAAAAACAATTTTTTAATAAAAAATTAAACCGACTTCAAAACGCACTGAAAAGTAAAAAATAAATCCGTCATTTAATTACTTTAATTTACTTAACCATATCTATGAAGTAAGCCTTCTACTTTAACTTAAATCTGTAAGCTTTCTACTTTAAAGACGACACCTAATTCACACAAAGTGAAATAAACTTTCCTTAAACTTGGATGGCACCGAGTTTATAGATATGGTTAAGTAAATTAAAGTAACTAAATGACTAATTTATTTTTAATTTCAGAGCGTTTTGAAGTCGTTTTAATTTTTTATTAAAATTGATTTTTTAATAAGTCTGAAATAAAATGTCACTACAATATATATACAAGTACAAATCTTTATAAATGCCGTGTCAATGTCTGATGGAGTCGGTTCTGTTCATTTTTCGCTCGTTCAGGCTTCACTCGATCGCTCGATCACCATCTGTCATCGCTCCTCGCAGCCCCACTTACTATACTAGCTATACTTGAATTGGAGAAAATCAATTTAATCGATGCTACTTAGTGATGCAAGTTCATACCCTAGGCAGATGGTAGGCTTCGGCCGTGGTTACCATTCTACCGACAGAGATGTACAGCCAAGCGATTTAGCGTTCTGGTACGATACCTACCGAAAGAACTGTGGATTTTATCCTACTGCTAACAAGTTAGCTTGCTTCCATCTATGATGGCATCATCACTTACCATCCGGTGTCAATGAAGTCAACGGCTAACTTGTAGTGAAAATAAATGTCATCTCTATGTACCGAACTACTGTATGTGTTTTAAATAAAGAACAAAATTCCCCGATAAGTTTGCATTGTTCATTATTCATTATTACCTCTCTGTCTAACACGGTACTATGGAAATGGAGATATAGAGAGAAAATCGAGACATTGTGACTGTAACAGAAATACACTACGCTACGCGCGTCACACCGAGACCCTCACTTGCGTAGGCTTGCGCTGCGTAGGCATGCTACGAGCACCTACGCGCGAGCTACGCAATAATATAAGGCTTTTTGTTGACAATAACATTGTACTTATGTTTGTTATTACCACGTAACAAATGCACTATTTGTACAATGTATTATTAGTTAGTCCGCAAAGCGTTACGGTGACTCTACAACAATATTTGGTTATTTGATACCAGTACGATTTTGTATCTAAAGTGACAGTTCAGATTAATCTTTACCATTAAAATGTTATTCATTCACATCAAAAAGAATAACCGTAACAGCCTAGAATATAACTTGCTTAGAGCAGCATCAGAAACCCTCCTTCGTATATTTTACACTTCCAGCATCCTATGAGATGTGAAGGAGAGAAGGGGAGGATGGGGCACTACAATATTCGGTCTTGAGACAGTTTCACACGAAGTAGTTGGGTTTTCTAGAACAGTAAAAAGGGCTTTCCACGAAGTACCGGCCTCTATTTAAGACGAAGTCTCGTTTAAAAGCACTCAAAAACAAATACTTAGCAGTAATTCTATAGTGGCTATAAATTTATTTCGGTAATGATCGTAAACGGGAATATATTCGCAGTCGCTTCGCCGCGGCCCTTGCCGCTTGTCGCCAAATTGCTAATAAATAGCCGAATAAATTTTATAGACGAGTTGCTCGGATCAACATAGCAAAATGGCTACTCGACTGTGTCAGTTTTAGTGTCGTAAAACATTATATTATTATAATAATGCGGCTCTCGTAAAACACTCATTTGTACTTTTATATTACGTCTTGCCGAGTTTTATTTATGTAGCCGGGATAATTGCGGTGCGCGCTTACAAACGATTGCGACTGTTTGGCTTCAAATATTTACAATAAAGTATTATAAAATGCTTTAATATAGATTACTGATAAGTGTTGCCGTAATAATTACCTTAATGTACCCTGCTGTGTGCTCTATTTGATTTTAAGTGTACTCAGTTTTGTACGAAAAGAATCTAAAGATCTTCAGATCTAAGTAGTGGTATTAAGAAGGCTTTAACGTTTGTTGTCCGTGACACAATTTCTCACGCAAACAATTTATCCAACCTTCCATTTATTTGATTCGAAGCAAAACAATTTGTGCAAGTTTATTTATGCAGTCGCATCTATGTATTTATATAATTTGCTCGTTGAGGGATAAAATCCAATAAAGGTGCAGCTTCCGGGAGGCAGTAGCCGGCAGAAACTAAATAAATATAGCCCGCAGGCGTTGATACACGCTCTGCCGAAGATCAATAGACACCAAATACCTATTGCACAGTAGGTGAAGGAAATATCCACATACTAATCCGTATATAAATTTAAACTGACGTAAATATTTTGTTCCGCCAAAAATTACTAAATTAACGGGTTATAATAATAAATATCGCTAACGTTTAAGCGACAACTAAGAGGTTGAATGAATGCAAACGATAATTTCATTAAAAATAATTTCATAAGTAGAGTAAAATTAAACTAGCGTGAGGCAGGAAATTTACCTTACATTGTTTGTATTAATCACTGTCAAACTTTGAGTTTATCGCGAAGAGCTAGAAGAACAGACGAATTTGAGGACTTTGTTTTATATTACTATAAAAAGTAGCGATTAAATTATAATAACATAACAAGGGTTAAGCCACCACGAAAATAAAATAACAAAATTTTCCTTCACCGTAACAATGCAGTTATTAATTTATTATTTATTAATTCAACCCATTGGTTTTCATTCTTTTGTATAGTATATCAACGATCCCGGCTACGAAAGTCGAAAGAGGCTTCGTTGGAAGTCTTGCCGTGAAATAATATTAGTCCGCCTCCCACTTCCTTTATATACGAGCGAAAGAAACTCGATGCACTGGAATTTGTCGGTTTTTTTTTTAAAAGCCTTTGCACATTGCGTCTTGCGACAGGCGTCCGGATGAACCTTGTGAAATGCAGTTCATGTAACTACGACTGGTTCCAAAGGTGATCATTTGGTAAAGGGACTTTGTGATGTCTTGATTTTACAAGTGTGGCTTCTTCCCTGAATTTATATTTCGCATAAAATTATGGGTTCGATCTACTGCTTCTATAGTTTAAATAGCAGTAATGATATTTATACTTCAGTTTTCATCATCATGCCATCTTTAGTACAAAAGATGACGCTTATAAAATAATCGGATTTCCCTATGATCAGTCTCAATAAAACATTATTATCACATCATTTTTTTATCATAACCGTATCTATACTCGTACATATACACCTGAAGCACTGACTAACCTTTTGTCTCGTCACAAGAACTCTAAAACTATAATTTACACCGTTTATTTTTTTTAATTTAACTTATTTACTAACGAATTAACATTTTAAGAACTTGAGTTTAAGACCGATTCTTCCACAGACACGGAGTCCAGCCGGGCAAAACCCCTGGCTTAGCTTAACTGTACATTAATACGCATGTTTAAGTTTAAGAAAAATACATTAATTATAACATAGTTGTTAGTACAACCAATATGAATACTTTAACTATGATTGTATAGTATAAATATAAAACACATAACAGTTACAGGTGGCTATTTTATTATATTTCTCTTTTGAATTCTAATTGCTTATTTAATATTTACATAAGGTTTAAAATGCTAACGAACTTCTTTGCAACAGGCCGGAGAGCAGAGAGCAAAGCTACTACGAACTAAAGTAACAGTAATTTATTTATGTATAAGTTAGCATACGAGTCGGTGACAAATTAAGTTTCTCTAAGTGCAAAAGTGCGCTAGTCCTAACCTAATTAAAAGAATTACGTAATACAAAGGGAAACTCGGTTATTTTAAAGCTATGCCCCGCGATTTCGACCTCTTGGTTTCCATTCTTGTAGAAAATCGGAATAAAAAGTAGTCTATATTTCTAACCCAAAGTATAATCTAACTTTTTTCAATTTTTCAGCTAAATCAAATGAATCTATGGTGAAAGAGTAACATACATACTCACACAGACACATATCAGTATGATGGGCATTTATTTCAAGTGAGCTGCACAAAATGTGAGATTCATGAGAAATCTAATCAGCTACTGGGTCATGTGGGAGTGCAGTTGAGCAGAGAGTGGATCTTTCACAACGGATTTCTACGTGAACGAGATCTAAACGGTAGAAACCGCCGGACACAGCGAGTGTTTGTCTAAATGTACATACCTCCATGCACATAGTCAATGAACTATCTGCATTGATCTGACTATCAAAGTATTGTCTTGAATCAGATGTGTACCCGCTGGATGCAGTCTAATTCCCGTTTTACGACATATAAAAATGTCTGGATGATCGTATAAAACCGATATTTTACTCTGTTTTACTGTCCATCTAGATGAGGCGATTTGGGGCTTGATTGTGTTTTTATATCTAGTAACAATTGACAGTTGTTTGTGATCACACCAAATTGAAAATGTTAATGGCAAGTTGATGTAGCTATTGTCAATAACAATTTTCTCGTAATTGGCAGAATATACAAGCTTCTCCTAAAAGCCTACGAATTTATAAAATATAAAAAGGCGTTTGAGTGGAATTCTACGAAGGACTGGGTATATAGTTCTATATTTTATAAATATGTAAAAATACCTGGGTGATGTTGTGTCGGTTTCTTCTCAGACTGGACAGTTAGTTTTAAGTTTATGACTTTTAATTATCATAATTATTTTAAATAATGTAACAATTACTTTTGACGATTCAAAATACTTATCTAACAGAATTCACCAAACAAAATATTTTTGATTTTGGCCTCAAGCGGATAGCCCTGTGCGAAACTGGTGCCTATCTCAACCAAGACTATTCTCTCTGCGACCGACGCCTTTCCTACCAGCAACTTTTCCCATCAAAATGAGTTGTAGGAGCTCATATATCTCGTGTTATAGAGTCTACAATGAAAGAAAATATTGCAGGAGCATATCCTACAGTAGAGCAGTGTGATAGTATCAATTCAAATCTATTGATGGTGATTGTAGTGGAAATTAAACAAGAACAAAACAAAGTAAATGGTTAACGCATTTATTCCCTTACTGCTAGTATATTACGAATGTTACAATTGATGTATCCTTTTCTTTTATCCTTAATACAAAAATACGATATGCGTCGACTTCGTCTAATATGCCCACAATACGGGTCGACATAAGAACCTGCCCCATTAATGAGGTGCTTTAATAATCTGCTTATAAAAAGGATGAAACGTAATATTTGTATTCTCTCAAAAGCAAACCCAATAATATAATCCAATAAAAGGTTTCCATTAAAAATATGTTTCAAACATACACCGATAGATAAATAAAGCCTGTAAGAATATTATGAATTCAGTAATTCATTTCCGAGAAAAATATTTTATTAGTTCTAATCACAGAATATAAAAAATAGAAGGAATTCTCGGAATATCAAATATTATAGTTTACTTTTATTTAATGCCAGACCTTGTTACTATAGGCTGTGATAATGTAGAAATCATAAAAGGGGCTATTTTTTTAAATATTGTATTTGTTGTGTTGTATCGATTCTCCACCCATATTCGGAATGATTTATTGTACTTGGAAGTAAAGTTTCCGTTTTAATATTTTTAGAGCAAGTTCCGTTCAGTAGCCTTTGAGGTTATTACGACCACAGACAAACGTGGTGAGTCACTTTGTTTTATAATATGTAAGGATTATCTGCATTTAATTTTTTACCGCATGTGTCACATCGCCGGGCAATGTATGTAAATGTTCTATACGACACAAGTTATAGTTCCATCTTCCACGAACTACAAAAGAAGTGTAAAAAAAGCTTCGTTAAACTTCTCATGAAATCGAGTTACAGGCTGTGTTTTTTCTCTTTTTTTCACTTGCTCGGTCTGTTTTCTGCTCCTAGTCTGAGGTTCCCATACAGTATCCATACCGCGGGTAGGCGGCGCGGTCAAACGTCGCAATCAATGAAACAAATATATTTTAACCACATTTAATACTCTTCTACAAATTAGCTCAGCCTGTTCGCTTGCGTTCGTCATCCGTGTAATATCAGTCGGTACAATACATGTGTTGAATTTTCAATATTACCTAGACCCCATTGTTAAGGTCCCGTAGTAACACCTTTACAGCCCAGAAATTGAATAAACTTAGTAACTTATTTTAATTTTTTAGACAATTTTATAGACATATTCTACTTCATGAAGCTCATCTATCCTACTTATGTGCTTTTCAAATGTGGGCGATACTATAATTATATCGTCCACAAATGCAAACACCATATGCTCAAATTCCGGCGAAGCGAATTCCGGAAGCTGGCGAATTGGTCAAGCCATGCATTTAAATTGGTAGGTACCACGCGATGGGACATAGAAGCTCGTTTTACATCTGTCTTCTTCTTTTATTAATATTTGCCAGAAACTTTTAGACAAGTCAATACTGGTTAGATACTTAGCACCACGCAGGTTGTCTGAAATTCCAGAGATATAAGGCAGACTGTACGCATCTTTCTTAGTAACTGCATTTAATTTACGGCTATCTAGGCAGAATCGGAGTTCTCCATTTTTCTTAGGTGTTAGTAGTACAGGTGATGACCAGGGACTATCACACGGCTCAACGGTGTCTTCCTTCAACATTTCATTAATTTCAAATTTAGATTTTAGTGCCACTAAATTATTTTGTGATTTTGACAAAGTTCCGGTAACTGCCTTTAAATCTAAAGTCGGATCTAAATGAGATTCAAGAATGTCCTCCGGATGTAATGATTGAGCTATTTTTACAATCTGTCTCCGAAGTTCTGCTACTGAATCAGCGGGTAGCAAGCCGCGAACAGCAACTTCATATTCAAGTTCTGCTTTTTGTAATGACAGATATTTTATTGGAAAAGCCATTATAAGAATATTAACAAAATAGATAATTAGGTGAGTGTTGTATTTACAAAAGAAATAATTAAATTAAACTATATAAAGAAATATGAATACAGGGAGGTAGTTACAAAATAAAAATGAGATTAACTAAGTTTAACTTGTATGATGGTAATTCTTAGTATTTTAATTGATTAGTTAATATAATAATTAGTATTTTGGATAGTAGTTGTAATGCTGTACAATATTCAAAGTTAAATTCCCTAATACAAGTTAAATAATTCGTCTAAAAGCCCATGAATAACCGTCACCAAAGATAACTATAAAATGCTGCGGACCTACTTAAAACTATTCCGTGTATTACGTAGCGGTGGGCACCATTGTCGTGTTTTTAGGTTTTAGCAGGTTAACGACAAGAATAAGAAGGTTGACAGTAACAATTATTGATTTATTAATATTTAAAAGAATTGTAAAATGAAAAATAGCCGCGGTGAGCTGGGGAATGGGTTTACGTAATACACGAGAATATGTTTTAAGAGGCCGTAAGAGAATGCCACTGCCCTGTACAGTCCGCGGTGCAGCTCCAGCGTTGGTTGCAGGATGTAGGCAAGGGCTCCCGTGGGTTGCGGGTTGCAGTCGAGCGAAACCAGCCTGGACGTTGTAGACTCGAGATGGTAGATGATGGACGGAAGCGAAATCGATTAAAACCCTGAAAGATGCCGAGTGTGGGCGTTTTAGTAATTGTCCGCTTTCCTAGTTGGACCGCAACATCGATTTTCGGCTCGGGATTAATGCTGAACGCGAGGTACGAACAGCGGCGATTCACAGCATTAAATAGCCATCAATGGTGCGACCATCAAGGACTGTTTTACAATAGGTTAAAAACTGTTTTACATTTTAGGCTTAAATCTAGGTAATGCAATAATGCAACACTCACCCAGTGTCGGGGTAATTCTTCTGAATCTCAGTAAAACTTTGATAATGACACAGTACAACACAGTAGACGCCTGTAGTTATTATTTTTAACAAGTTTAAATACAAAATATGCAGACTTTAAATGTATGTAGTTTTAATTTGAAGTTGATGTACGGCACATTCGTGCGTAAGAGTCGGTATCTGAATAAAAAAGTGTCTCCGCTCCCCCGCTCGAATTCTGGCGGTCACCGCGCGAAACGTTCCGAAACCGTAAAACATTCAGTAAACATTTAAGATGTAAGTTTTGGATTTATGTGTAGAATTATATTTATTATATGTAGTATAGTTTTATTTATTATTTTAATTTTTTAAAAGTAATTTTTAATAATTACTTTAGTTTATTTGTTTCGTTAATTATATTTCGTAAAAGATCACCTGCGCTCCACTAGATGGCGTTAGGTAGAGTAGAACTGCTTCATTGCTTCAGTGCCTATCTGCCTATGTGGGAGTGAGGACGTTGTTGTAGTATGAAATACTAAGATTTTTTATTATTCCAATAAATTATCATAAGTCATTATCATTGAATCTTAGTGACATACAATATTAGACATTATCTCTCTAACCCTGCCAGGGTAATAATTTAACATTCAGACTCTTAGGAGAGAGCTTAAGAGTTATACGGAAAGAATCTTAGAATAAGAAAAAGTCCACATAAAATCATAGCCCAGTCCAAAACTCGAGCCGAGGAGCTTGTTATCCGAAGCCATGTGAGCTGACCACTAGACCAACAAGACATTTGAACGGGCAGAGTTAGATAGATAAATGCAAACTGAGCGCAGCAACCTCCGGTGAGACGCACTCGTTCCGAGCCCGCACGTCGCGGCGGCGCGGGGAGGCGGCAGAGATGAAAGGGAATTACGTTTACGGGCCCCGACTGCCGCTTTCTAATTAGATTCGTTCCGTATCGCGAGAAACTTTACGTTTTATTTATAGGCGTCCGCAGACTACGTGAAAAATGTTTACACAAAACTTCAACACAATTTATTTCTTTTTATGTAAGTTAGACATAAGTATTCCTTTTGAAACAAGACTTAATAGTTATGTTTTGCATCATTCATAAAAAAATTGTCGCTTCAGATTTTAGCTTTCTGAACTGACATGGGTAGCTATATTTTAAATTAAGTTCTATCTTAGATTGCATCATCACTTAACATCAGGTGTGATAGCAGTCAAGGGCCATCTTGTAGTAGATAAAAAAAAGTTGCAGAGAAAACATTTTTGCTTGTAATGTTTAATCTGTTAGTGAATAGTAACTCTACAGGCAAGTTCTACCAAGAAGAGTAAAAACTTAGCAGACTAGATGAGAAATGGGGGAACTCTCTGAGGGGTGTTGTGTGATACTCGAAACTCGACTTCGAACGTTGTTTTGTGGCATTTATGGTCTGAGTACCTATATGAATCCTCACGCCCATTGACCTTGGTCGAAACCTAAATCTGGGTGCCACTAGATGCGTCGACCCTTTTCTGTTGGTCTGAGAAGTTACCTTAATTCCTGCTCCGATAGCTCACAATTAGGGCTGTCAAAGAAAAACGAAATTTGGCCAAGTAAATGTAAATGAGCCGATATTGCGCTCAAAGGTTTTCAGGGGAAGGATTTAGGAGGTCAATCTTTGTTTTGCGCTTATTCGAAACACGGCGGAAACCGTCGAACTCTCTGAGCTCTACGATCAACAGTGCGGACGATAACGAGTCTGCGTGATTCAATTATTAAATTAATCAATTAAAATCTTCCCCAAATCTTTTTTAATTTTAATTTAAGTTAGCTTTGACTTTGGTCTCACTCGATGTTAAGCGATGATGCAGTCTAGTGAATGCCTTTAGTTAATAAGTTTTCTTAACTTAAAAAAACCGTTCAAGTGCGAGTCGGACTCATGCACCGAGGGTTCCGTAAATTTTAATGTTTTCGGAATTATTCCTAAACATTGCTTGCGAAGCGAAATTTCAAGATTCTAGGACTTGCTGCAAGTAATAGAGAGTTAAATATGCGGCTTAAAACGGATAAAGCAATATATCCTTTGACTGTGTAGACTGAGGTTTTTTTTTGTTAAAGCTTAAAGGTATTATAGAGCCAAAGCCAAGTTGTTGATATGAATTTGAATTTAATACCTTTACGCGTTCATGAGAAAAGGGGGTAAGCGTAAATTATTAAAAATAATTTTTTACATGATGTAACTAAAAATTTACAGATTTCGTAATTTTTCAATTATCTGTGCTATATGACGTTGCTTCATACCAAATTTCAAGATTCTAAGTTTACGGTAACTACCCGTTAGGTTTTGATTTAGTTGCATCTAGTTGTAAGTTAAATATGCTGCTTTTTTTGCTATATCCTTTGATTGTGTTGACATAGAAGTTTTATTTTGTTATAGCTTAAAGGTATTATAGAGCTAAATATTTGATGTGAATTTCAATTTAACACCTTTACGCGTTCATGAGAAAAGGGGATAAGCTTAAAATTATTAAAAGCAATATTATTATACGATGCAACTAAAAATTTACAGTTTTCGTAATTATTTCATTATCTATACTATATAACGTTACTTCGTACCAAATTTCAAGATCCTAAACTTACGGGAACTACCCGTTAGGTTTTGATTTACTTGACCGTGTCGAAAATTGGGAAAATTTTAAGCATAAATAGCTGTATCTTTTGATTGCCTTGGCCTATAAGCTTGATTTTTTCACGACTTTAAGAGAAAGCAGACTTGAGCATTTGATATAAATTTCAGCTTGATACTTCCACGCGTTTCTGAGAAAAAGGGTCTTGACAGACAGACGGACGGACAACGAAGTGATCCTATAAGGGTTCCGTTTTTTCCCTTTTAAGGTACGGAACCCTAAAAACGTTTGAACTCGACATTTGTGTCTCATGCGCTCCTAACAAAAGCATGTATAATTCAGAGTGTAGACAAAATTATGCAAGGAAATAAAGATATGAATTGTTCGAATTGTCTTGCAGTCATTTGAGTGCATAAGTAGCGTCAAATAAAAAGAGTGTCGAAGACCGCATTGCACAGAGAAGAATAAATAAAGTTAACATTAGTACTTTTTGTCCTATCAAAATAGAAAGAAACAGCTAAAACTCACGTTACTGTTACCGGAGTATGCAATTTGTTTCGAACCCATACGAGGCCCTTAGTCATGAGCTTGCTTGTTCAAGCAACACGGTGTGAAGCAAACTGAGAGCTGCGCGCGTTGCTGAGGAAAATACTCGCGATAGTTTAAATTCTAATATTTTTTTCGTTTATTTTTTATTGGTTTTTAAAAAATTCGCTTATTTTTTAATTATACAATTTTGTTTTTAATATTTTCTGAAACGTAAGTAAATGTGATTAAAATGTTGTTCATGATGAGTAACGACTGCTTCTATTTTAATATAATAATATAAATAATATATAAAACATATATGAAAAAATTATGCCTTTTCCACTAATATTCGGAGTTCCCGGAACTCCCAACAGATATTCCTATGTATTTTTCTTCATCAATATTAAATGCAAAAAAAGCTATCCAAAAACAACAGAATTGTACGCTGTCGTCGCCGGCGCTCGCTAGTTTCTAATAAGATCACGTAGAGACACTCCGAGCATTTCTCTCATCCCACGAGATACACATACCCGATCGCCTGTAATGGTATAAATCACCCATTGTATAGTAAAAGCTTGGGCGCTCTTTTTACGTGACACGAATTATGCTTCAGTTGTTGGGAATGTATATTTTTCACAAAGGGCGCCAACTCTCAGCTTCTACAACGAGTGTGAACGTTATATCATGTACTTAACATTTATACACCCTTATTTCTTTGAGACATAGGCTTTCTTTGTGGAAATAATTTTTTCTTCTGTTCACTATACTTTGCCATGAATTCAAACCAAGTGCTCAAATTTAGCCTGAAACAATACCACGAATTAACTAACTTTAACTAACATTTCTAAACAACATTTCAGATCTAATTTAGATAAATAAATAGTAATTAGACACGTTTTTATTCATATATTATAAAGTAGTCTTGTTTGGGCGGAGCCTAAGCTGTGTTTATAGTATTTTTAGTATACAATTTAAAGATGGCTCTATACTAATTGTAGTAAACAATCAATCAAACCCACGTGCAATCAGATCATTATTTCAATAGCGAAGTAAATTATAAATACGTAATGATTTGAAAATTCCCGCAATAGGGCTTTGTCGCTAATGAGGGAGTTCGCGAGCGGCCGCGGAGCAACCCCCGGCTTTATTTGTCAACAACCATAATCCTTAACGAATCATTAAAATTATTATTATTAGTCGTAAACATGTCTATACCTTTTTAAGTTCTATGCAAGTTAGGTATAATTATTATTTTATTTAGCTGAAAGTACTTATGGTACAACATATAGCTTAAAAATAGACTAAAAAACTAAAGATAAATTTAAAACACCATTAAAATAAAGCTAAATTAAATAACTAATACATATTCTACATCTCAGCTAAAAAGGTTACTGCCTCAGCATGTTGCTACAATGTTCGCCACTTCAGCGCTGGCGAACATTGTAGCACATTGTAGGTTTTGTAGGAGGTTGATATACTTATTTCCACATGTTTGTCACTCTGTCTGTTTAGTAGGTATTACCGATTATGAAAAAGTGAATTTCGTGTCATAAGTAGACGTGATCGAGATGGTTCTTAGCTAATTGCGATGAAGTTAAACATCCAATTCGAAATTATTGGCGGGTTGCTAAAAGGGATATCTGACTTAAAAGTTCTGATTCTAATTCAAGTATCGTCACTGTTGGAGGAAAATTATAAGTCGTCACATCGTCAGAGTGAACTCACAAATAAGGACTCTAGGCGTAACTCTAAATAACCCATGGGGTCAGGCGGGAAAAAAAGCATTCCAATTCAAAGATTATAAAGTTCCATACTTACTTACTTTATCACCGTGTCGGTCGTGGTACGGCCTTTTTGCTTGATTGTTGATGAAACCAAATAGTACTTAAAAATAAGATATTTTCCAATAGGTACGTATTGTCAAGCTAAGAGTGTGTTCTGGCAAGTAGAGTTACAAGCGATATTCATAGGATTACTAGAAGTGAACCGTGCGACCTGTGACCTGTGACCTGGGTATTACAGTAAATCTGAAGCCGCCCTACTGCTGAAGGAATTAGTTCATGCTAAGAAACCTAAGTAACAAGATGTACTTAATGCCTATTTAAGGATTCTTTTATATTTATTTACTTATTTAAGCTAATGCAGCGCTCCTTTCCGTTCTGCAATCTAAATTCATTTGTTACTTAAATTACAGCTAACTTAAATTCAAACAGAAGTTTTGAAAGAGCCCTTTCGAAGTTATTTTAAAGATATATTTCGACACCCATTGCTAAACATCAAAGTAATTACACGTGTGAAACTTTTGGTCTATTTTTATCATTTTTTAAGGTTAATTTTTGGTATACAGATGATACCGACAATTATTGTCGAACCAATTAAATCAACAGTAATTCGTTAAAAATAAATTAAGCTTTAATGTTGTACATTTTTTCTTGTACCTATAGTAATAATAAAACCAGTTGGAACAGCTGCCTTAGCGCAAAACTACCCTGTAATCATGTCGGGCAGGTTCGCAGGGTCGTTGATAGCCTCTTTATTTATAACCGCCCGAAAGGCGTTCCCTGCAGAGCGCCGTGGGCTGGCGAACGTTTTTCCTTATTTTCTCCGACAGCTAACATGTAGGAGCCTTTGCACAAGTTGACAACACCATGCTCCAACTGAAAAATAATAATGACGATGCAAATAATTTATAAACAATCAGAATCATCGAAATTATCTAAATAGGAAAGAGAGATTAAGAAATTTAACGTAAGGATACGTTCCCGTTGTCTTAGCAGAACATTTAACGTTAGACGACAGTCTAGGTGTTTCCATTATAATGACTTTTACCGTCATAGTGTCGTCGAAATCTCTGACCATCAATTGTTAACGGTAGACGTGATCCCATGAGATCGTGATATTGTTTCGGTTCACGGTAGTGATCTTGTGATATAAATATCAGTCGCCCTTAAGTTTACCGTATCGGTTTATTGTCACGATTTTTTATCGTTTCGCGACTGTGTGCTAGTTGTTTTCTTTGGCAGGATAATCTGTCATCACAGTAAATAAAAAGACATGGTGGTGCCGTCCTATATGTGAGCACATACATTAAAATATACAAGCCACTGCATTTCAAAACTGCACGGTAATCTGTCGCCACGTCATGGTGAACTCGCCCTTAACCTTTGAACCTCTTTACCTGAGAAGAATGATTCAACAGTTCAATATCTATTTGTCGATAGCATTCTGGAGATAGGCTTACTTTCTATTCCAAAAAATCAAAGAGATTTAAACCTAATTCCTCGCAGATTAAGTCATTGGCATCTGTATTTTGATAAAATATTAAGATTAAAGCGCAAATGAGTGTCTGTTTTTATTTCATTTTTTAATTAATCAAATTATTTTCATTAAATAAAAATAGAGAAATAAAGGATATCTACGCGCTAATTTCCCAAACATGCCTACTAGTGTTCCAAGTTTTCGTTCCAATAAAAGTTTTCGTAGAACAAAATTTTGACCGACCTCAGATCGACCGAAATCTGCTACTTACTATGTATATCAAATGTACGTCGATAAAACCGCTGATCCCGGTTGTTGTACATATCCCCTATGCGTGTAGACTAGTGCACGCCCCGGCGCCGTCCGCGCTCAGCGGCTATCTTCACATCTGATGGCTGATAACCGCCGCAGTTTATAGAGCCAGTGTACGCCCACGCACACCAACAACTCATTACTCAGTGTTGTCAGTGTTGATATCTTTGCAGAGTTATAAACTTTAACCTACTCGAGAAACACAGCTGTGCCGAGAAACGAGCGTCTGTTATTAATATTTTTTTAATTAATAAAAGAATATTCGCCATATATGACCAATATTTTGACATCCAGTAAATAATACAGCATGTTAGGAGTGGGTAAGACAATAGTCTAGTCGGCGAACGACTCCCTGACCTCTAGGTCTTGAGTCATACTCTTTACCCGTGGAGCTATCGAGGCTGCAGATATTTCACCCTTTAACTTGTGCTAAAACCTCTTGAACATATTTGTAATAATAGGTACTCGTACTTACACTACATCAAAAACGATCAACTTTCATGTTTCTGATAATCTGGTTGTAATCTTCTGGAAATATTTTTATATTATGGCAATCGAGCGGATAAGTTTTTTTTTATAAGTTAGAGCGGATATGTTCACTTTTATACTGGCCTGCGCCTCAAACTGAAAGATAAATGTCACGTACTTCACAAGTTTTCATAGCTTTCGACCACAGTGGTGGGGGTAGACTTCGACCAAATTACAGTACCTCCACTAGCCTTCAACTAGACATCAGTGACAGATGTTAAGTAGTAATATGCATAGCGATTATATATACTTTCCCGGACGAGCTCTATCACAAAAATTTGGTTCGTAACAATAGCATTAAATTGGCATTACCTTTAAATTCAGTGCATTAAAGCCTTAATACTTCAACTTAATTGAAAAAAATAAATATTTGACTACTTTCATACGATCTTTTACCACGAGTACAAAACTCTACATTTTTTATTATACGAGATGCACAAAACATTAATGTGTGTGCGTGAATTAATATCGTAAACATTTGGAAACTCAATAAAACCTTATTATCTCTGTGACGCAGACAGTGCAGTACATTCAGCAGTTTACGGGAGATGTAAAAAATGAAAGTTTTTCATGCGGGACAGTCTATTCGTTAGTGTACATTATGTAGAGGCGCCCTCGGCTCCGCAAATAAACAGCGAAATAAAACGTAGCGAAGTTTTAATTAAAGAAGTCTTAACATTGTCGGCCGCTTCTATGGGGGTCCGAGATAACGGAACAAAACACTTGCTAACTACTTTAATTTCAGTTATTTTCTTGTAATGGTCTCCTAATTCATATACTTCTTGCTTTACCACTACGTAAGCACATTCATCTAATTAGTATTTATTATGTTTATACTTACATTATAAAAGCCGCATGAAATTCATACAATATTCTTTCTTAAATTAAGCATAATTTCTGTATATCCGAAATTAATTTACGGTAGAAAATATCTAAGTGGAAATTCAGGTGGACCGTCTAAAAGCCTTGCTGGACCTTCGTTAACTTGTAAAAAAAGTTTCATGGCAACCTTTCATAAAACAGGGTTAAAGGATAAATTATAAGGAACGATCACGATCTAGCTAAACTAAGTATCTGCGAACTTTTGATACAATTTCTCAAACTGTTCCGAAAAATACTAAAAAATATTCCATTTATTTGGTGAGAGATCTTTTCCTTTTTCAAATATTTTTTTGGACCCTCTCTAAATTGCAAGCAGTAGTAGTAAATAATCCAGTAAATGTGATACGAAAATATTAATCTTGAATTTTTTCACTAAGCCGAACACAATGTTATACGATGTTATTAAAAGCTATAATTAGCTACAGTATCGCCCGCGCCCTGCTCGTGTCGTGTGTATCACGCCACCGGCACATTAGGAGCGCCCTCTGCTGTCGTGATGAAGGTCTAACTAACTCCACATTCTTTATTATTCTAATCGCTATACTATCCATCACACCGCTCACACAAAACACAAGCCGTGCCTTGCGATTTCACCCGCGAAAATCTCATTCTCCTTACGCATATGGAGTAGTCATTCTCAATTACAAGTCAAACGAGTCCAGTCAGCGGTATTTCAATTATACACGTGTTATGATTTGTTATTTAACCCGCGTAAATAGAATATGAGACCTATATGTTAATACAGGGTGTCAGCTAACTCCATACCAAATGTTATTAAATCGCGCGATGAAGTAACTAACATACATACTCACACTTTCGCGTTCAGCATAGTAGTACGATTTCAAAATTAATTAGTAATCCAATAGTAGAGTAATCCAATAGAGATAGAGCTTCCTACGACTGAAATCCGCCATGCTTATTTCTGCCGCTAAGTAAGTGAGCCTGTGTGGAGCACGAGGTCCTGGTTTCGAGTCCTGGGACGGGCAATGGAGTTACTCTAAATTTTTATATGTTATAAGTAACTTTAGTAAAAAATGTAGCCCGGAGTTAAGAACTTGGCGGTGTTAAGTGCTCTACCGTGCCTCGGAAAACACTTTAGGTGACAATCTAAGTCCCGGTTAAGATCATCAATATAAGATAGTAATCACTAAAGTATACACCTTATCACTCTAAGTCCACCAGCCCGCATTGGAGCTACGTGGTGAGTCTACGTTCCATATCACTTCTTCTATAAAGAGGAACGTCTGACCTTGTAGTGGGCCGTTAATAGGCTGATAATTATGTTGATGATAGTTGAGTCTAAGGTCCATATGCCGTTTCCTAGGTAGGAAGGGGGCCTGAACCAGTACTGTACGTTAATTGTTAATAAGCATCCTGTAGGTTGACTGCGTGTCAGCCACATAGGTAGGTATATTTGTATTCCAAGAATATCATTGTCTAATGTTAATCTTGAAATACCAATCAACAATTTCAAAAAAATATGAAATTGAACAAATTTCCCGGAATGATTTTCTCTCAAAATATTTCAAAGCAAAATATTTCGAGAGCACACAATGCTCTTAATAACAACAAACCAATTCTTTGTTCTCCCTTCTCGTATTTTCTTCACGAAATCGCGCTTTTCTTGTAATGTAAGAGCTGACGTACTGTATCCCGAACTCTTTTATAAATTAGTCAACATGATTGAGACTAGATTTGTAGTTTAAGAGCTGACGTACTATTTTCTGAACTCTTTCTCGTCAATTTAATAATTGAGTTTCTAATATAACCTATATATATATCAGTAACTATTACATAAGTAGATGAAATGTAGAAAAGTAAATTTTTTTTAATAGATGTATGTAAATAAACATACTTACATACATAACATCACGGCTTCTTCCCGTAGGGGTAGGCAGAGGCCACATCCCTCCACTTGCCACAGTCCATGCATACTCCCTGAGCTTTTTCCACTCTCATTAATCCTTTCATACAAGTTCGTCAGTTTAGGGTACTCTTGATCTGGCCATTACTTAAAATGTCCTGAATTTGGTCCAGAAACATTCGCCTAGGCCTTCCCCTTCCAACATTTCCATTCACCCTCGCCTCATAAATCTCTTTTATCAATCTTCTATCATTCACTCTCTCTACATGTTCAAACCATCTAAGCATCCCTTTCTCAACTTTAGTCACTACATCTTCTTTTACATTCTTCATCTATCAAAATATTACAATCTGTCATATATTCATCTCTTTCGAAAACCATTACTTTCGTTTTGCTAACATTCCTTTCCTTTTCAAAGCTACATTCATAATAGTTACCATATTCTGTAACTCATTAGCCGACGATGCAAGTAATACTTGATCGTCGGCATAAAGAAGACATTTGATGAGTAACTCGTTCATTCTTAAACCAAATGCACTTTCTTTCAAAGCTGTCAAGCAGTTGTCAACGAATAAGTTAAACAGCCATGGCGACGCTACACATCCCTGTCGTACCCCTCGCTCCACTGGGAACCACTCAGCGTATGCCCCATTTATTCTGGCACAAGCACTAGAATTCTCATAAAGAGATTTCAGTGCTCG
This sequence comes from Mycalesis mineus, assembly GCA_034621355.1. Taxonomy (NCBI): domain Eukaryota; kingdom Metazoa; phylum Arthropoda; class Insecta; order Lepidoptera; family Nymphalidae; genus Mycalesis; species Mycalesis mineus. The sequence goes on from CM067881.1 coordinate 551,476, forward strand.
AATCAAACTGCTGCTCACCCCGTAACTAAACTAAATGAGATTTTGCTCGATACGATATTTATAAAGTATTTTTTCCTGTACCTAGAGAATGTTATTATTTTAACCTTGAAACTTTTTTACTGTTAATGTGCGGTACACTAAGTCTATGTAAGCTATGTATGAATAATTAAAGCGTAACAAGCAAAAAACGAATTTAAACATAATTTATAACATTTGTTTGAATTAATAAAAAATCGTAAATCCACATACTATTCATGAATGAACTGCGCCTGAATTTTAACCGCTGTTTTGTTTAAATATAATTGGATACTTTAAAGTACAAGTAAGTAGAACAATTACACAAAGGAGACAGCGCTTAACGTAATCAGAGTGCCAAATATATCCCGAGCGGGACTTGTTGTTCCTTTATCTGGACTTTTTGCTGCTACGGGTTGATTTAGCCGCCTCCTCGCCCGGGGCCACGACACCCCACGCTCAAAGCGAATACCCTTAACACTGCAAACGACAGCGTCATGCATATCTGCTCGACTACAATTTTATAACGATACTTACAAACATATTGCTCCCATGGAATTAGATTTTTTTAAGCAATTTTTAGGCTACTTTAGGTTTCGCTCGTGTGCCAAAACTTTTTCTGTACATCAATACTAATGATAGTAATCGGTTGATAAAAGGTTGACAATGTGAAACAAACTGTCATCACTTTTATAAGAGTGATGACAGATTTACTAGCAAGCATTAATAGAGTTCTAACCAAGTACGAATCGATCCCCGTTAGTTAAATGCTTGCATGTGCGTCAAATAATGTATCTAGTGTGTGAATTTATGTAAAATTAAATAATTAGAAATGAAATTTCATTTTACATATAAAAAAAACCCTCAATTGAAAAGATTAAATATGCGTACTGTATGGTTATTTCACTAAGTTTAGTTTAAACAAATTTAGAAATTCAGAATGAATCGTCCGCTAAGAAGAGGTGCAGAAGCGAGGCGCCAGTTTCGTGGCCCAACCAGTATTTTCGTTCGCTGCAAAACTTTTAAGCGAAGTCAGCGATGACGCCCGCTTAAATTACGAGCGCTCGCTTTTTGTGATATTTTTTAGCACTCGTTAGTTGCTCTTATAGTAAATGATAAACCTCGCCTGGATATGAGATAGGCCCCGTCATGGTGCAGATACCACTGCCTATTAAGATTTTGCCTTGTTTTCATGCTTCTTAAACATATAAATTAATAGTTATACATAAATTATTATAATATTGTAAAAGCGAAAGTTTGTGTGTATGTGTGTTACTTCTGCATGTCGGCATGGAGAAAGATTAAGTCCTAAATTCATATAAGACCAAGCAGTACGCGAACGAACCCGGGGCGCCCCTCTATTTATATGTACGTGTGCGCTTTCAATAACCATAAAATGTTAAATTTTGTTTATATGAATATTTATATTGGAGGTTGAAGTTAAAATGAATAAGTTGAAATTAAGCACTACTGCTATCAAACTTCAAGCATAGAAACTCAAACTCCTGAACGACTAAACATATTTGGATGGCGATGATAGTGGAATTACAGTAGTAGTAGTAGTAGTAGTAGTAGTAGTAGTAGTATGCCTCAAACGAGGAGTGTTGTTACTTGATACCAACGACTGCGACTTGAAACATTATTTGTTACATAGAGCAGATGAATGACCATCAAATACCAAAATAAATAGAGCCCACATTGTATTATAATATTACACAAAAGGAAGTGAAAAGCCACATTGTAATGGTGGTAATTGAAATGCCGTGACTCGCTTCCATCGCCGACACATCGGCAACAGCCATAAAGCACGTTACCACTCTCCGGCGAGAGCACTCGTAATTAATTTATTTGTAAGACGGAGCTTTGTACCCGCGCCGCTCACAGATTTATGGGCGCGCCAAAATTACCGAGATAATAAAGATTTTTTGGAGAAAGAAATAAATATTCCTTCTCGGATACAAATACTTATTAGGATTTGAACGTAATGAGATTTTATTTAAATCCGACGGATAACAAGATTTTCGTATAAGCGACACCCGTGAATATAATTCAATGAAGACACGTATTTAATTGTAATATAATATTAAAATCTTATTTCGAAGTTATATAATAACGAATATTTTGAATGTGATTTAATTTATTACACAGGCACTAATATCGTAGCTAACAGTATAGTAACATTATTATTATTGACGTCTTCGCAACAAACGCATTCAACTTTTAATTTTTAGGAAGCGATCGCCTGCCACCAGCCAGACCAAGACAAATTAAGAAAAATCTCAATCTGCCTGAACCCAGGACCTCCATCTTACAAATCCAGCATTAAGCATTTGAACTGGTAGCAAGCTCGATCGCTTCCTAAAAATTAAGAGTTGAAAAGCTTCAACTTTCTTTCTTTCTTTCTTCAACTTACCTGATGCCAAGTGATTACACACTCAAAGCCTGATCCAGAACATAATGGTCCACACCAGTTCAAGCTGACAACAATAACAACAAGAAGGTGGCTACCGCATTGCTCAATTAAAGGTTCCATGCATAAAGTCTAAAAATTTAAATTTTAAAATGAACATTTTCTGTTTAGTAATTTTGTAGTTTATCGCGATGAGACAAACATACGCGAGTGAAAAATTAAATGTTAAAAGGTGTCGCAAACCAGTGACACATGTAACTGGTACAATCAGTGTTTGTTGTGATTGGCAACACTCGCTCAAACGACGCGATATTGCCGACAGATATTAAAATGGTGGCGAGCGGATCTTGCCAACAAAAAAACCCTTTATCAACAAAATGTTAGCCTTTCGTTACACGCGCGTGGAGCTTCCACGTTGGCTAATATTTGTACAGTAACTACATAAATGGAAATCAATACCAAATCAAATATATGTAATCTTTGTTTATTTGAAAATGTTATATACATATAGATATCGTTTATATTGTTGCGTTTAGATTTACTTTAGTTTTATGTTGGTTAATGACTGCGCATCTCCATGGCATCATCATCTTGGTCAAGGTTCTGGCTGAGTCAGCGCTGTATGCTCCAGCATTTACGTAGCTCGTGCAGCACAATGCTGGGCCTGTTCCTTTTTCCGGGTTGTGCCAGACATCACATAAAGATGTTTCAGTGCTTCTTCTGGTCGGTCTTGGCTTTGACAAGCCCAAGTGGTGCAGGCATCAGACAATCCTACAATGACACAACTAATGAGTTAGAACAACGTTAGAAATAAATGATTTTTCTTTCTTACTTGTTTTGTTTTCACACTTATATTTTCTTTGTAACCGACGAAAAATAAACGGGGGAGGTTCTTAATTCGACACGTATTTTTTTTATGTATGACCACGCATAACTTTTTACAGTGTTGTCCGATTTTGATAATTCTTTTTTTATTAGAAAGGGCATACTTCCAAAGTGGTCCCATTGTCATCATGTTAGTATCTGATGATGATATCCTGGGAAAATCGAAGAAACTCTTCAAATTGTATAGGCACACTTGCAGCGATTTCGGTTTTTGTGTAAGTATCGGTAATCGGTAAGTAATCGGTGGTGATAAATCACTAAAAAGTAAGAAATAAAACTTTTTAGCAAAAAAATTTAACCGACTCAAAAAGCATTAAAGAGTAAAAAATAACTACGTCATTAAGTTTAATACGGCTTTAATTTACTTAAGCATATCTATGAAGTCGATGCCAGCCAAGGTTCCTACTTTAAGGACGTTACCTAGAACCCACAAACTGCTTTACTACGTTAAATAAATGTTCCTTAAACATGGCATTTCAATTAAATTATTATTTTGGTTTTCTTGAATATCAATACAAGTACAGATTTGAAAAGAACTATTTCCATATAACTTCGTAGTTTATAGTAAGCTACCCTTAGTAAACCCTTAGGTTCGATTACCGCTAAATTATGTGCCCAACTTGCCACTCAAAGTGCTGCTAATCACTCATTTCAGTTTTAAGTTTGAGAGTCCCTTAACTGTCACTCTAATTAAATTCGGGTAATTACTCTTAATGGAACTTATAACATTTCTGTCTGCTCTAATTAATCTACAGCTCGGTAATTTAATTTAAGTTATACCGGCTCATGTTACCCCGGCTCATCCCCGAACTGTGGGTAAGAGTTATAAATTACCTTTGTCTTTCAATATTACATTTAATTGTTGTTTTGAAACTACCTGCATATAATGTTTATTCCATACAAGTCATCCCTTGACTGCTATCACACCTGCTGCTAAGTGATGATGCAGTCTAAGACGGAAGCGGGTTTAGGATCACATCCACACCCCTTACGGTTTCTACACGACTACGGGTACGCTACATCGCTTGGTGTCCTTGTCGGTAGGGTGGAACTAGCTATGTTCGTAACTTCTCTACATACCATCAAGTAGACAATCAAAGATACATGGATGGACAACTTAAAGTGGTGATGATAATGCGATCGGCAGTCCACAGTACACGTAGCATACTCGCATGCCTCGCTCACAGTCGGATGAGCTCTATCTTTCTCAGATTGAATCATAACAAGTGTTACAGCGCCATCCATCACTGCGGCTTCGCTGCGGGGACGTCGACAACTGGCGAGGGCAATAAAACACGTCGCTAACTCACCGGCAACTGTGTAATTACTTTACGTGCGCCCCGCCGCCCCCGCGCCGCCCCGTGCCGCCCCGTGCTCCCCCGCGCCGCCCCGTGCTCCCCCGCGCTCCCCCGCCGAGATTTATAGGTGAGCGTAAACTTGCAAGATACAGCTATTTTAATAGAATTAGGAAAACTCTCCTGTTGCCCAATCACGTTGCAACTGAAAGGAACTTATTTTACCTTTGACCGACTTAAGTTGTATTGAAATGAAAATTTTTATTACTCCCCGACCTGACTGAAATCGCCCAGGAATAGACCTCTTCTCTTCTATATAAACCGCATTTCTTGCAAATCAGAGTCAGTCTCCTGATTGGGTATCACTTTCAATAATTTTCATGGTTAGTAGTCGGCGGTGGTCTCCACAAGTACGAGTAAGTAGCATGAATGCGGTTGTCAATGCCTTGGAGAGCACGAAGGTAGTAGGTTGGAGAGAGGTTAACGCTGAAGACCTAGCACCTGATGACTCTAAGATCAATTTGATTTTCCGTCTACTAGATATGACTACAAGTATGTAAGTGAGGGTATAGAGAGGTCACCTGTGTTTGCACTGGTATATTTATGCACCTACTGAAATGTCTCTATTTGACAACGTTTCTGGAAAAAAATGTGGCTACCATGGGCAAACTTCAGCTTTTTACTCCCCAAGATCCTAAACATGTTGCCAATCCGTGGTTTGAAACTATATACCTAATAAGAGACGGAAAACCAATTTTTGAAATTTTATTCTTAGTGTTTCTTTTTTTCTATTGAATGATGCAAATTTCTGAAACTGCTAAAAAGACTTCGATTCGATTATTACAAATAGATTATTCTCTTTATCTTCAGCTACAGCAGATAACATAGGTTAGCTAAAACAATCGTAATAATTCAAAGGAAGTCGTGGTCGGCTACTACTTACTGAAAACTAAATTGTTTCTTCGTCAGCAGCAACAAAATAACGACTAAAATGCAAATTAAAATCGTATTAAACTTTTCTCGATCCAATTAGAAGTTATTTAGGATGTTAAAGTAAACAAGGGAGAGTCGCTGCGAACAGGTAATTGCTTAAAAACGAAATAATTGTGTCTCCAGAGTCGTTCGTCCCTGTCCAACTTGTTCAAACAAAAATACCTTTCCGAAACACGGGGACTAAACATCTAAACAAAACGTCGCTTTTCAAAATGCTATTTCCACTGACCGAAGGAACACCATTGTACGATTTTTTATTGTCTTATAATGTATTTTTTTAATATTTCCCTTTCCTTTCAAATTATTCATAAAGACTGTACCTATGTGGGAGTGGAGACCACAACGGCCCAACAGACCAAGATCAAACCCGAGAGATCAAACCCGATCTGCGAGTTATTTTCCAACGTTCAAGCCATAAGATAAGAAAGAAAATTTTTTAAATTAATTCATATGTTAAACGTATAATTCTGCAACAGACTGCTAATATGTTTCTGTTTTTGCGTGTCATTAAACTGTACAGAGATCATGTGAAACGACAAAGTGGTGTGACCAAAATGCGCTCGTCGGAAATGATCGCAGCGAAGTTTAGAACGTTGGCAGTTGGTGCTAAGAGCTGAATAAATGCAGGAAACATGCTATATATTGACCCATTAAACTTTGTGTTCCCGCTTCATATTACCAGCTATTTGTTATTTTGACGACCCCTACTACAAAGTTTATGCGATGCTTTAAAGCGATGCTTCGAAAGGAACCATTTAGAAATTAGAAATATATACATTTCTAAATTGGTTTGTCCTGGAGTGTCCTGGTGACATCGGTTGTGCCTAATTACTATTTTAACTATGATGGATAATTTTACGGTTCCGAATTTTACGGAAATTAATAATCATTGTCAGCTAATTACGATAAGGTATGTTCTTTAAAAAAATGTTTTATTCATAATTTATGAAAGAAGCAGTTAACAAACTCTAAACGATCGTCTATGAGCGAACATGACCTTGCAGTTGCAAGGCATACCCAGCGAGCTCGTGCTACGAAGTCCCGGTAGCTTCCTGCTTATCGATTCTATATCGAAATTCGCCAGTGGTGAACATATAGAACATTTTGTACTTTCACAGTCATCCAATTAGATAAAAACTCAAAAATAATAAAATATGTAAAGTAGCTCTAAACCTTGTAAACTATGCTTAAAGTAAACCACTACAAATGTATTAGTGCATAATGTATAGACTCTCTATATACCCGCTATACCCGCAGGTAAATTCATTTGTAGTATCATTAATGCTTAATAATATTTCCCAAGCTAAAAATTAATGCGATTAGCAGTGAAGCCTTCAGTAGTTAGTAAGTGGCCACCTGAGAGATCCGTGTACCTACGTATAATATACTTACCTACTCGTACTTACAACAGGGCAAAGCTTTTGATAAATTAGAGCTAAGTATCCTCTCCTTTAAACTGATATAATAGAATACACCCACGAAATATTCCACGCAAATATAGTCTTTATTAACAAAACCTTAAAGACGAAACTGCTGTGTAACTGGTGAGTGATTAAATTAGCAACAAATCGCACGAGGCTCCAAGGGCGTGTATTTTGTATCTTAGAACTAATTTGGGCATTCACAAGTCCCTGCAGACGAAGCTTCAATCCAATATCTCAAATACCACTAGGTTTCGCTAGCGTCTTCGCCTTCTCTATCACGAAAGGAAGGCATATTGTTTTTTTTTTATCGACTACAAGTTGGTCCTTGACTGCTATCACACCGGATGTTAAGTGATGATGCAGTTTAAGATGGAAGCGGGCTAACTAGTTAGGAGTGGGACAATAAGCCACATCTCTTTTGGTTTCTACACGACATCGTATGGGAACGCTAAATCGCTTGGCGGTACGTCTTTGTCGGTAAGGTGGTAACTAGCCACGGCGAAAGCCTCCCACCAGCCAGACCAAGACAAATTAAGAAAAATCTCAATCTGCCCCGCCGAGAATCGAAGCCAGGACCTCCGTCTTATAAATTCTTCGCGCATATACCACTGCGCCACGGAGGTCGTCGATGTTTTTTCTTATTATAAGCTAGCGCTTGGCTGCGATCACGCCTGAAGGTAAGCGCAGATGCAGCCTACGATTCAACGCGCTTGCCTGCTACCTATTCCCTGTCGACTTGAAGATACCCACATTGTAGGTGGTAGGAAAAATGGAAGCTGGAATGGTATTCCATATGTTAACAGTGTGTATAAGGAACGCGTATACGCGTCCAGAGGATATCATAACTACGTAGCGGTGTATATCTCAGCGAGGCCAGTTCTATTACGTTAGAACGAAGATCAAACAGTTCCTGAGCACACTTTCCGAAATATGTCTTGTAGAACACTGACAGGCAGGCAATATTTATTTTATTTATTTTTATTTTATTTTGGCAAAAACAGTCATTACAAATAAAAAGTTTTACATTAAAGAAAAAATACATGTGTAACAATAGACAATACGTTGCCGAAAATTTGTACATAAAAAAAGGAAAAGATATGTTATTTATGTGATAACAGCATTAATAAGATAATATTAGTAAGAAATAATATAATATTAGCAAGAAAGAAAAAAAAAAGTAAAGAAAACAACGATAACGTGTATATTTATACAATGTTCTCGTACCAATATGTGTTAAGAAACAACTAAAGGTATTTCTTCAAACATTTCTTTTTAATATTACTTATTGAGGTGGAGCATAAGTCAATATCAAAAAATTCATCATTATAAAGTTTCATCGCACGATTAACGTAACAGTTGCGTGTGTATTTTTTATGAAAAAATTATGGTAAAAATAAGTTAAGTTTACGGTTGTGGCGAACGGGGAGTTTTATTCTATATGTAAAATTCAATTTAGATAATAATACGTGACAATCAATAATGCCATTTATTATTTTGTATAAGAATGTAATGTCGAACTGCTTTCGTCGGTCATAAAGGCTTAAAATACGGTGGTGTTTTAAGGAACCATCATACGAGTCAATACAAAAATTAAAACGAAAATTCAATATTCTGATAAACTTACGTTGAACTTTTTCTATACGGTCAATGTGAACTTTGTAGAAAGGGCTCCAAACAATACAACCAAAATCCAAGGTTGAGCGTACGAATGAAAAATATAAGATTTTCAAAGTTATAGGCTTACTAAATGGTTTGGTGATACGGTTAATGAAACCTAAATTTCTGAATGATTGTTGTATTATATTGTCTATATGGAAGTTGAACGTAAGTTTATCGTCCAGAAGCACACCTAAATCGCGAACCTGATACACACGTTTGAGAGTATTATTACACATATTATAACTAAATTTTAACGGATTTTTGTTTCTAGTAAATGATATAACACTACATTTATCAGAGTTGAGAAACATTAATTTACTGATTACGTGCACAATAAATAGACAAGTTATTGAGGTCCTCTTGTAACTTAAGGCAATCTTCATAACATGTAACGATTTTATATAATTTTGTGTCATCCGCGTATAACAGATAATTACTATTACTAAGAGAGTCTCCTATGTCATTTATGTATAATGAAAAAAGCACTGGACTTAAATGAGAACCTTGACCTTGATGTTCGTTAGCACTTTGCTAAATCGCTTGGTGGGGAGTTTTTGTCGATAGAGTGTTAACTAGCCACGGCCGAAGCCTCCCACCAGCCAGATCTGAACCAAATTAGAAAATCTTAATCGGCCCAGCTGGGAATCGAACCCATCCTCCGTCTAATAAACACAAAGCGCACACCACTGCGCTAGGAAAACCGCAGATATATATAACGGTCCGGCCCAGGATTCGAACCCAGGATCTTGTGCCTAGAAGGTAACGAGATGGTAAGGTGAGGTGATCAACGAGACACTTAATGGCATAGACTGAATAAATAAGACGATTTTTTTTTGACCGAACAGCGCAAGTAAAGTATTTAACAAGCATTAGACGCGGCGCAAGCTGCTGGCCCCGATACCGCCGACCTAAATCAAGTTAAGCACATAAATGCTAGTCCACGGAATTTAGTGCTCAAATTCAATGAGTACCACAAATGCGGCGTTATATTACCTTTGAATTTATTTCGGTCTTATCATATTTAAGCCGTTTACGTTCGGCCCCTGGCCCCCGACGCGCCTGGCGACTCGACGCGCGCTCAAAATCAGAGTCGAATTTTCAATTTAATGTTGGTTTTGAATCGTTACCTATTCATTTCGTTATTTATTAACTCTTAAAGTAAAAGGGAAGTGTTATATTATAAGTACCGATAATTTTTTTCTAATAAAAAAATATACTACCTACGTACAAACTTAGTTTCAATATTAGAATGTTACCTGCGACTGCCTCGTTGGTGTAGTGGTCAGACTATGTGGTTTCGATCATGAGGTCCTGGGTTTGACTCTTGGGTTTTTTCATTTCATTCTATGAAATTTTCCGGATATTCCAAGCCCTGAGTCGGGAAGTTCGGGGTGTTACACCCTCGTGCCTGGGTCCTGATCACTATCATCAACATGTGATAGTGATCGTTAGTATATGAAACATTATCACCCTAAGCCTGCCAACCCGCGTTGGAGCAGCGAGGTGGGTGTAAGCTCCATAAGGAGGGAAGCCAGGCCCTACAGTGGGCCGGTAATATTCTGCTAATGATGACATTATTGTATTTATTGTAAAATAATTACAATAATTATTTATTTTATTAATTACAATAATTAAAATAATTACAATAATTTTAAATATACAATAAAACACAACCGTGGCTCGAAAGTGTTCGCGAAAGAACTGTCTATTGGACGCAGTCAGTTGACGCGTTTAAAGACCGATGACGGTAATCTCATTTCTTCTAAGCCCGAGATCTTGGGTGAGGTCGAGAAGTTCTATGGACAGTTATACACTTCAACTCAAAAGCCTGTTGACAATTTGGCCAAAGACCCCAGAGCCAAATTGACCCGACACTATACCGAAGATATCCCGGACGTCAGCCTAGACGAGATTAGTATGGCTCTCGAACACCTAAAGAACAACAAGGCGCCAGGTGATGACGGAATCACAGCAGAACTCCTGAAAGCGGGTGGTAAACCGATACTTAAAGTTCTTCAGCGATTGTTCAATTCCGTCATTCACGAGGGCAAGACGCCTGAGGCGTGGCACAGGAGCGTGGTTGTTCTGTTCTTCAAAAAGGGTGACAATACCTTGCTGAAGAATTACAGACCAATCTCGCTGCTGAGTCATGTCTACAAGTTGTTCTCCAGAGTCATCACGAATCGTCTCGCTCGTAGGTTTGACGACTTCCAGCCTCCCGAACAAGCCGGTTTCCGACAAGGCTTTAGTACCATAGACCACATCCATACGCTGCGGCAGGTTATACAAAAGACCGAAGAGTATAACCGGCCACTTTGCTTGGCGTTTGTGGACTATGAGAAAGCCTTTGATTCGGTGGAAACCTGGGCTGTGTTAAGGTCATTACAGAGGTGCCGAATCGACTACCGGTACATCCAAGCGTTGCAGTGCCTGTACGAAAACGCCACCATGTCAGTCCGTATACAGGATGAGACTACGAGGCCAATCCAATTGCAGCGAGGAGTGCGACAGGGAGATGTTATCTCCCCGAAGCTATTTACCGCCGCTTTGGAAGACGTCTTTAAGCTCTTGGACTGGAACGGACTTGGCATCAACATCAATGGCGAGTACCTCACTCAACTGCGGTTTGCCGACGATGTAGTGATAATGGCAGAATCTCTAGATGACCTTAATAATATGCTCAATGACCTCAGCAGAGTTTCTCAACAGGTGGGCCTTAAAATGAACATGAGCAAGACAAAGATCATGTGTAATGCTCATGTTTCGCTCCACCCAGTTATTGTTGAAAATTCTGCACTCGAAATTGTAGACGAGTATATATACCTAGGGCATATGGTCCAGTTAGGTAGGTCCAATTTCGAGAAAGAGGTGAACCGCCGAATCCAACTCGGTTGGGCAGCGTTCGGGAAACTGCGTGACATCTTTTCGTCCAAAATTCCTCAGTGCCTGAAGACGAAGGTCTTCGAACAGTGCGTGTTGCCAGTGATGACATACGGATCCGAGACTTGGTCGCTAACTGCGGGCTTCATAAGAAGGCTCAGAGTCACTCAGCGGGCGATGGAAAGAGCAATGCTCGGAGTATCTCTGCGTGATCGAATCAGAAATGAGGAGATCCGCAGAAGAACCAAAATAACCGACATAGCTCAGCGAGTCGCAGAACTGAAGTGGCAATGGGCGGGGCACGTGGTTCGAACAGCTGATGGACGTTGGGGGCCGAAGGTGCTGGAATGGCGACCCCGCACCGGAAAGCGCAGTGTTGGTCGACCCCCCACCAGGTGGACTGATGACATCAAACGGGTCGCAGGGAGCCGCTGGGCACATGCGGCTCAGGATCGTTGTGTTTGGAAGTCCCTAAAAAAGGCCTATGTCCAGCAGTGGACGTCCATTGGCTGATAATGATGATGATGATGACATATACCTATTAGAGTATTGTTCAACACATACACTAGTGTTGTGCTAGTGTAGTGTGCATGACGTGCAAGACAGTCTCACGTGTCATCTATCAGTCATGTCATTTCGCACTCATTCATATACACTTTCCGATAATGACTTGTGAACGGCCGGGCGCTCATGGAAATAAATCCTATGATCATCATGCTGTATATTCAAACAGCCCGCTACAAAGCCTTTCGCATTTTAGTACTAGGGATATGGAGCTTTGAACCACAACACTGCTTCGCTGCGGCTTGGTGGGTTGATAATGATTTTGCTTTTGTGCTCATTGTGACTATCACGATAACTTTTCCAAATTATAATGACCAACATTGACAGATCTCTAAGTTTTGGGGACGTAAGACCACCAACTTCCCAATTATGGACTGAAATTTTCTTGCAAGGAAGAAAATGTCAACATTTCATAGGACTCGATCCTGGAATCCTGGACCCCGTCAACCGAAGTCATACATTTATCCACTGGACTATTATGTGCAATAATTAAAATTAAATAAAAAAACAAGATATACTTATGGGCAAGATAATAAGTATTCTAATAACCTGGATGATCATTATTGTATCTAGGTACGTACACTGAAATTATTCAAATGTATCTTCTATGTAAACACTTCGGATCTGCTTCTACCAAACATTTCTAATTATTTTCTAAATTAAAATACGAAATACCAATCTGCTACCTGCATTACCTGCGGGGGAGGGGAAGAAGCATTCCCACTCCACGTCGGCGTTAAGTTGGAAAACATTTCAGCGTCCGAACCAAGGGAAGTAATTATGCTAATAGTTTACGAACCAAGAGCAAGACGACAGTATTTCGAAGTACTTGACAAGAAAAATAAATTTGTTTTATCACCTTGAATTAAGTATACAAAAGTGTAGGTCTACTCTACTCGGATAGTGCTTATATGAACAGGTATTTAATGTCATGTTATATTACATTAAAACGAATCTTTAGTCATTGTCCAAAAATGTCCTAACTATCAGCCTATTAATGACCTAGTAGGCCTCTTTATAAGAGAACAGATTGGCCGGCTTAAGATGACAATCTTAATTTATTCTACGTATTTAATTTATTTTCAAGTATAGAGTCATTTTCACAATACACGTTAAAAGATTAAAAGAATTTCATGAATGTATAAAGAAAGCGATATATTATAAAATAGCTTAGTGAATTTTGAATTATTTACATCATACAAGTAACTTTTGGCAAATGTCTGTGTTATCTATATTTTATAGTGTTTAAAAACTATCAAGCGCGTCCACAAATGTTCCCACGCCCTCTCTAGCTACTAGTTTCCTTGCCCGGCGGCGTAAAATGCCACGACGCTGAAATCCTGAAATCCGATGTCGTTCTGCAGTTTAGTAGATAGGTAGTAGGTAGCAGGTAGCTTGTAGGCTTAGTGTCTTAAGAGGTCAGCGCTAATTCCCCGTGAAGTACATACATAAATATATTCAGTAGATAAATAACTATTTTATATAAATACCCAATTAAGTTAAGTAGGTAACTGACTTGTTGATCTAGTGGTTTCTTTTATTTAAGTCAGAGAAGCGTTAAGTTGGTGGATTTACACTCCCGTGCATCCCGCGATAAGCTGACGGACCTGGTGAAGATCTGATAGCGATCAATAAATTAAATATAATTAAATAACCCGCATTGAGACAGGGTGGTGAGTCAACTTTCCATATTCTGTCTCTTTCAAGGAAGGGGGCCTGGCTCAGTAGTAGGCCTTTAATGTTTGATAATGCTGAACCAGATAAGTACCTACCTTACACATATTTTCGAAAATATTTTGCCCGTAAAACTTATATCGAAATATTGTCAGGATTTGCCAAACTTATCATATCCATTTTTTATATTTGCAAAATCAAAATCTAAATTCGTTTATTTCAAGTAGGTTTATTGTTCAGGGACTTTTGACACGTCAAATTCATCTGTTTGTAGTTCTCTCGAACTCTACCACCGACTCGGAAGGCAGTCGGTCACTCACTGAGAAGAGCTGACATGAAACTCAACGGATGCTCTCTATAAAAAATACCTAATCAAAGAAAATATGGAAAATCAAAATATCGTGCAGTATTATTAAATAACAAAGTAACTTCTTTGTTTAGAACTAACTAATAAATTATATTGTCTTGTCCAATTAGCTAGCCGTTGTAATCAACAGAGAATAATATAATTAAAAAACTCTGTATCGAATTAAATAAGTACGAGAGGTTGAACTCAGCGACTTTGCTCGGTGTTTAGGAAAAAAGGAAATTTTCATTTCTAGTAAACATTTTTATCTATATGCAAATTTTATTTAAAGTTAAAAATATCAACAAAACGATTGCTAAACTATCTGTTATAAAAATTATTAATTAGATGGCTAAAGGTATTTTAGTTTCAGAGAGAAATCTCAATACCATAATTTGTTTTCTAAAATCATCTTTTATTTATATAAGTTTCTTTATATCTTGCTATTTAATTCTATAAAAATAGTCACTATAATAATTACTATGAAGAATAGTTATAGTAATAAATTATGTACCGCCATCTGGCGTGATGTCTCAGAACTTCAATACATATCTTCACGATGTTTACCATTTCTGCTATTCGTCAACAGATGGCAGGGTTATCTAATCCATTGTAATTTCTTAAGCTAAAATAAAATAACCATTAAATGAAATATAACTTGTAATTTATTATGAAGACATATAATAGTTAATTGTAAAATATCACAGAATAAATTATATAAGTAGTTATATGCATTTTTTAAATGGGTGGGGAAGGCAGACGAGTAAGTACTTGCCTGCCTACTAGCTTACCTATTTAATTTATGATTTAAAAATAATTAATTAAACAATAGACAATAAATTAATAACAAATTATAATCTACTTAACACCTATTCGTTGTTGATAAACCACTTTTTTTCTTATACATTTTTTCTTTAATTTTCGTAGAAAAGGAAATCCTGAAAAATAGAACAATGGTAATTAATTTGACGCGATTTTATCATGTAGCATGTATGTATCCTACCTAATAAAACTGTTTACTGTAGTTTCACATTTATTATATTTAAACAAGCTAATAGCCCATCTTATCAAAGAGCATAGGTATCACGTATTATAACAGAACAAAACTTTCGTGCTATAAGTATATCATACAATGCGTTTCTCTGCGCTTGTCAGATGCTAAGCATCACACGCTAACGCACCCTTAGGACCGGAAACCAAGCAACGATCCTTGGTAGATGATTGTTGAGCCTTGGTAGTTTGAGTTGGCACTTTGCTGCACAAGTTCTGTCACGAAGTGTTTTATCATCTACGAGGAAAGACTACTGATACTCACAATAATGAAGCAAGCGAATTAGTGACTTTAGGCTACCTTGTAGCGCAAGTCAAGTGGGAAACGAATGCAAAAGCGTTCGCTGGCTAAAGTATTCTGAAACTAAGAACTTCTACCACGTACTACGAAAATGTACTGCTGTATACTCACGATAAGGAAGCAGGTGGCGATGATGGCGGCCTTGTAGCGCACGTCCAGCTCGAGCGGGAAGCGGATGACGAAACTGTCGCGGTCGCCGGCGGGCGCGCGCGACATGCCGCTCCAGCGCTTGCTGATGTCGCCGATGCGCTTCTTGTCGTGGCTGTACAGCTGGAAATTATTATAATACATAACAATTATTTAAAAATTTTGAATCACAATAAAACAATTTTAAGAAATCGGATCCCGGGACAGTTACTGTGTGATCTAAGCTTGAGTTTATTACAGGAATTTAAGGTTTTTAAATTGGTTTAGTTTTGCACTAGTTTCAAACTACGCCACGCAATTTACCTACTCTTCGTTTCAATAAATCGTATCTACGAGAAGAAGAGAATCGTCAGAAGAAGTAACTTACGCAGCAGATGAAGATAAGACTAGAGAGATCGAACGAAGCTAACCTCAAAGTTACATTCAGCAGAGATGGAGACGGGCCCCTTGACGCGCACGACGGGCCGCTCGCTGGTGTCGTTGATGAGCAGCACGGGCTTGAGGAAGGTCACTTCCTTCCGCACCACGGCGGCCGGCAGCCCGCACAGGCTCACGTCCATCTTGTCGGGGCCCACGGTATACGGCCGCCGGAGCTTCATCACCTGCAAACCAGATAGAGGCTGTTCATGGGCCCTGTAATGTAATGATATATGTATGAATGATGTATGTACAAGTAATGATTTGATAATCATTACTTGTTTGGTATCAAACGTAGGGCCAAACTTTCAAAAAATTAAACTTTGATAAGTTTAATTTTTTGGAAGTTAGGATTTGAGGTTCATTGTTATTACGAATCTGTTGACACTTTATCTCATTCATTAACATATCATAAGTTTACGAGCCTAGGTGGAATATTAAACATACATTACCCTATTCCTTTTGGCTTCGCCGTAGTCGGGTAACAACAATCAAAATAACCAGCATTCCTCCCAAAAAGCGGATAGTTTTCTCATTTGAAATACGCCATTTATTTAGATAGAGTGTTGATGCAAGAAACGTGTTCTGACTGAAAATGGATATCGCGTCTTAAATAACAATGCGGACGAGAGCTGTTTTATTTCGACTTCTTTCTGCTATTACGGAGTCCTTCAGTGTACTTAGACACTTTATGCTATGCATTAAAAGGGTAAAGCAACTTTTATAAGAATATCAATAAATTCTTTTAAAAGTTAAAATAATTGATATAGGTAGATATCTACATAAAAACAATTGGTTTAACTAAAATCGTAACTTTAGGTAGGTACTATTTGCAAAAAATGTACGTATTTACTTTTATATTTATTTGCTTGTACTTAGTGTCAGTATGTCTGTTCGCAATAAACTGAAAGAACGTATTTTCATGCAGTTTTCAGCAATAGATAAAGCGTTTCCTGGGTAATGTTCTAGGCCTCTGTGCACCAAGTTTTCGCTTATCATAACCAACGGTTAACATAAGCTAACCGTCGGTTACCTACTAAAAATTTACTGTTCACGACAACCCGTACGCCGGTTAAGGACGTAAACCGGGCGGTTATCTTAACCGAGCTTACGTTCTTAACCGGTGACATGTTGTCGTGAACAGTAAATTTATGATAACCGACGGTTAGCTTATGTTAACCGTTGGCCTGAGAACCGAAGGCCTGTGAGCACCAAGATTTCGGTTATCATAATCTTGGTGCACACAGGCCTTAGTATATAATTGTTAGGGTTTTGTGTAAATTTGTTGAAATATGACGATAATAATATTTTACGAAGTGTTGCGCCGTCTGGGAGCTTTCACTGAAAAACACTGGCTAATCCTTTTGAGATATAACAAAACAATATATGAGAGGATTCTTCCTCTTTGAAATAAGGACTACAAAAAAGTTCTCAGTGCACATATATTTATCAAGCATAGCATGCTGATAATTATGTTATGTAATAGTAAATGTAATTAAGAATATTATGTTATATCTTGATGTGTGTGTGACTCCCAAACAAAGTCGCGGGCGTCTGTTAGTAGAGTTATATAAACAAATTGACTGATGGAGAACGAAACGAAACGAAAATACCTACCTATTGGGTAACCGTCGTAATATGCTTAAAAACAAAGGAAAGTTGAAAAAGGTAAAAACAGAACTATAACCTCAAGGTTACCAAATTCACTTAGGCCGCAGTTCTACGCCGCACATTCGTAACCCTCATAAACAAGCATAGAGCCAGGCCAGTAATCCCGGGGTAATGAGAGCCGCCGCAAACGCCCGCCGCGTGCGTAGCGCGTAGCGTGTGACGCCGGCTAATACGCACCGCTCTAACACGCGATCATACCAACGCTGACCTTTCGGTAAACCCGTAATATACCACAATACGATTACAGTATATCACTTGCAGCTGGCCATGGTCAGTGGGCAGTGTTTCGAAGTTTAGTCTATCCTTACTAATCGTATAAAGGCAAACGTTTGTATGGATGGGTGGATGTTTTGTTTTTGTTGTTTGTTGTTGTTACTCACACAGAAACTACTTAATGGATTTCGAAAAAATTGGAATGCACTATCACAATTTAGTAAATATCTAAGAGAGGAAGTGCACCCATGCCATTCTGAATGTCATGGTTGTAATTACAGGCACATGAGGCCTAGCAGTCACGCCTCATAACTTGACACAAGTCGGCACTCTGTAGTAGGTGCGTGTCGCTTGTATGTCCTGCCAAGGGGGGCTCTGTTTATAGGCGATGGTTTTCCACTTATCACCAGGGAGGCTAATTATCTGCCCTGTCAATTATTATCTATTACTATTTTAAAACTAAAAGATATGTCCTCCGCTTTAAATGCTAACACACCTCCAGGTCGCTGGTATCAAACACGTCTATCTCGAAAGCCCTGCTCTTGCCGACCAGCATCCTGTTGAGGATCCCCGAGTCCTCCTTCGCGTACAGCAGCACTGTGCCCTCTGACGTCAGCACCACGTATTTATTGTTTGTGTACGCGCCCGTCTTCTCTCGGATCAGCACTCGGTCGATCGTTTTCAGCAGCTCTATGCCTGGAAAATTACATCAATTGTATATACTAAAACTGATGATATAGGGTCAATCTGAATCGCGATCGGTGTTCAAAATCGTTGATCGTAATCCAGACTGATAGTGTAATGACTGATAGTGTGATGCATCCGCTCAGAAAATATCTATATTGTTTCTCGATAGATCAAAGATCACGGTCAATACTTACAACGTACTTAATAGTTGACAGAACAAGTAAGAAAATCATATACGTATTTGAGCAAGCTAAAACACCACCTTACTTACAGATGTACCTATCTACCTACTGTTTTTCATCAACACCCATAATCGTTTAAAACAAATTACAGCTATTCTTCTTCGCCGCAAATCCCTGCTAGCACTACCACTAATAGTTAAAACAATAAAAATTCAACAAATAAATAATCTGAAGAGAAACGCAAGAAATCAGCCGCGTAATCGTATTCCTGTCACCATAGCGAAGTGTCACTAAATGTTATCACTGAAGCCTACCGATATGCGGACCCCCATTATACGCAAGAATGAATTTTCTTCGCTGGGAAAAATATAATCATTTTGAAGAGACGATTTTTCATGAAAAAATTGAAAGTTAAACATCTTTAGCGAAAAATGTCATGGTCTATTAATTAAATGATGCAGATGCTTCAGTGGCTTCGATGGTAATGTGATTCAGCCGTTTCGGAATAGTTTGTAAATCACGTGAGTTACAGGTAACAGGTAAATTCGTTGAGAATACTTAGACGAAAAGCTTTTACCAGTAGAAGGTAAAACTGTAAACAACTCATAAACTTTGAGTCAGATGGAAGGCTAGTTTATTTTACCGCATTCCGGGTGAATGGAGTGTGAATTACGGGGGAATACGAATAGAATTCGTTCTGTGAGAAGTTATGAGGTAACGGACAGGTAAATAAACAGGCAATCGAGACGCACCTGCTCGTATGGAGAGATAAGTTTCAATGAATTGTGCGCTGAAAGTATGCACTCTCGGTTTATCAAATTACCGTAAAGCTACGTTACAATTCAAATACTGCGCAGGCGCAACGAAGGAGTTTGTTTCTGTTAACCTATTATTGACTGTGACTGTGTGTGAAACGAGTGACTCGAGTAAGTGAGTTATTGTACATAACCATAAGTATCATATTATGTATTCTGTGGTATTATTACTACACGCTAACAAACACGTCCATTCTCTTCGACGTCTCAAATACAAGTC
Organism: Mycalesis mineus; assembly: GCA_034621355.1. Classification (NCBI taxonomy): domain Eukaryota; kingdom Metazoa; phylum Arthropoda; class Insecta; order Lepidoptera; family Nymphalidae; genus Mycalesis; species Mycalesis mineus. The sequence goes on from CM067881.1 coordinate 571,324, forward strand.
CCACCAAAGAGTATATAACCACTACGTTAAAAGTCCCAACTGCATATACCAAAAATAATATAATGTGCCCATCTGAAGATGAACACGGGCTTTTACCTTTTAAAGTAAAACGATACGGGTAGTAGGTACATAAATACACTTTCATATCAGTCTTACCTTTTGATGTTTCGGTGGTGGTCATTCTTCTTGTATTCTCTTATCGCTTTAAATTATTTTATTATTTCTGTCAACGGTATTTAATTTACACCGAAAATAGATTTACTGAAAAAGGACCAGATGTACTTTATCTACTAATTACGTTACGTACGGTCCGCAAAAAAATCTAGTTCGACGCCTAATGCCTTGAGTTTCTAACTTTTAAAATAAATAAAATAAAACATTCCCAAAGTTTATTTTGATTCAATAAACATGCCACCCGGTTGAGACGATTTGTTTTGCTTCGGTCAAATATTTAGTAATCAGTTACGATTATAGCCGACATCTTTTTCACGAGTTTATAGTTTTTACTAATACAAGCCTGCGACTGCCTCTGCGTAGTAACATTTTAATTAAGAACGAAACAGACGATAACAAAGCTGGTGGCAGACTACTTGTGGGTTATTTAATAATATTTGAACCGAAAATTGGATTTTTTGTAATCTATACTCTGTATGTACTCGGTCAACATAACTTGATAGGGACGACTCGAATTCACAGGTTTGGTAAGAAGGTCAGCAAAAAATATTACTAAAATTGAACTCAAACTCAATGTTGTTTTTGCAAAATTCCCATCTATCCTACAGTACATTGCCATCACGCAACCAGCATGTCGGATCTGGATGTCGATTCTGTAACAAAATTGTTCATAGCGAGTTTCGATGCCCCTCGGATTGATGCCTGCAACATTTGTCTACCCACCTTTGCGGTACCGTTATGGTCATTTCTTCAGGAAGGGGGCTGTCTAAAAGAATGGGAGGGGCAATTCTTCGCCCCATTCGTCCTGCACCCGTCTTCCCGTAATACCGTGGAGAATTTTTGACGACCTCCGTGGCGCAGTGGTATGCGCGGTGGATTTATAAGACGGAGGACCTGGGTTCGATTCCCGGCGGGGCAGATTGAGATTTTTCTTAATTTGTCTGATTTCATCATACTCCTAACAAGTTAGCCCGATTCCATCTTAGATTGCATCATCACTTAACATCAGGTGTGATAGCAGTGAAGGGCCAACTTGTAGTCGATAAAAAAAATTCTGCACTTCTGTTCCAGCCAGCATGTAAAGAACTAATGATAGAAGATGTACAGAGACGAAGTCGAGACTTGCACTTTTAAGTTCAAGACCGCGTTATACCATAATAACAATATCCCTATTGTGTGAGCAGAGATCTAAAGTCCCCACACGGCATGACGGCACACGGCTGCAGAGACAATAGAAACTAACAGCATCAGTAATTAAGTGATAACAACTACTTGAATTAAATTCCTGTGTTGTTAAATTTAATCATATGCCACTCTTATTTTTATTAAATGCTTTAAGAACTGTCATTCAGTTGGTCCATAGTATTAAGGATAACTAAACAAGAACTGCCTCGGTGGTCTTTCGGGAAACCTTTATGGACACGGATGATGGGTTCAAATCCTGAAAGTCGAGTAATGAAATACTTTACTATAATAGGTATCTTTCTTTCTTTATTTTTTTTTCAAAATGGGCTGTAGTTGGGAATTAGGGGTGTAACGCCCTAGTGCCACATAAACACACACAAGACATCGGCTTGTAATAACTTGGTGAGTATACGCTCTTAAACCCTCTCATATCGGAAATAAGAAGCACGTATCTTGTAGTAGAACTTTATTTTTATGATGTTCTTTTGCGTTTTATGATGTTAGTTGGCCAATATTAATATGTAAAATTATATTGGTAGTGTATTTTCGTTTGCTGATTACAAAGAAGCCAATCTGTTGCTCCAGACGTACCGCCAAGCGATTTAGCGTTCCGGTACGATGTCGTGTAGAAACCGAAAGGGGTGTGGATTTCATCCTCCTCCTAACAAGATAGCCCGCTTCCATCTTACAGCATCATCACTAAACATCAGGTGTGATAGCAGTCAAGGACCAACATGTAGTCGATAAAAAAAATATGTACTAGTAGTTCAATATCAAATTGTAAATGTGAGTGTAACTATTTATTTTATTATAAAGTTTACTTAATACAACTAATTATTTGCCAACAGTTTCAACTTTGTAATTGGTAGAGAAATGTAGAGTTCAGAGCATCGACATGTTCTTATGAGCTTGGGACCTTGCACCACTTTCACAGTTCACCACATCAGATATAATTTATTATTTTGGTATTATAAATTTTCTTTGAGAATATAATTATGACCGTACGAATTATCAAACTATACAAAAGAGAAGGAACCGGTGGTTTCTTTTGTTGTGTATTACATTCATTTATAATTTATTTAAAAAATTTTTACAATGTCATAAAAACATTATTAAAAATTTATAAAAAAAAATTTGCTCCTCCACTTGCGGGGTCTTTGAGGGCCCAAGCAACCGGTGGTCAGGACTCCAGTGTGAGGAACCTCCTCACAATACGCGCCGTCTCAAGAATCACCGCCTTCTGTATCCGACCCTTGATCCAACAGTCAAGCGAAAACTTCTTAAGATGTTGGTCGAAGCTTTTCGCAATAAGACCATTGATTGAAACGACTAGAGGAACAATAATTGTCGACTCAACATTCAACATGGCGGTAATCTCGTGAGCAAGGTTCAAGTATTTTGATACTTTTTCCTCGGCTTTCATCAGATTATCGTCATGTGGAACAGTAATATCGACAATTGCACGGTGCACTGATCGACCGACTATCACTATATCAGGTCTATTGGCTACAATATACCTGTCAGTGATAACCGTTCGATCCCAGTAGAGCAATGCACTGCTATTTTCAAAAACAGACGCTGGATCGGTATTACTATAATGTTAACCAACTTAACGCGCGGTAAAGCCATTACTACTTACTTGGTCGACCTAACGAACAAAGAGGCCGCGATCTTACCTGATACGATTAAATCTGGTTTCTCTCTTATTTTCAAAATATCTATGATAAATATATTAAGAAATAATTAAATACCGTTGACAAATTGTAATTATATGACTTAACAAAAATAAGAATTTAAAAAAATGTGCTTAAATATTTCACTTAAAACACTGACGAAACAAAAATCCAATCACTATTCACTATCAAATTATAATTTAGAACTTTCCGTTGTTATTGAATCTCCTTGGTCCATGCAAGGTAAAGAAAATCCGCGAAAAACAATTTCCCCGAATACGACCGCCTCCCCCGCGCTTCTCGAGGTAGACTGGAGTGATGGACGCTTTGCCAGCAGCGAGGCATTCGCGCCAACACACGCACTAGCGAGCAACAACTCGCGAGCTTTAACTGCGCTTTATTATCATTGAGCAAACACTTTTGCCCACTCTACGCTGAATTATTGAACACTACGACCCTACTTTGCGTCGTAATTCCACAAGTTGTAATCGTAACACGAGAATATTTCAACTGTAAGTTGCCTGCCTTCTTGATCTAGTGGTTAGCCTGTGCGGTTGGGACCACGAGGTCACGGCTTCGGTTCCTCATAGCGCAAACGTACCTGGATCAAACATTGTTCCAAAAGAAAGCTTATTAATTAAGTTAAGAACAACATAAGTGGAATGACCTCGGAGCTTCTGCTTACCTTATCACTTACAATAAAAGTATCTTTAGAACAAAATTGAATAGACACCTTCAAGGCAATCGCGTTTCGTCATAAACTGCGTCATCGCTTAGGTACCTCCCACAAGGTGTCAAAAGATAGACAAGATCATAAAAAGGTTTGAATCATGGTTGAATGAACTTATCTTCGTGACTATTCATCCAGGTAAGGTGAGATAGACGTCGTCAAATAAAATAAAATTCGTAGCCCTGTCGCTGTGTGACCCAAAGTAATTTAGTGTGTTTGACATGGGCGGGCCCGGGGTCGGTTGACACGGGGTAATTGCAGATGGTGAAAAATAACCCCACGACATAGCGACGACCCGGCGGTCGCGCGTGTTTGCCCACACAAACTACAGTGAACAAACACAAAGCTGAAACCTAGAGGTTATATGTATTATAATATATATTCTTTATACTTTAGGTAGATGGTGACAAAAGGCAAAACTTTCTCATTACAGCACGCGTGGTTATAGGACATATTCAGTCGGTTAGTAGTGTCTTTACTTCTACAAGGTATAAATGCGTTTTCGTTATGTTAAGTAGACATTACAACCATGTACCTACTTATCTATGTCAGTTCTTCATAACTTTGATTTTTTTGCTTTAAAAGCTGGTACGTATACTTCATCTCTGTCAAGAGGATAAAGAGATTATGTTGAAATTGATACAAATCAGAATATAAATGATACTAATCCCATGCGAATGGAAACCATCATAATGATATTGCAATAATAATCAGCTCTTGAGACTCAATCGACACGGCATGCGCCAACCAATTGTAATAGTGCCGTCAATTCGAAAACATACCAAGTTCTACTTAAGATTATAAATACCTAATGATCTGAGTGTTTTGCTTACTTTTCTAATTTTAAACGCTTAAATATTTACATAATCTAAGCTTCAATGTAAGGAAATAAGTAGCTATTCTAAATTCTAAAAGATCTTTAAACCCAGCTAGGTACCTGAAATTATCCCTTTTCGTAGGTGATCTTATGCAGAACCAGATGTTATACACTCCTGCTGTTTTTCAGCATTATCAGTAAAATTTTACTGTTTCTGTTTGTTTTTTGTTTCCTTACGTCATATTATTTACCTGTAGTGACCTCTCCTACTAACAATTTGTTTCGACGGATGAAGAGCCGAGTCATACACGTCCGTAAAGTCTATCATTCCACTTTGCCAGTGATCACTCGATGAATGCCCCAGTATTAATACAAGACAACTGAAAGTTTCTTAGCTTGCTACCGTAAGGTAACAGTTTCTTTCGAGTGATTATTTATTTCTGTATAGTTTTAATCCCAATCGTCGGCGCGTGGGCGGGCTCATATGGATTTGTTATGGAGCAATTGATTCGTATAATATATCAGACGAGTTAAAGCAGAACTGTTCGTAGCGCGATGTAAATATTTTTGTTTCTTTTCAAGTTGTCTCTATTAATAAGTAGGTATATGTTTATAAAATTCGACTACATTTACGGATCGCCCCAACCGAATATACCGTAGTTTCTAGACTACTGGCTTTTTCTCGCATCAAGTTCATAGAACTGATGTTAGATAAGTACCTACGTCTTTAAAGAAGTAATTTTCGAATGAGCAAAAGTTTCAACTGGAGACTGGCAATAGGAAGGAAGTTCCTTATAGAACGTTACACTTTAAATGCCATGCCAGTTTTCTAAATCCCATCTAAATTCTAATAAAACGTATGAAAAATAGTTATATTTTATTTTTATATACATTATCATTTATTTACTTTTAATAAAAAATACCGGGAAATCTGGTCCGAAATTGGGTTTGAAGGCACCGGCGGATCCAGCTTTCTATTCAGGGGGTCATACAGTCATAGTACATAATTAACATTTTATTATAATAACTAACTGTGCCCGTGACTTTGTGCCCATGGATTTCATTTTTGGTTTTATTAGTAGTGACACAGGTTAGAACGCATACGTAATTTTATTAATATATCAGTAACAGCAATGGTTTTTTAACGGATTCTACGCTCGTCTGAGTTCTGCTTCTGCGATGCTCCCGTATCGTAGAGCTCAGGCGCACAACCCCCAAATCACTGAGTTGAGCTTGCACGCGCCAAAATCGGAGGTAACGAATTACACATTAAAAATGAAATGGGAACGGGGGCATTATAGATCTATGGCGTAGGACGCTATCTGAAAGAAAGAAGAGCAAAGTTGTGACTGGAGGGAGGAGGTTGGCGCGACTGAAGGTCACGCACAAATTTTCAGGATTTCACTGATTCTACATTGAAATTGAAAGAGCCGTGGAGGCATCTCGGTTGTCTGGCGCAGGAAGCAATCCATAAGAAATAAAAGAAGAGCAAATACCTCTGAGAGCAGGTTTGCTTTCATGCGACCGTAGGTCGCGCGCCATAATCGATGGATTAACGGATTTCATATAAAAATGATTTGGGTACGGGCCATTGTAGAATTCTAGCGCAAGGCAGGGTCCGAGAGAAAACGAGAGCAAACCTGCGGCTGGCTGCGACCGAAGGTTGCGCGCCAATTTTCGGGGTTTCACTAATTCTAAGTACTTGGAAATTGAGAGAGATCGCAGGGCCTAATCCAAAAGAAAGGATAGCACCTTAGCCTAGCGGTAAGGCGCTAAGCCACGTTCTCCGATGACGTCGTTGCCGAAATCGTGCTTTTGATATTATGTTTTTGATACTCAGGGGGTGTTAGGTTTTTTCGTTACGGAATTTCTGTAATCGGTCTCCACGCTCAAGGCCCGCGATAAAAGCTATACAATAGCTTAAAAATAAATAGTAATTTTTTATTCAGTGGTCGACAGAGGACCAGACCAAGGGGGTCATGACCCCCATGACTCTGGATCCGCGCTTGTTTGAAGGTAGGTTTTGTATTAGGTACCTTTTTTTTTGTATTAGGTACCTACGTATAAGTGCATCTGGCATTATTGTTTTGAATTATAACTAAATCTAAATAAAAAACAACAAGGTATTTGTTTTTAATATTTTTATTTACACAAATATGTTTAATTTACACGAAGGATCAATATTACTAATCAACTAAACTAATCAGTCAGCCTCTAGATACACTTGCAAAAAAATACCTGCCTATTTCACAATAATTTCCATTATTTTCAAAGCGAGAGATCTTTCAAGATATTGCGTCATATTGTAATTTATTTTAATAACAAATACAAATGAACGAAATATCTGATATTTTTACTCTTAAATATTAGAATATTCACGAAGATTTATCTTTATCACTGTCGCTTCCAGATTTATCCTGGATCGGGATGTTTCTCTCGGCCAGCGGTTCAGCTCTGAACGCGATGAGCCTCAGCTTGCCCTTGTCCAGATGACACTCCACCCTCTCGGGAGGGAACCCTTCAGGTAGCAGGAAACGCCTTTCGAAGTGGCTCTTTGTCCATCCGCCGTCGCGTTTAATTTCCTTCTTTCCTTCGATCGTAATTTCATTCCCAACTGTCTTAACTTGAATCTGCTCGGGAGTAAAGTTTTGCACGTCCAAATGCACTTCCACCTTCTTCCCGTCTGCCTTTATTTCAGAATCGGAGTAAACGCCTTCGATACCATGGTCCTGCTCTGTTGGCGCTGTGACTTGGCGCATAAACTTCACCGGGTCCCTGAAGAAAGGATCCTTCGCGAACACAGCGAATGGATCTTCCAGCATCCTGGTGACAGGGTCACGGTAAGCCAGATTTCGTAAATGGCGCAACCAATACGGTACCAGCGACATTTTTGTATTTTTATTCGCGCGTTGTTATGAGAACTTCTCAATGGTTTGTTTATTTTCAAATGACACTTCGGTCGCGCTACAGCGCCCTATTTATACCCCAGCGTTAGCGCTGTCTATTGGCGAGAAGCTGCATGAACTGTCGCGAACGTTCCAGAGATAAGTTCGTCGATTGCAACGCATGACGTGTTTATGTACGTGATCAGATTGCAGCGACATCTGTTGCTCAGTAGAAAAAAATATTTGTAGAAAAAATATTTGTAGACAAATAATAAAACATAGTTATTTTTTTCTTATTTTTTCAAGTATCAGTTAAGTCGATATTAATTTTATAAAACGTTTTACATTTTTATTTCTATTAAATAGAAATTCATGGGTGCGTAAAACAGCGCCACCTAGTATTACGTATCTACAATATAGTATTAAAACTTTAGTAAAGTTCCCGTATATATTTAAATTAATATCTATCAGTTAGGAGCTACATGAAATGTCGCGAAAGTTCCAAAGATACTTCTGACTGGAACATGTGCAATATTATATACATGACAACTTAGAGCATTACTTCAAGCATATTACTGTCATCTGTTGTTAAATAGATAAAATACTTTAGAAAAATAATTTATTAAATGTAGTTGTTCTTTAAAGATTTTACTAATGAACATTATTTAATTTTTATAAACCTTTTTTGTCCTTACCATAGAAACGTTTTTAGTAAGAAAAATATATCTATGATTGCGAAGGTAATAACAGCGCCTTCTAGTTTTACGTAGGTACATTACTACAGTACTATTAAGACTTCTGATAAGTTCCCTTATATTATGGCTAAATTAATATTTTAGTAATATTGTTAGTATTTCATATCAATTTTAATTGTGGTTTTTTATATTATTTCTTATTTAGTCCGTCCTTATAATAATTATGTAAGTCAGGCATAAATCAATAAAACAAAATGCTTGATATTGGGTGATTAAATTTAAATTTAACAATTTAAATTTAATTGGTAGGGAAATGTTTAAAAAATATTTTATACCTACCTCATCTCATAATAGTAGGTACAGTAAAATATTATTTTCGGGTTTAATCTGTAGAATCATGAATCATCATTCTTTATAAGTTAAGTAAAATTGAGTAATGAAGTGACTTTAATTGTAAAGTAGCTTTTTTATTATTTATTTATTTACAATTATTTTAAAAATTGTTAACAATGCTTCTAAAATTAAAAAAAAAAAAAACAAAAAAAACATTATAAAAAAAAACAAAAAAAACGTTATAAAAAAAAGTAGCTTATTATTATGGACAACCAGGAAGCATGGACAATCATGACCAACAGGTATCTTCGCGCTCCAAAACTTGTACATTAAGTACTACCATTCCGATAATAGGTTGAGGATCAGTAACAAGAAAAAATAATTCATTTTCAGACATTTTCTCCCATTTTTTTAATCGACTACAAGTTGGCCCTTGACTGCTATCACACCTGATTTTAAGTGATAATTATCTTGTTAGGAGTAGGATGAAAATCCACACCCCTTTCGGTTTCTACACGACATCGTACCGCTAATCACTTAGCGGTACGTCTGTCGGTAGGGTAGTCCACGCCGAAAGCCTCCCACCAGCCAGACCAAGACAAATTAAGAAAAATCTCAATCTACCCCGCCGGGAATCGAACCCAGGACCTTGGCCTTATAAATCCACCGCGCATACCACTGCGCTACGGAGGCCATCAAATTATAATTAATTGAAAGGTTACAAAATTATAGTTAGCCTATTAACTTGAAGAAAAAATAATCAGCTAGTCATAGAGTGGTGGCATGCTGATCAGCTGGAAAAAAATGTACAGAACGAAATGAACTTTCACACCATCTTATCTAGATGGCGCTGCATCGGTGGTTTCTAGCCCTTTTTAGATGTGATGAAACTGAAAATCGCGATGTATGAAACTTAATTTCGTTCCAGTGAAACTATACAAATTGCACCAACATGTGCATTTATAACTATGCTGCCAGCTTACGGATGTTCGAGGCGGCCAACAAGTTGCACTCAGTCATTTACCAATATAACAAAGTACATAATATTATAAGCATAAATCATAATGTTGTCTTTATTGATTTTTGGATTAGCAGAATGACGCACACACGTACGAAGTTCATCTAAAATATGAACATAATTAAATCCAGTAGCGAACTGGTCTAGTATACCTAATGCTGATATACGACTACTAATGTGTTATAAAAACAGAAACTGTAAAAAATAAAAATGTTATCTACCACACAGAGCAGTGAGACAGTGACTCTAAGTGGAAACTTTACCAATACAAAAATGTCCTTTAGAGTTATTTATGAATTTTTGATATTCCAAAAGTAATAGAATTTTACCTAAGTAGCACCACTATTGTGTGCTAGTCTCTCTGGGATATCTTTTTCCCATGTACTAAGGTTACTTAGGTAGACACCTATTCGTATCCTACTAAAACACTGTAGGTTACTTTTTTCGTTAACTTAAGCAATCCAATACTTAAGTTGACGAAAAAGGTACGTTTAATAATTATTTAAAAAGGGACTCCCGGTTTAATACGCTAATTGAAGTAAGAGTATAGGTATTTCTATCAAATTTTCAACTGTACTATAGGTACTACTATTTGATACAAAACTAAATGAGAGAGTACTCTTCTTGAGTTTTGTATCAAATCTCTAGGTATATCCAATGAGGCAAAGGTGATAAGTAGGTTGGTATACCTCGTATAAATCATCAAGTCCTCTCTGAAGTTGCAACATACGAACTGCGTAGATATTGCGGCGCTGGTAACTATTTTGCATTGAAAAATTAATTTGTATAGTGCGCTGACATACACCTCGTGTTCAGAGCGGACTTGATGATTAGCGCGAACTATACATTTATACTAAGTATAGTACTTTATTTTGATACCAAGGTATCCAGTTCGAGAGATTTTCCTTTGTTGATCGCTTGCCCAACCAATTCTAGCCGATAACGAGCCATAATTGCACTAATATGTTTACAGTACCAATGTCACAGTCCTACCTGCGTCACATGTAGCGTCCATTGCATCTGGTGGGGGTGACACTTGACGCTCTATATAATCTTATGGAGTAACAGTTTAAGCGCATTTGGTTGGAAAAATTTTGTGATACAAAATTATCTATACAAAAATGAATTCCATTTTGTTTTTGTCGTTTCTTGTGATTTGTGCTGTTTATTGCAAGCCGTTGAAGAACACAGAGATTGGTATGTACTTTTTGTATTTAATTATTAGTACCTGGTTGACCGAGCTTTGCTCAGTATTTTTTTTTGGTAATTATATTTAGATGTGCTCCAGTGTTGCTTAACGACGCCATCTAGTGTTAGTAGCCATAGATAGATCTAGTTAGGCTATTATGTATTTACTTAACATATTGTTTTCCAAAACCCACCAACCTGCCTGGAAGAAATCGCTGTTTAGCAATAAGGCTGCCTCTTGTACCAGTTTTACCTAATGCTTTTAATGTCTCTGTCTTCTTCATTGAAGTGTACAAATAGTCATTATCAGCTTATTAGGGCCAGGCCTCACTCCTTACAGAAGAGGGGATGTGGAGCGTACACCCACCACGCTGCTCCAATGCGGGTTGGCGGGCTTAGGGCGATAATGTTTTATTTATTAACGATCACTATCGTTAATAAATAAAACGGATCGGATGTTGATGACAGTGACCGGGACCGACGGCCTAACGTGCTCTCCGAGCCACGGGGGTGTGACACCGCCAATTTCCAGACTCCGGGCTTGAAATGTACTGAACATTTCACAGAAGAATGAAAAAGCTCAGAATTATTCCGTGACCCGATGATCCAAGGATCGAACTCAGAACCTCGTGATCGAAGCCACATAGCCTAACCACTAGAACAAATAGAGTAAAATAAATAAATTATAAATAAGTATCACGTATATTAAATTATAAATAAGTATGACCTTACTAGTTAGACTAACTTCTTTTTAGTATTTAATTATTTTAAATTCCTAAATAATCAAGCTTTTATTGAACAATATTTTCAGAACCTGCCTCTCAGATAGTTCCAGAGCACAGACTGTTCAAAAGGTTTATAAACCCAGCAATGACCTCGGGCGGGTTTACAGGCAATGACTTTTCCAAAATTAGAGCAAAGAGAAAGTAAGTATCTGTCTATACAGAAGTAGAAAATAAGATTTTTGTGGCTGCGCATGATCATAGCAGCGCTACCACCTAGTTGATACTGTAACATCTGTTTGTACAATTATACGCCACCGGTCAGAGCGAACTACAAGTTTGGCGATACTTACCCGTATACTACGGAATACATAGCACAATAAGACATTGATATACTAAGTAAACACTTTTATGATTACAGTTCGGAAGAGGACTGCGAGAAGCTGCGGCTCTGCAAGCTGCACGCTAGCTCCAATAGAAATTTCATTGCAGCGTTTGAATTATACTTTGTGAAGTAAGTTTATTCGTTCTTTAACAGTAGGAAGTAATTATTTTGTCATATTAATGAGCTCGTCCAAAAAACGTACGGCTGCCGTTCAATTTTAAGACCGGCTGCAGGAATTCAGATTCGGAAACCCAAATCCTCCGCTTACAGACAAAAAAATATTAATAAAAAAAATAAAAAAAGCCGTGTGGCACTCGGAGACTGCCGACTGACTTATGCAATTATAATTGTATATTTATTTTATTGCATTTGTAGATGCAATTTTGTTTTGTCTTTGTTTTTTTTACAAGCGTGATATTTCAAAAAGTCATTAAAAGTTCTGGTATTTATCGATTTATAGATAGATGGAAAAACTAAAAAGTATCACCGCTGTGCCGGTCGGAGTGGGGGGTGTTAGGTTTTTTCGTTACGGAATTTCTGGATTCGGTCTCCACGCGCAAGGCCCGCGATAGAAGCTATGCAATAGCTTACTAATAAAACCGTCTTCAAATAGCACTACAAAGTCAAAATTATTGTGCCATTGAGTTACTTAAGTGTTGGTGCCATCCAAGTTTAAGAAATGTTTATTTAATGAAATATCAAAGCACTTTGTGGGTTTTAATTATATCCTTTAAGACTTAAAAAAATATACGCGTCGATTTGAGAACCTCCCCGTTTTTTCGTCGGTTAAAATGTTGAACGGCAAACGTACTATCGTACGACGAAGACGTTAATCTTTTTCTAGAATTTTGACAATATTTCTACGATATTGTAGGAAGGAGACTGCGGACATATTTTACCTCTACTTGAGCTGCAAATATTTATATGTATTATTTATTTTTTTCTAACAGCAAAGAAAACGCTCGTCTGTGGGACCACCGCGCACACTCGTCGGCAGACTGCGACCAGAGATACAGCTGCGACAGATAATCTATTCCAACACTAAAGTTCAATAAAAATCCGCCTAGCTTCATGTCTAATTTATTGTGATTAAAATATTAATATTTATATATTTTTCAGATGTAAAATAAATACCGTAAATAAAAGGAAATGATGTTTTAGTTACTATTTTAGTAAGATAAAGGTAAAAAATATAAAGTATATAAAATAAGGGATGAAAAAAAACGTCTAGAATAAAGAAAAAAGTAGATAGTATTTTTATATCTCAAAGGGTTTAAAGCTTTTTCAATAGAAGATCTCACACGATCCGACATTTCGAACACATTGTCATATTTGAGTCGACGTACACGATACGATAACAAATTATATACTAAATCCATCCTCAGGGAACACTGTCTGTCTATTGGTGGAAACAGTGCTGTTAGAGTTTATTGCAAACAAACAGACGCGGCGGGGGTTTATACATAGCGTTGTGTAGTGGTGTTGTGACTACACTCCCTTTTGATTTTGATACCTTGATATTTCGAGAAAAGGCTATTCTTTGGAAAGGCAGATAAAGTAAAACACCAAATTATCTTTTATGATTATTTACATTTATTGACCTTCACAGAACTGTAACACACTCAACATTACACCCAAAATATAATTATATTACATAAAACAATAATAATTTAATAATTACTTTTTCCCTTAAATCATAATAGTCTCACTTAATTGAAATTATTTATTATAAATAAATAACAAAATAAAACTTTGTTCTTGAATATTGTAAAAGTGTATATTTTATTTTTTTTGCAATTCCCAAAGTTCCAGAACATGGAATGTGTAAATCATTTTAATATAGTAACATCAAATCGACATTAAATATAATTAAATTATTTCTACTTCGCGATGGTCTTTTTATCACGTGTAGAGAAAAAGAAAAGTAGTGTCGCTCTCAAGAAAATATCTGAATCTCTTTCGTCTCCGTGTAACGAAAGAGAGAGAGCGATATTTTGCGTATGTCTGTTTATTCATTCGATATATCTCTTCGCGCGCATCATAAGACTTTATTTATACTTGATTTATATTTGTTTTTTTGTTTCAATCAATTCCACTTTTACCTAAATTTTTTAATATTTTATAAATTAAATTAAAATATTGGAGGTGTCAAAGGCTATTTAGTAGCACTCACCGGCGTCACTCGGACTCAAATCTTATCGGTTTAGCAATTTTCGATGTTGTTTATTTTCAAATAGAGATTATCCTTAAATTCAATAAATATACACAAAGGTAGACAAGGTTTGCCCCCGACGTCGTTCACATGATGTTGTGAGGCCCACGGGAAGAGGTGCTTGTCGTTACTGCGCCTTCTTCCTCAGCGCCCTCTTGGTGTCGGCGCGCAGCGCGGGCAGGCGGTGCCGCTGCGAGTAGAGCAGCGCCAGCGCGCCCAGCAGCGGCAGCACCAGCAGCGAGCTCTGGCGCAGCTCCTGCTCCGACGACTTCACCTGCGAACAGTGATCACAACTATGTCAGCTGCCTTGTAGTTGCAGCAGCGAGAAATACACGTCCTCTGGTGAGGATATCAAGGGTCATATGGCACTTTTATACTAAAACCCAGCCTGGGAACTTGTAGTGTGACAACCTTGTTTCGAAAAATATGATAAATTTTCATTTTTTTACATTTGAAAAGTCCACTAGTCTGGATTGGAAAAGAGAATAAAAAATTGGAAAGAGAATAAAAAATAAATTTATTGTATTTTTGATTAAAAATAAAAGGTTTTGTCCCCGACAACAATACTTTTTTTAATTACTGTTAAAGTAAAACAATGTTTAACAAAATCTATTAGGGCAAATAAAACTTATATAGAACTCACTTTCGGCAGGAACTCGATATCGAAATGCTTGTACTTCCCATCCGAGACGAAGTAGAACACGTGGTCGTCGTACTCGTACGTCATCTTGGACAGGTTGGAGTCCACGCGCAGCACGTAGGTGCGGTTGTTGGCGGGCAGGCGCTCCAGCGCCAGCATGACGCCCGGGTTGCGCTGCGCGCTCAGCCCGGCGGCGTCCAGCCGACCCGCCTGCACGTCGCCGTGCGCGTCCGCGTGCAGCGCGTAGCGCAGCGTGCGGTAGTGCTCCACGTTGCGCGTGCGCACCAGCGCCGTGGCGTCCGTGTACTGGCTCGGCTGGATCACGATCAGCCTGATGCTCTCCACGTCCTGCTCCTTCACCTGAAACATTCAACACCCCGTTATCTGTGTAACTTTACACTTTACGCCGAAACTATTGGTTTTAGGAAAGAAAAGGATATGACATAAATTGTAGGAAATTTTCTATATTTTTATTTTGTATAGATATGTTTTTCCTGTAAAATGCGCCGGAAAGGAGTTATCATCAAAAAACTGCTTTTGGGCGCCATTCTTTCAATATAGCGGCGCGAGCGGCAAACATACGAGGTGGCAAAGTTAAAAGGAGATGGTCCAAAATTGTAAGGAGCATACACTCATTTTTTGTACATAAGTTTAAAAAAACTACATGTATTAATAATCTAGTTTTGACTAGCCAAATCTCTGAATTCACTTTTATTTGAGCGAAATATTATTTATTCTCTCCAAAACAATACAAAACTTTACGCATAACCATGGTGGATCTTAGATAAGTTCTATTATGTATGGTAGACATTCTCCAGGCGGCGGATTGATGTTGTTTTGACTTTTGCTGTCAGTGTTTATTGACGTATGGTCCATTTGATTTGATGGTTACTGGTTAGGTATAGGTACCTAATGGATTACTGAATAATCAGATTAAAATATTGAGTTTTGTTCTTATTATAGCTAAAAACAAAGTCCAGACCGGAACACAGAAGAAAATATTTGTCAAAAATGTCATATTTTGAGTTTGACAAATCAATGTCACCGCATCTTTATCACCTACAGACTAATATTAGAAAGACACTGTACGGTATAGTACATTCACTATTTACTGGATTGCTCTGGACGAAACTGGGCGGGTTTTCTTCAATGAAACACTTCTTCAAGAACGCCTTTTTATTCTTCTATTGGTACCTCTTCTTATTACAATCTTCTCGGTGGTCGATTGGGAACTGTGTCGCTGTCGGCACAGTGCCCCGTATTTATACAAATTAATTCGGGCCCTCTAATTGGTGCATAATGATATCCAATTAGAGAGCCCATATAATAACCAATCAAATGTGTTTATCTATCTTTGTCTAACGTCTGCCCTCTCGCTCTATTAAAACGGGCTTTCTGATTGGTCGATGTTAGAGCGAGAGGGCCTATATACCTATTCTTTTTAAAACAAATTGGTCACGCGAGGCGTGTTTACAATATTTGTACTATTGCGCGACCTAAAAAATCAATGACTATACATTTTGCTTATTATAAACTATTGGTTATGCCGTCCGAGGCCAGGCGCGCCGCATGTTTGCGCGCGCGGACAACGGGCCGGACACCCCTCCGCGGAATCGCCCCACATCGCGAACGGCCAACCCAAGGGCGTTGACTCTATCCGGACTCTACATTTGGACCCATAGGCTGAAAAGCCTCAGCCCAAGGGGAAGAAAGTTCCTCCGCGCCCGACCCGGGTAATGAGCCTAGCTCGAGGCCCGTACCCTCAAATGGTCCGAAATAAGACCATTGAGACGACCATTATTGTTTGGTTATGCACACTATGATCACTATTAATGTCTATTGTTACTGAGTCTATTATTACACACTATTTACACACTATAAATACACTATAAATTATATACACTATAAATCACTGTCCCGCACATTCTCCCGCCGTGCGACGGGTGTCGCATCATCTCCCGGTGCGGGCTCGTCGCTCGTAGGTAGAGGCAGGATGACCAGCTTCCGCACGGGTCGTCGCAGCACGCCTCCCTTGGTCCGGATGTCGACGGCTCGAACCACGCCGTCTGGTCCCGGGTACGTGGCGATCACGCGCCCACGAACCCACACGTTGCGCGGCAGGTTGGGGTCAACGACCTGTACTAGGTCATCGACGCACACAGCCGGTCCACGGCCGTGCGGCTCCCGCCGGTGTTGGAGTTCCGGTAGGTACTCTCGTACCCACCGCGTCCAGAAGAGGTCAGCGAGTCTCTGTGAGGCCCGCCACGAAGATCGGGATGCTGCATCTCGCTCGTCGAAGGTGCCAGGCAGCGGCACACGTCCTGGGCCGCCCAGCAGGAAGTGGTTAGGCGTCAGCGCCTCGGAATCGTCCGCGCTGACCGAGACATGGGTCAGCGGACGACTGTTCACTGTGTATTCCACCTCAGCCAGTAAGGTGGTCAGGACCTCTTCTGTTGGATGTCGCTCGTGAAGGGTGGCTGCCAGTGCAGTTTTCACGGAGCGTACCAGGCGCTCCCAAGCACCGCCCATGAACGGCGCCCCTGGCGGTATGTAGCGCCAGGCGATGGTTCTCTTTGCTGCTTCCTCGACTGTCGCGCTGTCTATTGCCTGACGAAGCTCCTTGTCTGCTGCTTTCAGGTTCGTGCCGTTGTCGGACCAGATTTCTGTAGGACATCCCCGTCTTGCTATCATTCTTCGGAGAGTCATCACCGCCGAGTCTGCGCTGAGAGAACTTGCCATTTCCAGGTGCACAGCCCTCGTTGTTAGGCACGTGTATATGGCCACGTACCGCTTCTGTCGCGTTCGGCCCACGGTGACAGACTGGGGTCCAAAATAGTCCAGTCCACAGAAGGTGAAGGATCTCTTGTGGTGTGCTAGGCGGCATGCGGGCAGGTCCCCGGTCCTCGGGTATGGCGGCGTCTGTGTCTTCATTCTACAAAATAAACATCTCCTTATTATTACTCGGGTAACAGGACGCGCGCGCAGCACCCAGTACTGCTGTCTGCACTCATTCACTGTAGCTTCCACACCGGCGTGATGCAGCTGTCGATGTACTGATTGAATCCAGAGTTTGACCGTCGGATGGTCACCGTCGAGCACTAGAGGACTCTTTACGCTTTCCGATACATTTTCTGTCGCTTGAATACGACTTCTTAATCTCACGGCGCCGTTAACGTAAGCGACGCTGAGCTGATACAGACGACTTTCTTTCCTCATTCTATTGTCGTTCTTCAAGGCTTCTATTTCTTCTGTGAAGGAATCTTCTTGAGAAGCGCGTAATAGTAGCTCCTCTGCTCTCTTAAGTAACTCGGCGGAAACAGGTAGGTACTTCTTGTCTGAAGACTTAAATTTTATGTTGGTTTCTTGTCTCCTAGGTACAGGTTTCTTTATTTTCTGCCAGCTCGGGTCCGTTTCTTTGTTTTTACGTGTCCTTCTGTAGTTAATTTTTTCCTTATTAGCCCTGCAGAGCTCGATAAATTGCAGGACTCGAGCTGCACTGTAGCGAAGTCTATCCCAATTGGAGAAGCGTGATGCCTCTGGCAGGCCTTCGGCGAGCTTCGGTTTCGCCCTGTCGACCACGTGTTGCACCTTCTCTTCCCCAGAAGGTTCTTCTATAACTGTAGTGGAGACTTCAGTAGGCCAGAGTTCTTCCGCTTCGTACAGGAAGTCGGGTCCCGTGTACCAGCGATGGTGCTTGATGAAACCGCTAGGTACGTCGCGCGTTGCGTCATCAGCCACGTTCAATTTCGTTGGAACCCATCGCCATTCTGTGACCTTAGTAGTCTCTTCTATAGCTGCTAAACGATGCGCTACGTACGGCTTGTAGGTACGTGAGCCGGTACGTATCCATGTGAGCGCGGTCTTGCTGTCCGTCCAGAAAATCTTGCTATCTGGTTTTCTTTCGTGTTCATCTATTACTGTTTCAGCTAAACGCGCGCCCATGACTGCTGCCTGTAGTTCCAACCTCGGGATGGACGTCAACTTCAATGGAGCCACCTTGGCTTTGGCCATGATGAGTGAGAGGCCAACTTGACCGTCCGGCGCCACCGCCCTCCAGAAGAGTACTGCTGAATAGGCTGCTTCGCTTGCATCGGTGAAGACGTGTAGCTGTAGCGAAGTCGCGTCACTATAGTGTAGGTAACGCCTGGGTATCGTGACGTCGCTTAGCTGCTTCAGATGTGTCATCCAGTCTTGCCACTGCGTCGCTAAGTCTTCGTCGAGTTCGTTATCCCATGACGTCCCTCTTCGCCATACTTCTTGCAGCAGCTGTTTCGCCCTTATGGTGACGGGCGAAGCGAACCCAAGAGGATCGAATAACGACATCACTATTCTCAGGGCTTCCCTTTTCGTAGGCGTCTTGCCATCTGCTATGGTGGGGGCTATGCGCGCGAGGTTGAGGTTGAACGTCAGCTCGTCGGTGTTGATTTTCCATATCACACCCAGTACTCGTTCTGTTTGCTCTTCTGACTTGTAAAGCTCTCTATTGTCTATTGGGTCGTTTTCTCCGAGTGCTTCCAGTAGACACGGAGAGTTTGACTTCCACTGTTTTAGTTCGAAGTTGGCTTTCGAGTGAACCTCTCTAACGCTCTTCGTAATTCTGACTGCATCTTCTATGCTTCTGAAGCTGTCAAGGTAGTCATCAACATAGTGTTTCTGTACTATGGCGGCGGCGGCTTCCGGATGAGAGTCTTTGTGCTGTTTCGCGTTCAAGTCTTTTACGTATATTGCTGTAGATGGGGAACTTGACGCGCCGAATATCAGAGACGTCATTCTGTACTCCTCCGGAGGCTGGTTGTCTCTTCTATTTCCTCGCCACAGATAACGAAGTGCGTCGCGGTCTTCATTTCGTAACTTCACCTGCATGAACATTTCTTTGATGTCAGCCGTCACCGCGATCATGTGTTGCCGAAACCGCATGACAACACCAGGCAGCGACTGTAGAAGGTCAGGCCCCTTGAGCAGCATGTCATTGAGAGCCACCCCTCTGGTCTTCGCCGCGGCGTCGTGCACCACTCTGAGTTTCTCTGGTTTCATTGGATTAATGACTCCGAAGTGTGGTAGGTACCAGGTCTTCCCTTCCGGCTTCTGTGCTGGAGCTGGTTCAGCGTATCCTTTTGAGATAAGGGCTTCCATCTGTTCCGTGTACTTCTGGTTCAGCTTGGGATCTCGATCTAGCTTCTTTTCAATATTGAAGAGTCGTTTAAGCGAGTTGTCGTAGTTATCCGGTAGAGTGACGTCTTCTGTGCGCCAGAGCAAACCCGTTTCATACTTGCTGTCGTCTATCTTGATGGTGGTCTTCTCCAGTAGGCGTAACGCTCGCTCCTCCGGATCCGATTTCGGTTTCTTCGGCTGTAGGCAGAGTGCATCCATTTCGAAATATTGCTTCACGAGGCCTTCTAAGTTATCTTCTGAATCTTCTGTGACATGTGACACGAAATCGATTGTGTGTCCGATCGTACGGGTCTGGCTGCCATGTAGCACCCATCCCAGCGGAGTGAGGGAGGCCACCGGTTGATGTATGCTTCCTCTCTTCACCTCTGTAGTCAACAGGAGATGCCAGTTGTCTTGCCCTATTAGCACTCGTGGCTTCACGTTCGTGTACACGAGATATTCGCGTATGTCTTCTAAGTGCTTGCACGTGTCTACCATTTCCTTTGAAACGCGCTGCGATGAAACTTGGAGGTTATTCACAGTGCGCGCTTGAATTCGCTCTTCGTGATCGTTTAGTCCCCTTAGCTTGATGTTGACTCTTCGCGAGGCAGACTCCGAGGTTTTCATATCGTTGATTGTTTCTATTTTCAGAGGATCGATGGGTCCCGTCGCGCCGATGCTTTCGGCCACGGCGCTGTCTATCAATGTCACTGTTGACCCGTCGTCCATCAGTGCGTAGGTATCGAGAGCCCCCTTGGGTCCTACCACTTGCACTGGTATAATCTTTAGGTATGACTGTTTCCTCTTGATGGTCCACGCGGAGTTAATCACTTCTATACTATCTTGATCTTCTTTTTTATCTATACGTGTAGCTTTGTTGTAGTGCAGCATCCTGTGGTGGTAGTACTTGCACCCATCCAGTCCACACATCCTTGGCCGACAGCTGTGCGACTTGGTTCTATGGCGAAGACATCTAAAGCACAGGTGCTTGGCCTTGGCAGCGTCCCATCTACTGTTGGAATCCAAGTTCTTGAATTTTTCACAATTGACCACGGTGTGAGTTTCATCGGAGCATACGAGGCACTTGTTTGTGAAATTCTTTTCCGATGTCTCTCTCTTTTCCGTGACGCTGTTCACCTTCTGTGGTCTTCTTTGAAGAGTGACTTGTGCTACCTGTTCAGGTAGGGCATAAGGTCCACACAGCTCCGCTTCGCGCATAAGGAATTTTTCTATTTTCAACAAATCGGGTTCTTCCCTAGGTCGTAGCGCTGCGAAGTCGTAGTACCTATATCGAAGCGTAGGCGTAAATTTGTCCACAATAGTTTTCGAAATTTCTGGATTATACATGTAGTTTGCACAGTTCAAAGTCTTCAGTGTAGCCACCACATTAGAAATTTTCGTAGAAAATATACAGATGTCACGAGGAGAGTCGGTGAGCCGCGCTAGTCCACGAAGAGTTTCCATTTCCATTATAGCGATCGACTCTGGTCTTCCGAATCTTGACTCCAAGGTTTTCATGACGTCTGAAGGGTGTGCACTGGTGATGAGAAGGCCTTCTACAGCTTCTCGAGCTCTTCGTTTCAAGTTCCTCCGCAAACGGTTTGTATTTTCCACTGCTGTGAACGAATTTTCTGTTTCGTAGTACGCCGCACGAAACGGTAGCCATTCTTGATGAGATCCACTGAAGATGGGCAGTTCGATGAACTTGGGGCGCTGCGCTGCTCTAATGGCGTGGGTGATAGCCTCTGCTAGCTGAGCGACGCCGTTTGATTCTCCTGCCGGTATGCCGGCCGGAACACTCGGCGGCGCTCCCGCCGGTGGCTGTAGTTCACTGAAGTGACCCCGTTGCGCTTCTGGGTTCTTTCGTGACCCCGCCGCACCCTTGATTGGGTTGTGAGGCACTTCGGTGATCGCTAATACGGGGCACGGCTGTGGCGGCGGCAGCAGCGATGGCGGCGGCGGCGGCGGTGGCGGCGGCTGGTCTTGTAACCAATTATGCACAAATTCATTTGCTTCTATTCTCGAATGCACGGAGATGTCGTCCTCTTCATCTATTTCTTGATCTGAGTTCTCCGTTTCTAGAGTCGCGAGGCGCGCGGCTGCTAGTTCGACTTGAAGGCGTAGTAGTTCCTCCTTCGCCTTTGCTATTTTGAGCGTCTTGGATTTGCTATGAGTGGACGCCCCACCTATTCTCTTCTTGAGCGGGGGTCGCGCTGTCTGATGATCCATCGGCTCTTGATGTTTGACAGTTCCTTTTTCTATAACGTGACCACGTTCTATTTGCTTCTTTGTCGAAGTCTTCACACACTGTACTGTTGCGGCGGACGCGTCGGAAGCGGCTGGCTCCGTCCGGCGGGCGCTACGGGCGCCATCGCCGGATGGGCGAATGCACTCACGGACGCGGCGGACACGGGCGCGCTCCCGGCGGACACGGGCGCGGACGCGGTCACGGGCGCGGACGCGGACACGTGCGCGCTTCCGGCGGACACGGGCGCGGACGCGGTGGATGCGTGCGCAGACGCGGTGGACGCGATCGAGTTCTGAGGCGTCGGGGACCCAGCGTCCCACGAGTTGGTTTCAGAAGAAGAGGTGCCGTCGTCAGACTTCTTCGCCTTGCGACTGTCTTGACGCGTCTGTGGCATTTTCTTGATGACGATGAATTTTCACTGTTGCACTATTTCACCAGTTTCGCAGAGACGATCCGGCGAACGAAGGACCATTCAATGTACGGTATAGTACATTCACTATTTACTGGATTGCTCTGGACGAAACTGGGCGGGTTTTCTTCAATGAAACACTTCTTCAAGAACGCCTTTTTATTCTTCTATTGGTACCTCTTCTTATTACAATCTTCTCGGTGGTCGATTGGGAACTGTGTCGCTGTCGGCACAGTGCCCCGTATTTATACAAATTAATTCGGGCCCTCTAATTGGTGCATAATGATATCCAATTAGAGAGCCCATATAATAACCAATCAAATGTGTTTATCTATCTTTGTCTAACGTCTGCCCTCTCGCTCTATTAAAACGGGCTTTCTGATTGGTCGATGTTAGAGCGAGAGGGCCTATATACCTATTCTTTTTAAAACAAATTGGTCACGCGAGGCGTGTTTACAATATTTGTACTATTGCGCGACCTAAAAAATCAATGACTATACATTTTGCTTATTATAAACTATTGGTTATGCCGTCCGAGGCCAGGCGCGCCGCATGTTTGCGCGCGCGGACAACGGGCCGGACACGCACCTCCGCGGAATCGCCCCACATCGCGAACGGCCAACCCAAGGGCGTTCATTTCCTCTGCCCCGCGAGCTCCTCCTGGCCAACCCTGCAGGCGCAGGCACAGAAGGCGAAGACGAGCCAGACGACGCACCCACCGGACTAGACACTGTCCCGACGCAGGATTGCGACCATTTCGCGTCGCAAACCGCTCGGGACCCCCCTACCCTGACTTACACCGCCCCGCAGCAGGATAGTGGTGACTCATATCACCACGGTCCGCGCGGGGCCATCCCGGATTGACTCTATCCGGACTCTACATTTGGACCCATAGGCTGAAAAGCCTCAGCCCCGAAAGGGGCTGGAATATTCACCGGAGGAGAAAGTTCCTCCGCGCCCGACCCGGGTAATGAGCCTAGCTCGAGGCCCGTACCCTCAAATGGTCCGAAATAAGACCATTGAGACGACCATTATTGTTTGGTTATGCACGCTATGATCACTATTAATGTCTATTGTTACTGAGTCTATTATTACACACTATTTACACACTATAAATACACTATAAATTATATACACTATAAATCACTGTCCCGCACAGACACCATCTTTTAATACCTCAAAAACTAGGAATTTCATTTTTAACCAACGTTTTATTTAGTGCGTTTCGTTCACTTATTTTTTTTTTGATAAAATCCTTTTATTTTTTCCATTTTAATGGTATGTGGTACAAGACTCAAGAGTGATGCGGAAATGGACCATCTCCTTTGGAAATCTATAAAATTGCCAATTTTCAAAACTCCCGGAAAACTTTCCAGGTAAGCTATTTTTTCGGCCAAATGACTGTGCTATTTCATTTTCGAGCTATTTGTCTCCTTGCCTTCACAAGATATTGTTTATACTCCACACAGAGTCACAATCCAGCTGTAACTTGCCGCCAGTAGATTTAATTATAGACTCACAACGATCGGCGGCGGAGCTTTAGCGAGCTCGATGTTCACGAGGTCCGGGTCCGAGGACTCCTTCAGCTCCAGCGTGTACTCGCAGTTGGGCAGCAGGCCGCGGATCCTGGAAGTAAACCAGTAATGAGTTATGAAAAGCCCTTATTTTATATCATTACAATTCTTAATACTATGAATTTTTAAAAAAAATCATGAAATTTAAATTAAATACAAGTCGCCTCTTTAGCTCCCTCAAATCTTTCAAAATGTTCTTGTCGCGCACAGCAACGCATCCAAATCGGGCCGCTTACTTGTAAGATGTTCTCCATCTCTTCCTCTGACGTCCCCTCTTTCTTTTTCGTTGTGAATAAGGAAATGGGCTGGTCATATTTGTAGACAAGAAAACGAACGACGGACTAAGAGAGTAGACAGGAATCCTGTAACTCTTTCCATCGTATGTCTGTCTACGTATCCATCCTGTAACAGGATGATGTGGAGACCAAATGATGTTATATATCTAATTATTTATTTTATGTATAACTAACAATGACTTAAGTAAATTAACTCCTGACTGATCTGACTCCATCGTGACTGTAGGGTCAGTAGAGTAGGTGAGAGAGTTTGCGACGGCATCGCAGTCCGCACGTGCTCCGTGTCGACGCGCTCACCTGAAGTCCCCGGTGGGGGAGGTGGTGGCGTCCTGCTGCGGGCAGCGCGCCGCGTGCTCGGCGTGCGCGCGCGCTCGCACCGGCACGCGCGCCACGCCCACGCCGCCCAGCGACACGCAGCGCCCGTGCGCCGACCACGCCACGCGCACGCCCCTGCACACAAACACCGCGCGTACAGATCACACACACGTGCACACGCGGACGGGCCTACGCGCGACGCACACGCACTTGAACAGCAGCCGGTGCGTGCGCCCGTCGCCCACGGGCACGATGGAGTGCGGCGGCTCGAAGCGGTACTCCTTCATGTTGGGCTTGACGTAGTACTGCGCCGGCGACAGCGCGCCGAAGCGCAGCCGGCCCTCGGCGCCCGACGCCACGTTGCGCCGGAACGAGCCGCCGCTCACCGACACCAGCGCGCCCTGCAACCGACGCTCGTGTACAGAGGGCGCTCGCAGCCGAGGCAGCCCCCGCGCCGCGCGCATACCTCCAGCGGCGCGTCCGTGGCGGCGTCCACCAGCTGCACGGTGATCTCGGCCAGCTTGTGCGCCGCGATGTCGCCGTTGCCGTCGGGCTCGGCGAACACGTACGAGTCCTTCTCCGCCGACACGCTGTAGCGCCGCGCGGCGTCCAGCGGCCCGAAGCTGTACGCGCCGTCCTCGCCCGTCGTCACCACTAGGTTCTCGTCCTCTGCCGCAATGACACTCGTTAAGTTACTTGCCTACCCAGTTGCACAACGCGCGTCGCTTGTACATACCCCCTCCCTCGAGCGTGACCAGCACGCCGGCCACCGGCGGCACGATCCTGCCGCTGAGCGTGAGCGCCTTGGCCGCGCGCAGCACGAGCGCGTCCGAGCGGCACTGCGACGTGCCCACCAGCAGCTGCGGCCCGCGCGGCGCGAACAGCAGGTGCGACGACTGAGCCACTACGGTCAACGCTTCACCCTGGGAATGAGATAGTTATGCCACTGTCAAGTAATTATTGTCTTTCTAACACGAGCGAGTTTATGTGCTATAAGACGGGCGATATAATGGCTAATTACTCGCATGCAATACTTTTCACGATCACAAAACACACATCACATCCTATGGCCAGCATCTCTGTGTGACACTGTATTTTCTTGGTGCACGCATTGACATAGTAATACTATGGACTTCGGGTCAGCGCTAAAAAGTGTCCGAACCAAAAGAGAGCCAAAACGCGAAAAAGATTTCTAATCGCATTCAGTCTCATATTAGCTTACTGAGGGAATACACGTCAATAATGTTTTAGAACAACGACTGCATAGAGTTATTTTGTTGTTTAATATTTAAATTTTTTCATTATTTAATTTTTGAATTGAATATAATTTTAAGTAATATTTTTTTTACTTTTTATTAACTTTTTGAATATTAATCAAAAAGTTTTACCATAATGGTAAAATGGAGCCCTTCCGTCCGTCCGTCCGTCGGTCCGTACTTTACGCCCGATTATTTTGATAACTATAAGAATTATCTACATGGAATTTGGAACAGTTATTTAAAACAGCCTTTGACCTAACGTCACTGTTGTAAAAAATATATTAGTTGGTACTAGATTTATCCCAGCGTATAGAGGTCACTGATACATTTAAAGTTTGCTGTGAATATAATATACAGATTAAAGATGCCAAAAAAATTCAAAGCTACCGACTCCACACCATTTATGTTGACCTATTTTCACGAGAAGCTGCCATGTCAAAAAAAAAAGGCTGCCATGGCAACCGTCAGTCAAAGCTGATTACTTATTGCAAGCAATTAGACCATTGCAAAATAGACTGTATAACAATTATATAAGACATATATTACAATGTTTTAGTTTGTAGTATATATAAGATATCTCGGGACACTGCATTACACCCGAAGTCTATACTAACTATTAATAAATGATATAAAACTGCTATTACAACACCCTTTGGTTACATTAGTACAAACACTAAGCGAACGCGCTGTGCTCGCAATATCGGTATTTTAACTATGAAAAACAAACTAGTCCTACCTCTGCCAGGTACACCGTATGCTCGTACTCAGAGCCCTCGCCCGTCTGCTGCGCCTGCAGCGGCACGAGCTGGTCGGGGCGGCCCTCGGCGCGCAGCTGCAGCACCACGTCCGTGGCGGGCTCGGCCAGCTCAGACAGGATCTGGATGCGCGCCGCGTGCGCCACGGCCACGAACGACACGCTCTGAAAAATTATATC
Organism: Mycalesis mineus; assembly: GCA_034621355.1. Taxonomy (NCBI): domain Eukaryota; kingdom Metazoa; phylum Arthropoda; class Insecta; order Lepidoptera; family Nymphalidae; genus Mycalesis; species Mycalesis mineus. The sequence goes on from CM067881.1 coordinate 598,167, forward strand.
ATCAATCAAGCGGGTACTGTCAGCACGCCGCTGGCGGTGGTGCTCTTGTACTCCAACTGGTGTAGTATGCTTACCGGCACGTGTTCAGTATTCATGTCCACGGTGATCTCCGGCGGCTGCACGAGGTGGCAGCCCCGAGGGGTCAGCGTGTACTGGTCGGCCAGCGGCACGCACTGGCGACTCGGCCCGGCGGGCACTGTCAGCACGCCGCTGGCGGTGGTGCTCTTGTACTCCAACTGGTGTAGTATGCTTACCGGCACGTGTTCAGTATTCATGTCGACAGTGATCTCCGGCGGCTGCACGAGGTGGCAGCCCCGAGGGGTCAGCGTGTACTGGTCGGCCAGCGGCACGCACTGGCGACTCGGCCCGGCGGGCACTGTCAGCACGCCGCTGGCGGTGGTGCTCTTGTACTCCAACTGGTGTAGTATGCTTACCGGCACGTGTTCAGTATTCATGTCGACAGTGATCTCCGGCGGCTGCACGAGGTGGCAGCCCCGAGGGGTCAGCGTGTACTGGTCGGCCAGCGGCACGCACTGGCGACTCGGCCCGGCGGGCACTGTCAGCACGCCGCTGGCGGTGGTGCTCTTGTACTCCAACTGGTGTAGTATGCTTACCGGCACGTGTTCAGTATTCATGTCGACAGTGATCTCCGGCGGCTGCACGAGGTGGCAGCCCCGAGGGGTCAGCGTGTACTGGTCGGCCAGCGGCACGCACTGGCGACTCGGCCCGGCGGGCACTGTCAGCACGCCGCTGGCGGTGGTGCTCTTGTACTCCAACTGGTGTAGTATGCTTACCGGCACGTGTTCAGTATTCATGTCCACGGTGATCTCCGGCGGCTGCACGAGGTGGCAGCCCCGAGGGGTCAGCGTGTACTGGTCGGCCAGCGGCACGCACTGGCGACTCGGCCCGGCGGGCACTGTCAGCACGCCGCTGGCGGTGGTGCTCTTGTACTCCAACTGGTGTAGTATGCTTACCGGCACGTGTTCAGTATTCATGTCGACAGTGATCTCCGGCGGCTGCACGAGGTGGCAGCCCCGAGGGGTCAGCGTGTACTGGTCGGCCAGCGGCACGCACTGGCGACTCGGCCCGGCGGGCACTGTCAGCACGCCGCTGGCGGTGGTGCTCTTGTACTCCAACTGGTGTAGTATGCTTACCGGCACGTGTTCAGTATTCATGTCGACAGTGATCTCCGGCGGCTGCACGAGGTGGCAGCCCCGAGGGGTCAGCGTGTACTGGTCGGCCAGCGGCACGCACTGGCGACTCGGCCCGGCGGGCACTGTCAGCACGCCGCTGGCGGTGGTGCTCTTGTACTCCAACTGGTGTAGTATGCTTACCGGCACGTGTTCAGTATTCATGTCGACAGTGATCTCCGGCGGCTGCACGAGGTGGCAGCCCCGAGGGGTCAGCGTGTACTGGTCGGCCAGCGGCACGCACTGGCGACTCGGCCCGGCGGGCACTGTCAGCACGCCGCTGGCGGTGGTGCTCTTGTACTCCAACTGGTGTAGTATGCTTACCGGCACGTGTTCAGTATTCATGTCGACAGTGATCTCCGGCGGCTGCACGAGGTGGCAGCCCCGAGGGGTCAGCGTGTACTGGTCGGCCAGCGGCACGCACTGGCGACTCGGCCCGGCGGGCACTGTCAGCACGCCGCTGGCGGTGGTGCTCTTGTACTCCAACTGGTGTAGTATGCTTACCGGCACGTGTTCAGTATTCATGTCGACAGTGATCTCCGGCGGCTGCACGAGGTGGCAGCCCCGAGGGGTCAGCGTGTACTGGTCGGCCAGCGGCACGCACTGGCGACTCGGCCCGGCGGGCACTGTCAGCACGCCGCTGGCCGTGGTGCTCTTGTACTCCAACTGGTGTAGTATGCTTACCGGCACGTGTTCAGTATTCATGTCGACGGTGATCTCCGGCGGCTGCACGAGGTGGCAGCCCCGAGGGGTCAGCGTGTACTGGTCGGCCAGCGGCACGCACTGGCGACTCGGCCCGGCGGGCACTGTCAGCACGCCGCTGGCCGTGGTGCTCTTGTACTCCAACTGGTGTAGTATGCTTACCGGCACGTGTTCAGTATTCATGTCGACGGTGATCTCCGGCGGCTGCACGAGGTGGCAGCCCCGAGGGGTCAGCGTGTACTGGTCGGCCAGCGGCACGCACTGGCGACTCGGCCCGGCGGGCACTGTCAGCACGCCGCTGGCGGTGGTGCTCTTGTACTCCAACTGGTGTAGTATGCTTACCGGCACGTGTTCAGTATTCATGTCGACGGTGATCTCCGGCGGCTGCACGAGGTGGCAGCCCCGAGGGGTCAGCGTGTACTGGTCGGCCAGCGGCACGCACTGGCGACTCGGCCCGGCAGGCACTGTCAGCACGCCGCTGGCGGTGGTGCTCTTGTACTCCAGCTGCATGCGGTGCGTGGCGGTGATGCGCAGCGCCAGGCCGTGCAGCTCGAAGTCGGGCACGGGCGGCAGCTCCTGCGCCACGGCCACGTTGTGCGCCGCCTCCGTCCAGCACAGCCGCTCCGCAGGCACCGACACCTCCACGCTGCCCGGCACCACCTCCTCGAATGTGTACTCGCCGTCTGTCACATACAACATTGACATTGGTTATTATTATATTTTTAGCAATCAAAAAAGGATTTTATTAAAAAAAAAAAATCATTGTCGGCCAATGTAATTAACATGTTGTCAGATATCATGAAATCAATTTAAAAGACAAATGGTTATTATTTACGGTAATGAAGCCAAATACTTTCCCAAACTAAACGATCACCTCAAAACTTTTCATAGATCAAACCCAACAACTTCACTCACTGACGACGGGCGCGTGTCGGGGCGGGCCCGCGTAGTTCCCGTCCGCGGCCAGGGGGCGCAGCGCCACGCTCAGCCCCGCGCAGTGCTCGCCGCACAGCACGCGGCCGCGCACGCGCGCGCGCACCTGGCTGAACGCCACGCCGCGCACCTCCGCGCGCCCCACCGACACCTGCCGCTCCTCCGGGTAGAACCTGGCAAATGTTGTGAACATCTCACATCAGAGGAGCCACTGTTGGGGGCTTTAATATTTATTTATTCACCAACACCCTAAATGATAAGATTATGAACAACTCTACATTATAAGATTGAGGGAACACCGAGAATGGAAGCTGGTTCCACAGCTTATAAATGTGTGGCAGAAAAGTTCAAAAAAATATTGTAGTGTTATTCCAGGCATACAGATGGTGAGGATGGAATTTGATTCTGCGACGTGAGGAACCGGCAGAGAATCCAGACGGTGGTATTGTACTGGCTTCAGAATACTCCCCATAATATAGTATATAAAACACACAAAGGGAACCGAACTCAAGACTATTAGTTAACTTGGGAGTGTCAATCTGTCATTTTGCACCCGGTCAAATGGAAGGAGTTGGTATTGGTTGTTAACTGTTAAGTTATTGTTATTGTATTGTCTTGTGTCTATTTTTTTTTTTTTAGGAGAGGTGCTCTTGAACTCGGAAATCATAATCGATTCCCAAGTCAAAAAGCACCTTGCTCCATTTCCAACCCCAATTTAACATCTGCAAAACGGAAAACACTCGCGGCCTTTGCAGATGTTTTGCAGTCAATGTCCAATCTGTCCACAGGCAAATGATAATGTCTGCTATTTTTTCAAGACTAAAGGATAAAAAAAGGAATGTCTGGCAGAAAAGTCGTCATTTACAAAGATAAGTATTACAGAAAAATATGTTATACTAACTGCAATCCCTCCCTCTGCTCCCGCTCGCTCACTTGCACCGCAGCTGCGTACACGCCGGGCTGCAGGAACGTGCACCACTTGCCTGCGACAGAAACACAACTGGAGCGGTCACGGGCCGCGGCGATGCGAGCGAGTTGTTCTGTATCGTCCAGCCCCACAAGGGGAGAATGCATATAATGGGGCATGGGGCGAAACGAACGAACTACTTGTAGGGACTCATAAAAATCTATCACCATCACATTCATTTTCAAAGCAGTTATTTTTATAAAAAGGGGAACACTTGACAATATCTTATATTTGAAACAAAAATCAAATCAAATCCACTTTATTGCGAACATAGGTACAAGTAGGTGTTATAAAATTAAAAATAAACAATCATTAAAATATTTTTAAATTTCAAATACACTATTTAGAAATATTTTGTATTTTTATTTTATTATATATTTTACATGCAAGATTGTAATTAGTATTTTAATTACAATAAAGCATGTATTTTTAACCGACGAAAAAAATTGAGGATCGTCCCATATTGATATTTTTTTTATTAGAAAGAGCACTGTGGTGTCGGGCGTTTAAATAATAACACAACCGATCGTGATTAAAGTATGTTTATTACTACTCTTAAGCTATTACAGTACTTCTATTTATATTACTCCACTACATCATCGGGGTAAATTTAAAAAAAAAATGTCAAATACGATTTTTTTTTTTTTTTTTTTTTTTTTTTTTTTTTTTTTTTTTTTTTTTTAACATACATGTATCTGCATAAAATGCCGAATAAAATATTATATTACTGATAAACTTTTTTTTTTTTTTTTTTTTTTTAATTTCTTATTTCCTAAAACTTATAATTAATTAGTTAACACATTCATATCATAATCATATTTTAAGGTGTAAGTATAAAGTGTTTACAAGTTAAAGGAATGACACTGTCATCGTGCCTTGATAATGAAATATAATATTGTTAACACAGGCTTGAAATACAATACCGCTAGGTAGTAGCTAGCTATAATAATGGATAGGTATCTATCGTAACTAACGCTAAACACTTAATACTAGGTTACGTATGGTTTTGTTCTGTTTTTGTGGACACTATCTACTTTTCCGTCTTTTTCAACAGTAACGTTAGGTCCATTTTCACTTATTACTTTATAGGGTCCTTTATATAGCATATCTAATTTTTTACCAGTTTCATTCTTGATTAAAATTAAATCACCTCTTTGATACTTGATCGAATTACACTTTTTATCCCATACATCTTTCCTTTTCAATTTACTTAAAACTAAGTTTTTATGCGCTTCCTTCCATGCTAACTGTAACCTATACCTAAGCTCTAGTGCATAATTATCTGGATTGTAGAGTGGCTTTACCACATTATCTCTTAAATTACTAGGCAAGTTACAACTATTGCCAAATACGAGTTCGTACGGCGTATACTTAGTCTGAGTATGGACAGTAGTGTTGAATGAAAAACACCAAAACTGAAGCCACTGACTCCATGTCTCTTGATGTCCATCACATAAAGTTCGTAAGAAGGCAGCGAGGTGTTTATGAGTATTTTCCAAGGAGCCTATCGACTCATGATGATAAGCTGTCGAGCTTACCTTTTCAATTTTAAGTAGCTTGCACACCTCTTTCATCGTTTCTGACTGAAATTCCGTTCCTCGATCTGTCGCGATAACTCTGGGAAGTCCGTACCTTAATATGAAGTTATTGACAAAAGATTTTGCCACACTTACCGTGTCTTTACGTTGTAAGGGATACGCCTCGACGTATTTACTCAGCTCGCATTGTAAACTTAAAATATAAACATTATTGTCTATGTCTTTATCTAAAGGACCTATGATATCTAAGTATATTTTTTCAAAAGCTTCCGATGCTGTCGTCGTCACGACCATCGGTTCCACTATATTTCTAGAATACTTACTAGTTTGGCACTTGGCACACTTGCTTACGTATTTCCGCACATCGGATTCCATACCAGGCCAAAAGTACTTACCTTTTATATTGTTGATCATGCGTTGTACACCCGCATGCCCACTCGTAGGTAGTAGATGATAATCATGTAGTATGCATATCTTTTCTTCATCATTGAGGACTCGTTTTATACCTTTTAATATATTTAATTGCGGTCCGGACCATTTTTCTCTACTTTTTATTTCATTTATTAGTTGCTTTAAAAATTCTACGTTTCTTTCATCTTTAATTATACATAGTCGTTCAATATTCAATTCATTACAAAATTCCTTCAATAAATTCGCAAATTCGACTCGCGTAAAATGCGACATATAATTGAGGTTTATGTAAATTGAATGAGTCGAGACCTCATACGCTAAACATTCTTTTTCATAAGTTAGAGTTTTCTTAGTTAACTGACTTCCTTGAATAAATTTCAACTCTACGTAGTCACTCGGTTTCCTTAGTATCTCTGCGATTCTCGGTTGGCCAGACCTTGATTCGGCAGGTATACAAGGATCCCTTGTGTCTGTGCTTTTATTCACCTCCTCTTTGCATAACTTAGCTTTCTGTGCTCTCGTCATAACCAAACTAACTTTACTATTTAATGATTTCAATTCTTCCGAACTTATGGTCACCCTACTTAAAGCATCTGCCACGTTATCACTGCCTTTTATGTACTCGATTTTAAAGTCGTATTCTTCCAACTGTAATCTGAACTTTAAAAGTCTCGTTGACGGATCTTTCATACTAAATAGATAAATTAAAGGTTTATGATCGGTCTTGATGACAAATTGTTTTCCGTATAGGTATGGTCTAAAATGTTTTATGCTCCAAACTATTGCCAAAAGTTCTTTCTGAATAATTGGATAATTTAGCTCCGCTTTATTTAGAGGTCTGCTAGCATATGCTACAGGTTTTAAATTTTTATTACACAATACTGATCCGATAGCTATGCCTGACGCGTCTGTTTGGAGAACAAAGGTGTTAGTATGTGAAAAATCTGGATATTGTAAGATTGGGGGTGTAGTTAATTTGTGTTTCAAAGTTTCAAAGCTGTTTTGACATTCTTTAGTCCATAAGAATTTTACATTTTTTCGACATAATTTATTCAATGGTAAAGTGATTTCGGAAAAATGAGGTATAAACTTTCTGTAATAGTTGCAGAACGCTACAAATCGCCTAGCTTCGTCCGAATTTGTTGGTACCGGATAATGTTGTAATACTCTAGTTTTCTCTGGATCGGGCAGAACTCCATTAGCTGACACCACGTGTCCTAAATATAATAACTGTCTTTTCATAAATTCGCACTTATGTGGGTTGAGTTTAAGGTTCATTGTTCGAAGACGCTCAAAGACATCCATTAAATTTTTATTATGAATCTCCATATTTCTTCCAAAAACTATTAGATCATCGCAGTAAATAAAACATTTTTCATAGGTTAGACCTGACATTGCGATGGACATAACCCTCGAGAAGGCATTAGGACTAATTTTTAAACCCATGGCTAATCGCTTCATTCTGTATTGCCCAGTACTTGTGCCAAAGCTAGTGATATTCCTACATTCGGGTTTTAAACTAACTTGATAAAATCCTTGATACAAATCCAAATGGGTGAAATAAATACTTCCGGACAGAGAGTCTAATATCTCAGTTATGTTGGGTAAGGGAAATTTATCGTCCTGTATCGAATCATTAACTTTTCTGTAATCTATTACTAAACGCCATTTTTTGTTACCTTCTGACTTTTTAGGCACTAATAGTATTGGACTATTCCATTCGCTATTAGAGGGTTCTATTATGTCGTCATCGAGCATCCGTTGCACTTGTTTATTAATTTCTTGTTTCGATGACTGTGGAAGCCGATAAGGTTTTGTATACACGGGTTTGGTATTAGGTTTCACCATAATCGACTGTTCTACGACGTTCGCTGTACCTAACCTGTCACCTTCCAAGAAAAATATGTCGGAATACTTGGCACATATTATTTGTAGTGATTTTCTATCGTTAGAATCTAAATGATTTAGTTTTAATTCTGTTAATAGTTTCTTTACACGACTAACATCTTTTTGAGACTGGCTAAATGAACATAAATCGTAGTTTTCTAAATAATCAATATCTCCCGACTGAATAATGTTAGATTTGAGAATTTTCATTGGTTTTTCGCCCGTATTCAATATCTTTACTGGTATTTTTCCCCTAATTGGCTTTACGATGCAACCTGCTAAAAATATGTTTTCATGTAACTGTTTCGGATATATAACACTATCTTTATATACATTTTTACTGATACTCAAATAATGAATTGATTCGCTACGTGATGGAACCGTTAAATATTCTTCTGATACTACATCTTTACTAGTACATTTACTTATTTGTAAGGTACATGTTTCATAATGCTCTAAATGTAATGTGAGTCGGTTCGTAGGTAAGTCTATGTTTGCATTATAAGTTCTAAGAAAGTCTAAACCGATAATACCGTCCGCTCCGCATGGAACGTGATCGAATAGGTATAACTTGTGACGAAATGTAAAACCGTTTGCTGACTGCAATGGAATATACGCGAAACATTTCGATTTTATTTTTCCACCTATACCTTTTATGATTGTATTACTGTCATATTTTATTATGTTACTTTGAATGATTTGACTGTTAATGATAGATAAAGATGCACCAGTATCTAATAAAAACTTACATTTTCGATTGCCGCAGAACAGATAGATGAAATCCAACCCTTCACATATGAATGCATAGTTAGGCTCGAAAAAACTCTGCCAAATTTAGATCTTCTTCCTTCTGCTCGGACTCTGTGACGTAGGCATTGCCTTTGCGATAATAATTATTATTTGAGTTACCTCTATAAAATCTTACGTTATTCCTCGGATATCGGGACTGATTGTAATTCCTTGTTGGTGCCGTATTACTTTGATAATTATAGCGACTTATATTGGGCTGATTGTGTCCTCTCTTAACCTGGGATATGGGTTGATACGTACCTCCTCGCGAAGGTGTATAGCCGCGGTAAAACTGTCGTCCGCGATTGTACCTGGGGTAACGATAATATGTTTGATTTCTGTTACCTTGTGAGTAGGAGTATACTGCTGTTTGGGACGAAGACCCGGGGCTTGCCAGCTCCTCGTCTTCCGCTGCGCGCACAGCATCCTTCAGCGCGCTGTAGTTTCTAGCTGATATTATTGTACTCAGCCGCCGATTTCGAAGACCATCTGAAAATCTTTTTATTGCCAACTGTTCGTTTAAAGGTCTCAATATTTCGCGTGCTTTTTCATTTTCGCCAGCTTGTGTTATAGTGAGCCCTATAAAAAGTTCCTCCAACTTTTCCCCATATTTGCTAATGGACATATTATTTTGAGATAAGTTATTTATCTGTGATAGCAAGGAATTGGCTGATTTCTTAGTTAGCAAATATTTCTTTATATCTAATAATAAACTTTCAATTGTAGAATATTCGGGATTCAGCTTCAACTTAGCTGTTTTAGATAATCTTGTTTTCAAAACAAATGAAATCAACAATTTCTTGCTCTCCTCACCTTTTAAACAGTTACTATACATCTCGATGCCATCTATAATTTGCTCAATATTTTCTTGCCTACCATCCATTAAAGGAATCAACGTACTCGCGGTTTTTAAATCAAAGTTATCCATTTTTTGTACAATTTCTATAGGACCTACTTGCATATAATTAACAATTTTCTTATAAGTTTCCTCAATCGCTTCACAAGTTAATTCTATATCTGATGACTTTGTTAAGTGCAAAGTTTTTATATGTAATCTATAATCCTTATATAATGCAATAACATTTTCAAATTTTTGCTGGCCTAACTTTTCTTGTCGCCTTTTAGGTCCCAACTTTCTAATGCTCTCACTTTCACATATAAGATAATTATAAATCTCTAGTAACCTATCCATACACTATTATATTTATATAACTAATACATCAATACTAATATAACTAATACATCAATACCCATTATTTTATTTTTATTTTCACTTTCACTTTTTTTCTTTTCTCACTTTTTTTTTTTTTTTTTTTTTCACTTCACTGTTGTACTTCTGGATTAGGTGGGTCGCGGACCGCCGGTTGATGCCCGGACCAACGCGCCCGTATCCTTCTAAAAGCTTCCTCCCGTAGCTCCTGTCTCACCAGCCCGGTGTGGCATTTTTTATATTTTTTTAAGCCAATATAAATTATGGCTAGCGCACAAACTCCCAGAATTGAGGCTATCAATATGTTGCTAGTTGTTACCTCTGTGTTGTTGCCGTCTTGTATCACTACCTCTTTGTTTTGGCATTCACACTTTGCGCATTTGTTGCCCATAATTTTTATAATTTATATTTCCTTCGCTGCACATGTACCCCTGACAATTGACTTATTAATTTTATTCATCGTAAAAGTCTAGATTCGAACACCGAGGCACACACGAATGCCCCGCGTCAGCATTATTCGCCGGACATTGGACACCTCGCTGTCACGGTCGCCATGTGGTGTCGGGCGTTTAAATAATAACACAACCGATCGTGATTAAAGTATGTTTATTACTACTCTTAAGCTATTACAGTACTTCTATTTATATTACTCCACTACAGCACACTTCTAAAGCGGACTGCTCACTCCGCCCGCTGTCACCACCACCGGCAACTCTACACCACACTCACCGTCGGCGGCGGCCTGCACGCGCTGGTCGGGCGCCTTGCGGTCCATCGCGCGCAGCAGCACGGAGCGCGGCTCCGGCGGGGACAGCTCCCCGCACACCCGCCACCGCGCGGCCACGGCGCGCAGCGGACTGCTCACTCCGCCCGCTGTCACCACCACCGGCAACTCTACACCACACTCACCGTCGGCGGCGGCCTGCACGCGCTGGTCGGGCGCCTTGCGGTCCGTCGCGCGCAGCAGCACGGAGCGCGGCTCCGGCGGGGACAGCTCCCCGCACACCCGCCACCGCGCGGCCACGGCGCGCAGCGGACTGCTCACTCCGCCCGCTGTCACCACCACCGGCAACTCTACACCACACTCACCGTCGGCGGCGGCCTGCACGCGCTGGTCGGGCGCCTTGCGGTCCGTCGCGCGCAGCAGCACGGAGCGCGGCTCCGGCGGGGACAGCTCCCCGCACACCCGCCACCGCGCGGCCACGGCGCGCAGCGGACTGCTCACTCCGCCCGCTGTCACCACCACCGGCAACTCTACACCACACTCACCGTCGGCGGCGGCCTGCACGCGCTGGTCGGGCGCCTTGCGGTCCGTCGCGCGCAGCAGCACGGAGCGCGGCTCCGGCGGGGACAGCTCCCCGCACACCCGCCACCGCGCGGCCACGGCGCGCAGCGGACTGCTCACTCCGCCCGCTGTCACCACCACCGGCAACTCTACACCACACTCACCGTCGGCGGCGGCCTGCACGCGCTGGTCGGGCGCCTTGCGGTCCGTCGCGCGCAGCGGCACGCGCTGGTCGGGCGCCTTGCGGTCCGTCGCGCGCAGCAGCACGGAGCGCGGCTCCGGCGGGGACAGCTCCCCGCACACCCGCCACCGCGCGGCCACGGCGCGCAGCGGACTGCTCACTCCGCCCGCTGTCACCACCACCGGCAACTCTACACCACACTCACCGTCGGCGGCGGCCTGCACGCGCTGGTCGGGCGCCTTGCGGTCCGTCGCGCGCAGCAGCACGGAGCGCGGCTCCGGCGGGGACAGCTCCCCGCACACCCGCCACCGCGCGGCCACGGCGCGCAGCGGACTGCACACTCCGCCCGCTGTCACCACCACCGGCAACTCTACACCACACTCACCGTCGGCGGCGGCCTGCACGCGCTGGTCGGGCGCCTTGCGGTCCATCGCGCGCAGCAGCACGGAGCGCGGCTCCGGCGGGGACAGCTCCCCGCACACCCGCCACCGCGCGGCCACGGCGCGCAGCGGACTGCTCACTCCGCCCGCTGTCACCACCACCGGCAACTCTACACCACACTCACCGTCGGCGGCGGCCTGCACGCGCTGGTCGGGCGCCTTGCGGTCCGTCGCGCGCAGCAGCACGGAGCGCGGCTCCGGCGGGGACAGCTCCCCGCACACCCGCCACCGCGCGGCCACGGCGCGCAGCGGACTGCTCACTCCGCCCGCTGTCACCACCACCGGCAACTCTACACCACACTCACCGTCGGCGGCGGCCTGCACGCGCTGGTCGGGCGCCTTGCGGTCCGTCGCGCGCAGCAGCACGGAGCGCGGCTCCGGCGGGGACAGCTCCCCGCACACCCGCCACCGCGCGGCCACGGCGCGCAGCGGACTGCTCACTCCGCCCGCTGTCACCACCACACCACCACCGGCAACTCTACACCACACTCACCGTCGGCGGCGGCCTGCACGCGCTGGTCGGGCGCCTTGCGGTCCGTCGCGCGCAGCAGCACGGAGCGCGGCTCCGGCGGGGACAGCTCCCCGCACACCCGCCACCGCGCGGCCACGGCGCGCAGCGGACTGCTCACTCCGCCCGCTGTCACCACCACCGGCAACTCTACACCACACTCACCGTCGGCGGCGGCCTGCACGCGCTGGTCGGGCGCCTTGCGGTCCGTCGCGCGCAGCAGCACGGAGCGCGGCTCCGGCGGGGACAGCTCCCCGCACACCCGCCACCGCGCGGCCACGGCGCGCAGCGGACTGCTCACTCCGCCCGCTGTCACCACCACTGGCAACTCGTCGAACTCGCACTGTTCTGCATGTTCAACGGTTATCATTATATATTGCAATTGACACAACGATGTAATATAAATGCAAGTAGAACATGAACTCCTCACCGTGTTGGAAGGTGAGCGCGAAGGTGCCGGGCTGCAGGCCGCCGAGCGTGAACTTGCCGGCCGCGTCCGTGGTGCCGACGGGCTCGCCGCCCCGCAGCACGCGCGCGCCCGCGATGCCGCCGCCGCCCTCACTCACCAGAACACTACCCAGCGCGCTGAACCCGCTTATCTGACCCGAGAGATATTACTTTAAATCAATTCTTAGACATAATGTTAACCAATATGAAATTCAGCAAAAGAATATCTATCCATCAATCGAGAAACTGCCTATGCACTTGCGAACATACGTGTGTAAACGCCTTATTTTATTATCATCATTGACAGCCGATGGACATGGCCTACGTCCACCGATGGACATGGCCTACGTCCACTGCTGAACATAGGCCTTTTTAGGGCCTTCCAAACACAATGATCTTGGGCCGCCTGTGATCCCAACAACACATTTAATGCGTCCAACACTGCTTGGGATTTCCGTTACGGAAACGTCGAAACACACTATCAATTTATAGTATGTTTCGACAGCGTAAATAGTACTTACTAAAAACTGTAAAGTCCTTAAAATTTAGGTCTCGCAATAGTATAAAACTTGTAAATACGACTTAGTTTAACTGTTTCTTTAATAAAGGATAGCTACATCGGCCCTTTCGCTCTAACATCCGTTTGGTCGACAGTCCCATCACCAATCGGAAAGCCTGTTTTTGTAGAGCGAGAGGGCAAACATTAGATTGAGATAGGAAATGAGTTTTAATTGGTTATTATTTAGGCTCTCTAATTGGAAATAATTATATACCAATTAGAGGGCCCGAATTATTTGAAAAATATATATATATAAGGCACCGCGCCGATAGCGACACAGTTCCCAGTCGACTATCCGACAGAATGTAAATAGAAGCGATGCCAATAGAGGAATAAACGGAGTTCAAAGAAGGGATGTTTCATTGAGAAGAAAACCCCCGACCCGCCAGAGCAATCCAGCGATAGTAAATGTACCATACACTTGTCATATACTAACAATTATAAAATTACCTCAAAAGCATTCTTGATGTACAAGCTATCATGTTTGACAGTGAAGGGCACTGCATCTGGCTTTATGTGGTAAGTGATAGTTGCTTGTCCCGGAGATTTGGCCAGGGCCAGCAGCTTGTACTCTCCGGCTGGCACCAGTCCGAACTTGAACTCCCCTGCAGCATTGGTGACAGAGTAGCAGATGGGGGAATCTGGTACACCTTGCAGCAGAGCCGTTGTGCACCCTTCAACACGGAACTTGGGGTTCTCCTATATAAACAAGCAGCAGTCAAATACAAGTAACCAATTGTGATCAACAACATCCTTTTGTAATTAATCTATACTTGTTTTGTCCATTTTCCTATCTATACTAATAATAAAATTGTAAAATAGGCATATTTTGTTTGTTCCGTCGTTGCTAAGCAGCCGTATTTACGTCTGGTATCTGAAGATATTGAATAGATTTTAGTTACTATAGTTTGCATGAAAATCCTTAATTATTGAATTGAATTTCTGTGTCTGTCTCTTTGTCGCGATTAATCTCTGACTGGATTTTTCGACGCTCGTTTACTAATATTATAAGTAACAGGCAATTTTCATTTTAGTAATTCTAATAATTTCACACAGACAAAGTCACTGGTGCACGCTAATCTAAAATAAAACCTGCTCTTTACTAGAGCCCAGAACTGAGACGCAGGAGGTTTAAAAATTTCATTCATCAGTATGTGCTCATGTAAATGCTAATGTTTTGGATACTGTTTCATATTTGTAACAAAGTTTTATTGACCTCCACAGACACACACAGACAGAGACAGAGAACTTGTACGTTCAAAACTCAACAAACATTACCTACCTCTATAGAATAAAGTAGAACAGTAATCCCAGCGATAGGACTGCCAAAGGATGAAACTGATCCAGTGACGTCATACCCCTTCACACTGAGGGATCCCTGAGGCAGGACAGTGTTCCCTTCCTTCACTTGCACCACAGTCTGAGCTGGCTCCAGCTTCCACCTGACAATCATAATAATTAACTTCTATTTCTACATGGTGGACCTACACTTCATACTAGGAGGGATGCCTGCCCTGCAGTGGACCGTTAATAGGCTGATCATGACAGGTGCATCCCAGTACTACTCCCTAATTATAGTTTTATAGAACTGTTTACACACCATATTAAGAGTTTAGTGTCCCATTAGTTCAATATAGAACTAACGGGACAAAATTAAAGAAATGTCAATATCAACATCTTGTTTGTATGTTACATATAAAATACCTAGTTTCATAAGTATAATATGGAATCTCTTTTTTTTTGCAATAATAAATGTCCACTTAAATTTCTATAACTATTCTATAAGTATGGTATGGGGTACTACTGGGATGCACCCATCATGACGATGGTGATGATACTTCTAATAACTTATCAAACTTTTGATAAGCTTAACATTTGAAAGGTGAACTGAATCTAATACATGTAGATCCTTAACACAATATTTTGGGATTGTCATACCTATACACCCTTATACTTAAATTTTAAAAATAAATTTGTAATTTGCCAATTTCAAATCGCAATCAAGTAAAATTAAAATACAATTTTAAAAATTTTGTATGTGCAAACCAAATTAAACTAGTAGTATGTGTATTGACAACAAGGTTACCTAACTTACACAATTTTAGTTATATTTCAATAATTGATAGATATTATATTTTAGGGGTAAGAGTTACCAAGATTAGACTTACCTAGGGTGTGAAGCCTTAACAATATATTTCCCCGGTATAACAGGAGTGAAATGAAAATCTCCACCCACAGTTGTGACTGTATTCCTAACATCCCCTTTCTCATTAACCAACTGTATGTTTATCCCACTGGGTCCTTGTTTCTGACCGGCTGTGATCACACGCCCAGTGATGCCTATAACATATTATTGGTATCTGATTTACACTAACATGAAAAATAAATATTTAAATTGCTTACACATTTCAAATCATAGAATACAGTGTAAACTCCATCTAACATCCCTCAAATTAACAACAAGCTCCCTAAAGCATCTAAATCAATTGGCTTTGGTTGATTCAGCTTGTTTTCTACAATGATACTCTACATAGTATTACATTCTCAATAATGGCCACAATTGAGTAAAGTGTTTTTAGTAATTTTTTTGTTGCTTTACTATCTGCAACAACTGTCAGCATCATGCATACTGAACTTTCTGAGAAATTCGTTCTTTTTTTACGTATTGGGATTGCTTGCATATGTAGACTTTGGTTGACTATGACCAATAAGTAGGTGTCATTGAAAATTTTACAAAATGACTGGTGCAGCAAACAATGTCAGACTAAAATAATAGACTATACACATTAATAACAATAATCTGAATATAAAATACACAGTCCCTTCAGTGTTGTTATATAGAATTTATACTATATATATAAAACTGACTGTGCAGATATAATACTAGATGTGCCATTTTGCATGGCACATCTAGTGTTATATTACATTGCAATGCATACTTATCTTTTGAAGATAAAACTTAGATTTTCTAAGAGACATACCAAAGCCATTGAATACAAAATTGATATCTTCGCCTGTGGAGCACTGATCAGTTTCACCATCAATAAGGAGTTCCACTTCAGAAGGTTCAAAGCTCCATCCCGCTGGTGGATGCACTTTCAAAATGTATTCTCCTTTTTCGTACAAAGGAAGGAAGTAGTAGCCGTTGGTCGGCGCACATTCTGTGCTTTCTTTGAGGCTTCCTTCTTTAGTATATCTAAAATAAACAGTTTTCCATTTTTTTGTTATCCATACTGTCAGAAAGTGTGTAGTTGTTTATATAAATGAAGTAATTAAAAACATTTTTTATCTCATGAATAGCATTTTCTTTAATCTTATTAAAAAATTAGGTTAACTTACAAACCAATCTCGATTTTTGAAAAGTCCAAACTTGCGTGGCTTTTGACAAATCCACCGCATCCTAATATATCGTTCGAATAACAATACGTTACAGTATTTAAAGTATAAATTAATATTAACGCTCTAAATCGCAATAATGAAAAAAACATTTTTGATACGCTCCCTAAGACCTGAATTTTATTTCCATAGACTCTATAGCTATACTATATATATTTTTTCAGTGATTTTGACTTTTACTAATTTTTTTTTTTGCTTGATTCTTTCCCGTTGGGAAAAGGCAAAGGTATAACACCGTACAGCATAGATTAAAGATGCCGTACAGCCATGTCAGTATTGACTTTATCAAGTTTTGAGTTTTGTCATAGTTTTGATGACATTTGACTTTAGCAACACAGAATATAAAACGTTGAACACAAAGGGCTGACATGGAAGAAATAACATGAACATTTTACCTTAAAATAAATTTTTTATGATGTTTCCTAAGACGTCAGAAGTCCATTATGAAGAGTACATCGCTTTCTTCCGTTTTCGCTAAAATTCGTATGATTTTCCTCACGAACCCGCGTCACCAGCGCCCCCAGCGGCGATTCTACGAAGTAATTCACAAAAACCGAACAAAGCCGCTATTTTCAAATTTATTTGTTTTCAATTCATTGCAACCCATATGGGGATTCTGGAAGCAGTTCTTCAACTTCCAGAATCCCCATATGGGTTGCAAGCTTAAATAATACAGGGTAAATAACGAAATGTAATCGTTTTAATAAAATTATGTATTAAGCGCTACTAATTTATAAAAAATGTCA
The DNA here is from genome assembly GCA_034621355.1 of Mycalesis mineus. Taxonomy (NCBI): domain Eukaryota; kingdom Metazoa; phylum Arthropoda; class Insecta; order Lepidoptera; family Nymphalidae; genus Mycalesis; species Mycalesis mineus. The sequence continues at coordinate 615,356 of CM067881.1, forward strand.
CTTGTTACACTTTTACACTCATCATCATCATTACCAGCCTGTAGACGTCCACTGTTGGACATAGGCCTTTTTTAGGGACTTCCAAACACAACGATCCCGAGCTGCCTGTTGCCAGCGGCTCCCTGCGACACGTTTGATGTCGTCAGTCCACCTGGTTGGGGGTCGACCAACGCTGCGCTTTCCGATGCGGGGTCGCCAGTCTACCACCTTGGGCCCCCAACGTCCATCAGCTGTTCGAACTACGTGCCCCGCCCATTGCCACTTCAGTTCTGCGACTCGCTGAATTATGTCGGTTACTTTGGTTCTTCTGCGGATCTCCTCATTTCTGATTCGATCACGCAGAGATACTCCGAGCATTGCTCTTTCCATCGCCCGCTGAGTGACTCTGAGCCTTCTTATGAAGCCCGCAGTTTACACTGCGTTTGCATTATTTAATAGCTAATGAAGGACTCAATATTAGTAGCCTAAGTGTATCTAAGACTGTAATGTAAAAATATTGATGTAATTATTTTTGTGCACATCATCTCTAACGTTTATTGAATTTAACCCTTTTGGGTAAGACATTTATTCCAATATTTTATGATAAATCATTTTGTATTTAAATGTAATTAATAACAACACCCCAATTACTTATCTAAATTATATAATTTTAAGTCAACCTTCGGATAGAACGGTGCATATTAAGCTTGCTAGCTATATATCAAAATAACACACACAGGCCTAAATTTACTGTTCATTACAACCCGTACGCCGGTTAAGAACGTACGCTCGGTTAAGATAACCGCCCGGTTTACGTCCTTAACCGGTGTACCCCTTAACCCATGTTATTAGTAAATACTCGTGAACTCTCGTCGATGTTGTGACTTGTGACCGATTTCTCGCGTTTCATAGACCAGCCCAGACTGGTAAAGAATTGTATCGCCATATGAACATGTACTCTCAGTGGTTCCTTTGGCTGGTGAATAATAAGGTAGTCGACCAGGTGTCCAACTAAGCGAAGTCCTTTGTCGCGTAATATACGAGCAGTCCAAATGGTTAAGGAAACAAACAATCCTGGCGCGGCCGCCAGACCAAATGGTAGGCAGGTTATTGTAGCAAACAACCTTCGTGTTTAGATAGACAAACTAGTCGTTAATTATAATATAGTTTATTTCTTACGAAATAGTCCTAGTTCGTTTGTACAAAGTTATTTCCATAAAGACGTACTGAATAGGGGTCAACATTCTGGTTCTGATATTCTTTGAGAATTCGATCTTTGATCTTTTCTTTCAATTTATTCGGCATGGCAGACCATAATATAATATACGAAAAAGTTTGTTCGCTTGTTTAAACGGGCTAATCTCTAGATCGGCATGTCGGATTGTAAATTTTTTTGTTTATTATGAAAGCTAGACTCAAAAGTGAAATAGACTATTTAATACAAGCTATACACATCAGATTGCCATAAATAGATATATATTGTTAATGTTAATGTACTGTAATATTGTACAATGTTTAACAAAAATGTTTATGTAATATACTATCACAGTTGACAACATACTGCTAGGACTACATAACCTAGATATCACTAAGGGATCCGGTTTAGATAATATACCACCTATCTTTCTCAAGTCAACTGTAAATACTATACTATCTATAAACCGTTGTACATTTTATACAGCATGTGCATTCAATAAGGCATATTCCCCTCTAATTGGAAAATGGCACATATAGTACCGGTGCATAAAGGAGGTTCGAAGAAAAATGTAGAAAATTACCGTCCGATTTCTATTTTACCTGTGGTTGCTAAGCTTTTTGAAAAAAATGTACATAATTCCATCTATCCGATTCTACATGAAATAATTATAATACAACAACATGGTTTTGTCTTAAAGAGATCAACAGTAACTAACCTTCTTGAGTTTACTACTAATCTATTTGAAAATATGGACAACAACAAACAAACGGATAGTATCTACACTCACTAAATAAAAAGGCTTTTGATAGAGTAGATCACAAATTAATGCTTGAAAAACTTGCTTATAACGGTGTACGTGGTAATCTATGGAGATGGTTCAAATCGTATACAACAAATGGAACTCAGAAAGTGGTGATTAACGGATATGAATCAGGTATGGTTGTGATAACGTCTGGTGTACCACAAGGGTCGATCCTAGGACCTCTCTTATTTATTATTTTCTTTAACGTTCATAAATGCTTTCGCCACAGCAACTTCCTACTGTACGCTGATGACTTGAAAATTTTTAAAACCATCAACACACCAGACGATCATCACAACCTTCAGGCTGATTTACACAGATTTACTCAATATTGTTTTGAAAATAAACTTACTTTATAATATGTAATAAAATAAAATGTAATAAAGTAAAATAAATGTAAATTCATCTCTTTTACTTAGAAAAAAGCAGTAAGTGACTTTAAATATTCACTGTGTGGTGTTGATCTTGAAAAAGTTAACACCATCAGAGATCTTGGAGTTACGTTATATTGTAAACTACACTTGGACACGCATGTTCAAAATATTATAAATAAATCATATAAGATGTATGGCTTTGCAATGAGAGCAAGCCATAATTTTAAGAAAGCATCGACATATATTCATTTATATAAGTCACTCATACGTTCACAACTTGAATATGCTGTTGCTATTTGAAACCCATTATGAAAAGTACATGAAGAGCCTTGAGACCGTTCAGAAAAATTTCTTAAAAACTATGCACTACAAATGCACGAGAAATCGTTTATATATTATGACCAACTTCTATAAAAGTATAAACTACTTGACTTAAAATCTAGGCGTAAGCTATTAGAAGCCATGCTTTTATATGATCTCTTTCACAATAAATATGACTGTATAGGTTTAACGCGTAGACTTTACGTAGTTGCCGAGTACATCGGCTGTTTGCACCAACTAAATGTCGCACAAATGCTGGTAAACGATCACCGATATTTAGGATGACACAGTCATATGACAAGCACTTCAGTGATATTGACATGTTCGCTACTCGAGTCGGCACTTTCAAGATGGTCGTAAGTACACTGAAAAAGTGAAAACTAAGTTTGAAATTTACCCGCTTTGCTTTTTATTGCTTTTAAATCTTTAATTTTGTGTAATATTTTCTTTCTTTGTATAAATTTTTTCCTGTTTTTTAGTTTATGTTTGTTAAATGTAACTTTTATACTAATATGCATTCATTAGCCCCATTAATATTTTGCTAATTAATTCGTGGATAGAGATGTGGAAAGTGTTAACTAGTCTGTAATCTACTTTTTTTGATTTAAGACATACTTGTACACAACTGTTTTCTATCCCAAATAAATAAATAAATAAAGATAAACTTATACTTAATCTTCCGAAAAATGCCGTGGTTATTTTAGACAATGCAGCTTATCATAATTCTTATTCAAAAAAAATACCGACAGCTAACTCCAAGAAATCAGAAATGCAGACTTGGCTTTCTGAAAATAATATTCCGTTTGAAACAAGCTTTAAAAAATTAGAGCTTTATGATGTTATTAAAAAATATAAAAATAACTTCCAAACGTACAAAGTGGACGACTTATTAAATGGTCACGGTTTTTTTGTTCTGCTGTTGCTACCATATCATCCGAACCTTAATCCAATAGAAAATATTTGGGGCATAGCTAAAAATTATGTTGCCAGTCGTAATATTAATCAAAATTTTTCTTCATTAACACCTATTTTTACCCGACTGCGTCAGGAGGCGTATGTATGTATGTATGTCCATTTCTTCGCCACGCACTACAGCCTAAACGGCTGATATGGAGGTTGTTAATTTGTTAAATTGTGGAAGTGACATAGGGTATATGAATTTTCAAAATGGCGACAGTAAATAGGGAAAAAAGGGGCGATGTGTGCATTTTTTTTCTTTTATCCTAGCAATAGGGGTATCAAATGAAAGGTCGTAGAATTCTAAATACTTAATTAATTTTTAAACGAAGCTTTTAATAAAATAACCAATGACGTTTTGGCCAATACGTGTCAACACGTTGAAAAAATAGAAACTCAGTATTTGAAATATTTCGATTTGGATTTCAATTTTACCATAAATGTTTGTGATTCATCAAGTTCTGAATCAAATACTTCTGATTTAAGTGACGTGACTAATTTGAGGATGTGTGTGATGACTTTTTTATTAATTCTTTATTTCTCAATGTTTTTTTATTATAATTATTAGATATATAGGAGTTCTATGTAATTCAGGTATTCTATACATTACCAATAAGGCAATGTACCTAGGGCTTCCAGGCAATATAATATATGATATATTAAGAAAATGATTATCCATTAACCTACATACATACATACATAGGTGAAGTATTTTCCTAATGAATATGTAGAGTACCTACGGGTCTATCGACGACGATGATGATGATGATGACTATATATTGAATTCACAATATTTTTTTTATATGCAGGACCAACACGCATTATTTATTTTAAAAAGAAGTTATAATGATGTAGAGCATACTGGAAGTTAAACTTGACATTCTCCTTCACTTAACTAACTTGATACTTAGGCCTGTGTGCACCAAGATTTCGGTTATCATAACCAACGGTTAACATAACTTTACTATAAATTTACTATTTATAATAAACCCGTACGCTGGTTAAGAACGTAAACCGGGCGTTATCTTAACCGAGCTTACGTCCTTAACCGGTGTACGGGTTGTCGTGAACAATAAATCTTACGTTTAGCTTATGTTAACCGTTGGTTATGACAGCCGAAATCTTGGTGCACACAGGCCTTAGTGTGGGCGTGCACAGATTGCTACTCGTCACGTAGTAATAGAACTCACATTCTTGCAGTTCTTATTGCACACTTGCATTGTAAGCGTTTGAAAAACAATAAACGACGAGCCTTAGTGGATTGAACGATCTATAATTGTTTTTATGATATTAACATAGATTAGAACCACACTTTTAAATGACTTTCTTCTTTTCCATTATTTTATGACAATGTATTAATTTTTTGACATACGAGTAATATGGTAATTTTAATTTCATTCTGACATTTTTATTTTCTATTTTTATTTTATTGGACTGTTATTGTAATATCAATTTCATTTCATACTAAATTATGGTGTATGAATATCATTCATACACCATAATTTAGTAGAATGTACTAGGTTAATTAGACTTAAATAACATCCATCATATGTACCGTTCTAATGAATAAATGCTTATTATAAATAATTTGATATTTACTGTATATTTTTTTTCTTTGATACTTATCATTTGTGATACATTAATTCCTCTAATTGTATTTCTATTCACTGCCAAAATTATCTTTCTATAGTTTTAGGTGGGTAAGGTATTTGTTTATTGTTTATTATCAATGTTATAGCAGCTGCGTATATTTGTTATTTATTTCTTGTAGTGTCATTAGAGATTAATGAATTGGGTGGATAAGCGTTTAAGGTAAGGTTTTAGTTTTTTATAATTTGTTTATTAATTTTAGCTTTGGGCAGATGTCAGCATCTCCTTAACTTCAGCTAGTACTTGCAGAAACTCTAAAATTAGCGGATTTTGATCTTCGTTTATTTGTATGTTGTATGTTATTTGATTTATTTCTTCTAATTGTTCGTTTGTATGTTGTATGTGACAAGTGTTTTGTGTATGTGTGTGTTGCAATATTTTGAATAATTTTGTTTCAGTTTGTTCCTGGCTCAAAACCGGTTTTGCACCGCACTGACGGTTTGCACGCTGGAACGGCCAGTGTCAGCTCTAGATCGCTCCGGAAAGCGGCCCTTATCTTTACGTTATCTTTATTTCGATTTTCCATAATTATGGGTCAGCTATCTTGATAGCCGTGTAAGTTTTTATAGTACACGTTCCACCCACACGTGGCCAGATGTACAGTACGGACGAAAGGTAGAATTTGGCGGAAATAAGGGTTATTTATAATTAAAATAAAATTATTAAATATAAAATTATTATGTATTAATGATACAAAATTAGGCTACACAACTAAATATCAAAATAAATTACAATATAGTCAAAATTAGTCTAAAACTCTTAAATTTACATTAAATAATACTGAGTACCTAGCAATAATTTCAACTAAAATTATACGGTGAATTGCAGCAGGATATTGTTGACTCTTCAGTATAAAGTGTATTGTGGTATACATTTGGCTCGTGACGTTGAGCAGAGTGAGTGCCTTCTAAGTTTTAACTCACTCATTGTATTGCATATTCTATCTTACTACTATCTCTTGTGTCAGTTCACATGTACCCGGACAAGACAGCTTTTCATAAAAAGCCTTGGCCTAACTATTTTATAATGCTCGGGGCATTGTGAATAAATAAGTCAGCAAGCTTTAGTATGAATTCTCATATGCTGCACTAAATGAGATTTTCGTTTACCTTTATAATCGCATATCTCACAAGAATAAGGCCTTTCTCCAGTGTGGGCTTTTATATGTCTTGATAAATCGGTTTTTTGAATACATTTAAAATTACATGTATCACAAGAATAAGGTTTATAACCAGTGTGGGTTCTTTTGTGCTCTAACAAATGACATTTTGTTGAACATTTATAGTTGCATATTTCACAAGAATAAGGCCTTTCTCCAGTGTGGGTTCTTTTATGTATTAATAAGTCACCTTTTCGTAAACATTTATAATTACATGTATCACAGGAATGAGGCTTTTCACCAGTGTGGATTTTTTTATGCTCTACCAAACGACATTTTTGTGAACATTTATAGTTACATATTTCACAAGAATAAGGCTTTTCCCCAGTGTGGGTCCTTATATGTATTAATAAGTGACTTTTTCGTGTAGATTTATAATTACATATATCACAAGAATAAGGCTTCGCACCAGTGTGTGACCTCACGCGTCGATTCTGATCTAGTACAGCTTTCTTGGGTTTTTTGGAAATATCATTTAACTCGACTACACAATTTGTGAATTTATTTATATCTGTGTAAGATTTGAAACTACTCTGAGATGAATGGCCTATCTGACCCATTTCACTAATGTTAGTTTCAAGGATTTGTTCACACTTCTGGATCGCACCTGCTTCTCCAGTTGCCTGCACTTTGTTCGCGTTGTTGGCCGCAAGTCGAGCGACTGAAACAAAACATTCTTCTTAGATTTTACTCTTTAAATAGTTTATTTTGGTCTTTCTTTGTAGTTATATCCATGTCGTAGCCACATCGTAGATTTGCTCATTGCATGAAATACTCGAGAATTTCATGAAATGGCCACGTTTCATGATGTGGCCAACTCAATTTGACCAGATCGTTAAATCGTCTACGTTTCACGATTTTGTCATCTCCGTTTGGCTGAATCATATATATAGGGTCTAGGCCCAAAGATTATATGCAATTTATACATTTATAAATGCCATAATAATAATTAAACATAATATTGACGTGACGACGACGACCTCCGTGGCGCAGTGGTATGCGCGGTGGATTTATAAGACGGAGGTCCTGGGTTCGATTCCCGGCGGGGCAGATTGACATTTTTCTTAATTTGTCTTGGTCTGGCTGGTGGGAGGCTTTCGCCGTGGCTAGTTACCACCCTACCGACAAAGACGTACCGCCAAGCGATTTAGCGTTCCGGTACGATGTCGTGTAGAAACCTATACGGGTGTGGATTTAATCCTACTCCTAACAAATTAGCCCGCTTCCATCTTAGATTGCATCATCACTTAAAATCAGGTGTGATAGCAGTCAAGGGATAACTTGTAGTCGATAAAAAAAAAATTTTAACGCCCCACCCCGCCTCGCTTCGCGGAGCTCGAAGGCAAAGGTAAAGATCTGTCAGGGCTAATCTTCGCAACTACTGATCCGATTTTTAAAATTCTTTCACCAGTAGAATGTTACGTTATCAGTGAGTGTTATAGGCTATATTTTATATTTGTATTGTATATATTACTCGAGTTATCACAGTTTTTGTGCGCGAGTCGGACTGTTAATTAGTTACATAGTTTCGGAGATATTACAAAATTTCTAAAAAACATGACAATGCTGCTATATCGTTCAAATTAAGTTGACCTCCTCTGTGTTATGTTATACGTACTGAATAGGGGTCAACATTTTGGTACTTTGATCTTTCCTTTCAATTTATTTGGCATGGCAGACCATATTTTTATAGAATAGATCTTTGCTCATTTCTCCTTCAATTTATTTTTTTATAGGCACTAAAGGTCTACATTTTTGTTAAACATTGTATGACATTTCAGTACATTAACATTAAAAATATATATTTATGACAAGTTGTTGGGTATAAATTGATTTAAATAGTATATTTCACTCTTGAGTCTGCCTTCAGATTAAACAAAAATAATTTTACAATCCGACACGCAGATAGAGATTAGCCCGTTTAAACAAACGAACAAACTCTTCCGTGTACTAAATAGATATTTGAACAAAGATCGAATTCTTAATTCATCATCGTATATGTAACATAGATCTAAACTCCCCTCCCGCACGCAGAGTAAGTAGTAATATTTTAATTTCGCCATAACTTCAAAACTAAACGTCCAATTTTAATCTTTTAAATACCAAATATTATCTACATAAACTGTACTTAGTGATGAAATAATTTATTTTGATAAGGATTAATAGCATGAGTAAAATAAATGCGTTTAAATGTAGTCCAAATAAAAATTAAGATTTTTAAATAAAAAAATGGTTGTTGTGCCTCACTCGACATAGATAGGTATAGTGTGTCGCGGACTTTTTTGTAGATATTTATAAGAAATTAATTAGAACATTTTATGGTTCTATCTTTTAAACCCTATTTTTTTCCAAAATAAAATTTAGCCTATGTTACTCGTGAATAATGTAGCTTTCGAATGGTGAAAGAATTTTTAAAAACGATTCAGTAGTTTTTGAGCCTATTATTAAAGCAAACAAAGTTTTCCTCTTTATACTATTAGTATAGATACGAAAACATCAGCTTGCCATAAATATATATTGTTTATTATGAAAGCTAGACTCAAAAGTTAATTAATGTTAATGTACTGTAATATCGTAACATGTTTTACAAAAATGTAGATCTTTAGTACACGGGACGGGACGGAGGATATTGCTTCACGGGAAACTATAAAAAAATTAAATTTTTTAAATTATATGAAAATCTGTCTTTAAAATTAAAAGGGTACCTAAGAGGTTTTCACGCGGACCAAGTCGCGGGCGACTGCTAGTATATTTATAACTCTTAACAAATGCATTAATTTCGACCAAAGGAGATGGTCCAAAATTGTATGGAGCACATACTCACTTTCTGTACATAAATTGAAAAACTACATGTATTAATAATCTAGTTTTTCATTCATTCATTCATTCATTCATTAGCCAAATCTCTGAATTCACTTTTATTTGGGCCAAATATTATTTATTCTCTTTAAAACAATGCAACACTTTACGCATAATCATGGCAGATCTTAGATAAGTTCTATTATGTATGGTAGACATTCTCCAGATGGCGGATTGATGTTGTTTTGACTTTTGCTGTCAGTGTTTATTGACGTATGGTCCATTTGATTTGATGGTTACTGGTTAGGTATAAGGTATAAGTAATACCTTAACGGATTACTGAATAATCAGATTAAAATATTGAGTTTTGTTCTTATTATAGCTAAGGTGTCTATGTCTAAAATGTATTATAGCTAAAAACAAAGTCCGGACCGAAACATAGAAGAAAAGACTTGTCAAAAATGTCATATTTTGAGTTTGACAAATCAATGTCACAGCATCTTTATCAGTTACAGATTAATATTAGAAAGACGCCATCTTTTAATACCTCAAAAACTAGAAATTTCATTTTTAACCAACGTTTTATTTAGTTCATTTCGTTCACTTCGTATTTTTTCCATTTTAATGGTATGTGGTACATGAGTGAAGCTGAAATGGACCATTTTCTTTGATTACCATAAAAACGGTTCTATACTAAAGCCAAACTCGATTGAGAATGCTTGTCAACAAACAAATTAGAAATGAAGGTAGAAATCACTAGTCGTTTTGCACCTAATTTTTTTAATTAACTAGTTAATGACCAATTCATTACAATAAATTAGATTAGTAAGCTTAAAACTAATTAATATATTCAATATCTTTTAAATAAAATTTTATAAAAAAACAAAACATAATTTTAAATTTATTAGGCATAAAATGTGTTGCATTTTCTACCTTCATTTTGAATTTGTTTGTTGACAAGCATTCTCAATCAAGTTTGGCTTTAGTATAGTGAGTTAATCTTAAAAGATAGACATATACTGTCGTGGACATTTTTTAGATCATTTCAAGAGAAATAATTATTTCATACATATATTTTTGGTACCTTGAACCATTTTCGCAACGCACGCAACGGAAGTTCTGAAGGATGAATAATTTTCCCCGTTTTTTTTTCACATTTTTCATTATTTCTTCGCTCCTAATAGTTGCAACGTGATGTTATATAGCCTAAAGCCTTCCTCGATAAATCAAATCTGCAATTTCAGCCTATTTTCACAGCAAAGATAAACCTCTTTTTTTCGATGGTATAAACAAATTATTTGAGAGATCGGAAAAATGTATTAAGGTTAAGGAAGAATATATTAAAAACGAAAAATAGTTTCAAGTTTAATTTCAACCCCCTTCCCCCTCATTCCGCGAACTTTTTGACCTCCCCTCGTACTTATAATATAACGCGGAAGAGGTCAACTTAATTTGGACACCATAGGCAGTGTTGCGCTTTTTAGAAATTTCATAAAATCTCCGAAACTATATAACTAATTAACATACTGAGAAAGGCAAATCTTATCTCCATAATAGCCGTGTGATTATTAAATAATTTATTTTGATAAGAATTTAAGTTTAGTTGTATAAGTAATGACGTAAATATAAGCATATGAATTCAATGATTTATTAAAACACATAAAGTTCTATATCTCTTAAAATATAAAAGATAGATATATGGTGTCGCGGACTTTTTTGTAGAACTTTTAAAGATACAAAAAGTGTCCATACAATGCTCAATTTTATCCAATAGTTAAGGCAGCGTATGATAATAAAGCCGATTTAACAGATTTTTCTGTCAGACTTGCGCGACAAAAACTGTGATAACTCGACTAATATATACAATCATTACATAGGTCAAGGCAATCAAAAGATGTAGCCGTTTATGCCAAAAATTTCCCCAATTTTAGACACGGTCAAGTAAATCAAAACCTAATAATGGGTAGTACCCGTAAACTTAGGATCTTGAAATTTGGTTCAAAGTAACGTTATATAGCACAGATAATGGAAAAATTACGAAAATTGTAAATTTTTAGTTGCATCATAGCTTACCACCTTTTCTCATGAATATATAAAGGTATTAAATTGAAATTCATATCCAATACTAGGGCCTATAAAACTTTTAAGCTGTAACAAAATCAAACTTCTATGTCAACACAATCAAAAGATATAGCAGTATGCAGCTGCATATTTAACTCACAACTAAACGCAACTAAACTAAAACCCAACGGGTAGTTCCTGTAAACTTAACTCTTGAAATTTGATACGAAGCAACGTCATATAATGACTGCCTCGTTGGTCTAGTGGTTAGCCCATCTGGCTTCGATCACGAGGTCTTGGGTTCGAATCCAGGGTCGGGTCACGGAATAATTCTGAGTTTTTCATTTTTGTTTTTCTTCTATGAAATTTTCAGTAAATTCCAAGCCCGGAGTCGGGAAGTTGGTGGTGATACAGATCCCCGTGCCTCGGAGAGCACGTTAAGCCATCGATCCCGGTCACTGTCATCAACATCCAATCCAATCCTGCCGCATTGGAGCAGCGTGGTGGGTGTACGCTCCATATCCCCTCTCCTATAAGGAGGGAGGCCTGGCCCTGTAGTGGGCCGCTAATAGGCTGATAATGATAATTATGATGATGAACGTCATATAACATAGATAATGGAAAACTGTATATTTTTAGTTACATCATGTGATAAACATATTTTTTAAATTTTACGCTTACCCCCTTTTCTCATATTAATTCTTTAATATGAGAATAATTGAAATTCATATAAAATACTTGGGCCTATAAAACCTTTAATCTGTAACAAATTCAAACTTTTACGTCAACGCAATCAAAAGATACAAAATAAGCCGCAAATTTAACTCTCTATTACTCGCAGCTAGTCGCAGAATCTTGATATTTCGCAAGAAGTCATGTTTTATAGTACATGTTTTTGATAGCCTCCGTGGCCGGCGATTCCCGGCGGGGCAGAGATTGATTGAGATTTTTTCTTAATTTGCCTAGGTCTGGCTGGTGGCTTTCGCCGTGGCTAGTTACCTACCACCCTACCGACAAAGACGTACCGCCAAAGCGATTTAGCGTTCCGATACGATGTCGTGTAGAAACCGAAAGGGGTGTGGATTTCATCCTACTCCTAACAGGTTAGCCCGCTTCCATCTTAGATCATCTTCACTTAACATCAGGTGTGAGCAGTCAAGGGCCAACTTGTAGTAGATAAAAAAAAACATATGAAGGAATAATTCCGAAATCCTTAAAATTTACGGAACCCTCGGTGCGCGAATCCTACACGCACTTGACCGGTTTTTATCAGATAGAGTGATTTCGACAAGAAGGTTTATGTGTATAATACATGCATAATATAGTAGAGATATATTTCAGCATTTAATTTCGCAAATTTTCAGCATTAAAATTGGAAGAGTGCGCAAATTTTCGGGATTTCACTGATTTTACATTGAGTTTGAAAGAGACATGGAGGCATCTCAGTTGTCTGGCGCAGAAAGTAATCCAAGAGATATAAGAGAAGACAAGCCCCTGACAGCAGGGTAGAGGCTTTTACGCAACCGTAGGTCGCGCGCTAAAATTGGTGGATTAACGGATTTCACATCAAAAATGGAACAAGGCCCCCTTAGGCATGAGCATCAGAAATGTTTGACACGGAGTGAAATCCGAAGATAAAGAGAGCAAACTCCCGACCCATGGGTGGTTTCACGTGACCATAGGAAACGGCAAATTCTCTGCGTTTTACTGATTTCACATTAAAATAAAATAAGCGTCATAATTGTCAGGCACAGGACAAAAACCTAAAGAAAGATGAGTGAGCCCCCGACTGCAGGAAAGAGGCCACAATTCGGGGATAAACGGATTCCACATTAAATATTAGTCGAACACGGGGCATCGTAGAGCTCTACCGAAAAAGAAACTGTCCGGAAGAAAACGAGAGGAATACATTCAAATTGAGAGAGGTATGGGGAATCACAGTTGTCAAGTGCAGCACGTAACCCAAAAGAAAGAATAGCACTTCCATCAGGTGCTGGGCGGAAGATTTGACGCAGCCGAAGGTCACGCGCGAATATCGGAGGATTAATGAATTTCATATAAAATCTGGCACGCAGTGGTAAAGCGCAATACGAGTCCACCGCGGTCATCAGGTCAGGTCAGGCCGGCGATTTTGACGCTACCTAAGGACGTTTGCAAAATTCGGAAGATTCACTAGTTTCAAAAAAAGACGAATAAGTGCAAACAATGTTTTAGTAAACAAGAAAAACTCTTGTATTCTAGCGAAACAATTTTTTTTTTAATTTGTTGAAATATAAATAGTAATTAAAAAATTACTATTTATTATTCAAAAATTAATTAAATAATTAAAAAATTACTATTTATTATTCAAAAAATTTTTAATGTGGTCGACAGATGACCAGTCCAAGGGGTCATGACCCCCATAACTCCCCCCCCTCACCTGGATCTTAATATGAAAAAAATATAAGTTTCTTTTGTTGAATAATTATATTTAAACTATATTGGCTTCTTTTATTTCCTCACCCTCAGTTTATTCATACCTCGCAAAATAATGAAGGTATAGTTTAGTTATTGCACTAAAATACTTCAGGCAAAAGTCTCAAGGATGCTAGATAATATGAGAGGCAAATTACGATCTGCTGGATATACCTAGAAAATGCGTTTGGTTCTGTGCAGCATGATCTATTGACTTTCGCCTTGAGGTGGTACAATTTTCCTGATTTAGTTATTGATTTAATCACTTCTTACTATTCAAAATTGAAATTCACCATAGCAGTAAACAGTGAGTACTCAAAACCCCTACAATACCATGTGGGGTTGTTTCAAGGTTGCTGCTTATCTCCAATAGCTTTTAATGTAGTCATCAATATTTTAATAGACAGATTAATTGTTCAGGAAAAGAAATGGGGCTATCGGTTTAAAATTAACAATAAATATACAGAGTCCATCTTAGCTTTTGCAGATGACCATGCTTTACTGACACGAAACCCAAAACATTGTCAGGAGCTATTGAATGTAGTGGATGAGTTCTGTTCATGGACTGGTGCGTTAAGGGCAAAGCCAAGCAAGTGTCACTGTCTACGTCTGGGGAGACGAAATACTAAATTTACATCTTATGATCCGGGTCTCTCTATTAGTGGCCAAAGTGTAACCACCATTGCTGAAGCATTGCTTTTTAAGTTCCTCGGTAGAAAGATTGATTACAAAAGGACGTACTCCATCCCTTGAGGTAGTTGTTGATAACTTCAAAGATGACCTTAATAAGGTAGACCAACAGCCCATAAGCGATATAAAAAAAGCGTGGGTCTATGACAACTATCTCACTTCACGTCTGACTTGGCCATTCCTCGTTTATGATATTGGCAGAACCCATCTGGCAAAACTAGATGCAATTGTCATAAAAACATTGAAGTCTTGGTTTGGTCTAGCACTCCCGGCTGACCCTTCAACTCTATTCAGAGATTACAACAATTTTGGGTTAAAGCTAAAAAGGCCATCGGAACTCTATAAACACCTCAGAGTTACCAGAACGCATATTCTAGTTAAGTCCCAGGACGAAGTAGTCGCGTCACTGACGAGGGTGCCAAAAAACTTGACTCTAGGCTTCAATTTTACAAACAATTTATGGCAGGGGCTCAGGTAAATAGAACCAGGTTGGGTGCAAGACAGAAAAAGGAAGACCAAGACATAATAAAATCTTTACTTAAACAAGATGAGGACGACAACTACAAACTAGTGCATGCCATGAACTTAGAAATGCAAAATGAGTGGTTACCATGGCGGGTTGGCAATAGTACGCAGAATTATATTCTGCATGCTTTGTAGGATGTTGAGGCTAGAGTTACAAGCACTACCCCACAATTGTGCTCAGAATATTTGCAGTTTCTTTGTCATTCTCTAGACTAGGTGTGCTGCTCCAACTAGCTCGCTGTATGAGGTTAGTTATATGGAGAGTAGCATTTTCAACATCTTCCGGAGTTGTAGTTGTATTGTTTGACGTGTGGGGCGGGCCTTGAGGAGAAAGTGGTAAATCCTACAGACGCGAGCGACATCGTCCCTCAAATGATTTCTTAAAACACAAAAAGTTCCATATCTGCTAAAATATATGATAGATATATGGTGTAGTAGACTTTTTTGTAGAACTTTTAAAGATACATAAAGTCTCCATACATTACTTTCAATTATTCCCAATAGTAAAGGCAGCGCATGCGCATAAAGCCGATTTAACAGATTTTTCGGTCCGACTTACGCAACAAAAACTTAGAGAACTCGGCTAATATATGTAATAAGATTATAAAATCATATCATATTTGCAATACATACTTTTACATAAAGCGACTCCGATCAGAATGTTTTTTCATCCAACTTGATTCAAATATATCGTCACTGCTCGGCTCTCATGTGTCTTAGCGTAATGTTATATAGCCATAATCTGTCCAGGAGTATGCACTATAATCGTGCCAAGTTTGGTTAAAATCCCTTTAGTAGTTTTTGACCCATGCGTGCACATACATACAGAGAAAAAAATTACTGATTGCATTTTTTGCATCAGTATCGATCATCAATCAATCATCCTCCAATATTAATTTTGAATATATCGTAATATAGAATGTTCAGAATTCACCTCTACAGATTTATTTTAAGTATATTTAAGTCACTTTTTCATTTACATGTATCACAGGAATGAGGCTTTTCACCAGTGTGGGTTCTACTAGAAATGTGCACGCAATGCTACCTTTACGTACTCACGCTGGGTCGATGCGTTCATTAACACTCTGACTCCTCATTGGTCGTTACTTTTGTTGGTGTTTTTCTATAATTATAAGATTTTACGTTATGACACTCATTACATTACATTACATATGCTTCGTTATACAGTAGTACTCTATGAATACGTCGAACCAAACATTTTATCTTACAAATTAAAAACTTTTCTTTTCAAATAGCGAAAATTTATTCCATAATTTAGCGTATAGATCGTACGTTCCGTCGATATTCACCCCAGTTTTTACGCACGTACTACTCTCTACAAGACTGTACCTCTCCATAAGATCCGTAAGTGCGAGCGAAACACAGATAAATATAATTTATGACAAGTCTCAGTTCATAATGCGTCGACTATAGTGACAGTTCACATAACAGCTTTTCATAAAACTTCTTCCTTTCGGCATAACAACTTTATCTCTTAACTACTAACCTTAAGCTTTAGTATGAATTCTCATATGCTGCACTAAATGATATTTTTGTTTACCTTTATAGTCGCATATCTCACAAGAATAAGGCCTTTCCCCAGTGTGGGTTCTTTTGTGTATTCTTAAGTCAGTTTTTCGTATACATTTATAATTACATGTATCACAAGAATGAGGTCTTTCACCAGTGTGGGATCTTTTATGAAGTAATAAGTTACTTTTTCGTGCACATTTATAATCACATGTATCACAAGAATATGGCTTTTCCCCAGTGTGGGTTCTTTTATGTAGCAATAAGTCACTTTTTCGTATACATTTATAATTACATGTTTCACAAGAATATGGTTTTTCACCAGTGTGGGTTCTTATATGTCTTGATAAATCAATTTTTTGTATACATTTAAAATTACATGTATCACAAGAATAAGGTTTATAACCAGTGTGACTTCTTATATGTTTTGCTAAGTAACATTTATATTTACATTTATAATTACATGTATCACAAGAATAAGGCTTCGCACCAGTGTGTGACCTCACGCGTCGATTCTGATCTAGTACAGCTTTCTTGGGTTTTTTGGAAATATCATTTAACTCGACTACACAATTTGTGAATTTATTTATATCTGTAAAAGATTTGAAACTACTCTGAGCTGAATGGTCCATCTGATCCATTTCACTAATGTTAGTTTCAAGGATTTGTTCACACTTCTGGATCGCACCTGCTTCTCCAGTTGCCTGTACTTTGTTTGCGTTGTTGGCCGCAAGTCAAGCAACTGAAACTGATTTTGTTTCTAAATATATTATATAGGTAGATAGTGTTAATCTAGAAAATTCAATATCTGCGAAAGTAAAGGTTTCACAACACGCCTATCACAGTGAACAGTGTTAGTAATAACTACAATCTGTTTAAAAACAAAATTATCGGCAAAATTCTGCACTTTTAAATTTCAATATCAACGAAACTACAGGTTTCACAGCATTGCAGTCCTAGTAAAAAATGTTCAAAATAATACCGTTAGACAAAATAATTACCATTTTTGTTTGGTCGGCCAAATTTTGAAATTTTGGTATTTTTTGTATGGGCTGTGAATTATGTCCTTTACAATGATATAATTTTCCTTTTGAAACTTATTGTTTAGACGCGTAGTTAAGGAGAATGAAAAGTTATAGAAATATTTTCTTTAGCAGGTAATATGACGCAGACAGGCCAACACAGTGCTTGACGGGAAACTACAAAAAAATTAACTTGAAAGGGGGAGAAGAGAATGGGTGAGCACACTTTATGTACTTTTTTTGACGCGGACGAAGTCGCGGGCGACTGCTAGTATCTTACTAGAAAGCTCTCTTACCTAGTGCGGGCGCGCAGTCAGCAGCCGGAGGCGGGTCGTCGTTCAGTCCCTGACTCTCTGTCCTGTGAAACAACAACGGAGGGTTGTGAACAACGAGCAGTGCACAGGCAGTGTTGTGACACTAGCGTCTTGTATACTGACTTGTCGTCCAGGTCGAGCGAGTCCCTGCTGCTGCTCCTTCGAGAAGTACAGAACGGTCTCACCTGGAGATGCATGCTCATATGATCATTCTCTATTTCAGCCACTTCATCTACAACTGCTGATTCCAACTTTATGCTCATGTCACAGTCATCTTCTCTTACAAATGTCAAACTATCAGCATTTGACATGAAGTCAGAACTGTGTTCATTCTTCACCACAACTGTTGCAATATCTACTACAGATTCCTCTGCTGCTGCTTTGCTTTCATTTATATCTTCATCCACTGGATTGAATTCCAGCTTTATGTTTATGTTACAGTATTTGTCAGGTACACGGTCATGGTTGTAACTTTCTATGTCATTCTCATCTTCTTGTGCCAGTTCCATATAATCAGCATTCAAATCAGAGCTATGTTCATTCTTCACCACAACTGTTTTAAGATCTCCCACAGATTCCTCTGCTGCTGTCTGTTGTCTGCTGTCTTCATCAGAGTGATCTATGTACAAGTCACAGTGGTCAGACCCTAATGTTGTCAATGTTAAATTACACCGCAGGTGTTTAGTTGTGCAGTTCAGCAACTCCTTATGTAGTAAAGTGATCTAAAACAATTACATTATCATTATCAGCTTGTTCGACTGTCTAATTGAAGCATATATAGGGCTCTATAACATCTGATGATAGTTAACAAAAGGCTTTACATGCTTAGCTTGCAACCAAACTAACATGGCATATTTTGGGTTAGCAGTTATAAGCAAGAAGAAAAGTTACATACAGGTCTATGAGTGGTCCATTAGTGGATGAAACCATAAAATTGTCATTAATAAATACTTACAAATTCATGTTGTTCAAGTAATTGAGTCATCAGTGAATTGGCACTCAAGCACAAGTCTCTGAATCTACTGAAGTTAACCAATCTCTGAGCACACAGCACACAAAGTGTTTGTTTTAGGTTTCCTCGACGATGCAACTGCAACAAACACAGCAATACAGGTTCATAGAGAGAGGTAAAGGAATAATAGATACTGTCTTTGTACAATTAATTTGAATCATGTTTGTGGATTTATAAGACGGAGATCCTGGGTTCGATTCCGGGTGGGGCAAATTGAGATTTTTCTTAATTTGTCTTGGTCTGGCTGGTGGGAGGCTTTCGTCATGGCTATTTACCACACTACAGACAAAGAGGTATCGTCAAGCGATTTAGCATTCCAATATGATGTTGTGTGAAAACCGTAGTCGTCCACTTTCATCTTAGATTGCATCATCACTTAACACCAGGTGTGATAGCACTTAAGGGCCAACTTGTAGTCAATAAAAAAAAATACTGACTGGACAAAACAATTGATTTCTCAACTTACAGAAAGTCCAGTGAGCTGCTGATATGCTTCCTCCAACTTGTGTTTGCTCATTAGAACCTGCTTGCTGTCAGTGTCCAGGCATATCATGCACACCTGGAAAGATACTACTAGTTACTTCTACATTACTGATTGTGTACGGGATAGTGCTTTATGAACTGTTTAAATAGTGTGTGTTGACTCTTATATAGACATTAATAGTGAGAAATAAAAGACATTCATAGTGTTCCGATAGATAAATAATAGTTACTAAATATTGTAATGTATAGTCATTCGTGTTACCAATTTGTTAAATAAAGAATAGCTATATAGGCCCTCTCGCTCTAACATCTACCAATCAGAAAGCCTATTTTAGTAGTAGAAAATAAAATTGATTGGTAATTATTTGGGCTCTCTAATTGAAAATAATTATTTACCAATTAGTGAACCCGAGTTAATTTGTATAAATATGGGGCACCATGCCGATAGCAACACAGTTCTCAGTCAACCACCCGACAATGTAAATAGAAGAGGTGCCAATAGAAGAATAAACGGTGTTCTTGAAAAGATGTTTTATTGAGAAGAAAACCCACCAGATCGTCCAGAGCAATCCAGTGATAGTAAATGTACTGTACCATACAGATTGCATGTTAAAAATGCTGCTATATGCATGTCTTAGCCCCATATTAACAATCAGAAATAGAATAATTAAGATAAACTGACCTGCAGTGTTGAAGGAATAGCATCAGAGTGAATCTGCCTCCCACAGCCCTTTGTTTTATAAAAGTCATCATCCAGAAAGTGCTGCGAGCAGACCATAGCCGGTTCGGGCAGCTGAAGGTCTTGAGTGCTGAGGGCTTTGAGCCAAGCAGCACGTAGATTTTGTTCACTGGGTAACCTGAATATCAACATTCATGGTATACTCAAACACAGTATATCCTCTAACTATTTAAGATTCTGATATTCAACTATGCCAGCGGAAACCCAGATTAGACGATAAAAATTATAAAACACTAATGGTGTTCCTGAATTATCATCATTGCCAGTTGGCCCTCTTTAGGGACTTTTAAATATAATGATCCTGAATGTTTTCTTGTACTTATGATAACTACCTCACATCACATTCGGCCCTATCCTTTTATATAAATCTTATTTTAATACCTTCCAATTGACTCTCCCAGATCAGAGTAACTTAGTAAGATGGGGAAAAGTCTTACTATATGGTGAGGCAGTAAGCACAGCAAGATGGGATACAGGTGCTTCTGGACAGAGGTCTTTATTCATGTATTCATTTAGTAGGATCCTTCCAAATTTGGCTGGGCAGAGATAATAACATGTACAGAGGAGGTGACTGTTGACGTGCGTCACTAAGGGATCCTTTTTAAACCTACACTTGTGTCACAATTATAGGGCTCGGAGTTCGAGAGTTTTTTCTCAGCCGGACCCGGCACCCGTATAGTGAATCCATGGAATGCTAAGATATTAGTATCTGTAAACTCTTTTAGCAAAAGTAGTAAGTAGTTGTCTATCTGAGGCTGCTCGTGAGATTGGAAATTAATATGATAATATTCAATAATTCTACTCACCCATGAAAGGTGAGTTCACCAATCCTCTCAGATGTTAACACATTTTTGCAAAAAGGCACGCAGCACCGCATGTTTGGTACGTCGTTCTCAAAGACCACCTCTTTAGTCTGCTTCACCGCTCTCAGGCAGGCAACTCCCAGCTTCAATTGATATTATAGTATTTACACTATATATCCTACTCTCTCTATGTATTTACTTTACGCCGGCACGGCACTTAACTTAATAAATGCCTTCACGTTTCACGTCTTATCTCGAATTTTTATTCCGTGATCCGTGGAATTCTCAATTCTGACCATAGAGTAGGATGTATATAGTGATATAGGGTATAGAGTCGTCACTCTCTATATAAACCTGGAACAAGGAAAGCAGCGCCTCTGGTGATCGGTGGCGGAACTACTTTTCTGATATATAACTATACGACGTATAGTAAGTAGGTACCTAATATATAGCTCTTCGTATTTTTTCATTTTAAATATTTACAGGATAATAATTTGACACAAGTTTTATAACCCTTTCATGATATTTACTTTTAAGTAAGTATAATACATGTTAGTTAAGTGAAAGAGATTAAAACTTGTGTCAAATTATGTGCAAAGTGAAAATAAGAAACAACCATTGACATAACAACGAATGATCAATGACAAAAATGGCGTTTGTTTCACAAACTTTGAAATGACATTTCACAGATACAATTTGAAATGTTGTAAAATGGAACGTAAATTTATAATTAATGTAAACGTATATTTAAAAGATAGAAGTATTTACGTAAAATACGTATCCATGTACTTACATGAATTACAATAATAATCCAAAATAAATTATTTTTTGTTTTTTATAGGCAAGTTTGTTTAATAATAATCAATACATAAATCTATATTAATTGCAATGCTGCGTGAAACTAAATGAAAAATATCTGCCACAAAAGATACTACCGCCATCTATTAAACAGTGGCGGAACTATACCAAGTATATGCTTCTTCAGAAATGTTCTAAGTGATAACACCGTGATTCTGACCATCCTACTCTATGATTCTGACGTTCATCTGACGTTTTCATATTATACCAATGTATGAATTAGTATGAATGTAGGTAGTAGGTACTCTGTGGACGTTTTGTACAGCTTCTATCTTAGATAAAATACCTATATAGTATAGGTATTATGTCATTGGTTTCTATAGATATGGCTGTACGGCATCTTCTGGTGTACCATGGGTGTACCTTTACGACCTTTGCCTATTCCCAGCGGAAAAGAATAAAGACAAAAAAGTGTTCCTACAGGCAAAAATGTAGTCCATATGTACTCTTTGGATAAAACAGTTCCCGCAAAAAGATAACAAATTCTATAAAACACAAAGTATTAATTGGATTCTAAAATTTTTTAAATAAAAATAAAACCGACTCAAAACGCACTAAAAACTAAAAATAACTGTGTCATTTAATTGCTTTAATTTACTTAAGTTTATCTATGAAGTCGGTGCCAAGTTTAAGGAACATTTATTTTACGTAGTAAAGCAGTTTGTGGGTTCTAGGTAATGTCCTTAAAGTAGAAACCTTGGCTGGCACCGACTCCTAGATATGCTTAAGTAAATTAAAGCAACTAAATGACACAGTTATTTTTAGTTTTTAGTGCGTTTTGAGTCGGTTCTATTTTTATTTAAAAATTTTTATTTCTTACTTTTTAGTGATTTATCGCCACGTAAAGTAGTTGTACTATACTGTCATAGTATATTATACGGCACTAGTGGCCAAAAAGCTACCGATACCGAGACAAATACCGAAATCGCTGTAAGCGTGCCTCCAAAATTTGAAGTGTTTCTTCAATTTCCCCAGGATATCATCATCAGATCCTAACATGGTGACAATGGGACCACCTTGGAGGCACGCCCTTTCTAATAAAGAAATTTTTAACAAAAAATAGAACCGACTCAAAACGCACTAAAAAGTAAAAAATAATTGTGTCATTTACTTGCTTTAATTTACTTAAGCATATCTATGAAGTCGGTGCCAGCCAAGTAACATTTATTATACGTAGTAAAGAAGTTTGTGGGTTCTAGGTAACGTCCTTAAAGTAGAAACCTTGGCTGCCACCGACTCCTAGATATGCTTAAGTAAATTAAAGCAAGTAAATGACATAACTATTTTTTACTTTTTAGTGCGTTTTGAGTCGGTTCTATTTTTTGTTAAAAATTTTTATTTCTTACTTTTTAGTGATTAATCGCCACGTAATATAATAGTCATAGTATATTATACGGCAATAGTAGCCAAAAAGCTACCGATAACGAGACAAAAACTGAAATCGCTGTAAGCGTGCCTCCAAAATTCGAAGAGTTCCTTTAATTTCCCCAGGATATCATCATCAGATCCTAACATGGTGACAATGGGACCATCTTGGAAGTATGCCCTTTCTAATAAAAAAAGAATTATCAAAATCGGACAACTCTGTAAAAAGTTATGCGTGGTCATACATATAAAAAAAAAACAAATATACGTGTCAAATTGAGAACCTCCTCCGTTTTTTTCTCGTCGGTTAAAAAAAGAATTATCAAAATCGGACAACTCTGTAAAAAGTTATGCGTGGTCATACATAAAAAAAAATATATGTATACGTGTCGAATTGAGAACCTCCTCCGTTTTTTTTCGTCGGTTAAAAATAAAATTGACACTGGTTTTGGTTTATACCTATTTAATTAAAAATAATATGAATTAATTATTTAATTTGCACTACACAATACATTTTATAAGTTACTAGAAGTCGCCCGCGACTTCGTCCGCGTGAAAACCTCTTGGGTACCCTTCTAATTTTAAAGACAGACTTTCATAAAAAATGTGTAAAGGCACATTATAGTGTGCTCATTCCCCGCTCCCCCTCTCAATTTAATATTTTTATAGTTTCCCGTGAAGCAATATTTTACGTCCCGTCCCGTGTACTAAAGGTCTACATTTTTGTTAAACATTGTATGACATTTCAGTACATTAACATTAAAAATATATATTTATGGCAAGCTGATGGGTATAAATTGATATTAAATAGTATATTTCACTCTTGAGTCTAGCCTTCAGAATAAACAAAAATATTTTTACAATCCGACACGCAGATAGAGATTAGCCCGTTTAAACAAACGAACACTCTTCCGTGTACCAAATAGATATTTGAACAAAGATCGAATTCTTCATTCATCATCGTATATATAACATAGATCTAAACTCCCCACCGTCAAAGCGATGACAGATAGTGACAGATCTTGGGAAGCAATGGACTCCTTTTGTGAAACTGTAATGTCGCAAAAGGAGGCAGCGGAACGCTTGAGAGAGGCCGACGCCGAGTCTCACCCAGTCCGTCGCAGGACAGTCGGACGCAGGCGGTTCGCACACGACCGCCACTTGCCTCCTTGATGAGGACCTCAGGACGATGGATATGAGGAATCCGTCGCCCAGAAGAGATGAATCCTCGAGTTAGATGGCGTGTTGTACATTCCCGCCTTCAATGAGTTATATAAATCCTTAAGGAGGGCTGCATTTGCGGGCGTTGCTGGCTGGGTTGCGGTTGTGTGCGAGGTCGTTCCCATGGTCCAGTGTCAAGGCAAAGGGTTGTTAAACCGTGGGGTTTTAGTCGGTAGGAGTCCGACATAACCTGCTTGTGCATTCACAAGCGGGTATCCATGAGAATTTCCCCACGATAAAAAAAAAAAAAAAAAGATCTAAACTCCCCACCCGCACGCGCACCCCCGCCTTGGTGACGCTCACTTCGCAACGCAGAAATAGTAATATTTTAATTTCGCCATAACTTCAAAACCAAACGTCCAATTTTAATCTTTTAAATACTAAATATTATCTACATAAACTGTACTTAGTGATGAAATAATTTATTTTGATAAGGATTAATAGCATGAGTAAAATAAATGCGTTTAAATGTAGTCCAAAAAAAAATTAAGATTTTTAAATACAAAAAATGGTTGTTGTGCCTCACTCGACATAGATAGGTATAGTGTGTCGCGGACTTTTTTGTAGATATTTATAAGATCTCCAATTAATTAGAACATTTTATGGTTCTATCTTTTATAGTTTAGGCAACGTACGCAAAATAAGTAACTTTTCTGGTTGATTTTTTACACCTTGTGTCCGAAAAACCCAAATATTTTACGGAACCCTATTTTTTTCCAAAATAAAATTTAGCCTATGTTACTCGTGGATAAGGTAGCTTTCGAATGGTGAAAAAATTTTTAAAAACGGTCCAGTAGTTTTTGAGCCTATTCATTACAACCAAACAAACAAACAAACAAAGTTTTCCTCTTTATAATATTAGTATAGATGAAATTCGATAGATATGGCATAGGGAAAAATAACGGCAACTATTTAGCCACATCAAGGAAGAATATCTTATATAAAATACCTATAGATATTATGTCAATGAAGATTATTGACTTCACTTAGGTACTTAATATAGGCGCTAGTGTCGTTCTTTTCGTACCCTCACCATTTCGGAGCGGTCCACCAGGATCCCCTAAACGGATCCGCCAGGGGATCCTCGTGAACTCGATAAGTTCATCAGGATCCCCTCTAAATAAATTGACGTATAAAATGATACTTTAAGGAAGTTACCTAGAACCCACAAACTGCTTTACTACGTAAAATAAATGTTCCTTAAACTTGGCTGGCACCGAATTCATAGATATGCTTAAGTAAATAAAAGCAATTAAATGACACAGTTATGTTTTACTTTTTAATGCGTTTTGAGTCGGTTCTATTTTTTGTTAAAAACTTTTACGTTTCTACCCGTCTAGGCATACTGAGAATGATGTTATCGATGGTCTCCTGGAATAGTCTCCGCCATTCCTCAACTACGGCGATTTGCAGTTCACCCACGTTGGTAGGAGCTGGAATTCTGGATTTAACTTTTCTTTTCAGCAAGTCCCAAACGTGCTCTATTGGGTTCATATCCGGTGATCTCGCCGGCCACTCCATAACAGTGATATTCATATCATTAAGATAAGCTTGAGTTACCCGAGCGGTATGCGGCGGAGCATTATCCTGCATAACAACGAAATCGTCGCAGTTTTCTTCTAAAACTTATCTGATATAGCGGTCTGCAGTCAGGCTCCCTCTGTCAATCACTACCAAGTCTGTGCGAGCTCCCAAACAAATGCCCGCCCAAACCATTATTGATCTACCACCATATGCAACTGTAATTTCAAAATTTGTCTGAATGTATCGTTCTCCTTTGCGTCTTTATATTCTTTGCCTGCCGTCAATTTGAATTAAGAGAAAAATGATTCCTGAGCAAAAGTCAACCTGTATCTACGATAATTTACCTCGAGCCTTGGGGCTTTGGCGGGCACAAATGAACCCAAACCAGCTTCTTCGAACCTTCTTCGTACCGTACGCTCACTTACGGTTACACCCCGCTTTTTACTTTTTAGTGCGTTTTGAGTCAGATCTATTTTTTGTTAAAATTTTGTTCACAAATAGCCTTTACTCGCAACATCTGTTCTTAATGTGATTTCATTTTAAGTAAAACAAATGAAACTTTAAATAATAAAAGAAGTGTAAGTAGATTTTAAAATAAAACCATATTTTTTAGTTATGAACCTTTTTTTATGTTCTGCTTAAAGTTTCACAGCCCCGAGGGGTCTGACAGCTGTCATTATAGCTCCGTCGCTACCCGGGTAGCCGCGGGCCTCAAAGAAGGTTTGAATGTCAGGCCCACAGGGGTTAATATGTCACTGTGTTTAGTAAGGCCAAGGTATTTTAGCAGGTTATAGAGAGACTTCGCTGGTAGGTATACCTAACCTATCTCTCACACCCACTACAACTATGAACCATCGCGTACAAACTAACTACATAGCCATTTTTAGTTAGTTCATTAGTAAGGTTATAATATTTATTCACTTTGACTGCTAACCTGTAATGAATATACTTGTTTTCATATTTCAACCTCAATTAAACCATTCTTTTAATTGTGTGCGTTTATTTTTCTGAGAATTCTCAATACAAAATATTTTATCAAAAGCCAATGTGTAGGAAATATATTTTATAATATCATAAAACAAAAAAAAATATGCTTATGAAATACATTTACTAGATTTAAATTATTTTAACATAAAAAGTTTTATGTAGCCACTGCAGTTTTAGCCTTATTTTGTATTGGAAGGAACAACTTGAATTCAGCTGGTAGCTCATCTTCTGAATACAACCGGTCTGAGAAGTAAACCCGTCTAATGCGACAGTTTGCATGTATTTGTACTCTTAATGTCTCAACATAATTGGTGCCGTAGGCCCTCCTTGTAAAATCTGCTAAGTTGAATTGGATTTGATTCCAGCCTTCATCTAGGCGCATTGGCATTGTGCAAATAAAGGGTTTGACCCTTGTTGTAGATTGGTAATTGCTGGCTCTAAATCTTCTGCGTACATTCTTGTCATCGAGGACCTGAAAATAATTACAATAATCAAAATCAATAAACTTATGATACTATATATTATATCAGTGTAATTCATTACTGGCCAATTAACTATTTTTCCTCTTTTATTTTTATACTTAGCATTACACCAGAATGTATGCACTATAGCTACACAGAATTATTGTTTTTGAGCTGGAGGTAGAGACGGTTAGTACATATGTGTGGTGTGACCGTGTGAGTAAAAACATTTTAGGAATGTATGAATTATCAATTCGCATATTGTTGCTTCACATATTAGTTTACACCACTGTACTTTGGTTTTGGTTAAGGAGGTTATGTGTTTGTTTATTATTTAATATTAAGAGCATAACATTAAGTAACGAACTAATGATAGTGTGCAACTCACCTGAACTTCAAAAGTGAAGTATTTTTTGAGGTTTTTGATTATCATAACCAAAAATGGCAGTTTGATGCCTAGGGTCTTCTTCGGATCTGCCGGGCATGTTATGTATGTTGTGCTGACGTTGGTACCAACTATTTCTAACACAAGACTTTGTATGTCGTTGTCCGTAATACGTTTTATGTGCCCATTTCTTACTTTCTTATCCCAAATTTGCAAAGGTTTGCTGCCTATGCTGTAAAGGATTGACAGAAATCCAGACTGAAAAGTATTTTTAAACATCTTGAATCTTGATGTAATGTTCTCGAAACTTCTGCGTGTTCTCACATTTATCAGATACTTAACTTAAAAAGTTTAATCAATAAATGAATATTCTTTAGCGGTTGCATTGGAAATTGACAGGCTGACAGTAAACACAAAAATTTTGAACACGGCCATTGGCCATGCGTTTGTTATCAAAGCTGATTACCATGGCAACCATCCATCGACAAATGAATCCTACGTTTCGCTTAACGCCGTAAAGTATATAGTTTGTTAAAAATAAGTTCAACAATATAAACTTTGTAAGATATTTTCATTTGAACGTCGAGTTTCAAATGTAGTTTGTATCAATTCGCACCAATATTATAATTAATGATATTAAAACTCCACGTTGTAATTAAAAAATAAAAAATGTAATGACAGATTGAGATTTTATGAACGGAACGTAATGCGCAACTTTGACAGAAATTGATTTGATTATCGTCTGTGATTGTCTATGAATTTTGACAGATAAAAGATCACACGCGAAACGTGCAGAATCGTGCGATGTTTTATTAGATTTCCTAAAATATTTTTTGCTATTTATCAACTAAAACCGACAATGAAGTGATAACTCACTCCCTTTTTTACATTTCTGTATAATGATTTATTGTTTATTTATTTTGTGTGTGCATTTGTGAAACATTGAACATGACTGAAAACTCATCAAAAAGGTAACAAAACTACCTACCTATTTTATTGAATATGCATGTTCAGTACAGATTTCCTCGTTAAAATTAGGACAACTTTACCTGATGTATTCGTACCGGAAATTTAAATAGTTATTTTTAAAACCACGTCCACTTAGGGGAATACCTAATTCTTCACTATAATTTTCCGAATTGTCTTTGATAAGCTTTTACAAAAATGTTGTTTTAATAAAATCGGTGCATATAAATATTTTCAAAGTATTTTTTATAGTATAAAAGTACATAGGTAGTACACAGTTTAAAAATGAATTTTAAGTAGTTTGAGAGTTTAGTATTGACATGTTATGTCAGCTACAGGTAAACTTTTATTTTTAAATATGAAAAAGTTTGTTAATGCAGAGAGGTTAACTTGGAATTGTTATTTATCTCGTTTTGCATTAATTGCAATTTTTGTATATTCTTCTTTTTATAACAAAACAGCACTCACTTTGTATATGCACTTATCGAACTATAGTTTGGTGAATTTATTTAAGTTTTGTAGATGGAATACAGTGGATGGATTGTATATTACTTCTGTACCTTTTGGTACATAAAGTCAACCAAGCCAGTTACTTATTTCTCCCAGCACTTTGTATTTGTCCTGACAAGTTCTATAGGTCTTGATTGTAATTTAAGAACAGATGGAGATGTGTATTTTTTCTAAATTAATATAATACAAAGCTATCTCTTTCAATGATAGCTGTAGCAGATTGACTGCAATATTGCCTGGTGGTAGGCTAAGATGCAGCCTGTGGTGGAATGTGCTTGCCTAGAAGATTCCTATTCACACTCGACTTGAAGATACTTAAATTGTATGGGGTAGGGAAAAGTGATCTAGCCTGGTCTACTGCAAAAGTATTTTGGTAAACAAGTTTTGTGCCTGCCTTAGTCAAAATATTTTTTATTGAGTCTGACTTCTGTGCTGACATATTTACAAACACTTAATATTAAATTATACACACAAAGGTGTTTGTGCTGTTGACCTTCTATTACAACCATTTGATACTAAGCCTTCTTCAGAATGTAGATCAACTATACATATACATTTGTAACCTAAATGAATCTGATTAAAACTCTTGTTATATGTAAAAGACAAGATGAATGTTATTCTAGTTCTATAATCTTGTTGACATATTGACATCATCACAAGATTCCTTGCTTGTGGTGCGTCCAACCTGAAAATTGTGATAACATACTATTGAGTCTATTACTACCCATTGACTGAGGATAAATATTAAGATGTCTTTATATAATGTTGTCGGTAGTTGACTTGATACAACAGGCTTTCTATCAGTGGTGCATTTTCTATGTATTCAATATAGCTTTCCTTTACATTGATGTAAAGATATTAATATTGCGGGAATTAAATGTTTATTTCACTCTGACTCATATCCCTTGAGATAATTTTATACAGATAATAATAAAGTAATACACAATGAATTTGTTATCACTGAGTTACATTTATTGCTTTTATTGTATAGTTCATTTGATAATTTGGTTTAAATTGTATTGATAGAATGCCTTCTCCAAAAATAATCAAATATTTGTTTTGAAGCAGCTATTTGTAGAGATTTCAGTATAATATTGAACACAATAAATATTTTTAATGTACCCAAAAAAGATTAATTGTTGTTCATCTTTAAAAAGAAAAAAAAAAGGATTTTGATAATTCTTTTTTTATTAGAAAGGGCACACATCCAAGATTATTCTCGTTTAAATTTTATCAGTTCGTAAACTAAGTATATCAGAAAATTGAATATTTCTGAACCGAAATTTAGTTTTGACCATTAATTAACCATCTGAAACATTTCTTTTATAATTGTGTGTGAAATAAATAAAAAAATTGATCATGAAGAACATGACAAATAAAACAGATAGATGTATTATGGTAATAATTTATTTTATAAATTTATCGCTATCGCTGTCACTTTCTGTAACATTTATTATAAATGTGTCTGTGAAATTGTCAATTAACATATCTAGGCTACTAATTTTTTCACACACTGATTGTTTATCGATTTTTGTGTTCATCACTACACTATTATATGTGGTATCATTATTTCACAAAATGACAATAGCTAATGTCAAATCTGGAATCGAATTAAAATTCTGACTTTAGAAAGGGCACACTTCCAAGGTGGTCCCATTGTCATCAGTTTAGGATCTAATGATGATATCCTGGAAAAACTTTTCAAATTGTATAGGCTTGCAGCAATTTCGGTTTTAGTGTAAGCATCGGTAGCTTTTCAGCTACAAGTGCTGTATAATATTGTTACGGATGACCTCTCGGAGGAATTACGAAGTAAAAGAGTTTCTAGTTGGAAACCTCATTTGGATTAAATTTTTCAAAAGGTTTCTACTTTAGGAACATTACCTAGAACCCAAAAACTGCTTTACTAGGTATGTTAAATAAATGTTCCTTAAACTTGCTGTCACCGACTTCATAGATATGCTTTAGTAAATTGACGCAACTAAATGACACAGTTCTTTTTTACTTTTTAGTGCGTTTTGAGTCGGTTCTATTTTTTGTTAAAAATTTTTATGTTAGGCAAGTTTGCCTGCTTAAACTTCCGCTTGAACTGCCTTCTAATTAAAAATCAGACTTTAAACATTCCTCTTCTCATTATTCTCTGCGTAGAGAGTCAGATCCAGAGCAGCAGCTGGATAATATTTTCAATGCTTTGAAACTTACATAAGGGTATTCTATGGGATCTGGATCTTGGTTTTGTTATTTTTTGACTATGTCAATTTTTTATTCATTGCAAATGAATTTTCTGAGCTATAATATCAATGATTTCTTAGACCAAGAATAATTTCGTTTTAGCGTTGATATGCCAGTCAGTCTGTTAACTTTTGTGTGTAGCATAGATCAATGAGCAGGCAGTACAAGCTCGCGCTGTAGTACTCTGTACATTAGTGGAACAATGGCCGCTGATGTGGCATCCGCATTGACTCACATTCAATGCCCTCCACAATCAATAGACGGTCCAAAATAAGCCCTGACGACGATTACGTGTAATCGATAAGGGCTTCAGTTTTTAGGGATCCACATGTAAATGTTACCGCCGAAACGAATTTGTTGTAGTCGTATCTCTAACAATTTGTTTCGCCTAAATCCAACAGCGTAAATATTCCCGCCAAAGTATTTCTTCTATGATGTGGTTAGGTTATTGTTGCGTTTGTGTCTTTACACTTTTTGAAAAATATCCAAGTATTTAAGAAAACTACCTTACGCATATGTACCCGGCTGTTATATTGTTGTATAGCTAGTTAGTAAGTACTTATAAAATTATCGAAAATGCGTGCGGTACTTACACATAAGCACTAAGTAACTCAAAAATATTAAATTATGGTCCCGTCTACCAGGAGACTTGCGACAATTAAAAATTTTAATTCTTGCACTGTATTTTAGATTTTGGTAATTTCTGGCTCTAATGTCAATGTTACGGAACACCTCTCTGTGGAGAATGAGACTAACTTAAAGAATACGTACTCGTGTATGGTCAGCACTGGTTGTCTTTCGACGCCTTGCACTCGATAGCAATCAATGGCCGCACCAAATACAACAGCATCGACCGGATCGATGCCATGACCTTATAGCACCTTGATATCAATAATTAAATAGTTGCATAATCAAAAACATATCAGGATGTGGGATAAGGCGGAAAAAAGCATAAAAATCTACTTGTTTGTGGTTATGGTCTATAATAAGCAGTAAACTTTTGACGAGAAGTGATTTAGTGACTGCCTCGATTTCGGATCACAAGGCCCTAGCTCGGGTTGTGGAATAATTCTGCGCTTTTTTTCCTCAACGAAATTTTCAGTAAAAATCCATTTCCGAAGTCAGGAAGTTGGAGGTGTTACACCGTCAGTCACAATCATACCACCTCATAGTGATCATTAACGAATCAAACGTTATCATCCGCCAATCCGTATTGGAGCAGCGTGGTGGGCTATGCTGCATTTCCCCGCTCCTACGAAGAGGGAATTAGTAGCCTTCAATAGCCAATGGCAAAAATTATAACAATTTTACGATATTGGAAATAAAAATACAAACATTCAAATCGTGCGAGTCACATACTCATCTGGTCAACGCGTCACGTTATTGGAATTCGTATGACGCTCTGTGATATTATATTGATGCCTAGCAGCTTATCCTGATCTGTAATTTTTATTAATCTTTTTGTTTAGAACAGGTTTTGTTCTTAATTTATGTAAATACATCAATCTGTCGTATATTTTTGCTAAATCTTCATTTCTATGTGCCATTTCCGTTTATGAGTAATTATTAAGGTTATTAGCCGCTGCGCAGTGTCAGGCTCCTGATACTTTGTTTTAGATTTTTATATTACGTGTGTTATTGTGTGTTTGTTATTGTGTGTGGATTTATAAGACGGAGGTCCTGGGTTCGATTCCCGGCGGGGCAGATTGAGATTTTTCTTAATTTGTCTTCGTCTGGCTGGTGGGAGGCTTTCGCCGTGGCTAGTTACCATCCTATCGACAAAGACGTACCGCCAAGCGATTTAGCGTTCCGATACGATGTCGTGTAGAAAAGATGGGTGTGGATTTCAACCTACTCCTAAGAAGTTAGCCCGCTTCCATCTTAGATTGCATCATCACTTAACATCAGGTGTGATAACAGTCAATTGGCCCTTGACTGCTATCACACCTGATGTCAAGTGATGATGTACTTGTAGTGAATAAAAAAAAAGTTATATTGCAATTAAGTATTTGTGTCTCAACTCGTGTCGTCAATTTTGGGAAGGTTTCGTGTCTGAACTGGAAGAAGAGCTAAAAATATATATAGTTGAGACATTGAAACGAATTAGAACCAAATGAAAATCTGACTATACTCGTATATTTGC
This sequence comes from Mycalesis mineus, assembly GCA_034621355.1. Taxonomy (NCBI): domain Eukaryota; kingdom Metazoa; phylum Arthropoda; class Insecta; order Lepidoptera; family Nymphalidae; genus Mycalesis; species Mycalesis mineus. The sequence continues at coordinate 648,880 of CM067881.1, forward strand.
TTGCAAGATATAAGGCCAGAGATGATACTCGTTCTCTTTCTCGTATCGATTCTTTGTTTACGTTTATTCTATTGATGCTTGGGCCGCGCTTTATGTTCAATGAACACATTCCGTGACAGACGGCGGCAGACAAACCAATGTATGTAGCAGGAGACTAGTAAACAATATATTAATAGATATTAGAGATAGATGTTTTGTTTTTTATCTCATTTCAGTAAAGAGCGAACAACGACCTTGAAGCGTCCGATGCCGTACTTACTCAAATGCTGATGTCATTAGTATTTTCAGTACTGATGGTTTACTAAACAAAGAAATTATAGGTATTTAAGTCAAATCGACCGAAAACAAATAGAATAGAGAGAACAAAAATAAATAAGGACAATTTTACAGCCTACACGCGTAATAAAATATGTTTTCTTTAAGTAGTAAGATTTTCAACAATATATAGCAATTTAGTTGGAACTAGGTAATAAAGTCCCTCGCAAAACTATAATGTAAATATCATTGATAAAGCTCCAGCCACAACAGTCGTTTCACGAAACGACACCATCCCGATCTTCAGAATCAACAATTATTATCCAACAACGTTGCAAGTGTAAGACAAAATACGTAACAAAATTACCATTGAAACCCTTCAGTTTTAAAAAATTATAAAAGGTAAAAAACTAAAGAACATTTTGAGTACTTAGTTTTGTTAAACTAAATTGGAAACTATCAGTTTATCATGTCCATGCATTCTAGTAAAGTTTTCTTACGCTTACACTCATTGACTGAGCTTTCTTATCAGGCCACGTTTGTCATAAGTGTGAATAGAAGGAACCTGTTCAATGATAACATGTCGTGTAGACTACGTCTCGTGACCGTGCGGCTGTACTGTAAGGAAGTGCTAGCCGCGAGTGGGTGTAAGCGCAAGCTGTGTTGCGCTCGCCAGATTCTAGGTCGTCGATCTAGGCTGAACTGTCCCGTTTGCCGGCTGCTCTCTTTGCACTATTCGTCCTGTCGTCAACTTTAAATATACTCTAGACTTTCGTAAAATGTTAGGAATACTTAATGTATACTTTTTACGGGACGTCGTTGCTATAAGTAGAGACTTGGATGTCTAAAGCAAAAAAAATAATAAGTAAGCAAAACATGTTTTTTTTTTATCGCCTACAAGTTAACCCTTGACTGCTATCACACCTGATATTAAGTGATGATGCAGTCTAAGATGAAGGCGGGCTAACTTGTTAGGAGTAGGATGAAAATCCAGACCCCTATCAGTTTCTACACGACATCGTACCGGAACGCTAAATCGCTTGGCGGTACGTCTTTGTCGATAGGGTGGTAACTAGCCACGGCGAAAGCCTCCCACCAGCCCGACCGAGACGAATTAAGAAAAATCTCAATCTGCCCCGCCGGGAATCGAACTCAGGACTTCGGTCATATAAATCCACCGCGCATACTACTGCACCACGGAGGTCGTCAAAATGTTCGATGTTCGATAATAAGAAGTATTGTTTTATTTGTCGCTGCGTTTTAAAGAAAATATATCGAATCTATTGCTTCGTTGCGCAGTGGTATGCGCAATGGTTTTATAAGACGGAGGTCCTGCGTTCGATTTCCAGCGGGGCCGATTCAGATTTTCTTAATTGGTCCTGGTCTCGATGGTGGGAAGCTTTGCCCGTGGCTAGTTGTTTAACGTTTCGGTACGATGTCGTGCAGAAACCGAAGGGATATTGATTTTCATCCCACCCTTAACAAATTAGCCCGCGTCCATCTTAGATTGCATCAGATTAGTTAGTACAACTATGAACTATATGTACATGTAATATTGACAAAAAGTTGCTTTATTTGCCAGTTTTTGTTTCTTGCTAGGTTTTTAAACGACTTCAAAAAAAAGGAGTTTCTCAATTCGACCGTATATATATATATATATATATATATATATATATATATATATATATATATATATATATATATATATATATATATATATATATACGGTCGAATTGAGAAACTCCTTATATATATATATATATATATATATATATATATATATATATATTTTATGTGTGTTCGCGCATAACTTCGTCGTTTATCAACCGATTTTGATAATTCTTTTTTTGTTGGAAAGTAGGTAGTCTGGTGGTGGTACCATGATTAGGAATTTCCAAGGTCATTGAGGGTCTGGTGATGAAGACGAAGTACAGTTAAGGGAGCTCCGTAACGGCTTACAATAGCTACCTTGTGTTTGGGCTTGATTAATATGTCTCAATGAGAAGTTTGTAAGGTTATAGATTCCAGTTGGTTTAATGTTAACAAAGTCATGATCTGATGATGAGATCTACGAAAACTCGAGGAAACTCTTCAAACTTTATAGGCACATTTGTAGGGATGTTGGAATGCTATAACTAGCTAGTGAATATTGGTACTTATGATTTAGTTCGAGTAGGTTCTTTAGTATTTTCGTTGTTGATAAATCACTAAAAAGTATGAAATAAAAAAATTTCAACAAAAAATAACATCTATGAAGTCGGTGCCACCTGAGCTTTCTATTTTAAAGACTTTACCTAAACTTGGATGGCACCGACTTCATAGATGTGATTAAGTTAATTAAAGTAAGTAAATGTAGTTATTTTTTACTTTTTAGTGCGCTTTGAAGGCGTTTTTATTTTTTGTTAAAATTTTTTTATTGCAGATCTCTTTGCCAATCGGCTGAGGCCTCTTTCAACCATATATCATATAATCTTCTAATAAATAAAAATTAAAATTTTCTATAATTTATTTTACTATCAATCCCAAGAGATTTAAAAAATGTCTTGGGAAACGACTAGCCTATGCACATGAAGCTTGCCGTCGCCACATAACGTACCTATGCAGTCTAAGCGTATGCCCGGGAATTCAAAATAAATGAAGATGATATTATCCCTCGTTTGATAAAAGGCTTCAAATAGATTTTTCAACTGAGTATATAAATAGAAATGAAGAGCTTCATTTACATGAATATGAAAAAAACTAAGAAATACTCCTGAGAGTCACTAAAATATAGATACCTAAAGCACCAGTTTGATTTATAAAAACGTTTCCTCTGTACGATTTTCTACGCAAGATTGATGGGCAATTTATAACATTTCTCCGAAGCGGCCCACGCGCGCCCGCTTTGAATATTCATCTCTATGTCTGCGGATTAAGATTCTCAAGAGCTGAGAGCGTCATGATCGCGTGCCCCAGTCCAGGTATAGCCGCTCTAGGTTCATCGCTCGGAGGATCGCTCGAGTGGCGTGTCAACGAGAGGATGTGGAACCCCCGGCCGGTGGACAGTTCCGACATTCCTGCAGTTCAAGCTCGGCCTGCATTACAACCCTGTCATAAAACAACTGCGCATCCGATATTCGTCATTACCGTAGCAGATTGTTATAGACTTATGCATTTTGTTTCAAATGGATATAAGTTAGGATTTTAAAATAAAACGGATGAAGCTTATCTTAACTAGTTTTCGTTAAAAATCTAAAATCAAAGCGTCGCATCTGTTCATCTTTTAAGAAGAGACTACGTAATGAAATTTAAAGTTCCAGTGGTCCAATTCTTTGCAATAGGAAACATACAAGTGTTCCTACCGTGTCCCCCTTCTTGGGATAGTTGTATTTTGACCGCGAAAATGTTACCGGCGTATACTCCGCGCGTCGACATTTCATCGGCTGTAGGCTGAAGATAGAAGTACACAAATACTAATACTCGTGACTGTGCGGTGCTTTCTCACCATCTCTTCCTTGTTTATCGCCTACTACGAATATTCTAAAGCCAATCATTCATTTTTAACCGACGAAAAAAAACGGAGGACATTCTCAATTCGACACGTATATATTTTTTTTTTTATGAATGACCACGCATAACTTTTTACAGAGTTGTCCGATTTTGATACTTCTTTTTTTATTAGAGAAGGCATACATCCAAGGTGGTTCCATTGTCATCATGTTAGGATCTGATGATAATATCCTGGAGAAATTGAGGGAACTCTTCAAATTTTGGAGGCACGCTTACAGCGATTGCGGTTTTTGTCTCGGTATCGGTAGCTTCTTATAAATTTTTTTAATAAAAAATAGAACCGATGTTCCTTAAACTTGGCTGACACCGACTTCATAGATATGCTTAAGTAAATAAAAGCAACTAAATGACACAGTTATTTTTTACTTTTTAGTGCGTTTTGAGTCGGTTCTATTTTTTGTTAAAAATTTTTGAAATACGTGTTCGACTGTCGTCAAGCGAATTGTTGAATTGAAATTGATTAATACTAATAACATCGAACCGTCTCCTCACAGCATGATTTACACTTTAACTTACTTGTTCCATGTTTTGTCATAATTCATAGCGGTCGTTGTCTTTTTGTTCTCAAAACAATGAATGGGAAAGTTCACATGGTGTTCTGGATTGTTGGTCTTATGCCACTCATAACGGGAGCAATTTGATGTTATTACATGCTGTTTAAAGTTGGCTATAGTTCGCAGTTTTTGAGCAATGTGTAAATTGAAATATAAAATACTTTCTGTTTAATTAAGATTTATTGATAAATTCAAAACATATTTGTAAGAATTTCTTCCATTCTCGCCTATTTATATGATTATACACGGTTGAAAAATCTCTTTCAAGCCTTTTATCAAACGAGAGGTAAATATCATACGTGTGTAGAATAGGAGCAATGAACTTTGCCTGCACCGTACAAAACCATTTGCATGGAACACGAAGCTTTCATAACATCAAAAGTGGGGTAAATGTTAATCTAGATTCTCCACTCAATGTAGCAGCGGTGTGGTATCAGCAAGTTTGCAAATAAAAGGGTCAAGCCCGTTCAGTATCGCACAAAACATTTTGCTCGGCAACACTAATAATCTGAGATCAGAAGTGGGATATTAATCTATACTGTAGAGTCAATGCAACAACGGTACAGTATCAACAGCGTGCCAATAAAAAGGTCAGGCGGTATCGCATAGGATCCGTGTATTTATAGACGGACCAACACGCTGTTTTATTTATCTGGAGCCGCCCACCCGTCTCCCGTCGCGTTCGTGACACGCCGGCAAAAAACATCACTCAACATTTGATTCATGTAACCAAAGGGACATTGAAAATTATAATGTCAAGACTTTTTGCATTTACCCCACCTTTGTGAATAAAGAATGCGATATGAAGATGTCATTTGTAGGAATCCATAATCAAACATTAATGGATTGCAGTATTGTTTAATGCTACGATAAGAAGTGGAAAAATATAAGAAATATGTAAATAAAATCGTGTTATCATACACATAAGTTCATTTTCTGACTGAAGAATATTATTCAAGATTAAGTAATATTCTTCGTCAGAAAGACGAACAAAGAACTGCTTAAGGATAATAGTGTCTATACGGGGAATAATACCAAATATAAAACAAGAAATAGGTATAACACTAGAAGCAGGAAAATTTTCCCATATTTCGGAATCTGTCAACGTCAGATGCTGAATGCTGAACAGTGTGGTGAGAGACGGCGCAGGGGACGTTCGCGCGATGCTCCGCGCACGCTTCGACCGGTTATTATGACTTGGAAAGGATACCAGAGTTTATTTTGGGATTTAACTTTTGTTAATCGCTTTTGAATGTTTGCAGCGGACGTGCCGTTACGTAAATATAAATATTCTCAGTTCTCAATAACTCCTCCGCCAGTCGTGATAAACAAACTCGAACAGTGACTTTGTGATAACAGATATTGGTTATCTATTGGACAGCTAGTGAGGATACAGTTACAGTGTTTACTTATCGAATGTGTTCAACTGTGTTCGCGTGTAGTCTTGCTAGTGCTGTACTGATTAGGCTTTCGTGATTTTCAGAATTGTGTGATGAGTTTTTGGTTTTGCGAAACGCACCCACTTAAATTTTATGACCACTGTTTTCTATAAATTATGTTTTCAACTATCATAACATAAGGAAATTGTTATTTCAACTTCGGCAAAAGAAACATGCAGTAAAAGTCAAGAGACTATTATGTTCCAAATATCTGCTTTAGCTGTCTGATTTTCCAATACTTCTTATTCTGGGGTAAATCAGGATACAATAGCCAAGACGGCAGTAATGGCAAAGATGAAGTGCCCTCATGGACGCTGAGGGTAGGCTCGTGTTTTGGAAAGGTGGCATGTGGGAAGGGGGTGCACCGACCCTCACTTGTAATACCTGCAAGAAGCGGCGCTCCGACAGGATGAGCGCCAACGAACGCCCGCAGGGGTGAGTTCTCGCCACCGACTGTTTACCTTCACCCTTAATTAGTTTTTGATGAAGCGAGAATTCAATTTCCCGAGTCAATTTGAAGATTCGATTGTTTTCAAATTACCAAAAAAGCGTACGCTTTCTTCCGCGGTAGTTATGTTTAAAATCCCTGAAATTTTGCAGCGATTTCATCGTGGATGCGGAAATATTATCTTTTCTGCTAATATGATGGTGCAAAATGTAGCTGTACGAAAATATTTAAAAGCAATTAAGAACATTGTATTAATAACAATATTTACAATACAATATATAATTATTGAAAGGTATAACTAGTGAGGAAATGCCTATCGGCGACGTGGTGATTCACCAAGAATGTTGTTGTGGTTAGCTGCATGAATTCTGTTACACTGACTAAGGCGGTACCGTTACAATTTAAGATGTCCTAATTAACTACTTAAACTGATTATGCACTTCACACTTATTGCGTTTTAATTTATAAGTTATCGCACGAAAATAAAAACTTTGCAATGTCTCTGTCTGTGCTGGTATATCCATACTCATAAAAATTTTAAAAACGTTCTCGAAATTTATGTTTTCTTCTATAATTACTATTATCTCTGAGGTCATAAATGATAGGAATAAGCTTTGTTATTAATATTATGCTATTAAAAATTAACCTCTGTGGATGATGCATACGACTAGAAAGAATACATAGTTTTGTAAAGGATATTGGATACGATATTCATTATTACTTATTTATTACTATTACGATACAACCATTATAAATTCTAAGTATAGATGGTGGACTTATAGTAATATTTTCACATTGTATTTATAAATAGCAATCTTTCTACACAATGATTGAATGTAAGCACGCTAACATTGTCTGAGGATGGTGTGATGTTTCATTTATTATTATTTTCATTGTGAGATAAAGCATGTTTTAAAAACATTCGTTATCTGACGGGTACATGCGGTTGAAGTTATGGAACCGTTTTCAATTTAATTTTATAAATAATTTGAAATAAAAATCACGTTGCTAATAATAAATAATTGTTGTTGTTTGACTTTAAATTACGAGTACGTTACTTCCTTCTGTTAACATCTTAACATATGGCTACTAGCTTAGTGCTTTCTATGGTAAAATATTGTTTTGATATGATGTGTTCAGTACTAGCTTTACCACAGCAACCAGCAGCAGCGGTTACTTAGTTTACATAAACATTTATTTATTTTAAAAGCGCTTTCAATCCATTGAACATTAATATCAATTGCTTACTTATCTTTTAACCTACATAGATACTGTTTTGATTTTGCATTTCATCAGTAATCGCGATTTGTATTGCAATACTGAATATAACTTATAGCGATTGCTAACAACGCATCATCGTGGTTAATTTTCTATATTTTTTATACATCTATCATCTCTATGAACACATTTAACAGTGCCTGAGATTTTATAAGAAACTTTTTAAATATTCTTAAACTCTAATAACGTGTATCCCTTTTCTTTAAAGTCTTCACTTATTTATCTTAGACTTATATTTATGTCATAAAGAAAGTAAAACAGCGTCACATTCCTTTGTCGGGCACGATGTCTACGAGGCCACATGTACTCCACATCTTTACACCTTTCACACGCTTTTCAGCGCTTTCTCAATCCTCTACAATGTCTGCTACGTTTACATTATCGCTTTCATCGCTTAGTTACTTATTTTCGATCACCGTCGGTTTGGCTGCATCTGCAAGCTTTCCTGTGTTTTCTTCAATACTTTGTTCTTTTACATTTCTGCTTAGCTATTAAGTGGAATACTTTACGTATTTGCATCTTACTTCTTAGTTCCTGCCTGGTGAGATTTTGCATACCTGATTGGTATTTACGCTTATCTTTCTTGTAATATATGAACAATATCTTAAATGGCACTGGCACATCATGGTCTTGTTTATTTTGATACTATCAACACAATCAGCCTTGCTACTCGTATGCACACAAAGGGAGGTGAAGTAAAGATTGGGTTTAGATTATTTGTATTTTATCTGGGAGCGGATACTGCATCTGTGTAAATTATTGATAGCAGTTTGTCCATCTGCATTTTTGCCCCACAGTGCTTTTTCAAAAGAGCAGTGGTTCTAAATTATTCATTAGGTTTCTAACCGCGCACCTAAACGTAACTTTTAGGAAACATGCTGCCTGTTATAGTAAAGGGACATACCGTTAAAGCAGTGTATTATATGATATACGCGGCAATACTATGCACCTCCAACGTGGGATGTTCATCATAGTCAGAGCAGATGTGACTTCGATAGTAGAATATTATGAATAGTAAGTGGGACAATTGCCATGCTTATTTCTGTCGCCAAGCATCTTCAAATGTTTACAAGCATAGTTTCGTAGAAAAAAGAATTACAGGCATACAGAATAAGAATTATGGGCATACAGCATTTAGGCGTAACATTTGCTTGATAAAATTTTTTAACAAAAAATAGAACCGACTCAAAGCGCACTAAAAAGTAAAAAATAACTGTGTCATTTAGTTGCTTTAATTTACTTAAGCATATCTATGAAGTCGGTGCCAGCAAGTTTAAGGAACATTTATTTTACGTAGTAAAGAAGTTTGTGGGTTCTAGGTAACGTCCTTGAAAATAGAAACCATGGCTGGCACCGACTTTTAGATATGCTTAAGTAAATTAAAGCAACTAAATGACACAGTTATTTTTACTTTTTAGTGCGCTATTTTTTGTTAAAAAATTTTATTTCTTTTTTAACCGACGAAAAAAAACGGACGTATATTTTTTTTTTTTTTTTTTATAGTATGACCTTAGAAAGGGTATACATCCAAGGGGAGGCACGCTTACAGTGATTTCGGTTTTTGTCTCGGTATCAGTAGCTTTTTGGCTACTAGTGCCGTATAATATACTATGACAAGTACGTTACGTGGCGATAAATCACTAAAAAGTAAGAAATAAAATTTTTTAACAAAAAATAGAACCGACTCAAAGCGCACTAAAGAGTAAAAAATAACTGTGTCATTTAGTTGCTTTAATTTACTTAAGCATATCTAGGAGTCGGTGCCAGCCAAGGTTTCTACTTTCAAGGACGTTACCGTAAAATAAATGTTCCTTAAAATTGCTGGCACCGACTTCATAGATATGCTTAAGTAAATTAAAGCAACTAAATGACACAGTTATTTTTTACTTTTTAGTGCGCTTTGAGTCGGTTCTATTTTTTGTTAAAAAATTTTATAGTGATTTATCGCCACGTAACGTACTGGTGCTATACTGTCATAGTATATTATAGTAGCAAAGCTACTGATACCGAGACAAAAACCGAAATCGCTGTAAGCGTGCCTCCAAAATTTGAAGAGTTCCTTCAATTTCCCCAGGATATCGTCATCAGATCCTAACATGCGGACAATGGGACCACCTTGGATGTATGCCCTTTCTAATAAAAAAAGAATTATCAAAATCGGACAACACTGTAAAAAGTTATGCGTGGTCATACATATAAAAAAAAATAAATAAATATACGTGTCGAATTGAGAACCTCCTCCGTTTTTTTTTCGTCGGTTAAAAAAGCTCCCTGCGCTTGTCTAGTTGTAGGCATTATTACTAGCGAATGTGGTGTAGCGGCGGACCTCCTGCTTGTTCCGTCAATCATTAATATCTCGGCTGAACTGCTTTACAATATAAGTTAGGTACTAACAAAGCATTCAAGGCATGTACCCCAAATGCCTATCACGTAACTTTAATAACGGCATGGTAATATCAGTGGGCCGGGGGTTAATAAGGGTCGTCGACACTGGTATTTCGTAAGGCATTGATTTTATTACGACACCCTTGTTTATGTGGACCACGTGTCGGCAACTTCAAACGCGGCCCGCAGTCAAGTGCCCATTACGTGTTTATGATTACATTAACTTAGCGATGATAGTGGGATCCTGAACCAAAATAACTTTATCAGTTGAAATATATTGTATTTACATACTGGCAACACTTAGTTCAAGGTTTCAAAAGTTAGCCCAGTGTACAGTGTGCTGAGATGAGTGATATGTTGGTACTGCTGTTGCTGACTTGGAAAGTCACAAGTGGTTGCAGCGCCAACAACTGTAATTGTACTAAGTTGGCATTGTAATGTATAGCTTGACATTTAAATAAATATTTTTTATTACTTCATTTATTTTATCTTTAGGTTTCTAATTTTTTTAGAGTTATTCTACATCAGAATATATTACAACCCCAAATAATCACCTCCCAAGTAGGTACACTTATTATTTTTCATATTATTAAATCAACTGAAACTTAATATATGATTATATTGGTATGTTAAGCCATTGTTTGGACAGGATAACGTTTCTCTGGTCTGCTAGGAATATTAGGTCAGCAAGTTTAGGTTAAAGAATGAACTAGGAAAGAAATTTTTGACGATAACCGTGGCGCAGTGTATGCGCGGTGGATTTATAAGACGGAGGTCCTGGGTTCGATTCCCGGTGGGGCAGATTGAGAATTTTCTTAATTTGCCTTGGTCTGGCTGGTGGGAGGCTTTCGCCGTGGCTAGTTACCACCCTACCGACAAAGACGTACCGCCAAGCGATATAGCGATCCGGTACGATGTCGTGTAGAAACCGATAGGGGTTCGGATTTCATCCTACTCTTAACAAGTTAGCCCGCTTCCATCTTAGATTGTATCATCACTTAGCATTAGGTGTGATAGCAGTCAAGGGCCAACTTGTAGTCGATAAAAAAAAAATTAAATTTTTTGAGCGCTCTACAACAGAGGAAAATAAAAGTTGTTGTTTGTTTGTTTCAGTGAGTTAAAGAAATTATCGGAGGAGAGTTTAACGCGACAACCGGAGGAAGTGTTCGACATCATCTGCAAACTCGGCGAGGGGTCATATGGCAGCGTTTATAAGGTACTATCAGAATAAAACTTGCAAACAAGATGATTTTGTTATCCACAAATTTTCTGATCAGCCTTACAACACTGCAATTGGTCTGTAGATATATTTATTATTTACCAATGGTAATCAAAAGTTGAATCAGTCCTGTAGATGTAAATTGCGAAAAACACCCTAATATGCATGAAACGAAAATGTTTATAGACAAAATTGTTTAGAATATGCACTAACGGTTCAAATTTTTAAACCGAAAAAAGTAAAAACAGTAAAAATGCCAAGAAAAGGCACGCGCCAATTTATTTAAAGTAATAGTATAGCCTGTAATTTAAATGGCAATTTTTAATCAGTAGCGCCAGTAGTAATAACATAAAACAATAAAATTTTACGTGTACGTGTATTACTTGTATAAGGTCACTCATAATTCACCATATTAAGTGCTAAAATGCAATTTTCTTACCAATTGCAAGTGCCGTTAAAATTACTTTCGTTTGTGGGCCGGCACCGAAAGCCCGCATGTTGCAATCCTCTCTCGATGCAACTTTCGCTGGAGGTGTTTTGATTCAGTTTACTTGTTCAAAGCGCCTAAATCCTGTAGTTTCTGGACCGACCGAGACAAACCAATATCAAAGATTTACTTTTAATGACCTAAAATATGCAGTGTTTTATGTACTCTTTTACTCGCCTATATAAAGCAACGTGATTTTGATTCCGCAGTGAATTTTATTTCACACATTGATGTTTCAAATTTAATTTTTTCGCAAATTGTATCTGCTACATGGCGTCGACATTCTTTTCCTACCTTTCTTCTGATATAACCGATATTATAAGAAAACGCCGTTTAGATGAAGCTTTTAAAGCTATTGACTTGGTACCAGGCACTACACAAGGAGAGCGGGCAGGTGCTGGCCATCAAGCAGGTGCCGGTGGACACGGACCTGCAGGAGATCATCAAGGAGATCTCCATTATGCAGCAGTGCGACAGCCCCTACGTAGTCAAGTACTACGGGAGCTACTTCAAGAACACTGACCTATGGGTGAGGCATGGCAACTTTACCTTGATACACTTTACTGTTTGTGATTTCTTCACGCCTAGCTACTGCTGTACAAACTCGTAAACAATCATAGCATATTTTTCATTTGAACGTTTTTAAACGAACGTTTCAGATCGTGATGGAATACTGCGGCGCCGGTTCGGTGTCGGACATTATGAGGCTACGGAAGAAAACGCTCTCGGAGGATGAAATAGCGACCATACTCTGCGACACGCTCAAAGGCTTGGAGTACCTGCACCGGCGGAGAAAGATCCACAGGGACATCAAGGCGGGGAACATCTTGCTCAACACGGAGGGTCACGCGAAACTGGCCGACTTTGGCGTCGCTGGCCAGCTTACTGTAAGGGACATAAGATTGTAAGAAAAATGATGAGGCGTGGATCACAAGTTCATTGTTTTGTTACCTATGTTTCAGGATACCATGGCGAAACGGAACACAGTGATCGGCACGCCGTTCTGGATGGCGCCCGAGGTGATCCAGGAGATCGGCTACGACTGCGTGGCCGACATCTGGTCGCTGGGCATCACGGCGCTGGAGATGGCGGAGGGCAAGCCGCCCTACGGAGACATTCACCCCATGCGCGCCATCTTCATGATCCCCACCAAGCCGGCGCCTTCCTTCAGGTGATCTGCTCCCTTGCACAGTCAAACAAACTCTCAGTAGCAGCCCAGAGTAGATATCCCACCTCCGAGTTCCGGAGACCACAACTGGCTGAGCTCCGGCTGCCTCATCGGGCAAGTGTCTATCGTTTTAATACGAAATTTGGCAATCACTTTCCAGGAGCTTTCCACTATTGACAAAGAACGGCATAGATACTTTCTGGCCAACTATTAGGCTGAAATCCGTCCATTGATCTGTCCATATATGCTAAGGCACTTAGCCAGTATATGCTGCAAAGTACAGGAGATACAGCCGCAAAGAAATTCTGCCGTGAGCTCTCAATTTCAATTATTCATTTAGGGTCAAGACAAAAATGCGATACGGGGCATAACCTAGTAAATGAACTCAACTCAGCATTTTTAACATCATTAACAACTGATGGAAGTGCACTGCTGTATGTCCTCTTGAAAGGCTTGCGAAACATTCCTCCAGTCCAGCGGCTTTTTACCAACCCCTTGATATCAGTGCACCTAATGGGGAGCTGACCAATACTGGTGGTTTCACAAAGTAAATGTAGTTTAAACTCAATTGTTATAATGTTATATTTGATTTCAGAGAGCCGGACCAGTGGTCCCCGGAGTTCATAGACTTCGTGAGTCAGTGCCTGGTGAAGAACCCGGAGGAGCGCGCCACCGCCGAGTACCTGTTAACGCACGAGTTTATTGGTATGTTGCACAACTATTGGTTATGCAGGTCACCCTGCATAACCAATAGTTGTGCAACATGCTGTTTTTTTATTCACTACAAGTTCGTGCTTGACCGCAATCACATCCGGTGGCAAGTGATTATAAAATCTAATAAGGTATCCCCTACTATGCTAATAAATACCAAAAAAAAAAGTTGAGAGGTGTCAAGGGACACCCGGATGGAACGAAGTTCCTTTCGATTAATTAGTGAAGGAGTTATAATAAAATTTTATTTTTTTTAAGTAATAATAATATTTGTTGTTGTACACCGAAACACCAGAGGGCGCCACGAGAGCGCGAGACAGCATACAGCGCGGGCGCCCCCCGCCGCTCACGCGCACACACATCAAAGGCGGCGGCAAGATCCTTTGATCAAAAAGTGTCGTGACAACTTTTCGTACGAATTTTTTCCGTCTAGCCCCCTTTCACAACGCGCGATAAGGAACTTCGTTCCAATACAACTTAAGTGTCTTTGGCAAAGAGTTTGTTGTTCTATTATGGAACTGATAGTTGACAAAATGTGGGCAGAGGCGTTGAGGGAAGATTTGTCGATTACAAACAATCTCAATCGCCGGTTTTGTTGTGTGATCTGCACTGGCAGGTGGTTCGGATCATTGTAAGAGGTCAATATTGTCCAGGCAACGCGAAGCAGGCCAGCATCCTGAGCGCGCTGATCGCGGAGGCGCGCGAGATCCGCGAGAGCCAGGCCTTCCGCAACGCCGCCGCGCTGCTGCAGCCCGACCACTCCAAGACTATCGCGCCGGTAACAATGCCTTCTTACTTTTAGGGCTTCGGTTCTAAAAATTAAACTCGTATCTCCGGAACGCATGAAGATATCGAGTTGAAGCAGCACCTCTCGTAAATGTATATGTGCGATCATCGTTTAACATCAAGCGACCCCATACTCGTTTGCTGGCTTTCAAAACCAATAAGAAAATCTTAATTTACCGCAAGCCCGGGCCTTAAAGCATCAGATCGGCAAAGGAGATCATTCAAAACGTGCAAAAATTTAGTGCCGGCCAAAGAAAAAAAGTAGTTATATCGATTGAGGGTATTTCAACAATTTTCACTAAGGCAGCAATGCTGTGAAACCTTTACTTTCGGTGATATTGAAGGTTGAAGATGCAGAATTTTTTCGAGAGTTTTGTTTTTAAACAGATAGGCTTTGTTATTACATACCTTTTTTACTGTGTCAGTAATGCTGTGAAACCTTTACTTAAATGATATTAAAGTATAAACGTAAAACTATAGGAAAATAAGATAGGAGGGAGCGTGATCTGGACTTAAAATTGATGCCACTAAGGCACGACACTGCTAAACTATAAAGCCACTGGTTGTTTTCATCTATGTAACCCTGTTTGGTAGGTCTTGAAGAAACCAACCTGAAACAAAACCAAGGTAATAGTGTCCGGAACGGTGGCCTGGGTGAAATATCGTTATACTCCAGTTCTGTACTTTAGTCATAACATAATTATGAATATTCTTTCAATCCTTTGCTCAATAGGACGAGATCATGCTCTTTTTCTTACCTGTTACCATTTCACGCTCTTCCAGATTGGCTAACTGGCTGATAGAACTTTCCCAGGGAAGCAATGCTTACACGCGAAGAAAATAATTGTACTTAATGAAGAGTTGTTTAGTAGTTTTTGAAAATAAACGTGATTAATTAAAATTCAAAATTAAAGACGACCGAGTGGCGCAGTTGGTGGTGACCCTGCTTCTGTGTCTTAGGCTGTGGGTTCGATTCCCACATCTGGTAAATATTTGTGTGAGAATGGATGTTTTCCAGTGTATGGGTGTTTATCTATATATTATAAGTATTTATGTATAGTATATATAAAAATATTCATCAATTATCATAGTACCCATAACACAAACTATCTATGCTTACTTTGGAGCTATATAATGATGTGTGTAATTGTCCTATAATATTTATTTATTTATGTAATTAAGAACGTCAAATCACATTCTCGTTTTACTTTAGTTTTACGTTTAAACTTCAATATCAATGAAAGTAAGGGTATCACAAATAAAATAAAATTCAATTCGTTTATTTCAGGCCGTGACCCATAATATTAGTATAAAATCAACAAAACTGAAAATCAATGTTAGTGTTACTACATACTAAGAAAAATATTAAATTAATTTAAATATCTGCCTGCTCGCGCTGTCGCACCGGGTATACACATACGAGTGTTTACCCAGTGCCTCAGCACAGGGCAGTCAGGCTTCTCAGCAATCACCCTCAGCATGACGTTGGTGCTCCTCCTCACCCTGCTCATTAGTGACGCAGTTCGTTTGCGTATGACAGTAGTAAAACTGTCAGTATTCGCATAAGCAAACATGGCTGATGCGCTGCAGTGCCGAGGTACCCAACATCACCCTGAAGGCATTGTTGTACTGTACTCGGAGCGCATTGTACGTCTTCTGCGTATATTTGACCCACAGACTGCACGTGTATAACGTCTGGCAGAACGCCTTAAATAATGTTTTTTTGACATTTACTGTACACCGCGCAAATCTGCGAGCCAACATATTGCATCTGACAGCAATAGCTCTCCTTTCCCTTTCCATGTCAAGGTCGTCGTTTAAATCCTCGGTAACAATATGTCCGAGATATTTAAACTCCGACACCCTCTTAAGTTCGACTCCTCCCAGCGTTACTGGCGGCACACGGTCCAGTTTCCATGTGCCCACCCGAAACACTAGAAGTTCGCTCTTTTTAACATTGTAAATTAGGCCATGCTTCTGAGCATAGTTTTCACAGATTGCCAGCAGCTTCCGAAGTGCCCTGACTGATGGACTCAACAACACCATATCGTCTGCATAACTGATACTATTAATACACTGTCCATCAATTGAGCAGCCGACACCGGTGTTGCCAAGGTCTATAATTAACTGATTAATATAGAGGTTGAAGAGTGCTGGAGATGATAGTCCTCCCTGTCGCACCCCAGATCCTAATCTAAACTCATCAGACAGTGCACTTCCCCATTTGACCTGGTTAGTCTGATGCTCATACCAATACTTGAACATATTGATCACTTCTTGTGGTACTCCCGAGTCAATCATTTTGGACCATAAAATGTCGTACCTAACCAGGTCAAAAGCTTTTGAGAGGTCCAGAAAGGCAGCGTAAATAGGTGTACTCTTGTCCGTGTAGTATCGGACGGTATGCTTGAGCGTCAAAATGGCGGACTCCGCCGAAACACCCGATCTAAAACCAAATTGTGCATCATGAATTCGGAGATATTTGCTAAGCTGACGCTCTAGCAGACCGTCTAATACCTTGGCTATAACAGTAGCCAATGAGATCGGTCGATAGTTGCCCTTATCGGTAATATCACCTGTTTTGTTTTTGATGATGGGCACTACAACCGTCCTCATGAGCTCAGCCGGAAGATATGAGTGTCTAATACACAGAGTAAATAGTAAACCCAGGAGCCTTTGGAGATGGGAACCAGCATGTAAAAGGTGTTTTATACTTAGACCATCGTGCCCAGGTAACTTACCCTTCCGCATACCTTTTAAAATCTCTATAACAGCATTTGCAGAAATATGGTCAGGCACACTCGACACGACACACTTGCCGCTACTATTCTGTACATGTACTAATGGCGAACGAACTTGAAAATGATCTTTGAAAAGATTCGCTATCTCCTTTGGCTCTGTAACACTGTCGACACTCACCGGGACTTATCTTCTTAGGATTTAACTTTTTTGTTTCTTTCCAGAATCCCTTGAAATCTTTATCTCTATATATAATGACAATGTCTACCTGTTTAAAGCCAAAACTCTCAGAAAAATTCTGCACTTTTAACCTTCAATATCACCGAAAGTTTAGGTTTCACATCATTGCTGCCTTAATAAAAATTGTTCAAAATAATACCCTAAATTGAAATAGCTACTTTTTATTCTTTAGCCGGCATTTTGAAATTTTGATATTTTCTGAATAGGCCTTGAATGATGTCATTTCAGCGCGTTTCCGAATATTAATTAAGTTTGTTTTTAATTTTCCAGAGTGGCGGTGGCGCTGCGGGCGAGGACTACAGCGAGGCGACGATGAAGGCGCGCGAGGCGACGCTGGTGCCGCGCGACGCGTCGCTGGAGCTGGCCGCGGACCTGGGCACCATGGTCATCTACGACCACGACCTCGCCACCATGAAACGTGAGTACACGTCCCGAGCCGTACGCGACACACATAGTGACTACAGCGAGGCGACGATGAAGGCGCGCGAGGCGACGCTGGTGCCGCGCGACGCGTCGCTGGAGCTGGCCGCGGACCTGGGCACCATGGTCATCTACGACCACGACCTCGCCACCATGAAACGTGAGTACGCGTCCCGAGCCGTACGCGACACACATAGTGACTACAGCGAGGCGACGATGAAGGCGCGCGAGGCGACGCTGGTGCCGCGCGACGCGTCGCTGGAGCTGGCCGCGGACCTGGGCACCATGGTCATCTACGACCACGACCTCGCCACCATGAAACGTGAGTACGCGTCCCGAGCCGTACGCGACACACATAGTGACTACAGCGAGGCGACGATGAAGGCGCGCGAGGCGACGCTGGTGCCGCGCGACGCGTCGCTGGAGCTGGCCGCGGACCTGGGCACCATGGTCATCTACGACCACGACCTCGCCACCATGAAACGTGAGTACGCGTCCCGAGCCGTACGCGACACACATAGTGACTACAGCGAGGCGACGATGAAGGCGCGCGAGGCGACGCTGGTGCCGCGCGACGCGTCGCTGGAGCTGGCCGCGGACCTGGGCACCATGGTCATCTACGACCACGACCTCGCCACCATGAAACGTGAGTACGCGTCCCGAGCCGTACGCGACACACATAGTGACTACAGCGAGGCGACGATGAAGGCGCGCGAGGCGACGCTGGTGCCGCGCGACGCGTCGCTGGAGCTGGCCGCGGACCTGGGCACCATGGTCATCTACGACCACGACCTCGCCACCATGAAACGTGAGTACGCGTCCCGAGCCGTACGCGACACACATAGTGACTACAGCGAGGCGACGATGAAGGCGCGCGAGGCGACGCTGGTGCCGCGCGACGCGTCGCTGGAGCTGGCCGCGGACCTGGGCACCATGGTCATCTACGACCACGACCTCGCCACCATGAAACGTGAGTACGCGTCCCGAGCCGTACGCGACACACATAGTGACTACAGCGAGGCGACGATGAAGGCGCGCGAGGCGACGCTGGTGCCGCGCGACGCGTCGCTGGAGCTGGCCGCGGACCTGGGCACCATGGTCATCTACGACCACGACCTCGCCACCATGAAACGTGAGTACGCGTCCCGAGCCGTACGCGACACACATAGTGACTACAGCGAGGCGACGATGAAGGCGCGCGAGGCGACGCTGGTGCCGCGCGACGCGTCGCTGGAGCTGGCCGCGGACCTGGGCACCATGGTCATCTACGACCACGACCTCGCCACCATGAAACGTGAGTACGCGTCCCGAGCCGTACGCGACACACATAGTGACTACAGCGAGGCGACGATGAAGGCGCGCGAGGCGACGCTGGTGCCGCGCGACGCGTCGCTGGAGCTGGCCGCGGACCTGGGCACCATGGTCATCTACGACCACGACCTCGCCACCATGAAACGTGAGTACGCGTCCCGAGCCGTACGCGACACACATAGTGACTACAGCGAGGCGACGATGAAGGCGCGCGAGGCGACGCTGGTGCCGCGCGACGCGTCGCTGGAGCTGGCCGCGGACCTGGGCACCATGGTCATCTACGACCACGACCTCGCCACCATGAAACGTGAGTACGCGTCCCGAGCCGTACGCGACACACATAGTGACTACAGCGAGGCGACGATGAAGGCGCGCGAGGCGACGCTGGTGCCGCGCGACGCGTCGCTGGAGCTGGCCGCGGACCTGGGCACCATGGTCATCTACGACCACGACCTCGCCACCATGAAACGTGAGTACGCGTCCCGAGCCGTACGCGACACACATAGTGACTACAGCGAGGCGACGATGAAGGCGCGCGAGGCGACGCTGGTGCCGCGCGACGCGTCGCTGGAGCTGGCCGCGGACCTGGGCACCATGGTCATCTACGACCACGACCTCGCCACCATGAAACGTGAGTACGCGTCCCGAGCCGTACGCGACACACATAGTGACTACAGCGAGGCGACGATGAAGGCGCGCGAGGCGACGCTGGTGCCGCGCGACGCGTCGCTGGAGCTGGCCGCGGACCTGGGCACCATGGTCATCTACGACCACGACCTCGCCACCATGAAACGTGAGTACGCGTCCCGAGCCGTACGCGACACACATAGTGACTACAGCGAGGCGACGATGAAGGCGCGCGAGGCGACGCTGGTGCCGCGCGACGCGTCGCTGGAGCTGGCCGCGGACCTGGGCACCATGGTCATCTACGACCACGACCTCGCCACCATGAAACGTGAGTACGCGTCCCGAGCCGTACGCGACACACATAGTGACTACAGCGAGGCGACGATGAAGGCGCGCGAGGCGACGCTGGTGCCGCGCGACGCGTCGCTGGAGCTGGCCGCGGACCTGGGCACCATGGTCATCTACGACCACGACCTCGCCACCATGAAACGTGAGTACGCGTCCCGAGCCGTACGCGACACACATAGTGACTACAGCGAGGCGACGATGAAGGCGCGCGAGGCGACGCTGGTGCCGCGCGACGCGTCGCTGGAGCTGGCCGCGGACCTGGGCACCATGGTCATCTACGACCACGACCTCGCCACCATGAAACGTGAGTACGCGTCCCGAGCCGTATGCGGAGTCCGCGACACACAGTGACTTTAAAATAAAACAACTATAGTCAGAATTTTAATTCGATTCCAGATTTGACATTAGCTATTGTCATTTTGTGACTTAATGATACCACATATAATAGTGTAGTGATGAACACAAAAATCGATAAACAATCAGTGTGTGTGCTATCAGTGTGCCAATTGAAGACTAAATTATTGATTTTTATTTAAATAAATACATCATTGTTCAAAATAATTATTTATTAATTAGTAATCGCTGCTTTATTTTATAAAAAGTTAATATTTTTGTTTTTATATTAAAAACAAAACTTATAATGCCTAGATATTTTTCAGTATTGGCAACCCGTGCGCGCTCGTGCAGCTATCGCCATTTTGTTTATCGTGTCATTCGGCTTCATTCTCCCAGTCTGACTGCACGAATATCCTATTTCATTGCGAATCGATATTTAGTTATTTTGTTGAGTTTTTGTGAAAGTGTTGTTACGTTGTGTTTGTTGTTACGTTTATAGTTTTTTGTGAACTTTGTTTGAACCTCACGCTCTGTTTGTAACGTTTTGAAGGAAGTAAATAAAGGTGCGCCGCCAACTCCTCCTAAAAAAACTGGTCCAAAGCGAAGTTTTAAAGATAAAATTGATGAATTTACATTCTCTGCAATACGAAGAATTGTTCATCAGTTCTTTTACCGAAATGAACCTCCAACCATTGCAAAGGTTAGTCAATCAGTCAGACAGTATTATTTTATACCTACATCTTTTATATGTACAAGTAATGATTCCAAGCTATTATAAAATTTACTATTTTAGGTTTTACAAGTGATGAACGATGATTCAGAAATGCCCAAGATTTCCAAAGACAAAAAAAAAAATTTTGAAGCATCTTAATTTTAAATATGTTGCACGTTCACGAGCACACTTATTGATCGAAATGATATAATAACATGGCGCCAGCGTTACTTGCGATCTATATGTCAGTTTCGACGAGAAGGGAGACATATATATTATCAAGATGAAACTTGGGTTAACGCAGGTAAGCCTGTTCGCGCGAGTTCTTATAAATGACATTTAAGCATTGTGTAAATTTAATTTAGTACTTATAGCTAGTCTTATAAGGCTCATTGTTGGCGAGCGCCCTGCGACACGGGTTGCACCTTACCACCCGTATTAATTAAAACGCATGACAATTGACACGCCAGTACCATTCCCGCATTCGCCGTGATTAGATCACCTTATAACGCCGCATACGCAAAACCGCTATAATCCTTCCGCATCAATCATCATCACTAGTTCTTCAAGAAGTGGACTGTGCCGTGTGATCTTCAACCAACCAGCTCAGCCATCAAGGTAAGATTAGACTATAAGCTGCTAATTGAATTACACAGTGTAGTCATTTTTGTAAGAACAATAAAAAATCGCCGCACCCCCCACGTATAGGTACTATTTACACGTGCCAATACATAATTTGGTCCTTTTCGAGCCCCATTATTGCATTATTGTACTAGCGTAAATAATTTAACGCGTAACACGTGTTTTCTCTTCCGCCATTTTGGTAACATAACCTATCGCGCCGCTTTACGTATTAGTAGTATCGTTTGAAATGGATAAGAACGATCCAACAACCCAACTAAATATCCTTATTTGCAAAAAGGAAAACATATTTAAAAGAATAAATAGGTTGTACGAAACTTCGAAGAACATTTCGAACTATGACTCGCGAAAAAATGAAACCTTTATAAACGAGTCTGAAACTATTGACGACTTACGCTGTAAATTTGAATCTATTTTAGATGATATTAATAGCATATCATTAAAAATCAATCCTAAGGCTCAGCCCGATTACCAGGCTTTAGATTCTTTGGAAGATATATACGCGCCAGTCAAGAGAATTCGAAATAAGATTTTATCTGCTAATAATTATCAATCAGTATCAAATTCTAATAACTCCGCACCGTCAATTAATTTAGCCCCTTTAAATATTCCCTCTTTTGACGGAAAACCTCAAAATTGGGCAATATTTTATGAATCGTTCAAAGCTAATGTACATTTAAACCCGCATTTAAGCGATTCACAACGCGTTCAATATCTTATATCAAAATTGAGTCACAGCGCAGTAAATTTTATATCAGGCTTAGTTCCCAACGGCGATACCTACAATATAATATGGGACAACCTGGTTAAAAAATATCAAGACAAGCGCGCGTTAGCCACGCATTATTTAAATAATATTTTTGATTTAAAAAACGCCTCGAACAACGCGAATAGTTTAAATACTTTTATAGAAAAATTTTCTAGTTCAGTTGCCGCGCTTAGACAAATTGAAATTCCAGATCTCAGCGATTTTATTTTATTACACTGTGCATTAAAGAAAATGGATTCGCAAGTCATTCAAAATTTTGAGATGTCTCTGCAATCAAAAAACATTGAGATACCTACTTATTCGCAATTCATCGAGTTTATTCAGTTTCAAGTAAAGGTTCTAGAACGTTCGAACGCGTCTCATTCGACTGTTAAATCTAAACCATCGGATTCGAACGCGCGTACTACCTACAAAACATTTATTGCTCATACTGGTCACAATGTAACTAATTCATCGACAAATTCTTGTGAATTATGCAGTAGTACTCAAGATCACACGCATTTGTATAATTGTAAAAAATTTATAGATTTAAACGACCCTTTAAAGCGCTTTGAATATATTAAATCCAAACAGGGCTGTATAAATTGCCTTTCATTACTTCATAGTTTAAAATTCTGCAGGTCAAAGGTCACCTGTTTCTGTAATAAAAAGCATCATAAACTATTACATAGGGATATTGATAATAATAAATTCGCACAAAAGAGTATTTTAAACACTTCTAATAATTCATCACCCGTAAATGCTAGTTCTACTGAGACGAACAATACTAAAATAGTGCCGTCTCACTCTGCCACCTCTCAAAATTATATCGCGTCTTTGTCTAATTCACCTCATACTGTGACGTCAAAGGACTGCTCATCGCACGTTCTGCTCGCGACTGCTTTAGTTAATACTAAGCCTTATATGAGAAGCGATAAGGTCGATATTAGATGTTTATTAGACATAGGCTCACAAAATAATATCATGAGTTTAAAATGTTGCAAGTTATTAAACTTACCTATACATCCGATACTTAATTCTTTTGTAAAGGGAATCGGAATGAATTCGCAACCTATTTGTGGCTACGTAATGTTGGATATTCAGTCACGAATTTATCCCAACATTAAATATAACATAAAGGCCCTCGTTTTAGATTCTCTTACGGACAATCTACCCTCACAATATATTGATGGTTTTAGTTTCGATTATATTAAAGATATGCCACTCGCGGACCCTACCTGGTACATTCCAGGGAATATCGATATGATATTGGGTGCTGAACTTTTTCCGCACATATATATAGGTAAGAAAATTATACCTAAAGCTAATGGGCCCGCCGCGTTACTTACTACCCTTGGTTACATATTAATGGGTAATTGCAATAATTATGAACAACACACAAGTAATTCTATTACCGCGGTTGCAATAAACGAATTAAGTTTTGATCTCCAAAATTTTTGGGAATTGGAACAAATACCTATTAAAAAACATCTTAGTCCAGAGGAAATCGAGTGCGAAAAATTATATACCGAGTCGGTTTCTCGTGACGAAAGTGGTAGGTATTCCGTATCTTTGCCGTTTTGCAAAAATCCTACAGGGTTTAATGACTCATACCATATTGCACATAGACGTTTAATTTCTTTAGAGAAGAGATTCAATCATGAGTCTTCTTTACGCGTGGATTATAACCAGATAATAAACGATTACTTAAAAATGGGTTATATATCCGAGGTCACTGACCTCAAAAATAAAGAGGAGGGATTTTACTTGGCGCATCATCCAATTATTCGCCCGGAAAAGATTACCAGCCCGGTGAGAATAGTGATTGACCCCTCTGTTAAGAATTTAAATAATATATCTCTTAATGATATACTACACGTCGGTCCTAATTTGCAGGCAGATTTATTTACGCTTCTTTTAAACTTCCGATTGTTTCCTGTCGCTATGACAGCAGACATTAAACAAATGTACCTACAAATTGGAGTTATAGAGTCATTCGGGTCAAGTGCGCGCACTTTACTGTTTACAGCCTCACAGAGCAGAACTAAAGCAGAAATTGGAAAATAAAAAAAAATGTTTCGAAAAGAATGTTTATTAGCCTACAAATTGAAATAGAAAATAAAACATCCTGTTCTATAGGTAACAAAAAAAATCGAAATTTTGATAGTAAGTCGGAATGCGGACACTTGACCCGTATTGCGGGTAAGTGTACGCAGCCCTGTGGGGTAAGTAGACGCAATAGGGTAAGTGAGTGCATTCGATAAATAATCAATATATAACAAAGAAATTGAAATAAAACTTAGATCATCACACAAAAAATATAAAGCCATCTTAACGAAATATTTAGTTTTCATTTAAACACAGTCAAAAGTATGTTAAATTCTAACATTAAGTCTTGTAATGGTGATCTATCTGTTATTAAATCTTCATGAATATTCTTACCTCTAGTACACAAATAAAACAATGAACACTACAGATATAAAGAAGTTTAACATTAAACCTGTTGATATGAATGACAATATCATGTTAAAAAATTTGAAGAATTTTAAATCAAATTGGAAGAATAATCACAAACAAATATACTATTATCACCTTCTGGAGAAACAAACAATCCATGCCATCAATCCTTATTCTTTACGCATTGAATCCATTCTTCTGTTGGTGGGTCAACATATTTATCTTGACATAGGTAACGGGGAGCAAATGGGCTAGAAGGTCTAACTTTAAAAGGATTTTTCTTAGTTTAAGCGCGTGAGCGCATGCGCCCACTTATCCGCGCACACTTTACCCAGAATGCCTAATATCACACTAATGGCCGCCGACTTGCAAACACTCAACTTAACCTTAAATAATACTTTAAAAAAGACAGGAGAATATGCACTTCATAAACTAAAACGTAGCTTACCGTCTTCACATACCAATTTTAGAAGTATCAGTGTTTTCCAACACGCTAAAAAGTTGAAATTAAATCAACAAAAATACTTTTTTGACAATTACTAACAGAGTGCACGTAGTAAGGCGTTTGGGCATGCCGAAACTAATTCACCTTACCGGTGCCCCTGATTGACCAAAACAAATTCCTCACCTCCAGTGCCCCTTCTTGGAGATAGAAGCAGTGCGCTCACTTACCCACTGCGCTCGGTTACCCCGAATGACTCTACCTCGTGATAGGAAATATTTAAAATTTTTGTTTCGTTTTCATAATAATGAAAAAATACGCACATTTCAATTTAATCGCGTTCCCTTCGGTTTAAAATCGAGTCCTTATCTCGCCATGCGTACGATACAACAATTGTGTAAGGACGAGATTAAACGTTTTCCGTTAGCGTCTGACGTTGCAGGCTCGCAGTTATACATGGACGACCTCGTCCACTCAACGCTTAACGAAGATATCGCGAAAGTCTTGTCCCAAGAATTAATTAATTTATTAAAATCTGGCGCCTTTGAATTAGTAAAATGGACAAGTAACTCCGCTACGCTTTTAGATAGTTTACCAAACACTCACCGCGCAACAGTAAATTTTTCAGATAAAAATAATTTATATAAGGTTTTAGGTCTCGCTTGGGAGCCTAAAGAAGACATATTCCGTTTTACGGTGTCAAATTTAGATGAAAAATGTACAAAGCGCACGATCCTATCTCTTGTTGCTAGATTATTTGACGTTTTAGGTTTGGTTTCGCCCATTATTTTATATGCGAAATTATTAATCAAAGAACTTTGGCTTAATAAAATTGATTGGGATGACACACCATCAGAAAATATAATTAAACGCTATCTAGCCTTGATCAAAGATCTTTCTCTCTTACCTACTTTGTTACAAATACCGCGTCATACAGGCATCAAAGAGGGATGCAAAGTTAACATAGTAGCTTTCTGTGATGCCAGTCTTAGTGGCTACGGCTGTGTGATTTACCTACACATAACCGATCCGTGTAATAATATTCATATAAATTTATTATGCGCTAAATCAAAGGTATCTCCAGTAAAAATATCAACGCTCGCTCGCTTAGAATTATGTGCCGCTGTTTTAATGTCTAAATTAGTTAAAGTCGTAAAGGACACTTATTCTTCTCGCATCCACATAGAAGATGTGTACGCATTTAGCGACTCAACTATCGCGTTATCGTGGATAAAATCCTCTCCGCATAGGTGGAACACGTTCGTTAGTAACCGTGTAGCTCAATGTCAAGAGAACTTAGACTCACAACATTTTTACCATGTCGCTGGAGTCGAAAATCCTAGTGACTGTTTGTCACGTGGTATGCTACCCGCTCAATTAATTTCTCATTCCCTTTGGTGGAACGGTCCAGAGTGGCTTAGTAAGCCACCTTCTGAATGGCCTATAAATGTATTTTTCCCCGCAAAAGATGACACGCTGCCCGAGTTTAATAGTAAAAGCTTGGTAATAACTAATGTTCAATGTGAACAATCTATATTATATAATTTAACGCAACGCATTTCCTCTTGGAATAAATTAATACGCATCGCTTTATATGTTTTTCGCTTCACTCGACTTTTACCTAATACTGGAGAAGTTGATAAAATTATTTTTGTTGAGAATGCTTTAATAAAAGCCATTCAAAACGTTCACTTCGCTGATGAATTAACCCGCTTAAAAGGTAAACAATTACCATCTAAAAAATTACAGAAATTGTCTGTTTTCATTGATGAAAATGGAATTTTACGCATAGGAGGGAGGCTTTCTAGGGCAGATTTGCCTTATGAAGCCAAACATCCCGCTTTACTTCCTAAACATGATCACGCTGTTAATTTAATCATTGATCATTTTCATATAAGCAACTGTCACACTGGAGCAGGTCTTTTAATGTCCATTATTCGACAACGGTTTTGGATTCTTGATGCTAGGACTGTTATTAGGTCAAGAATACATAAATGTAATATATGCTTTCGCGTGAAGCCTTCGCACACAACTCCAATTATGGCTGACCTTCCGTCATTTCGCCTTCAGGAAGCAAAAGCATTTTTACATACCGCATGTGATCACGCTGGCCCCATCCGGATTTTATTAACGCGGCGTCGCGGACACCAATCCCAGAAGGCATATATATGTTTATTTGTGTGTTTAGTGACCAAAGCAATACACATTGAACTCGCGTCAGACTTAACATCCGATGGTATGATATCTTGTCTAAAGAGATTTCTTAGTCGAAGAGGCCCGGTTTCGTCGTTATGGACGGATAATTCAGGTACCTTTATAGGAGCAAAGGCTCAACTTGATGAGATCTATTCACTTTTGCTTAGCTCGGACTATAAAAGTAAATTTGGTCTTGAACTAAAAAACAAACGCATAGAATGGAAAACTATACCGCCTCGCTCACCACACTTCGGTGGGTTGTGGGAGTCCAATATAAAATGTGTTAAAACGCACTTGTACCGAGTTATTGGTAATCAATTACTCACTTACGAGGAATTGCTTACTGTGCTTACGCAGATCGAATCTATTTTGAATTCTCGACCGCTTGGCCTGATAGGTTCCGATCATCAGCCTGAAATTATTACACCGGCCCATTTTCTAATGACTACGCCCTTGCAATATTTTCCAACCTCACCTTTAACTAACGATAAACCCAATTTACGCAACAGAAAACAATTAATAGACAGTTTAATAGTGTCCTATTGGAAAAAATGGCGTTTAGATTATCTACACACCTTGCAAGTTCGAAATAAATGGTGCACGCCAGACAATCCAATAAAAATAGGTATGGTGGTATTGATCGGGACCGACGATCTGCCACCGTTATCATGGCCTCTCGGTGTAATCACCAAAGTTTATCCCGGAACCGATGGCGTAGTTCGAGTCGCCCTAGTAAAAACGGAGATGGGTGAATTTAAACGCCCTACTATAAAACTATATCCACTTCCAACGCAATAATATTAACGCTTAAATACTTTACGCTTCTCAAACTAAATTATATATTCCTAATTATTTAATTATTATTTATTTATCGCTATTATAATTCATTGTTTAGATACCATTTTTTTTTATTGTATCGACTTCGTCAAGGCGGGGTGCATGTTCGCGCGAGTTCTTATAAATGACATTTAAGCATTGTGTAAATTTAATTTAGTACTTATAGCTAGTCTTATAAGGCTCATTGTTGGCGAGCGCCCTGCGACACGGGTTGCACCTTACCACCCGTATTAATTAAAACGCATGACAATTGACACGCCAGTACCATTCCCGCATTCGCCGTGATTAGATCACCTTATAACGCCGCATACGCAAAACCGCTATAATCCTTCCGCATCAATCATCATCACTAGTTCTTCAAGAAGTGGACTGTGCCGTGTGATCTTCAACCAACCAGCTCAGCCATCAAGGTAAGATTAGACTATAAGCTGCTAATTGAATTACACAGTGTAGTCATTTTTGTAAGAACAATAAAAAATCGCCGCACCCCCCACGTATAGGTACTATTTACACGTGCCAATACAAAGCCTAACATTTATATACATTTTACATTAAATTTAATAGTAATATTGATAGTATATGTTCATGTACTATATTTATTTTAAGGTCATACTGTAAAAAAAACTTGGGTCGATAAGAAAGTCACATCATCTCGACAAGCGTTTCTGGAGGGACTGACCACTGGATTAAAAAATCCATCTGGAAAAGGCAAACGTCTCATAATTAGCCATATAGGTAGTGAAGAAGGCTTCCTGGAAGAGGGGCTCATGATTTTTGAAGCAAAGAAAAATTGTGAAGATTACCATGATGAGATGAATGCAGTTTGTTTTGAGGAGTGGTTCGCTGGAGTCTTACCAAAATTAAGACCAAACTCAATTGTGGTGATGGATAATGCACCATAACATTCCCGAAAATTAGAAACGGCACCAAAAATGAGCTGGAAAAAAGCTGCCATTCAAGAATGGCTTTTAAATAAAAATATTCACTACGAACCAGATATGGTTAAAGCTACGCTTTTAGAACTGATTCCACACAACGAGTCTTTTACTAAGTACGCTGTAGATGAAATGGCAGCACAACATGGGATCACGGTTTTAAGACTGCCCCCTTACCATTGCGAGCTAAACCCTATCGAATTGATATGGGCGCAGGTAAAGGGGCATGTAGCTCAAAATAATAAAACTTTCAAATTGACAGACGTGAGAAATTTATTTCAGGAAGGCATTCAAAAAATTACGGCTGCCGAATGGTCTAAATGCGTAGCCCATGTTGTCAAAGAAGAGGAAAAAATGAGTAGCCTAGATATGTTAATTGACAATATCACAGACACATTTATTGTTACAGAAAGTGACAGCGATAGCGATAGCGATGACGACGACAATTTATAAAATAAATTATTACCATAATACATCTATCTGTTTTATTTGTCATGTTCTTCATGATCAATTTTTTTATTTATTTCACACACAATTATAAAAGAAATGTTTCAGATGGTTAATTAATGGTCAAAACTAAATTATCGGTTCAGAAATATTCAATTTTCTGATATACTTAGTTTACGAGAGTAAAATTATAAACGAGAAGAATCGATCCGGAAATATTCCATTTCCATATCGAATAATTTCGCAACGTCACTATTTCTTACTAGTCGTAACGTTGCAACACTGAAATTGTCAAATCTGGAATCGAATTAAAATTCCGAGTATAGCTCTTCAGTCTCGCACTCAGGATTTTTAATTTTATTTTTCAATATAACAGTCCCATAAACCAAAAATTCAATAACAAAATAACCAAACATGAAGTGAGAATCTGTTCCTCTAATACAATTTAAAACTCCTAGGCTTTCCTTTTACGTATCAAATTCATGCCACTGCGCGATGTACCTTCCTGAAGGCTCACTGTTCAATGTTCAATTTACGCACTGATTTGCAGGGCACGACACGGACCCCATGGACACTAACCGGCCGAAATACCGACCGCTGTTCCTAGAACACTTCGAGAAGAAGGAAGTGAACCACCTCGGCATGGGCAACACCAACGGCACGCTCACTGGCCCGCTGAGGTTCGGAGACGACGAGCTGAGGTGCGTCCTGCCCTCGGCGCAGACAGTCACTTCGACTGATAGTCGTCTCTTTCTCCCTCATTTGTGCAATTGCTCCGTCAAATTTGTGTGTTGTCAAAGAAAAATTTACATACTTGCCTCTTGAGTTTAAAAAACCACATATTCGTTGTTTTTTAAATATCAACGAAATGTTAAACCTGGCCTAAAGGCTTGGGACTAAAAATACCTTGTATAATTAAATAAATTGTAGCCCCTCGTATAACAAGTTACTAAGTTTAGTAAATGTTCGGTGCAGAGCGGCGGGCGCGGGCGCGGGCGCGGACGCGGGCGCGGGCGGCGAGGCGGGCGCGCCGCTGCAGCGCGCGCTGCTGGAGGAGGGCAACTTCGAATTCGTAAGTCAACTGCACGTCGTCACTCTGCTCGCGCTGCGGCCCCGTAAGTGCGCCCCGTGTGCCCCGTGTGCCCCACTAACAGATGCACATTATTGTGACTAACAAGTTTCTGTTGAAAATTTAAAAAAGCCCATCTTTGTCCTTTTTTTGTGGCAGTTTACTAGTCTAGCATATTTATGTTGAAGGAGTTGCAATAAAATCTATAATCTGCCATTTTGTGGTGGCGGCCATTTTAGACCGACTATCATCAAATATAAGAATTAAAGAAAGATAACTGGCTTTCAAACTTATAACACCCCTTTATTGCGTCGGAGGTTAAAAAATATACACTTCATTTTAAAACCTCTATGCAATATGTCCTGCTTAAAATTATTAATATACTTATATTCATTTTTTTCCCGTAACTGAACAAAATGCCAAGCCATATATTCCTCGCGAGAGATAAGGACAAGAGACACTTTTCGTCCACTGTCGCATACCGTTCCTTTGTTTACGTTTATATTTTAGTAAACTAAACTATAGTTTATTTTAAAGTATTTTTTTAACTTTAAACGCTTAGTAATTAAAATATAAGGAAATTTTTGCTCCGGTACTTACTTAACTAAATGTTGTACACCATAATGCTTTCTACATATTCTATTGCGGTAAATTGTACCAACGCAACTTGCGGGGCTGTTGCTTATACTAGCTTATGTTATATATTTTTATATTCATTACAACTTAACCTTTGACTGCACATCAAGATGGTAAGTGATGATCAATCTCAGATGGAAGTGGTCTAATTTATTACAAATAGGAAGAAATCCAATACTCAAAAAAAACGTCAGATTAAAATAAGTAGGTTACATACAGGTACCAAAAGCTCAAAACACATGTATTTTCGATATTTTCAGGGTTTTCTTGTTGCATCTAAAATGCGTCAATAGATATATCTCGTGTACACTATCGACCAATAACTGCGACATTGTCCATCTGTTTGTTCTGTCTTGTAACGGTTGTTGTTCCGCAGCTGTCGTTCCTGTCGGAGGGCGAGCTGGAGGCGTGCATGGCGCGCCTGGACGCGGAGATGGAGGCGGAGATCGAGCGCCTGCACCAGCGCTACGAGCGGAAGCGCCGGCCCATCCTCGACGCCATCTCGCTCAAGCGGAAGCGGCAGCAGAACTTCTAGCCGCCACGCTGTGAGTGTCGCCGACGCGTCGAAACAAAGAGACGGACGCCATCTCCTTCAGGCGCAACCGATTGTAAAGCTGCTGGCCGCAACACTGGGACTGTCGCGAGTCGACTCGCACGCTACTTGCGTCTGGTTCACATTGTCTTGGTTCGCCTGAACTGTGGACTAATTTATCTGCGAAATGTTTCGTGGTGCTATTGACGCACTTTTGCATTTGTTGTGACATTTTTGTTTTTTTTTATTGCTTGAAAATGACACAGCGAACTTTAAAATTAAAAGTAAAGGCCTTAGAACCTTTACAACGCGTTCTAATCAATTAGGTGAAATTTAACGTCAATTCACAAGAAATCAATATTTATTTCGAATAAAAATATACTAACGAGACTTGTTAATATATAATCGGCCTAACGTAACTGTTTCAACTTGGCTTTTTAGCTAAATAATACAACCAGGATCTCGTAAATTAGAGGTGCCAAATCGAGTATTCATGTTCCTATTTAATAAAATTTTATTCGGGGCACTAATATTAAATTCGATTATTGTGAAGCAATAATAAAAAATAAATAAAAATTTATTAAAAATTCTAACACTGCCTTTGATAAAATTCCAACAACGGCGACTTAAATCCTTTATGGAAAAATTACTATTTTGATAAACACTAAAATAGGTCGTGTTAAAAAATAATAAGATTATTTATTTAATTGTATTAAGTGAGAATTTGTCAATTTTTCCAGCCAAATAAAGCATTAACGCAGCGCCAAATATTGCATTTAAGCACAAAATGTGTTTAACTTGTTATGAACTTGATTCTCTTGGACAATATGGAACGACAAAAATGACATTTCTTGTGTTATTTAGCAATTTTGACATCTTGAATTGACATAAGAAGGTCCCGTGTAGATGTAAGTTGTTATTATAATTTAGTGTAGACATTGATTTGTACGTAAGGTTGCTGAGACATATCTGCGTTAACGGCCTGTACAGCCCCGCTAGATGGCGTTGTTTTCCATGTCAAATATTTCGTGAATACCCTCATATAGCACAAAAATCTATTTTTTAAGTCATTGAAAAACATAACTTTGGTTTATTTTTAAAAGTTTGTAATATAGATTCGTACGTTTTGTATCACATAAAATAAATAAAGAATAGTATAAATAATGAAGTAAGCCTTCTAGCGGATAGTATAAAGTATATTTTGTTTAATTTGATGAATTGGAAGATGTACAATAATTTGTAGCATATTGTAATAAATACATGACAATATTATATAATGTAGATAGTATCGTATGTAATTATAGTTTTGTTTGGTGAGGTGATGTATAGCTTACTGTCAGATCTGCTATGTTCCCAGCAAGGAATTAAACTATTTCAGTTTTGATATATTACGAGTATGTACAATGTGATTTAGATTAGATTTATATATATAAACTTATTACTTGGAAGTGAGACAACGGATTGCAAATACATGGGTAAGAGAAACACATTTAGTTTATTCCTTTACTCTTAGCAACTTTCGGGTTTCAACGCCCTTTGTTGCTTATCTGAATGGTTCAGAATATAACAAACAACTAAAATAATGAAAATAAGGAGCACTGTTGGTTACCCATGTTGTGTGGGTTTCACAAAATAATGGACCTTTTGGTTAGCAAATCTTATATTGGAACGAAATTCCTTATCGCGCGTTGTGAAAGGAGGCTAGGCGGAAAAAATTCGTACAAAAAGTTGTCACGACACTTTTTGATCAAAGGATCTTGCCGCCGCCTTTGATGTGTGTGCGCGTGAGCGGCGGGGGCGCCCGCGCTGTATGCTGTCTCGCGCTCTCGTGGCGCCCTTTGGTGTTTCGGTGTAGAACAACAAATATTATTATTACTTAAAAAAAAAAAAAATTTATTACAATTCCTTCACTAATTAATCGAAAGGAACTTCGTTCCATCCGGGTGTCCCTTGACACCTCTCAACTTTTTTTTTTTTACCATAAGGTGAATTCGATCAGTTCTGACTGTAAGGTATATACTATAGATTACATAATTTTGTTTAAGTTGATTTGCTAAATGAATTTTTCGTTTCCTTAGTTTAATTTAAGTTCCTTCTGTTTGGATCTCAGACGTTTTCATCTCGCTGTATTATAGTAATATCTATATTAGATTATATTAACGCAATTGTACAATGATATTTGTCACAGTATAGCAATTATACAGTTTGGGAATTAGCGCATTAATGGCGCCATTTGCTTTAAAACAGACGCGGCAAAATCGACGTTATTTTTAGACATTGTGCTTTGGTTGTGCCTACATTATTGCTTGAGTAAAGTGCAAATAGGCTGGGCGTATGTGATGCCACACCACGTTATGTGATGTTGTTTTAGAAGCCCTACGCTACGTCAGAAATAATCCACCTCGTCAGCGACAGAAACACAATTGAGTTTACGCGAAGACACGCCCACGTGTTGTGATGTTACGTTAGAAAGACGGTGAAGAGCTACGAGTGGGAGCGAGACTGTTGCATCTCATCATATGTTACCACGCAATACACGCGATGCCTACTCACGGATGTAACATCAAGTATGTGGCATCACATGAGCACAGTTGTGATACATTTTATTTATTAACATCTGAGGTATGTGCTCAAATATTAAAGGTGCCGCAGTAATAGCTAGGTAGTGCTATAGCCTCCTTGGTGTTATGTACTAATTTGTGAAGTTGCATGCTAGCATTTTTTCTTTTGTGCATTTTCTTGTTCTGGCATGCAACTTAATTTTATTTACATTAGGGTAATTTATGATGTTAGAAGTAAATAATAAAGCTGCCATAAAAATCCTTTCGTAATTTACATTGAAAAAAGTTTAGTAAAAAATGATATTTTAATAACAACAAGGTCGACTTGTAGATTTATTAACTGTATAGTTGCTAAAGTGTGTGAGAATATAAACTTTCGTAGTGGGTTGTGAGATTCGTGAGTCAAAGTATTTGTAAAGTTTTACGCATATTCTCTTTTCTGCAAGTAGGTTAACAGTTTCCGAAGTGCTATATTTTACTTGTTAGAGTTAGATTGTACAAACGTTTGGTAGGACTAAAGTTTATATGACCAAATTGTAAACTAAACTCTCTCAGAACGTGGGACATCATGCCGATGTGCAACCTGAACATAGTCGACAGTGAAAGTGACTGTACTCTGAACTATTTAGATTGGTAATAAAGGGAGTTGTGCACCCGAACATATACATAGTTAAAAGAGAGATGGATAGTAGATGATCTACTTTGCTCTCTTAGTGACTTTCGGGGGGTCAACGCCCTTCGGTGCCAATCATTGCCATTTGTCATGATATTCCAAGTGCGACCCCGCCTGTACAGAGTGTATTTTGCTAACAGACCCTCCTTCGAGTTAATAAATAATATTAAAGTTACAAATTTTTAGATGTGCCATTAAGTGTAAAATAATAGTATTTTCTTACATTCGAGCAATAGATTTAACAAATTTAGAATGGTTATTTATGTATTAGGGAAACGAAGCGTGCTGTTTGGACGGATTGTGCCATTCGCGTTTGATTTAAAATATTTAGCTGCTTGTATTGAAATTCATGCAAACATTTTAATGAACGCAGACTTTATTTAGCAGAAGTTCATTATGAAAATTGTATTTACTATTTTCCGTTAAAGTATCGATAAATCCAAACGACGCAATGGAACATTCTAGAGTCAACATCTGGAGATGCTGTTGTTTCGGAGTGTAACGTACGTAGAGGATTTTTTGTCGAATTCAACGGCTCTGCGGAAAATGCCAAAAAACATTGTTCATTATTATATTTTCATTAATTAACTATTTGGCCGCAAAATAATATAGTATTGTATTTTATTGGCCTAATGCATTTTTCTATGAATTGAAACAGGGTAAAATGTATTTGTACGAAATTGCTAAAAGCGTCATGTTTGCTGTATTACTGTACTAATTTCATTGACTTTTTTATTACATTTGTAATATATTGTAATTTATTGGAATGGGATCATTGGAATGATAATAATGTTTGATAATGTTCTAGCGGATTACAACTTTGTGACGTAATATTTTGTTCAGGATTTAGATATAGACTTGCGTAGTTCAATGAACTCGTTGACTGACTGTGCCATTATTGGTCACAAGTCATAATTCATTTAATTTTTTTCAAAATTATATTGACAATATTTTATTTATAGAATGAAGTTAATATAAACATGTTTATTTCTACCGTTTATTGAAATTCTGTTTTATATATTTTTTTATTTTCGTTTAAACTAAATCCTATGCTAGTGTAGTGTTGTAGGGTGTAAGGAAAGAGACAGAGCATTATAGTTGTTGATGTGTTTGTTGATCCGCTCCGTACGTGTTGATGTTAGCCCGCACACCGGGGATATTACAACAAACCGTTACTGTACTGCCACAGGTGGGTAACTACCTTTTCGAAGTTTCATACTATTTGCATATTTTTGAAATTGTATAACAATAGTGGTGTTAATTTGTTGAGGTACATAAAAGATTTGTTCATTTCTATTCTGTTTGAAGTACCCCGTGTGCGGGTCATTTGCCTTTGTACAATTGGTAGTAGTGGAGACGAGGGAAGTGCACTTTGTAACTCTGTAGCTGATGACGTTTGTTGTACGCGATTAATTATATTTTTGGACAGACAACTCACAGATTAAAGATGATAAATTATAATAAAAGATTTTTTATTTTATGAGCCTTCGTGTACCGGGTGTAAGGAGCATGTAAACGAACACTTCGTGAAGAAGCTGCAATAACAATGAATACCATTTCATTTTGATTCAGATTTCAATATTTTGAGTGCGCAATGTATTACGAACAATGCGATAACAACGCTGCGCAATCTATACTTGTGCGGGCGACGGGCCGCGCATAAACTGTCTTGAACTCTTGAAACAGCTAATTAATTGCGTTTTTAAATTACATTTTGGGTACATTGCTAGTTTTTGTCAAAAATGCCAATTTGTTGATTTTTAATTTGAAATCGTAATGAGTTCGATAACATGTTGTTATTTGATGATTCCATGCTGTTATTTGTAAAAAAGGATTTCTTTTCCAATATCTAGAAAAGTTCGACGAAAAATTACAGAGCTAATGGACACCGGTTAAAGTTTTAATTATGTACATACTTTTATTTGTATAACAAAATAAAATAAAGTTCTACCTTATTGCTACCCTCGCCATTTCCTAATTAAAACTATGACAGAATGGAAAATAAATATTTTAGTTACTGGTGAATACGCTTCACGCAATGCCAATGATGGACGTCAATGATGAGGTTTAAAGTTGCCGCGCGGTTTGCCTCGTAAATGCCAGAGTACCTAGTGTGAACTTTTACCAAAACACATCGAAAACTTCACATTCGCGTAAAGGCAAATTTTATTTGGAAATAGCGCCCCTGGCAGTATCGAGAGAAAACTGAAATGGCTGTTCAGTGTCATATAAAATTTGCGTTTACCGTTCTCGATATCGACGCGGTAAAATCTTACACTAGCCACACAGTTCACTGTTGCCTTGAAAATGTTTGAATTGTAGTTGGACGATACACACCACAGGAGGTGTAGATATTCATTTATTGAAACATATTTGGTTTTCATAATAAATATTTATTTATTTAATAACAATAACTTAAGCTAAACTTGGAGTGCCTATTGGAATAACTACACAATGTGTTAAAATATTGTACTATACAAACCTAACACGCTCCGGGCTTACGCGGCAATAAAAAAATATTTGCTTCTATAAATTACCAATAAAACAACATCATCTGCACATAAACACGGCAGATATTATAAGCGTTCATTCAGCACCAAATCCTTTTGTCATAGACAGTGAAGAGGACCTTTCCTGCCGCTGCTTTATGTGTGAGGGAAGGGAAAACCAGACAGACTGGCGCCGTACAGCGTTACGTAACGAAGCGGTTTACCCTAATATAAGATATCACTTCAAACGAAATGGATAGGCACAAGCAGAGGACGAAGATCATTAGTAATATAACGTATTAAAATAAATAACATTCGCGATCAATGTGCTGGTTAGACTAGAGCGTGTCATATCTGGATAGACTCACTTATACATAGAACCAGGAACAAAGGAAATACAATTCTTATGATTATGAGATAGTGTTGGTCTCGTGTACGTCTTTAGTGACGGCGTATCGCGTATGCGGACTGCGCGAACACTCGACAAGTTTAGGTATAGTTAACATCCCATGGACGCGCACTATTTGGTTCCTCGTTGATTCAAACTGCGAGACTGTGGAATGCCCTACCAGCTCTCGTTTTCCCTACCACCTACTATCTTCAAGTCTAGAGTAAATAGGCATCTTCTAGGCAAGCGCGTGCCACCTTAAGCTGCATCTTCGCGTACCATCAGGCAAGATCGTAGTCAAGCATTAGTCTATACAGAATAAAAACAATCACTATTAAAAACGCTAACAAACTGGTTTTCTAGTTTGGCGGATATAATTTCAAAGAAAGAACGAAAAATATGTTTATTAATGCAATAATGATGTGCGACATAACCCAGAAAAGGGACCCAGCCCAGCATGTACATGCTCTTGAAAAAAAGAGTGCAGCACTGATTTTGAGCTGGACCTGGTTTTTTTTTGTTTTGCGACTGCGAATTTTTATCGTATTGTACACGGATTTCACATTAATGCGATACGCTGTCACTCGGGACGAACACCGACAGTGTTTTTACGCACAAGAGCCTTGTGAGGCGCTTACATTTCATCATATTTCTTAAAACTAAATTCTAAGGAACTTTGTAGCGATTTTTACATTAATTGTAACAATAAAAATAGTTTTGACGTCTGTTAGGAGTTTCCCATTATTCTCGCGAGTCAGGGCGGAAGGTCTTTCTGTTTATTTTCCACAATGTAGCCTTCGACTCTAATAACACTTGGTAGAAAGTGACGATGCAATTTAAGACGAAAGCAGACTAAGTTGTTAGGAGTAGGATGAAGAGCCTTTCGGTTTACTGTCTATACATTGTACCGTCCGGCGTCGTCGCATGGCCGAAGCCTTCCACCAGCTACACCTGTACCTACCAATGAAAAATTCGGCCAAAAACACAGGAACTATAAATCCTGTGCGTA
The DNA here is from genome assembly GCA_034621355.1 of Mycalesis mineus. Classification (NCBI taxonomy): domain Eukaryota; kingdom Metazoa; phylum Arthropoda; class Insecta; order Lepidoptera; family Nymphalidae; genus Mycalesis; species Mycalesis mineus. Next base: position 687,953 of record CM067881.1, read on the forward strand.
CTGCGCGTTAAAACATTTTTGATTACAATCCAAACATGTTTCACCATGTAGGCATGCAAACTATTCTGGATTGGAATCTTACAATCTCAATGATTTTCCAAATTATCTCTAATATAAAGACGCTATGGTTCTTTGATTTATACAGTTTTAGAATACTTATCACTATATATTTAAGGTTGACCAGGAAAATAAAAAGCCTGGATTCTGGACGCCACAAGTACTTTTTAGCAGTCTGTGCATAGTGTGCTAATAAAATAAATTATTCCTTTTTGTTCCGCAACATGGCGAGGCTTTTATTTTTCTGGTCAGGCTATAACATTATTTTTTAAAAATTCGTTGTCAAGGCAAACGGTATGTTCGTCAGTGTACTAAAAAAACAATTTCTTAAATCAATTACAAGGTATAAAACAATTTTCAACATAAGTCCACCAAAGACTGACCAAAAAAAAACACAAAAACACGATTTATAAATTTTTGCAACAAACGGGTCACAATGGAATTGTTAACAAAATATAAATATAAAGGAAGATTCTTTTTCTATAAATAAATACTATGTATTAACTTCTACGATATATACTAGTTGAGTTAAACTCTAAAAAAATTCTCACTTGATTTTTTAATAAAATTAATATTTGATTCAGTTTAAGAGATCATTCTTATAACTAGGTGTTTGTGACAACTCTTTCACGCTCAAGGGAAATATTTTTCCCTTCTACAAAAATTGTTATCGATTATTCATTTATTATTGAATCGATATTTTTTTAGTGAATGTCAAAATAAAACGTATGTCCAAGGCGGCAAATGTGTTTCTGAACGATTAGAAAAACAAAAACTGTCAAACTTTATTGCATATGAAGGGTTACCCAAGCATTCCGCGATACTATTTTCAAAGTATCAGAAACCAAAATACCTAAATGGTTTCTGATACTTTGAAAACTTTATTGCGCCAAAATCAAAACATTCGTGGGCTGAACTAATAATATCTTGAAAGTGTGTTGGACTTTAGAAAATAAAATAACAATATTTTGTGACTTGTTTTATATTATTTGGTAAGTATAATATTATATAATAATACATATATATATAACTGCAAAATATTAGCACAAGTGCCTAAAAATTGCAAATTATCTAAGAGGAAATATTTTTCCCACTGGTCCATATCTGGTGTTTTCGTTGTAGTACTATTATATTATGTAGTGCTATATGATAATGTATGGTTTTCTTGTATTTTTATATAATTTACCTTAATTTTTTTACAGAAATGGCGAAAAGAGGGTGCAGAGAATTTTATATTCAAGATGACGAAATATTGCAGTTTCTTATGGCAGATAATAGTGACGGAGAAGATGACTTACAGTTACACGAAGAAGAACAGCAGTTCATAGCTCAACATGTAGAAAATGGAACTGATGTTGTTGAAATTGAAGATTCTGTTCAAGAACCGACAAATCAAAGCTCATTACCCTCGTGTTCAGATATTTCAGAGACTATTCCTATTTTCAACTGGAGAAATAACTCGTATGCTCCTTACGCATTCAATGAAAGTAAGTATGATTTTGGGCGCGTAAATACATTATCTGACCGGCATGGCATGTTGTTGCCAATGCCAATAGACATTTTCATGGAGGTGACACAAATGGATCAGTTAGTGTCTAATATCATAATAAAAGAAAGTGTCAAATACGCGCAACAAAATGGAAAACCTTTTACTGTCACCTTGGATGAAATGAAGGCATTTTGGGCATGAATTTTGTAATGAGTTATCATGTTTTACCAACTCTCAGGAATTACTGGTCGACTGATGAAGACATGGGTGTGCCTTTCATTTCTAATGTTATGCCAAGAACTAGATTTGAGCAGATTCGGCAAAATTTACACTTCTCTGATAATAACAATCACTCACAATCAAGTGATCGAGCATATAAAATAAGATCTGTTATGCAACATTTCAATTTGTGTTTTCAAGCGGCAATGAATAACTCACTAAGACATCCATCCATTGATGAACACATGATCAAATTCAAAGGGCACAACATTATGAAGCAGTACATCAAAAATAAACCTATAAAATGGGGGTTCAAAATGTGGTGTAGATGTGAATCTTCAACAGGATACTTATGCCAATTTGATTTATATACAGGAAAGAAAACTAATACAGAAATTGAAAAACTCGCCTGCTCTGCAACATAAACTCATGATGCAGAACACCAAAGCCTGCGGCACTGTTCGCACGAATAGAGAAAATGTGCCAAAGTTATTACCATTAGATAAAAGCATGAAGAGAGGCGACATTCATGCCGTAAGTACAAACGGCATAACATTCGTAAAATGGATGGATACTAAAGCAGTCCATAGGTTGTCCGATTTCATATCTCCGGTGCCAACCAGCACAGTAAAGAGGAGGCAGGCAGGAACCGCTCAAAAAATAAATGTAACATGTCCGGAAGTAGTGATGCGCTATAATAAATATATGGGCGGTGTAGACCTTATGGACCAGCGCAAAGCATGTTATGAGGTTGATCGCAAAGCCAAAATAAAATATTACCTGCGCCTCTTTTTTGACATCTTAGACATTGCTATGAATAACTCATATTCAGTCTACGTAAAGTTGCACGAAAAACACAGAGTGGAAGGTCCGCTTTTGAGCAGCCTTGAGTGTCGCCAACATGTAGCACGAAGTCTAATAAATAATTTTACATGTAGACAGCGATCAAGACCCACTTTAGTCTCCTCTAAAACGCTCCGCATTGAAAAAAACGCAATTTGCCAGCGCACAACATGGAAAAAGCAGAAAAACTGAAGCGGTGCACAAATTGTGCAAAACGGCGTATAGAAAATAGGACACAATAAATGTGTTATGTGTTTACTTGTGAAGCACAAATGCACGTGCTTCACAAGTAAACGTAATTGTTTCGTAGAATACCATAATTAATTTCTTTTACTTTTCTGAACATTTTTACTGTTTTTTTTTTGTATAAATACCTATACAATAAATAAAATACCTATATAAAAACATCACTCTTCGTTTATTTACTTTTATGGTCCATAGGGAAAAATATTTCCCATGAAGTTATAGGAAATCTATACATCCTGCTATATTTTTCTAGTGATATTTTAGTTAACTTTTCCCCCAAAATAGCTAAAATATTGTGTTGTATTCGCATATTTAGTCTCAGCCATCTTATGGTCCTGAAGGGTTAATACTAAGTGTTGTTAGGCGCGTCACTAATATTTCGTAAAACAGAAATATTAAACATAACGATCTTTTTCAAATAAGGGATCTTACTTAAGAGTACATTTCATTTCAGTTTGCTTTAATAAAGGAAAAAGCTAACATATAATTCGGTAAATAGGTAAAGGGCTTGACTTGTAAAAATTTAAATATTGGGACATAAAAGTGGAACACCTATTTTTAAGTCATTTTACATCTTTTTAAACATAAAAACATTTTTTTTAACGCAGTCGTATTCTGCATGAAAAATATATAATTAGTTTGATAAAATAAAACTTTTAAACCTACTTTCAAGGAGTTAATAATACATTTGTGACAATGTTCATTTGGAATGTCCTCTATGATATCACATCTCACAATACATATAGCACAAGACTCCATACATCGTAACAGTCAAAATAACAGTAATAAAACAAAACATTTACTTAAATACTAGTGTCTGAGTATCATCTGGCAATACAGGAAGCTGTCCAACACTGGGAACAATATAAATGATAATTAGAACAAGTTACTACATAAAATGGAATCCGCGACATGCAAGTTCAACTCGCATTTCACCACAAATATCTTTCCCCACCGCGAAGCTTAAACCTGGCTATGCCAGAGGGCCACTGCTAGTGGCCATAAGGGGGCGTCCATAAATTACGTGAGGTGTTTAAGGGGGGGAGGGGGTTGAGTCAAATCTCATCTAATCTTACGTTGGAGAGAGGGGGGGTCTCGGCAAATATCACGCAATTTTTTTTCTGATTCTCCATGGACTGAATTAGAGTAAATATTCTTTTTTCAATTACAGTATTTACGATGTAAGTATTCTATTGTTAAATTTTTATTACACTTATAATTAAACTCTCAGCAATATTGATTACTAGTCTTAACTAGTCGTAAATAAAAGGGCGATGCAAATTTGTTTTTTTCTTTTTACAATAACAATCCAACGCGTTTACGTAAGAAACTCACATTTTGAAAAATCTCACGTGAGATTCGAGGATGGGGGAGGGGGTTGAATAAAATCTCACGACATCTCACCAGGGGGGGAGGGAGGGGCAGAAAATTAAAAAAAACACCTCACGTAATTTATGGACGCCCCCTAAGATGAAAGAGCAAAAACTAATTAGTTTTATTAGAATAATGAAAAATGTCTCTAAGAGAATCTCCTATTTATCAAGAGGAGATTGGTGAAAAGTATTGTCTGTGTAAGTGTGGACTGTTGCAGAATATATGACTAAATGGTTGTGCCAAAACTATATGCCTAGTAAAATCTGCATAAGATATGGAAATTTTAAACGAAAAATATTCTTCATTTTTCATGTTGTTTGTCCTTATTTGTTTCATTTTTTTAATTATCATGAGTTGAACTAATTTCTGCATAATCCTATGACCAGCAGTGGACGGCAATTGGCTGATGATGATGATGATGATGAAACTAAACAATACTCACAGTACTGTGCGACGCTGATGACTAGCTCATACGTCTGCAGGGGCCCACTGCCCTTGATCACCACCTCGCTCATGAACACATACACTATCCGAGAGGTCTCGAACAGCGAGTCCAGCAGCAGCCAGGTGGTGATGTTGCGCCCCGTGTTCTTCACTGCGCTGCGGTTCATCACCACACAGCTGTTGAGGAAGCCTATACCACTTGTCACTATCATGAGCCCGCAGATGAAGTAGTGGATACCTGGAAATTTTAGTTTCTGAGATTAGCCAGAACAAACACAGAGATGAATTTTTAATAATTGGCTTTTTGATGAAAGTAATGTATGTATTATGTAAATATATACATACTTTAATTTACATTTAGAGCATTGAAATAACAAACAACTTTCATCTAGATTAATTTATGTTTTTTGGAGTTATAAAATGTTTTAAATATGTGATTAGCTCACCAACATCACTTCCGTCTAGAGGCTCTAGGTAAAATAAATCAAAATTCACGAGTCGCAGCATTGACAATGCAAACGCTGTTGCAGATGATACCTGAAATATGTTAATGAAAAGTATTTTTATATAGACCACCAACCCACATTTAAGCTAAGCAGCGCGGTGAGTCTGTGAATGCTCTGTATTGAGTTGTTAAAATTCAAAATAGAAGTATTACATTGGCCCAATGTATCTTCTGGGCTACAAGAAGTAATCTGGCAGGTACCTTAACCAACTAATTAGTTTAGATATTTAAAGAATATTATCACTACCACCTTCCTACCTATCAAAGTTTCAGGTTTAACTCCAGTTCAGTAAAAAAAATTCTTTAGTTAATATACATGTAATTCTAGAGATTTAGTAATAATATAGTAGAGCTTTTTGTGATAGAGCTTGCTGGGAAGTACTACTTTCACACTTAATTTTTAATGCAGCAAGGTTCTGATCTGAGGGATGTGGGTGGGTGCTAATATAATTGCAGGCATGAGTCTATGCTCCAGATTGACATGTGCACTAAGTTAATAATACACATCTTATAATTTATTTGTTTTTAATATTGTATGTGTAAACTGTTAAATTTTAAAATAAATCGCAAAGCTATTTTGCAATATGTGCCACCTGTTGGCAAGTCTTTGTAGAAAATATATCCATACATTTGCAGCCAACTATATGACATATAAAATATCTTGTTCTTAAATACACTTTCTATATTATAGTTTAACATCCCAGCACCAGGTGGATAGTCTGCGATACTAATAAACGATTACAGATATCTAAAAATAAATTCCTATTAAGATGTTGCTTGTTTGTTCTACTAATGTCCTGGTGATAATTAATATTATAAATATTTGCTTTAACTATATCTATTTACGATAAAGTAAGTAATCCGTTTATAACCATTTTCTACATGAAAATATTTTAATTGTACCAAAATACACTTATACATTGAATTTCTAATAAATTGTAATGAAATCTATTTTCTTTTGTATGAAACTTATTTTTATTAAGCATTACATGCAAACATAATTTTGTATGTTTTTAGGTGTTGAGCACGCGATATCAAGATATAATTTTTTAATAAATCATTCCATAATAATTATAATAAAAACAAACACTTACCGCAAACACGGCAGCGACTACGCGTATGTAAACTTTTAATTCTAGCGTAGGCATTGTTTTAGACTGTTTAGACATCGAACCACCGTCGTTACCGCACTTGGATTCCTTTTCTATGCACTGGCTTCCATTCATTGATCATGCAAATATTTTTAATATTATTCGCAGAAAATCGATAGAATTTCCGTATTGTATTTACGCGCTCGCAACATAAGCTTAAGTGGCATAGATTAAAAATATCACATTTACATATTTTCACAAATTAATGATGGCTGCTTATGTCAATGTCAAAGTCACTGCAAGAATCATTTCAATTTTCGTCTGAAAACTTAAATAACTTTAATTATTATTTAACAATCAATGTTTATTGATTTAAATGTATAAATACTATAAATAATTTACATAATCAATTTATAAGTAATATAAAAAACGATAGAATGTATTCATGAAATATTTTACTAGTTTGACTAAATGATTCTAGATGTCGTTAGTAGTCACTAAAATATTAAAATTGCAAAGTTGCATTATAAAAAACTTTTACTGCCCAATTAATTTAGTTAACATTTAGTTTTTGAATTAATTGGGCACACATACCTACCAACAGACATTTAGCTGTGGCCAGCGCTATTACCCGCGGAGTTCCCGTTCCCGTCGGAATATCTGGAAATCCATTTTTAGAGAACATCAGCTACTATTTCGAAAAATTAGAAAGCGTGTTCAATTTTAAGTACCTACATAGTTTTTAGAGATCTCGAGATGGGTCAATATTTCAGTATTTCGCTTACTTACTTATAGTATAGAATTACCTAGATTAATTAAGATCGATTCATTTTCTTGTCAGCACCACTTAATCTTTCTAAACTTAATCTTAGAAATTGCAAAGTGATTTTTTTTGCTTATTACAATCCAAGTAACATGCATTTTTACTTATTTCCATTTTCAGTAACATTTCATGTTCATAATATAGGTTTGATTCATTTTAGTTGTAGGTAAGTGTTGGGATGGACAGAACAATAAAATAAATTGTAGAATTTCGTTTCAAATCACATTCGTCACGGTTGTCCGTCGTCGCGTCACAGACAGTGTCTGCAATTAAAAAATACTTTTAACACTTTATGGTACGTATAAAACGGTTGTTACAAATTAAACCGTTCTTCACGCATGTCAGCTATAGCGTATTTCAACAATTTGCATACAGCGTTGTTTGGGGATATAGTCTATAGGTATCGTGTGGGGTTTAAATAATTAATGATTCCTTTAATGAACGGAATGCTTTGCGCATCGGTTGATTTATTGAGAGCTTTGCAAAGTTGAATAGACGCTGGAGTGGCGGCACCTACTTCATGTTCATTCAATTAAGATTTGGTTATTCTGTTTATAGATAAAGTCTGTGAACTAATGAAGAAGTTTAAATTAAATTGATTATAAACTTTGCTGTGTTATTTTAAGTACTTTTTTTTATTTTAAAGTGATGGTGATAGACAAATTCGTTAACTTAAAAGTAAAAATTAAAACAATGATGGTTTATTTTTGTTGTTATCACTGCATATTATAATTTTTTTTAACAAAATTAAAGAAACTAAATGACGCATTATTTTTTACTTTTTAGTGATTTATAGACACGTAACCTACTCGTACTATACTCTCATAGGCACTAGTAGTCAAAAAGCTACCGATACTTAAGTACACAAAAACCGAAATCGCTGCAATTGTGCCCATAAAATTTGAAGAGTTCCTTCAATTTTTCCAGTATATCATCATCAGATCCTAACATGATGACTATGGGACCATATTGAAAATGTCCCCTTTGTAATAAAAAAAGAATTATCTAAATCGGTCAACTCAAAAAAGGTATGTGTGGTATGTATACATAAAAAAAATATACGTGTCGAATTGAGAACCTCCTCCGTTTTTGTCGTCGGTTGAAAATTAAGTCCCTCTTCACGTCTATTTCTCTGTCTGTTCGCGTTAAAATTAAAGACTATTGAGTGGATTTTCATGTGGTTTTCACCAATAAATAAATAATAATAAAAATTGACTATTAGATTGTGTGTAGTACTTCAATTGCTACACTTCTTCAACAACATTGCCCTTCTGTTTTAACCGACGAAAAAAAACGGAGGAGGTTCTCAATTCGACACGTATATATATATATTTTTTATGTATGACCACGCATAACTTTTTACAGAGTTGTCCGATTTTGATAATTCTTTTTTTATTAGAAAGGGCATACTTCCAAGGTGGTCATTGTCATCATGTCCCCAGTATACATACTGATATATACTGGGGAAGACACGCTTACAGCGATTTCGATTTTTGTCTTGGTATCGGTAGCTCTTTGGCTAATAGTGCCGTGTAATATACTATGACAGTATAGTACGAGTACGTTACGTGGCGATAAATTACTAAAAAGTAAGAATTAAATTTTTTTAAATAAAAAATAACTGTGTCATTTAGTTGCTTTAATTTACTTAAGCATATCTAGAAGTCGGTGCCAGCCAAGGTTTCTACTTTAAGGACGTTACCTAGAACCCACAAACTGCTTTACTAGGTACGTTAAATAAATGTTCCTCAAACTTGGCTGGCACCGACTTCATAGATATGTATGCTTAAGTAAATTAAAGCAACTAAATGACACAGTTATTTTTTACTTATTAGAGCGTTTTGAGTCGGTTCTATTTTTATGATATAGTCGAGTGAATAGAGTAACGTAATATTTTTTTAATTGCCTCGTTGGTCTAGTGGTTAGCCTACGTGGCTTCGATCACTAGGTCCAGGGTTGAGTCCGGGAGTAATTCTGACTTTTTCATTCTTCTATGAAATTTTCAGTGCACAAATGGCCGGAGAGTTGGTGGTGATACACCCCCGTGGCTCGGAGAGCACGTAAGCCGTCGGTCCCAGTCACTATCATCAACATCTGATAGTGATCGCTTATAAATGAGGCCTGGCCCTGTAGTGGGCCGTTAAATAAGCTGAAAATGATGATGATTTTTTGTGCTCCTAGAAGGTTGCAATGTACTATTTACTCACGAGTGAAGCCGCAGGCGTCTGCTAGATAGTTTAGGACTAAATAGGCACTTATTATAGTCCCTTTTGATTTGTTTTTCGACTAACCAAAATCAATTCCCACTTAAACTAACAAGGCCATAGTCAGTAGTATTGTGGTGATTATGCGATACATAATTTCACATTGACGTGATATGAGATGAGCATAATCATAAAACTGTAACCATAAAGTATACCATGTGCAACAAACTATAAATTGTCGTTCGCCATTGACGATAATTTACAATCGGCAACAAATCGTTCGCTTAATTTATAATTGAATTAATCGAATCGCAATCGGATAATTCGATTGTGGAGCGGCGGAGAATGGGGGCTAATTATTCGGCGCGCCCCTACTTCGTTACGTAAACATGTTCAAATTAAATCTCATTTACAATTAGCTAGCTTTAGATTGCTAGTGACATGACAAGTATGTAAGCTTCTGTTGCTTTTAACTTTTCGGCCTTACTAGATGATGTAGCTAGATTTTGTCTGCGTACCTAAAGAGCTTTCATTATCCTTCAGAAACTTTTGAATTTTCCATACTTCATGTTAGCTCTATCTTTAACCGACAAAAAGAAAAAACAAATACACATTCATACACCCACTTGTCATTGTATTAGTGTGATTACCTCTACCCTCTCTTTTCGTAAAAAGATAATTTGATGCTTAAAAGCAAGCCCTAATGCAGGTTAGATATTAATAACAATAAGCGGCATCAACGGCTTAATGTGCTCTCCAAGGCACAGGGGTTCTAGCTGTGTAACTTTTACCCAGTCAGTGTCCAATATCTTTTGGTCCGAGACAGAACTCGTACGCAGAACGACGAAGCAAACCTAACCACTGGGCCAACGCGGTGTCCACAAATAATTGAATTAAAATAGACAACAGCGACCCGACGCAACGCAATAACACTTGGCATGTTTTCTTTGTCCAGTCGGTGCAAACGGTCAGTGGCGGTCAGTGTAATTCGATCAAATGACCATTATCCACGAGCCGGGCGACAGTGAGCTCTACGTCGTAGCAGTAAGGGTCACGCGCGGCACAGGACCCTTGCAGTTAATTGTTGTGCAATAAAGCGGTATGGTCGCCTCCAGCGGGAGCTTTTGACACCATCTATTTTGTTACAATTATTGACGTGTAGCTGGATTGGATATTTTGATACTTTATACTCGTAGATGGAATTCATACTTTATCCGTCTTATATTTAAACTAACTGTTGCCCAAGACTTCGTCCGCGATGAATAATCCCCGTTTCCACATTTCTATTCTTTCTGATTCTAAAGCCTTATTTGATAGACTATGCAACACATAAAGAATTGTCAATAAGAACCAGTAGTTCCTAATTATTACCGCGTTCAAACAAAGAAACAAACACTTCAGCTTTATAACATTAGATATGAAGAGTGCGACTGATTATTACACTCGATTGGCGAAGGATTTTATACATTCCAATCTTTCTCCGTTCACTCTAAGCTCTTGATCCAATAGATGGAGATTTTGCCCGTTTTCGATTGTGACACTTTGAATATTCAGCTTTTTATTCAGTACACCTAAGACGCGCAGATGCACAAGGCAATCAATCGCCAAGTCAAAAATATCCTTCTCTCGCTTTTTGCATAGTGGCGAAATAATGAGTTATATTCCTGGTTTCGCCTCTATTGGGTAAGGATTTGCAGTTTTTTTTCACGAGGTATCTCTTTGGGTGTAATCTTATGCCTATAAAATTTCCTAATGATGGCATTCATTCTTAATAAGGACACATAACATTTGTATGTGCATTTAAAAATGATCTCTGTCATCAAACTGATGCTGCCAACATAATTTCCTCGTCACGAGAGTACTCAAGGGTATGCAGTGCGTGGATGAAACAAAATTCTTTTTTTAAAACTTGCACAAAAATGCATAGTACATTTAGTAATTACGCAATACTCAAGTATCAAACCATTTCGTTCCACGTATAATTTCAATACCCAGCTCATGAATATCAGAGTATCGACATTAATATGAAAATATGAACTCAATAAAGATATCGCACTCAAAATGTTTGCGAACATAACTCAGCTGACCGATGGGGCGCAGGAGCTGACGTCACGCGCCGATGCAAATGTTGCGCTCTCAGTAATGATCGCCATAGACACAATGACGGCATAACCAAAACTCGTGATATACCGACAAGCAGTAGCAGTAGCGACTCTACCAACTTGTATATAAGCAGATTCTGAAAATATGAACTCAATAAAGATATCGCACTCAAAATGTTTGCGAACATAACTCAGCTGACCGATGGGGCGCAGGAGCTGACGTCACGCGCCGATGCAAATGTTGCGCTCGTGCAGTAATGATCGCACACATAGACACAATGACGGCATAATACCAGTGTGAAACTCGTGATAATACCTACAGATGCAGTAGCAGTAGCGACTCTACCACCGGTTCGTAAAGCAGATTCTGAAAATATGAACTCAATAAAGATATTGCACTCAAAATGTTTGCGAACATAACTCAGCTGACCGATGGGGCGCAGGAGCTGACGTCACGCGCCGATGCAAATGTTGCGCTCTCAGTAATGATCGCCATAGACACAATGACGGCATAACCAAAACTCGTGATATACCTACAAGCAGTAGCAGTAGCGACTCTACCACCGGTTCGTAAAGCAGATTCTGAAAATATGAACTCAATAAAGATATCGCACTCAAAATGTTTGCGAACATAACTCAGCTGACCGATGGGGCGCAGGAGCTGACGTCACGCGCCGATGCAAATGTTGCGCTCTCAGTAATGATCGCCATAGACACAATGACGGCATAACCAAAACTCGTGATATACCTACAAGCAGTAGCAGTAGCGACTCTACCACCGGTTCGTAAAGCAGATTCTGAAAATATGAACTCAATAAAGATATCGCACTCAAAATGTTTGCGAACATAACTCAGCTGACCGATGGGGCGCAGGAGCTGACGTCACGCGCCGATGCAAATGTTGCGCTCTCAGTAATGATCGCCATAGACACAATGACGGCATAACCAAAACTCGTGATATACCTACAAGCAGTAGCAGTAGCGACTCTACCACCGGTTCGTAAAGCAGATTCTGAAAATATGAACTCAATAAAGATATCGCACTCAAAATGTTTGCGAACATAACTCAGCTGACCGATGGGGCGCAGGAGCTGACGTCACGCGCCGATGCAAATGTTGCGCTCTCAGTAATGATCGCCATAGACACAATGACGGCATAACCAAAACTCGTGATATACCGACAAGCAGTAGCAGTAGCGACTCTACCACCGGTTCGTAAAGCAGATTCTGCTGAGAAGAGCCGGTAAGAAACTTAGCAGTTGCTTTAACAACTATATATATAGCAAATGGTATAATTTTCAAGTAGTTATGAAACCAAGGCTCCAATTTGCAATATATATACAAGTAGCAGACGCCCGCGGTTTCACCAGCGTAGTACTCTTTCCCGTAGGAATTTCGGGATAAAATGTGACCTACATGTTAATCCAGGTTGTCAGCTAACTCCATACCAAATGTTATTAAAATCGCTCCAGCCGTTTAGTCGCGATGAAGTAACAAACATACACACTCACTCACTTTCGCTTTTATAATCTTAGTGTGATACTCTGTATTCAATACATGACTCTACTTTTTTCCATAAAACTGTCTCCGACTATATTACTTGATTCAATATTTTTTACATCCCAAAAAGAAAATAAAAAATGTAAACTTCCTTCAGAAAGTTAACGGTTTATACAAGTTAATACGATGTCACTATTGATTTTTCCTTCGGTAAGAGATATTAAAATAGAAAAATAATTGAATATATTTTAAAGCATTGTTCACACATGTCGTCAACTCTTCCTGCTCGTGCTGTCGCCGTGCATGATCGATGGTAACTGATCGCCGCGTGCTCATCGAATCATCATCCCAATACAATCGCTCAATCAATTATTTAAACTTGTATCAATTCAATAATTTCAATTTTCTCCAGCCTCGCGGGTGCAGTGGTTCATCTATGCCGATCTTATGATTTATATTCTATACAAATAAATGAAAATTAAGTCTCTGTTTCTAATGTCAAATTAACAGCAGTTTTAAGCTGGACTTAACTCGCAAATAGTTCTTGTTGTAAGGGGGTTGCTTTAGTAGATAGGCTATGTGGCTTCGATTGCACGTTCCTGGGTTCGAATCCTGGGTCGGGTTATGGAATAATTCTGAGATTTTCATTATTCTATGGAATTTTCAGTACACACCCGTGAGCACGTTAAGCCGTCGGTTCCGGTCATCATATTAGTGATGTTTTAATCATCAACATCTAAAAGTGGTCGTTAATGAATAAAAACGCACTGAAGCAGCGTGGTGGACCAACGCTCCATATCTCTTTTCCTGGTAGCGTAAAACCGTGTAAAAATATTAAGTATTTCCTTCTACCGAATATTTTTCAGTAGGAGCGCTTAGTTGATATTGTTACACTCCCGTGCCTCGGAGAGCACGTCGGTTCCCATATCATTAATATTAAGGGCGGTGTGCATAGACTTTTCTTTAAACGTCGGTTAAATAAACGGCCGATAATCAAGGAGCGTTTATTTACTGTTCATAACATGCATTTCAACTTCGGTTTATTAACCGAGCGTTTGAACGAACAGTGAATGAACGATTTGTGAAAAATGTTACTTAACCAAATGTAAATGTTTACTTTTGAATAGGACGAACGCATATATCAAAGAAATCTCAATTTGGCATCGTAACAAATTTTGTAGACACAATTTGCTATTTATGTCACTTTCAAGTGCATGTTAGTTTGTTTCTAATGAATTTAACGGTCTGGAATCGAGTCCTTTATGGCCGCATGTTAATTTGTCAAAGAAGATAGGTATTCACATTATTATCTACGTTGTTATTTCGTGGGTGGTAAATCAAAAAATAAAGTAATAGGTATACTAAACTAGTTAAAGTTATATTGTTTATTGCACTTTTACTTTTATTTTAAAATTAATACTACTACTTAAAAAAGCTTACTGCCAATTTTAGTAGAAAAGTAAAATAAATGTCTTGATTCAATTAATACAGAAATATAGGAATATCTTAGAAAAATTAGTGGATAGGCAGAACAACAAATGCTAGGAAATCACTACAAATCAAATATAAATATAATAGAAATGTATCTGTCAAACTTTCTAAACGAGGGATAACCGGGGAATGCGAGCTCGGTTAAGATAACCGGCGTGCAGGTTGTCGTGAACAGTAAAGATATAGTAACCGGCGATTAGCTTATGTCAAACATTGGTTATGATAGCCGAAGTCCTCGTGCACATAGGCCTAAGGGCGGTGTGCATAGACTTTACTTTAAACGTCGGTTAAATGAACGGCCGATAAACAAGGAGCGTTTATTTACTGTTCATAACACGCATTCCGATTTCGGTTTATTAACCGGGCGTTTGAACGAACGGTGAATGAACGATTTGTGAAAAATATTACTTAATCAAATGTAAATGTTTACTTTTGAATAGGACTGAAGCATATATCAAAGAAATCTCAATTTGGCATCGTAACAAATTTTGTAGACACAATTTGCTATTTATGTAATTTTCCAGTGCATGTTAATTTATTTTTAATAAATTTAAGGGCCTGGAATCGAGTCTTTTATGGCCGCATGTTAATTTGTCAAAGAAGATATATATTCACATTATTATCTACGTTGTTATTCTGTGGGTGGTAAATTTTGTGGTAAATCAAAAAGTAAAGTAATAGGTATACTAAAATTTAAAGTTATATTGTATATTGCACTGTTAGTTTATTTTTAAAATTAATACTACTTCAAAAAAGCGTCTTCCAGTTTTAGTAGAAAAATAAAACAAATTTCTTGATTAAATTAATACAAAAATATACGAATATATACTAGAAAATAAGTGGATAGACAGAACAACAAATGCTAGGAAATCACTATAAATCAAATATAGATTAGATAACCTAGAAATGTATCTGTCAAACTCTGTAACCGAGGGATAACCGAGGAATGCGAGCTCGGTTAAGATAACCGCTCGGTTTACGTCCTTAACCGGCGTGCGGGTTGTCGTGAACAGTAAATTTATAGTAACCGGCGGTTAGCTTATGATAACCGTTGGTTATGATAACCGAAATCTTGATGCACACAGGCCTAAGTCTCATTGAAGCAACGTAGATATAAGCTTTCCCCTATAAGAAAACACGGCTGGCCAGCCCAGCAGTGATTTTTAACAATATGCTGATGACTTTATTTTGTTTAAAATGAGTTATAAATTGAATTATTAAATAGTTTGTAAAACGTTTGATTGTGAAACGTGTATAGCAAAGTGAGAGCAATGTTCAGTGGCGGAGTCAACGGTCCCATGGTGTAATGGTTAGCACTCTGGACTCTGAATCCAGCGATCCGAGTTCAAATCTCGGTGGGACCTTAACTTTTGCCATTTTCATTTTTACAAAAACTACGTTTCTTTTGCAACAGCAGTTTAAGTTTAGTTAAAGAAATCTGAGGCATGTACCAATATCATAAAAGCTAAAAATTAATGTTACGTTTATTTATGAATAAAAGGCGTTGGATTTTAATTTTAGTTTTTTAAAAGATTTAAGTCGATACTTTTACTTCACGTCAGTCCGCAAATCAGCAACAAGTAACTAAATAACTTTGAATATTTTTTATGTTTTTTTTATTACTGGTAGGTATATTAAACTTAGAGAATATCTTCGTTTCGACTTTTTCCTTTCTAAACCTCCAAAAACTCAAAAAGAAAAAAAATATGTAGTTACACATTCTTCTAAAGTTATCAATTTACTATTAATAATATTAAAATATCTAACAAAATAAAAAGAAATAAGTAATAAAAAAATAAATAATATGCAAAAGCTCAATCTACAGATAAGTGCTTACTAACAAGTAGTACAAACAGGTTTGAAAGCTCCAACACAGCAACAAACAACAAAAAATGAATAACAAAATAAACAAAAAGAAAAATAACAGTGCTCATAATCCATATTCCATTTTCTCCTCACTCTGCGAGCACGTGCCGGGCACGCGAGCGACGCGCGCCCAGAGTATTATGTTCCTGAGTAATGAGCAAAATGCGTAATAAGTGATAATTGCTCAGCTCGGCTCAGCCGCTCAGTGCTCAGTTACTTAGCCTAATCCGCTGCAGAGCTCGTTAGAGAAACTTCTTATTTGATTTGCGCTTCACAACTTGACGCCATTACACTATAGAACAGCAGAGTAATTAACTCTTTTTTATTCTTAATGCTTTGTTGAAATTGTAGGTATAAAATATATATATATGGTTCAATTGAGAAACTTCTTTTAAGTCGTTTAAAAAAAATTCTATTAAGCAAAGATTACCGACAAGTCTGCTGAACGAAGCGAAATCAATGTGCAATTTGTGATATCAAATATGCTTCATTTTAAATTTAAAGGACGATTTTACTGTAAAGTAATAAGTTATTTTAAAGACAAAATTAAGACACCAAAATTTATTTAATTTAATTTAACTTTAATTCAAAGATGTTTAATTTTGACTTTGACTTTGACATATTTTAAGTTTATTTTATGCTACAAATTGATCTTAATAACATTAGTTGTTGACGTTACCTTTTGAAATTACAATTTATAAAGAAATTATGACAAACATTGGTTACTTTTGTAGAAAATTATTTTTTTGAATAAATTACTTTACTGTAAGTAATTATTTTACCCCAACAGTAAATAAAATAAAAATGGCAAACAGTGAACACGTAAAAACTACAATAAACGTAATAATACTCGTGTGCTTGCAGTAAGCGCACGCTTTCCACAAATCTATAATAATACGCCACCGTACACACTCAATTAAACTTACTCCTAATAATAGCGACGACATAAACACAACCTTATCACAATAAGAACATAAATATAAATTGGCATATAATTCATAAAAAAATTAAGAACATTTAAAATTCATCTTTATAGCTAAGCAGTTTAAAGTGCATTTTTGTTTACAAATAATTCCTATAGCGCGACAAGAGAAAGTCTACCTTGACTTATTGAATTAAGGTGCAATTTTGCATGTCGGTGCAGTGAAGTCAGTCGCAGATATTAATTCGCGGGCACGTGCCAGCTCCCCCGTGCGACTACAGTGGTGAACCGTTTCCCACACGGCGCCCTCTGGCGGGAAAACTCTGCTTTTCCAATATTTTTGATGGAGTGGTGTAAAATCAGTATTGTGTTACAATTATTTAATTTGTTTTAAGTCGAGAGTGAAACGGCTTTTCACAAATCACTATATATACTATTTATAAAGTAGTCCCGGGCTGCGTTTGTTCTGTTTAATCGCGATATACTCGAAAACTATTGCACAGATTTTCATACAGTTTTCAACTTTACACCAATGGATAGAGAAATTCCTGAGGTAGGTTTTAGTACATACATAATTTGTTAAGGTTTTAGAGTGGGAAGAATCACGCGCCTGCGAGCTTTAAGGCCTTATCCTTTTAAGATACAACAAAACATCGTATGGAAGAGTTGTACCTCTTTTTTAGGAATACAAAAAAGTCCATAAAAGTATGTATCTATCTTATAAAGATAGCTTAATATAGATATTTTTATCTTTGATGTTTTTGGAAAGTTGTATTTTATTTCTTGCGGGCGAAGTCGCGGGCGTCTGCTAGAATGCTACTGAAATATTGAAATATTTCCTATATATATATGAATATATAGTTTATAATTGTCCATTTGACACCCACTATAGTACAATATGTTAATATTATAGTTGGAAAACTCAATCCCGATAGTTGCGACGTTACGTAGTAACACGACACCGAACACACCACCCGCGCGCTGTTTTGATTCGCCGCTATCTGCGTAGAACTGAACATTACATACATTACTAACCAATGCCCGCAACTTCGCGTGCTTAAAATTTAGAGTATACGTATTTTCATGCCATTAATAAAAATATAAAAACGTGTCAAAAAAACTGAAGAGGTGCCACCCTTATTACATAAATAAATAGGTTACGACCTATCAAATATATATAAAAATTTTCATAAAAATCGGCCAAACCGTTTCGTAGAAGTTTGATGACTTGTAAATTAAGCATACTCATCTTGACACTCATTTGGTCAGCAAAATTTGTTCAAGTTTGAAGTCAGATATTAAAATTAGGAAAATGAAGGTAAGTTCAAATCTTCACGAAGATGATTAGTATCCTTACATTGTATAAAACAAAGTCCCTGTCGTGTCTGTCAGTCTGTTCGCGATACATTCAAACACTACTGAGTGTCATGCGGTTTTCACTAATAGACAGTGTGCTTCCTGAGAAAATTGATTCAAGTATGACGATAATAGTGTGAAGGGTTACGGCACCTAATCGCGTAAATTCAAAACACTGCCTAAACCATTTGAGATATACCAAAATATTGTACGGACTATCTATCTTTTAAGGATAACTTGTTTTACCCAATTTTTAGGGACAAGCAATTGGTGGCAATACTTACATTATTTTTCTGTTGGGCGAAGTCGTGAGCGCATGCTAGTAATAAATAAAATTATAAATGTGTTCAGTATTAGTACATTACATCAAGCGCAGAAGCGTAGGTATAATAAGCTATAAGCTGTACTGCTGTAGACGCAGCTAAATAGATCGGCCACTGCAATCTACATTCAGACGAGTACGTCATTCGCTGCAAATGGGAATATTCCTTTTATCTGCACTCGGATGTTACCGCCCTTCTCTAGAAGTGATCTGCTCCTTTACTTATTATATTAGTATTGTAATACAAGCAAGTTACATTACATCGAGCGCAGAAGCGTAGGTATAATAAGCTATAAGCTGTACTGCTGTAGATGCAGCTAAATAGATCGGCGCTGCAATCTACATTCAGACGAGTACGTCATTCGCTGCAAATGGGAATATTCCTTTTATCTGCACTCGGATGTTACCGCCCTTCTCTAGAAGTGATCTGCTCCTTTACTTATTATATTACTATTGTAATACAAGCAAGTTACATTACATCGAGCGCAGAAGCGTAGGTATAATAAGCTATAAGCTGTACTGCTGTAGATGCAGCTAAATAGATCGGCGCTGCAATCTACATTCAGACGAGTACGTCATTCGCTGCAAATGGGAATATTCCTTTTATCTGCACTCGGATGTTACCGCCCTTCTCTAGAAGTGATCTGCTCCTTTACTTATTATATTAGTATTGTAATACAAGCAAGTTACATTACATCGAGCGCAGAAGCGTAGGTATAATAAGCTATAAGCTGTACTGCTGTAGATGCAGCTAAATAGATCGGCGCTGAAATCTACATTCAGACGAGTACGTCATTCGCTGCAAATGGGAATATTCTATCTGCTCTTTTACTTGTTATATTATCTACTATTGTCAAGCTAAGTCGAGTCTTACGATGTCGTGCAGTAATCGAATGGGGTGTGGATTTCCATCCTACTCCTTACAAGTTAGGCCTCTTAGATATTTCACAGCTAACCTGTAGCGTTTAAATAAATAACTGCCGCCTTAGTCTAGTGCTTATTCTGTGTGGGCCTGGATAAGAAATCTGATACGATACGAGTGATGGGTGAAGCTATATAAATAGGTTCTTCTTCATTTTAACACGTTCACTGCGAAGCGAGGCCTAAATCACCCCTGATGCAACTTCCCTGTGGTGCGGCAAGGAAAAACGTGAGTTTCTCTGTCGTGCGAATGGCATAGCTTTGGTTTGGTCCAGTGTAGGAAAGAGATAAATATATATTTGAGATGCTCTAATGGTTCCGTACTCGGTGGTGTACCTACCTTGGTACCGGATGTTAGGCCTCGTGCCGCACTGAATTAACATAATTTTAATGCAGTGCGGAACGAGGCTAAAACGTCCCATATCCCCCTGACCTCGTACCGCACCCAACGCGAGCTTCCCGCGACCAGTGTTGTGCATCACGTCGATTGGAGAGCACGGCCTTTTACAGCGCCGAACATGTCTAAACGAAGTCGGAAGAAGTTAATTTTAAAAAACTCAGAAACAGAGCCCGAGGCAGAATAAATAGGACAGTTTCTTTTCTACTTCTGGTTGCCTTTTTTTTCTATTCTGTGAACCGCATTAAGATTTTCATATACAAATAGATAGATAAACCTTATGCATAAACCGTGATCCATTATTTTCCAATAATAAGTCTGTAATAGGTGCCTCTTAATGGTATAGAATGGAATGCTTCGTGCGCGAGTCCGACTCGCACTTGGCCGGTTTTTTTTCTGTATGGCGCCTTCAAGCACAATTTAGATTATTAAAAAAAAATGTATCCTTTGATAGCTTTGTGTTGTTTTGCCAGGATTTGCCCTTGAAACGATCTAATGAGATATAATTGATCAAAATCGGTCAAGTCGTTGCGTAGTTAAGACAATTTAAAAACGTCGATATTATTTTTCCCATCACTAATCTCAGCGAAAATTTGCCCTATTTCAGTGCGTTACGAGGTGTATAAGATCCCATATTTTGTTTTGCTAATAATTCCTAAACTAGCCATCAGATCCCGGGGCGACGGTGGATTAGGGTTCATCAATTCACTGTCTATATCAATAAGGACCAAAATTCTCATTTATCTTTGATTTCGCGCCAGAAAATGGATTTTAGTCTGTAAAAGGAGGTGGGGTCTAATAGACCGCGTGTCGCCCTAACGTCTGGTCACGGTACGGGCCGATTATACCTCGTGCCGCAGGAACGGAAAGTATGCAAAAATTGGTGCCGCAGCGAACGTGTTAAGTAGTATAGAGATAGTATCCTCAGTAGTAGAGAGAGCAAATTAGTAGTATTATCGCTTAGTGACTCAAAGATTAAGTCCGAATTTAAACTGCGTGATGTTTAATCTCTCCCGCTCTATAAAAGATAGTTTTCCGAAACCTTCAGAGGGCCATTAAAAATAGAAGATATTGATGATTTTACAACATACATACAAAAATATTTTTAAAAATGTACTTCCGTATCTTCCTAAAACCCAAACCTCAAGAGGTTACACAAAAACTCGTGCTTATACGTATACTTACGTACTAAAAATAAATTGTACCCTTAAATATCATAAAGAATGGTAACAACACAAAGTCAGACTGACCGAGATAATTAGATATATACAAAAAAGCACAAATCGAAGCCTTTGTATTTATAGTTCACTGAGCTTTTTCAATAAATAACATTTCAATAGAATTGAAAGATTGGAGATGAAATTGGCAATTACTTGCGGATAGGCCGCCACACGCGCACCTAGATGAATCGATCACTTCGTCAATATAAATAGACGTTTGATATTTACCAAACTTTACCGACTAAAAGCTTAGTACAAATATTATGAGATTATCCGAGTTGTAGAGTAAAAGAACATTTATTACACTTTAAACTATTTCGGTTAACGATTAAATTAAGACTAAGTACCTACTACTGCTGCTGTCTGACTCTACTGTTTTGGTCTTGTCTTCACTTCGGATCACCAAAACCTTTCAATCCTGTTGTCAAAATATGAAATACATACTGAGCTTTTCTTTTTTCTTTTCTTCTCGACTCGGAGTGAGAACCTTCATCCTGTTACACCTCGCGAGCCTGCATTGCATCAGCGTGGTTGGGTAAACTATAGTATAGTAACTAGTTATTAAAATAATCTTTTTTAGAATACAATACATAATCATTTTTACAATATGTGTTCATTGTATTGCATCGTGTTGTTTAATATTAGGCTTACCGTTATCCACTGGTTGGTATCGTATTAAATGCTTAAAATTATTGTGAAAACTAAAAGTAGCCGTTTCCAGTATCTGTGTACCTCTGCGGCGGCGTCACGGGGCCTGCAGCGTGCGCCAATTTCCAATCCTGCTCAAATGTAAGAGTATTTTTATTTTTTCGCTCGCGCGACTCCGCTCGCAGCACGACCCACGGACGCGTCTCTATTTACTATCACCACAGAATACATAATAGTACAAGCGCATACTTGGAAAAAGATTGAGTTTCCATACGCTTTTATGATGTTTTATCAGAAACTGGGTAGGTTTGTAACCGATATGTAATAGATTGGAAGAGGTTAAGAAGGCCTAAACCAAATGGGCTGGAATGCTGGAGAAATTATATCTTCGCCATTGACCAGCTACTAGTAAAGACTTATCGCCATGCGACTTACTGTTTTGCTGCAAGGGTAATCAGTTAGGGAATAGTAATTAAATTTCTCTTTTGAATTTGAAATTAAAAATTATTTATTTGCTAAAAATGGTACAAATATTAAAATGATTACATTACCACAAGTGAGTAGCAAATGTGTTCGTCTACCACCATCTCACTCTCACATCTCATCTTGCTCTCACATCTCATCTCACTCTCACATCTCGTCTCACATCTCATCTCACATTCACATCTCATCTCACATCTCATCTCGATTTCACATCTCATCTCACTACTTAACGCTATCTCTATATTCTTTTTCTTCTGCAAACGCCTCTCCATTACTGTAAGTCGGCGGTCAGTTTTTACCCCACTGTGTCAGAAGGAGGATTATGTTTTTCGAGCGCATGTATGTATGTATGTATGTATGTATGTATGTATGTATGTATGTATGTATGTATGTATGTATGTATGTATGTATGTATGTATGTATGTATGTATGTATGTATGTATGTATGTATGTATGTATGTATGTATGTATGTATGTCCATTTCTTCGGCACGCGCTACAGCCTAAACGGCTGAACGGATTTTGACATGTGAGGTGTCGTTGAATTTGTCAAAATTGTGGTAGTGACATAGGCTATATGAATTTTCAAAATGGTGGCTGTAAATGGGGGAAAAAAGGGGGGATGTGTGTATTTTTTTCTCATATCTTAGCAATATGGGTACCAATTGAAAGGTTGTAAAAAGACCATTTCAAAAATATAAATATCATATCATGTTCATATTACTTTTTTAACAAAAATTGGCAAAAAGTGTACTAAGTGTGCCGTTTCATTTCTATACCATAAACTAAAACTAAAAAGTCTCAAATAAAATCATTATTATAAAAACAAAAAACCCGACTGCTTAGAAGTTATGAACTGAAAAGAGAAAAACAAGGATCACTATATCTATATAAAATTCAAATACTTTATGGTGCTGCAGGCGGGGACAAACGTAGTTTTGGTAGATCTTTCTTTCCCCGCAGGTTAAAGTATTTTGTCCCTGTTTGCAGCACCATAAAGTATTTAGAATTTTATACAGATATAGTGATCCTTGTTTTTCTCTTTTCAGTTCATAACTTCTAAGCAGTCGGGTTTTTTGTTTTTATAATAATGATTTTATTTGAACTTCTTGTCCTTTGCTATATTGCACCACACCAATTTAAAATTATACGCTTCTAATTGAATCACAAACAGTTTAACAGTTAAGTATGCATTAGGAGCTACTCGTGTAGACGGTGTTTTTAAACGAGCTAATGATGCGCGTTGTACGCTATTGTAAGGAAACGCAAGCTGATCGTCAATCTGTGTATTGTACTCGTATCTGCTAAATACGCGCATTGAACACGCTGATCCTGTACGCGCGTCGTCAGCTTGGCAGGAAAACGTCGTGTGTAGTCCCTTACGTGCTATTTCAGACTGCGTGTATTAGTTCGCGCCACTTTCCGCGTGGGGAGAGCATAGAGCTCATTAGGCCGAAGACATCAGGGGCGGTGTCGTACTGGGAAGTGGATCAGAGTGTGTTCAAACGTCACACTATCAGCTTACCAATGCAGGACGGTATATGTAAGTCGGTGCCATTAGGTGTTGCTTAATTAATAAGCTTTTGTAATAATGGTAATCTAATTAACTTACATAAAATAGGTAGGTACAGTGCCACCTATAGTATTTTTGAAAGATTACGATATCCCAAAGTATGAGATGACGGGAAAGAAATATTGACTTTACATCTAACGATTTTTAGTTTGATTAATGGATGGATGGACGAGTATAAAGGGTTCCTTGTTGCCTACGTAACCCTAAAAACAAGAGAAAGGCCTTAAATTACTTATCTACCGAATGTCGTTGTCATTTTACGTATCAAAGTACGTTCCTCTCGAAGGCTGTTAAACGTTAAGCCTTATCAAGAGGCGCTAACGAGCAGGCTCTTTGAAAAGCGTTCACGATCTCAAAGCGTTGTCGAGAAATACCCTTCACTTTCACGTTTGTCGACTTTTCTTATCATTTTACGATTTTTACGAAATATATTTTAATTAATATTAGAATGATAAAATTTCAATATTTGTATCATATAAAATAGAGGAATTTAGATTTGACATGTTATTATATTTTCAACTTGGAAATGTATGGAATATGGGATGTCCCAGATTTAATTTTACTCTAGCTATTGCTTTTTTGGTATCCAACTCATAAAGCATTTTCCTAAGTCGGCTTATGAGTAGTTGTTAAGTTCAACGACGTTCATTTGTCCTCGTTTGTTACATCAATTTTCCTTGATGGATTCTTATTCAAGTGCCGTCTCTGCCCATACAGCAATTTTAAGTTAAGAGATGATGAGCTCAGAATAACGATCTTGTGCTAATCCTTAACCACTCACGGGACTTTTTGAGCCAGGAAGTGCATCGCCTGGTCTTCAGCTTCCTTGTGTAATAGGCAGTAGGTACTTGTTCTAACACGTAAGCAAGGAAGATAAAAAGCTTCTCCTTCTTCGGTTTCTTCATTACTGAAGATCGTCTCCACACTGCGGTGTTATTTTCCACACCCAGTCCAGTCTTCTGCTCTTCTGATGACCGTTGCGGGCAGGCCGACTTCGCCTGGTCTGACCAGCGGCTAGGTGATCGGCCACGTGGTCGTAAAATAAACTTTTAAATAATACATCAGTACTTTTTGTGGGGTATATTACACTAGTAGTAGCTAATTAGAACGCGAATGAAAATGTTGCCAACAAGTTTATAGGACGATGTTTTACTTACATAGAGATTGTAGCACGGACGTAACCAGGTTTTAGGTTTGGGGAGGAGGGGGTAGCAGCGCTTTGCCAAATCACCCGCGGCCCTCCGGAATAGCGGGCCATTATATATGTAAATTTTAGTTTAGCAATAATAATGGTCTTTATAACAGAGCTTGTTAAGGAAAGTACCTACTAACATCATGTAATGCTGTGAAATTCGACAGATTAGTAAACTGAATCTTAGGTCCTGTAATGCCTCAGGATTGTAACAGCAGCACAGTATTACTTGCAAAGGCACAAGTTGAAATTAGTGATTTCTGAAAAATGCACTGAGTATCTATATAACCCGGCCTCTCACTCAAGAGGTTGAGTATCCTTAGGAGATTTCCCCACGTAAACAAATAAAAACGGTCAGGTCCGATTATATAACTTGCAACGTGCGATAGTTTGCCTCCTTAGCATGAGGTGAGCTTTGTTTTACTATTTGCTTGCAAGTATGAAATATTACATAAATATATTTTTATCAGTTTTTGCTATAAATGTAAAATTATAAACAAGATCTTCTCGATATAAAAGTAGGTCAAACATAAAACCATCACAATGTAATTGTAGGCTTACATTTTTGCTAATATTTGGCGAATGTAATTGCGGAGATTATGTATTAAGGACGAGTTTTTGTAACTGACAGACATGGCAAAGAGTGAAGTGACTCCACAACCTGAAGGTTCTGATCGTTATTTGCGCAACTGTTGCGATCTCGTGGAAATGATTATCTGGATACAAATAAGTGTATGTCTTCATAAGTATGGCTATCAATTACAAAAACAATTTTTACAATAGTTTCTAGCTAGCTAATAGGACTAGCCGGAACAAATAGGTAATCACATGGCGATATTTAATATCACCATAGGGTGTAAGCAATTCGTACACGTGAGAAGGTTGAGGCTAATCTCAAGATGTGGTTCATCGTCGCGACCGCATTTCCATCATCGTCATCATAAACCAGCCAGCCGATGCACAGCCATTTTTTTACATGGGTCTTTTTTGTAACGTTCCTACGTGGCTGGGTATATTTAACTGTAAGTCTTACTGCAGGGCATGGACCTAGTCTATACTACAAAAGTCTTTTGGACGACATTATTATAACTGCTAGGATATAAAGTTAGTACTATGTAAATGAGAAATATACCGAAGTATTACGTTTTTTTGTACGTCCTACATAATTTTGTACTCCAGTGTTTGCATCTAAGATATGTTTACGCCATTAAAAATAGCTCTGTCGGTTACAGAACCGGCACTGAATGAATACGCGTATTAAATGTTAAGAGAGTGTGTAAGTGGGTAACGCAAACACTCGCTTTTATCTGTTTAACTCAAATATTAGGAGCGACGGACGCGGCTCGCTTTGACGTACGTCTAATTGTGCGTCGCGTTGGTCCAGTGGTTATAGTATGCGGCTCCACGGTCCAGGGTTCGAGTTCTGGGTTTCGGTTATGGTTTATGTTAAAATAATGTTTCTTTTTTTTAAGACATACTTGTCATTATTACTCCGAAGTTGAGAAGTTAAAAAATTTTCTTTCTTTTTCTACTGTATCTCTTAAACAGCAAGTAAACGAGTAGGCCATCTGATGTTAAGTGATTACCGCTGTCCATGGTCATTAGCTGTGATTATCATTTGCTAATGATCGATGATGAATTAAACATTATCACCCGGCAACCCGCTTTGGAACAACCCCTCTCTTATAATGAGGGAGCCTGGGCCTGGCCCCGTAGTGTGCTATCAATAGGCTGGTAGTGATGACTTCCATATCACAATGTGCTACGTGACTAAAACATGTACCTTTACACGAAATACCGCAATGACATTTCCAATTATAATATTATTCCATAAAACTTTCCTTTCATAATTATTGCGTACTATACGACCGAAATATTTTGCATGATTAGCATATTATTACGTTTCATTTTAAGGCATGTAAGGGGAATTAAATCGCAAGCACATGGCAAGGCACATAAAAGTTAACCGGATAATAATTCGTTTCCAAAAATCTATGTCTTGCATTGCTTTTTTCTGTGTTCACTAATATTTATATCGTATGTACATGGAAACATTTAATAATTCCATGGTTAGATATATTCTCAATTCGATTCTCGCCTGACAGCTAGTTGTTGTACCAAATAATAGCACTATATTTTCCTATTTGGAGAAGAAAGACGCATATTACTCATGTTTAAGAGACTTTACTACAATATTTTTTTTAAGAAAAAAATTTCAGCGTCGTGACTTTAATGTTAAATAATTTTCACTACTCAGCGCTACCCTTAAAGACGAATATTCCTGGTTCTTTTTAAGCGGCTAACCACACGCGGGGGCGGAGGGGTAAAACAATACAGAGGCGCTACTCTGTAGAACCCTCACATTCAGCCACATTCCCTCCCTGACGGTTGTGTTGACTGCACGCGTGTTTTACGTCACTCGGCTGCGAATTTACGTAAACTTTTCTAGTTGCTTACGTTAAAAGTATTTATATTTACGTAAAATATTACAGTTGCAAGTTGTTGGTGTAGTGACAATGGTGCTAGCGGACTTCTTGACGGAGACGCGGAGGAAATGGCTGCAGGTGCGAGCTTTTTTTCACGTATTTTTTGTTATTGTTGATACGATTTGAAATGTTTTTGTTATTTTTTGACCGTTTTTGTGTCGGTGGCAAGGTGGATCTGGATTGCTTTACTGACAGTTTATTTTTGGTATATTGTGTTAGTAGGTTTAGTGTATATAAATAACACAAGATTTGTTTACTGATTAGGTATAATAGTTTTAAGTTGACATAAAATTGATAACGAGAGCTTTTATTGTTACTATACTATTATGCATTATATGGTGTTATATTTAAACCTCGTTACAAGTTTGGGTTCCTTATAGTTTTAAATCTAAGAGAAGATTTAAATTTAGTTCCTAGATTGAATATCTAGGAATTAAATTTAAATCTTCTCGAAGAGAGAAAACTATGAGAAGAGCGAAGAGCCTTCCAAAGAATTTGGCAGTTGCTCTTTTTTTAGATTGTTTGCGACTTTACTTATGTTAAATCCCATATTGCATATAATACAACAAAATATTAATTTTATTAAATAAAATGAATTTAAGTTTGTTTTAAGTAGAGGAGAAGTATTCATTGCAGTCTCTCCTAACAATTGTAGGTGCTTACAGCTTTTGGACTCTATTTCTATTTGGCCTGTCCCCATTTGTTGTCAGTTCTATTGAGGGGATAATCTGCTTATTCCTTCGACTAAGTAATACGCTAATAACAGTCGAGATATATTATATCTAGTGTTGCCAGGTGACACGCTTACACAGAAAGTCCCAATTTTCAGTGGTCTGTTGACACGTGCCTATTAGACGTCGTAATCTTTTGCTAGAGTAGAGTAAAGTATTTATTTGTTATTTATATTATATTATATTTTTTTTTAATTCGGAATAAATAGTATTGAGGGGGAAGGCGACTTTGCCATCTGTCGCCCCGCCGTACGCCTATACAATTATATTAGAACGGTTTTCTTCATAGATAGATAGGAAGAAATAATATATTATATAGTTCGATATTATCATTATATATTATATGACATCAGCTAATGGAAGTCCACAGCTAAACATAGCGACCCTTTTCAGTGACTTACAAAGATCCTGAGCCGCGTGCGACACGTTTAATGTCATCTACCTAGTGAAGGGCCGACCAACACAGCGCTCTCAGGTGCAGGGTTGCCATTCTAGCACTTTCAATTTTAAAAATTTAAATGTTATTAATTTTAATTACTCTTTTAAATCTACGTACCTAATGTACATGGCAACAGTAACTATATTTATGTACTCACTTCATAAAATGTAATGAAAGATTTGCCAACATACCTAGGTGCGAGTAGGTGAATGATTTAACACCTACGTGTCAAGTAGTTGTACACATTTCAAAAATTCGAAATTAGCTCCGCGGAGAGGACATCTTGTGTGAAATGGATAACAATATTGTTCTTAGCTATTAGGCACTATTATAATTGTCCTTTCGGGCAGTTCGAGGTCGGGTTGGCCTAGTTGCACATTAAATACCGCGATATTTGTATTATTGCCCACTTTTTCGACCCTCTACAAGGCCAGACGTTTCTCCTTGTAGAAGAGATGTTATAAAGCTTAGAACCACCACACTGCTCCAACGCGGGTTGGCGTGTGTACAGTGATAATGTTTGAATCATTTTCAAATGTTAATCACAATTATCGGAGCCGGAACAAGTTATCTGAAGCACGGATATTATGTAACGTAATAATAAGTTTATCTTTTAAAAGGAATCACCATTTCAATATAATTCAGGACTCCAAGCTAACCACGGTACCAAAGAAACAGTAATTACGATATACTGTTGCAAAAAATCTAATTATCCTAAGTAGTCTAATTCCCTCTGTAGGCATCTCGGAGGGCAAGTCTTTTTGAGTTTTCTAGTGTTTGCTTTAAATCAATTAGCTCTTTGTGAAAGAATTCATCCGAAAAAGTGCTGTCATTTTTATTTTCGCTAAGCAGCATCGCTGTGTCGATGCCTCGCGTTTCTGGAGTATAGCCAGGGTAAGGTTATGTAGGTGAAGGTTTGTCACATAAAAATGAACCTGAGTCCATTCGCTAGCAATTCCTCGGTTGAACTCTACCAAGAATAGCTTTACTATTATTGCCGTATCGTATATTATTAACGCTAATGTTTTCCTTCTTTGTTATTGAGCAGAAAGACTGCATACAGGCTAATAGCCCTACGAGTGGATCTTACAAGATGTCTTTCGAATCTGCGATCTAGTTTCTACTAATTGAAGTCCTAGATTCAATTAGATGAAGAAGCTTACTTAAAAAAAGTTTCAAGTAGATAAGCAAAAAGACTATGCTAGGAGTGGGCACGACAACAGATCAGTGGGCGAAAATCGAATCAAAGACCGCTCGACTCTGGGTCCGTTAACCATAAAGCAACTGTGGTTTACAAGATAGCTGTGTGTGACTGTATGTTTGTTTGTCATGTTTGTTCGCGATAAAGGGAGGAAAGAGCGCAATATTGGTACAGTGGTGACGTCGGTACACAGCATCACTTAATAACGTACTACACGGAAACTCGACCTACTAGCAAAGTTAAATATATTGTGAAAAGTACATGCACCCACCTACGTCGACTTTTATGTACAAATGTGTATCTAAACAAGGTTTTTTTATAGGGAGATGCTAAGATCTTGTCTGTATCAAAGTGTAGCGAGTAGGTAATATAATTACATATATTACGCTGCGCATTTCGCTTCGCTTTCTCGGGATTTCCAACTATGTCAATAATTTGTACATAGACCTCTTTGAACTTATGTATTTCCGACGAAATCTGCGTAATATTTACTATTCTGTGGTACCTACTACACTGTATATTAAAATCAGCGAATACACGGACTCCTCGACGTAAGTACTTCAGGCGCGTCAGTTATTTAAAATTTATCGACAGTTTCAGTATGGAAACTGAAATCAAACAAAGTGCGTGGAAATGAAAATGGAAAATGTTTATTTTTATCAACGTGCACACTTAAAAATAATTTTTTTCTTTTACTAGTGTTTCTCATCTTTTTTCTAATTTTTGGTCGTTTTCAGAAAGCTGCTTGGCCATACTTTTTACGGAAAAGTTTTAATATTCTTAATGTAAACATAAACATTTTTACATAATTTAAAAATGACATGATTTCACTGAATAAACATATTTTGACTTTGACTTTGAAATATACAGCGAATGAAATATACAGTAGTAGTGTAAAACTTAAAAGTGAAAAGTAATAATTATTATGCAATTAATAACTATGCAAATTTATTAGCGTAATAATTATGCAAATTTTCAAAATTGGAGTCAGGCATTAAAGCGTTACATACAAACAAACTCACATTAGTATTTATTTTATAGTATTAAATAGTTGAAATATTCGTTTTGTTACATTACGCTGTTGTTAGGTGTTCATTTGCCTTATCATCTGGTCGAGTGCGCATATTATTATTAATACCATTGTTGTACATATTGTGATAGTAGAATGTATTGCCGGGCTGGCGGAACAGACCGCCTAGTGTCCAAACGATAACGATAAGGCTGACCAACCCGCTGACTAAAACAGAAAACAGATTTGTTTTTAAATTATGTTCAATTAATCATATTGAGTACGGAACTCAGCGAACACAGGGTGTAAAAAACTACCTATATTAATATTTCATTAAGAAATCTTTCTATGTGTGTAGGTAACAATATTTGCCACAGCTTGTATCTTATTTTTTAATTTTATAGCCTTTATATCTCCAATATTTTGCCTAACGCCAAGTCTCTCTACAACCTGCTAAAAGACCTTGGCCTTACTAGAAGCGCAGTAAGCTCCATATTGGAACGAGTGTCCAAAGTAGTAGGGTCCTTCCGAATATGGTTGGGCAGGGAGAATAACTTGAACAGAGGAGGTGAGTGTTGACGCGCGTCACAAAGGGTACCCTTAAACCTACACCCGAGTCACAAGTCTCGGGCTCTGTTCGGAGTTTTTCTCTCAGCCACGCGATGGACCCGGCACCCGCACGGTGAATCCATGGAATGCTAAGATATTCGTCTCAACACTGAATAAACATATTTTGACTTTGACTTTGAAATATACAGCGAATGAAATATACAGGTTTTAGCAGTAGTGTAAAACTTAAAAGTGAAAGGTAATATTTATATATTTAATTAATAATTATGCAAAGTTATTAGTAATATGGAGTCAGGCATTAATGCGTTACATACAAACAAATTCACATTAGTATTTATTTTATAATATTAAATAGTTGAAATATTCGTTTTGTTACATTACGTTTGTTAGGTGTTTATTTGCCTTATCATCTGGTCGAGTGCGCATATTATTATTAATACCATTGTTGTACATATTGTGATAGTAGAATGTATTGCCGGGCTGGCGGAACAGACCGCCTAGTGTCCAAACGATAACGATAAGGCTGACCAACCCGCTGACTAAAATAAAAAACAGATTTGTTTTTAAATTATGTTCAATTTAATCATATTGAGTACGGAACTCAGCGAACACAGGGTGTAAAAAACTACCTATATTAATATTTCATTAAGAAATCTTTCTATGTAAGTGTAGGTAACAATATTTGCCACAGCTTGTATCTTATTTTTTTAATTTTATAGCCTTTATATCTCCAATAGTTTGCCTAACACCGATCTTATTGATTGATTCTATTTCTGTTGGGCTTGAAGTTTCTGAAGTTGGTACGAGATAAAATAAATAATTTAAAAACTCCCGACATAATTACAATTTATCATTTCTGTGTGGCGGCCATCTTGGAATTAAAACTTTTTATAGTTTATAGTGTTCTACTAGTTTGATACCTATATTGTGAATACCTATATTGGCTTTAGCGCTATGAAGACAGACACACAGACAACGGTGTCATTAGACTATCCACTCTTTTAACGACGGGGGTTAAAGTTTAAAATCCTTTTTGCAAGGTTTTGATAATAATATCTTGAATATATTGTTGAATATAAATAAAGTTCACTAATAGAGCGAGTAATAAGTAAACTACTTAATTAAATGAATATAGTAAATACCTAAGTGATAACAGTTCCCGGAGCGGCGCGCGCACTGCGCAAGGAACGTTTGTGTATACGTTCACTATCATTACATACAATTAATAATTACCTACTCAGTGTTGACGGCCTCCGTGGCAGTATATTTGCGGAAGCCTTGAATTCTATTGATGAGCTGATTGAGATTTTCTTAATTGGTCCAGATCTGGTGGGAACGGTCTTTCGTTACATTGAGGTGAAAGGGTAAAGGGACGACGTTTCAACCATATAACCAATCAATGGGACACGTTTCTCGTTATCTCTTAGACAAGATATGTCTATGGTTGCATCATAGCCCTACGGAACTACCTTCTTGTACGAGAAAGATTAAACTGTATATTGCTAGCGTCAATAGCCATCAGTAACGGGGCTAGACCCAACATCGAGAGGTTGTTGATTCGAATCCCGCCCGTTGGACAACAGTCGACCCACTCGTAACACAGTCTATGACCAAATTGTGGGAAAAGGAAATAAACGTTATACCTATTACTTGTAACGATAGTCCCCAAAGACCCTAAATTTTTTAAAATAAAACTAATACGAAATGACTATCCAATGTTACAAGAAAATGCTGAAAGTCATCAAAAGCTGCTCTGCACGCGTAGGGTGATGAAATGCAAAAGCTCGTCGCGTTTCACTAATGACGGCGGGCGAGGCTGCTTTGCTTGAAATTCGTTTGAAACCGCCAAATAAGGTTACTTCATTTGCATGGCTTAGCTGAACTAAGCTGTAGTGGATGGGCTCTGGGGATTATTGCAGACTGTAACAGATTTCAAATGTTTGCTCGCAGTTTTTTAATATATTTTGAGTAGACTTAACACAACAAACAATATTGTAACGTCCTGTTAAATTATTGACAAATAATCTAATTCCGGTGTTTAGAGAGGCGGGTAGGACATCCTAAGGTCCAATCATATCTCATTTGGAAAATCCGTGTTTCACTTTTGTTTCATTATCAAACTCTCCAGTGAGACGGCGTATAGTAATGTATTAAAACAACACCTTTAAAGTTTAACCTAAGTGTACACCGAAGTGGAATTATTAATTTTGCGCCCATTAACTCCGTCTGAGACTCTGAGGACGTGCGATCGTGATCTGCGAGTAGGTATTTGCTCGCCGCCCTCGTCCCCGCCGCCGCCCCCGCCCGGCGTTAGAGCAAACTCTTTTGATCTCAGATTTATATTCCCGATTTATGTAGTAAGTTACAATTTTATTTGAGATCTCGTTTTATGTTCGAGAACTTTCTGAATCGTAAATGTACCTAATTTCCATCTACTTTCTTCGATCAATTTGTCGTTTTTGTAAGAACTTACTTTGTGAAAAAGTTATTAAATTCATTTACTTATTATGAGTTAAATGTAATTACGATAATATACGAGTACGCTTCGTGGCGATAAATCACTAAAAAGTAAGAAATTAAATTTTTTAACAAAAAATAGAACCGACTCAAAACGCACTAAAAAGTAAAAAATAACTGTGTCATTTAGTTGCTTTAATTTACTTAAGCATATCTAGGAGTCGGTGCCAGCCAAGGTTTCTACTTTCAAGGACGTTACCTAGAACCCACAAACTGCTTTACTACTTAAAATAAATGTTCCTTAAACTTGGCTGGCACCGACTTCATAGATATGCTTAAGTAAATTAAAGCAACTAAATGACACAGTTATTTTTTACTTTTTAGTGCGTTTTGAGTCGGTTCTATTTTTTGTTAAAAAATTTTATGAAGTAGAAGAAAGTGCTATCACTACATATTATAATATAAAACAACGTCCCCTGCCGCCTCTGTCTGTCTGCGGGTTCGCGATACATTCTAAGACGGATTTGTTGCAGTTTTCACTACTAGATGCTTCTTAAGGAAGGTTTTAGTATATCATTTGTCACGGTTTTGTATTACTTGGAAGAGTCGCAACCTCTGAGAACTTTCATTGAAATCGCTGCCTATTCCCTTTGAGATATAATAAAACAATGTATGAATGTATTGTTCCTCTTTATTAGGACTATAAAAAAGTCTGCGACGGCATATACCTATCTTTTAAGGATAGCTTGCTGTATACCCAGTCTTTTCTTCAAAATGGGGTACGTATTTTTTGATCTTCGATTTGTAAAATGTCGTTTGTAAAACGAAATTTTTTGCAGGTAGGCAAAAGTAGCGGGCATATGCTAGTAAATATACCGAATGGTTCAATCACAAGGCGTAGCTAATATAGTATCGGAGAGGTCCCTCGGTACGTTAGTGACTTAATTGCGTTACCATCGATCTCCAAACTTGCTTTATTAAGTAACTTTGATTTACCTGCTGACACTACATAGCTATACCAGAGTAATAAAATGAGATTATTTACTATACGATCGAGTGGCGCAGTGGGTGGTGTGACCCTGCTTCTGTGTCCAAGGCTGCGGGTTCCATTCCCACATCTGAAAAATACTTGTGTTATATCCATGAATGTTTTCCAGTGTCTGGGTGTTTATCAATATATTATAAATATTTATGTATAATATAAATAAAAAATATTCATCTGTTATCATAGTACCCATAACACACGCTACCTACGCTTACTTTGGGGCTTATTTAATATTTAATTATTTTATTTATTTATTTATAACATTTATTATCAAAACAAACCATGATCTTTATGCCTATCTAGCTAGAACTTACTTCATTCGCTTAAATCGCAAATTCATTTCATCGATACGGAAAATGCTTATCTATGATTGAATTTTCCAAAATTTATTGAACATTGATCAAAAATCTCTACGCTACAAAAAGACCACATCGAAATATCTCTATCTATTTTTGAGCTACCACACCACTGACAGAGAAACAGTAAACTTATGACACCCCTCTTTGTTCCGAGGGTCTAAATGTACAAACGCACCGTGGGAACGCGCGGGGAGTCGGCGTAACACCTGTTTGCAAATAACGTTACTGTTTTATATTCACTCATTTTATCGGGGCAATGATAATTTATGTATCATCGTCATCAGCCTAATTTAAGGGTTGTTAAATATTCTATCTCTTTCTACATGCTAATTTCAATTTAGCGTTGCGGTACAAAGTCATATAGTAAAAAGATTACATCATCACTTACCATCAGGTGTGTTTGCAGTCAATGGCTAGGTTGTAGGTCGGCCATATTGTCGTGGAGCTTTTCAGATTCTAAGCAAATGCCACGAGAATGAAGCAACTGCCGCTACCGATAAGAGATATTATATCAATAAAAATAAAAATAGTACTAACTACTTATCAATCATTGGTTTTTCTCCGGTCTAGTATAGCAAGACTTATCATTAATCTCATAGAGAGTTCTCACGTTAGTCAGTGATGGTGTCCCACTCAAGACCGTGGCCATCTGTTCCGTACTAGTGTAATGGTCACCTGTTATCGCGTGCGAAGGGCGAGGGTGGTCGGCAGCCGTGACCACGCGCTCAGTGGCGCGGCAACACGCCACTGTAACGGACTATTCGGCCTTCGGGGCAGCCTGGAATTTATTGAGCGAGGCCACTTCACGGGACGTTGATAAGAAATAGCCTGGCGCTGCGTTCCTTAAAGGAACCTAATATTTTAACCGACGAAAACAAAAAGGAGGAGGTTCTCAATTCGACACGTATATATTTTTTTTTTGTATGACCACGCATAACTTTTTACAGAGTTGTCCGATTTTGATAATTCTTTTTTTCCCATTGTCAACATGTTAGGATCTGATGATGATATCCTGGGGAAATTGAAGGAACTCTTCAAATTTTGGAGGCACGCTTACAGTGATTTCGGTCTTTGTCTCGGTATCGGTAGTTTTTAGGCTACTAGTGCCGTATAATATACTATGACAGTATAGTACGAGTACGTTACGTGGCAGTAAATCACTAAAAAGTAAGAAACAAAAATTTTTAACAAAAAATAGAACCGATTCAAAACGCACTAAAAAGTAAAAAATAACTGGGTCATTTAGTTGCTTTAATTTACTTAAGCATATCTAGGAGTCGGTGCCAGCCAAGGTTTCTTCTTTAAGGACGTTATCAAGAACCCACAAACTGCTTTACTACGTTAAATAAATGTTCCTTAAACTTGGCCGGCACCGATTTCATAGATATGCTTAAGTAAATTAACGCAACTAAATGACCCAGTTATTTTTTACTTTTTAGTGCGTTTTGAGTCGGTTCTATTTTTTGTTAAAAATTTTTATTTACTCTCAAATAATTGTTCCCCGTAGTATCACTAGTGTAGTTACCAGTTCCGTGGGAAATTAGTCTATATCATTGCGCATGAATCTAGCTATCACTTACAAAAAGATTTGTTAAAATCCGACTGGTAGTTTTAGATATTAGTCGGAACAAACAAACGAAGACAAAAATTCTAAACATAAAGCGGGGTCTCGGAGAGCATGTTAATCTGTCGGTCCTTGTTCCTATCATCAACATCTGATAGTGATCGTTATTGAATTAAATATTACCCTAAGCTCGCCAACCTGCATTTTAGCAGTATTTTAATTAAGCACTACAAATAGTAGGTAAATTATACAGAGGAATGAAAGTTTAAGCGGGCAAAGTCGTGGGCATGCGCTCGTAATAAGGGGGAACATTTCTTTTTGGGAGCTAACAAAAGTCCTATGAATAGTTTAGGACTTAGGAGGGTCCTCCAAGTAGTTGCTTGAACTAATAACAGCGCTTATCAGCGCAGAGACTTAGAGACCGATCGGCAATCAGAGTTGAACGCTCAACCCGCTCTCGTTGCCTTTGATTTGTTATCAGTGTACAATAGGTGATAGGTATTTACTGTACCTATTCACTAGAGAACTGATTGTGCCACGGTGTAGCAAATATACAGTTTAGATATCGTCACAAAACGAAAGGTCCTGCGTGACTGACGAACGCGTTCGATCGTAATGTCCTGTGGGTTTGCCAGTGGGCTGGGTCAACCTGTAAAAAAAAATTTGCATCTAGAATCGTCTTAAGCATATTCTTAGCAGCAATCGGATTTAGTGAGCACAAGAAGCCTGAGTCCTAAGAACTTTCATAAATATATCATAGTGATTG
Organism: Mycalesis mineus; assembly: GCA_034621355.1. Classification (NCBI taxonomy): domain Eukaryota; kingdom Metazoa; phylum Arthropoda; class Insecta; order Lepidoptera; family Nymphalidae; genus Mycalesis; species Mycalesis mineus. Next base: position 725,867 of record CM067881.1, read on the forward strand.
TTACCAAAGAAAAAACATTAATTATCATTCTAAGCTCGCCATCCCTCTCCTAACAAGAAGCAGCTCTTGTTGGCCATTAAAAAACATGATAATGGAGATGACACATTCACCCTCTATAATATTATAAATGAGAAATAATGCGATATTAAAGATTATCGTTTTATTTCGCCAGGACATAGTAAAGTTTCCGTGCTGTATGTTTGTCCGTCTGTCGCAACTATCAGTCCTTATTATCAACAATAGCTCGTAAACAGACTCGATGTTAATTACTGGCGATAGGAGAGGGTGTCGCTGGTAAACAAATAAATCATCTTAAATATATTCCTCACTAACGGAATGTAAATACTAATTTACTAATGACTTCTCGTAAGTTCATTTCGATATGTTATGTGACTATCTACTACAAATATAACACTATGAATCACCGCATATCATACAACAAAGTCCTCCGCCGCGTCGAACTGTCTATTTCTTATCGATCAAATTAAAAACAGTGATTTTTAAGAAAAATAAGTGAAAGAGCACTGACTGGCTCATCACGAGAACTCCATAAATATACACTCGATTAATTTGAAAATTAGATAATCACTCATATCGTGATTTGGACTAAGAACGTATTGCTCTGTATTATTTCATTTCATTAAGATTTTGTGTAAATTGCTAGAAATATGTAAAATTGTTGGACGTTTCGGAAAAATTGAAGCCGCTTAAGAGCTTTAATTGAAAACATATCAAAGCAATGTATGGTATAATTGTTCCTTTTCATTAAGACAAATAGGCTGCTATGCCATTCATCTTATAAGCTGATTAATTTACTCAATCAATTGGCTTGTAAAGTTAGCTTAGTTAGCTAGTGTTTGGGTATGATAACTGATGAATATTTTTATATACATTATACATAAATACTTATAATATATAGATAAACACCCAGACATCCATGCTCAACACGTAAACATTTTTCCAGATGTGGGAATCGAACCCACAGCCTAGGACGCAGAAGCAGGTTCACTACCTACTCGGTCGTCAAAATCATTGCATAGTCACAATTATTTTGTCGCAGTCGCGGGCTTCAATAGGTTATGTCAAAATTAAATATTTAATATTGCAAATGACAGTTGTAGCGTTGTACTTTACCATAACTAAGTCCACGACGGTGCCGCCCCCTAGAGACACTGTCAATGATCCGGCGGCACGCCACCACAAACAAGGCTGTGCATTAAACTTTAACTCCTAACTTCACCTTGCCAACAAATTATGACCGACTACAGCGACGATCCACTGCTAATGCGCCATGGATATTTGAATATCCTAACAAAAACATTTTCATGTAAAGCTTACACATTTACATATTAGATACGTCCTCTAAAAGGATGTTATCTGATCCTGTAAAAAGTTAAGGTATACATACATAACTCTTTAATTATTAAAGAGATTTTAATAAAATTTTTATAAACACGGTTTCGCCGATGGGAACGTCTAGAGCGTCGAGCTAGTGTCAGTGAGATGTACATTTATTAGGGTTCCGTACTTTGTAAGTACGGAACCCTAATAAACTACGGAAAAAACGGAACCCTTATAGGATGTCCGTCTGTCTGTCAAGACCCTTTTTATCAGGAACGCGTCGAGGTATCAAGCTGAAATTTATATCAAATACTTAAGTCTGCTGTCCCTTAGAATCGTAAAAAAGCAAGCTTCTAGGCCAATGCAATCAAAAGATACAGCCGCTTATGCCAAAAATTTCCCCAATTTTCGACACGGTCAAGCAAATCAAAACCTAACGGGTAGTTCCCGTAAACTTAAGATCTTGAAATTTGGTACGAAGTAACGTTATAGAGAGAGACGAATATCTTAGCATTCCATGGATTCACCGTGCGGGTGCCGGGTCCATCGCGTGGCTGAGAGAAAAACTCCGAACAGAGCCCGAAACTTGTGACACGGGTGTAGGTTTAAGGGTACCCTTAGTGACGCGCGTCAACACTCACCTCCTCTGTTCAAGTTATTCTCCCTGCCCAGCCAAATTCGGAAGGACCCTACTAGAGCAGCTTTGGACACTCGTTTCAATATGGAGCTTATTGCACTTCTAGTAAGGCCAAGGTCTTTTAGCAGGTTGTAGAGAGACTTCGCTGGTATACCCCTCGCACCCACTTCTACCGCGTATAAACTAACCACATAGCCATTTTTGGTTAGTTCATTAGTAAGGTCATAATATTTATTCACTTTGAATACATATGGTCTTTAGGGAAATAAATAATGGAAAAATTACGAAAATTTTAATTTTTTAGTTACATCACACAATAATAAAGTTTTTAATAATTTGAAGCTTACCCCCTTTTCTCATCAATACGTAAAGGTATTAAATTGAAATTCGTATCAAATACTTGAGTCTATAAAACCTTTAAGCTGTAACAAAATCAAACTTCTATATCTACACAATCAAAAGATATAGCAATATACGCCGCATATTTAACTCACAACAAGATGCAACTAAACCAAAACCTAACGGGTAGTTCCCGTAAACTTAGAATCTTGAAATTTGGTACAAAGCAATGTCATATAGCACAGATAACGGAAAAATTACGAAAACTGTAAATTTTTTGATACATCATGTATTAAAAATATTTTTAATAATTTTACACTTACGCCTTTTTCTCATGAACGCGTAACGGTATTAAATTGAAATTCATATCAATTACTTGAGTCCATAAAACCTTTAAGCTGTGATAAAATCAAATTTCTATGCATATTTAACTCTCTATCACTCGCAGCTCGTCCTAAAATCTTGAAATTTCGCAATAAGCATAGTACATATGAAAGAATAATTCCGAAAACCTTAAAATTTACGGAACCCTCGATGCGCGAGTCCCCACTCGCACTTGGCCGGTTTTTATTTTTTACAAAGATGACTGCTAATGATGATAATGATTATGATCCTGGTCACAATTGTGGTAGGTACTGTGTCCTGTTTTATAAGGCAAAGTAACGTTTGAGTAGTTAAACACAATAGGTACCATGTCACATATTAATATCCTTTTTAATTGAGCTTTTAATAAATAATAATAAATGTTTAATAAATAAATCGGACAACGGCAATTCGTGGACAAAGTTCTACAAAAAACATAACTAAGTTAAAATTTATAGTTTCAAACAAAAGCTTTAATGCGTAGATTTCGTTTTTACAAGACACTTTCATTATTTTCTTTGCGATGTATGTAATCAAAGTTTAATGAGCAAGTCGGCGTTGCGTGCCGCCGAATAACTACGGCGGCCTCTTTAGAGGCTTAGCGGCGTGTACTGTCGGCGAAGACATAAAACATTTCTTTTTGTTTTGTTTTCTTGTAGTTTTATATTTCATTTCAAGTTTTTCATATAGGTTTATGTATTCTTATTATAACTTAGGCTATCTTATAACATCTACCTATCCTATCCTACCTATTAGCATCTACTACATACCTCCCTTCTTATAGAATAGGGTATATGGAGCTCATGCCCACAATGCTGCTCCAAGCGAGTAAATAACTTTTTCGGTAGATGACGTTATAAACATGAGATTTTGAAGAAGATTTTTTATCATCACTTATGACATTTTCTTTGCTGATTTTGGAATATCAGTTCACTTATGCTATTTTTGCTGACGGTACTAAATCCGCACAAGTTTTTGTCGGCGATAATGTGCCCGTCTAGACTCCCGGGATTAGCGCCGGGGATCTGGCTCTGCGGACCTTACTAACGAGATGGAGGCTCAGACCACTCAGCCCGACCAGAAGCATTTAGATTTAAAACAAATTTAATGTAGATAAATTTCAAACGTTGATCTAATTTAATTGATAAGGAAAGCTTTTTCTTAATTAATTGACTATTGACGATGTTGCCACTTCAGATCAAACTAAAAGTTTGGTGCGACATAGATCTGTGACCAGCTCGCCCTTGTTGTAATATTTCTAAGGAGTCTCTTGTATTAAACATGGTTATTATAACTAGGGCGACTTTTGGAAGACAACGCCAAGGTTAAGGTTCAGGTTACAGGTTATAATTAGTAGTTTACGTACGCTTATAAAACTCGCGTGATCTTTCCGACATTCTTACCCAATTTACAGAGAGCCTTGTTAAAGACCTTGAATTCCTCAATTAACTAAAAAAAAAGGTTTTGTCCTTTTAAGTCTTCTCACTAATCTCGTTACGTTGCTTGCTTTAGTCCGATAGTGACCTAATACATTTTATAGTAATAATTGGCGGTAAGCGGAAATCGGAAAACTCTCTTTGAATAGAACACTTCAAAGGGCATACAGCGAACCTCAGTTTGTTGGATATAAATTATTGTTTTAAATCTGATTTCAATATATTAGTTTTAATATAGAGTGCCTTGCCTATTTTTCATAGATTATACATTTTATTTAACACACTGATTAGTCCATTGTTCAATAAGGATCGGCTTTTCTGTTGCGGATATTCAGGTACGACGGTGATCACGTCAGGTGGCCCACCGTTCAAAATCCTTTTTATAGACTTCACAACGAGTTGACGCCAGTGTGTCAGGAGCCGGAGATTATCGACGGCAATGCGGAGGGGCTGACATTTCGAGCGTGACCCAACTTCGCGCGTCGATCAGAATATGCCTTGTCACGTCGCTTTGTCGGATTGGAATACTGAAGTACAAAGTACGGCAGAGTTATTTATATTTAATGTAGTTATAGTTGACGTAACAGGCAGGAGTAAGCTGATATCGACAGAAAAATGGAAATTCATAACTCATATGCAGAAAACTGTAAGAGTATTGCGCTGCTTCAACACATCTGCATTACGCGTAGTACTTAGGACCTACAAGACTGTCCTGGACGAGCTTTGTCACGAAAAGCTCTACTTGAGAAACGTCCCTTCTATAAATGATCTTGTTATATACTATAGAGACATAACTTCGTAGACCACCACCCCTACCTACGTCGTAGACATCTGATTAGACTCTCCAACTTTTCCGTAACATTAGTATATAATTACCTACTTGTATTAAAGTAACTAAATAGATTAGACAGGGAATTGGTATTGCGAGCACGCGCCAGACATCGATACAAAGTGTAGTAGAGGGCCGGCGCACTGGGTCAGGTCAGCGCTCGGGTGACGTCCACTCGTTCCACTGGAGCTTTGCGCCAATCCGCCGTTACTAATGTGTACTTTACATCTCATGAAACCTACATTTTTTGAAGTAAGCTGTAGGGCGGTAAATCAGCCTACTCCAAACCTGATCTGTGCCAAAGAGAATTGCCAAATAAGAGTAGGTACTTATCTCATGCCAAAAACCAAACTGCTACGTCAATACAAACAAAATGCAGTATTATTTTTCACACATAAGGGAATCCAAACTTATAGGGGTTAGTACTGTTATTTGCCATGAAGACTGATTAGAGCGAAACTGTAAAACTTTTTACTATTTTAGTTACGTACTTACCTAATTTCTGACCGGCTTGTCTCGGCAGACTATGCATTCCGTACTAGCGGTCAAGCCACTACGTACGGCCGGCCTTTTTTAAAAAATGCTTGTTAAATAGTTTACTTGAAATAAATGAATTTGAAATTTGAATTTCAATATAATTTATTTGCAAGATGATAAACAGACTTATGTCAATGTATGGTAATAAACAGTTTTTCCGCGGCAAAATTGAATTTGTCTCTTAATGCAAACGATGCGTAGAACCACAATTACATAAAAGTGCAGAGTTCAGCACTCAAGTCACCCAAAAGGTTTCCGTCTGCGCGTATCCTTAACTCGGAATATTCAAATGTATCAAATGTGACACCTCGCGCTGACAGCACTGTGACGCGTCACCAGGAGGCGCGTGTTCCGCTGATTGGCTGCTGACCTCCTTTTGATGAAACTCTAGCTGTCGTCCAATTGTGACGAAACCTGTTACAATCGAGTACGAACTAATAACCTGGTTAATTATGCGTATATGAAATGTGTCGAATCTATAGCAACCTTAATGACAAGACAAGACAATAAAAATGGCGTGCATTTCGTCAAATATTAGTAAAGTCTAGTCTAACGTATCGTATGTGGAAACACTATGCAGTGACATACATTTCCTATTACAGAACGTTAAATACCAGATGTTATCAAACGCAAGACGCAATGTCCTAAAAAAAGAGATTAGGTACGCGTCTTTAAAATGTAGGAAATGTTTATGTAATCTACGTGACGAACTTATCTCGTGTCTCACATTACTTTACATTACGGTACATTACACGGTGCAAGTAAGACTTGAGTTTCAGTTAAAAGCCACTTGTATCCTTGAGGCTTTTATTAGTTAACACGTGCGTATTTTCCACGGAAAGTGTTTCTCTACTACTCAGTTCTTTTGTCTTGTACAGCAGTACCTAGAAGCTTAGCAGTAGGATGTCTGTGGTGAAACTCCTACGGAGATGTACTATTACTATTATTTTAACGCTAAAGGAAAACAATTCCTTTTTAAAAGGTATGGTTACTGGCAATGAGGTCTGGTTAGCATTGCAAATCTTTTTCTTTGCTTTTCCTCAGCTTTCTTTTTGCGGATATAAATATTCGATAAACGCATAACGTCCGATAAAACACCGTTGTTCGATGTATCTCACTATCGGAAAGCAATTTGTCGCGCTATCAGCCGGTCCAATACTGCGACACAACTGCGCATCTGTCTGATATGACCTATCGTATCGTATCACTCTACCGCATCTACATGCGTCTGTCATTTCATAATATCGAAGTTTTCTGCTATGGATTTTCATTTATTACAAGTTAGCCCTTGACTGCATTTACACCTGATGACTTTAGATGGAAGCTAACTTGCCAGGAGTAGAAACTTTCGATTCGATTTCCAACAGAGTTGCAATAATTGCTGTGGTTACATTATAATAAATAAGAAGACGACCTAAGAAGTTGATACGTTATAGATAATTATGTACATGTCTATCATCTACAATCAATATTTATTAGCACCGTACTTTGAGCAAGGATCGCGTTTCACTTGCGGCTGTAGGGCTTACCGCTTTTACCTTGAATAAGGAGGCTTCGCCCTCGGCGGTTTCAAATCGCAATATGTATACGTACACAACTACAAGACTGTGTTCACGGCACGTTTTATTAATTAGCTTGGTATCTTATCGACCTCGTATCTGACAGGCAACGAGCGTGTTACGTGTATTATGATCAAATACCTAGATCTTCTATTCGATTTATAACTAAAGTAGATCTCTCTTCTTTCCAGGCCTTCAAACTGTTCAAACGCAACAAGAGTCGCAAGAGCGCGCGCAACCGCGTCTCGCCCGCGCTGGTGCGCTCCCCGTCCTACAGCGGCACCGTGGACGCGGCGCCGGAGATCGACCTGCAGCGCTTCTGTCCCTGTCGCACTTCCCTGCCGCCCATACGAGTGAACGAGGCCTACGAGAACAACGAGTCCTACTACAGCAGCTACGACAGCTGCGACTCCCAGAACGACAGCTTGCAGAGCTACAGCAACCAGTCCAGTCGCTGGGACTCCGCGTACGGCTCGCACCGGAGCAGTCCGCAGAGGACCGTGTGCTACGCCGCCGTCACCTACTGCAGCGCGCTGGACAGCGACGACAGCAGCAGCATCCACACAGAGTACACGCTGCTCGACGCCGAGCCCGACAACGAGCACGCGCAGAACGTTCTCAACGAGTCGCGTGAAATCGTTCTAGAAGCGGCACTCGCTGAACAGTCGTTCTGTGACGCTTCTGTGACGCATTGACGACACAGATTGATGCACTCTACTGGTCGCAGATATCCTAAGTATATTTTAATCATTTATATAAATATAAATTAAATATCACTGCGGTTAAGTGAACTTATATCTGGAGTCCGCGAATTTGTCCACGGGAGAGGTAAAGTTGCGTTAGAAACCCAGCAAGTGTTACTTTATTTTTGTTGAACAAGTAAATTTCAGAAGTGTAAATAGAAATTTTGTCTATTTTAAGTAGGTTTACTATGAAATCAACTTTGTCAGTTCTTTTTTGCATACCGAATGCGTACGGCTCAAAGATTTAAATGTTCCTAATTTATTAACAGTTCATCTTATGTTCAAGACTAACTAATGATATTTTGCCATTAATCTTAATCCCAAAGTTATAAACATGAGTATTTTAATGTAAATAGCTAGTAATATTATGTAGATGGACAAACTAACTTTGTCTTATTTTAGAGAAAGTGGAAGTTCATCGTTACAGTATATAATAGCTCGTAATAATATTTTATGTTATTAATCCTAATCCATTAGCATAGCTCGAAGCGCGGCGGATGTTTAAATTTTACAATAACAACTGATTGAGTTTACGAGACTGTGGAGTCCTTGGAATAATGTTATCTCTGGTATCGTTTGCACACCATCTTGAGCAAATCAAAGTTTAAGCTTTATATAACTAACTTGAGGGCAGATTCCACCCCTAACTGATTTCATTATTTTATCGTGACTTTAATTTTGAAATACTTGTACATACCTATACTTTGATCTATCTCAGACATATGTTAGTAATATTTAGTGATACAGGATAATAAATAAATGAAATATAATTCAGTAATTTACATAAATACCTAAATATAACTTACTATCTAATTCATTGAAAACTCGTTTTGATTGTAGGAGATTATTGCGAGTGTATTAATTTATTATTATAAGTTGTGCAAGGTGCGTCCGTGTCACAGTTGACTGTGGTATGACACATACAATAACTAATATTATTGAAATATCAACTTTTGTAGGTAAAGGCTTCTTTAAAATATTCTATTTCTCTACTTCAAAATATTGTATTTTTCTTTTTTCTTATTTCTATTTTAAAGCAACTGTAAATTTAATACATAACTCAAACAATGCGTTTTACAGTGACGGTCTTTGCAAATATAGTCCTGAGGCAGCAGATATTTAGCCGTAAAATGAAAAAAATAATGCCTGACGCAGCACAATATATATATTTTTCATTTATTACAAGCTAGCACTTGATTGCATTCACACATGATGTTAGGTGATGATGCAATCTTAGATGGAAGCGGGCTAACTTGTTAGGAGAAGAATATATAATAAAGAGTTTTACAAAACCATACCTTCGAAAGAGAGTTTTCACTCTGGTTGATTGTTTTTTTGCGATCCAAGGCCGCTTCTGTGTTTTATTTATTAAGGTTTTTTAAGCTCATTATAGGTTAATTTCACAACTATACTCCGGCAATAAATAATGTACCAACAACGAGCTAGATTATTGGCAGATATTATAATAAATGACTCGTATATTGCAAGAAATTGCCAAAGATCTAGCCCGTCTGCGTGTGTTGCGTTTGTTGCGTCTTGAGACGATTACCAAAGTTATTGTGATATTACGTAATATAAGTAATATTTTATAGATGTAATATTTTGATCTCAAATACTATTATTCTAACTCGTGTGTAAAATAATCTGTATTTTATAATGTACATAATATAAAGCTGAATACCTAAATTGCCTTTTATTTTAAAGTATTGTTGGAATGCAAGGGGGAGGGGGTGATTAAAATGTACGGTAGTTTACTTATACTTCTTGGTTGCTCTTGATCTGCTTGCTTTTGCTGTTATTGGTTGGTCTTGGTCTTATATTTAAATAATATATAATTACATGAAATTTTGAAATTGGGGAGGTTTCGTGGGCGATTTACAAAATTTAGAAAACTTATAATATCCAAAAAAAAACTCAGCAAAGCCGACAAACCAGGTACTGATTGAATTACATATATAGAAATCTAGAGGCAAGCTTGTGTGGTAGCTGCAGATGGTGAGGTATCAGGTTCGAGTTCATGTAAGACAGCACAAATGTGGTCACTTCAACGAGTTTATAAAAGTTTGCAAAACGTAGCAATTGTGAAAATACACACACAAACTTGTGCTTTGTGTTGTGTTGTGCGTACACCAAACACGTTGCGTGGCTTTCAAAAATAAAACAAGTTCTCTTTCACATTTTCCAAAATGAGAGCATTGAATTCCAAGTTGCACTTTTCTTCGGACAAAGTAATTTATTTATTCAGTATTTGGTTGTACAAGCTTTGACCGTCAAAAATAACAGCTCTTGCTAAATGAAATCCGAACTTTTCTTACGTATTAGTAATTTATAAGTAATCTTGACGAATAATTAATGAAAATTGAAATCATTTATTAGTTAATATAAATCTAAAAACACTTTCAAGGTGGACTGACAGCAGGAGTCAATCGAGTCCGGTTAAAGACTGCACGCAACAGTTCCTCGGACAATGTGTAGAAGACGCATGATGATAAAGTTAAGGCTCGAAAGGCTATTCCTATTTCTATCTACCACATGATTGCTGTATACCTTCTCCATATCAGAACCTAATGGCTCAACTCAACATTGGCGCAGACCGCAGAGGCGTGATCAAGTTAGTTATGTTTTCAACTGCAAATTGTAAATTTGCATTGTTCAATAGTAACTACATATAGTTAGGTAAATAGAGATTTGTCATTTCCGAAGTAAGCTTAACATTACAACCCCTTCCTTTGTTATAATTATTGACAATATTTCAAAACACCAATACAAGTTTCGCATCAATAGCTTCTCGCTAAATACTGAACTTGTTGGACAGGTTTACTCGTGTACAGTACCAGTACATCCAGTTGTTACGAAGTTTTAGAACGCCTAATTGCGCCAGAAACGAGCCAAACACAATGTGAAAAGAAAATATGCGCTTTGTTGTAGATTATACAAAAGATTTCAGTATAGTATTGTTGTGTAATATGTTTTTGCATACAGAAAAAAATATATTGGGTATACGGGAGGATATTATTCCTGAAGTTTAATGTTTTTCAATTTCAACAGACTACAAATAATTTAACTACATAATTTCCCATGACATAAGTGAGAGGTATATTTTGTTGGATAAACGGACGAGTCGATCCAGGTACCCACTGAATCACTCTTATTTAAGTGCCATCTCCTCTACGGTTGGCGATCATTACGGCTATCTTGACTTTCGAGAAAGACGACGATCTTGTGCTCATTTCATACCACTCGCAAAGATTTTTGAGCCAGGAGGTGCGTCGACTGCCAGGTCTTCGGCTCCCTTGTATGTTGCCTTGAATGATTCGCTGCAAGATCCGATTACTGCATTATGTGTCCCAGATACTGGAATTTCCTACTGTTCATTTCAGTTAGAACTTCCAGTTTTGTGCAGTACTATCTCATTTCGCACTCTGTCACCAACACTGAATAAATGAGTTAATTTATTTCCCATGCAGCTGCAGCAGCATCCATTTTCAGTAAATTGACTTGTTCCTAGCAAACTCTGCGAAGTGTTATACAGGCCTAATGGTCCCACTTAACGATTACTATAAAAATAATCAAACAAGTTTTATGCGCCTGAGTTAAATAATATAGCAGTATTTCATAAATGAAAATCAGCACTTTGGGTCAAGTGCGAGTCGTTACATCAATAAACTAACTGGGTCTATCTTTAGCTTTAACGTAACTAGTTATCTAGTTAGTGCTTAGTCAAACATTGTGTTCAGTCAGATTACAATGAGGTATAGGGTGGGTAAATGTTTACCCGATTAGTTTGCTGAAGGTCCTCGCGTGGGTTGCGTCACGTATTTGATGTCTTTCGTAGGGGTAGTGTTGCCATGATAAGAGAATAATAATCGTAGCAGTACCTACCTACTTTTGATGTATGCTACTAATCCTAATTGGCCATTAAAAATGCTTTATTACGATGATGATCACTATAAAAAATATTTTTGTTCTGGAACAGCTACCAATAACTTTAAAAAATCAATAAATTTTTGTAAATAGTTTCTGTAAGATAACATAAAAAATAACTGTAAAATGTGACGTAACACTTTGTAGTAGCGCCCAGGTGTCCTGATAGAGATTCCTGTACAGAAGGAACTGCGGAAGGAACTTGCATCAAGTTGTGACATCACACGGATACGTACCGACACACGGCACGCACACGATCGCACAAAAAATATGAAGTTTTTGCACCCTCGGCCTTCCTACGGAAGTGCGAGAGGGATGGACCGCGCGCGAACTGCGAGCGCGAGAGGGACGGCATTCGTGGGAAACACAGGGGTGGCGATATCCCATACAATCGTTGAAGTGGGACGATATGTGTGGAATACATTTAAGTCGGACCCCGGGTAGGGTTGTCACTTGTCACTCGCGGTGTAAAATAGGTCACTGGACTTCTTATTCAATTATAAATTGATAATAATAATGAAATCACTTCGAGTGAACGTGTATCATTTTGGTTAATCCACTTTCTTTTCAATTGAAATCATTTCTTTTGAATCGTGAAAGGTGTATCACTTTGAACTAACTAAAGAACATTGTGTCTGTAACAAAAGGAACAAAGTCGTGGCAATTTTATAGAGTATTGTACAAAAATAATAAAAGTTCTCTGTAGCATAGTCTGCTAATAACAGTACAGTTACTTATTGGACTGGACCATTGATAATTAAAATATCAACTTTTAATAATTTAACAATCACTAATTCGACAAGAAATTCCTAAATGGTTCCTTGACAAAACTATGATTTTGATATATTATTTCTATATTCGATGTTTGTCATTTTTTTCTCTTGCATCATAATATCACTTTGCTTTTTATGTTTGCATTTTCTTTCTTATGTATGTTTATTTATTCTATAAAGTCAACACATGATCAATATTTTTGTACTCCCAATCAAAACTAAAAATCAATGAGTTAGAGAATTGTCCAACGGAAATTGAACTCCCAATATTTTAGCCAGGAGTCTTGTCGATCAAATTAAAAAGAAATAAATAATTCCCAGGACAAAAGCGGCTCAGGATCGTTGTTTGGAAGTCCCTAAAACTATATCCAGCAGTGGAGGGCTAAATTTATGAAGATGATCATGATAATGAAATAAAACTAATATCATATCGTAGTTCGTGAGCGGCACCCCTACGCGCGGTGACATCTGCAGGGTCAGCACTAATTGCACGCAGCGCCACCTGTGCGCTGTTTATTGCTAATTTATTTACTTTTAAACCGTAGTGTGCAGAGCGCTTAATGGAAAATAGTTCGTTACTTTTAAGCGTAGCTTATTAACATTTATACGTTACTGTTCCGGCGTTTATTGTTACTTATTAACAATTTAATATTTATGTATTTTAAAATTTACATACAAGTTTTTAAAATACACTGTTCACTGGATTTTTTTGTGTTTGTTAAATTAAATACTAGTTGTTCATTTTTGTAATAAAATAATACGTAAAATTAAATACTTACTATAGTATTTCTTTGGTCAATATCTTTTTTGTTTGTTACTCATGAATGTACAATAAAGAATGAATAAATAAAATAAAAACACAAACAAATGTTAGTTTCCCACTTGCTTTATGCATTCTTATACCTTTGTTTTGGTCAGGTGGGAAATCGCGATAAAATAATTATTAATTAGATAATTAATTAAAGTCAAGTGCACCAACTCTATGATAGTGAAATTTACGCATTGAAATACATAATTTTTCATTCCTAATTTTTAATAACCGATAAGATGGCTAAAAGAGTACTAGAAATAAAAACGAGATTTAAATATTTAAAAATAATTTAATTTCTCTGGCTGAATAGCACGCGATTCCGATATATACAAAAATATATACATTCTGGACCTTCCCAGTTTATGTACCACGCAAAATATACACAAAATTTATAAAAATATATTTTCACAACCTCGCGCCAAATCACATATTGGCATTATTTATTAATACACATACACAGAGGCTTGTTCGGTCTAACTTGTAAATATTATAAATATAAAATAACAATAATGATTAGGATCTGGTTCTCCGTTTTAACACAATATTACTGACAGGGCTGACAGCAATCTATGGTATGTAACGAAGCGATTTTAAAACACTATACCTATTGTGTGATAGTATGCCTGTGATAGTTGTCAAAAGTATAAACCTAAGCACTTTGTGATGAGATATATACATAGCAAGACTAGACCGAACATTTTCTCGGAAAGTTTTATGGAAAGAGAGCGCTCTTTCGTTTGCCAAGACATTCAAGACTGGCCTTAGATTTCCTCTTATTTGTAAATTATAAAATCGAACATTTTATTATAATCATTAAAGCTTAGTTTTTGGTCCCAATATGTTTATATTAGGTAAAGATAAACTAATTTTATATACTATATTTGTATCACACAACTTATTTATATTTATATAATTTATATCTAGTCGTAACAGTCTTGGAAAAGTGTAAGTATCTATTTCTATTAAACTCTGAGATCTACAACAACGTACATATTTTATGTGATGGTAAAATTATAAATAAATTAATTAGGATATAGTATGTCAAGTATATCAGATTGTGGCAGTATGAGGAAATTAAAAAAGCATAAAAGTACAGTGGTATAGCTAAAATTCCAGTTTTCCGATTTCAAATACGGACTTAGTTACCTCAAGCAAGCTTGAAAATGTACGAACTATGAACAGGCCAGTACTGATCCACCATCGAAGCCTCTACCAATTTATGAATAATTTCTACCAATACATTCAAATTCCCGATCAAATTAATAAGCTAACTCAGCACCCCAAGGTCGATAGGGTTTGGAACTGTTCTGTGAGTACTGATGGTGTGGTGGATGGTGAGGATACGGGGCGGGGTAGTGGGGAGCTGGCGGTGCGGGGTGTCCGGGGGGCGCTGAAGGCCCCGGAGGCCCTGGAGGTGCGGGAGGGTAGTGGGTGTACGTTGGAGGTGCTGACAAGGGTGCCGCTATTGAAGGTGCAGCTGTTGACACCGCAGTGGATACGGGAGGGTCTCTTAACTCCGTGTACCCGTGCTGAGGCTGGGGTATCGTCTGCGGGACGGCTGGATACTGAGGGTAGCCCCAGTTGGACTTGGAGGCCAGCTCCCTCTGCGCGGCGAAGCACTGCAGGTGGCTCATGAGGCGCAGGCGCAGCGGGTCCTGGATGTCGAGCCCTTCGCAGCTGACGAGGTACCTGGCCACCTCAGCCGCACACTCGCGGAAGCCGATGCTGTGGTAGTCCATCGCGTAGCGCTGCGGGTCGTAAGCGTACGTGTCGAGACCTGGCGAGAGGAGCATTTGTTAGTTATTTTAACATTAGACGGTTGACTACAGAATATGTACTGATTGTAATTACGAATTGCAGTGCACATTAATGACTACGGTAATATTTCAATATCTATACTAATGATATAAATGCAAAAGTAACACTGTCTGTTTGTTACTCGATCACGTCTAAACTACTGAACCGATTTAAATGAAATTTAGTACAACGATAGTGTAGAGACTGAGAATGGAGATAGGCTACTTTTTGTCTATCTCAAAACAGAATATCCGCTTGTTTGGTATATTTGTTACATTTCGTTTGTAAAGACTATGCTTCGCTTGAACAACATTATTACTAGAAGAAGCCACAGTCGCTAAGAGTGGGATATAATGTGAGATAAGATACACATCGAGTATCCGGTACCAGCGGGCAGCTGAATTTGCACAACACACCGGCCGCGATCGACGGAGAGATATGGGTTCGATTCCAATTGGATATACAACTTTGATATTATCTATGTTTACTTGAGATTCGCAAGAGCTACAATAGCTCTATTAGACAATTAAAAAAAAACAGTTTTGTGAAATATGGAATGAAATAAAGAATATCAGGAGACAAGTAAAGAAGGGTATAAACTGTATTGAATTAATTCTACTTATAACTCCGCCTGCATCTGGTACTGTAATTTTTAATTTTACAGACGATACGTTATTTACAACAAAATTTGTTAATTCTGTAAAAGTAGAAAATGAACTGTAAAAGTTGCCACTGTTTATCACTTTACTTTTATATTGCTCTTCACACAAATATAAACAAGCGCATTTTTTTATTGTATTGCTTTACTAAATGGCGAGCACCCCAGCTGCACACAACCAAGTGTAAGGGGTTAAACTTAAGTGAAAAGATAAAAATAACTTGTCCTTAATGCAGATGCACAATGAATGAAAAAACTTATACAAAGAATCTTCCGAATTATAAAAACAAGAAAGCTCCATTCAGCTTTACCCTACCTTACAACAAGCAGACAGAGACGGGTGTCGATGTACAGGTGAGTGCAAAAGAGATAGATTTTATTAACGGTAACAAGGGCTGCCAATTTTCTTTTTAGAAAATAAATATAATATAAAATCTAGAAACATAATATTTATACTAATATTCATAATTTCAATTTTGTTTGTGATGATATTTACGATATTGACTTCTGTTTTTATTGAAAATGTTTGTATATATGCGACATCATATTAAGACATATTTTTAGAACTAAATCAGGTAAGCACTTATTACGTAAGTGGAAAGTACCCGTGTCCAACGTTTCCCATAATGTATATAGCTGAATTAATTTTAAAATTACGAGTTTTCATTCAATTTTGGAGAAATTACATCTAAAAGGATAAAAACATATATCAGCAGCAATATTGACTAGCGCTAATTGTGATTGATGATACAGTTCACTTGATGCATTGGCTCTTTATTTTAATTTAAAACGCACTCACGTTGTAAAAGCATTCATCAATTCTAATAAAAAATACCACGTACCAAAGTCATCGTTCTTGCAAAATTGTTTAATGTTGGCGTTTTTTTGAAATATAAATAAATTTATATTTTAAAAATTTTAATAAACTTGAGTTTGACAACCCTAACAAAAAGCTCGAGTTTCCGGTATTCTTCCGTAGGGAAAGAGCGTAATAACAGAATCCGCTAGGTACAAGGTCCGCGAGGGTTGTACTCGTACTCGTACGATACTACGACACTGGGCCACCGGGACACCGCGTGCGGGACCGAGGGACGGGGTAACACTGTGCGTGTTATTGAAGGGTTACAAGAAACTGGAAGTACGCCTTGCATTTTTTTAATAAATAAATACGACCCAGTTCAATATTTCGTATATAGTTTTGGTTATTTTTAATTCAATAAT
Source organism: Mycalesis mineus (assembly GCA_034621355.1). Classification (NCBI taxonomy): domain Eukaryota; kingdom Metazoa; phylum Arthropoda; class Insecta; order Lepidoptera; family Nymphalidae; genus Mycalesis; species Mycalesis mineus. The sequence goes on from CM067881.1 coordinate 742,835, forward strand.
TTTTCTTGCTTGTTTTAATGAACTATGAGATTAGGTAGGTAACCACTTGAAGTGACGTCTGATCTGTTCAGAATATTTTAAATGTTAGAAAGTACAGTAGATGTTTTCTTTCATTAACAAGATTTTGTAAAATATTGTATTAAACTTTATGCTGTAACATGTTGAAATAGATTTATTTTAGAATTTGGCATGCCTATTAATATTAGGAAACTATTTACAATTTAATTGACGTGGAAATAAATTATTCGGATTTTTTTTCACGTCGATTCTATTTAAAACAATGTGTTCAACTTCTTCTAAATAAGCTCTATTTAAAGGTAATGTATAAGCGAAGTCTGAGACAAAATTTAAGTCTTTTTTCAATGCACAAACTCATTTTATATTCTCTTAAATTATTTAAATAGTACGGTTCTATTACTACCTACTCGTATCTAGGTACATTATTATCATTATCAACGTTTTCAAGTAGGCAGTCGTTTTCTGTGTCATTGTGTAGTTACTTCCTTTCGTTTTTTTGAACTAGGCGTTATTTTTTCTTTTGCTTTTTTGTGTACAGGTGGGGCGCAACCCTTTTTGAGCCGTTTTTGGGAAGTAGATTCCGTCTCATTTCCGCTTGTCACCGCTCACAATGCGCGCGTGATAGGGGGATGCGAATGTAGATTAAGTTTTTGAAAAATTTTTGATTATCGGCATTGTAAGACACTCTCACTTTGTACGTGTCTTTTCCGATAGAGATCTTTGTAATAGAGAGTGATTTAAGAAAAGTGAAAACACAGATTAATTTATAAAGAATAATTTGTAACTTACATTGTAGATTTCATCACCATATTTAGGATTATATTTCGTAATATCGATTTGGCTTAAGATTTTATTACATTAAAAGCGATTACGCCTATTATTTGAAAGTTAAATTCAGCATACGTTTTATAATCCGAGGGTATTTGCGTGAGGGATGGCGCTCGGCCCTCCGCAAGGGCGGCTGTGGCGAGTGGGACAGGGTCGCGGGTTCGGTTCCCACGCAACCCCTGCTCTACGCGAGGCTGGCTGGGGTCACTCGATCAAATAAACATATACGGTACGGATTTATTGAGTAGAGCTTTGATGATTTACTGGTACCGTAGCCATTAATTAAAGACTGGTACGTATTTAGTTTAAGTTTAATTTGTTTTGTCCATTTTGTAGCAATTTCTATGGATGTATTGGTAATCTCAAAGTCCTGGGTACTGTAAGCCAAATTACTAGGTGATGTTATGTATATACCTACAAAAACATGCGTATAACGTATACGTACTCTTTACGTTCTCGATATCAAGAATTTCATTAAAAATACACATTAGGTTATATTAGAAATAACTTCGGAAACAGAAGTAGGACGATGTATAAAAAGCAGGTCGCGTATCGCTGTACAAGCGGGCTATCGGCCACTTCCGGTGAGTTTTTCTAGCGCCAGGTGTCGGTCCGTCTGTCCCCTACCTCATACCTGGGTACTCATGGGATACTGTGACCGCGGCTAATAGTTCTGATGTGGTTTTAAATACTTAATAGACTACCATTGTGGAAATATTGACGGTGAAGCTTAATCGATTTAGAGACTTTTTGTATGATTATTTATATTTATTTATGTACTTGCTACGATTTTTTAATAAAAAAATTTGTATAGAATTTGGACTAGTGTCGGCCGCGGCCATGCCTAAAGCTATGCAGCCAAACATTTTTTGATTTGTGGTCAATACATTAAATGAAAATAAATTATTATATTTTTAAATGACATAGCTATCAGATATATAAGAGTGTCATATTATTGACCCATATGTATGATTAATTACAATTTTTTCAAAAACTACTGATCCGACCGTACTTTCGTTGTACTTAAATTAAGAAATATTACGGAATTAAGTAATATAATTATAATTATTTCTGTCCGGTTAATAAATTTAATTAACCGTAAACCACACAATATGACGAGCAATTATTATGACAAGCTAGCAAAACTCCCGACTTTTCCTGTCTGCAGTCGATGACCTTTGCTGTAATTGCTGCAATCTGGCCAGCACGCTCTGCGGTTTGACTCGCGTTCACCACCAACCACCGGAAGCAACGTCGCTTTATTAATTACGACAATCCTTTTCAATGACTTATCCGTGTTACACAGCTTTATAAGTATATGGTTTGATCACTGATATATACGGTAAAATGTCTAGTTAATCTTTCACGCTTTTTATTATTTTTAAATAATTATAATTGAATTTTGACAAAATCAAGAATAGAAAAGAATTTATCATATTATTCTAAATTATTTTTATACAGCTGTAATCTCTTGATAGTTTAGTATTGGCTAGTCTTGCTAATCAAGTAATATATTAAGTCACGATCCTATCATAATGAACTATTATTAGAGTATAACATAGTGACGGCAAATATGCCGTAATATATCGATTGTGTGTTAACATGAGCCAGCCCGAATTACCCACTATCTATTACATGCTACAACTAACATTATTAATATATTATCATAGCAATTTCGTCTCTATATTTATGCCATTAAGGTTTACAATGAAAAGCGCGGATCTCGCCTCACTAATAGCACCTGTCGAACCCGGAAACAGCGTGGGAATGGCTCCGTGACACATTGATAAGATGATAGGTCCACGTGTGTGCAAACTGCTACTGAGCTACACGTGTGTGCAAATATAAGGCCTGGAGCAGACTAAAACTTCAATGTTTACCTTCTACAACCATAATAAATGGCATCCTATCCCATCTCAAACTGAAATTTAGACGAACAGAGATTCCGACGTAGTGTAGGTCGACCCCCCACCAGGTGGAATGATGACATCAAACGTGTCGCAGGGAGCCGCTGCCCACAGGCGGCTTAGGATAGTTGTTTGGAAGTCCCTAAAAAGGCATATGTCCAACAGTGGACGTCCATCGACTGGTAATGATGATGAAGATGCTATTGCTTCTTTGATAGTGAATCTTTTAAAAAGGTGCTCGTAAACAAAAAGCTATAGCAGAACGACGTGCTGAAGTATTTCGTTCGTTTTATTTTACAGTTCATCTAATTACGTCTTTCCTAACTTTTAATTAAACGACTTCAGAAATGTTGAAGCAATAACAAATATTTCAAATACCAAAGGTTGTTAAGAGTTCATTATCCTTATTTACTCTTCCTCGATTTCTAAAACAACACCTTTAGATGTTTTGATATAACAATTTATTAATAGAAAGATACTTGAGTTTTATATTGAAATTGTTTGAGATTTTTTATTCTTGTTTTTTAATTTAAAGTTTTTCGAAACCGGAAAGCGGAACGAACGGTAATATACTTTTGCTTTTTCGCGATTCGAGGTCGTTTTTTACGGAACCGTAACGGCATTTTTGTTAATTTGAAGGAAACGGAAATGAATTCATTTCTACTCGTAGAATAACGAATGACAGGATGAATGTGGTCTGAACAGTAATCTACTATTCATCTGAAAATGGGAGCTTTTGATCATTTTATAACTGTAAGTTAATAAAGACTTTCTATTGAAGTTTTTCGTATTATAAATTGGTTGACGATGGTGACAAAGAAAAATGAACTAATTACATCAGCAATGGAGTCCACTGCTGGGTAAGACATTTTTTTAAACTTCCGAACACAACGATCGCGAGCCGCCTGTTACCAGCGGGTCCTTGCGAGTTTTGTCGTTATTCCACTTAGTGTAGGGTCGACCAACACTGCGCTATCTGGTTCGCCCCCAACGTCCGTCAGCTCTTTGAACTATGCCCGTAACAAAATAACTTTACTTAGAGCTTTTATAGGGATATCCAAACCACCGAGCCAGCTTCATCTTACGACTCCTTGCAAATCGTTTGTTGTTGTCAATGCATCTAGCCTTTATGTTCGGAATTCTAAATACAATGATCCTGCGCTTCAATGAACGTATGCCTACCTTTCGAGTGCAGCATCTTGAGATGGTCGACGGTGAGCTGCAGTATCTCCGCCTTCTCGAGCTTGGCGCTGCCCTGCTTCTCGCATGCGGCCGGCACCAGCCGTTTCAACTCGCACAGCGACGTGTTGATGCGGTCGCGCCGCTTCTTCTCGATGACGCCGCGTCTGCGCTTGCGCGTCATCAGTTGGCACGAGTCGCCGCCCGGAGACCTGCGCAACAATGGTTGTATTTATTAGAATAGGTAGCTTAAGTTTCTTACTATATACTTTGTAAATAAAAAAATTAAAAGGAAAAAAAATTACATTATTTTATCGATTCTAATTATCCAGCCCTCTGCTACTGCTATCACGGCTACAGTATGATAATTCTTTTAATAGTAATTAAATCAAATCTTATTCATACATTTAAATATAGACATTTGTACATAAGCAAGCATATTTGGATAGTCGCGTCTGTAAGAAAAATAAGTTTATTTTACAAATGTTGCTACGGGACAGTTGACCTTTTTAAAAAAATTATTTATAAATGTTTTTATTGTGTCAATTTTAGTGTGGCAGCCCTGTTACAGTTTTAGAACTCGAATGTTTTGTGTACGTGAACAAAATTAGAAAATAATTATATTCACCATGAAATGGACTTGGCTCAACAAAATTTAGATTTAAACGTCCAGTTCTTGGAAGTCGACGCACTAATCTAAATATAGTTTTACATTTACGAGAATCTTAGATTGGACCGATAATATAATATTTAAATATGACTTAGACAGTTGACTTAAGGTTAAAGGTCAGACTTTCATTTCAACAAATCGCTGAACTTTGCCCTATTACTGTCAAAAGAAAGCCTGTATTTACTAAGTTTTGGTGAATTGGTGAGTTTTCTTTGCTAAAAATAACTTTGTAATTTACTTCTTTGTAGGCGACTTTCAAGATGGTAATTATGCTGCAATTATTATGAAAGAAAGTGTAAAAGTACCGGAATAAGATATGTATTAATGTTTTACTACTTTCATATAAATAGCAATAAAATTATTATTGTCAATTTATTTCAACGACCCACTACACGGCTCATTATACTAATATATAAACTATTTTTAAAATAAATGTTACTGTACAATACATTGAAGTAGTAAATTAACTAATTGATATCATTTATTTATTTTTGTACTGTAATAAAGCTAATGATAAAGTTTTCGTGCGAAAGCCAATCTTCGTAGAGCAGCTACGCGCGTAGCAGGTCTACGCCTCAACGCATTGTCTTAATTATTTACAAAACATTACATTTATTTTTCTTATTGGAATCTTTTTTATTAAATAACTTATTTTACTAAATAATTTGTATCGAATATTATCATTCATACTAAGTTCAAATTTCAATATGCATGAAACTACACTACATCAAGTCGTCCTTCCGGACTCGAAATCTCATAATCCAAATGAACTACCAATATGACTGTGAGTAATGAAGAAGATACTGACTGCGCATCCTTGCTGCTCTCCTCTGAGAAGGCGTCGTCTTCACTCTCGGAGTGCGTCCTCTTGGCTCTCTGCGCGGGCGCCGCGGGCGGGGCAGCCGGCGGTCCCCAGCCGTACTGCGGGGCCCACTGCGGGCCCGGGGCCTGCGGCTGGTGAGCGCTTGGCTCCATGTGGCGCTGGTACTCCATCATTTGTAACAACTACGAAACGTTGCACCAAGTTTATAACATTTACACTTTTTTAGCTAAAATCGTTTTCACTTTTGGTCAATATGTGTTGTAAATTGTTTAAATTGAAAAGTCATAAGAAAATTTATTTCATGAAAACTTTGTCCGTGACATTGAGACCAATTTCTCAATAAAACTACACAGTTGTCTGTAAAACCACTTTGTGAACTTTTCAAAAAATCGTCCAATTTAATCACATTCCAATAAAAATCACTAAAAGAATCAATAAAGTAAACAAGTGTCCAGTTGTGTTCGTAGCAGGAACTTGTTGAGCGTAGTATGTGCGCATGCGAGCACACGTGCGCGCGCGTCGACCGCCGGCCGCGGAGTGTGCTGCCGCGTGCCCGGCCGCCCGACCCACTGTCGGCCCTGTGGCGACCGTGCTTTACTTCTTGCAACCATACCATTAACCCAAAAAAACACTAAATTAATCTCTATTGCCATGCTGTAAGATGTGGATGACTGCACTACAACTTTGTAAAGCTTCAGTGCAAACAATTTTGTTGATACTACCAAAAATTGCGATTGTAAACTTTCTTTTCATAGCAGTAACGTGTGAGTTGATTGCAATGTAAGATCAAATAGGGTTGACAACGTTTAATGTATTATTTGAAAAGTTAATCACGGGAATATAGTCGGTATTTTTATGGGGTTAGGGATGATAAAGGGGTGTTTTTTTGGTTTTAATATATCTGAAAAGGCCGCGTGTCCGACACACGGTGGGAAGCGGCGTCAATTAGGAAACGCAATTTCATTGAACGAAGGCTATTGTTTGTGGAAAGGCTCGGCGCGGAGATGCGACACGCTCGCCGACTATTGTGAGATTTAATTCTGCGCTCTTTGATTAATATTTGATAGCACTGTAGGCAGTAGGTCCCGGCGTAGGGAATTTTATCCGTTTTGTAATTTGTTTTATTGCGCAGAAAGGGAATTTTGTCTGTGGAAACCTTTGAGTAATGCGAAACCTGAAATACAGAAATATGAAACGAGTTATCCAATTTTAAAATGTTGTTGAAACTTTTTATTTAGAATATATTTAAATTATAGCAGAAAAATTTTGGTATATTTAGATATTCAGTTTATACAATTTGTATGAATAAAAGTTGTCACTTATAGAGCTTCCATGAACACAGGCATCGATTGCTAGTTGATTGTACGCCGCTTAGTTTCCCATTTCCATACATAGAGCTTTAATTGTTATATTACTTAACAATAACAGAGGCCGAATTGGGAGACATGGCTAATATTCTTTAAAAAAATAGAACAATATTAAAACCTCTGTTCGCATCAAGTCAATAACGATGAGAGCAATAACTGCCTCAGCTAACTCTAGGCTACGTAGCACGTACTATACTTATTTGTTGTAGTCTGTAGCGCAATGTCAATGACGTTGGTATCTACGTGTACGTTACGTCAGGTATACATGCTCGTTTAGAGTTCAACGCGTGCTCAGCGTTTCCGGTATCTTCAGCAGCGAAACAAGCGCCCTCATGGCTCCTCCTACTATACTGTAACTGACCCTATAAATAATTAGGTATGGTTTGTATGTGGTTAACTTAATCTTGTCGTTTCTGCACGCTTCCAGGATCTGCGCGCTGTGTTGGGAAACCACCCTTGTTACGTCTCTGAGTAACTTAAACACAACTTCATATTGGTTTATACGAGTGAAATAATAACCGATTAACTAGCAAGCTGTTTAGACAATAGTTTCCTTTAGTGTTACAAAAGAAAAGTTTTCGAACACTTTTGAAACGTAATTTTAAACAATTATGTTTAAAATGACGTTACATATTATAATGTAATGAAGATAATGTACGGCCGAACCTCGTAGCTACAAGGGTTTCAAACGCGCCTTAGTCCGAGAAGATCCACAACGTCTTTACAGACAGAAGAATTACATCCAAACACTACATATTGGTTAATTTTTAAATTTCATTACTCATTAAAATAAATAAATGATGAAAACCAAAAAATGCATTTTAATATCAAAACGTCCTTCAAATCGAATCAGTAGGATTTGTGAAAAGACATGCAAATAATAATGTATATGTGTACATTAGTAGGTATACACCTTTTTTAAAATCAGTTGAAAAAGAATCTCACAGTATTTTGCACATTTTTTTATGATCTGTAGCACCACGGTGCGATTTTTTGGAGCAACATAATCCTATAAGATTTACTACAAAAGAAGTTAATCCTTACTCCAAAGATCTGTTGTTCTGCGATCTATCCTATTACTGCGAAGATGCGACGCGCACAGTGGAAATAATCCTGCATTTTACAGAATACTTGTTTATATACCCCAGTAGTTTTTACTAAAATGTAAAGAAGCTTGTTTTACCCGACCGCCACAGGAGGGTGTTGTTAATCAAACTATTATTAGGCATACTATGGGAATATTGTAGGTATATAATGTAAGGTAGCTATACGTCTCATTTTTACACGCTCTACAGTCTGTGTTTGGATTTCAGTGTCTCAAAAACACTAAATTGTTTTATTGGTGAAAAATCATGTCTGATGGAAAGCTGAACTGAACTGAACTGACTGGTGAAGGTTAGGACGAAACGCGCTTGTTCAAGACGTACCAGTTTACATTTTGCCAGTAGATTGGTAATTATTCTGGGCGGAGTCTTGCTACTACACATGACTTAGTTTAGCAATAAACATTCAAATTTTACTAAGCCGGAAAACGCAGGACGACCACCGGTTATAAAGTAAGGTCTTTCAGGTTTTTCAGAGACGTGGGTACTAATTGTAACACCTACGTACCCTTATCTTAAGGGCACTTGGACCTCTTACACGCTCTAAGTTACGACTTATAAGAGCTATATAGAAAATCGTCATTTTAAGTTGAACTTTATTCATTCAATAAAAATGTTACTTTTAAATATAGCTTTCAATGGTATGCTCAAAGGCTTCTTACGTTAGACAGCCCTGGTTGTCATTAGTATTAAAATAACAAAAATATGATAAAATCATCCACAACATTGCCTTCAGGCAAAATAAATTTTACATAGAACTGCCCGCAGGCGTAGTCCTGTCTACAAACAAAACAAACCATTAAATAAGCAAATACTCGCTCGCAAGTAACCCCAAAGTTTCCCACAGAGTAAAATAAATACAACAGTTAATCAAAAGTACATTTTTAACAAAATGTGAGCACTTGAGCAGTGTTTTGTGTAACATTGGAGTACAAAAGTTCTTTTTGAAGTCGCACAAAGCCTTCGTATCGACAATGGAGGCAGGCGGCACCTGTCTGAGGACCCTGAGGTTTATTCTCACGCCTACAAAAAACGGGTTAATCCTCGAAGTCGAAAATCTCGGTCTCTTGCACCCCAAGTTTTTTGATCGTCATTTTTTCAGGAGTCACTTCTTTTCGGGTTTAGGTTTGATGGAATAAAAAAGTTTTTATGTTCAGCGAGTTTTGTCATGTAGATCTCTTTGTAGCGAACAGTTGTATAGTGTGTGTTGTGTAACTGGGAGGATTTGAGATTCGATTCCTAGCTCGGGTCGATTCGTGCATATTTTATCTTCCTAATAATATTTCGACGGTCTTGGTATATGCAGTGGATGCATAAAACGCGAGATCCTGGGTTCGAAGCCTGGCTGGACCAACCCACCACCTCCCATGGCCCCACCAACCTGGCGGTTATTTGGGCCGAATCGTCAGGAGGGCAACCCGGAATCCGCACTTCTTCCGCGTTTCATCACCGGGCCGCCTTCTTGACTCCCGTACAAGTTTTTCGTCTTTTCATCCTTGTCCCTTTGGTACACCTTCCTGGTGGAGACACCTTCTTCCCCCGAGGCTCCGTCACTGGTTCCATTACGCTTCGAGCTACTCCGCCTCTTGTGTCACGCGTGCGCGAATTCCCGCAGCCTGGCTGGACCAATTAAGATTTTCTAAATTGGTCCCGGTCTGGCTGGTGGGAAGTCGCGACCGTGGTTAGTTATCACCGTACCGACAAAGACGTATCACTTACCGTCAGGTAGGATTGCAGTCAAGGGCTAACTTGTGATAAATAAAAAAAATATATAAATTCCTAGTTACTTTATTAAAGGCTTTTTTACAATTTTAAATTGAATTGTCTGTTCACTCTTATCTCTGAAACAAGTTATCGGGATTTTCTCGTGATTTTCATTTCAGATTAATTTCAGCAACATGTATCCAATTGCGCAGGCTTTGCCTCCTTAAGTAGAGATATTCTTAAACGCTCTACTTGCCTAAACAAAGTATTTTTCGTAGAGAGGTTACAACTTCAAACTCTTTGAAACTATTATATAGACAAAGGAATGCTGAACTTTTTGACAAATAGTACAAATTATCCATATTGAGTAATTCATTTTCGTCATGTAGTTTGGGTCGTGGCTTATAATAAATCAACATGTAGTACGTGTTCTGCAGGCATTGTGCTATTACAGACGATGGTTTATCAATAACAGGTGGACCAACACCTTAACATTAAAATATTTTAAAAATCGTTGGTAAGTTTCCATAGAGCAAACTATAAAGTAAGTAGGTACTCGTAGATACTACGTCAAACTACCAGTAGTAGGTAAGTGGCCCAATACAATACCCTTTATACCGATCAGTCAACACCACTAGATGTCACTGAGCAAATATGTTCGTCGTAAAAATACTATTGCACATTATCATATTATGTTACATTCACACCAACATATTAATATCTTCGTAGTCAACCTTAATACAAAGGCATTAAGGTCTGTTTTTGTATATTCGAAGTGCAGATAACGTTGGCGGACGTTGTTCCCGTGTGAACGGAGGGTGGTCGAGGGCGATGTGGGGGTGGGTTAGGTATCGTTTTGAAATTACGGTATTGTTGATTCCGATATCTAATGCGCACTGGCCTTTGTTTTCCTAATGCCCCTTCGGGAAACTTGGTGGGAAATTTGGTAACTTATTACGTAGACGATTATTTTAGAAGTACGAGTACCTCCCCATATCTAAGTAGAATATACTTTCTCTCATTCTAAATTATGAGTATGAAATTGAGTTACTAATTAAAATTATTGTTGTTAGCTTTAAAAGGTACTTACGCTATGGACTACTATTGCTTTTATTTCTTTTTCTATTTGTTATTAAATTTCAAGAAAAAAAGAAGCCTATGTGTTAATCCAGGGTGTTCAGCTAAATCCATTCCAAATTTTATTAAAATTGCTTCAGCCGTTTTGTCGTGAAGTAGTGACAAACATACACACTCATAAAATTTTCGCCTTTATAATACTCCTAGTATTAGCTTTTGCCTTCGATTCCGTCCACGTGAAATTAGTTATTATGACGGCCTAATTTATCCTTTTAAGCGTATGTTTACCAAACTTTGAATGACTTTGAATGATATATTTATTAATATCTAATCAACTGCCTAAAAATATTTTTAAGGTTTCTAGCTTTAAAAATAACGATAGGTACATTTCATTCTCCCTTTTAACTACTCTTTTTGCAATTAAAAGTAGCCCATGTCCTTTTTCAGTCCTTTGTCCTATCTGTGTATGTCAACCCGCAAAGGAACAACGAGCTGAATCTAAATTTCTTCCTGTTTCAAAAAGAGACGCCTAGAACTATAATAAGCTACTTTTTTAAATCACCTTTTTCATTGAAATTGAACGCAAAGTTGAAGAGAAATATCCCATGTAAGGATGTCGCAGGTCTCCATTAGTGCTTATATATTTTTTTAATAATTTTTGTAGTGTTTTTTTATAGCCTTGATATACAAATATTGTTAAAAATTAAAAAAAATGTAAAGTAAATAAATAAATGAAAGTATAATAATCATAATGTCCGCTTTACCTCTCTAAGGCACGGCGGGTGTAGCCTCTAACTTACGAAACTTTACTACGAATTTCTCGGAAGAACATAAAGCTTATCCTTATCCCGACTCAGGACTGACATCTCTTGATCTCAAACCATAAAGGCTAACCTCTGAACCATCGACTACATATTAAATGTACACATCTAATATGTATTCGCACGCATCAGAAGTCAATAGATCACCTGCCTCTGTACTCGCCGCCCCCTCAAGTATAGACTATAGTCTGTATAATAGCAGTACAGCGGCTGTAGTGCGCCTGCAGTAGGGCTGCAGTGTGTGAAAGGAGCGGCGCACGCGCTCACACGCGCCGCGCACGCGACCGCAGGCCCGAGGGGGAGGGGGGACGCTAATATTGCGCGAAATATCGACTATCAATTACTTATTGAGATGGGAAGTTTTGCTTTGAACTTTATTCACTTGTTACTTGTTTATCGCTAAATTGTGGATCGTTAGTTCAGTGGTTTAGTTTCGTGACGTTGAGATAATGAGGCCAAGGTTTGTCTCCTGGAATGGAGAATGAAATAATTAAGTCTTTCTTCTTTCTAAGATATTTTTAATATCACTTCGATGTTGAAAATTAGAATGTTGACATTTTTTAGAAAACGTTAAGTTCCGGCAGTTATCGTATTTACATTTGATAGAGACTCATAGGTAGGTTAGGTAGCTTTAGTCCGTTAACCTGCCATAAGGACAGTGTGGTGGATCTTGGCTCCATATACTCTCCCCTTTCCTATTACAGACGAGACGGCCCTGTTAAACTAGGCTGATAAATATGATGAAATTCTATTAAAATATAAACGGCTGAATCTTACGTCACTGTTTTTAGAGTATTCCTACCCGACTAGTTGGATTGGATCCATACCGGTCCTTAGTCATGAGCTTGCTTGTTCCAATAACATGGCGGCGTTGCGGCGTGTTACAGGGACGTGTCACGTGAATAACGTGAGTTATGCCGTTCGAGCCGTTTATATTTTAATAATAAGTAAAATAATCGCGACAGTTTAAATGCTAAAATTTTTGTCAAATATTGTTTATAACAACTACTAAACTAAACACAAAATTTTTGGTTACCTTTCATTACGACCTCGTAAACATAACATGTTCATGTTAACATATGACATGTAAAATAAAGAACCAATAAATTAGTCACATCACATCAGTTTTCAAAACGAGTAGTATTATATTTTACTCAGCGACGACTTACTTGTGCCATCTATCGAAAACTCGAGTTACTATTATATCCTCAGGAATATCCTAACTGTAAGATTTATAACTAATAGGTATGTACTTATTCAGTTGAGATTTTTCTACTTGATCCAGGTCTGGCTGGTGGGAGACTTCGGCGGTGGCTGTGTCACCTTACCGGCCAAGACGTACTTACCACCAAGCTATCCGGTCAATGTAACGTTCCGGTATGATTTCGTGTAAATTTCATTCTACTTCTAACTAAATACCTCGCTTCCATCTTTTATAACATCAGTAGTTTTACTGTTTAGGTCAATGATTTGACTTTAAAGTAGGGTCATCTATCCAGTAACACAATAAATATTTCTTAAATGGTTTTGGCCAGTGTGAAGGGCAGTAGACGCCATCTACTGCCACATTTTAAACTAACTTATGGTTGTTTCAAATTGTCACTAGATGGCGCTAAACTAGTTTGTTATCTATTTTACACTAGGGGACACTTAACTTCGTCATCGTGGATTTCGGTTTTTTAGATTTCTAAAATAAAAGAAGCTTCCTGTCTGTGTCTTGTCAAAACAGTTCAGCAGTCCCAGAAATGAGACAGACAAAATATTTATAAACTGATTTTCTAATGAAGTATTACATAATATTATTAGTAGGTACGCTATTCATTTGAAATGAGAAACACACTTCAATTTTATTTATTGAAGTGAAAACTTCAGAAGGGTAAACCGCTACGTTACGTAACGTTGTACGGCACCTCGGGCTTCCCTTTCCTTCGTACATACGGTAGACAGCCTTCTCCTCTTTTACTCTAATCCACTGCACTAGCCGTGTTTCAGTTATTATTAGTGCGTCACAGACGCACACGATCTTGTCCTAATGTCATCCTGACATCTTTCAAGTTAATGTTTGTCAGTCCCATGCACCTTTGACTTTGGATAATAAGGGTTTGGGAGGTAGTTTTGGAAGGTAGGATAAATTAAACGCTAAATTATACAAGAAATATTTATTTCCTATTAACCTAAATAAATATAATGTAAATACAGTTCGCGTCACATAAGTCTGATCTGCTCTTCCCGAATGTCAAGTGTATTGTGGTTTACGAGTATTTCCGTCCGTCTATTCATCCAAAATACAATCTCTGTGGCTATTTGCCGCGCAGTGTGGATATCGTATAGGGACTGTGTAAACGGGCTCTGTTTATCTGTCTGTGCGAGCGTCCAACGTCGACAAAGATATTCGACACGACACGCTTCTATAATGTCAGTCTTCTATAGGGTCAGTAGACCAGGAGCTTTATTTGTACTCGTTTGATGTTGCCTACACTGTAGCACACGCATAGTACCAACTTTAGAGCGGCACACATACATGACGCGAGCTGTACGTATCGTACCGTGTACGTGTCGGCTACTTGTCGTGGCTGGAGCGCGAGTCCGGGTCCGACACGGTGTCGCGATGCTCGTTTATCTCCATTTCGAAGTCGTCCACGGCCATCGGTGTGTCTGAAAATAGTCGTTCTTGTATAATTATAGCACATAATTGTATAGTTTACAGGACATGACGAATCTAGGACAGTGAGGAGGATGGTTGGGCTTATTTATGACCACATGAAGATAGAGGCGGGGGCTCTAGCTAAATGGTTTTGCTTAACTTTTGGACGCGCATTAGAACATTTGAACTACACATTACTCTAAGCCCGTTGTGCCACGCCCTACTCACCGAGGTGGTCGAGGGTGACGCCCATGGCGGCGCGCACGACGGGCAGCGGCGCGACGCAGCTGGGCGGCACGCGCGCGATCATGCCGCGCAGCCACGCCGCCGCCAGCCGCGCCGCCTCGCGCTCCGGCCCGCCCGCGCGCGCGCACGCCGCCAGGTGCCACGGCGGCGCCAGCGACAGCCTGCAACACACGCACGGTCAGCTGCTGCTACAGTCCACACTAGCGACTGACGCGACATGAGCAGTGACGGCTACCGGTCCCGTTGCTCCTTCTCCAGCTTGGCGAGCAGCGAGTAGGTGTGCTGCAGCGCGCCGCCGATGCCGTAGTCGCGCTGCGACTGTCGCACGTCGTCCTCGATCTCGCTCAGGAAGTCAACGTCGATGCCCAGCTCCGACAGCGTGCGCAGCTGCTCGATGTCCACCTTCACCTTCGACAGGTCCTGCGATACACCAACAAATCACTACCGACACACCAATACTAGAAAAGCAAAAATGTGTGTGTGTGTATTGTTTAGGCCGGGCACCCACTGTGACTTTTTGTCACGGTAACATTTTGTTGCCGTCACCCTTTGTCACCATCAAGGCGCCCACTGTAGGTAACTGTCACCGGGTGACAAAGTGAGCTTATTTGAGTTCTAGATCGATTTCAATTAGGTTGCTGTAATATATTCTCTCAGAATACACGAAAATAAATTAAACGAAAAAGACACTGAAAGCTGCATCCTATATGTACACTGAAAGATTACTAAAATATATTATTTTATTCTGAACTAAACACTTTAAATTTATGCAAACATTTTTTTAATTATATATAGTTAATTGTAGGCAAGGGCTACATAAGAAGCGCTAAAAAATAATTAAATAATTAAAGGGGCACCCAAAAAAACTGAAAATTATAAATTTCCATACAATAATTTGTTTCCTTTATCTATACAAATTACTTTTAGTCTGCCTAAAAATATGAATAATTTTATAACATTTTGAACATGTCCTTTCAAACAAAAAGTGATTAATTTTCATGTGTAGCATACTTCTAATCGGAACTTTCAGCAGCCCAATGGCGAAAAGTCGCCCAGTGAGCGCACTCGCATAGCGATGCATAAGTCGAGTGACAGTCACGTCGCCAGCAGACGAAACTATTTGTCACCGTATTGTCACGTCACCTTAGTGAGCACTCTCTAATATCTTCATTGTACTCAATTAGGTGACTTAAAGTCACAGTGGGCGCCCGGCCTTACTCATCCGCGTCTTTTGTTATTACGGACGCTGGAAGGATATTACGTAACTTCGCAGTGCAATCGGGAATGAAAAACAAAAAGAATTTGTACGCGTCACATGTCATTGCAGAAGCTGGCAGTCCTATGGTACCTATGTGAAGGAGAAACTACGCCAAAATGATTCTTGTGTTCGTGCTGCTGCAGTGCTACTCACGTTGTCTTCCTTAGGCGCTGCGGCCTCCTGCTGCGCCTTCCTGTCAGGGAACATGGCCTCCATGTCGTAGATGTGCTGCCACGGGGAGTCAGGCGCGAAACGCAGCATCTCCTCGTTCCCCTGTCCCGTCTCTGAAGCTGAGGGAGATACATTATCAAATTAATAAACAAATCATGAATAACTATTACAATATACAAGGCAAGTGCGCGGGCGCGTACGAGCTGAAGGGCCCGTAGTGCAGCGGCTTCACGCACTTGGCCACGTTGCGCCGGTACGAGTTAGTTACACTCAGTCACTCACGCAGCGTGTGGTAGATGAGGTGCGACTCGTCCTTGGTGAGCGTGGCGAAGGTGCCGTCGTGCGCGGGCGCGTACGAGCTGAAGGGCCCGTAGTGCAGCGGCTTCACGCACTTGGCCACGTTGCGCCGGTACGAGTTAGTTACACTCAGTCACTCACGCAGCGTGTGGTAGATGAGGTGCGACTCGTCCTTGGTGAGCGTGGCGAAGGTCCTCGTGCGCGGGCGCGTACGAGCTGAAGGGCCCGTAGTGCAGCGGCTTCACGCACTTGGCCACGTTGCGCCGGTACGAGTTAGTTACACTCAGTCACTCACGCAGCGTGTGGTAGATGAGGTGCGACTCGTCCTTGGTGAGCGTGGCGAAGGTGCCGTCGTGCGCGGGCGCGTACGAGCTGAAGGGCCCGTAGTGCAGCGGCTTCACGCACTTGGCCACGTTGCGCCGGTACGAGTGTAGTTACACTCAGTCACTCACGCAGCGTGTGGTAGATGAGGTGCGACTCGTCCTTGGTGAGCGTGGCGAAGGTGCCGTCGTGCGCGGGCGCGTACGAGCTGAAGGGCCCGTAGTGCAGCGGCTTCACGCACTTGGCCACGTTGCGCCGGTACGAGTTAGTTACACTCAGTCACTCACGCAGCGTGTGGTAGATGAGGTGCGACTCGTCCTTGGTGAGCGTGGCGAAGGTGCCGTCGTGCGCGGGCGCGTACGAGCTGAAGGGCCCGTAGTGCAGCGGCTTCACGCACTTGGCCACGTTGCGCCGGTACGAGTTAGTTACACTCAGTCACTCACGCAGCGTGTGGTAGATGAGGTGCGACTCGTCCTTGGTGAGCGTGGCGAAGGTGCCGTCGTGCGCGGGCGCGTACGAGCTGAAGGGCCCGTAGTGCAGCGGCTTCACGCACTTGGCCACGTTGCGCCGGTACGAGTTAGTTACACTCAGTCACTCACGCAGCGTGTGGTAGATGAGGTGCGACTCGTCCTTGGTGAGCGTGGCGAAGGTGCCGTCGTGCGCGGGCGCGTACGAGCTGAAGGGCCCGTAGTGCAGCGGCTTCAAGCACTTGGCCACGTTGCGCCGGTACGAGTTAGTTACACTCAGTCACTCACGCAGCGTGTGGTAGATGAGGTGCGACTCGTCCTTGGTGAGCGTGGCGAAGGTGCCGTCGTGCGCGGGCGCGTACGAGCTGAAGGGCCCGTAGTGCAGCGGCTTCACGCACTTGGCCACGTTGCGCCGGTACGAGTTAGTTACACTCAGTCACTCACGCAGCGTGTGGTAGATGAGGTGCGACTCGTCCTTGGTGAGCGTGGCGAAGGTGCCGTCGTGCGCGGGCGCGTACGAGCTGAAGGGCCCGTAGTGCAGCGGCTTCACGCACTTGGCCACGTTGCGCCGGTACGAGTTAGTTACACTCAGTCACTCACGCAGCGTGTGGTAGATGAGGTGCGACTCGTCCTTGGTGAGCGTGGCGAAGGTGCCGTCGTGCGCGGGCGCGTACGAGCTGAAGGGCCCGTAGTGCAGCGGCTTCACGCACTTGGCCACGTTGCGCCGGTACGAGTTAGTTACACTCAGTCACTCACGCAGCGTGTGGTAGATGAGGTGCGACTCGTCCTTGGTGAGCGTGGCGAAGGTGCCGTCGTGCGCGGGCGCGTACGAGCTGAAGGGCCCGTAGTGCAGCGGCTTCACGCACTTGGCCACGTTGCGCCGGTACGAGTTAGTTACACTCAGTCACTCACGCAGCGTGTGGTAGATGAGGTGCGACTCGTCCTTGGTGAGCGTGGCGAAGGTGCCGTCGTGCGCGGGCGCGTACGAGCTGAAGGGCCCGTAGTGCAGCGGCTTCACGCACTTGGCCACGTTGCGCCGGTACGAGTTAGTTACACTCAGTCACTCACGCAGCGTGTGGTAGATGAGGTGCGACTCGTCCTTGGTGAGCGTGGCGAAGGTGCCGTCGTGCGCGGGCGCGTACGAGCTGAAGGGCCCGTAGTGCAGCGGCTTCACGCACTTGGCCACGTTGCGCCGGTACGAGTTAGTTACACTCAGTCACTCACGCAGCGTGTGGTAGATGAGGTGCGACTCGTCCTTGGTGAGCGTGGCGAAGGTGCCGTCGTGCGCGGGCGCGTACGAGCTGAAGGGCCCGTAGTGCAGCGGCTTCACGCACTTGGCCACGTTGCGCCGGTACGAGTTAGTTACACTCAGTCACTCACGCAGCGTGTGGTAGATGAGGTGCGACTCGTCCTTGGTGAGCGTGGCGAAGGTGCCGTCGTGCGCGGGCGCGTACGAGCTGAAGGGCCCGTAGTGCAGCGGCTTCACGCACTTGGCCACGTTGCGCCGGTACGAGTTAGTTACACTCAGTCACTCACGCAGCGTGTGGTAGATGAGGTGCGACTCGTCCTTGGTGAGCGTGGCGAAGGTGCCGTCGTGCGCGGGCGCGTACGAGCTGAAGGGCCCGTAGTGCAGCGGCTTCACGCACTTGGCCACGTTGCGCCGGTACGAGTTAGTTACACTAAACGATCAGTGCACTCACGCAGCGTGTGGTAGATGAGGTGCGACTCGATCCTTGGTGAGCGTGGCGAAGGTGCCGTCGTGCGCGGGCGCGTACGAGCTGAAGGGCCCGTAGTGCAGCGGCTTCACGCACTTGGCCACGTTGCGCCGGTACGAGTTAGTTACACTCAGTCACTCACGCAGCGTGTGGTAGATGAGGTGCGACTCGTCCTTGGTGAGCGTGGCGAAGGTGCCGTCGTGCGCGGGCGCGTACGAGCTGAAGGGCCCGTAGTGCAGCGGCTTCACGCTGCACCACTTGGCCACGTTGCGCCGGTACGAGTTCTACACTCCATTCACTCACGCAGCGTGTGGTAATTCGTCCTTGGTGAGCGTGGCGAAGGTGCCGTCGTGCGCGGGCGCGTACGAGCTGAAGGGCCCGTAGTGCAGCGGCTTCACGCACTTGGCCACGTTGCGCCGGTCCTCGCGTGGCGCTGCAACACGACCAGTTTGCATCCCCGTTTTAAAACTACAAAGACCTATACTAAAGCCAAACTCGATTGAGAATGCTTGTCAACAAACAAATTTAAAATGGAGGTAGAAAATGTAACTCATTTTATGCCTAATAAAATGAAAATTGTTTTGTTATTTTAAAAATCTTATTTCAAAGACATTGAATATATTAATTAGTTTTAAACTTACTAATCTAATTTATTATCATGAATTCGTCATTAACAAGTTAACTAAAAAAAAAAAGGTGTAAAATGACTTGTGATTGTGACCTTCATTTTTAATTTGTTTGTTGACATGCATTCTCAATCGAATTTGGCTTTATTATAGATTGCCATACTGTGTGCAATTTTAGGTTAAAAATGTGTTGGTTCCCTTGAGGGGTGCACACTCCCTGCTCAACATCAGACCTGAGTGCCGAGTGTGAGTTTTCACCAAAACAAAACGAAAACTTTACTTTCGCGTTAAGGGCATATTTATATGGAACTGAAGCAGCGCCCCTGGCGGAAGTGAGAGAAAACTCAAATAAACGAGTGTCAGTGTTGAGTTCTCTCTCACTTCCGCCAGGGGCGCTGTTTCAGTTCCATATAAATATGCCCTTAACGCGAAAGTAAAGTTTTCGATTTGTTTTGGTGAAAACTCACACTCGGCACTCTGATTGCTATCGTCCTTACGCTGATCTGCAGTCATGCATCGCGCCGTCCGACGAGTGCTGTACCTTTCTTAGCGAGTCGCCTCCTGTGCTGCTCCCGCGCCGCTTCCATCTGCAGCTTGACGCTGTCGCCGCTGTCGGCGCGCTCCGGCGCTCCGTCCGACACCGCCTCCGCCTCCGAGCCGCCGCTCTTGAGCGGGCTGCTGCGCTTCAGCACCTTCTGCTGACGGACACACACACGTTGCACTGCGCCGTCCGACGAGTGCTGTACCTTTCTTAGCGAGTCGCCTCCTTATGCTGCTCCCGCGCCGCTTCCATCTGCAGCTTGACGCTGTCGCCGCTGTCGGCGCGCTCCGGCGCTCCGTCCGACACCGCCTCCGCCTCCGAGCCGCCGCTCTTGAGCGGGCTGCTGCGCTTCAGCACCTTCTGCTGACGGACACACACACGTTGCACTGCGCCGTCCGACGAGTGCTGTACCTTTCTTAGCGAGTCGCCTCCTTATGCTGCTCCCGCGCCGCTTCCATCTGCAGCTTGACGCTGTCGCCGCTGTCGGCGCGCTCCGGCGCTCCGTCCGACACCGCCTCCGCCTCCGAGCCGCCGCTCTTGAGCGGGCTGCTGCGCTTCAGCACCTTCTGCTGACGGACACACACACGTTGCACTGCGCCGTCCGACGAGTGCTGTACCTTTCTTAGCGAGTCGCCTCCTTATGCTGCTCCCGCGCCGCTTCCATCTGCAGCTTGACGCTGTCGCCGCTGTCGGCGCGCTCCGGCGCTCCGTCCGACACCGCCTCCGCCTCCGAGCCGCCGCTCTTGAGCGGGCTGCTGCGCTTCAGCACCTTCTGCTGACGGACACACACACGTTGCACTGCGCCGTCCGACGAGTGCTGTACCTTTCTTAGCGAGTCGCCTCCTGTGCTGCTCCCGCGCCGCTTCCATCTGCAGCTTGACGCTGTCGCCGCTGTCGGCGCGCTCCGGCGCTCCGTCCGACACCGCCTCCGCCTCCGAGCCGCCGCTCTTGAGCGGGCTGCTGCGCTTCAGCACCTTCTGCTGACGGACACACACACGTTGCACTGCGCCGTCCGACGAGTGCTGTACCTTTCTTAGCGAGTCGCCTCCTGTGCTGCTCCCGCGCCGCTTCCATCTGCAGCTTGACGCTGTCGCCGCTGTCGGCGCGCTCCGGCGCTCCGTCCGACACCGCCTCCGCCTCCGAGCCGCCGCTCTTGAGCGGGCTGCTGCGCTTCAGCACCTTCTGCTGACGGACACACACACGTTGCACTGCGCCGTCCGACGAGTGCTGTACCTTTCTTAGCGAGTCGCCTCCTGTGCTGCTCCCGCGCCGCTTCCATCTGCAGCTTGACGCTGTCGCCGCTGTCGGCGCGCTCCGGCGCTCCGTCCGACACCGCCTCCGCCTCCGAGCCGCCGCTCTTGAGCGGGCTGCTGCGCTTCAGCACCTTCTGCTGACGGACACACACACGTTGCACTGCGCCGTCCGACGAGTGCTGTACCTTTCTTAGCGAGTCGCCTCCTGTGCTGCTCCCGCGCCGCTTCCATCTGCAGCTTGACGCTGTCGCCGCTGTCGGCGCGCTCCGGCGCTCCGTCCGACACCGCCTCCGCCTCCGAGCCGCCGCTCTTGAGCGGGCTGCTGCGCTTCAGCACCTTCTGCTGACGGACACACACACGTTGCACTGCGCCGTCCGACGAGTGCTGTACCTTTCTTAGCGAGTCGCCTCCTGTGCTGCTCCCGCGCCGCTTCCATCTGCAGCTTGACGCTGTCGCCGCTGTCGGCGCGCTCCGGCGCTCCGTCCGACACCGCCTCCGCCTCCGAGCCGCCGCTCTTGAGCGGGCTGCTGCGCTTCAGCACCTTCTGCTGACGGACACACACACGTTGCACTGCGCCGTCCGACGAGTGCTGTACCTTTCTTAGCGAGTCGCCTCCTGTGCTGCTCCCGCGCCGCTTCCATCTGCAGCTTGACGCTGTCGCCGCTGTCGGCGCGCTCCGGCGCTCCGTCCGACACCGCCTCCGCCTCCGAGCCGCCGCTCTTGAGCGGGCTGCTGCGCTTCAGCACCTTCTGCTGACGGACACACACACGTTGCACTGCGCCGTCCGACGAGTGCTGTACCTTTCTTAGCGAGTCGCCTCCTGTGCTGCTCCCGCGCCGCTTCCATCTGCAGCTTGACGCTGTCGCCGCTGTCGGCGCGCTCCGGCGCTCCGTCCGACACCGCCTCCGCCTCCGAGCCGCCGCTCTTGAGCGGGCTGCTGCGCTTCAGCACTTTCTGCTGACGGACACACACATGTTGCACTGCGCCTTCCGAGCGAGCTCCCACGTCACGTGCAGTGCAAATAGGATATTAAGTCTAATTTGTTCATGCAAAATCTCCACTTTCACACAGCAAGAGTCAAAACTATGTTTGTAGATAGAACCGAATTATTTGTACATACCAACCCGATACAGCCGAACCTTGATAAGGCAGAATTTTATAAATTACAATTCTTATAACAATACTATTTCGAGTCTATTAAATAAATATATTCGACTTTCAAAGAAGGAAGATCTATTGAATTAAACCCCTTCAGAAAGATTTGACAAATCGAAAGAGTAAAAACAAGAAGAAATAATTTATAAAGAGGGAAGATCCTTGCGCCTTTAAATACAAACAAGAGTTTGAAATGAAATTGTATAGTGGCAATGGAAGAGGCACAGTTTGAAGAACCGTTGGATGTTGGGGTCACAAATTGCTTGAATTTGTGACCCCAATAAAGGATTTTCAATGTTACGATTTGTCAAACAGAAAGCCACTGTAAACTCAAGCATGCTCAAATCCTAACGGATCCAGGTTCAGTTGTATAATTTAGCATGTGGATTCTGTTACGAACTCCACGGTGTAGTCTCTATCTCGGGTATCCTGTCAGAGAGAGAGAGGAGACGACACCGCACACGGATGGGAAGCGTCTAACGTAGCGTCGTACGATGGCTTAATATCGTATTCGCCCACAACAGAACATGCAAAAGTCTGCACTATAATATTATGACGCGTTTCAGCTAAATAACAAAACAACACTCATTCAAAGTCGGTAAAGCGCACAATCTAGGTTCTGAGGGCAAGCACAGACATCTATCTCAATGTTAGTCATTTACAATAAATATATAAATATATGCGAGTTCGTAGCCGACTGCAGGCGACAGGTTGCTGCAGTCGACTGAGAACTCGCACCCTATAAATACATTTTTCGAAAACAATAGCTTTATTTATACTTCCCGACTATACTTTTGTTTGACTTAGGGTTCACGAGGCCAAATCTAGGTAAACACATATAATTTCGTGCGGAAACGTGGTTTCGGAGTGATTACTACAGTTTTTAGTGATTTATGCACAGCGGACATACCTATATACATACTCGTGCTAAAGTATAAGTACCTAAAATACCGAAATCGCTGCACGTGTGCCTACAAAGTTTGTAGAGTTCCTTCGATTTTCGCAGGATCTGATCAAGAGATCCTAACATGATGACTATGGGACTATTATGAAAGTACGCTCTTTTAAAAAAATATCTAAATAGGACTACGCTGTAGAAAGTTATGCATGGTCATTGGTCATGAAAAAAGAATATATATATACGCGTGGAATTGAGAACCTCCTCCATTGTTTCGTCGGTGGTGAGTTGTGCCTACTGTCGTCACCGCAGCCCTGTGCCTGTGCTTGCCCCGAGTGCAGTCACTACGTAATATAATTATATTGCAAACCTTTCGGCCGTATGTCCGTAATGGCTGCGTTGTAAAACATTGCATCTCTAAAGTACTGTCACAGTATGGTGCATTTCACAAGTATCATGGTAACAACTCTATAACTTTATTTGTCCCAGATGTCATTTTAAACTTTTGACAATAGGGAAGATGACTGATATCAAAATTCTAGGGTTTTAAATTACTATTTCAAACTAGATTTAATAAAAAATAAAATTTTGGCATAACGAGATATGACGTCATAGCAGTGTACAGCTGTCTCAGTCTAATTGTTCAGTAAGTACAAATATTCATTTTGTAAGAAAAGGGCATAAGACCTCTACTCCTAGTGGGCTGGTGCTAATAACTTGGGACTGTTCTACTTGCTTCTAATCATCATCAGTCATGTTCCCTTTCAGTTAAGGAAGCTTTACTCTCTATTACAAGCTATTGGGCGACTGTTTGTCTGTTTGTCAACACGTTATATTTCTTAACTTATTGCAACAACAAAATTATATAGTTGTTTAAATGAAGTGGATACAGATGTTATGTAAATTGTATATTAAATTTTTATTTACTATCTCTTTGTAAATTTACTACAAGTACAAGTCACAACGCAGTAATTGGAATCGTTTAGTATCTCTGTCAGTTGTGTTTAGTTTCATTGTGTTAAACTAACATACTATTTCTTTAATCAATAAGAAATATTAAAAATGTTGTAGACTCATGCTACTGCACCAGCAGGAGATACCAACAGTTTTGTTTTTTTTTAGTTTTTTTATTACTGTTAATCCTTTAAAAATTATGTGATGCCTTACAATGATTTTGTTTTAAAACAAAAAAGAAATGTTGGTAACACCTGTTACCGCCTGAGCAGTAGTTACAAACATTGCTGATTATTTTAAAATCGTTGACCGTTTATAATCGTTGTTTAAACTTATTATGAAGAGCTGCTGCTACAGTGAGCAGGTGTAGTTGGCTCACCACATCCATCTTGCCGATGTCGAAGCCCAGCTCGCGGATGGGGATCTCGTACATGTAGGTGAGCATGTCGCCCAGCGGACGCAGCTTCTGCGGCGTGAGCTGCTTGAGGCCGGCGTGCAGCAGGCGCTTGGCCGCCTTGTGGTACACCGTGCCCGGCTTGTTGTACTTCATCGCGTTGTTGCACATCAGCTTGAAGTCGCTCTGAGGACACATTTCATATAATTACTCTTAGTTCAGCTGCATGGCAGTCATATATAAAAAGTATTTTTACAATTTTTAAAATCAGTATATTTTCAAACACATTAAGTTAGAAACTGTTTGTTTAAATATTACAAACATGTGTTTCAATAATATTTCTTTGTATAGATATGTGGTAGAGGGCAGTTTAGTATAAAAGGTGTAGATAATAAAACTAAGAATGGTTTTGTCATGTGGAAAGAATGAATGAATGGAGACTTACAAAAGAGATTTATAAGGCAAGAGTGAATGGGAATATTGAAACGGGAAGACCAGGGCTGCTCCTGGATTAAATTCAGGACATTCTGATTAAAAGCTGGTTCAAAAGTACCATACACAGACATACTTGTATGAACGGTTTAGTGAAATTGAAAGACTACCTACCCCTGCCTACCCCTATTATGGGAATGAGGCATGATAATATGTATGTGTGTATGTATTATTTATTTATATACATATAGTTGTAATAAAGAAAATTGCAAGTTCGAACTAACAATGAAACAGTTGAGCGATCGGTACTCATTGTCGTCAATCTTCTGCTTGATGCTGGAGAAGTCCATGGGGCGTTTGATGATGACGGAGTAGTTTGGGGCGAAGTTGTCATTGACGGGCCACGCGAAGAACTGGTGCGGGTCGCGCTTCTCCAGGTTGCGCAGAAGTTGTTCCAGCAGACGCGACAGAGGGCGACGCTTCTGACTTGCCTGCAAGTATTGAACGTGCCAGTTGACGGTGGACACAGATGAGCCACTTCATGTGGATAGCCAACAAGTATAATATAGCAACACAGGATTATTAGGAACAATGAAAAAAGGTGGAATACTATTGCTACCTTTCTTAAAGGAAAAGGAGGGGAAAAGAAGAAAAAAAAATGTAACATTAGGTAACAATACAGGTTGTGGGTATACATGTAAACAATAATAAATTTTGTTCAGACCTTCGTCATCTGTGTAACAGATGCTCAACTGAGATCTTTGTCAACTGTTCAAGAGTCACAATTGAGTTAGTGTTAGTAGTTCACCTTGAGCACACATGTACGTGGTTCCCTGTGGGAGGCTGGTGAGTGCGGGCCCAGTGCTGGGCTCAGCCGACGGTACGGCTTCTTGATCAGACCCTCGTCCTCTGTCTCATCACCCTCTGACATCTGGAGTATATACAAAAATGGTAAAATTTTGTGGACTTATATTCTTTATATTTTAAGAAACATATAATCATCATTATATGGTTTAGCCTAAAGAATCTATATAAATGATGAAAATGTTTATAAATAAAAATATTTTTTTTCAACAACAAAGAACAAAATTCACTATGACTACTGATAGTTCAATTCACTAAGACGCGCCCCACTATTTCTCGCGAGGGGAAACCGAAGGGTGCGGGGAGTACAGTTCGAACATCAGTCTCGAGTCGACCACGGCTCGGTGTACACGGGCTATTGTAGGTTGTATCGCTGCGTGTCATGACCCAACGGAATGATGCTCTACTTAATTTTTTTACCAATATTATATTTATAATGTCAAAAAAACGTATCGTATGATGATACACTACACATTTAAATGTGACTAGCCAGAAGAATCGTTTATTCCTTCAGGTTGACCGACTTGACTTTAATTTTTCTACAAAGGTCATTTGATTGGTTTGTTACTGCCAATATAGATTTTCCAAATTAGCTTAGCAAAATAGCTTTGGTGATTGGTACTATCCTACTTAAAAAGACGTACCGTCAAGCGATTTAGCGTTCCGGTACGGTATCGTGTAGAAACTAAAGGAATGTAGATTTCATGCTACTCCTAACAAGTTAGCCCGCTTCCATCTTAGTTTTCATAAACTAACTTGTAATGAATCAAAATAATAATAGATATCATGGGTTCACGCTTTACAAAAACACTAGGGATATGGTAGACAAGACAGCGTGGAGTTGAGCTCAATCATTAAACTGTTTAAACAAAAGAAAAATAGATATACTAGGTACCTATCTCAGATGATTGTGGGTATGTGTGTTTTTAAGATATTGTTAAATGGGTTAATATATATGTCGAAGGAATTAGACTAGAGACTTAGAATAGATTGTTGTAATATTGTAATAGACGTCATTGTTTATGGAAATGTTACTGTCTGTGGATGTAATTATTTTTGGTATGTCACTAATTGTTAATCATTTAATGAGAGATATGAGATAGGTGCTTACTTAAAACTTTAACACAAAGTTAAATTCAATTTGATTTGATAAATGAATGAATGATTGATTTGTTTTAATACTCCAACCAATAAAAGAGTCGGGCGCAAAGTAGTAGAGTATTTACACCATCTTGAGGGGAATAAAGCAGTTGGGTAGTTAGTTTGTGTCTGGAGTGCGGAGAGGATATACTTTTACACTGGTCGAGTTGGACCAGTGTAAAAGTGTTCTTAAGAAGTAAATTAAATTAGGGAGTAAAGTAAGATGGGTGTAAATAAACTACTGTTCTGAATCTTTATAATACGTCAGGAATTATAAAAATCTATTTCATGTATCAAAACATTGTGAACTTGCAATATATCTGTTCGTGAAGACAAAGTCTTTGTAACCCTAGAAAACGCCCAACAGATTAAGAACCACTAAAGATGATGTCAAGAAGAATGGTGATACTCCAATATATATATTAACCTATATCACAATATAATTTTGCTGTGCAGGACCAACACGACATATTCATTTTTAAAAAATGAGTTAAAATGAAGTAGAGCATACTGCTAGTCAACATGACATTCTTGTTGACATAATTAACTTGACACTTTGTGTGAGTGTGCACACATTGCTACTCGTTACGTAGTAATAGAACTCACATTCTTACAGTTTTTATTGCACACTTGCACTGTAAGCGTTTGAAAAACAAAACACTACGAGCCATCGTGGATTGACCAAGCTATAAATGTTTGTTTTATAAAGTTTTCTTTTTTCCTTGTGCAGTCTGCAATCAGTCCCAGGACTTTGAGCAGATGTGTTGTGAGAATTGTTGTCATAATGAGGTTGATCCTCATTAAGCGTTATTTCTTTATTTCCACTTATTTTGTTATTTCCCATTTCAATTGTCCAGCTCCAGTATATGTTTCCGTTTAAGTCACCTCAGATAAAAGTCAGTCAACAGTATGTTTGCCAAGATGGTGAGGTGATTACAGAGATGCTTCTTATGGTTTCGAGACAATTCCTGCACTACATCCTTGTTTTATAGTATGAAAACAATATAATAGAACAAGATTAACCATTACAATCATATCATCTCATCACTGGTTAACTACTGACCACAAATCATTTTAGAGTAAAAAGTGTTAGAAGCATAGTCCAAATTGACTAAGTGCAAATTAAACATCTTCACAATAGTTCGAATCACAAACATTTTCACATTTTACAATTTCAACGATCCCCTGCAGTAGATTTATAGGCTAAACTAATAACATGCTTACCAAGTCAACTTCCCTTCGTCTCCGTCTTCTTTTCTTTGTCTTCCCCTCATTGTTCTTAGTGTCTTCACTAGTAGAGGGCTCGGCATCACTCACTTCGAAGATCTCCTCCTCTGAAACATGCCATCATAACCAATGAAAGTGCCACCAACAAGCACATTGTCATATTAAACCGATTTTACAATATTACTGTTTTAGAAAACGCGACAGAATGTATCGTATGTAAACCGAAGTGAGAATGAAGCGAAACTGGTTGTTTGGCATTTTTATAACTAATAGAAGTGATAGAATATTACATCCAAAAATGTGGTAGATGCTATCTGAGTATACCTATTGAATTAAACTAACAATTTTGTAACAATAAGTTTAGTTTTGATTATAATAATTCTTACTGCAACTCAATTCGTCCATCTTCGCATAGACCACACGCTAAATATCTAAATGGAATACTGTTATTTTAGATGGTTTATGAACTGTCCACTTAATTTAAGTCTTTGATTAAGGTCGAGTTTGTAATCTGATATATTTTATTCAACTAAATTTAAAAATAAAATTGGATTTTGTTTTCATTTTCACCATCGACCGCTTAAAAAATGTTTTGGGCTTTTGGCATCTGGCAACCACACCACAGACGGCGGATAATGATAATTAAACGTGATTTATAGAGTATAGAAAATGAGAAACATCACAGAGCATCAGATAGACCCATAGACCATTGACAACAGATAGTAGCTAAAGCTTCAGATTGACTAATCTAGATGGCGTTGTATCGATTTAAATCTTGGAATAATATTCTTTGATTTAATTTGTGCAGCCTGAAAATTATCAGCTGTGGCTTGATATCAGACACCTTCGGGAGGCTTAGGAGAAGCAGGTATACTTATTGGAAATACTGATAACTGTGCATGAGTGCGTATAGCGTGGCACATCGTCATCTAATAGTTTAGCATAATAGGCTAAACTTTATTTTCTGGGTTAACATCTTAAAGTCTCCAGCTAATCTAGTAATCTGATCAAAGCGGCTCGATAGTGTTGACAATAGATCCTATATGCAACTTAATCTTCAATAGCAAACACTGACAACTGTTAAGCACTGTACAAATGCGCCAGGTAGATAACTTTCTTATAGGTCTTGAAAATAAATGTGCCCTAAGGTGTTGGTCATGAAAATCAGTTCTCACGTCTCTCTCTACTCGCATTCATCAATGTTGCTGTATGCAAAGTTTTTTTATTTGTTCGGTGAAAAAAAATTGATTTTGTCGTTTCTGCGAAAATACACTTTACCTACAGTATAAACAGTTACTACAGTTACCTACATTGTGCCTAAACAGATAAATTCAAAATAAATACTACAAAATTAAACTAAATTGTTTATCTCGAGGTTACGAAATACATACCTACTCACCTTATAGTAAACGATCTAATTGAAATAAATAGATTACAAAAATTTATTTCAAACCTAGTTTGTAAAATCGTGTAATGTATTGTCACGACTAAACTTAAGCTTCCAGAGATCAGCGAGCGGTTCCATGGCGTTAGCGGTGCGCGATAGTCGTCACGTTGCAGGAAAGTGATGGGTGTTGTTGTTACGGCATCTTCCGTGTTGGCCGCTAATTAAATTGGCTACAACACGGCGACGGCTAATGGAAAATCGCGCCTAATAAATCTTTACTCGGGCTACGTTTACACTGTATCGGATTGACGTATGAAATTCACTTTTTTCACCATATAAAGGCGTTATAGTTTACGTGTGTATGTTTGTTACTTCTTCACTACGTCGGTATGGAGTTAGCTGAAACCTTGTATTAACACAGGCCACATTTATCCCGAAATTCCCTCAGAAATGAGAACTACGCGGGTGAAACAACGGGCGCGCTATTGTTTAATTTATTTATT
The DNA here is from genome assembly GCA_034621355.1 of Mycalesis mineus. Lineage (NCBI taxonomy): Eukaryota > Metazoa > Arthropoda > Insecta > Lepidoptera > Nymphalidae > Mycalesis > Mycalesis mineus. The sequence continues at coordinate 772,825 of CM067881.1, forward strand.
GGACAATGTTTACCAACATCATCATCTTTGTCAGCCTATTCTAAAGGCCCTGAGACTTCCCTTTTTGGGAGAGAGTATATGGAGTTTAGACACATCATGTGGCTCCAATACATACTGGTTTGCGGGCTGAAGATAATGACCGACTGCTTAACATGTTCTCTTAGACGAGATCGTAGAACACAAGGAACCCAACTCTAGGCTGAGAAATTTTAGTGAGAGATTCTCGGAAGAAAGAAGAGCTTAGTATTTCATGGCCCGATCTAGGACTTCAGTCTATGATCTTAGTATTTCATGGCCCGATCTATTTCTGAATAAATTAATATATTTTTAAAAACGCTTATTAATATATTTGTAAAAACGCTTATATGGATATTCCATTTTTTTATTTTTATTACATTTATTTATTTTCTTCCGCTTGCCTTATTGTATTCCGCCATTATTAGATATCTGTTGTTGTAACAACATACGATCGAAATCGAAACCGATCATGTGTAAACGTTCTCCAATAAGGCAAATGGCGATCACCAGTCAGCAAGTCTGAGTCTGTGTACACGTCGGGCTCGCCTCCTCACTGTTGCCGCCATTATTCGATCAGTTATTAAACCGCGCACGAATCCCACTGCTTTATAGATTACAATTATTTCTGCTATTAATCGAAGTTGCAGTCGCCGCCGCAAACTGATTCCGGCACGCGAGCTTTACGACCCGTAGGTACAAAGGAACTGATATAATAATAAATGTTCACTTAACCGTTATTGTTTCGATACTCGATTCAGTCAGTCTTGGTAGACATCGACTGGTTGAACAAGACGGGGCAACTCACAAAATTGTATCTATCATTCATTTGAAAAGAATAACTGCTGAGTTTCTCGCCGACCCTTTTCGACAGAATCTGCTTCCAAACTAGTGGTAGAGTCACTGTGGGATGTTTGAAATAAATGAGTTTGAATTTGTGTCAGTGGTCTTATTGCGAAAAGCTTCAATCTAAACCGTTATAAGCTTTCGTTTGGCTTTTAGATGCAACAGGCTGTCCTTAAGAAATATGAAGCGGTTCCCACTGTGGAGCCCTGCCAACATCTTTTTAGTAATTAGTATACAAAGATTCAAAGTCCCGCACCTCATATACGTTAAAATGTGTGAAGTTATGTCTGGCCGCGGTCTAATGCATGTATGCTTTATTGAAAAGTCTGGACATTGTTTATTTAGCGATTACGTCATAGGTATGATATGGCGCAGGCGCCCCGGTTTCGCCCACGTTTTGCTCGCTGAAGGTCGATCATTGACCAGACGAATTAGCTGGCTTTGCTTACAATAATGCTTAAGAACTCCACTCTAAAAGAATTATGACGGCCTCCGTGGCGCAGTGGTATACGCGGTGAATTTATAAGAAAGAGGCCCTGGGTTTGATTCCTGAGACTGACACTGTCTCAATAGATCCGGGGTCTGGCTGGTTAGTTACCACCCTACCAACTAACACGTAATATCGCCAAGCGATTTAGCGCTCCGGTACGATATCGTGTAGAAACCAAAGGTTAGTAGTACTAGTATCGCGTTAGACGGAGAGACATAGAGATGAATTCGGTAGTCACATGGCTAGGCTTGGATCCTGTCTGTCAATGACTATTAACGTACGTGAGGAATGAAGTAAGCTAATAGGCGCGATAGAACTGATACTAAAACCTGAACAGCCACATATTCGTTGGCATAATTCCACGAGGTATTCCTGATATAACTAAAACTCCCTCACATCCTGGAGTAGCCCGCGTGCCTCCGCAATTATCTTTATGACGAGGCGCGAACAAAGGGCCAGATTATCTCATTTTGCATAAAAGCGCGAATTAAATACTCGAAGGAAGCAGGAATGTTTGGGGTGCTATGGAAATCGGGTGCGGACACTCGTGTTAACGACAACTTGTTCGATGCTACTGCAATCTTGGCAGTAAATTTTAAAACCCCATTTAACCCTCTTGGGGGGGTGTAATTTACATCTCTAAGAGCACCTTGGGATTTATGTTTGAACGATTATTCATGTATGAACTTTCATGAATATAACGTGATAAACAGAGTTATATGTGTCACAATTTACCTAACTTTAATAAGTTAGGTAAATTGTGACATCTGATCATCATTATGAGCCTATTAACGGCCCACTACAAAGCTAGGCCTCCCTCCTTATAGGAGAGGGGGATATCTGAAAGTGCTCGTTAATGTAATTATGAAACATTATCACCCTAAGCCCGCCAACCTGCATTGAAGCAGCGTGGTGGGTCTATGCTCCATAAGCCTCTTTCCTACATGGAAGGAGGCCTAGCCATGCAGTGGGGCCATAATTAAATTGATAATGAAGATGATGCTGTTGAAATTGCGACCTTATAACTATGCCAGTAGTAGTAGTACTATTTCGTAATAGCTGAGGCAAGGATAGTACAGAAATGTCACAAAACTTGTTAATAGAAAAATATCAACCATTAAGTGTAATATATGATCGAGAGTTTACTACATAAAAATAATATGAAAAATATGCATAATTAGTTTCGACAGATATTTCTAACACATATAACTTGTTATTTTAGAAAACTACCTGCAGGTATGTCGTAAATGTCACCTACTTATTTACAGCGATGACGTCTTCTTTGAAAATCGAAAGTATTTTAAATACAAGTCATATTTTCATTTTCATTTATTTACTTAATTTTTTTTATTTTCAACAGTGCTTAAAAAACACTATTAAAAAATGATAAAAAAATTTAGTCAGCCTGCAGCAGGGCTCGGGGTCCAAGCATTCGATGGTCAGGGCTCTAGTTTTTCGAACTACCTCACAATACGCGCCCTCTCTAGAATTACCGCCTTCTGTATCCGACCCTTGGTCCAACAACTAAGCGAAAGCTCCTTAAGATGTCGATCGAAGCTTTTCGATATACGACCATTGACTGAAAAAACTATAGTAACAATAATCACAACAGGAGTTAGGGAGAGAGAAATACATACCTATAAAAAATGAGCTTGGAAAATCATGTTTTAGAATAGAACCATATTACAGAATACATTACCAATATACCCATTACTCTCCAAGTAGAACAGAAAGCTGTTAGGAGTGGGTACTTTTAGGATTACTTTTAGGGATTATAATTTTATAGCCGGAGATCGAACTGATGACCTCTCGGATTGGATTCAACCCCTTCGCAATTGGGCTTAATAGTAATACTGGCATCGAGTGCTTCGTCACTAACAAGAAGGGCGCACACAAGCAGTGCCAGCGATGCGAACACTCACTATCAGATGCGCGCATTGTGATGACTGATAAGTGATAGCGTCGTGCGCTAATTGGGACCTGGGCATTGGGGCCCGCGGGGGAATTTTTAGATAAAGGGACACTCATTCATTTCGGGGTAGATTTATGCTTTATTATGTTACCTATATTAACTAACATTATAGTGGGGGCAGAGAAAAATGGAAGAAAATGGGGGAGGCCTATGTCGAAAGACAACCTGACCAACGTACTTAGTAGTTGTTGAAGATTTCTTTTTTACTTTAATGCTTACTTTTTACTTTAATTTAAATGAAAAAAAAAGTAAATAACTATTATAAATCAAAAAATAAAAATTGTATTAGAATATAAGATGAAATTTTGTATGGTCAGCCTTTTATTATTATTATTATTATAGTGGCACTACAAAACAGAATTATTTTTAATCATTACCAATTTGCCATTGTTTACAATCACACCTGATGATAAGTGATAATGAATCTAGATGGAAGCGGGCTAACTTGTTAGCAGTGGAATGAAAAACATCCTTTTCGGTTTGTACGAGACATCGTACCGTGACGCTAGATCGCTTGACGGCACGTGTTTACCGGCAGGACGGTAACCAGCTACGGCTGAAGCTTCCCAGTAGTCAAATCTAGATACATTAAAGACATTTCAATAAAAGAATTTTGAATTTTAATACTTACAAAAACCTAAGTATATGTAGTCTTATTACTTTTTTAACCTTTGAGATATCTTGCATTTTCAATACAATAAACATAGAACATTAGTACCAACCTTCTAAAGCGAATTTAAAAATCATAAAATAGGTGGAAATATTAAGGAAACTGCGCTTACAAAGTTGCGTATCGCGACCGATAGTTGCAACTATCTACGTCTGAGATATTGCGTGAGAACTTACGTGTTAGGATGCTGTTAGTTTTTGTTATGTGTAGGGCCTGTATTGTCATCATTTTCATATTAGTTTTTTTTTAATTAATTACTAGTTTATCCTTGATTACTATCATGCCTGATGGTAAATAATCATTCAATACCTCCGTCACTGTTAATTTTCTACGCAACGAAATTTCAAGATCCAAACGCAGAGATATTAGCCACTTTTCAGAAAATTAATAAAGTTCTCGTGGATCTAACCGTTGAATCTTTGCCTAAAGAAATGTCATTTCCGTAGCATGACTTAGAACAATTTAAATCTGTATAAAAGTATGCAGCGTTTGTTAAACAGGAACTTGTTATTCCTCGAGTGTGGAGTCGTATGAGAGCAGAGAGGAAAGTTCGCTCGCCAGGCGGCGGCGGCGGCCCGGATTTTGATTACGTACATACACAAACAGGCAGGATATGTTTCGCTTCCTCGCCATTTGTATTCAAGGTCGCGTGTCGTGACCACTGCACGCGAATCGGAACTTAACTCACAAAAGCGAATCTTATCTGAGAATCATATCCTGGACTAGATTTAGAAGTATTGCGCTAGTTAAGACTGTGTTCTGGTTTGAAGGATTGCCGATGACATGACAGCCACCTTATGTTTGAGGTTGAAGGTCGATGGGGATGAGATTTATTAACTACTTATTTAATGCATATACAAAATGCAAAATACCTATTTTGTATTTTGCATTTAAATGTTTTTTAACAAAAACATTTTGTATTTTATTTGAAATATTCGAGAAGTATTTTCCATTTTTAAAATTCATTTAAAATGCAAAATACTTTCTGATTAAGTTTAGCCAGCAATACCAGACAAACGAAATGAAATGAAATGACGCTTGTCTGTCCGAACGTGATCTATAGTGAATTTTTTCGGCAGCGATTCAAGCTAAAACGTAAATATTTTGAAACTTCGTGTTCATATTTTAGGTATGGCATAGCATACTTTTTGTCGCGAAATTAAAGTAGAAGGGCTTGAAAATTTCGATGTAAAGTCATTAATTTTTGAAGTTATGTTAATGAAAAGTTTTTCTAACTCTAAATAAGATCTTATTCAAGGATTTTTTAAAATTTCACCCTATAGGGTTATATTGGGGTTGACTACACCCACTAAATTTTTTGTCAATCTGTTTGTTCCGGCTAATCTCTGAAAACAAACTACACTCTAGACTTAGCTAGTTATAAGTAACTTAGGTTGAACTTATTTTAATAATGATTTAAGTGACTAATCTAAAATAAATAGAAATGTCATACAATTTGGTTAAAAGCATTTGTTTTAAAAACCATTTGATTTTGCATTAAAAAAACAGACGGAGAGTACTTTCTTTCATTGAAATAGAACGTATTTGCATTTTTACTTAAATGTTTGGAACCATTTTGTACATCTCTGGTCACTATACACTCAGTCCAGTCGGGTAGGTATTATTTTTTCATCTCACTTGCTCGGAAAAGTAGTTTTTGCTTTTATTTATGTAATTAGGACACAAAAGTCGTTTTTGCTGCATAGATAGGCAAAGTAACTTTTTAATAAAATTTTTTAACAAAAAATAGAACCGACTCAAAGCGCACTAAAAAGTATAGAATTGTGATGTGAAACAAACACTATGAGATTCGGTGCCGGCAAGTTTAAGGAACATTTATTTTACGTAGTAAAGAACAGGTAATCTTGAAAGTAGAAATCTCTGATATGAAGGTCACTATACACAGTTATTTTTTACTTTCAGTCCAGTCGGGTATTTTTTGTTAAAAAATTTTTTTTTCTTTTTAGTGATTTATTGCCACTTGCACGGTGCTAAAAGTAGTTTTTGCTTGGCCAAATTAGGACACAAAAGTCGTTTTTGCTGCATAGACAGGCAAAGTAACTTTTTAAAAAATGAAAGCTTAGACTCGGGGTTTCTGTTAAAAGTGAGTGAGTTTTTTTGGCATTTTCTTTAATTTCAATTTCATACAATGGATAAATTAATCAGGTAGAAATTTATTTCCATTTTGGATTATAAAAATATCATGACTAAATAATACGCACCAACAAAGATTAAATTATTACTCAAAGAGGTCATTAACCTTTGCATGTTCCATTATTTTTAAAAATATGAACGTTTAGAAATGAGGTTACGTCTTAAAATATTTATATGTTAATTATCTGTTTATTTAGTTTTTTAACATTATTATGAAATTTTTGTTTTGTATAAAATGAATAAACATCAATTACTTTTTATTTCGTTAATAATTTAAATTACAATATCATTAAATAGAATTACAATAATGAATAAAGTCGAAAAAAATTAATAACACTCAATTGAATAATACAAATGTAGGATCGCCTAACAAAAATATTACAATTAATATAACATATTGCAATAATTTTACCTTTAAGTTTTAATTTACCGTGTTTAGTTTCGCAAATATTGTTGTTAATAATGATAAACGAATGCTGTATTCTTGTATTTTTTATTTCTTTTTGCATGTATCATTTTCCTCGCTATAGTGAGATGAAAAGTTGTGTGTTGCGCACGGCAACAATTCTTTTTACTTCACGTGCATTAAATACCTCGCGACGCTCAAGTTTTTTAATACGAGCACTTGCAAGCAAAAATCAATTTTGATACCTAGCATAACAAATAACTATTGTTATTACCATCTCACTTAACATTTAACAACTTGTGATAAATTACCGTATTCTGTGTACATTTTCCCATTTTTTCTCTTTTTGGCCGTATCTTCAACCTGAGAATAATTCTGAGGTTTTCCTTCTTCTATGAAATTATCACGACATTTCAAGCCCCGAAGTCGGAAAGTTGGTGGTAGCTCCGCACCGTTGGTAAATGTAACATTATCACCTTAAGCCCGTCAAACCACATTGGAGCAGCGTGGTGGATCTAGGCTCTATACCCACTCTCCTATAAGGAGGGAGGCCTGGTAGTGGGCCGTTGTAGGGTCGTAATGATGATCTTGACAGTTTAACATTTACACTTCTCAGTAGATACTTGCTTAGGTAGAAAGCCTGTTCGTGAAATGTCTTTTACGTGTACCTACCTTGATATTTCATATAAGAATAGTTTTAAATGTTTATCAGGATTATTGCACAATTTGATTGAACATCTAGGGGCTGCAATATGATTGGAGTACAACTTGATTGAATAGAGAACAATTTTCTATGTGTTTGGGCGCTATAATGTCCCCGAGTAGAATCTCCGATCATTACCTACCTTTTTAGCTCTGAGTGCAATCCTATAAGAGAGGCACTTTCCCCGCCGCGCGCCGGCCACTTGCTGTACGACCACCATCTTCATTGATAACCTGCGCGAACAAAGAGCAATCACAAACAATCAGACGTGACAATCGGTTATAGGTGGAATCGAACGATTGCCTTCATGAATTGAACTTATTATTACTTATGTATAGAATCCGCACGTTTAGGAATAAACATTTAAATGAACGGACAGATAGGATGTGTTAACGTAGTAGAGATTTCGTGATATGAGCTCGTCGGTAGACGTAGTACTAATAAGCTTATTTTCTATTCTGAAGGGCAAGGCCGCCGGTGTAATTACAGGCACATGAGGCTTGATATATATATTCTTCAGGTTAATAAACGTAAACGTCGTTTTATGTGACACGCTCTTTGCGTGACCAGTTACTTGTTGTTATACCAAACTAAATAGTATGAGTTTTTTTATCAATTTCTTTAATTGTCAAATCAACCATTGGGTCGCCTGATGTTAATTGATGACAGCTAATATATGCCGGCATTTAAAGAATTTGCTTATCTGTAACGAGTATGTGGAATCATCGTAGTAGGAAGTTGATTCCAAAATTTACATGTGCGTGGTTGTTTGCATGCGATTTGTTGAAATCACTTCAACTGGACGGATAGTGGCGGTGGGATATAATTTGTCTCCACAGTGCATAGAACATTCACCGATTACTCACGGCAATATTTTTAATTATTGATTATCTGCATAATTACAATCACAGTTACGATAGAACGTACACAGAATACATAATAAGGCTCTACATCTGCAGCGTGATTTAACTTTAGTAAGCATAGGATTGTCGAAACATTGAACTGCATCTGAACTAGTAAAACTCAAAAGATTTCGATGTGTTGATATTATAGGATGCCTATTTATTTATGTAGAGTGACTATTTTCACGAAATACGAGCTATAAGTAAGTACCTATGATAAACCTATTTCGGGTCGGAGTGCTATCTCATTTATTGCAACAAAGAAAAACATGGGTCTCAAAGCCGACAAAAACACTTAAGAGGAACTTAATGCTACGACAGTTTGGATCATTGAGCTAGTTGCGTTTTTCTTAAATATTGTTGTATATAGATTTCCATAAACGTTGCAAACTAAAACATCTGTAGCCTAATCTTTGCCAGTAAACCTTGTCCGCTTTCCACCAAGTGCGGGCGCAGCGCGACGGCGCACATAACGGGCCGGTGCGCCGACAAATGCGCATGCGTCGAATGTTGCGCGAGTGTCGACTTGGCGGTTGTGTTTACGAAAAACTGTGTTTTGACTTGTGTTTGTGATACTTTGCCATCCAGGATCTACAACAACAGGTAAATACTGTGCTCTTTGTAACCTATTTCATAAGTTTACAGTTAAACGCAACGGTTTTAAGTTATTCAAGTAAGTAAGTAGGTTTTGATCTGTTTGCGAAGATCTATTTTAATGAACGTGAAATTGCTACATAGTTGTAATAAATAAATTCCTATAACGGCTTAGCAAGCAATGCAATTTTCTTTGACACGATTTTGAAATTGTTGTTTGTTGGTGTTAACTTGGGCAAGAGTTTGATAATTCAACTTTTTATACTTACGTTGATAGACAATTTTGTTATTGTGTAGTTTTTAGTAAAAAATATACTTAGTACGATTTACATACTTTTGTTAAGTGCTACCTCATAGTGCTTGTTTCAGAAATATCATCGTTTTAGAAATCGTCGCATAATCACATTCTTTATTGTTTGATAAATAATGTCTGAATTGAATGAATCTTTTAATCAAAATATAGTAAACCTGTTGATAGTTTTCAAATGAAATCCATTATTTCCTGAATACATACTATAGTAATTATTAACAATAGTACAATGTATTTCTGGCATGCAAAAATAATATAAAATAAAGTTATATAAAGAGGTTTTAGTTTAAGATTAAGAATATAATACAGATTAATGTTTATAAAAATTCCTTTATCGAATTAAAACATTTTTCTTATAACCATTGAGAATAGACGTTTTATCATCTGTTGCTGTCGCTGTTTACGTCAGTAGTTTCTTCAAGCCTATTCCATTTGTAATTTTTACTCATTACTACATTAGGTTAAATGGGTAATATTCTACCTAGTTAAAGTTTCAGTTTTATAATGTTTATGTTATTATAAATGTTATCAGACCGAGCAGACATCTTAATATACTTAATCAGCATTTAAATGAGGACCAACTTTCATTCTCTTAATTACCCATTTTCTACGTAAAATATTGTCTATGATTGTAGAGAGAAGACACCTCAATTTATAACATAGGTAAAGTCGTATAATGATTTTTTTTTTTGAAAAATTGAACCTTTATAGCTCCGTGATTAACAAGTTACAATATTTTAGGTTTTATCTTCATTCGTATAGCATTGTCGGAATATTGTCGAACGCACCGACTCCTAGCAGTTTCTACGATAAGTTGGAAGGGAAAATGACGTATTAGTATTGTTTGGAAAAAAATAGAACACTTATTTATGTTAGCTGCCTGCCTAAGTACATACAAAATTAATCTCAAATGAATGCTCCCGTCTGTTTAAATTAGGTGGGTAGGTGACCTAGACTTGGAACTAAGTTAAATGCTTGTAGATGTGTAAACAAAGACATTTATTTACAATTTAATAACAATTAGCATCGCCGGATTTTAATCGAGGTCAATGACCGTTACCGTATCTGAGCACAGGCTATTAGAACTATCTACTTTGCCTGTCCGTTTGTCATTATTATGAGGTCTTTCACGAAGTTCAATATTGACAAGATAACATATTTATTTGGAGAGTCGATGTACGTTGAAGTATCGAGGACGAACACCCATTAGGTGGACCTGCGACATATCAGCCAAATCTGCCAATTCGCATTGGAGTCTGGAGAAACGTGTTGGTCTAAGGAAGGTCTGACCCTGTAGAGAGACATTGAAATAGACAGATTGATTGATTGATTGGATGACTCTAGTGGTTAGAATTTGCTGCTACGGATCGCTAATTCAACTTATGGAAAATTGTGCTGTTATGTCTTTCAAGAAATTATCAGTAGCTTAAATGGTCATGTGTTCATAGCTCGTCCTAGGTGTGGAGCGCGAGCGGTAATTTGATTTAGCATCGAAAATCAACTTCCCACTCAATCCTATTTAAGTCAACATAACTAGACCAGTCCAATATATTAGGTCGCTATTTCTAGATATTTTTCACGACAAGTTCCTCGTTAATCCATCGTAGATTTGCCACGGCAATCAGCTCTTTTGATTAGTAAATAAGCAACAAAAACTAGAAGTCATTTACAACGTTGTACACATTCCTGCACGCTTGTTTTCCGATGCATCAGCGGATTTCATTATACGATTATTATATCCACCTATTGTTTCACGTTTTTTGCACACACATCGTTTTTCGGATTACGCAGTAGCACTATCTGAAAATATTCTGAATACTGACCGGCGCTTTGCCACAGAATGTAACTATGCCAAAATACTCGGTAACTGGACATGGATCCACCACGCAACTCCAACTTGGAATGACGAACTTGGTGATGTTTGACACTTAGCGTTCACTATCAGTAGCGGTATTCAGTATCGATGTTTTCTCTACAGTGTACGTTTGATATTAGTCTCTATCTTTAGCTGTCTTTTACAGAGAGAAAAGAACATTTAGAGAGAGAAAGCTTCACATTTTTATCACCGCACTGCAAGGCGGGTGGGATTTCATCCCTTCGTTGTTCCCAGGACTAGAACGTACAACTTGGTTATCTATAAAATAGGAGCGAATAGGCATTTTGTAAGTAAGCGTGTCCCACCTTAGACCACACTAACATATATACCATCTAGTGAGATTTTGGTCAAGCGCAAGCTTACTTCATATAAAAAAAACCCATACAGTCGTGTTATAAAAAAGTCGCGCTACAGATGATTAATATACTACCTAATCGAGATCGACGTGCTCTCCGAGTCACCGGGGTGCGCCGCAAGATCATAACAACTTCCCAGTTCCGGCTGGAAAACAGAAAAACTCAAAGTTTTACCTATCGCCGGATTCGAACCGACAGACTTCCCCAGCCAAATATATTAACAATTGGATCAAGCAGGCACTTTTACATGTAAATAAAGTTACTTACTTCGTGTTAAATGAAATAGTTACTCGTAAACAGTTCCAAGTTCTGTTTAATGCTTAAGAATAAACTTGTTTAAAACGCACAGTAAAGTAAATAATTCTGTGAACATTAGCCCACTTCTGCGTGGCGTGTCTGCGTGTCTGTGTGTACAGCTGTTACGCTATTGGCTGCTAATTTTCGTAATTATACTTGTTGTTCAAACAAAGGGTGCCTCGCTACTAAACTCTTGACGTAAGAAATTGTCATGGTTTTTAGAAAGAGTCGCAATAATGAAATGCTTATGGGCAGGGCACATAGTTACGGAAACCGTCGGAAAAAATTATAAATGATATTTGCCTATGACTTGTAACATATTAAATGGAAACCATAGCCAGTCGATTCTTCATATAACTAGCGGCATGTAAGTCTAGCGCTGAACGAAACGTAGAAGGGATGGCTGCGCATCGGTACCGTCGCGTACGCAATACAATATTTACTTTAATTACCTAATTAATAGCCAAATCATGTTACGACATGTTTTAATCTGTGTGTGTGTGTGTGTGTGTGCGTGCGTGCATACGTGTGTGTGTATGTGTTTGTGTACGTTACGTGCGTGTTTGTGCTTATATATGTTAATGTTTATAGTTCTAATTTCCAAAGATTTCGTATTACTTAAGACATAATTATATAGTATAGATATTTACCATAAATGAATAAATAAATTTTGAAAATCTTACGGGGAGTAAAAAAATAAAACATTATTATATTGTCAATTTTTATTTTAGATATAAGACTAGTCTTATCTGAATCAGGCAATGGTAACACGCCTGACGTCGCAAAACGGTATTTCTTCTAGGTATATCATTCCCTTTAAATTCATAAACAAACTTAAAAAAACAACAAAATATATAATTATATTTAACAAACCAACTGAAAATTAACAATAATAACAGTGCAACTCAGAGCGAGACTGTACACTGGAAGTCCGCGGTGCGTTGTTTCGGTGCGGGGGACGGAATGCGACTGGGGAGCCAATCGCCGCTACGCACGCCCGCCCTTCATTCCTCAAGCTCCCCCATGATACCTAAATTTTTACTTCTGCGCAATAACGGTCAGCGCTAGAGTTTCGTGCCGCTACTTGTACGGCACACAGCCGTTTCCATTGGCAGCGTGTGGCATTTAGCATGGCAGTCACAGTAGTGCTTCCACGGGCTAGCTTTGTGCCATCTGGGCTCTACTACCACTACGTTTACAATAAATGCAAATCTCGTCTCACATAGTGTTACGTCACACATAGTTAGAAAGGCGGCAAAAATAAAGGGAACCGGCATTGTTGAGGATTTCTCACCGTCTAGTGTGTGCTTGCGCGCTCTGTGCAGTTTGCCTCAGTTTACTGCTGAATTGCTTATAATTGCTATGTACATGCGTTATAAAACATTTCTTAATACTCGTATTTTGGTATAGGTAATTGAAAGTAGTTAGGTTATTGGAATAAAGGAACATGTCCACCACTTCAATGTTACACCGATCTCAAATCGCCAGTACACATCACATATAGGTAATATGTGATGTGTACTGTACTTACATACTGTACATAGTACCTATTTGTGACGTGTACCGGCGAAAGAGTAGATATCGGGGAGAGCAAAAAAATGAACTCCTTTCAAGTTTCCAATACATATATCTAAATAAGGTGCCATTAGCGTAGCTGTCTTCAGTCTTAATCTGACATTGTATTTAACAGTATTGTATTTAGGTACGACCTAACAGTTTGTTGCATTTGGCAAAACGGTATGGTACCTACCTTTTTATGGTTGATAGGCTTACCCTTTACACTAATTATGTCTAATGATTACCTGTGATGTGGTCGATGGGATGTTAAGTTGTAGGTGGCAAGATGCATAGATGTCGGAAGAGCATTCCAAACTTTAGCAGTTCGGATTAAATACATTGAACCGAACCCAATGTCTTTTTAGGTTTAAACCTCTTGTTTATATAATAAATATTACGGGTAAATATCCCCTTCCGTATAATATAACACCACTTACCACTAAGTGCAATATAGGACGCCTTCCAGCCCAATGGACAACCTCGTGGAAGGTGGGAAGCGACTAGATGAGAAAGACAGAGGTCGTGTGTAGTGGCGCGCTCTAGGAAAGGCCTATGTCCAGTAGTGGACGGATACAGGCTGATGATAATGATGATCCCCTTCTGCTTCCTGCTGCCTTGACAAAAATTAGCGAGGTGGTAGTAGTTCACAGAAAGTGCTATCATAAAGTGCCCTACCACAGCTAATGATCCTGTAAACCAGTTGCACACAAACAAGATAATGAACGAGTGAAGCTATTAGACTGAGACCCACCGCTGCACAGTATACCTGTCTACTGCACCTCCTCTGTACACACACAACCGCACTCGCCGCATTCAGTACCAGTTGCGGAAATAACGAGTGTCCACAGACAGCGTTGCTCAATACACTTCGATACTTTTTACCTCTTGTGAACTATTTTATAATTCACAAATAACTTCTAATATCCACGTAATAAACCTTAATGGTTTGGTGTTGGTCGACCCACCACTAGGTGTACTGACGACATCAAACGTGTCGCAGGGAGCCGCTGGCCATTGGCGGCTCATGATCCTTGTGTTCGGAAGTCTCTAAAAAGGCCAATGTCCAGCAGTGGAGGACGTCTATCAACTGTTAATGATGTTGATGATGGAACCTTAACGGTTCATTACTAGACCCCTTTCCATCACGCTGCGATGTAAGTACGCGGGGTTATGACGTAATTACGATTTATCTTTGAACTTAATAAAATAAATAAAAAAAATATTATTATAAAAACAAAAACCCGACTGCTTAGAAGTTATGAACTGAAAAGAGAAAAACAAGGAAATACTTTATGGTGCTGCAAACAGGGACAAAATATTTTAACCTGCGGGGAAAGAAAGATCTACCAAAACTACGATTGTCCCCGCCTGCAGCACCATAAAGTATTTAGAATTTTATACAGATATAGTGATCCTTGTTTTTCTCTTTTCAGTTCATAACTTCTAAGCAGTCGGGTTTTTGTTTTTATAATAATAATTTTATTTGAGACTTTTTAGTTTTAGTTTATGGTATAGAAATGAGACGGTACACTTAGTACACTTTTTGCCATTTTTTGTTAAAAAAGTAATATGAACATGATATGATATTTATATTTCTGAAATGGTCTTTTTACGACCTTTCAATTGGTACCCATATTGCTAAGAATTTACAGCCGCCATTTTGAAAATTTATATAGCCTATGTCACTACCACTATTTTGACAAATTGAACGACACCTCACATGTCAAAATCCGTTCAGCCGTTTAGGCTGTAGCGCGTGCCGAAGAAATGGATATACATACATATATACATACATACATACGCTCGAAAAACATAGCCCTCCTTCTGACGCAGTCGGGTAATAATAGATCCATTCGAATCCATTACAGCTACGAATTAAATGCGGCGAATGAAGGAAGAAAACCCTAAACTCTTATTGTAATTGCCGTTTGAAATGATTTTTTAATATCTACTTGAAATTATTCTAAATTGCATCATCACTTCAGATGGCTTCAAGTGACGGTTCAACCTAAGATGGAAGCGGGCGAACTTGTTAGGAGTAGGAGTATGTCTTTGTCGGTAGGGTGGTAACTAACCGAGACCGAAGCCTCCCACCAACCAGACCTAGATCCAATATAAAAAAATCTTAACCAGCCCAGCCGGAAATCGAGGACCTCAGGACCTTCGTCTTACAATTCCACTGCACATACCACTGCGCCGCTGAAGCAGTCATATACTACTAACATACTGCTGACAAGCGCCCTCAAATCAATATTTCTGCTCAAGCTATAGGTAAATAAAGTATTGTACTCAATTATAGGGGATACTGGTACTCTTAGTTCATATATCAAGTATGAAACATTCAAAATATAATGTAATAATGTAGCTATCCATTGTGATTTTTTCAATTATGTTCGAACCAATTAAAATAAACTGATTTGATACTTTGCATAGAAAGCTCTACATTATAGCGTCATATAAGATAATGTAAATCTATTATTCCATAACAATTGAGAGTATTTCAATTCAGATACAATTAACTGTTGACAAAACATCTCGTAACGTTGTAATAACTTGTAGAAATATTCAAATGCGGCGGCCGCGCGACGTGAGACTATGCGCTTTTGTGAAAATGTGTATAAATACAATGTTAGTTACGACCGTGTTACTGTCAACGGCTTAACACAATTGCATAATTATTACGTGCTAATTATTCTGTTTGTCAGTTTATATTCCTACGACATCTATGAAAATCTTTTGTAAAACAACTACTGGACGACCGCTGTGTAGGTTTATATGATCTGAGAAAAGTAGGTGGAAAATGTGTGGACTTTGACTATTTCTAGTGTAGCTTGCTTTATCATGTCTCTGAGTTCGATTGCTAGCGTGGACGTAATTTAGCATTTTCGTAATTTCTAGACCTTACTAAGGATGATATATGATTTTTACAAACAGCACAGTTATATGATTTTTAGTAAGATCTAATCTCCCTCAAGAGGTCGTCAGAAGGCAGACGGGCTTCTATTCATCTTCTATGTAAGCGCGCTGCAAATCTCAGATCTCATTACTGGTTTCTGTCAGGTGATTGTAGTTAAGTGCAAGCCTATCTATCATAAAACCTCTCACACTTGACATAATGAGGATTGCAATATCATTGTGTATCGATTTGAGACTAGCTTTGTTCTACCGGTACCGAGTGAACGGCGCGACAATTAACTCCAGACAGTGCGCAATAGAACCGCGCAAACTGTTACAAACATAACATCACGCCACATTCCCATAGGGGTAGGCAGACTACGTCCTTCCATTTGCCACAGTCCTCGCATACTTTCTTAGCTTCTTTCACTCTCATATAACTCCCTCGGCTTAGTGTACTCTTGATCTGGTTATACATAAAATATCCTGAATAGTCCAGGAACATTCGCCCAGGCTTTCTTTATTCTGATATTTTATGTTATTCTACATAAGTTGTTACAATGAGTGGATGGAAACACTAGCTGTTTATTGACATTTGTATATATTTGAGGACTTGTAGCGCTACATGTTTGCGTCGTTTTATTATGGGGCTAGCGGACGCCCGCGACTCCGTCCGCGAAAAATTTAGTAGTAGTAGTTTAGAAGTAGCCTATTTCCTCCGACTCAGGACTATGTTTGTACGATATTAGACTAAACCTGCAGTAAGCTCAATTCTAGAACGAGTTGTCAAATCTGTTCTAGGAGGATCTTACCAGATTTGGTTGGGAGGAGAGAATAATTCGAGCAGTCGGCGAGCGTTGACTGGTCACAAAGAGTATTCTGAAGCCTACATGCGTGCCGCAAGTCTTGAATTCTGTTCGGCGTTTTTCTCTCTGCCACTCGAGGGATCTGGCACCCGCACCGTGATCCATGGAATGCTAAGATATTCGTCTCCGGAGCTCAGACCCCCCACGTGTTCCAATACGGGCTTAACCCAATGTTAATCAACATCATTAAACGTCGCTCAAATGTCTTGCTAGTGGAGACCGCTCGTCTCGTAGGATTTCCGTGTTGTCGACAGCGCATTGTGCGCCGATAGCATCGCACGAGGAAGACGTATCGTGTGTCGCGGACGAGGGCTCACGCACACTCGCCCTTTACTTTATCGCGAGTTGATGTTATATTTTTTAAAAGTTTAAAGTTTAAAAATGCCATATACTAAGTCAAGGTGACTATAAAATTGGTGATTTTATTAAGATCCTTGGAAGAAATCGGCTTTTCATTCTAACAAGGCGGGATAACTTAAATTGTAAATGATAAAATAGTGCTGTAACATTCATTATAAAAGAGTAGGTAATAGCTAAATTTCATGTCGCTTCGTCTCGGCAGATTTTGCCTTCCAAACCTATGGTACTACTCACTGACAGACTTCACGGTTCAAAAGTGCTAGTATAAAAGCCTATTTGATAAATGAATTTAAAGACCGTACATTCTGTTCGTTCCGAGCGAGTGTGTAGAGCGGCGTTCGCACGGCTCGGTCCCGTTCGTCGCACGCTGTCTCAGCAATTAGCGCACGCGCTGACGCAACGCTGAGCAATCAGCGCGATCAGCGTCAGCGTTCAGCGCTCAGTGCTCTGTCTGTCGCGAGCACATCGTCGACACGATCACTAGCATGTGAAAATATCGGCTACAATGAGTAACATTTTTGATTATAAGTTAGCCCTTGACTGCCATCACACCTGGTGATGTGTGATGATTACTTACATCTAAACTTGCTAGGACTAAGCTAAGTAGTAACTTGCTATTCACAAATATTCCCTAAGCCCCTACGGACTCCGGGTGTGCTCCAAATATCTCTCTTTTTGAATTAGCTATTATAATAAGCTTTTCATGAACTAGGTTTGACCATGCGCATAATCGTAAAGTATATTAAACTAAACACGCAGTTCTAAACGGCTGTAACTCTGCGCGTGCGCACTACACGCCGGAGCCCATAAACCATGTACCAGCTATCGCGCGATTTAGTTACCGCGTCATCCGCCGCGCCCTCTAACGGTCTACGCACAACTGCACTAACCCATCAATTTTAATTTAAACCATGACATACTCAGTTTTATATATTAGTTACTCATTTAAATATTCTCGTAAACATACCCGTAGTCTTATTGTTCTATTGGATTATTGAGGTAGGTTGGATTAGAGTATCTAACATATCATACGACTATTATAATCACGAAAGTTTGTGAGGTGTATGTTTGTCACTCTTTCACGCAAAAACTACTAAGTAAATGGTTTTTGATGAAAGTTTAGAATAATGTAGCCTGAGTGACTTGGTATCTAGAGCTTTTCTCTTCTCATGCTTTTCAAAAATATCGAGTAAAATTATCAGAACGAATTTGTGACGGTGGTGGTCCATTGCGCCTTGGAGAATACGTAGGGGCTCCGGGAAGATCTCAGCTCCGGTGACTACTATTAGCTAAGCCCGTCGACGCGTGGCAACTGCATGGTGGGTTCATGCACTATATCTCCTCTTCAATCAGAAAGGTCTGGGTCTGATCCCTTTAGTATGCCAATAGAAGGCTCATAACGACAACATTAAGCGTCTGCTTTATAGTGTCGGCTATTGCGTATTAAAGCTCCAGGCACACCTTAGAAAATAATCCTAGATAAGTCACCGCACTAAGCATTGAAATATTGAGGCTCTGGATGTTACCGGACAGAAGTTCACTCCAGGTCGTGCGAACTGACCGCACGCTGTCGTGGACAGGATCACTCCGATATTGCAATGTTCCTTTCGTCGAATCGCATCCGCCCTGTTACAACTTTAATACGTTGGTTTTGTCGATGCTGCGCTTGTAACAGATAAGCCGGGCCCGTTACTTAGCGACCGCGGTCCATGGGACCTCACTTAATCGCGATTTAGATACTTCCGATGTTATATCTTGCTGTGTTAGCTTGTATTTAACCAGGTGGACAAGGGTTAACTATGTTTTGAATTTGTTTATACATTTGAAAACATTTTTATTTAAGGCTAGAAGCAGCGTTCCGAAAAAATCTAATTGCGAAGTAAATACAATATAGTCGATATAAATAACCTTTCATTTTAGTTTAGTGAAAATAGTAATGCTTAAATGCTTATCACAAATATCTGGATACAAATCAAACTTGTGAGAAAAGATAAAAAACTATAATTCTTTTATCTCTTTTTAATTTTCTTTGCCCTATTTATTATTATTATCTCAGTAGGTACATTTTCTAACTACAAAAATAATTGTATGAATATGACCCGTTTCAAAGCAGATTTAAAGAAATCTTCTACGGATATATGGAAATTGATAAAATTGTAAGTTTGGATCCACCAAACGCAGAGTTTCGCAAGCAAGACAAATAGAAGCATGTAACCGTTCACGTGGCTGTAATGCTTTCAAGAAATACTGCTGATTAGATTCAAACGAAGTCGGGGTATAAGCTAATAGTGCAAGAGATCAATCGCTCGCTGAGCGGGCGATTACACGTAATCTGTCGGCAGCGCAGTCGGAAATGGGACAACATTCCGCCCCATTACAGACCGCAGCGATACATTGTCTGTAGCTTTATAGTCCGAGAGCTAAACGAGCTATCATTCGTGCTAGCGAACATCATTGGAACGAAGTTCCTTATCGCGCGTTGTGAAAGGGGGCTAGACGGAAAAAATTCGTACGAAAAGTTGTCACGACACTTTTTGATCAAAGGATCTTGCCGCCGCCTTTGATGTGTGTGCGCGTGAGCGGCGGGGGCGCTCGCGCTGTATGCTGTCTCGCGCTCTCGTGGCGCCCTCTGGTGTTTCGGTGTACAACAACAAATATTATTATTACTTAAAAAAAATAAAATTTTATTACAATTCCTTTACTAATTAATCGAAAGGAACTTCGTTCCATCCGGGTGTCCCTTGACACCTCTCAACTTTTTGTTTGTTTTTATGGTTTGTGTTGGAGGAGGGGCTTAATTGTTATTGTGTGGCCTGGCTGGAACTTGAGTTAGTCGCATTTGTATTGACTAGAAAATTTAATATGCTCGGTTTTGCAATTCCTTCTGTAATGCTATTTGATCTATTGATTAATAAATGAGGTTTTTGCATTTTGTTCTTTTTATTTATGGGAAAGATCACATCTACGTTCGAAGTTGCGGCATTATGTGGTGAAGTTTGTAGTTTTCGCTTAGGATTGTTTTTTGTAAGTAATATAAGTTTGTCGAATTATTTACGACTTTGTTTCCTTTTTCTCTCTCTAGTTGTGCTTGTTCCTGTAGTACCTTCCTTTTTTCTAATACGTGCTTTGGATAGTCTTCCTTCACGTAATAGGTAGTGTTTTTCAGTGCGTTTCTATTTTTTTATTCAAAAATTTTGAATATGGTTATGTTTTTTAAGTTTAAAATTAAACAGTTAGGTAAGAGAAATTTAGGTTTCTTTAAGACGGAAGTGAGTAAGCAAGCACGTCTCAACTTACAGGCCATATCTAGATACCATCATTAAACCATCAGGTGAGATTTTGGTTGTATGCTGCTTTCATATAAAAATTGTAGAAATTACTTCAAATCTTGCAGTTTAGACTGCAATGCCTGACATGGATTTTTTGAAAACCTAAATCGAGCAATGAAATAAATATACTAATTCAGATAGGGCTTATAATGAGTAGAATATTTTTTGGTAATAGTTGCAGATGGCGCAAATAAAGTTAGTAGTAAATCTTAGTGGCAAGCCCTCGCTTTTAGTAGAACACTACTTCATCTGGCGTTCGACGGCGATGTATTAGATCATCCTCCAATTTAGCGGTCGGATCTTGCACTATGTTAAGGGAGTAAAAACTGTCTTTTGTTTTCATCATCTGCGCTGAGGGTACTCTATAATTGTGTTTTTTGTTGTGTATAGCCGCGCGATGTGTATCTATATTGTTAAACGTGATATTATGGCTTTTTAATTGCCTCCGATATAATTGCGTTAACATTGCGACTCCTTGCCTATTTATTTGTGAAACAATCGTTCATGCAATCACGTAGGTGGGATTTTATGAAAAACTTTGCTAAAATATTTGCCATTTATTTGCAGTTCTTTGAAAAAGTCTTAACGCAATTTACAGGGAATGTACTGTGCTCAATTATAAAAATTATAGAAAAACAAAGTCGGGCTATTTACACTATTTATAATTCCAAAACGGTTGTACAGTTATGAAATAAATTAAGCACAGTTGTAGATTATAGATTATAGTCTAGTGTAGCAGGTGTATTATTTTTTGTACCGAATGTTTCAATGAGAACGGAGAAACGCAGGGAACAGTTAACAATAATTAATAATAATTGACTGATGAAGGGTCGGCTACAGAAGGCAGTAATCTGTTAAATTTTTTATATTTAAAATTTTTTCAAATTTTTACTTTTAAACTATTACTTTTTAACCGACGAAAAAAAACGGAGGAGGTTCTTAATTCGACACGTATATATGTATATTTCTTTTATGTATGACCACGCATTACTTTTTACATATTTATATATTTTTTTTATTAGACAGGGCATACTTCTAAGGTGGTCCCATTGTCATCATGTTAGGATCTGATGATGATATCCTAGGGAAATTGAAGGAACTCTTCAAATTTCGGAGGATTTCGGTCTTGGTCGCGGTATCATTAGCTTTTTGTCTACTAGTGCCGTATAATATACTATGACAGTATAGTACGAGTACGTTACGTGGCGATAAATCACTAAAAATTAAGAAATAAAAATTTTTAAAAAACGACTCAAAACGCACTAAAAAGTAATAAATAACTGTGTCATTTAGTTGCTTAAGTAGTCGGTGCCAGCCAAGGCTTCTATTAAGGACATTACCTAGAACCCACAAAATGCTTTACTACGTTAAATAAATATTAAAGCACCTAAATGACACAGTTATTTATTACTTTTTAGTGCGTTTTGAGTCGGATCTATTTTTTGTTAAATTTTTTTTTAAAGAAAACAACTAAAAAATTCTAAAAAGAAGTGCTTTGTAAATAAACAAGGGGAATATAATAAGGATTAGTATCGGATATTACAGCGTATCATACAAGGCATCATCATCAACATCCAAGGAAGCCGAAGCCCTGGCAGACGACAGACAGACGAGTGGTATGCAATGGGCATAAGGTCGTTGTTTCGAGGTGCTGCTTTGATAGTTAAGATATCCTTAATGATCGTCAACCTCCGTAAAGCAGATGGCATTTGAAGAAGATGAAGAAAAAGCACCGAGTTAGCGAGTAACTGCAGAGCCCCGCGGCCCAGGTGTCGGTGTCCATCGCGAATAGAAACCCGTTTAATTATGGAGCTAACTTTCACCGGCGAAAGGTCGTATCGATGTTATGTTATTGGTTGCGCAACCTGTCACCTCACAAAAACTGACCCGAGATACCCGCAGATAGTTGCAGATAGCGACTCTTCTCGCAACCAACAAAAATACTACGAATCGCCGAGGGTTCTGTACATAAAAACAATTAGATAATAGTACTTAAGCTTACAAAATAGCTACATCTACTTGCTCAAATTGGACATCGTACCTTATAGGTACCATTTCCAGTAAATGATTAGTATTTTTTCTTAAAGAAAAGTTTCTTTATCTTATTTCATTATCTAAAAATTATTTTTTTTATGTAAAGTACAGCATAATTTTTATAGAGTAATAGTTTTTGATGATAATTTTTTATAGAAGGAAATACTTCTTAGGTGAACTTATAGCGTTAGTATCTGATGATGATATCCTGGGGACATGCAGTGAGTCACACTTCCAATAGCGGTAGGCAAGCGTTTCCTCTTTTATTGTTACCAGAAGCTCTGGCTGTATATAATATACTATGACAGATAGTACGAGCACGTTACGTGGCGATAAATCACTAAAAAGTAAGAAATACAAATTTTTAGCAAAAAATAGACCGCTCAAAAGCACTAAAAAATGAATCTAACTTGTATTTCGTTCATGCAGTGAGTCACACATACAAGAGCGGTGCAGCCAAGCTTCTCCTCTCTCATTGAACCACAAAGTGCTGGCTGTAAAATTAATGTTCTTAAACTTGGCTGTTACCGAACGTTCAAGGATAACTTCTTAAGAAGGTTAAATAACTTAATTGATAAACCTTTATATCGCTATTTTTTAGACTTTTATTTCGCTCATGACAGTTAGTCACACTTATTTCATACATGAGGTAGACAAGCTGTTTGCAACTTAAAGGGAACCAAAAGTACTGGCTTTATTTAAGTCAGACTGTCTGTCGTCGCAATAGTTTTTGAAGTGATAACTTCTTATAGAGGGTTAAATAGCTTCGTCAGGTAAAGCTTTATAGCGCTAGTGTTTCTAGCTTGTATTTCGCTCATGCAGTGAGTCACACATACAACAGCGGTAGGCAAGCTCCTCCTCTCTCATTGTAACCAAAAGCGCTGGCTGTATTTAAGTTAGCACTGTCGGGCGTCGCGACACGTTCAAGTGATAACTTCTTATAGAAGGTTAAATAGCTTCGTTAGGTAAAGCTTTATAGCGCTAGTGTTTCTAGCTTGTATTTCGCTCATGCAGTGAGTCACGCATACAACAGCGGTAGGCAAGCTCCTCCTCTCTCATTGTAACCAAAAGCGCTGGCTGTATTTAAGTTAGCACTGTCGGTAGTAGTAAGTCTTTTTCTTTAGTTAATAAAAGTACCAACAAGCAAGTATGGGACCATATTTTCTAATTCCTATCAAGTAACAGTTTTTAATTTAATTAATATTTTGTATTAATTTTAATTTTTTAAAAAATATATTTTTTTTTATAAAGTCATACACATAGGCTATATATAAACTGGAACGGTGCATCTAACGCCTAGTGTCCATTTCCCCGAGGGCGGTGTCGTCACGCGGCCGGCGGCGGCCCACGCCTGCGATAAGCCGATCCTTATCAGATAGCCGACAGATTGCCGGAAGGAATGCTTTATTGACCGCAGACTAAGTACCTCTACTCTAACCGCGGCCATCTTTATGTATCTACTAGCAAACACTCGCGTTCGTATTGGAATTAATTTGTTTTCATGTTAGTTTGTCTATTCAAAATTCAAATTAGGTTATTTCAAGTACCTAGCCTCAGTTTACAAGCACTTATGTAAACGTCATGTTAGACTATGTGTAGCGACTTAGCCCCCGGCTCGGTAGGCACTTATTTTTTGAGCTCCCTTTTAACTCTTAGAAGAATTTAGAAGTTGAATATAATAATAGAATTTGAATATAATAAAACCGTTAGAGAGGCGCCAATGAGGTGCTTGCTTAGGGTGCTGACTACGTCAAATTCTGACACCTAACTACCAAGAGGTAGCTGAGTTCCGGAAATTCGACTCTTCCCTATAAATGATAACGCTATAAATAGTAGTTGTTTGCATCTCAGCATTTGGTGTGTTTGTATAGTAATTGCTATTTTCTATGCATACAATACAACAATGCTAGAAAAGCTAGAAGAGTTCCCACGCCAGTGCGCAGCCGCAGCCGGGGTAAACGACTCGCACAACTATGACGATTCCCAGATTAAGTCTATCGATCAAGTTTTTGTGAATGACTAATATTTTCCTTCCACTCTTGGACATTTTTCTTTTTCCGATTCTATTCTTCGCTTCTTTGTTCCACATTCCCAATGTTTTGTAGCGCTTCTGTATTTGTTTATGTTATCAGCATTAAGTTTGAGCAGAGTACCGACATCATTTTTAACCGACGAAAAAAACGGAGGAGGTTCTCAATTCGACACGTATATTTTTTTTTTTATGTATGACCACGCATAACTTTTGACAGTGTTGTCCGATTTTGATAATTCTTTTTTTTATTAGAAAGGGCATACATCCAAGGTGGTCCCGTTGTTGTTTTATGTTAGGATTTGCTGATGATATCCTGGGGAAATTGAAAGATCTCTTCAAATTTTGGAGGCACGCTTACAGCGATTTCGGTTTTTGACTCGGTATCGGTAGCTTTTTGGCTACTAGTGCCATATAATATACTATGACAGTATACTACGACTACGGTACGTGGCAATAAATCACTAAAAAGTAAGAAATAAAAATTTTTAACAAAAATAGAACCGACTCAAAATGCACTAAAAAGTAAAAAATAACTGTGTCATTTAGTTGCTTTAATTTACTTAAGCATATCTAGGAGTCGGTGCCAGCCAAGGTTTCTACTTTCAAGGACGTTACCTAGAACCCACAAACTGCTTTACTACGTAAAATAAGTGTTCCTTAAACTTGCTGGCACTGACTTCATAGATATGCTTAAGTAAATTAAAGCAACTAAATGACACAGTTATTTTTTACTTTTTAGTGCATTTTGAGTCGGTTCTATTTTTTGTTAAAAATTTTTATCTATGTGAGAGATTAGATTTACTCCTGCAAAATTGAAGTGTATTCGAGGAAGTATTCCTCTCTGCTTTCTTCAGTACACAAAAACTAAAATTGTTTTTTATAACATTTTGCATTTAACCACAGATTCAACTAAAACTAGATTAATTTAACGATTAAAATATAATGAGCTTCTAAAGCTCCAGGTTGGTATAAAATAGATGACTTTTTAAAGACATAGACATCCCGTCTGTCGTTAAAAAGAATATCTTAAATTGTAACATATAATTTAAAAAAGCATCTTTCGAATTTCTTGTCGGCTCTTCTCGACTGAATCTGCCTTCCGAACCGGTGGAAACGAGTTTACATTTGACCTATCGATATTGCATCTGGTCCAAATTTATCTTTAATACTTAGGACCAAACCAAAACGACCCTTAATACTTCGAGCTGTTTATAAAGTCGGAGATTGCAAATTGTAGCATTTATCGCGCAGTGGTACTGAAGTACAGTTAGCTCAGCTCCTCGCAGCGCAATCTCCGGCGCGCTGACAGTCATTAGGTCAGTCTTCCCCATACCCGCCGCTAACTACCTCACAAAGTTACTGGCGAGCGTAACACCAATTATAACATACTTCGCAGAACAACAGTGCAGACCAATCATGGATAGTTATTTGAAGGTTAAATTGCTCAGCTGTTAACTAAGCTACGCAGTCGTTATTAAATCTGGACAGTCTTAGATTCGATTTTGGACGTAGATCGATGGGCATTCCTTTCAAATCTCCTCGCTGGTCCAGTGGTTAACCTGTAGCTCTGGGTCACGTCGTCGATTCGAGTTTTGCGTTGTGTCGGGCTAAGTATGTAATAATACTGAAATTTACATTGTTTCTTTTAACTTTTTTTTCACACACATTTACTTTTATATCACATTTTGATATAATATATTTTTTTAAGAGTCGCAAAATTTACAAATAAAATTTTATTTTATGTAAAAATTTTATGCAGTTCACAAAACATATCAACTAACCAAGTCTCAATAGTATAGTTCTTATAGTTTCGAAAAAATAGCTTTGACATTCCCACGGACGGACAGACAGACACACATGACGAATCTATAAGTTCCGTTTTTTGCCATGTGGCTACGGAACCCTAAAAACCCGCTAACTTTAACTTTGTTTTTTTATACTCGAACTCTACACTTCATGATTGAACGAAACCAACAAAACACTAACATAAGTTTAATGGTAATTATGTTTTACAATTTCCTTCCACAGATTAGCTACGGTATCTATTACATCTAAGGCTGTAATATTATATCCACTCATAAATATTAACAGCAGTGCCATTAACTACCGAATTGTTAGTTCAATCAACGTACGAAGGTTGCGCTTTGCTATGCGATGCGATAGATATAAGGTTCATATCAAAATGTTTGGGACGAATGCCTTGAAGTCAATCACATTGTGCAACTTTGAAAACGCAGTTCATTGAAGGGGCCCGTAAAACTTTGCGCCGAGGTCAGATGGCCATTATACTCGTGAGAATTTTCAATTCTTGTGTGGTACAAGGAATAAGCTTTTTATTTCATTTTTCTTTCATCACTATCAGCCCATTGTAGCGACCCGTTACATGGCCAAGTGACATTACTTATATAAGAGGGTTTTGAAGCTCTAGTGAGGGAGGTAGTTTATTATGATTGATTATGTACCGAACAGATGTTATTGATAGTGTCCAAATGGCAAGGTCGCTTAACACCACCAACTTACTAAGTTTAAGATATGAATTTTTATTTTTTACTCAGTATTTCATCTAACAAATAAAAACTTCATTATTAGTACCCAGAACTCTGAGATGTTATGCAGTACAGGCTAAGCACTGGACCAATGACGGAATTTTTTCCTTAGGTGAAGGAAAATATCCTTCAGGGTCCGGCTCGTATACTAAAATAAGTTCACTGTTGCAAAAATTTTAAAATTAGCCAAACGTCACTCTAGTCTGCTATTGATAGGAGAAAAGTTAAGTCATGCATTGAGCCATTAAAACTAGATTTATAATGATGATCAGCTGAGAACCAAGTCAGGACTTCACGGCTATAAAGCTTTTGAACGTTCTCGCTTATAATCGCGAGCCGTGGGCCGACGTTACGCAACAGCGTCGCACGCGATCCATTACGCCTCGCACTTTGCACAAAAACGAAACTCCATTGAAATATTTGATTGCCGTATCGAAACGGGCGTATTGTGCGATATTACGCCGATGATCCGCCCGCTGTCGTTCTGTACCGTTATTTTATTTTTAAATTGTTTTTAAACGGTTTTATCGGCGAGAGTTCGGTTATTAAAGCATTGTTTACGGCGGACGTGATTGTTTGACCACAAAACACTGTTCCTAGGAACGAGATTTTTTTCTTAATTTTCTAACTTTTAGAACTTTCGATTTAGGTGGCACTAATATAGTTAAATTGTGTTTAAGATATTTCGTAATTCTATAGAAAATATACCTTGGAATTTCTTTTTGAGACTTAGCATTCTATGTATTCGTCCTGCAGGCGCCGGCTCCATCGTGTGGTAGAGAGAAATACGCCGAACAGAGTCCGAAACTTGCGGCACGGATCTAGGCTTAAGGGGGGTACCAGCCAAATCCGGTAGGATCCTACTAGACACTCGTTCTAGAATGGAGCTCACTGTAGCTCAAGACTTAGAGCAGGTTGTAGAGAGATTTTGCTGGCTTTTGCTAAACCTCTCCACCCATTTCTTCTGGATATAAACAAATTTTTGTTAGTTCATTTGTAAGCATTGTTATGTATTCACTTTGTACCTTTAAACTATTAGAACATCATTATTTGTAAATAATTAACGTTGTTTTTTATTTTCAGTTTTGTTTTGCTGTGTGGAGCTCAACATTTTGGAATCTGTAAGTTGTACACAAACTTTATTATACCTACTGCAAAAGAAATTGTTTGAATTCACAAAAGCCTAGACATTTGGAAAGCTTATGTGATAATTTAAATAGCCAGTTAAAATTTGAATTAATTATAGATTAAATGAACGAATTTCTAATAAAATAAGATATAAAGATATTATGATAGCAGTGTAAGGATTTAATTATAATTTATTATTATTTTACATATCATTTGTGTAGTAATCGTATAAGCTAAAGTTTACTAATTAATAATCTCTCTACATTCTATTATAATATTCTGTGAAATTGAGCTTTCTTTTCACACGTTTAATGTTTAGAAACTTGTACCTTTTTAGAAATTGATGTAAACTTTTAGAAAAGCTTCATCAGATACTCGTACATACAAATCATTGACATATTAATACTATGGACTTCGGGTCTAATGCAAAATTTACGTCAAAAGTGTCCCAAGATATTTTATACACACTAGGATGTATTTATGTTTTTATACACAAAATAACATTGTAATGTATGTCTTATTGTATTGTTATACAGTCTAATTTGCAACGGTCTAATTGCATGCAATAAGTAATCAGTTTCGATTGACGGTTGCCATGGCAGCCTTTTTTTGACATGACAGCTTCTCGTGAAAATAGGACAACATAAATGGTGTGGAGTCGGTAGCTTTCAAATTTTTTTGGCATCTTATATTTAAATATTATATTTACAACAAATTTTAATTTATATTTACATATCCCTGACCTCTATATGCTGGGATAAATCTTGTACCAAATAATAATTGTTGTAATTATCTTGTATAAAATAATAATTAGTTATAATAATATTTAATTACAAATCAAATCCACAAATGTACAAAATGATATGCCACTCGATATAGTTCTTTACTTTGAAATTTCAAGTTCTCGATATTTTCCTCTTTTTATTTAAACTGAAAATATATTTTTTTACTTCAATGACGTTAGATCACTTTTTTAAATAACTGTTCCTAATTTCATGTAGATAATTCTTATAGTTATCAAATTAATATACCATTATGGTCAAAGATATTTGATTAATATTCATGACATAAAAAATAAAAGTTGACATAATATATAAAAATTTTTGAATTGAAAATAATCTAATTATTTTAATTCAAAAATTAAGTAAGTAAATAATTCAAATGTTAAACAACAAAATAACTCTATGCAGTCGTTGTTCTAAAACATTCTATTGCTCACGGCAGATCCGAACTAAATGTGGTTAATTAGATAAATATATTGCACTCCTTCTATCCTATACGCGGGTAGCGTATGGGAAAAGGACAGATAGATATTGTGTTCATTTTGGTTGGTTATGCAATTCGTTTCTATAGTTTATGAAAATTTTAATAAAATAGCCTGTTTCAAAGCAAAATAATACTTTAAAATCATCAGTAAATATTTACTTACTGAAAATATGGTACACCGTCTTCTTTTCTCACCTTACTCGGGTAGTTCCTACAAGTTTTTCATAACACATTACGGCATTATTGACGTGTATTCTGTCAGTCAGCTAATATGAGACTGAATTGCGATTGGAAGTCATTTCGCGTTTTGGCTTACTTTTGGTTCGGACACTTTTTATCGCTGACCCGAAGTCCATAGTATTAATATGTCAATGATACAAATAGTTCATTATTTTAATTTATTGTGCGCCTATTTACTTCGATTTTATTTAGTTTCCGGCCTTTTGAGCTTTAAACCGATCGATTTCATAGATATTTAATATTCACTATCGTTTTTTTTTAAATTAAATGTAGTGTTTTAATAAATATTAAATAAATATTTATATTAGTGATGTGTTAGACGCATGCATTGACATATTAATAGTTAGTACTATGGACTTCGAGTGTAATGCAAAATTCACGACAAAAGCGTCCCGAGATATCTTATATATACTAGAATGTATTTGTATTTTTATAAACAAACTAAAACATAAATTACAATAATTTATGTCTTATGTTATTGTTATATAGTCTAATTTACAACGGTCTAATTGCTTGCAATAAGTAATTAGCTTTGACTGACAGTTGCTATAGCAGCCTTTTTTTGACATGGCAGCTTCTCGTGAAAATAGGACAACATAAATGGTGTGGAGTAGGTAGCTTTTCATTTTTTATGGTATCTTTAACCTGTATATTATATTCACAACAAAACTTTAAATGGTTAGTATGGTAAAACTTCTTTGATTAATATTCATGATATAAAAAAAAAGTTTATTAATTAAAATTATTTTCAATTAAAAAATTAAGGAATTAAAAAATTCAAATATTAAACAACAAAATAACTCTATGCAGTCTTTGTTCTAAAACATTATTGACGTGTGTACTCTCAGTAAGCGGATATGAGACTGAATGCGATTAGAAATCTTTTTCGCGTTTTAGCTCTCTTTTGGTTCGGACACTTTTTAGCGCCGACCCGAAGTCCATAGTATTAATAAGTCAATGGTCGCATGGTGTCCAAGTTTTATTATTTACTGGCAGATGGCCGCGGTTACACCCGCGTACTTCTCGTTTCCGTGGGTATTTCGGGAAAAAGGTGGTCTATATGTTAACTCAGGGTGGCTGCTAACTCCATACCGAATTTTGTTAAAGTCACTGCAGTCGTTTAGTCGTGAAGTAGTAACAAACATACGCACTTACAAATTTTCGCCTTCATTATAGTAGTATGATTTTGGATATGAATAAATGTAGGTACTAGATGATGTTATCAAAATATAACATTCTTGGTAATTAAATAAAAAAGCGGCGTCTAGCTAGATACAAGTCAGTGTACGGAACAGAAACACAGAAAACGCGCGTATTTAAATACAAATAAGCAAGCAAGTAAGCACTAACGATTCTCACGAAACTAAGCGCAGTCGATGAACGAAAGAATCGCAAAAAGAGAATAGAAACGATAACGCTCTGGTAGTATCTGTGTCAATGACTATACAGATCATCGCGCCTGTCTGTACATATGAGTACACCGGCTTTTTGTGCGACGCTCTACATTCGCGTACATGAGCACTTGTAATGCGCAGAACACTATTCCATGGATTCACCGTGCGGGTGCCGGGTCCGTCGCGCGGGGAGAGAATAATTTGGAACAGAGCCCGAGACTTGTGACACGAGTGTAGGTTTAAAAGGTATCCCTTAGAACGCCAAAGCTTGTATGTTGGATGGATGTTTGTTCCTTCTTCACGTAAAAGCTACTAAATGGATTTTGATGATACTTCACAATAATACAGCTTATACATCAGAATAACACATGGCTACTTTTTACCCCCAATTTCTTACGGGAACGGGAAGTACGCGGGTGAAGTCGCGGGCGTGCTCTAGTGGGATATAGTTTATGATGCACGTATCGGGAAGTATCATCTGTATCAGGTGCTATTTTGGTTAATTTAGTAGCCAAGAAGAACACTAAGGCCGATTGAACACTGTCCACATAGCACATGACGATCAGCTGGACGATGACTTCGCTTTTACACACTCAAAACCACTCAATTTGTTTGAAATTTTGTTTTCAACACGTATCTATAGAATACAATTAAATTTTTCTAGATGTTTGTAGTATTATAATACTAGTAGTACTATATAACAACTGACTCTAGTAGACACCTGCTGCGTACGCTAAATTGTGAAAACCGCGCGATTTGCCGGGTTGCTGGCACCCGCTTCAGCCCTTATTCATCAAATCACTTTAGTTTAGTTAGAAAGTTAAAGTTAAAGATGTTACAATATTTATAATCAACCTACCTCCTGATTACCTCGTGTATAGGCGTCCTTGTTTGTTAGTAGCCGTTGCGTCGTTCGGATCGCTGCACGCAGCGCACTGTGCACTGCTGCTCTAGTACCAGTATTATTTTCATCGCTACGCATCTACGTGATCCTATTGCAAAACTAAATAAAGTATACACTTTTTACTTGACCATTGAAACAGGAATTTGATTTCAAGCGTATGTAAGGTCTGCCCAAACTTTGAGTCCAATCTGAACACGAGGCGTATGCCTGCCATACTACACAAATTGATTTTGTAGTACGAAACAGTTCTAAGCCTCGCTATACAACATCAGAGGAGACTCGAAGCTTAGAGTGCTCTGTTCATTTTATGTATAATCATCACCATTCATCTTTATCAACCTATTAACAGCCCATAACAGGCTGAGGCCTCCCTCCTTATAGGACAGGGAATATGGATCGTAGGTCCAACATCCTGCTCCAATGCAGGTTGGCGGGATTAGGGTGATAATGTTCCATTTGTTAACGATCACCATCAGATGTTGACAGTGACCGGGACCGAGGGCTTAACGTGCTCCCTGAGGCACGGGTGTGTATCACCACCAACTTCCCTCCCCGGGCTTGGAATACAGACAAAAGCATAGCAACGCTTTCCCGGCGAAGCTGTCACAAGCATCAATGTACTAAACAGTACACACTCGTCTAACATTACGTAAAGTGAGCCGGTGTACGCGCAGGAGTAATATCCGTGATTATATCAGTGGCATGCTCTATTTAGCTCGAGTCGTCTATAAGGATATGGTGTTGTCGCTTCCCGGAACACGTTACTCAATCCAAAACATAAAAACTTAGGTTAATGAAGAAACGTAGCGCCTAGAAAACCGTGCGTGCATGGAAATTATTGTACAATAAAGGACGCCCGCGGCTTCACCCGCGAACTTCACGGTCTCGTGGGAACTTCGGGGTAAAATGTGGCTTGTGTGTTACTCTGATATGTAAACTATATTACTGTAAAGTTTCATTAAAATCCATTTAGTAGTTTTTGCGTGAAAGAGTAACGAACATCCATCTGTACATACAACCTTAAGCCTTTAAGCCAGTAAGGATTAAAAAAGCTTCCATGCATTTGAAATTGGTCGATCAAAAAGTTATTAATCTGAAGTTTCATAAGAGAGATTAAAATGATAATGTTGAGATGACCAATTTCCCAATCGGTTTGGTAATTAACGGTTTGGTTTAGTTCAAGGCCACGCACATAATGGCGATTCGATTTATTGCCTGTCTGTCTGTTGGCCGAGTTTTATATATAAATGTCAGCCCACATTTAGATAATTATATACCGAAGAGTTCATTTTGTAATGTTCTGTAGTGTGGCTTTAATTCATTTGTTTTATTTTATAAGCATAAAATATAAGCCGGAGAACTCGGCTCAGAGACTTGATTCATCATCGAAATAGAGAGAGGGTCTAACTTTTATCTCTGTAAGTTTGTGTAGGTATTGTGTGGTGCCTATTTCTAATACACTATTTTTGACTAATTGGAAGGGAAAAGCACTATGGCTGTTATGGTTTTTTTTAATTTAAAGCGACCATTATTTATCATCATTATTAGTTTATTTTGACGGCCCACTGCAGGGCCAGGGCTCCGGCTACACAGGGAGTTGAGACGTTGTTCTACTGCGAGTTGGCAGGCTTAGGGAAATAATGTTTAATTTTAAAGATCACTCTTAGGCGTTAATGTTAATAATGACTGTTATCGATGATTTGACATGCTGTCCGTGATGCGGGGTTCATGTTTGAAGGTCATATTTGTGGCGGGAGACATCTTCCAACTGCCACTTCAGCTCGCTATTTCATACCGGTAAATAACTTTAGTCTACTTTAGTTCTTCTATGGATTTCCTTATGAATCATTTGACTTCAAAGAGACTTTGTCGGGGATCTTTTTGAATTTAGCCAATAACTTTGAATTTACAGCAACCATCAGTGTCCAAACTGCCACATCAATCATAGGTAAATACACTCAATGAAACTTTTGATACCTCTCTAAAAAGAATCGAATTCTGCAAATGTACTAAACTACCTCAGCAGACGTTCTAAAGTCCGGCGAACGTTTCAGTATCAGTATCAGTGGACAAGTGGGAGCTGATCTCGCTAATTACCGCGGGGCTACTTGCTCATTGTGTGGTGTTGCAAGCTGCGGCGCGGTAAATAGAGCGCGCCGCATCTGCCACGCACCGCCGCGCCGCCCGCTGCCCGCCGCTACCTGCCGCGAGATGTGCGAATACAACTGTTGCTTTGTACGTCTTACAGCAAGTCTATACCGACCAGGGAATGTTAGCAAACCCAGGTAAGATGACTGTAGAGTTCAACAGATGACACGAGCGCGATCCTGTTGACAACTGAGCAATATTTGCAGCTTCACTCTATGGACATTTAACACTGTCGATGGTAATAGACACCGATATAACTAGAAAAAATTATCCAAAACAAAAATTCGAATCCGACGAATATTTTAAAACCACATAATGTAATTAAACTTAAACTATTACAACCAAAACAGGGTTATAGAAAAATTAAAACATATATAAGTATGTACTTATATTGTAAAGTAATGATAGCTGATGGTGAAGCTATTTTTATAATGATATTTTTCCACACAATGAAATATTTCAGAGTTTAAAGATGATGATGATGATCTATATCAATTTAAAATAATTAATGAATGAATATCAATGCATATTCGAAATGCGTTTAAAAACTGTCCATTGTATTCGTATCTCCGTCTAATTCCCAAAAACTTCTCAAATGCAACATGACATGTACACAAAAGAAAACGCATTACAGAAATACGTACTCTATTAGTAAGTAATAAGGTGCAATTTAGTGAAACAGCGCGAGTGAAAACCCGGGGGCGTGTCTGAAACTAGTTTGATGTGATAATTGTAACATTGTTTTTGTAGTAATTGGATCGTATTACAGACAGACATGATCAATACGAGCCGGCATAATTACATCTCTCCTATTATATATCGGTATTATTTCCAAACTAAAGCCTCGCGCACACTTATGTTTCTATGTCTAAAAAAATCCAAGTGCGAATCGGACTTGCCCGTGAAGTGTTCCGTAGCAGCAAGTTACATAATGTAAAAGTTCTTGTAGTTTGTTGTAACTTTGATATATGTTTTAATGATAGTGTATTTTTGTGACGTAGGTGCACGATTTATGACGTATAAAAAAACTACTTACTAGATTACACACCAATCGGTGAAAGTTACTATTGTACTGTAGGTCATAATTCTTTTTAGTTTTATCACTCTGTTATTTTAGTAGTTACAGGGGGAAGGAACACACATTTTACCACTTTGGAAGTTGCTCTCGTGCAAACTATTCAGTTTAAAAAAATTATATTAGAAATAAAAAATAAAATAAAATAGGTTACCAAAGACGGTGTCATGGAACTAATCCTGATCCTAACGAAAATAAGATTAACACATCTAGTTTTAGTGTCAGTTGTTTTGGCAAACATTGGTATTCATTATTATTTTTTATCTAGGAAAAAATCGGAGAAGGTTCTCAATTCGACACGTTTATTTTTTTTTTATGTATCACCACGTATAACTTTTTATAGAGTTGTCTGATTTTGATAATTCTTTTTTTCATTCAGACAGGGCACACTTCCAATAATAGTCATCATTAGGATCTGATGATGATATCCTGGGAAAATTGAAGGAACTCTTCAAATTTTATAGGCACACTTGCAGCGATTTCGGTTTTTGTCTAAGTATCGGTAGCTTTTTGGCTACGAGAGTACTATGACAGTATAGTATGTGTACGTTACGTGGCGATAAATCACTAAAAAGTAAGAAATACAATTTTTTTACAAAAAATAGAACGACTCAAAACGCACTAAAAAGTAAAAAATAACTGTGTCATTTAGTTGCTTCAATTTGCTTAAGCATATCTATGAAGTGCTTAAGCAAATTGAAGCAACTAAATGACACAGTTATTTTTTACTTTTTAGTGCGTTTTGAGTCGGTTCTATTTTTTGTTAAAAATTTCTATTCATTCCAAGTTAGCCCATGGCTATAATCACAACTGGTGGTAAATGATTATGCAATCTTAGATGCAAGCGAACTAGCGTGTCAGGAGGAGGATGAGACACCCCTTTCGGTTTCTACATGACGTCGTACCGAACACTAATCGTTTGGCGGTACGTCTTTGTAGGTAGGGTGGTAACTAACCACGGCCAAAGCCTCCCACCAGCCCAAAACAAGTTAAAACATTTTCATGTTAGCTTATGTTAAAAATATTTTTTTCTTACCTTAAATATTTTAAACGTGTCTTAAGCTCGTCATTCCATTACGCCATACAGAGAGATATGCCCAAGCATCACATAAGCTTAGTGGGTCAACATGGTACATTCAAAACTTCGAGGTCTGCAGCTCATTCTAATTCAGTAGCCTTGCTGTGGTATGTTGGAGTTTAGGCCTTAGCACGGGTTCGCTTATAAGGCAGACGATTTACCAATAAGTTGAAACTTGTTGATATTTGCATATTGTTATGGTTATTAAGGTCCCAATGCGGTCTGCAACTAAACGTTCCCAATTTTGATTCAACGATAAGTAAAAACTTGAATATAAAACGTTTTTGATAGGAATGTAATGAAATGAAATGAAATGAAATTTATTTATGAAATGAAATTTATTTATTTTTCTCCACATTATGTTACAAAGTTCAGTGTGTTAGGCTTATAATTATTTGACAATATAATAATGTGGGGACTGGAGCTTGCACTGGGTAAAAACCTGTGTTGCAAGACACCAGGCCCTATCCCCGCACCTTGTGGGTTAATATTAATCCTAACAATGTGTGACTGTATGTGTTATTGTGTAAATATATGAGTGTTATGTGTATTTTGTGAGTTTATGTATGTGTGTGAGTGTATGTGTGTGTTTTTGAAATATCTATATTATAATCGGAATCATTTTTGTATAATAAGAAGATTTTCTGTGCAATCGTAGTCTAGATTAAGTAACCATTGAACTAGGCGTTTTTTGCACTGATGTTTATTTAATTTATCTATGTTTAGTTTCTTATTGGCAATGTTGTATATATGTTTCCCAAAGAAGCATGGAAACCTAGTTGTAAATGACTTTTTATAACTTTTCGGTTTGAATGTATTGTATTGACGTCTCTTTCCTATATTATTGCTTCTATCTTCATAGCAATTGTGATATTTTAGTATCAGTTTATAAATAAACAATTGTCTAACTGTCAAAATTTTATATTCAGAATATAGCAATTTTGTAGAGTAGTGATAAGGTAAAAAGCGACTTACTTTAAGTAGAAGTCTTTGTGCTCGTTCAAGATGCAACATGTGTGTTTTTGCCGCGCCACCCCATGTATCTATTCCATATGTTATTAGTGATTGGCATAGTGAAATGTATACAGTTTTAATTAGTTTAGTATCTGTCACTTCTCGCAAGTTTTTAAAAATAGCCACTAACTTTCGTAATCTATTGGAAAGTGTTTTAATGTGGTGATCAAAGTTCAGACATCTATCGATCAGTATTCCTAAGTATCTCACATAAGGTACATTCTCTAGTTTTGGACATTTACATTGTTGGTCTATACATGAGTTAGTATGTGCATAGATACAGTAATCTGAATCTATTATTGGTTGTGATTTGTTTGTAATGGAGAAAGTAACATATTTGGTTTTATCAGCATTCAAACTAAGGCGATTTAGCCTAAGCCACTGTGCAATCTTATTAAATGCTAGCTGTGCTTGCGCAAATACTTCTTCCCAATTTTTCCCCCAAATAATCAATGCAGTATCGTCAGCAAAGCTCATAACTTTTCCATTTTTAATTTGCAAGTTACAAAGCTGGTCCATATATACTAGAAAAAGTGTCGGGGCCAGAATACTTCCTTGTGGGACGCCATGTGTGATTGGGAGGGCTTTGCTAGTGGTATTACCTATCCTAACTGACTGGCATCTATTTGATAGATAGCTTTCTATAAGTTGTAATTGTATGCCTCTAATTCCTATAAGTTCTAATTTTCGTATAAGAAGGGGTATGTCCACGGTATCAAAGGCTTTTGCTAAGTCTAAAAAGACAGCCAAGCACTGATCCCCCTCGTCCAAGTGTTTTACAACACAATCCACAAGATCGTAAACAGCATCTGATGCTGACATTTTCTTACGGAAACCATATTGGTTCTTAGATATTAAGTTATTTGTTTCTAGATACTTAACTAATTGTTTATTTATAATTTTTTCTAGTACTTTAGATATACATGGTAAAATAGATATTGGGCGGTAGTTTGATATTTCGTTTTTGTCACCTTGTTTAAAGACCGGTGTGACTATTGATT
The DNA here is from genome assembly GCA_034621355.1 of Mycalesis mineus. Taxonomy (NCBI): domain Eukaryota; kingdom Metazoa; phylum Arthropoda; class Insecta; order Lepidoptera; family Nymphalidae; genus Mycalesis; species Mycalesis mineus. The sequence continues at coordinate 811,283 of CM067881.1, forward strand.
TTTTGAATATATTTGGGAAAATGCCAGAGTTAAAAGATAAATTACAAATATAAACTATGAGGTCAGCTAACAATTCTTTATTTTGTTTTAATATTTTGGCCGATATACCGTCATAGCCTATAGAGTTTGTGTTCTTAAGAGAATTTATTATGGAAATTATTTCGTGAGTATCGGTTTTTAATAATACGAAGGAATTCGGAGGATAATATGTTGTGTGTGTAAGGTTTATCAAATTAGTATTTTTGTCGGTGCCAACTGATATTTGATTTGCTAACAACCGACCTGTATTAACGAAATAGTTGTTGACTATATTTACTGACTGAAATGGTGTTTCTGCTATTTTGAGTAGATTTTCTGAAGTGACTTTTTTATTTCTAAAGTGTGTGACTGTATTGATAATATCCCAGGTTCTTTTTAAATTTTTAGCATTTTTTAATTCTTGTTTATAGTATTCATTTTTCAATTTTTTAAGGATAATTGAACAGAAATTGCGATATCTTTTGTACGTTATACTAAGATTTTCATTGTTTGGGTTCTTTTTTACCTTAGAATGAAGTTTATCTCTGTGTCTTATGCACCGCAAAATACCAGGAGTAATCCAAGGCTTTATTGGAGTTTTGCGGCTAGACAACTTTATCTGGGTGCAATTTTTATTTAAAATCGTCTGTATTTCGCTAATTAAGTTATCGGCAGCCTTATTTGCGTCATTTGTGATTAGAATACTCTGGAAATCGTGATTTTTTATATCATCTTTGATTTTCGTGTAATCATATTTTTTTATGCTTGAAGTATTTAGTAATATGGGTGTATTTTTTAATTCGAGAGAGAAAAGTACCGTATCATGATCCGTGACAGAGTTTTCAATTATCAATGTAGCAGATGGATAAGTAGTCTTGACAAAGACATGGTCAAGGCAGTTGTTTATTCTAGTAGCTAGTGTGTGCGTTGGTAAAAGACCATATGATGACATGAAGTCAAGATAATTCGCAGCTCTATTGTCCAAAGAGTCAGGTTTGATGTCTACATTAAAGTCACCTACAATGATTATATGTTTTGATTTAATTGTGTTTAGGAGGGTTTGCAATGATTGCATAAAAATAGTGAGGTCCCGTTTTGATGGCGATCTGTATATGCTGATAAGTGTAATGAAGTTGTTTAACGTTGTAACGAGACAGTTTGCGTCCAGAAACGGTGGTTCATATGTATTACTTGTAATATTTTGTTTTATGTATAGTACGACCCCATCATTTTGATTTTGGTTATTTGTCGTGAAGTAACAATTGTAATCGACAAGTTGGGGTAAAATTGTGTTACACGACAGCCAGCTTTCTGTGAACACAATTATATCTGGTACCGTATTGGTTCTTGCGAGTAAAGTCTGGAAATTATCTATGTTACGTGATATACTTCGAATGTTCTGAATAATTATATTTGTGGTTTTATTGTTTGAGTTAACGTGCAAAGGGCATATTTCCGGGGTACATTTTAAAGACTTAAATAAAGTTATATTATCTAGATAGTTTATAGTTTCATGTATAGCTTCCATTTAAGTACATAAATATTCAAAATCGTGATCCAAAAAACAAAAAAAAAAGAAAGAACCAAAACAATATGATAAGTAGTAATAACGACGGTTTGTCTTGACGCGCATGAAAGAGTATGTCTATTATAAATTATTGAATATGACGTCTTAGTAGTGCAATATTTACCTACCCAGAAAGTAGGTATGAATAAGTTATATTCTATGATGTAGGTATCTTCACAGAAGCGAGTTTTGTTTGTAGGTAAAGTTGAACTTAGTTGCAGTGCAATAAATATTGAATGTATGATTTTATATAAAAATAAAATTTGTGTAATGAAATTATAAAAGGATGGTGTGATAGATGACGAATAATGGATGTAGGTTTGTCTAGTGAATAATTGAAGTTTGTCAGTGTAGTGTGTAGTATGAACACTTGAATGTTTATGGGTGTAACAAATATTAACTAAAAAATAATATTTCATGCATTTATAAAGATCGTTAAACAATTTATTTAACAATTTATCAATTATGTATATTGTGATAGAATTTATATAATTTTTTAAACTTATGATTATTAATATAATTACATGCATAACAATATTGAGTATATTCGTATTTAGGCTATTTAGAAGATACTCTGATGTCATTCAATTGTGATTCTGATTTAATGAAGATGTACTTTGCACCGTCGGATTTTCTTAAATAGACGTTCCCATTTGAGGTCCAACAGTGGGCATAATTTAAGGATTTTTTGAGGTCTCGAGCTAAGAAGAATAATCGTCTTGTTTTTGATGTTAGGTGTTCGCCAATATATAGAGGTTGTTTAGCGCCTTCCTGGTCAAATCCGATGTGATGGGTGTACAGTCGCGAAGAGGATTTGTAATAGTTTTTGCTGGCCTGTAAGAATTTGTATTTCAATAGTGTATTAGTAAATTCAACTACTATTGTTGAGCTTGACTTATCCGAGTTGTTTTGGGTTCTGTAGACGTCGCGTGTAATTGAAGCATTCATACAAATTCAAATTTCAAATTCATTATTCTAAGTATCCAAGTACTTGTGAAAACTTGCATCTGTCATTGAGTTCCACAGATTCTGTTATGGTCATCGGCAGATTTTAAAGGTTTGATCTTCTTCAAAACGAATATCCTTATAGAAGAGTGGATTTGGAGCTTGAAATCACCACGCTTATACTCCATTGGGGTTGGTTACCCATTGGGGTTGAGGGGCGACAGAGGATGTAATACCATAATACCTGACAATTTCCCAACATTACACTCCCTAAAAGCGAGCCCTGGCCCTTTAGCAAGCCGTTAATAGGCTGTAGGCTACCTGTGCTGTTACGACTAGGCTGTAAGTGACGACTTCAACTTATATTGAAACGAATGCGTAGATATAATGTTGTCTACGTTTGGAATGGTCGCGAGATTATCAGAGCGTGGAAGATAGGTAACACTACATACACAACTTTCTTTTGTTGTTATAAAACTGTTATTGAGTGTGTTTTAGAAACGGATAGTTAAGCTATTTATTTGCTGTAAACAATACTGTATGGAAATAGGCTGTCATTTTCGAATTACCACACGCCGATGATCTTGGCATGCAGGGCTCTAAATAAGAAATAGTCGTAGGTATGAGATAATGTATTGTATCAAAAACAATACTTAATGTTTGATTCATACAAGTTTAAGTCCTTACTGAACGGACATTAGACTTCGTGTACATACTTCCCAAGTATTGTGAAATGCGTTTACGTATCGCTCCCGGCACTACAGGTTAATTCATTAAATGTAAGTACCTTTAACTACCTAGATTAGTTAAGTTGAGTTGAGTCTGCCAACTAACATACACACACACAAAGCGTCACGCCACCTAGTAGAGACCACGTCCTTCCACTTGACACGATCCATGCATATCTCTATCGCTTCATCCAAATTCATAACTCCTTTTGTAAACGTTCGTCGGTTTAGAGTAGTCTTCACCTAGCTTTTAGCCGTATAAATCGCTTTTCACTTTCGATTTTAGTCACAATGACTACCACTACTATGCACTAACGAGTCAATATATTGTCAGTCAACTTCAGTCAACAAAGTCTTGACTGAAGACTGGAGAACATGGTAGAGTTAACCTGAAGATTCTCCGGTTATGGATGGAAACTTCTGTTTTCAGGGTTTTAACGGTTTTGGGGTGACTTGGCCACTTGTATTAGTATATTTTTTCTAGAAAATAGGAAAATAAATAAATTATGAAATAAAAATTTATTGTTTCACAGCGGTACATTATTGAAAGGATACATACATATTGATAATTATTTATAATGAAATTTGGCAAAGTTTGCTTCTATCCAATATTTATATGAGTATAGGTATGTAGCGCGAACTATGTTTTTTTCTGGCGAGTCATATTTTCCAGCGAATTAGTGCTTCTAACTGCTCAAGGTGCTGAGTGAACGTAAGCTGGACGTCGCAGGCTTTCGCTTTACTCAGAAGCACAATAAATACTAGAACATTAAAGCCATCGTTAGCACACGCCGAGTCGCCGACCGCAGCTAATGCGACTATTAGCGATGTGAAAACACTAACGCCTCAGCTGCGCGGCTTGAAAGCTCGGGGTTTCACTGCTAACCGCTCTGACACGATCGCCGCTGCATAGTAAGATGGACGTTGAGTGAATAACTTTATTTGGCGAAGTATTCCTAAACACTGCAAGAGGACACACACAGTGGTGTCACAGGGACACATTAGTTTGTATTTGTAACTAGCGAAGCCTCGCGGTTGTCCCCTTTTTACGTAGTTCCTATTTATGTAAGAGGATACCAGAGGATAATTTATCTCTGTGCCATATTTCATTCAGATACGCTCACCGGTTTGGTTGGTTGAGTAACAAATATCGATAAATTAGTCGTTATATTTTCTAAAATTTTCTAATTTTCCGCGCAATTTTCTTGATATTTTTATTATAAAAATCTTTTTCTGACAAAAGTAAACAAAACCAGGCAGCTGTTCTCGAGATTTGCGCTTATCTTATATAAATCCAATGCAGCTTGGAAGCTTTTAAAATATATGGAGCAAGTTCCGGTGACAAAAACCCAATCAAAGAAGTAGAGCCGTTACTAAACTCCAAACCTTGCCGTTACGTAACTGACAAGTTCTCTATTATTAAGTTGGTAACTAGTAATTGTCTCAGTCGGTGATCCCACGCGGGCACTAAACAGTGCTGGGTAGAAAGCGAACGCGCCCGTATGTTAATGCGAGTGTATGCTCTTCCGTCAGATGTGCAAATATTACATTCGTTTGCGCTTTCCCTTCGCTGCTATCATCTTCAGCACAGCATGCTCATAACTGAAAGTGTACACGTAATATTGCGTCTATGAAATATTTCAAACGTTTCACCATCATTGACAGCCGAAGGGCGTCCACTGCTGGACATAGGCAAACTATTAATAATAATATAATAATATCATTTATTTCTCACCACAAACCAGTATAAATAGTACATTTTGATTTAAATCCATTATACAATTGGGTTGTGGTTCGCTGGTGCCTGTTATAGGTATAAAACCCTTGGTACAGGTCACCAGGGTTCCACTACTTTGACATTAAATAATTAACATTGTACCATAGTTAACATATTATATAAATGTGTGTGTGTGTGTGTGAAAGAGAGAAAGATAGCGTGCATGTGTGAGTGTCAAAGTAAATTAAATAAAATATATCTATTAGGGTTAAACGCATAAAATAGAAGTATGGGTTCTGAGTTATTGCATAATCTCCAAAAGCTCTTCAGTAGCCGCATAAGATTGCTGAAGTAGTCACTTCTGGAGAGCTTTTTTGAAATTGTATCTGTTCAGAGAATGTAGTGACAATATTTTAAGTAGTCTATTATATAGGCAAGGACCAAGAAATACAAAGAATCTATAGCTGAATTTCGTATTAAGTTGTAAGGTCGGTGCAAGCACAGGATTACGGCGAGTATATCTATTGCTAAAATAGGTAAGTGAGTGTTGTTTGAGAGCTACAGCCAGAAACCCAACGATCCTGCGTGGCCTCAGCCGTGGTCGGAGGCTCACCTTCTGGCACCTTGGGCCCCCAACGTCCATCAGATGTTCAAACCACGTGCCCCCCCCCCCCCCCCCGCGCCCCGCCCACTACCACTACTTGTAGCCTGGACCACTTTACTTACTTTAGCAATCTAAATATACTTGATTATAATTGGACTTTTGTATCGTACGAAATAGTAAGGCTAAGATAATAAGAATCAGAAGCAAAGTAAGATATATGGGACAGTTATCTGGGCGGAGCCGCGGTCCGAGGTTCGAGGTCCGGACGCTGGTCGTGTGGTGCTCGGACCTTCACATTTACGAGTAGTGCAGGTGCTCACTCGTGCTTACTCCGGTGGATTACAACCGAGTGAACTGTAAATCACTAGGAAATGTTAAGATTGTCTTAAATACATTAACTAATAAAATTATATGCAATCTAGAGTGGCACATTTATACTCAGCAATATTTAGTCTTTAATTATTATTACTACATATTATAAAGTCCCACGCCGCGTCTGTCTGTCTGTCTGTTCGCGGTTTTCACCAATAGAAAACATTACCCTCCTTTTGACGCAGTCGGGTAGTAAGGCGATTCATGAGGTAGGTTTTAGTATATAATTTGTTAAGTTTTTGTATAAATTGGCTCAAATATGGAGGGCCGGTAGCTATCATTGAAAACGCTGCCTAATCTGTTTGATATATAACATAACAATTTCTGGATCTCTTTATTAGGGGTACATTAAAGTCCGAGATGGCGTATCTTCAGAGGATAACTTGCTATACCCATAATTCTTAATAAAAGATTTATCTACATTTTATATTTGTTATTATTATTTAGTGAAGGTAATCTTTTGTCACCCTTTTATCTGTTTACCAATAAACTGTACAAACTCATCGCCGATGTTTGCCAACGTTGGAGCTCATTATCCAGAAACGATAATAGTATTGACTCCTTGCACATACCTGGATATCTGTCAATATTTAGTTATTGATGTTTGATCTTTAACGATATCGGCACAAATAACCTGATTTTTGGACACTATCTCGCCACGTGTAGTCCTTAATAAGAAATGTACAAACTGTGTGCGTAAAATATTAACTGTGTAAGTGCATAGTAAGTAGGTATGGATGCGATTGTTATAAGCTGATGTTATATCTATATATTTAGATGTGTGAAAGTAAAAAATAACTGCGTCATTTAGTTGCTTTAATTTACTTAAACATATCTATGAAGTCGGTGCCAGCAAGTTTAAGGAACATTTATTTTACGTAGTAAAGCAGTTTGTGGGTTCTAAGTAACGTTCTTAAAATAGAAACCTTGGCTGGCACTCCTAGATATGCATAAGTAAATTAAAGCAACTAAATGACACAGTTATTTTTTACTTTTTAGTGCGTTTTGAGTCGGTTCTATTTTTAGTTTTGTTAAAAATTTTCATTTCTTACTTTTTAGTGATTTATCGCCACGTAACGTATTCGTACTATACTGCCATAGTATATTATATGGCACTAGTAGCCAAAAAGGTACCGATATTTACACAAAAACCGAAATCGCTGCAAGTGTGCCTATAAAATTTGAAGAGTTCCTTCAGTTTTCCTAGGATATCATCATCAGATCCTAACATGATGACTATGCACTATGACTAGAGCAAGCTTCCAATATGGACCATATTGGAAGCTCGCCCTTTCTAATAAAAAAAGAATTATCAAAATCGGACCACTCTGTAAAAAGTTATGCGTGGTCATACATAAAAAAAAAATATACGTGTCGAATTGAGAACCGTCTTCGTTCTTTTTCGTCGATTAAGATGTATTTAGCTTATCCGATTGGAAATTAAAAGGAATTTCTCTTACAAAAGTCGTCAAAGCTTCTTATTCGGCGTTTTCCTTATTCTTTCCTTCTACAGTTGCCCGGGAACAAATGGCTACAAAGAGTTCTACTTACTTCGTCCGTGGTTATTATATTCAAGTAAATTATTGCCTGTCGGATGTTCTCGAATTTTTACTCTTTAAATGTGTCTACTAAAAAGTATGTCTAATCTATCACTAACAGAACAATAATAGCAAGGTGTCATTCGGTTTGGAATATAGCTCCAAATGATGTAAATTTAGATTCAAAAAAGCAAAAAGCAATCACCGCTCGTAAAATAAAATTGGGTATTCATTGTTTTATCTTGTTGTGGTCACTAAACATCTAGTGAGGTCACAATCAAAAGTTGAATTTTCCCTAAATAAGAGAAAAGATGGCAAGGGCATCAGTGACGTCACGGCTAGGGAAAGTAATTACGCCTCGTCCGCGCCTACGACCCGTTGAAAGCGATTCTCAACTGGACCGCTCAAATATGGCCAACTTGTTTGATCGGTCGCTTTTATTGCTCGATCTCTATGAAATTAATAGCTTTTATTAATTTAACTTTCGTTTTAGAAAAGTGTGGTAGAGTGAGACCACACCTAAACGGCATTGGTTCAAAGCTCCCTGTGACCTATCAATCTATGCCTATCGATCTAGGGCATTTCGAAGGTATTGTATTCCTGTATACAGGCCTTGGTCTAGCCTATTTGGTTTCGATCACGAGGTCCTGGGTTCGAAACCAGAGGCAGATCACGGTGTCATTCTGAGATTTTCATTCTTCTATGAAATTTTTAGTTTGTTCCGAGCCCAGAGTCGAGAAGTTGGTGGTGTTACAGCCCCGTGCCTCGGAGAGCATGTTAAGCCGTGCCCCTCGGTCCCGGTCACTATTATCAACATCTGATAAGTAGTCACCACCCAGACATAGACCAATTTAGAAAATCTTGATCGGCCCTGTCGGAAATCGAACCCGAGACCTCCGTCCACTGCGCACATCACTGCGCCATGGAGGCCTACATTTCATGTACGTAATACGTATAGGCATAGGCATTCACTAAATATGCCGCAGGTATATGATATAAAAAGCAGGTAAAACTCAAAAATACCTTACAGGTACGACTTGATAACATAATTCGCGGTATTTCTCACTTCGGGTCGATTTCGTAACCGATTTGAGTACATTCATCGTAGCGCCGATTTCACACTGCCCAGTGTGATGAATTTGAGCTTCCATCCAAATTACGATATAGCTTCTTACGTTTCTTGTATGAAATGTTATACTTGAAGGTCATCTAGTCAGCGGCCTATTGACCAATCGTTCAAAATTCTTTTAAAAATAATCTAATAGTCACAGATAGTTCATCTAGTGTGGTGATAAAGGTGTGTTTTTAATTTTGTTTAAGTTCCTAATTCAAATTGAACAGTTGAATTTCTTGCCTAAACATAGGTTTAGAGTCGGTGGTAGTGTCACTACAAATAGATGTTGACGTTTCAAAAATACGCCATCACGCCATGAAGCTTTAAAGTCCCTAAATAAAGCTCTCGAAGCATATATATCATTTTTGAAAAAAATAAAATTGCACGACAACAAATCTGACGCGGGAGGGGGGATGTTAAGCCGCAGTGATGTACACCTAGTGGGGGATCGACGAACACTGCGCTTTCCGGCACGGGGCTGCCATTCTAGCACCTTAGGCCCCCAACGTTCATCAACCCTTCGAAACACGTGCCCCGTCTTTTGCCACTTCAGTTCTGCTACTCGCTGAGCTATGTCGGCTACTTTGGTTCTTCTGCGGATCTCCTCATATCTGATTGGATCACGCAGAGAACCTCCAAGGCATGACTATGACCCTTTTTATAATGACCGCAGAACGCTATTTCACATGTTTTGTTAATAATTCTATAATCTATATATGTGCCTTAGATGTGAAACAAGGTTTACCTGTTAGTAAATGCCTTCGTGGTGCCCATTCATGGGATATTGTGGCCTTTCGAAAGCTTAAAGCGGAGCATATTTCAAGCGCTATTCACATAGGTGCTTGTGCAATAACTTGGGCATTACTTACGTTTCTGTAACTACTCGCATATTTCGCACAAAAAGTTTAGCTTCACTACACTCCAGCTGGAAGTGCATTGTCGCATAACTTTATTGTGGGATTCTTATCAATATAATGGCGTAATAAAAACAACATTTTTTTAGTTGTTATCAATTTTAAGTATTTTTCTGGCACATATTTGTAAAAGTTTACTGGTTAAAGTGAGATAGTAATTTTTAGGTATGATTGCAACTGCCCGGCTAGCTCAGTCGGTAGAGCATGAGACTCTTAATCTCAGGGTCATGGGTTCGTGCCCCACGTTGGGCGTTAATAGCTTTTATTTTATTAACTTGTATGTTCTTTTTATATGTTTAGTATATAAGCCATAAATTTAAATCTATAAAATTTGAATAGATTAATGCAAATTCTGACTAGGTCACTTTTATCAGCAGTTCAAAGTTTAAATATACCAGTATGCCTCGCAATATTTTATTTTCATATTCAGTTTAGTTCATTTTAAAAATAGTCATGTTTTAGCTTGTAAATTGTGACTATTTTGCACTGCCTGCCGCACCCGCTGAATCCTGCGCTAGGCGCAACTAGGATACGGAAAGAGAGCATGGACCCTAACCATCATACCGGTATCAAGGACTTGGCGTCGCACCTTCGAACTACGGAGCATTGGTTTTTCGTATTTTTACTCAGCAGTCGATTTCAATTTACACCCGTATGATATATTATTATCACTAACATAAATAAATAGTTTATTTTTAGTTTTAAGACTTGACCTAAACAAACAAGTAAATATAACAAAAAATAAATAATCCATGAACGTAATGAATGGACGTTGTTAGCAGCAGTCGGCTGCAGCCTTGCTCTGCGTCTCTCAATGCGCTCATTGCACAGATTCTGGTTTTATCATCAGCACCGCTACGACAGGCTGCCTACCGCTGCCTATCGCTGTGTTTTACTAACGTTTTATATATACTTTCAATTAATTAATCACAATATTAAACATACATTAACTTATGTGTTAAATTATGTAAATAAAATTAAACAGTTAAAATTGAAATATTATTATCTTAACTTAATTTATTATTATCTTACTAATTTATTATTGCTATTTTAATTGTATTTTTTGTAATAGTTTTTAAATTAATTTTTTTTGTATATGGGTTATTAGTTATTACTATGCCTGAAATAAAGATTATAATGATTGATGATGAATTTGACGTTTCAAAAGTGCCTGTAAAGTGGGCCTATTTGAAATAAACAATTAACGATGTTAAATACTTCAACGGAGAACTATAGTAAGGTTCTATCAAAAAGTGTTACCCTGTACGTACGTGTACTCGATAGAACAATAACAAATAAGCATAACCCTTCCATGAGCGAGAAGCAATAATAATAATAATTAACCGGAATAATTATAAATGCTACGCTTGTACACGCTGAAGAGTAAAAGCAGTCATTTGCAAAATTTCCATTGTTGAAACGCTTTTTACGAAACGTTAATTAATATCGTTACGGAGATTAGCGTTTGTTAACTCCATACAAAATACTTAAATGTTCAACTGATATATACAATTCTAAACTGTAAATTTACAGTCTGCAAAGTTGAAAATAGTTCGACATGTAAATTAGGGCTACCACTTTCTGTTTCCAACAAAAAATACCTAAGTTTTGTTTTTATTTACAAGATATTTATTAAAATAAACTACATAATTAGAGCTAGGTAATTTTTTTTTAATATTTGTAACATGAAGTATTAAAAGTAGAGTCGCTACAAATTGTGTACACTAATCTTATTTGCAATTTGAATTAAATTATAGTCTACAATTCCAAATTTCAAAATTAAAATTCATGAAACATATTTTTCTATTAAATATTGGAAAAATAAAGGGTACCCTTCTTGGACACTGTTCGGTGAAAAAATATATTTTGCCTAACGTCAATTTATATTCTAATTAAAATTTGATAACTATGAAAAATAAAAAAGCAAGCGTTACTTTTTTTAAGTTCAGTATTCGTCATTGATTCAATTCGAGCAGAATTTTAAGTTTTAGCGACATCGAATAACATAGTATCATTTGAAATATTTTGCAAGCGAAGTAACAGTCATAAATACGACGAAATATTTGGCCAGCCCTCGCTCACAACTATACGTGAAACAATCAACTATACAAGAAGTATTTATTTATTGTTCTGCGAAAGTTTCAACTAGACCTTGATAAAATCTAGACCACGAAATCTCATGAGTATTCATTAAAATTATTAGAAAAATTCGTCGGACTCGGACCCTGTTCTGCATTTTTCTCTCTGCTATACCGGCACCCGCACTGTGACTCCATGGAATGCTAAGATATTCGTCTCTCGGATCTCTAGATACTTAGTCTATAGTTTGCGGGGCTAAGGTACCTCAGTTTAGTATCGTAGTATCAAGAACTAGAACTGTCAATGTCAGCACAGTTCGCATATGAGTGGCGGGGTCAGTGACCGCTCCACTGAAGGCGGTTTCACTTTCGATGCGCATCTCGACGGAATGCCGGCTAATGCTAATTAGCGCTGATCAATATTTGCTTTTCTAAAAGCCGGTTAGAGGAAAGTTTTGAAATTTGATATCGGAATACGATTATATGCGTATCTTACTTCTGTTGTCATTTACACTAACACTAGCGGCTGACAGCGACTTCGTCCGCGTGGACTTTAAATAAAAGAGATCACGAAAATAAAAATAACTTATTATATTACATTAGCCCTCAAAGATGAATAATTTTCATTGTTTTTTCCACATCTTCCACTGATTCTTCGCTCCTATTGGTTGCAGCTTGATGTTAAGTTAGCCTAAAGCCTTCCTTGATAAATGGACTATCTAACACTAAAATATTTTTTCAATTAGAACCAGTAATTCCTGAGATTATCGTGTTCAAACAAAGAAACTCTCCAGCTTTATAATACATATTAGTATAGCTACGAATGCGAAAGTATTTGTTTGTTATGTACCTATTTCCGGTTTAACTGTTGCACCGATTGTTACGTATAACATTGATTAATTAAATCTTTTCATACTCAGAATAGATACCTTCTTATCCAAAAATCAAACTGTTTACGCGGAACCATTAAAAAACCCTAACCCTTCTTGAGAACATCCCAAATGTCGCCTCGTAGATGTTACAAGAATAAAAACACTGGGTATGTCTTGAAGGTATACTCTGCAATCTTGAAGCTAATGTTCTAATGTTTCCCTAAACCTAAGGTTGCATACAAGAAATCGCTGCTAAGCGATATAGCCGCCTTTTTTCGGAAATTTGTGCGTTCAATCAAACAAAACATCTTTAAACTGTTATACCTACGAGTAGATAAATCGACATCGATTTCTTCTTATTTGACTTAATTTGCGGACGCCAACGTTTAGTACAGTCCAATTAAACTGTTCGTTTTTATATTCTAAATTGCTGTTAATTATCACTCATATTGTTTATATAATTGTTTCGTTCTAAAATACAAACAAATTACGCAATAAAAAATGTAAAAAATCTATTGGTTTTTTGAAACGTTACCAAATTGTTTACACAATGGGATTTTAGATTGAGGAAGTAGGTAGGGTAGGTACCTAATACAACAATGCATTCGTAACTTAGAGAGGGAAAATATCAATGGTATTTAACACAGTGTGATATTTAAGAAACAGTATAGATTTATTGTTGTTTGTTTGTTGGAAGAAAAAGATTTTTTGATTAAGCCGATATCAGAGTATTAGAATTTCCCGCGCTCGAAGTAGCCGATAACATCTAGTACATAATATGTTATTGACTAATTAGTGATATCCAAGCTTTGTATTATGTCACGGAGTGGTACTGGTCAGGCGAGTGCGATGAAAGTGCAGACCGATGACTAGCCATTACATCAGATATTACAGGTTTTGTATCTGAGGTCACTGCCTACTTACTATATTTTGTTGTCGACCTACACTCGGGAAGGTCTATACAAGATGCAAATTACTTTACCTTTCTTCGGAAAGTTTTCCTTTGGAATCCGTAATCAGTGTGCAAAATTCTATTTCATCCTTCTACGCTAGAAGGAATTGAAGTTTAAAACGAGTGCAAACTTGTTTGCATGCCCTTATCAAATTAGGCGTAGTTTCTTATAACGTATAGTCGAGCCAACGAAACGAAAGAAAAAAATGAATTGTTCTTAAAAAACTTGACAACATTTTTGCTTACGAGAGCTACGGACAGAGTTATTACTCGTCCCCTTTCGCTTATCGATCATTTCTTTACGTTTCTTCTATTGATGCTTTAACTATTTAACGTTTTATGAATTCGTTACTTCATTAACAAAATTTACAATTAAAAACGAAACTTATATCTCACTATTTTATGCTCAATATGAACGAATGAATGAATGAATGTGTTAATATTTCAATGCAGGTTGACAGGTGAATAGTAAGTGATTCAGTACCGATCGTGTTTCTGACACAGCCTTGACCAGCTGTTTGTTTATTGTTGTTCGTATTGTTGCAGGTCGTCCAGCTGATCGCCACGAGGAACAAGCGCCGACCTCGGGCATCGCTTCAACAAGGTAAATATACCAAGTATTGTTATTGTTCTAATAAATTGCCGAGGCGAAGTCAAGTTAAAAAGTTGTTACAAATGACTCTACCACATAAAAAATATATTATTTAATAACAATTTCAAAATCCTGATAGGTAACAGTAACCATTACTTTTAAATACGAACAGTCCTAGATCGATTTACGTTCTTATAAAAATTGTATAAATCTCAAGTGTACCTAGGTAGCATTAAAATATAATTACTGTTCAAGAATTCAACTGAAAATTATCGCCGTTCATCTTTTTAAATTTAAAATAATAATATCATGTTCTTCCGTTTAAATTAAGTTCAAATAACCTCACAACCAAATCATTATGTTTTTAATATCTGCATGATACAAAGTTGTTGAGTTGACGCAGTGAAGCGCGTCGCATTTCAAAGAAAGGTTAAACATTGTTGACGAAAGGGTTCCTTGTGACACCAACACAGCGTAATTACCTTATTGTGATGACCTCTGCGCAGCCGTGCGCACAATATAGCCTTGCTGGCGACTCTCAGCATTCCGTCCAGCCGAAAAAAGTAATCATAAAAATACTTAATTGTACAAGCTATAGAGTAGGTTTTTTATTTTTTGGAAGTGTAAGGGCCTACGCACAATCAGATGTTCTAAATTCTGTTTGAGTTGTATGTAGTATGAGTAGTAACGTTACTACTTAGCTTAACTACTACTAACTTAAGAGTGTTTTTAGAGCTTAATCATTTGTATGGTAGGTACTCATTGAATTGAAATATATTATAAAAAAAGTTTTGTGAAATTTCCATATTATTGCAATTTAAAATTGCTTTTTTTTCTATATCTTTGTAGAGGTAGCTATGTATATTCAATGTACATGACATACGATCCTAGTAAATGTAACAACACATAAATGGTACAGAGTGTTATCGTGCTCACCGCAAAAGAAAGGCATGTAAACTAGTACGAGCGTTACGTTATGTGCGGTTACGACATCTTACATCAATCATATCATATCATTCACTGTGACACTTTTCCTTACTGGCAATCATAATCGAAAATTATATGAATGGATATCTTTTATACCAAATGGAAATGATTGGCTAGAGTAACGGTGGAAAGCAATGATGAAGTCTAAATGTGTCTCATCTTCATCACTATTAGACTATGAATGGGCCACTAGAAGACCCGGCTTCTCTCCTCATAGGACAGGGGATATATAGCTTAGATCTAACACGCAACTTTGGTCTAACCAACTGTTAGAGTTAAAATGTTTCATTTGTGACGATCACTATCTAGACCATGATGATAGTGACCGGGCAGCTTAATGTGCTTGCACATCAGGCATGGTATGGTATAGCCTGGCAAATTTCCTAACTGCGGGCTGAGTTTGCTTTTGTTTGTGTTAGCCCGACCTAGATTTCGAACTCAGTATCTAAACCTTATGGTCACTTGTCAGTAATTAAGACGACTAAGGCCTGTGTGCACCAAGATTTCGGTTATCATAACCAACGGTTAACATAACTTTACTATAAATTTACTGGTCACGAACAACCTGTACGCCGGTTAAGTACGTAAGCTCGGTTAAAATAACCGCCCGGTTTACGTCCTTAACCGGCGTACAGGTTGTCGTGAACAGTAAATTTTACGTTTAGCTTATGTTAACCGTTGGTTATGATTACCGAAATCTTGGTGCACACAGGCCTTAGTATATCACTTAGTATATCTGGCTAAGAGGAAGGAGAAGAAGAGGAGGAGGAGAGGAAAGAAAGGAACGACGTTAGAACTTAACATCCGTTACTTACGGAATACTCAACTTGTTTTACAGAATTAGTATAGACTTGGCTCAAGTTTTTTGTTGAGAGCTTAACATCGTCATTTGAAGGTCGCCATTAACAAATGCTGTAGATTATTCATATGTTCTAGGTTGGCAGGTATGTAGTGTTCTCAATTTTAATTGTTCTCTTGATAGGCTCCGATCTAAATACTATTGCTTAGGCGTGAGAGTCTGCATATAGTACCTAACAATGTAACTTACTATAATCTTATTGAGTTAGTAATAAAGGCGATATTTCCATAGCAGATGATTTGTACCATTCACGCTATGGGAACCACATTGTATGGTGGTATTGTACCATAGTTCTTGTGTCGCAGTACGTAACTCGTATGGGAAATATGCTATCGGTTTCATAATATTACAATTAAAATTTGATTCTGTATTTAACAGTTTTTGTGTGTAGAACAATACGTGTGTTTTTGTAGAGCCAATGTTACACGTATTGATAAATCATAATACAACTGTAGGATTTTATCATAAGTGAAAAAAATGTGTACAAGAGGTAGCGATCTAAAAGTGGCACAACCAATAAGAATACCTAATGTAGTTTTTCTCAGAGTGTAACATTCCTCTTCTCTACATCCGATGTTAATAAGATGCTGTTCATTAAACTATTAGATATTTATCCTAGCTGGGGTGTACTTCATAGACGCAAGAATGCATTGCATACCCTGAGAAATCATTACGAATCTGTATTGATAAATATTATGAAGAAATATATAGGTACATAACAATAAGAAACAAATTTAAACGATGATCCTATATAAGTTTTAAATTCTGTTGTGGTGATCATTGCCCTTCTATTGAAATAGAAATTACGTTTTCGATTTCTACGTATAGTCACAAATTATATAATGTTAGTTACTATAACATGCCTACCCTGGTCAAGAACTTTGTGCACGCCACAGTATCATAGCATACTCGTATAAATCTATGGCCACACTGATGCAGCCACGGTTGCATTCGAACTTCCGTTAGGTATAGGTAGGTACGAGTACATACGTGGCATCCTGCATAATACAGTAGAATTTGAAACAGAATAAGAGGTTTCGAAGCAGCGTTGTGCGCATAATTTCCTTATCCCCTGTCGTATAAGATGTGAGGTCTGGTCCGGATAAACTGAC
Source organism: Mycalesis mineus (assembly GCA_034621355.1). NCBI lineage: Eukaryota > Metazoa > Arthropoda > Insecta > Lepidoptera > Nymphalidae > Mycalesis > Mycalesis mineus. The sequence continues at coordinate 828,252 of CM067881.1, forward strand.
ATTTAAAAATGTCAAAGTGTGTAATAAAACCACGTAACCGACAGGACGTGGGTAGATATGCTGTAGACATAACTACTAAATGAATCAATATTTGTCTCACTACATAAAAACTGGCCAAGTGCGACTCGTTCTCTCACAGTAAGGGTTCTTTATCATCGTATAACAATTAGTACTAGATTAATGTATCTCTTGAAGTACTCTTTACTAATGTATCTCTCCTTGTAGGAGAGAGGATATGGAACGTAGACCCACGGCTTCAGTCCGGGTTGGCGAGCTTAGGGTGATATATTTCATTTATTAACATTCACTAGCAGATGCTGATGATAGTGACGGGGGTGTAACAGCACTAACTTTCCGACTCCGGGCTTGGTGTGTACTAAAAATTTTATAGAAGAATGAAAACTTCAGTATTAAATAGTTAACAGACAATACACCTTTAATTAGCAGGTATCGTGGTCTATGCTCCAAATCAGCAGGAGAAGATGAACAAACAGATCGCAGATACCTGTTGTAGGCCATTAAAATATACCTACTAAGAATTATGATAGTACCCTTTGGTCACGGAACCCTAAAATCTGTGTTAGTCAAAGAATCTCAAACTAAGTGCGCATTATTACCACTGACAGGAAACAATCAACACAAAATCATCAAGGTGAACTGCACACGCATTCCACACAAGTGGCTTTAGTCGTAATCGCGATACATTTAACTAGGAATTACAACTATTTGTGTCTAACAAATTGTACTACATCGCTGCTTCCATTATTATACCTATTACTGATTTATGTTCAACGGAATTTATAGCTCTGTGATTAGCGTGCGGAAAAATACTATAATATAAATCGATTCAACATCACCATTATCAGCCTATAAATAGCCCACAGCCAGACCCACCAAACTGCTCCAATGCGAATTGGCGGGCTTAGGTGATCAATTTCATTTATTAACAATCACTTATCAGACGCTGACGATGGCGACCGGCAACGGGACTGACGGCTTAACGTGCTCTCCGAGGCACGGGGGTAAAACACCATCACCAAATAAAATTATTATTTGTATCTAACAACAAACAAATACAAACTCCACTTGATTAATATTCATTTCAAATACGAAAAAATTATCCCAAATCACGTCCATACGATGGCGCGACATTATCGTACGCAATTAGGCGTGTTGCAACTTCAGAGCGGATTTGAAGTTTGGCGCGAAATGTGCCAATAATAAGACAAAGTTAATCAAGGAAAGATAGTCTGTAGCAAAACTTAATTTTATATGATAACACATCTTTCTCACGATGGGTAGCAATGCGCAAGCATTTGACAACGTAAACACAAATAAAAAGAAAATGGAACGCATAAGTAATATTATAACAAGTAGAGCCAAACAAACGCAGGCATTCCAAAGAGTTGATACGATTGAGACTTGCGGCTCTGCGGCACCGCGGCACCGCGGCTGTGTCAGACAACGAGGCGAGATGCACTCCGCGATAGCGCGCACACATTTGCGACTTTTTGTGGTGTCGCATCCCAGACAAGTGTCTTAGTGTTTTGATTGCATTTATTTAAACGTCTGTTCCTGTTTATCTCTGCGTCATTCATATAAATTTAAATTTATTTTTTAAGTCGGTTTAAACTTTATGACATTATGTACATTGCTTTTACAATGTACCTAAGATTGTACTGAAACGAGTCGATAAGAAACTCGGATGTTGTTCTTTTTTTGTTGTTTCTTTATCACTCAATATGTTTTTAAATGATTCATTATCTACTACTACACTAGGACTTAACCTAGACTAGCTTACGAAGAAATATTCTAAGATATTTCGTAAACCAATATAAAACCATGAATAGTAAAGATCATGTATGATCATCTGAACATCATTTTTATTTATCTGTTCGTACGATATGTATTCGTATCGATCTGCATTTGATATTTCATTGCTTTTAATTTTTGATCTTTTGAATAATATATCCAACGATTCAATGGTCTTTTAATCTAAGCGGGTTCAGAGAAAACAGTAGCTCAAATTATTAATTTTGCAGATTTTATACGTAAATTTAAGCAAAAATTAATATTATTTCTTAATGTTTGCATGTAGCGATATTGTCCATCATCCTCCGTACCAGCGACCGACACTGTAACATTTTGTCTAGCTACATGTCGCTAGGGCTCATATATCCCTAAGCTCCTGGAATCGGTCAGACATTGAAGCGAGTTAAATACTCATTGAAGATCCACAAATTGATATAGAGCACATTTGCGATTGCGCTGCGCAGGCACTTGGCGCACTTTTGATTTGTTTTTTTCAAAGTTTGCGCTTATGTTTAGCGTAAATCTTATTTTATCTGGAGTGCCATCTCTATAATCTGTGTAGGGCTGTCAATCCATGGTTCGTTGATTATTTTTACTGAGGCAGAGATGTATATTACGATCCAATACGGTGTTAAAGAAATGTATAAATATAACGTAATATATATTAAAAAAAAACAGTACTTTTAAAATTCTTCGTTGCTCAAATTCATTTTATTCAATTCAAGTACTATTTATATATTTTTTGCTTATTTTCGTCGCCAAGCATCTTCTTCAATTTCAAGATTGAACTTGGTTGACGGTAAAATTAAAAGAAAATGATATATTTAAAACAAGAGTGAGAAGGCATTTTCTAAGCAAGCGCGTCCCACCATAGACCACATGTACACATACCATCAGATGAGATCGTGGTCAAACGCGAGCTTACTTCATATTATAAAAAATGACCAACTGTTATGGTATGGGTTGAGGAATATCGTATTGTAAGACTTGTCACTTGCATGGGTAGCAAATTATTGCTCTTTTATAGTTATATCTGAGAAACTTTGGTATTTAAAATCTCGTGGAGGCAGCCCTAGCCTCATAGTAGCGAACATTATAAACGACGCGACGCGATGTCACAATCTCTTGTGGAATTCATTAAGAGCCGGTGTTGTTATGAATTTCTTTCTTGTTACAGTTTATTATGTTTATTAATAAGTCTCGTGTGGTCTAAGTACTGAGCAAATCGCCATAAGCTGATGATGTCCTCTTTGAAGTGTCCGTCAAAGACCACACTTGGGATTTAAAGTTTTTTCTTAAAAAATCCGGTTGCACAACTCGCAGAACAACTAAACACTACTGTTGCACTGACAGGCATAACGATGCTTTGGCTTGGCCGTTTCGCGTCAAGATCTTTATACGATTAGCTTTTTACAGATTTTGATACCATTTCGGCCTTTGTCCATAACCAAGCTGTTCTCAGGAGCTGGAAGACATACTGTATGATGCATCCTACGCACGGAGATAAAAATTTTTTTATTTGCTCCAATATGGGATAATGAACATAGTTATATTTCTTAATATTTGCTCCGACATATTTTGCCATTTCGGCAATTTATAACTATAAGGAACTATACTATTGAAACTTCGCAAGTAAATGTATTTAGTGAACCGCTTTAGGTAAGAATTCTACATAAAAATAGAAAAACTAAACAAAAAATTTTGGTGGGTTCTTCAAGCTTAGAACTGAAACTCGAAATGTTTTTAATCATCAAACCTATACGTGTGGGACATCTATGGATAGGTCTTAAATCGCTATGCGCTTTTGTTTTGTACCGTCAGCCCGCGTACCGTAATCTCTAACATCGAGCGTCTAATTGATAGCCGCGGCCAGTGTCAGGGCGGCAGGACACCTTGCGAGCCTGGCACAGCCGCTGCATCTGGCTAACATTCCACTGCGCTATGTATCTCATATTGTTATGCGCTTTTGTTTTGTACCGTCAGCCCGCGTACCGTAATCTCTAACATCGAGCGTCTAATTGATAGCCGCGGCCAGTGTCAGGGCGGCAGGACACCTTGCGAGCCTGGCACAGCCGCTGCATCTGGCTAACATTCCACTGCGCTATGTATCTCACATTGTTATGCGCTTTTGTTTTGTACCGTCAGCCCGCGTATCGTAATCTCTAACATCGAGCGTCTAATTGATAGCCGCGGCCAGTGTCAGGGCGGCAGGACACCTTGCGAGCCTGGCACAGCCGCTACATCTGGCTAACATTCCACTGCGCTATGTATCTCATATTGTTATGCGCTTTTGTTTTGTACCGTCAGCCCGCGTATCGTAATCTCTAACATCGAGCGTCTAATTGATAGCCGCGGCCAGTGTCAGGGCGGCAGGACACCTTGCGAGCCTGGCACAGCCGCTGCATCTGGCTAACATTCCACTGCGCTATGTATCTCACATTGTTATGCGCTTTTGTTTTGTACCGTCATCCCGCGTATCGTAATCTCTAACATCGAGCGTCTAATTGATAGCCGCGGCCAGTGTCAGGGCGGCAGGACACCTTGCGAGCCTGGCACAGCCGCTGCATCTGGCTAACATTCCACTGCGCTATGTATCTCACATTGTTATGCGCTTTTGTTTTGTACCGTCAGCCCGCGTATCGTAATCTCTAACATCAAGCGTCTAATTGATAGCCGCGGCCAGTGTCAGGGCGGCAGGACACCTTGCGAGCCTGGCACAGCCGCTGCATCTGGCTAACATTCCACTGCGCTATGTATCTCACATTGTTATGACGTTAGGAGTGCAAAAATATGTTTTTAGGTTTCCGTTGCCAAATGGCAATCATCATTAGGTATCAGACTTCTTTCCTATGGTGATGATGATGATGTATGATGAAGCTTAGATAGTAGGTACAGTGATAATGCTTATACTCTTGTAACGGTCACTGTCAGATGTTAATAGGGTAGATGACTCCAAAATTTTTATTACTTTATTATACTTTTATTAATTTAATATAGAGTAAAAATAACAACGTACCTACGGTGAAAATAGAAGTATAAACTGACTAAGTTATAAACACTTTTATTTTGGGTAGGAGTCTTAAATTGAACGTCACGCTGTTGTAAGGCTATCTCTGTCTTCTAACTCGTAAACTTAAAAGTCTTATAACTTTTTTTTATTTGACAGTGTTTTTTATTTAATCAACCATTTACAACGCCAGTATTCTGATATCAGTTCTCTACCTTGTCGTGCCTGGAATTAACAGACTAGGCACCGTGCTTTCTGTGGCACCACCGACATCTCATAGAAAGGAGAGCCAGTACTCTAACAGAGCACCTCGGCAGCCACATTTGTTAACTTCTGGACCAACGAGGAATTTTTAACGTCAAAGAAGATGGTTCAATTCATATATCCGTATAATTACTTAATCGTATATCAGCGTACAGCGACGAAACAATGTTGGTCGGTATCCTAGCCCACGAGCGCTCACGGGGCGCGGGTGTGGTCTGCGAACAATGGGCACAATCTAACATCACCCTATTGTCTAAGGAAGTCCTCCCTACGGACATTCAGGGCTAGATTAAAGGCTAGCCTAGCTGCGAGGCTTAACGTCTGAAAGTCAGCATTTCTGCCATTGACGTAACATGAATGTTTATAATTTGATGACTATCACAATGACAAAAATTATTTGACCTGCTTATTTTTTAATAATCAAAAACCAAACATTTTTCCTTCATATTTTCTGACTTCATAATTGAAATTGAAAATTCCATTTCTTTACTATTTAAACAAGAGCCTATACATGGTATATTTATAAATTGGTATAGCAGTTATGTGCTAGTTAAGATAGCTCACAATATTTTAGGCTGCAAATCTGTAATGGTTCCAAACGCGCCCAAGCTGTACTGATTCAAAATAACTACTTTCTAAACAGAATATAACTCCAAGTCCAAAGTAACACATCCAAACGCGAAACTGAGTGACTGTTGAATAATATAAGAATGATGAGGGTGACGTAACGATATGTATAATTATATCAATTACGAATAGAAGTTACGTTTAATTCGATAATTGCAGGAAAGAGGCGCGACCGTTCCGTTACGTGCTCTTCCGGGGCCGTTCAGAGCACGTCCTTACGCTCTGCTATTAACCTATTTTTAATGACCTACTACTAGGCCACTGCTGTTTGCTTGACTGCAACCCTCCCCTACCAGGTGTGTTAACAATCTCCCAATATGTGAACTGGCGACATGAAATAAGTCGCAAGAGGTCGTTAACCGGCTTAAGATAGTTGTATTTGAAAGTTTCTACAAAAGGCCTATGTGTTGTTACTACAGCTGACACGTGGATTTAAAATCTCAAACTGGGCACCTAACCCGGGACCTCCCACTTGTAAGACAATGACCTGTACGTTTCCGGGAGTCGGCCCTCAACAGTGCGCGTATACAAGCCGGGCCCGCGGCGCCGCGCCATTGTCCGCGCTGTATGCGGTATTGTTAATATTTTCGCCACTTCTAATGTAATGGGCCATTCAAACGCGTTGTTGTGCTGGTATTATGTGCCGAGTGCACGTTGTTAGATGATACATATCGCGATGCCTTGTTCTATTGATGACCCCCAGCGCATTTCGTATGCTTCACTTTATGATAGAAATCCCCAATGCCTAGCTCCGTTCAAACAGATATATTAGGTATTTATTCCGTAAATTATTTGTAATCGCTAGTAAATTAATGTTAACATTATTTTTTTTTTATAATTTTTGTAATTTCTTCGGAGATACCTGCCTTCCAGGGGGAGAAGACGGGTTATGAGGAACTTTACCACTAAAATCACCTCGGTGGCTGCCGTCAGTACAAATTGAGAGTCACCGGGACCTCAGTGAACTCGCTGATGCCTCCATTGCAGTCTTGCACAGTGCTCGTCTAGGGGTCACGAATACCCCAATAATAAAAAGTATATACAGTAGCTTGTGCCACTACAAGCTGTTATCTTCCGGGGGTCTAGCAAGTAATTGTCTCTAAGCAGCCAGAGCCCGCACTCTGACCGCTAGCGACTCCGAAGTCTTTCATTGACGTGAATGAAGTAGGTACCTAATGATGGTCGTAAACATGATTTTAAAGCTATTTAGTTTTAGGTTTATACTAATACTTTTAGCAATCGGTTCAGGATTACAACCGTGAATGAAAAAGTAAGTCCATCCATCTATACATTAACTTTTGTATTTACAATATTAGGATGGACATTGTCATAAGCTATCACAAGTTGTCAAGGCTAGTAAGCGATACAGCTTGTTCTATTTTGTATTCTGTGGTTAAAGTAGCGTTTAACACTTGCAACTGAACTAGCGCTATACAGTCCCGGGCGGCGCGGCGGCCTGTTATTATCTGTCATCAATCGGAATTTTCATCTTGTATAGAATCATCGCATGACTTTATTTAATACAACCTTCACACTTGCGTTTCATCCGGTCCGTCGCATTCGAGCCTGCTCTGGCAGAACTCTTCGCTCGCTCAAGTACCCCCGGAGACCCCGCTGCTGCCCCATTATGGTGGCTACGACAATTACTTCATCAGAAAAAAACAAGAAATTAACCTTTATTTTAACAATATTTGAAATTAGAGAAAATGGAAAAGTAGGGGTACATACGCTAATTTCGTCGCGAAAATTATACCCTTTTTTTTTTTTTTTTTTTTTTATCGCTGGGAAATGCGTTTACGCATCCCTTCCGCTGGAATGAATTTCCGGAAGGGTATGTGGGACTCCCCGGCTATGCCGTAATACCCACTAAAACCCAGCGGACACGTCTGCGTCTTTAGGTGGTACGCCACGGGATCGAATACTCATTCTACAATGACGTACCGACGTTTATCAGCAACTTAATTACTGAGGAAGAAGGTGCGCATAGCGACGCCTCCTTCTGCCCTGCCTTTGTCTTCGATTGAGAGGAGCATCTGGATCCGCTTCTCTCGCCCTCTCATCAGCCTCCTTGAGAGCCATCACCGACTCGCAGAAAGATACAGCGGCCGTCCAGCACGCCTCGCTATTGATCATAGCGTTCACTACGCTTGGCAGCGAGACGTCGTCCGTCAGAATGGCCGCAAAGGAGTGCCTCTGCGGCTCCCAAGCTGCGCACTCCACCAGCGTATGATGAGCTGTATCTTCTACGGCCCCACATTGCTGACAGGCTGGTGTCAGCTCCCTACCTATCCGGTGCAGATATTTGCCGAAACAACCATGACCTGACAACACCTGCGCCAGATGGAACGACAAAGAGCCATGCTTACGTTTCAGCCACTTCCGCAGGTGAGGACGTATTGATTCCACAGTCCAGCTGCCTGCAGTCGGAGACTCTAGGTCCTCCTTCCACCTATCAATTAGGGCGGCTTCTGCAAGAGCCCTGATTCTCCCAATGTGTCCCACTGCTGGCGACTCGCCCCGGGCCCTTATTTCCGCGCGGTAACGGTATACCTCCGCAAGAGTTTCGGCTTGTAGTTCCCAAGGGGGATCACCAGCCAGCAACGTTGCCGCCGTCCATGATACAGTACGGTACGCCCGAATTGCTCGCACGGCTATGATTCGTTGAGGCCTGCGCAATAGTGCCTTGTTATCGGAAGTCATAGCATGTACCCATATGGGCGCACCGTACAATGCCATGCTCCTCACAATTCCTGCGTAGAGTCGCCTACAGGTAGATTCTGGTCCACCGATATTTGGCAGAAGTCTGCCAAGAGCGGTGGCAGTATTAACCAACTTGGGGCCGAGCTGTTTAAAATGTGCTTTAAAACCCCAGCGTCCGTCCAAAATAAGTCCCAAATATTTCATGTTGGCCTTTAATTCTACGACTGTACCCTGAATGGAAATATGTGCATTCCGAGGCGGACCTCTACGCGGACCGTGGAACAATATGGCCTCAGTTTTTGATAAAGAGACCCTCAAGCCCAACATCTGAATTCTATCCACGACCATGGAGGTGCCAATCTCCGCCAGGCGAGCAGCTTCATCAAAATTCCGCCCACGGGCTGTCACGAGGGTGTCATCTGCGTAACAAATGATTTTCATTCCCGGAAGCAATTGGCTCCGCAGAAGCCAGTCGTAGCCAATGTTCCAGAGAATTGGGCCTAATACCGATCCTTGTGGAACTCCACTGTGCACAAAGCTCTGGTGCAAATGCCCATCACGACCCTCCCACATAATTTGTCTTTCCTGTAGGTATGCCTTCAACAATCTGTTGAGATAGGCTGGCACTCTATGATATTGAAGAGCTTCCAGTAGAGTTTCAAAAGGCAGACTATTGAAGGCATTGGCAATATCTAAGGAAACAGCCAGAACTACCTGCCCTCGTTCCACCGCTTCAAGGCTTTTCAGAGTATTAAGGGCATCCAAGGTAGACCGGCCTGCCCTAAAACCATACTGTACTTCAGAAAGACCTGGGCCTATCGTCTCAAGATGCAAGGAAAGACGCGTGGCTAGGATCCTCTCAAACAGCTTGCCCACTTCATCAAGGAGGACAATTGGCCTATATGATGACGAGGAGTCCAAAGGGCGGCCCTCTTTCCTTAGTAGGCACAACCGTCCCACTTTCCAGCTCTTTGGAAATTGGCCAGAAAGCAAGCAACTGTCAAACATGTCCCTTAATCGCTCCTCCATACATTTTACAGCGATAAAAACAACTTTACCTGGAACTCCATCAGGTCCAGGTGCTGTTTTTCTGTGTCTCAAGCGATCGCTGGCTTGATCCATCTCTTCCTCTGTTATTCGAGGGACAACACCTACATCCTGATTTCTAGCTGGGAGAACCATCGTCGGTGGAATGTGGCCGCGCGAATCTGGAAATAGATCACCTATCAAGCGAGTCAAGAAATCTGGCTGCAAATTCTCCGTTATTGGGGGCCCTTGAGCGCGAAGTTTATTTCTCGCAACCCGGTAAGGGCGCCCCCAAGGATCACGATCCAAGGTTCCCAGCAACTCCTTATAAGATTTCTCTTTAGCTCGTCTAATTGCTAACTGAAGCACATTTTTTGCTTCGCGGTAAGCGTCCCGAAGCCTGTTCTCGAGATCCAGGTTAAGCCCGTTCCGCCTACGGCAGCGCACATATTCCCTGCGAGCCCTATTACAAACTGCGCGAAGGTCGGCAATTTCCGGAGACCACCAATAAACACTGCGACGGCGAGGCCGTCGCCGAAATCTGGGCATCGAGGCATCGCAGATATGTGTGAAGGCGCTGCGCAAGCGTTCTGCAAGCTCATCAACGTTCGCTTCTGCACTGCTTCTTGAGCACCACCGCTGAACAATGGCGGCTTCCTCGGCTATTTCACGATCCAGTTGGCCAATACACCATCGTGGAAACCGACTAGGGCCCCTGAAGAGATAAGCGGATGATGAGTTTGTCGCTATCTCAAAGCGAATATAGAGATGGTCCGATAGAGTTTCAGTCTCTTCATCTACCCTCCAGTTTGAGATACTGTTAGCAACCGCGGGAGTAGCAAATGACAAATCCACTATGGAACCCCCTTGTTGCCGCACACAAGTGAATGCTGTGCCTTTGTTAAGGAGAGATAAGCCCGAAAGGAGAGCCCAGACCTGCAACGCCCTACCCCTCGCGTTTGTGGCTGGATTTCCCCATGCCTGGGACTTTGCGTTAAAATCTCCGACGACGATAATATGTCCCCTCTGCCTTAGAATTGTCGCTCTGAGAGAGTCTAAGTAAGTTTCAAACTCTTGCAGTATGCGGTTGGGTGAGAAATAAGTTCCAATTATAGTGTATTCTCCCCATTTTGCCACTGCATAGCCCGAGCCTCTTTCGAGTGCAGAGAGAGGAATAGCGGAATTATTTGTCGTTAAGACCACTACTGAGCCGTCTAAGTCTCCCACCCAGCGGGATTGAGGTGGAACGAAATAGGGCTCGCAGGCCACTGCCACATCAATTTCCCAATCAGCCATGGACTGCAGCAGGAGATCCTGAGCCGCAGCGCAGTGGTTGAGATTCGACTGTAGGAAGCTGATATGTCGCTGCTGGTTCATGATGACATATCAGCTCCCTCCTTCTGTTGACCGCTTTTGGCCTCGGTGTTTGTGACTATTCCGACAGTCGAACGACCCTTTGTAGGGGGGGGATTGCAACTCTTTCCCCCCATAATGTGTCCGAAGGGTAAGCCTGCATCCGCACATACGGCGCAACGCATCTCTTGTGTACAGTTGGAGGAACGGTGGCCATCCACGCCGCATCGGAAACACAGGTTGCCGCGATCTACTGATGAGGGACAGACAGGCCTTGTGTGCCCGATACTAAGGCATTTATAACAGCGTAGAGGGCGCTGATCTAACAACCTAACTTCAGCTGAACTCCATCCAACCAAGAGTTTACCGGCATCGGATAGGGTCTTTGCCACTTCAATGGGACAGTGTACCGTTACCGAACCCATCCCTCTGGGACCAGGTTGCAATTCTCCTATCTTAACCGACTGTGAGGAGCAATTACAAACTCGAGTAACAGCAGCAGCCACTTTTTCTCGAGTTACGGAGTCGTCAAGTCCTGAGATTCTCAATGACGCAGTTTGGGTGGGTCGAACAACATTGGCAACACCATCCAGAACCATGCGAAGTTTACTTGCTAGGAGCTCGGCCTGCTCAGGGGACTGATTTTTCGGCAATTCCAACAACCTGGCTCCGGTTGCAGCACGGCGAATCCTCATACCCTCACCGATTCCGAGCTCCTCCAGATTGACACTTTGCTCAGCGCGCTCAATAATTTGAGCATAGGTCACCCCTCTTTGAGCCGCTTCCGGCTGTAAGGTCACCATGACCGCCGCAGTCTTTGGAGATGTTAACTTAAGACTGGCTGCTTGTTTGGGTTTAGGGGCACTGGCTGGCGTCACCGTCGCAGCTGTGGAGCGAGGAGTGGATTTCTTTCCTTTGCCTCCTTTTTTAACCACTGTAGCCCAATCTGTAGTTGTGGTTGTCTGAGGCTGGCTAAGGCCAGCCATTGCCTCCGAAGTTACCGCAGAAGATGTAGTTGCCGCAGTGGCCTCAGACATTGGGACTGACTTGGCTAACGGAGTTGCGGAAGTAGAGTCAAGAGTTGGCGTCACTGACTTTCGTCGGTCGGCCATCAGAGGAGGACGGAATACCCTCTCCGGCAAAAGCCTTTCTTCGATACCTGCAAAACGGGCATCCAGCATGACGCCAACGGATGAGACGAGAGACGCCTTAAGTTCCTCTATAGTTTCGCTACTCAAAATTTGTGCGGGAGCACATTTCACCTTCGCCATGGATGACCTCATCTCAACGAACTCCCGGCGATGAGCCTTAAGGTCAGTTTTTAAATTATCGATCTCGTTACGTAGGCGGACATTGTCTGCCTTCAAGCGTCGGGTTTCATCAGCCTCTGTTCTAGATGCTAGTGCGTCAACAATCTCCTGCAGTAAATGGGCAGAATTTTTAAGACGCTTTACCCAAGGGCCTTTAAGGTTACCCGACTTGGCGGCTACCTGTAGGATATTTGCCACATTTTGACCACCAAGAGCCCTCAACTCCTCCGCACTGAGCTTGGAGGGCTCTTCTTGGCTTTGTACCACAGCCAACTCGTCGTCGTCTAAAATATCCGTTTCTACAGGCTTTTGCTTCCGGAAGGCTCTGTCTCGGAGTAGTTGGTTGAAGGCCACTTCATTAGCCTCCTCTTTAGCCTCCCTTAACTTGGCTCTAGCACGGGCAATGCCCGTCCCACGGCTCCTAGTCACAGTGCGACCACGACTGGCAGACTTACACCTGGGATTGGTATCATCCGATTCGGAATCCGTGTGCTCTCGAGAAATTTGGAATACTGGGCTCCGTGTTCGTGATCCATTCCTGCGGTCCTCAGACATGTTTCGTGAACTAGAAACGGGTCTCGACTCCGACAAACCGGCGCGCTTTTGCGAGTTATCCTTCGAATCCGCCATTTAGATATTTCACAATAACAGTGATAATAATAAGGCCATGCCGAAGGTAAACACACAAAATGCGAAGTCAAAGCAAAGTGTGGCAAGTGGCACCGCCACCTACCTACACCGCTACCTACAAGCCTAGCAACCACGCAGACGAGACCATACAAAATATATACCTATATAATAAAAAAAAAAAAAAAAAAAAAAAAAAAAAAAAAAAAATTAAAACAGCTACAATAATAAGTAACTGCAATATCGAATACAATATAAGCGAATCAGAACGCTGAAATACGCAGACAATATCAAAAAACGACTAAGAACAACAACGATATATAAAATTATTGCAGTCGGGCAATACCGAGCGCTTACGCGTCAGCGGCAAAAAATAGATACGACGCTCGACGCGGTGGCGCCAAGAGCGCCAGTACTAACTCCGATCCCAACTAACAAGCTAACACCCTAAACAAAACAAAGATAACAAAGAAATCCACAATACAACCTAACAACAAAATTACAAAGATGGCCCTGAAAAGGGCCCTGTAAATTTTAGACAATACAATATAACGCGAAACGAAATCAAAAGTATTCGAGACACGTAATACGAGCGGCCTGCAAGAGCGCACACGACCGTACGCCACGGCGTCCTGCACGCGAGTCCGCGAAAATTATACCCTAATAGACTTTCCCGCGGGAAAGACTTTTGACTGAAATAAAACAATAATAAACTGCCACTGGAGCGTTTTATTTAAAATCTATATTTATCTAGAAATAATAAAAAAAAGGAACTTATCCTAATAACTACACAAATAATGTCCAAGAGCAATGGTGGCAAGAACACTGGCTGCATTTCCGCGTTGGATAGCCAGGCTAATCCTTTGCGCTAAAAATTGCTCATCCTTATACTGGACTCACACAAATAATCACTTTAGAATCAATGAAATATTGGGCTACTTACATAAAAAAGAAATAGCTAGAAGTGTATGCATACCTAAGTAGTTATTTGCCTTCTAGTACATCTTTAATTGGTAAGTATGAATCAACCCTTCAGTAATTTTTAATAATGCGTGCTTGCATAGTCACGATTTTTATTATCTAAACAATTTTAAACTTTATCATAATGAAATAGAGTTCAATTTTCTTGAAGATAAACGTTTTGCTTTTATCCAGGATTATTGAAATGTCGATCAGGGGATGAGTAATCGATTCTAAGTCCTTTGTTTATTGGAGCATAGTTGATTTTTAATTAGCACTTAATAACTGAGGTGTAAAGAGAATCGATTATGAAATAATGATCGTAGTGAATTAATTTGTAGACCACGGAGTGCTTATTATAAAACTAGTTATAGCGAATGGCTTCCTTCGTAATACTTATCGGAGTGTGAATGTTATTTGTTTGTTTACATTTTTTTCTATAGGATCTTCGTAGAATTTATAAAATTTAAGCGAATATGCTGTAATAAAAACACCCAACTAATGTCTCAAATCTCTTGATATCAGCAACCACATTCTTTCGTATTGGCAGCATTGGAGCAGCATGGCAGCTATGTGCTCCACTCCTCCTCTTCTACAAGGAGGGAAGAAGGGAATGACGAATCATGTTCTTCAGATCGAAGCAGTCCTATTCGTTGAAGAAATAAACAAGAACTAGTATTTTCACGGACAAGTTTTCTGTCTAAAGACCTATTGTTCTTAAACTTACTAAAGTTATAGCATTGCATCGCTGCAGTGTATCACCGCCCTATTAATACATCAAAGCAGGTGTCGGTGTCTCCCACGCATCGCATGCCAGTCGCAAAGCTGACCGTCCAACGTAAGAGCGATACGTACTTAGGCTAATAGAAACGATTCATTTGTAATTTACTTTTGAAATCTGGTGATTTTAAGTTCGAGTATTGACGGTTGACCGTTGAAAAATACTAAGATTGAACAAAAATAAAACATTTATGCCTTAGCAGCTTACTGTTGTTAATTTTGGTTTAATCAGAAAAGTGCAGTGCTTTTTAACTAACTAATATACATTTGACAAGAGGGATTATCCTTAAAGGTTGATTTGAGTGTAAACACATAAGGAATTATTATAACTAGCTATTATAAATAACAGTTATATAATGTAGCAAAGATGCAATTTACAGTAATTTTCACTAGGAGTTATGAGTCTGCTACTCAGATTACAGTATGCCATATATGCCACGCCTATCACGCCACATCGCACCACAGCTGTTGTTTGGCGGAACCTTGGGCTAACTAAGCACCAACAATAATAAGTGTATAATAAGTATTTCATCAAATGTTTTGTACAATATCGCTTGTAAGCTATCAGGGTTGTGTCTGAGTGCAGAAACGGCATTGGCGACAGCTATCTACGCCACTCAAAATATCGCATCTTCATATTATCGCTGCCAGTGTGTGGTGTTCCTCGAGCAGCACTTGCCTGCTAGTTATCAGCGAGGCGCGGGCGATATTCGCGTCAAGCAACGAGCGGACTATTGATGCGTTCGGCTGCGCTCGTATATTTGAGCTATTAGTGGGCTGGACTAAGAGCTCCGATAGCGTGGGATTTGTACGAACTTATGGCTTACGTTCATCGTTATCAGCAGTTAAACGACCCATTACGTGGCCAGACCTCCCTTATGGAGCGTAGACGCAGCACGCTGCTCCAATACGGGTTGGTGAGCTTAGGATGATAAGTTTGAATCAGTCACGACCACTATCAGATGTTGATGTTAGTGAATGGGGCCGACGGCTTAACGTACCTACTCTCCGAGGTACAGGGGTGTAACGTTGCCAATTTCCTGACTACGGGCTTAGAATTTTAATTAAGAACAGAATCCTTTAAAGAAAGAAACTTGCAAATATATTGTAATCCGCTCCGCGACCTCAATACCATGCCACTAAGGCAAGGCAACCACTAGACGAGCAAGGTGAGCATGGGTTATAATAGCTATCGTAAAAACGTGAACTAAAAATTAAAAATTTTCAAGTTGGAGAAATATTGCCCTAAAATGCATAGAATTTCTCCTAACTCAAAACATGAGGGATCTATTTCAACAGTAATAAATAGTGAATATTATGTATTAATCTCTATTTTAATTGAAATCACACACATTAGATTCAATTCTAAATTATGAACGTGTCTTAGGTACATACGTGTGTGTGGTAATATTTGTGTGAGCGTGTGTGGTCGCAGACACAATGTCGGCATCATTACGATCACTCGGCCGCCGAAATTGCTCTTTTTGACTGCTGGTGGCGCCGCCTTTGTTAAAGGGAAGCTTCTGCGGCATACGACGTGGTGGTCATTAAGAGCTGAGTCACTTCGAGCAGGTTGCATAGCTCTGCTGGCTGGTTTTGAATCGCGTACGATCTAACGCAGTTACTTCTGCTACTTCGCAACTGTGTGCGTCTGCAGTAGCGTTGCGGTGTTAATGGAATGTTGCACTTGCACTACCGCGATTTTTTCGCGAACAAAGATGCGGACTTTCGCGAGTAAAAAAACATAGTATGCGAAATTTTAAATAAGTACTGAAATTCTGGCACTTCTGATATACTATCCTCTGATATATAAGATAATATTGTTGTTATTATAAGTTTCTTAAATTTTAAAGCGCGATTATTTGGTGGTCGGGTTTTAGTACTTGAACTTTTGTAAATGTTGTTTGGTAAATTTATTCAGATTTTGCTGTTATATCAATTTGCGTGGGCGAAACTGAAGGTTTGAGGTATAATGTAATTCCAATGACATTCGTTCGCCTTAACACGTCGGTAGGCAGTTTCCCACGCGATCAAACTCGCCGCACGTCGACGATCTGTGTACCTACATTTGCCTTGGTGAGATGCTTTTGGAACACCTCTAACTCTATGTCTCGCTGTCGTGGCTCTACGCGTGTCTCGGCCATACCACCGAATGCCACTGAAAGTGCCGCCTGAAAATGTCCTTTATGACCGGGACAATAAGATAATTACACTCTCCCTTTTAGCGACACAGTCAATTTCTACACGTTGTCTTCAAGGGCGAATTTCATTCACTGTAGCAGAAGGTAGAGAAACGTTTTCCCCTCTGTACAGAGCCCTCTGCTTTTAGTAGAGTTTCTACGCCAGCATTAACTCACCTATACGGTTTTGTAAAACCGGTGACGCTCCACCGTTCCACGCTACCGACAAAAAGGTACCACCAAGTGATTCAGCGTTCCGGTACGATGCCGATAGAAACCAGTTAAAGTTAGTAGCGCACACACTCACAGCCATTTAACAAATCAGATAAATACTTCTAGTTGGAGAAAACACTCGAAAAATGTTTTACTGTGAGGGTATATCTTTTTAATCTGGTTCAAACATACACGGCCTCCGTGGCGCAGTGGTGTGCGCAGTGGATTTATAGAGGTCTCGGGTCGATCCCCAGCAAGGCCGATTAAGATTTTCTAAATTGGTCCAGGTCTGGCTGGTGAGAGGCTTCGGCCGTGACTAGTTTCTACCCTATCGACAAAGACGTACCGCTAAGCGATTTAGCGTTCCGGTACGATGTTGTGTAGAAACCGAATGGGGTGTGGATTTTATACTCCTATCAATTTAGTCCACATCTATCCTGCATCATCACTACCATCTGCTATACTAGGTCTTTTCTGCCACGCACTTCTGATATGGAACGAGCTTCCATCCTCGGTGTTCCCACATTCTTACAATTTGGGGATTTTCAAGGGGAGAGGTAATAAACATCTCAAAGGCTGGCAACGCATCAGCGTCGCAGTTGTTCATGGGCGGTGGTAGTCACTTAACATCAGGTGATCCGCTTGCTCGTTTGCTCGCTATTTTTATAAAAAAAAAAAAACTTACCATCAGGTGTGGTTGCAATCAAAGCCAGTCGTTTGTTGCGAATAAACTTTTTAACAAAAAATAGAACCGACTCAAAACGCACTAAAAAGTAAAAATAACTGTGTCATTTAGTTACTTTAATTTCAAAACAAAAAATAGTTTTGTTAAAAATTTTAATTTCTTACTTTTTAGTGATTTATCGCCACGTAACGTACTCGTACTATACTGTCATAGTATATTATACAGCACTAGTAGCCAAAAAGCTATCGATACTGAGACAAAAACCGAAATCGCTGTAAGCGTGCCTCCAAAATTTGAAGAGTTCCTTCAATTTCCCCAGGATATCATCATCCGATCCTTACATGATGACAATGGGACCACCTTCGAAGTATGCCCTTTCTAATAAAAAAAGAATTATCAAAATCGGACAACTCTGTAAAAAGTTATGCGTGGTGATACATATAAAAAAATATATATACGTGTCGAATTGAGAACCTCCTCCGTTTTTTTTCGTCGGTTAAAAAATGAAGCATGAGTGGTATTTAACTACCCAAATTATTAGATCTTTCTCCAAAGTTTAATTTTTCTCTTTTCAAAGACCGTCTTAAACTGTATAGAAGAATAGTAAGATAATATGATTATTGTTGGTGTATATCCGACTATTGTCAAACCCATACGGGGCCCATTCACGCGCTTGTTCATGCAATACAGCGTCAATTCACGCTGACGACGTATGTCTCCGAAACAAGTCAAGCTCAATGCGATAATAACCACGTGATATTTATAACGGGAGATAAACATTACGCTATACACTTGCCACATCATGTATAGGAAATAAAACTGTCTCAATATATAAAATTCTTAAAAGACTGACGTATTCCCATAGTACCTCATCCCTCGTCCCTCACCCCCTACTCTTCGTCCCTCATGAGTTTACGAGCGTCTCCCGCCACCTCTATCGCACGCCAATAAAGCATAAGCTTAAAGTTAAAACCTTCATATTTTTTGTTCGACGCCGAGTGATTAAGTGCTCGGCAACTTTATTAACACGCTGTGCTTGAATGTGAATTTATTTTGCTTGTCGGCATACGTACTCAGCGAAGGCCCCACCGACGCAAAGCCTAGTGCCTAGAGAGCGAACAACAAATTTAATGTTATCGCCACAGCGTACAGCTAGTTCAATATCTCAAATAAATAATTCATCATCATCAATATCTAATAATGGCAATCCACCGCTGAAACATATATTTTTCATAAAAATTTACTATCGCGAAAACTACCAATCGTGTTTTTGAAAAAGCTTAATCGAAGTTAATAGGTAGTTTGAAATATCATTTACCCAAATATCAAGGTCCTGAGACATAACCATTTCTCACTATTAACGAATTACTTAACGAGTCTGCAAGCTATGTAACTTTGTTTGTTCTGCGATGCTTCTGATTTATCTCTGATCACGTCGCTTTATTTCCTTTCGAGTGACTCCAAAGTCTCTGATCCATAGGTTATGACTAGCAACACACACTTATCGCCAACATTTGTCTTCAGGCGCGAAGGAATATTTGCTGAAAGATGTCGTTATATAATATATCTACATTTTATAAAATTTTGCTCTTTCCCCGCCAACTAAAAACATTGTACAATTGTAAGTAGCTTAAATAGCATCGTCACTTAACAGCAAGGGGACATTAGATATTTAACATCTTTAAATGGATTATGTCGCTTTCCGAAATTAAAGTTTACGCAATGACACGAAGTAGTCGATGTTTGTTCGTCCTACTTATGCACGTAAGTTATAGCGGAGATGCGTCGGATAACGATCTCCTGTTTACGCCGCACGCCTGTGTGACGCATCGGTCGCGGGCACACCTGGCGAAAGCTCTCGTAACCGCGCACCTACTCGTACGTACTCGTACGCATAACACTTTCCACCATTCATCTCAAACCGGTACCGTGAGAATTTGGGTTATGTCATTGTCTTGCAAAACAATCTATGATATTTCCTGCTTGTGTTATTTATTATCGATTTCGTGAATGGTGACTCGCATTTACATTAAGGTATTTTTATAAAAATTATTTGTACCTGTTAGTTATACGCCTGTATCTGTGCAGGTCTTCCTTTCTCAATCCCTCTAAGGATCGGGGAAGGGTACGGGCCTCGAGTTTCCTTATTACCCAGGTACGGCGTAGGGGAATTTGTCTCCCCCGGTAAATATTCCAGTCCCTTTCGGGGCTGCGGCTTTTCAGCCGATGAGTCCAAGTCATTTGTCGTATCCGGGAGTCATGCCCAGAAAGGCTCCGCGCAGACCTTGATGTGTGTCATCATTGACTTGCTGCGGGGCGGAGTCTTATCCGGTTAAGTTGTCCTGAGTGGTTTGCGATGTGGGTTCATCGGAATCCTGCGTCGGGACGGTGTCAAGTCCGGAAGTGGCGTCGTCTAGCTCTTCACTTACACTTTCGGTGCCTGCGCCGGCAGGGTCAGCCAGGAGGAGCTTACGGGGCAGAGCCAGAGAACTAACGTCAGTATTTCTTCCACGGTAATCAGTTTGAAACCAGCTGCGACCGCAGCGCTAGCTTACATCTTGGAAAAATCTGCATTTTGAAGAATAGCGCGGTTAATTCTTACTAAATATCGTATTATAAAAGTGAAAGTTTGTGTCTCAGTCACATTAAAACTCGGATTGGCTCCGAATGCGGCAAATAGAAAAGGTTTCTTAGGAAAATAGATAAACTTTTAGTATTCATTGTATGTTAGATATTTTACAAGTCTAATCTCGACTATCACGTATGATACTTTCATGTCGGTCTGTCTGCTTACTTACATAATTATTACTTTATAAGTATGCATAACTATATTACCAGTCAATCGTAGCTTATCACTAAAATACTGTTCGACTTTCAACTTTTTAATTGAACCTTTTAAAGTCGACATCTGAGCGTGTCCGCTCTGACACTTCTGACTCTCTAGGCTAGGATTGGTTGTCTTTTTGCGGAAATTATATATATTATTCATAATTTTTTTATATATCTTTTTATTTTTCTATTAATATTCTTTACCCGCTTAATGAAAAGCTTTCTATATATCGATTTCTTGTTAAAAAATTAGATAATGTTACATATTATTATCTTGTATTTTAATTATTTTAAACTTTATAAATATGTTCACGCACATTTGGTTGCAATAATTGCGTAATGAGACTCGTCGATGATCGCTCGCCCGGTGTGTCGCAAACACATTAACATTTCGGTAAGTGTAACGGCGATACATAAGTTTACGTAATGTCATTAAAATATACAGCGCCGTTATAATGTTTACATATTTTTAATTAATTATAATTAACTACCTTATAACACGAACCGAGTGTTCGTCTGCCATCTCGCATGCCGTGTGCGAGGTTTTATCTGATAATTAAATCATAAGATGTAATTTTATAAATTAAGTAACTCTCAAAAATGCTTCAAAAAAGTAAAAAGTCATAATTTTTTTTAATTTGTAAAACAATAATTAAAAATTATTTTTAAAGTGTAAAACATTGGCCCCTAAGATACGGGCTTACCTAGTTTAGGTGTCAGGGATTCATTGTTTAAGCTGATATTTAGCTTTTCAAGTTTTTATTCTCATAAAATTAAATAAAATTATTCTTATAATAATTTGCACTTACTTACATTTTGGTAGCACAATCTATTACCAAAAAACATATTGGGAATTTGTTTGTATGAGCCAATACTATTTACTGATACATACATGAGTTGTTGTGACTTGTAAAGTCACGGTTGTATGGTTGTTAACATGAACAAAAAGAAAACATTCGAGTCGTATTGACAACCTTAAAATAAACATATCGACATCAACAATAACGTGCACTTAGCCGCGCAAAAAGTGGCAATACTTAAAGGTAAATTACTCGTAGATGGACATACGAGATAATGTATTTAAATACACAAAAAGCGTCCCGTGTAATGACGGGATAATGCTCTGCGGGCGAGTGCGGGCGAGCGCGGTACGAATCAAACAAATGTCACGCGCTGCGCGAGCGGCGCTTGCGGCGCCCGCCGCCTAGCAAACGTACAGTTCAGTAGGGGGCCCGCGGTTTCATCCGCGTCCATCCGTTTCCGTTGGATTACCAGAATACAAAATAGCCTATGCCACTTCTCATTAGTAGATATGACTATCACTAACCAAAAGATTTTTTTTAATCCGAATAGTAGTTTTGAGATTAGTCGGAACAAACAGATAAATAATTAAAAATATGGTTTTTCATAAGTTCCGTGTATATTTTCATATGCAGTTATTTTTGGAACACAATTAAGTTACAATTGTTTAGTGAAAAGTTTGTTATATCAGACAATAAATGCGATTGAATTTATTTTCTGAACTACATCATTGAAAATAACCAAGTAGCGATAGTGTCTACTACACCTCTACTTGGTAGTTTGGTTATTTTTATTGTCTTTAATTTAAGAATAAACTATTAATGAAACAAGATACATTAAATAAATATTAATACATTAAATAAATATTAAAAAAAATACGAATTATAAATTGAGCTTACGAGTTTGCAAGTTGTTATTATTGTTATTTTTCACAATTGTTTCGTAACTGTACGATTGTTGAGCGGTGATCGCACATGGCGTAGATGCGTAAACGCTGACATATGTTTGCGCTGCGAAATCTTTTTGCGTTATCTATGAGATGATGCGTAATGTGAGAAACATTCTATTCGTTATATTTCCCCGTGGAATTTCATTTGTTTACGCGTTTCGTAAAAAGAGATCAAGTTCAATATAAAAGCATAATAATTGTAAAAAAGCGCCAAGTTTTGTACAAATAATGTCGGTAATAAAAAATTATATCCAAAAGGTGTCAACGTCCAAAATTTAAATCAATTGTTTTTACTACTAATCGGAATAATTCACATAGATTACCAATATAGATTACTTGTTTCTTTATTTTATTTTTCTTGAATTGATCCTATCGCCAAATCTCCATGCCATAGTAGTATTAAATATAGTATTGAATGATAAGTAACAAAAAATAGTTCCAATTATTTTTAGATCATTTAATCCAGATATCTTTGTGTATGTTACTTCTATATTTAAAGACGATTTACAAATGAAAACTTCAACAAACTAGAAATGTGAATGATTTAAGCGATTACAATCATAAGTATTTCTTGTTATAAGTAGTTCAAGAAGTTTAATTTAATAGCCGTAAAGAATGACTACAATAAAAACTTGACGATACCGACTTTTTTAATCTGTAGGAATATTCCATCCAGCCCTTGACCCCATAAAGGAATGAAGATACACACAGACGGCCTATAAACAAGTTCTGGCACGTAAAAAACAATTTAGATATGAATCTTTTTCTCATTTTGTGTAAAACGCAGAAATACGCCGGCGAGTATTTTTTTATTATAGTTTAAGTAGGGTGGTCCGGCGAGTGGCCTTTCGACGTATCATAATCTGTGGGCACTGTAAACGACCGCGTCAAGTTCAGCCGACACGCTCTTAACCCCACATGTTAACAAAACAAACACAAATAACATTACACGTTTATTTGCAGAGGAAAAGTATTAATCCCAAATTAAATTGCATATTTTTTTTTATTCATTATACAAGTAAGCCCTTGACTTCACACCTGATGGTAGTGATGATGCAATCTAAGATGTAACTTGTTAGGAGTAGGATGAAATCCACACCCCTTTCGGTTTCTACACGACATCATGCCGGAAAGCTGAATCGCTTTGCGGTACGACTTTACCGATAAGTTATAAGTTTGAGTAAGACCAGTGATGTCACCCCCGAGACATGCAGATGCAAATATTGTGGCCAAGTGGGCAGCTATACGCGTTGCAATCATAGAGTACGTCTCTATTTACCATACTCGTGAAGTCACTGTCGAAGCCTGCTTATTCAAAGGCGAAAGTTTGTGAGTGTGTATGTTCGTTTCTTCTTCACGACTAAACGACTGGAGCAATTTTAATAAAATTAGTTATGGAGTTAGTTGATACCCTGGATTAACACGTAGGCTACATTTTATGCGAAACTTCCCACGGAACCGAGAACTACGCGAGTGAAACCGCGGGCGTGCTCTAGTGTTCAATACAGGGAAGATTATTATTATACAGTAAATAAACAAAACCAGCATATAAGCCGACACTAAGAATCATTTACAGCGTAAATACAAGCAAAATAAAAAGCAGCGGCCCGGTATCGCGTCCGATGACACTTCGCAAATTGCACTACGAAATATTGACCGCCCTTTATCGACGCACAAGTAGTTAAGCGTGAGTTCAAAATACAAATTTTATTGAGGTACTTGAATACATATGTACGAGTATAGTTGCTGTGAGAGTGTGTGGAAAGGGAAACAGTTTTGTGTATATTTCAATAATAAGTACCTTTAAGAAGGATTTGGAGCACCAGGTTGCTCCAATCAGGCTTGACGGGCTTAGGGCCCTGTAACAAAATCTTAATAATAATACCCGGTGGCGTAACTTGCACCCAAGTTGCTACTGCTTAGGATCCCTAGCAAAGAAAAACCCAAAATTTTAATAACCCAATTTAAAACCTAAATGCCATAAATGTTAACGAGTCAGTTGCAATAGTCTTTAAACATTATAGTAGAATGTTAAAGTGAGAAGTAATGTTTAACGCTCGCCAGAATACCTGTGAGAGTTTTGTGAAAATTCAAGCCGCGCGCAGAAAACCCGCCGCGGAATGCGTGACTCGCCCGCTTCCCACCGACACGCGTGGCGCTCGCAGTTTGCGACCAAGGCACGACTGCGACACGTCCACGATACGATCAAAATGCGCAATAACTACATACATTTGGCTGGCGGGAGGTTTCGGCCGTGGCTAATGACCATCCTATCGATAAAGATAAGCGATTTAGCGTTCCGGTACTATGTCGTATAGAAACTAAAAGGGATGTGGATTTCATCCTTCTCTTAACAAGTTAGACCGTTTCCATTCCATCCGTTTCCAGTTAGATTGCATCATCACTTACAATGTATGATTGAGGTGAAGGCTTAACTTGTAATAAATAAAAAAAACAAAATATATGAGAAAATGTTCGTAGAAGTTGAACAACTATAATATATAGTGATTAAATTCAAAACCTGTCTAGCTAAGTTACTCATCATGTTTTCTGATCACATTGTGTTATAGCCAAAACTAATCTTTTTTTAAATGCCTCTATTTAACTTCAACTTTTATTCTCGATATCTCCGGAAAGTAAGGGGAACTAATAATAGAAATAAGTCAGTAAAAGCGGCCTCGGATTCAATCGAAAGGAATTTGATACGACATGTCGTGTGGTGTAAAGTGGTAGTGCAGTCTCGGTTGTAGTGGACGCACGCACCAGATGCAAATAGCGCTGAGACAATTATTGATCGTGTGCGAAGGACGCGACCTTTGTGACCGCGCACAGGTGCACGCATAGCTTTGAGACCTTCGACTGGGACAGCTTTATGCAAGCAACACCGTGTAGAGTGAGATGGCTATTCTCTTGTTGTGTACTATTCAAATGATTCAAGGACGCGACCTTTGTGACCGCGCACAGGTGCACGCATAGCTTTGACACCTTTTACAGGGACAGCTTTATGCAAGTGACACTGTGTAGAGTGAGATGGCTATTCTCTTGTTGTGTACTATTGATCAATCATATGATTCAATCATATCAAATGATTCAAGGACGTAATCTTTGTGAACTACATACAATTGGCTGAAAAG
Source organism: Mycalesis mineus (assembly GCA_034621355.1). Classification (NCBI taxonomy): domain Eukaryota; kingdom Metazoa; phylum Arthropoda; class Insecta; order Lepidoptera; family Nymphalidae; genus Mycalesis; species Mycalesis mineus. The sequence continues at coordinate 853,509 of CM067881.1, forward strand.
CATTAGCTCATATGACAGAGATAACTTTATGCAGTTAAGACTGCAGAGTGAGATGGCTATTCATTGTACTTTTCAAATGATTCTAATCTTTGAATCATTTGTACTTTCAAATGATTTTAAATGATTGTACCTACATGTACAGAAGATAAACTGTACTTCTAAATAAGGGCGCTTCTCTCGGACTGTATCGTCACTTAACATTAAATTGCAGTCGAACGTTATCTAATTAAAGAATAAACAAAAAACATTGAGCTCTGGAATGCCGTGGCCCAGCGCCTACAAATATCTAGGCGCGGCCCTTACTGGTTTGAATTACGAAACTAAGCTAAGTTTAAAGTAGGCAAAGAATTAGCTCCACTGTGTGGCATTTTAGTTGACTATTTTAGATGTACGTGATCCAGATGTATATGGGCAAGCATCCGGAATGTTGCTAGTATAAAAACTTTCTAATTAAGCACTATACTAATTGCTGTACTCTACTGTAAAACATTTTTTTCGTTAGACTTTAACGGTAATTAGTAAGGCTATGTGGTTTTTGATCAAGAGTTCTTAGGCTGAACTCAGACTGGCGCAGAGGTAAGCCGTCGCGTCACGTCATGATTATTGCCAATAGCAAATTTATCTCTATTTTCCAATCACCAAAAGTCCAAAAGTACGACGGCCTCGTTGGTTTAGTAGTGAGCTTATGTGGCTTCGATCGTGGGTCGGATCGCGGAATTGGAATTATTCTGAGATTTTGTAATTAAGTTAGAAGTGTAATTTTTAGTACATTCCATGCCCGGAGTCGGGAAGCTGGTGGTGTTACACCCCCGTTCATCGGAGAGCACGTTAAGCCGGTCCCGGTCACTATCATCAACATAGTAATCGTGAATAAAGGAAACATTATGACCCTAAGCTCGCCAACCCGCATTGGAGCAGCGTGGTGGGTGTACGCTACAAGGAGGGAGGGCCGTTAATAGGCTGGTAATGATGAAAGTACAAACGTTGTATAAAATGTTCCACATTTGCATAACACAAAATAGAATCGCTTGCTATCTGAGTTGAGTATTAAGGTTTTCTTTTATACAAATAAATATGTAGTAATTCAAAGTTGTTACGTTAGTGGTATTATAAATCTCTGTAACAGATCTCAAAAGCACTGTAAGTGTCGATCCTGTTCAGTTTAGAAGTTTTATGACACAATCAATTTACATATAATAATAATATTCAACCAAATTCCAACATCCGATTACACGAAAAATTAAATTTATAACATACCTTATCATAATTACTTTTTAATGTATGTATCTGAAGTCGATGGAGTGCGACACGGGCTCTGCGCGTGGTAGGTTCCGTAGTGGTCACTTAGCGCACTGTGCTCGGTAACTTGTAAATTGTATTGCTAATAAAAAGAAATTAACTCAAAATTAATTATCACACCTCAGATAATTAATTTCGTGTTAGTTTATTTTTATTTATGATTTTTTACAATCATCATACTACTATTATAAAGGCAAAAGTGAATGTGTGAGTGTGTATGTTTGTTACTCTTTCACGCAAAAAGTACTAAATGGATTTTAATGAAACTTCACAATAATATAGTTTGATATCAGAATAACACATAGGCCACATTTTATCCCGAAATTTTCACGGGTACGAAAACTATATGGATAAAACAGCAGGCGTCCGTCCTCTAGTGATTGATATTTAACATCATAAATAGTTGTAAATAAATAATCTTTCATAGACTATTGAACGTGTTGGTATTATTATTTTAAAATCCATTGTTATTATTGTCCAATATACAATATAATTATACAAAACCAAATAACAGTCAATATCATAAATGCAATTTGTATATTTGTTACTGTTTCACGTCTTTGCTGAATCGCTCAATAATGACGCATTGATTGTTGAAACCACGGCACGAATCAGCCAATCGGTTTAATAGAGTTTGACAAATAATGAGACATACACACATACATACATTCCAAAAATATATATATCCATTGGCACTAGTGTAAAAAGGAGTTTTTATATGGAGTTATAATTTTGGACATTTATTACGTGTAGTAAAGCCGCGGCAGTGTCGGGCGGACAGCGCAATAAAACACATACAATTTATCTACCTGCCGCTTGTGGGAAAATACCTACCCGTAACGAGAGCGTGATCTAATCGTCCTTGCTGATAAGAGAGCCTGCACACCTGCCTGCGACCCGCCGTCGACTCGCTTTCAGTTCTAATGTGTACGTGGACACTGATAGTTTGCGTTCAAACTATGTAACTGCATGAAATTAATAAAGACTTTAATTATTCTATGTAAATAACGTATAGCAGGTACGCAGCGCATTGTAGTGAAGTGTGATAGTAGTTCACTGGGAATTCGCATTCGCTTTGTGTTATAACGTATTATCGGTCAGGCCAAATTAACGTAATACTTACTAAAATGAATTTTCTATACCACTATTGCAAAGGCGAAAGTTTGTGAGTGTGTATGTTTGTTACTTCTTAACGACTAAACGGCTGGAGCCATTTTAATATTAACACATAGGTCATATTTAATTCTGAAATGCCTACGGGAACGAGATCTACACATGTGAAACCGCGGGCGTCTTCTAGCACTCACTAAAATGTATATAAACCTTCTTCTTGAATGACTGAATTTGTTGATGAAGGCTGCAATAAAAATCGTTGTATACTCGACGTTTACATTAATTGTAATGTATAATAATATATCATACTTCCTATAAAATGACAATGACTATAAATTTAAACTAAAAATATAAAGGCAGTATAAAACTTAACGCCAACCTCATTCGGTGTCTTTATATCAAATGTGAAACCTCCTTCATTCTCATGCTGATCGCATATCTGTAACTCTACGAACCGAACTATTCGCACGCAACGATTATTTTCTTTAATCTATCTCAATCGATGACGACCGATAATGCAGTCCAAAGTGTCCAGTAACTAATGTTGCTAACCAAGTTACCACGGTGCTCTTCCGGGGCAATACGGCCAAGTATTTATTTATTTTTATATTAACTACAAGTGGGCTACCTTTACTGCAAGCAATCCTGATGGTTAATGAATATACAATCTAAGATGGAAGCGGGCTAAATTGTTAAGAAATCCACACCCATTTCGGTTTCTAGACGACATCGTACCGGAACGCTAAATCGCTTGGCGGTACATCTTTGTCAGTAGGGTGATGTCTAGCCATGGCCGAAGCCTCCCAAAGCGAAAATATAACACATGTGCACTGGTCCTTTGTGGACATGTTTCTTAGGTCTGCTAAGTGTCGCCTTGTTTATAGCTTTTCAACTACTTCACCAAGTAGGTGGAACGCTATAAACAAGGCAATCAATATAAACCATCATAAATATAGCGGGCAATTTGCTTTGTCTGTCAATTATTGTTTAATAAAAATTGTTGATCGGACCAGAACCCAGATATTTGATACGATTTTCCGCTGTTGGTCACTGAAGCAAAGAAGCATTAACTAGCAAAAATTAGACTGACAGATGTGCGATAAGCTTTACACCCAGCGGGGGCTGGCGAGAACTTTGGGAGAGGCTATTAATTTAATTAGCTGTAAATTATCTGGAGATCTATTTGATTACGAGCCTTTATTACAGGCTCTAAGTGAATATTATAAACTTATGATAAAAGTTAATTGTGTTTCGGAGTTCCTCGGGGAAGTCTGTTATGCTCTTATTGAATAACTGTTTAGTTTTAGTTTAAACTAGCGGACGCCGGCCGTTTTACCTGCGTAGTGACCTAGACACAAATTAACCTATGTCACTCCTTGTGCATGCTTTCACGCAAAACTACTCAATGGATTTTGATAACACTTCACAATAATTTAGCTAACTTATCGGAATAACACGAAACCGCGCGCGTCCTCTTGTATGCTATGTCTGTAGTAGGTGACGGCAGGTGCTTCAGTATGACGATTATTGAAAAAAATGCATCGTATGAATATCTCGTCGATCATCAAACCTCAGTTCTGTCAGTCCAATATACGACATAATGTCACTGGAATATTCCGATTTCTGTTACATTTGCAACCGTTGTACATCTGCGTCAATGCGTTGTTTACAGCTTTTTACAACTACTGCGGTCTGGCTATCAAAGCCTCTCGCTCCACAATTGTTTTGATTATATATCGCGTAATGAAACAAAGAGATAAAGTACGCAGTACAACATGATAGTAAATGTACAACGTCGTTACGGCAAGGCTGTATGCTAATATCGATTTTGATTGTTGTTTCAGGTGGGTGTGGTGATCAGATAAGCCTCGCCTTACTGCCGCACTGTAAGTTTTCATATAACAAATCAATCTCATTTACAACGTGCTAGGTATTAAATACGTTATCAAGCCGTCGACCAGGGGTTAGAGAGAGAGAATACATGTGGAAGATATGTAGACAACAATTTGCCACATATGTCTTCTCTTGAAAGTGTCAACCCTTTTTGTTTATGTTGGTATGGATTTTTTTTGACTTAAAATAATTATGTTATACACAGAATTTTGTTACAAAGATCGAAATGTATTGGTACGTTTCGCGATGGTATACCATATACTTACATATTGTAATTCTTGCGTGAAGAAGTAACAAAAATACATAATACATTGTTACAATTCGCGTTGTCTCAAAGATGTCTGGCTGTTATATCCATTTAGCCAACTTTTTATAATATTAGTGTGATTGTACATACTAATATTATAACGGCTAAAGTTTGAGTATGTATTTTTGTTACTTCTTCACGCAAAAACTACTGAATAGATTTTGATGAAACTTCACAGTGATATAGCTTACATATCAAACTAACACTTAGGCCACATTTCATTCCGAAATTCCCACGGGAACTAGAACTACGCGGGTGAAGCCGCGGGCGTCTTCTAGTAAAATATAATAATAAAATTCCCGAGCTGAGAATTTCAAAAGTCCCGGCCACGTCGTACTCGCTGCAAGAGAAGGACCACTTAGACAATTATTTTATTCTGTTTCTATAAATTTTTTGGTAGTGACAACAGAAATACTTCATGCGTGAATTTTTCAACTGCAAACTATCTAGCTATCATAAGTTCATGGAGATAGGAGAGTGGAATCTTAGTAATAGGGTCCAGTTTTTATTCTAAAAATATTTCCATGATATAATTATAGCTTCATTTAAATATAAACTTAAAAATAAGTTAGGTACATAATGGTTTAATTTTAATTACACAACTTTTTCACTTGTTAACTATTAATGATGCACACCTCGTAATGTAATTCCTCTGGGTACTCGAACAGTGCCATTGTCATTCTCCGCATACGGTATAAGAGGATTAGAAAATTGGATCACTAACGATATGAAAAAGGGCACCAGGTCAAGTATCCTATTTTGGAATGACACATGGTCATCTGCGTAATTTTTATCTTGTTTAACTTTCGTAATATCTGAACTCTGGGCTAATACGTATTGGAAGTGATATGTAAAGGATAGCCGCGACTGTGTTCCTAATACGTAAAAGATCGTTTTCGTTTTGGAACATGTGGGGTTTAGTTATGAAGCCTACTTTAACGTAGCCTTTAGGCCAATGTATTAAATTATTATAGACAGTAGTTAAGTATAACTACAAATAATATTTGTCTCACTTAACTCTGCTCAGCGCCCTGTAATAATAAACAGGAAAAGGTATTTTTAACCAAAAAATCAAAAGGTATTTTTAGACATACCCTTACAAAAGTTTTAAAAATGTTTCTAAAACCATTTGGTTAGTCGAGGTTTAGCCAACTCGCATTGGAGCAGCGTGTTGGGTCTACCCTCCAAATCCTCTCTTCTAGAAGCAGGGAACCCGGTTGCGGGCTGTTAATAGGCCCCGATAATGATACATGATTAAGTAGAGATTACTATAGAATAGATGACTACAGCTCAACCTTTTTCTGCTTACAATACAGAATAATTTGTATTGTAAATTATAAAATACAACTTGTTTTTACTCATTTTACAAGAAATACTGCTGAGTTTCTTACCAGCTCTTCTCGACAAAATCTGTCTTCCGAACCAGTGGTAGAGTCACGCACTGACACACTTGATGTTCAAAAGCGTTTGTATGAATTTTAATTCGAACTTGTGACATCATCTCGAAGATTTTCGGTTATCAGTATACAAATACTTCAAACATTTCTGTGGCTATTTCCGCTTATCATTTAGCAAACCAAAAATGTAATCCGCGGTGATACCAATCTCAATCTAATTTAGACGGAATGAGAATTAACTTTGATATGGTAGTTGCAACGTCACTTCCTTTAAATCATACAAAGAATACTACTCATACTTGTTGCTTCATCGAACTATCTCGCGAAAAAACGTGGTAATAAAAGTCTCCATACAAGGTTGGTATGCATTGAGAGTGGAATGCCATTTTCACATCCTATTTTCTTTATTGGAAATCGAATTATGTCAGTACTTTTGTTTTTATTTCTTTATACAAGACGATTTTTTCTTCAAGATTTCACCAATATTGAATATTTGGGAGCACTATTGTGCCAAGCCCAGAGGTACCTTTTCTCGAAGTATATTTGAACCCTAATAAATTCAGTCTAGATATTGCAAGAATGGGCGATTTCTTAGGATATGTGAATATCCTAGTTGTAGAGTAGTATTGTGTACAGATAATAGCGGTTCTCTATGAGATCTATTAATTTTATCTACATGGAGGGTCTATTCTCTGACCTGAAGGGCATCGTTGTCGCAAGGGCTGATCTAAAGGGTTTTTCTATCAATATATCAATTTTAGGTGTTCGTACTCCTAGCGTAAAAAGCGCAGTGTTGATTGACCCCCCACCAGGTGGACTGATGACATCAAACGTGTCGCAGGGAGCCGCTGGGCACATGCAGCACAGGATCGTGGTGTGCAGTGGATGTCCACCGGCTGGTAACGATGATGTTGATGACTTCTAGCATGTCCTGCCAAGCGTTGTCCTGTTATCGGCGATTTTAGAGTAAAGGCAATCTTGTCCCATTAACTGTTCATACAAATGAAAATAGTTGACTGACACACGACAATGTGTAATGACGTGACGTGCGCTGCGCTGACGTAACTCTGTGTCAGTGTTGACCCGTCAGTCACGGCTCTACCGTCCGCAACTAACTTTAATAGCTACGATTATTTCGTAGAGGTCAAGGTGGTACGAGCAAAATTCAAATGTTTCTGTTAAACGTTTGTTTACAACTTGAGCTACCTTATTTTTGAACTCTTCACTTTTAATTTTTTAACAACTACGCCGGGGAAACCGCCGGCATCTTCTAGTGAACCATAAGAAATTTATTTATGCCAGCTTTCGGAATCAGTAATATTTTTTGTTACCATGTTATTCTAAACCCCCTAAGCAAAATATAATCCGTTAATAATATTGCTTTGGATAAAAGTTTAAACATAGAAGATTAGAGTCACAAAACCTAATGCACTGGGTAGGTACTTACAGTGAAGGGAAACTAGTCGTTGATAAATATTTAAATAAACAGCTAACCTAAACTAGGTCGAAACTACAAATATTTACGAATAATTTTACTTAGTAAAAGTGGTAAAATAAATAAATGTATTTACAGCTCCTCTACACGACGGCTCATCCCTGACCATCCAAATATTCGGTTTAAGATGACAGGGTTCAATGTTAATTTATAATTGTGGCTATTAGTTGCTACTTAAATATATGTGTAGATTGAGCATTTATGATTATCTTATAATGTATCTTACTACTATTATAAAGGCGAAAGTTTGTATGGATGTTTGTTACTCTTTCACGTAAAAACTACTGAATGGATTTGAATGAAACTTTACCACAATACAGCTTATACATCAGAATAACACATAGGCTACATTTTATACCGAAATTCCCACGGGAACGAGAACTACGCGGGTGAAACCGCGGGCGTCCTCTAGTACTAGATAATGTTTAAAGAGACACAAAAGAAGTATGGTACAACTTCCCAGTCGCGTCTACGAACTTTTTCGCTCGACATGTTCCTTTCCGTTGGTACATGTAGAAGTGAATTGTCACTGGCGCTCTGTTCTTTGATATGCAACTAAATAGCCGATAACGAAGACATCCTAAGATCACCGCATGCGTAATAAGTCAACAGAGCTTATTGTGCATAGTGTAGAGGAGCTACAACACGTTTCCTACGGCCAGGCTGCGCACGCGCACGCTGGTCGAAGGGAGACCGGTCGCATTAGCGCGCGCCGCGGCCCTGTGACACACTGGCGACCGGTTGCTGGCCCGTGTTAGCAAATGTTGACTCTGGAATTACTTACCACTTACCGGGAAAATGTACATGTTTACTGGCACTCGTTAAAAGTATGAATGAAGAGTTTAAAAGGTATCTCAAAGTCAGGAGAATGGTAGGTACTCTTTACGGTTTAATTTTAGAAACATGGCGCGAAATTGCGCCTTTAGGAAAACTAGAGAAATTCGTTTCATAAAATGTGAATTAACTTGATTTTGTGTTAGCTGCAACTAAAAAGTACAAAGATAAGTTTTACTAGTATATTTGTAAAAAGATAATTAAATAAGAAGGTATGAATTTATAAGGCTTAGGTGTCATTAGTCACACTTAGAGTTGAGTAACTCTTTTCTAAACGAAGATAAGCGGCGAACTTTGAACCACATATTTGTACAGAATACTTTTACACGTCACATTAGATTGCTTGTATTAAACCAGGCCGTTGTACCTGTATCAGCGAATCTACACGAAAACAACCGTTTATTTTTTTTGACTAAGCCCGCATTTTTTAGTGTTATGGCCTCACAACGTATTCCTCGACAAACGCTAGCAAGGACGAGGTCGTTTACTGAAGATAATAATATCTCAGTGTTTGCACTAAGCTGATGCGCATGGATTTGCTCGCAATTTATCAAAAACTACATTACATTACATTATATACAGAATCCTGAGTTTGAGTCCTCGCTCGCCTTTCTAATAGTTTTAGTCTCGATCTAAAATTTAAATTATCCATACGGGCGTTACTAAAAGGTAGCTGATAATGGTTTTGTAAATCAAATGTATATGAGTAACTAGCGGTGCCCCGCGATTTATCCCGCGTAGTTCCCGTTAAATATACTAGACGATAACCCATAGTTGTGCCTTATTTCATTCAGATACGTTTATCTGTTAAGCCGTGGTTGAGTAAGAAATATCAATAAAATAGTCGCTAAGATTTCTTACATTTTATATTTTTGATATTTTTCTGTCAACCCTCTCCTGACAATAGCAAATACCTACAACAAAAAGAATTAGCGAAATCGGTCCAGCTGTTCCCGAGATTTGCGCTTAGTAACATATTCAGTGATTCATTTTTATGTTATAGATATTCATGAAGCTTTTTGAATAATTTCATGTGCAAATACTTTTCAATATACAGAATCACTAATATACAAACAAATCATGTGTATTTGTATATGTATATGATGTAGGCAACGCTTCCACTAAGTCTCACCTTCATGTGATATTTCACATGTCCTGTTCAAATTGTGTTTACTTACACTAAAATAAATAAGTACTATTATTTATTTTAGCGCACCTTCAACTCTTCGTTTATTTTTGAGATCCTGCTTTGACTTGGGTAATTATGGACAACATCTTTGCCTCAATTGGTAATTTCCTGTTTTATAGTAAGGCTCCGAGTTTGGTTCCCAACTCGAGTCAATTTAGGATTTTATAAATTGCCCAAAATACCTTTGACATCATAGAGTTCTTAAAGTTTATCAATTTACGGCAAGTGGACGGACGTGGTCTCTGCCTGCGTATGGAATTGAGGTACGATGGCATGTATGTATGTATGTGCAGCTAAAACAAAATATAACACCTGCTTGTTGCTAGAAACGCTTCGAAGTCAAAAGGTCGCAATGAGTTGCTTAAACTAAATCCGTCAACAATAAACCAAAATCATCGAATTAGAGCCGCAAGCGCGGGTGTCTACTGTCTTACAATAAAACGGTATCTTTTGTTATTGGCCACATTATGGCCCCCGGAGCCACAATGGGCCACTCTCCATTGTTCGGCGGCTCGAATTGAGCGGATTTAAGAGCTCATGCTCTAATTGTTTACCACTGCTCTGGTGGCCAGGTGACCAGAATATGCTAATGTGCTATACGCGCTAAACTATGATTTTTGCTCTTTTTGTTTTTAATCTCCCTTTCACTAAAAAGGCCGATTTTAATCTATGTTTATAGTAAAATAGAAAGCTAGTTTCTGTACTTGTTGTTTTTAATTCTTTTTTTTATTGATATTGAGCTATTTCAGATTCTAAATTTGTGTTTATTCGTAGTATCTTGGTTTTCTTTTCAATTGCTTTTTAAAAGTCAAATCTGTTCTGATTGTTACAAACAGAAATGCGTATATCGTCACGTAGTGACTACGTCAAACCATCGGCACAGTCTAACTAGTGGCCTTTATTCTGTGCCATCGGGTATCGACAACCGAGAGTAGATCAATAATATAGGTAAGCAAGTAAAATACCTTTCGGCGGTCACGTTCCCCGTATGATGTAACGCCATTAAAAGTAACCAGTTATGTTAACCTTAAAGTTAAAGTGGGTACATCGCAGTGAAAGTCGCGTTAAGTCACCTTCAATCATTGCGCGGTGTTTTCCTTATAAAAGCGACGAGACTTTGACCAAATATGTCAGAAGATAATGATTATAGAGATGATAATGTTCTGGCCGAATTTCGGCGTTACTACACAGATATGTAGAGTGACAATGAAATTTTTAAATATAAATAGAGTAATTGTTTATAGTGTTTCCCGGAGTAGCATGGTGAGTCTAAAAACTCCATATCTGTTTTTCTTGATGGAGGAAGGTTTAGCCCTGTAGTAGGTGATTACATTTTTTTGATTTTAATTGAATATCCATCTCATCAGCTATGGCGACTGTCGCTCGTACAATTAAAGGAAATAGAACAGATGGCATCGTTTATCCTTCTGCCAGTGAACACAGACGGCGACAACGGCGACTTCTCGGTGCAGAGACTTATCCGTACTAATATTATCCTCGCGAGGCTGCATCAGCTACGGCGACTGTCGCTCGTACAATTAAAGGAAATAGAACAGATGGCATCGAACAGGTTGGCAGGAACAGGCGAGCGGCAGACGCGGCGGCGACAACGGCGACTTCTCGGTTCATCGGTATCGCAGAGCGCGAACACGCAGAGACTTATCCGTACTAATATTATCCTCGCGAGGCTGCATCAGCTACGGCGACTGTCGCTCGTACAATTAAAGGAAATAGAACAGATGGCATCGAACAGGTTGCGGCGAGCGGCAGACGCGGCGGCGACAACGGCGACTTCTCGGTTCATCGGTATCGCAGAGCGCGAACACGCAGAGACTTATCCGTACTAATATTATCGTATCCGTACTTATATACATCGGCTCTCCGTCCGTTTATAATATGTAACAATAAGCAGTTAACACTCTTAACTGTCCTTCGTCTTCATCACCAGACCCCTAATGACAGTTACAGCCCACCTGAATGTAAAGTTCTCATCGAGACAAATTATTCAAGTCAAAAACAAGGTAATTGCAGCATATCGTTGAGGAGTTCCCTCATCTGAATTTCGGCTCCATCACCAGATCGACTCCAGACCTTTAATAAATTGTAGTGCTTTTAAATACTTAACGGAAAAATTTACAAACGTACTAGTTGTCCCTATTTGTGAAAATTCCCTTCGATTTATCCGCGAATACACATAAAAAAAACATTTCCCTCCGTCTGACCCAGTCGGGTAAAAACAAGAAGTAGCTAAGAAAACTTCTAAGTCTTTTTCTATACGGATATGTCATGTGGGGGATAGGCCAAGGCGTTTGGGAGTTGTAAGGGAACATGCGGATAGACAGACAGACAACAAAAATTTAAAGCATTCCGCAGAAATGCAGTAAAGGTTTAAAAGTTTTATCTCCCTACTGTCTCGTGCTCTGTGGCGAGCTGCTCTGTGCGAGGCTAGTAACCGTGTTTGAACTATTTATCCGGGTATTCAGGCTGCGGCAGCCGCGTCTAGTGCTCGGACTGCCGGAACAGTGCGCTGGTTGATGAATGTGTGCGAGGCAACACCGCCTCGCAGACATCGATGCGTCAACGATGTTTCCGAGTCACCCAATAATATGTGTTGCATACGGCAACACGACTTCACAGACATCGATTCGTCAGCGTTGTTGCATAATTATGTTAACAAATGTATTTTTGTGAGCAAAAGTTGACAGAACGAGCAGCACTTACTGGACATGCAAGGAACACATCTTATAATGTGTTTACGCATCCATCAACTTACAGCTTTCATTTTAAGTTCATTTGATTAAGATTTCAACTGGCTGCAATGTCGCTGTTATCCATGCGTGCTTGGCTTCAGAAATGAGCAGAGATATAGTATAAAAGTTCCCGATCCTATCGCAAAGAATACTAAGGTACAATGTTCGTCTACTAAAACCACTCATTTTTTTACCACTTCACTACCGAGCTAGACCTTAATTGTACGGGAAATAGATATGGAGTGTAAATCCACTACGCTGCTCCAATGCGGGTGCGCGGGCTCATGATGAAAATGTTTAATTCGTTAACGATCACTATCGGATGGTAATTGTAGTGACCGGGAAGCCATAACGTGCTCTGCAAGGCACAGAGTTGTAATACCCCCAACGTCACGACTCCGAACATAGAATTTACTGAAAATTCTTAGTTTAAAGAAAAACTCAGAATTATTCCACGATCCGACCCTTTTCTACGTTGGGAAATGTATTTACGCATTCCTCCGGAAAGAGGGGTGACGTTCTTTCCGAAGGGTATGTGGAACTCACCAGTTAAACCAGAACACCCACTAAAAAAAACCCAGCGGCACCCGACCGCGTCTTTAGGGTGAGACGTCACAGGACCGTGGTTGCAAGCTACTGTGACGTCTCGACGTTTGCCCGCAAGTGATGTTTTATACCTGAGTGTGCTAAATACACATTAAACTCAATATATAACGAGCGCAGGTGCGCATATCTGCGCATTCGTCTGCCTGGTCTTCTTCTGTGGCTTAATGGAGCATTTACGTCAGCTTCCCTGTATCTCACCTCCGTCTCTTTAAGACTGAGTGCAGACTTGCAGACGGCCACCATGGCGGTCCAACACGACTCGCTGTTTAGCATAGCGTCTATTATGCAGGGCCAAGAGACGTCTCCACCTCTAATGGACTCAAAAGTGAACCTCTGTGCATCCCAGGCTGCGCATTCAACCAGCGTGTGATACGTTGTGTCCTCTGCAGCCCCGCACTGGTGGCATACTGACGTCGGTTCACGCCTCGCTATTTGGTTCAGATACTTTCCGAAACAACCGTGTCCTTAGTATCTGCACCAATCGGAACGTGAGCACTCCATGCTTTCTATTAACCCCTGTGGGCCTGACATTCAAACCTTCTTTGAGGCCCGCGGCTACCCGGGTAGCAACGGAGCTATAATGACAGCTGTCATTATTTGCCTGACGGTTGCCAGGGGACCCCTCGGGGCTGTGAAACTTTAAGCTATACATTCAGTCAACAACCCGACCCAGAATTCAAGCCCAGAACCTCGTGGTCGAAAACACAGACTAACTACCAGACCAACGAGGCAGTCTTGGACCTTGGTCACAAAAAAATATGCCTACTTGATATTACGAGCAAGTACACTACATACATCAATCATTTAAAAACTTATGTAAGAGTCGAAGTAATGCATTCAGTTCATACAATGTGCAGTGAGGAACAGTTAGGCTTGCAGTCCCATGGCGATAGCGCGGCGATAGGGAGCGATACCGCGCTAATCAGAGCTGTAGCATTGTTGCCATCTGCGCCCAGCGCTCATGAGAGTTTCCCACCCTGCTTGCATGTGGAAACTGGGTGAAATACGTGAAAATCGACCGCACACACCGCTCTTGATTATTAACTGATAAAACGTCTACCTCGTTTTATCCGCTATAATATACTGGGTTCGAGTTCGGGATTGGAGAATTTATGAGTATGGTCAGTGGCCTTCCTGGCGCAACGGTATGCGCGGTGGATTTATAAGGAGGTCCGACTACACTGACGTGAATTTCAGCCGTTTCTATTTTAATAATACAAAATAATAAATCCTATTACAATACTATGCGGGCCCTATTTAGAGTAACTAACAGTCGGTTAAGAAGCAGTATCATAGTTATTTAGAGTTGTTACTTCATATCGTAATCATGATATTGAGGAATTGATTGTAATCGTAGATTAACAACAGACGCGGAAACCATTACGCAAATCCCGTGCGCCTACTGACAGCGTATTGTGCTAACTAGTCGGCTCTATAGTATTAAATTGTTGTTTAAAAACCTGTTTATTGAGACAAATGACGACCCCCGTGGCGCAGTGGAAGGAGTTTATTCGATTTTTTAAAAACAGTCGCAAGTGTAGCTAGTTACCATCCTACCGACTAACGTGATTTAACGCCTAGTGATTTAACGTTCCGGTACGATGTCGTGTGGAAACTGAAAGGGGTGTGGATTTAATCCTTTGCTTAACTAGTTAGCCCACTTCCATCTTAGATTGCATCGCTTACCATCAGGTGTCATTGCAGTCAGGGGCTAAATAGTAATGAACAAAAAAAATGAGTCACTAAATTTGTTTTTAAACGACTTCAAAAAAAGGAGTTTCTCAATTCGACCGTATATATATTTTTCCTCACAAACAAACATACGAAAGCCTGAACCGATCGAGTGAAAGTATTCTCGCCTTGACACAGGGTCAGCGCTTCATTCATGAAGACATAACGTTTTATTACTGCACTGTGTAGCTATAAACCTGTGTACCCCTAGCACGAAATATTTATATCAAGCTTTTCGAGTAATATTAAACTTGAAGTCCTGATTAGGTCGTAGCGACTGAATAACTCATTCATCGAGCAGCGAAGTGGATTTAGCCTACTTATATACTCTACGCCAGGGTATCTAGACAGTATTTTAACTGACGAAAAAAAACGGAGGAGGTTCTCAATTCGACGCGTATATATTTTTTTATGTGTATGACCACGCATAACTTTTTGCAGAGTCGTCCGATTTTGATAATTCTTTTTTTACTACAAAGGGCACACTTCCAAAATGGTCTTATAGATATGATGTGAGATGCTGATATCCTGGGAAAATTGAAGGAACTCTTCAAAATTTATAGGCACTTGCAGCGATTTCGGTTTTTGTGTAAGTATCAGTAGCTTTTTGGCTACAAATGCCGAATAATGTACTATAATAGTATAGTACGAGTAGGTTACGTCAATAAATCATTAAAAAGTAAAAAAAAATAAGCAAAAAAATTATGTGTCCTACGTCGTTGATATTTCTATGACTCGCGTTTGACGTCATCTTTTATTATACGCATAACTAAGGTATGTTTTTCTTGACTCTTATAGCTTGTGTGTCTTTTTTGAATTAAACAAGTAGTTATTGATTATATTATTCATCAAAAAACTGATATGAAAATGATTTGAATTCGAAAACCACTTGTAGAAACGTTTGTGGGTTGAACAATCTCGTGCTAGGAGTACAAACAGACGGGTATAAACAACGTATGAATGCCGGTATCACTCAAACAATGAAATTTTATGGAAAGCGAAATCGTGTACGTCATAAGTTTTAATTACGCGTATTGTGCCGGTGACCCAGAGCACAGCACGTAGTAGCCATTGCGGGTGCTCATGTGGGACACCATACCGGTTTACTATTAAAAGTAAAATAGAACAGAATAGAAGAGTTGTCAGTTAACCATGAAACTGATAAATTAAGTTATATTGTAATTTTTTTATTTCAAACAAAGAAATGAATGAAAGAGAATCGGTTATTATACAGCTGGGGAGCCAGATTGATGCCCATAACCCGAGCACTTTAATGCTATAGACGAAAAAAAAACTGGGAAGCAAGAAGAAGTTATTTAGAAAACATAATAGAAATAAAGAATGCAAAACTCAGAATTATTCCATGTCCCAACCCAGGATCTCGTAATCGAAGTCCCAGAGGCTAACCACTAGACCAATGAGGCGGTCAGTATAAACTCTTTTTATAATTACTTATTTTATTATAAGGATTCTTATAGATTATCCTTAAAGATGGTCATATATTAAAATCGCCTCGATTCTGCTATAAAGCGTGCACCATTACAAACAAATACGCACGAACGTACACAATGCAAATGACTTCAGATGAATGCGTACCACATCATCCACACAACTTGACGTTATTGAGTTATAATGTACAGAGCGTTGAAGGAATAACAGTGCATTGCATTACTATCTACTTTGTGTTGTAGAGATGTCTGTTCATCACAACATAGTACGTTGTAGGCCTAATCAATGTAAGATTATTTGATGGAAGGGATGCAGACCCACCGCGCTGTGTCGTGGGCGCGCTTCGTGTAATGAATTCTGAATTTTGGGTGACGATTATCTCTTAAGTTGTATGTCGGCTTCATTAAGCTCAGGTGATTATTGTTTAACTTGTAGCTACGGTTTTATAAAGTCGATTTGTTTTTTTTTATTAAATCTTTCTTTTTACTTCGATAAGTAACGTCGGTGAATTACAAAAGGCAGGAAGAACAGTAGTTCTAAAGAGATATGTCTACCAGTAATGCTTAGGTGAGGCTTATGGGGCCCAAGGGGCTAGAACGACGACCCCGCACTGGAAAGCGCTGTCGGTCGACCGACGACATCAAACGTGTCGCAGTGAGCCATAGGCGGCTGAGGATCGTTGTGTTTGGAATTCCCTGAGAAAGGTCTATGTCACGAGTATACGACCATAGGCTGTTAATGATGATAATGATGATATTGAATGAGCTAGCTACCTGCTGCTGTTTCGTCAGCTTATGTAGGTAGTAACTTAGTTAGTAGTTAAGCTTTACTTTTTCTGCAAGGTAACGCCTCGTTAATCGCCTAATTCATTTTATCCAAATGTTTCTTCTCCAATTAACGAAAAATGGACGTAGTCGCGTTAAAAGCTAGTTTTTAGTAGAGAAGAGTCAGGCAGCGCGCCGCCGGCGGTCATTAAGACGTTAACGGTAGTGCGCCGGCGCACGGACGTGGAAAATTATTCTCTGCGCGGCTTCCGCGCCGGCGGCCATCTTGTGACGACGTATTGGTCATTTCTTTTGTGCGTCACGCGTTATTGGACCGGGGAAGAATAATGTTGTGGAATCTAGGATTTATGTTATGTACTAGCGGACGACCGCTACTTCGTCTGCGAGAAGTTTCCACGACAAGAAAATTTTCGCGACAGAATTATACCGTTTTCCTAGGTCTCTCTGCTTCAAAATTGATCAAAATTTTGAAAATTATTTATCTCGAAAGCGCTTAAACTTTTTACGCCCGAAGAAAACGTCAGAATCATAAATTGTTTAAAAGTCGTCTAGGCCAACAAAACAAACACGTAACATGATGTATCACGAGGAGGACATAACTCAAGTTGTCCCCACACGCTACTAATCCACTTTTCAATTGTAAATCAGGGAGTCCATCTTCTCGCCATTGTGAAGCCCACGTGTAACATCGTTATGGTAATTATATGTAATTACACATGTACATAATTGTGAGCGCGCGAGTGTGAGGAGGGAAATGAGATGTAAATATACATCTCATTACATTTGAAAGACAATTGACGATATCTCCGATGTCATTTTTTTCAAGCGATTATATAGCTGTCCCGGTATATATAAAGAAATGTTGCAAGTTGCTGAAATTTTGCATGAATACATAATATGATAATGCAATATTATGATGATATGGAGCTGATCTGATGTTGGACCTGGCCGGTGGGCATGATAACTCCGCAACAAAACTACACAGCCTCATCTAGTTTAGGCTCATTTGATTCATCTTTAGGAGTATTTATTATAGAAGGTCGTTTCTATAGAAGTTATTTAAATTATATTAACAAGTTACGGGGTTATAATGTTTGATCTTATCACGAGCAGATGTTTTATAATGTCCGGGACCGCCGGTTTAAAGTGCTCTTCGAGACACAGATGTGTGACACCACTAACCATCTAAGATTTTATACATCTAATAAAAAAATTTATGACTCCTAGATATGCTTAAGTAAATGAAAGCAATTAAATGACACAGTTATTTTTTACTTTTTAGTGCGTTTTGAGTCGGTTCTATTTTTTGTTAAAAATTTTTATTTCTTACTTTTTAGTGATTTATCGACACGTTACCTACTCGTACTATACTGTCATGGTATTCATAGTATATTATACGGCACTTGTAGCCAAAAAGCTACCTATTCTTACACAAAAACCGAAATCTCTGCAAGTGTGCCTATAAAATTTGAAGAGTTCCTTCAATTTTCCCAGGATATCATTATTAGATCCTAGCATGATGACAAAGGGACCACCTTAGAAGTGTGCCCTTTCTAATAAAAAAAAATATCAAAATCGGACAACTCTGTAAAAAGTTATGCGTGGTCATACATAAAAATAAAAATAAATAAAAATAAATATACGTGTCGAATTGAGAACCTCCTCCATTTTTTTTCGTCGGTTAATTATAGTGTCATTTAGTTGCTTTAATTTAGTTAAGCATATCTAGGAGTCGGTGCCAGCCAAGGTTTCTACTTTAAGGACGTTAGCTACAAACTACTAACCCACAAACTGCTTTACTACGCAAAATAAATGTTCCTTAAACTTTGCTGGCACCGACTTCATAGATATGCTTAAGTGAATTAAAGCAACTAAATGACACAGTTATTTTTGCATTTTGAGTCGGCTCTATGTTTTGTTAAAAATTTTATCTTAATTTTTTGAATTGCTTGACTACGCGTCGTGTCGTTTAAGAAATAAGGTAGACAAGGTAAGTAAGTTTTTAATATAATTAAGTGACTATAATTTCTGTGCGATTGGATAAAAAGGTTCGCACTCGTAATACTAACAACAATGGATAATTGAGCCATTATTAGTGTTGTTTGAGCCAATTAACAACTTTCCGCATGTTCGGTTACTACGTGTTACAGCACTGTTGCGATACAGTTACGATTAATAATATTGTGTATTAATTACGTATATAAATACGCTATTAAATAATACAAACCGACTATCATATACTCGTAGATATATATACTTGTAATTATTATTTTTTACTATAGGAAATAAGCTCGCGCTTGATTACGATCTTTTCAAATGTAGAGCTGGTCTAAGGTGGAACTATAGACTCTTGTTTTGAAGCAACCTGTTTGTAGGATGTAGCAATCGAATGCGATAAAAATATATAAAAACTTCCGTCATTAGTGTCATGTAAAGTCCTCGGCCTGTAGAGCTGTCCGTGCTATCATCTAGAACGGTGGCTGACGCGGCGCCATGGTGCATTATCGTACCGTCTCGTGCAGGTGCTCCCTGGACAGGGCTGTTTCGGTAAATACCTGCACGGGATTGCGAGGAGGGAGTGTCATGAGTGTGGCGCGCCCGAGGACACGGTGCGCCAGCAGAATGTGTATCATGGGCGCCACAAAGGCACTCTTTGTAAGGAGATCTCTCGCTGCCTAGTATTGTCAGGTTCATGCTCGACAGCGAGGATGGGTGGACTCACGTTGCCTCCTTTTGTGAGACCGTCATCGGCTTAAAGGAGGCCTCGGAGCGGCAGAGAGAGCAGGCGGCTGATGCTCATGTAGTCACCACTGAGTGCACCGACGAGCACGTCGGGACGTCGAAGTGTCATCGTAAAGATTTCCCAGCGAAAAAAAAAAAAAAAGGCTGTACCTTCATTTAAATATTTAATTAAATGCAGCATTTCGACGGCGCAATGGATTTATAAACCGGAGGACCTGAGTTCGTTTCCCGGCTAGGCCGATTACAATATTTTAAAAAGAGCCAGGTCTGTCTGGTAGGAGGCTTCGACTGTGGCTAATTAGCCTACCGACAAAGACGTACCGCGTTCCGGTACGATGTCGTGTAGTAACTTAAAGGGATGTGGATTTCATCTTACCCCTTTCTACTCCCGCTTTCATCTTAGCTTGTATCATCACTTACCATTAGTTACCGAGCTACCACTTACTATATGTTAAATTTTCTGCATACTATACATGTGTTTACTCATTACAATTCTTTTTCTTTATCCAACTTACCACAAAAACAATAACAATACGCCTACACCAATGTTAGGAGTAGTTAGCCCATGACCATATCAATGTAGGTGTCATATTAATAATTATTCAACATACAATTAGAATACTTCAGTAAACTAAATTTAATTTTCTATAAAAAAATATGTTCTCTAACACTCCGCGGGCCGGATGTGGCCCTCGGGCCGTAGTTTGGAGACCCCTGGTATATGCAGCAGTGTGCATAGGGTATTCTGTCAGGGTAGGCACTTTACAAAATGTAGTGAAATGTAACATAATTCATCACAAGTAGCAGTCTTCGGGGCAAGCATTGCTTATATGCACGTATTGATTGCACTGTTTGGAGCACTCGATCGGTGAAGCGACCCACTCGTGGCTGATTCGAGTCGCCATATAAGGAAAGTTAGCGTGCGCCCGCCGCGCCATTTCTCCGCTGACGGTGAAAATTCTCTATTGCTATGCACTTTTGCCTTCCACGCGTAGGGGTGCTACTACACAGAAACTAAATAACTAAATCGCCCATTTCTTGTATCCTCTTAGTTTTGAAATCGGTATAAATCTAGTAGAGCATGTCAAAGAATATAATTACATAATTTGGCCTTGGCTAAGTACCAACCTACCGACAAAGATTTACTGCCAAGCGATTTAGCGTTCCGGAACGATGTCGTGTAGAAAGGTGAGTATTTCATCCTACCCCAACAAGTTAGCCCGCTTCCGTCTTAGATTGTGTCGTCACTGACCACAAGGTGTGATTGCAATCAGGGGGTAACTTGTAATGAAAAAAAAAATACAATCGAAAAGTTAGTTTGTTTAAAACATTGTAAATATGATGGCGCCACACAGGTGACACGCACGCCTCCAAAACCTTCAAAATTCAAACAATCTATAACATATCTAAAGTTGATGTATAAAATGAAATGTACGTTTCACTCTTCGTTGGATTAGCCGCATTGGAGCATCGTCTCTTCTACAAAGAGCAAGGCCTGGCCCGGTCGCGACGGCAGCCCTAGCGCAGAGTCCGGCTCTACGCTAATGTTGCTTATTTTCACATCCCATTCTGTTGTCGCCGCTAATAACACTCATCAGCGGGAGACATTTTAAAAGCTTTCCGAACGTTTCTCCGATCACCTGCCCGCTCTGCCCGCTCTGCCCGCAGAGACTATAGTCCAATAAAATAAAGTATGAAATCCTAATTTTAGTTACAACTTTACATTTTGGATCATGTTGTCTTAAAGAAAGTAAGACCGTGAACGAATAAACGATTAAAACGTCAATCAAAGTTACAACAAATTACAAGTAATTTTATATTATGTTACTTGCTGTTACTGAACCCTTCATGGGCGAGTTCAACTCGCACTTGACCATTTTTTTAGGGGTTAACTTAACGTTAAATTATTACATTCGTAAAACGTCAATAGATATATAGTGTCATTGTTCTTTAACTTCATAATTTGGCTTTTATGGTATAAGTGTAGACAAATATCATAATATTTTATTATCAATACGTATAAATAATTAAAATTAGTAATCGACGTCTTATAAAATGTTATTGCCTTGAGAGTCAGTTAAGTCTCAATTTAAAGTTCAATAGGAATGCCCATTAAACACGAAAGATGATTTATTATAGGGAAAGTGAGTTCCAACTCTTAACTGAACGTAATGAGATATCGGATTACATTTTTAACGTATTTAGAAACTGAGGACGCGCCCAGTTGACGTAATTTTAATTTATTGCTACTAATATTTCATATGACGCTTAATCTTTATTGGGAACTTGTATAAGGGCCCGCCTGCTGCCATTAGTAGGGCCCTGTTATGTGAGCATTTAACAAATTTAAAACCTTGTGTTTATTTACGTGATTTGAACTTTTTTAGATGCTTTGTCATCAGCCTTGTATGGCCCAGAGCTGGTCAAAGTCTTCTTCAAAGTACCTTGGTAAAGAAACCACGGCGCTCTTCGATTGTGCTTTGGCGTGCAAAAATTGTCTTATTTTATTTTTATTCAATTTATTATGGATTTCTAGGATTTCATCAATGACCATTAAATGAGTGGAAACTGAGATTTTTCTCTTTGTAATAGAGTTCATCCACAATTTGCTCTTAGAGCTACCTGTGGGTCCAAACCTAATGTTAGATAGCCTGGGTTCTCCTGACAATTGTAAACACTAAAACTATACTTACCCGACTAGTAAATAAATAGAGCAGGGCACCGACTTCATAGATATGCTTAAGCAAATTAAAGCAACTAAATGACACAGTTATTTTTTACTTTTTGAGTCGGTTCTATTTTTTGCTATAAATTTTTTAAACAAACATACAAACGTGTCTCTTCCAAGCTTTTGTTACAAGTACATTCATTGATTAATCTTAGTTGACAGCAGCATCCGATGGCAACAGGTAATTGGTTATAATAAGCAGGCCATAGTTTTATTGTACCTAGTCATCGCGCTACATTTGGGTCACTTTCATCCGACCGTACCTCAGAAACGGTTGGCAGCTGATTGACAGACTAATTACACCTACTTATCGCACCGGTCAATCGTCAGGGGATCAATGCTGCTCTTGTTAAGGTTTGTTGTGTTCTGTAACTACGAACAAGCTGTACGACAAACAATATGTACTACCGCGATCTGATTGCTTTGTATTTAAGAGTGAATAAAAATGATTACGTAATAAATGATCTATTTATTTATTGTTTACTAACACGAGATAACGAGTGGTTGCGGAAAACTAGTTTGCTAAAAAAAAGAAAAACCGAATGAAAAGTCGAGAGCCGACTACTGCTCTCTTCTGTTACAAGACCAGAGTTTATTTCGGAAATACCTTACACGTTATCTTATCTTAATCACTTTATTTACTTAGAACTAAACTAAACGATGATGCTGAAAATAGCATTACGCCAATGAATAAATGTCGCCGATGGGCAATAATATAGAGCAGAAAATAAGCGTTTTACATTTACATTTCCAGTTATATACTTAAATTTTTAGTTCTTTATAAAACTTCACGTTAAATATTCTATGTGTCCATTTCAGATGAGGCCGTAGTGACGTAGCATGGGCCAGGCGGGCAGCCAGCCGGGCGCCGAGCAGCGTGCGCGCCGCGCTCACACCCTGCCGCACGAGCCGCTGCGACACGCACCCAAGGTATGCATCCACACTATATCACAGCAGTGACGTAGCATGGGCCAGGCGGGCAGCCAGCCGGGCGCCGAGCAGCGTGCGCGCCGCGCTCACACCCTGCCGCACGAGCCGCTGCGACACGCGCCCAAGGTATGCATCCACACTATATCACAGCAGTGACGTAGCATGGGCCAGGCGGGCAGCCAGCCGGGCGCCGAGCAGCGTGCGCGCCGCGCTCACACCCTGCCGCACGAGCCGCTGCGACACGCACCCAAGGTATGCATCTACACTATATCACAGCAGTGACGTAGCATGGGCCAGGCGGGCAGCCAGCCGGGCGCCGAGCAGCGTGCGCGCCGCGCTCACACCCTGCCGCACGAGCCGCTGCGACACGCACCCAAGGTATGCATCTACACTATATCACAGCAGTGACGTAGCATGGGCCAGGGGGGCAGTCAGCCGGGCGCCGAGCAGCGTGCGCGCCGCGCTCACACCCTGCCGCACGAGCCGCTGCGACACGCACCCAAGGTATGCATCTACACTATATCACAGCAGTGACGTAGCATGGGCCAGGCGGGCAGTCAGCCGGGCGCCGAGCAGCGTGCGCGCCGCGCTCACACCCTGCCGCACGAGCCGCTGCGACACGCACCCAAGGTATGCATCTACACTATATCACAGCAGTGACGTAGCATGGGCCAGGGGGGCAGTCAGCCGGGCGCCGAGCAGCGTGCGCGCCGCGCTCACACCCTGCCGCACGTGCCGCTGCGACACGCGCCCAAGGTATACAGTGTCAATTAAAGTGTCATGTTTCTGTTGCAGGTGCTACCGTCGCTGTCAGAGTCCCCGCGCCTGCGCAGCACGGACAATGGTGCCATCCTGCACTCTGGCGGCACCATCAGCGGGCGCCGGCCCGGCTCGCAGCCGCAGGAGAGCGCCAGGGTGCCCCATGGACATGTCGTAAGTTGTTCCTCATACCATGAACCATGACAATAATCATGAGCATAAGTAAATGCTGAATAGGTACATAATACGAATAGAAAAGATCGTGGGTCTTAGCTTATATTTGTGCCTGCATCTTTCGTACAAAAACTAAATGAACACAATGACTTTACCTTAAGAAGTACTGTGGGAGAGAAAGTTATTAAAATGGCTCCAGTATGATTACTTTGTTAGTTTAACTAGACGTTACGAAGTGGCGCCTAATGGATGCTTTCAAATAATCACTTGGGTGCAGTAAAATAGTGGTAGTTTACAAGGAGTAGAGACAATACTGTCGTAAAGCTGTCAATGCTTGTTTGAGCCCTTCCGCTTGTGAAACGCTTTTAGTTGGAGTTTAGACGCGCCGTGTTACCGTTGCAGACTACAATTGGTTAACTGTTGTATTACCTTCACTGGCATACAGTCAAACGCACAAACTACTTAAAACATTGAGTTTTTTTTTCTGACTGAATAATTGCCGTAGGCTCCATATGGGACCACAGCGGCGTCTCCGGGTTTTGTATTCGACTCGTATTTGTACGTGAATGTATGTTTGTATTTCGTAAATTTTCTCGACAAGTACTGATCCTATATGAATGTTGTTTTTTTAGATAGTGGCATTATCCAAATCTCTATTTTTCTTCGTAGTTGATTTTGAAAGCGGCCTTTTTCGCTTTTAAGATAGTAAAATATAGTTGCATCACTTCCTAAAGACGAGGGTGCCGGAAAACTTGACTCTAGGCTTCAATTTTACAAACAATTTATGGCAGGGGCTCAGGTAAATAGAACCGGGTTGGGTGCAAGACGTAAAAAGGAAGACCAAGACATAATAAAATCTTTTCTTAAACAAGATGAGGACGACAACTACAAAGTGCATGCCATGAACCTAGAAATGCAAAACGAGTGATTAAACTTAGGCGAGTTCTGCATCCCTCTGGCTCTGAAGTGGCGCGCCTTGCTGTACGATTGGTCTCCTGCCTTATTGAAATTTTATCTTAATGCCTTTCAACTGACTCTCCCAGATCAAAGTAACCTAGTAAGATGGGGAAAAGCCTCGGAAAAATCTTGCTATACCTGTGGTGAGGCAGTGGGCACTGCAAGACATTTATTGGTAGGATGCAAGGTGCTCCTGGACAGGGGTCTCTACTCACGCCGCCACGACAGAGTACTAGAAATCATACGTGAAGCTATAAGCCTTTCAGTAGCTAGGGCTCAAAATCCACCAGCAAGCCTTATTCAATTCTGGGCTCTGCTCCTGATTGGACTATATTAATGGACACGTATGAAAAGCACTATAAAATCCCGAAAGACTTAGCTATTACGACATCTAGACCGGACATATTTCTTTTTTCCAAACAAATCAAACGTATAGTACTTGTTGAGCTTACAGTGCCGTGGGAAACAAACATCCCTAAAGACCATGTATTCAAAGTGAATAAATACTATGACCTTACTAATGAACTAACCAAAAATGGCTATGTGGTTAGTTTATACGCGGTAGAAGTGGGTGCGAGGGGTATACCAGCGAAGTCTCTCTACAACCTGCTAAAAGACCTTGGCCTTACTAGAAGCGCAGTAAGCTCCATATTAGAACGAGTGTCCAAAGCTGCACTAGTAGGGTCCTTCCGAATATGGTTGGGCAGGGAGAATAACTTGAACAGAGGAGGTGAG
Source organism: Mycalesis mineus (assembly GCA_034621355.1). Lineage (NCBI taxonomy): Eukaryota > Metazoa > Arthropoda > Insecta > Lepidoptera > Nymphalidae > Mycalesis > Mycalesis mineus. Next base: position 879,382 of record CM067881.1, read on the forward strand.
TGTTGACGCGCGTCACAAAGGGTACCCTTAAACCTACACCCGTGTCACAAGTCTCGGGCTCTGTTCGGAGTTTTTCTCTCAGCCACGCGATGGACCCGGCACCCGCACGGTGAATCCATGGAATGCTAAGATATTCGTCTCTCTCTTTAAAATATGCATTACTGCAAACAAAGTCGCGGCCAAAGACCTATAATTTATTAAGGACAAGCTGGACATTTCGAGGACTGCACTCTTGTACAACGGCTTCCGTGTTTAACGCTTTGTGGATCAACCGTGTCAGTAAACAGGACAGTCGCGATACGGTCTCGCAGATTACTGCTGGGTAAACTTTTTAAGACTTCCACTTAACGATTCAAGCATGTTCAAACAAAACAAACCTTCATTTCGTTGTTTTCTTGGTATTTTCCATAGATGTTATAGATCGATGGTAATTTCTTATATTTTAAGTAATCATTGATAGACAAAGTAGATGACCTGATGGTGAAAACATTTATACAGCCTATAAACAGAGCACTTCGCAGGACATGCTAGGAACACGTACACGAGCCCCTCAACTTGAGCTGTAGGTGTATAAGCCGCTTCTCCCTATAATACACCAGTAAACGGAAGAGCATAGGCTCTTCCAAACCACAGCAATACTGCTAAGTAGTACTTCCTCTAATGAGCTCTATCACAAAAGGCACTACTTTTTTTATTCTAAGTTAAATGCTCCCTAAATGTAATTTTTCAATAAAATTTTTAACTTTCATTTTGCAGCACTCCAATGTGTATAGGTCCAGGTCAGCTGGGGTCCCAGCGGACAATGAGCTGAGGACCAGGGAACGGGACCCGCTGCACCGGTCACACACCAACCTCGACTTCAGGCATGAACGTACGTCTACTTCTTTATACTCCAACCTGTATAGATCCAACTGAACTGGAGTCCCCACTCAGTGCGGATACCGCCAAGCGATTTAATACTTTGGGACGATGCCGTGTAGAAAGCATGGCAGGGGCAATAATTATACCATACCTACTCGCCCGAATTAACGGCGTGCATGCAAGAAAAATAATTATTTAATTTATTCTCTTTTTCCCTACGCAAAGTACAATTATCCAGTTAACTGTTCTTTAAAATAAGCCAGACTCACGTAGTAATTTTCCACATTCTTTATGAATGCCATAAATATCTCTGTTCCTATTATTTGCAGCTGGTTTAAAAAGATTTGGATCGGAACCTGATCTGAGAATCGAAGAGGAGCAGCAAAAGCCAACGAGATGCACAAATAACAAAAACTTTAGGAAAAAATACCGCGCTCCTCCGCCACCGAATAACAATGTAAGTAACTTTAACTATTAATCTATAAATTATTTAAATTATTGTTACTAAGTAAAATTATTTATACTTCATACGTATTGTATTCCAGCATCGAGAAGGTTCATCGCCAGATTCCAACGACAGGAACGCGAAAGCCGAACCACAAAGAAAGCTCAGGTTATTTAGAACTAGAAACGAAACCAAAAAACTAAATGGTCACATGGATTCAAAGATCCCTGTTTTTAAAAACACGTATACTGATTTTAAGTCTTTAGATTTTAACGACAATTTCGAAAGGCGATACAAATCTCCGTGTAAAGATAATAAAGAGCAAAGTTTTAAGCTAACCGATGGTAAAGATATGATCCAGAGTACAGCATCATTGAAAAAAGAAGAACGACTGCTGCAGACTAGGCAAGATTACAGAGTGACGCGAATAGACAGAGTCAGCGGATGCAGGGCGAAAACATCGAAAACGAATGAACAAAACGAAGCGTGGAAAACACCTCTCTTAAATAGAAACTTCAGGCACTCCGAAAGGTTTGATAAAGACGATAACACGCAACGATTGCTCAGAAGAGAAAAAACCTTTGATGATACTCTAATTTTAAGTGAGAGAGAAAATGATTCACCTAGAGCTTTGCACGAAAAAAGAAAAAAAGTTGTAGGTGAAGAGTTTCACAATAACTTAAGTCCGTTAGGTCAGAGGAACGAGCCGCTAAGGAAATCTCTTCCTTCGTTACTGAACAAAGGCAACGAAGAAAAAGATGAGTTTCAGGAAGAACTCAAAAAGGCGACCAGTAGGATAAGAAAAGAATTAGGAAGTAAATTAAATGTAAGCGAAAACAGAACTAGTCAAATCGATAAAACGAGTATACAGAAACCAAACCCAACGAAATCGGCAACTGAGAGCAAAGTCACAGAGTCTAGTCTTAAAACAAATAGTAAGCAAGATTCCAAGCCCACGAGTAATGTAACGAGGCGGCCGTTGAGTCGAATAAATGAATCCAAACAGAAAACAACAACTCAAAATAAATTAACAACAAATGAAGTGAGTAAGTATAAATTGGAGAGTAAAGAGAATGTGAGAACAATGCCTGATAGAGGACAGGCGTCTGGCAAGGAGTCCACGCCGGAACATTCACCGACCAGGAAAAAAGAAGCATTAAAACGTGCTACGCAAGAAAAGTAAGATTTACTATCACTATCTATTCCGTTTTTTAATGAATCTTTAAAATAATCTTCTAATTTTTCTTTGATATTTTTGCTGACTGTGAGTTAAAATTTTACGAAATTAATACACGCAGTAGTAAGACTATTCATGATTGTTCCATTAAAGACGTACCATGCTTTCCTGTAGTAGACCACCTTCGTGTTTTGGCGTAATGCGTGTATGATTTATCAACACCACTACGTTTGTACCTTGTAACGTTTACAATGTAATATTTCAATTTCTAGGCAAAGACCAGCACCTTCAAAGCAGTTCTATTTCGGCATGATCGAGTCCAAAAAGACAGAGCCGCAAGACCATCTCAGAGATTTCCCTGGCTTGGGAAGTCCTATCATAGAAGAACTGAGCAACTTCCACTTAATAGAACAGAAGCTGCTCGGATACCACGACGAAGATGAACTAGAAAAGTTTAATGAGAAACTTAAGGAAGATTGCAAAAGAAATTGTAAGTAATGTAACAGTAATTATTTAATACTAATAGTAGTAATACTCATCACAAATTAGTGACGTGTGTTAGACATACTATATCTGCGATACACATTCACTTAAGTGTAAATTCCAATATTTGGCTCCGTTAATCTTTTTTCTGAGTTTCGGAAAACAGGTTAAATTTTCAAGCTGATGCTGATGAAAAATATAATTTCAGTTATTGACAAAGGGAATCCTGCATGTACTATTTTCTGTGATATGACTAAGGCTTTTGACTATGTTTCACATGACTTATTATTGGCAAAATTCGAATATTGTGGCTTACGTGGAGCATGTCTTTCATGGTTGCATAGTTATTTAAAAGAAAGAAAGCAATTAGTAGAAATAGCCAGATTAAACGAACAAAAATTAAGGACAAATTTTAGATCTAAGACAGAAGTCAATTCATTTGGAGTTCCACAAGGTAGTGTTCTCGGGCCATTACTATTCTTAATATACATCAATGACCTTCCCGATAGCATTAACCGTAAGTGTATTATGTATGCAGATGACGTTTAAAAAGGCTGACAACTCTCCGGAAATAATGGACGCTTCAAATAATGTAAATGATTGGTTAATTATGAATAATTTGTGCCTAAATTAAAAAAAAACTAAAATTGTAACATTTAAAAATCGGAAATTGACTTACAAAAATAACACTGTGATATGTGCCAATGAAAATATAGAACAAGTACCTAGTATATCCTTTTTAGGAATTCGTTTAGATGAGTTTTGCACTTGGGGTCCTCATACTAATCACTTATGCAAAAAAATAAATAAGTTTGTCTTTGTTCTTAGAAGGCTTTCTAAAACCACTAACCGAAATACTTCCTTATCTGCGTATCATGGATATGTTGTGTCTATACGCAACGGAGGCCAACAGGGTGTTCCTAATACAGAAAAAGTGTATTAGGGCTATATGCAATATGAACCCCATGCAATCATGCAAGCCAATGTTTACGAATCTAAAATTATTAACAATGACAAGTATTTATATATACGAAGTGGCTTGTTTTGTAAAAAGATACAAAGCCGAATTCTTTACAAACCTATAAAAATATAGCATCATTTAATAGCCGACACCTGGAAAGATTGCACTATCCAGTGTGTAAAACTGCTCTCGGCAGCAACAGCTGCTATTTTATGATGATCAAAATTTACAATAAAATTCCCGATGTTATAAAGGTTCTCCCGTTTCGGAGTTTTAAATTAAAATTATACGACTGGTTAATTGACAAATGCTTTTACTCTGTAAGCGAGTTCTTCAACATAAATTTTAGTGTGGGAAATTGTAGTCTTATTTTTATTAAGTTTTAAATTTATATACGACATATTTCAAGTCCCTTATTTGTAATTTTAATTTTAATAATAATTGTAATTTTACCCTAATTTATTGATTTATTGTATTTGATGTATTTGCATGTCATGCGACTAAACATATGTACATACTTATATTTTTGGCAAATAATTGATTCATTGATTGATTGATAACCACATCACATTATCAAAAATTAGCATAATTTCAATCCTAAATTGAATCGAAAATTCTCAAGGGGTGAAAGTGCCCATTATTTTGTAAACTCAGTTAAAAAATGTTCGCTCTTACGAGTTTTATTGCTGTCAATAAAATTAGATCATATCGGCTGCTTGTTCAGCAATCTTATTTATATTTTGTCTGTATTAAAATATTCTGCAATTTAATTTCCAGTATCATCGGAGTCAGCGTTATCATCGGAAGGTTCAGAGGGCGAGAGCTCCGAGGGTTCCCTGGGCATCGCGCTGCGGCTGCGGCCCACGCTGCCCAAGAAACTACCAAACACGCCGCGCTTCTCCCCCGCCGCTGCCTGGCGACAACTTGCCAGCTTAGACGCACATCTTGCCGGTAAGATTTGCAATACTTTAACATAATTATTAACCTATTTTAACGGTCCATTACAAAGCAACGCGTATAGATTTTCTCCGATTTCAAATGTGTCAAGGTATATATTGGTTGTCAGTTAGCAAAACTGACGTATAAAGGTTCGACGTTCATAATTTGCTTAATTATTGCCTGACCAACGCCTCGTATAAATATTATTATTATATTAAAAAAGCTTTAGTAACTAAATTATAATTATATTAACAAAAAACATATGTTGTATTACTATGTAGTTTACTAATAGTTATTAGTTTCTTAACTTAAATAACTATAATAAATGACTAAATGAGCTAGAACCTGTCGATAGTAAAATTTACTACATTATGAACGCATACGCAACACATACTTTTTGAAAGAAAGAGATAAACTTATCCAAGTCGTATATAGCGTTGTCTCTCTCACACGCATTTCTATTCAATCGCAAATCACAAACAAAATGTCGATCATTCATTCACCATTATATGATTCAAATGCGATTGTTTTTAAGACCCTTCATGGTACCGAATTAAAGCGATGTAATATAGGCGCCGATATTGAATAGCGTCGGAAGTGGATCGCTAGTATAAAGTTGATAGTAGACCTACCTACAGGTGTGTAAGAACACTAACTTCTCAACTCTGGGCTTAGAATTAAATAAAAAAGAAAGAAAGAAAAGCCAAGTGTACCATACTGAACCAAGACTTCGTGATCCGAAGCCAAGTTGCTTGATAAGACGGGATTACAATAATTTGCTAATCTAATATTGAGGAGTCACTTTAGGGAATCCTAAATATAAAATGGGTAATTTTTCTGTATATAATACTGATTACCGAAATTCCGAAAATTTCTATTGAAAACAATTTTTCCTACAGAAACGCAACCACTAGCCGTAGAGACCAAAGTGACTGCCGACATTCCGGGCGAGTCGTCGCCGCGCTCCGACCAGTCGGCCGACAAGTCGGGCGACTCCGGCATCTCCGCCGACCACGGGCTCAGCGACCACAGGATAGACTCGCCGAGACATGTAAGGGAATCTCAAGGTTTCAGCTTTATTTATCTATACACAGGAGCCTAATTCTGATTTCTTAAAAAAAATAAATGGTTATTAAAAATAATTTGGAATGATAAATGATTCATAGTAATGAATCCGCTAAAAACCTGCCTAAGAAATTGTTGATGTTTAGAATTTTGAATTTTATTGTTAGAAATAAAATTAAAAAAGACGTGTGGTACTCAGAGACTGACACGGTAAAGCTATTGCATAGTATTTTTATGAACTTATGTTTATCTACCGACGTCATCGGAACCGTGGCCTAGCGGCTAAAGTCTTTAGAAATATCACGCTTGTAAAAAATGACTTTTTTAAATATCACTCTTGAAAAAAATTGCGGAACCAACGGGATTCGAACCCGCGTCTCTCTGGCAATCCGGGCACTTAGAGCGCCTTACCGCTAGGCCACGGTCCCGATGACGTCGGTGCCGAAATTGTGCTTTTGATATTATGTTTTTGATATTCAGAGGGTGTTAGGTTTTTCGTTACGGAATTTTTGAATTCGATCTCCACGCTCAAGGCCCGCGATAGAAGCTATGCAATAGCTTAAAATTCTTATAATGAAATATAAATTAGTTAAAATTTTAATAAATTAACAAATGACATGTGAAGCTTTATTTATTGTTCTAAAATTACTTTTGAATTGGTATAGCAACGTCTACTTAAATAAAGGATGTTGGTTTGCGCTTCATGATTCCGACCCTGAGGATTCACTGACAGCTGATAATAAGTGTTGTGCTGCAGGTGGCGGATCAGGCAGCGACATGGACGCCGCAGCAGGACCTGGGCGACAGCAGCTCGGACGGCGCCGGCGCCGACGCCCCGCACCCCGGCGTGGTGACGTACAGCCCGGGCGCGCAGCCCTTCAGCCTCAGCCTGCCGCGCGACCAGGACAAAGTGAGCGCTCGCCGGTGCGGCCGTGCGCGGGATGTTAGACGCGATACCTGAGATGAAACTGAGCTGATGATTTCAATTGATGATGATGATGAATTTGCGCTTTCTAAATTTTGTGAGCCGTCGATAAAAGGTCAAAGGTTACTTGACCACTTTTTACAGAGAGACAAAAAGAATTATCAAAATCGGATTACATTTTGATAATTCTTTTTTTAATCATCAATTTAATATATAGTGAAGTTGTTGCCACCCAAGCTTTCCACTTCAAGGACGTTACCTAAAACCCACAAAGGGCTTCGTTAAACTTACTTTTTGTTTTGTTTTGACGCATTTTTTTAATACTTTTTTTTTGGTTTGCATAATAAAGTATACATCTCAGGTATCATCACAGATGTCGTTAAATCCTTGATTACAAGTGAATGTGATTCAGTAGTTGTCACTAACCCACTAACCTGACCTCCCGCGCACGCGCCTGAGGAGGAGTAAGGATAAAATGTCACGCTTGTAGTACCAGTAGCCACTTCACTGTTCTAGCACTCTTAACAATCTACTGCTTAATCTAGACTTAACTAATCAATTAGTTAAACTTTATTCCAAATTTTCTAATTATATCTTTGCTTTCTTATCTACTAATTCATATTAACATTATTGTATTTTATCTATATCAATAGTTCTATAATAATTTACTATGTCTTGATTCTAAATCTCAATAGCTAATGTAACTTTTACTTGATGATCTATGTTCATATTAGTGTCTAGTGCTAACTGTTCTTCAATATCTTTGTATGTCTCATTGTACTATTTTAAACTGAATATGTGACTATTTTCTCCTGATTACTCTTTTATTGTTTTATTAATATTGCACTATGCTTTAAAAAGTGATTTAAATTTTATATAAATTATAACCACGTTTCTCGTTAACAACTTTTATTCTTGTTTCTATGTTCTCCTTGTTTGCGTTTCATATTATTCTGCAGTGTTGAAGGGTTGCCTGTTTTATCGTTATTCCTCATCAGCGAGTAAGAAGGAACGCTCCAATCTCCACCTAGTTTAAAGGAATGTCGTGCTTCTACGAATGCTTCCAGGGCAAGCAACTCCAGCAGGGCTTCAACAGTCTCCAGAAGCTTCGCAAATCAGTGTCGGGAGCCTTAGGAGCTGCGTTGGGCTCCAGAAGGTTCGATTTGGAACACGAACCGATGTTGGAAGAGCCGGAGCAAAACTGGTTCTTGACAAAGTCAGCTCCGAATTCCTTGAGCAATCCTATGCTGTACCATCAGCAGTTGAGGACGAAGGTTTCCGATGAGGTGGGGAAGGAAGAACCTTCGCTTTCTTTGGATAAGGTAAACTATATCATTGAAATGTCGATAACAGTGTTTAAAATGTACAATGATAGGGACATACACAATCTCTTAATACTCTTACCACATCTTAAATATCATATTTTCTATACTAATATAATAAAGAGGAAAACTTTGTTTGTTTGTAATGAATAGGCTCAAAAACTACTGGACCGTTTTTAAAAATTCTTTCACCATTCGAAAGCTACATTATCCACGAGTAACATAGGCTAAATTTTATTTTGGAAAAAAATAGGGTTCCGTAAAATATTTGGGTTTTTCGTATTTCGGTAAAATTATTTTTGTTTTTCTGAAGGCTAGACTCAAGAGTGAAATATACTATTTAATATCAATTTATACCCATCAGCTTGCCATAAATATATATTTTTAATGTTAATGTACTGAAATGTCATACAATGTTTAACAAAAATGTAGACCTTTAGTACACGGGACGGGACGGAGAATATTGCTTCACGGGAAACAATAAAAAAATAAATTGAGAGGGGGAGCGGGGAATGAGCACACTATATGTGCCTTTACACATTTTGTATGAAAGTCTGTCTTTAAAATTAGAAGGGTACCTAAGAGGTTTTCACGCGGACGAAGTCGCGGGCGACTGCTAGTTTAATATAAAATGTTTACATGTATGGAACAAGCATACCCACTGGCATGCACGTCTTACAATATACTCTGTTTGTAGGTTCTGAGGCATATGAGTTTTACGTTAAATGAGGAGAAAGCCTATCATTTAACGTAAAACAGCTAACTTAGCTGCTTGGAGGTAGCAATAAGTGTGATAGTATTACCGTACCGTAAAGCAACTTATTGTTAATTTACCAACTTGTATTATAACAATGATGAGGAATCTCTATGTTAATCATCAATTTCCCCGTCTAGAGTCAAGAGGAAGGCAAGCGCTGGCGCAGCTCGTACGTGAACTGGGGCGGGCACGTGATGTACCTGCCGCCCGCGCCCGACCAGCCGCTCTCCGTCATGTCCATGGAACGACCCGTGAGGTATGGGCCTTGGCCGTTCAGACCAGTGCATGAGACAAAATAAACTCAGCGTCTTCACTACGTTATTCGGCTGAAGATTATTAGTGCCTAATTAAGTCCATGATCCTATAAGTAATTTTATATTTATTTTGCCCGCAAAATATCTCGACAGAGCCCGGGGGATAAACAGTTGGCGGGATATACTCAGTGTCATCATTTGAACACTTTACGGCCCCAACGTCCATCTTTTTCGAATTACGTTTATGTTTGCCACTCGTTCACCTATATTGCTAAATTTTTTTATGAAATCCTAAATTCTGATTCGGTTTCGTAAATATACTTAGAGTTAGTGCTTACTTAGATAGCGCTCTCCATTGTTCTCTTCAACAAACTCAAATGCAACTTCATTTTTATCTGTTACGCATTAAATAACTAGGTGCAAGCATTTTTAAAAGTCAAAGTAAGTAGTAGTCGAGAATCTACCAACCGGTGGAAAGATGGTTTTGTCAAGTGACAGAGCTTTATTGTGAGGCATGTAATAAATGTAATATTGTTAACAACAGGAGCAAATCAAGCGGCTGCCTGGAGGTGGCGGCGCGGGCGGCGCGCGCGGCGGCGCTGGCGGGGGAGATGCGCGAGAGGGAGCGCTCGGCGTCTCCGGATGTGGCGCGAGCCGTGCCGGCCCGAGTGGAGCCTTCCACCACGGTGAGTGACCTTATGCTGAAGATCGACACATAATGTATCCTCCGGTCATGATGTTCCAGCGCCTTTCGGAGCGGATACAGAGATGAAAAAGCGCGAGCTGACGCTGCCTGAGGCTCTTGACCGATGTGCGGAAGTGGTCATACCCGGTAGTATCAATCTAGTGGGGTGGCCTAAGAGATCTGTGACACGTTATGACTGTTTAGCGTTGAGACTCTGTCAAATCAACAGGGCCTAGTATGTCGATTCTTGTAAAAAATTCTGTTACGCCTGCTTTGCAACTGTTGCAATAATGACGTTTGTTCAAGAATCGATATACGTATTGGAGGTTCTCATGAGATGTGTGAATGTAGCAAAAGGAGCGGAGAGCAACTGCCTGCAGGTGAAATAACCAAGATGCTGGCAGGTGCAGACGTTCGCTACTCTGACTATCCTCCTATCCTTTAAACAATATCACAGTCGTAAAAAAAGTAGAATAAAGGGCCTGAATTTACCGAATGTTCACCCTTATCACCCTTAGCCAGACGTACATAACCCTCAAATACACTTCGAATGGACAAGCACCCTTCAAACCAAAGCAGAGATTCTGGTTAATGATAGAATAATCAAAATATCCTCGACACAAGCTATGACAAACATCATTATCATCATTATCAGCCTATTAATCGCCCACTACAGGGTCAGGCCTCCCTCCTTATAGGAGAGGGGGTATGGAGCGTACACCCACCACACTGCTCCAATGGGGGTTGGTGGACTTAGGGTGACTTAGGGGAATGTTTCATTTATTAACGATCACTATCAGATGTTGATGATAGTGACCGAGACCGACTTAACTTGCTCTCCGAGGCACGGGGCTATAACACCGCCGACTTCACGACTCCGGGGTTTGGAACGTCCTGAAAAGTTTATGTAAGAATGAAAACCCCAGAATTATTCCGTGACCCGACACAGGATTCGCCCATGACCTTTGATCAACGAAGCAGTCATGACAAACATACTATCCATAAAATAATATAATAATTAAGTCGTGTCTAAGCGACATACTCTACATTAAGTCTTTGCCGACATCATTAATAACTATTACCAGCTTATGAGAGACAAGGCGTGAGATTTTGAACCTCTTAACGTGAATAACTAACTACATACCTAAGTAACGTACGTAATCCGATTATGAAACAAACTGTGAAGAATAAGAGCAATTATTTGCGACTTGTAGTACTGTCTGATGTAAGGACACTTCAAAGACATCTTCACGGAGAAAAGGTCAGATGGTGAAGAGTATTGAATTTGAAAAACTAAACAAAAACAACGTACCTTGACGTTACATAACAGATTGCGTTGCGATGCTTATTCTTGTTCGAAAAGATAATTGAGTGACATTAATAATGATTCTTTGCTTTTAGATAAGCAAAGCCTGACTAGGAAAATAAAATATTTCGCCATGGTACGGAAAAATGACAAATAAATATAACGCACTAAAAAGTGGAAAAAATAATTGCATCATTTATGCTAAAGCTGCAATTTTAGGAAAATGTCGCTAATATCAAGAATTTATTAGCATAAATTTTAACAGTTTATGAAGTACTGTATAGACCAGTGCATTTAATTTTTGAAACCAAATAATATCGCAGTAGGATGAAACCCATAGGAAAAGGAGGAGAATATCATAAAAATGAAAGGAAAAATAAATTACGGGCGGTCTGAGGTCGGGAACGGGTAAAAGGGGAGGGTTTAGGGGTAAAAAACGGTTTTTTTCGATTTCCGGCAAAACTAAAAGTCCTACGGAAAAGAGTTGAATGGTAAAGTTGTAGGTAATAGAAAGATCTAAAACTTTTGTTTCTACACTTTTTTCACATAACCTCAAAATTTATGTGAAAAATTCAAAAACCAAGTTTTTCGTTTTTTATCTTTGACAAATAAAATTTTATGTTTGCCTAGTTTTTGCCTTTTCTGAGAAGATTTACTATGGTAACATTTAGATATTTTTTCGCCATCGGAAGAGATTTTAACGAACAAAGCACACCAATTTTTTTTTTTTAAATTATATTTTAACGGCCAATTTTTCGGTTGAAAATTAGGTTATATTTTCGATATTCATTCAAAATAAGGTGAAAAATTAATATTTCAAATCAAATAAATTATAGCGTGTTTGGGACATAAGAAGGCAAGTTTTCACCAAATTTTATGAAAATAAAATTTATTTGTAAAAGATAAAAATAAAAAACGAAAAACTTGGTTTTTGAACTTTACACACAAATTTTGAGGTTATGTGAAAAAAGTGTAGGAACAAAAGTTTTAGATCTTTTTATTACCTACAACTTTGCCATTGAACTCTTTTCCGTAGGACTTTTAGTTTTGCCGGAAATCGATAAAACCCGTTTTTTACCCCTAAACCCTCCCCCATTACCCCTTTCCGACCTCAGATCGCCCGTAATTTATTTTTCCTTTCATTTTTATGATACTCTCCTCCTTTTCCAATGGGTTTCATCCTACTGCGATTTTCTGGTACTTTTTGTTAATTTTAAGGCTAATTGCACTGGGGTATGTAGGTATATACCGTATTAAAAGTGTATGCTACTTATTAAAATAAGAGATGGATGTACGAAATGGTTTATATATTTATTTGTTGAACTATTTTAATTCAACAAATAAATCAATTAACCAGGAAGTTACTAAATCTTAAAACATCATTTTCCTATAATACTATAATTTATAAGGTGATGTGTACATAAAAATAAAATGACATAAAATGTTAATTTGAAGTACATACACTCAACGAGAATATTGGTTTATTTATCATCTTGCATAATAAAATTTTCAAGTGGTTCCCAAACATCGAGTGCGTATTTTAATGATGGGCGTATCTCTTACGAAACGCAATCCACAATATTATGAAGATATGCGTCTGACACAACACGTATAATTGTGTATCTGTTACAAAATCGGCTTTTTTCCTCCAAGTCTCACCCGAGGCGTTCCCACGCGGCGCACAATTAGCAGAGCTTCCGGATGCTTTTTGTTTAGTTTTGGAATTATAAACTTTGAGATTTATGTCATATCGTAGTTACGGAGTAATTAACGATGATGTCAGTACGCGGAAGTTTTGTGGAGGCAGACCACCAGTTGATTGACTGGAGTCTTTTGAGATAGAAGGAATATAGAGCTTTCAGTGTAACGTTAACTTCAACTGCATCGCTTGCCCCAGTGGCTAGCCTATGAAGCCCCGAGTTGAGGCGGTTACACCCTCGCAACCCGGTGAGCATGTTCAGCCTGACAGCTAAGCGCTAGTCTGCCATTGATATAATGGCATTGTGCCACTACCGCTTCTTCTAGAAGAGGCTCTATTGAAATGGCACCAACTTTTGAATTAATTTTGACACAAAACCTATCATTTCATTTTATTGTTGGGTCGTTCTATGAAAAGTTTTTCGCGGGGGGTTAGTTGCGCCTGCTAGTATTTCGATCAACCTTTAACTTTTCATTCGCACTAAATCCTCAGACTAAAATGATATCAGACAGTTAATCACTAGAGTAACAAGTGTGTCTATAGGTGATTAGTATTCCAGTCGCTAATCCTCGAGCGCCAAACATGTAAGGCGACACACGACCGTGTTATCGGCCTGGTATTCAGCTGACCGTTCAGTCTGACCTCCACCACACCTGAACGAAATTATTCATTGAAGGTTAACAGCGAACACCAAAGAATTACTTTAAAAAATTATGCGTTGAATAAAGTTTGAAAAGACTCGACAAAGACACGGTCTATACTGGAAATTCGTCGCTTAATTGACCTATGGCAAAATTAGCTCCTTTATAACACTATATTTTTGTTTAAATTTTATCTTTGGTGCATTGTTTTGTTGATATTACTTTTTACAAGTTTCTCTAAGACTTTTATAAATTCCGTTGAACTGGAATCACGCGTCTTCCGATTTTACGCAGTAGCTTTTCAGGTCAACACTACGTCTACGTTTTTACGTAGTGTATCGTATCAAAACTGTTACATGTTATTCTTCATTTCAGTGGCCTAAAGTAACTTGTAAGTTGTATGCTCTAGATGCTATTGTTGAACGTCAGATATTTCTAATGCTGTTTCATCGATATTCCAAACAAGCTCTCGTAATACTTTTCAGCCTTGCTAAAATAAAACGAACTAATCTACCATTGTTCGAAGTTTAATTAAATAATAAAATAAGCTGCGGACAGAATCTAGCATTATAAATTACCGTAATAAAATAACTACGTACTAGTGTAGTGTTACAACAGACGCGCAGCACGTAAACATGGTCTGTTTAGTATTCCGGCGCGGCGCGCTCGTGTTATGAGGCATTTCCTCATGCCTCCTCTCAGCAGCCGATGCGTATCTCACTGTTACTAATTTTGGGCCAACTATTTTAATTTGATACCGAATTGCATTTTTGTGATTTTTTCTTCTGTTATCTGTTGTAATATCATACTTATAGGCGAATTGCGGACATAGCGGTCGAGATGTTACGAGCATATGAGGAGATATTGCGTAAACATAGGGTCGACGGCTTTCCGATGCACAGGGATATTCCAACTGAAATTGTTTGGAATAATGAAAATCTCAATATTTCATAGTCCGACTAAGACTCGAACTTAGGATTTCATGATTTGAAGCCGAATAGGGTAACCACTGGGTCAACTAGGCAGTTCGTAGTAGGCAGTAGGCAGTTCGCAATTTAAAAATTAAAGAATTACTATCAGGTATGATTTTAGTCAAGAGCTAATTTGTAATTAATAAAAAAACATCATTATTCTAATATGATGAAAGAAGTTTTTTTGTAACAAAAACTTCTTTCATCATATTAGAATAATGCTGTAAAGTTGCAAGTAATGTATAGTGATTAGTTTATTATTTTCTATTCTAAGCGAAAAATAGAGTGACACTCCGCATTGAATATTGTTGAACATTCGCAATGGAGCATCTCCTGAAGATGCAGGCATGTAGAAAACGAACGCGAGCACTTTTTGTCGGATCTGGATATCTTTATTACTCGGATTCGTTAGTCTCTCGCGGAGCAAAGTAAAATAAATAAGTGAATTGAATAACGTCTCCTACTATTCATTATTCAAAGCTGTCGGTTAAATTATGAACTACTAGAGGACGCCTGTTTCCACCGCGTACTTCTCATTCCCATGGTAGTTTCGGGATATATTATGTGTATGGTTATTCAAATATGTAAGCTATATTATTGTGAAGTTTCATCACAATCCATACAAAAATGGAAATTCAAATTCATTTATTTAGCGTTCATGTCAAATTATTGTACTAACATGCTTTTACATGACATGGACCCTGGCAGGGCGTTGCTAACATAATACAAACTTACGTAATTAATATTAATTCTATGAATAGTAAAATAACAAAATAAATTAGAATTATAATTAAAAATAATTTCAAACTTTAAATAAATAATAATAATAATTTACAATCTTAGTCAATTGTTTTAAGTCAAATATTCTTTTAGGTCATATAAACTTGCGCTTTTATAATATTAGTAAGGATAGCGGGATTTTCCGTTTATGATATGGATATATCGGGTGCTGAAATCGATCGTGGCTCCACTGCACATCGATCCGTAGGCTTTCATAAATTTCAGAGTAACGACGTTCTAATTGTTTCGTAGTGTTACGGGCGCCACTCACCAGCTGTCACTACAGTGTGAGCGTGCGGCGCGTGCGCACCGGTGTCGTGTTTCGCCAATTAGTTTTATTGTTCTCGATATATTGCATACGATATAATCACTTCTGGGATATTACAGTCTGTACAATAAGGTATGTATTTTTTTTAAGATTGAACTTTTAATTTGGAATGCGGAAAATGCTACAACATTTAAATGTTTTATTAAAAGTTTTAATGTACTATTATGTTAGGTACGTGTGCGATTACGATAAAGGAGTAAGATTTGTTGACAATAAATTCTGGATCACCAATTAGAAAAATAATTAAAGTGGCTCTGTAAATTATGTTTAATTTTACTGAAAATATTTCTTTGTTCTTAATTTTTTACTGACTTATAAAAAGGATGAATGTTGAATTATATTTGCGTGCATTCTAAAATTTGTAATTGTTTTGTAAATAAATTGGCATTTTAATTATTCATTGAGAAATGCGTAGAATTCGTTTTGTTTACCTTTTTTATGTTAGGTACCCTTGTTTTGAAAAACAGCAACTTAGAAACATGAAAAAAATGTATGAAAGCCCATTCAAAAGATCTAGCTAGAATAATGGGGACTGCTTCCAATCTGAATTGAGCCTTATTATTCTTTTATCACGCCAACACAATTTTTACCCGACTGCGGCAAACACAGAAGGACCATGACTCTACCTTTCTTGACTCTAGATTTCTTTCAAAATTATTTTTTTGTTTCATCCCTTTTGGACCCATTTTTTACGTGGATGGTTTTTAAACTTATTTTTTTATTGATTTTATTTAAAGTACTGACAATGTATTAGTATAACTCTGTTATTATTGTATAGATTGGTGTCAGTCAGTCAGTGTGTGAGCAGTGTTCAGTTATGCGAAAGGGAAAACAGCGAGCGTTATGTCATAAAGTTATAAAATTATGATAATTAGACAGTGACGACTGACGAGCGACTGCCCCTGACTGCTAATGACTGCGATCGACGATCATCATTTTCGATCATTGTTTACATCGGGCATGATTATAACAGACTGATTATTATTGTCATTTTTAATAATTTATGGATATTAAAAAAATCCTACAATAGAGTAGGTATAGCAGATTAAAATCACTGCCAATTGATCATTTTATAATAAGTAGCAATTTTTCTTTGCGTTTGAACAAAATGTGCATAAATTAAATATGTTTATAATAATAATGTTATCATAAATCAACATAAATAGGTATGACCAACGCCATGTGTTAACAGTTGTTTCTATTTGTTTCGTCATCCCGCCTAGAAGCAAAGTGCTGGGTTTAAGCCTTATCTTTTCCTAAAAATAAAGCCATCATTGAGATAATATTTGTGACTACCGGACACCCACTTTTTTCGGCTCTGGAAAAATGTATATGACATTCTTGTTCATTCAACATTTTTCATTCTTTTTCATTTTTTATTAGAAAATAAAAAGAACCTTTCCGTGTTACAGACAACCGAGAAACTAATTTCTTCTGTAACAGTAATAATAAATTTCAAAGTTGTAATGAAAAAAGTGATGTGACGCATCCATCCGATATTTTTAACTACGTTACGTGGCGATAAATCACTAAAAAATAAGAAATGAAAATTTTTAACAAAAAATAGAACCGACTTAAAACGCACTAAAAAGTAAAAAATAACTGTATCATTTAGTTGCTTTAATTTACTTAAGCATATCTAGGAGTAGTGCGTTTTGAGTCGGTTCTATTTTTTATTAAAAATTTTTATCTATACTGCCAGTCAGGTGTAATAGTGTAAAAATAAAACCAAACATTCAGATCGGTCGCGGTGGTTTGATTGTTACGTCAAGTTACTGTTTACCGCCCAAATCAACTATAAAAGCCAAGAAAGTAAAGTAGCAAATGGAAGGATGTAGTCTCTGCCTGTCCCTATAGGAATGAGGCCTGTTATTTATGTATGTATCAACTAAGTAGGTTTCGGCAGGTAACACAGCGGGGCTCAAATTGTCTGTTCAATTAGCAACGTCACGTGACATCACGTGTTTACGCAAAAATCAGCATTACCTAATAATTACTATCTGGATCTAACATCGCCTACCGCGGCCGAGCGAAGCCGACTGTGAAATTATGTTAAGCATTGTAGAAGATTCTATCCTTGTTCGCAACCGCTGTGTATGACTTAACGTGAGTATACCGTATACTCAAATATATATCGAATTTAAGTACGTGTTGAGTCGTCTTACTTGAGAATTACTTAATTTATTTGACTTGCGTACGATTTGATCGTGAATCTATTAACTGACTTAAGTTCTTGAATTTAGTTGTGACAGATCATAATCTCAAGGTGGAACATACATATGAGTGTCTATCGTTTAAACATGTTCGTTTATCACACTGCTATTATACAGGCGAAGGTTTGTGAGTGGGTGTGTATGTCTGTTACTTATTTACGTCTGAACGCATTAACACGTAGGGTACGTTTGTGAGTGAGTGTGTATGTCAGTTACTTATTTACGTCTGAACGCATTAACACGTAGGGTACGTTTGTGAGTGAGTGTGTATGTCTGTTACTTATTTACGTCTGAACGCATTAACACGTAGGGTACGTTTGTGAGTGAGTGTGTATGTCTGTTACTTATTTACGTCTGAACGCATTAACACGTAGGGTACGTTTGTGAGTGAGTGTGTATGTCTGTTACTTATTTACGTCTGAACGCATTAACACGTAGGGTACGTTTGTGAGTGAGTGTGTATGTCTGTTACTTATTTACGTCTGAACGCATTAACACGTAGGGTACGTTTGTGAGTGAGTGTGTATGTCTGTTACTTATTTACGTCTGAACGCATTAACACGTAGGGTACGTTTGTGAGTGAGTGTGTATGTCTGTTACTTATTTACGTCTGAACGCATTTACACGTAGGGTAGGGGTTGTGAGCGAGTGTGTATGTCTGTTACTTATTTACGTCTGAACGCATTTACACGTAGGGTAGGGGTTGTGAGTGAGTGTGTATGTCTGTTACTTATTTACGTCTGAACGCATTAACACGTAGGGTACGTTTGTGAGTGAGTGTGTATGTCTGTTACCTATTTACGTCTAAACGCATTAACACGTAGGGTACGTTTTATCCCGAAATTGCCACGAGTACGAGAACGACGCGGGTGAAACAGCGGACGTGCTTTAGTAATAAAGGATCTTGACGTAACAAACAGATAAGTTTAATTTTTTTTTTATGGACTACAAGTTGGCCCTGACTGCTATCACACCTGATGTTAAGTGATAATGCAGTCTAAGATGGAAGCGGGCTAACTTGTTAGGAGTGGGACGAAAATCCACATCCCTTTCGGTTTCTACACGACATCGTACCGGAACGCTAAATCGCTTGGCGATACGTCTTTGTCGGTAGGGTGGTAACTAGCCGCGGCGAAAGCCTCCCACCAGCCAGTTTAATTTCCTTAACTTGTATTAATATTTTAAAAGACATAACTCAAAGTAAGAAAATTAAACTAGGACACCTTATTCTATCTATCTAGGATTATCTAGTTCGGTAATTCATACTAATATTATAAAAGTGAAACTTTGTATGTATGTGTAAGGATGGATGATATAACTTTACAATAATATGTTCATCTGAATAACACATGCTACTGTTTATGCCGAAATTCCGCCGAAATCACGAACTACGTGGATACAACCACAGTGTTGTCTAGTTAATACACTATTTACATGTACATTTACATGTACATTACCTTGTGTTTAGTTTACCTTCCTCCAGATATATCTATCGATAGACTGCAGAGATATTATGATAAAACTAATGATTTTGTATCTACACAAAACGGTTCTCTCATTATTTTAGGGGATTTTAATATACCCTCTTTAGATTGGAATGGCGATGCGACGAAAGCAGCGACTCCTAATTGTACATCTCATGATCTCAAAACTCGACTATTGATTCAGCTAATGTCGCTCGGGGGCTTAAGTCAGTATAATTATTTAAAAAACTTTAAAACTAGAACCCTGGATCTGTTGCTCACCAATATCTCAGATGTCAATCTCTCGCCAACCATTGCACTATGTAAAGAGGACATACATCATCCACCTTTTGAGATAAGTATCAACCTCTGCGTCACTAATTATCTCAAGAATAACAAAAACAACCGGATTTTTAATTTCAATAAATGTGATTATGATTCAGTAAAAGATAGTTTAAATAGTGTAAATTGGCATACTCTTCTATCTTCTGATGATATCAATGATCTGGTGAAGGTTTTTTATGAACATCTAATAATAATTATTAAAAATAATACTCCTTACAAAAAGAGTAAAGTGGTTTAGTAAACCCCTGATTAAATGCCTTAAAGAAAAACATAAGGTGCACACTAGATACAAATTGTATAACAACCCCAGAGACTATGATACATTTTCCCTTCTTAGATCTAGGGCTCAAACTTTGATAAATGAATGTTATGATGCTTACACTCATAATGTTGAAATGTCCCTTGTTTCTTCCAATAACAAACTTTTTTGGAATTTCACTAAGACTAAACGTAAATGTAATACATTGCCACAGACTATGTGCTACAATAATCGAATTGCAACTACAGGTTTTGAAATATGTCAGCTGTTTTCTGATTACTTTGCTTCAGTATATGTTGTGGATGATAATAAAACAAAATTAAATTCATCGTGTCCTTCCGATAATCAAATTAATACTATGAGCAATATAACTTTAACACAACACGAGGTTCTGAAAAAGATTAATACACTGGACTGGAACAAAGGTCCAGGACCGGATGGCATTCCTTCATCTTTTATCAAAACCTGTGGTAAAGAATTAACACTACCTTTAACATTAATTTTCAATAAATCTCTTAGCACTGGTTGTTTTCCCGACTCATGGAAAATCGCAAATGAGATTCCAATATTTAAGGCTGGTACTAAAACGGAATGTTGTAATTACCGTCCAATATGCATATTGAATTGCCTTGCAAAAATATTTGAGAGTATTGTTTATGATTATATTTACTTCTTATTTAAGCCATTTCTAGCCACGCAGCAGCATGGTTTTGTTAAAAATAAATCAACTGTTACTAATCTTGCTGAATATTCTAATTTCATAATAGAATGTGTAGACAAAAAAAAACAGGTAGATGCTATATATACAGATTTTCAGAAGGCATTCGACAAAGTAAATCATCGTTTACTTTGCCTGAAACTTGAAAATTACGGTGTTCATGGTGATTTGCTTAGATGGATTATATCGTATGTTACAAACAGATCTCAGATTGTTGCGGTTGACGGATTCCTTTCAAACACTTTAACTGTGCCTTCTGGAATTCCACAAGGTTCACATTTGGGCCCTCTGCTTTTTGTCATTTTTATAAACGATATCACGTCAGTTATTAAAAATAGGTGTCTCCTTTACGCAGACGATCTAAAGATATTTTGCGCTATCAAGGATGTTCAAGACTGCTTTTCACTACAGGCTGATCTTAATGCTGTTAATCTATGGTGTAAGCAAAATGAAATGTTTCTTAACATAAGTAAATGTTTTGTGCTATCCTTTACAAAAAAACATAATAACATAAAATTTGATTATGAAATTAATGGTGATATTCTTTCACGTAATGATAGTGCTAAAGATCTAGGCATTACTTTTGATTCAGCTTTAACGTTTAAACTACACATAAACAACATTATCACGAGGGCAAATCAAATGATGGGTTTTATTTTTAGAATAACCAAATCCTTTAAGAATCCCTTAAGTATTTTGCATCTTTACAAGAGTCTTATTCGTAGTATCCTTGAATATGGTTCCCCATTTTGGTCTCCTTACCAAAACACTTATATTGCTTCTATTGAGTCGGTACAAAAAAGATTTTTAAGATTGTTATTGTACAAATTTAACAGACAATTGATCAACTTGTCATATAATAGTAAACTTAAGCACTTTGGTCTGGATCACCTGTACATACGATGTAAGCTCTTTGACACGTTATTGCTTTATAAAATCATCAATGGTGAGGTTGATACCTCGCTATTATCAAAATTGAATCTTAATTGCAAAGTACCCAGTCGCTCTGTTCGCACGTACAACACCTTTATTACACCTTTCTGTCGTACTAATTTTGCTAGTCATTCCTGCATTAATCGAATTTGTCGCCAGTTTAATTCACTTCATCAGAAGAATGACAGTATAAATATTTTCGATTCAAATATAATCTGCTTTCGTCGTTTCGTTGTTCAATGCTTACGTATGGATGTGAATGATTAATGTCTTAGTTGTAGTTTCTTCTTAATTATGTTTTTCTTTTTGTTTCTTAATGTATTCATAATTTCATAGTGTGTTTTGATTCTGTTTAAGTTTGTATTTTGATTTTTATAACTATTGTACTCGCCATTAATTGATATTTATGTTATAAGTCTTGTTAGATTAACTTATATTATTTTGTATGTATTTATTTTGTGCATAAATGTTGTTGGCTTGTCATTAAATAAATAAATATACTATCTACATCTGCTATCCTAAACCACTAGTCTCTTCGGTAATCCCATACATTTAAAAGACATTCATATAAAAGTGTATTTACGATACACCACTAGCAGTGTCCGCGTACACGTTTCGTATTATGACCAACACATCAATCTTTATTGCACGTGACGGTGTGATGTGCCAGGACGATACTTCTTGTTAGCGAAAGCATCACGATTTATTGCTTTTTTATTTCCATACTGAAAAGTCTCCGACAGAGTTGTCAGGAATAGTTAAATTAGTACTACTCTTCGATTTATATTACGACGTGAAAATCTTTGGTCTCTCAAGGAATAGCAAATTTTATATCATCTAATGCATACTCTGAAAGCCCTTGTGCATGCCACTGGCCTCCATATAAATATTCTTATCATTTTATTAGCGGCCCACTAGACTTCCCTCCTTATAGGGAGGGAATATAGAGCGTAGACCCACTGCGCTGCTCCACTGCGGGTAGGCAGCAACTGATACAATGTAATTTTAAGTTCGGCTTATTTTTGTATTCCTTTATTTATATGGGAGGTTCAGTTTTAGGGAATTTGGACTCTAATATTTCTCACACAAAGTCATCAGCTAAGGCGTTGCCAACAAAAACTTGATCTATAAATTATGACATAAAAGCTTGTTGAACAAATGACTTGGCGCATTTTGATAAGATTATTGCGACGTGATAAGGCCATTACAGAAGGCTGCTATAGCTAAGTGTCACAGCAATGAGGAGAAGCAATTAAAGCAAGTGTTTGTTGAACGTGTCGCCGCTAGTGTCGACCGGTTTGCGATCATTAACGGCTGATTATTTATGATCGTCTGTTAAGTGATGCTTTGTACGTTGTATTATTTATTAATACTAATAAACAACTTTATTTACTGAGGATGCGTTAGCATTGGATTCGATTATCACCATAAATAATACAAACATCTCAACAACAAAACATTATTAGAGAGAATAATTATAGAGTGGTAAGCCTATGGTGACTTCGGTCACGAGATCCTGGGTGCAGTCGCAGGAACAATTCTGAGCTTTTCATTTTTCTATAAAATATTCAGTAC
This sequence comes from Mycalesis mineus, assembly GCA_034621355.1. NCBI lineage: Eukaryota > Metazoa > Arthropoda > Insecta > Lepidoptera > Nymphalidae > Mycalesis > Mycalesis mineus. Next base: position 902,487 of record CM067881.1, read on the forward strand.
ATTCCAAGCAAGCCCGAAACTGGAAAGTTGGTGGTAACACCCCGTGCCTCGAAACGCACGTTAAGCCGTCGGTTCCGGTCACTATCATCAACATTTTAATAGTGATCGTTAATGTATGAAAAATTATAACCCTAAGCCCGCCAGCCCGCTTGGAGCAGCATGGTGTGTCTACGCTCTAAAATCCTCCTAAATAAAGAGGGAGGCCTGGCTTTGTAGTAGGTTGCCTATCGGCTGATGATGATGATGAATTGGCGAAAAATACGGTTCTACAATGCACCTTGCATGCCCTATTACTCCCGTCGACCAGAGGACAAAGATGTTTAGCCTGTACCACAACTATCATACCCTCCAGATGCCCGCTCCCTTCCCGCTCTGGTATTTCCTGAAAATTCTATTGTAATTTTATTAACTCTTTCCTCAAAGGCCGACAACGCATTAGCAGTGCTTCTGATGTTGCAAATGTTTATGGGCGAAAAAACAAAAAAGGCGAAAACAGCAGTATGAAATTGAGTGTCGTCGTCATTTGGAATGTGTTTCATAGCTGTTAGCGATCACAATACGAGCTGTAATAACAAGTATAGCGTACAGCGCGGTGCTATTGTGCGCTTTGTCGTCACGGCCTTGCGCTGCTGATGTCACCGTCACGTTGTCCCAGAGACACATTCGTTGTGCTCACTTGTCTTAACGGCAGATGTATATATGACTTAGCAAGGAGGGTGTAGAGCGAAAGCGAGAGCTCTGGATGACCTTTTGGATTTTACTGAAACTTTTATAGACCCTGCTCCTATTATAGGTTAGTGCGATAGGCAATTATGACCTTATGAGGTAGCACGTTCCAAAGATTTGGACCCTCAACCGAACACATATAAAGCGGTATTTTTATTTTCTTCGCGCACTATGAAGAATCATGTTTCCAGTAGCGATTACCCACGGTCACAGGGGCGTCGGGCCTGATTTTCGCCAATACACCTCTATCGTAATACACCTCTTTCCACTTTTCTCGCCCTCGGAAATCCTCTTGTAATGCTTCTACGCTCGCCCAAATCCCCTGTTGCCAAGCCGCTGTGGTCCCATTATAGAGCCTATAGCAATTACATAATCAGAAAAAAGAAATAGTTTCGAATAACGAAAGGGTGAAGCTTGATTATACGAATTTGAAGCCTCGATCGATTCGAGAGTCACTTCTAGTACTTTTTCTCGTAAGTCCTTGAGAGAAATTTGTGTCAGAACTGAACTGAGGGTCATCCGGTAGAGAACATGGAAGCTTTGTGTGCTAGGTGTGATATATTACATAATCACGCATTAAGTAACTGCAGATCCTATCAACCATGCTAATTAATGTAAATAACTTGCATCTTACCACTAGTTATGATATTTACATACTAAACGTGTTTTCGGTCTTTTTATTTGTGCGTTTAGCTTTTTCATAACTTTTTTGCTCGATGTCAGTGTTGCAAGCTCTTCTCAAAGTAATCCCTTTACAATATTAATAAATATAAGTTGTATCCAAAATTTAATAATGATCAAAAAGTCTTAAAAGCGTATGAAACAGACAAATCAAATTCTCGACTAACTTCATGACGTAAATGCGAAAATTCAAGTAATTAGAACCTTAGGTTCAATTTATTTATTTGGTATTGTCAGGGATTATACAATGATATTATATTGAGGAGTTAGTCAGATATTAACTCCTCAATACTAAAGGGGATAGGATAAATCTGTCAAAAATGTAGCAGAGTGACAGATCACTCTGCTACATTTTTGACTTTGTAGCAGATTACTGGAGCTTTTAAAGGCTTGGATATCATACATCGATGTATAAATGAACAGGCGTTACTATATGGCAGTTAAAATTTAATATATTTTGCTATTAACACGGAAAACCAACAAATCCAAGAGCAACCTACACTAAATGTCACTCTGAAATCAAAGCTTCCGGGGCAACTCTACAATGTGTTATTCATCATCATTGTCAATCTTTTTACGACCCACTACAGATATGGAGATAGACTCACCACACTGCTCCAATGCGGGTTGGCGAGTGTAGGGTGATGATCCTTCATAATATACTTTAGTAGAGTTTTTTGTTCGATTTGGTTGACTTAATTCCTTGGATTCGTCATGTTTTGTTCTTTAAACAATTATATTTCAATTTAATTTGTATTTGACTACGGAACTCTAGTATATGGGAACATCGCCAGCTCCGCGTGGTGAAGTAAGTTTTTGCGGTTCATGGGTCACCCGCCCGACCGGCCTCGTGCCGTTTGCGTGTGATGTCATGCGCATATATAGACACCCTGTTTAACATTTTGAAAATAACTTCTTTTACATTATATACATTTTTGAGGTGTCGACAATTTTTCTTTTTTTAGTGTTTAAATTAAACTATTTCAAAACATACTGTACCAAAATTTTTCTGTTATTTTGTAACTACGCACAAAGCCTATGATGAAGTGGTTTAACAATTGTGCAATGGGCGAGTGTCAATGCATTTATTTTGTGCAATAGGAAGTTTGCAGTTGCACCTAATTTTCGGAGTAATAGTTTTGCGAAAAAACAAAATAATTTTGTAAAGTTTTATTTTAATTACTTGTTAAGTTTAGAAGTAAACTAACTTGTACAGTTGTACCCATGTTAGCCCCTTATTTAATATCTAATATTAATGATCTAGTAAGAATATAATATACATGATCTACAACAGAAAATTGGCTTGTAAAAGAAGATGTAGTGACTAAAATTTAGAAAGTGTTCAGCCGTGAGCTTCTGGACGTGTAGATTAGGCGCTGGGTTCGTAAAGAACAAAAACTGGACACTGGTTTATAAATTATATATTACAATGAAACTAATAACTATAATAGTATGTATAAAAAGTAGGTAAACGTAGAAGAAGTACGTGGCGAGTGCCACTCCTGCGCCGCCGCGCCGTTCGTCCCCGCTCGGTCCGTCCGCCGCCCCCGCGCGTCTCCTCCCGTGCGTAAGAGATGAGATGTAGGTACGAACAGAGAGGGATGGTGAGTTTTGTAATTTAGAGAGAATGGTTAAAAGAAGATTAACAAAAAAGATTTATGAGACGAATGTGAATGAAAATGTTGGAAAGGGAAGACATAGGCGAATGTTACTGGACCAAATTCGGGACATTTTAAATAACGACCAGGTCAAGAGTACCCTAAACCGATGGACTTGTATAAAAGGACTAAAGAGGAAGAAGCTAAAGAGGTATGTAAAGACTGTGGCAAAGGGAGGGATGTAGTATCTACTCACTCCTATCGGAATAAGGCGTGATGTTATGTACCTATGTATTTAGCAATATTCTCCACGTTATGAAAGTGGTTAACTTCTTCGATTCAATTGAATCGATTTCTAAGGTGTTAAGTTGAAAACATAAGTCATAAAAGAGACAGATACTTCCACTTACATTAGCTCAACATGTGTAACATTCGTTGCATCAAATCATTTACATAGAGATGGCGGTCGGCTACTAATGTGTAAGCATTTATGTTCTTATCTGTTATTTATGTTCTTGCGATCAAAATATCATTATTAATTAGCTTGTTTCAATTTTCGAAATCATCATCATCTTGTTATGGTTTGTAACACAGGTGTGGAAAAAATATTTGTCGGCTATTTTTAGGGTTCCGTGGCCAATATGGCAACAAAAGGAACCCTCTTAGATTCGTCATGTCTGTCTGCCTGTCCGTATGTCACAATTTTGTCCAAAAATGTAAGAACTATACTATTGAAACTTACTGAATAGATATATTATAAACCGCATTAAGATTTTCCCTCAAAAATAAAAAAAAAATAAATTAATCGCTGGACCATAATCCGACTAATATATAATATAATATATTGTGTTAATATGTCGTATCGGGTTCCGTATATCCAATGATATAGTCTCACATTAGGATTGGCTATATGAATATACTATGTTGGCCAGTCGAAAGAAGTGTCTTTGTTCTCACAGCTCATTCTGTTAAGATCAAACTTAGTTATTTTCGACCATATTATTCTGTGTATGCTCTGCTCTGCTACCCTTGTCGCTGTTGATAGTATAATTAAATGTCACTTACGACGACAATTACTAACTCTTAACTGCCATTACAGTTATCACTGTCTTGTACCTAACTATCATTACATCACAGATCCTCAGTGTGTGATATGATAGGTGTCTAGACAAACGCTTGCATTTCTATTGAAAATACATCATTTTCAGTGACGGAAAAATAGAACCTACTCTTTTTTAACCCCCGACGCAGAAAAAGAGGTCCTATAAGTTTGACGTTTATGTCTATCTGTGTGTAAGTGTGTGTCTGTGGTATCGTAGCACTCAAACGGATGGACCAATTTCGATGCATTTTTGCTAGCCAAAAATGGCCGTTAGAAAATGTCGGATATACCTAATATTTTTTACAACTCCTTCAATGAGGGTATCAAATGAAAGGGCTTGATTAAAATCCAAGATGGCCGCCACAACGAAATGGCGAATTACAATTTTGTCGGGGATTTTTAAATTTACAATTTAATCGTGTTAAATCGGTTAAACCCGGTTGTTCATTTCAGGATCTCATTTCAATAAAATCTGACTAGCACAATAGACTTTTCAAAAGTGCTTGTTGCTTACTCCAATTTTTTTAAGAAAGTACCAAATGAGTTTTTGTATGCCAACGTGTATTAGAACTACCAGTTTAATAAATTGGTTGTTTAAAATATGTTCTAAGAAGTGTGATCAGGTATTCATGAGCAGTGTGTTGACACTGGCGCAGCTGTGCAAGCGGTGTGAGCTGCTCCACATGTCACCCGCCTCGCTGCGATGTGTTTGACTAACGGGTTGAGTACTCGCTTACCAATGCGTATACAAATTCTCACTTATATAAAATTAATAGCGCGTACATCTGGCAGAGAGGCTTTCAGGGTTACCTAGAATTAAAGCTGTCTAAGCCAGATGCGGTCTAAAATGAAATAATGGATAAAATGTCTAAATAGTATAATATTTTAAGAAATAGTTACTGGTTGTAATAAGTCTTGCCAAACTTCGAATCGCCTCGCATCGCTCTGAAGACAAGTCTTATGCCTGCACACTAGGTATAGTGTATACTACTACATTTTTTTAGTACAAAATAGTTCTCACTGAAGCTTTAACACTTACGCAGTTTGAATAGTTGCATCAAACTTAACTCTGCGATGCTGCTTAGCGATGACGTATCCCCGGACAGGCTCGGCCATAAAGATGTGTTATCCAGTCTACTGCTGACAAAGTAGCGCTGTCTACTTTAGTATAGAGTAGTACAGGTCGTCTTTATGACAGTACGCGGCGCTGAGCACCGACAATGACTCTACGCACCGTATGCGGTGACTGCATTGTTCGCTGTCATTTGGTAGCGTTCCATCTTTGTTAACACGAGTACCTACAACAGTGTACCCACAGCGGATGTACATAAATAGTCAAATGTAATGTATTGAATACCATTTTAATAATTTATTAACACCTTTCTGATATGTTGACTATAATAAAATGCTTAAACGGTAATTGCCTATATATTATGAATGGAGACCTCGAGTCTTCGTCTATTGTTTAGTAAGTCGATGGTTAGGATTCCACTTGTATAATAAAGCGATTTTAGGTATATGTATAATTCGTATGCTTTATTCTAAATTCAATTAATTATTGTTAGCACCCCTGTAAACCTTGTATCCACTGAAAGAGATTAATAAAATTTACTTACATTAGTAAATTATATGTTGTAAATGATTTTGGAATAAATTAAAAGATTGTGTCGAGGTTATCCGAGCGCAAGTTGGTTAAACAGCAAACACTCGTATTGTATAAAGAGCTGCGTGTTTGTCCGTCCGTTCGTGTACTTAGTGTGTTTTAAATGGTTTTGAAACGGTGTCGTTCAAACAGTACATAATCGCGCACAAGGCTCTACAAGTATCTACAAGAGTCAAGAGAGAACACAATATTGATAAGTAAACTCAAACTCATTTATGTCGAGTAGGCTATCATATAATCACTGAAAAGTCCTGTCTATGTCTACCACCAGCTCAAAAAGCAGATTTTACCTGGAAGAGAAGGCAGTAAACTCAGCAGTTCCAATTTTTAAATTTTGTATATTATTTACAATCCAAGTAAACCAATCTTATATAAAAGAAGCTAAACAGATTGGTATCAAAAATTTTTGTCTTTGCCCAGTACGTCATAATAGCTTAATTGTTGAAATCTTTGGCTGAAATCTGATATATCTTCTTTTCTTTAGTGTTAAATTAGCCATTGAACTGGTATGAAGTTGATCTTACCACTTACAATGTGGATATCTTCAAATCAAAAGTTAACTCTCGGCAAGTGTCGGCCAATCTTTGCAGCATTTTCGTACCAGTTCTTCATAAAAATTTCATCAACGTTTGTTCTCTTTTATAAAATTTCTTTATTTAATACAAAGATAGTGTATTCAATATTAACTGAACACTTATCACCAAATCAAAAGCCTATTCTGCTTCTCGTTATTGCAAAGATAATTATAATTGTATGGGTCACGATTTTATACATGCGCATAATAGTTTACTGAGTATACGTCATGTGTCTAGTTGATTAAATAGTAGGTACTGCGACGTTTCGTGTAACCTTCCGTATTACGGCTATTGTTGGCACTTGCCGAATGAAATGCAGAATTGAATTGGGGTTGCCGCGTCATTTGTTATGATACGCTTTACCGGATATTACCTTTTTGTTACATTCACGAAAAATGTTTACGCTTTTAGCAACACTGACTTCCATTTTGACCTTTTGATAGACTATCTCATGGTCTTTGTCAATATTTTTTGGCTTACGTATATTGTTATGGCTATTCTCATATAAAATCTAGATTATCTTGGACTTACACAATTACTATTCTTTACACTGAGATTGCCTTGGACGAACAAAATTGAAGTTACTTTAGATCTTAATTCTTAATTTCAAGTCCAATCGAAAGACAATCTACTAGTATTATATTGCTCTTTATAGTTACGTATGCGTCGTTACTTTTTGCTTTAATATCATGGAATAAGTTTACAGGCCTTGCTTCCCTATTTTTCTTGTTCACACCGCATTATATTTCTTCCATATCGTATAATAAAATTGGGACAACTAGAAGCATAACCATGAAGCTACTATTATCCTGTACAGGTGGATGTCAAAGTAATGAGGTTAACAATACAAGAACGCGCGCACGAGATGCTTCTCGTGGAGGCTGTCGAGTTCAAAGTGCTTACAACTTACACGCAGCCGTCGTCACGCTAGGGGCCCTTTAACAGCCACGACAATGTTGAGACATTACATCTGCTTTAATCGTCGACGACGTTGCTAACACTTGAATTTATTTTTACTTGATTTGAAATATTTATAATTATTCAAACAAAATAAAAGTGAAACTGACCAGTATCAGAGAGTCGTTGATAGAAACTTTAAAATAATTTAGTTGCCACCTTTCACATTGTCTAGATGTTCAGTCTTCTAGTATGAACTTCAGAAAATCATCATAAATAATCCTAGACCTAGTGTCGTTACAGACTTTTAATAATAAGAAACTTAATTATAGAATATACCCATTTTCCTACATCATCAAGTAAAAAAACTTTAAGAGACACTACGAAAGTTAAGACTTCGCCTGCTTCACCAAATTTCTTCCTGTCTTCCCTATTCTTTCTGGACCTGCTTCTGCAGTTGGCCTGTCACACTGTTGGCCATTGTAATTCTCTTTATGCTCTGTGTTATGGAAACAAGTAAGTAACCATGATCGCAAATCGTCACTCAATCGTCATGTCGTCGTCCCCTATAAACGAGCCCCCTCCGCAGCAGGCATGCGCAGAGGCACGCGTTTATCTAGATTCACGTGACAATAATTGACGTGTAACCAACGTACCATGTACTGATGACTATCAATTCATTCTAAAATCAACGACCTCAAATATATAACACGCCTTAGAAAATTAAGCAGCGTAATAAAGCTTAGTAAAGATTTTATAGCTACTGGTAGTTCTCCATGGGTGACCCACGTAAATCTGATTACCTTACCCTCACTTTATATTTAGTCTAGTTGCAGAAAACTTTCCGCATCCATATTATTTTTTAAAAAAACGCCTTTTTTAAATAATAATTTAAAAAATTAAACTAAATAACGAATTCAGAGCAATATAATATTAGCGATTTTGCAGTACGTTAGATAGTAATCTGGCGCATCCTCTTTGCGTAAATCGACCTCACTCACTCACTCACTCGTAATATTAATAATTGTTGCAATGCGTTTATGGCATTTGTTTTAAAAACTCAATTATTTCAATGAAATTCAAGTACCCTATTAAGTTATAACTCTTTATTAATTCGTGCACGAAACTATAACTTGATTTCAATGTTCTAAATTCTTGATTTAAAGTTCAGATTAATTATTTTAATTGTTGTTAATTATTATGATTTGAAGGTAACAATTTACGGAGATTAATCTACTATATTAGTATTTCATATAACAATAAAAAAATTACACTAAGGAGTTCCAGTTCACTAATCTTCGGTCTTTAGGGTTCCAGTGTTAGGTTCCAGCTACGTTTTTTTTAAATTTGATGCTGCAATCTGACACCTATTTGAATAAATGAAGCATACATATAAAGTGCAATTTAATATAATAATCGATTTGTCGTATAGGTTCCAGGGAATCCATCGATTTATAAAGATCTCAACTTGCATTATCGAATAAACTGAAAATAGCGACTAAACAAAAATCTTCGGACCTGTTTTTATAAACTACGAGTACTTTTGATAAAAGCCAGGGACTTGTGTTACACATCTACGAATATTCTGTTTAAATCATCCGTGTTATTAATTGCTTGGTCGGTCGCGATCATCAAACATGAATCACAGAATCATAATTCAAGATGGTTCGTTATCCCTCGATCCATTTCGCACGCTCCAGAAACTTCTCTCGCTCTCAATGTGACCGCACCGACTGATCTCTGACAAAAGAAATTCAAAAGCGCCTTTTACTTTCAAAACCGCATAATTACAATGCGATTTAGGCCTCGTCATGATTATTTGGAACACGTCTGCCATTTTGATTTCCGATTTATGGAGCGTTGTCAATTAATTTGAGGATACTGATTGATACATTTGGCATTCGACAAATACGATTAAAATTGATAACGCCATCTTTAGGAACATATATTGATACGATCTTTAATTGTATCTTCTCTCTCCATAGGTCCATTTTTCCACAGGCTTTTATTGGTGGCCATCTCCGCTATCGCATAGAAGTCGTCTTCTTCTTATTATTTTTCTTCAGCTGGTCTCCCCATTGTATTGTAGAACGGCCCCTGAGTCGCTTAATTGATTCTTGATGGCACAGATTACCATTTCAAAATTAATTTTATAATACAGATGCGTTTGAAGATGCGTTTGGTTCTTAAATGAATGGGATGTCTTTGGCAATCTAAAATGATAAAGCTCTCTTTTTTAAAATAAATTGAGAGTATGGCACAACATTTTACTTACTTTGAGCAGTGATTCGTTTATAATTGTACCTTTGAGTGCTTACTGAACTTTCGATGGTGATCAGATTCAAGAGAGAGAGACCTTTAGTACTACGTTTACCGTTTGATGCAGACAAACGTTTGCTGCAGTTCCTTTACACTACGCACACGAAGGCGATAGTCTACTTAACAGTACATCCAAAGCCAAAGTTCTGGAATAGAATAGAAAAGATAAAATAAGTCTGCAGTAATGTTACTATAATTGAGGGCATATAGGACAGAGATGCGATGCCGGTTTTATATATCGGTTCTTTGTTTAGGTTTATTCTGCCGATGCCTGAACCACATTGCTATTTCATTGTTATTCGTTATTTCCAGCGCAACGCAGCCCCGGGTCGCGGCAAGCGGTTCACGTTCCAGTCCACGGTGCGGCAGGTCGAGCGGCGGAAGATCGCCGAGAAGCTGTCCAGAGAGGCGGACCTCAAGGAGCAGCAGCGGAGAACCGAGCTGGAGGCAATGCGGAGGTAACTGGTGGCTCTAAGCACTGTTACAAGTATATGAGACAGGAACTTAGAATATCTTTTGAACATCCTTGTCATTATCATTATAAGCCGATAGACGTCCGCTCCTGGACAAAGACTTCTTGTAAGGACTTCGAAACACCATGTTGTTGTGCCTTTTTCATCCAGTGACTCCCACATGATGTTGAGGGCCAACTATAACAATGCAATGGTTTTCGGTGCGAGGTTGTCATTTCATCACCTTGGCGCCCCAACTAACTCTTCCAACTATGTGCTGCGGCCATTACCAGCTTTGCTTGCTGACCTATGACAGTTACTACTACTACAGTGTGCTTTTGGAAAGGCTTGTAACTAGCAATGGACAAATTCAGATTGATTATGATGAAGTTATCTTACTAATAATATGTATCCTTCCAGGGTAGAAGAAGAGTTCCAGCGGAAGCGAGCGAGAGAGAAGGCGAGCATCAGACAGCAGCTGCGCCTCGTGAGCAGCGCGACCAACGGGGTGCCGCCGCCTTCACATCACAATAAGGTGATGTTTCTGTTTATTTTTTCACTTAAGGTTTTTTTCACAATGTAACTTGGTTTACACGAGTATTTCTATGTTGTTAATAGACTAGAGACGAGCCGGACGGTTCATGCCGCGCGTCCCCCGCGGCAGAGAGGACCCGCGACGCGCGGCCGCGGCACAGCAACACGTCGTCTGAAGCCAGCGGCAGGAGCAAGAGCACCACGCCGGTGAGTGCCTCAGACGCATCCGCTTGGGATGGTTATGTGCCAGTTTGTAACGCTGTTCCGCCCCTCAGATCCGCTGCGTGGAGCTGTCGGAGTGGCGCACGGAGAGCGGCGCGCGCGTATACCGCGACTGGCCCGCGCAGGCGCCGCTCGCGCACGCGCACGCGCACCCGCCCGCCTGCGCGCGCATGCCCATGTCCGTGCACAACAACTACAACGGCAAGTGTCTCTCTATCCATTCTTTATCGACTTAAGTGTAACAGTTTGTGTTCATCTTTGTCTAATGCCAATAAAATAAACCACATAGCTGTGGTTGCAGGGATGCTGGATATGAGGATAAAAGGAAGCGTAAGGCGCACACAAAACGCGCGCCTGTCAATGAAAGATTGCTGGTCCTTCAGCTCCATTACCACTCTGTTGTAATGTTCTCGACTCCCTGTACAGTGGGGACGATGACTCAGGTTTATAATTTGCTTGTGAAAGTGTTAATCATCAGACTTTATTATATGAGCTTCTTCTAATTGAAACCAAATCAAAAAAGAATAAAAAAGGTTTTTAGGTGTCACCAGGTTGAGAAATCATACACAAAATCTGTAGGGTTACTACTATTATAGTGATTTTTAATTATTTTCTTTATTTTTGACTTAAGCTTTAATCCATGTACAGTCTGCTCTCCAGTCGAATAGATAATTACGTCTTATGATCTACAATTTATTTGACTATAGCGATTGACTTGTCTCTTTTGTTTCAAATTGTATAAACTCTGCATAGAACTCACTTAAAGTCCATGCCTTAATTTGTTTTCTATTAAGTGGAACAAGGCATGCTATAGATATTGTGCTCCCCATAAATAAAGGGTGAAACCGAGGAAGCGAGTAAATGAATATAAACGCAGCGCGGCGCCGGAACTGATGTCCATTACGGGCGCTCCCGCGGCGCCGCGACCTTGCCTCCCTGACACACTTGCGCGATACACGGAGGGAAATCTGGCCCAACGTCCACTGTGTCACACGAGGCAGGATGTGTACGATACTCGCATGACGCATAGATTGAGTGCACTGTATTAGCAATGCATTAGCATTATATGTGTTGACTATTTCGCTTTAGTTTTGAACTTGTTTGTCAATATGCGAAACAATTCCGCAAGTTCCTTTTCGTTTGTGCCAAAAATGTGGTCGCGTCAGCGTACGTTAAACTTGAAAAGAACGAAACAATGAATAATATTATGCGGTCTTTTTTGGAGTTGTAATGCCACATACCTCACGGAATAGAGTCGTATTATCTCTGACTGTGCAGAAGGCTCGTTCAGCGGCAGCCCTCGCTCGGACAACTACCGGCTGGAGTTCGCGCGCGGCCGCTCCCCGCGCACGCCGCGCGCGCCGCGCCTGCTGCCCGCCACGCGCTCGCCCGCCTCCTCCACCAGCGGCTCCGAGCTGTCGCTGCGACAGCCCATCAAGATCAGGTGACAATGACTGTTCTTTTTACCCCTGTCTTCTCTGTCAAAATCGCGGCAATCAGTCGTAGGGCTTTAAGACGCTTTTCTACGTATATTTTAGCATCGTCAACAGTGGACAAGATTCATAGGCCCTATGCCACTACACTAGTATTCCCACACTCGCCCCCCGTATCTCTTCTTGCCACTCGTACTCTTTCCATTTGTGACACTCTCTTCCCTGGTGAATCAATTGCAACACTCCGGTAATTGCGTTTGAACTTTAGCCCTGAAACTGAAATAAATAAAGAAAACGTGTACAAATTGAAATACTGAGTTAGAGACAATTTATAACTAATAAAAAAATTTTAACAAAAAATAAAAACGCCTTCAAAACGCACTAAAAAGTAAAAAATAACTACGTCATTTACTTACTTTAATTTACTTAACCACATCTATGAAGTCGGTGCCATCCAAGTTTAGGTAAAGACTTTAAAGTAGAAAGCTCGGGTGGCACCGACTTCATAGACGTGATTAAGTAAATTAAAGTAAGTAAATGACGTAGTTATTTTTTACGTTTTTATTTTTTGTTAAAATTTTTTTATTTCATACTTTTTAGTGCTTTATCAACAAAGAACATACTAATAAACCTACTCGAACTAAACCATAAGTACCAATATTCACTACCTACTTATAACATTCCGACGTCCCTGCAAAAGTGAATATAAAGTTTGAAGAGTTTCCTCGAGTTTTCGTAGATCTCATCATTGGATCATGACATAGTAAACATTAAACTAACTGGAAACTATAACCTTTCAAACTTCTTATTGAGACATAAATTAATCGAGCCCAATCACAAAGTAGCTACTGTAAACCGTTAAATAGCTCCCTCAACTGTCCTTCTTCTTCATCGCCAGACCCTCAATGACAGTCACAGCCCATCTAAATATAAAGTTCTCATTGACACAAATTAATCGAGCCCAATCACAAAGTAGCTACTGTAAACCGTTAAATAGCTCCCTCAACTGTCCTTCTTCTTCATCGCCAGACCCTCAATGACAGTCACAGCCCATCTAAATATAAAGTTCTCATTGACACAAATTAATCGAGCCCAAACACAAGGTAGCTACTGCAAACCGTTAAAGAGCTCCCTCAGCTGTCCCTCGTCTTCATCGCCAGACCCTTAATGACAGTCACAGCCCATCTAAATGTAAAGTTCTCATTGAAACAAATTAATCGAGCCCAAACACAAGGTAGCTACTGTAAAACGTTACGGAGCTCCCTTAACTGTACGTCGTCTTCATCACCAGACCCTCAATGACAGTCACAGCCCATCTAAATGTAAAGTTCTCATTGAGACAAATTAATCGAGCCCAAACACAAGGTAGCTACTGTAAAACGTTACGGAGTTCTCTTATATATAGATCGGCTCCATCATCAGATCGACTCCAGACCTTCATCTAATTGTAGTGCTTTTAAATACTTACCGGAAAAATTAACAAACGTACTTGTTGTCCTTACAATTTTTGAAAGTTCCCCTCGTTTTCTCCAAGATCCCATCATCAGATCCTGGTTTCCTTGTCATGGTACCACCACCGGACTATCTTCTTTCCAACAAAAAAAGAATTATCAAAATCGGTTCATAAACGACGAAGTTATGCGCGAACACACATAAAAAAAAAAAAAAAGAAAAAAAAAATATATACGGTCGAATTGAGAAACGCCTTTTTTTTTGAAGTCGTTTAAAAATAAATATAAACTTCTGCCGGCTACTTATTGCCCATATAAAGTTGCCCATCAAGTCGGGTGACGCATGCAATATTTACTCTTCTCAAAACGTGCTGGTCTGTAGATAGGCACAGTTAAACCTAACTAACCAATACTTTCTCGATTCAAAATAAGGTAACTATTGATCGTATCCTGGCGGTAAGGCGCTCTAAGTGCCCGGATTGCCAGAGAGACGCGGGTTGGACTCCCGTCGGTTCCGCAATTTTTGATATTATGTTTATTCTTAAATATAAATAATCCCTTAAGTGTGGGTAATACTTTTCAATTAAAACTAATAAAAACTTTATTAATTTGTTCAGGGCATGAGGGCTTCGTCAAAATATGAAAACTAAAGCATGCATACGGTACTAATTATTACAAAAATCTTATATTTTATATAGAAGGAGAAACGAGAACGCATGACATAGTCTTAAGAGTGTTTTATAGTAGTGGTACATAAGTATATCTACGAAGTATATTTTAGACTAATTGCACGTATTTATTCCGCTTGCACTAATAGTTATAGTAATTAGTAATAATAATTAATAGATAACATTACGATTGTTTCCCTCAAGGTGGTGATTCCAGTAGTCGCTACTTAACCTAACCGATACGGTGAGTGCTTACTAAAGCTTGACTTTTATAATACTGCTTTAGAAATATAACACTAGTAAAAAATATGCATGTTGATCAGTATGTATCGTTGGGGATAGTCAAATAGTAACAGTATACACGCTGGACGTACCTAGATAGTAATAGATCCAGTAATGCTGAAGTGAAGTCGAAACTCAATTTTTAAACTAAATGTTAAAAGCTATTTCGGTCAATTGTACAGTACCTATACTAAAGCCATGCTCGATTGATAATGCATGTCAACAAACAAATTTAAAACGAAGGTAGAAAATGCAACACATTTTATGCCTAAGAAATTTAAAATTATGTTTTGTTATTTAAAAAAATCTTATTTAAAAGATATTGAATATATTAATTATTTTTAAGCTTACTTATCTAATTTATAGTCATGAGTTCGTTATTAACTATTTAATTAATAAAATTAGGTACAAAATGACTTGTGATTTCTACTTTTATTTTTAATTTGTCTGTTGACAAGCATTCTCAATTGAGTTTGGCTTTAGTATAGATAACTTTCTTTTGAACTTCATCATCATGATCATCATTATCAGTTAATTATTGGCGCACTACAGGGCAGGCCTCCTTTTTATAGGAGAGGGGATTTCAAACTTACGAAAAGGCAATTATTTTTTTAAAAATTTGGCAAATTGCTGTAAATGACTCCGACTTCTTGAATCAAGTCTAATTTAAAACAAGAGTGAGAAGGCATCTTCTGAGCAAGCGCGTCCCCCCTTAGACCGCATCTACACTTACCATCAGGTGAGATCGTCGTCAAGCGCGAGCTTATTTCATATAAAAAAATCAACGGTTATAAAAGACATTTTATATAGTACTTTTTGGTACACGAGACGCCTAGCACTTGAAGTGAAACCTTTCCATCCCCGTGAATTTTTTCGTCCATCTATTGCATGTTGCATTACAGACGGCTGTGAAATAGTAGGTAAAGTGAAAGCTGCTTGTCAGTGCAACCAAGGCCAATCATACGGTGGCGCAAAGTTTCACTTGCATCATGGTTTTATAAAACCACACATATTTTTTATTTATTATGTGAATATAAGTAGGTAAGACATCACATCAACCTGTTAACAGTGAAGCTACCAAGGAGGAGGACGCGGAGGAACCCGCGATAGTTCCCACCCTGCGGCCTTCCGGACCCGCGCGCCCCACCGTCGCCATCCGATAGTCTACCCTTCACCAACAAACATAGAACACAGATCTGTTGAACATACTGGAAAATATTCCACTTATAACTTACAAAACATTTATACAATTCTAGCATTGTGAGATAGATACTTTAAAAGTGTATTAAGTGTTGGGAAAAATATTTTAAAGAACAATGCTTTATAAAAAGCGATGAATGATTCAACTCACAGATATCAGAATCTCAAAAAACTTTATAATACCCATGATTTTTGAAAATAACCGTGATAGCAACAGATATTGTACCACCAGTTCAGTGGTTCAGTTGGTAGAGCGCTCTGACCGCGACAATCAAAGAGATGTGGCTTTCAATCCCGCCTGCGCCATAATTTTAAATATTACGTTTATTTTAAAAATTGTAATATCCTAAAGTGTGTTTGACACTATCCGATAAATAAAAAAGAATACCCAAGATATTTTCAAATAGTTTTTTTAGAATATGTGAGTATGTTAATATCTCAATCACAAACTAAATATCATTCGCTGGACTCTTCGCTAACTTAGCTATCAATAAACAAAGACTATAGAGTCCATTTGACATTTAATGTTTTCCACTATTATTTATGCAAATGTATTCAAAACGCAATCATTCGCTAAATTATGATAGAAAAATGTTCTTTAATCTTTGGATTAATTCTCAATTTGATTACGGCATTCACTCGCGCCGAAAATGGCGGTTAAGTTATTCTGTAAGGTCAAAACATAGTATATAGTTTGGACACACCAAGTAAGATAATCATATCACTTATTATTGTTAACTTGCTTACTTTTAACTTGTATGTAAATGTTTGTACTTAAGCTAAGTTTAAGAGCAATCAATGCAATAGCTGTCTTAGGTATGTGAATAATGTTGGAGCTTTAATCTAGACTTAACTGTATTCGTACTAACTTCTAGTATAAAGGTGCTAAGAGTAACTTATTGTCTGAATAGATTACGAGAGGCGACATGTTTTGCGAACTTTTTACACCGAATCACAATTGTAACAAATATTTTTTACTGTTTATCAAGACTTTCTCTGTAAAATTTAGTAGTATGCACTTATAATCTTATTAGAAATTACAGAAAAAATAATGATTGCCGTGAACATCGAGAAAAGTGCATCATTGTAATCAACGATTTATTATAAAGTTAATTTTGAGTCAATTAATATAATAGATTTCCGAGAATGTTTTCAAAATGTTTTATTATGTTTGTTTATGCATGAAGCAAATGGTCGAGGTTACGTGACTATTATATTATAAAGAATAGCCCGCAAAAGGCTGCGGCCTCTGACGTAATCACCATAAGGCACAAACGACCGGGCGCGCCGCGGCCCGTCAGTGGGTTAAACGCCACTTTGCCCATTTCCGGGATTTACTACACCGATATCAGGGACAGGGTGTGGTCGCACAAAACATAATTATGATTCTTCGATATAGATTAATGCAAACATGTATGTATTCAAAATTTTGGGAATAATTGTGTAACTTAATCGTATTTTCGTTATGTAATGATGTCTTCAATGAAAAATGTGTTATAGTGCTACAAGCTTATCTGAACCGGCGGCCAAAACTGGAACTAACGACGCAGCTGTCACTCTCTTGGTTTCAGTCAACTCTGTTGACAGATACAACGACCACAGCGACACCGGGCCACATAAGTTTGTAGTTTGTTTGTATAAATCATTAGAAAACTGCCAGTGTAACAAAGTTGATGGCATATATTGTAAAACGTTTACGATCAACTTACACTATCGGAGAGCTTTTATAGATTTATGAGAAAATTATTAAACTATTAGATTAATTCTAAAAATTATAGATGTATTTAGAATCTTTTACAGGTAAATAGCAAAATTATTAGGATACTTCTTTCAAATTTAATTTACTCAAAACAATAATTCAAGTAATTTTCTTAATTAATGATAATTGTTATTTCAGTAAGTAACCGTGATTGCTGAAGGCCTATCCTAAGTTAAAAATCGTTAGACTTAAAAACGTAAAAAGACGTAAGCTGAAGTTAGATGTTAGTGAGTATTAATATTTAGAAGCGCAAGTCAATGTGTTTGTTTATAAAAATTTGCAAAACATGTCTGTTCTCTTAATATAATAAGTATAAGTAGGTTCATAACACGTGTATAGCATATTTATTTGTAGGTAACTTTAATATTAGCTTAAGCGACTATCTGGTGCAATATTCACAATAATACGTAATAAATATATTTTGTAAAGATATCTGAATTACCTTTTTTTATATCTTTTACAAATAATGAAATATATTAAAACTAATCTAAGCTATATTTTCTGCAAATGAACTGCTTTTTTTGTTCTAAATGAAGTAGATATTAATATTACTAATAAATAAGATATATTGAAATATTTTGCCGCTCAATATGAATCTTAATTATGCAGAATAATGCGAAAATAATGTAATAAATTGATATAATAATGTTCAATAAAATATATGATTGTAGCAGATTGTCCACTAGTTCTACGTATTAAGAGTTCGGTTCTAAAGTTAACAAGTCTAATCAATGGGCGTACACCATCTTACAATTATTTAATTAATTTAGTATTTACATTAAATATGAATATAATAAATGGAACGATATATTCATTAAACATTACGTTTTGTAATGCGAAACGGTGCGTGTATATTTGTAAAGTTATTCATGTAAAGTGATAATAAACATTTATATTACTGTATTTTCTTTTATTTAACAAATTCCTAATAAAACTTTAATAATAAAATTAAATAAATAAAACCTGCCGTGCAATGATTTTTGATATGATATTATGATATGAATTATTACTTGTATCATATATTTATTTACAATTGTTTTTTTAATAATGCTTAACAATGCTTATAAAAATTATAAAAAAACACTATTTAAATTTTATAAAAAAATCCAGGCCGCCTGCTACGGGGCCCGGGGGTCCAAGCAACCGGTGGACAGGGCTCCAGAGTGAGGAACCTCCTCACAATACGCGCCGTTTCAAGAATTACTGCCTTCTGTACCCGACCCTTGATCCAACAATTAAGCGAAAGCTTTTTAAGATGTTCGTCAAAGCTTTTCGCTATAAGACCGTTGACTGAAACGACTATAGGAACAATCATTGTTGAATCAACATTCCACATGGCGGTAATCTCATGAGCAAGGTCCAAGTATTTTGATACTTTTTCCTTTTCAGCTTTCACCAGATTATCGTCATGTGGTACAGTAATATCAACAATCATTGTATTGAATTATTATTATTATCGAAATATTTGGACCTTGCACATGAGATTACCACCATGTTGTATGTCCTTATGTAAGCTTTGACCAACGTTTAAGGAAGCTTTCGCTTAGCTGTTGCTGCATCCAACATCCAAGGCGGTGATGCTTGAGACGGCGCGTATTGTGAGGAGGTTCCTCGCTCTGGAGCCCTGACCACCGGTTGCTTGGGCTCTCAAAGGCCCCGTGGAGGACCATAGTTTTTATAAATTTTTAATAGTGTTTTTATATGTTTTTGTATTACATTGTTAAATATTAAAAAAATATATATAAATAAAAATAAATGAGACTCACTTGAAGTTGAAAAAAAACCATCGCCTTTAAAAAGAGCGATGAAATAATAAACACCGATTAGTAGAACCGATTTGGAACTTAGACCCACCTGCTTGTTCCAATATGGGTTGACGTGTAAATGTCATATATCTTTAATCTAAATCTTTATATAATCCGTCTGAAAGAGTTCGTTCATTCGATTCACCTAAACACTACCAACAAAGAACTTCGACACTAATCGCTACGATCATTCAACGTCTATAAACCTAGAGTATAAGTACTTGTTATCGGCAGGAAACAAATATTTTTTTAATGCTAATGACAAGTAAATAGCTCACGTGTAGCGTGGCTTGAACAGCAGGAGCAACGGTCTGAAATTACTGACGTTGGGAAATTAGAAAAATAACGATATCTCCCTACCAGGAACCTGAAGAGAGTTGGCGATGATAAAATAAAAATTTACTTACATTGCTGCTCAATCCAAAACTAAAATTATCAGTAAATTAATACACGGTAACCTAAGGAATGTTATGAACGCCTAAGAAATTATAAACTTTTTAATTATTACCTAACCAAAAGTAAACAAATTTTACTGTAAACAGCAAGTTAGCAGCAGCTAAAATGTATAAATTACTAGCGGACTCCCGCGACTCCGTCCGCACAAAATTCAACAGATCATCATAATCAGCTTACGTCATTCTCTAGACTATCTCTGTACAAAATTTAATTTAAATCGGATCAGTAGTTTAGGCGTGATTGAGTTATTTTTGCACTCATAGATTCTCGTCAGCTCTTCTCTGTGGGTGCACCTAAGCTTATTGTAGAGTTTTCAAAAGCGGTAATGTAATATGGACCTAAGCATATCTAGTCTTTTCATAATTTTAGTTTAATACGTATGGCATTTGATATTCGATTATGGGTTACATTTTTCAAAGTATTCCTGTTTAATTCCTTATTTTATTATTAGTAACAGTTATAAATAGATAGGTTAAAATTAATTTAGCAGCAATGTATGACACACAACACGTAGATTACCGTAAATCTGAGCATGCGCAGTGGCTAGTGTTTAAAGGATTGCTGAAAGCTGAAGGGTTTTCAGTGAGTAACCAAACGTGTCTAGTGTTGTTGAGGGTTTTCGGGCGATTGCTTCCAACTCGAAGACGTGACCGACCGCGCTACAGGTCGTTACGTAGATTTTTTATGATTTAGTGTTGGATTATATATAATAGGTGCCTTACAGGATTTTATAATACAAAGAAATAACATTATTTATTTTGGTTCTTATCCGTGTAAACTTGATAGGAGGCTCTTTTAGAGACGAACTGTTACGAGAAATTTAAAAGTGATTAGCGAGGAAAATACCTAAATTTTCTTATTCAATGTAAACGATGGACATTTTGCTGATTAAAGAATCCTTTTTTTCTTTACTAAAACATTGTTTAGACCTAAAATTATTATAGGTACTAGGTACTGATAAATAAATGTATAAAAGACACTAGGTAGATATAACAGATGATACCTAAATATTAATGCAATTATATTAACTACAGAGACTTAATCCTTAAAAAAACTCGGAACACTTGAGAATTGCTCTTAATTAATTTTATTAATCGAAAGAATACGATATATACTTAGCACGTATGTGTATCTTTATTTAGTCGTATTAAAGTGATTTTTATTCTACTAAGAATTGTAAAGTGATTTTCTAGTCCAATTTTACCAACAAGTGACATACATAATACAGAGTCGTGCACGCTTTTCTACGTAAAAGAAAATTCCTTCAATTTATTCATATTTCACTTATTTATATTTTCGATTTTACACACAAAATGGAAATGGCTAGAAACTAAAATCCAGATATAATTCGCACTTCCGCTTAAAAAAGGCGGGAATTCCGCACACTCATCACCAACTGTCAAGCTGTTACCCGAAATACCGGAGCCCACCACGCCGCCCGCTTTCGCCCCGGCGGGTGAGCGGGCCGAGAGCAAGCGGCGACTGCAGATCTTCCCTCGGGCTACGATGGCTAAGCCTGATAGTGGTCTGCATGAGACTCTAGAAGATCGGGATCCTAATCGGCTGAACCCGCACATACAGGTTAGTGTGTTCATAATCATTTAATGAACATCATCGTCAATAATATCAGTTTATTAATGGCCTGCAGGGTAAAACCTTCCTACTTATTAGAGAGGATATTAAGACCCACCACGTTGCTCCAATGCGTGTTGGCGGGCACAGGGTGATAGGTAATGTTTTGTGTGTAATGTTGGCATCTTACACCACCATCTTCCCAACTTTGACTACGAACTTTTACTGGAAATTTCTTTGACGAAACAAAAACTCAGTATTAATTTGTAGTCTAAACCTGGACTCGAAATCAGGACCGTGATTGGCGAGCAGGCACCCGCCCGCTAACCCGCTTTGGAACAGTGTGGTGAGTCCGAAATCCAAACTCTCTTGCTACAGGTATAGGACAGGTACTTTACTTTTAAATAGCCTGAATATGTAAAAGTCTGAACTTCAGCATTTGCAGCCCGACGGCATAATATTAGCATTGCGTCACATCGCCACCGGCAGAAGGTCACGCGTCGGGCGGCGACGTGTGAGCCCGTAATTATTATAATAGCCGCTGCATGTTGCTGGCGTGCTGAATTGCTGAGTGCCACTTACATAGGGCTGCCATTACAAAAATTTTAACCCTCTTTTTAATTACCACCACACCAGTATAAATGGCTAGCAGGGCAAGCGCCCAGGGCCTCGCGTATCATATTTTTTAAGTAAAACTTTTCCTAAACTCTCTTTTATCATCCATCTACCGCATGTTACATTGCAAACGCGGAATAGAGATCAAATTAAAGACGGTCGGTAGAACAGTCATGGTCAATAAGGCAGTGCCCATGGTCGCGCCAGCTGACCGTAGTATTTATACATATTTTCAATCATTCATACAATCGCATATCATCGTATCTACTTGCATCGTACTTAGTTTTATAAAAGCGTACAATGTTCGTTCTTGTTTGAAATTAAAAAATGATACAAATTCTAATTCACCACTGGATCAAAGCAATACACCCAATATTTAATTTATTATTAAGTCACATTATTATTTATCATTATTTATTATTAAGTCACAAATTGTCGTTGTAAAAAATAAACGAAATCTATTTCAGTAAATGTAAGAAATCTGTATTTATGTATCAAGAAGGAAATTCGTAGCTATTTACCTACGAGTAGGTACGTTACAACTACGTAGACGTAGCTATTATGAAATGTAAAGGAAAAACCCATTGTTTATGGCCCTAACTATTGCTTACAAAGAAAAGAAAATGAAAATATACGTAACAATAAATCGCGTGACAGCGGCTAGCATGTAACATAGCAGCGAGCCAGCCACAGTGTAGGTGGACTTCGCCAGAGCCCAAATTGTTTAAAGTAGCCCTTATCTGATTACACTCGACCTGTGTAAATCATAACGTGACTTGCTAGTTTTACAACGATATGCCACTGCCCCGCATTAACTTAAACAAATGACCGACTATTTGTGTATTGGATCATGTTTTTAGGGCCAGTATAAACTTTTCAGCTGATTATTGTGGCAAGTTCTTGTATTGGATTTAAAGCAAGTGTAGAACGAGAACGACAGCAAATTTGACTTACGAGATGCACATGATGTGGTTGTTTACATCATTTTTAAGTTGAGCTTATTTTTAGCTATTAAGCGAATAGCTTGTACAAAAAAAAGATGTTTGCAGATCGTATGGGACGACATAGTGGGCGAGCCCGAGGGAGCTCGCAGCCCGGAGTGTGCGTGGCGCCTGAGCCACCTGTGCTTCAAGCACGCGCGCAATGCGTGCTACACGCTGCTGGCGGTGCTGGCCGCGCCGCCCTGCGCGCTGCTGCTGGGCTGCGGCTTCGCTTGTCTGGCGTTTGAGGTAATGAGCTGAACGGTCGAGTGCGCACGGCACTGAGCCACCTGTGCTTCAAGCACGCGCGCAATGCGTGCTACACGCTGCTGGCGGTGCTGGCCGCGCCGCCCTGCGCGCTGCTGCTGGGCTGCGGCTTCGCTTGTCTGGCGTTTGAGGTAATGAGCTGAACGGTCGAGTGCGCACGGCACTGAGCCACCTGTGCTTCAAGCACGCGCGCAATGCGTGCTACACGCTGCTGGCGGTGCTGGCCGCGCCGCCCTGCGCGCTGCTGCTGGGCTGCGGCTTCGCTTGTCTGGCGTTTGAGGTAATGAGCTGAACGGTCGAGTGCGCACGGCACTGAGCCACCTGTACTTCAAGCACGCGCGCAATGCGTGCTACACGCTGCTGGCGGTGCTGGCCGCGCCGCCCTGCGCGCTGCTGCTGGGCTGCGGCTTCGCTTGTCTGGCGTTTGAGGTAATGAGCTGAACGGTCGAGTGCGCACGGCACTGAGCCACCTGTACTTCAAGCACGCGCGCAATGCGTGCTACACGCTGCTGGCGGTGCTGGCCGCGCCGCCCTGCGCGCTGCTGCTGGGCTGCGGCTTCGCTTGTCTGGCGTTTGAGGTAATGAGCTGAACGGTCGAGTGCGCACGGCTCTGAGCCACCTGTGCTTCAAGCACGCGCGCAATGCGTGCTACACGCTGCTGACGGTGCTGGCCGCGCCGCCCTGCGCGCTGCTGCGGCTTCGCTTGTCTGGCGTTTAAGGTAATGAGCTGAACGGTCGAGTGCGCACGGCACCTGTGCTTCGAGCCGTATGTACGAAACGTCAGATAAGTGTAGATAACACTCTACAAAATATTCGAGATGTGCTGACCTTCGTCCATCATGGTTTTGGGAGTATTGGACTATTTTTCTTACGCTTTGTCTACAGCTATTTATTACGCTAGAAAAAGAAGAATTAATTGGTGGAACGTCTCTCAAAACGCTTCCTGCGAGACTGAGACCTCGGCTATCCAAAATTTGGAACCAATGTACAGATAACAATATTATTTTGAAAATATTATTATTGTTATTTTCCATTTCAATTTCCTGAAAAGTTGAACGAATTGCCGTTTGATGTTTTTTGATGAATGACAAGTAACAACATCAATGGCTATTGTTGCTCGTATCTATCTAATCAATACCATTAGCTAATTATCACCGAGTTAGGCATACTTAAAAAGATTTTCATAAAACATAATTTCAATCGTGAATTTTTAAGCGTGTAGGTACTAAGTAGCATCACAGACTGAACAATTGATTTTTAAAAAATATACTTAAAATTCAGCCTTCCCGCCTTTGACAGCCTCCGTGGCAAAATTGTATGCGCAGTAGATTTATAAAACGGAGGTCCTGGATTCGATTCCCGGCTGAGCTGATGAGGTTTTTCTAAATTTGTTTAGGTCTGACTGGTTAGAGGCTTCGGCCGTGGCTAGTTACCCACAAAGACGTACTATCAAGCGATGTCGTGTACAAACCCAAGGGGTGTGGATTTCATACTACTTCTAACAAGTTACCCTTCCTTTTTAGATTGCATCATCACTTACCATTAGGTGTGATTGCAGTTAAGGGCTAACTTGTAATGAATAAAAAAAATCAATTATATTTCAAAAGTAACCAACAACCTGGTTACGGACTCGTTAACCAGTGTTGAAGTACTTATTACAATGTAATTAATTTTCAGCAAATCTGGTGTACAACGCCCTGCCTGCGATGTCTAAAGATTTACTGGGCGTCGCTGAGAACCTTCATGCAGTCTTGTATGGCGGCCACAGTGGCGCCAACTATGGAAGCGGTCGGCCATGTTTGCCGCCACATACGCATCAACTTGAGACGCGACGCCGCCGAGGACCGCGATTTATTGATAGTATAAAACTTGGACTAATATTCAGTTTTTCTAAATCTAGTCTCCAGAATATAGATCTAGATAAACTGTTATTATTGAAGTTCATTGCCTAACTCAGTGTTTTAAATTGTTCTTAAGTCGAAACTAAAACCCATCTGTCTATCGAGTATATATTTTATAGTTTACGAATATAATTCCACAGACAAGATTTTTTTCTCATCGATAAAATCTATAGACAGTGTGAAAATTTAATATCGTATTAAATGTCGCATATTTTTTTTCACTTCATAATTTTATTTCGGGAGTAACAAAAATTGTAAAGCTGAGAGCATTATTTATTTTACAATAGTTACAAATTATCTAACAATCGGACAATGAAGTTGATATATATATTTAGTACTTTCAGTAGGTGCAGAGGCAAGATGATATTTTAGTAATGGAATTATTACAGTAAAATTTTCAGCATTTTGTATGTAAAGTTAGTATTAAGTAATAATAACAATGAATTAAAATTTATTTTATTATATATTTAATACCGTAAGTGCCTTTTTTAATATTCTAGGACTCCTAAAATACGAAATGTTAGACATGCCTAGATTATGTATGATGATTTTGTAATTTATTTAAAAAAATGTATTTATATTATTACTCGTAGAAGGTTTTTTTGGTTCATTAACTTGTATCTAGTTTTAAATTTAATTGTAATTAAAATTTTATTGGAAGTTTGTGGTCTGTGGTATTTTTAAATAGTTTTTGTGTGACATTTTAGATTGTGCACATTTTTGAACGTTATAATAAATATAAAAAAAACAAAAAAGCGCGAATGCATTTGGTTTTTATTTTCCACTTCTGAATTTCAAATAAATACCTATTTATTTTTTATTATTTAAATCAAATAAAATCGAAATTTTTGAAAATGGATGATAATGCTGAAATAACGTCAGTACAGACTCGCTCTAGGAACGATGTGCATTCTAGCAATATCGTTATAGCTACGTGTACCCGAAACAAGTAAGTACATTAATTATAAATAGTATGAGTAGAATTGATGTTGCAATGAAATGCTGAGAATAGACAATACTACTAATATATACTTAATCTAAGTGAGTAGGTCTAATAGTTGTTAAGAATATCCAATCGTTTACCTCTATAGGTAGTAGGTACAGACCTGGGTCAATTTAAAAATCTTAATCTTAATTTGACGGCCTCCGTGGCGCAGTGGTATGCGCGGTGGATTTATAAGACGGAGGTCCTGGGTTCGATTCCCGGCGGGGCAGATTGAGATTTTTCTTAATTTGTCTCGGTCAGGCTGGTGGGAGACTTTCGCCGTGGCTAGATACCACCCTACCGACAAAGACGTACCGCCAAGCGATTCAACGTTCCGGCACGATGTCGTGTAGAAACCGATAGGGGTGTGGATTTTCATCCTACTCCTAACAAGTTAGCCCGCTTCCATCTTAGATTGCATCATTACTTAATATCAGGTGTGATAGCAGTCAAGGGCGAACTTGTAGGCGATAAAAAATACTTAAGAGAGTCGAACCCAAGACCTCCATCTTTTATTTTCCCTGCGCTTACTACTGCGCCACGAAGACGGTCAGCTACTTAATATAGATCTTTTTGTAGCAACACGAGAGCTACTTCAGCCGAACAAACCACGGGGTCGGAGTCTACTGATGAATCAGATGCTGAAGAGGTATGTTTATGACTTGGATATATATTTTACTACCTACCTATATGATTAAGATGCGCTCGAAGAGATATCTCATGTAGATAAAATGACATATGTCATCGAATATATTGCTCGCTTTTGTTGCGATTTGACTGCTATTGACAGAGATGTACAAAATGGTTCCATAAAAGCATTTAAATACAATATGCAAAATACTTTTCTGATTTACTATTTCAAATGCAAAATACCAAATACTTTTGCGTTTTGTATTTCAAATGCAAAATGCAAAATAGGTATTTTCAAAATAAAATACCTTTTGACCAAATTGTATGATATTTATATTTATTTTAGAATAGTACTTATATTACTAAAATAAGATTACCCTAAGTTACTTATAACATTAGTAAATAAGTGTCGCAAGACTCGTCTAAATAGGTCCAGCTGTTTCAGAGATTAGCCAAAACAAACAGATTGACAAAAAGTTGATTGTTGGTGTAGTATAATCAGTAGTTCTATAAAGATAATTTGATTTGAATATTTAAAAATCCTTGTATAACATATTCAGTAGTTCGTATACAAATTTTCATTAACATAACTTCAAAAATTAAAGACTTTCCATAGAAACTTTCAACTCCTTCTACTTTAATTTTCGCGACATAAACTATCCAATGCAATACCTCAAAATATGAACTACAAACGTGCCAAGTTTAATTTGAATACATTGAGTGTTTTAGCGTGAATCGCGGCCGACAAAAATCCACTATCGGCCAAATTCGGTAATACAAGCGTCATTTGTTCATTTCATTTCGTTTGACTGGTAATGTTGGCTAAACTTAATCACAAAGTATTTTGCATTTTGAAATAATTTTTAAAAATGCAAAATACATCTCAAAAGGTATTTCAAATAAAATACAAAATGTTTTTGTCAAAAAGTATTTAAATGCAAAATACAAAATAGGTATTTTGCATTTTGTATTTGCATTTTAAATAGAAGTATTTCAAATAAATCACATCTCTGGCTATTGACGACATTTCAAGTCACTCATCAAACACGAGGTTCTAGGTACGAGTCTTTGGTCGGAATATATTAATCTTTAAAGCTAACAAGTTTGTATAGCGTAATGGAGCGCCCGCAACACTGTGCTCCTCGCGCTGATTACCTATAGCTTCCCTCCTCGTACTGTCGCGATGTTGCCATTCCTGCCTACACTACTCTACTCGCGCGATTTGTGGCGACGTTCCATACCCACTTGTCATTCACATTTGCAGCTCCTTTGATTGATTCGCGAGTAATAACAGACAAAATAGGGCGCGATAGACATGACGACATCACACTTGCTTCTGCCTCCTTCCCTCGCTTCCCATGGTCCCATTTTACAAAGAGGAACAAAATTATCGTCTGTAACTTAACCTTACTATTTATAGAAACTACTCCACGTCGCCATTGAATTGAAACAAAAGCTTTTGATAAATAATGACCTCAAAAGGCCAAAGGGTGTAATTCTTTAAAACAAAGATTCTCAACCTGTGTTATTTACAATAATAATGAAAACCAAACTTCATTTATTTCAAATAGGCTTTGTGTACTAGCACTTTTGAAACGTCAAGTGTGACTTTACCACTGGTTCAAACAGGAGATTCTCTCAGATTGTTAATAGCCGGCAAAAATATCAACATTTACTGAGTTGATGTTTACATAAAAATTCAAATTTATTTATTGCAAGAAGGCTTAGTCTACAAAGCATTTTTAAATCGAACAAACTTTTTGTCAAGCTAAATAATTTGGTTGCTATTCTCAACCTAATAAAAATCCTCTGAAGTCCCTACACACTAGATTTTTGTCAGAACTGCCTAACGTTGGCGTTTAGTTTAGTAGATGGGCAATGTCACAGGCAATAGCAAAATTGAATAATTATTCACTCTTCATGATCTTCGCTATCAAAAGCCTACTTCTATTCAGTGACAAATTTCAGTTTCAGCAGGGTTGTGTGTTTTATATATTGTACCTACTGTCTTATTATTATATACAGTTAAATTTTTAGGATTATTTGCTAACATTAAATAGTAGTGGTCACTCAAAGTTTGAGAACCACTGCCCACAAAAGCAATCAAGTCACGCAAAACAATCATAATTAATTCAAGTACACAACAGAATTACTTAAGTAACTGTTACAATTTTCGACGAATATTAATTGCTTTTGTAAAGTAGGTAATTTTGTTTTTAAGTTTTTATTTCTTTAATATGTAGATCTCGTGTTATGTAATTACTAGGGGACGCCCGCGGTTTCACCCGCGTAGTTCTCGTTCCCGTGGGAATTTCAGAATAAAATGTGGCTTATATGTTATTCTGATATGTAAACTATATTATTGTGAAGTTTCATTAAAATCCATTCAGTATATTTTGCATGAAAGAGTAACAAACATCCATGCAAACTTTCGCATTATAATATTAGTAAAGATGGTAGACTTCTTAGTCAACACCACCAACAGCTTATAAACTTCCCAATAATCAGAAATGCTCCATACTTGGGAGTGGTCTGGAGGATGGGAGAACTGAAACCCACCACATCCACACTGCTCTACTGCAGGTCGGCTAGTAATAATTGACCGGGATCGATGGCTAAACATGCTTTCTGAAGTAGGTACATAAGTCTTAAAACTTACAACATACTTCCTAACCATTACATTAAACCAGATAGACTAAACTACACCCATAGCAAGTTATGGCAAGCGGTGGATAATAAAACACTCACCTTGTAATAGGTATATTTTATAGTATCAAAATAGTAGTAGAAAAAAATAGAGAGAGGAGAAGTCAGCAGATACTATATATATATATATACCTACACTTAATCATCATTATTACCAGCCGGTAGACGTCCACTGCTGGACATAGGCCTTTTTAGGGACTTCCAAACACAACGATCCTGAGCCGCATTACCCAGCGGCTCCCTGTGACACGTTTGATGTCATCAGTCCACCTGGTGGGAGGTCGACCACGTGCGACACGTGCCTCGCCCATTACCACTTCTGTTCAGCGACACGCTGAGCGATGTAACTTTGGGTTTTCTGCGGATTTCCTACATATATACTTATTTATTAAAGTGTAACGGGAATGCGTTTTACAACGAACAGAGAAAAAAAGAACCACGAGCAATGACAAATTTGTTACATGAGATAACTTGAGACAAGTTGAATTATTGTCTTCTTCTTTTACTGACGAGCGCTCTAGCTCCATTATAGCCACAATTATTAAGCTATTGCATAGCTTCTATCGCGGGCCTTGAGCTTGGAGACCGAATCCAGAAATTCCGTAACGAAAAAACCTGACATAAATCTAATCCCTCAAGTAATTGAATCAACTAATTAGTTATACTATTGCAGCGCATTTTGACCGTGTGCTGCAGGGCGGGGCGACTCGGCGCTGCGTCTTACACTCTGCAAACTGGAGAGGTGGGCTTTTATTGTTCTTCGTTTATAACATTATAATGTTACGGTTGGAATGATAAAAATACCTACCTGAAAGAGCTTTTGGCGACCTTAAAAGTACAAGAGAACCTCCGTGGCGCAGTGGTATGCGGTGGATTCATAAGACGGAGGTCCTAGGTTCGATTCCCGGTGGGGCAAAATGAGATTTTTCTTAATTTGTCTTGGTCTGGCTGGTGGGAGGCTTTTGCCGTGGCTAGTTACCACCCTACCGACGAAGTCATACTGCCACGCGATTTAGTTTTCCGATACAATGTGGCGAAAACCGAAAGGATGTGTGGATTTCGTCCTACTAACAAGTTAGCCCGCTTCCATTTTGCATTGCATCATCACTTAACATCAGGTGAGATAGTCAAGGGCCAACTTGTATTCGATAAAAAAAGAACTACAAATGAACTATTAATTGTACCCTGAAAGTCTGCTCGTGAGCTCCACTACTTTGGCGTGGCAGGGTGGCAGCTTGATCTTAGCATCTTAAAACGAACCCTCCTGGCGCTCAACCTGCATGTTATAATTGTTCAATATAATCTGTTTTAAATATATTGGTGTTGTCTTTTGTATCATACCATACGACCCCATAACAGTACTTTACGAAGACGATAAGCTGATACCACCCAACCTATAGGCTCCTCAGGATACGCGTCTGGATCACTTACCTATAGCTTCAATTTTAAAAAAGTTGTTACAGCACATACTACCTACGGGTATAACTATATACATACAGTCTTATAATACACATCCCGAGGTATTTGTCACTAAAAGGAACATTAAATTACGGACATAAAAGGTCTTGGGTTTCATTTGTACAGTGAATATGGTCGATTTCGTACCCAGGACTTCTCAGTGCATATTCCGAATAATCGACATTCTAAGTACTTTTACAATAGGATAGCATTAATTAAAGAAATGGGTACAATTTTGTGATAATTTCCAACAGCTCCAAATCCTGGAAGAGATAGTGGACCGACCACCGGAGCATCAGATATTTGTGTCTCTGTTCAACCAAGTGGACCCGGTCAGGGTGATCCTCGACGGGAAGTCGCAGGGCACCTTTGTGAGGGCGGTCAAGAGCGTCGTCTTGGCTCCTGACAGCAACGATACTTCCAAGTGTAAACTTATATTCATATCCTCTAAGGAATACAGTAAGTTCATAATGCTCTAAGAGGACTTCTTTTTCCTGTCATTTAATGTTTTGGGATTTGAAGTTATGACGAGCAAATAGGGTGATAATGACTCTGACACGATCATTCTTCATTTCCATAACGATCCATTACACTGCCTCCTAGAGAGGGGATATGGAACTAAGACCCACCATGCTGCTCCAAGCTGAGTTGACGGGCTTAGGGTAGTAATGTTTAATTTCTTAATGATAAGTATCAGATATTGATGAAAATTACTGGAACTGACGAATAAACCGACAAATAAAGCTTATAGTGCTTTGGGCATAATGACCACCACTTCACAACACGTTAACACTTCACACATGGGAGATTTAGTGTTTTATCACCATAGAAACCCTAACTAATAACACAGTATTACCAAATTCCACGTTGGTAAAGTACGAGTATGTATGGATTTTCAAAGATTTCGAAGCTTGCAAGCGGCGCATCCACTCTCTCGCTCTCCCCCACGAGCCGGCGAACTGCACAGACGAGGAACGCGTATTGTTCCTCCGGACCGTCATAGACTTCAGTCAGACCCAGACTGTGCACGCCCTGGGCGCCATGCTGCGGTACCTGGACCTGAACTGGTCCAACCTTGTCATGGACTTGCATGGAAAGCCGCAGTGTTTAAGTTTGACCAGGATATCACTGTAAGTAAAAATGCAAAAGCTTCTTTATTATTCTTGATTGATTGATTTGACTTGACTGTCCCATGGCGCAGGTACACGCGGTATTCGATTCCGCGCTGGGCCGATTAATATTTCGTAAATGTGGCTTGTGGGAGGTTTCGGCCTTGGCTAGTTACTAGCGATTTAGCATTCCGGTACGATGTCGTGTAGAAATCGAAAGCAGTGTAGATTTCTGACCATCTTTACCTGCATCGTCATTTACCATCGATGATGTGGTTACGGTCAATGGCTGACTTGTAGTGGGTGTATAAGAAAAGTTTTCCTTTATGAAGTTCAGACTAAACACACATTATAGAAATATGCTCTAGAAATGCGTCAATAGACAAATCTGTCTGCCATAGATAAATCGAAAATACCCTCCTCTACAGTTGCGATGGAATGAAAAAAGAGATTTTCAATTTCGGCGACATCATTACTTTTCCTTTACACGAGAAAATAGGGTCTATATTCTATTGATATAAAAACAATTAAAAAATAGGTACAGAGAGGTAAGGGTGGGTTGTTATTTAAACCCATTTTTTTTAGTCAGCTATTAAAAAAATTATCAATAGTTAAAATAATATTAAATTTCACCAGAGCTGATATAGTAGCAATGGATGAGGACACCTACCGAGGACTGCAAATATTCAGTTCTCTCTCACACCCCAGCGGTTTCAAAAAGGGTGTGCAGGGCAGCAATAAGGAGGGCTTGAGCCTTTATCAGCTCTTCAGCAAATGCTCCTCGAAAGTTGGACATAAGAGAATGAGGTAAGATTGTAAGACCGAAAATATTACTACATACTAAAAAATATATAATTAAAAAAAAGACGTGTGGCACTCGGAGACTGCCGCGGTAAAGCTATTGCATTGCATTTTTTATCAACTTATGTTTACCTTTCGACGTCATTGTGACCGTGGCCTAGCGGCAAGACTCTCCATCTATCGATAAATACCAGAACTTTTAATGACTTTTTGAAATATCACGCTTGTAAAAAAAATTACATTGAAATACCACGCTTGAAAAAAAAATTGTGGAATCGACGGGATTCGAACGTCTCTCTGGCAATCCGGGCACTTAAAGCGCTTTACCGCTAGGCCATGTTCCCCGACGTCGTTGCCGAAATTGTGCTTTTGATAGTATGTTTTTGACGATTGATCATCAGGGGGTGTTAGGTTTTATCGTTACAGAATTTCTGGATTCGGTCTCCACGCCTAAGACCCGCGATAGAAGCTATGCAATAGCTTAATAATTGTGGCTATACTGGAGCTAGAGCGCTCAGCGTCAGTAAAAGAAGAAGACAATAATTCAAATTGTCTCAAGTTATCTCATTTAACAAATTTGTCATTGCTCGTGGTTCTTTTTTTCTCTTTTCGCTGTAAAGCGCATTAACGCATTCCGGTCGGAGGCTGTGCAGTCTGCGTCAGAGTGTGTGATAGGTAGGTGTGTGTGAGACTCGCTGGCTGAGCAGCAGCCGGACTACCCACTACATCTTCTTCTAACCGCCTCCGTCCTGTTTGGAATGACAAAGGATCGCTGAAGCAGACACTTTGACGTCCCGACGTGCTCTTCGGTGCACTAAGTGGTAAGTGGTGTACAGGGGTGGTAGACGGTGCGCACATCAGCGTCTCCTACCGCCCGTTCATTGCTCCTGAGCAATACGTGTTCTTAAGTTAATATCTAATATTGTAGATTTATATTTGATAATAAATATTTCATCTAAATAAGATGAGATAGAGATTCAGGTATGATTCTGATGAGCTCTCCTAATATTGATAAGACGTGATGCGATGCTATAACAACCACAAATTACTCTTAGAGATAATTAATATGGTTTTAATTATCAGTAGGATTAAAAGAACTTTAGAATTGTATTCCCTATTCTTCAATCTTGACACTTTTTCCAAAGTGCTTAAAAATAGGTCTTTAAAGGTTTAAAAGCTAAGTACTCAATGATATAAGCTTTTGCTAGGATTCTTCTCCGTCACCCAACGAAAGATCTGGAGACACTCCGACGTCGCCAGGCCGTGGTGGCGCACTTCATGAGACCATCGAGCGACTCCCTGATGAAGAACATCTGCGCCTCGCTGAGACTCATCAAGAATGTTAACGTAAGACCACCTGTGTCTGTAGCAACAGAAGCTTATCAACTTAATTATAAAAATCATTAATCCTAATATTTCCAAGGATACGTAAAGAGAAATTGTTATCATAAAATGCATTAAAAGTAAAACATATGACGAAAATAAAGGGATGAAAATTAATATTTGAAATTTTATTATCTTATATATTGCAGGGAATTCTAACAAAAATAAAGGCATTGACTGCTAAATGTTACCAGTGGAAGTCACTTTACAACGTAAGTAGAGACAATATCGATAATTTTGGTAAAAAATGAATTATCAATTATTATTGCAAAAATATAACCTAACTTTGACTATAAACATAACTCTTTTTTAACCGACAAAAAACGGTTCTCAATTCGACACGTATATTTCTTTTTTTTTTATGTATGACCACACATAACTTTTTACAGAGTTGTCCGATTTTGATAATTCTTGTTTTATTAGAAAGGGCACACTTCCAAGGTGGTCCCATTGTCATCATGTTAGGAGCTGATGATGATATCCTGGGAAAATTGAAGGAACTCTTCAAACTTTGCAGGCACATTTGCAGCAATTTTGGTTTTTGTGTAAGTATCGATAGCTTTTTGGCTACAAGTGCCGTATAATATACTATGACAGTATAGTACGAGTACGTTACGTGGCGATAAATCACTAAAAAGTTAGAAATAAAATTTTTTAACAAAAAATAGAACCGACTCAAAACGCACTAAAAAGTAAGAAATGACTGCGTCATTTAGTTGCTTTAATTTACTTTAGCATATCTGTAAGTCGGTGCCAGCCAAGGTTTCTACTGTAAGAACATCACCTAGAACCCACAATCTGCTTTACTACGTTAAATAAATGTTCCTTAAACTTGCTGGCAGTTATTTTTTACTTTTTAGTGCGTTTTGAGTCGGTTTTATTTTTTCTTAAAATTTTTTATATATAATTATTTCCCCTTTGGTACGGTGGCCATCACGCTGGCAGCATTCGCGCGCTGAATTGCGATAGATATTCGTTGCGCGAGAAAGCTGCCTGCCCGAGGGTCGCCTGTTGCCTCCCTGAGGCGCCTGCTGACTCCCAGGGGAGCAACTGAGCGCTTCTGCCCCGCGGACCCCAGAAATAATGTATTTGTTTCAGATTTATTCACTTCTTGTACATAAAATTTTCCTGGACACTGATATAAAATATTTTAGCTTTAGATTTTTTTATAATATCTTCTAGTATTTTCTTGTTCTTCTATCACAGACTCTGTACAATGTGGTCTTAATTTGCGAGATGTGTGAGCACGTCGGTCGAAGCGTCGAGTATTTGGAGCAACTTGCCAACTACGATACCAATAAATTATACGAGGTCAGTAGGTATTATTTTCATCTCTTCACTGTTCTACCTTCTTCTGCTGGTAGTGCTGTTGTGTAAAGGAACTCGATAGTATGAGATTTGACTTCGTCTCGTCTTCGTCCTTTTGTCTAACACTATTGTATAACTAGAGATAGATAGAGACTAAATCCAAACTCACACTGTGGAGATTCGTTATAGAATAGCACTGCCGCTGTACCATATTTTTACCATTATGATTAGCTGTGCCGGTCTTCTTCTTTAAAGGGTACGGACTTCTTATCCGGGTCAGGCGCGGAAGAACTTGTCTCCTCCGGACAATATTCAAGCTCCTTTTGGGACTGATGCTTTTCAGCCTATAGGTTCATATAAGCATTAAATTATGATTAGGTATTTCATGTTCAATAATTCATATTACATTTTTATAGATGGCGCTTTACATGAACAGAATTATCGACTTTGATCTCACTAAAAGCGAGGGGAAATTCACAGTAAAGGCTGGTGTAGACCGCGATCTCGACTTAAGTAAGTAAATATTATCATCCTATTACCCTACCGACTGCGCCATAAAAACTACTTAAAATTGACAACTTTTTAATAGATGGAATTCGTTTTGAATGCTATCTTCTGGATTTGATTTAAATATCTAATAGAGAAGCAGACGATGGCCAGTCTCCAGGGGCTGATGTCGGAGACGGCGGCGGTGGAGCTGGAGCGGCTGCCGAGCTTCGTGCAGGAGTGCAGCATGCTGTACATGCCGCACCTCGGCTACCTGCTGGCGGTGAGGGTTTGGGCGGACCACCTCACACAGCAGCAGAAGGAACTGCCCGATATGAAGTTCATGGTGATTCCGTTCAATCAATCCACAAATCTTTATCCAATAAAACAGTCTCTAAAAATAAATGTTTGTTTACAGTTTCAAAATAACGACTACATTCATTACAAAAGCCGAGGCTGTGAAGGTATGATGCATAGATATCATGATGAATAATTAATATATAATATACTAGCAGACGCCCGCGACGTCGGCCGCGAACTATGTCCTTCTCAGACTCGAGAATATGTCTGTACCAAATTTCATTTAAATTTGTTTAGAAATTAGGTGCTATTGCGTTACAGCAACAACAAACAGATTTGCTTTCGCATTTATAATATTTTATTTACAATATAAATTAAATTCTCAAAACCCTGAAGAAACGTAATCGTATCAAACATATCTCTTTTTTTCTTATTTATTTATACAGCTCGCTTTATTATTATTTATTTATAATCGCTTAAGTTTTGGTAATATTTATTTTATTCCTTTGTCTTTTTTTCTTATTGAGTGATTATCTCGTGATTATCTTTATCAAGTTAAGTTAAGTCTTTATTAAGTTAAGTTAAGGAAGGTCATTGATATAAATAAGAAACAGTGATGATCTTAAAATAGATCCTTGAGCGACTCCAATTTTATGAGTGATTGGACCTCTTTCTATTATTTATGTCTATATTTTAAATTCTATTCAAGTTTAGGTCTCAAACCCGTAATTTCCTGACCACTGTTCTTGTTGTACACAATCAAATGCATTGGTCGAATCACAGGACACAGTTAGTAATTCAAGTGACTTCTCCTCTCTATAAACAATCTACAGACATAAGTATGACTTGAAATTGTAATGCTTCAATCAAATTCTCGAATAAACAATTGATTGTTATTTTCACACGAAAACGTTTCTAGTATATGGGTTTCATTTCCATACCAATTTATTTGATTTGCATAAGAGACACGGGCATAGTTATAGCTTTCTAATGGGGGTCCAAGGGCCAAATAATTATCTACAGCTTTCTCATATGTTCAAGGGTCCAAAAATGACAAATTAGGCAGATTTTTTCTAATTCAGTAATACAGAATTCTGAATGCAACCTTTATAACTGTGATGCGAGAACGTTACACGTTTACGTTGCACGTTTACGTACGTTACGTTACGGCACAAGCATGTTTTATATAAATCCGATAAATAAGATTTTTTGCTCTGTGAGACCGGACCCCTAAACCCTGCACTTATACGCCCATGATTAACAAAACACCGTCCTGCATGCTTAGATATTAAAGAAGGTAGGTACCTACTCGACTTTAAGATTGAGTTTAAAAGCTAAATATAATATTGGTAGAACTAGACGTGATGATAGGCGACACGTACCCTGAGATAGTGGCGCACGAGACGCGCATCATGATGAAGCTAACGGCCACCATCCTGGAGAATCTGCACGCGCTGGCGGCCGCCGTCGACTTGTGCGCCGAGCTGGACTGGTAACTCTTACCTACATCTATTAGGACGGTAGCCCTTAGCCACGTTACGTCATAATTTACCCTTAGCCACGTTACGTTATAAGGAATCATAGCGTCGTCTAGTTAAGACCTCAGAAAATGTTTCTATTTTCATATAAATTGATGTTTTTTGCTTTTTGGGCAGTGACGGGGTAAAAATCAAAATTTAGTACCCAGAATTGGATAGATAGCTGATATAATACTGTTGTTTTAGAACTTGATTAAGTAAAATAAAATTATGAAAACTTATTAAATCGATCAAATAATAACAAAGATATATAAGACTTTAAATATTAAGAGTTAGACAGAGACGGCCTTACAATGGCGTGACGTCATACATAAGAAACGCTATAGTAGCTGAGTACAAATTTTAATTTTGCGAGAAATCGACAGAAACCTACACCAAAATATTTATATACCTTTGCCGCATTTACTTTTATCTCAGCGTACATCATTTTTTTTATTCTAGTTCATTATAAAATAATAAAATTTTCGAGTCATCTACCTTATTATAACGTTTATAGACATATAAAGTTTGGTAAAAAAATAATTTAAAGTCCATTCACATCAAAATACAATCAACAGCCTCATAACTATATCCAAAGTGTGCAAAGAGTACAACTTCGTGAAACCAACGCTGACCACGGACAAAATAATAAACATAGAGCAAGGCAAGCATCCGCTCTACATCACTACCATCGACAACTTCGTGCCCAACGACATCGAGTGCAGCCTGGAGGCGGGCTTTGTGAAGATCTTGACCGGACCCAACTCTAGCGGGAAGTCTGTCTATATGAAACAAATAGGTGAGCTAGATTTAACAGACAGACCTCGAACGGTAGCCTGTTGATGTATTCAGTTCCTTTTTACGCACGGCTGGGGACTGAGTCATTTTATAATTATTTTCTATTGTAGGTTGTAGAAAGTAGGAACTTACTTCCTATTTTGTTAAGTTTGTGCAAATTGATCAATGTTAGTCGAATCTTAGTAGTCGAGTTTATAAACTATCGAAGGCCAAATAAGGCTAGAGTCTCCTAAAACGACTAATTTCTTCTTTCTTTGGCTTAGCCTTTTCCCGTTTAATCGGGGTCGGCTTTTTTTGTCATGTGGCGCCACTTTATTCTGTCTTCTGCGTCATCTTCTGAAATGTCAATTTCCTTCATGTCCTTACGGACCCTCGCCAACCACGTTGTCAGCGGTCTTCCTTTTCCCCTCTTCTTCGTATTCATGGAAAGGCACTTTTTCACCACACGATCTTCCGGTCTTCGCATCACATGGCCATACCATCGCAGTCTAGACTCTGTAGCTATATCCGCTATTTTTGCGACTTTAAAGCTCCCCCTGATATATTCATTGCGTATATTGTCCTTCAGTGTCACTCCTCCCGACCATCGTAGCATACGCATTTCAGTTGTGTGGAGTTTTTGCTCATGAGCCTCTTTTATCGCCCACACTTCACTGCCGTAGTGAAGCGCTGGCCTAACGGCTGTCCTATATACTTTGCCTTTCGTTTTTATGGGAATTTTACTGTCACACAACACTCCTGTTAGCATGCGCCACTTAGACCAACCTGTCGATATGCTGTGCGATATATCCGCTTCAATTGATCCTTCCTCTGAGATTATTGATCCTAGGTATTTAAAAGATTTCACTTTAGCCAGGGTTATATTGTCAATTTTTATGCCCGCAGAGCTGGTATCATTGGGATTGAAGTTGCAGAACATATATACTGTTTTGGTTCTACTAATGCGTAATCCATTGTTTTCTAGTGACAATCTCCAATCATAAAACGACCAATTTCTTGAAATAAATATGAAATATCGTTAACGGATTTATAATCTGACAATAACAATTGCTCAGGGTCCAGCGACCGCCAGTCTTTTTAGTCCTTTCCAGATTACCAACCGATATTTCATATCTGTTTTAAAAAAAAATTATTTTTTAGATGTGATGTCATATTAAAACCTGATATGCTTCAAGCCTCTAACATGCGCATAGTAACAGTATAAAATATATGCAATACTGATACACTTGCAGGTCTGATAGTGTATCTGGCGCACATAGGCAGCTTCGTCCCGGCCGAGGCGGCAACTATCGGGATAGTGGACCACATCTACTCGCGCATACAGTCCACCGAGTGCGTCGCCGCGCACATGTCCGCCTTCCTTATTGACTTGAGACAGGTAAGGAGCTCATAGGCGCCTCTTATTAATGAAATAAAAAATATATAAAAATACTAACTCATGAGTTAGTATTTAAGAATCAATTCAATCAGTAAAATTTTTTTCAAAATGCAT
The DNA here is from genome assembly GCA_034621355.1 of Mycalesis mineus. Lineage (NCBI taxonomy): Eukaryota > Metazoa > Arthropoda > Insecta > Lepidoptera > Nymphalidae > Mycalesis > Mycalesis mineus. Next base: position 942,618 of record CM067881.1, read on the forward strand.
ACAAACACAAGTTCGCTATCTTGAGAAACCAGCCATATTAATTTTAGAATGACGTCACATTTGACGAATAATGCACTGACACCCGACAGTCAGTGGCTAACATAAATGGATTTTGTTACAAGATGGCGCTCGCTATACGCGAGTCGTCGAGCAAGTCGCTGCTCATAGTGGACGAGTTCGGCAAGGGCACAGCGCAGACGGACGGGCTGGCGCTGCTCGCGGCGTGCGTCAGCTCGCTGCTGTGCCGCGAGCAGCGCTGCCCGCACCTGCTGCTGGCCACGCACTTCCTCAACATACAGGACTACATCGTGGAGTCGCCCATCGTCAGGTTCCTGGTGAGTTTCCTTTGGTAACGTAAAGCAAGTCGCTGCTCATAGTGGACGAGTTCGGCAAGGGCACGGCGCAGACGGACGGGCTGGCGCTGCTCGCGGCGTGCGTCAGCTCGCTGCTGTGCCGCGAGCAGCGCTGCCCGCACCTGCTGCTGGCCACGCACTTCCTCAACATACAGGACTACATCGTGGAGTCGCCCATCGTCAGGTTCCTGGTGAGTTTCCTTTGGTAACGTAAAGCAAGTCGCTGCTCATAGTGGACGAGTTCGGCAAGGGCACGGCGCAGACGGACGGGCTGGCGCTGCTCGCGGCGTGCGTCAGCTCGCTGCTGTGCCGCGAGCAGCGCTGCCCGCACCTGCTGCTGGCCACGCACTTCCTCAACATACAGGACTACATCGTGGAGTCGCCCATCGTCAGGTTCCTGGTGAGTTTCCTTTGGTAACGTAAAGCAAGTCGCTGCTCATAGTGGACGAGTTCGGCAAGGGCACGGCGCAGACGGACGGGCTGGCGCTGCTCGCGGCGTGCGTCAGCTCGCTGCTGTGCCGCGAGCAGCGCTGCCCGCACCTGCTGCTGGCCACGCACTTCCTCAACATACAGGACTACATTGTGGAGTCGCCTATCGTCAGGTTCCTGGTGAGCTTTCTTTGGTAACGTAATGCAAGTCGCTGCTCATAGTGGACGAGTTCGGCAAGGGCACGGCGCAGACGGACGGGCTGGCGCTGCTCGCGGCGTGCGTCAGCTCGCTGCTGTGCCGCGAGCAGCGCTGCCCGCACCTGCTGCTGGCCACGCACTTCCTCAACATACAGGACTACATCGTGGAGTCGCCCATCGTCAGGTTCCTGGTGAGTTTCCTTTGGTAACGTAAAGCAAGTCGCTGCTCATAGTGGACGAGTTCGGCAAGGGCACGGCGCAGACGGACGGGCTGGCGCTGCTCGCGGCGTGCGTCAGCTCGCTGCTGTGCCGCGAGCAGCGCTGCCCGCACCTGCTGCTGGCCACGCACTTCCTCAACATACAGGACTACATCGTGGAGTCGCCCATCGTCAGGTTCCTGGTGAGTTTCCTTTGGTAACGTAAAGCAAGTCGCTGCTCATAGTGGACGAGTTCGGCAAGGGCACGGCGCAGACGGACGGGCTGGCGCTGCTCGCGGCGTGCGTCAGCTCGCTGCTGTGCCGCGAGCAGCGCTGCCCGCACCTGCTGCTGGCCACGCACTTCCTCAACATACAGGACTACATCGTGGAGTCGCCCATCGTCAGGTTCCTGGTGAGCTTCCTTTGGTAACGTAAAGCAAGTCGCTGCTCATAGTGGACGAGTTCGGCAAGGGCACGGCGCAGACGGACGGGCTGGCGCTGCTCGCGGCGTGCGTCAGCTCGCTGCTGTGCCGCGAGCAGCGCTGCCCGCACCTGCTGCTGGCCACGCACTTCCTCAACATACAGGACTACATCGTGGAGTCGCCCATCGTCAGGTTCCTGGTGAGTTTCCTTTGGTAACGTAAAGCAAGTCGCTGCTCATAGTGGACGAGTTCGGCAAGGGCACGGCGCAGACGGACGGGCTGGCGCTGCTCGCGGCGTGCGTCAGCTCGCTGCTGTGCCGCGAGCAGCGCTGCCCGCACCTGCTGTTGGTCACGCACTTCCTCAACATACAGGACTACATCGTGGAGTCGCCCATCGTCAGGTTCCTGGTGAGCTTTCTTTGGTAACGTAAAGCAAGTCGCTGCTCATAGTGGACGAGTTCGGCAAGGGCACGGCGCAGACGGACGGGCTGGATAGGAAGAACATCGCGTCAACGAGCAGAGTAGTTGAATTTCGATGGGCATCTCAAAGGAGACTGTTAAACTACATCCGTGTGACAAGACTCGAGATCTGGAGGAGAAAGACGCTTTTCTCGCTTTGGACCCTATGTTAATTCCATAAGATTTTACGACGACCTCCGTGGCGCAGTGGTATGCGCGGTGGATTTATAAGACGGAGGTCCTGGGTTCGATTCCCGGCGGGGCAGATTGAGATTTTTCTTAATTTGTCTTGGTTTGGCTGGTAGGAGGCTTTCGCCGTGGCTAGTTACCACCCTACCGACAAAGACGTATTGCCAAGCGATTTAGCGTTCCGGTACGATGTCGTGTAGAAACCGAAAGGGGTGTGGACTTTCGTCCCACAGAGCTAACTTGTGGTCTTTAAAAAAAAAAGATCCTCACATTTAGCCTCTCTTACGTCAGCGGTTCGAGCACATGGTACAAGACGGCGAGCCCGTGTTCCTGTTCCGCGTGGTGCAGGGCAGCTCGGACAGCAGCTTCGCGCGCGCGGTGGCCGCCGCCAGCGGGGTCGAGGAACACGTGCTGCGCCGCGCTGAGGACGTGTTGGAAGCTATGACGGTTCGAGCTTCACATCTTCTAGTGCCATTTATTATAGATTAGCAATTATGTTTATCCTGAATGTCCCTACCCCAAACCTGAAACAGTAATTTTGATCTCATCCACTACTCTACATCTACTAAACTTCCCTACCCCAAACCTGAAACAGTAATTTTGATCTCATCCACTACTCTACATCTACTAAACTTCCCTACCCCAAACCCGAAACAGTAATTTTGATCTCATCCACTACTCTACATCTACTAAACTTCCCTACCCCAAACCCGAAACAGTTATTTTGATCTCATCCACTACTCTACATCTACTAAACTTCCCTACCCCAAACCCGAAACAGTTATTTTGATCTCATCCACTACTCTACATCTACTAAACTTCCCTACCCCAAACCCGAAACAGTTATTTTGATCTAAATAAAATAATAAAAAACAGGATATAGGTAAAACATAGCCCATTCATCGACATCATATTTTCTCATCACACCTTACAACATAGGGCAGCCTTTCAACAAATCCTCTGTTGCAGTTCAGAAAGCCTTCCTTAGAACTGAAAAGTCATGGTTCAGTTTAGGATTTCATAATTATCTATATTGACACAGATCTTGTCGAATTATATTTAGTTACCAATTTACCGTTTTGTGTGATCTGAATATCTGGTCAGAATTGAAGGAGATTATCTTCATTATGGATAAATTATCATTGTCATAGGAAATCTGTAATAAAACGATACCATTCTACTACCCTCGGTTGATTATGACTTGGATTCAATTCAAGATGGATTATTATTGTATCATACAGATATTACTTATTTTTTTATATTTCTGAAATAATTACACTTTTTTATAATTTCAGAAAAACGAATTACCACCGCCTGACAAGAAAATAATGGCAAAACTCAAAGCTGTCACTCAAGCAATGAAAAACACTCTTCTCGCAGAAGATATTTAATTATATATAAAATTCGTTTAATATTATAACATAATGATATTCAATTTGCTTAGCACTACCAACAATATCATATAAAATTTAATTTCAAATTTGTAAAAAAAATTAACTATAATACAACTAAATACAATTTTATAATTTATATTAAAATGGCTTTATAAAAATTATACGACTAATGCAATTGGAATGTATAATACATTTTGTCATGATCTTCATGAAGTATAATATTGTTTATAATAATAATATTTCATGACATTAATAAAAATTCTGCACCATTTTATGATATAATTTTTGTGACATTTCATTACAAAAATATTTTTTTTAAATACATCCAAGTTATGAAAGCAAAAAAATAAATTATAAAGTACAGTAACCATCACTTTTATCCTTTATATATATTCACTCAAGCTCATAAGCTTCTCACAACACTGAAACGCTTTATCTAATGGTTTTCATATTTACAAGCACCCGCCTTAAATGCAGTATTATAATTATAATTATGCGCTTTTAAATGTTACAATAATTTCTGGGATGACGATAACATGTTTTATTTGCAACAATTAACTAAAAATGTTAATGTTAATTATGGGTTTAGAAATAATTAAACAAAAAGTACAGTTAACAATTAATAGTTTTAAGCATTTTCTGCAACATTTTGAAATTGATAGGATTTTGGATAGCTTTCAAAGGTTTGCGGTAAGAAGGCCGTTTTGACGTTTGTGGCGTTCAAGAAACCTAGGAAGCAAATATTTTATGTAAGGATAAAACGTTTTGCTTATTACAACTGAGGTACTAACTATAGTTTCTTCGATAGAAATATTTAAAAATACGTTTATAAATTGTCATAACGGCCCATATTATTACAAAAATAAATGTTTTTTGTATTCTTTAGACTCCATTTATATTTCAAAGTATTGGTTAACAAATATAAGGTGAGTTTGAATCATCTGCCAGCGTCGAAATTGGAGCAAGTCTTATACATATAGATTACAATAGAAACAAAATTTGTTCCCAGAACCAATAAATAAAAAATTATAAAGCATACAAAATATCTATTCACTTACGACAGTACACATAACGCTATCCAATACATCCAAAAATTACCCCAAAGCCAGCCAGTCATTAATCCCAATGTAGTTATGTATCTACGTACACACTAGAATTGATCAAAATAACAAACGTAACAGCTGATCGACGAACAAGGTCAATGAACTTTCCAATAATAGATTTAAACTTAGTTTGAAATGTTGGCACTGCCGGCAGCGAGCGTACAAATATGTGCGATTGTCGGCCTTTTAAAAGACCGACAACGGCACCGCACTTTCTGAACGCTACCGCAACAAGGGACGCCGACAAACACGCACATTTAAACACTTGCCGCCTGCGTTTGACAGTAGTTAATTTAACAGGAAAGTTTATTGAACTTGGCACAGATATCAGCTGATTCAGTTTTAAATGCTTTTTTAAAAGTTTATTTCGTTCTTCATTTATTTATTTTTTACCAGTTCTAAAGTGTGTGCAGGTGGGGACATATCTACCTACTTAATCCTTCGAAGGTTCGGTGTTCGATTTCTGACAGCCGATTGTTATTATTTTTTATTAGTTCAGGTCTGGTCTAGTGGGAGATTTTGGTGGTTTGGCTTTTCTTTCTGTATTTTATTTGGTAGTAATCGAATGTTTAAGACAGGTTCGTTCGGTACCTTGTGGTTAATTTATGACTGCCATGGATTGTGCTATGCAAAATGTCCTAAATGAGTAAACATTTTGTAGGTAATTATTAAATTTTTTGTTACTGTTTCTAGATATATTTTGATTCAGCTGTTGTAATCAGTATGCATTACACTCACTCCAGTTTCAACGCTGGCAGTTAATTCAAACTCACCTTATATAAAATCTTCTGCACTGGGCGTTTTGACTGTAGTGGCAAGTCCATTTGGTTTACGACACTTTTGAACATTGCGACTTTTAGTCAAACTTACAATAAATAGCCCTATACTATGCAAACTAGATAAAACTAAAAGCATAGCGAGATAAGGATAGATAGAATAAAACATAGCTTTATCTGCAGAAAAATCTCACTCTATTTTAACAATTTCGTATGAATTAAAAATAGTACCAATAAATAACATGAAAAGATTATAAGCAACGAATGCGACAAATTCATGTGAATCGAGCCGTTTGTGAAAAAAAATCGCGTCTGTGTAAACTCGGAGATGATACGGATACATGGACTGTGCAGTCATGTCATATTGAAATGAAATAAACAAATTCGCAGCGTGACTATTATACCTACGCAGTTGTTTGTGTTGAGAGTTCACATGGACTTCATCTGCTGCATGAGCTCCTCCAGCGACAGCTCAGAGGCGGCGACGGCTCCGCCCGTGCTGGACTCCGGCGTGCTGCTGTCCGCCGGTACGCTGTATGCGACCTGCGCACAAGGGCTTTTAATGACCCACTCCGAGCCAAGCCAAGCCTCTCTCCTTGTAGGAGGGGATACAAAGAAAGCCAAAGGCATGAGCCTCTTTTTCGGGTAGAAAATGAAGTGAGATGCTATGACATACCTGAACACCATCCACGAGTTTCAAGTTTGGCGTTTCCTCCTCTGGCGAGTTTTCATCCACTAAGCTTATACCTGTTCGATTAAAACATTTTTCTCTAGTCTTGCTTTAAACACTGTCATTTATCGTAAAAATAGCATTTCAAATTGTAGCACTTGAGCCCACAGTTTGAAATGAAATTTAATTTTTTAATTTTTTCCAGTTAGTAGTACTCATAACATAGACAAAAAATGATACCCTTGTATCATAATTATAACAAAAATTTAATTTGTGAAATAATGCCTGAAACATGTTTTATAAAAATGTATAAAGTTTTATTTGTAACTTGAATCATGATAAGTAAGTATAGTTAAATATAACTAAGATCAGCGTTCTGTTCTGCGGAATATTAGTAATTTCGATTAATATAGTAATTTAGATTTTTTTAAATTAAATTACTGAATCATTTTATTGCAATCGTAGTGAAAAGAAGAGTAACGCGTGGTACTAGAGACCCGTTACAACTGTTTTTATTAGCGCCGTCGCCTTCAGCTCGACACTGCCACGTGCCTCATGTGCAATGCGTCTGTTCAGCACGTCAATCCACTATTTTACTTTAATACTTTAAGCTTACACAAACAAGGTAAACATTAAACATGGTGTTATTATGGATGGATCTGTATCTGTTAAATACATAATATACATAGATCTAACAACACTGACCCCACTCGTTGTCGGCGTGCAAGGGGCCCGAGTCCTCCGTCACCTCGGTGGCCAGCTCCACCACCGGCCTCGCGCTGAACTCCTTCTGTCGCTGGCGGCAGTACGAGTCGTCGCACTGCGGGTTGGGCTACGAGAACACACGACACAAATAACTGCTAAGTTCAAGCTGAAGACAAGAGTGATCAGGACATACTTTCTCACCTTCAAGGTCATTGTAGGGAAGAAATCTGTCAAAGCGCTGTACCCCAGGTAGTTGCTGACGTTTCCGAAATTTAACAAATGCTTCAATGTGTTTTGAACTGAAATCAAAATAATAATTGAATACCAAGTTATACATCCACTTTTAAATCAAGATCTGATAGTTTTCATTAATCTCCTATTAGAACAAAATCAAATTAGAACAAAACTTACTCTCTTATAAAAGAGGGGATGCATGTGGGTTGCAGTAAACTATTAAGATCAAGGGGATGTTAATTAAGCAAGTGGACGTCAGTGTTTGAGACAAAATCTTAGCATTTCATAGATTCACCATGCGGGTGCGGGGTCCATCGCATGGCTGAGAGAAAAACACCAAACAGTCCATCTACAACCAGACCAGTCAACGCTCGCCTTCTCTTCTGAAATTATTCTCCCTGCCCAACCAAATTTACAGCTACCACATAATTTCATACAGACAAATATTTTAGTATTCCATGGATTCACCGTGCGGATACCGGGTCCGGAGAATAAATCGGAACAGAGACTTGTGACACGGGTGTAGGTTTAAAAGGATCCCCTAGTGACGCGCGTCCTCCTCTGTTCAAGTTATTCTCCCTGCCCAGCTAAATTCGGAAGGACCCTACTAGAGCAGCTTTTGTTACTCATTCTAATATGGAGCGATACTAATATGGAGAAAGATTTCACTGGTATATTTTAGCCCAATCCGTTGAATTGGTTGAGCTGTGCATTGACAAATTAGTCAGTAATGGTTCTTTTATATACACAAATAATATCTATACCTAAAAACCCGGCCACAATTCCCATGGTAGTGGGCAGGCTGGCCGCACACACTCCTTCCTTTTTCAGTGTCTTCTCGTCTATGTTGGACGCTACGACCAGTGGCGGCGCGCACTGCAACGAACGACATTATGAGGTTGTTTTAAAGCAAACAACAAAACAAACTAAATATACTTTTAAGGAGGTCCAGTCAATCCTTGACTCCTAGAATATCATTGTACCTTCCCTTAGCGCCACAATACATAACTTATGAAGATGATTGTAGCTCATTAATTATGATAATCATAAGGAACCAAAGAAGAAGAAGGAATGGAAGATTCTCGGAAGCCATCAGCTTTTGTTTCCACACACATGGGATAACCAAAATTGTAGTTTATAAAATACAAATTGATTTCTCATAGATCAACTGCTGAGTTTCTTGCCCCGGTTCTTCTCCACAGGATCATTACAGTCACTAAATTTTAACAGAATATATAATTTTGAAATTTGAATTTGTTAGTGTGAACAAACTTTGCTTTACTTTGTGTGACCTCACTCAATTTCTGATTACAACAAAGAGAGAAATTAAATGAGGTTACACCATAGTACAGTATATTCGAGCATTTAGAGTTGTGAAACAAACTTACAGCAAAACAAGCAGTCTCTCCCGGTATTATAAACTGTATGTGTCCAGACACTGCGTTCTCACTGACTCCAGACTCAAACCACCTTTGATTGAGCTCATTGCATGCTGTGTTGATGGCCATACGAGCCTCAAAGTTATCCACACAGCTTAGCACTAGCTCCACTGGCCCACCCGTTAAGCTGCCTGTGCTGTAAACAAAAATATCCTATTACAATGATGTCCAAGACTAAATTGATTTGCTATCACAGAATATTAGAAGATTTTTGGATCCCCCAAGTGGGATGCGAAGCAACCACAGCCTGCCATCCTTTACTGGAACCATTTGGCTGCATTTCAGGTCCTATTTTAGGTCCTAAGTAATATTTATCACAAATCATTCATTCACACACACATACACACACACCCTCACTCATTCATATACACACACACACGCGCGCACGCATAATTCAATGACACATATACACGCTGCACGCGCCTAATTAGCCATAACGGAACAATTTTTGTATTGTTATTATTAAGTCTTGGAGGTGTGCGGTGACAAATGCAACTCAGTCTTCGTTACTATTGCAGTGTCACTCCTGCCATTTTTATATGCACTCTTCACACATCTACATTCTTCTTTGTTCCAAATAAAGATATTTTTTATTTTGATTCACTGTTCGTTCAAATTAACAAGCCGAAGTTGGAATGTGTGTCATGAACACGAAATAAACACTCCTTGTTTAAATTAACAATCGGCCATTCAATTAACTGACGTTTAAAGTAAAGTCTATGCATGCCGCCCTACTAGTACTTGTACACTAAGCCTACTTGAAATGATTGATTTGAAATTTGTTTCACTAAGTCAACTAACCTGATGGTATCACAAAACTTCTGAAAGTTTTCCATGGTGGTGATGTTGTAATTGTAAGCATCTATAGCTACATCTGGGTTGATGGACTGCAAGGTAGCGGCGGCCGCATCCACCTTGCTGAGCCCTGCCTGGTGAGGCTGGAAGAACAATCTGTTCATGTTCGCTAGTTCCACCTTGTCATAGTCAAATAAGATTAGCTGAAACAACAGTTGTAATTATCAATATTATGAAGTTTGATAGATTAACTTAACATGTAATTTTATAAATTTAAATATTGAACAATATTTGTTACATCATTTACATCCAGATAGAGACTATGTTTTAGACAAATAATAGTCCCATGGGACCAGTATCTCTGCTATTGACACTGTAGGGCAGAACTGATTGACCTCAAAGGTGCAAATAATATTTTTATATAATAAAATGTAAGCTATGTCTTTTAAACGCAATTATTATTGCTTTTACTTATTGAGATAAAAAGGGCTAAGCTATTTTTGCCTTAATATTACCCTACCAGGTAAAAATCCAGGCAGTTTTAATTGTGTTATCATTGTTAATTGTATGTGAAAAATCTATAAATATGCCTTGAAAAGAAAGTATAAATAATAGTAAATTACCTTCCCAATGCCACATCTTGTCAGCATCTCAGCAGTGACACTGCCCACTCCCCCCACTCCCACCACAGCTACTGAAAGTTCTCTTATTTTCTCATAGTTCTCCACTATACCCATCCGCTTCAATGCCATTAGACGACTAAAAATTAGGACAGAATGATGGTATATACAAAATGTATAAGTATAAGTTTTTTCACCAAAAGTCATATACTCACAAATATATTTATGTCTCTTTTCAAGGAGACTTACCACAGTTGCCAGGAGAGGCAAAAATCAAAGAACATATGTTTTAATATTGGCAAAATACCTGTATGGATTGGAATCCACAACTTCGGACGACATTACGTCTATTTTCTGACGCATCGGGCCGACATTTCCTTGTGCTGCGGCTAGTTTAGCTTCTAATTCGCTTACTTTCTTCTCTAATTCCGCCACTGTAGGCATTTTAACAGAATTATCTTACAAAATATTGTAAAATTAAAACCACAATCCACGATATATACAAAGTGTAAACGTCAAAGTCTAATATCATCACAGTGCACGTCACGTAAGTGACTGAAAGTGACAGTTGACATTGACAAAAGGTATCAAATTAATACAGGTACACAAATTTAATGAATTCTTGGACAAAAATTCCTACAGTTAGGAATTGCCTACAGTTAGGTCTACCTAATAAAAAAAATAAAGCCTTGTATGGCTTGTATGGTAATGATTGTTAAGGCACTACAAAACTAGTTTTAACATAATTCTCGTTGTTTAACGCAGGTGCGATTAGGTCGGCACTAACCTAGACCAACAAGTAGAGCACCTACCTTCGTTAGGTTACCTACGGAAGAATGCTAAAAGATGTTTAAAAAAATAAGGTGGTAAATAGCTTATCATTCTTGTTGTTTAGTTCAAGTGACCAATGGTATTTAAAAAAACGTGCGCGTCTCGGGATGCTCAAAAGAAGTGATAACTTAAATACGGCTAACGTTGTAGATAGACTGAGAGACGAGGAGCCTGTCTGCAGCTGCCGTATGCGTGAGTAAAAAGGAAGCCAGGCAGACTGCCACCGTACAGCGTTACGTAACGAACAGGCTTATCCTTCCATAAGAAGTTAGGTATCACTTCAAAACGAAAGCAAAACAAAAGTGAACTTTGAAACCTACCTACTTTTTTAGCAAACCGAATGAAAATCATTGACAATGACAGAAGCTATTAATAACAAAAAATAGAACCGACTCCGAACGCACTAAAAAGTAAAAAATAACTATGTCATTTAGTTGCTTTAATTTACTTAAGCATATCTATGAAGTCGGTGCCAGCAAGTTTAAGGAACATTTATTTAACGTAGTACTAAAGCAGTTTGTGGGTTCTAGGTAATGTTCTTAAAGTAGAAATCTTGCTGGCACCGACTCCTAGATATGCTTAAGTAAATTAAAGCAACTAAATGACACAGTTATTTTTTACTTTTTAGTGCATTTGGAGTCGGTTATATTTTTTGTTAAAATTTTTTATTTCTTACTTTTTAGTGATTTATCGTCACGCAACATACTCGTACTATACTGTCATAGTATATTATACGGAACTAGTAGCCAAAAAGCTACCGATACCGAGACAAACACCGAAATCGCTGTAAGCGTGCCTCTATTTGAAGAGTTCCTTCAATTTCCCCAGGATATCATCATCAGATCCTAACATGATGACAATGGGACCATCTTGGAAGTGTGCTCTTTCTAATAAAAAGAATTATCAAAATCGGACCACTCTGTAAAAAGTTATGCGTGGTCATACATAAAAAAAAATATATACGTGTCGAATTGAGAACCTCCTTCGTTTTTTTTCATCGGTTAAAAACAGTAATGATATAAAAACTGCCAAGCTTTACCTAGATATAGATAAAAAAGTTATTGAGACTTTAGGTAGTCAAAGTCTGTGTTAGGTAGGTACTTAGGTAATTTAACTTATTTGAATCCTACTTATTGAAAATATAAGTACATAGGTAGTAATTATAGGTATAATTCCAAAATATTATTCTGCCCAGGCTATAAATTTTGAACTAACTGCCATATTATATAAGTCTTCACCGTGCACGCCGCTATTTGACGCGTAATTAATTCGACTAAGTAGGATTTTTCATTTATGAGGCTTCCAAAAAAGGATATTTGAAACCTATTAATTGTATCGAGTTCACGAGGAGCACATCAAGTAGAGCCGAGATACTAAAGTAGTACTTCAGTTGCCCGAAACGCGCACCGCTCGCCGGCTGGGGACGGCTACCGAGCCAATAAGACTTGTCCGTGTTTGACTTGTGCCTTAATGATATCGAATTAAAAAAAGTGTTATTTTTTTAAATTTAGGATCTCGCTCCCGTTGCGAAGAGACGGGGGGAAAAAGAACTAACTGCAACATATTTGATTTTTAAACAGGTACCTAAGTCTTTTTTCATTATTTGAGCGTTTTGTCACGGAAAAATACCGAAGTAGGTATTTATTTTTAAAAAACATTGATTCGTGTTTAAAATATTTTGATTAAAAATAATTAATTCACAAGGATTTGCGATGTCTTATTATACCTACTAACCGTAATGTGAATCGTGATTGTTTTAATTAAATACTAATATTAACCTTAAATTAATTAATAATTAACTTTTAAGATATTGTACATTTAAATATAAATTATATATTTTTACCAAAATGACTTCGATGTTTATATAGTAATGCACCAAATGTGATATCACAGAATAACACGTTTTGTGAATAAATGCATCAATTAAAATAAATAAATAATATTGGCGAAATGAATTCGGGAAAACCATAGTGCCTTTTATATGTGACGAAGAAAAATTTTCAAGTTAATATATTCTACTTTATTTACTTTAAAAACTTAAAATACTTGAAATCAGAAACTGTTGATTACTTAGTAGTAGGAGTATCTATTATATATTTTATTGCCCTTTTAGATAGAGTTTTTAGGACGTAATCATCAACTTAAGTATTTTGGTATCGAATGTTTAGCAAGCCAATAAATAGCAGACGACCGCGACTCCGTCCGCAATAATTCTATTCAGTGACAGTTCGACAAAAAGTAGCTTATGTCGTTTCTCAGGCTCTAGACTATCTCTGTACCAAATTTCATTTAAATCGGTTGAGTAGTTTAGGCGTGATTGAGTAACAAACAAACAGTTACTTTCGCATTTATCATATTAAGTATAGAAGTACAGATTATAAGCCTATTTTCAACGACTCACTACAGAGCAACTCCAATGCGTATTCGTGGATGAGAGTTAAGGAAGAGGTTTTCAAATTGTAAGAGTATATGTACTTAGCACAGAACAGAAGAGCAGTGTTAGCTGGTACTGTTTGGTAGTGACTAACATCGGCACAAACTTTGAGCAACTTCCTAATTTTGAGCAATTATCAATATTCCGTAGCACGCCCTCACTGGTCCAAGCTGCATAGGTTTTCCTCGGTGAAAACTTGTTGACAGCAGAGTCGCGATTATTATACGTCTGAAATATTACCTTAATTGTGATAACTACCTGTATTAATTTATAATTGTTTCGTTATAAAGCTAGCAAAGACGCAAACGAAACCAGAAATTAAAATTATGGTTTCAATTTTTTATTCATGTTTTCTTAATATTCGTAACCTCATTGATTTTTAAAATCTTTGCGTAACCTCACATTAATCATACCTTCATACCTAACTATCATAATTATTATATTTTTTAGCTCAAATTTATTTCAGGCAATTTGGTATTTTATTTATTTATTCATTAATGGTATTTTATTTATTTATTCATAATTAATCATAATTATTTTTATTATGGTACATTGATAAATGATTTATTTATTTTTGTCAAGGATGCGACTCGAGGCACAAAACCAGTATAACGGTATATGCACGCTTTTGTAAACATACGATGCCTACATGACTGTATACTAATCTATAAATTAAACTAATTAGACCATCTAATAAAGTACAATGAATAATTTTATGTTGCCATTTTCCGCCAAATATTGAAAAATACGCATCTCACGGATACGACAAAACATAACACTATAGTTTGTAATGGCCAGACCTTCGTTATTTCACATAAGCTCACTATTCATCTTCACCAATCACCTTGAGCCCTCGAATATTCCATGTACTTACATAAATGTGTAAAAATTTTAACAAAAAATAAAAACGCCTTCAAAACGCACTAAAAAGTAAAAAATAACTACGTCATTTACTTACTTTAATTTACTTAACCACATCTATGAAGTCGGTGCCATCTAAGTTTAGGTAAAGACTTTAAAGTAGAAAGCTCGGGTGGCACCGACTTCATAGATGTGATTAAGTAAATTAAAGTAAGTAAATAACGTAGTTATTTTTTACTTTTTAGTGCGTTTTGAAGGCGTTTTTATTTTTTGTTAAAATTTTTTTATTTCATACTTTTTAGTGCTTTATCAACAACGAACATACTAATAAACCTACTCGAACTAAACCATAAGTACCAATATTCACTACCTACTTATAACATTCCGACGCCCCTGCAAAAGTGAATATAAAGTTTAAAGAGTTTCCTCGAGTTTTCGTAGATCATTGGATCATGACTTAGTAAACATTAAACTAACTGGAAACTATAACCTTTCAAACTTCTTATTGAGACATAAATTAATCGAACCCAATCACAAAGTAGCTACTGTAAACCGTTAAATAGCTCCCTCAACTGTCCTTCTTCTTCATCGCCAGACCCTCAATGACAGTCACAGCCCATCTAAATGTAAAGTTCTCATTGAAACAAATTAATCGAGCCCAAACACAAGGTAGCTACTGTAAAACGTTACGGAGCTCCCTTAACTGTACGTCGTCTTCATCACCAGACCCTCAATGACTGTCACAGCCCATCTAAATGTAAAGTTCTCATTGAGACAAATTAATCGAGCCCAAACACAAGGTAGCTACTGTAAACCGTTAAAGAGCTCCCTCAGCTGTCCCTCGTCTTCATCGCCAGACCCTTAATGACAGTCACAGCCCATCTAAATGTAAAGTTCTCATTGAAAAAAATTAATCGAGCCCAAACACAAGGTAGCTACTGTAAAACGTTACGGACTTACGGAGCTCCCTTAACTGTACGTCGTCTTCATCACCAGACCCTCAATGACAGTCACAGCCCATCTAAATGTAAAGTTCTCATTGAGACAAATTAATCGAGCCCAAACACAAGGTAGCTACTGTAAACCGTTAAAGAGCTCCCTCAGCTGTCCCTCGTCTTCATCGCCAGACCCTTAATGACAGTCACAGCCCATCTAAATGTAAAGTTCTCATTGAAACAAATTAATCGAGCCCAAACACAAGGTAGCTACTGTAAAACGTTACGGAGCTCCCTTAACGTTACGTCGTCTTCATCACCAGACCCTCAATGACAGTCACAGCCCATCTAAATGTAAAGTTTTCATTGAGACAAATTAATCGAGCCCAAACACAAGGTAGCTACTGTAAAACGTTACGGAGTTCTCTTATATATAGATCGGCTCCATCATCAGATTGACTCCAGACCTTCATCAAATTGTAGTGCTTTTAAATACTTACCGAAAAAATTAACAAACGTACTTGTTGTCCCTACAATTTTTGAAAGTTCCCCTCGTTTTCTCCAGGATCCCATCATCAGATCCTGGTTTTCTTGTCATGGTACCACCACCGGATTATCTTCTTTCCAACAAAAAAAGAATTATCAAAATCGGTTCATAAACGACGAAGTTATGCGCGAACACACATAAAAAAAAAAAGAAAAATATATATACGGTCGAATTGAGAAACGCCTTTTTTTTTGAAGTCGTTTAAAAAGAGAAATACCTAGATAGTACCTAATTTGTGCACTTCTTTGCTCTCTTAGCTACTTTCGATGGTTCAACACGATTTCAACGACTTTTATTACCAATCTACCTGTATGGCTCCGAGTCTACGTCACTGTAATAAACGAATTTGGAATTTTAATTTGGTATTGCTTTACATTTTTGCGTTACAGAGATCTTAAGAGCGATAGCGAGTATCGGATATAGGTTAAGTGAGTGTACATTAATTGGTTCAAGGAGCTGATATCGAGGAATGAGGTCTATCCGCCGCGGTCAATTACTTGAAACCTTACGATCTCGTTACACCCCGTACACATTAGGAGCTTTTGTATTTAGGACGTCGGTTAGGTGAAATACATTTACCTAATTTTACTAATGTACATTCTTCAATGTACAATCGAAGCTTTTCCTCAAAACAAATTCTCTTATAGAAAGCTAAGCCGCTCAGTGTCCATAAAATGGCCGCTTCAAGCATCGCGCCTAATCGTGAACTCTCTCAACAAATCATTCGTTTTGCTCGCAGAGTGATACTTCTAGCCACGGCCGGAGCCCACCATCTACCTTCCACGTCCTAGGCATCATGTGTAATAGGAGTTAGTAATTTCGGTAGTACATAAGGACGCGAATGATTTTAAACCTCAAAAAACTGTTCTGTTTAATTGCTCCATCAACCTCCTATAAAAAGGACAGCGCATAATCTTGCTAATTTATAAATCGGCTTACATCTAGTTAATAGATATAATAAGTATGCCAGTAGTCACCATAAAGAAAAATCGAAATCTCAAACGAATGCATAAAAATTCGCCGTAACCTTTACTGGTCGCACCGGACTGGACAGACGAGTTCGTTCGTTTTGTGTTGCTTCCTCGTCGATTGTTACAGACTGTGTTCACTATGGATAGCTGCATTGTGATTAGACAACTTGAATATAATTTACTATTACTACTCTACATCGGACACCGGCTTTCATGCTTCTATTACCTATTTTATTTTATGGACTAGAGAAATATCTTATAACATAAACGTTTCTATATAAATTTATAAAAGACACATTTAATGCAAGGAATTGCAAACATTGCAGCACCGTCGCAATGTCACCATGTCATGTGTAAACATTTTTTAATCACGCATTCGGTCTCCTGCTGCTTTTTTAAACAGCAGAAGCAGAAGGTGTTTAAGCATTTTTTAGGCAAGCCTTCTGATCTAATTATTCCATCAACTATTTCCATAAAAAATGTAAGTAGGCAGATATCTTGTAACTATCACTTTTGTGTCCAGGACGCCATGCAGAGGCCGACAACGAGCTCGGAGCGCACTCCGCTGGTGCCGCCCACCTACATGTTCGAGTCTAGCCTGGCGAGGAGTTACCAGAAGCGCCTACGCCACTTCCAGTGCGCCATCTGTGTGATCTTACTGTACGTGTTAGCATGATTGAAGTAATAGGCGCGCCATGCAGACCCACGACGAGTTCGGAGCGTACAACGTTGGTTAAAAAATTTATAATACAGTCAATATTACACCCCGAGACAAAACCAACCACACTATCATTAAGAGTGAACGTTTTAGAGCCAAGAGTTGCTGTAAGCTCGCTGACCTACGTTGCACAGGCTGGTAATGATGATGATGAAGGAGTTTATCATCATCATCATCATCATTACCAGCCTGTAGACGTCCACTGTTGGACATAGGCCTTTTTTAGGGACTTCCAAACACAACGATCCCGAGCCGCCTATTGCCAGCGGCTCCCTGCGACACGTTTGATGTCGTCAGTCCACCTGGTTGGGGGTCGACCAACGCTGCGCTTTCCGGTGCGGGGTTGCCAATCTACCACCTTGGGCCCCCAACGTCCATCAGCTGTTCGAACTACGTGCCCCGCCCATTGCCACTTCAGTTCTGCGACTCGCTGAGCTATGTCGGTTACTTTGGTTCTTCTGCGGGTCGCCTCATTCATGATTCGATCACGCAGAGATACTCCAAGCATTGCTCTTTCCATCGCCCGCTGAGTGACTGTGAGCCTTCTTATGAAGCCCATGCTCCTTAGTACCTTGTAATAAATGGACTCCTAAAAATAGATTCATGATTTTAAGTGAGGGAAAGAAAAGAAGAAGTAGAGGCGCTGCTTTGTTGTTCCTTACCTACAGCAGAAAATTACTATACCTACATAGTAGCTTGTATTTGGTTTCCCATTATGCCAAATAAAATACCTGCATAATCACAAGTTTAAATCTTTAAAGACATTTTCAATTCGAATTTTGAATTTTGTGGAACTTGTTTTCCTCGTGGCAATGAGCCAGTATTATTCACGACCAGTAATAAAAAAATACCACATACAGAATAACTTGTCGAATAAGTAGCTAGATTTTTCGAAATGGGGAAGAAGGTCAAAGTTTAAAAATTCAAATTTAAGTATTTCCAGTAGGTATAAATTACCGATTTCAATGTACATAACTTCCATTAACAAATTAACGTAATTTTTACATTATCCACAATTATTAATAAACTATTTTGGTACAATTTTAGTCTTTGTAGAGTAAAGCATGTGATGGCCAGACCTTTGTTATTATTCAAAAGCTCAGCTTATGTACATAATATACTCCTAAGATCGATTCACAGCTAGTTATGGTCTTTAGATCATGGTAGCTTTGAACTGGTATCAAAGGCAATGCGTAGATATTTTTTTTACCATATATATTTGTTTATATATTTGTTTTTTATGTATGACCACGCATAACTTTTTACAGAGTTGTTGATTTTGATAATTCTTTTTTTATTAGAAAGGGCATACATCCAACGTAGTCCCATTGTCATCATGTTAGGATCTGATGATGATATCCTGGGAAAATTAAAGGAACTCTTGAAATTTTGGAGGCACGCCTACAGCGATTTCAGTTTTTGTCTCAGTATCAGTAGCTTTTTAACTACTAGTGCCGTATAGTATACTATGAGTACGTTACGTGGCGATAAATTACTAAAAACTAAAGAAATAAAAATTTTTAACAAAAAATAAAACCGTCTCAATGCTTGGACCCCCGGGCCCCGCAGCAGGCGGAATGATTTTTTTTTATAAATTTTTAATAGTGTTTTATTTTTTTTATATAAGCATTGTTAAAAATTTAAAAATAATTGTAAATAAATAAATGAGTGAAAAATAAAACCGTCTCAAAACGCACTAAAAAGAAAAAAATAATTGTGACATTTAGTTGCTTTAATTTACTTAAGCATATTTAGGAGTCGGTGCTAGCCAAGGTTTCTACTTTAAGGACATTACCTAGAACCCACAAACTGCTTTACTAAATAAAATAAATGTTCCTTAAACTTGGCTGGCACCGACTTCATAGATACGCTTAAGTAAATTAAAGCAACTAAATGACACAGTTATTTTTTACGGTTCTTCTAGTCGGTTCTATTTTTTGTTAAAAATTTTTTGTAGTATATTTTCGCGCAGCAGACAAAATCTTTAGCAGCTTTATGACATCAGCCGTACGACTTTTTTTTTTTTTTTTTTTCTGTTTGAGTAAGTGCCGTAGGCTCCATACGGGACCACAGCGGCGTCACCGGGGGGGTTGGGCGAGCGCAGAAGCATCGCCGGAGAGTGCCCGAAGGCGAAGAAAAAGTAAGAGGGCGTAACGACTCTCTAAGGGCGTCTCCTGTGAGACTCGGGCCTCGGCTTAGAGGGACGTTTGGAATGGGCATGTGGTTTTGGCGTGACTGTTAAGTCAGGCCAAAGCGTCCCCTTAATGGACGTGGGTGAGTTCCACGTCCGGGTGACGTTAAGAAACGGGGACCTCGTCTTCGCCGGCGAAGACGCTGTGTTTGTGTGTAAGTGTATTGAGAGGCATTGTCCGTAGTCGTGTCGTCGTCTGGGTCGTAAAGGACGTTTTTGGGGCGTCTGCGTGTGCAGACGGCGTCTATTTCGGGCGTGTAAGAGCACGTTTGAACCACAAGTGGATTTGGGTGTGTGGTAGCTTTCGAAAAGTAATTTTTCGATAGCTGTTTCATGTGTTGTGTAATGGTTGGTAGATCCAGGTCTCGGTGGAGGTCGTTATTGCGAACAAACCACGGGGAACCCGTGGCAAGGCGCATGAACTTATTTTGGACAGTTTGTAAGCGCTTGATTGCGCTCTTGGGACGGTGGGCGAACACTACGCTAGCGTAGGTCATAATGGGGCGGATGCACACCTTGTAAAGGGTGACTTTCAGTCTAAGTGACAGTTTGCTTGAAGAGCAAAGGAGTGGGTAGAAACGACCTAACACCCATCTGGCTCTTTTTGAGACCTTCCGGATGTGTGACGAGAAGCTCATGCGGGAGTCAAAGGTTACTCCGAGATATTTGGTCTCGGATTGCCAGGGAATGGGTTTTCCATAGAGGGAAACCTCTTGATAGATTCTGTTTCTGTGCTTAGGTTTACCCGTGAATAGTACGGCAGCACTTTTCTCGGGGTTCACCTCGATGCGCCAGAGACGGAACCATTGTCCTAGGAGCTTGACCGCTTTTTGAAGCCTCGGTATTACTACTCGATAGCTTCTATGTGTGGAGAACAGTGCGGTGTCATCCGCGAACTGAGCAACGTGTACATCAGGGGGAATATCAACTGGAATGTCACTCGTGTAGAGTGCGTAGAGGAGCGGTGCTAGGACTGAGCCTTGGGGGACTCCCGCTCGGATAGGCCTGCGGGAGGAGAGAGTGCCATCTAGGCGGTACCTGAAGGTACGGCCTGTGAGATAGCTGTGTAGCAAACGGATCAGTTTGTTTGGCACGTCGAAGGTGTGGAGCTTGAATAGCAACCCTTCGTGCCAGACCCTGTCAAACGCTTTGGCTACGTCGAAGAAGAGGGCCCCAGTGGGAATTGGATTTCTAAATCTGGTGAAGCCAGCTAGAATGTGTTCCGTTAAGCGGTGAGCTTGTTGGACACAGGAGTGTTTGGCTCGGAAGCCGAATTGTGGGTCATTGAGAAGTTTCTTCTCGGAGACTACAGCCTTGAGTCTGTTTTGAATCAGAATCTCATACACCTTGGCGAGGGTGTTGAGAAGACTGATGGGGCGATAGCTAGTTGGGAGGTTGCGGGGTTTACCCGGCTTTGGAATGCCTATAACGGTGGCTTCCTTCCACTCTGGAGGGAAGGAGCAGTGGGCTAAAAACATGTTGAAGATTATAACTAATAGATTAATTAGTTGAACAGGGAGGAGCTTTAATGCTTTGTTGCTGATTTCGTCTGGACCTGGGGCCTTCTTATTTTTTAACCCTTTGATAATCTTTGAGACTTCGTCGTAGGTCGTGGGGGGGATCTCATCTCCGTCGGGAGGGAGCGAGAGGATGGAAGCAAGTTCAGAGTGAACTTGGTGTACGTGAGTTGGATCTACGGAAGTGGTGCTTGGAGAGCATTGTGCTTCCAGACTGTCTGCTAAGCACTCGGCCTTATCGATATCCTCGAACGCGGGCGGGAGGTCGGGGCGAATTAAGGGTGGAGTGGCCGAGACGGGGTCGGCTTTGAGAGAACGAGCCAATTGGAAATGCGCTAGGTGCGATGGCTCGATCTGTCTCAGCTTGTCGTCCCATTGTCCGTCACGGAGTTGTCTTAAGCGGCGCTTAAAACGTCTCTGGAGGGTCCAGAGTAGGCTCCGATTTTGTCTGGTCGGTACTGAGTCACGGAGTCTGTGTTGGGCGTCTCTTTGTGCTTTTAATGCACGCAACTCGGGAGGTAGAGTGTTCGTGCTGAGGGCAGGAACCTCTTTTGTGCATTCGGTGATTGCACCGCGTAAATGACTACTGAGACTCTGCGAAGCTGCGAGTGCTTCTTCTACGGTCCCTATCTCGTCAGGAATTTGGGATAGAAAATTTGAATCAAGTGATTTGAGACGCTCTGAGAGCATCCCATAATCAATGATAGATTTGGTCGGGGGGGCCGTGGAGTGAGGGGGAGGTCCTAGCTGGAATAGGACTGGGCGATGGTCTGAGTCTAGCTCGGATAGCACTTCCGAAGGACTCGCTTGGAGTGCGATGTTCTTGAAGAGTGCTATGTCGAGTACACTCCGAGTGTCGGGTCGTAGTCTGTCGTTGTCCGGAATTCGGGTCGGTTTGTCGGGGGCGTGGATTACGAAATTGAGATCCTCGCGGTCTGTCAGTCTGAGCCGTACGACGCAAATCACAAGTTTAAGAATATCTTTTGAGTCTTACAAACGTATACCCTTCAAAGTATTAATGTATTCTAATCAAATGACTAAATTATTATTGTTTCTAGAAATTCGAAGCCAAGTATCACATATGTTTATGCAAGGATCCTATTTCCGTCTTGGCTTTTAGTCTGGACTTTTTGAAAAGCTTCACGCAAAAACAAATAAATCTTAAAACACATAAAACCAATTTTGCAATTTCATGGTGATCCATGTAAAAATATTCAATCAATTACTACTACAATTTTATTTATAATCATAATATAAGTGTAACCAATTTCTCAATAATCTTTACCCATTCAGCTCAACTTTACTACAAAACTTGCTTTATTATTCCCGAGCTGTAGCTAGGCGTATCAAACAAAACATGGCCCACGAAAACAAAGCCGAGGACGAAACCTACTGTTGCCAAATTATTCTTTTTTAAAAATTCATTTTATAAATGAATTAAAATAAAACAACACGAATGAATTAAAAATAAACGCGAAATTAAAATAAAACAAGCACGTGCTAAACAGGCTCTACCGTTGCATGACATTAATTTTATAAAACATTCCGCTTGTTGTAGATAAATGGCCATTTTACTATTCACAGACACCGCGGCAGTCAAATCTATAAGAGGCAAGGTTATAATAATACGGAGATTTGGCACGTGCCGAGTAGATAGAGGAAAACTAAGAGTATCATCATCATCATCGTTAACCTATTTTCATTGCCCTTTACAGCAGGGGCGGAGATGGCAAGACCCTGGGCTTACACTACTTAAGAGCCTACTTACCCTGCTCAAATAATTACTTTTTAAACGACTTCAAAAAAAGGAGTTTCTTAATACGACCGTATATATATTTTTTTTTGAAAAAATAGAACCGACTCAAAACGCTCTAAAAATTAAAAAGAAAATTAGAAAGGGCACTCTTCCAAGGTGGTCTCCTTGTCATCATATTAGGATCTGATGATGATATCCTGAGAAAATTGAAGGAACACTTCAAATTTTATAGGCACACTTGAAGTGATTTGATGATTGATGACAATGGGACCATCTTGGAAGTGTGCCCTTTTTAATAAAAAAAGAATTATCAAAATCGGACAACTCTGTAAATAGTTATGCGTGGTCACTGGCCATACATAAAAATAAAATATGTACCGACGTGTCCAATTGAGAACCTCCTCCGTTTTTTTTCGTCGGTTAAAAACATAAATTATAGGAATTTTATGCAATACGCCATCACTCAAGATTAGGGCTTAGACTTTGGCTTAGAATGTTGTAAATAATATTTTAATGATGAAATGGGTCTTTTGTATCCAGGGAGCCCCGTGTACAAAAGCTGCAGCCTAAAAAGACCTTAGGTAGTTCCGGCCAACACTACAGAATACTAGTTTCCTCTTAACAGTTCTGTTACGAGGGTCCTTACCTACGCTTTTAACTTCAACTAATTAACTATAACATAATTTTTCTGTCTTTCTGATTGCTATTATCCCACTGCGGGGCACAGAACACTCATGTAAGAGAATATTTCGAAAATCTTTCACGCTGCATCCCGTCTTAGGAGATTATGTTATCACTAAAGAAGTATTTGTATTTTGGATGATATCTTTCTACTAGACTAGACACTAATTGAAAAAATATAATTTTTTTTTAACAAAATCCATCTAAATGCTAATGCCCTTTGCACGTCATGAGCTCATAGATGTGTTTATCCAGCAGTGTCCTGCTCTCCATATCTTTGCTGATAATGGTGTCGTACAACTTGAGCCAAGACCCAGACGACGCAAACGGAACAGCTCCTAGGAACCTCTCACTCCTTAGGTTGGGAGTCGATGATGATCTGCTTCCTCTCTTGAACAAATCTTGGCCGTTGGATGGTAAGTTTCGTTACCTTATTGTTTTAGTTTTAAAACTTTCGAATTGGAATAATATTAATTTTAGTATTTTTGATCACCTTCTAGAAGAAGACCACCATTATGCTTTTATTGTCTTAATCTTGACTATCTACTAGTTTATGTCTTAATATCTACTATGTACCTATTATTAAGGCGAAAGTTTGTGTGTATGTTTGTTATTTCTTCACGACTAGAAGGCTGGAGCGATTTCAATAAAATTTGGTAGGAATTAGCTGACACCCTGGTTTAGCACACAGGCCGAAATGCCCACGGGAAAGAACACTGTGAACCCGCGGGCGCCCTCTAGTGTTTTTAATAAATCTATCAATTTACGCAGATCTTTAAAGGTGTCGAACGTCGAGGATAATGTTTTACGCTTGCGTATGCCTTATGCCTCTAGGCGCTACCGATACCGATACCGGTAGCTGTGAATCGTCACAACTACTAGTTTTTGCAAAATCAGGCCAGGTTTTTTAAATAATCAAATTATGTATTTCATTTCCTTTGTACAGTTTTAAGAATCATTCATATCTTTTTGGACTCTGGCATGCCTGGCACTTTCGTTAATTTCAAGTCCATCTTGAATTGATACTATAGTTCAATCTTTCGACTTTTATGCTTAAGCAGAACATTCCCACGATTAATGAATGTATTAAATCAATCGCAAAAACTTATTCAAAACAGACTGGTATGAAAAATTTTGTTCTATTTTTGTATCAGGAATAAATAAATACTTAGAGTAGGTATTTACTATGCTAAAAAAATCGTCTCGAAGAATTCTCGCCTATAATGAAAGAATTTGCGAACACCGTTATGTGTTGTTGGTGGACGAACAATGTACCATTTCATTGAAGATACCCATTATGAAAGATAAAAGCGAGAAATTCATAAGGACACCATTCTTCTTAAGCAAAACACACTCAAATTAATATATATTACCTAATATCATAATTGTTTTTTAATTAATATCCGTGTATATAAGTTTTTATGCTTAACTAAACATTGATTAATGTTTAATAGGGGGCGGAAATCATGTCCATGCCCTTCAATTAAGTATATTATTTTCAGACTTCAAATAAAGGCAAATTATGTTTATATAGAGACAATGACTAGTTAGTATAAGTGCACAATACTTTCCCTGTATTGCAGGCGAAATGTCTCCAACTTGGACTGTACCAAATCTGACATCACAAGCTATCGCGGCAGCGGTGGTCCGAGGGAGAGACGCCCTCAAACGAAGGAGGCTGATGGAGAAGAATCTGACACCATTAGAGACAGACTCACCAGCCTCTAGAGCACAGAGAGCCGCTGCGACGTCTTCCAGCGTCAAACCGTTGGCTGAAACGGCTTTCGCTGCTGAAGAAGCCACCAGGGCTTTATTAAATGGGTAATATATTGCTGTTGTTTTCCATTAACAGCACAAAAATAATATGTTAGTTCTTTAGAATAATTTCAAATAACAAATGGATCGTCCCAGAGCTATTGTATGACTACCTGGAGCAGCTTAGTGAATAATAAAAAATCTTCGGTTCTAGATTTGGTGCTATTCTGAATATCATTTTTTTCCCTTTACGCACACCTCCCGGTGGTATCGCAAACATAACTGCGGTACCACCCAGAGCGTGAGTAGGACTCCAGCCAGTGCTCGGAATACTCACAATACCTTTAAAAAGCATAAACAGATCGCAACAAGGTATTCTACATTGCCGCTTTCCGTATGGAACGTTCGGCAATTAAGTACAGTATCAGGAAAAAAAATCTTCGACAGCTTTGACAACAGTGGGGTCCGTTCTTAATATCTCGAGCAGCTAATGCAGTTCTTTGTCTTAAATAGCTTAAAATTAAAAAGAAAGATCCATTTTCATTCAATGTCTTACAGAGGTCCCGTAATTCCCGCCATGAGAAATTTTCGCACAGAATTGAATTGCATAACTTGTCAAAAGTTCTACTTTTAGCACCGGTTTTGCAGGCTATTTTTAAACCAAAAGTTATTTTTGAGTGCCCTATCGAGGTCACCGTGCAAGTTTACTTACCTTTATGGAGTGACAAATTCGGTAACATTGTTTCATCATTTTTTAAGGTCGTAAAGGTATATTTTTTACTGACCATTTTTTAAGCACTTTTCTACGATTATAAATCGTAGAAAAGTGCCTTTAGCAATCTCATAAAGAGCGCGAGATAGAAACATCAAAAGGTAAAGAATAAAAACCAATCAAAGATGGACATAAAAGTATTATAATATAAAGAACTCCGTATAAGAATGTAATTAATAAGTATCATGCAAAGATTCATATCTTAGCCACAGTAATTTATATCTTCTAATAAAACCCCTTTCACACTGAGAACTAAGCAAATGCAGTGATTCAAAACAAACTGTTTTTTTTTCAGTTACATCTCCGAAATTCTTACTTGTCTTGTTTTTTCTTTAATTGACTACAAGTTGGCCCTTGACTGCTGCTATCACACCTGATGTTAAGTGATAATGCAATCTAAAATGGAAGCGGACTAACTTATTACGAGTAGGACGGAAATCGTACCGGAACATTTAGCGTTCCCGCGTTCTTGGCGGTACGTTTTTGTCGGTAGGGCGGTAACTAGCCACCGCGAAAAGCCTCCCACCAGCCAGACCAAGACAAATTAATAAAATCTCAATCTGCCCCGCCGGGTATCGAACCCGGGACCTCCGTCTTATAAATCAACCGCGCATACCACTGCGCCACCGAGGCCGTCAAACATTGATACATTGAAACAATTATTTTTTAAGTTAAACTAGAACTTACATTTTTAATGCCTAAAGATTTTTTGTGTTTGTTTTTATGTGGATGCTTAGCAGTGTGATAATACCAATGTAAATTAACTTATTTCAAGGAGGCTTATATGCATTAACACATCAAGTCAAACCTATCAATGACTCTACCACCGGTTCGTAAAGAAGATTCTGTCGAAAAGTACCAGTTAGGAACTCAGCATTTGCTCGTATATAAATCAATGTTACAACTTGTATTTTTATCATGTACTGTGTGCGGAAGACAGCAGAGCCTCCTTTATATTTTCGTGCTTTAGGAATATACTTCTATGTGAATATACTGTTATATTCTACATGGTTCTAGCTGCAAGGCATATTTAGTTTTCTATAAAAATAATATAACGATATGACCTCTATAAAATACCACATTGCTCAATGTTAAGCACAAAATAAACTACACGACCTCAACAATTGGTACGCACTTACCTATATGCGCAAGCATAGCTAGTTTTTCATAAAAATATTACCTCCTCTGACCTCCATGAAGTGCCACAACACATAAACCGCGCGAGCGCGCTGGCGGTGTGACGGGCACTTAACCGCGAAACCCAATCCGCCCCAGTTTGGCTTCACCTCGCCGCCGGCCGACACCCTACACCTATAATAGCCTTAGCTACTAATTCCGAAACAAGAACACTGTACTAATATCAAATAATATAGATATAGAGTACATGTTATTATTATTCCGCCAACCCGCATAGTAACGTGGTAGGTGGGTCTAAGCTACATATCACTTTTCCTTTAAGGTATGGCCGATAATAGGCTAATAATCGTGATGATGGTGAAAAACCTTTTAACAACCTTTTAATCTGTCACAATCGTTGATGGTTTTCGACTGAGAGGTCCTGGTTTCGATTCCCATATTTATCAGCCTATTATCGGCCTTCAGGGCCCAGCTTCCAGGATTTGGAACTTAGGCCCACCACGCTGTTCCAATGCGGTTTGATGGACTTGGGATGATAATGTTTAATTAAAAAATGATCACTACCAGATGTTAATAAATTGGGTTCGACAGCTCAACGTGCTCTCCGAACAACTGAGTGAAACACCACCAACTTTATGAATCCGGGTTTAGAAATTACTAATATTTTGTTGATAAAAGAAAAACTCAAAACTCCGTGGTCTAAATCACGCTAAGCACTAGATGGGCTCGATTCCTAGCTCGAGACTATTAAAATTAATTTATATTTCCTATATTGATTCACACGTCTTTATAAAAACACAAAATGCGTACAAATTTCCAAACATTTTACAAATAAGAAATAGGTACCTGGCTCAAACTGGACTTAAAGTTCCACGAACCTTCTGAAGTTAAAAATGTCCGAAAATATTCCTATCTCAATATGATAAAAAGGCCTTGAGTATATAAAAAAACTTACTGAATTGAGAAGAAGACTTTTTCAACGTCGGGTTGCTCTCAATTACTTATACATTCAGAGTAGGTTCTGAATTTCCAAAATGTTGTTTTTCGAGAGGCCCACGGAACTGGGCTGACTGAATTTTTAAAATAACTGGTCGTTACAAATCGTCAAAACAACTCTTGGGGTCATAAACATGCAAATATTTTTTTACTCAAAAAAAGGCAATTATGTGAAGCAATAAAAAGTCCATTAGGCCTACTTGAATAACATATTTTGGATAAATAAATCGTTGTCCTTCGATCTGACATGAAATGGTTTCTGGTTAGAACCAGACCAATTAGTTTTACTTATTTAATTAGTGAAATAGCCGTTTTTAATAACTTATAATAAAAAAAAATTGTAACAAAAAATAGAACCGACTCAAAACGCACTAAAAAGTAAAAAATAACAGTGTCATTTAGTTGCTTTAATTTACTTAAGCATATCTATGAAGTCGGTGCTAGCAATAGAATAACGTTGAAGGTCTATTTTTCAGTTATGCGCTAAAAAGATCGCCTTTTCCAATAGGCCAGTAGAATAGGAGTAATGATGATGTATTTACTTCAGCTTGACATTGTTGTCTTGTTCCACGTGGTCTATACGCAAGAAATGCTAAAGAGACTCGGAGCTTTTTCCTCCAATAGGCCATTAGGCTGATGATGATAATGACGATGTACTTAATATTGTTCCAGAACCGACGTCTCCAAGTCCAACGGTGGGATAGGCCTAGGTCCACCGACTAACAGTTCGTTCTCCGAGCCTGCCTACTGCCGCCCGCCTGCCGCCCCGTGCGTGCTCTCCAAGTACAGAAGCCAGGACGGCACCTGCAACAACCTGGACCACCCCATCACGTGGGGCGTCGCCAATACGCCCTTCAGGAGAGTGCTGCCTCCAGCATATGGAGACGGTATGAATTTCTTCTTAATCTAGTTTCTAGGTTTTGCAAACTAGAAGTGATCTGAGCTTTTAATGTAGGTAGCTATTGAGGGGATTTAAAAAATACGTTATTTTCGTACGAGTGGAAATCTAAAAGGGTCCTAAAATTTAATTTTTTATTATCTTCACATTGCCGGGGAATTTAAACCCCGATAACACCCCAATCCTGGCTATTCTGTCGCTTGAAACTGATATGCCGTCAGCTGATATCAAAGTGCAACAAAGATTCCTTTTAAAAAGTTTATAGCAATTGTTGAGTTTTAGATTTTTAAGGCAAAAATATTAGTAGGTGCTAAATAAAAGACAAAATTCTCGAACACGGATATACATCTGTTTTCAGCTACTGACGCTTTTATTATTATTGATTAACATACTCAATGTGCTTTACTCGCGGTAATGCAAATAACCAATTCTGTCGTGCGAACAGCCTTACCAAATTGACTTTGAAAAGAAAAGCAATGATTATCTAAGATGAGACCCAAACCTGATTCGTGATTATTATATAAGGTTAATTGATCTCTTAATGCACCAACGTCGGTTTTAGTACAAGGTTAATAAACCCCGAACCGCACCAACAGAATGTACAGATAAATCACTCTTGCCACATTGAACAAAATAAACTATTTACCAGGCATCAGCTCACCCCGCGAAGGTGTGGACGGGGCCAGTCTGCCGAGCGCTCGTGACGTCAGCGTCACCGTGCACCGCCCAAGCTACGCGCACGACACGCAGTTCACCGTCATGCTGGCAGTGTGGGGGCAGTTCATCGATCACGACATCACTGCCACTGCTTTGAGCAAAGGTAAGGCTTATTATATCTAGAGGTACTTGTCTAGATTCCTTGTTCACGCCTTGAATATGTTTGATGCGGTTCAGGGTCAAAAAGACCCCGTATGTCACTTACGTATGTTGTGGTTTGTAAAAACAGACCCCTCTGCTGTACAAAGGGCGTATCTTCAATTTGGTTTTGAAAAAAATAGATATTTGGATTTATGTTAGATAAATATAAATCCAAAACAGTTAACGTACTCAATGTTCACTGATCTCATCCCACACAGTAAAAATAAAATTCCTTCGCCTTGTAGTTTGGAATTAAATTGACCTCGTAAAATAAACAATACTCTCAGCACGGTTAAAAAGTCAATTTCTTTTATAAAGCCTCGCTCATTTCCAACAGGCGAAAACAGCAGTTCGATATCGTGCTGCAACTCCAACAACACGCATCCGGAGTGCTTCCCCGTGCGGCTGGACGTGGAAGATCCCTTCTACCAGGACTACAACCTTACTTGCATGGAGTTCGTGCGCTCCGCACCAGCACCTACCTGCCATTTCGGTAAGTGTATCTGAGAAGGACCATCATGGTATTAGCTACAACTGGACGGAATTATTTGTTTTATCCGAAAAAATTTTTTTGCAAAGTTGCAATTTGATTTAATTGGTCTAACAAAGTTTCAGTTGGCACAACCAAATGCTCTAACTGTTATGTAAACTACATAAACAAATATTACTTGTATTTTTTTTTGTTTTGGGCTAAATTTAGAGCTTACGAATGTCATACTATACTACTACTATACTATACTATAAATCTTGTAATAAAAAATTACATCTAAAAATAATATATGTCAAATTAGATTAAATGCTAAGTTTAAATAATAAAAATTACCAATGTAAATTACACACAATACAATGTCAATAATCAAATAATAACTATTACATACAATATGTATATTTTAACAACACGTTATTTAACTATTTATGTCTGTATCAATGGCACGTGCAGTTCTATACCGTCCATGCATTTCTATCTTCCAAATATTAAAAGTTTATAGCTATATTCGCATTACATTGCTTACTTTAAGGCATTTTTAAGCAATGTCACGTTCATTCCTCAGGACCGCGTGAACAGCTCAACCAAGCGACGGCGTTCCTCGACGCTTCAGCGGTGTATAGCTTCTCGGAGACCAAGTCGTATCAGCTGCGTGAGGGTATTGACGGACAGCTTCGTATGCTGAAGCTTGGACCTTGGGAGCTGCTGCCTCCGTCCACTGACCCTAACGATGGCTGCAACACTGTTGAGATGAGCGCCAAAGGACGATACTGTTTTGAATCTGGTAGGTCTAATTCAAGAATATTGACTTATGACAGTATACTTTGAAGTCCACACTGAAATATGAGCATATTTCTTAATCCAAAAAATAGTAAATCATTTAGTCAGATTTGTTATCAAGGTGGATGGTTTGATATTTAGGTGAATAGGTTAGAAAATATTATTATTTTTAAGGTTTTATGGCTAGTATATATTCATTGACATAAGGTTTGATAAACCGCTTATTCGTTTACCCTTCCTTTATATAAATACAAAATATGATAATTTCTAAATGAAAACTATTCTTTATGTACCTACAGGTGATGATAGAGCTAACGAGAATCTCCACCTCACCACGATGCATTTGATCTGGGCACGCCAGCACAACAGAGTAGCAGCCATCATGAAGAAACATAATCCGGCCTGGGAAGATGAGACCGTATTCCAGGAGGCGCGGAGAATTGTGGGTGCTCAGATGCAGCATATCACATATGCTGAGTTCCTGCCTGCCATACTTGGTAAGATTGATGAACCCATCTGATCCAATTGGATCACTGGCCCAGTAGAACGCCAATCCAAATGCCTCAAAATACTAAATGATTGGTAACTGAAATAATACTGAAATAACAATAAAGTAATAAAAATCGGATAGACCAATCAGAAGTAAGTGAAAAGACCTATGTCGGGAATGCCACAAGTAGCTAACTTTTTAGCCGTCTATGTTTGCTAGCTAAAACATTATTTTCTTTGTTTTCAAACTCAAACACGCGCGAATACATATTTTTTCAAAAATTTTATGTTAACAAAACGATGAAAGTTTAACACGTTTAATGTAGGACAGGGTCTAAAAGACCCCGTATCGCTTACATGGGTAGACACAAGCCAAATAAGAAATAAAGCTTTAAATATTGTCATTAGGTCAAGATGTGATGTGGGCTCTAAACCTCACCCTGGCGGAGTACGGTCACGCGGACGTGTACGACCCCATGGTGGACCCCTCCATTGCCAACCACTTCTCCGCCGCTGCCTTCAGATTTGCTCATACCCTCCTACCGGTATGACTTCCATATTTTTATTTATCTAACGGTGTTATTTTTTTCAAACGTCTTGAATAAATTCAAAAAATATTCTTAAGATCATACCTCAATATTCGTCGTATTTTGGGCATGCAAACTAATTTTAAGATTACAAATCTCTCTGCTAGGGTCTCATCCACAACGTGGACTCTAGCACGGGCACCATCAGCTACACGCACCTGCACGAGATGCTGTTCAACCCGTATGCGCTGTACAAGGAGAAGGGGCCCAAATATGCGATGCGCTCGGCCATGAACACGCCTGTGCACGCCGTCGATCCGCACATCACTTCAGAGGTTAGTATTTTTTGAAAGAAGTCAATAAATAATTCACCTTTTTGTAATTATGTATACTACTTGACTATAAATAAGGACATTTTCATTCTTTTTTCTTTTTAAAATACTTCGTTCTCTTGTTTCTTCAATCAAATAACTGACTTCTTTCTAGTAAGTAAGTACATTTTTTCATTGATGAGATCTTTGGCTTCCTGCAGACTAAACAAAATAATCCACTAATCTACAGCGTTAGATGCAGATCAATTACTTCGTTATTAAAACTTTATATAAAAGCAAAAAATTATAGATGTAAAAATTTACGAGGTTCAAATGACCCCGCACTACAACATGAAAGATTATTGAGGGGTTAAAACGCCCCGTAATCCGTAGAACAGATATGTTAGTACAAGTATACAAGCTCAACATGGTATACTGCAGCTAAGCGAGCACCTGTTCGAGCGCACCCCCGCGAACAGCTCCTCAGTGCCGCCCAGCGCGCGCGCGGCGCCGTGCGGCCTGGACCTGGTGTCGCTGAACATCCAGCGCGGGCGCGACCACGG
Organism: Mycalesis mineus; assembly: GCA_034621355.1. Classification (NCBI taxonomy): domain Eukaryota; kingdom Metazoa; phylum Arthropoda; class Insecta; order Lepidoptera; family Nymphalidae; genus Mycalesis; species Mycalesis mineus. The sequence goes on from CM067881.1 coordinate 975,616, forward strand.
CCTGCCCGCCTACCCCGCGTGGCGCGCGCACTGCGGCCTCTCGCGACCCGCCAACTTCAGCGACCTCAAGAACATCTTCGACCCGCAGTCCTACAGCAGGATATGTAACATCTACAAGTAAGTGCACTCAAAAATACAATACAAAATTATCTCTCTGAACGTCTGTATTTACCAGACGTTCTACATTTTTAACCCCCGACGAAATAAGAAGGGTGGTATAAATTTGACATGTTTGACGTACCGCCAAGCGATTTAGTGTTCCGGTACGATGTCGTGTTTTCTATTTTCGTATAAAAATCTTAATGCAATTTAGAGAATACACCTACTTTATCAAGTTTCAACTGTATAGTTTATTTTTCACATTTCAGAAAAAGTAACTGTGTGTGTGCCGGACAGACTGACGGATTTCACGAATCTATAAGGGTTCCTTTTTTGGCCATTTGGCAACGGAACCCTAAAAATGGCGACAGCAACTTACAATTGAATGGTGGCTTTTTTTTAATTTTCGGTGAACGGTTTTCAGCCGTTGCTCGGCACCTCCAGTACCACGGGCGCCCATCCATCTAGCGTTTATAATATGTAACTGTAAACAGTTAACACCCTTACCTGTCCTTTGTCTTCATCACCAGGACCTTATAACAGTCACAATCTATCTAGGTATAAAGTTCTCATCAGAACAAATTAATAAGTTAAGGAGCTCCCTCAACTATCCTCCATGTTTATCACCAGACCCTTAATGACAGTTACAGCTATTGATCCAAAGAACTCGAGCCTTTCAGCTTTAACATTAGAGCTCGCTGGATTTTAAGTCGTTTTGAAGGCTGAAAGACTTACTGGTGGATGAGTATAAGTTCCAGATATTACCTACAAGTCAGAGAGTCAGGTTTTACTAGTGGGCCATTAAAATAGTCATAAAACTATTATGACCCTAAGCCCGCCAACCCACACTGGAGCAGCATGGTGGGTCTAAGCTCCAGATATTTCCCACCAGTCAGGGAGTTAGGTTCTAATAGTCCATTAAAATAGTCATAAATTTATTATGACACATAAAAACATTTCCCTCCAGCAGTCGGGTAAAAAAAAAATAAGTAGGTATGTAAGAACACTCCTCAGACTTTTTCCTATAAGAATATGTCGTTATATCGGGGATCGGCCAAGACGTGTGGAAGTTGTAGGGGAACATATAAATAGTACGCACAGACGCACAGACAGACAGACAACAAGAATTTATAGCATTCCGCAGAAATGCAATAAATCCGCGGCTCTTACGGCTTATGCACGACATCGTACCAGAATGCTCAATCGTTTTTACAAGCACGGTGTGCCAAAACCTCTTTCCAGCCAGACTTTTGATCAATTAAGAAATTCTCAATCGGCCCAGCAAAGAATCGAACCACGCCTCATAAGTCGATCGCGTTCGCGTATACCGCTGCGCCGCGGAAGCCTTCAAATACTGTTGTATTGATGTTGATGAATTCCGTGCAGGAGTGTGGACGACATCGACCTGTACAGCGGCGCGCTGGCGGAGGAGCCGCGCGGCCGCCTGCTGGGCCCCACGCTCACCTGCCTGGTGGCCGACCAGTTCCTCAGGCTCAAGGTGGGCGACCGGTTCTGGTACGAGACGCCTGACGAGATCATTGGGTTCTCTGTTGGTAAGAAACTGATACATTTACCGTTCATTCTACAAAATACACCTTTCACATATTTAGAGTAGAAAGAGGTATATTGGATACTTTACAAAAATCTTAAGCTCTCGCTTGGTTGTCGGGTCGGAAACAGAAGGCGGTAATTCTTGAGACGGTGCGTTTTGAAAGAAGGTCCCTCACTTTGGAGCCTTGACTACCGATTGTTTGAGCCCCCGAACCCCGTAGCAAGTGTATATATTACAAAATTGTATAAAATAAATGATAGATAAAAACAGATGTTATATAATTTCAGAGCAACTGACAGAAATACGCAAGACAACATTAGCAGGCGTGATTTGCGCAAACGAAGAACTGCTTGACCAGGCGCAGCCCAGGGTCATGGAGGCTCTAAGCGCCACCAACCCCTTGGTAGACTGCAAGGAGCTGCCGCAGCCAGACTTCAAGCCCTGGAAGATCCCCGGGCCTCCAACCGAGGCGCCTCCGCCGAGGAAACCCGCACCCAAGAAGCCCTGGATCAAAATGACTATGACTGGGGTATAGGAAGCAATAGTAGTTGTTATTGTGTAAGAAACAGTTGATAACATTAGGACTGGTAGAACTTTTTCATATAAATACGGTTAAAACAAATGACCACGCATAACCTTTTACAGAGTATAGTACAGAGTATAGTAGTCTGATTTTGATAATTCTGATTTTATTAGAAAGGGTATACTTCCATAATGTTTCCATAGTTATCATATCAGTATTTGACTATAGGATTCTGGAAAAATCGAAGAAACTCTTCAAATTTTTTGGGTTTCAATTTTGTAGATATGCTTAAGTAAATTAGACCAATAAAATAACGCGTTTTTGTACTTTTTTGTGCGTTTTGAAGTCGGTTTTTTATTAAACAATTTAAAATATAACATCAGTTCTTCTCAATTAATTCTAAGAAATAATAATATGCAATAGCTAAACTGGAAGTGATTAAAAATTTAGATATGTTCCCTTTAATAATATAACCCAGTTTTTAAAAAAATCCTCGCCAAAAGTAAATATTAAGTAAACTTTATTTAAGTAGGTAAACAGATACCTAAAAATGTTATAAAACTGTAATTTATAATAGTAATTATTGTTTCTTACTGTATCTGTATAGCTTACTATATCTACCTTAATTAAATACAGTAAATCTTGTTGCTTGTTTCTAGGAAGATTTCTAATGTAATGCTCATACATGTAAAAGATATATTAAAAATAATTAAACTTACGCATTTAATAATTATATAGGTACATAATATAAATAGGTACAATAAATTAAATACTTCTTGATAGTAACATACTCTAAGTCCCGTATACTGAAACATCACTCAAATATTAAAAACCTCTTCTAAAAAGAAATACTAAACATTTCCGAAACTCCAAGTTCGTACATTCGGTCATGACTTTAACATCATTGATGAAAGGCAGGAGGGCTTCAAGTGATTGGTGAATTTCAGTATTCGGGCCTTAATTTACTATTATAAGGAAAACTGAATTTTTAAACATTGTATATTATTTATATATACAATGTTTATATATAATAAAATGATTAAGTAGTAAGTAGGTTTCTATTTCTAGATTATAAAAAAAAGAGAGAAGGAAAGAGAGAAGCGAGTATTTCATGTTAATCAAACTATTTAATAAAATGAAGGACTCCCTTCCTTCGATTAATATAATAAATATGTTTTCTACGACAGTAATATAATATTCAAATAAGTAGGTAAGTATTTAAAGAATGCAATATGCCTATTTATCTGTGAATCACCATTGTGCCAAAATCACAAAGTTTAAAAAGTAGTTTTTCCCTTTGCCCACAACTTTCATGGTACCTACTTACACGATTCCTTTTTATTTGTAAATACTAAATAGTATTTGTTTTTCGTTAATATCGATTAAGCTTAACGTTAATATTATTTTAGTTATTAAAGCCACGTACTCATTGGCAAGTATGATTTCCTGAAAGATTTTCAGCTCTTTAAACTAACACGTCTCTGAAAATGTTTAATGGTTTTTAAAGTAACTTAAAACTTGTAGACGTTAGATGTCGTCTATTGATACAAACATACGACATAATTAGAGATGTCTATCCTTCTATCCTATTTTTTTTCCAACGTCCTTCTAAGCCGACATCCGACCTATAAGGGGATATCCTTAGAGAGACGTTCCAGCTCAGATTAGGTATACACTCGTAAAAGGTACCTAATCTAAACGTTCCAACATGATCGCTTCACCCACCCTTTAATCTGTATATTATATTTGTATATTTATGAAACATTTGTGTATGGTAGCGAATACTTTGACCACCTCAAATGAATGTATTGCTATAGGTTATTTATTATGAAGTTTTATATCACCCTTAATATTCTATTAAAGTGATTTTTTGATTTTCTTACATTCCTCGTTTCATTTTAAATTCTTTGAATAGGTAAAAATTATTACAATATTGAGAAGGCATAGTAGTTTTGTAGTATTTTTTATATTCTATATATACTCTGTCATATCAATTGCGTTTGCAATTTGTATAATTTAAGAAGATGAAGTTAAAAGGGACGATTTGATTTTTCGCGATCTAAAACGTGTAGAAACCAAAAGGGGTGTGGATCGCATCCTACTCCTACCAAGTTAGTCCGCTTCCATCTTAGATTGCATCATCACTTAACATCAGGAGGGTGTGGTAGCAGTCAAGGGCCGACTTGTAATTGATAAAAAAAAACAAGAAAGAGAAACACTAAGTAAGGAGGAATGTGATCTATCGTTTGTGACCGAGTCGCCATGTTATATCATAAGAGAGTTTGCCAAGGTCCAGGGTACCAATCCACCAACCTATATGATGGCAGTTGTTATGACAACTACAAACTTAACAAAGCAATTAAATCAAACTTATAGCTCTTATTAAAAGGCATTAAAAACGATATTTCCATGTAATTAGGTTTTACTGCATGAAAGCGTGCTCGCCTTTAAAAGTTGAAGTTACAGACTAAAAAAATATAGATAGTGAACATATTATTTTTTTTTCAGATTGTATAAAACATTTAAATAAATACTATATATGATAAATATATATATATATATATATATATATGATTTGGACCTGGTGACTCTAATGAGACTTTACACTTCCAATTTTAGGCAATCGTAGTCCAAAATGATAGACGAGGCCGTTGGTAGTGTGGACCTAACCACGACTACGACTTACTAATGGACTGGACTGTTTAGAAAATACAAAATTATAAGTATACCAATCTGGAAATTGAATTCATTTTGCAGTTGTGGCGTTCATTGTAATACACACACTTCCTTCTTTTATGTTGTGTGTGTATCAAATAAATTAATTTTCATTCTCTCTATTACTAAGCAAAACATTTTTGCGCCGAAGTGGTCTTTAACTGTATTAGTTGTCTATTGCTCCTATAGTCTATGGATGCAAGGCCATCTTCTTCCTACGGAGAGCCAAATAAAAATGCTAAAAGGATCTGAATCACTCGTTGCTAGGATCTAAACTTTAAACAAAACCCGAGTTTTTATCAATTCACGAGAATGGAGTGGTTTATCTATATTAGTAAAGACTTTTTCATAAACACTACTAGGTACCTAACGTATTGTATTTAAGTATCAATAGCATTGTTGGCATACAATAACAGAAAAACGGCTTAAATGAGGCTTTATATGGTAATGAGGCAAGTAGGAGGTGCAATGAGATGGCTTGTTAATTGACGCAGTACTTGAGACCATAAATAACGCCCGATGCTCATATCTGATGGGGATTGACATTACAGGCTCCGATTTATCATCTGCATACATGCATTAAATTTCTATAAATAGCAATATCTCTCTCTAGTACAAATTACAATACTTTTTATGTAGGCACTTGGTTACATTAATAAAAGTCATATTATGTAGTACCTATCTATATATTATGCCACGGGAATGAAAACTTCGTGAAACCGCAGGCGTCCTCTAATAAATAATAATATTAAAGTTTCACAGCCCCGAGGGGTCCCCTGGCAACCGTCAGGCAAATAATGACAGCTGTCATTATAGCTCCGTCGCTACCCGGGTAGCCGCGGGCCTCAAAGAAGGTTTGAATGTCAGGCCCACAGGGGTTAAAACTTATTGAAACTAACATTCAAACATTTCTGCAGTATTAAGAAATTTAAAGAATATTTGAATTTGCCACATTTATTTCAGGTTACATTTTCATTTGCGAGTCTAACACTACAAATATTTTCTAGAGCTTCTTTTTCACCTCTGTGATATTACGATTATCATGAAGTTTTGCATATTTCTTTCTAGAGTCAAGTAGGTAATAATATCCTAAGGGACATAATAATTTACCGTGAGATCAAAGGTATACCTACTAAATTTAATTAGTTATCTGAATATATTAAATACAAATATACATATCTAACGCGGACAAAGCTACGCATAAAACTTTGCTTTTAAACAAAGTTATGACGAAAATACGCCATGAAAATCTGTCCCGTTTATCAAAGTATGTAATAACTAGTCTCCGGAGAGACATTGCATTTTATAAATATTTGAAGTGAGATATAAATAGGATGCGTAGGCGCAGTGTAATATCAAACGACATGCGCCCACTGCCCGCGCGACTCGCTCGGTCGCTCCCTCTCTGACGCCCATCGCATGTACACGACCGATACTATGACAGAGTAAATTTTTATTAATTTATTATAATTAATTAAATATTCACAGCGAAGTGGATTTATAAGACGAAGGACCTGGAATCGTGGCTAATCACCACCCTGCCGTCAAAGCCATTTAGGGTTCCGGTAAGTTGTCGTGTTGAAACCGAAACAGGTATGCATCCTGCTCTTAACAAGTCAGCCCGCTTTCATCCTGCACATCATCACTTACCTTCAGGTGTGGTTACAATCAAGGGCTAACTTGTAATAAACAAAAAAACTATTGGCTATTGCCAAATATTAGAACAATTTGATGTCATAAACACAATACTATTCATATTTAAACAAAACCCTCTAAAACAATTGTTTTCCCTCAAATTATGCAAAAAGTCCCTATTAGATATACTAAAATATAAATCTGTTGTTTAAACCCTTGAACTTTTAAGTCCAAAGACTTTTCTTAAGGACCTTCTTTAGTCAACATTTGTCTTAAATTATTATCCATGTTAAATTCAAACGAATTCAGAGGGTTCAAACGAATTAACCTGAAGTTGAAACCTAATGTAGTTGTTTTAGCTGAATGTAAACCACAAGAAGAAGAAGAAACACTTTATGGCACATAAAAGTAGATATAACAGATACGTGAAAAAAAGGATTAAAATAAACATGCAAAGGCGGCCTTATTGCTAGAAGCAATCTCTTACAGCCAACCTATTGAAAGGACATTTGAGTATCGTAAGTGGGGTGGTGCAATGAGAAGAAATATAAATATAATATTTAAAAAAAAAAATAAATAAATAAACTACATAAAAAAGTAAACATAATATATAAATGTATATAAACAATATCAATATACATAAAAAAAATACATATAATTATTTTGTATATAACAATAAATAGTAGCTTTCAAGCGAGACTTAAAAATGGGCAGCGAATTACTCGCGCGGACCTCGGATGGCAGATTGTTCCACAGCTTAATAGATTTGGAAGTGAAAGAGTTACTGTAAAATTTCGAATTAGAGAAAGGTAATAATAATCGATTCTCATTACGGGAACGGAGATTGTGAGAATCAACATCGCGAATGAAACGGAAATGGTCTTTCAGATAAGAAGGAAAGAAAGGATTATAAAGGATAGAATATAAGAAGCAAAGTAGGCGGTGCTGACGGCGCAATCTAACTGGCAACCACTTCAGACGATCACGATACTCCGAAACGTGATCAAACTTGCGCAAATCACAAGTTGTAGTGCGGGGAATTGAATGCGGAACTCTAGCGGTGTTCTGAGGTTGTGGCGCAGTCTCATTATAATCCGCCCAGCTGCTAATTAATTATGATTATATTATAGCTAAACGACTCCCAAACACTACCATTCCCATAGAGCGCGTTGGTGGAGTGACATAACCGGGCTAGCTCCAGAGCGAGCGGCTCAAATGATCATAAAAATAGATATTATTTTCTTAGCTAGTACTACTGTACTGGCTTAGATAACCATGGTTGTAATATAAGTAATATTACAACCATGGTTAGCTGAGCCACCAAATTTTAAATAATTTTTAACCGACGAAAAAAAAAGGGAGGAGGTTCTCAATTCGACACGAATATATATTTTTTTTTTATGTCGCGTAAGTTGTTACGCATAACTTTTTACAGAGTTGTCCGATTTTGATAATTCTTTTTTTATTAGAAAGAGCATACTTCTAAGGTGGTCCCATGGTCATCAAGTTAGGATTTGATGATGATATCCTGGGGAAATTGAAGGAACTCTTCAAATTTTGGAGGCACGCTTACAGCGATTTCGGTTTTTGTCTCGGTATCGGTAGCTTTTTGCTACTAGTGCCTTATAATATACTATGACAATATAGTACGAGTCATTTAGTTGCTTTAATTTACTTAAGCATATCTAGAAGTCGGTGCCAGAAAGGTTTCTACTTTAAAGACGTTACCTAGAACCTAAAAACTGCTTTACTACGTAAAATAAATGTTCTTTAAACTTGGCTGACACCGACTTCATAGATATGCTTAAGTAAATTAAAGCAATTAAATTGCAACATTTTAAATTGCAACATTTAAGAAGGAACTGCGAGAAGAAAAGCTCACGTCGCATCCTGTAATGTTATGCACTACTCACTCCGCGGCGTACATTTTTTTTACAATTTAGCCTTTGACTGCAATCACACCTAATGGCAAGTGATGATGCAATCTGAGAAATAAGCGAGTTAACACGTTAGGAGTAGGACATCTCCTGATCCTCATAGTATTTTGTCTTTAGCTCTCAGACTACGTGTAGTTGAATTTCGCTAAGCGCCAACGGATGCCAACCTGGACACTAATGCCAAATGAGTTTTATTTACAACTGCCAATGCCAAGGCGTATAATGCCTCGCTCGTTTAGATTATCCACTTCAAAGCGAGCTATAACTGCGGTATCGATGTAGTTCAAAACCTGATGCTCTTTCCCCTGACTCCATCAATCTCTTCAGAGGAATTTACGCCTAATCGACTAAAATGTCAATTAGGTGTAAAGTCCTCCTAATAGGCCTAAGATAAGGATAGATAGAAATTTACGCCAAATCGACTATTAGGTGTAAATTCCTCTGAGAGTTTCATCCATAATCACTTTGGCAATCTAACTTTTGCCATTTACAAAACCGAAAAAATAGAAGCTTGCATGGATACTGCCGTGTGAAAACCGAAAGGGGTGTGGATTTCGTCCTACTCCTAACAACATTTTGGATTGCATCATCACTTAACATCAGGTTTGAAAGCAGTCAAGGACCAACTTGTAGTTGATAAAAAAAACATGCTGTAATGTGCCTATAGGACTGAAATCTGGAAATGTTTTCTCGTTGGAGGGATAAATACTCTGTTTGGAGATTGAGCCTCCAAATATTTAGCTACTTGGAAAGTTTTTGTGGCTAAGTCGCACAGAACACGACTTTCCAATACGGGATCGGTTAATTATATAGATGAAGGAGTTTCCATAAACCACGGCACTTGTGACGTTTAGAAGTCCCCGCGAAAAATCAGCACAGGCGTATGCTTTGCGGAAGGTCATAAATTGTGAAAAATAAAGATTACAACTCTGTTCAATGCTAAAAACAATTTGCAGCAATATGGGGATGCTCGGCTTTTGAAATGAACCAAGGGTTTTTGTCGAGTCTGATAACAATTTAACGCTTAGATTTTTTCGGTCTAAATAAATAAATAATTAATTATTGCTGCATTTAATAAAATAAAAAAGAACAGTGTAAAAGATAAATCTCTTCTGAAATGGGCGGAGAGATCTACATTGAATTTCAAATGGTTACCGAATCCATTGCATCAATTGAGTTACGTAATCTACTGCTAAGGAATTATTTATTAGGACAGGTTCTTACCTATCCCGAAGTCGCATTGGACGGGAATAAGTTATAACTTGGTACTGAGGAATAATGTCGAACGTATACAAAATGTGTTCCGTAAAACAGTGTATAAGGCATCTGACACACTACGACCAAAACGATCAATTTAACTAAAGAAAGCAAAATATGAAGCCACACGCCACACATCAATCATGTTGATCAATTGGCCTCAAGCTAAACCGGCATGGTCATTACCCGCTGAATCCAATATCGCCCTTTTTTAAGTGTTCAATGTTAATAATAGGTTATGTAATAACTGTATCAGCATTGCAAATAGTTTTTCTCAACCGGACATTTTAGGCCTAAAAAGATATCTCGTTTCGAGAAAATGACCTTGTCGGCTAATAGCAACAAAGTCAGAAATAAAGCACTTACTTTCGGCCGAACGCAACGAAAGAGGGACCGATATTTTTGTTTGCCGACTAATATTATACTCGTCCATGCAAATGCAAATTATTTTTTCTTTTTACTTCGCGCAATATAGAGAGAGAACCTTCGCTAGGCACTCCAAAAAGAACAGCTTCGGCGACTACGGTCGTGGCTGCTTAGTGCGCGAGGTGCCCAAGAAAAATAAAATGTTATTTTATTGTGGCTTTATCAGTGTTTTTAAGTCAATCTTCATAGTTTCTCTAAGGACTGGTCTCTAGTTGGTGTTGTCAGTAATGTAATAATACAATTAACAATATGTAAATCCCGCACAATCTTCCGCGAAGCACGTAATCTTCGTGCGTAGGTCGTTCCGTTGCATCGCGTCATTCGTTACAGAAACGTCATGTAAAGGCAGGCAGCAAGGCAGATAATGTACTATTGTGATGACTTCATCGAGAGGATTGCTTTAAAACTGTTCGATTTAACATGTTTGTGTTCTTGTATCTACTAAAAGTAAATATCTGTAACAACCAAAATAGAACTGAATTAGTTCTTTTAAATCATAATTCTTTCAACGGCAGAGTATGCTGGCTCTTCGCAGCCTGCGCCTGCCTTCTGAATCGGTACCTAACAAAGTCTCAAAGAATTGTACATACTGTGACTCTATTACCTTGACTCCAATATCTAATCAAATTTGAGATTTCAAAAGTGCTTGCATATCTACCTCACTGAAACAAAACCAAAAGTGCAAAAAAATTTTGCACTTTATTTAGGTTTTTAGTTTTACAAAATCTTGTGCTTAGTTTTTACTTTTTTTTTTTTTATTGAGAAAGAATACAATAAGTAACTTAAGCTAACTTATCCTAATAACTATACAAATCAAGCCCACGTGGAATGGTGGCAAGAATACTGGCTGCATTTCCGCGTTGGATAGCCAGGCTAATCCTTTGCGCAAAAAAAAAATAAAATGCTTAGTTAAATAAAATTGCAATTTACAAACGGTTATTCAATAAGAAATATAAAATAATATTAGTATTTGATACTTTACAAAATGTTAAACAGTCACAATAGAAGCGCCTTATCTGCGGGGCACGTGCTCGGGTCGGCGCACGTGGACTGATACACGAAGGACTTCTAGAAGCGTCTAATTTACACGTGAGCACGCTGTAAAGCCACGCTCACATTGAGATACTGTTACACAGCATTTATGTAAATTATTGTTACCTCGACATGCCTACCTATTTAACATTCATAGTTAAAAGCCTGTCATTTCACGTTTACCTACTCCCAAATAATACATCAGCAATTATGTGCAATGCCAGAAAAAATAATCAAAAAAATAATATAGTTACAAAATCCGTTATTTTTTCTCATAAAAAGTTTAAAATTTTAAAAACGTTAGTTTATAACGAGTGTTAAATTTAACAATTGACCGTATAATGTGAATTGAGATTGATATATTCTAATATATAATAAAATAAAATAATATTTCCCTGTCACAATGTTAGTTACCGTACTCCTCCGAAACGGCTTTACCGATTTTTACCAAATTTTGTATGCGTATTCAGCAGGTCTGAGAATCGGCTACTATCTAATTTTCATCTAATTTTTTAAAAATTTTTAATGCAAAACAACGTTTGCCGGGTCAGCTAGTATTATATAGAAAAAAAACTAGGTAGGTAGCTATGCTAAAATGTTATGTCCTTTATAAGTATTTATATTTCTAGTAGGTATACGTACTTCATACTAGAAAAAATGTAAGAGGTATAATCTATTAGAAGCCCGTATTATGAAATTTCCTTAAAAATTCCAATAAACCAATTAATAGTTAAATAACTACAAACACGATAACAAAGTAAACAACCTTGCTATGACGTATCTATTACACAAGTGAGATAAAAACACTTTTGATTGATTAGTTAGGAAGTACCTATGTCTATGTATATCTAGGTATATTGATAGTTTAATTTCATTGGTTAGACTCGTTTTCGTGTAACTTCACTCCCTACATTACAAAAATTGCAACAAAATTCCAAGAAAATATTTAAAAAAAAAATCAGCTGTCTTTATAGTAATTTAATATGTACTCATTAGGTATTTAGAAGAGAAAAATTTGCCGAAACGTGACGCTTTACTCATAGTCAGTGCTGGATTTTACTCTTCAAACACAGATTTCTGTGTCTCTATATACATACACTAGCAGTCGCCCGCGACTTCGTCCGCGTGAAAAACTATTAGTTATCTTTTTTTAATTTTAAAGACAGACTTTCATATAAAGTGTGCTCTTTCCCCGCTACCCCTCTCGATTTAATTTTTTTATAGCCGTCAACCAATATCCTCCGTTCCTTCCCGTGTACTAAAGATCTACATTTTTGTTAAACATTGTGCGATATTATAGTACCTACATAGCTGTCGCCCGCGACTTCGTCCACGTGAAAACCTCTTCGGTACCCTTTTAATTTTAAAGACAGACTTTCATATAAAGTGTGCTCTTTCCCCGCTGCCCCTCTCAATTTAATTTTTTTACAGTTACCCGTGTAGCAATATCCTCCGTCCCGTCCCGTGTACTAAAGATCTACATTTTTGTTAAACATTGTACAATATTACAGTACATTAACATTAACAATATATATTTATGACAAGCTGATGTGTACAGCTTGTATTAAATAGTCGATTTCACTTTGAGTCTAGTTTTCATAATAAACAAAATAATTTACAATTAGCCCGTTTCAACAAATGAACAAACTTTTTCGGATATTATGTAAATATGGTCTGCCAAGCCAAATAAATTGAAAGAAAAAGATCTAAGATCGAATTCTCAAAGAATATCAGTACCAAAATGTTGACCCCTATTCAGTACGTATAACATAACACGGAGGAGGTCAACATAATTTGGACGATATAGCGGCAGTTGTTTTTTAGAAATTTTGTAATATCTCCGAAACTATATAACTAATTAACATACTGTAAAAGGCAAATCTTATCTCTATAATATCCTTGTGATTATTAAATAATTTATTTTGATAAGGATTTAAGTTTAGTAGTATAAAAAAGTTGAGAGGTGTCAAGGGACACCCGGATGGAACGAAGTTCCTTTCGATTAATTAGTGAAGAAATTGTAATAAAATTTTATTTTTTTTAAGTAATAATAATATTTGTTGTTGTACACCGAAACACCAGAGGGCGCCACGAGAGCGCGAGACAGCATACAGCGCGGGCGCCCCCCGCCGCTCACGCGCACACACATCAAAGGCGGCGGCAAGATCCTTTGATCAAAAAGTGTCGTGACAACTTTTCGTACGAATTTTTTCCGTCTAGCCCCCTTTCACAACGCGCGATAAGGAACTTCGTTCCAATAATGACGTAAACATAAACATAAGCATATGAATTAAATGATTTTATAAAACACAAAAAGTTATATGTCTGCCAAAATATAAAAGATAGAATTCTGATCAATTTTGCTATGTGATCCCAGCTTTACAAATTAAAGCCAATCTCGAACATGGTGCCGTTCTGTTTTTACTTGCGCTGAGACTTGGTAGGTACCTACTTAAACAGCACTAAATCCAGAAATGTAATAGGTACAATAAAAGAGAAAGAACACACCTTCCGATTGAATAAGATAAATTGTTATAACACGTACAAATAACGAAGTGGTCTAGTGGTTTAAATTAGGCGGTAAAAATGAGATTTTTTATCAATCAGGGTTACCTTGGTACGTCGTGCATCAACACGTGCCTACAGACGCACGTGTTTTAGATTTTTTGTCAATGTCTCTCCGTGTTGCCAGCTGCCAAAATATTCCCGTTTTAGTGGGAACTTATAGTAAACTTCTTTGTCTTCCTTTAGTTGATAGATCTTTATTCATTTTGTTGGTAGAATTGGTAAGTGCATAACGAAGACTGAACATAGAAAGGCAGAATGTTTTATAAGTTACCTATCAAATTAAATACTAATCCCATCGAAATAAGATATAAATATTCATTTGAACCTTGGTTAGACTTCCCGTTGAATCTTGAAGCATCGCGGCGCAGTTTTCAGCGCTACAGGACCCTACGGCGGAACCAATCGCTAGTGGGTTGATCAAACCCCGGCGGATGCCGCGAAATACAGGATATTCTGATAAGCTGGCGGATGCTCGCGATATTGCAGACGATTTTACTTAAGACCTCTCCATGTCTTGTGTGATTTATTGCTGCAGGTTCAGTGCTAATATTCAGCGAAAATGTAGAGCTGCCGAGCTGGAAATCGAACCTAGGATCTATGTTGTAAATCAAGGCATTACCTATACTACTACCTAGTACCTACCCATCTACCTATAGGTACTTGTTCGCCAGAGTGGTCATCAAAGGAGATACTTTCCTTTCCTACCTACACTGAAAACTAACATGGTCGTTGATTAAACGTCAAACAGTCAATCAAGTCAGTAGGTACCTACCTAACACCGGGGTAATTACTACGTATCTCGTAACCTGGCAACACAGCCGTCGACTTGAGGCCTGTCGGTCAAATACCGGTCCAGTACCGGTTCGAGGTCGACCAACACTCGATTACCGCAGATTTCTCGAAGGAACTCGGAATTCGAAGCAACGCCTCGAACACTCGTTTGAACAATGATCGTACAATGTTTTTTACGCTCTTTGTTCGTAGTAAATATTCAGTTTAAGGAAGTTTGAACAATATTGCTAATTATCTCAACAAATAGCTATCTAATCATAAGTAAAACAACCTCTATGAATAAAAATTTTAGTTTAAATCGGGAATATCGCGGGTATTTTCCATATTATTAAAATATAAACGGCTGAAACTCACTACACTGTATGCTGTAGGTATGTCCGACTAGTGTCGAACCAATACCTCAATTTTTACGTCGTTATTACGTTTGCTTCATGCCGCGTTACATGAACTTATGACTAAGGACCCCGTATGGGTTCGAAACTATTCGGGCATAATTCGACAACAGTGACGTGAGTTGCAGCCGTTTATATTTTAATAACATGAATGAAAACCCCGTGATCGTGTCAACCTACGAATATTCCGAGATATTAATGTAATTTTCAGCCGTTTTCCTAATTCAGTAAGAATTATATAAAACTACAGTAGATAGATACCAACTTGAAACATTAAAATAACAAAACTACGTACCTACGTAAGAGATCAATTTCACAGAAAGTGAAAGTAGAGCGATAAGCACGAATAGGTACAAGTTGTGAGGCTGTGAGCTGACTCGACTGAACAATGTGAAATGTCAGCGCCCACGTGCAAACTCCAGGAAGCAGATGAGCTCATATGGGACTCGGAAGGCAATGATTATTTTGAAAGCGTCATTCATTAATCATTAGTCGTCACACAACTAAAACTTATAACCTGTGTACGGGGTGTTCAGTGTAGGTAAACGACGAACTAAGTTGCCAACATGACGAACTCAATTGAAACAACGGCATTCAATACTTGCGGACTAAGCAGTCTGCGGCGGGACGAAACGTAATGGACAGATGTGTCGTGTCGCGTTGCATCGCGTCGCGTTTGTCGCAGGACTTCCCATTGGTTATGGAAACCGATCAAATGAGAGATTGAATGCACATTTTTTTACGGAATAAAAAGTTATACTTAAAAGATAGATATATTTTGGACTCAAATAAAGAGGTGCATGGCAGCGTTTTCAAAAAGCACCCAACGGCGCAACTTCTTCAACAATTATTGTGGCTCTTGAGTTAAATTACAAAGTCATTCCTTAGAAAAGGTTTAAGTATATAATTTGTCATAAATTATATACTAAAACCTTTTCTAAGGAATGACACTATCTATTGGTGCAAATAGCAAGAATATCCATTCAGTAGTCTTCGAGTAAATCGCGAACAGACAGACAAACGAACGCGGCAGGGGACTTTATGATAATGATATTATTAAATGTTTACGGACAGTCGTTAAGGAAGCATCCATCAATAACATGTCCATCACCGCCAATCTTTAAATATCGGAGATAAGCTCGTGTTCTATTGTCTAATTGTTACGAGAACAATATTTTTAAACGTGATGTGTGACGCTGTACAGTGACCGTTCGTCGACCTTAATTATTTAGGACGCTCCGGTTGCCTACATACGGGCCATTGTTTTTCCTGAACTATGTAAATGTATTCTCGTAACTTTACTGTAGATATCTATTGTTTTAATCTACATAATTGAATCATTTTTGAGTACGTACAAATATTTTATTGTATCTGTAAGATACCCTTGCTTAAAATATATTAGGTCCTACCGTACGTATCCGAAAATAGATAAACATGAGTAGGTAAGACAAAGATCATGTGAAATGCTCATGATTTGTTCCACTCAGTAATTGCTGAAAATTCTGCACTCAAAAATGTGGACAAGTATACATACTTAGGGCATATGGTCTAGTTATGTAAGAATCTAACTCAGCTGGGCAGCATTCGGGAAACTTCAAAGGGTTCCTCCCTTTGAAGTTTTAGACGAAAAGATGACATCTTCATCATCGGTGCCAGAAGACGAAAGTTTATGAACAATGCGTGTTACTAGTGATGACTTATGGATCCGAGATTTGCTAGGGGCCTCATAAGAAGGCTCAGAGTCAAGAGATATGAGGGGATCTGAAGAATAGGCAAAGTAACCGACATACCTAGCTTAGGGTCGCAGAACTAATGTGGCAATGGGCGGGAATCGTGGTTCGAAGAGCTGATGGACGTAGGGGGCCCAAGGTGCTAGAATGGAGACCCGACTCCGGAAAGCGCAGTTGGTCGACCCCCCACTCGGTGCACTGACGATATCAAACGTGTCGTAGGGAGGCGCTGGCTATAGGCGGCTCAGGATCGTTGTGTTTAGGAGTTCCTAAAAAGGCCTATTACCAGCAGTCACTTATAATAATGATGATGACCTTAAAAAATCAAAAATTGCACGGGAAGTGTATAATCAACCATCGAGCAAGTGAAACGCGTGGAGGCGGCGCCAAGTCGTAGAGGATATTTTTACTTGTGACGTGAATTGAATGCAATGTTCCGCGTTGATTGAACGGCCGTAGAAGCGATTTTAGTTCTGCGCCACGGAGGACGCAAAAATCACAAAAATATACGTTTAGAACCCAACCAAGCAAACCAAAGTTGTTATTCATGAGCTTCTAGCAGTAGCATCCCAAGCCGAAATAATCAGAAGCGTGTTCAGTGGCCGCGCATATCCGCTCCAAGGTCTATGGCGCTTGCCAGCCGATGACGTCGTTTCCACAGCTGTTAACACAACGACCGATACTCTGTCCCCAGTTGTATTTACGTGCGGTTTTAAGTGTTTCGTACTTGGATTGATGTACCTGAACAAAAATAACAATACGGAAATACAAGCAATTAGGTAGATATAAATAAACATCCACGAGACAACGTTAACAGGAACGAGAGAACAGGAACAGGTCAGCGGAACAAAATAAATGTTTTGAGCAACTAGAAATATGAAGGTCTTGTAAAATCCGTGCTTTTACAAGATTTGTGCTATTAATAACATTTCTTAGGTTGAATAAACACAACGACAAAATCGCGGACGGGCAGTGTTCCTTTATGTTTGGTACCTGCCTAATTACTTAGTAGGTACTAAAAAATTTTAGCAATATTTTAGGGTGTCTTCTAAAACTCACGCGATGGATACGTGTCTGCTGTATAACGAACGCGACACTAAAGCCACACACGCGCACACTAGCAAACTGTAGATATAAGAACATCGGGGAATAAGAATTAAGTATTGCGAGCATTCTGAATCTTCTCTGAACTTCCGCTGGAATTTGATTGTTCCACGCAGTCTATGTTGAAGAAGCGCAGTCTGGAGGACTTCAGTGCACAGGTGCGTACCGCCGCACCTGCTTTATGCTCCAAAACAACTACGCTATGATTGAACGACAATTGAAATACTCGTAGTTCGCGTTCGCAACAGTCGTATCGGAACGCTAGATAGCTTAAACTTCTTTGACTGTAGGATGGTAACTAGCCCACACAACCGAAGTCTCCCATCAGCCAGATCTGTAGAAAATGACTTAGTCGGCGAAGCGATCAAATCCAGGACCTTTTTTATTGTAATTCCACTGCGTCACGGGCCACGGCCGTCAAAACATATCGCTGCATAGCCACATGACTACAGGGTTCGAGCTTTGTGCACAGTTTACTGGTCGATTCCCTCCAGTACTCAACGCGCATGCGCATTTTACCTCCACCCCCTGAAGTGGCCACACACTACCCCCGAGGTAACGCGGTCACGTCATTTCATCGAGTCACAAAACACCTCATTTGCAAGACTAAGACAAAGGAAGAGATTAAAAAGCCAGCATCAATTGTTTAAAGTTTTATTTCACAGTAATTATAAGTAATAAGTTCCCTATTGTCAGATTTGTACTGAATACAAACTGGTCAAGTTGGAAATCTATTCAATTTACTACAACTATGAAGTTACTAATTTTATCATTAAGTTTTGAGGGCTCTACACATATTCAACCATATCGTCTAAATCTGCCTTCAGAGTCCTAAAAGAATTTTTTTTTTAATTGAGACAATTTGATTGATTCAAATATTTCAAATGTTTGAATGTGTGCAGCACCCATAATGAATCAAAAAACTACCACTGAAAAACTTTTAAACGTCACTATTACTTTAATTTACTTTATTACAATCAGTCACAAAATATTACAAAACCTAACACTTACAATCACTGCCCAATCGTCAAGTATTTACAGTTACAAATATTTACACCTTACATTAAATAATACAGTGTTACAGTCAAACACAACGCACTGCTTCCTATACTAAAACGGATAGAAAACACTCGTTCACACATTAGCTAGATTAAATAAAACCTTTTCATTGCATTCCTATAAGAACTATACCATGCGCTGTAGCATGGTGCGGGGACAGTTTCACTAACGTTTTATTTCATAAAGTTACCTCATTCATAATATGATGCTGCAATAATTTTATTTATATTTATTTTTATTAATATCGGTACATATATTTAAGTTCTTGAAATAAAATTAAGTTTTATTGTTTAGAAAAAAAAATTAATAATAACTGTAGTAACTTAAATTTAACCCAGCCAGAATATTCTAGTCTACAAATTAAGTCAAATTCCATCAAAAGAAAAAATTTCGGTGTTATGCGTAACGCCATAGACGTTATTGATGAGAAGTATTGATACGATCGATAGTCAACTTTTTTATAACTGTCACCCGCACCATACTATACAGCACATAGATTAGACATGCCAACTTTATAAGTGAAGTTTCAGTTCACTAACATTGGAGATTGGTTGGTATGTCTGTAAATGCTTTAGAAAGGTAAAGTATGAAAAATTAACTTAATTTGTGAGATTTTTTCTTGCAGTTACTTGTCAGTCTAAAACCCACACACACAAACACTACAGTTAGGGGTGCCATCTGTCCAGGTTTCCCTGGATTTGTCCTAGTTTAGAGGACATCTGGGAACACCCAGGGGTTTTTGTAGACCAGGTTTAAGTTTTAAGTCTTTGGCTGCCTGCAGCACTTATGTTTAATTTAAAGGTGATTTATGTTTAACTGTTTATAAAAAACCTGTTTACACTATGTTTCTGATCTCATAAATCCAGGGTTTTAACGAGTCTTGTGCTGGTTTTGAAAATTTAGAGGTGGCAACCCTAACAACAATAGCCAAGATAGAAAAATACAAAGACAATTTTGAAACATCAATTAAGAATTTTAAAAATGATCTTTATGTTAGATTGTGTGTGAAGGCCTTAAACCATTAATTTACAGAGCAAGCCAACTACCCTCTTACACAAGACGCAAACATAACAAGCCTATTCCACAAACTTGATGCTCACAAAAAATAATTATTATGAGTCAGCATCTTAATGAAAATCCTATAGGAATGTCCCATTAACATTTTGAGCTTTCTTCATACTCTTGAACTCAACTGACATTCGAAACATCACCCGAACCTTCAAATCACTTGATCTATATTAAGGTTTAATCCAAGTGTGTTGAGTAGAATGTCTTGACCCTGAACACTGCAGGTACAAAATCACCACAATATTTAAGAAGTACTCAAATATTAAGTGGCAGCATCCAAGGCTCGCATTTACCCGAACTGCTAATGAGGTACCCAATAGATTTGAAAAGGAAACTAATTAGGTAAAGTGTCCATAAGTATTTCTTTAACGCCTGAACTGAGTCTATCGGGGAACTTAATGTCAAAGGCCACAAGCAAGTCACCCTTCCGCGTAGGTTCCTTGGGGAATGGCAGGCCGTAGCCTGGGAACCTCTTCACTGTGTAGGGCTTTACAACTTCTCCCTGAAGGTTCACTGTTAGTTTTTCATTGGTCATGGTTGGTACTTCAATGATGGTGCCGCAGAGAGCCTGCAACAAAAGAAAATTGAATTTAGCAACTTGATAATAATCTCCATCTTATTGTTACACACTCCTTTGGGTGTCAACATGACATCATGTAGACACCCATGTCTTTGTTGGCAGGGTGGTAACTAACCATGGCCATAACCTCCCATCAGCCAAGATACAATATTATTAGTGGTGCTTTCTAAATAAACATAAATTAGATAGCAGTAATAGGGTTGGTGAAGGCATGTAAGAGAATCTTCTGTTAATTAATGGGATTTTAATGAAGCTACAAAATGACTTAACAATTAATGATTAATTCATTAACTAGCATAATTAATATTTAATGATATTTAAATCATTTTATCTGGGATCTACCACATAAAAATTGATTCATTTCAATTTATCATAATTCCAAGTTTTTTTAAAAATTAGACTGATATTAGGTGGCAATGACCAAGAGGTCCCTGACCTTAAGGGTCTGAAAATAAACAAAATAGGTTTATTTAAACTAGGCTTTGTTTACAAGAATTTATTTGCTTGCCTCTATGATTTGTTTTATTTATGGTAAACCAAATAATAAAACTTGTTATTGTACTTATAATATTTTAGTGAGAAGTCACAGTAGCATGTAGTAGCAAGTAATAAAATGTAATCAATCAATTAGCTGTTAGCAGAAGGTTCTAGATTGTTTAGTACAGACAATGTTTATGTTATTAGCATGCATGCCTGATAACATTGACTCATCATATTCAAGAGGCGATAAACTGTGAATCAACTGACATTTCCATGGTAATTACCCTACACTGAATAATTGAATATAAAAAACCCTGCTCATTTTCCCCACCAATTATTGGAAGTCCAAGAGGAATTGTTTTTATATCAGTAATTAAAGAACTATGTATTATATTTATCTGGAAAAAGGTCTAATTTTTTATATTTATGAAAAGTAGTGATATGGCAACCCTATCATGAGATCATTGACCTAATTTTGATATAGGTCTAAGTCTAACACAACCAAATGTTTTGGTCGAAATTATGAGTAAAAACTGGAGAAGATATAATAACAAATAAACACATACCTGTTTCAGTGATATTTTGGCTGTGTATCTGATGTCTGAGCCTTCTCTCTTGAACAGCGGGTTAGGCTTATCCCTGATGATGAAGACAATGTCCGCGGGGATCTTATTCCTGCCCTGGTCACCTTCCTTCTGGAACGTGATCTTAGTGCCGGCCTTCCAGCCAGGCTTGACGTGGATGGTGAGGACCTTGTCTTCCTTCTTGGAGGTACCGTCCGGTTGGATGACGCGGCGAGAGATCTTCATCTTTTTGACGCAGCCGCGCGCGATGTCCTCGATGGAGACGTAGAGATCGTGCTCTATGGGCGGGTCTTGAGTCTTCTCCTTTCTGTTCGGCGATCCGTGGAAGTTAAAGCTGTGACTCCTGAAGGCGCCGCCCGGGCCGCCCGGCCGAGCCTGGCCCATCCCCATGTTGGCAAAGGGGTCCATATCGACGTCCATGTCTCGGTCGAAGAACATGGTGGTGCCCCCGGAGCCGCCGTTCAGATCGAAGAACGCTTGGAAGGGGCTCGCGGAACCGAAGAACTGCGCGAACGTCGCCCTAGGGTCCCCGTGGTACGTGTAGGAGAACGACTGTCCGCCGCCAGGCCCGTTGTGACCTCCCATTCCTCCCTTCAGACCTTCCTCTCCATGCGTATCGTAAATCTCTCGCTTCTTCTTGTCCGAAAGCACTTCGTAAGCTTCCGCCACCTCCTTGAACCGTTCCTCGGCGCCGGCTGCTTTATTCTTATCCGGGTGGTATTTCAGTGCCAATTTCCTGTACGCTTTTTTTATCTCGTCGTCCGTCGCGCCTTTCGAGATACCTAATATTTTATAATAATCCTTTCCCATTTTCATATATTTACCTGAAACAATGAGGAAATAATCCTTTAGTCTCCGTTGACACCTTTTTTGGAGATGCAGAAGTTCACGCAATCCTACACGTCTTGACGTTCGAAAATTAGTTTTCTTCGCGAATTTATAACACGACTACACTAAATAATTAAATCTCTATAAATTAAATACTTTAGAAATACTTACAAGAACAGTTCTTTATGAAAATCCACTAAAACTAGATGAAAGTTCAAAAATATCCACAATTTCCACTCACAACACAACTCACAAGTTCACACTATCTACTTCAAAAATGAATGAAACGAAGCGCTGTTGTCGCGGCAAAATATATACATTAAAACGTCTAGAACATTCTAGGGCCTTCACTCGATGCGCAAGAGAGACGTAACACAAATAACACTGATCGAAAGCTTGCGGTAGAAAGAGATAAATATAATTCCTGCTGTTCATTCGCGACTGTGCATTGAACGTAGACTTGACGTCGCTTCAGCGAACAGTGTGTTTTCAATGTCCATCATTTGTTTGTGGCGCAGTCAGCGCGAATGGGGAGCAAGTTTAATAATACGAGCCAATCACAATGCAGCGACTATAAAAAAAGTTCCAGAAACAAATTAATGAAGATAAGACTTGTTTGATAAATCCGCAACGAAAACCGACGAATTTACACATGCGACGCATTTACATGAAGAAAGGGAGGCAAGGGAAATAATAATGATCCGTTGTATGCCATAGTACAAGTCAACCTAATTTATTACTACTCTTCATAAAATTACGATAGGAAATTGAATACAAACAAGCACATGCACCTATTTATCTAAAATGCAGTAAAAAGTAGTTTTACCAACATAAAAAAGGGACTGGAAAATTCGATTTGAAATTCAAATTAATTTAAAATCACGCGGTTTCCAACCTTAAAATGAACATTTGTATGTTTATCTTTCAATATAGGTAAATTATGTAATTAATAATTATATTAGGTTTACAATTAGCAGACCTTTTCTATCCTTGAAGGTTAAAGCGTTATAAGGTGCCTACATATTCTAAGCTTCTGAAGCCGACACGTGAGCGCGATAATACGCGATGTGGGTCAACACATATGCCGCAAGATCACGTGTATAGCTTTAGATAAAAGAAAACTGGTTATAGAAAAGATAAAATGTCATAGATATGGTACCTGGTACCTACACCAGGTTCATTTTACTTAGGCTTTGAACATAAATCTTTAAATGGATTAATAGTACCTACATTGGTGGCACGTAAGTACTGACTATTAGATATTATTATACGCGGGTGAAACCGGGGCTTCCTCTAGTACCTAGTCTATTATCTAAGATGAAGGGAATTTCACGGCCTCAGCGGCGCAGTGGATATAAGACGAAGGTCCTAGAATCGATTCCCACCGGGGAAAATTGAGATTTTCTTAATTGGTCTTGGTTTGGCTTTGGCCGTACCTGGTGACCACCCTATCGGCAAAGACGTCGCCAAACAATTCAGCGTTCTATTACGATGTCGTGTAGAAACCGAAAGGGATGTGGATTTCATTCTACTCCTATCAAGCCCCCTTTCATCTTAGATTGCATCATCACTTACCATCAGGTGTGATTGCAGTCCAGCGCTAACTTGTCATAAACAATAAAAAATTTTAATTCAAGCCGTCAACAAGTCGATAGATCTAGATACTTACCTAGCTACTTTAAAACAGTAGGCAATACCTTCTAAAAACAATAATTATTTATTCTATAGTTTATAATTGAAGAATGTTTTTAAGGTACATAATAAGCAAATTATTATAACTTCTAATTAGTAATATCATAAATATTATACCTACTGATATAGGTAGGTACATAACCGCGTAATGCAATCCGTTCGAATTTTCTAGATCTAAGCCACAATCTGATCTTATCTATCCATTTCCTTTCTAGAAAAATAAGCAAACCGTTTACCTATATGTAAGTACAAAAGACTAGACTGTAGTCTGGTCACTAGAGTAAAAAAGGAGAAAGTGCATTTTTTATTGAGCCAAATGTATACTTTTTATTTAGCAGACGCCGGCGACTTCGCTCGCGGGCCAAATAGTGTTGTATAACCTTACAAGAACTTTTTCATTCTTTTTTCAAGCATTTCATTCTTCCATGTTTTAATAACAACAAGCACCTCTTTGATCGCCTCGTTGGTCTAGTGGTTACTGGTTAGCCTATGTCTGGGTTGTGGTATAATTCTAAGATTTTTCATCTTTTAAGAAATTTATAGTACAATTCTAAGCCGGAGTCGGGGGCTTAGAATTAAATGTGAGCGTAAATGAAATAAACATTACCGTCCTAAGCCCGCCAAGCCGCATTGGGGTCGTGGGTCTACGGTTCCTATCCCTTTTCCTAAAAGCAGGGAGGTGGTAAAGAAACTATGTTATAAGAAATAAGGCAGTTCAGTTCACCGGCTTTAAAAATATTTTAAATTAAACCAGGAGTAATATTACTATCTATTGCTATCATGGGCGAAAGTATAAACTTGTAAGTTTGTTGACCTACGATAAATATGATAATGTCTCAACAGATATTTTTTAAGCTTATGCTTCGTTTTATTCTAGAAGGTACTAGATTAAAAGCAAATAACTTATCTTTAGCATTTAAACTTGAAACTGAAAAGGTTTTGACCAAATGCCCACAGGTACCTCTTTTCAGAACAACTAAACCGATAGTTATTAATAACATTTTTGTTGGATCTGATATAAAATATTAATAGCATCTCTTCGCAGTTTGTTGTTTGAATTATTAAAAAATTTAAGACATGATTTTTTTCCGTCTTTTCTTACTGGTGCACTGAAAAAATTTGTCATTTCTCCGAGGCTTTCAGATGTCAATGTCATGTCATCTATCACCGCCATATTTTAAGTTTGTAATCTATAGCTCACAGGCAATTATCGAATTATCTGTGGTGGTTAAAAAAGTTAAATGAAAATAAAAATATTTTGTTTGCGAAATGAACTTCGTTAAATTGTATTTGAACTATTATTAAAGCGATATAGGAAAGGACAGTTAACTTTAGTAAATAAAACAACTTTTGATGTCTAACATCATTTATTCATCGTATTAGCCGGAGGAACAGGGCGTGCCGACAACCCTTATAATCGATATCGTAGTACTTTTCGTAGAAATCTTGTATCAGCTCTTCCACCTGCGGAATAGACATGGCCAGTGATTTATTGCAAGTAAATTGTGATATATGCAACGATGTGACCCACGAACCTTACATAGAGTGCTGTGAATGCGATGTGAATATATGCAGTGGTTGTTTTTCATCGGGCAAAGAAAAAGGCACCCACAAAAATGATCATAAATATGCAATAAGGAGAAACGATTTGCCGCTGTTCGAGAGCTGTAACTGGTCAGCTAAAGAGGAATGTAAATTACTGTCGTCCCTCTCTACGTACGGTTATGGTAATTGGGAGGAAATATCAAAGAGTGTTCACACAAGAACAAAACTAGAGTGTCAGGAACACTATAAGAAGTATTACATAGAAAAAGTTCAATATGACGAGCTCAAATTGTTGCCAGAGACTGAACAATCACTTTTCCCTAAGCCTTTAACACCTTATTTGTATAATACAGAGTTGAGTACTAACCCACCGAGGAATAACCAATCAGACCAACTGTTAGCAGGTTACAATGCATACAGATCAGAATTTGAACTAAGTTACGACCACAATGCAGAGAACATATTTAACTTGGAAGACAGCTATTCAGAAGATGACGATGACGATGATGAATGTATGGATGCTTTAAAAGTCAGTTTAGTCAACGCTTTAAACACCAGGCTGAGAGAAAGGCAGCGTCGCTACAAAATTATACAAAACCATGGTCTTATAATGCCAAATAAACTATTGTCATGGCTTAAAATGTTTGATGTGACTTTACTGAGGATGAAATCTGAAAAACTGCTATCGTTCATGCAATTCATGACAGGAATGCAGTTTGATGCCTTCATGGAATCTTTGAATTTGGAAGAGGAACTGTTCAGCAAGATCGTAAGGCTGAGTGAATATCGCAAGAATGGGATAAAGACATTATATTCTGCCAAGCTGTTTATGCAACTAAAGCAGCACAATGAATTAGCTTGTAAAGAGCAGAGGTTTGCCACTGTCATCATGCACAAGAAGTTTGACAGTCAGTCACCAGTTAAATCAAAGTTTTGGTTCGGAAATATGATCAAGAGAAACAGAAGAAAAACATTGATACCATTAGACATAATGGATTTACCAGGCTTCCACCTGTTATCGGAGAGTGAAAAGTCCCTGTGTTCTGTAGTGAGGTTGATACCTCAAAATTACCTCGAAATCAAGAAATTGTTAGTGGCTGAGAACAATAAGATTGGGTTCTTGCGTCTGCTTGATGCAAGACGCATAATTAAAATTGATGTGAACAAAACTAGGAAGATTTATGATTATCTTTTGGCTGAAGGATTCATTTCAAAACCATAAAAAAACATTGCTTGTAACAAGTGATTTTCATTTAATTTTCACCAAATAAAAATATAAAATTGTATAAAATATATTCAACAAAATCTATTCTAGTTAAAATTTTAGTAAAAATGTTATTAGTTAATTGTAATATTTACTGAAAGTGTCACAAACTTTGCTTTGGTATTTTTTTTACATTATTAGAATATTTGAAATCTCTCTACAACCTATTCAAAGACCTTGACCTGCTGTAGCTCCATTATAGAACAAGTGTCCAAAGCTGCCCTAGCAGGATTCTACCAATTTGGTTGGGCAGAGAAAATAATATAAACAGAAGGCGAGCGTTGAGCATTTTTGGGCTATTAGACAAAAATCACAATAGATTTAGTTGGAGCTTAAAATTTCTAAGTTTCATCAAATTTGGTTTAGTAGAATTTAAAAATAAGAAAGTAAAAATATCATATAACTTACTTTGAAGCCAAACTTCTGGTAGAGGAATATAGCGGGGTTGGTGGGCGAACAGTGCAGGGTCACATCTTTGTCAGAGCACGTCTGCAACAACTCACAATATGAAATATATTACAAAATACCTGCAATTTAAATAAATTGTATTATATGACAAATTTCAATCCTTACTAATATTATAAAGGCCATAGTTTCAATGTATGGGTCACACAAAAAGTACTGAATGGATTTTGATGAGACTTCACAATAATATAGTTTATATATCAAAATAACACATAAACCACTTTTTATCCAGAAATTCCCACGGGAAAGAGATCTACACGGGTGAAACCTTGGGCGTCCTGTAGATTAAGATTACTACAGTTACTGCTTTGAACACAAACAAGCCTGTGCGTGCAACTTATCAAACCGATATTAAACCGTCTTCCCAAAATAGAATATCTATACTGCACCTGCAACAAATGGTAGAGCATGAACGAGGCGATCTTGGCTCTGCGCCACTCGGGGCGCGTGAGTATGAAGGAGATGTACGCCTCGCTGTGACCACTGTCCGGCACGAGGAACGCGCACGCCACCACCACGCGCCGGTACGTCACCACGCAGCTGAACTCCGGGTACTCTAGCGCTTCTGTCACTGGGGGATACATAATTTATTATCAGCATATTTGCCGTGTCGGAGGTCCTGGGTTCGATTCGAGGTGTGGCTGGTTGGTAGCTGTGACTAGTTACCACCCTGCCGATGTCGTATTACTGACGGAGTGGATTTCATTCGATTCCAAAGTTAGCCCGCGTCCATCTTAGATTTTATCATCACTTACCCTCAGATATGATTGCAGTCAAGGACATCATTCTCGCCGCTATAGTCAATTTAAATTACCAATAAAGATTCATGTTTAGAAAATGTTGTTTTATTAATGTTCTTAGGTAATGAAAAATTGTACTGACGCTGCTACACCAAACAATAGATGGCGTTGGTATGTAATTTATATTTAAATGTAATTTCCAAAATAAAATTATTATTATAAAAACAAAAAACCCAACTGCTTAGAAGTTATAAACTAAAAAGAGAAAAACAAGGATCACTATATCTATATAAAATTCTAAATACTTTATGGTGCTGCAGGTGTGGACAAAATAGTTTACTACCTGGGAAAGAAAGACCTACCAAAACTATGTTTGTCCCCGCCTGCAGCACCATAAAGTATTTAGAATTTTATATAGATATAGTGATCCTTGTTTTTCTCTTTTTAGTTCATAACTTCTAAGCAGTTGGGTTTTTTGTTTTTATAATAATAATTTTATTTGAGACTTTTTAGTTTTAATTTGTGGTATAGAAATGAGACGGTACACTTGGTACACTTTTTGTCATTTTTTGTTAAAACAGAAATATGAACATGATATGATATTTATATTTTTGAAATGGTCTTTTTACGACCTTTCATTTGATACCCATATTGCTAAGATAAAAGAAAAAAATGCACACGTCCCCCCCTTTTTCCCCCATTTACAGCCGCCATTTTGAAAATTCATATAGCCTATGTCACTGCTACAATTTAGCCAAATTCAACGACACCTCACATGTCAAAATCCGTTCAGCCGTTTAGGCTGTAGCGCGTGCCGAAGAAATGGACATACATACATACATACATACATACGCTCGAAAAACATAACCCTCCTTCTGACGCAGTCGGGTAAAAAGAAAGTTTTAGGTACAGTAGTTTTTGTTCTGATGACCCTGACCACAGGAGGCAGGAGATTCCTATACCGATACTACAGTATACATGGCGTACTTGGCGCATACACCCATACATAGTCGATATGCCATGGACAAGTACCAAACGTTTTGGTTATTCGTTCCTGTTCCAACATGTGAAACTATGGAATGCCCTTCTAGCTCTCGTTTTCCCTACCACCTACAAAGTGGGTATCTTCAGGTGCAGAGTGAAGGTATCTTCTAGGCATCCGCGTTCCCCCGTAGGCTACATCTTCGCTCACCGTCAGGCGTGATACTAGCCAAGCTCTAGCCTATACAGTATAAAAAAAAAAGTTAAGTTAAAAAAAAATAGTCTATGAGCGTACAGTCGATGCCGGGCCAGAAGAACTGCGCGCACAAGTTGTTAACAGCGGCGATGTGCTGCGGTCGCACGTACGAGAAGTCGATGGTGCCGCGCGCGGGGGGCTCGTAGTCCTTTATATGTCTGGGGAATAACAAAATGCATTTACATTCCGTTACTCGACGCATTTTAAACTGAGTCGTCGGGCTATAAATGATAATGGCAGTAGAAATGTATTAGATAGGCCTTTTTAGGGACTTCCAAACACAACGATCCTGAGCCGCATATGCCCAGCGGCTCCCTGCGACCCGTTTAATGTCATCAGTCCACCTGGTGGGGGGTCCGAACACTGCGCTTTCCGGTGCGGAGTCGCCATTCTAGCACCTTTGGCCCCCAACGTACATCAGATGTTCGTACCACGTGTCCCGCCCATTGCCACTTCAGTTCTGCAACTCGCTGAGTTATGTCGTTTACTTTGGTTCTTCTGCGGATCTCCTCATTTCTGATTCGATCACGCAGAAATACTGAGCATTGCTCTTTGCCCGCTGATTGTCTCTGAGCCTTCTTATGAAGCCCGCAGTTAGCGATCATGTCTCAGATCCGTATGTCATCACTGGCAACACGCACTGTTCAAAGACTGTGGTCTTCAGGCACTGAGCGAAATGATGACACGCACTTTCCCAAACGCTGCCCAGACGAGTTGGATTCGGCGGTTCACCTCTTTCTCGAAATTTGACCATATGACCATTGGCCTCGTAGTCTCATCCTGTATGTGGACTGACCAGGAGGCGTTTTCATACAGGCTTGGATGTGCCGGTAGTCGATTCGGCACCTCTGCAATGACCTTAACACAGCCCAGGTTTCCATCGAATCAAAGGCTTTCTCATGGTCCACAAACGCCAAGAAAAGTGGCCGGTTATACTCTTCGGTCTTTTGTATAACCTGCCGCAGCGTATGGATGTGCTCTATGGTATTATAGCCTTGTCGGAAACTGGCTTGTTCGGGAGGCTGGAAGTCGTCAAACCTACGAGCGAGACGATTCGTGATGACTCTGGAGAACAACTTGTAGACATGACTCAGCAGCGAGATTGGTCTGTAATTCTTCAGCAAGGCATTGTCACTCTTTTTGAAGAACAGAACCACCACACTCTTGTGCCACGCCTCATCAGGTGTCTTGCCGTTTTCGATATACTTCTCAATAATTATTTTTCACATCAAGACGCCTCTCCGCGGGACTTGAGTGCCTAGTGTGAGCTTTCACCAAAACAAATCGAAAACTTCGCATTCGTGTAAAGTCAAATTTTATACGAAATTGAAGCAGCGCCCCTGGCAGTATCGAGAGAAAACTCAAATGGGCGAGTGTCAGTGTCATATAAAATTTACGTTTACCGTTCTCGATATCGACGCGGTAAAATCTTACACTAGCCACACTGTAAGTGAGATTGAGACAAACATATGATTTATGACCCGACTACTCAGTTTAAAATGCGATTGTAGATTGCGTTACCGCTCGAAAATTTCAATTGGCATTCTTTTTACGGAGCGACTCGGTAAAATAATCTCACCTGTTAGTCTTTCTGAGCAACTCGTCCATGACTTGCAACCAGATGGGTGTAGAGGTGCCGTCCCTTCGGATGTAGGGCTTCAGCGTGGCGCCCGAGTACGCCGAGCGGAAGGTCGTGGGTTCGATGTGCGACAGCACCAGCGTGCCGTAGTTCGTGCTGGCTATCGTGCCGCATAGATTATCTATTAGGTACTGGAACATTAAGAAAAAGTGTAAATAAATATTTATAGATTATACTAGATCAGCCTATTAATACCTACTATATCGCAATCGCCTACAGGACCAAGGGCAGTTTTAGACCGTTGGTGTAACACCACCAATTTCCCGACTCCGGGCTTGTAACACCACCAATTTCCCGACTCCGGGCTTGGAATATTTCAAGTATTAACGATCACTATCAGATGTTGATGATAATGACATGGTGTAACACCACCAATTTCCCGACTCCGGGCTTGGAATATATTGAAGTTTCATAGAATGAAATATTCAGAATTATACCGAGCTCCCAGCCACATGGTGTAACACCACCAATTTCCCGACTCCGGGCTTGGAATATATTGAAGTTTCATAGAATGAAATATTCAGAATATACCGAGCCCCGAGCCACGATTCGAACTCGGGAGCTCGTGATCCAAGCTACGTAGGCCAACCACTGGACCAACGAGGCAGATAGCAATAGAGTATTTAGATCTTCTTTATTTACGTATCTAATTTTCCTACAAATTTTACAGATGAGCTGGAACATCCAAGTAAGCCCAAGATGCGATATAAGAGCAATCGAATATATCGCTATTTCTTTCTTTGTGTTGGAGCGAGTTATATTCTCGATTTCTCTCTGTCTCTTGGATCGCATTTTAGGTCTACAGAGCCGTATTAAAATAAGTAGATAAAAATATGGAACTAAATTATTAAAAAGCAAGCACTACTAACAGATCTCTGGAAGCGGTCCAGCACTCGCTCCGCGTTCATGACGACTCGCGGGTCTTCCGTCACGTAGCCGCCCAGGATCTTCACTGTCCTGAAATTAAATTCAAACTTAAGGAGGCTCTAACGAAACTTAAAGAACCTTCGGCCAACTGCGAGTCAGAGTCGCGCACTGAAGGTTCTGTTAAATTTAAGGTTTTTGGAACTTTTTCTCTATTTGTGCTATAAAACATTGCTTCATGATCTCAAGATTTAAGGTCGAGTGGTTTTGCTAATGTCAAAAATTTGCGGCATAAACGGCTGCATCTTTTTGCGTTTTTTTGGGCGTTTGCGTTGGCTTAGAAGTTTGATTTTTTCACAGCTCCAAAGGACACTAGACCTGAGTATTTGGTATAAATTTCAGCTTGGTACCTCCAAGCTTTCCTTAGAAACAGGGTCTTAACAGACAACCAAGTGGCCCTATAAAGGTTCCGTTATATCTTTTCGAGGTGCGAAACGCTAATAACATACACATATCTTCGATTGACGTTTTTGGTGCCGTGACCAGGATAATCACCAAGTTTAGACTATTGTCGACCTAAATGTATTACTTACTTGTCCAAATCAAAGACAGGCAAATGATGGTGTCGTTTCAGTCTTCTCAAAGCCAATTTGGCTTTCAGCCGATACAAGTAGGCTTTTTTATTTGGATCCTTCACTCTTGGTATCAGATTCTCCACATTTTTCAAAAGCTGTATTTCCTCGTACGGCGTCATTTCGACTAATTTCGGTTTCTCCTTTTGTTCTTCCTTTTCGATCCAAGGCATATCAGTGGAGTTTGGTAGTGTGGAGAACAGGGATTCAGTGGGGAAGGATGGTTTTTCATCAGGTTTCTTGGATCTTTGGTCAGCTTTCTTCAGCTCTGCTGGCTTTTCGTCTTCCGATTGCGGCTCGGCAGGCGTGTGGGAGCCGAACGATTCGCAGTTTGATAAAGTACTCGATGTATCACTCTGCAAACAAAAAGAAAGGTTTTTACTTATCATCCACTTGGTCTGTTAGATGGAGGATTTCAATGATCTAAGTTTTTCGTCTAAATGAATCGGTTAGCAGAATACTCGACATATATTTTTTTATATTCATTGCAAGTTAGACTGCATCATATTTGATGGTTATATGATTTTGCATTTTAGGATGGAAGCGGGCTAACTTGTTAGGACTATGATCAAATCCTCTTTCTACACGACATTGTACCGGAATCGCTTGGCAGTAGGGTGGTAATGGTAACCAGCCATGCCAATGTCTGAAAAGTCTTGCCTAATTTCTTCTTAGAAAAAGGTAACATGGTGTGAATGACGTCACCCTTCTCTTACTGGCTGCAGCATAGAAGCAGGACCGCAGCGGGCGCGAAGGAGAAGCCGCAGGAGATGCTCACCACGCCGGTGTATTTGTCGCGCGCCGTCACGTACATCAGCGAGCCGTCCAGCACCAGCGCCTCCTCCCACTCCTTACCGCTGAGCTAAGTGGGCGTGGCATGCCTGTAAGTGACGTCACTGTTCTCTCACCGGCTGCAGCATAGAAGCGAGGGCCGCAGCCGGCGCGAAGGTGAAGCCGCGGAAGATGCTCTCCAGGTCGGTGTAGTTGTCGCGCGTCGTCACGTACACCAGCGAGCCGTCCAGCGCCTTCTCCCACTCCTTGCCGCTCAGCCGAGTGCGCGTGGCATGCCTGTAAGTGACGTCACTGTTCTCTCACCGGCTGCAGCATAGAAGCGGGGGCCGCAGCCGGCGCGAAGGTGAAGCCGCGGAAGATGCTCTCCACGTCGGTGTAGTTGTCGCGCGCCGTCACGTACACCAGCGAGCCGTCCAGCGCATCTTCCCACTCCTTGCCGCTCAGCTGAGTGCGCGTGGCATGCCTGTAAGTGACGTCACTGTTCTCTCACCGGCTGCAGCATAGAAGCGGGGGCCGCAGTCGGCGCGAAGGTGAAGCCGCGGAAGATGCTCTCCACGTCGGTGTAGTTGTCGCGTGCCGTCACGTACACCAGCGAGCCGTCCAGCGCCAGCACCTCCTCCCACTCCTTGCCGCTCAGCTGAGTGCGCGTGGCATGCCTGTAAGTGACGTCACTGTTCTCTCACCGGCTGCAGCATAGAAGCGGGGGCCGCAGTCGGCGCGAAGGTGAAGCCGCGGAAGATGCTCTCCACGTCGGTGTAGTTGTCGCGTGCCGTCACGTACACCAGCGAGCCGTCCAGCGCCAGCACCTCCTCCCACTCCTTGCCGCTCAGCTGAGTGCGCGTGGCATGCCTGGACACCAGACAAAAATAAATGGTCCCTGGACCCCCAGTCGCAATGAAGTCTAATTACACTATCATCGGTCTAGCCCTCGGCCGGCTTCACTTAGGTTCTCCAGTTGAACCGAATGTTTAGGCGTTTTACCACTATTTGAAATCGGCTTATCTCGTCAAGGAAGTGGCAGCTGAATGTCATTTTCACGTACATTTCAGTCATACTTGATTCTTGAATGCTCAATGCATTGCACAGTGCAGAAACATTTGCAGATAGCACGACGTGAACATGTTGGGAGGTCGATGGAAACTTATGCAGGATGAATACAGAAGAGGTGAGAACATGGAACCCTGGGCTGACCACTATAGCCTATGAGCAGTGGCGGATTTACCAGCAGGCTGAGTAGGCTGGAGCCTAGGGCGGCGAATTTTAAGGGGCGGCAAATTTATTTCATAAATTTATTATTTCGGTTTACAAATTTAAAAAAAATTATTATACACACACATAATACGAATTTCGAAAATTGGAGAGAAATTAAAATATTTAACAAAAATCGAAATATTCTCATATACAGTGCTAATTAATAAATATTTCAACATCTCTGCATGAACAATTCCTAAACGCTTTACTAATTATACATTAATGATTATGAACTTTTAGAATATCGCGATTCGATATTATAATCGAAATTTAGTAATTTTTACATTTATATTCTTCACTGATAACTGCTATAATTTTTTCTCCGTGTACCCAATAATTATGAGATTTGCTTACCCAATTCAATCGATATAATATCGATGGTCTAACAAAAATACTGACTAAAATTGACTAATTTTTATTAAATAAAAAACTAGTTCAATATCTTATAGAGATCATATTAATCAAATAACTGATAGTTAAACGACTGTGACTTGACAATAAAAAAATACCCTCCACAAAATATGAAGTGAGACAATTTGCTCATTAGAAAATTGATACATTTTATCAGTTAATTATTTTATTTGCAGTAAGAAAAAGTTTGGAAAATTCAAATGAGCAGGCCTTAAGCGCTCACGTCGTACACGAATTATTTTAATTAAATGTTTACATCAGTATATTTGATAACTTTTTCGCAAAGCCAACTTTTTCAGAAAATGCCAATCGGAATGAATTAATTATAATAAGATAAAACAATACTCAGCTGCAATTTTTTATTCAACGGCTTCTCTCCAGTTAAACAAGTATATTAAAGAAAAAATTATTTTTTCGAAAGTTATCGTGTTTACTGTGAACACGATCATCCAAAATCCATACGATATGGCATTAAAATTTCTTCCTTTTAAATAAAAAATAATTAATCATAAATATAACTTAATATAATATAATTAAGCATAACTCATAACCGAAAAAATAATTTTTATAAGCTCAGCGATCATTTTTCTTTCCGATAAGTTGCTTTTTAAATAATATTCATGTACATCATATTTATTAGGTACGGTTTAATGTGAGAAAACATCGGATTTAGATTTTTAGGCAAGAGTAGAGCATACCTACTACGCGCTTCGCACTTAAGGCATGCAATTGCGTAGTCAAGTCAAGTTGCGTAGTAAAGTCAAGAAAAGCTAAACGCTTTAGCTCTCTTGTGCATGTGCGACGATATAATAAATAATTTTGCGAATTCAAAGTCTCGCAAAAAAGTATTGTAATGCTTTTATAATTTAACTTAAATCATAATGCTAACAAATAATAAAGAAAAGATATATTTATTGTATTGTTTTTAAACTGTGAGTGTAATAATAAATGTTAATCAACGTTCGCCAAATGTATTTTTTTACGTAAGCTTAATTCATATTTTGTAAGTATTGTATAGTTTTAAGACATACCTTACCTTACTTTAAAAGTGGTATACGATTGAGATATTTTTTCCTTAAAATAATGTTTTTTGATAATTCTTTGCTGTAAAAGTAATCAAGGATCTAACACGGTACCATAGTTCTCAATAATAATAACTATATGGGAAAAGTTGAAGTAACGAGGATGATGGGGCACAAATTATAAAGTTGGAATTTTATTGATAGAAAATGGATATGATTGTGGACTAACAAAATTTAGAGGCGGCAAAAATTAAATAGCCTACGGGCGGCAAATCTATAAATCCGCCACTGCCTATGAGGCTTAGATTCTGACATTCTAGGTTGCCGGGTTATGTCAAGGAATAATTTCCTGTTTTTTTTTGTTGTATTTTGCGTGTCACATACTCATGCCTCGGAAAGCCTTTTAAGCCGTTAACAAAT
The DNA here is from genome assembly GCA_034621355.1 of Mycalesis mineus. Classification (NCBI taxonomy): domain Eukaryota; kingdom Metazoa; phylum Arthropoda; class Insecta; order Lepidoptera; family Nymphalidae; genus Mycalesis; species Mycalesis mineus. The sequence continues at coordinate 1,011,951 of CM067881.1, forward strand.
TAACCATTACTACATCACAAACTCAACAACCCGCATTGAAGCAGCATGGTGGGTCTATGCTTCATCCCCTCTCCTACAAGGAGGGAAGCTTGGTCCTGTCGTGGACTGTTAATAGGCTGACAATGAATAAGTGAATACATACATTTTGTCAGGGTCGAACAACTCGTTGTCCTCAGGGGCCGCGGGGTCGTCGGTGTCCAAGCGGCGCCTCTTCTTGGCGGAGCCCTCGGGCGGCTTCAGAGGCACCTCTACCACGTCTGTTATGAGATCCTTGTAGCCTGGGGAGTTTAGACAGCTTAGTAAGCTGCTAGTCAGCGCTATTTTTACTAATTGGCTAACCACTAGAAGACCAATAAGGCCTACTTCTTGGTTAGAGTATTGAGATTGAGAATTGTTAGAGTTGGCGATGATAACACACCCGTGCCTCACAGAGCACGTTAAGCCGTCGGTACGGTAGTTTAAATGACTTACCCAATAAGCTAACTTTGGAGACGAACAGCCCTTTGTCCAGTGACAGCTGGTTGCGTGCGCGACCCTTTGGTCTATCGCGGGCCATCTCCTGATCTGAATCGATTTATATCTTAATAGTTTTATGCTGTACACGGTACAAAGTAAAAGGTATCAAAGAAACAAATAATAATAATTATTTATTATTTAACGATGCTACAAGACAATTCAATATATTGCAGCTAATATCTCATGCTGAACAATGAGTACTTATGTGAGCAGCAACAGCAGGTGAGAATGCATGCAGCAGTTTCCACCAGCCTGTCTCCCCGAGAGCTATGGACCCGGAGCGGAAGAACAGGTTGCTGTACACCGACAGGGCCCCCGCTATGGTGCCAATCCAGTTCTTCTTCTGTTTACTGAAAATTTACATGATATTAAAATCTAAGCAAAGGGGATAAACCTGTAAATGGTGTATGATGAGAAGACCAATTTAGAGTTATTTTTTTAATTAAGAAGAGACAAATAATTTAGTATTCTATGGATTCATTGTGCGGGTGCCAGGTCCATCATGTGGCAGAGAGCAAAATGCCAGTCTGAGACTGGCAACATGGACGTTGGCTTAAGAGTACTCTTTGTGATAGGTCAATGCTTGCCTACTCTGCTCAAATTATTCTCCCTGCCCATCCAAATTTGTTAAGATCCTGCTGTAGCAGCTTTGGACACTCATTCTAGAAAGGAGTTTTTTGCAGTTCTAGTTACGCCAAGGTTTTTGAATCTGGCTAGAGAGATTTTGCTAGTATACCACATAGCCATTTTTAGTTAGTTCATTAGCAAGGTCACAAACTGTTTTTATAATAACTGCTTTTATAATAACTAAAAAACTGCTTTTATAATAAGACTGTTAATAAAATAATGTTGTGTAATAAAAATATTTTATTATTGAAATGATTAAACAAAAATGTAACTTGACGACCTCCGTGGCACAGTGGTATGCACAGTGGATTTATAAGACGGAGGTCCTGTGTTCGATTCCCGGTGGGGCAGATTGAGATTTTTCTTAATTTGTCTTGGTCGGGCTGGTGGGAGGCTTTCCCTGTGCCTAGTTTCCACCCTACTGACAAAGATGTACTGCCAAGCAATTTAGCGTTCTGGTACAATGTTGTGTAGAAACCGAAAGGGGTGTGTCCCACTCCTAACAAGTTAGCCTGCTTCCATTTTAGACTGCATCATCACTTAACATCAGGTGTGATAGCAGTCAAGGGCCAACTTGTAGTTGATACATAAAAAAAAAATATTACCAGTTGGGTCCAAACAGCAGTGCCCAGTATCTGTCAATGAAGAAACAGATGTGTGTCTTGTAGTGGAAGAAGCCGTTGTTGCTGATGCCTTGCATGTGGATGCTCAGATGGTTCAGCGTCAGCAGCAGCACATTGACCCTGGAATATTTACAACAGGTAACAATTTATATTTTTGCATGACAAAGGCACCAATATGATTTTTTTTAATAACCACAAGTCTACCCTTGACTGCAATCAGTGGTAAATGATAATGCAAATACAATGGAATCAGGCCAATTTATAAGGAATAGGACAGTATCCACACACCTTCGGTTTTTACATGACATCCCGCCTAGCCCACCAATACACTTTAAAGCAGAAGGGTGATCAATGTTCCATTTCTCTGGAGGAGGCCTGGCTCTAAAGTAAGCTCTAAATGAGCTGATTGTGATGCTGACAAACAGTACTTCGTAGGGCAAGTACCCAAGCATTGTCTTCTGAACAGCATTGATGTGTTTCTGGATGGATTGTAGGCATGAGATTTATCACCTCCAGGCCTCGTGATCTTTGGTCCTGTATTGAGCTATGAAATAATAAGTTATCTTCCCTCCAAGTCTCTGTAGCAGTTTGGTTTGTCGAAGCTGGTGGCCTTGTAGCCTCATACCTCGGAGAGCATAAGACTGTCATTCAATGTTTTTAATTTTTATTTATAGTGGTTGCTGGTACAAAAAGCCGGCTAAAATGTGTATAGAAAAATATGATAGAACTAGCCCTTACCAAGGGAATCTATTGCGTTTAAACACTTCCTCCTTCGTCGGGGAGCAGTCTTCACAGGTGTAATCGAAGAACACATCGCAGGCGAAGTCCCCCGGAGTTCCCTCTCGCCGGAGGCAGTCCAAGTGAACGAAACATATACAAACCTCGCATATTAAGCCAGGCCTTTCTTGTTTGTTCTCGGGTTCATTACAATATTTACAAGTAGTAGTCATTTTTTAATTCAATAAGATAATATCAAATAATAGAATCTAATTTTACGTTTGTTTTGATACATTTTCCACAGAACTCTAAAACTTCTAAAAGTACTTTTATAGACACAGATCAAAGAATTTATTACTCCAAGAGAACCATAGATTCGAAATTCTTTATGGTACATGGACAGCAACGACTGTTAAAAACCAAGGAGGAATTAGAATTCAATGCAGTGGACCGTGACCTTGTCAATGTTAGAGTTTTACATGGGATTTTAGGCATAAAATAATGATTTGTCTAAGGAATTTAGGTCATTTCTGGTTCGAAAATATATATTCATTTCTACTACTTGTAATCATTGCTTGTGCTTAACCAATTGCGTATAATATTAATATTAAACCTGTAAAAAAATGGTTGCCTGCAAAATCAATTTACGGCAAGATAATAAAATCTAATAACATTTTATGATAGTCTCTCTATAGCCTGTTCCGCACTATCGTCTGCACTCTCGCCCACCAGGACTTGACAATAAGTTATGCGTTGTGCGGCCAGCTTTCGTTATTTATAAATGGTTATCACGTCAACAATAGAACCAAATACACGAGGTTTATCCTTAACCTTAATGGTGGGAGAGACGAAAGTGTAAGTTGCGCGCATTTTTCACCATATTCTTCGACTGCCAACTTTGTTTCCTTTCTGTGCATTGCAGGACATTTGAGAATAAAAAAAATAAAATAGCTACACTCCATTCACTTTATTTAAACATAGAAAATTTTATGAACAAATATTACACAATAAATTCACTGTTTCTTAGCATTGGTTCTGTATATTATGTAGATACTTAATATTATAGCTAGTACAGACATCGAAACTATGCGAAAAGTAACTTAACCTTATGATATATTTTTGTATCTCTTTTTTGGAAAAGCCATTTTTCAACATAGTGATTTTTTATTTCTCATTCTTTAATTAAAGCATTCTTATTCAAATATCCTTGGGCACAGGCACTTCACGGTCTCTTGGACTGTTCCTCGCGAAAGTCTCGCAGCCATCTGTCGATATTCTGCCTGTGAATGTTCCTGGCCATCTTGACAGGTTCAGGGTCGTTGGGGTTGGCAGCCATCAGGTCAAGGTGATGCGCCGCGTCTATGATCACCACTGCTGTCACTGTATTGCTAATGCTGTTGAGGATGCCACCTAGCAAAAAGTACTTATATTATTAGTATTGAAACAGAAATCACGTGATTATTGTCAAAGTTTTTGTACTCATATAGGGCCCCATAATAATAAGCTTGCTATGTTTAGTCTGTAGTACATGTATTATTCTTGGCAAAAATCTATGTTTTTTTTCATTGCCGATGGAGGGTTATACTTTGCGATGGTATGCGTGAACTTTTGGCATATTTTACAGTGTAAAAGTTAGGCGGAATACAAAATAACATAAATACGTTATTAAGTAGACCTGTTCCATTTCTGGAAGATAAATTACTTAGGTAATTGGATGTTCCAGAACATTCTTGTTGGTTTTCGATAAGTGTGAATAGCTTCCTAGAAAATTCGCTGCCACTGGAACACCGATTAAAATCTTAAATGACCCGGCAAGTGGAAATGAGCTTTAAGATGTAGACAAGCAACGAAGTCATAGTAATACCTCCAGCCCAAGGATCCAATAGTCCATTACTGAAGACTATATTGGACGCCGCCTTGATCCTGTCGCCCCCGTACTGTATCCGCGCCTCATCCCGCCGAGGATACACGTTGTACTTCCTGCGGCACTCCTCCGCGTACCTGGTGAAGTTCCAGGGGGAGGGCTCGAACATGTCGTCCTTGCCAGTGGTACACATGGGCATTATCATTTCTGTGCAGGCCTGAAATGTTTATTATTGTGGTTTATAAGCGCTCATAAAATATTATTCTACTTCTTTGTGACAGTGTTCTTCCGGGTAAGTACAGAAATGATGATATTAGTCCATCAAAGTAGAATTAACAAACACAAAAAAATGAGGTAGGTACTTAGTAGTCATCTCGAATATGTCCAAGATTGGCGGGCGCCGTTTTTACAGTTTTTTGATTCTTTTCTACTAGGTATTTAATAGGTGTTAGATAGTTATTAACTTGGAAATTAATGTTTTCGTCATTATAATCGTCCTTAAAATATGAATGATTTTCGTGAAAACATCACAATTTGGACCAATATTGAAGATATCGACGAGTAGGTATAATTTGTACCTACCTGATAATCCCATCCAGTAGCGTTCAGGTTTCCATAATCAGTTTGTTTGTAATTAATGCACTGGGGCTTTCTGTTGTAGTTCGCGTAAACTTCAATCACTTTGCCGATAGCCTGGAAAAGGAACCAAAATGGTATATGAGGTCATATCTTTCAGGAATAAAGCAGTTAAGAAATATTTATATCCACGTTTCTGTTTTGCGGACGGTATTTCAGTTTCGCCGAGTAGAATATTCGTACCAACCTCGAGAAGCTTAGTGCCATTCAATCTCTCGCTCAAATACTGGCAGACAACTCTCACAGGCTGCGCTGGCAGGGGCATCAGGAAGTCGGACTCGAACGGGTAGTTCACCATCGCCAGCGTTTCGTACATGGACTGTAAATAGTCCACCAGGCTCTGCACGTCTGTGGCGTTCTTGACGGGGTCGCATAGGTTCCATTTGGTTTTTATCCAATCACTGTTATTTTGGCTTCCGAGGAATGTCCTACAAACAAAAAGAAAAACTATTACTTTTTTTAAACGATTACTTAGCCTTATTACACTTTATATTGCTAATAGTACAGCTTCTGTAACAGAACTTAGCATCAGGTGTGCCATTTGCTTGTTTCAACGTCAAATGCTCAAAGTTTCTTTACCTTAACTCACTCCACGAGCTCTTAATGTTGTCCACGCACTTCTGATTGGCGATCTTGAAGCTGGAGGTAACGATCCTGTGGAACACTTCACACGGCACCATGTCGGGGTACATGTGCACGGGGGCTGATGCTGCGATGGCTCCCGTCACCAGATGGGGGTACTTCATGCGGAAGTATGCCGATAGCATGCCGCCGTACGAGCCTGCGCACATTCAAGAAATGTTAATGGAGCTTTATTATACTATAGTAGGTAGGTATTCATTACCTCCAAAAGCAAGTATTTCATTACCTCCAAAAGCAATGACAGGATATCGAGGCCTCATCCGGTCTCCTTGCAGGAAGTTGACGAGATCAGCGTAGTCAGCGAGGGCTTGCGAGGATGTTAGGTACCCAACGTGCTCGTTGTCCATGGATTTGTCGCCGAAAGGCATTGACTTTCCGTAGTATCTGGAAGAGCATTGGTTGTTCATCTCGCGAATATTTTTCACCGTTTTATCTCAGAAGAATGAAAAAATATATTTTTGTTTAAGTTTGCGCCTTTGCGAACAACTATTTACGTATACAAGGTTTGCGCAAATGCCACTATCGTAAATTAATTAGGTAATATTAAACTAAATTAGTCACTGCTGCCATTTAAAATGCGATTGAAGGGGTCATGGTGGATTATGCCTCGTATCGATGCCATGTGCCAAACTGCAAATCTTACATTGGTTTGGCTCCGGTCGACAGCGAGACTTTTATTAATCTAAAATACGGGGATATTAACATATCCCTTACGGATCAGGAAAACAATGGCTTCCAGCTTCAATTCTTGAAGTAATAAGTACCTGTGCTCAGCGAAGACCAACTTGGCGCGGTAATCGCGCGCGATGTCCCACATGAAACCGGTGTGCTGGGCGAATGTCTCGATCTGACCCTGGGAACAGACATTAAATTAATTATTAAAAACCCATTAGCATCGTTTCGCCCAATGTGTTTGTCCATGTCCTGAGTGGCGGCGCACGAAGCCCTGGACAAGTCCCGAGACTTTTCTCCGAAGTTCCTAACTGTCACTTCTTTAAGTAGCAGTTAGGAATTTAGGAGTTGTTACACTGCAGCGCCTTGGAGAGTAAGTTAATCCTCTGGTCCCAATCATTATCATTAAGATACGTTGATGTTATAGAGTCAAAAATCACACAGTCATCCTAAAGCAGCTAGCGCGCATCGGAGCAGGGTGGTGACTTCGAAGCCTCTCTCCTGCAAAGAGGTTGGTTAGGTCCTTTACTACGGTTACTTTTTACCAAAAAATCTACTTTACTTTAAGGAAGTGTAGAAAAAGCTGGGGGAGGTAATAAAAGGATCGGATTTTATTGTGAAATGCCGAAGAGACACAAGCGGGGTTTCCCTTAAGCTAACTGAAGTTTGAAAGGAAAAATCAAGTCAATGAACTCCAGATTTATCATATTATCTACTATTATTTGCTATGTCAATAACTTATTGTTCAAGATCTTACGATATAAGTGTTGTCTTTACTGAAGGTTCCAAGCGTTCATTGTTGTCCGGGACTCCTAATCTATGTAGCATATCTAAAAACAATGTATGTGCCATCGGGAATTCCCAGACTAGTCCTTATTGATAAACATAGGAGTATATTGCAATATAAGTATAATAATGTACATTGATGTGATAAGTCACGATGTATAGCAGAGCGACCTCGCCAGGGAATCGCGCTGATTGTTTATTTAAATAAAAACGATAACGTATACCGGACGATAAGTAAATATATAATAAATGTTCATAATTATATCCTTTCATACATAATACTGTTGACGCCACTAGGTTAAACTGTCGTTAAACTCACAAGATCATATTCTTACTTGAAGAACATGCCCCTTTGATGTTTTGTCTTCGTCAACATATAGGAATAGGCATTAACCCTGTAAGCAGTAAGCATATACCTATCTGAAATTTTAGCGAAAATCGTATTGCTTAGACTAAAACAGTATTGCTTTTTGCCATATTGAATAGATGCGCCGCCCCTTTAGTTCTCCATAAGTGCAAAGATATATTCTTCACACCCCTAATTAATATTCCTAATGCCAATGTCATTTTTGACACAGATCTCTTATAAGGACTGTCAAACACCACGGTCGTTCAGCGGGTTCAGCGGCTCTCTGTCTCGCTTTATGTCTACTTTCTAATCTAGTGTGGAGTCACCATCAGCATTTTGGGTCTCCAATGTCCATCGGTTCTTCAAACAATGTGGTCTGCCTGTTGTCACTTCAGCTTTGAGACTTGTTGAGATATGATGGTTATTTTGGTACTTCTGCGGGACTTTCCATTTCTGCTTTAATCACGCAGAGATGCTCCGAACATCGGTTTCTACACTTCCGCTGAGCGACTCTAAGCTTTCTTAGCTTGGCTTATAGCCTTCTAGATAGCAGCTAAGTTTCGGATCCATAAGTAATCATTGGCATTTATTTATTAGTATGTGTTATCTCAATATTAATTAGACTGTGACGATACGATTCGCCATATATGCGTCGGCTCTAACTCTAATCATGTTTGAAAATCAAATTATTACTATACTTTTGTCAAAGCGAGTGTATTATTTGGGGCGTTGGTCTATTTTAATTTAAATCTGGTGCAGTGATAACCTCTTGTAAGTAGCATTTACTTACTATGATATGTAGGTACGGCAAGTAGATACCTACATTGTTTCGCTTCTATTAGCCCAATATAAAATACATCTACGCATCTCCAATTCCTTGGTTCATATTTTACTTGGACTGGACCAAACGTAAAGAGTGCCTAAGGCTCATTTATCGTACTGTCTTTTTGAATTATTGGCTGTTTTAGGTAGCGTTCATTTTCAGTTCTTTGATTCGATGCCCTGAGTCGCGCTTTTAGGGCTTAGTTTTCCGCAGTAGTCTAGAGTTGGTGGTGTTGCACTCCTGTGCCTCGGGAAGCACTTTAAGCCGATAGGCTTAAGACTGGTCTATCACTAAAATCTGATAGCCTACGTTACAGAGCCTTATCGTCCTGAGCTTACCGACTCGCAAAGCAGCGTGATGAGGCGAGCAGCGTGATGGGTTTGAGTCGCAAATCTAACGGAGGGACACTATAATGGGCAAATTAAAACAATCTGACAATAAGGACTCCTAAACGGTTTCTAGCTACACGGTTCGAGTTCGCTCTTAATACAAGGCATCTGCGTAAGTACCGACCTACTAAACAAATTGATTTTGTCGTGCAAAATAAATAGTTTTCTGCTTTACCATGCCTGTGCAGGTCGCTTGTTCATAGGGGACTCGAAGTTTGGCACTACTAATAGGTACATAGTGTATTTGCCGGTAGGGTTAAATGCCGGCAGAAATAAATATGACGGTATTGGATGGCAAACAAGGAAATGCCTGACACAAAGAGCTACATCACTACATATTATAAATTAAATTCCCTCGCCGGGTCTGTCTGTTTGTTTGATTCACCAATACATTAAGTGATTCCTGGGGAAGGTTTAAGTATATAATTTGTTAAGGTTTTCTCTAAATTAGCTCGAATATGACGATAACAATGGTAATAGTCACGCGCGTGGGAGCTTCAACTGACAATGTTGTTTAATCTTTTCAAGATATATCAAAATAATATATGTAAGGATTGATCGTCTTTAATATTAGGTACCTACTACAAAAAATCCGCGATGGCATCTATCTATCTTTTAAGTATAGCTTCCTATAAATTCTTTCTTTATAAAAAGGATCACGTACAATTTTTCTTTCTTTGATGTTCTTTGAATGTTGCATAAACCATTATTTTTGTGAGTGAAGTCGCGGGCGTATGCTAGTTACTACATAAAAGAACAAAGAAGAATAACCCTTACCTCATTGCCGGTGTAAAAGAATATAGGCCCGCCACCTCGGTCCCAGTTGTCTTCGTTCACCAGGTAGCGAATGTTGAACGTCTCGTTCCGCTGGTACCCGAAGTGATCCAACGGCACTTGGAATTGTTTCGTCTCATATTTGTATTCACAGTTAACAACACTTAACAATAATAATGTTAAAACACACGGTAACAATGTTAAGTTTAACATCGTGAATTGTTACTGTCGTGTGCCCGAGCCGGTGGCAGCGCAATAATAAACAACGAAGCGATGCCGGTAGTTTGTGATGGCTGCACTCAGCACGAGTTTGTATATCGCGACAACGATCGACGTTTTCGTAACTTACAACTACCAAAGTTATACCGACTTGAAACTACAATTTAGAGAAATGAAAAATGACGTATTTTTGAAGTGATAACTTATTATAGGACAGTATACCGCTTCGTTGCGTAACGCTCGCACCAGACGGACTGACGCCGCTGGCAGTGGTAAGCAAGCTCATCTTCTTTCACCGTAACCCACATTAAGAGACACGTTGAGCTTAAGTTATCACTTATGTCGGGCGTCCGCACACACACACGTTTTTTTTCTCGTGTAGAAACTAATTTATTATCTAACAGATCAATGTTCACAGACATCGCTATATAGCCCCAAAGTAAGCGTACTCGTAAGTAGCTTGTGTTATGGGTGCTATGATAACTGATGAATATTTTTATATATACTATACATAAATACTTATAATATATAGATAAACACCTAGACACTGGAAAACATCCATGCTCATCACACAAACATTTTTCCGGAAGTGGGAATTAAACCCACAGCCTAGGACGCAGAAGCTGCGCCCACTGCGCCACTCGGCCGTGAAATGTAGTAGGTAAATTAGGTCGTTGTAAGTGTGTGCTGAATCTAAAGCATTTTTTCTACATCGTATTATGTAGTTTTTCAATCAATTTACCAAGACGTAATTTGCAGATTCGTACTACGCTCGCTCGGTGACATAACAGTGGTTAGCTGTAGTGTCATCCGATAGCAAATTGACCGTTTCTCATTATGACGAACATGACAAACCTGACGTGAAATTGGTCTTTATGACAAATTCCATGATAATGTATATTGATGAAAACTCCACAAATGTAATGTTAAAAAGTTATGCAGTAACTTTTTTTTATTTCGTGATTTAAATAAGTACCCTCAGAGCTCTTATCAGTCTATCACTGGATCATTTTTTTAAATGTTCACTTTGCAAAAATTTACCTTGGAAAATCCTTATTTTTTTATTTCAGAAATTGTATTTTATGAATGACTTTTGCTTTATTAATGAGTCAGAATTCGAGAGGCATCCAGGTGACGTTTTTAAGTCTGCTGCCTGAGGGATAAAATATTTTTTTCAAACTGTATAAAGAGAAGATTTTAAACAACTATTTAAAACTGGCTAAAATCCTTTTAAAGAGGATTGGAAAAGGACCATTTGAATTAACCATTACTGTGCACTAAGCAAGCACAGGCACATGAAATTTTTAACATTCAAAATTTCATGTAAAGTCACTTAAAATCAACAATTTTGAAATTGTGTTAAATGGGGAATCGAACCCAGAACCTCGAGCTGCAAATGCCTGTTCAGCTCAGCTGCCTTACAGCGGTTAATTTAAGTATTATTTTTCTTTATGTGTAGGTATTATGTTCATACTTCCCTGTTGTGGTCATGTAACTAATATTATCAAAACAATGACACCAATCAATTCCGGCTTGGATTCGAACAGTGGATTGCTTTTTATAATCTCTTAAATAATGTGTATTATTTTTTCTGTCTACACCTACCTGCCTATACTAAAGCCAAACTCGATTGAGAATGCTTGTCAACAAACAAATTAAAAATGAAGGTAGAAATCACTAGTCATTTTACACCTAATTTTTTTTGTAAACTTATTAATGACGAATTCATGACAATAAATTAGATTAGAACTAATTAATATATTCAATATCTTTTAAATAAGATTTTATAAAAAAACAAAACATAATTTTAAATTTATTGGTCATAAAATGTGTTGTATTTTCTACCTTCATTTTAAATTTGTTTGTTGACAAGCATTCTCAATCGAGTTTGGGTTTGGCTGCACGAATTATTCCCGGATGTAGGTAATTTCATTTCACAATTCATGACGTCATTATATACTGAGACGTCACGGTCAGAGGTCACCGACCCGCAGCAGAGCACGGTTCAATTTCTCAGAAGTTTCCAGATAGGCGGCGATTGTACCTGATTCCGTTATCAATACATTTGACCTCTGCACTGCGAGCGCTCGTACTAACTTCACACTGTGGTTATGTTTATAATGGCCTTGTTGGTGTAACGGTTAGTTTGGATACGATTAATAAGGTGTAGGGTTCGATCAATTACAATTTTTTTTTATGATTCACATCATGATATTTACCAAAGTACCCAACATAGCTCAGCTAGTTGCAGAAACGAAGTGCTAATATACTCCATCAGGTGGACTGATGACATCGTGTCGCAGGATGCTACTGGCCACAGGCTGCATAGAAGTCAGAAATGAAAAAAGAAAAACAAGGATCACTATATCTATATAAAATTTTAAATACTTAATGGTGATGCAAGCGGGGACAAAATGCAGCACCAAATTTAAAATATCATAACTTCTATGCAGTCGGGTTTTTTGTGAAATGATACGGTACATTTTTTGCCATTTTTTGATAAAACGGCAATATAAACGTGATATGGTATTTACATTTTTGAAATGGTCTTTATACGACCTTTCATTTGATACCCATATTGCGAAGATAAGAGAAAGAAATACACACATCCCCCCTTTTCCCCCCATTTATAGCCACCATTTTGAAAATTAATATAGCCTATGTCACTACCACAATTTTAACAAATTCAACGACACCTCACCTGTCAAAATCCGATCAGTCGTTTAGGCTGTAGCGCGTGCCGAAGAAATGGACATACATACATACATACATACATACATACGCTCGAAAAACATAACCCTCCTTCTAACGCAGTCGGTTAAAAATAAAGCCTCCACATTGTTGTTGTACAAGTAAAATGGAAGACACCTTGAAAGGCATTCCACCAATATGTATGATTACTAAGAACTGTTTACTTGCTTGAAGGTGTTTATGAGATACTAGCAGCCGCGACTTCGTCCGCGTTAAAACCTCTTAGGTACCCTTCTAATTTTAAAGACAGACTTTCATATAGTGTGCTCATTCCAGCTCCCCCTCTCAATTTAATTTTTTATAGTTTCCCGTCAACCAATATTTTTCGTCCCGTCCCGTGTACTAAACCTTACCTTCTTGTTAAACATTGTACGATATTATAATACATTTGACCAAATTTGATTACCATAAAAACGGTTCTAGTGAGTTAATCTTAAAAGATAGACATATACTGTCGTGGACAGGTTTTTTAGATCATTTTAAAGAGGAATAATTTTTTCATACACATATTTTTGGTATGTTGAATCGTTTTCGCAGCGCACGCAACGGAAGCCCTCGAGGATGAATAATTTTCCCCGTTTTTTTTTCACATTTTTCATTATTTCTTCGCTCCTAATAATTGCAGCGTGATGTTATATAGCCTAAAGCCTTCCTCGATAAATGGTCTATTCAACACAAAAAGAATTTTTCAATTCGAACCAGAAGTTCCTGAGATAAGCGCGTTCCAACAAACAAACAAACTCTCCAGCTTTATAATATTAGTATAGACGAGGAAAGAAAAAGCTGCTTTTAATGTGTCCAAGGTATATCGACGAAGAAATCATGCAGATTTCTGAAATGCTTGGCGGTCCTATGATGATATAACGGTACAGAAGGAGAAAAAAAATAATATGCAGAAAATTAGAAATTGGTAATATTATTTAGTTTCTTGATAATATTATTCAGTATACATTTTAGGTGTGTGGTAACAACCGAGTCACCCAATAAATAAAAAAGCTCTTAAGTATACTCCCTATTACACGTAATGGTAACTACAATAGTTCGGTAAAGTCATTCACTGTCAGTCTGTTCAACTAGTTCATCAGAACCACCAGTCCAGTCATCTCCAGATCCTGCACGTGTTGTCCTTGGAGGCTGTGATGATGGCATCACCCGCGTACGAGAACGCGCACGAGAAGATCTCGCCCTGGTGACCAGACAGCACCTGGTGACAATGTTGAGATAACAGGCTTTTTGTTGTCTTCAAAACGTGCATATAAATATTATCATGATCCTTACCAAGTTATTCTTATTGTCTAAGCCTACCTACCTATAGAGCATAGGGATAACTTTCTCCTATGATATAAGTGACGGGTTTTTCGACACCCAGAACCACCATGCTGCCTTAATGTGGTTATCACACTACTGTTATAACAAACTACTCCATGGATGAATATAGCTTACTTATCAGAAAAACACAACTATGAGAATTACGCGGGTGAAATCCTCCAGTAGCTGATAATGTCTGAAGGAACGATAGCTCTCAAATATTGATAATGATCGAAACCTGCAGTTTACTATGATCTCCACAGAGATGTACAAAATGGTTCCATAAAAGCATTTAAATACAAAATGCAAAATACTTTTCAGATTTACTATTTCAAATGCAAAATACCAAATACTTTTGAATTTTGTATTTCAAATGTAAAATGCAAAATAGGTATTTTCAAAATACTTTTTCAAAATAAAATACCTTTTGACCAAATCGTATGATATTTTTATTTATTTTAGAATAGTCACTTATAACATTACTAAAAAATATGAACTACAAACGTGCCAAGTTTAATTTTAATAGGTAGATACATTTAGTATTTTAGCGTGAATCGCGGCCGACAAAAATCCGTACAGGCAGACAGTCAGACGGACAAAGAGACAGACAAACATTTTTTTAATTAAATTTTTTTGACTAGTGTCAGACATAACATAAGGCTCTGACCAAAGAAGAAAAATAGGCACGCTTGGCTACGAGGCGCCACTATCGGTCAAATTCGGTAATACAAGCGTCATTTGTTCATTTCATTTTGTTTGACTGGTAATGTTGGCTAAACTTAATCACAAAGTATTTTGAATTTTGAAATATATTTTAAAAATGCAAAATACACCTCGGAAGGTATTTCAAACAAAATATAAAATGTTTTTGTAAAAAAGCATTTAAATGCAAAATACAAAATAGGTATTTTGCATTTTGTATTTGCATTTTAAATAGAAATATTTCAAATAAATCACATCTCTGGATCTCCAAAGCATAGGCGTACACCATAGACTTAAGTCAAGCACTTAAGTTTAGCTGTAGTATCTACTGAAAACATTGACAAGCCAGGCAGTAGAAACGTAGCCCTATGCTTTATTATTAATCGGCGAAAAAAAACGGAGGAAGTTCTCAATTCGTATATATTTTTTTTTGTGTATGACCACGCATAACTTTTTAGTGTTGTCCGATTTTGATAATTCTTTTTTTGTTAGAAAGGGCACACTTCCAAGGTGGCCCCATTGTCATCTTGTTACGGTCTTATGATGATATCCTGGGAAAATTGAAGGAACTCTTCAAATTGTACAGGCAGACTTGCAGCGATTTCGGTTTTTGTGTAAGTATCAGTAGCTTTTTGGCTACTATTGCATATAATATACTATGACAGTATAGTACGAGTACGTTACGTGGGGATAAATCACTAAAAAGTAAGAAATAAAAATTTTAAACAAAAAATAGAAGCGACTCAAAACGCACTGAAAAGTAATAAATAATTGTGTCATTTAGTTGCTTTAATTTACTTAAGCATATCTAGGAGTCAGTGCCAGCCAAGGTTTCTACTAAAGCAACTAAATGACAGTTATCTTTTACTTTTTAGAGCGTTTTGAGTCGGATCTATTTATAAAAAAAAATATATACGTGTCGAATTGAGAACCTCCTCCGTTTTTTTTCGTCGGTTAAAAAGACCAGTAAGAGAACAGATTAGTGCCCCAGCAGACGATCAGGTCGCACAGTTTGTGCCTATTATGCATACTTACGAGTATCTATGTATATCATTCAACATTTTTTAATAATTGACACACCTGATGTTAAGTGATCATGCAATCTAAGATGGTAGGGGGCTAATAAGAAGATGAAATCCACATTCCATCGCTTGGCGGTACGTCTTTGTCGGTAGGGTGGTAACTAGTCACGGCCGAAGCCTCTCAACAGCTAGACCCGAACCAATTTAGAAAATCTAAATCGGCAAGGAATCGAACCTGGAACTTCTTCGTATAAATCAACGGCGCATACCACAGCACCATGGAGGTTGTTAAAGTTGGCCTCGGGGCCTAATGCAAGGGCCATTTACCTGGATGCAGTTGCCGGTGGTTGTGTTCCAGACGCGGGCGCTGCGATCTGCTGACGCGGTGAGGAGGCATCCGCCTGCTGGACTGAAGCAAACCTGATACAAATAGACTAATAATAAGCATCTTTTCATAAAATATTCGATTTACTTTGCTATTTTCCGCGACCACGATGAAATTAACAAATCCAAACAATATAATTTTGTTGTTACGTTACGCTGGATTCATCGTTTCCCAGACCTGGCTAAAAACCATCAAAAGTCTTTATGGTGCGGATTTTTGCGGGTAATGTCTTAATCAATTATGTTAATTAAAATGATTATTCATAATGGGTTCCGCAAAGTAACGCCTACTCAAAATGTTCAGCTCAACTCAAAGTGACATCTCCTCACCTTGGAGACCTCTTCCCTGTGTCCCTTCATGACGGCCAGCTCCCTGAAGTCGGCGCGCACGTCGTAGATGCGCGCTGAGTTGTCGCTCGACGACGTGGCCACGCGCTGGCCGGCCCAGTCGAAGCAAATGTCTAACACCTGGTTGCAAGTTGGAAGCAAGCAACGATTTAGTTTATCAGCCTATTAACGGCCCTCTACAGGGCCAGGCCTCCATCTTTATAGGAGAGGGGATATGAAGCGTAGACCCACCACGCTGCTCCAATGCGGGTTGACGGGCTTAGTGTGATAATGTTGCATTTAATAACTATCAGATGTTGATGATTGTGACCGGTACCGACGGCTCGACGTGCTCTCTGGCGCAAGGAGGTCTAACACCACCAACTTCTCGTCTCCGGGCGTGGAATGTACTGAAAATTTCAGCACCTTCACATCAAAGCCACGTACGCTAGGCACTAGTAGTATTATTAGGTATTAATAGGCTGTTATTTGTAACTGCTATTATAGAATTAAATAAAAATCTATATTGGCAGAGCAAGGTGGGTCTACCATCAGCTATAAATTATGTCATAAACATCAGGCTATGGTGACCATTGTAAATAGTTTAGATCTGTGTGGCTAGTGTAAGATTTTACCGTGTCGATATCGAGAACAGTAAACGCAAATTTTATATGACACTGACACTCACTCATTTGAGTTTTCTCTCGATACTGCCAGGGGCGCTGCTTCAATTCCATATAAAATTTGACTTTACGCGAAGTGAAGTTTTCGATTTGTTTTGGTGAAAGCTCACACTAGGCACTTTGCTTGCCATTCAAGCGTGTATTATATTAAGAGAGTAAGCATAGAGGAAGGAAGCTCCAAAGCTTCCTTCTTCTATGCTAGGCCATTACTTATGCATTAATCTAACAATTTATATTATTTATCCTATCCACCTTCAGACTGAAGTAGAGCAAGAGTTTGACGATTCCTTCAGGTTACAGGAGTATATAGCGGTTCAATGTAGAACGTTTTCTTTGCCTACTCAGCAAAGCTTGCTTTGTTATGAATAGTAGTTTTCTAATTAATATAAGATGGATCTTCTGTTTTCTGACAATTGTTTCTATTGTAAACGTTCGAAGCTACTGGGGATCAATGGATATTTGGTGATGACGTACTTCATCAGTGTGGGATGCTACAGTAGCGAGGCAGGCGGTGCTGCGCGCGTCCCACAGCTTGGCGCTGCCGTCCAACGATGCCGAACCTACCAGGGAACTGTCCCAGTTGAACTGCACGTTGGAGATCTCGCCCTCGTGACCGCGGAGTACTGATACGCGACTGGAAATATTCTTGTCATAAGGATTTGGCACACCTTGCCTCTTTTAATTAAGAGAAATATAGGTAGGTATATATCACACTGCGTTTAATTACACTCAACTCGTTCCAGCGATGTATTTTGGTCGTGAACTATAATTGATCATCGATTCTATCAAATCAATAAATCAATCAACAACAACTAACTAGACAGTCTTCTCTTCCTTAACTTATTGTGGAATCTTACACCTTGTTCTTTTGTTATGTCCGTCCCGATTTAAGTTTTATGTTTAATTGCAAAAAGGCGAATTATTTTTGTGAGAAAATAATACTGTTGTTCTAATTTATAAATACTTTAGGTATTACTTAATATAAATATGTGCCTACTCATTAACCCTGGTGTCCCACAAAGATATGGTTCCATCGAAAGACCCAGTAATGAGCCTGTGACCTTCGTTAGGATCAAACTGCAAGGCGATCACTTCCGCCGTATGTCCCGCGTACGATTGTATCTCGGCGCCTGTTGAAAAATAACAGCAATTGTTTAGTACGTAGTAGTAAACATATTTTTAAATGTAGGAGCAATTGATTTTATGAATTAATCTTTTTGTAACTGTTTAGCATAGTAACATAAGAAAAAATACTTACATCCCACATTCACGCCATTTTAAAGTTTTATAATGTGATACACATTTTGAAATTTGAACGACACCTTATAAGTTAAAATTCTTCCCCCTTTACGTAACGTGTGAGAATGGACATACATACATAGTAGGGAAAAGATAACATCTTACCAGTCGGGTCAGAATCGAAGAGTTTAGTGGAACGTAATACTGTGGTTCTAATTTATGGAGCCTTAGGTTGGCTTCATATTGTCCCTACTCCTTAACCTGCGTGTCCACAAAGATCCTCGAAAGACCCAGTATGGCCTTGACAGTGTGGACCAGACAAAGGCATGACTTCCGCGTATGTCCCGCGTACGATTGGATCTCGGTGCCTGTTGAAAAATAACAGCAATTGTTTATTACGTTCCGGTACATATGTTTAAAACGGAATTATTTTATAATTAACGATTAGTATCAGTTAAGCTTAGCGGAATTTTAACATCATGCCTAAGTTTACAAAAGTGATAAAAAATTTGAATTAAAACTATTTCCCTTTTCATGAGGTGAGGAGCTAGCGGGATAAAATTACCAGTCTCAGCATCGAAGAGTTTAGCGAGGTGGTCCATGGAGCCGGTGGCTGCATAGTCTCCCTTGCTGCTGAACTGCGCTGCCACCACCTCGCCTGTGTGGCCTTGCAGTGTGGCTAGACACGAGCCTGACTCCGGGTCCCAGATCTTGGCGGTCTTGTCGAAGGATCCAGTTATAATTCTGGTGCTGATAACGGTATTATTTAATTACGATTAACATTAGAATTCCTGCTAAGTTTCTTACCGGCTCTTCTCGCCGGCCTTCCGAACCAGTAGTAGAGTCACTATGTATTAACAGATGTAAGAACGTTTCAAAAGTGTTTGTAAATTAGCCTACTTAGAATAAATGAGTTTGAGTTTAATAACGGATTTTAAGTTGCCACGGTCTTTTAAGAGTACGTACTTTATAACTTAGTCATTGAAATCATTAAAACACATTTACCAAGCTGGAAAGTTGAATCCCACAGAGTAAACAACGTTTTGATGACCAGTCAACGTCTTCAGCTCCTTGCCAGTGTCCACGTTCCATATTTTACAAGTTCTATCGTAGCTTCCCGAAAGACATCTGCAAACAATAATAAACATTATAAGCAGCAGGTTTTTTATGAATTCATTATATTCGTATTCGTAATTGAATGCTAAAAATAACTTGAAAATTAAAACTGTGTGTATAAAAATTATTCGCTATTTTCCTTTGTCACGCCATTACTTAAGAATGTATTATATTTTATATTCTTTTAAATTAAATTATTAAACTGAGAATTGAGCAGAAATTGGAAATTTTCAAAAGAAAATTCATAAAAAAGTAAAAAACTCTACCAATGCCTACTCGATCTTGTGTGACTCTCATAACACAACTGACAACACAAATATAAACAATAATCAATGAAGAAAATCCCATTATTTTCACTCGAACTCGGGATCCCATGATTCGAGACTGATCAACTTAACCACTAAACGAAAGACGTAGGTAATCAAGTTAAAGTATTTGTAAGTAGAGGTTCCCATCATCATGATCAGTCGATGATAGGCCTGAGTGCCGAGTGTGAGTTTTCACCAAAACAAATCGAAAACTTCACTTTCGCGTTAAGGGCATATTTATATGGAATCAAATGGGCGAGTGTCAGTGTTGAGGCTCAGTTCCATATAAATTGTAAAATGTCTTTTTTGAATTAGAACAGATAGTTACTTGTTCCCAATCTTGTTGAAGCACACATTGGTCAAGGGCAGCACATGCGTCTGTAGGGTCTTGTAGATGTAGTAGCGCTTGCCCGCGGGCCCCTCGTGCTCCGTCCGCTTCTTCAGCGTGTCCAGGCAGCGCTGCAACTGCTCGAGGACATCTCCCGTCAGTAGTGCTTCCCTCTGGTGGAGACGGTGGGCTATCTCCTTTATATCTGAACTATGAATATATGTAAAAATTTAAGTAAAAATATGTAAATAGAGCTAGGTATTTCTTAAATTGAGTATTTGATTAAGGCTCCTTAATGGGACCGCAGCATCGCAAGGAGCTATGGCTTGCTCAGAAGCTTTGCTTAGCTCAATCCTGGGGCTTGAAGAATCCGTTATTTTAGCCATTTTTGGGGCCAAGACATCATGAAAGAATCCATTCATAAAAGAAATCAATTTTTTTAAAAATATTACATGAACAATTTGCACTTACATACATAAGTACATTACCATTTTGCCTCCTTCAGAGGGGTAGGCAGAGATCATGTCCTTCCACTTGCCACGATTCTTTCATATCTCTTGCTTCTTCCAATATAATTAAATGCCTTTATTCAGAACGTCCTGGATGTGATCCAGACACATTCATTCGTTGAACGTCTTCTCCATCCAACATTCCCATTCACTCTCGCCTATATCCCTTTCATAAGTCTCCTTTCATTCATTCTCTCTACATGGCCAAACCATCTCAGCATACCTTTCTCTATTTTAGTCACCACATCTTCTTTTAAAATAAATACATAATCTCCTTCTTAGAAGTAAATAGAGACCGAAATTCATAAGGAAACGCTTACGAATACGCGTTTATTAAGATTTCCGCTTCCAAACCGTTAGATATTAAACCGTTAGATATTTTAGTCTAGGATTTTATCCTATGAATAATAAAACACTAAAGTCACAATGTAATAATAATCAGTAATATCCCAATGAAACTCACTTGCAGTTCAAATCCAAGAGGTCAATGTCCTTTTTTTTCACAACACCTTTTTGTGAATACTCCAAAACGATCCCCGGCGGGTGATACCTCAGGTGGATCTTTAGCAGCTTCATTATTTTTAATTGCTGAATTTATATCAAGAGTGAAGCCATTTTCGAGTATTTTTCTTTACAAATTTTTGTGCTTTTCAGCTTTGTAAATAGTTTCAAAATTGTGTCACATTTTGTCAATAAGCCGGTTGCTATGCGACGAGAGGCTCTATCGGAGGTTTTTCAGGAGGTTTTACGTTACTATGTTTGATTGATATATTAGTTTTTAACATCTGATGTTAAAAAGAGGCTTGTCTGTATGTGCGTGGCATCATAGCTTCTACACAAATGAATCGATTATGTTATTTGAAAGATATCGTTTTAGACAATATTTTTAGCTTTATGCGATGAAGATTCGGTGAACTACTGGAAATAATCGGCGTTTTGCTATTATGTGGGAATCATTTTCAAAAGCGTTTATTTAGTTTTTGACGGTCTTCGAGGTGCATTGATATGCACAATGGATTTATAAAACGGAGGTCCTGAATTCGATTCCCGGCTAGTTACTATCCTACCAACAAAGAAGAACCGCAAAGCGATTTTGCGTTCCGGTACGATGTTGTGTAGAAACCGAAAGGGGTGTGGGTTTTATCCTACACTTAACAAGTTAGCTCGCTTCCATATTAGATTGAAAAGCTAACTTGTAATGAATAAAAAAAAATATTTGATCTATCCGTCATAATTTCCTACAGCTTACCAATTAGCAATATCAAAACTTCAAATACCTACAAAACAAAACTTAACCTGGGCAGGTTAAGTTTGTTGTTTTGTGAGCATAAAATGTAAACTGAAACAACCTAAAAAAAGGTGAAGTACCTGGCATCAAAGACAACACAACATAAAAGAGCCAAACCATCGGCTGAAAAGGCTTATTGTGGCCTATATAGTGGGGCTGAGAAGTGGGCCAGGCCTTTGTCCTCGCGCCTAGTGGCACACAAGCGGGGCACGGGGCACGGGGCTGGACCCCGCGGCGCTGTGTCAACACTCTACGATCCTTGTCTTACCTCGCATCTTAATAACAACGTCACTATATTTTCACCAAAAAAGAAGCGTTGATTTGACGTTACGTTACTTGTGGAAGTTCAACCTTTTTAAGCCTATTAACGGCGGCAGGGCCTCCATTCTTTATATGAGAGAGGATGTGGAGCTTATTTCCACCACGCTGGCCGATTGACGGTCTTAGGTTTAGGGACAATGTTACTTTAGTAACGATCATTATCAGATGTTGATGATATTGACCCAGATCGAATGTTTAATAGGACAAGGTTTGCAACACCACCAATTTGGCTCTGACTCAGGGCTAAGAATTTTACTGAAAGCACACAACCTTGTGATCTGAAGCCACCTTTCACCGCCATATCTAGCCACCTATAATACCTAGGCTAACCACCAGATCTACGCAGGTAGATAATCCAGTTAAGTGTAAACAGGCTGCCATTGATGATTTTTTTTTTATTTTTTTTATTGACTACAAGTTAAGTGATAATGCAATCTAAGATGGAAGCGGACTAACTTCTTAGGAGTAGGATGGAAATCCACACCCCTTGCGGTTTCTACACGACATCGTACCGGAACGCTGAATCGCTTGGCGATACGTCTTTGTCGGTGATGATGATGATATTAAAAAATTGAAACAATTTCTCAACTGGCTCTAGAGAGACCACATCATTTAACATGTCTTGTCCACGTTTGTCATATTCATTCTGCCCTGTAATTGTACAGAAATACAATTACTAAATAAACTTATAATGTTATGATCTTAGCGTACAATTAAATTAATAAGACAGATGTCACATTTTTTTATCACTTTATAAAATATGGCCTATGTGTTATTCTGACATGTAAGCTATGTTATTGTAAAGTTACATCAAAATCCTTTTTTTTTTTACAAGTCGGCCCTTGACTGCTATCACACCTGATGTTAAGTGATAATGTAGTCTAGGATGGAAGCGGGCTAGTGGGACGAAAATCCACACCTCTTTCGGTTTCTACACTACATCGTACCGGAACGCTAAATCGCTTGGCGATACGTCTTTGTCGGTAGGGTGGTAACTGGAAGCCTCCCACCAGCCAGACCAAGACAAATAAGAAAAATCTCAAGGAAGTCTAAAATTCACCGCGCATACCACTGCGCCACGAAGGTCGTCAAATCCATTCAGTACATTTTGCGTGAAAAAGTAACAAAGTGCACATATACAAACTTTCGCGTTTATAACATCAGTAAGAAAGTTTCATTGAATGCAAACGTACTCGTAGGTCTTCAGTCTTACACCTAAGTATGCAAGTAGGATTAATTGCTAAGCTTAACAACAGAGATAATACTATAGAGTATAGATTAAGGTCTAGACTTGGCTCGTCACAACGCTCGGTATTTGCCGTATTTCCGATAGGGTCGCAATGTTCTCAAGGTTTTTAGGAAGACGTTTTAACCAACTTCCAAAAATAAAGTTCTCAATAAAATTTGTATGTTCGGTTGTAAAAAAAAGCTATCTGTAATCTTTATGTTTTAAGTTTTTGGGTAACTGAGATCTTGCACCACTTGCTCTACCTTATGTGGCCTGAATTGTGTGATAATTAAGAGAGTGTGGTGTAAAAGAAGATGTAGTTACCTAAATTGAGAAACAGATGCTTAGATGGTTTATGCATGTAGAGAGAATGGTTGAAAGAAGATTAACAAAAGAGATTTATGAGGCGAGGGTGAATGGAAACGTTGGAAGAGGAAGACCTAGGCGAATGTTTCTGGACATTTTAAATAATGGCCAGGCCAGTGTGTTAAACCGGCGAATTTGTATGAAAGAATTAATGAACGTGAAAAGAGCTAAGGAAGTATGTAAGAACCGTGGCAAATGGAAGGATGTAGTCTCTGCCCACCCCTATGGGAACGAGGCGCGATGTTACGTATTTATGTTGATATTCGTATGGATAATGAATTAACGAGCACAATAACAGTTAGACATGAAAGAAAAATTATCATAATAAGTGGTGACATTACAAAAAAATACCCATAATTTGCATTAAATTAAAAGCGCAATAATACGTTGCGTATGCGTCACCAGAATGAACAGCAGATACACAGCGACACGAGCGAGCGAAACAATGTACAACTTTACCCGTGTTTACAATATTCATCTGTACCGAAACCCATAAAAATTATACAATGTGATATGTAAATGGTAGAACATCCCGAAACGTACCGATACATTTCGATCTCGATTCTGTGTATTAAATAATTTTTTAATTAAAAAAAAATTCATACAAAATTTTGAAATAATAAGTTTATAAAACTATTGGAACCTAAACCTCGTTATGTACTTTATGAATTCGTAATTTTTGTAGGCTCATAATGTAGTTATAGGTCAATGTCAAAAGTCTAGCTAGGGTTGCAACCTTGAAAGTTTTAAGCCTAGGAAGCTCATTATTTTCTAGACATGTATTATCTTCACCTTAATTCTATTTGATAGGGATGAAGCATAGTAATCAGGACTACAATAGTTACTTAACGTTTATTAACCAATATTTGATGCAGCACGCTGCGACGCCGTCGTTTCACGCTTCTAATCCTGAAGGAACCCATCACGGCGGCGACGATGATCTGCCTCGGCACCTCACGGCCACACACCTCAACCACACTAGGGGACCACTACAGATCCATCGTCCTTAAACGCGCACTCTCAGGGAACATCTCCCTACATTCCTTCAACCGTCTTGACTCAACGACAGCTCGTTTTTAACTCACTGAATCTAGTCTTTGTTCCGCACACGAAATAAATTTGAATTGTTCTATTCTTTTAACTTATTCCTTTTTAACTTGAATTTACTTTAAATCCAAATGAGGTTTCCAACTATAAACTCTTTTACTTCGTAATTCCTCCGAGGGGTCATCCGTAACTCTATCAACTAAAAAATGTAGCAAACACAGATTGTCTTGCATTATTAGTGTGTATGCACGTAATTACTATTAGTTTGAGCAACGAATTAACAAACATAAGAGCATTTAGACATAAAAGAAAAATTATCATTATAAGCAAGATTAAAAAATGCCTATAATTTACATTGATTAAAAAAAACTATAATAACCCGCGTAGTAAAGTTCACCGGCAGAACGCGCTGATAGAGGACGCGGCCGAGCGTAAAAAATCCATAATTTTCCCGCACGTTGAGCTACCCTACACATCCGGTCAAACAGGTTGCCGCGCTCCTTGACCAGTGAAGCGATTGTCGACTATCGATAAACATCCTTCTGATGTATTTCTTTTTATTTGTATTGACATGTATTGCAAGTTTGCCTTTGACTGCTATCACACCTGATGGTATATGATGATACAATCTAAGATGGAAACGAGCTAACTTGCTAGAAGAAGTCGGTTTCTGCACGGCATCATACTGGAACGCTTAATTGCTTGGCGGTACGTCTTTGTCGGTTGATTGGTAACTAGCCACGGCCAAAGCCTCCCACCAGCCAGACCAGGAGCAATGCAGAAAATCTCAACCAATCCCGCCGGTAATTGAACCCAGAAGTCTCTCTTGTAAATCCACTGCACATACTACTGCGCCACGGAGGTCTTCAAAATCATTTGACATATTTAATCCTTAATACAAAATATCTTTATCTAAGTAGGTAGGTTTTTTACAAGTACTTCTGGATATTCTACTACTGTACGGATGAAAAATTCTAAAGACTAAACCATCTTTGTAATTTGGAAATAAATTTTACTGCATCTATTATTGTTGAGAAATGTAGTACTGCTAATGACCGTAATTTACTTGTTTTATTTAGAATATATTATTTTATATTATTTTAAGATATACAATCGAATATTTTAATATTTATACCAATAGTAGTGTAAGTAGATATGTAATGTTACGCTTTTAGCCTAGCATACATTTTTTACTCCTCTATTTCTTTCTTTATTTTTTAGTAGGAACTGTACCTAGGTAATCAGCTAATCATAGAAAAATAATAATAGGTTTCTTTTTTAAAGAGATAATTATTAAAACGTGGAAATGTCTTGGTTGTAGAGCTACTATTATTAAGTCACCTAATTGTTTAAATTATTAATCTCATTAGCATCTAATTAATATCGATATTAAGAGCGGTTTGTCGTCGCAGCACTACCGGCGCGCGCGCTCCACAGTTCACCGCGCGACAGGTGAAACGTCGCACGTTCCGTTTTTGTTACGTTATATCAAAATTGTAACCGCGATCGACTCACGCGCATTTCACTTTTACTTTTTATTACATAAGTGTGTCACATTATCTGTGCAGTGTTGCAGTTGTGTTTGTTTTAAGTGTTGTTTTATTTTCATTTTATTTCAATTTATTCTGTGGCTTCTGTTTCAATTTGTCAGGCTGTGTACAATGAAATTATAGATTATTATAAAATGTAAGTGCAATTATTATTTTCTTCTATAGGCTCGCAGTTTGATCAGCGTAGTTCTCGTTTCCGTAGGAATTTCGAGATAAAATGTGGCCTATGTGTTATGTTTATGTGTAAGCTATATTATTGTTTTAGTTTCATTAAAATATATTCAGTAGTTTTTGCGTAAAAAAAGTATCAAAAACATTCATCTATAAGTACGTACTTGCAAAATTACTTTCGCCTTTATAATATTAGTAAGAGTTAAGTTAATTAACCGGGTTTAGTATTAGTAAAGTTATAGTTCAAAGTTCTGACAATATTGTTTGCCGTTTATCACGAAATGCTGCAAATCTGAGTGATCCAGGTCCAATAATACCACACACATCACGGACACATGTCACATACGCTCGTTTTCGACAACGACTCCATAGAACTTGAGATTTGAGTTTTGTTCACATTTTTTGAACAAAACAAAAGTAAACAATTAACTCAAGTCCTTGAGTTTTAGAAGGTGTTGTTTTTGTAAAACTTCTTGCCACTGGAATCTACTTTCCGAACCGATAGTAGAGTCACCATAAACAGCTTGATTTTATTTTATTTTTTTATTTACTGCACGTTATCTCTTGACTGAAATCTTACTGCAAGTGATGGTGCAAACTTAGATGGAAGCTGGCTAACTTGTTAGGAGTAGAGTAAAATCTACACTCCGTTGGTTTCTACATGACATCGTGCCGGAATGCGACATCGCTTGGCGGTAAGTCTTTGTCGGTAGGGTAGTAATTAACCACGACCGAAGCCTCCCACCAGCCAGTTCTGGAACAATTAGAAAAATCTCTAGTTTTAGTGGTATTTTTTCGGTCTCCACATGATGGACCCGGCACTTGCACGGTGAATCCATACAATGCTAAGATATTCATCACATAAATAAATTATTAACTTATAATGATGAACTTTAGAAAGTAATGCCTTCTATCCAATGCGCTGGTAAAGAGTAAAGTGAGTATCAATTCTAACACACACACTCACACGGACGAAGTCTAAGTACTTATCTAGCTAAAAAAAGAAAGAATACATCTTTATTAATGTAACTATGCGACGCATTACAACTTGTTCTCTAGTCGCCAGGACCATACCCTGCGATGTGAAGCATAATTCAGAAAAAGGACCCAACATATAGCGATATGCTCTTGAAAAAAGATCATGTATAAGCAGAGATGTGATTTATTTGAAATACTTCTATTTAAAATGGAAATACAAAATGCAAAATACCTATTTTGTATTTTGCATTTAAATACTTTTTAACAAAAACATTTTGTATTTTATTTGAAATACCTTTTGAGATGTATTTTGCATTTTCAAAATTCGTTTCAAAATGCAAAATACTTTGTGTTTAAGTTTAGCCAACATTACCAGTCAAACGAAATGAAACATATGTGGATTATTTGCCGGCCGCGATAAACGCTAAAACCCTGAATGTATTAAAATTAAACTTGGCACGTTTGTAGTTCATATTTTGACGTATTTCATTGGATAGTTTTTATCGCGAAAATTAAAGTAAAAGGGGTTGAAAGTTTCTATGGCAAGTCTTTAATTTTTGAAGTTATGTTAATGAAAATTTGTATACGAACTATTGAATAAATATGTTATTCAAGGATTTTTCAAAATTTCATCCCTGTAGGGTAATATAGGGGTTGAAAGTTTGTATGTAAAATTCCTTTTAAATGTTCTTAATTTAAATATTCAAATCAAATTATCTTTATAGAATTACTGATTATGCTACACCAACAATCAATTTTTTGTCAATCTGTTGGTTCCGGCTAATCTCTGAAATAGCTGGACCTATTTAGACGAGCCTTTCGATACTTATTTACTTATGTTATAAGTATATAACTATATATAACTTAGGGTAATCTTTTTCTAGTAATGTTATAAGTAAAACCATAAATAAAAATATCATATGATTTGGTCAAAAGGTATTTTATTTTGAAAAAGCATTTTGAAAATACCTATTTTGCATTTTGCATTTGAAATACAAAATGCAATAGTAAATCTGAAATGGTAAATCATTTGAAATAGTAAATCTGGAAAGTATTTTGCATTTTATATTTAAATGCTTTTATGAAACCATTTTGTACATCTCTGTGCATGTATTCAATAATCTTAGCTTTACCTTGTGCTGTGTATTGTGTGGCATTACGCTAACCGGTGCTCTATGTACACAATAGAGCCTATTTCAATGTATTCATTGTACAAGCCTCTGGCTACTCCGACAGGTAGCTTATTTGCTGTCCTTTTCGTAATGTTCAGTTCGGAAAAAGATAGATGAATTTTTAGAGTCATTTGAGTTCTACAATCATTACGCAGGCTTGTTGCAATTTTGTCGTGTTTACGTACATTTATTTTTATGTGTTTACCCAAGGTCGTAATGAGGTTATGTTTGACGGCTTTCCTGGCGTAGTATGCGCAGTGGATTTATAACACGGGGGTCCTGGATTCGATTCCCTGCTGGATCGATTAAAATTTTCTAAATCGGTCAAGATCTGCCTTCGCTTCAGCCATGGCTAGTTACCCGACAAAGACGTACCGCCAAGCGATTTAGCGTTCCGGTACAATATCGTGTAGAAATCGAAAGGCGTGCGATCTTCTTCTTCTTCTTAAGGCATCTTTGATTAAATAACCAATTACCATCAGGTGAGATCGTGGCCAAGTGCGAACTTATTTAATAAAATAAAAAAAACATAATATAATTATGAACAAAGAAATAGAGAATAAGCGTAGCTATGTCCAAAACTAAAACTGACTCGTAGCTGCACCCGCGTTGAAATCGATTATGTGTGGAATTAATCGATCACACAAAATCGACTTGGATAATGACAATAACTAACTTATGTCTGATTTAAAATCTGCTTGTTTTGACTAATTCGCTTAATTAATTACTTTGCAATAAATATGAAAACTTGTGATAAGTATCTACATTACCATCAATTAATATTGAAATTAATAAATAAATTCAAATTCAAAATCATTTATTTCAAGTAGGCTAATGATAAGCACTTTTGTAACGTCAAATTAGACTATTTGTTTTAGCGACTTCAACAGTTGCTCTTTTAATATCAATAATTTTTACAATATTAACTGTACTGCTATATAAAATTATTTATTTTACTACTTGTCTGAAGTTGAAAGCTGGTCCAATTGCCTCTCAACCTCTTTGTCATTTAAAAATTCATCAATAGTATTTTAACCTTGACTCAGTAAGTGAGTTTTAATACATTGCTTAAACTTAGGCATGGCTTAAATGAATTGTGCATCTTGTTGTAGAAGAATACACCCAGTCCAACGAATGACTTGAACTTTTCGGAGGCGATACGCTGATTAAACTAATTTATGTCGATTCTTAAGAATACAATCGTTTAATTCTGACTGCAAATGCAGCTGAGCTAAGTTTACCTGTTAGTGATTCTATATGAGCGCTCCACTGAAGTTTACAGTCCAAGGTTACTCCTAAAATGACTTTCCATTATTTCACCATTTATCAATAAATTCTATTTTTTTTACATTCGGTTATGAAAACTCAACACATTTAGTTTTCTTTGCATTTAAGAGTAAGTTATTTGCAGTAAACCAATGCGACACATACTATATGGCACATAATGTTACTTTACTGAATTTAGTTTTTTTTTATTTAAAGTAGCCTTAATTTAGTACTTTTAATAATAAGTACTTAAGACGAATATCTTATTACATATCGCATCGAATATCGCATTACATGGATTCGGTGCCCAGACAAATTTGAGAAAAACTCCAGTAAATCTAGAGAGACTTGCTAACCCACACCTACTATCGCTTATAAACTAACCACATAGCCATTTTTAGTTAGTTTATTAGTAAGGTCAAAATATTTATTCACTTTTAATACATGGTCTTTAATAAGAAATCATTTCTAACTGTGTGAATACATTAATTAAGGAAAAGGGATAGAGCACGGACGAATCTGTTATCATTTCTGTAGGATAACACACGTACGCGACTAGTGCAGTCTGTTTTCTCAATAACAAATGCGTATAATGAGAGCTCGAACTTGAATCATCTTCAAACAGTTACGTTAACGCAAAGAAAACAGTATTTTGAGCAAAAGTATGCCATTAATAATTCATGAGGCCTAAGATAAACTTGCGCAGGAAGCTATAACTGTAAATATTGGCCCGGTTACATCCTCGCGTGTTTTGAGAACTATTAGTTTTTAGGTCTTCAATGCTTCGTTGAATTTATCCAACTGTGCATCGCAAAGAGAGTAATGTTTTTATCACCTTACGTAGTTTTTGTAAACGCTCTAGTGACCGATTGTGACCCTGTAAGTAGGTAAATCCGCAACCAGTTGTTTCGTAAGTTGAAGTTAACGTTACATTTAAAATGTTCATGCCAGAGTTAGTTTGATACTCATTAAAGTGAAATGTTCGTTTTTGATAAAATTATATAGCTACGTATATTTATGTAAATAGTCAAAGTTTCTTATATTACCGACTTATTCTTAAATAATACCTAATCTATATTAAAAAGTACTGCTATTTACTAAATTTAATCTTAAACTTCCTCAACGCGTCATAGTGCCTAATATACTGGCTCCATTTTCTGTTTGAATCGCCTAATTCGTTGGCTAAGGCAGCTGCTAGCTCTCTGGTCACCAATAGATTTGATAACTTTTTTTGCAATATTTAATAATAAGAGCTCGAGCCTTCAGCCCTGATGGTCCTATAGTCTCTACACCAAAAGGCACAAAAACGCCCGCAACGTCCATCAGCTGTTCGAACCACGTGCCTTGCCCATTGCTACTTCAATTCTGCTTTAACTTTGGTTCTTCTGCGGATCTCCTCATTTCTGATTAAGTCACGCAGAGATACTCCGAGCATTGCTCTTTCCATTGCCCGATGAGTGTCTCTGAGCCTTTTTATGAGACCCGCAGTTGGTATGGCAACACTCATGTAATATAACCATATCATATAACAACATCTTAATTAACTAAACTTGTTTATGAAAGGGTGCAACAAAAAAGGTAGCAAAATTAAAGTAACAGTGTAATGTATGCATGGAGGTGGAATGTCATGAATTTATTCATGACAGGCCGCACCGGCGATGTCAGCCAATTTACCTTTGACTCACACCTGTGCAAACTCGTAGCATCTCTGCTTGTGCTATAAGCTAGAGGTCGCTCGCAGCAAATTGTTACTAAATCAGAAGATACATTTGTCGCTCTCGGCAGATATTTACGAAATCAACTGTAACATTTCTCGCGCGCCACAGAGTATTATGAAGTAAGCAGTAACATTTGTCGCTTACGGTATCAAATTATATAATTTGCAGTAATATTCGAGTAGAAAGACTCTGATCTAGGTGAATAAACTATAAACCCTATAAACTTTTGCTTATTTGTTTGTTTATTTGTTATTATTATTTTATTCTTTTTACTAACCGACTTCAAAAAAATGAGGTTATCATTTTTTTTTTATTTACTATCATCATACAAATCAACTTATTAGTAAACATTATAACACGCTAAAAACCACTAAGGTTTGCAAGGCGTGCTATCCGTCTTATATATTAAAATTAGCTTAAACCTACAGGGACTAATGGATTATTATAACTATTTAAAAAATATTGCTTGAGTTTAAATTTAATATTAGATTTGGAGATCTCATTCCTCAACTTATGATTAAAATTATTTATTAGGCGAGGTATTATGTATGCAGTGGTGCGCTCCCCATATTTATTATTTGCGGGAATGATTTCCAATTGTTTTTGTGTGACCCTACGTGTGCAGAATTTGTTAGAGGCAATCTTTTGTAAACTTAAATTAAAAAATTGTTCTTTTAGTAACTGCAGCTGAACCTTATCATGGACTTTAATTACCTTACAATGACTAAATAATAAAGTTTCATCATTTTTAGCCTTATATTTTACATTATTTGGTACAATAGCTTTAAGAACTCTTATCTGCAAATTATAAACATTTTGTAAATATGTCTTATCTGTTCTGCCATAGCTACTTAGACCGTAGCTTATTATTGAATCCGCCAAAGCATTGTATAAAATTAATTTAGTTCGATAATTTAATCTTTTTTTAATTATAATCAAATTAGCTAAGAACGATCTGAGCTTATCACAAACTTGATTTATATGCATATGCCAATTGAATTTATTATCAATGATTAATCCTAAATATTTATGTGAATTTACTAATTCTATAACAGTGCAGTTACAACTATTTTTAGGTTGATGCAGACAACCATGTGTATCTAGCACTAGGGGTCGTAGATTACTATTTGACTTTAAATTGGGGGAATGTATGTGAATTAATTTTGTTTTGAGGGAATTTAATATTAAACCACTATCGTGGCACCACTTATTTAAATTATCAAAATCTTGTTGTAGTAACGCTAACACATCATTAGCATCTTTACCTGCAATAAGCATACATGTGTCATCTGCATATTGGTAAGTAGTACAGTGGTTAAAAACTTTGTTCATATTATTTACGTAAGCTATAAAATGCAAAGGACCAAGCACGGATCCTTGAGCTGTACCTTCGGTCACACTGATAGAATTTTCGACCCGTATGTTAACAAACGAACTGCCCAGTTTTCGCATATGTTAGTCTATATCAGCGTCTGAACAAATGTGCCAAATTTCATGTATGTATTTATGTTTGTGTTTGTGTTTTGAATTACTAGTCTTTTTTTGTTGTACTTAGTATTGTTCAACTTAGGGTACAATTTTTATGTTTTTATGTTCGTATATTTCCGGAATTGCAAGTCCGATTCTTTTTTCGTTGTACTAGGTATTGTTTAACTTAGGAAATACTGCAAGTTTCATCAAAATCGGTTCAGTAGTTGTTGAGGTAGGGATTTTTTATGCATGACCACGCATAATTCTTCACAGAATTGTCCGATTTTAAAAAAGGTCCCATAGTCAATCATGTTAGGATCTGATGTTGAGATCTTGGTTAAATCGAAGCAACTCTTCAAACTTCATAGGCACATTTGCAGCGATGTCGGTAGTTAATAGATGGCTGGCGAATATTGGTACTCATACTTTAGAACGAGGTTTTCCGTATGTGAGTTGTCGATAAACCACTAAAAAGTATGAAAAAAAATTTAATAAAAAATTAAACCGACTTCAAAGTCTCTGAAGTCGGTGCCACCTGTAAGCTTTCTACTTTAAAGTTGATACCTAATTCACACAAAGTTCTTTGCTGCTTTGTTGAATAAACTTTCCTTAAACTTGAATGGCATCGAGTTTATATGTATGGTAAATTAAATTGAACTAAATACATGACGCAATTATTGTATACTTTTCACTGGGTTTTGAAGTCGGTTTAATTTTTTTTTAAATACGTCTTTGTTGATACAATTAGCCATGGCGCAAGTCTTCCACCGGCCTAGACCAGTTTAGAAAATCCTAATCAGCCCAGCCGGTAATCGAACCCAGGACCTCCGTCTTATAAATCTATCTTATGTGTAATATCGGGGACACTGCATGTGTTGCTGGTATTTGAGGGATTTCTTTATGCGCCCCATATCGTAATGTAAAGAGAAATATATTATCAGGAGGAACTCTTACATGTAAAGCCAAGGCTTCAACTTAATCGATTAACGCATTAACTTTCATTATGCCCCAACACTACACTTTCCCATGCACGTAACACACCAAACCACACAAAGCTCTCGGGAACGATGCGCACGCGCCTTTCTATTTAATTATTACTTGTGACGTCACTAGCACATGCTCTGAATGGAGAATCTATACGCGGTTGTTTCATGTAACAGTTGGGTATGTTTCTTGCAATTTTTTTTTAAATTATAAAATAACTAGACATTACCGACGGCTTCATCCGCGTAGTTCTTATTCCCGTGGGATTTTTGGGATAAACTGTAGCCTATATCCATCGATTCATTACAAACATGACAATTCCCTTTTATTGCCTTTGACAACCTTGTTGCTCCCTTGGTTAGCCTATTTGCCTTCAGCACTAATACTAAAGTATTCTTCCTTGCATGAAATTTTTAACCCAAAGTTGGGAAGATGGTGGCTTTAAACCCTCGGGGAGCAGAGTCTGCGCAAGGCGTGGTTGGTGTGCGCCACCCCCTATTGCCCTTGATAGCAAAAAGGGGGCCTTTTACCTGCCCACATTAAATTTTGGCCTTGCGCCACCACTGTCGACAAGTACGCTGCGTCGTCAGGCCTAGTCATTACTAGTATCATTATCATCTGCAGGTAATCGTTAAAGAGTTACATATTAGCCATCTAAGCCCACCAAACTGCATTAGAGGAGCGTGGTCTTAACTCCAGATCCTCAGTGTTGTTGTGTGTAGTTGAGAAAACTAATATCAATTATTGTACCGTAATTTTGATCTGTGGCTTTTTTCGGCGACTGATTTTTGATAGTCAGTCGATCTTTGTCCTTTTATTAACATACATAGTAGCATCGTACGTACTCGTTCCCATAGAGGTAGGAAGAGACCGCGTCCTTCCACTTTCCACGATTCATGCATCTCTCTCGCTTCCACAAATTTTTTTGATCCTTTCATACAATTTCGTCGGTTTAAAGGACTTGACTTGGCCTTTTACTAGAATGTTCTTGATTTGGTCTACGTTTCCCCTTATTAATTGCTTTTGTAAATGTCCTTTAATTAATTCTCTTTAGATGTTTAAACCATCTCTGAATACCTTTCTGGATTTTAGTCACTAAGTCTTCTTTTTAACCGACGAAAAAAAACGGAGGACGTTCTCAATACGACATGTATATATTTTTCTTTTTTTTGTATGACCACGCATAACTTTTTAAAGAGTTGTCCATTTTGATAATTCTTTTTTAGGGTTCCGTACCTTAAAAGGAAAAAACGGAACCCTTATAGGGTCACTTCGTTGTCCGTCTGTCTGTCAAGACACTTTTTCTCAGAAACGCGTGGAAGTATCAAGCTGAAATTTATATCAAATACTCAAATCTGCTGTCCCTTAGAGCCGTGAAAAAATCAAGCTTCTAGGCCAAGGCAATCAAAAGATACAGCCGTTTATACCAAAAATTTCCCCAATTTTCGACACGGTCAAGTAAATCAAAAGCTAACGGGTAGTTCCCGTAAGATGAGGATCTTGAAATTTAGTACGAAGTAACGTTATATAGTATAGATAATGGAAAAATTACGAAAACTGTAAATTTTTAGTTACATCAATTACTGTACTGTATATCAAATACTTGGCTCTATAAAACCTTTAAGCTATAACAAAATAAAACTTCTTAGTCAACACAATCAAAAGATACATAAGCCGCATATTTAACTCTCTACTACTCGCTAATATCGCCTATCGCCTAGAATCTTGAAATTTCGCATGAAGCAATGTTTAGGAATAATTCCGAAAACCTTAAAATTTACGGAACTCGCGGTGCGCGAGTCCGACTCGAACTTGGCCGGTTTTTTTTATTAGTAAAGGTACACTTTCAAGATGATCCCATAGTCATCATGTTAGGATCTGATGATGATATCCTGGGAAAATTAAAGGAACTCTTCAAATTTTATAGGCACACTTGCAGTGATTTCGGTTTTTGTGTAAGTATCGGTATAAGTGCCGTATAATATACTATGACAGTATAGTACGAGTACGTTACGTGGCGATAAATCACTAAAAATATTTAACAAAAAATAGAACGGACTCAAAACGCACTAAATAGTAAAAAATAACTGTCATTTAGTTGCTTTAATTTATTTAAGCATATTTAGGAGTCGGTGCGTTTTTCGGTTTTTGTTAAAAATTTTATACCACACTGCTCTTGCTTATTAAGCTTTTATTTACTTCCAGTGTACAATGCTGCCCGAAGATGCGGGAGGCGTCATCAACAAAGCCTTCGAGGGCTTGGACGACGGCTTCCAGACCATCGACCTGCGCGCCAGGAGGGACGACGGCACTCTTGCTTCGGTAGTTATTTATTAATGATCAGCAAACCTTCCTTACTTACCACTTATTACGTATTTCGAGTATCGACTTTGCAATTTAACATTGTAGAGTCAAAACATCTCTTAAAGATAAGAAGAGGAGAGAAATAGAGAGGGTTTCTGTTGGGTTTGTGTGCATGTAGTGAAATAAATAAATAATGAACTACTTCTTCTTCTTTGTTAGCCATTTTTTAAAAAACGGAGGAGGTTTTCAATTCGACACGTATATTTTTTTTTATGTATGACCACGCATAACTTTTTACAGAGTTGTCCGATTTTGATAATTCTTTTTTTATTAAGGGCACACTTCCAAGGTGGTCCCATTGTCATCATGTTAGGATCTGATGATGATATCCTGGGGAAATTGAAGGAACTCTTCAAATTTTGGAGGCACGCTTACCGCGATTTCGGTCTTTGTCTCGGTATCGGTAGGTTTTTGGCTACTAGTGCCGTATAATATATTAAGACAGTATATTACCAGTAGGTACGTTACGTGGCGATAAATTACTAAAAAGTAAGAAATAAAATTTTTTAAATAAAAATAGAACCGACTCAAAACGCACTAAAAAGTAAAAAATAACTGTGTCATTTAGTTGCTTTAATTTACTTAAGCATATCTAGGAGTCGGTGCCAGCCAAGGTTTCTACTTTAAGGATGTTACCTAGAACCCACAAACTGCTTTTGGTACGTAAAATAAATGTTCCTTAAACTTGGCTAGCACCAACTTCATAGATATGCTTAAGTAAATTAAAGCAACTAAATGACACAGATATTTTTTACTTTTTAGTGCGTTTTGAGTCGGTTCTATTTTTATTTAAAAAATTTTTACTATTCTGATGTAGGCCTCCTTCAACCTCTTCAATTTCTTTGGGCTGTTAAAATCCAATAGAAGTTAGAGCAAGAGACCTTGCTCTGTTTTCTGAGCCACTTATTTGTCTTCTTGTCCCCGAGACTGACTCCTACCAGTTTCCTTTCCATCGCCCTTTGGACTACACTCAGTTAGTGAAGAATACCTTTAGTGCTTACTCCAGTTTCAGTTCCATAGGTTAGGACTGGCAAGATGCACTGATTAATTGGACTATTATGGATATATTAAATTGAACTACTGATTTGGAATAAAAATAAAATATATAGATTTAAGATAAAATTGTGTAATTGAATGTAATTAGCTGTAACAGTATGTTTCATTGTATCTCTGAATTCTGTAGTCACACGGTAGGCTATTGCTACATTACCGCTTGCAGTAGCTTTACGTGATCAAATTAGAAATGAAGATACTTGTACAAGAACCAAAGTTATTATTTACTAGAGGACGCCCGCGGCTTCATCCGCGTACTTCTCGTTTTATTGGGAATTTCGGGATAAAATGTGATTTATGTCTTCATCCAGGGTGTCAGCTAACTCCGTACCAAATTTTATTAAAATCGATTTTATTAAAATTGCTCCAGCCGTTTAGTAGTTAAGAAGTAACAAATATACACACTCACTAAATTATGCCTTTATAATGGTAGTATGACTGCGAAAATGTTGAGGAACGAAACCTTCTAAATCAAATATGAATAATTAAAATAAGAAAAATGAACAGACTAAAAACAAAAGAAAAATTATAATTCCACTAAAGTGTAAACTAATTACAATAAAAACATTAGGTTTTGGCAACAAAACATCTTGGAAGCAGCTAATGATGGCGTAAAAAGCTGTCTTCCAATTTCCCTCCAAAACCCATAAATATGGCGCGGTTTTAATTTCGTTCAGAAATCAAATTAAACTCGCATCAAGTGAGCCGCACGTGCGCAGTCACGAGCCGACAGCATGGGCGAGGAAAGTAGATAACACGCGCCCTTTTAAAAACTTTTTTTTAATTTATTTAACGGCCAGGAATCAAGTCCTTTTAAAGCCTCCCATTAACTTTTAGAAATCTATACATTCTTTTTGGCAGTATATAAATGAGAGCAATGTGGTGTAAGAGAAGATGTAGGTAGTTACTAAAATTGAAAAAGGGATGCTTAGATGGTTTGGGCATGTAGAGTGAAAGAAAGAAGATTAACAAAAGAAGAGGGAGAATGAAAATATTGTAAGGCGAATGTTATAATTTTATGCCTAAGCGAATGTATTATACATAGGCGAATGTATTTTAAAATATGGCCAGTAGTACATCAACAGTACCCTGAACCGACGAACTTGTATGAAAGGATTAATGGGAGTGGAAGAAGCTAAGGAAGTATGCGTGGCAAGTGGAGGGATATGGTCTGTGCCTATGGTAATGAGGCGAGAATTTATGTATGCTATATATGTATGAAATCTGGCTTGCAAAAACAAACAGCTTGAGAGCTAGAAATCTGTATAAAATACTTAATTAGACATCTAATATTTGTGTAGTGTAGTAAGAAAGTATATTAAATTGAATGAGTTGCAATTGATTTTCTTGTTAGATTAATAATATCGTTTTTCTTACTGAAATTACTCGTAGGATTAATTTAATTATATCTTCTAAGAGTATGCTAATGTAATTAAAAACGTTATTGATTAAATTTATCGTTGACCTGTAGATTAACTAAATTGCGCTAAATCGTTTTAAAATATGTATTGTAATTTATATTGATAGTGATTGGTGCAGTGGTTAGTAGCCCTGCTTGTGCGTCCTACGTTGTGGGTTCGATTCCCAAATCTCGAAAAATGTTTGTATGATGAGCATTGATGTTTTCCAATCTCTTGTTATTTATCTAGAAATTATAATTATTTAGTATATATACAAATATTAGCTACTTAGGTACGCTTATTTTAGGGCTATATGTATTGTTCTATTATATTTATTTATTTTATATTTAAATTAATTTTCATATTTTGGCAGGTGATCATTACATTATTTTCCTATTACATGAAGAAGTCTCAAAGGCTTCTACAATATTACATTAATTTATAGCCTAGCTTTGTATGTTTATATCGGATTATTTGAAATGTATTTGCAAACTAAACATATTTGATATTAAACGTAAATTAGTTTTATTATATTTTGGATTAGATCGACTGTTCGTGGATCATCCCCGCTGTTGCATCTGAAAATGTAGCATGTTCTATCTTCTAGTTGTTTATATACAGTGGCGGGCTATCTGAACCCTCAGTTTCCCGCGCGGGGTGGCACGGGAGACACCGTTATTGTGCTCCCGGTGGCACGGCAAACTTTTCACGATCGGAAATACGTCGGAAGTTTCTAGTAACTGTTTCAGCATGTTTTGAATTTGCGACATTGATTCTTTTGGCTTGAAAAATATAATTGATGAGCTAAAATGGTAGGTATTTAATATTATAAATTTCTTTCTCATTTATTTTACGTGCTTTTTAAATTTTTTAAAAATCTGCTCCTTCGCTTGCGGGGCTTTTTAGTGCTCAGGCAACCGGTGATCAGGGCTCCAGAGTGAGGAACCTGCCCACAATTTGCACCGTCTCAAGAATAACTGCTTTTTGTATCCGACCTTTGATCCAACAGCCAAGCGAAAGCTTCTTGAGATGTTGGACGAAGCTTTTCGCTATAAGACCATTGACTGCAACGACTATAGGAACAATAATCGACTTAACATACCATATTGCGGTAATCTCTAAAAATAGTTTTTAACCTTTTTGGAATGTGTGTTGTGAAGAAATTATTTTCCTTATAATTTTCTTATAAAATAATTATCATAAAAAAATCATTGTTAAAAGCGACTTGTATCTTACATCATTTGATACATTTGTTAAATAAAAATTTGAAAATTGATTTGACTATTCATTCGTTATACAAGTATTCTCGGAAGCAATCGACTTATCTATCTACATGCAAGTAGGGATAACCAAAATTGCAAATTATAAAATAAAAATTGTAACACTGATTTTTAAAATTTTTTAACTATTTTTAACAAAAAATAGAACCGATTCGAAACGCACTAAAAAGTAAAATATAACTGCGTCATTTAGTTGCTTTAAATTACTTAAACATATCTATGAAGGCGGTGCCAACCAAGTTTAAGAAACATTTATTATTTATTTAACTAGGTTCTAGGTAACGTCCTTAAAGTAGACACCTTGAGACGATATTGGAAGTGTGCCCTTTCTAATAAAAAAAAAGTGGGGACACCCAACTACGTTCGATTGTGGTTATATATATATTATCTGTAGTCCTTAAGCATCTTTACCATTATGTCGTGTATTAATTTTTTTAGAGATTTCAGGGAGCTAGAGGAGCAAGTTCATATAAGTTTATTTTTATGACGACTTTGATGTAAATCATTGCTTGCGTCACGAATATACTTGTAATATGTGAACTATAACCCATAACCCATTGGAGTAAGCAACAATGGGCTCACAATAACCAATGGCTAGATAATCTTCGGTCACTGTAAACTGTACCTTAAGATGTATGTAATAAATGCGATGATTATCTCTCTCGGTTCAGTGATGGTGACAGGCCACGTTGAAAAGGCATCCTGTGCTTTATGCTAACGCCTATACGATCGTTATCACTCACCGATTGTGTACTTACTAGTAACAACTAGCACATACTCGCGACTCTAGTGGACTGGATTCGAATCCTGGCTCGGGTCATGAAGAAATTGTTTTGACGACCTCCGTGGCGCAGTGGTATGCGTGGTGGATTCATAAGAAGGAGGTCCTGGGTTCGATTCCCGGTGGGGTAGATTGGGATTTTTCTTAATTTGTCTTGGTCTGGCTGGCTGGTGGCTTTCGCCGTGGCTAGTTACCACCCTACCGACAAAGACGTAACGCCAAGCGACTTAGCGTTCCGGTACGATGTCGTGTAGAAACCGATAGGGGTGTGGATTTTCGTCCCACTCCTAACAAGTTAGCCCGCTTCCATCTTAGACTGCATCATCACTTAACATCAGGTGAGATAGCAGTCAAGGACCGACTTGTAGTCGATAAAAAAAAAAAAACTCCTTTACTCCATTATACGCATAGTTAAGGTCTGTAATGCCCTTCAGAGGTCAGTTTTTCCTAATCACTAAAACTTTGGTATCTTTAAAACAAGAGTGCAACTTACCATCAGGTGAGATCGTGGTCAAGAGCGAGCTTATTTCATTGAAAAAACAGTAAATAAATTTTGTGCTCGGAGTCGAGAAGTTGATGACGTTTATACTTTTGATGATTGTCTCGTTCACTATCTTCAATATCCCTAGTAAATTAAACATTATCTATCACACTAAGCCCACCAACCTGCATCAGAGCAGCGTGGTAGGTGTAACCTCCATATCTATGTTCTTAAAGGATGGTATGATGATCATCACATATCCGACACAATCTTCATGAGAACTTGATCCTATAGTATAAAATTGTAAAAAGTTGTTGTTCATTTCTTTTTGCACGCCGCCCAACTTCCGCAGCGTCCGATGAAGTGAACAAACGACACAATAACTGCGAGCACCGACTGAGCACAAAGAACAATGCCTTCTGTGATTTATATTCACATGCAAAATAGCGAGTTACTTGCAGCTTTTCTTACAATAAACATTATTAGCACAACTAATATTTATTTATTATTTATTCTTTTTTGAAAAAATATATATTTTTTTCATTACTAGTTAGCCATTGATTGCAATACCGACAAAGACGTACCGCCAAGCGCTTTAGCTTTCCGGTACGATGTCGTGTACAAACCGAAAGGAGTGGATTACCCTACTCCTAACTATACTAAAGCCAAACTCGATTGAGAATGCTTGTCAACAAACAAATTTAAAATGAAGGTAGAAATCACTAGTCAATATTTTTAGTTAACTTGTTAATGACAAATTCATGACAATAAATTAGATTAGTAAGCTTAAAACTAATTAATATATTCAATATCTTTTAAATAAGATTTTATAAAAAAACAAAACATAATTTTAAATTTATTAGGCATAAAATGTGTTGCATTTTCTACCTTCATTTTAAATTTATTTGTTGACAAGCGTTCTCAATCGAGTTTGGCTTTAATATAGTTACTCAGTTAGAAGCCGATTTACAACGGTTGCAAACTTACAGTCGAACTGAAGGCGTGATGATCGACGAGATGTTAGCGAGATTCCATCTGCTTGGTCCGACAACTATTAAATACTATTAAACAGCAACAAATTATGTATGATACCAATTAAAAAGCCGGTTCATCAGTAAATAACTTAGAAATAACAAACAACCGGTAGGTAGCTCGTCCACATTGCTAAAGAGCTGTATACGGTTGGATGGGCGAATATAATTGAAGCAAATTAAAAGCCTTAATAGGTCAACGTTGTATCGGCGGACGGAAATGCAAATGGCTGGAATCATCCGATAGAATATTCTCGTACATTTGTTCATTTTTAGGGTTCCGTACCTATAAAGAAAAAACGGAACCCTTATAGGATCACTTCGTTGTCCGTCCGTCTGTCTGTCAAGACCCTTTTTCTCAGAAACGCGTGGAGGTATCAAGCTGAAATTTATATACAATACTCAAGTCTGCTGTCCCTTAGAGTCGTGAAAATATCAAGCTTCTAGGCCAAGGCAATCAAAATGTACAGCCGTTTATGGCAAAAATTTCCCCAATTTTTAACACGGTCAAGCAAATCAAAACCTAAGGTAAACTTAGATTCTTGAAATTTGGTACGTAGCAACGTGATATATCACAGATAATGGGAAAATTTCGAAAACTGTATATTTTTAGTTACATCATATACCAAAAATATGTTTAATAATTTAACACTTACCCCCTTTTCTCATGAAAACGTAAAGGTATTAAATTGAAATTCATATCAAATACTTGGGCCTATAAAACCTTTAAGCTGTAACAAAATTAAACTACCATACCATGTCAATACAATCAAAAGATATAGCAATATAAGCCGTATATTTAACTCATAACTAGATGCAACTCAATCAAAACCTACTGTGTAGTCTCCGTATGGGTAGATAATAGAAAACTTACGAAACTGTAAATTTTTAGTTAAAAAATATAAAAAATGTATTTTTAACAATTTTGAACTTATCCCTATGCTCATGGACGCGTAGAGGTATTCAATTGAAATTTATATCTAATACTGAAATCTATAATACCTTTAAGCTGTATCAAAAATCAAAATCAAACTTCTATGTCAAGGCAATCGAAAGATACAGCATAAGCTGCACATTTAACTCTCTCGCAGCTAGTCCTTGAATCTTGATATTTGGCAAGAAGGAACACTCGGTGCGCGAGTCCGACTCGCACTTGACCGGTTTCTTTTTTTACAAACCCTTGAATGCAGTCACAGCTGATGACAAGTGATGATGCAATCTAAGATGGAAGCGGGCAAACTTATTGGGAGTAGAATAATATCCACACTCCGGCTTCTACACAACATCGTAATGGAACGCTATATGGCTTGGCGGTACGTCTTTGTCGGTGGAGGGGTAACTAGCCACGGCCGAGCCATGTATACTCGTGCATAACATCGCCTCGTTCTCATATAGGTAGGTAGAGACCACGTTCTTCCATTTGCAACGATCCTTGCATATATCTGTCGCTTCTACCAATATTATTTTTTATCAATTTGATACAAGTTCGTCGGTTTAGGGTACTTTTCACTTGGCCTTTTATTATAATACCCTGGGTTTAACCCAGGAACGTTCGCCTTGGTCTTCCCATTGCAATATTCCCATTCACTCTCGCCGTATAAATCGCTTTCGTAAGTCTCCTTTCCTTCATTATCTTTACATGTCCAAACCATCTGAGAATACCTTTCTCGATTTTAGTCACTGCATCTTT
Organism: Mycalesis mineus; assembly: GCA_034621355.1. Classification (NCBI taxonomy): domain Eukaryota; kingdom Metazoa; phylum Arthropoda; class Insecta; order Lepidoptera; family Nymphalidae; genus Mycalesis; species Mycalesis mineus. The sequence continues at coordinate 1,055,904 of CM067881.1, forward strand.
TATACCACATTGTTTGTCATGTATGACACTTAATCACAAAATTGAATCTGGGCTATATCTGATTCCAAGAATAAACCCAACTGTTAAAGTAACGTTTTTCATCTCATAATTGAGTGGTATCTCAATGAGTCCGCCCCGTGGCCCGTGGGCAGTCTGTGGGCGCTATTGTGTCGCATTGAATCATGATCTAAACGGAATGTGACAAAATTATTAGTTCCGGTACTTTGTTGGTTAATCCACTTTAAATCGCCCGCCCGTTTTATATTAAGTCACTTTATTCCTTTATTTGTTATTTAAGGGTAATTTTTAGTACCTAGACTTTATTAATTTGTAACCGACATCAAAAACAGGAGGAGGTTAACAATTCTACGCATTTTTTATTTTTTTAATGTTTGTTCCCTCATAACTCCGCCATTTTCTTATTTACAGATTTTTATGTTTCTAGATTGGCCCGTAAAAAGTCTGTTCAATGGTTTGGTTTATTTTCCGGCAATTAAACAAATGTCAATCGCGTTTCATTATCTCGCGTTTGGCTGAATCGATTTTTATGTGGTTTTCAGGATAATTTTTCGGAGGTGATTTTCGACTTTAAAAGAGGGGGTTCTCAGTTTGACCTGTAGGTTGTTCACCTTTAAAATACGAAAAAATAACTATTTTGCAGATTTAACTAGGTATTATTAGTACAAGTAAACACTATTGTATATTCTGCTATCAGATAAGATAAGATAGTTTTTGCTTTTCTCAATATAGGCCAAGAAGGTATACATACTCACAACAACAAGTCATAAGTTTAGAATTACATACATACATAATATCATGCCTATAGGGGTGGAGACAACATCCTTCCACTTGCCACGGTCCTTGTATACTTCCATAGCTTCTTTCACTCCTTATTTATCCTTTCATAAATGTTTTTTTTTCTAGGTTACTCATAACCTGGTCATATTTTAAAATTTCCTGAATTTGGTCCAGAAACATTCGCCTGGGCCTATTTAAAATTGGACAGTGAATTGATACTTAGTTACATAATTTATGCAAAGTTTACTTTCATGTAGTATCATGTAGTATCATGTTGTATATCTGATGATGGGATCCAAGGGCGCATCCAGCTTTCACATAGTTACTGCCTAGTCATAATATGCCTAGACAGTAACTATGTGAAATATTAACAGATTCCATATCAAAAATATGACAGGATAGAAATAGAGAGTGCTAAATGGAAAGTTCTTCGTTCTGTTAGCTAAGTGGAATGTTCTCCGTCAGCTAACTGGAATGTTCTCCTCAGGTGGACAGGCGCGAGTGGGGCTCGGAGCGCGAGCTGCGCTGCGGCTGGGGCGTGCTGCGGCCGGCGTGGCTGCAGAGGTTCCGCACCGCCAAGTGGGCGCTGTTCTGGCTGTGCTGGGCCGGCGCCATACAGGGTGAGTGCCGTTATGTTTGAAAGTGTAGTGATGTGGCGACCTCCTTTAACGCGGAGAAAGATTCAAGATCCCTGCCTGGCAAGATGGAGGACTTTTAAGAAAGAAGTTTAAATTCAAATATTCGAATCCTCAACTAAAATTTTCACGATGTAATGTCAGGGCATGGAGACTTGAGGCACTGCCGGCATCGGACCCTAGCAATGATTTATTAATTATCTTTAACGTTTATAGTTATTTAATACAGTTCTGTTACTGTTCTTGTTTATTACTTGGTCAAGCAACGTTCCTGGTGACCCCGACGTGTTTTGAACACGGAAGCTTCTGAAGGTGCCACCTTAAGAACACATTAACGTGTTTCCTACTGTCAGAACATTTAGTCATCATCATCATCAGCCTGTTGAGCTCGCTATAGAGCTGCCGATGGGCTAACATCAAGCTGCTCCAATGCAGGGTGGTGGGCATTCGTCTCCGCACAACTTGACATGAAAATATTTTTAGTGAGATTATTTTATTCGTCACAAGTGAAGCCTTTAGAAATAAATCTTATCTTTACTCCACCATATCTAATATAGCGTGAGGATTTGTTAGTCACTAATAACATAAAACATTATTAGTCTATTAATATGCACTAATACTGTTTGTTCTCTCACCGATTTGCGATTGTGTATTTTGAAAAAATGAAGATTATAATTGCTTCACGCGTGATAATCTAAGAGCCAGTAGTTGATTTGAATTGGTTTAGTTTTTAATGATTTATGACAAAATATTCCTCTGAAGGGAGTTTAGGACATAATTGTTTCCACTTGTACTATAAGACTTACTTAATTTTTGTAAGAGTTATTGTAATGTACAATTAACTGTCATAGTTTTTCTTTAGTGCTCTACGTAAATACTAGTACGTTCGTCATCACGCGAGGTTCCTTGCGCGTGACGTAGAAACGTTTTATGAGTACTTTTAACACCGTGTGAATATTTCTTCAGTTATTATATTATTACTTTGTATTTTATATTAAATCTTTTACTGAGAAAATATATTATTATACTAAGAAACTTAAGCTAACTTATCCTAATAACTTTACAAATCTTGCCCACGTAGAAGAATACTGGCTGCATTTCCGTGTTGGCCAGGCTAAAACTTTGGACAAAAAACGAGCTAGCCCTTCTGTCACCAGTTGAATCTATTAGGCACTGTACAATATTATAGTAGAATTTTTTGCCACTGTGACTCTATGACCCGAGGGTTTCCACGGCAAAAGGAACAAACATGTAACTCATTTTCTGCTGCCGTTCCTGGTCTTGACTCTGTCTCCTTGATATGACACGGAGCCAATGTGTCAACGTGTTATTTTACCATTTTGTGTATTGAGGTGGTCTCTTAGGCTAGTTTTTCACGCGTAACTAGTCTGGTCGCAGTCACGGAGCGGTTTGTTTAATTAATTCGTTTCACCCGACTCGGACCACGACATACACATATTTTGCATATACGATCATGATAATAAGTTCTAATAGAACGAAAAGTAATACATCCAGTACCTATACTAAATTGGCGGGTTTTTCGAACCTGCGGTAGATTCACTTCGCACTGACAGACTTGACTTTTTAAAAGCACTTGTATAATAAATAGCATATAAATATAATTTGAATTTATTATATATCTAACACAAATATGGATGCTTTAATAGGTACATTTCATCATAACTGGCTTATTAACAATAGCTTCGAATTCTGGAACATATATTACGACAGTCGAAAGAAAACTAACATTTATTGGTGGAAATAAATTAAAAAAACACTTGTTTTAATTTAGTCTTGTCAAATTATCGTTTGACGTGGCCTTTAGTTAAACTGACACACGAAGACATCTCGACTGATCATAGATTAAAGACTAATAGATGGAGTCATAACGCGGCTGTAGGTTCAAGAGCGTGACAGACTTATTTCATTCTGCCTTTATTAGAAAGTGACACAAGATTATTTTTTGTCCCTTTCAGTGTGTTCGTTTTTATTATTTGTCAAGAATGAAGTTGGTGACAAGCAAAGGACCTCGTTATGATACCACTATATTATTACACATTAATTTATCTTTTTATACCAAATTTTAACTAATTTTTTACCGTCTCCCTTGAATATCGTCTAGATTTTATTTGTTCTCTGTCTATAATTTTCCTTTATTTATTAATTTGTATTTTTATGTGAATTCGTATAGGTACTTTTATATGTATGTATGTATGTATGTTATGTATGTATTTATGGTATGTATGTATGTATGTAAATATGTATGTATATGTTTGCATTCAGTATTTTATGTAGGGCATAAGTATTTTATGTAAGTTTATTTTTATTTGATAATTTGATACTATAGTTCCTTTAATTGTGTGTACGTACACCCGAACCTTCTCTAATGGATGCACTTTTCCTCTCCAATATTGGTTGTCTGGAAGAGATCGCTCATTAGCGATAAGACCGCCAATTGTACATTGTTTTTATTTTTAATGTATTTTCTATTTTGTAAGCTCTTTTCTTTGGTGTACAATAAAGAATATTTCATTCATTTCATTCATTCATTCATTCAAAGGACATATCTGATTAATTAGTAGCTTTTTATTAAATTTGCTGATAAATAATACAACTTTGCGGTTACGATATTAATTTAAACGTTATCGTGCTATGGTGGGTTGTAATATTTTCGGCTGCAACAGTCGCAGCGAACAGAAAATCGAAGGAATTACGTTTCATACGTAAGTAGGCATAAACTTCATTGATTCATGATTTAAAGCTTAGATATGTTATTTTTTAGCAAATTTCATATATTATGCGTTTACTAAACTATATTATATAAAGTAATATTTCGTATTTTACGATATTTTAAAACATAACGTTTTATGATGTACTTTAAATGTTGACATGTCATGTCAATAAGGCGGATTTGCTGTCTCACGAGTGGACACGCTATAAGCTCTGTCTATTAGTCTTTAATCTATGCGACTGATATTGCGTTGTTGTACAACTGTCAACTAATTTGTCAGATGTAAATAAGCGTGTAATCGTTTTTGAATAGTAATCATCACATTATTTAACCAACTAGCGTATGCCAGCGACTTCGTCCGCGTGGAATTTAAATAAGTAACATTACGAAAATAAAAAGAGCCAAGTTAATTTTCCTCGTTTTCCCACATTTTCCACTGATTCTTCACTTTTATTATTTGCACCGTGATGTTATATAGCCTAAAGTATTCCTCGATAAATGGACTATCTAACACTAAAATATTTTTTCAATTAGAACTAGTAGATCCTGAAATTAGCGCGTTCAAACAAACAAACAAAAAACAAACTCTTCAACTTCACAATATTAGTGCCTAACTAATATTGTAAAGCTGAAGCTAATAATTAAAAAATCAGGAATTATTGTATAGGACTGGCTTAAAAATGGATTGTTGTAAATATTTTGACATGAATAAAAAAATAATATATTATTAGCCTTCATCCAATTTCCATGCATCTAATAATGCTTAATTTCAGTCCCTCCAATCCAATCAGTCCAATCAGGTCCCGAAGTTAAGACTTAGGTAGGTATATGTATATGGTGTACCTTTCCCAAGATTCATACACCATACATACGAGTAATGTCAGTATTGTTTTATTACTGACGTTATCTTATCTCTGTTCCATGGTATTGTCTTCATGATAACAAGTTTTCTATAATAAAATATTCATCGTTAAAGGTTGACACTAAATCAGGGCCACAGCTTACTGTAACTTCTGCAACCTATTATTTGGTCAGACTGTTTTACCTCCAATTTTCACACAATATCATCGATAGAACAATAATGTATGTGATTCCTGGTTCTTTGAAACCCTTAGTTTTTGCTTTGTTTAAATTTTTTGTTATAAATGTTTTTTTTTAGTTGCTTTAATTTATTATACAAGATAGGAAACAAAACCAATATAAAATACAAATTAAAACTAAATTAAATTAAATCTAAAACCTCCTCGACTCCACTGCAATGAGGCATAGTGCCCAGGATACTGGCAGCATTTCCCCTTTGGATGGCCAAACTAATCCGTTGGCCAAGGTAGCTGCCAGCTCTTTGGTCACCCGTAGACTCGATAACTCTTTTTGAGATATCGTCAAAAAGAGCACGAGCCTCTGGTCCCCATGGCCCCAAAGTCTCTACACCAAAAGGCACACACACGAAATTGCCTTTTATATTTTCATATTTGCGTGTCTTGGCCTGTTCAGCGTTCTTCGCCGCAGCTCCCGCCATAGAAGAGGTAGCCTCAATATGGGATGCAGCTAGAGTATCAACGCAAGTCGCGTCCCATACTAGAGACTTTCCTAACTTCCATGGAACGAGGGTCATACCATCCTATCATCATCATCCATCATACTTAAATGTTTTTTTAAATTAAAAATAATTTTAGGGACAATAGTCCCTTGTAGTAATAAAAAAATACAGTTTGTTTTAGAATTTTAAGAAGAAGAATAATTCGTTAAATTCATCTATGAATAAAAATTTGAAGTAGGCATAAGTTATTGTACGTATATTATTATGATTGTTGTATTTTACAGTTTAAATTAATATTTAGAGCTATCAACGCTCACAACATATTGTGAACAAGTGGCAATTATTCAAAGCACGGCACATCCAGCTTGCGGTGTAACAAAGTTGGCGCAATAAATCTGGCTTAACTTGGCTCAAGTTATGCGCCAACAGGTGTAACCGACTTGTGCCCATTGTTAAACCATTGTTAGCTGTGTTGTGTTTGTTGGCTCATATTTGAGCTCACCATTCGACTAATATTGCTGATAATTTAATTCGCTATTTTGACGTAAAACCAACGAAACGTAGCGACAAAGTCATACTTTTAAATCTCTAATACTTAATACATACCAAATTGCCGAACTCCGAAGTAAGAATTGTAACTTAGAATTTATTCGGAGAAAGAAAACCTATATTATTATTTTATTAAAAATATTTAATTGCCTGACTTATGTCGAACTTATGATCCAAAGCCACATTTTATTATATATCAAATAAACTCGCGCTTGACCACGATCTCAGTAGATAGTAAGTGAGACATTCCATTCGTGTAATAAAAGTTGGGCTTACCACTGGAAAATCGCAGTATCCGCCTTTATCGTAAAGCTATTGATTCTTAACAGCGTAACAACAGTGGCTTAATAAACCCGGAAACAGCTCATTGAGCAAAGATTAAAGAAGACAAAACGCAGTGTAGGCTGTAATGGCGCAAAAATGAAATTCCGGCGCGCGGCCGCACAAATCATGAGCTTATAAAATTAAACGCGCCGCGCGGCTGCACGCGCCAGGATAGCGTGCCGCCACACACCTACAGCGATGCTATGTGGTAAATATGTTGAAGCCAGCAATACCGATATGTTTAAATGTCTGTCTGGTGTATCCTCCCGTTAGCCAAACTAATGTGATCAATGTGGTTTGGCTGGTGGAAGGTTTCAGTCGTGGCTAGACTTTTACCACTTATCGCTCTACTGACAAAAATGTACCGCCAAGCGATTTAGCGTTCCGCCACAATGCCGTGTAGGAACCGAAGAGATGTAGCAATACTGACACGTTTCAAATCGTCAGTCCACCTATTGAATGATATTTATACGTAACATACAATGAAAGTACACAGTGTTGGACAGCCAGTGGCGTGCTCTGCATAAATAAATAAATAATCATTTATTTCAAGACCAGATTGAATCATAAATTTGTTAATATGTTAATAACTATTTTTCTTTTCTTACTAAGTTAGTGTTGTTAGTTTACATTTTAATATTACAAGAGCCCAATCGTCACCTGCACACAATGGGCTACTATGGGGCACTCGGGCCTGGCAGCAAATACCCTTAGAATGCCGTTGCTGCTAGTGCGTAATCACTGCACGAGGGATTTTGATTTTTTGCGCATTATGGCAAAACAGTCATTCGTGCGAAATAAATAAATGCATAAATGCACTGCCTTCCACGAGGACACATTACGAACTAGTATTGGAGCAGGAATTTTCCATTTTATGTAGTAATTAGTAACTATAGTACTTACCCGTTCTTATAAACCGTGGGCACGTCACTGTGGACAGCCTTTTTTAATTGATAGTAAAACCGCGTTGTATAGATAGCGGAACATAGCTTAGACTTGAAAGTGTGCGCCAAGCCTCACGATTGTTTATGGGCAGGGGAGGGTGAATTTACATTCATTGCCGCGACCCCATAATGAGGTAGTGTATTATGTGACGAATTTTTATTAGCAATTTATACGTGTTCGCCAAATTTCATGTTATTTACAGTTAAATTAAATTTGTATTACAAGGGTGGTTAGCGCCGTAGCAAGATAGGTTAATTTTTTTTATCATTGTTAGCCTATTAACGGTCCACTACAGGACCAGATCTCTCTTCATTTGGTAGAGGAGATATTGAGCGTAAATCCACCACCCCACTCCAATTCGGATTGGCGGTGATAATGTTCCGTTTATTAACTATCACTATCAGTTGTTGATGGTAGTGTCGGGACCGACGCCTTAACGTGCTCTCTGAGACACGGGGGTGTCTTTCCGACTTCGGGCTTGGAATGTACTGAAATTTTGATAAGAGAATGAATAACCCACAATTATTCTATGTCTCGACCCAGGATTCGAACCCAGGACCTCGTGATCGAAGCCACATGAGTTAATCACTCGACCAAGGACGCAGTCTAATTATCTTTTTTGGTGTAGAATAATTGCAATATGATATTTTATATCCTCTCATGTTATGTAAGCAAAACGTGTGCTCGACGTAAGTGACAACTGTACACCGTGAGTGAGAGCATGAGCATACCTTACATACCTTATGCGTGAAAGAATGGGAAGTAGTAATTTCCTTTATTAACAATTATCAGATGTTAATGATAGCGACCGTGATAGACGGCTTAAAAAAATTAATTATAGTGTACCGATAAATACGAGGGATGTACTATAAAATGTAATGTAATAGTAATGATCTATATGTGGTTGGTGTCCGTTGCTAGTCGGTTTAATTGCAATCAAAGGGCGGCCGCAGCCGGCGACAACTCAATTAACGAATAAGCAACTGAATGCGCCGGAAGTACTCGCTGCCACCAATATGGCGCGCTTTCGGCTTGTACTCACTGCAATGAGCACCTCTATATAATGCCTCTTAATCTTCACTCATATCATAAAAACTAAATTATATTTAAAAAATAAATAGTAATCTACCTATTGATATTATAAGAGTAGAAATTGAGTGTATGATCATACTTCTATTATAAAGGCGACAGTCTGTATGTATGTATGGATGGATGGATGGATGGATGAATGATAATGATGGATGATGATGATATTCCTCTTTCACGCAAAAACTGTTGGATGGATTTTGATGAAACTTAACAATAATACCTAGGTATAGCTAACATAACAGAATAACACTTAGGCCACATTTTTTGCCAAAATTCCCACGGGGGCTAGAAGTAGGTTATTTAAACTGCGGGCATCCTCTAGTTAAATATAAAAGTTTTAATGAACTTATACGGCACAGTGTGGTCGCTTTAAAAAATATAACATTCTCGTCGAACAAAAGACTTGCTTTTTTAATAACTAATCAAAAATTAATTTGGAACTGTCGTAACAATGCGCCAGTTTTGAACCCTTCATTGGGGAGAAGTTTTTTAATTAGGACCTACTCGTCCGAGGTGCCGAATTAATAAACATGCAGTGTTAACATGCGCAGCTTACACGCAGGCGTAACTTCTGATTAGCTACGGAATATTTAAGCTCGGACTTGACTTGAGTTATGCCAGAGGTGTTCCGTATTTATATTAACGGGCTGGTCATATTTGATGTAATGTCCGTCATCGTCAATTAGCTACGAAATGAGCTTAGGCTAACACACATTATGTTACGTTTCATATACAACGTGTTCGGTAAATACCCTATCCAGTCGTCAATCAGGAGTTAGCGAGAGCGAATACATGCCTAGAAAAAATTATTATTATAAAAACAAAAAACCCGACTGCTTAGAAGTTATGAACTGAAAAGAGAATAACAAGGATCACTATATTTGTATAAAATTCTAAATACTTTATGGTGCTGCAAACAGGGACAAAATACTTTAACCTGCGGGGAAAGAAAGATCTACCAAAACTACGTTTATCCTCGCCTGCAGCACCAGGCACCTAGGCAGTACTGAGGGAGACATGAGGACTGCAAGAAATTCCTTAAAACTTTCTGGTGGCAACACTTAGACTTTTGCCTACTTTACACGAAAGTTACCTATTGGGCTTATACGTAGTCAAATGGTTGTATGGAGGCAGTAAGGAGATTAAAATAATATAATAATTTCAAAATATAACATGGATTTTTTAAGTTAAAATAATTATTTTATACACAGAATTGTGTGTCAGTACGTTTCGGGATGTACCATTTACTTAACACGTTGTATATCTGTTATTTTACATCATTATCATTTGTCTATATTTATTGGACTTGCAGTGGTAATATATACGAAGATAGGCTCAAGTTGTGATCAGTTACGAAATACTTAAGCTCAGTCTTCATTAAATATTATTTTAAAAATTCTTATGCCAGTACCTTGAAATAAATTTATATAGAAATATTATAGCAGATAAGTTTTGCAGAAATATATTTAAATTCTGCAAATACTAAATCTAAGATTAGTACCCAACTAATTAATACTCAAAAATAATATATCACCGGAAAATAAGTAGCATTGTTAAAATGATAATTAGAGTAATAAATCAAATGAAATATTCTTATTATAATATTAATTAAAATCTATTTATAATATTTTTATACTGAAGTATATTAGTGTCATAAAAATATTTAATTTAACAAACTGAAAATATATAATTTTTTAGCTTTACCTGCATGATATTGTACCAACTTATGGTTTATACGATTATCAGTTGAATAATGTACATAATTACACATTATAAATGAACGTTGAGGCCATCTCGAATGTTCTTTAACTTTATGATGTCTTTAGCAATTAAATTAGATAAGAGATAATTACCACATCCTTCGAAGTTAATTTTAGGTCATGAAAAAACATATAGCTCTATTATTGTTTAGTACTTAGGTAATTAGAAAAAATATATTGTTAATATTTCTGATGTTTTTGCACGTACTCGTAAATGTTATGTAAAAAAACGAACCTAAAGTGAAATTTTAAGAAAACTCCAGAGAAAGGAAAGCTGTGCTATCATATCTATTTTTATTGACAACTAGGGCATGCCAGCGACTTTGTCTGCGTGAAATTGACAGGAATAAAATAACCTCAATAAAAGTATCCTAACTTACTTATAAAATCAGCAAAAGTGACTGAAAGTCTCGTCTGAATCGGTCTAACCGCTTCAGAAATTAGTTAAAACAAACAGATAGACAAAATTTAAAATATACAATACTCTAATATATAATGGTACTCGATTTAAAAAAATACAATTCTTATTATGAATAAACTAAATATCATCTAGACCTTGACATCATCATGGCTTTATTGCATGATTGTATTAAAAGGCAAGCCAGTAACTAAAATTCTAGAGGTATTCCATGAGAATTATTCTTATGATTTTCAAAAGAATATATCTAAGATATACAGCTTCCTAATTTTTCATAACCTTATAACGGGAACAAACCACAACAAAACACAACGAATCTTTCAAGTTCTAAAGAAGTGTACAAAAACACAAGTGCATCGATTCCACTCCCATTGTCCTGAAGTAATAAGCCCAGTTAAGCCCAGTCGCCTATCTCTCGAACAACAGGTGTGCTTCTCACTCCATTAAACTTTGGACATTTTTATAGCCTCCCTCTCTGCAAAGTGGGGGGATATTACTTACTCGCACAACTTCATACCCCGTTTAAAATATGGGTGTTTTGTAATATTTTTGCATCGGGTTTTTCCTCTTTGCCTCGATATATATTTTTTTAATTGGCAAATGCAACTGCTCGTCCAGGAAAGTATTGTCCTATTTATTTTGGCTGCCAGTGTAACAGGCTCATAAGGCCTCAAGTTAACGGGTATGGGACAGCAATGTAAAGGACGTGTTTCTTCTATGTGTAAGTATTAAAATAAATATTTCTTAGTCATTTTTCTTTCTTATGCGAAGTGTTGCTTTGTTTCCACTTTTTTTTACGAACCAGCGGATCACCTGATAGTAAGTGGTTCATGATGCCCATGAACATCTGCCACACATGTATAAATACAACTTATAATTCGCGTTTTCGTTGTATCGACGACCAGTCATCCGCTATGTGGGAACTAAACTTTTATAAATACATAAAAAAATCCTCAATTTAAAAAGACCCGAATCCTCAAAACCCTTGAGATTAATCCTTACAATATTGTTCATTAGCAAACTACACAGCTCTAGGTAAACTTTAATCCTTTAAAAATTCCTGCACTATAGGTAAAGTTTTAGTGCTTGATTTTATTATGTCGTAATTGGTGCAGTTTCGAGTTGGTATTGTAAAATATATTGAAAAACATAAAGTTTTCTTCCTGAGCTTGTTGCAGAGTCCTACCACCGTCGGGATTTTTTTCCGGTACCTTACGCCTATCACCTTCACCATCTGAATACTTGGAATGGCACTACCATTCGCTAAACCAGAACTTTTCTGCAACGCACTAGCAAGCTGTGGCACCAGCTTCCATCATCAATGCTCTCTCATTCGTGTAATTAAGGGATGTTCAAGGGGCAAATAAATAAATACCTTAAACTCGGATAAAGCATCAGTGGCTCCTCTGGTGTCACAGATGTTCATGGGCGGCGGTAGGTAATCACTTAAGATCAGATGACCCGCTTGCTCTTTTGCTTGGTATTTTAAAATAAGAAGTCAATTTAAAATTTTTCTTATTTTAATTAAAACCAAGGAAATTTAAACCCAATTTAAACCAAGGAAATTTTGAATAAATGAATCAATAAATGAATTATCCTTAATTTATAAGGATATGTTACCTTGATGAGTACCTTTAGCCCAGTATGTCGATTCTTAAAAATAATGTCAGTTTAGAAGCCGATGTACAACAGTTGCAAAGCGGATGTACCAGCAGTGCCATATTGAACTGACAGTCGAACTGAAGGTGGGATGATCGACAAGATGTAAGCGAGATTTTCAAAAATCTACATACCTACAGTTTGTTGTGGAATGTACATGTTGCATTTTTTGTAAAGGCAGCTTTACAGCAACTTATTTCAGCAAGAGGGCAATAATAGGTTGTTGTTTAACTTCGCCCACGTACCCAAGTATTCTCAAAGTGTACTTCGTCCGAAACTTTGAAACAAGCTCGAGCTAAATAATTGTAAGCTCGGCCTAAAAAGCTTCTTTTTCAAAAGTTAAATTAACCGCGCTATGTTCATATAACTTGGAATATATTATGCAGTTTAGTTTGTAATTGAGTTTAAGATTGCTTCCATTAACCCTTGGTAGGTTACCTACCTACGTTTGCATACCTCGCGAACTTTGTTTGCGAAAATTTTTAACTTTATACGTTTACTTCGAGTAGCTTACTAGCATAACTCTTTATTGTTTATTGCCTGCCTCTTTCGTCCAGTGGTTAGTCTGTGTGACTTGGGATTAGGAGATCCTGGCTTCAAATTCTGGGTCGAGCCACGGAACATGGAGCTTTTAATTTTTCTTACAAATTTTCAATTCATAATTTTATATTGCTAGTCTGATCTTTGGAAGTTGGTGGCGTTAAGATTTCCTGAGATTTATTATTACCATTTGATAGTGATTGTTAAAGAATCTAACATATTATAACCCTCCGTCCGCCAACGCGCAAAGGAGCAGCGTGGTGGTGGCTTTGCCTTGTAGTGGACTGTTAAGATTATGTTGTTAGGAGTGGGATGAAATCCACATCCTTTACGGTTTCTACACGACATCGTACCGGAACGCCAAATCACGTGGTGGTACGTCTTTGTCGGTAAGGTGGTAACGAGCTATGGCCGAAGCTTCCCAGTCAGACCTGGATAAATTAAAAAAAAAGTTAATCCGACCCAGCCAGGAATCGAATCAAGAACCTATTTTATAAATCCACTGCGCATACCACTGCGCCACAGAGGCCATGCCATAAAAACCCTCCGTTTAATAATATACTAGTTTTAAGAAAAACGAACCGCCTAATACATCTTTTAAATGAGCTAAAAACCTGCCTCAAAAACTAAGCATATAACTACTACTCTACTTAAATCAGCTCACACACACACACACATGTCATATACAGAACTTTCATTTTTGAAGTTAGTAAAAAAGCTCAAAGTTCCGTAAGCTCCGATCGCCGCCGCGCCGCGATCCGCGCCGTCTCAAGTATCGCTAACTTGATTAAATGTACTAGCTAATTGTGGGCCCCTCCACTCGCCGCGCGTTCCAGGGGGAGGAAAGTGTGCCATATATGGAACATGGATATGAATTTTACTTCATCATTACCTATTTTAATGACCCACGATAGGGTCTGGCGTCGCTTCTTCTAGCAGAGGGAATAAGTATACTCGTAATCGTAGAACTACCACGTTGCTCTAATGTGGGTTGGTGGGCGTAAGCTGTAGTAAGGTGGGTAGGATAGGGTATGCCGAGAAGATGACGACGGCAGAATAGGACAAAGTGGAAGGTCTAAGGCACTCAAAAAGGTTCATGAGTAACATAAAGGCAGGTTTTCTAGCGAAGGTAAGTCAAGTGAGCAGGAAACAGCTAAGGTATGCCATAGCAGCGTACACAGGCCATTACAGTACCAGGCCTATGCTGTGCTAAATGAGTATCTCTGAGGATCTCATTTGCAAATGGGATCCTCGATCAAAACGAAGACACAGAGATTCAGTGTGTGAATGTGACGGATTGGCTAGAAAGCGAATAGATCTCCTGGGGGTGGCATATCCACTACCAGAGGATTACTATGCCTCCAACCTGAAAGCAACCACCCAACTCTTAGAGTGGGTGTTGGGACTGATATAGGGGAGGTGAGGGCGGGTTGCGAGTACAAAAGATCCAAAAGGGTCGAAGTGCATCCGCTATGGCGGGCCTCACCATTATAATAATAATAATAATAAGGTGGGTAGGGTGGTAATGTTAAATTAATTAACCCTTCCAGATCATGATACGCAATGTGATTTCCGGGGCACCACTAACTTACTGACTTCGGGCTTAGAATTTACTAAAAACTTCTGAAAAGAAAGAAGAACTCAGAATTCCTCAACCTGACCCATGATTCGAAGCCAGACCTTCGTGATGGAAGGCTATAGGCATATAGGCTTTTTTATTCACTACAAATTGGCCCTTGACTGCAATCTCATCTGGTGGTAAGTGATGACGAACTCTAAGATGGAAGCGGGTTAACTTGTTAGGAGTAGGATGAAATCCATACCCCTTTATACTAAAGCCAAACTCGATTGAGAATGCTTGTCAACAAACAAATTAAAAATGAAGGTAGAAATCACTAGTCATTTTACACCTAATTTTTTTTATTAATTTATTAATGACGAATAAATTAGATTAGTAAGCTTAAAACTGATTAATATATTCAATATCTTTTAAATAAGATTTTATAAAAAATTTAAAATTTATTAGGCATAAAATGTATTGCATTTTCTACCTTCATTTTTAATTTGTTTGTTGACAAGCATTCTCAATTGAGTTTGGCTTTAGTATAGGTTACTGCACGACATCGTCCCCGAATGCTTGGCGGTACGTCTTTGCCGGCAGGGTGGTAACTAGCCACTACCGAAGCCTCTCACCAGCTAAAAAAGGCTAATCACTGGATCATACAAATCATGGCCACGTGCAAAGGTGGCAAAAATAATAGTTGCATTTGGAATTCAATTAACTTTCCTTTTTATTTTTTAATCTTAACTTTTTCTTTGTTTCAATGTTTTGGCTCAAGTGGCTTCAGTCGGCAAGAACTCCCGGCGGCTGGCGATGGTAAACAAGCCCGCACACTCGGCTCACGCACGGCTTAGCCCAAGACTTAAAAGCATTTACTGCATCACATTACTCGCGACTAGGGTAACCATAGTAACGTTAAATTAATTTAAAAGCATTTTTGTAAGTTATAATTGGAGAAACAAGTGTTAGTAGCAGCTGGATTTTAAAATAATATTCTGATGTCTTCAAAATCGTTTTATTCTTTCATAGTCTTTTATCTACCGCCGCATCACTAAAAGCAGTCCGTGACGAGAAAAGATGCGGCCAGAAAAACTTGACACATGCTCTTTTTAAATTAATTACAAAACCACTCAATTACAATAATTAATATTACACTAAAATATGCATACATTGTAACAACCAAAAGAACAGTGCCATACGAATCATTTGTCAGTCGACAGAAGATTACCTTACGTTACCATAGACGATATCGTATAGTATTGTCTATGGTAACATACTCCAATATTTTAAAATGCTAACACAAGCAGGTGGCTAAGAGAACAACAATACACAGGGCGTGAAATGAGCCAGTTCTAGTATGCGGCCGTCAACTTGCCGATAAATATTAGAATTGAAAGTATCGCGAGTATATTCTATCATTTATTTATTTTCAAATTTCTTTTTTTTTAATTTCTACAATGTCTATAAAAATAATTTAAGAATAAACAGAATATTGAAAATTGCGGAACCGACGGGATACAGATATTTCAGTTCATACTGTAGATGGCATTACAGGTCGTATACCTGGATATCAAAACATAATATCAAAGTACAATTTCGGCAGCGACGACATCGGATACCGTGGCCTAGCGGTAAGGCGCTCTAAGTGCCCGGTTTGCCAGAGAGACGCGGGTTCGAATCCTGTCAGTTCCGCAATTTTTGATGTTATGTTTATTCTTAAATATAAATAATCCCTAAAGTGTTGGTAACACTTTTATAATGCTTAAAGTATGGGTAAAACAATAAAATCTATAAAAAACACTATAAAAATATATATAAAAAAATTTGCCAGTCTCAGAGTCCTTCGCTTGGTTGATGTTCTAACCTGAGATGATACTATTGCTATGGACAGCATGTATTGCATATTATTAAAAACAAACCTATATTTAAGAAAAATAAGATTGTCACTTTTTAAAATACGAATCTATTCCACGCTACCAGATAAAGGAGAAAATTGTTCATTTTTTTATTGACTACAAGTAGGCCCTTGACTTCTATCACACCTGATGTTAAGTGAAGATGCAGTCTAAGATGGAAGCGGGCTAACTTGTTAGGAGTAGGATGAAATCCACACCTCTTTCGGTTTCTACACGACATCGTACCGGAACGCTAAATCGCTTGGCGGTACGTCTTTGTTGGTAGGGTGGTAACTAGCCACGGCAAAAGCCTTCCACCACCCAGACCACGACAAATTAAGAAAAATCTCAATCTGCCCCGCCGGGAATTGAACCCAGGACCTCCGTCTTATATTATAGATCCACCGCGCAGTGGTATGCGCCACGGAGGTTGTCAATTTGATTTGATAAAAGTGTTTGTGTGGCATGATTTAAATAAAAATAAGAGTGTCCACTTTAAAAGTAACGATTAATCTATACCTTACTTGTAAGTCACACCCATAGCTGAGACTAATAAATAGGGTAAAGCATGCCAAACAGCTGTAGAAACAGCAAACGAAAAAGACGTACTTACATACGTATATTCGCAACTATTATAAATTACTCTCCTCCCGTAGTCGGGTTAAAAAGCCACTAAAAAGTTTCACATGTTTCGGACTGTCCGTCAAACTGGTGCAAGCTCGGTGTCTCTACTTCGGAGTCTACAGGTAACAGGTCGGTATCAAATCCAATAACGCAGTAACTGTGCCCAACGAAGCGGCTACACTCCATACACTGCTGGGAACACGGACGGTATATTGCATTTTTCAAGTACCCCCATATTATGAAGTTAATTTGATATTAGAAATTATGTGAAGCCTTGTTCGGGTTGTTTACAAAATTATGTTTTAGGGTTCCGTGGTAGAGAAAAGTTTTTTTTGTGTTAATTGTGTTTTTTAAATCAAGTTATAGGCTCTCAAGCTCAACTTTATCTAATTTATATTTTTTTATACGATTTGCAAACATGAATTTAAATTGTAAATATATCTATACTAATATTATAAATTTTAAGATCATGTTTGTTTGAACACGCTAATCTGGGAACTAGTGGTTCTAATCGAAAAAATATTTTCGTGTTGAATAGTTCATTTATCGAGGAAGGCTGTATAATATCACGTGAAAATGTGGAAAAAACGATGGGTAATGTCAACGTGCTTTCCGAGGCAGGGGGGTGTATTACCAACTCTAGCCTTGAAATTAACTGAAAATTTCAATAACGAATGAAAAAGTCAGAATTACTCTGTGACCCGACCCAGGATTCAAACCCAGGACCTCATGATCGAAGCCACATAGGCCAACCACTAACACACCACAGACCAACGAGGCAGTCAGAGATAACGAAGAAGGTTGCTATATACCGATTTATCTGCTAGAATACTGTTACCTTTCAGTGAAACAAATTGATCCTTAGCGCAAACTCTTTCTGCAATATCAAACAATATTTTCCCATTATCGCATAATATTTGAACGGCTACGTCGCAGCGGAAAAATCTCACAATTATTATCACCGATGGCTCCATTAATAAGAGTTAGGAAACAAAATCCACTCTGCCGCCCAAATTGATGTACGGAGTTACCTCCGGATATACGGATGTGGGGCTGGATTCACGGCCGTACGTTTTAATAATGTTCGCGATTGTGGATTGCTACTGAGCAATATACTATCGCTTTTCAATGAAAAAGAATGTCCTTTAATTTCGTTGCAGTGTAAGAGATCTTCGACTCCTAGAGGGGTGCATAACCTCTTTAGTTTAACGGTATAAAGTTAAATTTCTACTACATATATAAACTAACCATATAGCTAATTTCCTGTCAATTCATTTGTAAGGTTCATTTGATATAGTTTATTTTTAAACGACTTCAAAAAAAAAGGCGTTTCTCAATTCGACCGTATATATATATATATATTTTTTTTTTTTTATGTGTGTTCGCGCATAACTTCGTCGTTTATGAACCGATTTTGATAATTCTTTTTTTTTTGGAAAGTAGATAGTCCGGTGGTGGTACCATGACAAGGAAACCAGGATCTGATGATGGGATCCTGGAGAAAAAGAGGGGAACTTTCAAAAATTGTAGGGACAACAAGTACGTTTGTTAATTTTTCCGGTAAGTATTTAAAAGCACTACAATTTCATGAAGGTCTGGAGTCGATCTGATGATGGAGCCGATCTTTATATAAGAGAACTCCGTAACGTTTTACAGTAGCTACCTTGTGTTTGGGCTCGATTAATTTGTCTCAATGAGAACTTTACATTTAGATGGGCTGTGACTGTCATTGAGGGTCTGGTGATGAAGACGAAATACAATTAAGGGAGCTCCGTAACGTTTTACAGTAGATACCTTGTGTTTGGGCTCGAATAACTTGTCTCAATGAGAACTTTACATTTAGATAGGCTGTGACTGTCATTGAGGGTCTGGTGATGAAGACGAAATACAATTAAGGGAGCTCCGTAACGTTTTACAGTAGATACCTTGTGTTTGGGCTCGAATAACTTGTCTCAATGAGAACTTTACATTTAGATGGGCTGTGACTGTCATTGAGGGTCTGGTGATGAAGACGAAGTACAGTTAAGGGAGCTCCGTAAGGTTTTACAGTAGATATCTTGTGTTTGGGCTCGATTAATTTGTCTCAATGAGAACTTTACATTTAGATGGGCTGTGACTGACATTAAGGGTCTGGCGATGAAGACGAGGGACAGCTGAGGGAGTTCTTTAACGGTTTACAGTAGCTACTTTGTGATTGGGCTCGATTAATTTATGTCTCAATGAGAGTTTGAAAGGTTATAGTTTCCAGTTAGTTTAATGTTTACTATGTCATGATCCAATGATGAGATCTACGAAAACTCGAGGAAACTCTTCAAACTTTATATGCACTTTTGCAGGGACGTCGGAATGTTATAAGTAGCTAGTGAATATTGGTACTTGTGGTTTAGTTCGAGTAGGTTCTTGAGTATGTTCGTTGTTGATAAAGCACTAAAAAGTATGAAATAAAAAATTTTTAACAAAAAATAAAAACGCCTTCAAAACGCACTAAAAAGTAAAAAATAACTACGTCATTTACTTACTTTAATTTACTTAATCACATCTATGAAGTCGGTGCCATCCAAGTTTAGGTAAAGACTTTAAAGTAGAAAGCTCGGGTGGCACCGACTTCATATATGTGATTAAGTAAATTAAAGTAAGTAAATGACGTAGTTATTTTTTACTTTTTAGTGCGTTTTGAAGGCGTTTTTATTTTTTGTTAAAAAATTTTTATTAAAATATGTTATGTTAAACAGGGTGCCGAGTGTGAGTTTGTTACCGAGCGTCTGCGTAGACGTAACGCAAATTTATATGGAATTTTACTAGTGCCATCTAGTTATAGCGAGAGTAAACGCTTTTTTTTTATATAAACGTTAAGAGTGACTACGTTTTTATGTGGTCGCTTGGTGAAAAACTCACACTTGCCCCAACATTTTATTGTCATAGTATTAGAAAATAGTGCATAGGTAGGTAGTACTGATTAGGTAAGGTATCCAAGCGATCTGATTTCTCTCACAAAGTGGCAACTTCTTATGACCGGTTCTTAACTTCTGGCTTACTTGATCACAATTATCTACTTGTGGATGTACAAATACTTAGATTTAATAGTTTTATTTTATGAGTTAATAAATCTGAGGCTGTTTAAATTAAAATGTGGTTAAAAATATTGCATAACATAAATATAAAAGTTTTGTGACGTTTTATATATTTTAATTAGGGTCACCCGGTAAGTACCTAATGATTTGAAAATCATGAAATGTGTTGCCACCTGCAGGACGCAGGCCTCCTCTGTTTTATATAAAAACAATGCGGTGATTTGGAGTTTAGTACCACCACGCTGCGCCGATAAGAGTTTGTGACCTAAGGTGGTAAAGTCTGACTCTGTACGAGCATTATCAAACTTAATGATTTTGACTATTTTATAGCTTCACATGCTTTTCTGGGCACAAAGTTGTACCTAACAACAAAATGTTTTATAGACTAGCCCAAGCCTCGAACCCAGCCCTTATCCAACCATACCTGCAGAGGCTAACTGGCAGTTATTATTTATTCGGACTGCACGTTAATTAATAGTTTTATTCATAAAGTTTTTCACAAAAGTAAAATCCATTTCAACAGTATTGAATTTCCTCGTTAGATATTGATATCCGACGTGGAGCTTAAAATTCAATATCAAAATGTACAATGTTCATCCCATTGTGCTATTGTGTCGAGTTGTAAGCCGATCATGTGTGTACCAGTACCTAGCCG
Source organism: Mycalesis mineus (assembly GCA_034621355.1). Taxonomy (NCBI): domain Eukaryota; kingdom Metazoa; phylum Arthropoda; class Insecta; order Lepidoptera; family Nymphalidae; genus Mycalesis; species Mycalesis mineus. The sequence continues at coordinate 1,076,698 of CM067881.1, forward strand.
CGTATTGTGTACATAAGTAGGTACCGTACTATCACAAATATGAAGCCTGTAGATTGAGCAACATTTAAGCCCGCTATAGGGCTAGGAGAAGAACCAAATTAACCGACATAGCTCAGCGAGTCGCAGAACTAAAGTGGCAATGAACGGGACACGTGGTCGAAGACGGGTTGGGGGGCAGGTGCAAATGGGCCCGGAAAGGGGAGTTTTGGTGCCGGGGGGAAGAAGGAGAAAAAAAAGGGGGCGATTAATTAGTGAAGGAATTGTAATAAAATTTTATTTTTTTAAGTAAAAAAAAAAAAAAAAAAAAAAAAAAAAAAAAAAAAAGGTTTCCCCCCCCCCCCCCTTTAATCTTTTCGCCGGTTCTGGCCCCAGTAGTTGCATTTTGGCCGGTTCTGCCCCCACGATTCACCCCCGGACCAAAATAAATTTACCCCCCCCCCCCCCCCCCCCTTTCTATCTTTTCGCCGGTTCTGCCCCAGTACTTGTGTTTTCGCTGGTTCTGCCCCCACGATTCACCCCCCGCCGCCCCCCCAATCATTACTCAGTGACCATAACAAGAAAAAAAAAACACTTCAAATATATGTACCAGTACATTTATTTGTGGTTCAATATTAACTTACATAACTTGAAAATAAAAATATCATTCAATATTGTATTACTACTGTCAAACAAATTTATGAAGTAACTTGCTTTGTAACCCATATACATGTAATACAAATACATCAGGCAATATTCACCACATACACTTGTCAAATCATTTTGTATTCTTTTTGTGTTGAAATACCACCTCTTTGTGTTTCTTTTCAGGAACAATTTATGATACTTAGCCGGTACACGACCATAAGAATCAAAATAGTGACCTATACCGTCGGTGTTAATATAAATCGCTATCCAATGCGATCCTGGTTGATTATCTGAGTCTAGGTTGCTTATTATGTAAGCTGGTGTTTGAACATATACTGGTAACCGATTCGCTGCATATACATTGTGTTCTAGAATTGGATCGATATTTCTCAAATATTTCTTTATCTCTAATGTATTCATGGTATTTTATTTCATGAAAACTATTGATCTTTATACTGTCGTAGATCAATGGTGAATGAGAATTATGTGCAGGTTACTTCGGATATATATTATTTAGAGGATCATACAATAAAAATCAAGTAAATGTTCTAAAAAGTTTTATTTCATATCTTACTTATATGTATCTTAATCTATTTACATTATTGAGATAACTTAACTGCTATAGTCAACTGTTACATTAGGGTTTTTATCAATTTCAATAACATTATCAAACTCTGCGTAAACTATACAGTTGATGGTCTCAGGAATAGATGAATCGAAACGAACTTCTAGTCTAACACTACCATGCTTAATAAGATTCCAGTGACTAGAATGTGCGGATAAATCGGGAGTCAAATCAAAAGCTAAAAGACAATAACCTTTTGCAAATTGTTCTCTAGATATTCCATTACCTTCATTCAAAAAATGTATGCCCGTTCCTGAGAATAGCGTATGATAGACTGAAGTGAAACTATTACCATCAAATGATGGTTGTAAGGCTTTTGAAGGTATTTGTTGACCATCGATATATAAACTAAATGTATTCATTTGATAATTTTCAAAGTTGAATGGGTTCTTAGTTAAAGTTCCGTTAAACGCAGCATTATTAACAAATCCAATTATGCATCTTTTAGGGACTTGACCAAGAAAAATATTGTCAAGTGTTTTACCCTGAACTCCGGAAGGTATTGTTAATACTTTTACTTCTGCACGAGTTATAGGATATTTCGCTGTCGTAGATGCTAACACTTTTTGATGTGCAAGTAATATAGCCGGGTTGATCCGCGCACGACGAACTATAAGAGTTGCATCGGAGATAGATACTTTAAATTTTAAATCAGTTGAAGAAGCCATCAGATTGAATGATTCTCGAGAACGAATTAATTTAACGCACATTTCTACCCCATTAATCAAAAATTTTTCTTGGTTAAATATATCGCCATGTAGATGTCCTAACATTTCTATTTCTTTGCTTTCGACTGCAAGACTCTGCCTAGTTGTTGCTCAATAATAATTTAGGTAAAAGTATTAAACAGCATTTTTGAAAGTATCGCTAAAGAATGCAGACCCACAATTCCACCCTAATGACGATGACTAGTGTCCATTACTAATTATGTTCATTACTATGTCGTTAAAATGTACACAACGTTAGTTTTCGTATATATAAGTTTAAAAATAAATAATTTCATACATATTACCACGTCCGCAGACTGAGGGACAATACTCTTTGAGACTTAAATAGTGTAAATCTCGCTATTACAGTTTCGTTCTTCTTTTTTTTTTTAAAAAAGTGTGTGTGTTTATAACCAATAAGCTTTGTGTAATAATATTACGATGGAGGTAAGTGAATTTACATATTTACATAGATTTATAGATAAATTGTATTACTTATTTTGATTTCAAATTTTATTTTTAACTTTTGTTTTGTATTGTTACAGTTCCAAAATAAAACTTATAGTCTGCTTGATAGTCAAGAAAATACTTTTAAACAATTTTATTATCATGCAGATGAGTGTGCAGAACAGGAAACTCAAAATTTAATAATTGAAGAAGATAAAATATCCCCCACAAAAAGAAAGTTGAATACAATCGATAACTTTTTTGAATTACCAATTAAAAAGAAAAAAACATTAAAAAGTTCGACGGTAGCTAAAATAGACATGGATAGAAATAGCACATCATACATTTCAACAAACTCTGATGATAAAGCGACCGCTTCATATCTTGTTAAAATTGAGCTATATGATCTAAAAAAAATAGACAAAGTACCTCCTACTCAACACTGGAAGTATGCCGATGTCAAAATTAAATATTACGCTAAAAAATCAAGTAAAATTCTAGAAAAGGCTAATGATTTCATTTATACTATTACAAAAGAAATAGCTGAAACAAAGGATTGCAAGAAATATGTATTTAATAATTAGTTAATCTATAATTATTTTATACAATAACGAAAATTTGATATTGATGATAACTATAATTAGCTAAATACTAATATATATTACATTAAAGCGATGTATTTAGTATTGTAAGCAATGTAGGTATAACTAATTATATGGACGTATAAAAACTGATTGTAAGCTTAGAAATAACATCAGTAGATCTCTTCGCTGCTTAAGACTAAACATTGAATTCCGTTTCGTTATAGTTTGTGAAAGATGGACAGTGAAAATGAAGTTTGTGTTAGTGCTTTCTTCAACTCCTTTGATGATGAATTTAGTGCCGATTATAGTAAGAGTCACGAAGATTCACTTTTTAATTCCTTACATAATAAGGAGCTCACTAAAAGTAATAGTAATAACTCTTGGACAGATTCTGCATATGACAATCAGTTATATGAATTATGTCTAGACTTAGAAAAGGGTATAGAGGAATCTACTTTTCAAACTGGAAGAGCTCTCAAAAGGGCCAATATTACTGTTGCAAATAATGTTGCAAAAAGATTGCGAGTCAATGAAGGAGCCTCTACATCAACCACACATGATTCTTCTACAGAAAGCAAGAGTCACGAAGATTCACTTTTTAATTCCTTACATAATAAGGAGCTCACTGAAAGTAATAGTAATAACTCTTGGACAGATTCTACATATGACAATCAGTTATATGAATTATGTCTAGACTTAGAAAAGGGTATAGAGGAATCTACTTTTCAAACTGGAAGAGCTCTCAAAAGGGCCAATATTACTGTTGCAAATAATGTTGCAAAAAGATTGCGAGTCAATGAAGGAGCCTCTACGTCGACCACACATGCTTCTTCTACAGAAGAAGTTTATATTAGTGCTTTCTTCAACACACCGCATTGTTCATGGACAGATTCTACATATGATAATCAAATATATGAATTATGTGAAAAATATGAACAAGACAACATGTAAGTATTATCTATATCAATATACTTATATTTCTTTGTAAATGTGTTAAATTGTAAATATGTTCTAACAATATATATTTTTCTTGTTCTAGTTCAAACGAACAAACAGTACAAACCGGGGGAGCTCTTAAGCAAACTAATAATAAAAATACTACAAACAAGGTTTTGAAAAGATTACAAGTTAATAACGAAGCTTCCTCATCAACTACTGAACGCCTAGAGGACAACACTACATCATCTGTTGATCCTGTAGAAGGTAACAAAATTAAGTGTAATATATGCCAAATTTTTGTAAACAAACGGTATTTCACGAATCATTTGAAAAGCAATCTACATAAAAATAATTATTTTAAAATACATCCGTCTTTCTCAAATATCTCAGTCAATGATTCGGCATTTGGACAGAGAATAATATCTTACAAAATTAATCCAAGAAATGATAACCTAGAGGATTTATTTTTTAAGACACCGGAAACATTTTTGAACTCAATAAAAAAAGAAATTTTATTTCTTATCCAACAGTCTATTAACGAACATAGTATTTTTAAGGTCAACTTTATTTTACAAGCTGATTTTTTCCATCAAACTAAAGAACAAAAAAACTCATTTGATTTTCAAACATCAAATTATATAGTTTTCAGAGGAGATCATTTAAACATTTTTATTTCCACATTATGTGAATATCTAACAAATAAAATTAGTTCGTTTGAGAAAAAGGACAGTGGTTGGAGTTTATCAAATATAAAATGTTTACATATGAACATAAATAAATTTAATCCGCTACGTGGTACATCATATATTGATTTACCTCATGACATCAAATTAAAGAAAGCTATAATTAATGTTAAAAATGATGATTATATGTGTTTTAAATGGGCAGTGCTTTCTGCTCTATATCCTCCTGCTAATAACAAAACCGACCGAGTCTCGTCATATATCATGCATTCTGATAAACTAAAATTCGATGGCGTGTCTTTTCCTGTTAAATTAACGGATATACCTAAAGTGGAAAAACAAAACAATATTAGCATCAATGTATTTGGTCTAGAGTTTAATACTCTTTCAAAAAAACATAGTATTATAGGCCCTCTATACTTAACAAAATCTTGTAAAAATAACCATATAAATTTATTATTAATCTCAAAAAATTCTAATTCACACTACTGTTATATTAAAAATATGTCACGATTAGTTAGTAAACAAATTTCGAGTCAAGAACATGCTATTCATATGTGTAATGCATGTCTACTACATTTTCCATCATCAGAGCGTCTAGAAAATCATACACAAAATGATTGTAGCCACATTATCACAGTATTACCAAACAGTGAACTGAGTACAAAAAATTGGTTTGGGCAGCCTTCACCAAATAATAAAATAAAATTTGATAAATATAATAAAAAATTAAATGTACCGTTTGTAATTTATGCTGATTTTGAAGCCTTTATAAAGCCAATTAGTTCATGTCCAAATGATCCGTCCAAACCGTTTACAGAAAATATTCAAAAACATGAGGTATTTAGTTTCGGATATTATGTAAAATGTTCATATGATGATAGACTTTCGAAATATGAAACATACAGCGGCCCTGATTGTACAAAAGTATTCATGGAAAGAATTTATGAAGATCTAAAACTTATTTGTAAGAAGAATTCGTTCCAAAAATGTCCTAATCCTCTAACAATTGAAGATGAGAATACAATAAAAAATTCTAACGAATGTCACATTTGTGAATCAAGTCTGAATAGTGAATATATTCTCGACTATGATTGGCACACAGGACAACTTAGAGGTGTTGCACATAAAACATGTGCAGAAAAATATCGTGCTCCCCGTCACATTCCTGTAATATTGCATAACTTAAGTAACTATGATGCACATTTTATAGTACATTCTCTAAATTTCATGGAAGGTGAAATAGAAGTATTACCACAAAATAAGGAGAGGTATATTTCTTTTACGAAAAAAATGTTTGTAAATAACCAACACATTAGTTTAAGATTTATTGATTCTTACAAATTTTTACCATGTAGTCTTGATCAGTTAGCAAAAAACCTCAACGATAGTCAATTTGAATCTTTAAAAAGAAATTTTCCCCAAAATGATGACTTCACCCGATTAAGGAGAAAGGGTATATTTCCTTATGAATTCATGACTTCTTATGATTGTTTAGAAATATCTTCACTTCCATCACAGTCTCAATTTTATAGTTCTCTGACTAATTCTAATGTTTCTGATAGTGAATATTTGCAAGCAAAAGACGTTTGGGATCATTTTAACTGTCAAAATATGTTGGATTATTCAAATCTTTATTTAAAGACTGACGTTTTACTTTTAACAGACATATTTGAAAATTTCCGAACGATTTGTCTAAAAACTTATGACTTAGATCCTGCGCATTATTACACAGCACCAGGTTTAAGTTGGGATGCTATGCTAAAATATACAAAAATAGAGTTAGAATTAATCACTGACTACGATAAAATAGCATTTATTAAATCTGGAATTAGAGGTGGTATATCTCAATGTAGCAATCGTCATGCAAAGGCAAATAATCAATTCATTGAAGATTATGAAAAGCATAAACCTAAATCGTATCTTATCTATTTAGACGCTAATAATCTTTACGGGTGGGCAATGTCTCAATATCTTCCAACTGGGAATTTTGAATGGGTGAGTACAGACACTGATTTTAATGTATCCGATACATCAAGTTTTGGCTTTATTCTTGAAGTTGACTTAGAGTATCCAATGGAACTTCATGATTTACATTCAGATTTGCCTTTATGTCCTGAAAATGTTAAAATTGGAAATTCGGAAGATATTAAACTGGTACCCAATCTCAATAATAAAATTAAGTACAAAATTCACTATAGAAATCTAAAACAATGTATTACTTTAGGTATAAAGTTAACTAAAATTCATAGAATATTAAAATTCAATCAAAGCCCTTGGCTACAAAAATATATAGACCTAAATACTAATTTACGAACGTTGGCTACTTCAGACTTTGAAAAAGACTTTTACAAACTAATGAACAATTCTGTTTTTGGTAAGACCATGGAGAATATTGAAAAAAGGGTTAACGTCAAAATGTTAACACATTGGGAAAATCGCGGTAAAGTCTTAGGAGCACAAGACTTGATTGCAAAACCTCAATTTCACAGTTTATCAGTTTTTAATGAAAATTTGGTGGCAATACAGTTACACAAAACTAAACTAACTTATGATAAACCAATTTATTTAGGATTTTGTATATTAGATATTTCTAAAACTTTAATGTACCAGTTTCATTACAATTACATGTTAAAAAAATTTGTAAATTCTATAAAGTTATTGTATACAGATACAGATAGTTTAATATATCAAATATTCACGGACAATTTCTATGAAGATATAAAACCCGATCTTGACAGCTATTTTGATACATCTGATTACCCTCATGATAATATTTATGATTATCCTAAAATCAATAAAAAGAAGTTAGGTTTTTTTAAGGATGAGAATAATGGTAAAATTTTAAGAGAATTTATTGGACTAAGATCGAAGATGTATATATTAGATGTAGATAATAAAACTATAGCTAAAGCAAAGGGTGTAAATAAAAATATAACCAAAAATATGACATTGGATAATTATAGGACATGTCTGCTTCAAAAGAAAAATCAGTTTTGTAGCATGCTTAGATTTCGATCTATTAAACACAATATTTTTACTCAAAATGTACATAAAACTTGTTTATCATATAATGACACAAAAAGATATATTTTAGAAAATAATGTAGATACCTTAGCTTGGGGTCATTATAAAATTAGGAAAAATTAGCTTGTAAAGTAATTTTATTATGTAAATATAGTTTGTAAAAATCCTTAGATATAGTTTAGATTTATTTTATTATTTAAGATTGTACATTATTTTAATCAATTGTTGTTATTTAAAGATTGTACCTAATTTATAAATGTAATACATGTATTTTATTATTCTAAGAAGTCATGTAATTTAAACCGATAAATAAAATCTTGAGTAATGCTACAAATGTCTTATTCTTATATATATTCTTTTAAGTAACACACGTAGTGATGTATTACTTTATTCATCCATTTACTGCGATTGTAGCTGGTCCAAGCGGGTGTGGTAAATCAAAATTTGTTACAAATTTTATTAAACATGCTAAAACGATTTGTAATAAAGATTTTACTCAAATAACTTGGTGTTACGATGAAATGCAGCCCCTTTATAATTTATCAGATGTTATTTATCATCAAGGAATTCCTGATCTTTCAATGTTTGATGGGAAAGATGCACAACTTGTTATAATTGATGATCTCATGAGGGAATCTGATGGTCGCATTGTTGATATTTTCACTAAAGGAAGCCATCATAGAAATTTAAGTGTATTCTATATCACACAAAATTTATTTCATCAGGGGAAAGGCCAAAGAGATATATCTTTGAATTCAAGCTACATTATTTATTTTAAAAATCCACGTGACAAAACACAAATTAGATACTTATCTAGACAAGTATCACCAGATAATTCAAACTTCCTAGTTGATGCTTATAAGGATGCTACAAAAGAAGCTCATGGGTATTTGATGATTGATCTTAAACAGGACACTAATGATTTGTGTAGGATTAAATCAAAAATATTCCCTTTTAATGAGTATTGTATTATATACCTACCCAGGAAAGAATATAAATATTTAAAGAATCAACAAATTCCAATCATTTACAAATAATGCATCGAAGCCTAAAGACTCATAAAGAGCTACTTAACGCTTTGCATACACTTAAACCTAAGTATCAAAAAGCACTATTAAAATCTTGTGGTGAAGAAGAAATAAATTGCATATGTGAATGCATATATAACGTATTAAAAGGTAAAATCACTTTAGAAGACAAACAGAAGAAAAGGTTAAAAAAATTTAAAGGAACACTTCGTTCGTTAGTTCGCAAAGGAAAAAATAAACTTAGAAAAAATATATTAATTCAAAAGGGCGGTGCCTTTTTACCGATAATTTTAAGTTCCATTTTAAGTGCACTAGTATCATCATCCTTAAAGTAAAATGGAACACGCTAAAAAAATGTTACTTATAGAGCCAAACCTACTAGAAAAATTAAAACAGCACTCCAACATTGAAACTCCGATGTCTCGATTAGATGCAGAAATGCAAAAGATCTTAAAAAGTAATATTGAAGATCGTAAAAAATGTATACTATACTTACAAATCCTACAAAGATATCTGCATTTTACTGAAGAAGAAAGACTACCAATTGAATTACCAATTGTTACTGACCCTTTTGTTCAAAACAATGGATATAAAATTACTGATGAAGAAAACAAAAAGTTAGTTCCGCCTGAGTCATCATCGAATGAAGTTAAAGAAAAAATCATAGTCAGTGATCATCCACGTTATACAACAGCTGAAATACTAAGTCTTGTACCAAAATCGTATATAAAGAAAGGTGAGTCATTACTCAAATTGATCTCTACGAGTAACATAATTCATTGGGATGATAATGGTACGGTTTCAATAAACGATGAAAAAATTCATGGAAGCAATATAGTAGATTTAATAAATGATATATTGAGGTCTCTTAAAAAAAGCGATCCTATAGGTTGGAAAAAATTTGGTGAAGCATTACATGCAATTAAAGTACCTTTAGCATATATTGGAAATCCTAAGAGAGCAGATTTTATTTATGATCTTCAATTAGGAAAACTCCATGGAAATTCACTAAACACAAATACATTGAAAAATGAGTTGCAAAGAACTCCTACATCTAGTACAGAAAAATATAAGACAAAAATAAGAAAAAAAATTGATTGGGAGAAATGGACCCCTTATTAGAAATTAATGATATATATTATGATCCAAAACATCCTGCTGGGTTTAGTAGTATTGATAAATTGTCAAAAGCCATGAAAGGTAAAATGACAAAGACAAATATAACAAAGTGGCTGCAATCACAAGAAACTTATACACTTCATAGACCTGTTCACAGAAAGTTTCCCCGTAACAGATATATATTATCAAATTTGAATGACCTTTGGCAGGCTGACCTTAGTGATATGAGAGCTTATTCGAAATATAATGATGGCTATAACTATATATTGTGTGTTATTGATGTCTTTAGTAAATACGCTTATGCTAGGCCAATGAAAAAGAAAAACTCTGAAACAATTATAACATGTTTCAAAAGTATATTCAATGAATTTAATGTGACTCCTACACATATACAGTCTGATAAAGGTAGTGAGTTTGTTTCAAATAATGTTAAACAGTATTTTAAAAGCAAAAACATTAATTATTATACAACAAATAATCCTGATATCAAAGCAAGTATTGTAGAAAGATTCCAAAGAACTTTAAAGTCAAAAATGTGGCGTTATTTTACTTTTAAAAATACTTATCGATATGTAGACATTTTACAAGACTTGATAAGTTCATATAACCATAGTTTTCATTCTAGTATTAAGATGCGTCCTTGTGATGTTAGTTCTAAAAATATCATGTCTGTCTGGACCAATTTATATGATAAGAATTCAATAAGTAAACCTCCAGCAGTTAGCTCACAACCCAAATTCCACGTTGGTGATCATGTTCGTATTTCAAAATATAAACATATTTTCCAGAAAGGTTATGAATCCAACTGGAGCGATGAAATATTTGTCATATCTTCAATAATAGATAGATCTCCATGGATTGTATATACATTAAAAGATTTACATAGTGAACCAATAGTGGGCACTTTTTATGAAAAAGAACTACAAAAAGTGTCTTACAACCCATCATCAGAGTATAAAATAGATAAAATCCTCAGTTCTCGGTACTCAGGTAACAGAAAAGAAGTGCTCGTGAAGTGGAAAGGTTATCCGGATAAATTTAACAGTTGGATTTTAGAATCTAGTTTAAATCAGATATGATTAAAGAAAGCTTTTATTTATCTTTAATAAGTAACAGCTCAATGGAATACTTTCCAGAAAATAAAACAACTACATTTTCAACAAAGTTACCTAAATCCCTTATCTTAGACGGTGAATGGTTTGTTGGTATTGTAGAAATGTTATATCCATGTACTGTGTTTACTGTTAGAGAACTTGAAAATATTATTTATATTTCAAAGTACACTATAATGCCTGATGAAACAACCAAGTCATTGGTACACTATACTACCCGTATTCCGCCCATGAACTATGATAGCATTCAACATCTTATATCAACTTTAAATAAGAAAACTGAAAGTGGTATAACATTTCATTACGAAGATTTATCAAAACAAGTTTCGGTATCATTAAGTGATGATTCATATAAGTCACTTAAGTTGTCAACAAACTTAAGTTTACAATTAGGATTTGAACCAAACCAAAATCTTGTTTTAAACAAAAATGGAACATATCCTTCTAACATAAAACTAGGGTTACCATCTCAAATGCTCGTTTATTGTGATATCATAGAACCACAGATTGTTGGAGATGTAATGGCCCCTCTTCTTAGAATAGTACCATTAGATGTAGCATCATACGTATATGGAGCAAATAAAATGCATATATTTTCACCACCACACTATTTACCTGTTATGCGACGTGAATTTGATACCATCGAAATAGATATAAGGACAAGTACAGGAAAACATATTCCATTCCAGTTTGGTACTGTGTGTATAAAGCTACATTTTAAAAAAATATAATGGATCCTCATTTTAATAACATTTCATGTCCATACGAACAATATTATTCACATCAAGCTGGATCAGGCATTGGTGTCATTTATAAAGGTGTACCACATCAGCGTGGTCATGGTATTGGGAGCTTTCTCGGAGGATTATTTAGATCTATTTTACCATTACTCTCTAGTGGTGCTCGAGCTATTGGAAAAGAAGCATTAAATGCTGGTGTTGGTCTTCTTTCGGATATGGTTAGTGCAAGACCTATGGAAGATTCTTTTAAAACTCGTCTAAAAGATGCTAGTTCGAACTTACAAAAAAAGGTTCAAGCGAAAATAGATAAAATTCATATGTCAGGTTCAGGTTATATAATGAAAAGAAAACGACAGTCGCCTCTCATTCAACCATTGACTGCTAAAGTGAAAACTTTAAAAAAATCAAGACTTCACCAAGATAAATTAGAAGATATATTTTCCAATTAATAATGTCGTTTTTGCATAGCCATTCTTGTGAGTGTATTAAATCAGAGTTAGATTTATTCGCCCTACCTTCAACACAAACAAGTATAGAAAGTGGGTCATGGATTCATTACAAACCAATTTCATCTCTTGCTGATGATGGCCCAATAGAGTTTCAGATACCTGGAACGAGTGACGATTACATAGATTTGTCTCATACCTTGATTCATATAAAAGCTAAGATTTTAAATCAAGACTCATCAAAAATCAGTTCATCTACAGTTGTGGCTCCGATCAATAATTGGTTACATTCAATCTTTAGTCAGCTTGATGTATATTTAAATCAAAAACTTATTTCGCCACCAAACAATACGTATGCTTACCGTGCTTATATTGAAACATTATTAAACTACGCACCAGCAGCAAAAGAATCTCATCTAACTTGTGGTCTTTGGTATGAAGATACTAAGGGGAATATGAACTCGACTGATGAAAAAAATGAAGGTTTTACTAAAAGGCAGAGTCTTGCAGTCGAAAGCAAAGAAATAGAAATGTTAGGACATCTACATGGCGATATATTTAACCAAGAAAAATTTTTGATTAATGGGGTAGAAATGTGCGTTAAATTAATTCGTTCTCGAGAATCATTCAATCTGATGGCTTCTTCAACTGATTTAAAATTTAAAGTATCTATCTCCGATGCAACTCTTATAGTTCGTCGTGCGCGGATCAACCCGGCTATATTACTTGCACATCAAAAAGTGTTAGCATCTACGACAGCGAAATATCCTATAACTCGTGCAGAAGTAAAAGTATTAACAATACCTTCCGGAGTTCAGGGTAAAACACTTGACAATATTTTTCTTGGTCAAGTCCCTAAAAGATGCATAATTGGATTTGTTAATAATGCTGCGTTTAACGGAACTTTAACTAAGAACCCATTCAACTTTGAAAATTATCAAATGAATACATTTAGTTTATATATCGATGGTCAACAAATACCTTCAAAAGCCTTACAACCATCATTTGATGGTAATAGTTTCACTTCAGTCTATCATACGCTATTCTCAGGAACGGGCATACATTTTTTGAATGAAGGTAATGGAATATCTAGAGAACAATTTGCAAAAGGTTATTGTCTTTTAGCTTTTGATTTGACTCCCGATTTATCCGCACATTCTAGTCACTGGAATCTTATTAAGCATGGTAGTGTTAGACTAGAAGTTCGTTTCGATTCATCTATTCCTGAGACCATCAACTGTATAGTTTACGCAGAGTTTGATAATGTTATTGAAATTGATAAAAACCGTAATGTAACAGTTGACTATAGCAGTTAAGTTATCTCAATAATGTAAATAGATTAAGATACATATAAGTAAGATATGAAATAAAACTTTTTAGAACATTTACTTGATTTTTATTGTATGATCCTCTAAATAATATATATCCGAAGTAACCTGCACATAATTCTCATTCACCATTGATCTACGACAGTATAAAGATCAATAGTTTTCATGAAATAAAATACCATGAATACATTAGAGATAAAGAAATATTTGAGAAATATCGATCCAATTCTAGAACACAATGTATATGCAGCGAATCGGTTACCAGTATATGTTCAAACACCAGCTTACATAATAAGCAACCTAGACTCAGATAATCAACCAGGATCGCATTGGATAGCGATTTATATTAACACCGACGGTATAGGTCACTATTTTGATTCTTATGGTCGTGTACCGGCTAAGTATCATAAATTGTTCCTGAAAAGAAACACAAAGAGGTGGTATTTCAACACAAAAAGAATACAAAATGATTTGACAAGTGTATGTGGTGAATATTGCCTGATGTATTTGTATTACATGTATATGGGTTACAAAGCAAGTTACTTCATAAATTTGTTTGACAGTAGTAATACAATATTGAATGATATTTTTATTTTCAAGTTATGTAAGTTAATATTGAACCACAAATAAATGTACTGGTACATATATTTGAAGTGTTTTTTTTTCTTGTTATGGTCACTGAGTAATGATTGGGGGGGCGGCGGGGGGTGAATCGTTGGGGCAGAACCAGCGAAAACACAAGTACTGGGGCAGAACCGGCGAAAAGATAGAAAGGGGGGGGGGGGGTAAATTTATTTTGGTCCGGGGGTGAATCGTGGGGGCAGAACCGGCCAAAATGCAACTACTCACGAGAGCGCGAGACAGCATACAGCGCGGGCGCCCCCCGCCGCTCACGCGCACACACACAAGATCCTTTGATCAAAAAGTGTCGTGACAACTTTTCGTACCAATTTTTTCCGTCTAGCCCCCTTTCACAACGCGCGATAAGGAACTTCGTTCCAAAATGATCATGATCCAATATGATCATGATCTTTCTTATTTGAGATGGGAACACCCTAACGACTAAATGCAATAAAATCCTGTCTAAACAAAAGCACAGCAAAATACATATCTGCAACCAATGTGCGGATTCGTTTAAAATTCATGGAAAGTTCATCATAAAACACAACTGTTCGTTTCTTGTTGGTTTTGGAGGAACGTGATCCCATCGCGCGGGGCTGTGTACCTTCTCCACTAGATATGAACTTGTGTGTTCGCGACAAATTGTGTTCTAAACTTTGAAGAATAGGATTCATACATATTAATATGGTTGCTGGTCATATCTTATACCTTCAAGAGGCAAGTGGCTGACTTAAACCACACATTCGACGACCACTGTGGCGCAGCGGTATGCGCGGTGCATTCATAAGACGGAGGTCCTGGGTTGGATTCCCGGCGAGGCAGATTGAGATTTTTCTTAATTTGTCTTGGTCTGGCTGGTGGGAGGCTTTCGCCGTGGCTAGTTACCACCCTACCGACAAAGACGTACCGCCGAGCGACTTAGCGTTCCGGTACGATGTTGTATAGAAACCGAAAGGGGTGTGGATTTTCATCCTACTCCTAACAAGTTAGCCCGCTTCCATCTTAGATTGCATCATCACTTAACATCAGGTAGCTAGTAGTAGTAGTAGTAAGTAGATTGCAGTCAAGGGCCAACTTGTAATCGATAAAAAAAAGCATATTGAGTACTTATCTATAAAACAAATCGCTGCAAAGACAATACTTCTTAAAACACTCATCGATATGATATGGACAGATGGAACTATTTCTTACTTCTTTTTTGAGAATTCCACTCCCAAAAGGTCACAAGGAGAAAAGGTACCTACAAAGTTCGGAGCGATAAATTTTTAATACAATTTTCTGAGAATACCAGTAAACTAAGGGAACATGCAGGTGCGAATGCTCCCTAAAACCTCATAAGTTTTAATTTTTAAATTTTCCGGAACAATTATTTTGATTAATTAGCGCGGAACAATTTGGCAGCGCATTAGCTCGACACAAAACAACGCGCGGCGGTGTCACGATGACGTGAGCGAAATGTTCTGTACACAAATGGACAATTTATCATTCCGCTTTTCGCGCGTTTAGTAAAACGCCGGTCATTTTGCAAATCTTTTGAAAGTGATGCCAAAGATGGAGGTGCACCGAGAGAATAATTACAATTAAGAGTAAATGTGAAGAAAAGTTTAAGTGACCTTAAAAGGTCTTATGTGACGATGCAGTCTAAGGCGTTACTTCTTACTGGTAACTTTGCTAAGTTTGTTGCAACTAAGTTACACTAAGAATAATTAAAGGCCAGCAACCAAGAAACTAAAAATAGACCAGTTTAAAAATTATGATTATTCATTGGTAGGAATTGAAACAGGGACTACATAAATAATATTTCAAGTAAAAAGGTAATTACTTTTGAAACGTCAACGTCTGTCAGTACGTAGTGACTACCAGCGGTCCGAAAGGCAGATCCTACCGAGAAGAGCCTCAGCTCTCAGCGGTTGCTCTTTTAAAAATGAATGTTATGGTTTGTATTTCATCATTCGAAATAAAGCAAAGCATTCCCAACTCTGTTAGAATATAAATTCGAGAGTATTTTAAATTTTCCACATGTATGTGTGTAAGCAGATACAAGTATGGTATCCATTAACCATACCAAACAGTGACCATTATATACCTAACTGTTTTGCTTTAAAAGCATAAATGATTGAGCTGTTATCCCAGTGTGCCCCACACGTTGTTGTTTTCGGCGGAACGTGACTGGGCATAAGTTGTCGGTTCGTCAGCTCAGCTCGGTCTAAGCGACCCATTCATTGTTTGGACTTTATGAGTGTTGCCGTCGAATTGCAACGCGGCATGTTACAGTAAATATGCAAAGCTGCCCAGGGGTTGTAAATCTATACTATCACGAGAGTGCTTGTATATTGAAATAAAGTACCTACCAACAACTGAGAAAGAGCTATATAAGAAAAATATCATACTAACTTTTTTTTTCTTTCATCTAAGGTTTTAATAGCACATGACCACATTTTGTCCCGAAATTGGCACGGTAACGAGAGCTACTCGGGTGAACCCGCGGGCGTCCTATAGTTCCTAATAAATTTTTAGGATTTGGTTTTTCGCATTTACCTTTTATCATGTTTAAGACCATGTTTTATAGAAGAGCTTTTTATTTCTAAATGTATTTTTAGAATGCCAGTTTTGCATTAAACGTGTAAATATAAAACCAGTTATACTTTACGTTTCAAATGTAAAACAGAGTGCAAAAAACTTTTACCTGATTATTTTGCTAATAATACCTGTCTGAAGCGATGTTTTACTCGAAGGATGCATAGCTCACAACGGGTTTCGTAATTATAAACGGCACAACATCAACAGAAGCCTCAATGGGTTAATGTTTGAGGCACCGGATTAAAATCCGAAAGGCAAAGAAGTTCGATCTCTACCCTTTAAATTTTTACTAAAAAATCCCGGTAAAAAAGAAAAACTTGTACGTCCCAGGACCCCCGACAGAAGTGATAACTTAAATATAGCAAGCGCTGTAGGTTGGACTGAGAAAGGAGTAGTCGTATAGCCTTGCAGTTTACCCTCCTATAAGAACTGATCGCTTCAAAATGTCTTCGAATTTGAAGCCAAACAGTAACTACGTGAAGCTAAAAGTTCAAGCCAAAAGACGGCCGATTTGAGACGGCCAATGTACGATTGGGTATAGTGATATCACCCATTTATTATAAATAAATATATATATACAGATTATCACATCCCATTCCCAGAGGGGTAGGTAGAGACCACGTTCCTTTACTTGCCATTTGCATATTTCTTGCTTCTTTTAATTTCATTAAACCTTGCATACAAGTACGTCAGTTTATGGTTCTTTGGCCTAGCCTTTAATCTGAATGTCCTGGATTTGGTCCAGAAACGTTCACCTTAGTATTCTCCTTTCAACATTCCCATTCACTTTCGCCTTATAAATCCCCTTGGATCCTATTTATTATATTTGGATATTTTTTGTCTCTGAATATAACTAACAAATAATCTATACATTACAGGGGTTTTTATTGCCCAGCGTCTATACTCTATGGTAAATCAAAAAATTAATGCAAGCCCATACAATCTGTTTCACTTGGGCCCCGTTAACCCAAATAAGGCGTGTTGACACATCATGCAGCACGTCTCTGCTCGGATTTTTCTCGGAGTTATGCGGTGGCACGCCCCGAGTGTGTCTATTATAGGATTGTGTCTTATCTCCGTAGGTTTGTGCGGAAATATGTTGTTTATTTATACGTCACGTAGTAACGTGTAATGCTTGGATGTTTGTTGAGTGATCTAGCTACTAACATTGTACTGTTATTCAGCAGTTTTAACATTTATTTTATTTAAACCATTTTATCATAGTACTATTATAACAGGCTAAACTTCTTCACGACTACACGGTCGAAGCGATTTTAATAAAATTCACTATAGAGTTAGCTGACACCCTGCCTTAACACACAGGCTACATTTTATTTCCAAGTTCTTACGGGAACGACAACTATACGCCAGTGAAACCGCAGCCGTCTTCTAGTTATATTTTTAACATGTTTTGTAAAATGTTGTTTAAATTTTAGTCTAAACAAATTTCGATTTGAATCTTCAATAAAGCAATTTTTATTAATATGATTTATTTTTGTTTTACAATCGGTAATAAAGCCCTTGAACTCTATAACCTCATCGTAATTAGTATATTGCGTGTGTTGAAGAAAATTGTGAAACACCGTGAAACTTCAAATCAACTAAATGACGTCAAGGTTAATATCAGTAATTTCAGGTGATCGTTTCTACGCCTCCTAATAGGTAAAGTGTGTATAAGGGTCCTTGCTCCCTATGGTGTAACAGAGTATTGGAACTGCAGCAACGTCACCGGGCCGACCAGTGTAGAAGAATATGGCCATACGTCGCGATACTCTGGCGGTTCATCAAGTCGCAACCTGGGCTTGACTTTCCGACCGATGGAGTTTGTAAGCTTAATAGGTCTAGGTGACAAAAACATTCAAAGACCACCTCTTAGATCCAATGTGCTGCTATGTAAGAGTCAGTTTTGCCATCTAATTATTGCGTAACATGCTATAATAAGATGTACACAGCATATAAATATTTTTCCTCTGAGTCTGTTGTAGAATTTAGATACGAGTTAGGATGTTGGTGGGCACTTCTGTATTTCGGAGAGCACATTAGGCCATCGGTTCTGACAAAAAAATTCACGATAAATTTGTAAAATACACGAGTAAAATAATAAAAAGTGACGTGACGTCGGTCTATTCCGAGCGCTGTGTCGGTCTGTCTGTGCACGTGAAATATTAATAGCTTTGGATATTTTCGTCCGGCGTGGAAGCCTCCATTCGTCATCCGAATTGATTTGTTTAACGAACAATCGGCTCGAGAGCATTTCCATGGTTCGGATATGTCAATCATGGTACGAAGCGTTTAATTATTTCCTTATTTGAGTTTTTTTCCCGCAAAGGATCATCAGCGTGGCTGTCCGACGCAGGAACGCGGCCGGTATTCTTGCCACTGTTCCACGTGACATGATTTGTATTGTTATTAGGATACGCTTGAATAAAAAACGCCTGATATTGATATATATCCGTTGAAAGCATATTAACTTAGGTGCAATCTTCTTATTCGTATGTATTTATGAACATTTTGTTTTTCATTTAATAAAAATATCATGTTCTCTTTTGTCTCCAGGTATGGTTGTCAATGGGTTCGTGAACGTGGTGATCACCACCATAGAGAAGAGGTTCGGGTTGCGCTCCATGCAGACGGGAGTTATTGCTGGAGGGTAAGACAAACAAGTTTTATATCAGTTAGTGCTCGCGGTTTTATCCGCAAGGTTCCTGTTTGTTTTTTTTATTTACAATATTAGCTTTTTTAAAGTATGTAAGTCGTAAGCTGTTATTTTAAATTAGAATCAGACATTTAAATTTAATTTATCTTTAATTTTCAAGACTGATAGAAATAAAACAAACTTTGACGATGTAAACTGTGCCATATCGCATGTGTCGCGTTGGTTTACTGCAAATAACTTGCTGTTCAATGCAAAGAAAACTAAATGTGTTGAGTTGTAAAAAAAATAGATAAGTCTTTATTGATAAATGGTGAAACACTAAAGATGGAAAGTTCCACAGTCTTTTTAGGAGTAACCTTGGACTGTAAACTTCAGTGGAGCGCTTATATAGAATCACTAACAGGTAAACTTAGCTCAGCTGCATTTGCAGTGAGAAAAATAAGACAGTTTACCGATGAAGAAACTGCTAGACTAGTTTATTTTGCGTACTTTCACAGTGTGATGTCTTATGGCATTTTATTATGGGGCAAGGCTGCTGACATAAATTCTGTATTTATACTTCAAAAACGAGCAATTCGGTCGATATATAAATTAAAACCCCGTGAGTCCCTTCGTAATAAATTTAAAGAAATAGGAATTCTTACAGTAGCCTGTCAATATATATACAATAACCTAGTCTTTGTTAAACAAAATATAATAATGTAAGTAGTTGTGTATTCGCCGGTTCTGCCCCCCCAACACCCAAAAAAAAAAAAAAAAAAAAAACGGTTTCCCCCCCCCCCCCCCCCCTTTAATCTTTTCGCCGGTTCTGGCCCCCAGTAGTTGCATTTTGGCCGGTTCTGCCCCCACGATTCACCCCGGACCAAAATAAATTTACCCCCCCCCCTCCCCTTTTTATCTTTTCGCCGGTTCTGCCCCAGTACTTGTGTTTTCGCTGGTTCTGCCCCCACGATTCACCCCCCGCCGCCCCCCCAATCATTACTCAGTGACCATAACAAGAAAAAAAAACACTTCAAATATATGTACCAGTACATTTATTTGTGGTTCAATATTAACTTACATAACTTGAAAATAAAAATATCATTCAATATTGTATTACTACTGTCAAACAAATTTATAAAGTAACTTGCTTTGTAACCCATATACATGTAATACAAATACATCAGGCAATATTCACCACATACACTTGTCAAATCATTTTGTATTCTTTTTGTGTTGAAATACCACCTCTTTGTGTTTCTTTTCAGGAACAATTTATGATACTTAGCCGGTACACGACCATAAGAATCAAAATAGTGACCTATACCGTCGGTGTTAATATAAATCGCTATCCAATGCGATCCTGGTTGATTATCTGAGTCTAGGTTGCTTATTATGTAAGCTGGTGTTTGAACATATACTGGTAACCGATTCGCTGCATATACATTGTGTTCTAGAATTGGATCGATATTTCTCAAATATTTCTTTATCTCTAATGTATTCATGGTATTTTAGTTCATGAAAACTATTGATCTTTATACTGTCGTAGATCAATGGTGAATGAGAATTATGTGCAGGTTACTTCGGATATATATTATTTAGAGGATCATACAATAAAAATCAAGTAAATGTTCTAAAAAGTTTTATTTCATATCTTACTTATATGTATCTTAATCTATTTACATTATTGAGATAACTTAACTGCTATAGTCAACTGTTACATTACGGTTTTTATCAATTTCAATAACATTATCAAACTCTGCGTAAACTATACAGTTGATGGTCTCAGGAATAGATGAATCGAAACGAACTTCTAGTCTAACACTACCATGCTTAATAAGATTCCAGTGACTAGAATGTGCGGATAAATCGGGAGTCAAATCAAAAGCTAAAAGACAATAACCTTTTGCAAATTGTTCTCTAGATATTCCATTACCTTCATTCAAAAAATGTATGCCCGTTCCTGAGAATAGCGTATGATAGACTGAAGTGAAACTATTACCATCAAATGATGGTTGTAAGGCTTTTGAAGGTATTTGTTGACCATCGATATATAAACTAAATGTATTCATTTGATAATTTTCAAAGTTGAATGGGTTCTTAGTTAAAGTTCCGTTAAACGCAGCATTATTAACAAATCCAATTATGCATCTTTTAGGGACTTGACCAAGAAAAATATTGTCAAGTGTTTTACCCTGAACTCCGGAAGGTATTGTTAATACTTTTACTTCTGCACGAGTTATAGGATATTTCGCTGTCGTAGATGCTAACACTTTTTGATGTGTATAGCCCCAGGTACATTTAAATTTTAAATATAAATCACAAAATAACAATGCATATACCCCATTAATCTGGTTGTAACATTTCTTGAAAATCTAGGTTGCTTATTAATATTAAGCTGTGTTTACATAACTTGAAAATACCAAATATATTCAATGTAATACAAATACATTGTATTCTTTTTTAATGATATTCAACATAAATGCACTTGTCAAATCTTTTTTGTATTCTTTTTGTGTTTACAAATATATTTACATGAAAAATATTGATCTTTATATAAAAAAAAAAAAAAAAAAAAAAAAAAAAAAAAAAAAAAAAAAAAAAAAACGGTTTCCCCCCCCCCCCCCTTTAATCTTTTCGCCGGTTCTGGCCCCCAGTAGTTGCATTTTGGCCGGTTCTGCCCCCACGATTTACCCCCCCCCCCCTCCCCTTTTTATCTTTTCGCCGGTTCTGCCCCAGTACTTGTGTTTTCGCTGGTTCTGCCCCCACGATTCACCCCCCGCCGCCCCCCCAATCATTACTCAGTGACCATAACAAGAAAAAAAAACACTTCAAATATATGTACCAGTACATTTATTTGTGGTTCAATATTAACTTACATAACTTGAAAATAAAAATATCATTCAATATTGTATTACTACTGTCAAACAAATTTATAAAGTAACTTGCTTTGTAACCCATATACATGTAATACAAATACATCAGGCAATATTCACCACATACACTTGTCAAATCATTTTGTATTCTTTTTGTGTTGAAATACCACCTCTTTGTGTTTCTTTTCAGGAACAATTTATGATACTTAGCCGGTACACGACCATAAGAATCAAAATAGTGACCTATACCGTCGGTGTTAATATAAATCGCTATCCAATGCGATCCTGGTTGATTATCTGAGTCTAGGTTGCTTATTATGTAAGCTGGTGTTTGAACATATACTGGTAACCGATTCGCTGCATATACATTGTGTTCTAGAATTGGATCGATATTTCTCAAATATTTCTTTATCTCTAATGTATTCATGGTATTTTAGTTCATGAAAACTATTGATCTTTATACTGTCGTAGATCAATGGTGAATGAGAATTATGTGCAGGTTACTTCGGATATATATTATTTAGAGGATCATACAATAAAAATCAAGTAAATGTTCTAAAAAGTTTTATTTCATATCTTACTTATATGTATCTTAATCTATTTACATTATTGAGATAACTTAACTGCTATAGTCAACTGTTACATTACGGTTTTTATCAATTTCAATAACATTATCAAACTCTGCGTAAACTATACAGTTGATGGTCTCAGGAATAGATGAATCGAAACGAACTTCTAGTCTAACACTACCATGCTTAATAAGATTCCAGTGACTAGAATGTGCGGATAAATCGGGAGTCAAATCAAAAGCTAAAAGACAATAACCTTTTGCAAATTGTTCTCTAGATATTCCATTACCTTCATTCAAAAAATGTATGCCCGTTCCTGAGAATAGCGTATGATAGACTGAAGTGAAACTATTACCATCAAATGATGGTTGTAAGGCTTTTGAAGGTATTTGTTGACCATCGATATATAAACTAAATGTATTCATTTGATAATTTTCAAAGTTGAATGGGTTCTTAGTTAAAGTTCCGTTAAACGCAGCATTATTAACAAATCCAATTATGCATCTTTTAGGGACTTGACCAAGAAAAATATTGTCAAGTGTTTTACCCTGAACTCCGGAAGGTATTGTTAATACTTTTACTTCTGCACGAGTTATAGGATATTTCGCTGTCGTAGATGCTAACACTTTTTGATGTGCAAGTAATATAGCCGGATTGATCCGCGCACGACGAACTATAAGAGTTGCATCGGAGATAGATACTTTAAATTTTAAATCAGTTGAAGAAGCCATCAGATTGAATGATTCTCGAGAACGAATTAATTTAACGCACATTTCTACCCCATTAATCAAAAATTTTTCTTGGTTAAATATATCGCCATGTAGATGTCCTAACATTTCTATTTCTTTGCTTTCGACTGCAAGACTCTGCCTAGTTGTTGCTCAATAATAATTTAGGTAAAAGTATTAAACAGCATTTTTGAAAGTATCGCTAAAGAATGCAGACCCACAATTCCACCCTAATGACGATGACTAGTGTCCATTACTAATTATGTTCATTACTATGTCGTTAAAATGTACACAACGTTAGTTTTCGTATATATAAGTTTAAAAATAAATAATTTCATACATATTACCACGTCCGCAGACTGAGGGACAATACTCTTTGAGACTTAAATAGTGTAAATCTCGCTATTACAGTTTCGTTCTTCTTTTTTTTTTTAAAAAAGTGTGTGTTTATAACCAATAAGCTTTGTGTAATAATATTACGATGGAGGTAAGTGAATTTACATATTTACATAGATTTATAGATAAATTGTATTACTTATTTTGATTTCAAATTTTATTTTTAACTTTTGTTTTGTATTGTTACAGTTCCAAAATAAAACTTATAGTCTGCTTGATAGTCAAGAAAATACTTTTAAACAATTTTATTATCATGCAGATGAGTGTGCAGAACAGGAAACTCAAAATTTAATAATTGAAGAAGATAAAATATCCCCCACAAAAAGAAAGTTGAATACAATCGATAACTTTTTTGAATTACCAATTAAAAAGAAAAAAACATTAAATAGTTCGACGGTAGCTAAAATAGACATGGATAGAAATAGCACATCATACATTTCAACAAACTCTGATGATAAAGCGACCGCTTCATATCTTGTTAAAATTGAGCTATATGATCTAAAAAAAATAGACAAAGTACCTCCTACTCAACACTGGAAGTATGCCGATGTCAAAATTAAATATTACGCTAAAAAATCAAGTAAAATTCTAGAAAAGGCTAATGATTTCATTTATACTATTACAAAAGAAATAGCTGAAACAAAGGATTGCAAGAAATATGTATTTAATAATTAGTTAATCTATAATTATTTTATACAATAACGAAAATTTGATATTGATGATAACTATAATTAGCTAAATACTAATATATATTACATTAAAGCGATGTATTTAGTATTGTAAGCAATGTAGGTATAACTAATTATATGGACGTATAAAAACTGATTGTAAGCTTAGAAATAACATCAGTAGATCTCTTCGCTGCTTAAGACTAAACATTGAATTCCGTTTCGTTATAGTTTGTGAAAGATGGACAGTGAAAATGAAGTTTGTGTTAGTGCTTTCTTCAACTCCTTTGATGATGAATTTAGTGCCGATTATAGTAAGAGTCACGAAGATTCACTTTTTAATTCCTTACATAATAAGGAGCTCACTAAAAGTAATAGTAATAACTCTTGGACAGATTCTGCATATGACAATCAGTTATATGAATTATGTCTAGACTTAGAAAAGGGTATAGAGGAATCTACTTTTCAAACTGGAAGAGCTCTCAAAAGGGCCAATATTACTGTTGCAAATAATGTTGCAAAAAGATTGCGAGTCAATGAAGGAGCGTCTACATCAACCACACATGATTCTTCTACAGAAAGCAAGAGTCACGAAGATTCACTTTTTAATTCCTTACATAATAAGGAGCTCACTGAAAGTAATAGTAATAACTCTTGGACAGATTCTACATATGACAATCAGTTATATGAATTATGTCTAGACTTAGAAAAGGGTATAGAGGAATCTACTTTTCAAACTGGAAGAGCTCTCAAAAGGGCCAATATTACTGTTGCAAATAATGTTGCAAAAAGATTGCGAGTCAATGAAGGAGCCTCTACATCGACCACACATGCTTCTTCTACAGAAGAAGTTTATATTAGTGCTTTCTTCAACACACCACATTGTTCATGGACAGATTCTACATATGATAATCAAATATATGAATTATGTGAAAAATATGAACAAGACAACATGTAAGTATTATCTATATCAATATACTTATATTTCTTTGTAAATGTGTTAAATTGTAAATATGTTCTAACAATATATATTTTTCTTGTTCTAGTTCAAACGAACAAACAGTACAAACCGGGGGAGCTCTTAAGCAAACTAATAATAAAAATACTACAAACAAGGTTTTGAAAAGATTACAAGTTAATAACGAAGCTTCCTCATCAACTACTGAACGCCTAGAGGACAACACTACATCATCTGTTGATCCTGTAGAAGGTAACAAAATTAAGTGTAATATATGCCAAATTTTTGTAAACAAACGGTATTTCACGAATCATTTGAAAAGCAATCTACATAAAAATAATTATTTTAAAATACATCCGTCTTTCTCAAATATCTCAGTCAATGATTCGGCATTTGGACAGAGAATAATATCTTACAAAATTAATCCAAGAAATGATAACCTAGAGGATTTATTTTTTAAGACACCGGAAACATTTTTGAACTCAATAAAAAAAGAAATTTTATTTCTTATCCAACAGTCTATTAACGAACATAGTATTTTTAAGGTCAACTTTATTTTACAAGCTGATTTTTTCCATCAAACTAAAGAACAAAAAAACTCATTTGATTTTCAAACATCAAATTATATAGTTTTCAGAGGAGATCATTTAAACATTTTTATTTCCACATTATGTGAATATCTAACAAATAAAATTAGTTCGTTTGAGAAAAAGGACAGTGGTTGGAGTTTATCAAATATAAAATGTTTACATATGAACATAAATAAATTTAATCCGCTACGTGGTACATCATATATTGATTTACCTCATGACATCAAATTAAAGAAAGCTATAATTAATGTTAAAAATGATGATTATATGTGTTTTAAATGGGCAGTGCTTTCTGCTCTATATCCTCCTGCTAATAACAAAACCGACCGAGTCTCGTCATATATCATGCATTCTTCGGTTTTGTTATTAGCAGGAGGATATAGAGCAGAAAGCACTGCCCATTTAAAACACATATAATCATCATTTTTAACATTAATTATAGCTTTCTTTAATTTGATGTCATGAGGTAAATCAATATATGATGTACCACGTAGCGGATTAAATTTATTTATGTTCATATGTAAACATTTTATATTTGATAAACTCCAACCACTGTCCTTTTTCTCAAACGAACTAATTTTATTTGTTAGATATTCACATAATGTGGAAATAAAAATGTTTAAATGATCTCCTCTGAAAACTATATAATTTGATGTTTGAAAATCAAATGAGTTTTTTTGTTCTTTAGTTTGATGGAAAAAATCAGCTTGTAAAATAAAGTTGACCTTAAAAATACTATGTTCGTTAATAGACTGTTGGATAAGAAATAAAATTTCTTTTTTTATTGAGTTCAAAAATGTTTCCGGTGTCTTAAAAAATAAATCCTCTAGGTTATCATTTCTTGGATTAATTTTGTAAGATATTATTCTCTGTCCAAATGCCGAATCATTGACTGAGATATTTGAGAAAGACGGATGTATTTTAAAATAATTATTTTTATGTAGATTGCTTTTCAAATGATTCGTGAAATACCGTTTGTTTACAAAAATTTGGCATATATTACACTTAATTTTGTTACCTTCTACAGGATCAACAGATGATGTAGTGTTGTCCTCTAGGCGTTCAGTAGTTGATGAGGAAGCTTCGTTATTAACTTGTAATCTTTTCAAAACCTTGTTTGTAGTATTTTTATTATTAGTTTGCTTAAGAGCTCCCCCGGTTTGTACTGTTTGTTCGTTTGAACTAGAACAAGAAAAATATATATTGTTAGAACATATTTACAATTTAACACATTTACAAAGAAATATAAGTATATTGATATAGATAATACTTACATGTTGTCTTGTTCATATTTTTCACATAATTCATATATTTGATTATCATATGTAGAATCTGTCCATGAACAATGTGGTGTGTTGAAGAAAGCACTAATATAAACTTCTTCTGTAGAAGAAGCATGTGTGGTCGATGTAGAGGCTCCTTCATTGACTCGCAATCTTTTTGCAACATTATTTGCAACAGTAATATTGGCCCTTTTGAGAGCTCTTCCAGTTTGAAAAGTAGATTCCTCTATACCCTTTTCTAAGTCTAGACATAATTCATATAACTGATTGTCATATGTAGAATCTGTCCAAGAGTTATTACTATTACTTTCAGTGAGCTCCTTATTATGTAAGGAATTAAAAAGTGAATCTTCGTGACTCTTGCTTTCTGTAGAAGAATCATGTGTGGTTGATGTAGACGCTCCTTCATTGACTCGCAATCTTTTTGCAACATTATTTGCAACAGTAATATTGGCCCTTTTGAGAGCTCTTCCAGTTTGAAAAGTAGATTCCTCTATACCCTTTTCTAAGTCTAGACATAATTCATATAACTGATTGTCATATGCAGAATCTGTCCAAGAGTTATTACTATTACTTTTAGTGAGCTCCTTATTATGTAAGGAATTAAAAAGTGAATCTTCGTGACTCTTACTATAATCGGCACTAAATTCATCATCAAAGGAGTTGAAGAAAGCACTAACACAAACTTCATTTTCACTGTCCATCTTTCACAAACTATAACGAAACGGAATTCAATGTTTAGTCTTAAGCAGCGAAGAGATCTACTGATGTTATTTCTAAGCTTACAATCAGTTTTTATACGTCCATATAATTAGTTATACCTACATTGCTTACAATACTAAATACATCGCTTTAATGTAATATATATTAGTATTTAGCTAATTATAGTTATCATCAATATCAAATTTTCGTTATTGTATAAAATAATTATAGATTAACTAATTATTAAATACATATTTCTTGCAATCCTTTGTTTCAGCTATTTCTTTTGTAATAGTATAAATGAAATCATTAGCCTTTTCTAGAATTTTACTTGATTTTTTAGCGTAATATTTAATTTTGACATCGGCATACTTCCAGTGTTGAGTAGGAGGTACTTTGTCTATTTTTTTTAGATCATATAGCTCAATTTTAACAAGATATGAAGCGGTCGCTTTATCATCAGAGTTTGTTGAAATGTATGATGTGCTATTTCTATCCATGTCTATTTTAGCTACCGTCGAACTATTTAATGTTTTTTTCTTTTTAATTGGTAATTCAAAAAAGTTATCGATTGTATTCAACTTTCTTTTTGTGGGGGATATTTTATCTTCTTCAATTATTAAATTTTGAGTTTCCTGTTCTGCACACTCATCTGCATGATAATAAAATTGTTTAAAAGTATTTTCTTGACTATCAAGCAGACTATAAGTTTTATTTTGGAACTGTAACAATACAAAACAAAAGTTAAAAATAAAATTTGAAATCAAAATAAGTAATACAATTTATCTATAAATCTATGTAAATATGTAAATTCACTTACCTCCATCGTAATATTATTACACAAAGCTTATTGGTTATAAACACACACTTTTTTAAAAAAAAAAGAAGAACGAAACTGTAATAGCGAGATTTACACTATTTAAGTCTCAAAGAGTATTGTCCCTCAGTCTGCGGACGTGGTAATATGTATGAAATTATTTATTTTTAAACTTATATATACGAAAACTAACGTTGTGTACATTTTAACGACATAGTAATGAACATAATTAGTAATGGACACTAGTCATCGTC
The DNA here is from genome assembly GCA_034621355.1 of Mycalesis mineus. Lineage (NCBI taxonomy): Eukaryota > Metazoa > Arthropoda > Insecta > Lepidoptera > Nymphalidae > Mycalesis > Mycalesis mineus. The sequence goes on from CM067881.1 coordinate 1,105,784, forward strand.
ATTAGGGTGGAATTGTGGGTCTGCATTCTTTAGCGATACTTTCAAAAATGCTGTTTAATACTTTTACCTAAATTATTATTGAGCAACAACTAGGCAGAGTCTTGCAGTCGAAAGCAAAGAAATAGAAATGTTAGGACATCTACATGGCGATATATTTAACCAAGAAAAATTTTTGATTAATGGGGTAGAAATGTGCGTTAAATTAATTCGTTCTCGAGAATCATTCAATCTGATGGCTTCTTCAACTGATTTAAAATTTAAAGTATCTATCTCCGATGCAACTCTTATAGTTCGTCGTGCGCGGATCAATCCGGCTATATTACTTGCACATCAAAAAGTGTTAGCATCTACGACAGCGAAATATCCTATAACTCGTGCAGAAGTAAAAGTATTAACAATACCTTCCGGAGTTCAGGGTAAAACACTTGACAATATTTTTCTTGGTCAAGTCCCTAAAAGATGCATAATTGGATTTGTTAATAATGCTGCGTTTAACGGAACTTTAACTAAGAACCCATTCAACTTTGAAAATTATCAAATGAATACATTTAGTTTATATATCGATGGTCAACAAATACCTTCAAAAGCCTTACAACCATCATTTGATGGTAATAGTTTCACTTCAGTCTATCATACGCTATTCTCAGGAACGGGCATACATTTTTTGAATGAAGGTAATGGAATATCTAGAGAACAATTTGCAAAAGGTTATTGTCTTTTAGCTTTTGATTTGACTCCCGATTTATCCGCACATTCTAGTCACTGGAATCTTATTAAGCATGGTAGTGTTAGACTAGAAGTTCGTTTCGATTCATCTATTCCTGAGACCATCAACTGTATAGTTTACGCAGAGTTTGATAATGTTATTGAAATTGATAAAAACCGTAATGTAACAGTTGACTATAGCAGTTAAGTTATCTCAATAATGTAAATAGATTAAGATACATATAAGTAAGATATGAAATAAAACTTTTTAGAACATTTACTTGATTTTTATTGTATGATCCTCTAAATAATATATATCCGAAGTAACCTGCACATAATTCTCATTCACCATTGATCTACGACAGTATAAAGATCAATAGTTTTCATGAACTAAAATACCATGAATACATTAGAGATAAAGAAATATTTGAGAAATATCGATCCAATTCTAGAACACAATGTATATGCAGCGAATCGGTTACCAGTATATGTTCAAACACCAGCTTACATAATAAGCAACCTAGACTCAGATAATCAACCAGGATCGCATTGGATAGCGATTTATATTAACACCGACGGTATAGGTCACTATTTTGATTCTTATGGTCGTGTACCGGCTAAGTATCATAAATTGTTCCTGAAAAGAAACACAAAGAGGTGGTATTTCAACACAAAAAGAATACAAAATGATTTGACAAGTGTATGTGGTGAATATTGCCTGATGTATTTGTATTACATGTATATGGGTTACAAAGCAAGTTACTTTATAAATTTGTTTGACAGTAGTAATACAATATTGAATGATATTTTTATTTTCAAGTTATGTAAGTTAATATTGAACCACAAATAAATGTACTGGTACATATATTTGAAGTGTTTTTTTTTCTTGTTATGGTCACTGAGTAATGATTGGGGGGGCGGCGGGGGGTGAATCGTGGGGGCAGAACCAGCGAAAACACAAGTACTGGGGCAGAACCGGCGAAAAGATAAAAAGGGGAGGGGGGGGGGTAAATTTATTTTGGTCCGGGGTGAATCGTGGGGGCAGAACCGGCCAAAATGCAACTACTGGGGGCCAGAACCGGCGAAAAGATTAAAGGGGGGGGGGGGGGGGAAACCGTTTTTTTTTTTTTTTTTTTTTTTTGGGTGTTGGGGGGGCAGAACCGGCGAATACACAACTACTAATGTATAAACAGAAAAAGGACTTAAACGATTATCATCTTAGGAATCGACATAAATTAGTTTTATCAGCGTATCGCCTCCGAAAAGTTCAAAAGTCATTAGTTGGACTGGGTGTACTCTTCTACAACAAGATGCACAATTCAGTTTTAGATCTGCCTTTGCATAAGTTTAAGCAATGTATTAAAACTCACTTACTGAGTCAAGGTTATAATACTATAGATGATTTTTTCAATGACAAAGAGTAACTTTCAAATTCACACAAGTAGTACAATAAATAATTTTATATAACAATACAGTTGATATTGTAAATATTAATGATGTCAAAAGAGTAACTGTTGAGTTCCTTGCCGGCTTTTCTCAACAGGACCTGCCTTCCGAGCCGGTGGTAGAGTCACTACAAATAGTCTAATTCGACGTTTCAAAAGTGCTTATAATTAGCCTACTTGAAATAAATGATTTTGAATTAGAATTCCTACCATAACACTAGTCACCACAAAATACACAGATATTTGACGTTCAAAGGTTAAAACTAAATCTATTTTTGGATTCATTAATTGAGTTAAAAGATTTTCTCTTTACCAGGTACGACATGGCTTCATTTCTATGTCTGGCTCCTGTCACCTATTTGGGGGGTCGGAGCAACTCGTCCAAGCCCCGCTGGCTAGGCTTGGGGGTGCTGATAATGGGCACGGGGTCCCTACTCTTCGCGTTGCCCCATTTCTTGGTGCCCCCTTATAAAATAGCTGGGGAGGAACCTGACGATCTATGTGTCGGAAATGGTACCGTGGTATGTATCTCATTTCCTGTTTTCCTGTAGTTTTATTAAGCCAGCGTTATGACTTTTAGGATGTAAACGTGTTGTTACGCGAATATTACACAACTATCCTAACTTGTGTAATAAATAGACTTAGCTTAGCAGCTTACTTAAATACTTGGCGAGATGATTTGTATAACATAAAAGGCCTCGAGAAAGATTTAATGTAGAAACCGGAGGAGTGTTACCGTCGGACAAGTTAGTTAGCCCACTTCCATCTTAGATTGCATCATCACTTAACATCAGGTGTGCCGTGTGATAGCAGTCAAGGACCAACTTGTAGTGATTTCATAAATGTAAAAACTTCTTGGAAAGAGTCTGTCTCTGTAACGTTGTTGTTCGTTTATTATGGTACCAAAACATTTTGTGTCTTTTCTTTTTCTGTGTTGTAAAAAAAATACCTACTGGTAACAACCTTGTGACTATTTGTAGCTATAATATTTTGCCAAAGTAATCACGATTCGATCCCCATAAGAACACTGTAAACACTTGTTTACTTTTTATTAGCATTCAATTTCCTCAATAAAAAAGTAATAAAAAAATTGTCAAATTCCCAGACGATCTGCCCTCTTTTTACGCAAACAAAGCGCTCGACGAGCGACGCAAGCGCAGTGGAACGATTTAATGCGCTCACAAAGGCCTGCAACGAGCCTTGAATGAGATCATTGCATTCACGACGCGGACAATAGCCGATGAACCGGTCGCAAGCCCTATTTTAGCCTGCTCGACCTGAACGATCTGATATATCCATCCTAAAGCTACTCGATATCATTAGTGTAGCCAGGCTTTGGCAACAGTAGGTCCATAGCACTCAGATATTGCGATGTCTTCTCATTTTAACAAAGGAGTCTGCTGGATGTTGTGGAATCCAAATGTAGAACCTACTGGGAGGTTTTTCTGTCTGAATGATTTTGTTGCTTGGATTCGTCGGTATATTGCGGAAAATAGCATAAATAAATTAGTATTAATGAAATTGCTTTAGGTCCATAATCCGTATGCCCACAAAATTTAACGTTGCCGTGCCCGTTTGTGCCTTGTGCAGTTGTGCACTGATTACTTATCTAGGTACCCTTCAGATCAAGTGGGCTATTTGCTTGTATTTATAAAGTGTTTCGAGAGTCTGTGATGTTATAGCCTTTGAATGAATGAATGAAATATTCTTTATTGTACACCAAATAAAAAAGCGGGGGGGTAGAAATGCACATTCTCCAGTCCTCTAAAAGCACTAGTGCTTGCGCACGCCGAATATGCAGACTCAAGCAGCTTTGACAGATAAGGATTTAGAGTAGAAGGGTATGAATAATAAAGAAATTTTAGGGCTAAAAATTTTTTTAGCCTTTGTGACTTTATAAAAGCTGATAGTTTATGCTTCCTTCCATCAGCTAAGCAGCAGCCTCAGCCAAGTTCTTCGGCTCAGATCATACTTTCCTAACATTTAGCATAGAGTTTATCCTACGAAAAACACCAAGTTCTTCTTAAACTGAACTTCTCTATATTTCGTGCCCTAGCCCAGCATGAGAGGCAACTCGGAGGCCACTTGAGCGGTGAACGTGTCCGTGCAGCGGCGACACGGCGCGGGCGTCATTCTTGTTATATTGAACCTATGATTTCTGTCGTAGTCCAGCATTGGCAGCGGCGCGGATGGCTCGTGGGCAGTGGGCGGATCGTGGGCGGTGGGCGTGTTCGTGCTCGCGCAGCTGCTGCACGGCGCGGGCGCCACGCCGCTGTTCACCCTGGGCGTCACTTTTATAGACGAGAACGTGTCCAAGAAGATGTCTTCAGTTTACTTGGGTGAGTTCATTTATTTATCATCATTGCTTGCAGACTTACCAGTAGCTGCTCCGCTAGCTTAGTGATCGGCGTTCGACTCTGGGTTAGTATCCTGGATCGAGCCTAAAAAATTCTTAGTAGAAGCCTGGTATCGGGAAATTGGTGGCGTCAACCCCCGTACCTCGGAAAATCAGAAGCCATCGATTCCAGATATAATCATAATTTATAAATATTCAATCTGACTATAACTCTGATTCAATATTACATATGGCAGCGCGTAGGCCTGAACTCCAACTCTAATGTTTCTTTAAATAAATAAATAAATATTATATGATGTGGGAATCGAACCCACGGCCTAGGACGTAGACGCAGGGTCTCTACCCACTGCGCCACTCGGCCGTCTTTGGACAACCTTTACAAAATGCAAAGTTAAAATGAACTTTGGATCAAAATCACTCGTATCATAGCTATAGAGTTATTCAGCTGTCCAATTAGTGAAGAAACAATCGACAATGTATTTTTATCAGACACATTATCCGTGCCAATTAGACAGGCATGAGAAAATAGCATGAAAACTACATGGGAACTAGGCAAATATAATTATATACTTTTACCGCAATGAAAAAGAGTATTTTTTTCAGTTTTTAATTTCGCGAAAACGGAGAGAGTACAAAAATTCATTAAAATCAGTCCAGCCGTTTAAGTGATTTAGTATTAACAAATAAATATATTTTTCTGCAATCTGAGCCATACAAAATAATTTACTAAAGTTAGCAAGTTTAGGGGTTTCATTTTTGTGACAAAGATTATTTAGGAAATTATTTTTATTATTGCGGGGAAATGGGAGGAACTTTGTAAACTAGTTAGAGTAACTGAAATAGAAAATTTTCGGTTAAAAATTATATTTTACCTAATTGATGATTTTGTTGTTTGTTTGTTTTCTGTGTTGTTTATCATAGTCAAGCAATTGTTTCGCTCAATGCTTTGTATACTTTTATAATTTATTGCTTGCACAGTTCATCTACTACTAAAAGAGACACAATGTGAACTATCCCGCTCGTTAATGCTTACCCCGCACAGAAGGCTCGTGCACGCCATTACATGCAGGCAGTAGCGGAGTCAACGCGTAACGCTAATATGGCGGCGAGTGGTTTCTTGTGTTACTGCAGCCACTCACAGCTAATAGTGATATTAAACCCAACGCGTTAATACACCGGCCATGTTACGAGCTAACACATTATATTTTACGCCGCACTTACTTTTATAATATCTAATATTAAACTTACTTAAACTAGCGGCTTTCTCTTGTGGAATGGTAGGACTGACAAGGATATCCAGGAAAAATCACTCATATTAAGAGCAGTTTTAAAAAGGTAGAAAAAAAATTGAGTGGCAATAGACACCAGTAAAGTTTAATAAGTCATATAAATAAAAAAACCAATCAAGTGCGAGTCAGACTCGCGCACAGAGGATTCCGTGCAAACCTGTAGGTATATAAGTATGTAAATGTTTTTGACAAGAGTAAGTATTTGATATGAGTGACAACTTGATGTCTCTACGCGTTCATGAGGACGAGGAAAAGGATAATAGCATTCTAATCATTTAAAATTTTTTAACAAAAACTAGAACCGACTCAAAATGCACTAAAAAGTAAAAAAATTTTAACAAAAAATAGAACCGACTCAAAACGCACTAAAAAGTAGTCTAACAAAAAATAGAACCGACTAACTAGAAGTCGGTACCAGCAAATTTAAGGAACATTTATTTAACATTTTGTGGGTTCGAGGTAATGTCCTTAAAGCAGAAACCTTAGCTGGCACCGACTCCTAGATATGCTTAAGTAAATTAAAGCAACTAAATGACGCAGTTATTTTTTACTTTTTAGTGCGTTGCGGTTCTATTTTTTGTTAAAAATTTTAATTTCTTACTTCTTAGTGATTTATCGCCACGTAACGTACTCGTACTCTACTGTCATAGTATATTATATGGCACTAGTAGCCAAAAAAATACCGATACTTACACAAAAACCGAATGCCTATAAAATTTGAAGAGTTCCTTCAATTTTCCCAGGATATCATCATCAGATCCTAACATAATGGCTATGGGATCATATTGGAAGTTTGCTCTTTCTAATAAAAAAAGAATTATCAAAATCGGACAACTCTGAAAAAATCTGCAAGTGTCGAATTGAGAACCTCCTCCGTTTTTTTTTGTCGGTTAAAAAAAACTACTTACTAGATCTCGTTCAAACCAATTGTTATCGGTGGAAGTTTGGATGGTAATGTACATCATATTTCTTTTTTTGGTTATATCATTCACTTATTTTAGAAGTTTCAGAGGAGGCAGCACATTTTACAACTTTGAAAATATCTCTCGCGCAAACTATGCAGCTTAGAAAAAAATATAAGTATAAAGTTGACCTCAACATCATTTTAAAGACATAGCCCCATACGTATGGATTTGAAGAAAAAAAAAATCGATTTTCAGTTCTAAATATGGAGAACTTCCAAAATTTATTGTTTTGTTTTTCTATTTTTGTGTAAAAATCTTAATGCGGTTTATGGAATAAGTACAACTATTTACCAAGTTTTAACAATATAGTTCTCATCGTTTCGGAAAAAAGTGGCTGTAACATACGGACCCCTAAGATCAAAGTTTTTGTTAAGAAAATATTTTAATAGCAGAATTTATAAATTTAATAATAAAAAGGTGACGAAGAGCTTTAATATAACAAAACAAAGCGCTAAGTTACCCGTGGCCAGGCTAACGGCAGAGCGTTGCATTCTCACGGTAGGCTTAGTGGGTGTAATATAACGTCGCACAAAGTATGCTATAGGTTCCGCTCGCTTGTTGTCGTAGGGATCATGTTATTACCGAGCTATTTCTGGGAAATTTGCATGTCAAGTGCGTAACATGTTTGTGCGTAGCTATTTGTGACCTGTTGTGACTGCGTCGTTGGTTAGTGGTTAGCCTATGTGGCTATTAGGTCCTGGGTTCGAGTCGGGTTACGGAATAATTCTGAGTTTTTTATTCCTCTATGAAATTTTCTTTTCTTCCTGTCATTCCATGTCCGGAGTCAGGAAGAAGTAGTTGATGGTGTTACACACCGGTGCCTCGGAGAACACGTGGAGCCGTCGGTCTCGGTCACTATCACCAACATCTGATAGTGATCGTTTATAAATAAAACATAATCACCCTAATCCCGCCAACCCGCAAAGAGGTAGCGTGGTGGGTGTACGCTCGATATACCCTTTCCTATAAGGAGGAAGGCCTGGCCCTGTAGTGGGTCGTTAATAGGCTGTTAATGATGATCACCTATTTGTATTTCTTTTTATCGTTGAATAGGTTTTTAACCGACGAAAAAAAACGGAGGAGGTTCTCAATTCGACACGTATATTTTTTTTATGTATGACCACGCATTACTTTTTACAGAGTGGTCCGATTTTGATAATTCTTTTTTTACTAGAAAGGGCACTCTTCCAAGATGATCCCATTGTCATCATATTAGGATCTGATGTTGATATCCTGGTAAAATTGAAGGAACTCAAATTGTATAGGCACACTTGCAGCGATTTCGGTTTTCGTGTAAGTATCGGTAGCTTTGTGGCTACAAGTGCCGTATAATATATTATGACAGTATAATACGAGTACGTTACGATAAATCACTAAAAAGTAAGAAATAAAAATTTTTAACAAAAAATAGAACCGACTCAAAACGCACTGAAAAGTAAAAAATAACTGTGTCATTTAGTTGCTTTAATTTACTTAAGCATATCTAGGAGTCGGTGCCAGCCAAGGTTTCTACTTTAAGGACATTATCTAGAACCCACAAACTGCTTTACTACGTCAAATAAATTAAAGCAACTAAATGACAGTTATTTTTTACTTTTTAGTTCGTTTTGAGTCGGTTCTATTTTTTTATTTTAGATAGGTACGAACCATTTACTGATTATTAGGAAACAACGTAGAAACCAAGGGTTACAAAATTGAGGATGACAGTTTAATAGGTATTGGTGCTACAAGAACATATCCATCTGACTTTTTAAGCTCACCATGCCGCATAACACAAGTGTGGGCGATCTTCGCTTCTTATTTCATCTTCGAAAAGAAGGGAAGGCCTGGCCTGGCCGCTAATGGGCTGAAAATTACATCTACAATTATAATTACTAGTAGGTACAACCCAGAAAACCTTAAAGTAACATAACCTTCAATTATTTAAAATGCCTTGCATCTTGTATATTATCAAAATTAGATTTCAACTTTTATCGTTGTATCTACGTACCCGAAATATACCTACCTACATAGATAATAAAAATATCGAAGTAAGCTTAAAATGGCAGTAAATTTAGTTCCAATGTCAAAAACAAAATGTATTCCATAAGGAAAATGTAAAATTGCAATGTTAATCTGTTCCGAGATCAGCGCAATTTGCCAAATGTCGCATGCAGACTAGGATACTGCACTATAATCTGATACTTTGATCTTAGCTGCACTTGTTCGATACTCTATTAAGCTGTTTTATCGTACGTAATACGAATGGTTTAGATAGAAAATTCTTCTACCCCATAAAATAACACACATAAATCCTGCATTTCTTATATTGGGTTGATCTAATGTCGATCTGTCACTGGAACCCGTTGGTTGGCTAGCTATGTAGCTTTTAGGCCGGGCGCCCACTGTGACTTTTTGTCACCGTGACTTTAAGTCACCTAATCGAGTGCAATGAAGATATTAGAGAGTGCGCTCACTAAGGTGACGTGACAATACGGTGACAAATAGTTTCGTCTGCCGGCGACGTGACTGTCACTCGACCTGTGCATCGCTATGCGAGTGCGCTCACTGGGTGACTTTTTGTCATTCGGCCGGTGAACGCGTTCGGAGTAGACGTATGCTGCGTATTTAGTTTTTGTTAGAAATCTGTTTATGATGTCGTCTTTGCAAGATGAAGATATTGATAACGAGTTATTAATAGAGGAGGTAGAAAAAAGGCCAGCCTTGTACACAAAAAAATTGAAGGAATATTCCGATATTCATTTAAAAAGGAGATTGTGGGAAGAAATTTTAGTATATTTATTTCCAACAAGAACATTTACACAACAACAAAAAGAAACTGCAGGTAATCAGTAATTTATGCGTATTTATTGAATTTGCAACTTATTTACAAATTTTTGTAGGGTTGGTAAGTAGGTACCTAGTTGCCAAATTTTAGGCCTCTGCAACAGTTTATTTACGTTACTACATAATGGTTCAACAAAAGTACCTATTAATAATAATTCATTAAATTGTTTAAATATTATATTTTATCATATTGCCATGGTATTGATCCCTGTGGTGAAATAAAGTAAGAAGCAAAATAATTTCTTATATTTACACTGGACATGTTACGGTGGGTCGGATGTGTAGGTATATTACTGAGCGTACATTCATATGCAGTATCTGTGAATCGTATACCATCTCTAACACGTACATAATTATGCAATATACAGCAAGCCATCACAATTTTATCACAAACTTCTATGTGGACATCTATAGGTCTGTGAAGGATTCTCCATTTATTACACAGTATTCCAAACGTGCACTCCACCATTCGCCGTGCTCTTGTATGTCGATAATTAAAGATTTTTTTAGAGACCGTGAGTCCTCTTTTAGAAAATGGTCGTAACACATTTTTTGATAGACCAAATGCTTCAGCACCCACAATACAAAAAGGCATTACTTTCCCATTTTCATCGTTAGGTAAAGTCCGTCCAATCGGAATATTTAACAAATTCTCTCGATGTTTTCTGCCAATGTTTGAATTTTTGAAAATTGTCGAATCGCTTGCACTTCCATGCGATCCAACGTCGATATAGATAAATTTATAATCGGCATCTACCCACGCCATCAATACCACAGAGTAAAACTTTTTATAATTAAAATAATTTGATCCACTATATTTCGGGTTCGTTATTCTAACATGTTTGCCATCGACGGCGCCGATTATATTAGGAAAGTTAGTACGCTCATAATATTGATCAGCAATTTCATACCAGTCTTCTTCTTTTTTTCTTCCATAAACAATGGTTGTAAAACTTCCCACATAGATTGACAAGTTAAATTTACTATATTCCGAAGTGTTGTCTCTCCAATTAAGTACTCGAAAGATAATGCATTAAAACTTATGCCAGTAGCTAAATATCTGAAAACAAATGTTAATATTTGCAGTTAAATTAGTACAACGTCGCTGGAAAAATTTAAGAGCATGTTTTTCAAGAGAGCTTCGTTTGCAAAAAGAGGCAAAATCGGGACAAGCTGCAACTAAACGGAAACGTTACGTGTATTTCGAAAAGTTACTATTCTTAGTACCTTCACTGGAAGAAATGAGGGAAACTTCCAGCAATGTGACCTTAGTCGACGAAATTGAGGTTTTTGAACAAAGCGAAAGTGGCTCTTCTACATCAACATTAATGACACGACAGTCACAGTCAAAGAAGAAAAAAAATAATAGTTATGAAGAGTCGCTGTTAGAAATATTAAAAGAAAAAAATTGTTCCAACACTCCATCAGGACCAGAACATTACTTCGCACTGTCTTTGGTTCCACTACTAAAATCCATTCCCCAAGATAAAAAAATTGATGCACAAATTGCCATTTTAAATACGTTAAAATATTATAATTCATTTTCTAATAATATTAATGCTACTGCTACATCCCAATCACTGCCACCGCGTACTCTTACACAAGAGATAAAATCTCCTTTCCAATCACAACCAGTACAAATACTTTCCCAACAAATAATATCGCCTCCCAATCATCCTATTACAATTTCAGAACAATATCCCGATGTTCCCCCAGGAACTTACATGTTTTCACCACCACGATCGAACGAAACTTTACAATCATTTGAGTCCAATTGTTCTGTAGATGAGTCTGATATCACAAATTTTTATACTTCCGAATAATAAAGATGCTCAAATTTCATTAAAATAATTAATGTTGTTTATTTTGCTTACCTTAATGTTACCGCCAGTCTTTCTTCTATTGGAATAGCTTTGCGAAATGTTGTATCTTGAAACGTAATCAATGGACCCAGTAAATATACCAAGTTATCGAAACTGTTTATTGACATACGAAAATAGTTAAAGAACTTTAGAGGATACTGACGTAATTCAGAATAAAAAGTATAAAATTTTCCTTTTAGTAATCTTTCACTGTATATTGGATGCACCCAGTAGCGTCTTTTTCGTTTCATTTTTCTTCTGCGTATTTCGAGAGCACATATCACAGCAACCTGCTTGAAATCCATCTCGAGCTCGAATGACCGCATTTTGTCGCCCGGTGACAATTACAGTGGGCGCCTTGATGGTGACAGAGGGTGACGGCAACAAAATGTCACCGTGACAAAAAGTCACAGTGGGCGCCCGGCCTTACCAAGAGGTCCTGAAGATTTTTTTTATTCTTTGATTTGATTCGGGAAGTATGTGGTAATACACCCCCGTACCTCGTAGCACCTTAAGCCATCGGTCCCGGTCACTATCATCAACATCTGATAGTGATCGTTAATAAATGAAAGATTATCGCCCTAAGCCCGCCAACCCGCATTGGCGCAGCGTGGTGGGTCTACGCTCCATATCCCATCTGCTGTAATGAGGCCTTGTAGTAGCTGGTAAAGCGCTGATAAGGATGAACATCTTTTGTGAACGCTGATTTTATGTCTGGTTCAGGTCACATTTTCGCTTGAGTCGATTTTACGCAGAAAATAGCAAAATAAATAAAACTTTAACCGATAATTGCAAACAGAGGTACCTAATACTTTTTTGATCATATTTTAAGCATTCAGTTTGTGTATCGCTGCATGTCTTTGAAATAGTTAGACTATTACTAATGTATGTACTCTTACAGTTAGGTACTCACTGGAAGTCCTCCACACCCCGATGCGTTAAGCAAGCTATAAGCGTGCGATAAATATTCAAGTGCCACTAGCGGCCACATTGTGCGGGGGCGCTGCACCGGCCGCGTATCCCATTTCTCGAGGCCACTTCACGGCTCGAGCCCGTGTTTTCACAGCTAAAAGCCGCCGCAGAATAGCTTTTAACCCCGTTACACACCGCAAGCGAGGAAATACGTCATACATATATGGGTAATGATGTCCCGGGATGCTCGACAGATGTGATAACTTAAATATGGCTAAGGGTGGGTTATAATGAAGGAAGACAGATGAGGAAGTACCGTTGCCGTTTGTGTAAGAGAAAAGGGAAGCCGGACAGACTGGCGTCGTAAAGCGTTACGTAACGAAGCAATTTACCCGTTTATAAGACGTTATCGCTCAAAATGATATGCGAAATTGTTAAATCGTGGACAAGACAGACAGACGAACGGACATGACGAAACTATAAAAGGTTCTTAATTGACTAAGGAACTTTTAAAAGGTTATGTAATAAATGGAATATTATGTGATTTATCAGAATGTAACGATAATATCTCTTCGGTATCTAACAAGATCCATCCTGAAAGTGGAAGGGGATGAAGAAGGAAGAATCCATGGCTTCTTAATGGGATGAATGGTTTTTTTTTTATCGACTACAAGTTGGCCCTTGAGCCTTGACTGCTATCACACCTGATGTTAAGTGATGATGCAGTCTAAGATGGAAGCGGGCTAACGTGTTAGGAGTGGGACGAAAATCCACACCCCTTTCGGTTTGTACACGACATCGTACCGGAACGCTAAATCGCTTGGCGATACGTCTTTGTCGGTAGGGTGGTAACTACCCACGGCGAAAGCCTCCCACCAGCCAGACCAAGGCAAATTAAGAAAAATCTCAATCTGCCCCGCCGGGAATCGTACCCAGGACCTCCGTCTTATAAATCCACGGAGGTCGTCAATGAAGAAAATGTAGAGATGAGATGATGTAGAATAACTTTCTTGTTACCCAGCGGAACATGTTTAGTCCTCTGTTAAACCCTCTATTTCGGCGACGTCGATGTACCGGCTCATTTAACTACGAGTTTTAAAGAAAACTGAAATTTAGCGCTCACTCTTTGGGACTAAATATTTTCTGCTGGTAAACTCTTATATTTTACTCGTATTTATATTTTTATCGGATGTTGAGTAGGTACTTATTATTTATCTTGGGATTCCAAGACTACACGTAGATGAGCTACCTTCATTAGTGACAAATATAGCTATCACCGAATAGTTTCGCTGTCGTTGTAGCAGAGACCTTCGCCCGCATCTCGATATCTGGAGAGGCTCCTTGCTCAGAGCTCCTTGCTCTCAGCCTCTCACGGCCGGAAGTGACGCTGGCGGGTAATGGGTTCACGCGTTATATGTAAAGCTTATGTGCTCGTCTACTTCCGGTACTTTTAGGACTTTTTAACTTAAAGTTGCTAAACTTTTGAGATTGATTTATTCGCTATTTATGTATAAAACATCATTTTTATTATAATTTGTTTTGAGACCAGATAAACCTAAGTTTTCAAAAGAGTTTTATTTGATTTGACGTTTTTGATAGTGTAGAGATAAAATTTTCCTTACCATTGCTAAAATATGAAGCAGCTTCGTTGGTCTCGTGGTCAGTGGTGGTGTAGCTTCGGTCGTGAGTTCGAATCCTGGGTTGTGCCATGGAATAATTGCTGAGGATTTCATTATTCATCATTTTAGAAAGGAATAGATTGCCAGTATACTAACCTTTATCGTACCTGCGTATTAAAACGTTAGTTACGTAAATAAAAAGCTAAGCCCTCAGTTTTATTTACACCAATTAGGTTTTAATACGCCTGTGATTCCTAATACACCTAATTCGATTTTTTATTGAGGTACAATAAGGAATTTAGGCTAACTTATCCTAGATGAGTATTTCAATTTGCAGGTGTGTACTACACGATGGCCGTGGTGGGGCCAGCGCTGGGCTACGTGCTGGGCGGACAAATGCTCAAGATTTACACCGACTTCGTCACCGTTAGTTCAGACAAGTAAGTCATTCCTCTTATTACGAATTATTTAGAAGACTAAAGGACGCCCGCGGTTTCACCCGCGTAATTTTTGTTCCCGTGGGAATGTGGCAGGACAAATGAATGGGATAAGGGTAGCCTACGTGTTAACACAGGGTGTCAGCTAACTCCCTACCGAATGTTATTAAAATCGCTCCAGCCGTTTAGTCGGGAAGATGTAACTTTTTTTATTTTTTTATCGACTACAAATTAGCCCTTGACTGCTATCACACCTGATGTTAAGTGATGATGCAGTCTAAGATGAAAGCGGGCTAACTTGGTAGGAGTAGGATAAAATTCACACCCCTTTCGGTTTTACACGACATCGTACCGGAACGTTAAATCGCTTGGCGGTACGTCTTTGTCGGTAGGGTGGTAACTAGCTACGACGAAAGCCTCCCACCAGCCAGACCAAGACAAATTAAGAAAAATCTCAATCTGCCCCGCCGGGAATCGAACCCAGGACCTCCGTGTTATAAATCCACCGCGCATACCACTGCGCCACTAACAAACTAACATACACACTCACAAACTTTCGCCTTTACAATAATAGTAAGTATGATTCAAACACAGGACTTTAGGATCCGAGGCTGCATATTTTAACCTTTGGGCTAATGAGGGAGTTAGGAGGCTTGTAATAAAATTCTCAAACTGAACTCGAGTACGAGGTACAAGTAAAAAATATCACTATGACTACAGAAAATAAAATCTCCCGCTGCGTATATCTGAGTGCCGAGTGTGAGTTTTCACCAAAACAAATCGAAAACTTCACTTTCGCGTTAAGGGCATATTTATATGGAACTGAAGCAGCGCCCCTGGCGGAAGTGAGAGAAAACTCAAAATGGGCGAGTGTCAAGTTTTCTCTCACTCCGCCAGGGGCGCTGCTTCAGTTCATAAAATATGCAAAGTGAAGTTTTCGATTTGCGTATGACGGCACTCTGTGTGTTAGCGATAAACGCATTGTTATGCGGTTTTTTAGAGAACGGTGTGGTGTAAAAGAAGATGTAGTGATTAACATTGAGGACGAGATGCTGGGATGGTTTGGGCATGTAGAGTGTGGATGAAAGATTTTCACAAAAGAAATTTATGAGGCGAAGGTGAATGGAAATGTAGGTCAAGAGTACCCTAAACCGACGAACTTGTATGAAAGGATTAATGAGAGTGGAAGAAGCTAAGGAAGTAAGCAAGGACCGTGGCAAATGGAAGGGTGTTGTCTCTGCCTACCCCCATGGGAATGAGGGCTGGTGCTATTTATGTACGTATGTATGCGGTTTTCGATCGTCGGTAGCGATTCGTGAGGAAAGTTTTAGTTTATAATTTGTTAAGATTTTGAGCAAATGAAATATGAAATATGATAAGAATTGTTAGAAGAGTTCGAAAAATAAACTATTAAAATAAATACAATTATTTATTGTAATAGTTTATAGGGTACTCTACCAGTAAAATACTTTTGATTTTGACTTAGTTGCCTATGATCTGAGTTAAAATAAATAGAATGCCTTCATTATCCTCGGCAGCGTCTTGTTCATGTTTTTAATATTTCAAGTGTAGGTACGCGACGGGCTTCACTCCGCCAAGTTGCCCTCTCCTCTCGCGTTCATCTCATTGTGCCTCTCAAGCGCAACTTTTCAGCCAAATTAATTCCAGTTTCCGCCATGGCTTCCGTAACGAAATATCATTTTACGCGGAACGAGTTTCTGAACGCGCCCGTGCTCGGTACGGTTTCACTTTTAAATTAACTGCGAGTAAATAAACATTTTATGTGTTTTTGATTGTGTGCGAGATTGACAATTTGTTGGGGGACGTTCGGGATTCGCTTTTTTTGAAATTCGATATTATTATATGGGCACAAACTCTGTTATAGATGTATGTGTATAGCTGCAGGCCGACTTGACAAACGTAAATTACTTTTTGTTAAAAGCTAAGGCCGGCCGCCCATTGTGATTTTTTGTCACGGTAACATTTTGTTGCCGTCACCCTCTGTCACCATCAAGGCGCCCACTGTAGGTAACTGTCACCGGGTGACAAAGTGAGCTTATTTGAGTTCTAGATCGATTTCAATTAGGTTGCTGTAATATGTTCTCTCAGAATACATGAAAATAAATTAAATGAAAAAGGGTGCATCCTATATGTACACTGAAAGATTACTAAAATATATTTTTTATTCTAAATTAAACTGAACACTTTAAATTTATGCATACATTTTTTTTATTATATATGGTTTATTGTAGGCAAGGGATTACATAACAAGCGAAAAGCAAATATTTAACTAATTAATGGGGTACCCAAAAAAACTGAAAATTATAAATTTTCATACAATAATTTGTTTCCTTTAACCATACAAATTACTTTTAGTCTGCTTCAAAATATGAATAATTTTATAACATTTTGAGGCATCTCCCTTCAAACAAAAAGTGATTAATTTTTATGTGTAGCATACGTCTAATCGGAACTTTCAGCAGCCCAATGGCGAAAAGTCGCCCCAGTGAGCGCACTCGCATAGCGATGCATAAGTCGAGTGACAGTCACGTCGTCAGCAGACGAAACTATTTGTCACCTTATTGTCACGTCAGTGAGCGCACTCTCTAATATCTTCATTGCACTCGATTAGGTGACTTAAAGTCACGGCGACAAAAAGTCACAGTGGGCGCCCGGCCTTAGCCACATTTTTAAAGAACGTTATGTTAATGGATCCACATAATATATTTTGAAATGACCCTTTACTGCAATCCTACCTGATGGTGGTGTTAGATTTTTTTTTATCGACTACAAGTTGGCCCTTGACTGCTATCACGCCTGATGTTATGTGATGATGCAGTCTAAGATGGAAGTGGGCAAACTTGTTAGGAGTGGGACGCAAATCCACACTCCTTTCGGTTTCTACACGATATCGTACCGGAACGCTAAATCGCTTGGCGGTACGTCTTTGTCGGTAGGATGGTAACTAGCCACGGCAAAAGCCTCCCACCAGCCAGACCAAGACAAATTAAGAAAAATCTCAATCTGCCCCGCCGGGAATCGAACCCAGGACCTCCGTCTTATAAATCCACCGCGCATACCACTACGTTACGGAGGTCGTCAAAAAAGTTATGATACTATATAAGATGGAAGCGGCCTAACTTGGTAGTACTAGGAGGAAATCCACACCCCTTTCGGTTTCGACACGACATCCTACCGAACACTAGATCGCTTGGCGGTATGACTTTGTCGGGAGGATGATAATTGACCACGGCCGTAGCCTCGCACTATCTAGACCTGGACTAAATTCTTAATTCTTAATTCTGGGCATCGAACTCATACAAGTGTGCCAAGGAGGCAGTTAATAATACTAAAAAAAACTTGCCGAGTACTTATTATAATTATTAGTTTCTTTCTGGCAATGATTAAACAAACTGAAAATGTTTAGTAAATAGGCAGGTAGTAGACACACCGTCTGAGTTCGTACAGATTTTGAGCAAAAAGAATATTTATACAAAACTTTAACAAAAGGCATATTTTGACACCGGTTCATAAACACCGCAAAAGGCAACAAAAGAATTTTAAAAATATTCGCAGCGCTCGCTCCGAGAAAAATAGACGCCAGCTTTGATTGAAACGTCTTTGTGGAGATGGCTGCCAGAGAAATAAATGAAATAAAACTTATAACTGCGTAGCTTCTCTTTGCGTTTGGTCTTTTTATGGTCTCTGTTGGGTCGGCAAACAGCGAGTGTAGCAAATATTAAAAGAGTTTTAATAAAGTTTTAAAAAAGTAAGTGGGGCTTTTGAAAACGCCATTTGCGCAGATAAATTGCACACATTCTTACTTATGAAATAACTAGCTCGCTCGACAAACTGTATACTGGTTATTTCTGGGTCTTATTTGTTCCGTTTGATCCTACTGCAGGCTGGGCATCACTCCCGTGAGCTCTGCGTGGATTGGCGCCTGGTGGGTAGGGTTCATCCTGTCAGCAATGCTGTGCTTGCTCGTGGCGACGCCGTTGCTGGCGTTTCCTTTTGAACTTCCAGGTAAGCTGATGTGACAAGTAAAGATTAATACATAGGTACTATATACTGAAGGCAAACTCGATTGAGAATGCTTGTCAACAATTAAATTAAAAATGAAGGTAGAAATCACTAGTCATTTTACACCTATTTTTTTAATTAACTAGTTAATGGCGAATGACAATAAATTAGATTAGTAAGCTTAAAACTATTTAATACATTCAATATCTTTTAAATAAGATTTTTTAAAATAACAAAACATAATTTTAAACTTATTAGGCATAAAACGTGTTGCATTTTCTGCCTTCATTTTAAAGTTATTTGTTGACAAGCATTCTCAATCGAGTTTGGCTTCAGTATAGGTAATGTAATAGGAATATGATATATTCCAAATTAATTGATAGGATTATAAGCCTTTTCATTTGTATGACTGTTTAACATTCCAGGAGCAGCAGAAATCCGTGCATCCAAAGTGTCCGAAGCGCATGAAAGTGCAGCAACAAAAACCACTGCCTTCAGCGCTTTACACGAGCTGCCGAAAGCCGCTGCAGCGCTGTTCCGGAACCCGACGTTCATGTTCCTTAACCTGGCCGGCGCCAGCGAGGGGATGCTCATATCTGGCTTCGCGGCGTTTCTGCCCAAACTCATCGAGAACCAGTTCGCTGTCAGCGCTTCGCAAGCAGCTATGTTGTTAGGTTGCTCAATTTTTCAAATCCTTCTCTCTGTGTATATTTCTTCTTCTGAATTCTCCTAATTAATATTCTTCTATATATAGTATTCTTCAGAATCTTTTTTGCCTTTTCCTCAATTTAGCAAAATTTTCCTACAGGTGGACCCTGGACAGATGCAACTAAACAAAAGCTTGTAGTAACGCATGACACGTTTTCCAGGCGTGATCACAGTGCCGGCGGGGGGCGGCGGCACGTTCCTGGGCGGCTGGCTGGTGAAGCGCTGGCGGCTGGCGTGCGCGGGCATCATCAAGCTGTGCGTGGCCGCCACGGTCGTCGCCGCGCTCTTCAGCCTGTCCTTCGTGCTCAGCTGCGACGACTACCCCTACGCCGGCGTCACCACCCCCTATAATAGCCCTTCTGTGCCAAAGTCAGTATCTACTAAGTTTATATGTTTAGCGATTTTTCTTAGCTAAAGAATTATTGTAAAGTTACGGTGCAGTAGGTAGGAGTCGGTCCTATCGACTGCGCTAAAGTGTGAATATTGTAATTAATTTCGATTTAAAGTTATATATTTTACTAGCAGTCGCCCGCGACTTCGTCCGCGTTAAAACCTTAGGTACCCTTTCAATTTTAAAGACAGACTTTCATATAAAGTGTGCTCTTTCCCCGCTACCCCTCTCGATTTAATTTTTTTATAGTTTCCCGTGAAGCAATATCCCCCGTCCCGTCCCGTGTACTAAAGATCT
Organism: Mycalesis mineus; assembly: GCA_034621355.1. Taxonomy (NCBI): domain Eukaryota; kingdom Metazoa; phylum Arthropoda; class Insecta; order Lepidoptera; family Nymphalidae; genus Mycalesis; species Mycalesis mineus. The sequence continues at coordinate 1,125,619 of CM067881.1, forward strand.
ACATTTTTAACAAAAATGTGCGATATTACATTACATTAACATTATACATATATTTCTAACTCTTAATAAATTAATTTATTAAGAGTTTATTTTCGACCAAATTTGATTACCATATGAACGATTCTAGTGAGTTAATCTTAAAAGACAGTCATATATTATCGTGGACATTTTTTAGATGATTTTAAGAGGAATAATTCTTTCATACATATATTTTTTGTATCTTGAATCGTTTTCGCAGCGCACGCAACGGAGGCCCTCAAGGACGAATAGTTTTCCCAGTTTTTTTCACATTTTCCATTATTTCTTCGCTCCAAATAGTTGCAGCGTGATGTTATATAGCCTAAAACCTTCCTCGATAAATGATCTATTCAACACAAACAGAATTTTTCAAACAAACAAACAAACTCTTCAGATTTATAATATTAGTATAGATGGAAAGAGATTGTTCTAAACAGGGCTGACAGACTGATAGCGGAATGCAACGTAGCGTGCGGCTGCAGTGCGTCGCGGCTGACGGCGGTGTGCGGCGCCGACGCGCGCGTGTACGCGTCCCCGTGCCACGCCGGCTGCACGCGCGCGCTGCGCCGCGGCCCCAACACGCTGTACCAGCAGTGCGCCTGCATCAGCAGCGACACGCAGCCCGTGTACTACGACGAAGGTAAGCTCCACGCGTGCGGCTGACGGCGGTGTGCGGCGCCGACGCGCGCGTGTACGCGTCCCCGTGCCACGCTGGCTGCACGCGCGCGCTGCGCCGCGGCCCCAACACGCTGTACCAGCAGTGCGCCTGCATCAGCAGCGACACGCAGCCCGTGTACTACGACGAAGGTAAGCTCCACGCGTGCGGCTGACGGCGGTGTGCGGCGCCGACGCGCGCGTGTACGCGTCCCCGTGCCACGCCGGCTGCACGCGCGCGCTGCGCCGCGGCCCCAACACGCTGTACCAGCAGTGCGCCTGCATCAGCAGCGACACGCAGCCCGTGTACTACGACGAAGGTAAGCTCCACGCGTGCGGCTGACGGCGGTGTGCGGCGCCGACGCGCGCGTGTACGCGTCCCCGTGCCACGCCGGCTGCACGCGCGCGCTGCGCCGCGGCCCCAACACGCTGTACCAGCAGTGCGCCTGCATCAGCAGCGACACGCAGCCCGTGTACTACGACGAAGGTAAGCTCCACGCGTGCGGCTGACGGCGGTGTGCGGCGCCGACGCGCGCGTGTACGCGTCCCCGTGCCACGCCGGCTGCACGCGCGCTGCGCCGCGGCCCCAACACGCTGTACCAGCAGTGCGCCTGCATCAGCAGCGACACGCAGCCCGTGTACTACGACGAAGGTAAGCTCCACGCGTGCGGCTGACGGCGGTGTGCGGCGCCGACGCGCGCGTGTACGCGTCGGCCCGCCCCCCCCCGTGCCACGCCGGCTGCACGCGCGCGCTGCGCCGCGGCCCCAACACGCTGTACCAGCAGTGCGCCTGCATCAGCAGCGACACGCAGCCCGTGTACTACGACGAAGGTAAGCTCCACGCGTGCGGCTGACGGCGGTGTGCGGCGCCGACGCGCGTGTGTACGCGTCCCCGTGCCACGCCGGCTGCCGCGTGTACGCCGTTCACAATTCAAGTTGTGATTCTTGGTATCGCAGTAATCTACACCATTCCTCGAAACCATACTAAATGTTTTGGTCCGTCGTTCCTGATGCGCCCTGCGAAGATAATTATGCAATTTCACTCTAACATGAGTATCTTCAATCCAACCTTATGCACCAACCTTAATTAACATCGAGCTTCACTGTTTTACATCCTTCCGATTGCGCCATACTTGAGATATATTGGAATATTCATTTGGTATTAAACTATATCAGATTTGTAAGAAAAGCATGTCATGTTGCAGTTACCAATACTTTATAAGCTGATAATTATATTTCCTGGTAGACAACAGCACATCAATATCATACGAGGCCATCAACAGCGCGTGCAGCTCGGAGTGCCCCTACCTCTGGCTGTTCGTATTCCTGTCCTTCTGCGTGATGCTGTTCACGTTCCTAGCCACCATGCCCGCACTCTCCGCTACGTTGAGGTAAGACTTATATTATGTATAATTGTATAGCCTTATATAAATAACAATGCAAGGTTCTTTTATCAAGGAGTTTGACGTGGTTAATCATCATCAATCCAAGATTATTTTGAAATAGAAGCGTATGTTACGACAGCTTCAGAGTTATAATGGTAATATGGTACCTACCCGGTAAGATCTGCTACATCTGATGAAGTCAAAAAAGTGGCTATAAAAATTCCTAAACTTAACACCATAAAAACGGTTCATCTTTCTTGGTAAATCAGTTGCCACATGATGCAGTATTTATAATAAAGCTTGATTTTGCAAAAAATATTTTATTTTTATTGCAATAGATGCGTACGCGAAGACCAGCGCTCGTTCGCGCTGGGCATCCAGTGGATCCTGGTGCGGTTGCTGGGCACCATCCCCGCGCCGCTGATCTTCGGCTTTCTCATCGACCTGTCTTGTCGGCTGTGGGCCAACGGCGCCTGTCATCTTTATGATAACTTACATATGAGCAGGTAATTATGACAGTACGTTAGGGTTGGAGGTATCACTATAACAACCTTGTTAAAAGCCTAAACCTTGTTGCGTCTAAAGGGTATGATTGTCTGCAAAACTACAGGCACGTTACGCTAAGCCCTATGCTTCAGCGGTAAGGTTAACTGACAAATGGTAGTGCGTAGTGGATCATTTTTCTGAAAACGTGGTGTCTGGAAACCTGTGGTGGTTACGGAGTTTATCAGGGGGATACGGATTACACTGCGTATCAACCTTGTTCATTTGGTCTAAATGCATTGCCTGTTATACTCGGCGCATCACACTCTGGTACAGTGTGCGTCATGGGCAGAGGCACTCACTGGTCTCTTGACGGTGAAAGAGTTTGACTAGTGAATTTGATCTAAAAGTTTCAATAATTTTGTTTCAGGTATATGCTCGCTTTAGCACTAGTAGGTAAACTATGTTCCGTGTTATTCTTCTTCCTCGCGTGGTGGTTCTACCGACCGCCCGGAGGCAATAACAACAACGCAGTTGCTCCGGCGATCGACTTGACGCACGAGAAGACCAACGGCGTAACCAACGGGCCCAACACTATCACCAACGGGCCCAACACTATCACTAACGGTGCTTTAGAAAGGATCAACGGCACGACGACCAACGGTTACTGTAACCAGGCTCTGGAGTGTAGTGAACATTTGTGAATCAATTGTTAATATGTATTTGTTTAAAGTTCATTATAGTGGTCTTCGGTAAGACCACGTGGGATTAGATAGAACCAATGATAGTGTGTGTTATTTATATGATTAATTGATTACATGATAGTTGTAACAAATCGTGCGCATATTACAATTTTGATACCATTTACTTACAATTAATAAAAGCGGTTTTCTTATTATCGTAAAGCTAAAATTATGATCGATTCGATTTTTCGGATTCTAAAACTTTAATTATTTTATTGTATATTGGAGACATACGGTAAAATTTTTACCTTTTCCCTGCGGGAAGAATAAAGAAAAAAAATGATATTTATGTCAAATTCTTCTCAGGTGCAAAGTAAGCACAAAGTAAATAATGTGAGTAGGTACCTACTATATATCGACCTAAGCCGGTAATAATATTCGGTAGATCGAGGATTTTGTAAAATACTTGGTAAATTTTTAAAAGTGATTGTAAAGCCATCTTGTGAATAATGAGAAAAATGCAATTTGAGTTCCATAAATTCCTAATAGATGGCGTTTAAAAAATAATTTATTTTATGACTTTCAACCCATGCGCAATAAATTGAGACGTGGTGGCGTGGCGTCAAAAATGTTGTTGTCTTCAGTACAACACGGGAGCTTGAGGGGAAGTTACAGGGGAAGCGGGCGGGAGGTTGCATTCCAGGCGCGTCTCAACTTATCGCGCACGGGCTATAAAATAATTATTATATAATTGAAAATGACTAAACATCACGCAAAGATCTAGTAATATGTTTGATGTAAAATATAAGTACACCTAATAATAAATATTTTTTTATTTTTTGTTGATTTGTTTTTACACGTTTAGGCAAATATTTAAGCCACGTACTCATTGTTATGCATAGGTATATGAAAATGTGTTTGCTTTTATAAATCAACGTAAGTAATAATTTTATTAAAGTAAAATTACTTTACAAAATCCAACATTCTAGTAAATCACAGAATGCTACTTGTAATATTCCATATAGCTGAAAAAAAAGGAACTAATCTCTTCTACTACAGTAGTAGAGACTGGTAAAAATACTTACCAACCATACCCAATTAATTGAAAAAGCCTATTAAATCATTTGTTATATACCTAGTTCTCGTTCAAGTGGGAATCTCGGGATAAAATGTTTCACCAACACATCGTGACATATGTAGGTACACAAATGAATATGTGGCTTAAATGTATTTTATTTAAAGACTGATTGTTCACTTAGTCATAACTAGGGTAATTGTTTGTTATATTTGATATTTGTACAACGTGGTATTATGGTGTTTTTGTATTAAAGTAAACATTAAAATAATGTTTTAAGGTTCCTTTTTGTGACGCAAAAGATGGCAACGTTTTTCCGTCATATAACGTGTTGGGTAAATACCCTATCAAGCCGTCAACCAGGAGTTAGACAGAGAGAGAACATGCCTAGAAAATAAACTTCCTACACAGTATCCTGAGGGAGATATGTGGACATGAATTTGTTTAAATCTTGAAGCTGTAAACAACAACAATTATTTTATACACAGAATTGTGTAAAGAAGATCGAAGTATATCAGTATGTTACGGGATGTTAGACCATTTACCTAACACATTGTATCGGTTAACAATTGACATTTTCAATGAAATTAGGCGGTATCGTTGGACCTTAACCTTTAATATTTTTATCTTTTGTATATAAATGTATGTATGTACTAATTAATCATTATTAATGTAGATTTTAGTATCAATTTTTATTAACATGTTGCTGTTACTATAAATACCTACGTATGTAGTGTGGACCACTTATCATTCTGATTGGCCCTAAGTTTAGGCTCTATCTACATAAAATGGACTCTGACCTATGAATAAATTAGTCTTTTTCTCTCCAAATGTAGAGACATAAGTTCTTCAATAAATTCAGTGGGGACAAATTAGTCTTTTTCTCTCCAAATGTAGAGACATAAGTTCTTCAATAAATTCAGTGGGGACAAATTAGTCTTTTTCTCTCCAAATGTAGAGACATAAGTTCTTCAATAAATTCAGTAGGGACAAATTAGTCTTTTTCTCTCCAAATGTAGAGACATAAGTTTTTCAATAAATTCAGTGGGGACAAATTAGTCTTTTTCTCTCCAAATGTAAAGAAACAAGTTCATTAATAAATTCAGTGGGGACAAATCAGTCTTTTTCTCTCCAAATGTAGAGAAATAAGTTCATTAATAAATTCAGTGGAGACAAATTAGTCTTTTTCTCTCCAAATGTAGAGAAATAAGTTCATTAATAAATTCAGTGGGGTCAAACTAGTCTTTTTCTCTCCAAATGTAGAGAAATAAGTTCATTAATAAATTCATTAGAGACACATTAGTCTTTTTTCTCTCCAAATGTAGAGAAATAAGTTCATTAATAAATTCAGTGGGAACAAATTAGTCTTTTTCTCACCAAATGTAGAGAAATAAGTTAATTAATAAATTCAGTGGGGACAAATTAGTCTTTTTCTCTCCAAATGTAGAGAAATAAGTTCATTAATAAATTCAGTGGAGACAAATTAGTCTTTTTCTCTCCAAATGTAGAGAAATAAGTTCATTAATAAATTCAGTGGGGTCAAACTAGTCTTTTTCTCTCCAAATGTAGAGAAATAAGTTCATTAATAAATTCATTAGAGACACATTAGTCTTTTTTCTCTCCAAATGTAGAGAAATAAGTTCATTAATAAATTCAGTGGGAACAAATTAGTCTTTTTCTCACCAAATGTAGAGAAATAAGTTAATTAATAAATTCAGTGGGGACAAATTAGTCTTTTTCTCTCCAAATGTAGAGAAATAAGTTAATTAATAAATTCAGTGGGGACAAATTAGTCTTTGTCAAAGTCCTTTGATGTAGATAGAGAAGTATTCACGGATTTTGTAAAAAGTTGATAAAATTACTACGTCTGTAGTGCGCATTCTCAAAAAATATAGTGTGACTCGGTTTAGGTTTTTTGTTAGTCGTAAGGGACTTTTACAAAAGTATTTGTAATATAATATCTGTAGATACAATTATAGGTGTAAGATCAGTTTTGGAGTTGTACAATTTTACACAATATATTGATTCATCGGTATTAATGAAAATGAATAAAAAGTTTCAATATTAGATGTGTTTTTACTATTAACTAAATATATTTTTAAGAAAAGAACAGTTGTGTAAAAGATGTTGTGAATAAAAATAGGATAGGGATGCTTAGATGGTTTGAGCATATAGAGAATGGATTAACAAGAGATTTATGAGGAGAGTGTGAATGGAAAGGGAAGGCCTAGGCGAATGTTCCTGGACCAAATTCAGGACATTTTAAACATAGCCTGGTCAAGAGTTCCCTATACCGTCGAACTCTTATAACCTTGTATCAATGAGTGTTAAAGAAGATAGTATACAAGGACCGTAGCAAATGGAAATCCCTGCATACCCCTATGGGAATAAAGTGTGATGTTATGTATGTAATTTTTACTATTGCAGTTCCCAAAACGCTGACTTAGCTAAAAAGTTGATCTGGCATTCAGAATATCATTTCATTCTGGCATTCAAAATAGTCATTTTTACTGAATGCCAGATCATCTACCAAACTAGAGACTTCTTCTACATCATCATTGTTAGTTTATTAACGTCCCACGACAGAGCTAGGCCTTCCTCCTGTATCGATATAGGTTAGGCCTGCCACGCTTATTCAATGCTAGTTGGACTAATGGCTGTCAGAATTACCCAGAAAAGGCATTGTGTTCCTCTGTACTCTGTTTAACGGTATCATGAGAATCGGATATTTTCCAGCACTCTGGAAAGTGTCACAGATCATAATGATCGAAAAGCCGGGTAAACCAGTCCATGAAATAACTTCATATCGACCAATTAGTTTGTTACCTGTAACCTCCAAAGTCTTCGAAAAGGTATTAATGCATAGAAGCATTGGAAGGAACTTCGAGAAAAACACATTATTCCAAACCATAAATTTGGTTTCCGACAGCAACATGGAACGGTTGAACAGATCCATAGAGTTTGTAGAACCATAAGAGAAACTCTTGAACATAAAGAATACTGCTCCTCTGCATTCTTAGATGTGCAGCAAGCTTTTGATAGGGTGTGGCACTCAGGGCTGCTGTATAAAATTAAAACACTGTTACTTACCCCATACATTCTTTGGAATAATTAAGTCTTACCTTAGTGAGAGAATCTTCCAAGTGAAAGAAGAAGAATACACCTCAAAATTTTATCCAATCAAAGCTGGCGTGCCGCAAGGTTCAGTCTTGGGTCCGATTCTTTACACAATCTACACATGTGACCTACCTCAAGCTGATGATGTTGTCATAGCAACATTTGCGGATGACACCGCCGTGTTGGCCCGTAATAGTTGCCCTAATAAAGCATCAGAAATCTTGCAACGTAGTCTACTTCAAATTGATAAATGGCTTACTAAATGGAAAATAAAAGCCAGCGTCGCCAAATCAGTACATGTCACATTTACTCTTCGACGAGGAAACTGCCCTCCAGTGTCGCTAGGCAACAACCAGCTTCCACAAGCTGACAGCGCTAAATATCTAGGCTTGTATCTGGATAGAAGACTTACCTGAAAGAGACATATCCAAACCGAGCGGGATGAGATCTACCATAGATATAGAAAATTGTACTGGATGTTCGCGAGGAACTCAAAGTTGTCTCTGGAAAACAAGCTGCTTCTGTATAGAACTGTAATCAAGCCCATATGGATGTATGGAATCCAGCTATGGGGCTCAGCATGCGGCTCCAATGTCAACGTAATACAGAGAGCACAGAATTATGTCCTGAAACAAATGTCGAACGCGCCATGGTTTCAATTGAAATTAAAAATGTCTGAAATCCATGAACATCTACAAATGCCAACAGTGAAAGAGGAAATAAGTGCAAGTAGCATCAACTACAAAGCTAGACTCATAAAACATCCGAATCATCTGGCTGTGCAGTTAACGATACCACAGGCGATTCGACGTTTAAAGCGACGGCAAATTCTAAACTGAAGAGAAAGCCGCATTTGAAATGTATATAGAGCATCTCCCGCTGGGGAGGTTATCTCTGATCGCCAACTCTCTTACAACGCCTCTGCTCGTAGTCATCACACTGATCGCATGAGTTAAAACAGAAAAAAAAAAAAATTTGGCCTAATGTTCATGGAGCCTAGCCCACAGCCTAGGACACAGAAGCAGGATCACTACCTACTACGCCACTCGGCTGTCAAATATAGATATTCTATAATAGCAATATCCAGATATGGATGAAATTTGGCTCTTATATATAGTCTAGAATAGTCCACAGACTACTTTAATATTTCCCCACAAGCAAGATCTGTGTGGGCAAAGCCATGGAGCACGGCTAGTAAATAAAAATAGAGATTATTTAAAATATCAAGCAATATATTCCAACATTCACAAATCTTATAATAACTTAACAAAAATGCATCAACACTTCAATAGAAAATGTTTTCAGTATAGACTTAACAATCTCACAGATGGTTCAGAAGAACTTCACTCCTTGGTTGCCATCAAATTCCATTAATTCACATTTCCCTTTCACTTCTAATGCTTTCAATGCCTTGATTAATATGTTTGTGTCCAGCCCATGGAATTCTAAAAAAAAAATTACTCTAGTTAACACAGAAATGTGATTCAATCAAGCAAAACATTTCAAAAAAGTAATCAAGGATTATGGATTACAAAAATTGAAATTAAATTATTTAACACAAATTAGAAAAAGATTGCTATTTTTTTAATCATTACAAGTTAGCCCATACTGCAATCACATATGATGGTAAGTGATGATGCAATCTACGATGGAAGCGGGCTAACTTTTTAGGAATAGTTTGAAAATCCACAAAATTATGCTAAAAAGTCAATTTAATACTTTTTTGCTATCTATGAATATGAAAAAAAAAAGACATTCTACATACCTTCTCCCACAGAATGTTCACCTTCCCGCAACTCAAATATTGTACACACAGTGTTACTCATGCCATTTGCACTCGCCCAGTTGTATATCATGTTGCCCCATTCATCCAGAGAGTGCCAATACACCTCCCATACATTTCTACTTTTATCTATAGGCTCAGCTTTACCACTCTTGGCCATGTCCTCTAGTATAGTTAATATAGCTTCGGGGGACAATTTTCTGTTTATTGATGAGTTATTAAATAATGGACTGTTCTGTGATTCTCTTATGTCTATGGTTGATAGTTTATTTGTTTTCAAGTATAGTGCTATTAAGTTTTGCCATGCCTCTAGTTGTTTTGCTTTAGTTTCGGAGTGCGGTTGGATTCTGAAAAGAGGAAATTTAATCCATGGATTAATTGCATTTTACATTGTTTATATTAATATTTTAAAACTGAAGAGCTTGAGTGGTTGAATGCACTAATCTACAGAGATGCTGATTCTAATTGAAAACTTCTTTCAGTGTTGGATAGGATAGCCCATTAACTTACTATAACTAGCGGCATGTAAGTCTAGCGCTGAACGAAACGTAGTAGGGATGGCTGCGCATCGGTACCGTCGCGCACGCAATACAATATTTACTTTAATTACCTAATTAATATCAAATCATGTTACGACATCGTTTTAATATGTGTGTGTGTGTGCGTGAATGCGTGTGTGTGTATGTGTTTGTGTACGTTACGTGCGTGTTTGTGCTTATATATGTTATAGTTCATAGTTCTAATTTCCAAAGATTTCGTATTACTTAAGACATAATTATATAGTAAAAAATATTAAAATATTAAAATATATGGATAGTTACCATAAATGAATAAATAAATTTTGAAAAGCTTACGGGGAGTAGAAAAATAAAACATTATTATATTCTCAATTTTTATTATAGATATAAGACTAGTCTAATCTGAATCAGGCAATGGTAACACGCCTGGCGTCGCAAAACGGTATTTCTTCTAGGTATATTATTCCCTTTAAATTCATAAACAAACTTAAAAAAACAACAAAATATATAATTATATTTAACACACCAACTGAAAATTAACAATAATAACAATGCAACTCAGAGTGAGACTGTACACTGGAAGTCCGCGTCGCGTCGTTTCGGTGCGGGGGACGGAATGCGACAGGGGAGCCAATCGCCGCTACGCACGCCCGCCCCTCATTCCTCAAGCTCCCCCATGATACCTAAATTTTTACTTCTGCGCAATAACGGTCAGCGCTAGAGTTTCGTGCCGCTACTTGTACAGGCTAAGCTAAGGATTAGGCTGCATAGGTGATAATTAATAAAACCACAGGATACAGCTACTAAATTATAAAATAAAGTAATATTTTTAGCCTGTATCAACCAGTCAATGTGCAAGGGACATCTTGATGCTACTTTCATGTCATGGCTGATCCTTCACAGATTAAGAAAGTTTATAGATAAGAACTATCCTTTTTCAAGAAATTTATTTAAGACACATTTATGGTGCAATAGAAGGGACTAATTCCTCATTTCTCAAAAAAAAGTTGCACCAGCAGTTGTTGATTTATGATTGATTCATAATAACATTTTTTTTAAATACACACTAAGATTTTAACTACATATAATGTAGCAATACATATTATATTTTTATAGAAAGTAGCGCAAATTAATCATGATTATCTTTTGAGAAACATAAAAATAAATTACAATTATACATATAATTTATTTGTTCTGAAATATTCATAATAATTTCACTATTATAATAACTTTTTAAAATTTCTGTTTTCACTAATACATTATTCATATATTTACACAACTTCACAATACTTACACGACATTATGATTTCAATGAGTTTTCATATATTTCTAAAAGCTTCAGCTCTGTTTTCTGTCTTTTGACCAATGTCTTTGCTGATTTTGGTTCCAAGTCAGTAACAGTTACTGAATAATATACATCTGTGTCATCAATTTTCACAAATGGTAATTTGTCATTAGGTGTCAGTGAATATGATATCATTATTGAACAATCCTTTGCAACTGCAGATATCAGTGCGAGATCCTTTGGCTCTATTATATCAAAGAACTTTTTCCTATCAACTTCATTTGTGAGATCTAAATTGTTCTCTTTTATAGTACTAAGCAGTGTTGGTACATACTGCAGATCTTCATTTTCATTTCTTACATTTGACAACTGATTTTCAAATGCATCTGATATCATTTGAATTTCAAGTAATTTGTAAAGAAAGCTATTTGTATCTAGATTTTTACTTTCATAACAATTTTGTTTAATGTCTTTAGATTCAGGAGATTCTTTCAATATAAGATTTGAGTTTCCATTACTTAGTAATATAGCAATGATAAAATCCAAAAATATATTCACTGATCTAAAAATACTTTGTGTAATCAACTCTTCAAAGTCTTTCATGTTGGATGTTTCATTATAAACAATATTCTCATTTTTAAACAGTTTTAAATTATTCTGTGGATTTCTGAGTAGGCTTAAAAGGGCTCTTTTCATTCTGATTTGATCACCTGAGAACAAGTCTAATGGGCAGTAATCACTCCTGCACATAACTTGGTTTTCATCAAATTTCATATACTGTTTGAGACAATAATAGCATTTTGATATCTTTTTGAAGTTCCCTGATAGAAAACCTTCTTTGGGTTTCAATTCTAAGCAGTAGTTTACACTATTCGGAGCGATTATCACTAAATTAGGTGCTTTTATAGCATACTTACTAAATACGGACTTTGTCTGCCTGTGTTTTGGTCTTACATCTTTCAATTGTATGGACAATTGAGCAATTTCTTCGGACGGCAGTTCAATTATTTCCTGTGTGTACTTATTAAAACCAAAAATCAACGGAACCATGACGAGATTCACAAAATTCACGGAGTTAGAAATTGTACTGATGTTTCTAACGAATCCATTTTCTTTGATAATTCTCAACACATAGTCGCTGTGTATTACGTGTAAAACAATGTGTGCGTTTCCTTCATTGATATATTTAATATTCTTTCCTTGCAGATACATTTTTTCCCGAAATTTTCAACAAAAACCAGAGGTTAAAATGTAAAACAATAAACAGATCTACTTACGTAAAGAAAGGTGGAAAGTTGTATTGCCAGGGCCATGATATTTCTGCCATTATTCTTAAAGATTATAGTTATATTTTTCAGTAATATTAATATTGTTTCCTAGATTTAATGTTTATTTTTCGTTCAAATCAAAACTTGAAAAAATGAGTAATGTAATGACAGCGTATTAGAGAATAGATAATATTGTCTGATGATTGACTTTGACACAAATAATAAATAAACCAAAAACCTCCGAGGAGTCAATGGTTGCTTTTTACACTGTGTGTTAAATGCTTTGACGAATTCGAGATCTTTAATTTAGTTTGAGATTCATAGTCCATCCAATCCAGTTATTCATCCGATCTCAGTTAAATTCCTTTTATATACTCTTACATTATACACCGTATACTTTGTTATACAAATAATAATCGTATTAATTTTATCTGCAGCCGTCTGTCATTCAAATAATTTGTTTTGACATTTGACAAACTGACAATTTTTAATTTTCCAATTTTTGCTGCCTTGTGATTTGTGAATTTGGATTTATCATATTCATTTGGTTTCAATTTGCAATAGATCATTACATATCTTGGGAGAAACCAAGATATAGTGTAAATAGTAATTAATGTTTCCCTAAAACCACAAGGATCTCACTATTTATAAGGTTATTTAGTCAATAAACAATGATAACGCTCAATAGGAAGTTAAAAAAAGAACATACGGAGCCACAGAATGGTATAACAGTGGAACCTGTAAAGAGGATATCCATTAGAGATAAGTTGCTGGTGAAAGAGGTTCAAGAGATGAACGAGAACCTCCCGGTGACATGCTCTGTGAACTTTGAGGATCCTAACCTGCTGAGCGAGTTTGTGTTAATGGTTGCGCCTGACGAGGGTTACTGGGCGGGGGGTAAATTTAAATTTAGTGTTTTTGTGACTGAAGACTACAATATGGCGGTAAGTAGACAGTGCAAACGTAAAACTTTTACTAAGAGCTCAATAGAAACACTATCATCTTATGAGTTTTGAGTCTGCTTTTTTTTTGTAATATGTTCTACACAAACGGCACGGCGATATAGGCCATACAGAACTCAGAAATCCTATATGCTGTTTGTCTGTAAGCTCTTTTTAGTACAAAACTAAATCCTGACTACAGATCCTCTCTGAATCATGTATAGTATCAATTAAAGTTAAACTAACACTATTATATGTTTCAATCTATCCTCTCAAGAAACAATATATAATTTATATAGTAGTAATATATATATAATAGGAGTTCTTCTTCTTCTTCTTCCTGGGTCTTTTCCGCACTTGACCAGTAAGTTGGCCATTGTGTGTGGGTCCCCTGTTGTAGGCTCCCGCTGATTCACTCCAGCCAGCTGAGAAGCTTAGCGCTTTCGCCCCAGAAGCTTAGCAGGACTCCCAGGTCACAGATTGCCTCTTGGAGTGTCATTATCAGTATCAGTCATACCTAGAATTGAGAGATGTTTGTTTAATGGATAGTGTCCTGTGATCAGTCCTATGACCGTTCTAAGTTTTGAATGGGTTAACCATGTAAACTTCTTGGTTAATTTTGTGTCGAGACATGGTATTGCCTTTTTAGTGTGTTAACAGTGAGTTGTTTGTGCCCAAATTTTTGCGTTTTTGTTCTGGGTGTCTCTGTGTAACCAAGTTTTGCATTCACTGAAGGGTATAGAAACTATGGGGTTTGGTCCTATGACTTTCAGTATTGATGCACATTGTGCAAGTTCCCCTGATTGCTGCTGTATCCTTTAACCCAATATAAGGTAACTTTGTTTTCTTTTGAAAGTCTGAAGGTGTATAAAAATTATAATTTGAAAGATTGAGACTGTGAAAATGTTGCAGTAGGTAATTACTAATTAATTAGTATTCTACAGTATATTTTAATTATAGTCTATTATTAATGAAGTGGTCATATTTTTCAGCCTCCAAAAGTAAAATGTCTGACAAGGCTGTGGCATCCTAACATTAATGTGGACGGAGACATTTGCTTGTCCCTGCTGCGTCAAACCTCAATAGACGAACATGGCTGGGCTCCCACCAGGAGGCTGAAGGATGTGGTGTGGGGTCTCAACTCCTTATTTACAGTATGTATACTTTGATTAATTTCAAAATGTATTTCTAAAGTCAAAAAGTTGGTAATTGCCTTATCTTACAAAAGATTGGCCGTAGATTGGTTTATAGATTCTAAATTGGCTGAGGTTTCATCTAGTGGTAGAATTAGGCTGTGGCTAGATTAGTATCCAGCAATTTAGCATTCTAGAATTAAGCCATACAGAATTCAGACAGATGTATAGGTAAAATAATTAATAAAATAGCATAATATCTGCCACATAAACAAACTAGATGTCACTATGTCACATTGAATCATAGCATTGCTAAGCTCTTGTTAAACATTTGGATGAATAACAATAAACATAAATAATATTACATTCATACATACATATATACATATATACATAGCATCTCGCCTTGCTCCCATAGGTGTAGGCAGAGACCACATTCTTCCACTTGCACAAGCCATGCATGTCTTTCTTGCTTTCTTAATATAAATTTCTTTTGAATAATATTCCATGCAATAACTTTTATTTTTCAATTCAAACTAACTAGTTTACTATTTTTTTTACTAAATTATCATGTGCTGCAAGTTTGATATTACCTCTGCAATTTCATCACCTTGAAGACTGGCTGTTACTCAATTAATTTTTCAGAAAATTTCTTTCACATAAGATTTTTTATTCAACTTAAAATATGGGTCTATTTAAGGGGCAGATAGTCAAATCTATCCAAACACTTAAACTGTGTGAGTGTATTAATTTAGTGGTGCTTTTTCCTTTCAGGACTTATTAAATTTTGAAGACCCATTAAACATTGAAGCGGCAGAAATGTACAAGAAGAACAAAGTCGAGTTCCAGTCAAAAGTGCAGGAATACATCGCAGCCTCTAAGGCGAAGAGATGAGGAAGGTTTCTACCCAAGTGTTTTAACAACAATCTGTAGTTAATCTAGAGGACACTATATTACACAGTGGCTGTTGTTTGGATGAACTAAACTAAATCAAATTAATGATATTATTTTTTTTACACAAATCTACTTTTTGTTTAACCGATATATACACAACTATTTGGTAAAATAAGCTTGAAAGCAGTGATAGAAAACTGCAGTTGTTTTGTTACATCATGTATTGTTGTTTGTGTGGGGTCGACCAACACTGAGCTTTCCGGTGAGGGGTCCCTATTTCAGCACTTCAAACCATGTGACCCGCCCATTGCCACTTCAGTTCTCCCTGACTGTTTTTAAGCGTTCTTCTTTACTTACCTACTTGATTTTTCCTAGAAAATAAAAAATAAATAGTCGGAAATATTAGATCTTTTACACCCCCAACATAATGGAAAATAGCAATATGTTTGTTTGCATGCTAATGTACGACTGTTTTGTCTGTTTGTTTACACAATATATATCTTCATGCAAATCTTAGCCTGACTGACCACCTGTTGCAAAGTAATTGTGACCCATGTACATTTAAACGTCACAGTAATGCTAATGCTCATGTAAGGGATTTATAACCAAACTTCTTAACATTCTTCATGACATTTGGAGCATTGCTTCAGGTGTTACAAATGTCAACGTCAAGTGGTGGGGTGGTGGTCAATGTCAACGTCAAGTGATTGCTCACTAGTCTATGTACGACAAACATATGCAATGTAGAGACAGAATATACTCCTACAAATGCTTTGTCCCTCAGTACAAAGTTATTTTGGGTCAGTTGGCCTAGTTCACAAATTAAAAGTCGTTCAGCGGGCTATGGAGCAAGCTATGTTGGGTCTCTCTAAAGGATAGAATCCATAACAAGGAAATCCGGAGGAGAACAAAAGTAGTGGACATAGTTCAAAGGATAAGCAAGTTGAAGTGGCAGTAGGCAGGTTATATAAGTCGCAGAACAGACGGTCGCTGGGGCCCCATGTTCTGGGGACCACTACTACTAAGCGCAGTGTAGGACGCCCTCCAGCCCGATGGTCCGACGATCGTAAAAAGGTAGTGGGAAGTGGCTGGATGAGGAAGGCAGAGGATCGTGTGTGGTGGCGCGCTCTCGGGAAGGCCTATGTCCAGCAGTGGACGGATACAGACTGATGATGATGATGATGATGATGAATGCATTATATATTACTAGAGGACGTCAGCGGCGTCACTCGCGTTGTTCTAGTTCCCGTGGGAATTTCAGGATAAAACGTAGCCTATGTGTTAATCCAGGGTGTCAGCTAACTCTACTAAATTTTATTAAAATCGCACCAGCCGTTAAGTCGTGAAGAAGTACCAAATATACACACTCACTCACCAACATATACACTTTCATCTTTATAATAGTAGTATAATTTATTCTTTACTTACAATTATTTTTAATAATGATTTCTTAACATCTTGGCTTATAAAAAAACATGAAAAAGCTCACACAATAATTTGATTTAGTATTAGTTTAGTAAAATTGGCGCTAGGTTCTAATCTAGATAATCATAGGCATAGTGTTATGAATACTCCAACACCAGTGATATAACTATTAATTAATTATGTATCAAATCAATCTAGTGATATCTATTATAATGATATGTAACTATTGGAACATGCTATGATAATGGGTTGTCTTCCATCGACTATTTAATCAACAATCAACAACAGTTGGCAGTGGTAGCCTTAGGATTGTAAAGCCCGGGCAGAAGGAAGGCGAACTAACAGCATAAATTTAAAAAAAAAATCAAGTTGAATTTTTTATAGTAATCTTTAGACATTTTTATACTCGTAAATATCGTAAATATTTGTACAAAAGAGAATGCCAGACAATGTATAGGACTTTAACCCACTAATAAAAACATATTGTACAACAATGTATTATGCATCATTTTATTGCATTTTTTTTATTATGTAAAATAAATTACATTTAAAAGCTCTAGCACTTGGAGTGTTCGTATTAAAAAGCACGGTAACGGATAAACTGAAATCTAACTACGCATTGGCATGACACAAGACAGGCGCAAAGTATCATGAAATACATTTTTAAACAGACTTACCGACTCCGGATACTAACTAGACATTTGGAACCCACTCTAGATGAAAATACAATAAAAACGATTTTAAAAGGCTAGAACCCAGTGCAATAATAAAGATTTAAAAATGCATAAAGAGTGTAAATTCAAAGGAAATAGTGTAATTACTTTTTTTAACAGAATTTTATTCCAAAGTCCAACAGTAAAAATGGCTTATTGTAAAACATTTATATAAATAACGGGATATTTTTAGTATATTTATAATTTGTGTTCTTTCTGGATTAGGATCTGGCATTCTCCTTTCTTTTTGTAATATTAGTAGGGAAGTGGGGATTATTTGTAATACTAACTGTAAAAATTGAAATACTGGGCTATGCTGCGGCTCGGGTCGCGTAAAAATGGTAAACGTTGAGTATGGGTGCCCTAAGGCCTGTGTGCACCAAGGTTTCGGTTATCATAACCAACGATTAACATAAGCTAACTATAAATTTACTGTTCACGACAACCCATACGCCGGTTAACGACGTAAGCTCAGTTAAGATAACCGCCCGGTTTACGTCCTTAACCAGCGTACGGGTTGTCGTGAACAGTAAATTTATAGTTAGCTTATGTTAATCGTTGGTTATGATAACCGAAATCTTGGTGCACACAGGCCTACGTGATGAGCTCGGTTTATCAGGTGGCGTGTAGGAACACCGCGGGGTTTTAGTCGGTAAAAGTCCGACATCACTCTTTCCCCTCCTGGCGAGGAAGTATCTATGAGTATTTCCCAACGAAAAAAAACATGAAAAAGGTACAGAGTTGATAACCTTGTTTGTCATATTCTAAGGCCGCTACTGACCACAGATTCTCGTCTATAATTTATTGGCCAGTGTTACACAGACAAACATTTATAAAATAATATTATTATATTTATTGTGCTTAAATTGATGGACGCAAGAAACTGTTTCAATATTTTTTTACTATAATTATTAATGGGCGGTGTGCAAAAATTACAATTGTATGTAACATTGTCTGAAATAATTATTATTCTGATTTAAATCAATAAAAAATGTTATTTACTTGAAATATCACCATTTACATTTAAATTTTATTAGTAATTTTTTCATTGATAATATTTATTTTTTAAACAATAAAATGAAACTAATTTGTTTTAAATAAATAGTAATAATAATTAATTCTTTCAAAGTATGCTTTGGTTTCCAATTTTTTTTGTGTTAGGTATATTGGGCTATTTGTGGGTCTTTTGTAAAAAAATAATCAAAATAAATCCTTTGTCCATCCAATTGTAAAAAAAACAAGATTTTCACTATTTCCTTTTTTTGAGTTTTTTTATAGCTCGTTATAATAAGTAGTTGAACAAGCTTTGATATTTTAGTGTAAATAATAATACTGTAAAATGTATAACAAAATGAACATAAAATACTTATTAGAATGAAACATTGACGGCTTCCGTGGCGTAGTGGTATTCGTAGCGTAGTGGATTTGTACAGAGTAACAGAGGTCCAGGGTTCGATTTCCTGCTGGGCTAATAAAGATTTTCTATATTGGTCCAGGTCTGCCTGGTAGGAAGGTTCGGCCGTGGCTAGTTGCCACCCTACCGAAAGGTGTACCGCCCAGCGATTTAGCCGGTACGTGTGTAGAAATCGAAAGGCGCGTTTATTTAATTGTAATCCTTAAAATCCATCTTAGATTGCATCATCACTCGCCATCAGATGTAGTGCAGTCAAGGGTTAACTTGTAATGAATGACAACAACTTGTAGGTATAAGTGGATGACCTCATATTTTATCCCTTGTTCATGTTACATTTTAAAAGTTCGATTGAATGCACCAATTAGTAAATGTTATTAATATTGTATGTATTAAATATATGTTTTTCAATTGTATGAAAATCATGGAAGATATGATAAGTATATAACAACACAACGTGTAAGGTAAATACCCTATTAAGCCGAGCAGGAGTTAGTGAGAGAGAATATGTGCCTAGAAAAACATGAGCTTCCTAGGCAGAATCCTGGGGGAGACATGAGGACTTCAAGAATTTGCTCCAAACTTTGAGGTGGCAACCCTAGCTAGACTTACACGAATGTTACCTACCGGGTTAACGCCCTCAGGGCTAACGCTAAAACGTCGACTGCATAACCCGTTCTTGACAAGTAGTTACTCAGCGGAGAATTTGATAATTCATTCGCCAGACCCCATAATACTGGCCGAAATTGCACCTCAATTATTACGCGCTTTGTATCTATGTTCATGATTGTACCTAGCTTCCGACGCGTGTGACCGTAGCATCTAGTGGTTGTCTGATTTGTAGAAACAAACCCGCTCGCGTGTGCCCGTCGCGGGTTGCAATCCGCCAACCGCGCCCGCGCTCCGTCGCCCGCGCCTGCGCTGTCCATACTATTTTTCATTATACACCCGCGAGCGTGCACCCGCGCGAGTTTTAGCGTTAGCCCTCAAAGTCTGCTTGTTAAAAAAATATTTTTAAAATCATGCACGTATATTTTTATACACAATTATGTTAACAAGTTCGAAATGTATCGGTACGTTTCGGGATACCTAACACGTTGTATAAATAAAGTTATAAATATGATAAAATGCAATAATTATAAAAAAATATGTATAGCATTGGTTAAATAAAACTTCACATTTAGCAAATAACTTTATTTAACTTCAATAATACTGAAGTATCAATCGTATAAATAAATAGAAATAAATAAATCGAAAGTAATTTTTTTTTATAATAACATCCTAACAATATGGGTCGATTTAATTTAAATGTGACTAGAATAATTTAGTGTGGCGGCGTAAAAAATAGGTAAAAATATTTTTTTTGTGCAAAATCGATAGAATAAATCAATCAAAAAATTAGGTACGTAGATTATAATTAATATTAATTAGTCTTTAAAATGATTTTAACATAAATTTTACGGTCTACACATCGACATGTTACGAATCGTATCTCGAATTAAACTTCTTACATTATGTTATCCCTTAAAATAGTGCTTTAACAGTTCTATAGTCGATAATAAGTTAAAATCAGTAATCTAATATCTAATGTCCAAGTCTTGTTAGTTCTATATTATGACACGATTTTTCTATTTATACATGTATTTGATATATTTTAATAATATTGATCTTTCTCATTCTCTAAAGGGAATAAAGAACAAATAGATCGTGTATGCATAAGTTGGATCATCGAAAAGTTTCTTAATTCCATATTAAATTGGTCCTAAATCTTTGGCAAGGATGAATGGATGGTCTTTAATTGTGGAAGTAGAATCATTAATTTTTTCATGAAGAGGTCATAAGTAAGGTTAAATTGATCATAAAGTGTAGGTAAGTATGACTTCGAGATAACCTTTTAATCATTATTATAAAAGAGAAAGTTTCGAAAGAAAAATTTATATCTCCGTATAATACCATGGAGGATCATTCAAAATCATAAATATTTGACATGTTCAAATAATATTATGTTCTACCTTGTGTCACCATACAAAGCTACAAAATTGTTATAATTGATTTTTGTAATTGAGAGAAAGCTTGCACAGTACTTACCTACACGATAAGTATGGATATCAGTTGAAATGTTTAAAAAACAAAGAAATCTTAATAACAAGGCAGAAAAGTGAATTTGTCTAACATAGCTTTGAATTACCGCATATAACACTTTAGATATAGGTATTCAACAACATTTTATTTAATTTCGGCATCACTGGTCTCTAGTCTTGTTAATAAAATTTCTATGGTAAAAGTGAACTTGATATTTGAAAGATATTAGAAGACTTGTTCAGGTTGTATGGTCCATACTATCAATAGACAATAAGTATATTTCTCTACACTATTTGTCTATTGACGCATCATGGCTGTGTTGAATGTTAGCGTGCGGAGAAGTTGGTGAGCAGTTCGTCGGTGATGCTGTTGGAGCGCGCGAGGCCTCGCGGCGAGGGGCCGATGTTGGCCAGGATGTCAGTCTGCGAGGCCTCCCGGGCCTTCTTCTCGTGGTACTCGTCGGCGAATTCCTGGCGAACAACCAGTTAAGTATTTTATTTACTAGTCTACTAGTATTACCACTCTACAATACTCCAGTAGGCTTACTCTGGTAATAATAATAATAACGTAAGTTTTATTTGTATGTTAATAATAAATTATTCAGATTTAATGAGTTGTTAGTACTAGCATTCCCTAATTCTTGTAACTTGACGTTACGTACGACTAATATGACGTTGGCGTTTCCAAACGAAACTTTATGAACTTTATAAAACAGTTTATTACAAGTTTTTTTAGTATGATTGCCGGAGATGTAGGATTATACAGTCTCAGTTATACTACCTTATTACTACATCTTTGCATGAGGCCTGAATCCTGAGTGACGGGATGACGGCAGGCGAAATGTTTGACATATTTGAAGTTAGGAGTGCGAGCGGGCGAATTGATGTTTTAATAGAAATTTAATTGACGCTGCGAATTATTTATTTGTTGCAGGCAATGGCTTTTTACTTAACAACAGTGTATGTGTCATTTTGTAAGCTCCATTATAACGAAAAACTGAACGTTTATATCCGTCATTGACGGCCTTCGTGATTCAAATTTTCTAAATTGATCCAAGAGCCAGAACTGACTGGCGGGATTTACCATCCTACTGGCAAAGATGTACCGCCAAGCGATTTAGCGTTCCGGTACGATGTCGTGTAGAAACCAAAGGGGTATGCATTTCATCGTTAATCTCACAAGTTGGCCCGCTTCCATCTTAGATAGCATCATCCCTTACCGGAGGGTGTGATTGTAATCAAGAGCTAACTTATAAATAAAAAATTTTTTAACAAAAAATAGAACCGACTCGAAACGCACTAAAAAGTAAAAAATAACTGTGTCATTTAGTTGCTTTAATTTACTTAAGCATATCTATGAAGTCGGTGCCAGCAAGTTTAAGGAACATTTATTTTACGTAGTAAAGAAGTTTGTGGGTTCTAGGTAACGTCCTTGAAAGTAGAAACCTTGGCTGGCACCGACTCCTAGATATGCTTAAGTAAATTAAAGCAACTAAATGACACAGTTATTTTTTACTTTTTAGTGCGTTTCGAGTCGGTTCTATTTTTTGTTAAAAAATTTTATTTCTTACTTTTTAGTGATTTATCGCCACGTAACGTACTCGTGCTATACTGTCATAGTATATTATACAGCACTAGTAGCCAAAAAGCTGCCGATACCGAGACAAAAACCGAAATCACTGTAAGCGAGCCTCCAAAATTTGAAGAGTTCCTTCAATTTCCCCAGGATATCGTTATCAGATCCTAACATGCGGACAATGGGACCACCTTGGATGTATGCCTTTTCTAATAAAAAAAGAATTATCAAAATCGGACAACACTGTAAAAAGTTATGCGTGGTCATACATAGAAAAAAAAAAAAAAAAAAAAATAAAAAAAATATACGTGTCGAATTGAGAACCTCCTCCGTTTTTTTTCGTCGGTTAAAAAATATTAAATGTCATTTGACTGCCTCGTTGGTCTAGTGGTTAGCCTATCTGGGTCGGGTCACGGAATAATTCTGAGTTTTTCATTCTCCTATGAATTTCTCAGTACATTCCAAGCCCGGAGTCGGGAAGTTGGTGGTGTTACATCCCCGTGTCTCGGAGAGCACGTTTAGTCGTCGGTCCCGGTCACTGTCATCAACATCTGATGGTGATCGTTAAGAAATGAAGCATTATCACCCTAAGCCCGCCAACCCGCTTTGGAGCAGCGTGGAGGGTGTACGCTCCATATCCCCTCCTATAAGGAGGCTGATAATAACGATGATGAAATGTCATTTTAGGTAGGTATTGGCGAATGAGCGGTTACCTTTAGTCTGTTCCCTAAGAAAACGGCTCGCTCCCTCTTCCTCTGGATGAAGTCCGACTGCGCGAGCCAGCGGTGCTCGTGGCACTCCTCAGCCGTCGGCCGCTTCAGAGGCACCTTCTTGAACACCCACATCAGGAAACGCGTCGCTTCCTGTACACACACAGATATGTTATTTATATAAATAATTATATAGCTAAAGATATCTGCCCGAAAATGTTTGTGTTAATGTAAATATGGAGGTAGATAGAAAAGCGGATCCATTGTTGTGCCCTGAATAACGCCAAAACGTCGCTTTAAAGTTAACCTACTACTTAATGTGTCTTAAGTTGTGCATGTGAAAAATAAATTATGAGCTACTCTTTACTGTAAATTAGTAGGTAAGTACTTACGTATTTCCTGCAACTTCTAATCTATCTTTCTTATATAAACAATTCACTGAGAAGTCAATTGTTATATAATGAAAAAGTTTAGATTTATACCAACCTGAGTGATCTCCTTATAAAGGTGCTCGAAACGGTATCTGACGAAGGAGATGTTTTGTTTGGTCTCCGCATCATCGGCCCCTCTGAACGGCGACACTCCTGACAGGAGGATGTAGGCCAGCACGCCCACCGACCAGATGTCTGTTTGGGGGTACGCGGCTTCGTCGTTTATTATTTCTGGCGCTGCAAATTAATTAAGATTTAAAAACAAATTTTTTCAAAGTTTGGTACATAACGCAATGTTTTTGCTAAACACATCTGAGGTTAGAAAGACCAAATGACGTTTTTTGATACTGACTATAGAAAAATATATTAGAACTTTTGTATTATACTCAAGGACCAAAAGTATTTTGATGGGAAAAGTTGCCGGTAGAACAGGCGTTGGTCGTAGAAAGAAGTCTTGGTGGAGGAACATCAGATAGTGAGATGGAATCGCGACTGCCGCACAATTTTTCGCCTCGCGAAAGATAGAGAGGAATTTTCGAAACTGACTGCCAATCTTTGTTATCGGAAAGGCATTCAAAGAAGAAGAAGAAGAAGACCATAAGTATAAGGTTAACTTACATTTGTACTCCAAGTCGCCGACCTGCGGTACACTAGTTCCTAACTTGGTGACTTTATGTGCTGATCCGAAGTCTATCAGTTTCACTTGAATCGAACGCACGGTGGACATCACCACGTTGTCAGGCTGCAGGTCCAGATGGCAGTACCCTCTCCAGTGCAAGTACTGAAGGCCATCTAGAACTTGGGTTATAATAGTAGCTACCATTTGTTCCGTGTAATCGTGACAACTTGATAGGTAAGTCAAAACATCTGCTCCTTGTAGTTTCTCTAAAATTAAGGTAGCCACGGGAGCTCCGGGAAGTTGGTATGCTGCAATTAAATTCGATATCCTCTCGTGCCTCAATTTTCTTATACAGTTGAACTCTCGTTGCACTTGGACCTCTGTCTCTGGACGTATTTCTAGAATCTTTGCTACCACTATGCTATCAGTTGTCTTATCGAGGCCCTTGACTACGGTCGAGAATTTTCCTCTCCATAGTTCGGAAATGAAAGTGTACCGCTCTGTAAGGTTCTGCGTAGTGTTCCATTCGATCGGGTTTTCCTCTGTCGAGTAGTCCAACTTCGGTCTGTCCTCGTCTAAAACGATTTCTTGTCCAGATTCGGTTAGTTGCTGTAAGTGGTGCATCGCTTTTGTGACTTCTACTTTAGGAGCGCCGGATTGTTTCGTCTTGATCAGTTCAGTCGGGATGCCCTTTTCACTCCATCCGATTCTGTTTCTGGAAGATAATCTAAAGTGATAGCTCGTATCGGGTTGAAGATTTCTGACTACGAAGAATTCGTGATCAATATTTTCTGCGACTGTTTTCCATTCAACATTATCGCCTTCTCTGTATTGTAAGCTGTAACATAAAACTGGGGAATTTCCGTCATATTTGGGTTGTTTCCATCTTAATAGAATTTCCGTATCAGATATTTCTGCCGCTGCGGGACTGTCTGGGGCGTCTGGTGTTGTAGCCTCGACTATTCTTGTTCTTGCAACTGTTTGTCCAACTTTGTTTCTTGCTACCACTTTGTAAAAGCCTACGTCGTGATGCATCGCGGGATCAAACTTGAGCGTTGACCTTCCTTCTTCGTCTTCGATTATTTTGATGCGTTGTCCTTCAGCAATAACCATGTCGTTTTTAAACCATTGTACAGAAGGCTTCGGGTCGCCGACGGCGAAACAGGAAAGTTGAGCCTGCTCTCCTTCTTGTACTGGGAGGATTTGGGGAATTTCTCTGAAGAACGGTAGCTGGCCGTCTTTCTTGGACTCCATGAAGGCCTGGGCTTCCGCATAGCTGTCCAGTCTGGTCCCCAGTTCGTGTCGTAGACGTCTGATTGTGTAGCTCTCGGCGCCGTAGTTGTTGATTCGTTCGCGTCTTTCATCGTCAATCTCTTCGTCCATGATATCAGTGAAACGACGTCGCTCGCGAATGATTGGTGTCTGTTAAAGAGAATTTAAAAATGTTACTTAAATCACTGTTTGAGATAAATCTTTAACGATGGAGTTAAAAAATCGTTAACGATTATTAGTAGTCTTACCCTTGGGTCGTAGGTGTCCTGGATGCTAAGGCTGTAACCCGGTGAGCGAATACAAGCCACCTTCATGTATTCACGAAGGCGCACTGGGAACTGAGTATCACGCAACTGCAGCAGATAAGTGTCTGGGCCGTTTTGATAGCTAAAAAGAATATCGTATCTTATGAGTTCTCTTCATACTAGAAATATAAAACAGAATTTAGATTCATTTTAATTAAAAGAAAATTCTAAATATGTGGACTTTTTCATTAGGTATACAGAAATCGTTAGAACTTTCTTAAGCCAACTTACTGGCTTTCTGACGTAGCAGAAACCTCCCAGTCGGGGTGCTCCCACTGTTTGAATTTCAGGTCCCATTCGTTCGGCTGGCGCTCGTGCGAAGGCCTATCACGCTCGGGTGTACCTAGTTCAAAAACGACAACGATTAAAAAAATAAAATTAGGCGTGATGAAAAGACATTTGATGATAATTTTTAGGATTAAAAAATCTATACAAAGAATTACCTTCAGGAGTGTATATGGTGCCAGGTGGATATACCATTTTGGAGGGGTGGTCAAACGCTCCGCTGAGCGGTCGACGACGGAACCAATTGCGGCATTGCGCGTTGCTCATCCAATCCCTGTCAAATATTTTGATTTTTTACTATCACGCATTACAACAAATTACCTAGCGAATTAAAGTAGTTTACTCACCTGTACAAATTATAGTAATTCCTCAGTCGATCCGTAGTAATAATGTACTTGTCCTTGTAAATCTTATCCGCGTAGTTCAGCCAAGGATGCGACAGCGCTGTATCAACATCCATTCTATCGTGCCAGTTCAACACCAGCAACTTGGATATGAAATCTCTAGACTCCTTACTAAATCTGGACCACCATTCCTCATCGTGCCATTCCCATCTTCCCTCTCGAATCTTTGTTAACGTTTCCCGGTCGTTCAGTCCACGGAATGGCGAATATCCACTGAGTAGAATGTAGGTGATGATACCGACGCTCCACATATCTGCACCGAAGGCAACTCCTTCCCCGTTGGCGACCTCTGGAGCGACGTATTCTGGCATACCGTAGTCGAGGGCTGCGTGTTTGTTGAGTTGGATTCTTCGTGACAAACCGAAGTCGCAGATTTTCAGGTCATCGCTGCCGACATGCGAGAGCAAAAGTTCGCCAATCTGGAAAAGATTGAAGGCATTTAGATAAAAAAATAGATTTCCTTTTTTTGGTGTGGTTACTTTAAGTAGTTATAACTGTTGGAACATATATTGTTTGTATCATACATGTCCATAGTCAATAGAAGTCACTAAAGAACGGACATATTTCGCTTTTTAAATTTTCTTTATCTGCCTGCAATTTCTTTGACAACAGGCCTGAAATATAACAATGTTGTTTGGCAGCAGAGATCACATTGCTTGACACTAGATGCCTTGCCTCAAAGTCAGATAAGTCAGATCCTCAGCATACTCACAGTCAGGCCAAGATGCGCTACGCTGTTGTCGTGCATGTGTTTGAGGCCGCGCAGGAGCTGGCGAATGTACCCTGCGACCTCGCGTTCCGTGTATCCCTGACTCCTCAGTAGACGGTCCCTGAAAAAAAAATATTCTAGTGTAATATACTGTACTTTGATTTTACAAGTATCGAGTATCATATGAACATCACAGTAGTTTGTGTGGCTCCATATCCCCGCTCCTACAAGGAGGGAGGCCTGGCCCTGTATTGGGCCGTTAATAGGCTGATAACGATGATAATGATGAACCAATGCATACAAATGCTGTGGCTTCACATTTACTTTATTTGATACAGGTTTACAGGGTCCATACCTGACTAGTTCCCCTCCCGAGGCCAGCTCAGTGACGAGTGCGAGCGTGTGGTCGTGCTCGTACGCGTCGTACAGTCTGATGAGATGCCTGTCGTTCAGCAGGTTCATGATGTCCAACTCGTTCTTCATGAACGGTTTCAGCTCGGAGTGGCCGTGCATGATCTTTGCGGCGTAATTGCGACCTAAGTTGTAAGATAGGGTTAAAACAGGTTGAAGATGTTTTGCGGTTGCTGCTTCCACAACACATTTCACAGTTCATTTGTCGGTGTGTACGAGAAGGTTGTGCCGGGCAAGTAGTAGTAGTAGCAGTAGCCATTGAAACAGCGAAAATCATGTTTAAACTTGTTATTTAATACAAGAGCTAGAGAGTTGTATTTATGCGCCCATGTGGCTATAGATTAAGGCTATTTGCTATAAGCAATTTTAGGAATATTAAAAGTTAAATAAATATTTTAGCTTGAAATTGAATAAGAACAATTCTTACCACTCTGTCTTTCGGCGGCGTGGTAGACGACTCCTTGCACTCCCCTGCCGAGCTCATCACCCAAGTCGTAGTAGTCACCGAACGGCTTGGTGCTGGGCTTGATGCGCGGTGGGTACTCCCGAATTCTGTACCAAAATATGGCGAATATGTGATAAAATAATTTAAGTATTTAGAAATTTAACTTTGATCAGCCTCATTAACAGAGTGAATGTTTACATTTCATAAATTTCGTTGGCAACTAAGCAGTCCAACAATTAAGAAGCAATGACCATAGTGATAATGAGGTTTCAGATAAAATTATTAAAAATTCACTCTGCATAATGAAAAAGGTAGTATTTATAAACACGCTTTAGCAGGAAAAGGAAAATGATAAAATAGATTCATATGAAGCGTTTGATTTGTTCGGTCATGATTATTTTTTAATCAGCGACATTGTCTTCTATGTTGGTTGTATTAAGCCATAAGCTGGTAGATGGCAAGAGAGCAATGATCACCTGGTGGTATCAGCATCATCCAACATGTTCAGATGTATCCAACGAGAGTTACAGATTTTAAGGTATCACTATTCTTGATGTCAAATTTAGTACCTTGTACACTAAATGATATATTGCACATGACACCAATCAATATGGAATAGAAGGTTAACAAAAGATGACGAATATAATTATCCTTCATGAATAAGAACAGTAAATAGCGAATAGAATTAACAGAACGGTTAAATAAAATAAACAAACTTCGAATGAAAAAGCTAGTGCTATTTATATGTTTGTGTAAAATTAGTATCAGGTGTTAAAAAGTTAGAAATAAAGAATAGAAGAGAGTAGTCGTGATAGTTTTATTATAAAAATAATATTATTCTAAATATGTCTAATACTACATTTAGGTAATATAAGGAATTATAGGGTAGGTACCAATGTGACAGTGTCATGCCGTGTACCTGGACGAGTACTCGTGCTCACTCTCCTCCACGTGCAGCATGGCGGACGAGCTGACCGAGCCGGCGACGTTGCGCGCCGACACGGAGTACAGACCCTCGTCTTTTAGTATGGCGTCGTTGATTACCAGGATCACTGTGTCCGGCTCAATAAACTGCATCTGGATAGACGAAATTGTCATCATTCTAATGAAATGTTTGCATATAAACCCACTCCTAACTATTACAACATGTTATAAATATTATTTTGCCATTTTTTGTAAGGCTTTGCAACTCGTAAAATACCATCGATGTTGAATTCCACCAGAGAATGTTACATTTTGCATTCAAAAATAAAAGTGAGATAACCATATTCATAAGTCAAACTAAATTATTATCTATTTATGAAAGCCAAAAGCGTTCGTATTTTTAATAAAAAAAAACAGCTCGTGTGTTTTATCTATTAAGGCTTTTCAGGAGTATCCACCATGCTAAAACTTGTTCTCTTGTGGGATATTTTTTTAGGAAGATAGTTAATACAAATTACTTTTATTTGTAACATACCTTTATTCGAGAGCTGGGTGCTAGTGGTTGCCAGTCCTTGTACCACTTGATGTCAGGGTACGGTACACCGGTTACGCGCGCCTCTATCCTGGCGGTACGCCGTTGCAGTACGACGGTTTCTTCAGGGCGTCTGATGAAGGTCGGGTATTCGGCTAATTCCAATCTGACGCGTTGACGAGCCTGACCATGCTCGTTTGTGGCCACCGCTTCATACCAGCCAACGTCGCGTTCCAGCATTCTGGTAATCAGAATATCACGTTTCAATTTGCAAAAGAATTTCTATCTGAGTCCTGTAACATTTAACGTACCTACATAAGATCACGATTCATGATCTGAAGTTATACTTAAGAAGTTATAGTTACTCTATATAGAAAATATACTGGAAGATGATATTGAAAATGGGAGCAGCATGGACAATTTATATTTTCGGAGTGCATAGTTATATATCAGGAACGGGAAAACAAAATTTGTATATGTCCATGTCATCAACACAAATTATGATGTAAAGTCATACTCACTTGTTAATAAACAACGTGGCCTGTCCGTTCCTTGTGTAACTCCAGTCGTATCTGCCACCAATGTCAATGGGCTCGTCGTTGAAGTAATACGCCATCTTCGGCTTGGGATAGCCGTACACGAACCAGAACAAATTGACGTTGTGACCTTTGATGCCGTACTGAGAGTCGTGCTCTTGTCGGAGGAACTTAGGAGCTTGGGCGTAGCCGTCGTGAGGAGGACGTTCGATGTCAAAGTCCTAGATATAAACTTCTGATATAGAAATATACAATGAAGAAAATAATATCTAAGTAGTTAAAAAACAGCAGATGGTCAACCCTTTTAGGAACCTATTTAACTCGAGAATCTCCAAAGGTTAAGGATAGGATCTTTAGGACATTGAATATTCTATATATATTATATAATATTCTTCAGAAGATTTTTCGTCCATTACAAAAAAAAGTAAGCCAGAGTGACGCCCTGTCAGTATATACGATGGTTTTCCTTTAAAGGCTTTCATCAAGAAATTGAGATTGAATTGAGCTATGCTATATTAGATGCAATGATATTACAATGTAACGTACCTTAGGGAAGTATGGTGAGGTTTCTGGTCTGAAATCAATCCCCGGTTCCAAGTAGGGTATGAACTTGGGCGGGTCGGGTTCCAACTTGGCGCGGTGGGTGATGGCGAAGGGCGAAGGGTCGCTGACCCCGTACTTGTTCTCGACGCGCACTCTGAACTTGTAGTCGCGGAAGGGCTCTAGGTTGCGGATGTCGCAGACGCAGGAGCGGAGGCCGGTGCGCGCTGTGAACCAGTCGCCGTCCGGGACTTCGCACATCTCCACCTGGTCAAATGAGTACATCGGTTAAATCTTAATTTTAAACCAGTTTAAATCTTATAGCAGCCATAATATTTTTGTAGGTAAACTTTTTTGCGATTTGAAGGGCTAACTTTTTCTACTTGGGTAAGCTGGTTCCTAAATGAATGTTATAAATTTATGGATACCAATATGGATATGGATAAAGGTTACGGGGAATATTTGGTGCGAAACAGATGATTGCATTTGCACATTTTTAGTTGGACTATCTAAGATAGTGCTTTATGTTTTTTTAAATCTTCCAATAGTGATATTTTCTAGGCAAACTTTATTCTAAATGGGTAAGCTTTTACCAAAAGATTGATTAATTCTATATACCTGATAGGTGACGGGGAATCTGGGCTGATGCGGTATAGAAGGTCTCCACGACAGCGTGAGGTGCCGGTCGGCCATGCGGGAGATGATGGGCTTGTCCGTGAGGGGCATGGGCACGCCGGTGCGCTTCATCTTGTCGAAGTCCGAGTATTGCTCCGATATGGGTTTCTTGTCTTTTTGAGGCTCCAAAGCTGAGGAGTTGAGTTGAATTAGTCAATTTAATTTTAGATTGCGTATGTTGAAGCCCTCTGAGATTTTTTAACATCAAAATTTTAAAGGTTTTATAAATTGAGCCATGTCTTCGTACTAATGTCATGTCCACTGCTAGCACATGTTTCTCAATTAATTATGGGACAGACTTAAGTATTAGCCCTGTCTTAAAATTTTGGTCATTTCAGTGACAAATTCTATTGGATTGCGTAATTGTGACTGTCATAGCTGCTAGTTTTATTTTGTAGCACTGGTCACGCGCTTTAAAAGGGAAATGAATACTCACTGTCATACACAAGTTTCGCAGTGCACGATTCCTCTCCATGCGGGTTGTATATCCTGCAACGGTAGGTGCCCACGTCCTCGGGAGACACTCCGCCTATGGTGAGTCGTAACAAGCCCGTGGTCTCCTGCTCAATGCGGATGCGATCGCTCGGGAATATTTTCTCGTCATTGCGGAACCTAATTGAGATAATAACGTTAGTTTGCTGATTAAACAATCAGATGGTACTTCTAATGTTCATCTGAAGGTATCTTACTTCCTACCTGAATCTCTTACGTAGGTATATATAGGTAAAGGGCATTATGTAGAAAAGAATAGTACCTATACAAGAAAAATTTTGCTGCTGCTACCAGCTTTGCTTGTACCTTTTACCTTAACGTAAATAAGTTACGTAAAACTTTAAAATATTTAACTTATCATAAAATAGAAAATATCGCAGCGTCTGTTACAAAAAGTGATACATTGATAAAATATAAAAGTTAAGAAGGTGTTTTATAGTAATTTGATGTACGAAACATACCATTCAACATCAGGTTCGGGCGTGCCAGTGGCGCAGGCGGTGAACTTGGCACTCAGCCCTCGGAACACTTCAGCGTCACCGATCTTTTTGAGGAACGTTGGGGGTTCCACCTTCTGCTTACGACCGCTAATGTAAACCAAAAATGTGTTTTTGATACTTTATTTTACAAAAAAACATTTCTTAAAATAAAAGAATAAAACTAAATGAGGATTATAAGAATCCCGATCGTAGCGAAGTTCACTCGCTCACTCGCCCATTCGACTAAACCTAGTTACATTTGTTATATTTATTCTACCAATCCTACCGAATTTCTAAAATATGGAACAAAAATTGAACCCTGGATCTGTGGACTATTAAGCATCGGTTATATATATTAATTGCACTTACATTTTATCCACAACTTCCAAAGCAGCTTCACAGGTGTCTTCTCCCTCCTTATTCTTCGCAACGCATTTGTACTGGCCGGCGTCTTCTGGCACAAGGTCCCTCACGTAGAGACAGCAAGCATCCCCGTCTCTCTTGATGGAGTATTTGTCTGAGGGTTTGAGTGGTACGTTGTCTTTGTACCACGTTATATCGGGTGAAGGTACGCCGGTGACGCGCGCGGGGAATTTGGCGTCGAATGTCGGTAACTAGGAAAAACCAAAGGATATCGATACAAAATATTTGTAACTAAATGAACTTGATAAAATTTGATGCAAATGAATTTTGCGAAATGAAAAACAACAATTACGCAAACTTAAGAAAAACATCTTGAGCCTTGAGCTAACAAAATGATTGCGATTTGCCATAAGCTTGATGAAAATGACTGTTAATATTCAATATTTTAAACTTTGATCAAAATTTTTTGGGTTCCACAGATAATTGTGGTTAGTAAAGTATATAAGTAAGTTATTTGTATTTTCCAAAAATACTTTTTGTAGAATCGTAGGAAATCGGAGATTTCTTTACTGCAAGAATGACTCAAGAGTTATGATGACTTCAAGAATTGGTCTTTATTCAGTTTCTGTTCCTGTAGGTATTTTGGTATTTGGTGCAAAGTTAAATATTTTGTTTCTTACTTGTTGCAAATCGGTGAATTTCTGCGTGAATCGCGGTGGCTGGAACACTTTGCGCACGTTGAGCTTGCCCTCTGTAGAGTCTTCTCCGAGAGGGTTGACCAGCTTCACGGAATATACGCCCGCGTCCGGTAGCTCTAGCGGGTTGATTTCTAGACCCACCTGGATAAGATATGGAATAAAATCATCATCATCATCATTAATTATCAGCCTATTAAAGGCCCACTCTAACCTCTAGTTATGATAATACATAAATTGGATTAGTTTAATTGATTTTGGAAATAGGGATAGGAAGCCATTTCAATCACAAATTACTAATATAATTTAGATAGGCGTTTTTAATTTCAAAGAAGTGAATAGAATATATAGTCAAGTTTATGGTTCGAAGTAAACTTACCCTCTTGCCATCACATGTAAGTAGAATTCTCTCGTTAGGTGTGAGAGGTTTCCCGTCCTTGGTCCACGTCACTTGCGGCACAGGGTTGGCAGTGAAGGGCGCAGATACGTTGAGGGGCTGACCTTCCTCGCCGGTCACCTCGCGCAGGCCGTGGATGAATTGTGGGCGCTCTTGAGGTGATGACGAGTCTTCTCGGTCTGGAAGTAATAAAGCCGTAGTGCGTGCGTGAGTTCTGGGTCGGACTACGAAATATTGAATTTCTAAAATAGTCTGATGATGCCAAATTATTCCGTTGAAAATCAAGCAAGTATTAATAATTCAATAATTAAAAAGTATTTTTTCCTAGTTAGCACGCGTTTTATTAAATACGAGTATACTAATATAATACTTATCTAATATATAATATTTCCCTGTCACAATGTTAGTTATCGTGCTCCTCCAAAACGGCTTTACCGATTTTTATCAAATTTTGTATGCGTATTCAG
Source organism: Mycalesis mineus (assembly GCA_034621355.1). Classification (NCBI taxonomy): domain Eukaryota; kingdom Metazoa; phylum Arthropoda; class Insecta; order Lepidoptera; family Nymphalidae; genus Mycalesis; species Mycalesis mineus. The sequence goes on from CM067881.1 coordinate 1,159,753, forward strand.
CAGGTCTGAGAATCGGCTACTATCTAATTTTCATCTATTTTTTTTTAATTTTTAATGCAAAACAAAGTTTGCCGGGTCAGCTAGTCATATATAAATATACTGATGTTGACAGCTAGGCGTGAACTTGAAGTGAAAATTTCTTTAAACGCGCTGTGATTTAGTGTGTATTGAATGAGACCGAGCCATCATAATCGGTTTTGTGTCGCTCGTTTGAGTAAAGTCGGCTCTCGTCGAGTAATGTTGCGAATAATACTGATCGAGTGAATAAATAAAAATAAAAAAAAATATTGTATTTAATCTAACGTTGATGAAGTTTTCAGTTATTTCGTATGGTTTTAAGAATACAGCATTTTTTGGCGTGATAATCTCATTATTCGATGAACGAAAGCGTGACTCATTGTCACGTTCTGCCTAAATTAAGCGAGCAAGCGAGAGCACGAAACAAGCGATAGGCGTTTTGATTTTCTATCTTCCACTCAATTGCAATTTTTCACGCATGTGCGTAGCCGTAAATTTTGGGACTTAAATGCAGCAAAAATGTGAAAATTAGGGTGACTTTTATATACTGTTAAAAATATTATTTTAGATAAGAACATTTTCGTATTGTACTTTTAACCGACGAAAAAAAACGGAGGAGGTTCTCAATTCGACACGTATATATATATAGTTTTTATGTATGACCACGCATAACTTTTTACAGAGTTATCCGATTTTGATAATTCTGTTTTTATTACAAAGGGCATACTTCCAAAGTGGTCCCATTGTCATCATGTTAGGATCTGATGATGATATCCTGGGGAAATTGAAGGAATTGAAGGAACTCTTCAAATTTTGGAGGCACGCTTACCGCGATTTCGGTCTTTGTCTCGGTATCGGTAGCTTTTTGGCTACTAGTGCCGTACTATGACAGTATAGTAAGAGTACGTTACGTGGCGATAAATCACTAAAACGTAAGAAATAAAAATTTTTAACAAAAAATAGAACCGACTCAAAACGCACTAAAAAGTAAAAAATAACTGTGTCATTTAGTTGCTTTAATTTACTTAAGCATATGTAGGAGTCGGTGCCAGCCAAGGTTTCTACTTTAGGGACATTACCTAGAACCCATAAACTGCTTTACTACGTTAAATAATTGTTCCTTAAACTTACTGGCACCGACTTCATAGATATGCTTAAGTAAATTAAGGCAACTAAAGACGCAGTTATTTTTTACTTTTTAGTGCGTTTTGAGTCGGTTCTATTTTTTTGTTCTTTACTAAGTTAAATGCCTGAGATAGAATTAGGTTCGATTATAATAGTGTGTAATGGATAGGGATTCGACTTAGATACTAATACGATACTTTATTACCCTAGAATTAAAATGTAATGTTACTTACTGGCCACAGTAAGGTCGGCTTTGCTGGTTGTTTCACCCTTGTCATTTGTAGCGACGACTGCGTAAGTGCCTGCGTCGGCGGGGGTAGCTTCATTGATGAGCAGCGTGTGGGTGCCATCTGGTTGAGACACAACGCGGACACGTTTGCCATCTGGTACAATCTCTTTTCCGTTGTGCGTCCTTTTAAAAAGAAAATCAGATTTTTAAAAGTAATTTTTGTTTTGTTGTTTTAAAATTTTGGATTTGCAAAGAATACGTAAGCGGGGCTTGTATGCTGACGGATTATTTGGTTATCATCTTGATTGAATTATTTCTATTAGAGGATCTATACAAAAACTTTTATTTCAAATATTTAATATATAATAATATTATATTATTATTATTTATATATATATTATTATTATTATTATTTATTATTTAAAATATTTATTTCTCTTACCACTTGATAGTCGGTTGTGGATGTCCAATAACTTTGACTTCAAGCTTCACAGGGAATCCTTCTATGACTTTAGTGGGTTGCAACTCTGCAATGAATGCTGGCTTGCGTTCCTTTTGTCCAACCTATGCAAATTTAGAAAAAGTGTTAAACCATTTGGGCCAATAAACAAAAAGCCGAAAGAATCACTAAATTGGATACTAGTTCACATTTGAGACATTCGAAATGAGATGAAATGTGCAATGGTGAGGATTCTACCCTCTCATGACTACTAAGCTTCTTTTAATAAAGTCAAAGTAATAAGCATAACGTATGGAATACTTTTTTGCTTATGGAATTTAGACTCTATAGCTCTATATAAAAATCAAATATTTTTTATGACATTACCTCAACATTAGCTTTGGAGGCAACGTCTCCCAGTTTGTTGGTGACGGTGAGGGAGTAGGAGCCAGCGTCCTCTGGTCTGCAGCTGTCGATGCTCAGCCCCACTATACCGCCGGGCTGGTTGATGAAGTTCACAGCTTGACTCGGTCGGATAGGCACACCTAGGGAAGCAAAATTAATTTTACAGATATTTTCCGATTAATAATTAAACTAGCAACACAGTTAAGGTTACATTGATTTCAACAATATGATATTATTTTATTGCCAATTGGTAATAACTCTTAACATATATACGAGTATATATTTTTGAGAAATGCTCATGAGCTTTTACCAATATTGAAATTATGACCGATTTCGTAGAAGCGTTGTTTTCGAAATTCACCATTCTAAACTGAAATGTAATCCATGTACTATAATCATGTCGAGAAATATCAAGTAGAAAGTTGGAGGGTCGACCGCATTTTTTTTCTAACAGGATAAAATTATCTTTCAGAGATCAGTCTAGTACTGATTTCTGAAAGATCTCTGTTGCGTTAAAATTGTTTAGAAGTTCTGTTCACTCACCATCCTTGAACCATTTGACCTCTGGTGCTGGGAACGCCATGACCCTGGCTTGCAGTTTGAGTGGTTGACCCACCACCACCTTGACGTCCTCAAGCTCCTCGCTGAACGACGGCTTCCGAGGAGTGGCTGCAATTTAAATTCATTCATCGTTAAGTTGCTCGGTATTGTTATTAACGCTTAAACGGTATCGTACCGAAACAACCAAGGCATTACTAAATATTCTGAGAGATCGTCTCAACATTGAATGATAACTAAAAGTGCAGATTCAGATTCTTACGGTTAACAGCAACTGCACACAGCGCCGTATGTTCTCCGCTCGGGTTGGTGATGAGGAGCTTGTAAGCGCCGCAATCTGCCGGGGTCACGTGCTCAATGCTCAACTTGACAGTGCCATCAGGTAAACTGGTTTGTTTGACGTGCTCATCCGCGGGTGATAGCTCTACACCGTCCTTGAACCTGGTGGAAGGATTCGGTTTATATTGACGCATTATTGGCTATTATTAAATTATGTTTTTTAGTTAATATTTTGGGAGTCAAACGTAATTATTGTTGCTTGGTTGGAAGTTCAAATACTGTATACCTGAATTACAACACTTTATAAAGTCATTACTTTCTTATACGCAAAAATCGGACAGATCCTGTCTTAGATTCTTTTTTTATTATTAAAATAGCGAGCAAACGAGCAAGCGGATCACCTGATGTTAAGTGATTACCGCCGCCCATGAACAACTGAAAAACCCCAAATTGTAATCGTTGGCATCACCCTCCGACTTTGAAGGTTCAAGAGCTGATGTTTTATTATAACCAGTATTATGAAATTTAAAATTCACTAATTCATTTTTATAATAGGAAGTAACTTGCCATTTAGCATTGGGTATGGGGCTGCCATCGACCTTAGCGCGCAACTCGAGAGGTTCTCCTTCGTCAACTTCCTTCTGTCTATCGAGTTTATGCGCGAAACCAGGTGGGATTTGAGCCAACGATATATCAGCTTGACACTCCGCTTCACCGGATACGCTGAATGCTACTACTTTGTACTGCAATTCAATAAATATTATATTAGTTACACAAAAAAATTAAATAAATACGCAATCAAAAATTCGAAAATTGTTTTTCTGCCCTCTTTATATTTTTGGGCTTAATTATATTGCAAGTAAAAGGTTGTTTTGTACTTACCCTTCCAGCGTCACTAGCGTTGAAGTGCTTGATCTCAAGTTCACTGTCAACTTGCCCGCCCACCTCAGTGGTGATGACATGACGGTCATCATTGGTAATTTCTTTGCAGTTGAGGAACCATTTCACGTTAGGCTTAGGTACACCGTCACAACGCACGCGCAGTGTACAATCTTCGTAGTCTTTGACTATCTGCTTTTGCAATGGTTTTATGAATGAAGGCTTCTCGGCTATGGAAAGGAAAAAAGATTACCATTGAAATTTGAATAGTCATAGGACTATTGGTTTAAACGTCTGAGATCTTAGTCATCTTCTGTTATTTCTTTAAAAAAAAATAAAACAATTTGTATCAGCTTTGCTCGTAGATATAGTAGGTTTCTAGTTAAGGAAAGTTCTTCAAGTAACTTACTATGAACATTAAGCCTAGCCTGTTGCGTAGTTTCTCCGTGCTCGTTCTTAGCACTGACTGTATAAAGGCCAGCGTCTTCGATGCCTACAGTTTTCACTACCAGTTTGAACGTCTCTGTTTCACGATCTTCAATGATCTCGTGTTTTGGTGACGGTTGTATTACGTACCCATCTTTACTCCTACAAAAAATATTTAAAAGGTACTATAAAAAATTGTTTATTTGTTTAGTAGAAAATTCTGCTAATAGTTTTTGTTTTATATAGCACATATTTAGGTTTAATTAATTTTAATTATCAAACAACTAATATCAAAGCCATTTTGTGAATTATTGAATCAGAAAATAGAATAAACTTAATGTTCTTTTTTGTAGATGATGCTAAAACAAAAGTCCTAAGGCGTGTCATAAACGGGCTATGAACTAAAACCTATAATTAAAACGTAAATTCTAAAAAAACCAACTTACCATTTAACCTCAGCGACAGGATTGGCCCTGATGTTTGTAACAAACGTAGTCTCTTCGAAAGGTACCGTATTAATATCTTTAAGAGGCTCAACCTCAGGCCGCAGTAGGATATCTAGACGAGCGGAACATTCGCCCACACCGTACTTATTTTTAGCTTGGATCGTATATTCACCAGTGTCTGTATGGCGACCTTGGAAAGAGAGGGGGGATAAAATTAGTTAACTTTAAACGCTAATTTAAAATTTATATTGCTTTTTATTTTATCTGTCTTTCGGTAAGTCACTAGGCATACACTTAATACAATATAGTATTCTAAATTATTAACATATCAACTGGCGTAACCATTTTTATCAAATCCACATCAGCATCCACAAAGATGTCGGTGTTATGTAATGAAATGTATAAGAAAAATTCAAGAAAATAACTTAATTTACCAGTTGGCATATGCAAGGTGAAAGTGCACTCTTTGATTCCATGCTCAAGTTCCTTCGTTTCCGCATTGGTGATCAGTGTAGCGTCCGGAGTAAGTTCCTTCCCATTGAGCAGCCAGGCTACGTGGGGTAAGGGATCTGCCGTGCATACCGCTTTCAAGGTGACAGGCTCGCGTTGCATAACACTTGTAGCTTCCAGAGGTGTGGTAAATTTGGGTTTGCGGAGCTCCGATTCAGCTGCGAATATTTGTGAAATAATTATTGCTACACAATAGGTGTTTTATAATTTATTGTATTTATGGACTTAGCTTTTAAACAATATTTAAATAGATTGTGCTAATTGCCAGAAACACTTACGTGAAACTTTAAGTTCAGCTTGTAAAGACTGCGTTCCTAGGTCATTGACGATCTCGCACTGCCATTTTCCAGCGTCTTTCATATCAACAGCATCAATTTCCAGTTTGTACAGATCCCCTTCATTTGTAATGTGGACTCTCCCATCAGGCTTCACTTCCTGGCCATCGTGTGTCCAACGGACGGTAGGCTTCGGGGTTCCAGATGCTTCTACTGTGTACACTAAGGGGAGGGACTCGTAGGTGTGACCGTCTTTCATGTTGCTTTCTTTGAGTTTGGGAGGTGCTGCAATGTAAGTGTGTTTTTCATTAGTTTCTTGAATTGTGTATTAATTTTATGGAATGAATTTATAAAGAAGTTGGAATAGAATTTATTGAACTTTCTGAACGTTTAATACCTACCTGATTGTTTGAAAAAAATACTTATTTGACATTTGAGAAATATATCAACATTACATTATATTTTAGAAGAATATAAATAGTTTCGAAACAGGGAGAATTCATGAAACAATATTTTGAAGATCACCTAAAGAGACAGATAAATAAAATATTATACATAGAGGCAAAATATATAAAGCTAAAATTCCTCTGAATGCAGCCACAATTTTGCAATATGTACAGCGTTATTGTAGCTGAAAAAAAAAGAACTTACCTTTTGTGAACAAATGAGTGTATCAGTTGTCATTGTGTAGTTTTGTGTGAGAATGTATAAAAACTTACCACTTTTTTCTGCCAGAGCATACTGTATGTCAAGCAAACATAAAAGCTTAATTGGCGCGCACGCAAGAGCTCTTATAAGATAGAATTTACCTTAGAGTTGCGGTTGTTCTTGCTCACATCTTCGAAGGAGTGGAACCCGAGTATTAGTATGCCAGAAGGAAATGTTATTACGCATGCGTGCTAAAACAAACATACAGCAGAACATTAATTAAGACAGTGGCGATTTGCAGAAAACACTTATAGTTAGTAAATATTTTCTTCAGATTTATATGTGAAACTGTGAATTGATTGAAACTGTGTAAAGAAAAGTTTGATTTTGTTTAAGAAGAAAATAATAGATCAGGTCAGACATCTACAACAGCTCTCTGTCAATAGTATTGAATAGCATGAGAAATGTTAATGTTGTTGACGCACACAGAGTAGCGTTACTTTAATTAATAATTAACATCAGCCGCGCGCGTCATATTCCGTCTCATAATAATATATATTTTGATTAGTAGATTACCTTTTTCCTCTTCTTCATTAAGTATATCATCTAATATACTTCTTTGTCTTTTGCTTCGTCTCAAAAGTTCTTCAACATCTTCATCCGCTTCCTCATCAACACTAAATAGACCTTCATTTGGTTTTTTCTTACGTTCTAAAGTAGTTTCTGCTATGTCTTTAGTAATGTTACCTATATTCTGAGAAGGACCTAAAACTAGTTCTTCTATAATACGATTCTTAATATTATCTATTTTATTAGTGACGTCTGTAAATTCGTTTTCGTCAAATTCCTTCGATATGTGTATGAGTTTTTCTGTGATATCATTCTCGTAAATCTTGTGACTTTTTTCCTTCAAAATAACTGATTCTTCATCGCCTTCTTCCGTATAGTAGTCTTCTTTGAAAGAAGATTGACGTACGTAAGAATCTTTGCTGAAAACCTTCTTTCTATCGTCTATATCGAAAAGAGACTTGGAAAGATCTTCGATTGATATTTCTCGTGAAAGGGAATCATTTTGCCAACTCATCTCATCCTCCGAAACAGATTTGATTGATATTGTTCTACTGCCAGTCTGTCTGCCATACTTTGAATTAGTTTCAGCATCCGAATCAGTTTGTGGTTCCTCTATTATGCCATAAGTTCCTCTTCTCACAAAATCTGGTATTGTGTAATTACCTAATTCTGACAGAAAATAGCTATGACTAGCTATTTCTTCCACTTCTAATGAAGTAGTGTGTGGCTTATTAGGTTTAATAACTTTTTTACCACTTTCATCATTCTCATCATAATACATTGCGCTTGATGTCATTTTGTGTATAGTGCGCGTTTCGGCTGGACCTATCAGTTAAAACATTATTATATCGGAGTTTTGAAATTACTACACAAGATGGTGTTAATTCGTGCAATGTTGATTGCGTTAAATTTAAATTGATTTTAATTGAAATAGCAATTTCGCGTGATCGTTAGAGATTTCCTGATAATGAAGTTAAAAACTGGGAAGAGAAGGTGCAAAGCTCAATACCGACCTGTAATAATAGCGCCGTGCGAGATACTGCTGCTTACTTTTGACACAATTATTGAACCGTCATCGCCCGACTTGAATGTTGTTACTGTTTCGAAAACTCGGCCTAAACATAACAAATCACACTTTGTTTGTTAAAAGAAAACACAAGAGCATGCGATACTATGATTATGTGAGTGTGCTGATCTAGAAGCTGTTTGCTGATTATGAAGCTTGAAGCGCGTTTTTTACCTTCAGTTTCCGCACTCATTGGTTCATCGCTAACCGACTGTTTTTTAACAGATTTCCGCTTCGGAGATTTAATTGACTCATCGATTTCAATGTTTTTTACAACTTCGGGCTCGGAAACTTCTTTTGTACCCTTCTGTTTGCTAGCGGTTTCTTCGATCTTCGGTTTTTTACTCTGTTCGTTATGGTTTTCATCCCATATAGATTTAGTTTCACTAACTTCTGGTTCCGTAATTGATTTTTTAGCTTTTCTTGGGGATGATTCGACTTCATCTGTTTTTGTTAATTTTGGCGTTTCATCTTCGGTTATGTCATCCCAGAAAGATTTTTGGTCATTTTCTTCAGTAACAGATTTCTGAGCTTTGACTAGAGCTGGTTTATCCACTTCTTCAACGGATATCTTAGATTTCGAATTTAATTCGTCTATTACAGACTTTTGTTTTACAAATTCAGGTTGTGTTTTTTCTTTAATTGAAGTTCTTTTAGCTACATTATCCTTAGCATCATCTATTTGTGGTTGGGTAGGATCTTCTTTATCTTTTTCTTTTATTACTTCAAGCTCAGTGATAGATTTTTGCGACTTTAATCGTTCTGGTTTATCCACCTTATTTACTTGGGTTGATTTTGGCTTTTCATTTTCATTTATATCATCCCAAAATGATTTTTCTTCTACTTTTTCTGGTTCAGTAATAGACTTTTGAGAGTTTAACCGTGTAGGTTTATCTGTTTCATCTATTTTGAGGGGCTTAGGCTTTTTATCTTCATTTATGTCATCCCAGATTGACTTTTCCTCTACTGATTCCGGCTCAGTAACAGATTTTTGTGATTTTAATTGAGCAGGTTGGTCTACTTTATCTATTTTAATCGATTTGGGTTTTTCATCTTCATTTATATCATCCCAAAATGATTTTTCATCAGCTACTTCAGGATCAGTGTAGGATGTCTGAGATTTTACTGGAGATGGTTTGGTTACGTCCTCAAAAGAAACAGAATTATCAACTGCCTCTTCGACAACAGACATTTGCTTGCTTAGTTCTGATTCAATCCTTTCTTTCCTTTCAGTTTTTTCAACTTTAAGGTCTTTAGTGTCATCTACTTTTTGTTTTGTAGGTTCCTCTATTTCATCCCAGAAAGATTTTTCTTCAACATCTTGATCAGGGATTGTCTTTCCAAGTTCGGCTACAGTGGGTTTCTCAAGCTCATCTGATGATAAGGATTTAGGTTTTGAATCTGTCTCATCCGCCAAGGTTATTTCATCAATTTCTTCAGATATTAACTTCTTTGCAGTTTTCTTTATCTTATCATTATCTTTATCATTTAGTTGCTGCTTTTTAGATTTACTTTCTTCTTCCAGTTCATTTTCAACTAAACTTTCTTTTCTGAACCTCGAATGAACTTCTTTTGCTATTAAACACAATGGAAATATGGTAACGATAAGTATGATAATATGGTAACAAATAATATTATTGACACAAATGTCAGGATAGGGTAAAGTGCGGGAATGTTTGGTGCTAAATGCTTACATGTGCACACAAGAGCATTCATGTCCAGTGAATGCTTCAATGGATTAACACTATTGCTACGAAATATCTATATAAGTCATCGTCGATAAACTTGATCAGTCAAATGCCGTGCAAGGTAGTACTACTTTTCATTATACTACATTATTTGCAACTACTACTATACCTCTGTGGCCAAATTCCTGGAAGTTTGACTCCACAGTCGGATCGCTCTCGTTTTGATGACTTTGCAATACTTTACCATTTTTTGGTGTAATGTGTATTTATGTGTTATTTTACTGGAACTCTGTGATACCATTTAAAAGAAGTATTCTACCTATACAATTTTAAGGGAAATCAATGGAATCTTTTCAGTGTAAAAGTAAGGCTTCCTATCTTTCGGTGCAGTTATAATACAGTTGCAAGTAAATTCAGCTGGTCTGTAATATTTATAAAAGATTGTAAATGTAAAATCCACATTTTAACCATCTGGTTCTGACTTTTGTAACATCCTTCCTATTTCCATGATTGAATAATTTTAGGAATACTTACTATGCACTGTGACAATGCTTCTAGAAGATACGCTGCCCATCTCATTCTCAGCGCGGACCTCATATTCACCACCATCTTCTTCCTTTACCAACGTTACCGTCAGGTGGTAGTTCTCTAACCTATGAAATAAGAAGATGTCGTAAGTGTAAGTGCAGTGAAGCTTGGTTTAAAATGTTATAACTTAACTTCAAAGGATGTTTTGGATTTGCCTTATAAAGTTCAAAAATAATGAAAGTGGTGTAATGTCGAGAATGTTAAATAATATATTTTTATTTGAGATTAATGGATGCAAGTAGTTATACGTTATTTTGCACACAGGACAGAACAGTAAAAACAGTAACATTTCTTTTCTAAGAAGAGCATTTGCTGAGTTTTATATTGACTCTTCTCAGTTGAATTTGTTTTCCGTTTGTAGAGTTAGAGCATTATTTTCAATTGTCCTTGTATTCAATTGAAGCCTAGTAGAAATTAATTAAATTGATTTGATTCCATTTTAAACAGTTTCTTTCACATTTTATACACCTTGTCCATGACTCATTGCTTGTTGCTTGAGCTCTATCGAGAGTAGGTGTAATAAATAGTAATGATGATATTCCATCATGATGTGTCAGTTTACCTCTTAGTATCTCTCTCGATCTTGATTCTGGCATCGGTGGTGACTTCTTTACCGTCCTTGTACCACTTGACCTTGGGCTCAGGGCAACCTTCCACTTCGACCTCTAACTTCAATGTTGTACCGACGTCCACGGACATGTCGACCAAACTCTTAGTGATGCGTGGTTTTCCTGATAAATAATTAGTTTTCAAAATAAATGAGATGACGTTTACTTACCTGTGTTAGATTATATTATAAACCTTATTTAAATGGCATACAATATATTTAATGATTTACATCTGCAGCTTTTATACAAAGTAATAAAAAATTTAGGAGAGTGTGAAAGTGAGTTTCTAATAATATTTTCAATTAAACAAATATCATACAATGGTGTAACTGAGGCAATTTAATAAATAAAATAATTATTAACATGTTCTAGAAAGTAACAAAATATTCATACGGAAGGTCATTGAACGATTATCCATAAATTCAACACTAAGAAGTCATAATGGAATAATATTTTGGACCAATAATAATTAATGATTGTCACTGAAGTGATTTTTTTGAAGGGCACTTTAAGAACTAATACGAATGAACAAGATATGATTACTCACTATTAACAGTGAACGTAGCCTGACACGAGTCCTGCCCCATCTCGTTGGACACCTTGCAGGTGTACTGTCCCGAGAGCTCCGCCGTGACCTCCTTCAGCACCAACTTGTGACTGCTGCCGTTGTCCACGCGAGTGTACACCGACTTCTTCTCAGTTATCTCCACGTCGCCAAGGTACCTTAACCATAAACATGAGTATAAACATTTGTCTAGCTTTGGATAATCAACTAATAATTCTTTTATTTTTGGTTGTACCTGACTTTGATTGGTCAATCTATTGGTTACGTTATATAGCTGTACAGATTATAAAGTTCTTGGTTCGAGTCTTAGTCGTGTATACAAATGGTAGCTCTCAGTATAGGAACGGAATCGACAAGGTAATCTGGTCATTAATCATGTTTTATGTAAAAGTTATCGTGGCAAAGTCAAAACTATAAAACTGCTTTGTTGTAGCGTGGTGTTCTATTTATATAAACCTCTCTTATAAAGACGCTTGCTCAAGTCTATGCTCTGCTCATGCTGACATCTTCTAATTGTTATTATTAAGTAAATAGAAAAGGTTATTGTCAGTTATCCAATCTTTATCATCTAATGACTTAGAGTAGAGTGAAATTCTCGTATCTTCATGTTTTAGCACTGAATAATCGTTAATTAGTTCTTACCATTTAACATCTGGTGTCGGGAAAGCGTCAACATCTACTGTAAACTCGACGTTGACATCTCCCTCAGCCGCTGTAGTGTCTTGCAAACGTTTGGTGAACTGCGGCGCGCATCGCACGTTCAGTAGACAAGAGTCGCTCGACGAACCGTGGACGTTGCGGATCTGTGAGTTAATATATTGTAAATGCAGTAGTCATTTAGTTTTTATATACAGTCTATGCATGTACATGATACTGTAAACAACTATAATCTCTTAAAGGTTTTTGCGCAATACGTATTCCTAGGTAGATTGGTAGCTACTTATAGCTTATCATCAAGTCCAGAATGGAGTCAATTTGGAAATTGTGGATTTCTTAACAGGGTAATCTCTTTTTGAAAGAGTATATTTTACTGCTGTAATTTCTCTCTTACGAGAGGTTAGAACCTAAAGGTTTTAGGTTAACATACCTAAAACCTTTAAAAGAACCAGATGATTGCTTGTTGAAGGAATGACTGAACTACATGACATAGAAACTTTTAGATACGCACCTCACAAGAGTACTCTCCTGAGTCTGCACGTTCTGCCGACGTGATGACGAGAGAGTGCGCTGATCCTGAAGTCTTTATCTTCACCGCCGATGACTCTTTGATTTCCGTCTTGTTCTTATACCTGAAATCGAATTGAACAGCGCTCTTGTAACATAAGATGATGATGAGGAAGCTGTGACCAGAGGTGTTATCACGTGTTATGTCATATTTAGCATTGTGCAAGATCAACTTCTCAATATTAAATAGAAGACTTCGCGATGGCACATTGTAGAGTGAACATCTCCTGCTTTCGTGTCGCTAAAATTAGTCTATTTTTAAAACATAAATTATTAACTCTTTTCTCTAAGTATATCAACTAATGTGTACAAACCCTAGTATTTGAGTTTTTCAATAGTTATTGGTGATGACATTATATTATGTTATGCATACTAACCACGTGACAGTGGGCGCGGGGTCGGCTTCGGTTTGCACTTCAAAGGTGACAGTATCCTTTTCGTCGCACACCTTGTCGCTGCCGATCTTCTTGGTGATCTTAGGCGGTGACGTCACTTGCCATTGCCAGAAGTCTGAACACTGGTTGATTTCGTTTCTGAATAAATGAGGGTTTTGTTGAGGTAAATGATAATGGTTGTTGTTGATTAACCTGCTGTATTAGATATCTGGATATAATACTACATGCTGTATTAGATATCTGGATATCTGGATACAATACAATAATCAATTATCTGTAATCGATATACAATTTCGATAACTTATACTACCTAAGCTTATAAGTGTTAAATTCTGGCATGAAGGGTAGGTATGTTTTTTCTATTCCTGTGTTTACCTAATTTAGGAATGTGTTCAATTTAGTCAAGCAAATTCACTTTCTCTACTAGGTATAAGTGAAATTCCCTTATTGTCTGTCTTACGTGTTCAGTTGGTAACATATTGTTACTCACTTGGCAACAACGGAGTAAGAGCCGGTGTCGGTCAGCTTTGCGTCCTTGATGATGATTCTGTATATCTCCTCGCTCTCCTTGACGATGGTGATGCGCTCGGAGGACTTGATCTCCACGCCGTCCTTGTAGAAGGCGACGTCAGGGGACGGATTGCCTTCTATCTCGATTTTGACCTCGTGTGTAGATTCAGCCTAGGGGTTACATGTATAATAGTTTATTTCACTACGCAGTTACTTTCTACTTGCTATTTCAATCGCAAAACAACTTAATGGTTATAAGTTGTCTGTTTATTTTACTAATAAATGGTTTATTAGGTAAAAGGTTTTTAAGATAATAAAAAGTATAAAATACTAAAATACTACTACTAATATTACTACCCATGTCCTGTGATGCCACTTAAGGTTATGCCTGAAAACCAGCGCTGCAGTGGCGAACATTGCAGCAACATGCTGAGGCAGTAACCTTTTTAGCTGAGATGATTTGTATTAGTTATTTAATTTAGCTTTTCTTTCAAGATTTTTTAGTTGTATCTCTAGTTCTAAGTTTATTTTTAAGCTATATACTGTACAACAACTACTTTCAGCTAAATAAAATATTATTATTACTTTTTATATAGCCAAAATGGCCACCAATAGAAGCCGGTGGAAAAAATTAACCGTTCACGAGGTCGGGGTCCTACCCGGACAACCATCTTCAGAAATGAAAGAACGACTGTAAAGAGAGAGAGAGAGAGAGAGAGAGAGAGAGAAAAAGAAATAAAAGTATATATAGCTCCGTAGTATGTTATAAAGAAGGCAATTGTCATAGACATAGTCTATACTCATAGACCGTGTGAATTCAAATCGTTGCTATTAACTGTTAATCTTTTCTTATTTCGGAGAATTCTCAGTAGCAATAAAGCCTGTCAACCTGCATGAAATCAGTTTGGTGAACTTCACTCCCGTATATAGAGGCTGGCCTGTAACTGTAGTAGGTCAATAAAATAGGCTAGTGATGATAATTGTGTAACTTACCATACAAGTCTGGTTCTCGATTTTCTTCTTGATCTTGGGCGCTTGTTTGACCACCAAGTTGACAGTGGTGGTGTCTTCGCCGAGGTCATTGGACGCGATGATGTGGTACTCGCCCGCGTCTGCTGACGTCACGTTCTTGATGACCAGCGACATGTTCTCGTCATCTTCGTACAAGAATCTGTGGATTGTAACAATTGGTTGGAAGAAAGTACTAGCGTTGCTCTAATATTACCTCTTTATCGTGATATGTGGAGCACAGAAATGCGTACCTACGTACTATTGTACATGTAAAAGTATGTTTATTTGTTTGTTTTCTTGTTCATAAAATTTGGAGAAATTAATGCAAGTTCGACTACGCCATACTTTAGAGCCTTGGAGCTAGCACCGCCTGAAAATATGGAAGTTATGCTACTTCGCAAAACTCTGTGAGCTGGCGATATACTTTAAAAAAACACAGAAATACTGTAAAAATAAAAACACCGAGATTTGCATAAGAAAAATTTTTAAATAAAAATAGAACCGACTCAAAACGCACCAAAAAGGAAAAACTAACTGTGTCATTTAGTTGCTTTAATTTACTAACCAGTGCCAGCCAAGTTTAAGGAACATTTATTTAACGTGGTAAAGAAGTTTGTGGGTTCTAGGTAACGTCCTTAAAGTAGACACCTGGGCTGGCACCGACTCCTAGATATGCTTAAGTAAATTTAAGTAACTAAATGACACTGTTATTTAAAAAAAAAAATATTTCTTACTTTTTAGTAATTTATCGCCTCGTAACGTACTTGTACTATACTGTCATAGTATATTTTACGGCACTAGTAGCCAAAAAGCTACCGATACCGAGACAAAGACCGAAATCGCTGTAAGCGTGCCTCCAAAATTTGAAGAGTTCCTTCAATTTCCCCAGGATATCATCATCAGATCCTAACGTGATGAAAATGGGGCCATGGGGGGAGAATTATCAATGTCGGACAACTCTGTGAAAATTTATACATAAAAAAAAAAAATTTCGTCGGTTCTTTTCGTCGGTTAAAAATATTGGTTCAGAGTCGGTGTTCTCCATACTTTATTTTCCTTATTAGATATGTGCACCTTCTTAAAAATATCTAGTGATTATCTAATGATTAAGTCTAGAATAATTAGTACTTACTTGTGTCTGGTGTCGGCTTCCACCACCTTGCCATCGTGCTTGAACACGACGCTGGGCTTGGGATAGCCCTTGCACACCAGCTCCAACATGGCGGAGCCGCCGCATGACACGATAGCCTCCTTGTGCTCGATCACCAGTTCTGGCTTTTGTGGCTCCCGGTGTAAGAAGTTTACAGCTCCTATTGTCAGAAAAATCAAGTTGTTGTATGTTTTTAGGTTAAAGGTATAGATACACAAATTCTTGAAACACTAGGTTCTCTGCGTTGTTTACCAATATAATATTAGTAGAAATCAGAATATTCATCGAATATTCGTAGTAGGAAATTACTTCTTGCAATGTATCCAAGAGGCCTGGAGAAAAACCACTATATTTATTTCTGCCGCTAAGCAATCTGCAGAGAGATACTAGTTAGGTTCCTAAACGAAGGCTAATGTGGGTTTTTATGTTTTCTACATTAGCTCAGATGGTAGGACAGCAGCACAATGCAATTGACGATTGACAAAATGTAATAACGGCCAAGTGTCAAACTATCATATTATTACAAGTAAAAAACACGGAATACCTTGGACAGTCAGTTCCGCAGAACAAGATATATTTCCGGTGCTAGTCTTGGCAACGCAAGTGTAAAGGCCGGCATCTTCCGGCTTAACGTGTTGGAAGACCAGCGCTAGCGAATCTTCATCATCTCCCAAGAGCACCTGCAAATTATACGATAAGATAAAAATTTCCTATCAACGGGTTTACACGTTTAAGAACTTTTGAATTCTATCAGGGCTACCTACATTTGTTTGTAAAGACACTTTCGTAAAGTTTTTAGACGCTTCCTCTTTTTCTATTCATAATAACTGATCATGACTGGTAACACTGACGAGAGGACCGAGAGGCCGCTCTCCAACACAATTGGCTGACCAGCTGATGAAAAATAATAAGATGGACTTCTACATGATACCGAAAATGGCCCCCAATAGAAGCCGGTGGAAAAAATGTACCTGTTCGAGGTTGAGATCCTAACAGGACACAATCTTTAAAAATGAAGGAATGACTGCAGAGAGAGTGTTTCTATGAACATTCCAGCTAATGTAAAGTTATAACTTCAGTATGAACTAAATATTACAATTCGTAATTCTTTGCTCGCACGTCACCAAGTTCAATCAATCAAGAAACAGTTAAAACAATTTATTCACTAACCTTAAACCGTTCCTCAGGATCGAAGTCCGCCCCATCTTTCTTCCAAGTAAAGGAAGCCTTTTCGCCCTTCGCCAGCAAGCCTTCGCCACCCGGCGGCAGTTCCCCGAATATGTTCTTATCATCTAATAAATTAGTTGCCATATTTTACTATCTATCTAGATAGAGTTCTAAACACCATTGACATAAAAATATCTAATTAAGCTAGACGAGTAACTTTCGAATTGTGGAGAAGTGACGAGGCTGTGAAGCGGAGAATGGTTGCAGTTATGCATGGATATCCGCGTATAAACATATAGTAGCAAAATTGGGGACCTGAAAATGGTTCTAATAATGTTTTGATAATGCCTTAAATTGCTGATTATTATGGGTGTATCACGCATATTAACTTCCATATCAATCTATCAATCAATCATTCAATTGAGTTAAATTAAGGTAAAAGTGGCGGTGTTGTAAATTTACAAAAGTGTTTGGGATTTGGCACAAATAGATAACCACTGAAAACAATGCATGATGAGAGTGATAGGCTTTAATTGCTAATAATATAGCACCGGTCACGAAATTAGCTATAATTTTTAATGTCCTACAATTAAAAGATAAGAATTATCATTGATCAAAAAATAACAAAATATATCTTAATGGCAGGTGGTTTCGGTATTGTCGCACTATTATTTCTAAATTGCAGCTATGATTTTGTTTTGCAAATATCAAAAATATCTCGGTTAATGATATTATTATTATTCATTGACTTTTATCAAGCCTTATGTTATATAGCTTCTGGGCATAATCTAACTACAGTTGAAAGCTAAAGCGGCAGATTTCGTCCATGGAAGTAACACATTCTCCGCGTCACAGTCCCCGACATTCCTCAATGGGCACTGAAGTTAAATCAGTATGACGTAATGAATACACATTGCACTATTGAACACCGCCGGTACACGCCCGTCACTCTAAACTTAAGGGATCGTTTCCTTAAATAAAACTACGATTATGTTTTCGTAAATAAATAAAAAAACCGCAAGGCGCAATCACTACACGAACAGTTTTCATTTGAATCAAGCTAGGTTACATATACTTTTAGATAGCCCTTGGCAAGCATAGAAAGGTCATTGTATCTCTGCTATTCTATTATTAATAGTTGTCTACTCTGTGGGCACTGTCTTTACTGCTTCTATTAATTAGATCAGAACTGGTGAACTCTTACCTTCTTGCCCTGAATATTTCGGTTTTTGGTGACGTTAATAGGTTTCTGGTAATAGTAAATCAAAGGTAAGTTTATTTAAATTTATAAATAAATAAATTTTATGTTAATTTTATATAAATCTTTTTTCTTTTTTCTATTGGGAAAATCCTTGACAATGTCTAATCATACTTGCTCGCTCTCATGGTTTTCCACCGAGGCAAAGTGAAAGCAGAAATATTCATATAACTGCACCTTAGTAGTAAAGTTACAGTTGAACACCTATCTAGTAAGTGGTGCCTGAAGTTTACCGGTATCGATATCATTTAATCTAGAGCATCGCTGCTTAGTGCCCGCAGCACCTATCCACGATGACAATACTTCTTCTACCGCCAATAATTTAGAGATTTAAAGGTATTTATTTCTTCCGATTACTATGTAATACTATTTGGCATTTAGTTTGGATGTAATTTTAGCTGCAATTAGGTAGTTCGCTAAACACGATATCATAAACAAACTTTGGATCTCATCCAACTATCCTTGCTGTGAATCTGTTACAAGGCTCTGTACATGTCGTTCGAAAACTTTAGCGGGCTAGAATATTAAACCTAAATCTATTGAAAATAATATTTTAGGTAACCTTGAGACAGTAACCCAGATTATTAATTAGGTTAAGAGTAAGAACACATTTCATCAAATTTTGCATTGATTACACTTTACCGATCTTACTAACTTAAACTAAAACTAAAAATGTACTTTATTAGAAATGCAAACTTATATATAAGATCCTTTTAGTGATTTTAAAATACGAAAGCAATTGTCAAAAAACAGTTTAAGGTAGAATACACTCTATCTATCTCGGAGCTGCTCGTAGCAGCTGCGAATGGCTCTCGGGCGCATGAAAGACAAGCCTTTAGCCATCAGAGGCTGTGACCTTCTTGCCCTCACGATAACTTGACAATCAACTAATAATAATGCTCCTTACCAACAACGGTGACCTTGGCTTCAGTGCTCACGTCGCCGTAGATGTTCATAGCGTTGCAGGAGTAGACGCCAGCGTCCTCGGCGCAAACGTCCGCGATGACCAGCTCGTAGCAGCCGCGCTCGGCTCTCGTGCGTACGATCGACAGCCTCTCGCCGTCAACAGCTGTGATCTCCTTACCGTCACGGTAACTGGTCAATTAAAAAATGAATGAATAACGGCATCTTTCATATTCCTATTACACTGAAACTTATAAGAATGTAAATCTATACTTCTATACTAATATTATAAAGAGGTAAAGTTTGAAAGTTTGTAAATAAACTTTATTTACAAACTTTCAAACTTTGTCGGGGCTAATCTTCGGAACTACTGATCCGATTTTAAAAATACTTTCATCAGTAGAATACTACGTTATCGGTGAGTGTTATAGGATATATTTTATATTTGTATTGTATATTGTGTACCGAGTTATCACAGTTTTTGTCGCGCGAGTCAGACCGTGAAATTTATTAAATTTTGCTTTATGCGCGTACGCTGCCTTAGATATTGGATATAATTGAAAACATTGTATGAAAACTTTATGCATCTTAAAAATTTCTACAAAAAAGTTCGCGATAGCATATATCTATCTTTTATTTTGGCAGATATAGAACTTTTTGTGTTTTAAAAAATCATTTAATTCATATGCTTACGTTTACGTCATTATTTGTAACAACAACATTACAACTAAACTTAAATCCTTATCGAAATAAATTATTTAATAATTACAAGGATATTATAGAGATAAGATTTGCGTTTTACAGTATGTTAAGTAGTTATATAGTTTCGGAGATATTACAAAATTTCTAAAACGACACTGCATCCAAATTAAGTTGACCTCCTCTGTGTTATGTTATACGTACTGAATAAGGGTCAACATTTTGGTACCAATATTCTTTGAGAATTGGATTATTTGATATTTTCATTCAATTTATTTGGGTATGGCAGACCATATTTATATGATATACGAAAAAGTCTGTTCGTTTGTTTAAACGGGCTAATCTCGAGATCTGCATGTGGGATTGTAAATTATTTTGTTTCTTTTGAAAGCTAGACTCAAAAGTGAAATAGACTATTTAATACAAGCTATTCACATCAGCTTGCGATAAATATATATTGTTAATGTTAATGTACTGTAATATCGTATAATGTTTAACAAAAATGTAGATCTTTAGTACACGGGACGGGACGAAGGATATTGCTTCATGGGAAACTAAAAAAATTAAATTGAGAGGAGAAGCGGGGAAAGAGCACACTTTATATGAAAGTCTGTCTTTACAATTAAAAGAGTACCTAAGAGGTTTCCACGCGGACGAAGTCGCGGGCGACTGCTACATAGCTATAATGACGTAGGCGAGCGCTAAGAAACTTTTTTTCTAATTCCCACCTCCTTAAGGGGTCAAACGGGAATTCAAGTCTATACCAAGTTTCACGCGGACGAAGTCGCGGGCGTCCGCTAGTAGTAAATATATACTCACAATTTGACCTCAGGGTTTGGATCGCCTTTGACCTTGACCATGAAGCGTAGGTACGTGTTCAGTAGTATCTCTGTGTCCTTCAGAGCCACC
This sequence comes from Mycalesis mineus, assembly GCA_034621355.1. NCBI lineage: Eukaryota > Metazoa > Arthropoda > Insecta > Lepidoptera > Nymphalidae > Mycalesis > Mycalesis mineus. Next base: position 1,180,301 of record CM067881.1, read on the forward strand.
AAGAAGTATGGTGCGTTCAGCGCATTCTTACGTTTTCTCTCTTCTGGAGTTACTATAATTATGGCAATTAATTATATTATAATGAAAGTTTGATAGATCTCCGATCATTTCCAAAGTCCTCAATTATTTTATCAACTTAATGTAAAAATAAATAAATTAACGATGGTCCACCTTGTACGGACGCTGGAGCTTTTTTATTGTCATCTTAATCTTCCTTCGACTTTACATATTTACATTTTTTTCTGTTTACATATGATACTGTTTATTCCCCAGCATTAAGTAAGAATACCATAGGAGTAAGTTTAGTTGAGAAATATAGTAGTTTAGACATCGTTAGATATAAAAATAAAGTTCCTAAAATTTCAGAAATGCGCAGTTTAAAACATAACAGCTGCATATGGAGATTATGCCAAAACTTTAATTGGCTGGAAATTTGGAAAATGATCAGAGTTTAGGATTTATTAATAAACTTATGTTACACCAAAAGTACGTCACATTTCATGCCGCTAAATAAATTTGCTTCTGAACAGACTGGTGAAAGACCATTACAGGAAAATTATATATGAAGAAGAGAAATAGAGAAAGAGAAAGTATATTCCTAAGTGTTATACGCTTTACGATGACTTAATTGATGAAATATTGCCTGGGCCATGCGGGGTTTTGATACGAATTACAACTAAAATTTATTTAATTCCAATTTATTATTGATGGCAAATTGATTTAGAATTATTTAATTTTGTAAATTAAAATTCTGATACAAATATAAATACAGGTTAATTAAATACAAAGTAAATCAGTTTGCCATAAAATAGTAGCTAAGAAGAAGGATAAAAACTCACACTCGTGGACGGCTAAATGTGCAGTGCAATGTGCATTTCCTTTAACATTTTCAGCGATCGCCGTGTATGTGCCGGAGTCATCTTCCCTGCAATGCATCACTTGAAGGCGATAGGTTCCATTCTTCTCCATCATGTTCACTCGGTCCATCAACCGGTCGTTGAAAGGCTTGTTATCCTTAAGCCAAGTCAGTTGAATTTCATCGGGATTTTCTTCGACGGCGACTTCGAAGACTGCGTTCTCACCCGCTGGGAATCCAAAGGTATATTACGCGGAGAATTCGTACGGACCCTTGACAAGTAATAATTATTTAGTTTTATTTGTTTCTGTTGAATTTCAAATTTACTTTTTTGAAATCAAAACTTTAGATATAATTTTTAGTGGATCTCTTGTATTCGAAAGTTCGTACGATTTCTTGAAACATATAAAAGCATTTGTTAGCACAATGTGTTGTGTAAGTTAGTTTAACTAAAAGCTTATGTACAAGCACTTTAAGTGTACTACTTCTATTATGAAGTGTTACAGGAATTCTACTCTACTTATTGGTGTTTCAACTTACGCTCGATATCTTGGCCTTCCAGAGTCTTCGTGAAAATTGGTTTACCATCAGATTCTGATTTAGATATAGTTTTCGTGGATTCATACTCTCCTGTAATGGATCCATTGGAAAGGGCTGATTTTTTAGATCGTTTATTTTCAGATACTTCTTCATTTTTGGAACTATATTTTAATTCGATTTTGGTTTCGCCATTAATGTTACCATCGAAGTTAGTTCCGATATCAGTTTTAGTGGAGCGTCTTTCTGTTTTTACGCTATCAGTAATAGAGTTACGTTCGTATTTCGACGCGATGCTATCAATCTTGCTAGTAGTATCAACTGCGTTGCCATCATAGCTTGTTTCAATGCTATATTTAGAGGAACGACCTTCGATTTGTGTTTCGTTAGATCCAAGGCCATATTTAGAGGCAATACTCTCTAGCTTGCTGGAAGTTTCTAAAGAATTGCCATCGTAGCTAGCTTCTGTGCTATACTTCGATGAGCGGCTTTCTACTTTAACTTCAGAGTTCGAACCAATTCCATACTTAGAACCGATGCTACCACGCTTGGAAGTAATGTCCGTATTACCATCATAACTGGTGTCGACGCTATATTTAGAAGATCGTCCTGTAATTTGAGTCTCAGAGTTGCCGCTCAAACCATACTTTGAAGCGATGCTGTTCAATTTACTATCACCATCCAAAGATGATTCAATAGCATACTTAGAGCCTTCTTTACTTTCGTAGCTCGATTCAATTCCGTATTTAGACCCTCCTTCGATTTTGCTAGAAGTTGAGTATTTAGATTCGTATCTTGATGCAGCTGATCCTTCCAAAGCACCTCCAGATTCGTAGCGGGAGCTTTCTATACGAGATCCACTTTCTCGACGGGCAACTGAAGAAATACCAGTGCTATCGTATGTCGACGAGGATTCATAGCGACCACCTGAAGATAGTTTACGACTGCTACTGGAGTATTCTCCAGAGAGCCGCGAACTGCGGCTATATCTCGACATCTCTTCTTCTGCGTTATTTTCTGTGGTTACAGCTTGACTAACTTCCAAAACCTTCTCACTTGATTCTTCAACGTTTACAGTTTGAAAACTGCTTGCTTTCTCCTTCGATGAATCTTCTGCACGCTGAGAATGTGCTTCCACCTTCTTGTGAACAACTTCAGAGCCTTCGCTCTTACTGTTAACTTTTACTTCGTCTAATTTATTTGTATTGTTTGTTAGGTCTGTTGTAACTAAATTATTTTCCGTAGTTTCTACTTTCTTTAATTTTATATTTTTACGAGTAGCACTAGCAGTTTCACTCGATTTTTCTGTAGATTCGTTACTACTTTGAAAAACTTTTTCTGTTTCGTTAGAAACTTCACAAACAGTTTTTCCGTTTACAGTATTAGTATTATTGGTTTCATTGTCTTTTTTACAGTTCTCTTGCAATACATTTGGATCAGCACTATCTAATATTGTCCTTTGACCAGTAGTATCTTCATACGTCTCTTTACTTGCTTTGGTGTTAACTTCCGCTTTTGCTGTACTGATTTGTTGGGTAATATGTTCAGATTCGTTTTCTAATTCTTTAGTTTGTACTGCAGACTTTTCAACAGTTTTTGATTGCTCAACAGCTGTTTTAGAAGTTTGTCGACTGTATGAAACTGATTCCTGCAATTGTTCGATTTGTGATTTTTCTAAAGAAGTATTTTGGATTAACGAATCTGATGATTGTTGCTCTTCTAATTTTACTTCTGTTTTAGATACACTCTCTTTTTTAACAGTTTCAGTTTTATTCGATTCTTCAACAGATGTTTTTAGAAGAGATGTTGCAGATTTGATGTCTTGTTGGACTTCAACCTGGGACACTGTAATCTCAGAAGCCTGAATAACAGTCTGTTGACTAACTTGTGACTGGGAAGCTACTGATTCTACTTCACTGACTTGTGTTACGAAGGATTTAGGTTCTAAATCTGTTGTGACTTCACTCTCAGCACTGTAAGATTCTTGAACCTCACTAACATAAGATACCTCAGTTTTAGAGACTTTGCTTGCAACTTCACCCTCTACAGATGCCTTTCGTTTAGTTGTAGATAGTTGGGAAGACTCTTGTTCTACTAAAACTTCAGTAACTTCTTTAGTTTCTTCGACTCGAGATTTCTTTTCTTGTCTTTCTTCAATCTGGTTTTCTTCTGATAGTTCTCTTTTTCTTTTCTCTTCTAATTGTTCTGGAGACTCTTCACGTGGAGGTGATACTACTTGAAGATCATCTGCTGCGTGCTCAGCTAAAGCAACTGAAATAGAATAGTATTCATAATTAATGAAATTAATATTCAATTGCTGCCATGATAAAAGTACGATTAAAAAGGAGTTGCATTAAAACATTGGCTGTATTTAAAGCAATAGTAGCTTAATTACGAGTATCAATAAATTTACCTAGATCACTAGCGTACTGTCGGATTTCTCTTAGCCAAGCGGTCTTTACTGAGTCTTTGGTTGCTTTGAGAATGATAACCAGCGGAGGATCTTTCTTATGAAGCTCGAATTTTGTTGTTTCTGGGAGGTCCTTGAGTTCTGTATCTGGAAGCTGAAAAATATGTATGAAAATGTATGTCAAAACAATAATCAAAAAACATGTTCCATTTAAAATGTTCTTGATACAATTTATTTTCGGTATCAATTTAGCATGGATTTCTTATAACACTTAGTCAAAAAAAGAGAGATTAATGACTAAATTTATTATTATTTATGAAAATATGCAACATAAGTAAATATAAGTATAAAAAATATTGACCTTGATAATGTGTTTTAAAACGAAAACAGAGCGCCCATCACCGATGCTTTCAACGTTGCAAATCAAGATCCTGGCTTTGAAGAGAAAGAGGTATTTGTTCTCAGGTCGTTCACCGAGGTCGACAGTAAACCAGTCGTGGGTCAGCAATCGCCCGAGCTTGTAGATGTTACCGCGGTAACCTTCGATGCTATCGATGAAGAGGTTGTTGGTGGCACGGGTGGGGACGCCGAGGAAGAGTTCTAGGGCCTTTTGGAGGTCGGTGCAGTCGTCACCCAAACGTCTTGAGTATTTTACTAACTCCTGGAAAATAAATAAAGAAAAGATGATTATATTCGTTGATGAATCTAAATAAGGATGAAATGAAAATGAAAAGGATGTAAGGTCGTTTAATATAAATAATACTACATTTCAATAAGGTACAAACTTAAACAATGATGCCTATTTGATGATATTTTTTACGGATTGGCTGGTATGTTCTGTTAATTATAATTTCCTACATGACTTAAAAATGGAGTGCATGTTAAAATATTTTGAATCTGATATTTTAACTTTTGTTGTAAGTAAATAAATGAAATTTCATAAAAACATCTTGAGTTGGTCTACGACTGTTATAGCCCTGGTGAATGAAAAGGGGTCAATAACCGTAACTTTATTCGCAATTCAAGAATCATGAGCTATTATTTTGCGCTCATTGTTCGCAAATAGTACATTATGATCGTCACAGTTAACAATTCACAATACTTGTTCGCAGTTTCGAAGGTAATACGCAGTGAAGCTAAATTATTTCGGGAACGTTGTTCGGTAATGGTCGTAAACAACTTCGTTGATGAGCCGTTTTCTTCGGCTTGATGGAAATCTTACAATGCAATTCAAAAGCTTTATTGAAATCGTGTAGGTAGGCTAGTGTAAGGTGATACATAACTCTCATGCCTGATGATACTGAAACATCACTCAATATTCAAGAATATCTTATATAACTGTATTCTCTTTTACACAAGCACACATCGGCGGTTTTCAAATTTTGATTGGTGTATATGAGTAACGTTTCAGTATTTGGGCATTAAACACAAAGATAGAAGCTTACCTTTAAGAGGAGTTGATAGTCGTTGATCCTTTGGATGGGTAGTTTTAAATGTTCAGGAAGGCCTTTGTCGTCACCGAGTTTTTCAGCCAAAACCTGGAAAAACATGTCATGTTATAAAATTAATTAAGAAGGCAGTGAACTTACATACAAACTCACTTCAATGTTCGTATCGTATTGAAACTGAATATTAAATACATTTTTTTATTCATTACTTCAGTTTCACACAAACACTAAATCGCATGGCGGTACGTCTTTGTCGATAGGGTAGTAACTAGCCACAGTCGAAACCTCCGATTAGCCGAAACGATAAATAATTACAGTATAAGTGATACACTTTGAAATAAAATTGAATTAGATATTGTATAAGACGAATTCAATTAACTGGCCGGCACTCCCAAACAATTATTAATGGTTGTAATTTAAATGATAGCAAAAGGTATGTTCGACACAACTTGGCCAGTGTCCAGCTGATTACATTGACAACTATGACACTATTACCTGTCTTCCTGAATTCACCATTCAATATCTATGTTGATGATTGTAACGGTACAAAATAGACATGAAATAAAAGGCATAATAACTCGAAGGGGTGAAGCGAAGTTGGGTAGTTGAGCTAACGCATGCACTCAATAATATTATCAATAACGAGAGCTAAGGTTGACAAAGTCGCATTTACCCTAATATTTATTACGATTTAAAGACTAGTACCCCACTCGGTGACAATTACTTAATTGGCAATATCATTGTATATGAATAGGTCAAGCTATAGACTACATTTCGTTAGATAAAAAACTAACTAAAACTCTACACAACTCTAAATTGAATCTACAATTGACAAGTCCGTTTTATGAAATGTTACGTCTGGTCCACTCTCTTACATGGATGCGAAACTTGGGTTTTTAAGAAATAAGCAGTAAGCAGGCTGCAATCATTGTGGATTTAGAAGAAAATGCTCAAGATCTTTTGGAACAGCTTCACATTTAATATCAGGGTACTGGAATTAATGAAGAAAAAAAGATAACTTATATCTACCATCAAGCAGAGGAAACTAAGCTTCTTTGCAGAAGGGTGCTTTTAAGAGTAATCTTTGAAAAAAATATACTGGGCGAGAGAGCACCTGGCCGTCAAAGGAGGAAATGGCTAGACGACATAAGAGAGCAGACCGGACTCGATCATCCACAGTAAAAGCGAATTGTGAATAATAGGAAAGGCTTTTGCATATTCACAGCCAAATATTGTTCTGAAGATGGTGATGATTGTATCTCAGAATAATGAGAAAATGGTAAAAGGACCTTATCTTAAAAGATAGGACTGTAGTGATATATAATTCGAGCCGAGAGATGGTACTTTGCTGATAAGTAGTATATTAGTAGAAAGATATTCAGTATGTCGATTCTTGAACGAAATTTATCAAATGAACATCTCGTTTATCGTCGACTATCCCACCTTCAGTTCAACTGTCAGTCCAATATGGCAAAATGTCATGGAGAATACTGATTTCTGTTACATCCGCTTTGCAGCTGCTTTACATCGACTTTAAAACTGACATTTATTTCAAGAATCGACATACTGATCTCTCATCTTCAGTGTCATATATTACAAAATTGCCATGTAGGAGTAGAGATCATAATGTAGTTTTGTGTTAAAGCAATGTCGTGGGACTAAATTGAAAATCTCTTTTGTATAAGGAATTTGACTTAAGGCTGATAGTGATGATAGATGTGGAAATACCTCTTCAGAACAAAATGACAAATATGCAATGTTCAAATGAAGCTAGTAAAGCTGTAAAACTATTATAAATCTCATTCATAGGGCATGGACAACACAACATGGAATCTGTGGAGTTAGACCAACTATTTATAGAGCACCTTGACATATTACGTTATATTAGTTTTGGACCGTTGACTGCCGCCAAATATTCCGAGAAAAACATATTTCATCGGAAATCTCACTCATGGTAATTGAGTAAAAAATGATATATTAAAAAAGTTCTGCAACAGCTATAATACTTTTCGATCAAATCTCATTAGATCAGATCTTTCTTCAGATCTTGGACTCGTCGAGTCACTATGAACGTAGAAAACGTAGAAAATATTCACAAGATCTTGGAAAATAGATTTATAAGTAAAAATTATTGTGTTTTGAAGAGAATTTCAAATTAAATTAATAAATCAGAATTAAAAATAGAGATAACTTTGTAGAATTATATTTTTAAAAAGCAACATATATACAGTCGAATAGAGGAACTCCTTTTTTAAGTCGTTTAGCAAAAAATAATAACTTTTTGCATAAAAATTAGCAAAGAGTATTTATTAATTTTGACATTATCAGATTATAGTAGATTAAAATCGCATCTTATTTTCAATTTATGTATTTTTTAACTTTTATTCAAGAGATATTTAGGTCAATATTTTCCACAATAATAAATAAATCTTAGCAACAGATGTTCATATTTATTTGCCCACCCATTAACCGCAATTCATTATTTTTATGGATCGTAAACCGTGATCTGAATTTGATCAAAACACTTAAACAGTAAAGCTTTCGTTTGTTTTTCTTTCCGATTATTTTACAAAGCGTTGCTATTCAGGTACAGTTAGTCATCTGTAAATACCTAGAAGTGTAGGATTAGGTATTTGTTTGTCTAAAAACCGCTTTGTTAGAAACTGAGAAATAATGGGTTCGAGAAAATACTTGCTTTAGTCACACTAAGTCTTGCTTTCGTGATATTAATTTAAGATACTTTTATCAAATTATACTTACGTATTAAGATCATTATTTACATTTGGCCTTTAAAAATTATCTGCCTGTAGGAGTCATTCCAGGATGTTTTAATCTTAAAGATAACAAAATCGTGTCTGGCATGACATAACTAATGAAATTAAACTTAGCAGTGCAAAAGTATTTTCTTCTTTATAAAGTATCGAAGTTAACACTGCACTGAAAAAATATATGTTTGTTATTATTGCAGTTAGAAAAACTCTAACATATTGGGAAACTGCATCTAATATTAGCTCTTTCTATGTCTATAATTAAACATGAAAAATGGGTCAAGGTCATCACATAGACCTTTAATAGTCGATACACCATCGAACACGAATGCGACGAACATTTAGACAGCTATAGCGATCCTCCTCCCACGCTCCACGCCTCAAAATAAACCAGACGTGTTGCTTGAAACACTACACCCGTAGCGTGAATGTTGGGAAAAACAACGATTTCGCAACGGCCCGTCTAAATATATAATACAGTAACATAGAGTACTGTTAACTCGTACCTGGTAGGTGGGACAGTTGGCACAGGTAGTCGAGAACACAATCACAGACACACACTTCACTCGAGCGAGTGGTCGAAGGTCGGCAACGCTGGAGCTTGCGAGGTGTTCGCGGCCGCGGCTTCCGAGCGACTGTCCACTGCATGCCCAGCACGGGCCGCCGCTAAACATAGCACGATGTTTTTTGGAGGATAACGCTGAACGCCATTTCTCCGGTGACGTGATTCAGTTGTTATCATTCCCACGGTCACTCAACAAGGTCGCTAAACAAACCTTGGAGTTCGTATCCTTGCTTAGGTCGCAGCTGTTGGGGTTCCTAAATTAACTTTTGTTCTTTTACCATTTTTTTACGTACTCGTATGTAATTGAGGTAGAGAAGGAGTAATGAAAATTGACCATATTCTTGAGATAAAAATCAGAATAAGAACATTAAAATATCTAATCATAAGTGATCAAATCACAGAGGAGAAGAAAGACAGAACAATAAGAAAGAGAAACTATACCAGCAAAAACTAGTCATATCAGGGGTTAAAGTATGAAATTGCCGATTTGTACTGAAAAATAAAAATTAGTTTTTTTAAATTTAACATATTTATTTAATCAAAATAATTACCATTATTATCTATACATTGCTGCCATCTAATAGGAAGCTCATTAATGCCTTTGCGATAGAAATCTGGTGATCTAGATTCGACAAACTGTGTGAAAGCATTTTGCACTGCCTCCTAAGAAGAAAACTTTTTATCACGTAGAAAATTGTCCAAATCACGAAAAAAATGGTAGTCCGTTGGAGCAAGGTCTGGCGAATATGGAGAGTGACGAATGGTATCTAATTGCAGTTCCTGTAGAGTTAAAACGGTTTCTCGTGCTGTATGAGGTATCGTGTTATCATGTAGCAATAATGGTGAAGATCGATTCATTAGTCGGGGCTGTTTCACTGCTAGTTTCGCTATAATTGTTCGGAGTTCGACGCAGTAGACATCTGCCGTTATTGCTTGACCAGATCGGAGAAAGCTATAGTGAATATAACACCACGCTGAGACCACCAAACAGTTACCATTAGCTTTTTATTGGTAAGCTTTGCTTTAGGACACTGTTGCGGCGTTTGACCTGGGGTCAGCCATCGCACTTTCCGCTTACGATTATCGTAAAGAATCCATTTTTCATCACATGTCACAAATCGATCCAATATTCCTTCATTTCTGTATCAATTCAACAAGGCAACGCAAGTTTCAACACGCGTTTCTTTCTACAGATCAGTCAAATCATGAGGCACCCATTTTTCATATATTTTTATTTTATTGATTTGACGCAAATTAGTCAATATTGTTGGTAAAGTAACGTTAAACCATGCCGCTAATTCCTGGGTAGTTTGCCTCGGATCGGCTTCGACCATCTCTTTCAAATAATTGTTATTCACCTGTGTCGGTCTTCCACGTGGATACGTTCTTCAAATCGAAGTTTCCATCACGAAAGCGTTTAAACCAAAATCGCACAGTGAGGGGACTGCTAATCAGTCCCCTCTCCAAACGCAACATTAATATTGCGAGCTGTTTCTGCCGCGTTAGTTCCGCGTCGGAACTCGTATAAAAAAATCACACAAATTTTCGAAGTATCCATCTTTATTGTCTAAGCTGAATAAAAAAAACAACTGAAAGTTGATAATCAAATGTTGCACATTTTTTAAAAGAAGAACCATACAGGTACCGTATGAAAAAAGTTTCACTTTAAAACCTTAAACCATGAAGGTTCTATGTCAATTCGAAGCACCTATTACAATAAAACGGCAATTTCATTCTTTAACCCCTATTATTTCATTTAGTGCATATTAAACCATAATATTATTTAATTCATAATTTCAACCTTTACTAGGGATGATATCAGGGACCACATCGACTAGTGAATAAGCAGAAAAGTCTAAAATCAATTCAAGATAAAATAAATCATGCCATCCGAAATCAGAGTTATAACAATAGTCAAAAGATCAGACATTGTGCAAATACATTTATATGACTGATTTGAAGCAAGTATAAAAATTAAAATATTATGTGATATTACTTAAACAACGTGTAAATACATTATAAAATGTCACATCAAATAAAACACACTAAACATAAAGCCGTGAAATATTTTTATTTTTATAGCGGGACGAAATAGACAAGAATGATGAGTGGATAAACTCCATTTACGTTACTAGACGCAAAACAACACCTTCGGAAGACCAGACAGTACAGCAGTAGTGGCTAGTTTTTCTGCGAGTCATGCAACCGGATGTTTGACGATCTCCGTGGCGCAAAAGTATGCGTGGTGGATTTATAAGACAGAGGTCCTGTGTTCGATTCCCGGCGGGGCAGATTGAGATTTTTCTTAATTTGACTTGGTTTGGCTGGTGGGAGGCTTTCGCCGTGGCTAGTTACCACCCTACCGACAAAGACGTATCGCCAAGCGATTTAGCGTTCCCGTACGATATCTGTAGAAACCGAAAGGGTCCCACTCCTAAAAAGTTAGCCCGCCAGTTCCATCTTAGACAGTATCATCACTTAACATCAGGTGTGATAGCAGTCAAGGGCCAACTTGTAGTCGGTAAAAAAAAAAGTTTCGACTTTCCATTAACTGCACTCACTCCAGATATTACAGCGAAAGAGTTGCCTTTAGCGGACACCATCATGGATAGACTAGAAATTTCAAGACGTTTAGGGACATCACAATGTTGTTAGTCCTTACAATACAGTCTGTAATACTCCTACTCTCTTCGATAGAATTGAATTCAAGACTAAAATGTTGCACTGCATATATGCTTTTAATCCTAATAGCTACTGAAATTCCCAAATTCCCGATACCTCTTATTTTACCACCTTAAGACTAGAGTAAGTCACCATCTGGACATGTGAATATTAAAATAGACCTCATTATTTATTTTCATCATTCCAATGATTAATATATAATAAATTAGTCAAGCGCAGAAGGACGGATACATGGTGACATTCTACGAATTAGAGTTTGTAACAACGTCTCTTTCTTCGTGAATAAACTTAAAACCTAATAACCATTGAAAACACTCGTCACTGATAAAGCTATAATCATAAAAATTTAATGGAAACATTGTGAATGCATCGACTATTGAGAAAGAAACAAAAACAAGTGAAGTGTAACATGTCAGAAAATATGCCAAATAAGAAGTAAGAAAAATATTTCCAAAATTTTTTCTCAATATAACTAGAGCTCGACGCGACCTACCTGCTAACAAAGAAGTTGCAGAGAAGAAAAAGGCACTGAAGCGTTGTTTGTCCATTTTACTGAATAGATTTTGATGAAATATCACAATAATATAGTTAACATATTAGAATAGACCATAGGCCATATTTTATCCCGAAACGGGAACGAGAACTGCGCAGGTGAAGCCGTGGGCGTCTGCTATGTAATATCGTTAAGACAATACAATAGGGGGCGTCCATAAATTACGTGAGGTGTTTAAGGGGGGGAGGAGGTCGAGTCAAATCTCATCTAATCTTACGTTGGAGAGAGGGGGGGTCTCGGCAAATATCACGCAATTTTTTTCTGATTGAAACAAAAAAAATTTATAATATTTTGGTCTATTTAATCTTTGTAATTGTACATGCTTAAGATTACTAAAGAACACTTATAATTAAACTCTCAGCAATATTGATTACTAGTCTTAACTAGTCGTAAATAAAAGGGCGATGCAAATTTGTTTTTTTCTTTTTACAATAACAATCCAACGCGTTTACGTAAGAAACTCACATTTTGAAAAATCTCACGTGAGATTCGGGGATGGGGGAGGGGGTTGAATAAAATCTCACGACATCTCACCAGGGGGGGAGGGAGGTGCAGAAAATTAAAAAAAACACCTCACGTAATTTATGGACGCCCCCATACTAAGTAGGTATAAAGATTAAAAGGAGATTAGATCATCAATCAGAGAAATTATTATTAGGATTGACTAAGGTGGACCGGACACGTCGCTTGCGTAGGATTCCGTATTATTTTTGTAATATTCGAAAAACCGGAGAGACATTCATTGAGAGTGACGTTCAAGAATATTCTTGAGATGTTTAAAATATTTCAGGATATTTAAAGTTTGTTTTAAATGTAGATTGTGAGTATCAAACGAGTGGGAAGACAAACTATATATGTGATATTACACTGCCTATTAGGAGCATTGTTTTAAGTCTTCTTCGTCGTCGTCACAGTCTTGACAGAGGTAGTACACGAGTACGAGGTAGTATCGAGTAATTTCATGTTTTTTTTCAAACGAGGATTTTTGACTGACATTTTTGATTGACAGTTCCAGCACCTTTGAGGTCCCGTATAGCAATAGTAAAGTAGCTATTACTTTCCATCCCTATTGTTTTTTCTTATTGATTATTTGCCGTATGGTCTATGCGGGACCTCAAAAGTGCTGGAATTGCAATTCACACATGAAAACGCAGTGTTGGCCACCATCCACTAAGTCCGAGCCGGTGTTAGAGACATTACTGACTAACTTAAAGTTTAAAATTCCAAAATAGCCCAGTGCAGATAGCCTCAAACATAATAAAAAGTAAAAGAAAATCACAGTAGGATGAAACCCATTTCAAAAGGAAGAGAATGCCATAAAAATTAATGGAAAAATAAATTACGGGCGATCTGAGGTCGGGAAGGGGTAGAGGGTGAGGGTTTAGGGGTAAAAAACGGATTTTCTCGATTTCTGGCAAAACTAAAAGTCGTATGGGAAAGAATTATATGGCAAAGTTGTAGGTAATAAAAAGATCTAAAACTTTTGTTCTTACACTTTTTTCACATAACCTCAAAATTTATGTGAAAAATTCAAAAAACCAAGTTTTAGGTTTTTTATTTTTATCTTTTACAAAAAAAAATTTTTTTTAACGAAATTTTGTGAAAACTTACCTTTTTATGTCCCAAATACGCTGTAATTTATTTGATTAAAATATTTATTTTTTCACCTTATTTTGAATTAATATCGAAAAAACACCCTAATTTTCAATCGAAAATTCACCCGTCAAAATATCAGCTTTTTTCAAAAAGTTGGTATGGTTTCTGTTTGTTGAAATCTCTACTTTCCGAAGGTGAAAAAATATATATATGTTACTATAGTAAACCTTCTCAGAAAAGGCAAAACCTAGGCTAACGGTTTTTACAGCTGCAATGAAAATGCAGGCGTAGATGCCTATTTATTACTATTTTAAGATAATGTAGGTCGCTCAGGTATATACCTGAGTGACCTACGAAACATTTTAGCCCACTAAAAGGTCACATTACAATGTCAACATAGAAAAGTGGAGACGGGGCTAGGCGGATCTGAGCTTTGTTGGGTCTACATACTTTTTTTTTAACACTGAGAAATGTGTTTATGCAAAGATATAGGGCAGCTAACTTCTCAGAGGGTGTGTAGGACTCATCGGCTGAGAACCAACCGGAATACCCGCTAAAACCAAGCGATGTTCCTTCCAATCGTCTGGTGATTGGGTGCCGGGAGCATCGCAAATCTTCCGTAACCTAATTAGCAGAGTCCACCGAGCCAGACCCTCAACTGGGCCTTACTACATACCTGCTATTACGTAGCAGCAGTAAAAACCGTTAGCCTAGTTTTTGCCTTTTCTGAGAAGGTTTACTATGTTAACATATATATATTATTTCCCCATCGGAAAGTAGAGATTTTAACGAACAGAAAGCACAATTATTTTTTGAAAAAAAAAAATATTTTGACGGACAATTTTTCGGTTGAAAATTAGGTTATTTTTTCGATATTCATTCAAAATAAGGTGTAAAAATAAATATTTCAAATCAAATAAATTATAGCGTGTTTGGGACATAAGAAGGCAAGGTTTCACCAAATTTTATGAAAATAAAACTTTATTTGTAAAAGATAAAAATATAAAACCAAAAACTTGCTTTTTGTAGTTTTCACACAAATTTTGAGATTATGTGAAAAAAGTGTAGAAACAAAAGTTTTAGATCTTTTTATTATCTACAACTTTGCCATTCAAGTCTTTTCCATAGGACTTTTAGTTTTGCCGGAAATCGAGAAAATCCGTGTTTTACCCCTAAACCCTCAACCCCTACCCCTTCCCGACCTCAAATCGCCCGTAATTTATTTTTCCTTTCATTTTTATGGCATTCTCTTCCTTTTGAAATGGGTTTCATCCTACTATGATTTTTTTTGGTTTTAAAAATTATCGACCCTGGACTAAAAAGGCATGTAACACTTCTACTTATTTTGAAGACACGCAGCGCTTCTAGCGCAGCTGGGATTTTACCGAAATTCGTTTGACCATACTTAAAAGGAGCGTCAGCTTATTTTAAAATTGTTCGAAGGAGGCTGACAAGAGGTTTTTGACTTTAGTATAAAATAAAAAACATCATATTACTTTATTTAAAAGGCGACAGTATTTAAATTTTGAACACGTTGTTTATATTTACAGCGGTTTTGCTATTAAAAATATTGTTCTCATGGATTATCGTGCGGGTAATAAAAGCCCGATTTTTATTTTGTTTGTGTTTGTAAAAATTTAATATTTTATCAAATTATCAACGTAGATTTAACTGACGTAGAGCCTCGTTGGTCTAGTGGTTTGCCTATGTGGCTTCGCTCACGAGGTTCGAATCCCGGTTTCGGAATCATTCTGACTGTTTCATTCTTCTATAAAATTTTTCAGTTCATTCAAAGCTAGGAGACGGGAAGTTGGTGGTGTTACACCCCCGTGCCTCAGAGAGCCGTCAGTCTCACCCTCATCGACATCTGATGGTTATCGTTAATAAATGAAACATTATCACCCTAAGCCCGCCAACTCGCTATGGAACAGCGTTGTGCATCTACGCTTTTATAAGCAGACTTTTAGTGGGCCGTTAATAATAAAACGAAATGAAAACAACAACATATTTTAAATTGACAATTAATGATTCTGTTTAAGAATGATCTATTGGCAATTTAAAGTATTATTTATGGTAAGGGGTAATTAGGTTTCGTAAAAACTAATTGCGTTGTACAGTTTTTGCATAACTTTCTTTGGCACAACTCCACGTTTTTATTAAAAAAGAAACAAAAACAGCTGTCTGTCAGGATCATTATATACAAAAAAAAACATGTTCTGTAATATGTATGTTTTGTATTAATTACAAGTAAGCACTACTACCAGTAACAACTGGACCAATGTATGCAGTCCAAGCGCCGCCAGCGCTACAACACTGCTACGTCACTCCAATCTAAACTCCATCATTATTAAGTCGATTCTTGAAAAAAAAAATACATCGTACGAACATCTCGCTTACATCTAGTCGATCATCACACCTTCCCTCCACCAGTTCGACTGTCAGTCCAATGGCAAAATGTCTTTGGAGAATATCGATTTCTGATACAAACGTTGTACATTGGCTTCAAAGTTGACTTTTTTAAGCACATATAAACTACGTAACGACCTCTAAGACGTACGAAGCATAGTTGCGTAGTTTGTGCGAAGACTCGGCAGTACCCGATTTGTGAAATGAACCCACGACCTTTTAATACGTAACCAGTGAACTAACGCGGCAGTTTAACAGTTACGTACGTCGTTACGATGTTTATGTGCGCGCGCTGTAGCTACGTAGCTCTGTAGCGCGGGCTGCGCGGGCGCCGAGAGCGGGCACCTACGTCGCGGCGCCCGCCAGATACTAGAATAGTTCGCGTTCCTAAAACTAATCACCAGATGTACAGGTTTATGTGGGACTGTCCCGAAATCTGGTCTACTGTTTGATATACAATAGGCTTATGGTCATAATTACCGAGCGGCCTATACTATTACCCAGTGCCATGACCACGTTTCGTAACTAGGGTATTCATTACAGGTACTAACTACACGAAATAGAAAATTCTTCACCATTAATGTTTCGTAATGTGTCCTCAGGATAGGCAGTGCATTTATGCATTTATGAAGTGCACGCCACCTAGACTGGGTCGTCAAGCAATGGGCCACATAAAAAGGGTCAGAGTCATTGAGTAGGACATAATTAAAGTGAATGAAGGATAATATCTGCATGTAAAAATGAGGAGATCCGCACAAAAATCTAAGTTGCCTACTGACAGAACAACGAGCTCCATGGCGTAGCAGTATTTGAGGTTAATTTATAGGACGGGTTCTTCGGGTCTTAATTTCCGGCTGGGCCGATTGAGATTTTTTTAATTCTAGGTTTAGCTGTTGGAAGGATTCGGTCAAGGCTGGTAGTACCACCCTACTCGAAAAGACGCTAAGCAATTCAGCGTCCTGGTGAAACCGAAGGAGGCATAGATTTCATCCTATTCTTGAAAGCATCACCATTCAAGTAATGAATAGACTGCAATGACCAGGTGCGATTGCAGGTAACTTGTAGTGATTATAAAAAAGCAAGTAAAGTTACGGTCGCACGTTTTAAACTCTATAAATATATTATATGGCCCGAAAAACTAAAGTAAGACGTGGTCACCGTTCCCCGTGTTTGATACCGCTGTCGATCTCTCATTGCGCGGGCATTCGCCTCGCCCTGCCCCGCTGTAAACAGATGCGAAACATTCGCGGAATCTGTGATTGACTCGACCCCAATTTTTCTTTAACAGAATTCTTGAAAAAGTAAATTATATTTGTTGTTTGGTAACTCGTAAATAAAATCATAGATTGAATTTTGGACAAATTGATGGTTTATTTTATTATAAAACCAATGTAAATAGTTCTAGTTAATTATTTGATTCTCGTTTGTTCATCATTCATCTCTCTTATCTCTTAAATGTATGTACTGCATGCATTCATTTAATAGATAAGAAATAATAAACAAACATAAATACCTCATTGTGGGTTTAACATATGCGCAGACAAAGATAGTTTAGACGGTTTTGTGTTCTGTGTTCCAGGCTCTTTGAAATATTAAGTGTTACTTTGTAGCACCGCGCAGTAAAGCTAACTCTATGGCAGTGCTGTCTGTATGTCGATTCTTCAAAAAAACGTAAGTAATCAGTATTGAGGCCAATATGTACAACGGTTGCAAAACGGATGTATAGATCGTTCAATCCAACAAGGCGCGTCCTTTTTTGTTTTTCAAACGCTTACAGTGCAAGTGTAATAAAAACTGCAAGAATGTGAGTTCTATTACTTCGTGACGAGTAGCAATGTGTGCACACTCATGTCATCAAGTTACGTCATGAAGAATGTCAAATTAAACTTCCAGTATGCTCTACTTCATTTTAACCTATTTTTTTAATAAATATGTCCATTTGTATATATTAACCAAATCTTTTATTTAACCTATTTTTTAATTAAAAAATTTAGCAAAAAAATTGAACCGACGCACTAAACAGTAAAAATAGTTCATATCTATGAAGTTTAAGGAACATTAACGTAGTAAAGCAGTTTGTGGGTTCAAACTTCTAGGTTAAAGTAGAAACATTGGCTGGCATCGACTTTCCTTCCGTTCTATCTATCTTCTATCTGTGATCATTTGATTTTTGACGATGAGATTGTGATTTTTGTGATTCACAATCACAGATAGGTACTTAGTACATATATAATTATATCTATTTATCTTTTTTATTTAAACAGTTTAATATCCTGTCTCGTCTACCATATCCCTAGTGTTTTTGTAAAGCGTGAACCTATGATACCTATTATTATTTTTATTCATTACAAGTTAGTCCTGAGATCAGCGGCACAAGGAACCAATAGCAAAGTGGACCCAGACAATCTAATTGAGCGTATGCTCTCCAGGGAAGTCGAGTGGAACACATACAGCAAGATGCTCCGGAAAATAATGATGAGGAAAGAGGAAAGGGAAAAGGAAGAGAAAAAAAATAATAACTTAAAGGCAGTAAATACGACGCGGTACCGTGCTGACTCGGCAGTCAAGAGATTCGTCTCGAGAAAAAAAAAGTAAGTAAGTCCTTGTCTACAACCACACTTGATGGTAAGTTATTATGTAAAATAAGATGGCAGCGGCCTTACTTGTTAGGAGTAGCATAAAATCTACATCCCTTCTCATTAGTTTCTACACGATACCGTACCGGAACGCTAAATCGCTTGGCGGTACGTCTTTGTAAGTAGGATGGTACCTAGCCATGATCAAAGCCTCCCAGCAGCCAGACTTGGAACAATGTAGAAAATCTTTATCGGCAGTAACAAACCAATTCAAAATAAATTAAAATTAAAAACCTTTGTAGAAAAACGAAAATCGAGTAGGTCAACCTGAAGGAATAGGCAACGGAGCGATATTCGGGCTAAGTCACATTTAAATATGTACTTTATCAAATGATACATTTTTCTTGACATTATAAATACAATATTGGTAAAAAAATTTAAGTAGAGCATCATTCCGTTCGAACATGACACGCAGCGACACAATCTGCAACAGCCATGCACACCGAGCCGTGGTTGATTCCAGACTGATGTTCGAACTGTACTCCTCGCACCCTTCAGTTTCCCCTCACGACAAATAGTGGGGCGCGCCTTGGTGAATTGAATTTACGATAACAGAAATCGGTATTCTCCAATGACATTTTGCCATGAACTGACAGTCGAATCCGTTTTGCAACCGTTATAAATCGACTTCAAAACTCACGTTTTTTTTTTAAAATCGACATACTGACCGCTTACTATCTGCACGTTATAACTGTTTCCCTTCTAACATGTAAACATCTATGTAAAATTAATCAAAGCTAACAGCTTGTAAAGCAATTAAGCGCCATCTGTCGCACACCCATGTTACTACGACGTGCTGAAATAATCTCGCACTGGCGTCTCGTTGAAACTTTCAGTCCTTAGCTTTCCACCATTTCAGTAGTTAGTGTAACTGTATGAAGATAGATGGCGCTGTCTTAAAAAATATAGAAAATTGTCATCAAACATTTGGCTAAATTTAAATTTTATGCAGTTAAAATTGGTTTTCTCGAGTAAGTACCTACCGTCAACAATTTAACTAATTAGCCTCTTCGTTCGGCCTATCGTAGAGCCACTCTCCTTAAAACACATTTTGAAAACTTTGTAGTGAGCTGTCCGTCCATTATAAAAACCATTGTTTTAAAACAATGGCCCCTGAACTGAATTCCTCCATCTAATATTGAGTCAAAATATTTTGGAATCACTTGGAGTGGCCGCTTCGATCCTTTAATTTGTACTGCGTGGAGAACAACTTCGTAATCTGACCTTAAAGTACTTGGAGACGACGGGGTCTTGCTTGAGCAGCTGCTGCGCACGGGGCTCGTCGCGGCAGTACGCCACGTGCTTGTCGAACTCGCGCTCCATGCGCAGCAGAGCACGGCCGAGCATGCGCGGCTCCTCCGCGTAGTATCTGATGCCCTCCAACAGCGCTCTGTATCAAAACACAATTATTGTTTACAAGCTCTTTTTTTAGAGAGATAGCCTGGTCTGAACAACTATCAACTTTTATAATATAACAAAAATCTGTAGAACCAGGATGTGCGACGCGAGAACAACTTTAGCTTAAATATCATTCATTCATTCGTAGGTACCTACTATCGTGATTCTTGAGACAGCGATATTTAAGAATTTAGTAATGTGATTACTAGGATTGAGACGTTCTTTTTCATTTTGATCCCAACGAGAGTGCCAGCAATATAAATAAATATAATATAGTAAATATTGCTGTATCAAGTATCACGATAGTATATACGAAAGAGTGAACTATAAGAAGGCAAATGTAGACAAAGTTCTCGCGTCGCACATCCTAGCTCTACAGACCTCTGTTATATATAAAAGTTGAAATCTTGTCATGCTATGGAATTCACACTAGGGTGGCTTTGAGAGGACCGAGTTTTTAAAGGTTAGGACACATAATCTTCTGAGTAAAGGGTGATTTTTTGACAAAAATAAAAATAAAATTCCTTTTATTACATTACATACATAACTCGTCTCAGGATTCGAGCTCAATGCCTGAAGCAATGATCCGAAGCAAAGCTCAAATCGACCAAAGTCATGTGGCTTTAAATCATGATGTCATTAAATTCATTGCAGGTTTAATTATTAAGCCATCAAGACATCAGTGATAATAGCTTTACTGTTGTTCAAAAATGTATTATACTAGCAGTCGCCCGCGGTTTCATTCGCGTTCCTGTTTCCGTGGCCATATCTGGATACAAATTATGTCATGTTCCTCCTCATGAGTCTGGCTACCATATACAAAAAGAATTTTTACAATCCCACTCGCAATTTCAGAGATTAGTTGGAACAAACAGACAGACAAACAAAACTTTAAAAAATGTTATTTTGGTATAAGTACCGTATTGTATATTCATATGCATGTAGTAAAAACGGTTATTTTAATATTACAAACAGACTCTACAATTTTATTTATATGTATAGGTATATATTATTTTATAAGATATGTAGGTGTGTTACAGTTAAATAAAATTAGTTAAAATAAGTAGATAGAGTCACTATAGTCGAGGGAGTAAGTTAAGTAAGCAGGTAGAGTTGACTCACGTGTTATGGAACTCGCAGATCTGCTTGAAGTTGGAGAACAGCAGCTCCCGGTTGTCGAACACGGGCTTAGGCGTGGTCGCCTTGTCCATGGGCCGCATGTACTGCGACACCACCTGCTGGATGTCGCGCCCGAACTCCTCCTCCGTCTCGATCAGCTCGCGCACCACTGCTCTGCAGCACAGCATCATCATCATTATTGTCAGGAGAGTGGTGGTATGGGGCTTGGACCAAAAATGCTAATCTAATGCTGGCTGGCGGGTTTATGGTGATCATGAATTTATTTTTATGGCTATTAATATTAGAAGTTATTATTGACTAGAGGACACCCGCGGTTTCGCCCGCATAGTTCTCGTTTCTGTGAGAGTTACGGGATAAAACACAGCTTATGTGCTAATTCAGGATGTCAGCT
The DNA here is from genome assembly GCA_034621355.1 of Mycalesis mineus. NCBI lineage: Eukaryota > Metazoa > Arthropoda > Insecta > Lepidoptera > Nymphalidae > Mycalesis > Mycalesis mineus. The sequence goes on from CM067881.1 coordinate 1,201,687, forward strand.
AATACCGTACCAAATTTTATTAAAATCGCTTCAGCCGTTTAGTCGTAAAGAAGCAACAAACAAGGCTCTACAAGAATGCGAGGTACCATCGGAAACTATAGATCTCATAAAAGACATTTACTCCAAAAGCAAAAGTTGTGTAAAGTTAGAGAGACAGGGCCGTGAAATAAACATTTGTAGAGGCACTAGACAGGGTGACCCCTTATCACCTAGAATTTTTATAACTGTGCTCCAAAGTATTATGAAAACTTTGAAATGGGAAAAGAAAGGAATATACATAAATGGGAAACTCCTCAGTAACCTTCGATTCGCGGATGACATTATACTTTTCTCTGAATCAGCATCTCAGTTACAGAAAATGATTACTGAACTTAATGATGTAAGCAATACGGTCGGATTAGAACTAAATGCTCTGAAAACTAAAGTCATGACAAATCATAACATTATACCAATAAGAGTTAACAACAATGAGTTAGAATACGTTCAAAGTTATGTTTACCTAGGACAACAAGTATCTTTCTCTAAAACACGGCTTGAAGATGAGGTTAAAAGAAGAGTTAACATAACTTGGAATAAATTCTGGAGCAATAAAGAAGTTCTCAAATCAGACCTCCCCGTAAAACTAAAGAGGAAAGTAATGGACTCATGTTTGCTGCCCTGTCTCACATACGGCAGTCAAACATGGGTATACAATACTAAGATAAAAAACATAATACAAGTCTGCCAGAGAGCAATGGAGAGGAGTGTACTAAAGATTCGAAGAATAAACAGAATTAGAAATGAAGACATAAGAAAAAGAACAGGAATCATAGACGCTTTGGAACATTCTCAAAGATTGAAATGGAAGTGGGCGGGCTATATTGCACGTATGGATAAAGAAAAATGGTCACATAGAGTAACTACCTGGCAAGGACCGCCTAACAAAAGAAGAAAAGGTAGACCTAGAGAAAATTGGGTAGATGATATTGTACGAAGAGCGGGAACAAACTGGATCACCAAAGCGAATGACAGACCATTGTGGGGAAAAATGGAGGAGGCCTTCACTCATAAAGGGGTCCATAATAATTTATGATAAAAAAAAAAAAAAAACACTTGTAAAAATGGAAATAAACGAGGCTATAATAATAATAATAATAATGATTGTAGCCATCAGTAATTGACGTTCACTTAGATTCAGTTAGCTAGTAATTACGAATACAACATATTTACATTTATATAACATTTAAGTATCTTGCCCCAGTTTTCTTCATAACCGAAGCCAAAATATTGCAGACAGGACATAATTATAATAACTCATCACAAACTCGGCCGTTTTGAGCGATAAATCAATTTCGTGCCCAATCATTCACCTCCCGTCTCATTAGCAACGCCGACCGTTACCAGAACAGCTCATTTATGAAGGAGCACTGGATCATTACAAGGCTTTAAAGCCTATTTCAATTCTGAGAATCATTATCAAATTTCAATCTACCTAAAAGGAAAATCTTGATAATGAGACTGCTTGTACACTTTTTTTTATTCATTACAAGTTAGCCCGTGACTGCAATCGCACCTGATGTTAAGTGATTATGCAATCTAAGATGGAAGCGAGCTAATTTGTTAGGAGTAAGATGAAATCCACACTCCTTTCGGTTTCTACACGATGTTGTACCGGAACGCTAAATCGCTTGGCAATAGGGTGGTGACCAGCCATGGCCGAAGGCTCGCAGCTATTTTGCTACACAAGCTTTGTAACATTTAATATCTTTAAATAGGAAAAGAGGAAATATGTTTCTTAACCCAACTACCGAGTTTCTTGCTGGCTCTTTTCGGCAGAATCTGCCGTCCAACCCGATTATTGAGTCACAAAGCACTGACATATTTAGCATTTTAAAAATGCAATAAATTAATTTGGAACAATGGTTAAACTGAACCGAGGAGAGTGCTCTTTTGACGTCCCTTTACATGACAATTTACATATACACAAAAGTTATATTGCTGTTAAATTATAATTATGTACATTTAAAAATACAGAAGTCGCGCAAAAGATTCGCTGTATATTATTACCTACTAGATGGAACGACGACATCAAACGTTCGCAGGGAGCCGCGTATTCCCCATAAAAAGAAATTTCTTTCAGCACGATGTCAAATTATTAATACTAAGTCTAAATATAATTTCATCCCAACATTTCATCCACATGCCAAACCGTTGAGCTGTGGACCAAATTTAGAAGAGCATTTGACACGTGAACAGTTATTAGCACTTCGAGTCTTTGGCTTGTCTGAAAGCAATATAATTTATCGTCCGTGTTTATGAATCACATTTCCCAGGTATGCATAAAGATGAACGCATATATCACAGCTTGGCGCTACAGATAACATATTTATGAATTGCGGTGTACGTTTTGAAAGTTTTTTTATCGACTACAAGTTGGCCCTTGACTGCAATCACATCTGATGGTTAGTGATGATACAATCTAAGATGGAAGTGGGCTAACTTGTTAGGGGTAGGATTCCCCCCTTCAGATCCCTTCGGTTTCTACACGACATCGTACCGGAACGTTACATCTTTGTCGGTAGGGTGGTAACTAGCCAACCAGACAACTAAAATCATAAACTCTTTGGCTACGCCTTAGTCAGGTAAAAGGCGTTGTGAATCACTTTTGCGAGTACATAAGCGCGACCATCTTTACTCGGGTTATTTTCCAATAACTGCGGAAATATTAATCAAGTTTAATTTAGTTTGACACTTTTGAAAACATATCAGCCGTGGGTAGCTGGCAACATTTTGTCGTAGCGATTTGACACTGAGGCGGTGAACTTGACTAATTGGCAAGAGTTGGATGTTGAGAAACGGATGTTCATGACATTCATGATAGGTTTCAATTATCAGACTATTGTAGTACTTATTTCATTCCATCAAAGCTTTTTAGTTTCATAAATATAATTTCATAGTTAAGTTAACTAATATTATCAGTACAGTTTAATTTTGTTTTTCTTTTTACCAAAATTGTTCTGCAACATTATGTATCTATTTTTTAAGGACAAAATGATTTATTTTTTACCATTAAATAGAATATGTCATAAAAATTATACATAGACATATTTAAACATATTTCAATCCAAAAGTCGGGAAGTTGATGGTGTTACTCCGCTGTGCCACGGAGTGACGGGGAGCACGTTAAGCCGTTTGTCCCACTCACTGTCATCAAAAATTAATAGTGATCTATAAATTAAGCTTAAGCCCGCTAACCCGCATTGTAGCAGTGTGGTGGGCCTACGCTCCATAACCCCTCTCCGCGGGGTGGTAGCACTGCCCTGCTCTTTTCTGCTCGATATTATTCTCTCTACAACTATGTGAGAATGCTCTCATGTATTTTGAGAGGGCTCTGTTTTCAAAGCCGTTTTTTGACCAGCTCCGGTATCAGGACAACTACCGCTATAACAAAAACTGTGTCTGTAGACGTTTTGTTGTTATAATTATAATCTTCCCTCATGTGATTGTCAATGACCCAATGTGTTATATTAATATTTTGTTTTAATTTTAAACAATCCCTGGAATTCGTGTGACGGATCAAAGCAACTGCATCGGATCACTGAGTTGCTTTCATCACTTGCTTTGTGATCATTGCATGTCCGTGCAACATTTCGTCGCCAAGAATCGCTTTGACCCAATATGTTGGTACGTAAATTGAAAACATGTTTGCTCTTTAACATTTCCTGTTCGCGTTTTTTGCCATCTTTATATAGAATTATTTTTACATGCTGACTTATATCCATAATTTTGTTTATATTCAAAACTTAAGTAGGTATTACAACGTAAATTTTAGACCTGTTTAAAATTGCAATTTTTACAAAAAAGTCAATATTCCTAGAGATCTTGCTTTCATTAAATGCACTAAGAACGATCTTAATCATACAATTATTATAAAATCTAAAGTTTGTAAGTGTGTGAGGGTGTATGTTTGATATTCTTTCACTAAAACTACTGAATGGATATTTATGAAACCTCACAATAATATAGCTAACATATACAGAATAACAGATAGGCCACATTATCCCAAAATTCTTCCGCGATTTCACACGAAAACTACACGGGTGAAACCGCGGGGATCCTCTAGCAAGACATAAATAAAAGAAGATGCACTTTTAAAACAAGAGATTAAACACCAACACTATAAATCATGACATAAAATTCATTTTGAAATAGGGTACATGTAGCACGGTATATCACCAAACGTACTTACTTCTTCTCTTAATTAACGACTTCAAACTGTACCAAATCAAAATGTTGTTAAGGTTAATTCACATTGTTCCAATGGAGGATGGAAGCCAGGTTGCAGTGATAAGTACTATTATTCTATTTCTATAAATTGTGCTGAATACACTAATATCAATATGACCAAGCGAAAAGTAATACATGAAGCTTGTATTGTTAGACCTCGTAGCTTTGACAACAATTTTCTTAAGTTTTAAATGTATTTGATTTTAAAATAGGTATGAACTAAATTAAAGAAAGCTAGTAAAGCCCTAGGTATTGTTACGACCTAGGAGTCGGGAATTGGAAGAACAACCACACAACAGGGAGAACTAGACGTTTATTAACCAATAAATAGTGATTTGATGCAGCACGCTGCGACGCCGTAGTTTCATGCTTCTAATCCTGAAGGAACCCATCACGGCGGCGACATCTGCCTCGGCACCTCACGGCCACACACCCCAACCACACTGGGGGACCACTATAGATCCTTCGTCCTTACACGCACACTCTCAGGGAATATCTCCCTACATTCCTTCAACCGTCTTGACTCAACGACAGCTCGCTTTGAACTCATTGAAACTAGTCTGTTCTGCACACGAAATAAATTTGAATTGTTCCATTCTTTTAACTTATTCCTTTTTTAACTTTCGTTTACTTTTAATTTAAATGAGGTTTCCAAATATAAACTCTTACTTCGTAATTCCTCCGAGGGGTCATCCGTAACAGTATTATATATATTTGAGTCGTAGTAAAGAGGCCGTTAGAATAAACTGATAATCATAATGACTTTTTTTTTCCTTCAAGAGGGGAAATCCTCATGGACACCCTTAAGGGTAGAGCCGGACTCATACCGGCTAAAACCCCTACTGCCAGCTTGCTAGCCGTGTACCCGCCTTACAGCCTATATCACGGTAGCACTTTGTCTTTTCCTCTTATCGCGCTTCTTTTCTCTTTTTTTCTTCCGTCTCCTTTTCCTTTATTATTCCTTCAAGGAATGTAGCAATCATGTTCCACCTTTTTTCAGACTGTAGCATATTAGGTACTAGATTTCCAACAGATATCTCCCCAACCTTTGCACAGAGTTGTCGCCTAAATAATCATAATGACTGAACTGGGCTGAACTGCACGGCTTCTGCATTTGGAACAATGTGAACTAGCCTTAACAGCGGGTAGATGGACCAAATATGGTCCATATAAATTATACAGCCGACGACAAATTCGCGGAAGCAATTCATCCATCGTTTGTCATGTCGACACTCGCGCGTAAATTGCAATTTTATTTACCAACGCCTTCACGTATGTCGGCAGTGTCTCCAACCTTTTATATAACTTTTAAGATGTCATTCGCTTTATAATTGTTTCGCTTGAAGTGCACTCGGGGCATTGGACTTAATGCAGTTGGATATTGATTTCTTTATTGACGCGACGTAACAAAAAGGCGAGGTCAGCTTTTCTAAATAGTTACAATTGACGAAATGAGCAGATAATTCTCGTAACGTAAATAAAAAAATCGTCAATACTGAAACTTCATTTTAAAGAGTAATTAATAGGAATACGTCCTATACCCTCTGCCAATCAAACTGTATCTACGAGTAGAGGCGTATGTATATTTAATAGTAACTGGCAGTCCTAAAACACAGAGATTCTTCTTGCAACAAGTAAGCTAACGGCGGAAATGAACATCATAGTTTTTTGCTCTGCTCAAAACATCTACTCATAAGTACCTAAAAGTAACCATCTGCAGTTAGTGCAGGTATAGCACACTCACTGTCTCCTGGCAGCTAGCGCCGTCTGGTCTCTCTCCGGCAGCTTCTCTCTCAATACGTGGGCGGGCACAAAGCCCTGCCGCGTGAACAGCTCGCCCTCCTGCACGTCCTCCACCACGCGCACCAGCCATCTGCAGCAAGGAAAACATAGGGGTTAAGTTGATGATAGAGACCATGGATTTTTGGCAACGCCCATCGGCCATCTGCAATAAAGGTAAAATAGAGGTTAGCTTGATGATACTACAGTTTCTTGGAAACGTTCACCTAAGACAAACTCAAAATATCTTTATTCAATGAAATCTTTATGATTATTTTGAATCGTCAATTTTTAAATTATGAAAAGTAGTGGTGATAATTAAAGACGGAAACTTAAAATTACAGCTACGAAGGTTCCAAACGCGTCCTGAGTGCTTAGTGTGAGATTTCACCAACACAAATCGAAAACTTCACTTCGCGTAAAGGCGAATTATATGGAATTGAAGCCCCTGGCAGTATCGAGAGAAAACTTAAATGGGTGAGTGTCAGTGTCATATAAAATTTGCGTTTACGTTCTCGATATCGACGCGGTAAAATCTTACACTAGTCACACTGGTCGAGAAGAGTCCACAACAAACTCAGCCAGGTTATTATTATTTTTTTAGTATCACCATCTTACATTATTATTTAAAAACAATAGAACCAACCGGCTCGTTACAGCAATTCACTCAAACGCCTTTTTAACCGACGAAAAAAAACGGAGGAGGTTCTCAATTCAACACGTATATTTTTTTTAGGTATGACACGAAAAAATAACTGTGTTATTTAATTGCTTTAATTTACTTAAATATATCTATGAAGTTGGTGCCAGCAAGTTTAAGGAACATTTATTTGACGTAGTAAAGCAGTTTGTGGGTTCTAGGTAATGTTCTTAAAATAGAAACCTTGGCTGGTACCGACTCCTAGATATGCTTAAGTAAATTAAAGCAACTAAATGACACAGTTATTTTTTACTTTTTAGTGCGTTTTGAGTCAGTTCTATGTTTCGTTAAAATTTTTTATATCTCCTCCTCCTCCGTTTTTTTTCGGTTAAAAAAGGAAGTTTGTGTTTAAGTATCTATATTTCTTAGGTTATCCTTCACGCCACTGCTGAACCGATTCTGACGAAGACTGAACAGGCTAAGGATTATACTTAGGAGTAACAGGATATTGATTATTATATTCACATTGGCAAAATAATTGACGTAGAAAACAGGTTTTGCTTTTTTTAATTTTTCCCTTCTGGCTATACTTTGAAAGCTGAGTTCAGAAACCATGATATAGTTGGTCTTATGTATTACAGAATGAATGCATAGTAAGTAGCACACGACGGCATAAGTGTAGTAGTAGTTGACATCCATTTAATATATTGCATTGTCACCGAAGTACCTAATGCCATAAATTTAACTGCAAACAGCCTAGTTCATCTATCTTATTAGTAGCCTGAATCTCGGCTCGTCGGGTTTCGGGGGCGACTAATTGACCTAGCTATTTCCAACAAAAAATACCGAGTAAAGCTAATTCGACCAGGTAGAATAGTCACATGACGTTGTCCAAGGCCCATTGTTTGCATAGTATGTGACGTGAGTATAAACACAGCGTTGCACGTAAACCCAATTACAATATAGAGTCCAGGTGCAAAGGCTCAGTCTGACTTTGATTGTTCTATAAAAAGATGGAAAAATTGAAAGTCTAGCGTTTAGTGCGTTCAGTGTATGAGTACACATGAGATTTTTTGTTTTAAGACTTTTTGTCGGGTATTTGCTTTAGTGGATATAATTTCTATATGTTCTAGTAAAATCAAATAAAATTTCTTTTTTTATTATTGAGAAAGAATACAATAAGGAACTTAAGCTAACTTATCCTAATAACTATACAAATCATGCCCACGTGGAATGGTGGCAAGAATACTGGCTGCATTTCCGCGTTGGATAGCCAGGCTAATCCTTTGCGCAAATAATGAGCCAGCGCTTCGGTCACCAGTTGAGCCAATTAGGCGCGATGAAATATTACGAAAGAATTTTTTGGCACTGCGACTCCATGGCCCAAGGGTCTCCACGGAGCCAATGTGTCAACGCAAGTAGCGTTCCACATTAGGGCCCGACCCCTTCCCAGGGAACCAGCGTCAATCCCTCAGGTCTCTTGCCATCATCCCGGCTTATTCCTGACGGCTCGATTAGCGCAGGAACGTTTATGGTGGCAAGAGCCCTTTTTATTATATCATTAAGAGAGTCATGCCGAAAAAGCCTACCGCCACTCCTTTCATTAATAAAAAAATAATGAAAAAAAAAATTTCTTAGGTAAGGTAATAACTTACCTACCTTTTAGTAGTCTTTAAAGTAGAAAAGTCTGTAGGTCTTTAAAGAATAATAAAATTGAGGAGGTATTCGGACATGGAACACGGCCCTGTTAAAAACAATTTTTTTTGGTTCAGTTTCTGAAAATTAGTTTTTCTTTATTCCAAGAAATTCATGCCGAACTTGGAATGTCGGTTTCATTACCCTAAACTTAGGAGAGTACTTTGATTCATAGTCACGGTCAAGATAGTAAGATCGATACATCTGATAGTAATCGTTACGAACATTCTACATTAAGGAAGACATAATAATCATCCCGAGCCCCAACTTTTAATGGAGCAGCATGGTGGGTCTCGTAAGCTCCACCTGTAAGAAAGATTCCAGCACTCTTCTAAAAGAAAGGGACTTGCTTTCGTGGGACATTCGAAACTTTTTCACTCCTAACAGAGTATAATTTTATGAAATCACGATGCAATTGCAACTTTTTTCGGGTCGTAGATATTGTACTGCGTAACTGCGACGCCATATGCGATGAAATGAAAAAGTTAAAGCGCTGGAAGAAAGTTTTACATTAAAATCATTTTGCCTGGCCACATGTCAGTGTCGCTGGTGTGTTCTAGTGTAGTATAGGATAGACAAGTGTGCAGTGGGCTAATGAACTGGTGGGCGACGACCTCGTGCGATTTCGAGCCGAGCCGCGAAAACAATCCGCTACACTTCTAATTTCCGAAAGAAATACTAGCAATATGTTATTTAACTTGGAAAATTACCGCAAACTGTGGTTTTAAAAAAATGAACGACTTTTTAGTGGCTCCAAAACTAAGTGCAAAGCTTATCTCAAAAGATTCTATAATAAAAGAAGGTTTTTTAATACAAACAAATCAAAAACTACTGAATGAATTTTGATGAAACTTTATAATAATATATTTACATAATTGCTTACATATCAGAATAACACATATGCCACGTTCAATCCAAAAATCCTACGGGAACGGGAGCTGCGCGGGCAATACCGCGGGCGTCTAGAATTAATGAGAGTGGTAGAAACTGAGGAAGTATGCAAGGAGCATGGCAATTGGAACGATGTAGTTTCTGTCTACCCCTGTGGTAATAAGGTATGATATTATGTATGTATCAAACCTGTTAAAACGCAGGAGCTTGCGTGTGTGCTTGGCAGTAAAAATAAGCATGGCAGTAGTACTGGGACGAACATCGCCACAAAGTGTTACTAATATTAAGACTCCTATTACTTTAGCGAATTGATAGCTACGAAGTCGATATCCCTCTGGACGCGTACTAACAGTTTGGTTCCTCTTTTTTACGCACACCGCTAAGATATGCAATGCCCTTCCAGCCTTCGTTGTCCCTAACCTATCCTACAATTTGGGTTTTCTTCAGGATTAGACCGCAATTTACTAAAAGTAACTTAGGTAAGGCCGCTCCACTCAATAGGATAGTTGTTTTATATAACAATTTATTTAAAGAAGCACAGCTTGATATTTTTAGTGATTCTGCCAAATCATTTAAGGATAAAATTAGAAAACATTACTTGCGTAAGTTATAACTGTATATACGTACTTTGATATCTGTATCTTCTTATTTGAATTTCTTTTAGGTAGATATCATTTTATTTGTCTTTTTGTATTTAATTCTAAGTTGGATTTTGTGTTTTTTTTTTTGGTTTGTTAGCTTAGTTCTTAAAAAGTGTAGTTTTAAGTTCGTAATATTAAGGAGTTTAATAAGTTAATGCATGCTGAGTTAGCCTTTAAGTGGGGCATACAATGGAACTATATTGAGAATGTTTGTCAACAAACAAATTAAAAATGAAGGTAAAAATTACAAGTCATTTTATTAGTTTTTTAATGATGAATTCATTACAATAAATTAGATAAGTTAGCTTGAAAATAATAAATATATTTAATATCTTTTAAATAAGATTTTATAAAAAAACAAAACATAATTTTAAATTTATTAGGCATAAAATGAGTTGCATTTTCTACCTTCATTTTAAATTTGTTGTTGACAAGCGTTCTCAATCGAGTTTGGCTTTAGTATAGTATTTTTAATTCATATATATTAATTGTAATTTCTGTATTGTATGCACGTTGGCTTCCGAATAAATAAATAGATGAGAGTAAATAGGCATCTTCTAGGCTAGCGCGTTCCACCGTAGGCTGCATCTTTGCTTAATATCAAGTTACTGTAATCACACCCGATGGTGTGATTACAGTAGCACAAGCGCCAGCTTGTAACATAAAAACAAAAACCGTAAGGTTGTTAAACATATTTTTATTAAATTTTGTAACTAAAAATTTACAATTTTCGTAATTTTTCCATTATCTGAACTATTTGACGTTGCTTTGTACCAAATTTCAAGATTCTAAGTTTACGGGAACTACCTGTTACATTTTGATTTAGTTCGGTCTTGTTGAGACTTAAATATGCGGCTTATATTGCTATATCTTTTGATCGTATTGATATAGAAGTTTGATTTTGTTACAGCTTTTATAGACTTAAATATTTGACATAAATATCAATTTAATACCTCTACAGGTTTATGAGAAATGGTGGTAAGCTTAAAATTATTAAAAACATTATTATTATAGTATGCAACTAACAATTTACGGTTTTTGTAATTTTTCCATTATCTATACTATATAATGTTACTTCGTACCAAATTTCACGATCTTAAGTTTACGGGAACTACCCGTTAGGTTTTGATTTATTTGACCGTGTCGAGAATTGGGGTAATGTTCGGCATAAAAGGCTGTATGTTTTGATTGCCTTGGTCTAGAAGCTTGATTTTTTCACGACTGTAAGGGATAGCAGACTTGAGTATTTGATATAAATATCAGCTTGATACCTCCACGCGTTCTTGAGAAAAAGGGTCTTGACAGACAGACGGACGGACAAAGAAGTGATCCTATATGGGTTCCGTTTTTTCCTTTTTAGGTACGGAACCCTAAAAAAGAATTTAACAATCAACAATATAAGTTATTTTTCTAAATGTTTTCCTTGGTAGCGTCAATAGTACGCTCAATATTAGTCCTTGCTCTCGTTTCGATATTAACGACAATGTATGTTTGTTTGTTTTATATGATCCAAAACTAACTACGTAATGCGTACGCACGTGCGTATTTCATATTCAAACACATTACGCAACTGTTGTGAAGTCGGTCTATTTTCAGTGTTGATATAGGGTTTACGTTAATCGGTTACGCTTTTATTTGTTTTTCGACGACGTCGCTCTCATGAATATCTGATAAGCCGATTCAAAGATTTACACTTTTTGACGACCTCCGTAGCGCAGTGGTATGCGCGGTTCTGGGTTCGATTCCCGGCGGGGCAGATTGAGATTTTTCTTAATTTGTCTTGGTCTGGCTGGTGGGAGGCTTTCGCCGTGGCTAGTTACCACCCTACCGACAAAGACGTATCGCCAAGCAATTTAGCGTTCCGGTACGATGTCGTGTAGAAACCGAAAGGGGTGTGGATTTTCGTCCCACTCCTAACAAGTTAGCCCGCTTCCATCTTAGACTGCATAATCACTTAACATCAGGTGTGATAGCAGTCAAGAGCCAACTTGTAGTCAATAAAAAAAAACACTTTTTCTATTAAAATGAATAGAAGTGGTAACATGCGAGTAGAAGTATCCCATCGGCTTATAAAGTTATGAGGGTCGGGAGATTTTCAAAATTCGTCCTTAGCTCAGTTTGGTTATTTTATTTAGCATGAAATGGCTAACCCAATTCCATTTGAGTTTTTTAATTGTATAAGTTACTTCAGTAATATTAGCTTTATCTCTGATTTCTTTGAGCTTATGTTATCCTTCCTCCTTACACTTAACATACTTTTTTCGATATTATACTGACAGGTTTTTAATTTTTGGAGTGTTCTTGTGTGCAGGGTCCATGTCTGACAACCGTACGTCCTACAAGGGAGGATACACTAATTAAAAGATCGCGTTTTTAATTTCGTAGGTAGAGCTGGGATTTTTTTTGCCATCATTTAGTGACCAATATTTAACCCCATTGGTCTGCGTCGTTGATCTAGTAGCCTATGTGGCTTCGAATACGAGGTCCTGGGTTCGATCCCTGGGTCGGGTCATGGAATGATTCTGAGCTTTTTCATTCTTCTATGAAATGTTCAGTACATTCCAAGCCCAGAGTCGGGAAGTTGGTGGTGTTACACCCCCGTGCCTCGGAGAGCACGTTAAGCCGTCGGTCCCGGTCACTATCATCAACATCTGATAGTGATCGTTAATAAATGAAACATTATCACCCTAAGCCCGCCAACCCGCATTGGAGCAGTATGGAGGGTGTACGCTTCATAACCCCTCTCCTATAAGGAGGTAGGCCTGGCCCTGTAGTGGGCCGTTAATAGGCTGATAATGATGATGATGATCTACTACAAGTTAGCCCTTGACTGCTATTACACCTGATGTTAAGTGATGACGCTATCTAACAAGGAAGGAGGAAGCGGGCTAACTTGTTAGGAGGAAATCCCCATTCCTTTCGGTTTTTGCACTACATATTTACAAGAGGTAAAATATTTAGGAGAAATCTTGTTAAATACAAATGATTTATAAAGTTGAAGTTGCCAGATAAACATGTGAATTGGTCCAATCTCAGTCACTTAGCCTAAATATCATCTGTACCAATTACTCGTATCGTGTCTGAATCAGAGTTGTTGTTTGAATAAATAATATTATATATTACACGTGTTTTCATTTTATTCGTGTCACTTTCAATTAGGTTTCGCGTAAATGTGGGAAAACAAGTTTTACCTATGTAAATGACACACGTAAGTTTTATTTTTATTTCCTGAAATGCTAATTTAATGCTCAAATTTTTTGATAGCAGCTGGAAGGCTTTGCCCGTGGCTAGTTACTACCTCGCCGGTACAGACGTGCCGCCAAGCGATTTGGCGTTAGTACGATGTCGTACAGAAACCGCAAGGGGTTTGAATTACATCCTGCTCCTAACAAGTTATCCTGCTTCCACCTTAGATTGCATCATTAGCTATCACCAGGTGTGATAGCAGCCAAGGGCCAATTTGTAGTGCAATTGAAAAAAATGCAAAGTGGTAAAAACATAAAATTTGGAAAAACTTATAGGAAATCTTAGTTAGTTACTTTTCATTTAATCAATATTAAAGCTTTTTGCGTCGTAGGTCTAGTGGTTAGCCAATGTAGGTACCGATCGAAAAGTCCAGGAGTCGATTCTTTCGCGCACTTTGAAATGTTGAGCTTTTCTTCTGTAAGAAATTCTCGGAAGACCGAGCCTGGAAAGCCCACCCTCGTGCTTTGGAGAGCAGGTTAAGCCGTCGGTCCCGGTTACTATCCTCAACATCTGATAGGGACCTACATTAACTCCCGAAGCCCGCCAACATTTTGTCAAGTCCCTCTGGCCTGTCTCTGCAGGCAATTGAAAATGGCTCAAAACGACTTATGTCTCATTATTATCATTGTTAATTCACTTAATACAAAATGATCTAGATCTAGAACAAAGAAATATTAAATATATTCAGAAACAAAGAAAGTGTTACGGAAAAGAGAAACTAATGGATCAGAACAGTAACGTTTAGTCAAATCTTGTCATTTGTATAGTGTTATTTAATTTTAGTGAGCGAGTGTCAAAGCTAATCTCCGAGATTGGCCCACTCGCTCCACATCCCGGTGACGGAAGCGTAGAACCGGGTCGAGGAATAAATTGTAACATAATCTCTATCCACTTGCGTACTGTGTCTAATACTAACTACTCTGTTGCTTGGATTGGCTCCGGATCGTGAGGTTCTAGATTTGAGACTCGGGGAGCGCTTTGAAAAATTATGCTTATTGCATTTCAGCGGAATGCTTTAAATTCTTGTAGTCTGTCTGTTTGTCCCCACTATTAATATGTTCCCTTACAACTCCCAAATGGCTTGGCCGATCTCCGATACGATGTTATATCTTTAATGTTTCAAGACATAAAATTGTTTATAATATACGAAGTTAGAAGATTGGCTATGATAATATGCTATGCTTGGAGAGGACGTTATTAATCTCTATCTATTATCACGATCCCTTTGTTATATATAAATACTAGAATAATGCATATAGATACATTAGCATTAAGTATTCATTTGAAGAGAAATAATTCTTTCAAACATATATTTTTGGTATCTTGAACCGTTTTCGCAGCGCACGCAACGGAAGCCCTCGAGGATGAATAATTTTCCCCGTTTTTTCACATTTTCCATTATTTCTTCGCTCCTAATAGTTTCAGCGTGATGGTCTATTCAACACAAAAATATTTTTTCAATTCGAACCAGTACTTCCTGAGATTAGCGCGTTCAAACAAACAAACAAACAAAATCTTCGGCTTTATAATATTAGCATAGATTAAAAAAGCTGCAACTTCGGTGACTAAAGAATGCACTTTGGTCCATGAAAAAGAAGGAAATGTAGGTGGAGTATTTTTGTAAATTGGCATCGTAATGTGACGATGATTGAAATAATTATATCAAATCAGGAAATCCTGTTCTAGTTTACCAGTCGCGGTATAAACATGCACATAAAATGATCTACAGATAACGTCAGTATATATTATATAGTGCAAATGTCTGTTTTGTAGTCCAGAACAAACATGGGCAAGCTTTTTTGACTCAAAAAAATCTGACTGTGTAGAACTTTGTAATTGAATATCTGCATTGAATTCGCGTTTATACGTAAGGCAGAAGCATATAGCAAAACTAATAATGTTAATATAATCGCATTTTTCTTTTATATGTAAAACGCCTTAGTTTGATAGACGGCGCGCAAAATGTTGGCTGCGCATGCGACTGGCGTATAATGTACGGGGTTGCGCTTGCGCACCAAATAAAACTAAAATCTTAAATCGAAGACTTTTTAATAATCCTTGATGTTCAGTGACAATGTAGTGTAACTTTACCTAGCTAACATAAATTAGCATAAATGAGAGTTAAAATAGACAGACATAGAGATGAATTCGAAATTCCACACTATCGAGTTATACAAACATCATTAGTTTATTACTCTACTTGGTGCCTAGTGTGAGCTTTTACTGTGTCACTGCGGAAAAAACGTAACCATTAATAACGTCAATATGCAAAACAAGGTAGATGTCTCAAATATTTTTATTTCTTTCTAATAAACAAGTATTTTGATATCAGACATGTACTGTGTCAAAGCGCCGCCTTCTGCACTTGGGAGCAAAAAAATTGAGTCAGCATCTCTAACCATTTCTGTTCTATTACTTCTGTATAATTACTCTACAGTATTAATAACTATATTTATAACGTGAGATAATGCCTCTTTTCCACATAAATTCATATGAGTGGTTCCGTTTTTTCCTTAGTGACTCTGTAAAATCTTACACTGCTAGTATAACGTAAATGTCGTGCAGTGTACAAATTAATAGACCGCATCTAAATGTCGGAAGGCAGTTAATCTCGTAAGTTCATAACTCGAGCGTCTGACGCATGTCAACAAACTAGTTCGCTGACTCGCTTCCTGACGCTTCACGCTTGACGCGTGACGCGTGACGCATGACGCGGCGGTAATGTGGCACACGGGAATACACTTTTCACTCTAATTATCCGGGAACGTTTTAATTAATGTCCCGTTCGTTATATCGATATTTTTCACTTTTGTTTTTGGGATCTTTAGTTCCCGTCTTAAAGGGGTGTTATAACCTCATCGTGTTATTTTTGTTTGTGTTTATCTGTAGGTCTATTTGTGTTTGTGTAACCACAGCATCATCATAAAAGAAAAGGTTCTGAGTTGTGTACGTGTGTCAGAGATCAGAAAAGCTAATCTCATCTGTTGGCAGCATTGTATACTCTGTTTAAAAGACTATAGACAATAGAGTGGCCATATTTGCTGTGTTGTGGTACCTCGTGGAAAGTATTAACTAGAGACTGTAGTCGCCGAACAAAAATGGCGGGCGGTAGGCTATAAAAGATACCTCTATGGAAAATTGTGGTTATTCATCTTAGTATCCGAGTCTTGTGCAGTCATGCTGCTTAACTAGTGTAAGAATCTGTGCGCGTAATGTTTAATTAAGTGATTACTGTAAGAATGTTTCATTTTGATTATATTTTATGTTTTTGTAAATAAATTGTTCCGATTAAGTTTGTCTTTTGATGTTTTAAATCTTATTCCCTTCTGGCTGTTTGTTAACACATCATATTGTTTCATTCAAGAAATTTCTGACACAAAAGCCTTCTTACCCAGTCAAGATTTTGTTTGCTAAAGTAGCTTGATTAAATAATTTATCACGCGCTTTTAATATTCCTGTGTTCGCAAATTAAATAAAAATGAAACGACACTCATTGAGTATGTAAAAGCGGCATCCGGCTGCCGCTTCACTTCTTGACGAGTTAATTTAGCTAAAACAGAATACCCAACGATTTTTGACAGATACTATTCCACTATCATAATGACGATGAATGATAACGTTAATGATAATAGAAAAACGCCGTAATTTTGGATGTTATATATTTTATATAGATAGCTAAGGACCATCTCGATCGAATCAGCTTTTTATTTGCTACAAATATAGTAATTCTCAAGGCAGACAGACACTTCAAACTTATAACACCCCTGTTTACTTTGGGGAGTATTAAAAAGTGTTTAGTATTGGTTTTTCCAACGTCACAACTTCGCGCATGTAAAATCATGTACAATTGTACATATTGGCGCTTTGAACCCAGTCTCAATCTGTAATTAGCATCGCGTAAACTTGTCATCATTATGAAAAAAAGAACTCGTCCCAATTTCTGTCCAGCGCAAGTCGATCGCCGCCGTTCTAAAAATGTTTTACCTACTTTCCGTTCGGTACGTTTATGTCGGAGTGAACCGCAAGTAGTTTGGTTAACCCTGTGCCATGAACTCCAACTGGAGTGTGCAGATTGGGGCCGGAAGACTCTTAAACTCGATATGACATCACCGGTGAATTAGGGCGCGGCTGATGCTTGCTAATTTTTATAGTTCATTAACAGGCGACCTCAAATTCATGAGCGTTGCATTTTTTAAAGTATCATTTCATGAAACAAGTAGGTATCCCACGGTTTTGTGGAAAATCATCATCTAACAGAGAATCATCATCTAACAGAGAATTATCATCTAACAGAGAATCATCATCTAACAGAGAATCATCATCTAACAGAGAATTATCATCTAACAGAGAATCATCATCTAACAGAGAATCATCATCTAACAGAGAATTATCATCTAACAGAGAATCATCATCTAACAGAGAATCATCATCTAACAGAGAATTATCATCTAACAGAGAATCATCATCTAACAGAGAATCATCATCTAACAGAGAATTATCATCTAACAGAGAATCATCATCTAACAGAGAATCATCATCTAACAGAGAATTATCATCTAACAGAGAATCATCATCTAACAGAGAATCATCATCTAACAGAGAATTATCATCTAACAGAGAATCATCATCTAACAGAGAATCATCATCTAAC
Organism: Mycalesis mineus; assembly: GCA_034621355.1. Classification (NCBI taxonomy): domain Eukaryota; kingdom Metazoa; phylum Arthropoda; class Insecta; order Lepidoptera; family Nymphalidae; genus Mycalesis; species Mycalesis mineus. Next base: position 1,219,496 of record CM067881.1, read on the forward strand.
AGAGAATTATCATCTAACAGAGAATCATCATCTAACAGAGAATCATCATCTAACAGAGAATTATCATCTAACAGAGAATCATTACCTAACAAAGAATCATCATCTAACAGAGAATTATCATCTAATAGAGAATCATCATCTAACAGAGAATCATCAGGACACATTTTCAAGAACACATATACAGCTTATACGTCAGAATAAGACATACGCTAATTTTTATTCCGAAACTTTCACGGGACCGGGAAATATGCGGGCGAAACTGCGAGCGACCTCTAGTTCTTAATAATACGGTAAGTCAAAAAGGTATCTATCTACCTTAAAACGACGAACTTGTATAAAAGGGTAATGAAATTGGAAGAAGTGAGAGAGAAAGGATCGTGGCAAATGGAAGGTGGTGGTCTGTGTCTAGCCCTATAAGAATGAGGCGTGATGGTATGTACTTATATAAAAAAAAATATTATTATAAAAACAAAAAACCCGACTGCATAGAAGTTATAAACTGAAAAGAGAAAAACAAGGATCATATATCTATATAAAATTTTAAATACTTTATGGTGATGCAAGCGGGGACATGCAGTCGGGTTTTTTGATTTTATAATAATAATTTCATTTGAGACTTTTTTGTTTTAGTTTATGGTATAGAAATGATACGGTACACATTTTGCCATTTTTTGTTAAAACGGCAATATTTTATTTATTTATTTATATAATATTGTTTATATTGCCGTTTTAACAAATTTGATATGATATTTATATTTTTGAAATGGTCTTTTTACTACCTTTCATTTGATACCCATATTGCTAAGCCTATATAGCCTATGTCACTGCCACAATTTTAATGAATTCAACGACACCTCACTTGTCAAAATCCGTTCAGTCGTTTAGGCTGTAGCGCGTGCCGAAGAAATGGACATACATACATACATACATACGCTCAAAAAACATAACCCTCCTTCTGACGCAGTCGGGTAAAAAGTGATTGACTTGAGGGTGCAGCAGCGAAAAGCTTGGAACTTCTTTTGCAGTCTTATTTTTTGAATGAAAGAATATTTTTTTCTTTTCGCCTTTTATAACCTGGAGTTCGTACTCTTCCGAACAATGAGTCAGTTAGTTCCCATACTCCCATTATATTTTAATGGTGTATCTATAATTGTCCCGGATCTAAAAGCGATGATAATATCAGTGGGCGGCTTTACGATTCGTTCCGCGTTAGTTTTTAAATGCCACGTTGAAAGTTTATTTGTTTGAACCGACAAGAAACACATTCGAAAACTTCAAAACGATTAGTGAGTATCGGGTTTTTACGTAAATGATTCTGATATATTTGCAAAAACTTCTGGTAGGTATACAAATATTCGGTAAAACCTATTACAAGTCTTAATATATTAGAACCACGTGTCATTGATCATGCTAAACGAAACCACGACAACAGATTCCAATAATAAAATTTTGTAAATATACAAATAGCCTTATCATTGCCATAATAGTCTTGGTACAATTATACATGGATGTGGAAATTTAATAAAGTAATTTTTAAATCTTTTTATACAAATCCGGTAAGTTTTGTTAAAGTATAAAAAGAACAGTAATTTAAAAAATATTTTAGTTAACAATTGATCTCAGAAGATTAACAGAAGAATTTTATGAGGCGAGGTTAAATGGAAAAGTTGTAAGGGGAAGGTCTATGCGAATGTTCCTGCGCCAAATTTGGGACTATTTGAAATATGGCTAGGTCAAGAGTATCCTAAACCGAACTTGTATGAAAGGATTAATTAGAGTAGAAGAAGCTAGGGAAGTATGCAAGGACCGTGGCAAATGGAAGAATGTTGTCTCTGCCTACCCCTGTGGGAATGAGGGGAGATGTTTTTAACCGACGAGAAAAAAAGGAGGAGAAGTCGGTGCCAGCCAAGGTTTCTATTTTAAGGACGTTACCTAGAACACACAAACTGCTTTACTACGTAAAATAAATGTTCCTTAAACTTGCTGGCACCGACTTCATAGATATGCTTAAGTAAATTAAAGCAACTAAATGACACAGTTATTTTTTACTTTTTTGTGCGTTTTGAGTCGGTTTCATTTTTATTTATAATTTTTGTATGTAATGATACATACAAACACTGAACAACTGATATACTCGTAATTGATATTGAAGAATTTACTGAAGTATTACACACACCTGTAGAATGAAAGAATGTTACAAAGTTACTAGTACTTCGTCAAGTCAAACAAGACTGAAAAAGACAAAACTCTATCATTGTGTTCTGTCACTCTTTAAGGGTATCCTGCATCTACATCTCCTTCGTTTACAGTCTTATTCTTGCATGTCAGCCCCTTACCATTGCCTTCACCATTCTGATACCCTATTAATCCAAAATCAAGAAACCAAGTCAATATAAAAGGCGAGCTGTATCAGGCCTGCCCGAGAAGGTAGCTAGTATTATTGTGAGATGTAGGTTAACACTCGATATCAAAATGAAATCCCGGTAAAATAACTCTTACAGTTAACGACCTGCCAAAATAACTGGCTGCACTATTAACACTCTATTTTTATCACCTGTTCTGCCACTAAATAATCCATAAAGCTTTACGACGGCTTAATGGATAGTTTAATCCATAACAACACTGCCCTTCGGGACCAGTATACGTATACGTAATAATGTGAATTTTTATTTTAAAATAAATGCTAGTTACTAGCCCGCGACTTCACGTACGAGCAAAATAATTTATTGCAGTCTTCCAAGCACACAAAAAAACAAAAGATTTTTGATTTTTTTAAATTAATACTTAGTATTCGGCGCTAAGACTGCATCTTGTTACTTAATTCAGGTTTCTTCAAGATCAACAAGCCCTCGATTCTGGGACAGTTTCTTTCTAACACCCCGGTGGTTTTGTGGGCCTATGAAGACGCAAATACACATAAATAAATGCTGCAAACGAGGTGTCATAATGTTTAATTTCTTTCTTTTTAATTCAGCAAAACTGAAAATGAAGAAAAATAGACTAATAATATAGATTTTACTGCAATATTTTTTTAAACAATACCTACACAATCTACAGAATGTAATAAATGAAATTTATGGCTTGAACAACTTTAGGTATTATCGCCACTTGATGTCGTTTATTTGTCTCTACCAACACATTTCTACTGATTTATTAACCCATAACCCAAAGTATGAATACATTTTTCATGCTATTAATTAATGAAAATTCCTTAAATTATCTTTTGATGTTACACATTATACACTGATAGGTAATTTAAATACTTAACTGGATTTATTTCGTCAAGCATAGATGGTTTCGTCAAGAATAGAGCTCATTAGCGATAAGACCGCCAATTGTACATTGTTTTTTTTTAAGTTATTTTCTAATTGTAAGATTTTTATTATTTGGTGTACAATAAAGAGTAATTCATTCATTCATTCATTCATAGATGTAATAAATTAAAGACTCTTTATTTTTGGAAGACCAACTTTATAAAGCTATTCTATTGTTGTTTTCAACTCTGTTCTTCTTACTGAATTTTTTCCTGATTTTATGATTTCGTGAATTCGTACCTATAGGTACATTATTACTAATACATTATGTAAAATTAAAAGTGGTTTCGTTTATTAATTACTCTTTATTCTCTAACCAATCAGACTAAAGTTTTGCATATAGGTACATTATCCGGGATACATAAAAAAACAAAGGAAAAGAAAGGTACCTATTGTTTCTAAGGGTTTGAAAACGTTTCAAACACCCGCGAGCAAAGCCACGTCAATAGCTATAGTTAAGTAGATTTTTTTTGTATTTTATCTACATGCGAATAGAAATTATGGCACAATTATATAATTAAAATTCTATGCCGAATTTTCTTATGATGCGAATACGAATGATAATAAAATACATTAAAATAAAAGTACCCAGTTCTATTAATCTGTTTTATTATAAGATCAAAAGCAACAATTATAATTTGATCAAATGAAATGCGAAATAGTACACGGCGAGCGATAAATATAATAAAGACTTGACAAGATAAATGGAAAATATTTAACTTTTGTACAAATGGTTGTGGGACGCAGAACACGAGGCGCGCGAGGATGTTGACATACGGGTGATATGTTGGACATCCGAAATTAGCGATATAGCTGGATTGGGGGCAGTCATAATATTAAAGGAGAAGCGTCTGAAATAGTATACTTGTAGGCACATTTGCCACTTGCGCGTGGGAGGCGGTGGATAAAATGTAGGTGAAAGAACTAGGTCTCATTTTTAATTTTTTAAGCCGGTTTTAGGCTTACCGCACACAGGCGACTGTCGCTTGTAACTAATACGTCAACTAATATTAAACATCATTAAGCACGATATATGGGTATAATATGGGTCATTATTAAGCACGAGTGCCCTTTTGAAATAAGAAAGAGGTCAGAACCTATTTTTAGGTTCCTTGCCTTTGTAGGTTAAAAATATAAGGCTACTATTAAAATGCCACTGTCTGTCTGTCTGTTTGTTACCAGGCTGAATCTTATGAACCGAGATAGTTAGACAGTTAGTTTGGTATTTTTAAATAAAAATATCGTTTATTTGCCGTTCTATACGGAACCGTTCGTGCACGAGTCCGACTCGCAGTTGGCCGGTTTTTCCATAAACTGCCTCGTTGGTCTATCAATTACCCTGAACATCACAATCACACGATCAGCATCAGACCATTCCGATAGTCTGATAATGACGATACGAGTTTCTTTAAGATGATTTTTCGCGTTAATGTTCACAAAGACGAAGTGAAGTGACTGTTTCTTTACCCAAAGGCCCTGATATTATATTCACGAATTAACGTGGTAGCATAAATATACACGTTACCGCGATAAGTGTGGCCACGGTACAATAGACAATTATGTAGTATCTCGAGTGACAGTATACGTTGTGTAGGAAACCTTATCAAGTGTGCATTGATCCCGCTTTGCACATTTTCTGAGACGTTGAAATAATTGCGAATGTATGAACTGTTGAAGCTCTTCATTAATTGTTCGTACGTTTCGAGTTACTCGCTCTGGATTTCAAGAAATGGACTAGAAGACTAATCAGATCGGATTTAAATGAGACACTGGTATAAAAGCATTCCTGTGAGTTAAGATTAATATTGTTCTTAAATGCTGTTATTGAGTTTTATTCTTTTCATTTTAAAAAAAGTTTCTTATTGTCTTCGGTGAGTTTGAATTATGAACATGAGATTGGTCAAGAAATCATGGAAAATTAGTTTTCCATAACAAAAGAGATGTAGTGACCATATATGGTTGGCTTGTTTCTGTGTAGGATTATAAGCCTATTAACTGCCTACTACAGGACCAGGCTTTCCCTCCTAATAGGAGAGGGGATAGGGAGCTATGCTATGTACACCACGCCGTTGCAATGCGGGTTGGCGAGATGCGTGTTGTTACAGATTATAGGCTCAGCCATGTTAATGGAATCAGACTCAAGTCCGATCCGGAGGATCTAAGGTTCAATCTTCATCTGTTGCACCATTCTTGTACCCCTGCTCGGGTTTCTCGCTTAGTATGATGAAATCCAATACATTTCGGTTTCTGTACGACATCGTACCGAAAATCGTTTGATGTTAAGTCTTTGCCGGCAGGGGGGAAATTAGCCAACATCCACGCCAAATAATGACTTCAATTCTTTATTAAAAATTGAAGTCATCAATTCTTTATAAAAAACTCAAACTCAAATACAACAAGTTTCAACGATCTTTGTAAGCCCTTTAAATCATAAAAGATTTATATAAGATTTTACTAGACTAGTAGAGCGAGAAAATATCTAACTACAATAATTTCTTTAAAACAAGATCAAAGGAATTTATTAACACAAAAAATCTACACAAAAGATTCCCGTATCTATGGAAAATATGACCGCCATTACGGAAAATTGGAGCGGCAAATAAAATAGCGGAAAACCGAGATATGCTCGTTCCGTTTAGATTTACAGAGAAACTATTCATTTTATTGGCAAATGTATATCATTGTGACAATTCTCGGACGGTGGCTCGCGCCGTTTTTTGCGAATTTAAAACGAATTGCCGATTCTACGCGTGGGTTGCTTTTGAGAAATCGACGCGGTTATCTACATTTGTTATCCGTATTGTATAAATTACGGACAATAGAACTTACTTGTTTTGATAACGTTTTGGTTAACTAACTTGGGTTTTGATCCAGAATTTCGTCATTATCAGCCTATTTTATGGTCTACTACCTACTCATAGGAAAAGGGATTTGAGGCAAAATGCCCACTCGCGCCAATGCGAGTTTATTAATACATATATTTTTTTAAACTTTGTTCTTCAAAGCATTGGGGTGTACAGTGTAAAACCACTAACTTTTTTTTTTATAGTATATAGGCTAGCGCTTGGCCACTAACTTCCTAACTTCGAACTGAATAGTTCGTAACTTGACCCAGGACTTGAACTCAGTACCTCATGATGCAAAGCCACATTAATCATCAGTGTTTTTATAGCAAAGTGTAGATAATACTTAATTAATTTTGTTTTCAAAATTCGTCTAAAGAAAGCTAATTTGCTTTGAGCTTTTGATTGGGACTTAATCTTCCAAGCAAAAGCTCTCCGATTCATAAATTTTTCATCATGATTTTGTCTATACATATAAACATAAAAATCAATCTGAAACCCCAGTTAGCTCATTAGCGGGCAGAAGTGGGTAATAGGTACATGTTAAAACTGCTTTGCATTGACCGGCTAAAGGGAATAACATTGAGATAATACTCTGATAGAAGAAAATATCTTATACAAATGTTAAACTCGGGATTTTCCTCTTTTAAGTGGCTTTTAAGCTATACTTTTGTGTGTGCGTACGAATATACATTAGAAAATTAATTTTAAAACCATCTTTTTTCAGTTCTGAAAATTTATCAGGTGTGGTATATTAACAAAAACTTTTGAATTTGCCGAATTCGTGTTACCCAGATACCAGGCGATTATAAAAATGATGCCATCATTGTCAGACAGTGATGTATAAAGTACTGTTTCATTTTTCTAATATATTTAGTACTCAGTTATATTTTCAGGTATTTTTAATTCAAACACAAAAGCTTTGCCTCGTTATGAACACAGAAAAATTTTTTAGAACATGATCTGCGTAGTTAAAGTGTTGCTCTGTTATATTATACCACTAACCATCAGGTAATCTGTCTGATTAGTCCGTTATTACTTCAAAAACCATGACAAATATTTCTCTTTCCCCTCCATAGATCCTACCAGGCTTGGTTGTGCAGAGAGAATTATTCGAGTAGAGAAGGCGAGCGTTGACCGCACACAATAGGAAAGGCCACAAGTCTCGTACTCTATTCCGCGGTTCTCTCTGCAACTTGATTGACTCCAAATCTGCATGTTGACATGGATTCACCGTGCAAGTGTCGGACGCTAAGATATTCGTCTCTGTCTGTGTTAGGAGTGAGCATATCAAAAGTCAAAAATAAGCGACGATTAAACCTTAGGACCTCTCGGTCTGGAAATAAAAGCTTGTACTATTATGTATTATGCGGTTAAAGGTAATAGGTATTTAGTTTTCAATGTAAATAGATGTACCTACTTCAAGAGCAAATCTATAATTAATAAAACGTATTAGTTCACTTCACAAACAGGGCCACCTATATCCGATACAAACAACGTTGCGTAAGTCGTTATCAAATCACCACGACTTGGACAAATGTTTGGCATAACTCGTGGTTGAAATTGTAACACAAAATAATTATGTCTTGTTGTAGGACGCATGGGTTAAGTATCTCTGCATTAAAATACTGGGACATTGGTCACGAGATTACCGCAATGTGGAACGTAGAGTCAACTGTTGTTACTTTGATTGTGTAATTAGGTTTAGTCAATGATCCATAAGCGTATATGAATGGAGGCTTAAGGAGGTCGGAACTCCCCTCCACACACCATAGGGTTCGGGACATGAGTAATATAAATCGGAGATTATATGAAATGAAAAATTAGACAAAATAAATCACGTTCACGACTTCACGCGTCGCAATTGTAAGATATGCATCGACAATTTTATATTTTGAACCCTAGCAACCTCCCATGTGAAAGCTACAGCTAAACTCAAGCAAGCTTACAAAGGATAGCTAGGATGCGCTGGTTAAGCCCAAAAATACTGGGACATTGCCTACAAGTTTTTCAACATGTGAAACGTAGAATCCACAAGTCAAACGTTCCAGGCCTTTGTCATAAAAAGCTTCAACTAATATCTTAAAAAGCTTCCACTTAGCTGCTGAATCACATTAATCTTTAAGGCGCTTACTATCCCGAAAATAGAAGCCTGCTGTTTTTAACCTGCTACGTCCCAAATTAACACCGTCCAAACTCGTAACCGTACTTGTGGTAGCAGAATGGTCTGATAAATGGGCTAGTCAAAATTATTAAAATTACAACGGTCTGGTTACCACAACCTGTTACAGACAGACCTTGAAATATTTTGAACCTGCAAGTCCAGGGCTACCAGCAATTATGAGTGGGTATATTATTTACCTTTCGTTGCTGGTGATGCATCGTTTCACCAACTTGCTGGCGTGCTTTTTCTTCGGCCTGACAGAGATCTTGTGCTTGGCTGCAGAAGCGTCCAGGAGCTCCGCCTTGACGTCCAGGTCTGAGTCGATTTGTGAGTTCCTGGGGGAGGGGATAGTGTTATTACACAAATGAGGGGACCTCTATTCTACTGAAAGGAATGTCTTACTTTAGGATCGCATTCGTATGTAAGATGAAAGAGATGGGTATTCAATATTCATTATATTAAATAAAATTATTATTATAAAAACAAGAAACTTGACTACGTAGACGTAATGGACTGATAAGAGTTAAACAAAGATCATTTTATCTAAATAAAATTTTAAATAATATATGGTGCTGCAGGCGGGGGACAATACTTTGTTCCCTGCGAAAGAAAAATCTACAGGGTGACTAGAAACATGATGTATATCTGTTAAGACGTTATAGATGAGGTCAAAACTAATCGATTTTGTTATGTAATACAGTATCCGAAAATTGATGGTTTGTGAGTAATTTGAATTTTGATAAATATTGGATAAAAATACGATTTAGACCACTTAATTTTTTTTAAACTAGGTTTTTGGGTGTGATATTTTTATTGTTTTTTTCTCAGAAAACATTGTAATTATTTATAATAAATACTAAAAATATTAAAAATTACAAGCATTTTCATAAAAATGCTAAAAAAAACTGCAAAATATTTTAAAAACATCTACATTTATCCAGCTTTCAAACAAGGTATTTCTCTTGCAAGTAGGTTTAGTGAAACGATGGGTATTGATAAAGGAACAATAAAAGAATAGTATTAAAATTAAATTACATGTCTATTAATTTATTTATTATAAATAATTACAATGTTTTCTGTCAAAAAACAACAAAAATATTACACCCAAATACTTAATTTTTTTTTAATTTACGTGGTGTAAATCGTATGTTTATCCAATATTTATCAAAATTCAAATTACTCACAAATCATCAATTTTCGGATACTGTGTAACAAAATTGATTAGTTTTGACTTCTTCTATAACCTCTTAACAGATATACATCATGTTTCCGGTCACCCTGTATAACTACATTTGTCTTCTTTGCATCGCGCAGTCGGAATAAAATACAGTGAGCAATACTTTTAAATTTATTCCAAATTTTAATAAATCCAGCCATTGGGCCATTACAACAGAACAGTATTGCTGACTGATGATAGAAACAGGTATGCTGGTAGTAGCTTTTAGGTTGAATTCTGCCGCAAAAAGTTATTAACTGTTTCACCTTCATCATCATCATCAGTCTATTAATGGCACATTGCTGGGCCATGCCTACCTCCATATAGGAGAGGGGATATGGAGCGTAGACTCACCACTCTGCTTTGGTTGGCGGGTTTAGGGTGATAATGTTTCATTTATTGACGATCATTATCTGATGTTGATGACAGTGACCTTACCTTGTTTCAAATTTGATGTGGATCATAATGAAATGTAGGAAATCTACACGACTTCTTTATGGGAGACTTTTCAAAATGAGTGTTATTAGTGGTTACTAGTCACAGACACAGATTTTTTTGATTTAGTAGGTATACTATAATGAAAGCATAGGGGTATACAAATAAATATATATTTACATATTTACACATACATTGTGAAATCCTATTAATATTATGAACGCGAAAATTTGTAAGTATGTTTGGATGGATGTTTGTAACTCTTTCACGGAAAAGCTACTGAATTTATTTTGATGTAACTTAACAATAATACAGCGTATATGTGTTATTATGAATAATAACACATAGGCTACTTTTTATCCCGAAATTCCCACGGGAAAGAACTACGCGAGTGAAACCGCGGGCGTCCTTTAGTATATAGATAAAGCGACAGGGGCAAGTGTTATAAAAATATGAGATTTAACTCGTCAAGGCTCAAAGCGACAGCCTGATGCCGCTCATTTTTAACCGACTTAAAAAAAAGGAGGTTATCAATTCGACCCGTATGTATGTAATATTTCTAGAACGACCCCGTTTTCGCATATCTCAGTCTATATCAGCGTCTGAACAAATTTGCCAAATTTCAAAAGTGTATGTAACCATATCTATGAAGTCGGTGCCATCTGTAAGCTTTCTACTTTAAAGACGACCTCCGTGGCGCAGTGGTATGCGCGGTGGATTTATAAGACGGAGGTCCTGGGTTCGATTCCCGGCGGGGCAGATGGAGATTTTTCTTAATTTGTCTTGGTCTGGCTGGTGGGAGGCTTTCGCCGTGGCTAGTTACCACCCTACCGACAAAGACGTACCGCCAAGCGATTTAGCGTTCCGATACGATGTCGTGTAGAAACCGAATAGGGTGTGGATTTCATCCTACACCTAACAAGTTAGCCCGCTTCCATCTTAGACTGCATCATCACTTAACATCAGGTGTGATAGCAGTCAAGGGCTAACTTGTATTCGATAAAAAAAAGACGATTTCTAATTCACACAAAGTGCTTTGCCACTTTGTTGAATAAACTTTCCTTAAACTTGGATGGCACCGAGTTTATAGATATGGGTAAGTAAATTAAAGTAACTAAATGACTAATTTATTTTTTATATGAAAAATAACTATTTGACGCATTTGTTTTGAAGTCGGTTTAATTTTCTATTAATTTTTTTTCCTTTTAACTGTAGGTACACCTTGAAAACTAAATACAAAATAGCTTGAAATAGTCAGTGTTTTGAATCTTATAAATGACTTAAATGAAGCGGAAATAAATAAAATTCAAGTCCCGGATTTGTGTAGAGCTAAAACCTAATTTATTTTGAAACGTTTAAATACATTAGTTTCTGTGAATACGTGTCTTGTGAACGGGTGTCTTCTCACGAATTCGGAATAAATTGAAATAGGCGAAACTACATATGGACATGGACATCTGGTATCTTTATCAAATTTCTTGCAGATTATATTTAAAGAGCGCTGTTTCAGTTTCTCTGAACTGATCCTAATCGAAAAATTATCCATATTAAACGCAAGCTATAGATTTAAAGTTATATAATATACATATCGCCAGCATTCAACTTAACCACCGCACAAGGGCGATACTGCAACATTGTGGTAGAAATAGGCATTGTGTTAGCTATATGTTTTATTTAGAAATAATATTTTTAGTGAGCATTATACAACGCAAAGCCTTGCCAAGCTACGAAGGCTTCAAAGTATTGCTTGGTTATTACTGTTGGCTTTCTACTAAATAATAAGTTGGACATCTGCATATTCCTTTAATGCTGATTAATGCTACGTAATCTGATAACAAGCCAACCTGCATTGGAGCAACGTAGTGGGTCTAAGGTTCTTATCCCCTCTCCTTTAAGGAGGGAGGTATGGCCCTATATTGCGCCGTCAAAAGAGACTGATGACTCAGAATACCAGACGCTGAATATGTTGATAATGATGACTCTGAAAACCAGAAACTGCAACAGTGCGAATGTGTGTGAAGACACCCGTCATGTTTGTGACACTATGCCGGCATCAATCACGCACACTTCACAGTGAGTGACGGCGCGACGCTTCAATGTCAGGGTCCGGCGCAGTCGGGTTACAGACATCACGAGTTTATTATGATTAATCACATAGCCTTGATGTGTATTTTTTGTTTTCTATTTGATGACAAGTATTCACGGTTTCTGTAATTTTAAAGGCCACGCTATTTGACCACGCACAATGTAGCATATTGTTTGTCGTGAATTTAGTATTGAAATACCTAAAGCTGGAAATTTATTAACTTGACTCGAGTAACATTAAGATCTAGACTGAGTTCTGCGAAGTGTTGCTGAAAAGTTAAGTGGTCCGGCAATTTTTCAGGTTATCCCGAAAAAAATCAAAATTCATTTATTCTACTAACTGATTCAGCCTATGTGAATGTGCACTACAGGGCCAAATCACGATACTCCAAATCCAATACATGTTCTCGGGTTTAGCATTTTGATTTTTAACACATCTCAATGTGCTATTTGGGGCACGGAGGTGTAATTTAAGGCACACAACTAACTTCCCAACTCCAGGCATAACAAGTAATATTCAAATTTTTATTAACTCTTTTCAGGCATTGAAACTAAAGAAAGAAAATATATTTATTCAAATTTAAGTGTTACAGGCAGTACACACCTATGGTAGTCGCACCATACACTTGTCTGTAACCTTAAATAGAAAAGGTGTACGGCTCAGCATAATGCCGCTAATTGTGGCAAGCACAATACACGGCGCTGATTTTCAGCCGAGACCTACGTGACGTCACAAATATTAAAAACTAAATCTAATACAAAGTACTTTAATAATACGTGTAACCTAATAAATTATTTATTGATTAACCTAAAAACAAGAAAAATCATAAAAATACTTAAAATAATAAAACTAAAAATAGATACGCTTAATTAGTAAGCTGAGTGCAAGGGAAATGTATATATATAGTAAAATTGGGAATATATATTTTGTAATTTATAAGTAAAAACATAAGTTATATGATATATAATACAAATTTCTAAATTAAAGTCACATAGGTGTTTATTTTATTATTATACTACAATTATAAATACGAAATTCTGTGAGTGTATATGTTTGTTACTCTTTCACGCAAGAACTACTGAATGGATTTTGATGAAACTTCACTGAAATGTAGCTTTCACATCAGAATAACACGTAGGCTATATTTTATCCCGAAACTCCAACGGGAACGAGATTTACGTAGGTGAAACCTCAAGCGTCAAAGCCTGTTTCAGTAAAGACCGCACGTATAAGATAATGTTCACCTCCATTCGCCCAGATATTGACCCTGGCGAAATCAATGTTTCAACCACCGAACCTCACATTTACGATTCATAATCATCATTACCATCATCGTCATCAGACCACAGCTGGGCTATGGCTTCTTGTAAGGACAACACTGTTTTGAGCTGTTATTTACTATGAGTCAGAATGTAACATTGTTTCAGCATCATAACAACAAACTCAATAATAGCAGGTAATGCAGCATTACTATGCTACTGGGTGCGAAACAACTGCATCAACTTCCTCAATAATTTGGCAACACTGTAATGTTGGGCACAGCTCATGGTCGTCTTTAATGCTATTACGAATTGCATTGCACTTATTTGTAATAGTATTGATCCTTAAATAGGCATACTAATGTGTAGTTTGTGTTACAAGAATTTCTGGAAAAGGTATTTTTTTATGGTATGTCCTTTAACTTGATCAATATTCTGGTTTATCCTTTAACTAAGCGTTATAATAGGTGAGTTGATAGTGTTAGAATTTTAAAATATTAGAATTTGTTTCCGATGATACTGATGTTATAAAAATCGACATATCCGAATAATTATGAATTTATCCGTTTTTCTTTGTTAATGGAGTGTGTATTATAATAATGTATCTAACATTGTCATGAATGAGTTAAAAGAATACATACACACATAGCATCTCGCCTCGTTCCCATAGGGGTAGGCAGAGGCTATTTGCCACGGTCCTTGCACTCTCATTAATCCTTTCATACAAGACCATCAGTTTAGGGTACTCTTGACCTGACCATTATTTAAAATGTCCTGAATTTGGTCCAGGAACATTCACCTAGGTCTTCCCCTTTCAACATTTCCATTCGCTTTACATAGACATTGCTGAATATTATTTTAAAACCAAAGTGTAACAATAGTTTAAAGAGGCCGATGGTAGAATGGTAGGTTTTGATCACCAAATCAGTGAGTGGACTGCCTTCACGGAATTAACAAATTAGCAGCGCCAGCTACCACATTCCTGGTTTTGTACCATTTGATATCCTTAATGGTTTAGATATAAAGTGTATTTTTAAGCATATTAATAGAGGCCTAGAGGAGCCTTGACTTTTTTTACCTGCAAAGCCACCATGGTTCAAACTCCAAAGTTGTCTACCGTATTTTATGTTAGCGATGAGCTGATAGAATTACAGCTTTTATAAATTGCATGCTTGACTTTCCGATTGAATTGATGCCGCCCCTTCAGTTTAATACCCAATGAGCTTATCTCTTTAACCTTACTGTTACAAACACTAACTTCATTACGAGTGAGAAAGAAAATATGTTTACTAAAAGTTTTGAGGTGAATACTGCGTCGTAGATATCCGCTATTATTTTGAAAACAAATCGATATAATGACATATGTTACCGTCGGGTGAGGGGTGCGAGGTGCGGGGTGCGGGGTGGGAAACTGTGCCGTGCTGACGTCACGCGGTTTCTGGGCCAGCCTGAAATAGCGCGCTGCTACCCGCTGTTCACGCGGTGTTCACTGACGGCCGGCGATAGGGGTTACTTACTTTGCAACAGATATACTTTTGCAAAAAAAATTAGGAAATAATTATATTATAAAATGTATAACAAATTACAATGCCGCAAGAAACAAATAAGCGCTATTTGTTTCTGATGCCTCGGCCACTTAAGATACGACATTGTGACAGAGCTCATCTTTGGAAGTACTACTTCTGTGCTTATCTCTGCCGCTAGCAGCAGCATAGCTTTGTTCTAGTCTGACGTGGTGGTAATTTTTTTTATTAATTAAAGTTAGCCCTTGATTGCAATCACACCTGATGTTTAGTGATGATGCAATCTAGGATGGAAACGAGCTACCTAACTTGTTAAGAGTAGGATAATATCCAGACCCCTTCCGTTTCTACACGACATCGTACCAGAACGCTAAATAATAGCTTGGCGGTACGTCTTTGTCGGTAACTAGCCACGGCTGGAGCTTCCCACCAGCCAGACAATTCAATTCAAAAAATCTCTTTCAGCTCTGCCGGGAGTTGAACTCAAGCCCTCCGTTTTTTATATAAATCCACCACGCATACCACTGCGCCACGGAGGCCCTCATAAAACCTTTTATTCCTCAATTATTTCTACGAAAAACAACTTGAGCATAACGTCACGACAAAAACCTAAGCAGTATTCAAAATTATGGTACCAAAATAAAAGGATTTTATTTTTTTAACGACCTCTATGGCGCAGTGGTATACGATGTGGAGGTCCTGGGTTCGATTCCCGGCGGGGCAGATTGAGATTTTTCTCAATTTCTCTTGGTATGGCTGGCTAGTTACCATCCTACTGACAAAGGCGTGCCGCCAAGCGATTTAGCGTTCCGGTACGATGTCGAGTAGAAACCGAAAGAGGTGTGGATTTTATCCTAATCCTAGTTAAAAACAGTAAAATAAAAAAAATAAGTCGGTACCCTTTCAACAACATACATAGAATTACTTGAGATATTTACTAGGTCCCAACTGTATATTAGACGGCAGATATAAAATTGACTACTACTTCTTCGAACAAATGATATTGCGGAGAGCGTGGGTAAATACGTTCATAACTGTCTTCATATTGTATTATATCCTACATTTACCTAGATAACGAGCCGTCATCAAAAGAAATTCGACCCTGGCGTAGACAGGCGACCCAACCTACGGTTAGCGATGACAGTTTTTTTTCGACAAACTCATTTTTGCAAGATTGCCAAGTGCAGATTTCTAAAAATTCTATATGTACCTACATCTAGTACCAGTTAAATAGTACAGAACTACAAACCCAGTGGGTAACATTGTGTCATGTAACATTGGCAGAAAGCATCGCTTATCATATCAGCCTTTTAACGGCTCACTACAGGGCCAAGCCTGCCTTCTTATAGGAATGGAGATATATATAGCTATACTAAAGCCAAACTCGGTTGAGAATACTTGTCAACAAACAAATTTAAAATGAAGGTAGAAAATGCAACACATTTTATGTGTAATAAATTTAAAATTATGTTTTGTTTTTTTATAAAATCTCATTTAAAAGATATTAAATATATTAATTAGTTTTAAGCTTACTAATCTAATTTATTGTCATGAATTCGTCATTAACAAGTTATTTAAAATAAAAGGGGTGTAAAATGACTAGCGATTCCTACCTCCATTTTTATTTTGTTTGTTGACAAGCATTCTCAATCGAGTTTGGCTTTAGTATAGACACTTGTTAACTGGACATCGCAGAGCAGCTCGTTGGTAGCTTAGTCTGCGAGAGCGACATCTGTAATCGTTACACCTTTGCCGTTTTATGCAAGCTGTTTGTCGGCCTATTCTGCTTCAGCCATAGGTATGGTAAATTACTATTGAGTCTGTAATATGATGGCTTTGAAAGGTCAGAGCGCCAGACCGTGAACTGTTTCAATATAATTCGTATTTTGCACTGAAATAAATCTTCTCCTCAAAAATAAACTAGTAACATTTGGCTATTTCGCTGGATACTTATTCTTTACTGATTTTTCCGAAGCCTTGCAAGGAGATAAGTGTGACTGCGGGCTTAGGGACATGTATTCTCAATACCATGAAATCCGAAAAACCTTCGCTAAAGATGAGATTTCTCGAAAGCAATATTTCATTCGCGAGGTCAGTGTGACACGTGTTTCCTTTCATAATTATATTTGTGAATAGTAAACACCCATGACATTGTTCCCAGCATTTGATCTCAATGAAACTTACTTTTTACTCTATCTACTTGAAAATATTGCGTTATCTTAATATATATTTGGAAACAAATAAGAAAATTCACGTGTCTGAAAAAAAATATTTGTTTTTTAAATGCGACAATTTCTCATGAACAATATTCTGTACCATGGGCCGCCAACAGTTTCACCCATTCACCCGCGTAGTTCTCGTTACCAAGGGAGTTGTTTAGTCGTTAAAATGTGGCCTTTGTGTTAATCCAGGGTGTCAGCTAACTCCATACCAAATTTTATTAAAATCACTCTAGTCGTTTAGTCGTAAAGAAGTAACAAACATACACACTCACAAACTTTCGCCTTTATAATAACAGTATGAGGATCGTAGGTAATAGGATAGTGAGTATAGAGATAGCGAAATGTTCGTACTCTGAGTACCTGAGCATTCTAATTTATGTTTCTCAGAAGTGTGCCTGTGGCTGGCGCTGAGCCAACTGCCGCAAGCGTCCACTTTTGCATCTTCGCGAATGGATACACTATCACTCCATTTCCTCTATGCATTCTAGATAACGTGAATCATTTTGCTATGCAGTCGCTTTGGGCTTGAAATGTTTTATCGGTAAACTCTCATTAAATTATTCAGTTATCAATATTTAATGTTTTAAGACATATTTAATTCGTTACCTGAACCAATCGTTGGAATATTGCGTAGATATTGTTAGGGATACCGAAAAGAACAGTGGATATTTTTTTAGGTAAAACGTGCTGGTCTTCAGTAATTAAAAAAGGGTAATATATTTGCCAAATTATAGCAGTCCTATGCCCATTTTGGATTATAAAAAATTAACGGTTCGCAATTATAGAGATTGAAAGGTGGTAATAAAGGGTAGCACGTAACACATCAAGTACCTTATATCTTCTCTGGGAAACATGACAAATTATGTCCTTAACCACCAATTAGCTTTGTAGCAACCCTTTAATGTACAATATGGAAAATAGAAACCCAAAGTGTAGGTAGTAAGTAATTCTATGGGATTGCTATGAAACAAAATTGATAATTGTTTTAATCATCTCATGATAGTAGTACAAACAAACTCTGTCACAAATAGGTTTACTTCTATTTCCTTAGAAATATTTAAAAAAATATATTAATTACGCCTATATATACCATACTTGACAATCACCTAATGATGAACAAATAAGAAACTCCAAAACTTTAATTGTGTTTATTAGATACAATTGTTTCATGAATTCAGTTATAAATGACAATAATACATTTGAAAACATTGATAAAGCGTGTAATTGTAATCTTAATGATAAACATAATGATAAGTTATCACATAGTATGATGAACATTGTCACAACACTTAAGTACAATGAATTACAACATAACATCGAACATAATAGTTGCCAAAGCTTATATACAATGATGCGTGATTCTTAATATAATATCGCTTATAATTAAAAAATATTGCAATAATTCCGACATATTTTCAAAAAGTCTACTGAATTTTGAAAATTACTTCCAATAATTCTTCTTATTTCGATAATTCTATTTATTTATCAAAACGTTGACTGCGGACTTACTAATTTTATATTTAAATAGAAAGTAATCTAGTATGGTTTCATTACTTTGTGATACATCATTACCAAGGGTAGTAACTATTGCTTACTAGTTACCATCCTTATCACCTGAGCAGACCTTAATCACATTAGAAAATATTAATGCTTAAATTGGTCTGTGCTCAAATCGACCCTGGACTCTTGTCAGCAAGACATATTAATCGCGCCTAAGTAACCTTTTTATTAGATTATTATTAAACTGTTTTATTGTGTTTCTTTAATTTCGATTTTATATCAGATGATGTTGATGAACTGCTGTCCTTGAAATTTCTGTCATTTGGAAAGATAAAAAATGACCTATTTAACAAAAACTGTAGAAACATACTCTAATTTTTTCCTGTCAGTAAAAGATAGAGTAACATCTCAGTCATCACTAGATGATAGATCTCCAACTCAATTAGCTCATTTATTTTTAGCTTTTGTATCTAGTTTGCGCAACTAACTCTTCTTTCTTCGTTTAATCTTCTTCTACATTTTATCAGTAATAATACATTTTGTATGTGGGGACACTGAACACGTAGTCCAGTGAGCCCCCCCTGGTCTGGAAGAAATGATTCTCGTATCTATACACGCGGCCTCTGTACCTGTACCAACAATAGACTCATTACGTCAACTAGTCTAATGAAATGATGATGACAATAATATGAGTTTAATGATGATATTGTTGGTGATAATGATTTATTGTATGATGATGATTAGTTATTTTAAGATACAATATCTAGATACATCTAAAATATTTATTAGAAAGATTAGATTGTATTAAGTACGAAACCAATCTTACAGCAAATTGTTTAATCAGTGACGCTTGTAGCTTATTTTTTAAATGTCTGTCAAATCTACAATAGAAATGGCTGTAAAATTTTGTTGAATGAAAAGTCTGTTTTAACTATAATCTGAAAACTCATCCATAAAATAATAAGAGCCCGCAATTTCTTTCATTGGTCGCATTTACTCATAAAAAAAAATATTTTGAAAGATGTTAGAGACGTTAAATGTGATTAATATACTTTTAATAAGTCTAAAAACGAAATAGAGCTATTGGCTAAACGGCTGCAAAAACAAAAGAAAACCTGAATCTTCTTTAAGGAAGTTGTTTGAAAAGACAAAACTTTGTAGAAATAAGGCAGGAAGTCCTTTAAAAAGGTCGCAAAAACGAAGTAGAAGCAAAGCTCGGTTGAAATAGGCAATGTTATCTTTAGAAGATGACGCGATAGTTACGTAACAGAGTGCATCGACCCGGCGAAAATATACACTTGTATCGCTGTCGACGCATCGCTTTTAATCGGTTAAAATGCATGCAACTACAGAAATATATTTAGAGTAATTCGGAAAGCTTATATTACTTGCAGCTACATTAATGAGTAATTTGGAAAATTCTGACTTGATTATAATAAATAAGTAAATATTTTTTTTAATGCAAATATTTCAAATACATTTTAAGTGTTTTTATTGTAAGACGAAAGGTAAAAACAACGATTAGTAGAGTGAAAGATTCTGTTTCAATATCGTCTTTGGGTCTGTTTTACCAAAATTTGATTAAATACAACAATTATAGAGTAAAAAGTAATTAGGTTCTTAGATCAATTATAGAGCAAATGAAATTAAACATACTATACAAACACAATATACCATAATTGTAATAACAAGCAAATTCACTAGTTAAGCAAAATATTTCTTTTTAAATTAATTTAAAAATTGTGCCAAAATGTTTTATATAATTTAGAATCTAAAACGGAAAAACTGAAAATACTGATACTCTAACTAACTATAACTGTAATAGAGTTTGAGAATCTAAAGTTGGTATCAAATGAATTGCATAAGATAATATTTGGTAGTAAATCACTGAACCTTTTTAATTCCTATGAAATAAAAAAGTTCGGGGAACTACGGATAAATATAACGTAGCCATAAATCTGTAAAACGTTCACCTCGGCTTGTTCAATTTTGATTGAGCACTTTACACATACTGTGGTAATTTACGAGCGTGTCATAACAAGGTTACGCGTAAATCAAAAACTTGGAAAACACGCCGCGTTGTGCAATCAAATTAAATTTTCAGTCAAACTTTAGAAACATTAACTTTTAAAAGTTTTAAATCATTTCAGTGATATTCTGTAACTGTACTGACTGTATATTTAATAATACCGTCAATATAGAAAAAAAGCAGAAAATGATTCATTAAAGAAAAAATACATATTATTAAGAAAAATGACGTTATATTTATTTATTACTGACACTGTTTCTCACAACTATCTATTCCAAAGTCATATATTGTAGTTTCTAATACGTTACGATTTAAATGCCGTACAGAAACAGTTGTTTTTTGAAGAAATCATCTGCTTAATTTTTCTACATACATTAGTAGATAAGTAGAAGAATTTATTTGTATTATATTTATGCTTAACTGAAAAATAAATTTAATTGAATGTAACTGGTCTACGATACTAAAGTAACTCATTTGTGTAACTCAGCTTGGTTAGTTAAAAGTGAGTTTGTAGCGGTAGTAAATAAACTCGCTCGTAACCAGCATGATATATTATAGTGAATTTGTGTTAATATGAAATGACTTGTGCAATGTAACCGTGCGATGGGAGCTATTCTCGGTGTGCAGTTAAAAAGCGCAAGTAACTCCAGTTTCACAACGCACGTCCGTCCGAGTTAAATATACATTTATGTATTACATCAAATAGGGTACGGTTGTGCAAGAATCATGCACACTGTACTTGCTTTCGAAAAAAAGTATCACTATAGCCTTCAATATATTTTCTTCTTAAAGAAACTCGTTACTTGAATTAGTAAGAACTATAGATGTTGTAAAAGAAATGTATGGTTAAGAAAGTTTTAAGTTGAAGGCAATTTATGTTTTAGCTCAGAATTTCTTCGAAGATTGTGTAAATATTATAATTATATTGTTTTATACAGAAGTGTTATATGAGTTGTAAATGATAAAATCTCCAATTGATTACGTGACAAAAATTATGATTGTAGTTGAGTTTGATTTTCAAAAAAAAAAATTACAGAAGGCCTTACTTCGGAATTAAGCATACCACAAGCGTAAGAATATAAATAAATTACAATACTCACTTTGATCCGGCAGAGGCTTTGGTGTCGAGAACCTCAACAATGTCTCCTGCTTTTAAGGAAACTTCGTCGTCAGCTGATGCTGTGTAATCTGATGTTGCTACCACGATGTCGTCCACCTGTAACAAGACAAGACATTTTGTAAATATGTAGTTAAAATTATTTATTTTTTGGTGATAGATGTTATTGCATGACTTCAATCTGCTGTAACTTAAAATACAAAAACTGCGTACTTGTAAACGTATAGTCCTTCACGAAGAAGTAGCTAACAATCGCTTCAAAAAAGATTATGCTATAAGATAAATCATAAAATCAACCACGTGTGTTAAATTACCTTAGATGGACTTCTGCTACACGTAGATCTAGATCTTGTGCTCGATAAGGATGGGGAATGATATCTTTTATAACTAGGGGTATAATCTAGGCTGTTCATCCTCGATCTTGTGTTTTCTCTGTCTAGAAGTACGCCATTATATCTTCTGTTTGTGTATTTTGTGATTATCTGGCTGTTGCTAATATTGCAATATCCGCTAAATGTTTCGAGATCTTCATCGTTATTATCTAGAACTGGACAACTGTACATGCTGAAGCGATGAGCTGTGGGTTGACTTAGATTTAAGGCTGAGAAAACATGCATGGGCTCGAAATGCCTTATACCATTTTCATCAAGTACTGTATAAGCCACTTGACCAGTTAGAACAGCACGACTTGCTTCCCGCGGTACAACTGCTTGTAAACCCTTCTTCATTATCAATAAAGCGCCGGGTAATTTTTTACGCTGGAATAGAAAATCTTCCATAGCTAAACTATTTTCTGGTTGAAGCAAGCTCAACGGAATGTCATCGGATGTCATTAAAGGAGCTTCTTCTGGAACGATCATAAGTGCAGCACTCTCTCGTACCAAATCTCTAACACTTTTATCAGTGCGTGCTAGTTCTGGATTTGTTTCAAGTTTCCGAAGGGCCGAATGTAAGCTTGGAGTCTTTTCTGCAAGTTTTCTCATTACAGTTAATCTTTTAAGGATATTAATACACATTTCGTCATTTTCTATTTTTGCGAAACTTTGCTCGTCATTCAATACACAGAGTAAGCTTTTGGCCACATCACTCAATCCAAGTACTTTCGCAAGACCCACTGATTGTATAATTACTTCTTTCAACGTTTCTTTATCAGAATCTTCAAAAATAGTTTCCAAAGTCTTGCTACTGGTTTCCTGTACAGCAGAGACGATAGCTTTTTGCAATGTTTCTGCTGCCTCATGATCAGATTTAACAAAAGATATCGAGTCCGATATGCGGCTCAAAACATGATGCAGTAAGTTCGCATCATTTTTGGAAATATTTTTAAAGGCTGGTCCTAGTACTTGATTTTCACTGCAAAGAAAGTCGCTAAACTTGTCAATTATTTGTTCTTCAGTATAGGAGCCTTTATCTAAAGCACTATTAATTGCAATTTTGATAAGTTCTACTTTTGAATTTGTGGAATTTTCAAGGATTTCTTCGCAAAGAATCTCTTTGTTTTCTTCTGTTTGTAAAATTTTATACATAGCGCCTACGAGGTCCTCATCAATTGTTTTTCCTAATATGGTGTCAATGGATTTTAAAATATGCTGATATTTTTCTTTTCCATTGTTATTATTAATTTCTTCAAACTGTTCTGCTGTGACTAAAGCGGCCAATACAGCAGCTGCGATTGAATTTTTCACTTTTTCTTGGTGTGCGTTATGTTGTTTATCTTCGTTGAAATCATCACAATTTTGCAGTTCTAACCTTTTCTTACTTATTCTGCCTCTTTTGTTTTCAGTGATGATTCCATTCTTTTTATGGTTGACGTGAATTTCAGATTTCAAATGCGAACTCATTTCTATAATAGATGTTATTACTTCCATAAGTTGATTTGCAACATCATCTTTCAGGCCAAAGTCGGTTACGAAAGCTTTCAAGGCTTCTGCATTTTTTGTATGATTCAATATCACGTTAATTGCAGGTAAGTCTGTTGGTACTTGCCTTCCAATTGACATACCAGCCTCTGACAATTGCCGTAACATTTTCCTATCAATCGTTAACTCTCCTTTAGTAGATGATGTATCATTAGGATTAGTTTTGACTTTCAATAGCTTCAGTTCTTCTGGAGTAACGATAAAACTTTGAACAGAAAATTCAAGACCTTCTTCCCCTTCTATAAGATCAGGAGCTACAAATTTGAGACCTTCAGGTGTCTGAACTATTTGTCCAGGCACAAAAGTAACACCTTGATCTTCTGTTTCAATAACTCTACCAGGAACAAATCTCGGCCCTTCCTCTGTGTCGACTACCTGTCCTGGAACAAACCTGGACCCTTCATCTTCTGTTGATATAACTTGTCCAGGTATAAACGTTGGGCCGGCCTTTGTTTCAATAATTTGTCCAGGTACAAACCGAGGTCCATCAATTGTATGTATTGTTTGTCCTGGTACAAATTTAGGTCCACCTTTTGTATTTACTACCTGTCCTGGGACGAACTTAGGTCCATCAGAGGTATCCACAACTTGTCCTGGTACAAACTGTTCTCCATTCTCTGTGAAAACTATTTGTCCAGGAACAAAGATTCCCTCTACCATCATTCCTGGGACGAAACGAGATTGATTCGCTTCATTTTTAACAAGACGTCCCGGAACCACTTTGCCGTCTATAGCTGGTGCTCTAGGTCCTGGGTAAAATTCTATACCTTTACTTGATTGTACCATATGACCAAATACATATAGAGATTCCTCAGATAACGAACATGTTTTAATATCAATAGGTAGCCCCACAGGCGTGCTGTCAGTGAATGATATGTCTTCTATTGTCTTGGCAACTGAAAATTCTACATGACCATTAGCTTTGACAATCGTTTTGCCTGGAATAAATTTCTCACCACAATCAGTGTTAACAACTTGACCCTCAATAAATTTAGGTCCATCAATTGTATCTATAGTTGTCCCAGGTATAAATTCGAGACCACTGCTTCCCAGTTTACTTATACCAGGAACAAAGACCGTTTCTCCATTTGAACTGACTGTTTGACCAGGTACAAATTTTAATCCGTTTGGTGTAGCCAAGGTAGCTCCCGGAACAAATTGTAATTCATCATCTTGATGTACCACTTGGCCTGGTACAAACTGCCATTCATTATTTATTTTTGCATTTTGACCTGGTGTGAAAACATTACTTCCATTTTCTGTCACTGTTTGACCAGGTACAAATTTAACCCCATCAGGAGTCATTATTGTTTGACCAGGAACAAACACTTCTTCCGATCCAGTATTTATAACTTTTCCGGGAACAAATTTCAAACCTTCTTCAGATAAGACAGTCTGTCCCTCCGTAAAGCGATATGTTTCATCTTTATTTTTAATAGTTTGCCCACATACAAATTCATCCCCATTTTCTGTTGGCAAAACTTGTCCAGCTTGGAAAAATGGTTCATTAGTATTTTCATTGTTAATAATATGCCCAGGTATCAAACCCGGTCCTGCAGGCGTGTTTACACTAAGTCCAGGTACAAATGTAGACCCTGTGGGTGTTTCGACTGTTTGGCCCGGCACGAAAACAGGACCTTGAGGTGTATTTATATGTTGACCGGGAATAAACTTCTTTGCTTTATTTATATCTAATGTCAAACCTGATATTTTCGCAACTTTTTCTCTTTTTCCTTTTTTAATATTTTTAATAACCTCCGTCAAGTCATGTAATTCAGGAAGCATATCTACTTTATCAGAGGTTAGTAACTTGTCTATAATGTTTGATGTATCTATTAAACGTTCTTCAGAAAGTTCGGCAACGGCACTTAACACTGCTTCCGATGGTCGAGACTTAATTAACTTCAAAGGATTCACACAAGGCACATTATCAAGAGGTATTGATACTTCACTTATATTACGGTCCACTTCAAGTATTTCAGAATCACAGTGATACGGTATTATGTTTACAGGCGACGGAAGTGTAGTTACTTTGGGTATGAAGATCTCATTGTTTGCTTCTTTTTCAAAAAGATCCCAATCCCATGTTTCAAGAAGTGGGTGCATTTGATCCCTCCAGTCACCACTGCACATAGTAATACTCGATTTTGATCGCATATGATGAAGATCAAAATTACTACAAGAAAAACTTTTGATATCATGCTTTTCATACCTAGTTTCTTCTAACTTAGCTTTCTTTGCTACACGATCTAGTCGCATTCTTTCTTCTTCAATTTCCTGCACTTCAGCCAATTTTTCCTTATTCTCAAATATTTTTTTCATAGACGAAAGACCAGCGGTACGTTTTCTTTTCTTTTTCCGGTCTTCGAGTTCTTCTAACTCCCTTTGTTTTAAGACCTCTGCATTAGGTCCTTCACCTTCAAATATTTCCACTTCCTCGGTGAAATCCTTGAAGTCCATTGAAACACTGCGACCCTGTTTTGTTTTAATAAGTAAAGTATCCGAGTCCTTGGCGAGCATAACGTCTCTGACGTCACCATCCCTAACTGCAGCCTCCATTCGACTCGAGAAAACCAAACTGCATTTTTTCTCTTGAACCGTGTACACATACCGTTTGTCATCCGTCACTTGTTTCGTCAAAAGCATTTCCATCAAACACCGTTGAGCCTCGGTAGAGCCGTCCAAGACTGGGAATATGTACCTATAGTCGGCAAGCATGTCATGTTTCCTGTTTCCGTAATTAATTTCGGGCGAATAATGGTGCGGGCCAAGTTCGCCGGATACGTTGGTTATCTTGCATTTCGCTTTGCCCGAGCGGGCAGTGAGTAGCACTGGAATGTAGTGGTGGGAAGGCAATCCGTAAGATTTCCCCGTGATCCTGCAGCATCTCTTTGCATCAGCTGGCGAAATAGGCGCGAGGAGCGGAAAGTAGTTGGGCTTGGGCAAGCCCCGACTGCGGCCGGTTATTCTACAGAAAGACATCGCGATCACGTACTCATATTATTTGTTTACAAACTCGAGTAAAGCCGGCTTGGTACGCGTCTGTTTGTGTATAACAACGATATGTTCGCAGCTGTAAGCGCGTGCTTCTGTGGCGGAGGTTACGGAGAGACTGCGGGAGATCGGTCTAAGCGCAGGGCTTAACGGCGGCCGTCGGTTCGCACCTTCGAGACTGCGCCGGTGTGCCGTACATCTGTTCCGGTTAGCTTCTATTTATAATCATAAAGGGAGACGTATTTATTTACGCCGAATATATGACACGATTCCGCATGAAAACAACAAAGACGCGGATTTGGAAATCCAGTTTATCCACAAAAAGCGAGAGAACTTTCGACGGAAAACGAAATCACAGCTAACATTATGAAATCGAAGTGTTTCGGTTTATTTTGGAAACGTAAATATTTATACCCAAACGTTGCTCGAAAATATCTTTGCGAGATTGAATTCGTGTTTTCACAAACATTGTACATATGTACGAAAATGGAAATTTATAAATGGAAATGCGTATACTCAACTACATCTTTGTAGCCTAACAATATCAGCTCTACAGGACAATGTACTTGTATCCATTATCCTCATTAATTTATAAGTGAGGTTCCTTGGTTCGATTCCCAGCTCAGGTACAATGATTTGGCTATTAATACTCTACCAGTTAAGACATTAACTAGTTAATTATGCAGCAATATACCAGATATCGCTCTGATACAGTGGTCGGGAACATTGCTAGAATATATTTAATTAACGCCTTTTAATTTATAAATGAAAATCATCATCATTATCTGAAGGGAAATGTTATTATTAAGTCCACCTCGTTACTCTAATGCGGGTTGACGGACCAACTCAAAATGTGTCACATTAATTAAGGAAGTAAGGGAATAAATAAAGAGGTATTAACTCTAGCGCCCGATTTAGCTTTGGAAAACAAGGTGCGTAATTATGAAAACAATAACATCATCCGCAGGACAAAATCTGTATAAAACAGAGCAAAGCGTTAGCATCAACAAGTCAATAAATATGTTTCTGTTTTATTCGTAGAGCTACGAATGTCGTAGCAGAATGCTACGATGTTTCATATCTTTAACAGCCTCTTGATAAAAAAATGCTTTACAAGAAAATTTTAATATAATATTCATCATTATCAGCCTATTAACGGTCCACTACAGGGCCAGGCCTGCCTCTTTATAGGAGGAGGATATGGAGCGTACACCCACCACGCTGCTTCAATGCGGCTTGGCGGGCTTAGGGTCATAATGTTTTCGTTTATTAACGACCACTGTCAGATGTTGATGATAGTGACCGGGACCGACGGCTTAACGTGCCTCCGAGGCACGAAGGTGTAACACCACCAACTTCCCGACTCCAGGCTTGGAATGAACTGAGAATTTTATAGAAGAATGAAAAACACACCCAGGACCTCATGATCGAAGCCAGAGATAGGCTTACCACTAGACCAACGAGGCAGTCAGATATAATATTGCAATTTGTTAATGCAGATTTTGTTTTTTCTTTTTACTTAACATTGTTCACTGTTAAATGACGCATAATAAAGTTATTTCCAACTACGGTCTAAGTCTGTGAGAAAGCCCAACACAATGTTAGTCTGTTGTCGTTGTTCAGGGCTTATTTTTGCTACCACCATCTAAGTTGACCTTGAACTACTGTTCAATGTTAACAGGCGCAGGCGTTAAGTTGAGAAAATTCAATTGATTATCTGTTGCTTTATTGCACATTGTAGAGTCAATATTACGTTTTCGTTTTGGAGTGAAAATTATGTAATTGCCGGTGGAATTCAACGGTTTATTGCATAGCAAATTAAATGAATAGTATTTGTTGAATATAATTTATTGAAAAAAATATAATAAGGAACTTAAACTAACTTAGCCTGATTACTATACAAATAATGCCCACGTGGAATGGTGGCATGAATACTGGCTGCATTTGAACGTTGGATAGCCAGGCTAATTGATTGCGCTCTCGTTTTATTAATTTATACGTCACTTCATTTAACGACGACGAAATACGACAGTAAATAACGCCACAAATAAAATAACTAGAAAATATGGGTACATCATTTGAAAGAAAATAAATCAGTTCAAATTCGATTTGTCAAACATCGCCATTTTGGGGTAATAGAATGTCTTTTGCTTACAAATACGGAAGCTGAACTTTTAATAAATAATTACAAGTATAAACAACATTAACTCAAAGCTGTTTTGTTGATTTCACCATGTTTTTGTTTTTCGAAGTAGGTGACTGACTGATGACTGGGCCTAATCAATAATGTTCCAGAGTTGAGGAA
This sequence comes from Mycalesis mineus, assembly GCA_034621355.1. Taxonomy (NCBI): domain Eukaryota; kingdom Metazoa; phylum Arthropoda; class Insecta; order Lepidoptera; family Nymphalidae; genus Mycalesis; species Mycalesis mineus. Next base: position 1,248,422 of record CM067881.1, read on the forward strand.
AAACTATTTCGGTGTCGGCCTTTGTTTTCACTTCACCTGTACCGTCGAGAAAGTTCGCCGTAGTGGATTTAGGACACAAACCAGGTGCCCAGACAACGCTGCGCCTATGTAGGCGGTGGCTGTCCTTCAAATGGAAAAACGGCTAACCCCAAAAATTTTATTTCGAGTAAAATATCCACTTTTTTTGCTAATTTAAAATCTGCATAATTGTTGCATAAGTAAGTTTAGGTTAACGCCGCTCATATCTCCTGAGCGGCTCAACAAATTCAGATGAAAATTGTCGCAAAGGTGGATCATTTTTTTCTAAATTCCATCCAAAATATATACTGTTATTGCGAAGTACAAGTAGTTATTGTTAATGGCTTATGTAATGATATATAATATTAAATACTAAATGGATTAGCACATAACAATAAAATATTTAATTTATTCTAAAATTTTTAGAAAGTAAAAATATGAATGAATCAGAGAGAAATGCGTTACGATAGAATGCCGAAACGATAAACGTCTACTGGTCGACTCTCTTTATAATATTTTAGAGTTAGCCGCTTTTAGATAAGATAATATGTTTACAATGATTTTATTTACCTACGTCTATTCGGTGCGGGTTAAAGAACTTTAATTACTTAGGTGAACCCTTTCGTTTGAAACAATTTGAATTAATATTTATTGTCTCTTTATCACTAGTATTCTTTGAAAAACAAAATTCATTCTAAACATGACTCACCAAAAGCGATCGAAATAATGATGTTGGGGAAATGACCACACATTTTCTTGAATATTATGCGCAGTCATTTTCTTTTAGATGAACTCATAAAACGCTTTCGCGAAAATATTTTACTCAATTTTTCTCACCGCGGGAAATAGTCACAAATCATTTTTGAGCATAATTTTGCGTTGACATTTTTTTTGTACCTTGCTATATAATAATACTAGCGATTAGACCTGGCTTTACGTGTATACCTCTAATTAGTATTAGTTAACGTAAAGAAGAACATCGAAATTTTGCGCTGCGTAACGCAGAAGCGCGTCAAGATGAGAAAAGTCGCGTATTTGAAAAGATTGGATCTCCTACAACTTATTTTTAACCGACTTCAAAAAAAAGAGGTTATCAATTCGACCCGTATGTATGTGATATTTGCAAAACTGCCCAGTTTTCGCATATGTTAATCCATGTCATTAGTTGTCGATAAACCAGTAAAAAGTATGAAAAAAATTAAACCAACTTCAAAACGCACTAAAAAGTATAAAATAAATGCGTCATTTAGTTACTTTCATTTACTTAACCATATCTATGAAGTCGGTGCCATCTGTAAGCTTTATATTTTAAAGACGATACCTAATTCACACAAAGTGCTTTGTTACTTTGTTGAATAAACTTTCCGTAAACTTGGATGGATGGCACCGAGTTTATAGATTTATGGTTAAGAACATTAAATTAATTAAATGATGCATTTATTTTTTACTTTTCAGTGCGTTTCGAAGTCGGTTTAATTTTTTATTAAAATTTATTGAGTCGAGAGGGGGACGTTTTAGTTCGTGCAAGTCGGACATACCCTGCCGACGGACAGAAGTCCAAAGGGATTTTTTTCCTTAATGAAAAAAAGAACCCCGCTTCTATCTGGGTAGGTATGTATTAATACCCACGTCTAATAGCAAATGTTGATATACAAAAACATTAGTCCGTCGCCTAACCGTTACTTCATCTCTCAACACCGGTCGCTATATATGAAGGCGTTTGAATAAAACTGCTCTAAATCATAATAATGTAATATTTATATGAACTCTGTGACTGGGTGGTGACGATCAGCTATGATTATCGTTTAGAAAAATCCTCAAATATCTTGAGTCATGTCCACATTAAAGTGTTCAGGTTATACTTGCGGAATATTGGGAATAAAAAAATAAAACCGACTTCAGATCACCATTTAGTTACTTTAATTTACTTAACCATATCTATAAAGTCGGCACCATCCAAGTTTAAGAAAAAAATATTTAACAAAGTAGCAAAGCACTTTGTTGGTTTTAGGTAACGTCTTTTAAGTAGAAAGCTTGGGTGACACCGACTTCATAGAAGCATAAGAAGGAATATATCGAAAAATATAAAGGGATTTTGTATGTGTAAATCCCACCGCCTGACACTTATCTACATGAACAGACAGCCATCGGCTTAGATAACTCAAAGAATGATTGCGTTATAAAAACACTAGACCTACATACAAACATAAACAAACTTAGATTCAGTGTCCCCATTCACGCGTTTCCACGAACAAACAAAATCTTAGTGACAATATCTGTCAATGTGTTCTTAGATTATGTTTGGACACATCGTCGGGACATATTTTTCATAAAAACACATGTTTTCATGAAAAATATAGCCTAGATACAGAGACATGAAAATTTTACCGAAATTTATGAGCCATTTGTTCACTTCACATGTGGTTTTTGTTTATACATTGAGGAGATAAATTGGAGCTTTCTGAAAGTAGGCGAGCTTTTGAAAAGAAAGTAGGTAAGTAAGTGTGTAACTGCATTTTCTATCATTCATAAGTGAATTAGATCTTGTTTTTATTTTATGTTTTTTAATTTCATAGCAGTCTTTTGAATTAAGTACATTTTTTGATAAATTTTACTATAAGAGATCATTCGATTCATTTAATAAAACATGTTAAACATGGAAGAATGTTAGTATATCAATATTGAGAGAAAACAAATCAAAAGTGACCAACTAATAAATTTTCAAATCACTAAAGATGCAATTATTTTTCGAAAATTGTATTCCAGGTCATTCTGATTAAAAGCCAGGTAACCCGGCGTACTGTATGAAAGGTGAAATTGAAAGAAGCGAGAGAGTTATGCATGTAGCAAGGATGTACGTAGTCTCTGCCAACCCCTATGGGAATAAGACGTGATGAAATGTCATATATGTATGTATGTAAAACTTGATAGAGCCGCTTCAATTGCAAATAAATTAACTTAAACTGTTTACGGGAATGTTGGTAAAAAGCTCCCACACGATATCGAAAGTTTTGTGAACTTCACGTCAGCGTAAAGTTGGTTAAACGGTGTCACTGCACTTTTGAGGTCTCAGTTTGAATCAGGACATGAACCACTCACATAAATCGCGGGTTTTGTCACAGATGTTACGTTGTGTCTGATTTATATCAGCACTGAAGGGCATGTGGCCCTAATGGATTTACAGTCATATAATTAGTTTGGATTCGATCCAATGCACTGAGATACATTCGATGCATCACTTTGTATTATTGAACTATTATTTATTAAGTATATGGCGAATGGCTTTCTGTTATATGCGTCACGGCTTACTTTGTGGTTGACAGGTATTACATTTCAGCATATGTTTATTAAACTACGTTATATTACTCCTAAGGTGCACTTCATATGATCGGTGGGTTGTAAGGTCGTAACAGTCTCATTGCTCCAGTGTTTTGCTTATTTGGTTTGGTGCTTGAGCTCCTAGGTTAGTCCAGGGTCAAGCTTCAATATTTTGAGCTTCTTTTTTCTTGGAACGTAATTCTGAGTAAAATTTTCATCCCGATATTAGAAATTTATGATACTCCACCCCTTTACCTTGGAGAGCGCGTTAAACCTTTCATCAGATCATTACCATTAACGTCTGTAATGACACATTATCATGCCAAGATATCTCCTCTCTTTTCAGGAGAGAGGCTTGCATGTCGATTCTGTAACGAAACTCGACGGTATGAGACTCGACTTTTTCTCTATATCTCTCTATCTATAGTATCGTGTTAGACAGAAAGCGATGGAGACTATATACTCCGAGACTCGCATTGTCGAATTTGGTTACAGAATTGACATGTTGGTCGTGTAGTGCTCAAGCAAAATAAGCTAAATAATTAAATGTATATGTTAATTAGATACACATTGCCAAGCTACTAAATAGAAGAAAACACAAGTAAATTTATTAATCTTTAAATAAACACAGGAATCAAGGTTATAATGCAAGAACCGATACACCTCAGGTGTGGGGTTTCAAAGAGCAGCAACCAAAATAAACTGAACTTCACTTTGCACTGTCAAACGGTATTTTGAGAATGATATTTTAATGTGACAGATGTAAGTGATGGCGCGTAAAAAACTCGCGGCTCGGATTCCTCTTAATTCGTTTATGGATTTATCGCCGCCCTACATGTTATGTTTTACTAAAAGATGTGACGTGCGTTCAATGCATTTCCTTCATGTTTGTGACATGTTTACCTCCTTGTTTGTCCCGTGGTTAGCCTATGTGGATTTGTAGCACGAGGTCTTGAGTTCTAATTCTTAGTCAAACTATGCAGTATTGAGCGTTTTACGTATCACTAAGTGATAGGTTTGAAATTTGGGTAGGGTGAAATATTAAAATATTATTTCTTCGGAGGAATTGTCAGCAAAATCTCGGCTTCAGAACACGTGAAAACACCAATTCAGGTCATTATTATTAACGTTCGATTGTGTTTAATAGTAATAACCAGTAATTATTTATGACTAAACGTGGTTTGAACAGCTGATGGATGTTGGGGGCCAAAGGTGCAAGAGTAGCGACCCCGCATCGGAAAGGGTCTCACCCTCTATGTGGACTGACGACATCAAATGTGTCGCAGCGAGCTGCTGGCCTCACGATCGTTGTGTTTTAAAGACCCTAAAAAAGTCCAGCAATGGACATACATCGGTTAATGACGATGATGATGAAAGGAGCAAATATAAGTACCCTAAGCCCACCAACCCGCATTGGAGCAGTGTAATGGGCTTCAGCCATTAAGTTACTCGGTTTCAGCTTCACATTTCCACTACGCAAGAGTCTGCGTGGTGGAGTCCATTGTCCTTCTCCTATACAGACGGAGACCTGGATCCGTAATCTGCGATTATAACGTCTGGTAATGATCATTTAAAACATAGAAATTACGTGGTGTAACACTGTAATAAAAATAAAAAGTGTAACAGGTAAGAGTTTCGTTTCCCAGAAGCCGGTGTATTATTTCTGCGGCGGCGGCTGGCCCTGAACTAGTTAAACTAACTACTAATAATAAACACTCGCTGGAAATACTGTCGTTTTGTAACTTATTGACCTTTGCGCCGTCTGTTGTGTCTGGAGTGTCTGGAGATACGCTATTGATCTAGATTAGAAATTTTATACGGTATAATATTATCTATTATCATTATCAGTTATGATGTTCACAGTGTTAGCGGTACCAGCAGGTGGCAGTGCAGCCAGGAATCGAACCCAGGATCGTATTTCGAAGCCTAACCTAACTGAACCACATTTTATAAGACTAAACTTTGTATATAAAAATTAATATACATTTTAAAATAATTCTCTGAATCTTTTAATATATAGGTAGTTAAATGTGTAAGTCGCTTGACAGTACTTTTTTGTCGGTAGGGTAGCCACAGGAGAAGCCTCCAACCATCCTGACCTGAATCTATTTAGAAAATCCGCTCAGCCGGAAAACGAACCCAGGACCTCCGTCTTATGATTACGCTGCGCATACTTCGCCACGGACGTTTATATTTGTAAGTGGATATAATAAGGAAGATCAAATCGTACGTTCTATTTGTTTCGCAAACGCATCCGTTTATGAGATGGAGAGAGATAATATTGTTCCAGCTGCAGCCACATGTTGCGATACTTTTTGATGTTTAGGAGATACTGGCGGACTGACGTACTCGATTGCCTTCGTTTTATTATCAAGGACACTCCACATACATCCTGTTTATTTTAATATTAGAAAAATTATTTTAGACGTAATGAAATTGCCTCGGAGAGCTGTCGATTCCGCTCTTGGATTCCGCGCATGATCTTTAATGGGTAAAATATTTTTATTCTAAGCCCGCCAACCCGCATTTAAGTAGCGTGGTAGGTCTATGGTCACTATTCACTATTGGCCTGGCCTGGTTTAGGGGACCATTAGGTCTCTATTCCACGAGCGTTTTGCGAGCGTCAGCGTTCCTTGAACGTCTGCGCAGCGGCGACGACGCGGTAACGCGACGTCGTTTCACGCGATTCACTTTCTTGTAATCGATTGGACCATATAGGATTTTTCCATGATAATTTCTTTTTTTTTACGTTATTTTCGTCGAGTAGTGATTCTTGTCGGAGTCTATTTTTTCTCTGATTGTACGCGGAAATGTGAATCCAACCAGATTTGGTTGGGCAGGGAGAATAATTCAAGCAGAGAAGGCGAACGTTGATCGGTCACAAAGGGTAGGTACCCTTAAACAAATGATACCCTTAAGCTTGCATCCGTCTCTGTTTTTCTCTCTGCCACACGATGGACCCGGCATCCGCACGGTGAACACATCCAATGCTAAGATATTCCAAAACAATAGATAATTACCGAGGTCAAAGGCGTTTAAAAAGGGCAAATGGCTCTCCTACTGCGATATAACACCACCAGTCAGAGGATTTAAGCCCAGGACCTCGTGATCCGAAGCACTGGACTAACGAGGTAATTATAAGTTATCTTAGTGTGATATAACGAATGAAACGTCATCATACTGTAGTATGACATAACGCAGAGCGCCGGCGCAGCTGTTGACAGCTCACATTTGACGCTCATTAGATGTACCAGTCACGGTTCATTGCATAATGAGATTGTATCGACGATAGATAAGAATTTACTGAACTGTGAACAACAAATATCATTTCCAGTTTTCCGCGAAAACTAAATTTTTCCCTAGTTCTAGTAGTAAAAGTGCTGGTAAATCTTTACAGCCTTGATCATTTATGGTTGGTTGCAAGTTTGTCAGTATGTTACAGGATATATTTCGAAGAGTGCTCTCAGGAGTTATTTGACGTACCTACTTCACCTTTTTGTCAACGCATTGCAAGACACTGGGTGGAATTTCATCCCTACGTCGTTGATGTTCCTCAGACTCGTACAAAGCGTTTTGTGTCATAATATATGTCGTGGGGGATAGCATAGCTCAGGTATAGAATGCCCTTCCGAGATCAGTTTCTTCCTATTCCTATAACTTGGGTATATTTAAAACATCCAGAGGGGTCCATCCATCCATCCACCTTAGACGGAAAATACACTTAACATCAGGTGAGATCGTGATCAAACGCGAGCTTATTTCATATAAAAAAAACAAAACGTAGTATATAGACATTTTGCGAAGGGTTCCTAAGGGTAGGTAGAGTGGACATCGCTGGTGTTTGTGGGCTGATTAAGTTCTGATTACTCCATAACCGTAGTTCAAATCTGTATTCGAGTTACCTACTTCGAAAAATCGGATCTTGATTTAGTTAGCGAAAAAAAGAAATTAGGTAAGACGGTAGGGTGCGTTTTTGACCTTGAGTCAACATGCTAAATACTAACATAAATTACCTAGAAACAAAGCACAGTATAAGCAAACAAAACAACACATTCAACCAAAACTTCGCTTAAAAGCTTCTTCGTCAAACCAGCCACCGATCGCCGTCAGTCAATTATAATAAATAGCTTGTATAATTACGCAAATGTATGCCAAATCACTTAGACATACCATCGCAATTAGCATGCAGAAAAGTAAAGGAAAAGTGGTAACACGCGACAGAAATAATGACAATACAAATAGAATACTGTGGGTGGATCGGATGCAGTCGAAATAGACAGGCGAAAGTCTTGCGAAAAGTCCACAGTAATTAGTTCACAGGAAAAGCATTACGGTAGAATATATTATGAGAAGACACTGCAGTCAAACAGTCTCGGTAAAAAGATTATTGTAGAGTACAATTTTGTTTTTTTTTATTCGTTACAAGTTATCCCTTGACTGCAAAAACATCAGATGTGATGATGCAATCTAAGATGGATGCGGGCTAACTTGTAAGAATAAGATAAAACTCCACACCCTATTCGGTTTCTGTACGACATCGTACCGGAACGCTAAATCGCTTGGCGGTACGTCTTAGCCAGCAGGGTGGTAACTAGCCACGGCCAAAGCCTCTCACCAGCCAAACCAGGATGAATTAAGACAATCTCAATCGGCCCCTTCGATCTACAGATAAATTTAAGACAACTTAACTTTAAAAGTCTGCGACCTTGTTTTTCTGCCACAACAACGTATCACAGAGGATTTTCTTTCTTTTAAGTACATTATCGTGAATCAACCATTATCATGAATGATCTAACACCCCTTAAAGATATCAGGTTGAAGTATTTAAGTAAACTATATAATACGCATCCACGAAATAAACTATGGCATAAAAAAATTTAAATCTGTCAGTTTAGTGTGATATGTATGTGCGATTAAATTCAAGCTATTATCGATCTAAAAACGTGATCACGTTTTCAGAATACATTTTAGTAACGCCATCTATTGCCATTCAAGTAAACTCTGTCTGACTGTCACTGCTGAAACGCAAGCTTACGCTCGTCCGTAATTTAGTTACAGTGGAACAGTTTCGTTTCAGCAATTCTCACATGCACCTAGTTTGTGAAACGGCCGCTAGATGGCGTTATAGCTTAAATATGTCATCTCTAATTACCAAGACAAAATGGCGGCAAACTACTATATATATCTTATTGCTTATGGATAAATAATTTGGCATCATAGTCAATTGTAGACATGGGAGGATTACAAAATGAATTATATTACGAGTGTAGTGATATATTTGTGCGGTGTTAACAAACATATTGCAACATGGGCGCCATGCCATCGTCAGCCAGCTCTTTTATCTTGTACTATTATGTAGTCTATGCTTTTAAAGAGAAGTGCTTCTGCATGACCAATAGGTATACATTAGAAGTAATATTGGTAGTTTACGAATTATCTAAAATAAACAGAAAGGCAGAGAATTTATTTTTGATATGCAGGAGCACTTGGTCGTTAGCTACGAGCCTCACAAGAAGGCTCAGCTTCAGGAATGAGCAATGCTCAGAGTATCGCAGAGCTCAGCGGCCCAAGGTGCTAGAATGACGACCGCGCACCGGAAAGCGCAGTGTTGGTTGACCCTCAATTAGGTGAACTGACGTCATCAAATGTGTCGCAGGAAGCCGCTGGCCACAGGCGATTCAGAGTCGTTGTTTAGAAGTCCCTAAAAAATGTGATGACCGAGGAAGACAAAACGTTTTGAAGCAACAACCATGTTGCTTTAATATAGGTTAGCAGGTTTATGATAATAACTTCTTAAATAACTATCACATATTCATTATCGAGACCAGGAGATCGGGACCGATGTTTTAACGTGTTCTGCGCGACTCAGAGTCCTAAGAGCCTAGCTAGGAAGTCGGTCTTAAGCAACCAGCGGTGCCTAAGCCAAATTTTATGAGCGTATAAACGTTTCATTTAAATTTGACTGTATTCTGAAACGTGTTCAACCTCTGGTCGCTTAAAACTGACTTCGTGGCTAGGCTCGTAGTCCCTACTGGCACTGGACGACCCACTGTTAGCAAGTTAGCCCGCTTCCAACTTAGATTGCATCATCACTTACCATTAGGTGTGATTTCAGTCAAGGGTTAACTTGTAATTAATAAAAAAAAACTGGACCAAAAGATACAGCTACTCTAGCTATTTTGACTATAAATATAATTAGCAATGCGCACCAGTTTCACATGACAGAAAAAGTTAAGAAAGTTGTGTGGAAAAGTAAAAAATAAGACAATTTTACGACTGTTAAGTATATAGAAAAGTAGGTATGCTAACTCAATGATAATGGTGATAGTACATCATAGCATAGTAGGCAGCATTCATCATGACATTCCCACAGGAAAGGGATGTTTTTTTTATCTATTACAAGATAGCCCTTGACTGCAATCTGATCTGATGATAAGTGATAATGCAATCTAAAATGGCAAGGGGTGTGGATTTCTACTCGACATCGTACTGGAACGCTTAATCGCTTGGTGGCACTTTTTTGTCGGTAAGTGGTAACTGGTCATAGACGAACTCTCTCACCGGCCAGATCAGACCCAAATAAGAAAATCTCATTAATCGGTCCGGCTCCGTCCTATACGCATACCACTGCGCTACTGAGGCCGTCCAACTAATATCATTGTTCCTAGTTACGTAAAGTCTTTGAACAGTTTATTGCCTATTTATTTAAACAGAATAATATGGATTGTTGTTTGAACATACTGGCAAAGTCACGGGCGTTGGGAACTCATAAATATATCCGTAAATAGTTTCCGTTTGAGTTTGGTCTTTGCTGTAAATGCGAAAGGAACAGAATTTGCGTCATCGCTTCATTTGTGTATATTATTGTGATCTCCGATTTATTTAACGTTATATATTTTATTTTATGATGAGTAAAAAGCGTTTTTATTTTATGATGAGTAACGCACTATTGACTTTAATCACTTTCTTAAAAAGTTACACTTGGGAAAAGCCTTCCTTATGTTAAAATTTTTCATTCTTTGTAGGCACGTTTTTAATTTTAAGTCGTTAGAGGAATATAGAAGCTACGAAATACAATATACCTAAGATATCTAGGTCCGCTAGGTATTACCTACTATGGTTATAGGTAAATGGTCATATAGTAAACTAACAGTCGCCCGCGACTTCGTCCGCTTGAAAACCTCTTAGGTACCCTTCTAATTTTAAAGACAGACTTTCATATAAAGTGTGCTTATTTCCGCTCCCCTTCTCAATTTAAGTTTTTAATAGTTTCCCGTCAACCAATATTCTTCGTCCCGTCCCGTGTACTAAAGATTTACATTTTTGTTAAACATTGTACGATATTATAATACATTCGACCAAATTTGATTACCATAAAAACGGTTCTAGTGATGAGGATCTTAAAAGATAGATATATACTGTCGTGGACATTTTTTAGATCATTTCAAGAGGAATAATTCTTTCATACATATACTTTTGGTATCTTGAACCGTTTTCGCAGCGCACGCAACGGAAGCCCTCGAGGATGAATAATTTTCCCCGTATTTTTCATTATTTCTTCGCTCCTAATAGTTGCAGCGTGATATTATATAGCCTAAAGCCTTTCTAATTTCTATGAATGGTCTATTCAACTCAAAAAGAATTTTTCAATTCGAACCAGTAGTTCGTAAGATTAGCGCTTTAAAACAAACAAACAATCTCTTCAGCTTTATAATAGTATACTTAGATGGTAAGATTTGGCCTATTTTCAATTCTTTGTTACTGAGTTTCATTTCGGCTCTTCTTCGGAGTATCTAGAAATCTGCCGAATAAATCGGTGATAGAGTCGCTACGAACAGTCAAACTTGACGTTTCAGAAAAGCACTTCTGAAATAAACGAAATTTGAATGCTTTGCTTTTATCTATACGCCAAAGTAAATTATTTACACCTAAGCTACTGAACCGATTGAAATGAAATTTGGTAGGTACATAGATAGTTAAGAGCCTGAGAAAGGACGTAGGCTACTTTTTTCGAACTATCACAAAACGGAATTTCTTTTAAGAAAGAAGATTATTAGTTATATGTTTCAAATATTCGTAATGAGAGTGGTAGGAGTAAAATAATATGGGATATGACCTTCCGGTACTGAGTCTGAGTCTGAAGCGAGAAGTTTTTGAAGCTTTCACACACAATCGTACAATATCATTGCACGACGCATACTCTTAGCGCCAGCTGGTAGCACTCACCTCCATGATGCTGCGCAGGGTTAGCGCCCTGGCCCTCCTCTCGCTGCTGCTCCGCCGCGCGCGCAGCAGAGCCGGCACCGCCACCCGGCTCAACCACTCGCCGAACTCTGCGCAACACTTCGCACTTCACCACACTTTGCACTTGATAAGATAAGCTGTTAGACACTTGGGTTAACTGACTCTTGGTAAGCAAGGGGTTAGAGGCTACATGGGGTTAGAAAAGCTTAGTGGATGGAGGCTTTCAAAGTTGAAGCCTACGTAGGGTTATAGAAGTCGATGGGTTGGTTGGTTAAATTAGGCAGATAAAGAAAATAATAGTAATGATGATTGAATGAATGATTGGTGAAAACTTGAGCTAAATTTTGTTATAAAGTCAAGAATAAAATTTTGTGGGCGCGGCGAATACATCGGCGTATGTTGAAGCAAAGCAATTTGGATTAGTTAAATCAAACCTTTAGTAAAGCAAACAGATCCGACTTCACAAAATTGCTTTGAACTGTAGTTACAAAGGGTTTGATAAAGTAATTCGTCAATGTTATCAATTTAGGAATCAAGTCAAGGTTATTTACTATTGATGAATTTTTAAATAACAAAGATGTTGAGCAATACAATATTGTAAAAAAGAATAATTTAAAAAGAGCAACTGTTGAGTTTCTTGCCGGCTCTTGTCAACAGAACCTGCCTGTAGAGTCACTACAAATAGTCTAATTGGACGTTCCAAAAGTGCTTTTAATAAGCCTACTTGAAATAAACGATTTTGAATTTGAATTTGTAAGGGATATACGAGATTTTTCTTTGTTTTGTGAACTAATGAGAGAATGATATACTGGTAGAAATAGATAAAGCGTAATTTGAAAAATCGTTTGTAATAAAAAATGTTAAAATTTTGTAACGATATTTGCCCAGCGTGTTATGTGGAACGATAAAAACTATCTGGCATTAATTTTTGTCTTCAGATATTATAACAAATATGCACATCGAGTGAAAGCCATGCTTTAAAGCGAAATAATATATTTGTAGTTAATCGCGATTAGTAAAGTATAATTTATTAATATATTTTCTATAGGATTTAAGTATAGGTATAGAGATATATAAATCGAGGAGTGTTAAAACATAAAAGGACGTAGGATAGGAAAGTGTAGTAATTGTATTGAGTCAATAATATTAAGCTGTTTTAACACACCTACTCTACTAAAGCATTATTTTTTTTTGTTTTATATTTGATTAATATATATGATTTATGGTTTTAAAATAAATATATTATCACATATAATATATTATAATTAGTGTGTTTGTTGTGTCTACGGATTTACTTCATTGTGTGTGTGAAGTAAATGTGTATTTAATTGTGTGAGTGTCTACTTGTGAACTACACATAACATGGCACACTACTTGAATATATTATTTTCTAATAATCAGTTGGAACTGATGAAAAATTCAGATCCTATTAAAAAAAAAAATTCTGACCACCCAAATTATATAATTATCAAAAACAAGACAAGGATACCAAAACAACATTACAAAATTACTAGTAAAACCATAGTGACTGAGGACGATGAGCTCATCGTGAAGTCATGAGTAAGGACCCCGTATGGGTTCAAACTATATAGTTTAAACCCATACCCAATATAGTTGGTCATAATCTGACAACAGTGACGTGAGTTTCAGCCGTTCATACTTTAATAATATGAAAAACACTCGCAATAGTTTAAACTCCTATGGAAATAGTATAGGTAACGGCACATGTAGAGTACGTATTGTGAGTGTCTAACAAAGTTTCTAGCAATACAGATGGGTTTACAGACAAGCTCTACGACACAGACGTTAGCAGTCACGGCCAATTTATTCAGTCTAACTACGAGTACATTAGCGTTCAGCACGCATCAATTCAATCCTAACGTCAACAAACAAGATAACGTTATAATTTATATTCTCGTAGATATCATAAATACTGAAGATATTATAACGTCTAATAGCCAATGGTCTAAATGTAGAAAGATATATTATCTTTCTAGTAAAATATATACACCTAAAACAATAAGAAATAAATTACAAACTTTTGAAGAAAATGCAAGAAAGCATTTATGCACGGGAGAAACCCAACATGGGTAACAGTAGCTAATTATAAAAATTTTGGTTTCGTAAGTGTCTAAACGATTACATTTAGTTAAATTCACAACAAAAAATTTATTTATTATCATTAGTATGGTGAGGCTACGCCATAGCGGATACACTTCCTTTTAAATCTTTTGTACCTGTCCCGCCCGTATCTCCCCTATATCAGTTCAAACACCCACACAGCACAGTTTAATCTTCTGGTAGAGGATATGTCACCCCCAAGAGATGGATCTCTAAGGGTTGAAAAGCGGACGGATTCGCTTTTTAACCAATCCGTCACATGCACACATTATGTGTTCCATGTACTCTGTGTCTTCATTGCATACCCTGTAGATAGAATGATCAGAAATACCCATTTTGCAAAGCATAAAACTAGTGGCATTATGGCCTATATACCCTGCTATGGCATACTGTAGCTGTTTCCTGCCCAGTTGACTTACTTTCACTAAAAATCCTACCTTTATGTTACCTCACGAATTTTTTTGAATGCTTTAGACCTTCTACTTTGTCCCATTCTACTGCCATCGTCTTCTCGACATATACACATATAAACAAAGTATACTACAAGCAGTTTAAATAATTATAACTATGTTAAAATCTAACTACAAATACAATCTACAGCGTGATAAGCTTCAACGCTTAAACTACAAAAACAAAATCTAGCTAAAACACTTTGTTTATTTATTTTAAGCATAAAATACTCAATTTAGGTTCATAAACATATAATAAGCTATTCTAATGGTTAGCCACTACATAAGCTAAGTTATCAAAAACTAAAAGCTCTAAGCCTTATAGCCAGTAAACGTAAGTTTCTAGCCAAAGAATAAGAGACTTTGTATCTAGCTGATTCTCAAGCAAGAAATTACGTCAAATCTTCTTTATTATCAATGCTTTGCTTGTTTCTTTTAAATCTACTTTAATTCTACAAAAACTACTATAAGCATTATAAATCAAGAGCACTCTACTGCATCTGTAATTCTACTTGATCTACGGAAGCATTACAGCTTTAGAGCACTGACCTATCGCTTCTTTACTCATCGTGTTAGAAGTGCTGTGTTTTGTGTCCATTGTGTTCTTTTGGTTTATAGTTAGTGTTAAGTGTATTTGGTTTTGTTTTGTTTGGTTTGTTTTGGTGTATCACTTATAATATCACATCACATTCACTTCACTATTTACAACTTAATGATATTTGTAATGATTTATTATTGTTTTTGTTTGATTATAATAGAACTGCTTTTTTCTGTCATTTATTTTAATTTACATTTGTTTTTAAATTGTAAACAATGTTATATAATACAAGTAATATATTATCGATTTAATTTTTAACTGGAGGAGCACATTTTTTAATGTAAATTTTTGATAAAATATGCTCCTCCGTTCGCAGGGTTTTGAGTAACAAAGCAACTGGTGGTCTGGGCTCCAGAGTGAGGAACTTCCTCACAAAACGCAAGGACTACTGACTTCTGTATCTGAACTTTATACTTTATTGATATAAGAATGAAAAATGGTTCACTGTAAAGTCGGTTTAAAGGATGATAATTTTACGAAGTAACGTCATAAGAGAACATTGGAAAAAAAAATTGCATGCATCACAAGCCGAAGGCCTCTCTATCGCTTGTCCCGCTCCTTTTCTTACACGCTCGACTCAGACGCAACGTGATAACGAGTCATGCTTTTCTTGCAGATGGAATTAGTAAAACATAGATTATAAGACGTTATCACATCAACAGTTTTATTTGATTTAAAATGAAGGAAATCGTTGCTTTAAATATATATCTGAATTTTATTACTGCTCCTTAACATAAATATGATAATATTACTATTAAATGTATGATATGATATGACTTTATACATATTAAGATTAATCAATTGTTTTTGAACAATGAGTAAATAAAAATCAAGGCCAAAATACAAATAAAGAAATCTATTTTTATTGTGTATCTTTTAATAACTTTTCAAAACGTATCAGCTGTGAAAACTTTGCCAAAACGTAAATTCAGCACCTGAACGTAAATAGTTAGTGAGAGAATTATTTAATAGCACGTGTTAGTGTTCGCATTGAGAATGCATCGCTCGTCTAACTGCCAACTGCCAACTGACTCATGCCAAACTATCTGCTGTAAACGAAACTGAAACTGTCTTCGAAAGTTCATTAATTTATACAATGGATAATTAATCTTTTTAAGCCCTTTGATACGTTGATTTGAACGAAGAGAACGCCATTGTATATAAACACATACACATACACGCCATTGTATACACAATGTAATAAAGTGTATATTTATTTTATATTATTCCGTTTTTATTAATCTTGGTCGAATCAATTACGAGTAACTTTTAAAAAATGCCAGATTAAATTTAAAAGATGGTATGGGTGACATTTGTTTGTCATATCCTAAATATATATAATTTTTTTGGCTGAAGCTGTCGCAGTATTCCTGAATGAGGTTTGACATGAAAAGAAAGCCTAAATTTTGATTAAAGATCCTAAAAGAGAAATAGAATAATACGAATAAAAGAGAAGAATTAACCCTGAATAATAAACATAAATAAATATATATGATCTTATAATAATCACATTACATGAACACATTGACTACTCTCGAAAGAATTTGTCAATAAAAGTGAGGACAAGTGACATTCTACAGACAATTTGTCAATGACGCTCGTTTACTAGGTTGTACTAAATTACAAAATGTAGAATATATTTGACATTTTCACGTAGTTTATAATTGGAATTTTAATAAAAAACATTTTAACAATTCTTCAATACAAGTAACTAGGTTTGCTCAAAAAGAATCTCATATCTATTACATTTTTTTTATAAGTATTCAATAAATAGATTTGCAAAATAACTAAATATCACATTTTTTACAGAATTAAAACATAATAAATGAAACAAATGTTACTTTTACTGTTACAAAAAACAACTTTCGTAACTAAGCGATTTTAAGTTTAAAAGAAGATTGCGTTCAAATAAAATCTTTAACGTATCAAAAATTGTTACGAATACTTAATTTTCCGTCACACTATGACTAAATTTATATCACGACCGGTTGACCGTAATAATCTAAAATAATATCAAGGTCTTTGCATTGAGTTGGATGGAGTCGCTGGAGCCTGTGACGACATAAGATGGCGATGGCATCCTGTTTACGAAGATCGCATCAGATATTGTGATATTGATATTAAATGCATTTCATAAATAGAGCTGTTTGTAAATACATCACGTAATCTCGTTTTTAGGTAACGGCATTGTTGAATACTCATTGTTTATTGAGAAATAAATTGGCTTAATAAAACAATGAAAATTTTTACTCACTTAGTGCTATACTGCATATTCACTTAGAGCTATACTTTTTTCTAGTATTTTATTACAATATTATTATGAACCACGAGCTAAAAGTTGCTAATGTTGTTTTGGAGCAATTTTTAGCTTCGTAGGTTCATAGGTTTGTAGAGCCAACTCTATTAGAAGTTTGTCGCGTAAAGATTATAATAATGACTGAGGTCGGTTGCCTGACATGATAAAAAAAATTTCACTCAAATCTACAACATTTAATGATTTTTGAATGGAGCCTGAGCCCTTAATCACTTATAAATCGGTTCAGATCCTGCTTTAGCATAGCCTTCTGGAATGTTTATATTTAATAGAAGATTTGGAGTTTAAACACCAGTGTTCAGTTGTCGATTTGGATCTTTAGAGATAATTTTTGCACAAACCATAAAGTATTTAAATTTTTCAAAGACTGAACGACTTCGTTATTTAAAAATAATATAGTTGATGTTCCAAACTATCCCCGTGATACTAAACATGTGAAAGCACGCGAAACATCCGTTGCATTGGAGCCACTAATCTCTATCACTCAGTGGCCGGTACCGACGGAAATGTCAAATGATTCTTGGCTTAGAATAAATCGATGTCGTGATTCACTATGCGAATAATAAACAGATATAACTGTACCGTAAACAAGATTATTGCTACAAGAGACAGTCAAGATATTAATAAATTATTTACATAAGATTCATTACAAATTGCTAATGAAAATTATTAACGTGAGAGTTAATCTTAATAGCGAAAATATTGATTGAAAAAAGTATTGTAATGATACATTTTACAACGATGTTGTCTTATTCACATCTGATAAAATTAATGCGTTTATTTTTAAATCTTTAAATTTTTTTATCAAATAATCATAAACAAATATACTAATTGTGGTAACTAAATGTGATTAAAATTGTGACTACCGACACATACGACAGACATCGTAGATGCTTTAACAAATCTGTTAAACATGTGAAATTCAGTAAAACTTAAGATAAAGTAGATTGTCAAATGGCGTATAACGTGGTTCAAAAACGCATATATACTCGTATATGAGTTCCTATACGTAACTAATAGCTACAAACATAAGCTAATGTAATGTAACGTAACATTTGTAATGGTAAATATAACAGTTCCATACATTTCAGACTCGAGTTGAATGGATTTCAGAAATAGATGAGTGAGCAATATCCGCTTTATGACGAACGTAATGTCTGTTTACTGTTGTACAAAACAGATGAAATAGTTTCGAGCCTCCAAGATCGCTAGAGAGAAATTGTACTAAATCTCGTAAAATTTCAAATCTATGCAAAAGTCAGATCTATTTATTAAAGTAGTAAAGTAGTGAAAAATACTTAAAGCATAATAGTCAACTCTATTTACTATTATACTAAACAGATTAAATAGTTTTGAGCTTTCGGACAGTAAAAAATAACAATTTTATGAATTGTAATAGTAAAGAAGTAAACAAAAGTAATAAGTTAATTTTAGGTTATAAATATTTATAAAATGTTAATGTCAGTGTACTAAATACAGAAATTTGATAATAGAGAAGTCAGATACAACATCCAGAAGTAGTAGTAGAAGTAACAGAAGGAAAATTGCCTAGAGAAAAATGTTGTAGAATTAAATATTTAATTTTCCATTTTTCTTATTTAATTTTCAATTTTATTGATTCTTTCTAAATCTGCTTAATATTTGTGTTAAAGATACAGATGTGGATTACAAGAAATATATTGAAATAAATATATAAAGTATTTTTCTACTTGGCTTGAGTCAAAAATGTATAAATAAACAATCTATTTTAATCCATGTTTATAAAAATGAACATTGTTTTGGCGACGGAGAAATGCAACAAATTAAACTGTTGCGATGACTCACTCTTTTAAAGCTATTAGTAAATTATAAACAAAAATGTTGTCTTAGTGTCCTGCTAAGAATGTTGAATAGATTTATTCAAAATCACGTTAAAATACATGTAAAAAATTTTTGTTTTGATGAATTTAAAGAATGCCCGTTACTATATTTGACTGAATTTTCGCCAAAAATAGAAATAAACCATCTTTGCGTGCCTTCCTGGATTACGGTTTGGATAGTTTAGTTTGGTTTGAACATGAAACATTTTTTATGTTTCATTTATAAATATATATCGATATTTTGATCCTAATGTCATCTCTTTTGTAAAATGGAGGCGAGACTTTTTTGTAAGACTGTTAACTGTACCAACATTTGACGAATCTTCTTTGTGAATTATTTCTGTTTATATTATGCAAAATAACTTAACAAAACAAACAACGAACCAAAAAATAAAAAACGTGAAAAAAATTCTTCTATTATATGCAGAGATTGGTAAAAGTATTTGTGGCACCCTCCATCCAGGTTTTTTATTTTCCTGTTCTGTCGATAAAAAATGTTCCTGATATCAAATGTATTTATTATTATGAAGAGATTAATGATGAAGAGATTCTACATCTTCCTTTATACCATAGCATTATATATAGACTAAAGTATGCGGAGAAAGTGTATGCCTCATAGCGGATAGGGCGGGCTAAATGCGTACGCGTCTTGGCACGCCACTGGGGCAAGGACGCCCGGCGACGATGCAGGCAGATTGATTGACCGATTAATCTTAGCTGTGACTAGACTCCGTTATCTATGCACCCGACATTTGCTTTTTGAAAGCTCCTTTCAGCTACAGCATTGTTTTCAGTTTGATCTAACGAGATATTTTAATGTATTGTCATCGGATGAATGTCCGATTTATGAAGATTAACGGCAGTTACGAAAATTATCTTCAAAACTGAAATTTGAAAAAAATCTTTTTCAAATGTTGACAAAAGTTTCTTGAATTCGAATTAAAAAAAAATTAATTTTAATTTTTGCACATTTGATCGTCAATTAATTTGATTTGATCTATTTTACTTAGTACTTTAAATAATCTATTGATTTAATGATTCGCAATTTAACTTTGCAGATTATGAGGTGATTCTTCAATTATTTACACATACGGTTTATTATGATTCAGTTTGTTAGAATCATGTGTATTTTGTTGATATTAGGTTTTGTTTTTCACTCGCGATGTATGTAAACAGTGGCACATGTAGGAGGGGTTGGGTAACTGAGGAGTAGGGGATAAACTATAGTATTACGAAACGGTTCGATCGCCGATCGTCGATCGTAGAGTATTTCGGTCGCGAGCGGCCGCGTCCGTCGCTCGCCGTCACAGCACTATGACTGTCTCTGCTCTGACAACATTGATTGTTCCGGCAGATCGCCGACTGTAACTTTCAGCGATCTTGTTCACATGTTTCAGATGGTTTATGTGCTCGGGTTTACTGTCCTTCATTTCCATCCGACCTTACGAAAGATTTCCAATTACAAAATGTTTATTTCTGAGATTCAAATTCTTGAAGTCATTTTATAATTTCCAACTCTATAACTGTACTCTAACAACTATTTAAACTATAATAGTTGTTAGAGTACAGTTAGAAAGCCAGAATTGCTAAGACTTTTTATAGCTCATTTTTTAAATGGAAAGTTCAATAGGAGGTCCGCTTTTGAAGAAAGTCCTATTTTGACTGAAGATACAAACGCCGCAACGAGATTCTGTATTTTAGCGATATGTTAAACATCAGTAATATCAGTAATTTAAATTTTATTTAGAAGTCGCAATTATATTTATGACATAAAATGAACTTCCAAAGGGCTTTAGAGTAAAATTTCACTAATGCTCTACAGATCGACACACTAAAAGGGATTTTACGCGGCAGGAACAGACAAGACGTAAAAAGCTATTGCTGCTACTATGAGAGCCATACTAAGAAAATACTTATTTTTTGCAATATCTTAAGATAGGTAAGTCATGAATATAATGCAAAATCTCAACTTTTTTTAATTCTAATGTAAATATGTAGAACTCTGTAGAACCATGTGATTAGTATCTTTGGCGACGCAGAATCAAAAGCATGTTGAAGAAACAGCTGTAAATAGCAACTTGACAGGTGATGATATATCTTACTCATAAATTTACAACATAAATTATAATGATATGATTTATTAGAATTAATAAGCTTTACTTACACAATTTGAGTGATATAAAGTTTGTTTATGAAGAGACAATAAACGACTTTAATATTGACGAAATCGAAAGACAAGAATTTCAGTAAACTTGCTTGTGAGCTAATAACTTTTGTAAAATTCCATAAAACTCTGTGAATCCTGAATGAGAACTTTTATAAAATATTTAGAGTTCAAGGATATTCAAAACCTGTTACATAGTTTTTAAAGAAATTTTGCGCCCGAGTTGCTCCTAGTATTTCAACGTTTTTGGCAGAAAAGAATTTCGTGTTAACTGAACTAAAAATGAAAACAATTTTCGTTCAGGAAGAGTTACCACAATATAGTAACAAAATGTGTTCTACACAGGACACTACTACTACAAGAGAGGGAAAGACCCTCTCTTAACTAACATAACACAGGAGTCGTGTTTTAAATTTATTCACCTTAATTTGGTTTTAGAGATGGATTTATTACAGTGTTTATAGTTATTTATTTATATGCTAATTGCACAGACATTGATTGCAGAATGGCAAGTATATAAACTATTGATTGTTTCTTTCAACACTTTGTACAATCAAACTTCATTTGTCAGCCAAGATCAGGAATATCTTCTAAATCGAGTACGACCGTCGAGGTATACTTGCCAGACCTGGTTGTTTTTTGTTGTATTTACAATCCATTTTGAAGCACTAACTACCATTACTTATGTTGTTGGCAAAGTGTTGGTATTCAATAGCAAAAAGGAAAATGATTATGTGCTGGTGTAACTAGTTTCGTTTCACGCGAATAGGTGGCAGTTACGTAGATACTTTATATGAGGACTTCTACCCTCAATTTAGTGTTTGGTTCTTGATCAACTTATTTGGCACAGAACAATAAACAAATAGATACTTCTTGTGATATAATCGTGAAAGATGTGACATTGACATCTCAAAATAAACATAATAACCGTTTGATACGATTATCTTAATGGGATTGTTCACTTCTGCCAAGTTTAAATTGAATTTTCAACATGACTACAATTTTACGTATTTTAAAAATAATAATAAGATGGATTCAAGTTCTATGACCCTGGCGTTTTCTGTTACCGCTTGATAATGATCTCAATTCAGAGACCTATTGGTCCATAACTAGGTCATATTCAGCTACGGATCTAATCTTTGGTTCGAATCGAATCGATTCGATAGTGATGTTTATTAAGGACGAACGAAAAATGTTTTATCTTGAAAACGTGATTTTCAATTATATTCACCCTGCAAAAAGTGTCCTGTACTATAACTCATATAGCAAAAATAGCTGTAGCAAATGTTCCGGCTTCACCCGCGTAGTTCCTGTTCTTGTAAAAAATAAAGAATAAAAAGGAGCCCATGTGTTTTTCTATATTATAAGCTGTATTATTATAAAGTTTCATCAAAAACAATTCTGTAGTTTTTGTGTGAAAAATTAACAAACATACACACTTCGAAACTTTCGAACATAAAGTACAGTAGTTAAGGCACATAGATGTACTGGTAAAGTGCTTTATCATAGTTTTAGGCGTAAAAATAAAATAAAACAATCTCTCAACCAAACATAATATATTTCAATCATCTCCAAATAATATACTTGTAAATAGCGCATACAACATTTTAAATATTTAAAGGAATACGATTACAGGAACTTTTACCAATTGCAATGAAACTAGAGAACAAATTAGGGCGACACATCACACAGTACTAACACAATATTACGACATACATACACGACAGTACATATTCCTTAAAGTAGAATTTATTACACGAACACTTTAAACACAACCGACGCAATTTGCGAAGCCTCAAAGGCTCAAATACCAATACTCTTATAGGTATACTAAAAATAAATTTTACATAATAATACAGTATGTTATCGATGTATAACAAGCTAAAATATATGATTACAGAGTAAAATACATAAGACACAACATATTAAACGATTTAGTATCAAGGAGGAAAGGAAGTATTGACCAATAATACTACTTAGAACTGAGTTCTATACATTTTAGTAAAAAATTGGAATTGTTCTCAGGTACAGATTTTAAGCGTTTTAAGTCTCAGCAATTAATTAATTAATTAATAGAGCGTACTGGATTAGTAATAAATAGTTACAATTAACTATCATGAATTAAAGAAATGAAAGTCGTTTGCTGTCTTAAATTATATTAAGAATATTTTTAAAAAACAGTGACATTTAAGTTGATGATGATCATGTATATGCTATAGGTCTATGTATAGCCTAAGGACTAGCAATTACACCTTATTAAATAAGTATCCCGAGATGTCACTATTAATTTATTAGAGGCAACTTATTATCCATTGCATACTATCTCAACATGCATTTAAAGGAGATCATTCAAAACGTACTAAAATTTCAAAGTGCCGGCCAAAGAAAAAAAAGTAATTTTGTATTTGCATAGATGTTAACTATATATAAAGATCAACAAAAGTAAATGTGTCACAGTATTGCTGCCGTAGTGAAAAGTGTTCAATATAGTACTCTATCCATTGAGGTATTAATACTATGGACTGCGGGTCAGCGATAAAAAGTGTCCGAACCAAAAGAGAGCTAAAACGCGAATAAGATTTCTAATCGCATTCAGTCTCATATTAGCTTACTGAGAGAGTACACGTCAATAATGTTTTAGAACAACGACTGCATAGAGTTATTTAGTTTTTAATATTTGAATTTTTTAATTTCTTCATTTTTGAATTGAAAAAAATTTTAATTAATAAACTTTTTTTTTATGTCATGAATATTAATCAAAGAAGTTTTACCCTAATGGTAAAATGGAACCCTTTCGTCCGTCCGTCCGTCCTTCACACTCAATTATTTTGATAACTATATGAATTATCTACATGAAATTTGGTACAGTTATTTAAAACAGTGACCTATTTAGTATTTATTTCAGTAAGTATTTTTTTAATACGTCATTGTAGTAAAAAAAAAATTTAGTGGTTGGTACTAGATTTATCCCAGCATATAGAGGTCACTGATACATTTAAAGTTTGCTGTGAATATAATATATAGCTTAAAGATACCAAAAAAAACCACACTATTTATGTTGTTCACGTTGTTGTATCACGAGAAGCTTCCATGTCAAAAAAGGCTGTCATGGCAACCGTCAGTCAAAGCTGACTATAGCTTGGTCAATCCACGATGGCTCGTAGTGTTTTGTTTTTCAAACGCTTACAGTGCAAGTGTGCAATAAAAACTGCAAGAATGTGAGTTCTATTACTACGTAACGAGTAGCAATGTGTGCACACTCACACAAAGTGTCAAGTTAATTATGTCAACAAGAATGTCATGTTTGACTAGCAGTATGCTCTACTTCATTTTAACTCATTTTTTAAAAATGAATATGTCGTGTTGGTCCTGCACAGCAAAATTATATTGTGATATAGGTTAATATATATATCGGAGTATCACCATTCTTCTTGACATCATCTTTAGTGGTTCTTAATCTCTTGGGCGTTTTTTAGGGTTACAAAGACTTTGTCTTCACGAACAGATATATTGCAAGTTCACAATGTTTTGATACATGAAATAGATTTTTATAATTCCTGACGTATTATAAAGATTCAGAACAGTAGTTTATTTACACCCATCTTACTTTACTCCCTAATTTAATTTACTTCTTAAGAACACTTTTACACTGGTCCAACTCGACCAGTGTAAAAGTATATCCTCTCCGCACTCCAGACACAAACTAACTACCCAACTCCTTTATTCCCCTCAAGATGGTGTAAATACTCTACTAGGACTTTGGCGCCCGATTCTTTTATTGGTTGGAGTATTAAAACAAATCAATCATTCATTCATTTATCAAATCAAATTGAATTTAACTTTGTGTTAAAGTTTTAAGTAAGCACCTATCTCATATCTCTCATTAAATGATTAACAATTAGTTCTATTTCGATTACTTTCATAAAAAAAAATTGGTTGCCTGTAAAGTCGGTTTACTGACGATAGTTGAACGTGACAGTGTCTTAAAAAAATACTGATGGAATGGTAGCATTTAATTGGTTATTAAAATTTTTATATTTTTATAAATATTAATTTAAATTAATAAAATAATTGATTTTGATTTTATAAATTGATATTTTAAATTTATAATAAATATATTAATTTTTAATTTAAAATTAATATATTTAATAATTATATTTAATAGACGGATGTTGAACGCTGCCGAACGCAAAGGCCGATTGTCCTTCTTTGTCGCTACTTCCGCGCTCTCGCTTGTACTTCAAGCCTTACATGTAACGCCTCAAAGCGAGGTAACGACGCATGACGTCATGTTTTTTCGTGCGTGCAGCCGGCTCTATCGAATTACAAGACGTTGTCACGTCAAAAACTCGTGACATAACAAAAATAATTACATCCACAGACAGTAAAATTTCCATAAACAATGATGTCTATTACAATATTACAACAATCTATTCTAAGTCTCTAGTCTAATTCCTTCGACATATATATTAACTCATTTAAAATATCTTAAAAACACACATACCCACAATCATCTCAGATAGGTACCTAGTATATCTATTTTTCTTTTGTTTAAACAGTTTAATGATTGAGCTCAACTCCACGCTGTCTTGTCTACCATACCCCTAGCATTTTTGTAAAGCATGAACCCATGATATCTATTATTATTTTGATTCATTACAAGTTAGTTTATATAAACTAAGATGGAAGCGGACTAACTTGTTAGGAGTAGCATGAAATCTACATTCCTTTAGTTTCTACACGATACCGTACCGGAACGCTAAATCGCTTGACGGTACGTCTTTTTAGTAGGATAGTACCAATGTATATATAGTACAAATACCAAAGCTATTTTGCTAAGCTAATTTGGAAAATCTATATTGGCAGTAACAAACCAATCAAGTGACCTTTGTAGAAAAATTAAAGTCGAGTCGGTCAACCTGAAGGAATGGGCAACGGAACGATTCTTCTGGCTAAGTCACATTTAAATGTGTAGTTTATCATCATACGATACGTTTTTTTGACATTATAAATATAATATTGGTAAAAAAATTAAGTAGAGCATCATTCCGTTGGGTCATGACACGCAGCGATACAACCTACAATAGCCCGTGTACACCGAGCCGTGGTCGACTCGAGACTGATGTTCGAACTGTACTCCCCGCACCCTTCGGTTTCCCCTCGCGAGAAATAGTGGGGCGCGTCTTAGTGAATTGAACTATCAGTACTTAGTGCAAGCAATTAGACCGTTACAAATTAGATTGTATAACAATAACATAACACATTTATTACATAGTTTTAGTTTGTTTATAAAAATAAAAATACATTCTAGTATATATAAGATATCTCGGGACACTTTTGTCGTGAATTTTGCATTACACCCGAAGTCCATAGTACTAACTATTATTATGTCAATGCCTCTATCCAAATAATAATTACTTTTGTTTCTTTGAAATTTTAATACTTTTTGCCGTGAATGTCTTATATTTTTGATTATGTAAACGTTGTGACGTGTGGCATAATGTATGAATAAATATATTTTTCTTTCTTTTTTTCTTTCTTTTATTCTAATCAAAAACACAGATGCCTGCAGAATGGGATGTTTGACCAAAAGATAATTAAAACTTTGTGTTTTTATGTGGTATGTATATTTTTAGGATTTTATTTGCTAATACATCCAGTATTAGCAGGTTAGAAGATTATTGTTTTAATTATAACAAACTAATTATAGAGATTAGTGTTAGAGCCATAGTAGTAATTTTCATGTATTTATCCATCTAGTTTCTAACAGATCTGTAGCCGGAGAGCAGGTCAGGTATCACCTGCGCAGGAAGTTGACCCTGAAGCAGTACTCGACACCGGGTCAGCTCGTCGTTTATAGCTCGAAGAGCTTCCCCCATCTTGTTGGGCGTTGTTAATATACTGGCATGGTAATAGATTTCTTATTATTTATGCATAGAATATATGTTATACAGTTAAAAATATTTTTTCCTTGTATGGAATTTGCTACTCTATACTCTTTTGATTAGTGGATGTTTGTTGTTAGTTGCGTAAATACTATAAAAAATTGTAATTTAACTATCAACGTACACATAATGATAATAATTGATAAAATAATTTAAACTCTATGATATTAGAGCATCAAAAGTAACAATAATTATTAAACGATTAAAATAAATGTAGATTTACAATTTTAAAGATCTTCAAACAAAACAAAACAAGACAATTTTGAAATCAAAATATCATCTAATTAATTCTTACCCAATCGAATCAGAGCGTTCTCTCTCAAAATCAGACAGCCTTTTAACTGAAAAATAAAACAAACAAACTTTCAACGTTAACAAAAAATCAAAGCGTTACTGATTTGTGACCACTTTATAGAATATTTTAATGTTCAAATAGCATTAAATTCTTTATGGAGCATTATATTTTGTTTTACAATCAGATGAGAATGTATAAATACCTCCAGCGACAGGCACCTCTCCCAGACTCAAAGAGCCGTAATCCGTGGTAGTAGTGGCTGCGTACGATTCCGAGAACGTTGATGTGGGTCTCTCTTCTCCAGGTGAGATATAATCTCGAGGACTTTTATCTAGAAAGAGGCATCAATAAAACATCGACTATAAGAATGTAGTGTAATCTATACTAATATTATAAAGTTAAAGAGTTTGTTTGTTCGTTTGTTTAAACGGGCTAATCTCTAGATCTGCGTGACGGATTGTAAATTATTTTGTTTATTATGAAAGCTAGACTCAAAAGTGAAATAGACTATTTTCAGGATTGATGTTGCCAAAATGATCGACAACTTTTATTAGATTATGCACTTTAAGACGGAGAATGCCTTAAGGAAGTTTTGTCACCTTCGTTAGGAAGATCCGTCATAGAAGATATCTCATGATCGGTGTTGTCAGAAGAGGTGGAGCTTGTCAAATCCGCTGATTCTTCCACTTTTTTTATCTTCTGACGTTTAGGAGTGGATGTATTTACGGGAACTGACATCCGATATTGGTTTTGCGCCACTGCTATTTCTTTTGCATCTAAAATTTAATATTGATTTATACAAAACACAAAAATAAAGGCAAAATATATTACACGAAATGACAAAACTTACTTACCTAAACAATTCTGATGTTTTCCATCCTGAACTGAGGGAGGTGCCTGGTTATTTTTGTTTCCAACATCATAAGTCTCCTCTCTGTTTGAGTTGTTATGAGTAGCTTTACCATTAACTGTGTAAGTCGAATTTCCAGAAGAAGTACCATCTGATGCTTTGTTTATGGTTTGTATACCATTTTTCTTATTGGATTTCTTTTCCTGTTCGAAGCTTGGAATTTCGTTTATTACCTTTTTAATTTCTTCTCTTTTTAAGCAACTATCTGCTTCACTGTTTATTACATTAAAATCTGACTCAAGGTTCACACCAGTATTCTCTGAATTTTCTGTTTTACTATATATTTTATTTTTCAAATTCTTTTCACTCACTTTATTCTCTGCATCGTCCTGGCAAGTTCCACTCTTAATTTGGCCGATACACTTTTCTTGAGTTTCTTTATTTGAATCAATAACGTTTACAGGTGAGTCAAGTACAATTTTATTTTGATCATTACTTACTGTCAAATCTTTAGCCTTATTCTGATCAAAATCTTTAACACTGGACCTTCTTCTTTTCTTTCCATAATCTTTTCTTTTAATTACTTCTGGTTTATTTTGATTAGAAAATTCAGTATTAATATCGCTTGTCTCTTTATCAACCACTTCGTTTTCTTGCAATGGCTTGTCGATATTAGAATTAGAATGAATGTTCTTTTTATTTTGTTCAGAATTGTTTGACACGTTGCTTTGTTTAATTTTTTCTTGAAAAGACATTTTTGGTGCATTAATGGGTAAAGGTATTTTGCTGTGAGGATCGTGTTTTTCAGTCTGTTGTAGAGTTTTCTTCGAGCTATTCCTAAAATTTTTATTTATATCTTTATAAGATATTACATCAAGAACATGCGGAGAAGTAAAAAAAAATCTGTATTTTAACAGAAAATCATGTAAATAAAATAAATTTTGATTAGGAATATCAAATTAATTTCTTTAACAAACATTTCTTTTTAATTAGTTTTAAACTTACTCGTCAATCTTTTCATTCGTTTTAAATTTTGACGCTTGGGAGAGATCGTAGCTGTGACTGAAACTGGTATCACCAATGCCATTTATTTCTCCTGAATCAGATTTTTTCTTTACAAGTTTACGCTTTTCTAAAATATTATCACCATCTTTCTGAAAATTATGAAATATTGGCATATAAACTTGACCCGTATTCACACTAATTGAACTTTTCTTTGGTACCATGCAGAAACCAAGTTAGGACTGTAAGTTTGAACTGTAAGTGTAAGTTTTGAATGTAATTGAGGGTATTTTTAACTATTTTTGAAAACGTAAAGCTATTTTTTTGGTTATTTAAAATCAAAGGAACTTCTATATGAATTATATTAATATTAAAATGATTTACCATTGACAACTTTAGATTATTTAACTGAGATTGAAGACTCGCTATTTGATCCAAAATATTTTGATCAGCAGATGGAGGTTCCTGCAAAACAAAATGATCGATTTATTTATATTTAGGCAGTCTTTAAAAAAATCTTTAATAAAATAAAGTAAGAGATTATGTGTATTATAAGAGTAACATTTGTCTTCTGTAGAAGATAGTTAGCGGGTGAACTTTCTTTAGTATTTTAATCTGAGAATTTACGTAAATATCTAAAGGTCCACAAGAAGCATGCCGAGTTTTCCTTGAATATATTATTGCTAAATTATAATGTGCTGTGAATTTCACTAATAATCTACTTCAAAATGTCCATTTTTCTTGAAGGCTAAAAGAAGTAAAGATGAAAAAATTATTATTATAAAAACAAAAACACTACCGCTTAGAAGTTATGAACTGAAAAGAGAAAAACAAGGATCACTACATCTGTATAAAATTCTAAATACTTTATGGTGCTGCAATCAGGGACAAAATACTTTAACCTGCGGGGAAAAAAAAGATCTACCAAAACTACGTTTGTCCCCGCCTGCAGCACCATAAAGTATTTAGAATTTTATACAGATGTAGTGATCCTTGTTTTTCTCTTTTCAGTTCATAACTTCTAAGCGGTCGTGTTTTTGTTTTTATAATAATAATTTTATTTGAGACTTTTTAGTTTTAGTTTATGGTATAGAAATGAGACGGTACACTTAGTACACTTTTTGCCATTTTTGTTAAAGAAGTAATATGAACATGATATGATATTTATATTTTTAAAATGGTCTTTTTACGACCTCTCAATTGGTACCCATATTGCTAAGAGAAAAAAATATACACATCCCCCCTTTTTTCCCCCATTTACAGCCGCTATTTTGAAAATTCATATAGCCTATGTCACTACTACAATTTTGACAAATTCAACGACACCTCACGTGTCAAAATCCGTTCAGCCGTTTAGGCTGTAGCGCGTGCCGAAGAAATGGACATACATACATACATACATACATACATACACACATACATACATACATACATACATACATACATACATACATACATACGCTCGAAAAACATAACCCTCCTTCTTACGCAGTCGGGTAAAAAGTAAACCTATCTCTAATTTAAAGGTAATTATACAAAACTAGTTTTCAAAACATTTTAAAGTGTCTATTTAATATACTACTCATAATTTAATATTTACTATTTTAATAATAATAATAAATACCTGTTTGTCGTCGAGCTTGTCGGC
The DNA here is from genome assembly GCA_034621355.1 of Mycalesis mineus. NCBI lineage: Eukaryota > Metazoa > Arthropoda > Insecta > Lepidoptera > Nymphalidae > Mycalesis > Mycalesis mineus. The sequence goes on from CM067881.1 coordinate 1,279,247, forward strand.
ATATCCGGAATCGTCAGAATTTTTCATCACAATAGATTCTTTCTTAGGTTCATGTTCAAATCGTGATACTTCAGGATTTTGTGACACAACGATCTAAAAGGGCGAACCCAGTATTGTTTATTACTCAATACAAACATAGGAGCAACTTATAATAAAAATAAGCATAAAGGTACAGATAAAAATGAAAATACCGTTGGGCTGTAAGTGTTGTCAGATATACAAACATCAAGTGTCGATGGTTCGGTTTTGCTCCGCATCAAACTCGACTTCCGATTTGTCTGCAAGAAATATTTTATACAGTGGTTAAATCAATCATGGGTTATACCAAGGTATAGATACTTTTTTTATCGACTACAAGTTGGCCCTTGACTGCTGTCACACCTGATGTTAAGTGATGATGCAATCTAAGATGGAAGCGGGCTAACTTGTTAGGAGTAGGATGAAATCCACATCCCTATCGGTTTCTACACGACATCGTACCGAAACGCTAAATAGCTTGGCGGTACGTCTTTGTCGGTAGGGTGATAACAAGCCACGGTGAAAGCCTCCCACCAGCCAGACCAATACAAATTAAGAAAAATCTCAATCTGCCCCGCCGGGAATCGAACCCAGGATCTCCGTCTTATAAATCCACCACGCATACCACTGCGCCACGGAGGTCTATGTACTATGAACAATTATATACTCGTACACTTACCATGGCAGTAATCAAATGCTTTTCTAGAGCTTCGGCTATCTGACTCGATATATCAGCTGATTTCACTTCAGTTTCTAGCTCTAATACTTTGCTCTTCTCAATTTGGAGCTCCGTTACTAGATTGACTGAATAATTAAAACAAAATAATAACAATTTGATTACCAGCAATCAATCATTCGGCATTTTTAAAATAATTATTATCATACTACTATCATAGAGGCGAATGTTTGTTACTTCTGGTATGGAATGGAATATTTAAACCGCGCGCTCTAGTCATTGGAAGAAATAGACAAGAAGAATAAAGAATAGGTCTATAAATATACCTTGCTACACACCCGTAATAACCAACACACTATAATAATGATTCACATAAACAATATGTGACAAAAGAAAGTGTTTAAAGGATAACATTGTCTTTTACCTTCATCTTAAACTACACATATTACAACACCTTATAGTGAAAATGATAGTGACCGGAATCGATGGCTTAACGTGCTGTCCGAGGCACGGGTGTATCACCACCAACTACCCGACTCCGGGCTTGGAATGTACTGTGAAACTTTCAGTTAGAAGAATGAAAAACTCAGAATTAGTCTATGACTCTACCCTAGATGTGAACCCAGGACCTCGTAATCGAAGCCACATAGATTAACCACTAGATCAACGAGGCAGTCCACCAACAGCAACGTCAGTCCCGTTAACTATCATCAACATCTGATGGGTAAATCAGATGGGTACATATATGAGTAAATAAAACATTATCACCCTAAACTCGCCAACCCTCATTGGAGCAGCGTGGTGGGTCTACGTTCCATATTCCCATTCCTATAAGACTGTTAATAGGCTGATAATGATGAAGACGATAATAAAAATATGTTTCATTAGCTATTTCTTCCATATTAGATTTTTACTAGTAAGTTTATGAACTAACCACACTGAATTTCAGTACGACGCAGTTTCTGCAACAGTTCTGCAGATTTCTTCTCTTCTGCCTCCAGTCTGTGTTCACTCTCCGCTTTAAGTGCTTTGATCTTATAATTTTCTCCGCGCAACTCTCGCATTTCTTCTTCAAGTTTACATATACGCTCAGAATATTGTTCGTGTGTTTTAACTAACTCCTGAAATTCATTTTTATGCTTAAACTTGTCTAATTTTTCGATATTTATGTATTTACCACCAAGGCAACGAACATTTATAGGTTGACAGCCATTATTATAACAATAACAACAGCAACAGTAAATAGACTTCTTGGCAATTGTGCTTCATCTTAAACCTCATTAAAGTTTGAATCAATAATGTGATTCACTATAATTATACAACAGTCAAAATGTTAGGTAAATACCCCTGTCAAGCCAGCCGTCAAGGAGTTAGGGAGAGAGAATACGTGCCTAGGAAAAAAATAAAGGTCCTGGGGGAGATATATGGACAAGAATTTGCTTACATCTTCAAGGTGTCCACCCTTTTTGGTTATGTTAGTATAGATTTTTTTTCATTCAAAATAATTATTTTATGCACAGAATTGTGTTAACAAGAACACAATATAAGTCTCATAAGTCGAGATCACAAGATAAGTCTCAAAATGTACCTACCTAATTTGATTTAATTGATTACGTTAATTGAACACATTGTACAATTGTTGCAAACCAAAAAGTAACTAATGGCCATATTTTGAAATACTTGCCTCTTCCAAATTAACAATCTTCTGTTTTAATTCATCGATTGCAGTTCGACATTTGTTTTGTTGACAAGGCTCATCTTTCCTTAAAAGTCGGTTAAAAATTTAACAAAATCACATATCCTTTTTATACTACAACTGATCAAAGATAGCAATTCAATTAAATTGTTCCAAAAACTCTATAATATCTGAATTAGGATATTTTAAGGATTAAGGCCCCCGTCCCACCAGCGTTAAGCGAATCCGCGTACAATCCGAGAGAAAATAGACTCCGACGAGAAACACTACTGTAGGCTTTGCTACTTCGAAGTAAATTACGCAAAAGAAAAATAAATAATTACCATCGTCAGTTTTGCGAAAATCCTATATGGTCCAATCGATTACAAGAACGTGAATATTTGCGAATGTCGGAAACTAATTTGATGAACTTTTATTATTGATTCAAGATAAAATACATATAGTATTTAGACACTAATCTCAGAGTTTCAGTGTCACCAGAAGAGAGGCTTATTATAACTTTGAGGTAAGAAAAATAATTCATACATTCACAACGTCAGCGCAGCGTCGACGTCGGGTTAACGTAGAAGAAACGCTAAGGCTCGCAAAACGCTGGTGGTATAGGGACCTTATACTGTATTATTTATAAATGCATGTTAATTATGATGAATCATTTACAGTAAGGAATACATACATTTCAGTGGAATCCACTTCTGCAGCAGTGTTTGTAGTACTTTCTCTAGAATCAAAATGTTAACAAACTAACAGTTTAGAAATAAATTAAGTAAAACGAAGCCATCGTTTGATTACAATTAGTTAGTTCGTCCGTGCAATCGTCCAGAAAAATTTTATTCTTATAAACTAGCAAAATAATTTAAAAAGTTAAAGAATTCGTTCGCAGAGTTTTTAATATTGCCCCTTGTTTTATGTTTTTTAGTGGGTTTATAATGTTTTTTTTTTCTGCTCTACAAAACTGCGGTAATCGTCTATTTGAGAGAATTAAATATAATTATTTAGAAATGAACATCCAGGCAAGATTTTGTACACACATAACCTGCTTAGACTTAGATATTGCTATTGCTAAAAATACCTGTGTCATTTAGTTGCTTTAAGGAACATTTATTTAACGTAGTAAAGCAGTTTGTGGGTTCTAGGTAATGTTCTTTAAGTAGAAACCTTGGCTGGCACCGACTTCATAGATATGCTTAAGTAGATTAAAGCAACTAAATGACACAGTTATTTTTTACTTTTTAGTGCGTTTTGAGTCGGTTCTATTTTTTGTTAAAATTTTTTTTAAATCAAATTACAGAATAAATTATCCACATTACTAAAACATCACATCATAGTTATAATATACACAGTAAATTCAACTCACTTGTTGAGTAATTGGCTGGAGCTAGCTTCGGTCCTCAGGTTCATCTCACTATCCTTGTTGTTCAGGACACACATTGACGCATTTCTAAAACAAGACATACATTGTATCAACTATGATCTTTCTTTAATAAGAAGTGTTTTTTGCAGAGCGTTTTATGTCTGAGCTTGTTGGAAGCACTACCGCCTTGCTTATATCAGTAGCTGAGAAACATCGCTATATGTAGCTAAATATGAGCTCAATAGGCAATACATTAACGATTAAATTTCACGGCCTCCGTAGCGCAGTGGATTCGATTCCTGGCGAGGCGGATTGCGATTATTTTCTTGATTGGTCCTGGTCTGGCTGATGGGTGGCTTCGGCGGTGGTTAGTGGCTTGCTGGAAAAACTTACCGCCAAGCGATAGCGTTTCGGTACAATGTCGTGCAGAAATCGAAAGGGGTATGCATTTTTAATTTTTTTTGGTCTGGCTTGTATGAGGCTTTCGCCGTGGATAGTTACCACCCTACCGACAAAGACAACCGAAAGGGGTGTGGATTTTATCCTACTCCTAACAAGTCAGCCCACTTCCATCTTAGATCATCACTGAACATCAGGTGTGCTAGCAGTCAAGGGCCAACTTGTAGTAGATAAAAAAAGTAAGTTGATCAAAGAAGTAAAAATCCTCATACTTGATAGATGCGTTTGGTGTAAGGCAGCATTTGACACATCGGACTGCAGAGGAAGCGGGACTGCGTTTGAGGAACTGCTTCGCTGAGCATAGCCTCATGTTGAGGAGACGGATCCTGTCTGAGAGTCTCTCGTTTGCCTTCTTCAGATTTTCTATACTGAAATATTAATTAGAACTCGCAAATATAATGTCCAAGGTAGAACCGTTTAGACTATATCTAAAGCGTGTATTTGTTACCAATTTGCCCTTAGTAACTCCCCCCCCTTTTCTCACTTATAGCAGCCATTTTGAAAATTTGTATAGTCAATGTCACTACTACAATTTCGATGAATACAACGACACCTCATAATCCGCCCAGCCATTTGCGCGTGCAGAAGAAATGGACATACATTACTCATTCACGCACTACACGCAGTCGGGTGAAAACATTATTGAAACGATTATAACCTCTCTTTATCTTTCATAAATTTTTCAGGCAGCAGTCAATACGAGCAGTCAAATTAATAAACAACTTACGACTCCTTCTGTTCGCTCAGGATCGTCTTAGCGCTAGCACAGCACTCCTTATTCTGATTGCCGAATACGTTCTTCTGTACAGTCATCCTTTGTACCTTTGTAGTCAACAGTTTGATCTGTTCGCGCTGTCCGTTGATAGTCCTTTTGAGCGTCGTATTGTTCTCTAGAAGGGAGAAATAGTGGTCCTCCAGTTCTCGCCTGCTCTGTTTAGAAGGGCACATCCTGGAGAAATCTGTAAAATATTGATGTGAGATTTTTTGGCGTTAAAGGGTTACTTTAAAATGAGGAGGTCTTCGGATCATTCACAAGAAAACCATGGAACTCCATTCGTATAGAAACAGTTACGTAACCAAGTAAATGAATGAATTTTAACACCACTTTATATATCTGAAGTTAAACCTGGAACTTCGTTACCTGATAGTGTCAAAGCAGAAAACTTTTATAAATTAATGAAGGTTGAGGCGTCATAAGCTCAAAATATTATATATAGTACCCATACATCCAAAATCCTCTGGCTTTCCATACTTACCTATGGTAACTAATATACTGACCACATAAGCGTAGCCATAGGCTATGGTTCAAGTCACCCCCCACCCTGCCGAAATCTAATCTTAAAATAATGCTAAATATCATTTTACGAAACCCTAGAGACTAAAACTTGGCTACGCCTGTAACCATCACAGGTTTTCGCTCTTGCGGCATTCAATACGCCAACTATGGTTCTGGTGTACTCAAGCCACTCACCCTTGTCAGACCTGGCTGCATGGTTGGCGCAAGTGACATGTCTGATGTTTTCCTTTCCATCACTCATCATAGTCATCGAGTATAGCGAGTGAGTTCATTGAACTTTCGATGTACTTTCTAACACTGCAATGTATTTAGTCGTCGCATTATGCTTTCCAAACCGTTGGACGTAAAAAGGTATATTCTACAGATAATTTTCTTTTTATAAATCATAAGAAATCTCCAGTTATAGTTATTGTGCTACGTAATACTTAATTTACATAAATATTACAAACATACAAACATTGTCGCCATGGCAATGCGGTATTGGTGACTCCAAGTGACTTCTGCAGATAAAACAATATCACAGATAGTACTGTCTAACTGTCATATCACTATAATAATGTAATCTATTTGTTTTTCAATAGTTGTTCTTACTTCTTTTTTTGTAGAATGGGGTGCTCTTTGTTCGGATATGTTAGTTTTTCATGCATTTCTCAATTTTGAACCATTTTAATTTTTTTTACCTATTTCCAGGAATCCACATAAATTTTGTAATCTTGATTTGGCTTAGTTATTGGCAGTTTCATCAGCTCAGAACTAAAATTTTCGATCCGATTGAGAAGAAGAAAATTTATGTTCTATCATATCATATGCACAGAAAGACAAGGTGTAGATTATTATTGAAATTTAGGGAAATAAAAAACAGAATTTATCAGCACATCAACAAATTTTATTGAACAATATTTTTAACACCAATTTTTATACAATAACTAATTCTATTTATAATATTGCCTATTACTAATAAACAATTAAAACAAATCACAAAACCGACTGAAATTATATTAATAACATTATACATATAACTTAGAACAACGTTTGATGCACAAATTATTTAAATAAGTGTATAATAAATAAATGATAATAAATTATAACTATTTAAAAGGTAAAAAAAATAAAAACTGGTAATAAACACATAGATAACATATACACAACCGTTATGTATATTATACAGAAGCATACGACTTTTCTGCAGACGACCATTATACCCAACTTCCATAAAGAAAATCACACTATTGCCAGCTAATAAACCTTGGTCTTACTAAAAATGCAGCTAGTATCCAAAGCTGCTCTAGTAGGGTCTTTCCAAATTTAAATGGGCAGGGAGAATACCATGAACAGGGGAGGTGAGTGTTGACGGGTCTGACTAGGGGATACCTTTTAAACCTACACTCGTGTCACAAGTCTCGGGCTCTGTTCGGAGTTTTTCTCTCAGCCACGCGATGGACCCCCACCCGCACGGTAAATCCATGGAATGCTAAGATATTCGTCTCTCTATGACTATACTAAAGTTAGAAATATTATGTCTACATTATTTATTCCTCCGTCTATGATAGACAATAGAAAATCTCCGGTTTCCGTAAAAATTTCAGGATAAAAAGTAGCATGTGTATTTTGGTGTATAAAATGTATTATTGTAAAATTTCATCAAAATCCATTTAGTAGTTTCCTCGTTTATGATATTGGCAGAACCCATCTGGCAAAACTAGATGCAAATGTCATAAAAACATTGAAGTCTTGGTTTGGTCTAGCACTCTCGGCTGACCCATCAACTCTATTCAGAGATTACAATTATTTTGGGTTAAAACTAAAAAGGCCATCGGAACTCTATAAACACCTCAGGGTTACCAGAACGCACATTTTAGTTAAGTCCCAGGACGAACTAGTTGCATCACTTCCTAAAGACGAGGGTGCCGGAAAACTTGACTCTAGGCTTCAATTTTACAAACAATTTATGGCAGGGGCTCAGGTAAATAGAACCGGGTTGGGTGCAAGACGTAAAAAGGAAGACCAAGACATAATAAAATCTTTTCTTAAACAAGATGAGGACGACAACTACAAAGTGCATGCCATGAACCTAGAAATGCAAAACGAGTGGTTAAACTTAGGCGAGTTCTGCATCCCTCTGGCTCTGAAGTGGCGCGCCTTGCTGTACGATTGGTCTCCTGCCTTATTGAAATTTTATCTTAATGCCTTTCAACTGACTCTCCCAGATCAGAGTAACCTAGTAAGATGGGGAAAAGCCTCGGAAAAATCTTGCTATACCTGTGGTGAGGCAGTGGGCACTGCAAGGCACATATTGGTGGGATGCAAGGTGCTCCTGGACAGGGGTCTCTACTCACGCCGCCACGACAGAGTACTAGAAATCATACGTGAAGCTATAAGCCTTTTAGTAGCTAGGGCTCAAAAAGGGTTGACGACGAATAAAAGACAAACTAACTTCGTTAAAGCAGGCTCAAGTACAAATTCCACCAGCAAGCCTTATTCAATTCTGGGCTCTGCTCCTGATTGGACTATATTAATGGACACGTATGAAAAGCACTATAAAATCCCGGAAGACTTAGCTATTACGACATCTAGACCGGACATATTTCTTTTTTCCAAACAAATCAAACGTATAGTACTTGTTGAGCTTACAGTGCCGTGGGAAACAAACATCCCTAAAGACCATGTATTCAAAGTGAATAAATACTATGACCTTACTAATGAACTAACCAAAAATGGCTATGTGGTTAGTTTATACGCGGTAGAAGTGGGTGCGAGGGGTATACCAGCGAAGTCTCTCTACAACCTGCTAAAAGACCTTGGCCTTACTAGAAGCGCAGTAAGCTCCATATTGGAACGAGTGTCCAAAGCTGCACTAGTAGGGTCCTTCCGAATATGGTTGGGCAGGGAGAATAACTTGAACAGAGGAGGTGAGTGTTGACGCGCGTCACAAAGGGTACCCTTAAACCTACACCCGAGTCACAAGTCTCGGGCTCTGTTCGGAGTTTTTCTCTCAGCCACGCGATGGACCCGGCACCCGCACGGTGAATCCATGGAATGCTAAGATATTCGTCTCAACATAATATGACTTCCCGGAGAGTCGGGATGACGCTGGAAAGACAGCTGACTGGTGGAAAGACATCTGACTGGTGGAAAGACGCCGGACTGCTGGAAAGACAGCCGGGGGTACCGGCCTAGCAAGCCATATCCCTGTATCATATCGCTAAAAGTCCAAAAAAGAAAAATACCCCTGGGGCAGTCCGAGAGGGGGGGCGAAAGATCTGCCCATCGGTTGATAATAACGACGACTCTGGCGCGAATTCGGACTTAAGATGCCCTTCGTGCGGGAAAACTTACAAGAGACGAGCCTGGTACCAAAAACATCTTAAAACACATGGTGTTGAAGCACGACAGCCGTCGGTCAGTTCTTCAACGATCACCACGGATAGAGTTTACCCTCACAAATCCCTTGGTGAGCCATTGTGCGACAGTTACCAGGAGTCCATTAACATCAGGACACGTCTTAGCATTCCCAGCTTGAAAAATACCACCTGGAAAGAACATGACCAAAACTTGGCGGTCCTACTGGAACACCCAGGACACAAACAAGATCTAAACGACCAAGTTTCCACATTTCAAAATACAATTCACGCGTACTTTTCGGAATACTACCCACCACCGACTTGTTATGCTCAAAAACCTAAGGAAAACACGTTTAAATTGAGAATGCGGAGGAAGAAAAGGGAGTTAATAAAGAAGCTTCGTAGAGCAAAGTCTATGGGCGACAACCATCTTAGTCATCAACTGTCCAGAGCTTTACGATCAATCCTTAAACTCATTCAAGGAATATCTCTTCAAATATCAGAAAGCCGCGATAACTTATACAGGGCTAAACACGAAGTCAATTTTGATAAAAACCCCTTTGAGTACTCAAAAAGCATTTTCAAGGAAAAAAAGGGAAAACTTGTCCTAACCAATGAGCAGATTTACGACCACTTTAAAAGCACATATGAGGTACCAAGACAGGGGAGGCTATATTCAGATCCTCATTCACTAAGGCCTAACAATCCTCTGGCAAACTTTCAAAGTATTCCACCCACCATAGAGGAAATAAACAATACTATCAGGAAGAAAACATCTAAATCTGCACCAGGCCCTGATGGCATCCCCTATATTGTGTACAAAAAATGTGCTTCAGTCCGTAAACATCTCTTAAACATATTTAATAAGATCTGGCTAGGACAACAAATACCAGCGACATTTGGCGAAGCGATTTTTGTCCTCATCCCAAAAAAAGCCGAAGTAACTCATCCAAAAGACACTAGACCGATAGCTCTAACTAATACTATTTCTAAATTATTTTTCAGCATATTGCAAACAAAAATGACAAAGCACATGATAAACAATAGGTATTTCAGGCCTAATCACCAGAAAGGGTTTTTGCCCGGAATTTCTGGTTGCCTGGAACACAATTCACTTCTAGGCGAAAGTCTCAAGGATGCTAGAAAATATGAAAGGCAAATTACGATCTGCTGGATAGACCTAGAAAATGCGTTTGGTTCTGTCCAGCATGATCTATTGACTTTCGCCTTGAGGTGGTACAATTTTCCTGATCTAGTTATTGATTTAATCACTTCTTATTATTCAAAATTGAAATTCACCATAGCAGTAAACAATGAGTACTCAAAACCCCTACATTACAATGTGGGGCTGTTTCAAGGTTGCTGCTTATCCCCAATAGCTTTTAATGTAGTCATCAATATTCTAATAGATAAATTAATTGTTCAAGAAAAGAAATGGGGCTATCGGTTTAAAATCAACAATAAATATACAGAGTCCATCTTAGCTTTTGCAGATGACCTTGCTTTACTGACACGAAACCCAAAACACTGTCAGGAGCTATTGAATGTAGTGGATGAGTTCTGCTCATGGACTGGTGGGCTGAGGGTAAAGCCAAGCAAATGTCACTGTCTATGTCTGGGGAGACGAAATACTAAATTTACATCTTATGATCCGGGTCTCTCTATTAGTGGCCAAAGTGTAACCACCATTGCTGAAGCATTGCCTTTTAAGTTCCTCGGTAGAAAGATTGATTACAAAGGACGCACACCATCCCTTGAGGTAGTCGTCGATAACTTCATAAATGACCTCAATAAGGTAGACCAACAGCCCATTAACAATATAAAAAAAGCGTGGGTCTATGACAACTATCTCACTTCACGTCTGACTTGGCCATTCCTCGTTTATGATATTGGCAGAACCCATCTGGCAAAACTAGATGCAAATGTCATAAAAACATTGAAGTCTTGGTTTGGTCTAGCACTCTCGGCTGACCCATCAACTCTATTCAGAGATTACAATTATTTTGGGTTAAAACTAAAAAGGCCATCGGAACTCTATAAACACCTCAGGGTTACCAGAACGCACATTTTAGTTAAGTCCCAGGACGAACTAGTTGCATCACTTCCTAAAGACGAGGGTGCCGGAAAACTTGACTCTAGGCTTCAATTTTACAAACAATTTATGGCAGGGGCTCAGGTAAATAGAACCGGGTTGGGTGCAAGACGTAAAAAGGAAGACCAAGACATAATAAAATCTTTTCTTAAACAAGATGAGGACGACAACTACAAAGTGCATGCCATGAACCTAGAAATGCAAAACGAGTGGTTAAACTTAGGCGAGTTCTGCATCCCTCTGGCTCTGAAGTGGCGCGCCTTGCTGTACGATTGGTCTCCTGCCTTATTGAAATTTTATCTTAATGCCTTTCAACTGACTCTCCCAGATCAGAGTAACCTAGTAAGATGGGGAAAAGCCTCGGAAAAATCTTGCTATACCTGTGGTGAGGCAGTGGGCACTGCAAGGCACATATTGGTGGGATGCAAGGTGCTCCTGGACAGGGGTCTCTACTCACGCCGCCACGACAGAGTACTAGAAATCATACGTGAAGCTATAAGCCTTTCAGTAGCTAGGGCTCAAAAAGGGTTGACGACGAATAAAAGACAAACTAACTTCGTTAAAGCAGGCTCAAGTACAAATTCCACCAGCAAGCCTTATTCAATTCTGGGCTCTGCTCCTGATTGGACTATATTAATGGACACGTATGAAAAGCACTATAAAATCCCGGAAGACTTAGCTATTACGACATCTAGACCGGACATATTTCTTTTTTCCAAACAAATCAAACGTATAGTACTTGTTGAGCTTACAGTGCCGTGGGAAACAAACATCCCTAAAGACCATGTATTCAAAGTGAATAAATACTATGACCTTACTAATGAACTAACCAAAAATGGCTATGTGGTTAGTTTATACGCGGTAGAAGTGGGTGCGAGGGGTATACCAGCGAAGTCTCTCTACAACCTGCTAAAAGACCTTGGCCTTACTAGAAGCGCAGTAAGCTCCATATTGGAACGAGTGTCCAAAGCTGCACTAGTAGGGTCCTTCCGAATATGGTTGGGCAGGGAGAATAACTTGAACAGAGGAGGTGAGTGTTGACGCGCGTCACAAAGGGTACCCTTAAACCTACACCCGAGTCACAAGTCTCGGGCTCTGTTCGGAGTTTTTCTCTCAGCCACGCGATGGACCCGGCACCCGCACGGTGAATCCATGGAATGCTAAGATATTCGTCTCTGCGTGGCAGGTAACAAACATCCATACTTACAAATTTTTTTTTTAATAGGATTTATATTGGAGGAATAATTTGGTTTAATAAAATGGTCGAATGCAGACAAGAGTCGTCCTATACCTACATATTATTATTATACACTGCGTCATTTCAACAGCTATTATAAAAGCACGCGTAGGTTTAAATACATAATTATAACATTATTATCTTAAAATTGAATAATACTGCATCTGGGCATTACAACAATTATTAAAATCAAATTATTTTAACATTAAATCACAAGCCTTTTTCAAGGATACAAAAATAACTTCAATGATCACAGAATCCTGGAATTGTCAAAGATTGTTTGGTCTATTTAAGCGACTTTGTTATTTCCATAATAGATTGACAAACTAAATTGAAATCGTTGTTTTCAAAGTAAATCCTAAAAACTGCTATTCATAGATGTCTTATCATATTTATCGTTTCTGAAATGTTCGTTTCAATTTCGGATATTTCTAATAATGCTATTTAACAAATATTATGAGCCAGTTAGAATTGAAAATTCTCAGAGATTGATAACCTTTTCATAAATTAACAAAAATATATTAAAATTACAAGAGAACATCTACCGAGTGGGATCAATTAGTAATGGAGTGTCCTGCGCAAGCGTCGAACACGACGCGACACGAAGCCGCCAACTCGACGAGCGCGATCAAGACAACGGCATTCCCTCCCAGCGTCTTATGTAGCAGTCTGCGGCGGGATGCGATGTACCTAGTGCGCGTATCGTCGCGGCGTGTCGTGTAGCATCGTGTCGCGTCAACGCGTTTGTCGCGTACGCAGGACACTCCGTAAATACCAGTTACTAAAGACGACGTACTCTGTTTTGCACCGAAATAATCTTAATCTTCATGTTTTGTTCACATGTACCGTACATATAATAAAGATATATAAAACAAATCTTTTGAAATAATTACTTCTTGTTTTAACTACTTCGTTACGTAAAGGCTGCACTGTACGGCGCCAATCTGTCTGGTTTCCATACGGCAGCGGTAGAAAGGCTCCTGCTCTCCCATATTTAAGTTATCACTTCCGTCGGGAGTCTTTAGACGCACACGTTTTTCCATTAATACATTTATTCTAGCTATAATTAAAATATTACATAAAAGCTATATTGCCTGAGCACATCTTATATTATCGCATACCGTATCAAGCTTTATCACTTCCCGTTAATATTGTCATTACACAAGTATCTTTCACATGTGAGTAAAGTAAGCCGACAACTGTGAGTCAACTTTACAGCTGTTCAATACAAATAGAACATTCCATTCATACCTAGCAAGCACATTTATTCATTTATGGTCATTTGCGGGTACTTACAGTCACATTTCGCATCCCTTAACCCGAACAGTGTGTCGATTTTTGAAAAAAATACATCTTACGAACATCTTGCTTACATCCCGTTGATCATCCCACCTTCAGTTCTGTTAGTCTAATATGGCAAAATGTCATTAAAGAATACCGATTTCGCTTCGCAACCTTTGCACATGGGCTTCAAAGCTGACGTTTACATTGTAAAAAATACTACGTCATTCTAAGTCACACTAGAATCACGCGGGCATTACTTGAATGGGTGACCCGCATGGGAATACCCACCACCACTTTGCAGTGATCTTTAAACGTGTTTGCGATTGCCTTGCACGTTTTATAATTTGCATGCAGATCTTTGTAAGAATTTTCCAATGTGAGGTAATGAAGTGCTTCTTCCTTTTTTGTTGACGCTCGTTCACAAAGGCATATATCCATCACCACGGTTGGCGGCGTACAGCGAATAATGATTTTCTTCGACAATGGGTCTCAGGGCAAGGAGGACAACAAGTAGAAACAGGAGGCATGGGGCAATTACCTTCCATCTTGCACAGGTCCTTTCGGGACATGGATGTTTCGGAAGGTACCTATAGAAGGAGACCGGTAGAGAGCCCACTCAGCAATGCCACGAGTGTGGTTGCGCCTCGGATACTGCTCAGTACACTTTGGCTGAATGTGCGAGTTGGGCCGAGCCACGCGATACTCTCAATAGGACGTGACCTGTCGTTGCCTGCTGTCGTCAAAGCTATAAAGACACATCCTGGGAAGCTATGGTTTCGTTTCGTTTTGTGAAACTGTAATGTCGCAAAAGGAGGCGGCGGAACGTTTGAGAGAGGCTGACGTTATGTTACATTCGGTCCGCCGCAGGAGAGTCGGACGCAGACGGTTCGAACACGGCCGCCACTTGCCCCCCTAACGAGGACCTCTGGGCGATGGATATTATGGGGAATCCGTTGTCCGATAGAGATCAATTCTCGAATCAAAGGGGGTGTTATACATTCACGCCTTTAATTAGTAAGGCCTGTGTGCACCAAGATTTCGGTTATCATAAACAACGGTTAACATAACTTTACTATAAATTTACTATTCATAATAAACGCGTACGCCGGTTAAGGACGTAAACCGGGCGGTTATCTTAACCTAGCTTACGTCCTTAACCGGCGTACGGGTTGTCGTGAACAGTAAATTTTACGTTTCGCTTATGTTAACCGTTGGTTATGATAACCGAAATCTTGGTGCACACAGGCCTAAGTAGTATAAATCGTAGAGGAGGGCCTGCTCTTGTGGGCGTTGCTGGCTGGGTTACGGTTGTGTGCGAGGTCGTTCCAATGGCCCAGTGGCTAAACTTTTTTACTTTTTTAGTCTCTAGGAGTCCGACATAACCTGTTTAACCCCCATGGCGAGCAGGTATCCATGAAGATTTCCCCGCGTTAAAAAAGGGGTTACGATCACAGAATACATAATTACGTCTTACTTTACCCCATGTGCGTACAAACAATTATCATTATTTATTAAAATTTTTAATTTGTTTCCATTCAGTTACAATACAATCGCATGCGCATGTTAACTGTTCGCATTTTGTACACGGACTATAAACATAATAAATACACTTTATAGCTGCTTACATTTAATAAATGCTTAATTCTACTAATCACTTGCCGTTTGTAAAACAAACAGGCCATGTTAACTATATAATTTAATTTACTAAAATAAACTAAGACTATATTCGTAGCGCACAACATTTTACCTTTAATTCTTTCAATTTTTGTTTTGACAAGGTTCAGTTGAAAATATTATGAGCTACAAAATTAGTGTTTAAACATGTATTTATATTATTAACTAACCGAGAGATTTCTGTTTTCAATGTATGGCGAAGGTTTCATAGCAAGTTAATGGGTAAATGTATGTGTGTGTTACAATAACGTCTTAAACTCAAATGCAATCAAAGTAAAATCACCTGGTGGTTTGTGTATAAAGCAGATAAATCGTGAAGAACAACCTGTACATTGATTCTTTAAAAAAATGCATCGTACGAGCATTCCACCTCCAGTCGACTGTTAGTCCTATTCGACAAAATGCGGGCCATTATTTATTTATTTATTTCACAAACAATAAGCAAATAAATAAATAAATTTCACCGATGTCACAACACACCTATGTTGTAACATCGGTTTAAATACTAAAGAATCGACATTTCTGATCTATAGTAAATGTTAATTAGAATTAATAAAAATTGTTATCGATCATTGGTACAGTCTATTTTTCTTTACGGACACAAAAATGACAACTAGAAACGTCATTCCTGTGTTTATAAAGAAAAAGTGAATCTACAATTTCCACGTCTATTTTTTCTTTAGGGTCACAAAAATGACAACTAGAAACGTCATTCCTGAGTTTATAAAGAAAAAGTGAATCTACAATTTCCACGTCTATTTTTTCTTTAGGGTCACAAAAATGACAACTAGAAACGTCATTCCTGAGTTTATAAAGAAAAAGTGAATCTACAATTTCCACGTCTATTTTTTCTTTAGGGTCACAAAAATGACAACTAGAAACGTCATTCCTGTGTTTATAAAGATAAAAGAAAGTGAATCTACAATTTCCACGTCTATTTTTTCTTTAGGGTCACAAAAATGACAACTAGAAACGTCATTCCTGTGTTTATAAAGATAAAAGAAAGTGAATCTACAATTTCCACGTCTATTTTTTCTTTACGGATACAAAAATGGCAACGAGAAACGTCATTCCTGTGTTTATAAAGATAAAAGAAAGTGAATCTACAATTTCCACGTCTATTTTTTCTTTACGGATACAAAAATGGCAACGAGAAACGTCATTCCTGTGTTTATAAAGATAAAAGAAAGTGAATCTACAATTTCCACGTCTATTTTTTCTTTACGGATACAAAAATGGCAACGAGAAACGTCATTCCTGTGTTTATAAAGATAAAAGAAAGTGAATCTACAATTTCCACGTCTATTTTATCTTTAGGGACACAAAAATGACAACTAGAAACGTCATTCTTGTGTCCGAAAAGAAAAAATGGACTTTAGAAGAGAGAATTTGCCTTCCGAAACAGTGACAGATTCACTCTAAACAGTCAAACTTTCAACAGGGCCTGTAAACCAAGCCTACTTGAAATACAAAGAATTTTGATTTTTTATATGATCGGTAGTGAAATGATTTATAATGATTTATATGATCAATAGCGAAAGACCAAGTGATAACAATATATTTTCTACTGTGTGACCGAAAGTTTAGGTTAACTGTGAAACAATGAGAAAAACTGACACTATAACCAAATAAGTGTTAATCTCAAAGTTTAGTACAATTTTATAATTGCTTGGTAAAAAGGTAATAACTAACTTTAAAAAAAATAATTCTACATTGGTATTTTAGTTTAAAATTTCCAAAACTTTTTCTTGTAAAATTTTTGAATCTACATCCAAATACTATTTACTAGGTTACTATATGAAACCGTCTAGTCTACAACACGAAAATATTTATTTTTCGACTCCTAAAGGCTAAACCTTGGTATAATATATCAGATAAAATAGTTTTAATTTCGTTATGTTCCGCAGTCACGCATTTATTGTCACGTTTTGAAAAACACGCTACTTATGTTAAAAATTGTACATAAATATGTTATCAATAATCAATTATACAAACTACGTCATAGCGTCTAGGTTTTAAAATTTCTAGGCCATTTCATTTAGTAAAATTGCTAAAAATCTTCTTGTGCTACATTTTTCGATGTGGCTCAAGTAAAGAATAGTGAAGTACTTTGGAATAGGCCTTGATCTGAACGCTAGCTTGCATTTTGGAAAGTTGCTTAGTATACGTATATGTATGTTTGACTACTCGTTGTTGTTGTCACTTCTACTTGTTATTTTTTTTTTTAATTTTTGAGCTACTCTTGAATTTCATGAAATGTGATTGTTCAAAATTCTGTTTCTGATGTTCTTATTAACGCTGTAATAACTTACACTTTATTCCGCTATTAAATATGAGTAATTGTAAAAATAATATTTATATTGCATTTAAAAGACCTACAACATGTCAATCTAACCCGAGAACAGTCAATGAGAAAAATCTTTAAAGCTCTTCTGCACGATGGGCCACCGCTGGCTCATCAAATGGTCGTGTGGCTACCAGTATGCGTTAGTTGCAATTTATTTATTAATATTTATTTATTTACTATAGGTATCTATTTAGCACGAACTGCTATAGAGACAGGAAAGGACTAAAAAGAAAAATAACTCAATAACTCCTGGTTCTGCATTGGCCAAAGTGTTTTTACAAAATATTGGGCCCCTCACGTATTATTAGATACCACAATGTCCATAGTGGACCACGCGTAGAAGCGTATCGCCATCACTGGGCTACCGGAAAAACTGACAAACCCGCCGTCCCAAGACCATAGCACAATGGCCCCATTCACAGTGGACCATCGCAATGGGCCATCGTGTAGAGGAGCTATAACGTCGTTGTTCTGCGGATGGAGCGAGTATCCCCGTCAGTACTGCTAGTTAACTACTACACTTGCACGCGTCTACGTCTTGTTCTGCGCGGCCTGTCGGCGCAGGTCGGGCTGGATGGCGGCGGTGACGGCGGTGCCCAGCGCCAGCACGCCGCACATGGCCAGGTCCGCCCAGCGGTCGCCCACGCGGCCCAGCATCCACTCGAACAGCAGCGTCAGCACTGTGCCGAACACCTGCGCACAGACATGCATTACGAGTTATACTTACTGACTAAGAGAGACTGATACAAAACAGAAAATTAATAATAATAAATAAATAACAAGATTTAAGAATAAACAAGGGAAAACAAAATGTAAATTTAGAAAATATCTACAGTACATCCTATATATAGGAAGCAAAGACGTAATCATATATAGTGATAGTCAAGCTGTACTAAAAGCGCTTAACAGAAAGAATACCACTTCAGCCTTAGTAAGAGAATGCAAGCAAATACTGAACTCTCTGGCTGAAAAGACAACAGTTACCATTGCCTGGGTCCCTGGACACCAAGGGAACGACGGCAATGACAAAGCAGATGAACTAGCTAGAAGGGGCGCTAGTCTTGACTTTCACGGACCAGAGCCCTGCTTACCCATTCCGTATAATATAACAAAGCGGGTAATCGAAGGTATTATAGAAAGAGAGTCGAATGCAAGATGGAACAGCTCAACACAGTACAGGCAATCAAAAATGTTCCTGAAGGCATACGACAAGAAGAAGACAATGCATCTACTGTCACAAAGCAGAACCAACATAGCACTAGTAGTAGGCATGACAACTGGGCACTGTCTGCTCAATAGGCATCTCAAAATAATGGGAATTAAGGATGATCCTTCGTGTCCAGAGTGTGGCGAAGAGGAGACCAGTTATCACTTCATAGCTGAGTGTCCCATGTACGCGCTGGTAAGATGAGAGATACTAGGTAAGGATAGAATTAGTGAAGCAGACCTGACGAACCTCACCATAGGGGGAATTGTTAGGTTCACGAAGGCTACAGGTAGGCTTGAGGGGGGGGGGGCACTGTCGGGACACCAGTGAACCTGTGTCTCAACCACGGGAATTGGGTGGAATGGTTCTAATGAGGACTGACCACCCGTCTGGCCTTGACAGACGTCCCCTCTAGAAATATATACAGTACATCCTACAACAGTTTTCGAAAAACACGTTGTGTAAAATTGATCCTTATATTTTTTTTAAAAGAGCATCTGTTGATTTACTTTTTGGCTCTTCATTTGCACTCAATTTAAAACACCATACTTTATACTTAGTTTTTTGTTTCACAGCAAGTTTGTCCCTAACTGACAATTACACCTGGGCAGTAAGTGTTAGAATACCTTTCTATTTCTGCTTGACATCACACCGAACGCGAAATCGCTTGGCGGTGTGTCTTTGTTGACAGGGCAGTAATATATAGTACAGATAATTTAATGACAATGAAGTTTACCTGAGCACAAGCGTTGAGGAGTCCAGACGTAGTTCCCTCAGGCTCAGGGTACGTCACTTCCGAGGCGAACTCAAATCCAACCGGCAAGTAACCGGCCATGAAGAAGCTGTAACAAATAATATTTGAATATAACTAGCTATCTCTTACTGTCTTCTATACGAAGCCGCCAACTTCGGCCCCTCCTCTCCTATAAAAAGCATCCTGTGGTCGACTATCATGGAGCATGAACACTCCATGGATATAGTGTGATGATAAATTATGGGGTTACAAAATGTGATAGCTATACACCAATGGGTACCTTTATTGAGACTGATTTTGGCGGTGGCACGCGACATACATCTGTATCGGTCGAGCCTACAAGGAAAAACGACGGGCCAGCACGATCACCAGACCTATACGACCGGTGCCCGTGTCTGCACCCTTAGTAAATAATAAAAAATGACTCACCCAAGGAAAATGCTGCTGAAGTAGACAACGGCGATGTACCCGCAGTCCAGGGTGAAGGTGAAGATGATCATGCCGACGACGGTGGCCGCGTACACCGCCAGCGTGGTCTCCTTGAAGCGGTGCGTCTTGTCCAGGATGAACCCGCACACCACCGAGCCCAGCATGCCGGCCACCACGATCACCAGCCCTATGCGACCCGCGTCTGTGTTTGCACCCTGAAATTAAAGTATCATAGCCTTTATATTAATCATTACAAGTAAGCTCGCGACTGCAATTAAACCTGATGGTAAACGATGATGCAATTCAAAATCAAGGCGGGCTAACTTTTTAGAAGTAGGATACTTTCCTAACCCCTTCGATTTCTACACGACATCGTTCTGACACGTTAGATCGTTTCGAGGCATGTCTTTGTCTTTAGATAGGGTGGCAACTGGCCACGATCGACATCTCTCACCAGCTTAAAAATATGTTTAGTGGCAAACACAAACTGCTTAACATTGGGCTGATTTTTATTTTTAAAGAACTTCTTAGGCATTCGCAAAATTCATTATTGTACTTATTTTTGAAACCCCAGTCAAAGACAGAACATGTAACTGGACACGAATACAAAACACAGTCGAGTCATAAAACTTCGATGATGTCATTTTTATATTCGGATTATTCACAATACATATTTAATTAAGCTGGTAAAATACTTCGTATATTTTATAGTAAATTTTTACACGGATTAAAAAGATGTCGCTAAGGCAAGTTTATATGAGAGCGCGCCGTCTAATTTTCAACTGCAAAAACTTACCTAAACGTAAAGTACCGTAGGTACAGCAATAGTTAACAGAAGCTTGTAAAAAGGAACATAAATCTATACCGGGTAATAAGTCAGCACGAGCTCGTTGAGCAGCGTGGAGATGGCGTAGAACACGCCCACGTTGAGTCCGTACGAGATCAGCAGCAGGATGTAGTTGCGGTTGGTCAGCAGCTTCTTGATCGACTGCAGGAAGTTGGAGTCCAGCGCGGCGCCCAGGTCTGCGGCCGCGGACGGCGGGCTGGGCGGGGCCGCTTTGAAGACTGTGATAATTGAAATGTGTGGGTTAGACAGAGAAACCGTCAACCTGATACCATCTCATCTACCAAAATGCGCTTGCTCTATTATTAAAAGACAGAAGATCTTCAGCGTCTTGGTATCGTTGTTTGTTTATCGGTTTTTAACCAGATAAAATTTGGAACATCACAATATAATTTTTCTACTTCAAACTAAAAACTCTTTTGACACGGAATAGCGAGACTTTCTCTCAGACGTAATTGTCAAGTGCAAGAGGATCTAATATAAAAAGAGGTTAGATGAGGAAGTTAGTTTGTTAGTCAGTTAGTTTAAAATATTTTTGCTCTATAAATTATGGCACGAATTTGTAGATTGCAGAATCAACTACTCACTTTTATAATTTGTGAGATAGAAAAGACAACTGATATATCGGTGAGTGATTTGCTCCTCATTCACAAACGGTGGATTCACTCAAGATATCATGTGCAATGCCCTTCCTTCAAGGCAAGAGTGGATAGGTATAGGCATCTTCTAGTTAAGCGCGTTGCAACCTAGACCTCATCACTGATTTCCATCAGGCGCAAACCTATTTACCATAAAAAACATGGGCAGATATAGGTTAGATACTTACAAAGCACAATGAACACGAAGAGCACGCTGGTGAAGCCGGCCACCAGGTAGAACATGACTTGCAGATCAGCTCCGATCTCTTCCACCGTGCCCGTCGCGCCAACTATCATCGGCGGCAGGAAGAAACCTAACGCCACGCCCAGCTGTAAACGATTACACATAAATAAAATTAATTACTTCTTCTTTTGCTACAAAATATGGAGGGTCGAGCTCTGATTTCTTACTCGTCTCAACGAGTATGTAGCGAGTTGTGTCCATTTTTAACCGACGAAAAAAAACTGAGTTCTCAATTCGACACGAATATATTTTTTTTTGTTTTGTTTAACACCACTCTCGTTATATTTTGAACAATCATGATAACAGTACCAGAGCAGCATTTTACTGTAGGAACCAGGCAATTGATGGCTATGGCCAATATTAGAGCAACATTTCGTAGAACATGTAAAAAATACCCATTTTGCTGCCTAAATAAACCTTATGTGCTTGAAATGTCGCCAGAAACCATACCGATCAAAGCACTTTATAGTATGTTTTGATCATTATGGTTGCTGCGTGGCGGATGATATAAGTACAGTAGTGCTACTTGTGTGGTGTGGCCCACACCACAAAGAACTAAGAGTTTCTGTGTTAAATATCCAGTTTGCCTAAATTAGCTTTCCCGTACACGATAATTCTTTTTAAGACGCTAAGGCATCATCCATCGTATAGCAATAACACTGCCCTCCTTAGCCATGGCTAAGTACCAAAGGTTTCTTAAAACATAACGGAAAACTTCCAACAAACACATGAAACAAATCAACAATCACCTGAGTGCCTAGTGTGAGATTACTTCAAAACAATCGAAAACTTCACTTTCGCGTTAAGGGCAAATTTTATATGGAACTGAAGCAGCGCCCCTGGTGGGAGTGAGAGAAAACTCAAATGGGCGAGTGTCAGTTATTATCGACATTTACTTTACGCCGAAGTTACTCGAAGCGAAAAAGTGAATAACTCTGATTGGTTAAAACAAGTTTGTGCTGAGTGTAAGTCACAAATAACCACCGATCGAATAGTAAAGTTTTCGAAAACGCGAAGGTTAGCTGTCACTTTAAATTTCATAGTGAGAGTGGACCGTGAATATGTTTAGAAGACTACACTTATTTATATTTTGTGTAAACAGTGTAAAATTAAGAAAGACCGGTTATATTTCACTTGGAAGAGGTCGCTAAGATAAGTCTATTGAGAAATAACAACGCCAAGTTTTGCCTTACGATTTACGGCAACGCAGTATAGTCATCGCTTTTCCATGAGACTGCTTGTTTTTATGCAAAGTTACAATCGTTGCAATGTGCAAGTGAAGGCAGGCAGCTGTCCGCAGTCACCACAATTAGTGTCACCGGCGTCATTATCCTTCAACTCGAAGATTGTGCAAAGTTACAGCCATAGCAATAATCATGGTGAAGGCAAGCTATCCCCAGTGACTACAAAGGTGTCCTTGGCATCATTATTATCTTTGCAATCGAAGGACAATGAGAAGAATAATCATGATGAAAGCAGTCAATATACAGTAATCACAGTTTGTGTCCCCGGCATCATTATCCTTACACTTGAAGATTGTGCAAACTTACAATAAACATGTTAAAGGGAGGCTATCTACAGAGATCAGTGTCACCGGCCTCATTATTCTTAGAATAATTAGTGTGTTATATTTTTAATTTATTAATTAAAACAAAATACAAAGGACATTACTTTATATTTTCAGAAACAAAAGAAAATGAAAAGGTTCACATATTTCTTTGATTTGCAATTACCCGTAAATAACTTTTGTCAATATTATTGTATTTATTCTAACAATCATGAGATTATATACATAGCTAATTTCAAATAAAAGAATTTATTAAAAGGTGTTGTTGTTTATTTATCTTTATCAATAGGTATCTTTCATTGCCCCATTACAGGACCAGGCTTTTTGACTCTGTAACTATATATCTTACATGTTACTAAATATGACTGAGGCTGATGATGTAACAAACTGAGGCACAATGGTGAAATACCACCACCTTGCAGGCTACTACTGGAATTATAGCTCAATATTTTTTCGTTGGTTACTCCTAACTAAATCAGGAAATGACTCCAGAAACTCATGAGCCACTAAACCAAGGAGGACATTCTTTATTATATAACTAATCATAAATGATATATTACATTACTAAGTATTTTATGTTTAAATAAAAAAGTTTAAAGAGTTCAGTAATATTTTATTAAATAATGGTATTTAGTTAAATTTTAATATTTTCAGGTATAAACTTTAAAACTCTGATAAAATTGTCCTATTATACTATGCTAACACACTTTAATTTTAAAATAAACTAAACAAAGCTTAAACATACAATAGACAAATATCTCTTATAAATCTAATCCTTATTCAAACTTATTGTTCTTATTCCATTTATTATCATCTGTGGTTTCTTAATAATTATATTTGTTCGGTGAAAGTCTTGTATATACAGTGCTTTGTGCTGGCTGGTCTTGTTGTACTGCGATGTGAAACTTCATGTAATATACTAATAATGCATTATTGGATGTACTTTGCATAGACCAATTAAGCTCCGGCTAAACTAGCTGGTATGCAATGCCTGTAACAATGAAAAACTTATAGTACAACTAGTTATATACATAAATGGATCCAATTCAGACTATTATGTTACTCAAAATAAACTGCAGAAGTAGTAAACACTAAAACTATTTGTAGGTGAACTTTGTTGACTTAATTTCTTAGTAAAAACCTCCCAATTTTTAATATTATTCTGGGACAATTACACACATCACTATATATAGCCCCAAAGTAACTGTAGGTAGGTATGATAACTGATGAATATTTTTATATATATTATATATAAATACTTATTATTATTTTTATATACATTATATATACATAGCTATTATATAGAACTATGTGGATGTTTATATACCATCAATAACTAAAGAATGGCTACAGGTATCTTGATAAAAGTTGGTATTACATACATAGTACTCTGTTTTCCCGATATATTTATTGAAACAAGATGTAAGTCGGTCACTGGGCTCAGTAGGTATGTACCCAATATAAAGAATACCAGTAATATATACTTATTTAAAAAATATTTATACAAACATATTCCTTACTATTTGTTTGTATATTACATTATTTATCTACCTCTCTGGAGAAAATATTTGTAAATATAAATAAGTAATATATAGTTAATTAGGTATATGTAATTGATGTTAAGAAATTTAATATAGATTTGTAAGCTTAAAATAGTAAAAGTTTCAACTAACCTTTTTCTATGTAGTTTTTCATCACAATTCTTTTAAAGTATTTAAATTGCAATTGTTTCATAATTATACTCTTATGTCAGAAGTTTGGGAAGATATTCCTTTTTAAATTACATGATTAGGTATGTAGATACTATTTAATAAACCAAAACGAATTTATATAATTCAGTTTTGGTAACACATCCACATATTGTTATTAAGAAGTAATTGATGTTTTAATGAAACTTTTTCCAATTTTCCACGGTTTTCGTATCGCCACTACCATCACTGTTCAATATTTGCACCTGCTCCGCCAAATTTTGTATATTGCCCAGCCTTAAACATAAAAAGTAATAAATAGATAAGTATTTGCAAAGTTCAATAATCATAACCTCACAGAAGCCGAATATCTTTTCAAATTCCACTTACTGCTTCATAAATGTGACCATTAGGTCGAATTGAGATGCACTAGTTCTCATTTTATATTATTATTTACTCTTTAAAACATTTAAAGGGTAGATTATTTAGAAGATGTTTAAAAATTTAAGTTTAAGAATTACGAAGTTATTATTTAAGACTTTGAAGTATGCCAAACCACAGCAAAACAATGTTATACGAACCACAGTTTAAAAATGCTAAAATGGAGACATTATGACCACCTCAATTTTAATAGATAGTTGATTCCATAAGTCTACTTTATAGAATTGTCATTTTTAATTTGGTTGGTTAATACAAATGATATTTCATTTTGATTGGTTAAAATATCGAAGCCAATTTTTCACTAGTGAACAAACTTTTCGAAAACGATTGAGCCCACACTTGACCACTTTTCGATTACGGCAGCGTAAAGTTATATCGATTAACGCGAATGTGAAGTTTTCGATTGTTTTGAAGTAATCTCACACTAGGCACTCTGAGCAAATCATGACACCTAAATTAGGCTATTAGATTGTCACAGTCACAGTAGATTAGTATCTACACCAGACCCCTCTCGAGTGCCAGATCCAATTGGATAAACGTTTCCTAGCGGGCAATCGTAACCATTACGACCATTGAAACACTGCTGTGATTCATTCATGCTACATTAGCAGGAAACTTTGTCTTCTAAAATCTTCAGCGAGATTTAGTTTAATATTATGAAACTACTTTCGTGTGACGTATGTCTTGTGACATAGGTAGGTAAAAGATTCGAGCAATAGAAGTTGTAGCGGGCCAATCTTATAATTCGAAGAGACAATGGACGAGGGGGAGTTAAAATAGTGATATCACCCAAAAAAATATAGTGTTGGTGGATTTGCTAGCTGGTGTACTGGTGACATTTAATTTTAGAGAGTGGGAGAGAGGACCGTGGTATTTTAGATAAGTAACATTTAATCAATAAGAAATTATTATGTAAAACTAATTCCTGACAAGTGTAGCATAAACTATCAAATACCTACTGATATTATAAATACGACACACCGACCTATTTGCCTCTAAGGCCAGCGTGTTAAATCATTAAAATAATACCGAAGAAGCATCATTAATAAATCAGTTTAGAAGTTAAGCTCACCTGGTTACCAAAAACACCAATGCTGCAAGCAGAAGACACCTGGTCAGCTCCGAACCACACAGCAGCCAGGCGAGGCGGCAGGTTCAGGATGAACACCTGGGCCACCGCCACCACGGTCTGGCCAGCGAAGCCTAGCCAGAACATGTCCTGAGGCACCGAGAACACCTTCAGCCAAGCGCCGGCGCATGTTCCGAACGCGCCGATGATTGTTGTCACTCGGAGTCCCTGGAATATATATGATATACAGCACCGTTAACTATATAATCATTACCCACTGCAAGGCTAGCGATGGAACCAAATGTTTCTGCAATTCTAATGCGGGGTCGGAGATTTGACTCTAACGACCATTACGTGATTCAAAGTTAAAAATGCTCAAATTTACGATAAGCGGTTGGTTTTAAATATTTTATAATTTTTGCGGAATCAGTTAATTGTATCTTCCAAAGCGATAGAAGAGTTTTTATATCAGACATTCATAAACTTTCCTCTCCTAACTGCATTTGCAGTGGAATGGAAGGAATCTCTTTCTTTGCAGTTAGAAAAGAGAGTGCTTCTTCTTCCAAATCCAAATTCAATTGGCTGTTAGGATAAGACTCATTTTACCCGTAGGAAATAATTCAAAACAATCTAACGCCCACAAGCCACGGGAAGCAACTAATTCCTGATACACAATCAATTTTAAAGTGGACGTAGGACGGGTACCAATTTCCAATTAGCCAATTCATCAAAGTTCCGAACTCAACTTATCTAAATGGAATCTCAAATACCTAATCTATGGTTGATCACAACAGTCAAGGAAAATAAACTAGAAAATTTTCCGATGATGAAAAACGTTTTGAATTATTATTAGATTTATAAATATTGCAAAGTGCAGGAAAATTCTTTAAAAATACAAAAGATTTCCCCTATTCTGAAAAGATTACCTCGTATTTTATCTACCGCACTCTTGAGTCGGTCTCTAATTGTATTATTATTGTGATATTTCTCAGCTAAACAGAATAACTTCATTAGTTACCATTTACAATACGATATTATGTATTTCTCTATTCTGTGGTCTTTAGATATATTTATTTTTCAAGGACAGTAATATCTATAATTTGTTTTGTTTGGAGAAGAGGAAGTATTAAGTTAAAAGGTTAAAACAGCCAGATTCTTTAGAATTCGTGCCCATGAAAATGTGTCCAGTCAAGAGAAACAAGGAGGTACCAAGATTGAGTAGGGTTTTATGTTGGTATACATTATTACATTTTATTTAATGATACATAATTTCTAAAGCACGTAAAATTTGAGCAAATAATATGTTGTTTAAACACTACCTTACAGTAGGATTCAAATAAAAACATGGTTTATCTACCTGTGTATAAATGATTTTTAAACGACTTCAAAAAAAAAAGGCGTTTCTCAATTCGACCGTATATATTTTTTTTTTTTTTTTATGTGTGTTCGCGCATAACTTCGTCGTTTATGAACCGATTTTGATAATTCTTTTTTTGTTGGAAAGAAGATAGTCCGGTGGTGGTACCATGACAAGGAAACCAGGATCTGATGATGGGATCCTGGAGAAAACGAGGGGAACTTTCAAAAATTGTAGGCACAACAAGTACGTTTGTTAATTTTTCCGGTAAGTATTTAAAAGCACTACAATTTGATGAAGTTTTGGAGTCGATCTGATGATGGAGCCGATCTATATATAAGAGAACTCCGTAACGTTTTACAGTAGCTACCTTGTGTTTGGGCTCGATTAATTTGTCTCAATGAGAACTTTACATTTAGATGGGCTGTGACTGTCATTGAGGGTCTGGTGATGAAGACGACGTACAGTTATGGGAGCTCCGTAACGTTTTACAGTAGCTACCTTGTGTTTGGGCTCGATTAATTTGTTTCAATGAGAACTTTACATTTAGATGGGCTGTGACTGTCATTAAGGGTCTGGCGGTGAAGACGAGGGACAGCTGAGGGAGCTCTTTAACGGTTTACAGTAGCTACCTTGTGTTTGGGCTCGATTAATTTGTGTCAATGAGAACTTTATATTTAGATGGGCTGTGACTGTCAAAGGAGCTCTTTAACGGTTTACAGTAGTCGATTAATTTGTCTCAATGAGAACTTTACATTTAGATGGGCTGTGACTGTCATTAAGGGTCTGGCGATGAAGACGAGGGACAGCTGAGGGAGCTTTTAACGGTTTACAGTAGCTACCTTGTGTTTGGGCTCGATTAATTTGTGTCAATGAGAACTTTAAACTGTCATTGAGGGTCTGGCAATGAAGAAGAAGGACAGTTGAGGGAGCTATTTAACGGTTTACAGTAGCTACTTTGTGATTGGGCTCGATTAATTTATGTCTCAATGAGAAGTTTGAAAGGTTATAGTTTCCAGTTAGTTTAATGTTTACTATGTCATGATCCAATGATGAGATCTACGAAAACTCGAGGAAACTCTTCAAACTTTATATTCACTTTTGCAGGGACGTCGGAATGTTATAAGTAGGTAGTGAATATTGGTACTTATGGTTTAGTTCGAGTAGGTTTATTAGTATGTTCGTTGTTGATAAAGCACTAAAAAGTATGAAATAAAAAAATTTTAACAAAAAATAAAAATAAAAAGTAAAAAATAACTACGTCATTTACTTACTTTAATTTACTTAATCACATCTATGAAGTCGGTGCCACCCGAGCTTTCTACTTTAAAGTCTTTACCTAAACTTGGATGGAACTTGGACTTAAGTAAATGACGTAGTTATTTTTTACTTTTTAGTGCGTTTTGAAGGCGTTTTTATTTTTTGTTAAAATTTTTTTATTCGCTTTGTTATTAATGTTCTTTTGTATGTTTTTATAGTTTATGTAAATATTTTTACACGAATGAAAATCTTTTGCAACACTGTCACAAAAGATTAGGTGCAACAGTGTAACAACTACAGTATGTCCATCTTTGAAAAAATGTCAGTATTGAAGCCGATGAACGGGTGCAAAGGGTTTGCAAATATTTTGTCATATTGGACTGACAGTCGAAGGCTGGGCGATTGACGAGATGTTTTTACGATGTTTTTTTTCAAGAATCAACGTACAGTATATTTTTATATTTCAATGTAAATATTCTTTACATGCGGGTGCGATGGACCCGGCACCCGCACGGTGAATCCATGGAATCCTAAGATATTCGTCTCTCACTACACGTGGAACATATTTTGTTTATAGTTTTCTAGTTAGAATGTTTACATTGAAATATAAAAATATAGTTTGATATTTTTCTTTAGCACCCTCATTACCACTGTGCAACTATTTAACTTGTCAAGGAAATACACACTAAAACTCTGCTCTATCTCGTCGGTAAAACCCATTTGTGATTACAATAACCAGTATCCATCAAAATTAATGATCGCTAACCACAATTTGATTTATGTTTACGGTATTTACTAGAGAATGACCGCGGTTCCACCCGCGTAATTCTTGTTCTTGTGAGAATTTCGAGATAAAATGTGGCCTATGTGTTATTCTGATATGTAATCTATACGTATTATAGTGAGTTTCATCAAAACCATTTAGTATTTTTTGCATGGAAGAGTAACAATCCATCCATACATACATACATACAAACTTTTGCCTTTAAAATATTAGTAAGGATAATATTTGTGCACGATTCATCTAAAAACTATAAAACAGCTATAAAATACAAATTATTACAAAACTGACAGTTGTCACGTGTAGAAATACTCTACCATAGATCACTGGGAGATGCAATTTTTACTGAATCGCAGTTGTGTTGAAAGTTAGAACCCGCACATCTGTTACCCACTACCTCGCAAACCCACAATGTTTCAAACTTTATAGTCAGCCTTCTTTTCTGTAGTAGAGCCTGGATTAATAAACTTTCAGCTGTTATAAGATGTCGGAGGTGTAGTTATTGCCGGGACTTACAACGTAAAATCTAAAGCATAACATCAACAAAGGAGGTGAGTGTTGACGTGCGTCACTAAGGGATCTCTTTGAAACCTACACTGGGGTCACAAGTCTAGAATCCATGGAATGCTAAGATATTCTTCTAGTAAATATTCTGGTAAATATTGACTTAATTATTAATACATTTCTTCTATTTATATAAATAGCGCTGCCTCGTTGGTCGTTAATTAAATTTTACTATGTTTCTTACTATGAAATAAAGTTGTATCAAAATATAAAGTGAAAAATCAATTACACGTGGTTAAGTAGGTACATTGTTAGCGAGTTCAATAGCATTTAATACTCAGTAGTATGTGTAGAGCAAGGCAATCGTTGCAGCCACTCGAGATCATCTTGACAATGACAATGTCGACAGAGAGCCGTACATTGTCACGAGCTAAATACTTATTCAAGCACATACTCGTAAGCATAGTGTTATATTAATTGGCACGTTGGTCCAGTGGTTAGTATAACTAGCGGCATGTAAGTCTAGCGCTGAACGTAACGTAGAAGGGATGGCTGCGCATCGGTACCGTCGCGTACGCAATACAATATTTACTTTAATTACTTAATTAATAGCCAAATCATGTTACATCGTTTTAATCTGTATGTGTGTGTGTGCGTGGGTGCATACGTGTGTGTGTATGTGTTTGTGAACGTTACGTGCGTGTTTGTGCTTATATATGTTATAGTTTATAGTTCTAATTTCCAAAGATTTCGTATTACTTAAGACGTAATTATATAGTATAGATAGTTACCATATATGAATAAATAAATTGTGAAAAGCTTACGGGGAGTAGAAAAATAAATCATTATTATATTGTCAATTTTTATTTTAGATATAAGACTAGTCTAATCTGAATCAGGCAATGGTAACACGCCTGGCGTCGCAAAACGGTATTTCTTCTAGGTATATTATTCCCTTTAAATTCATAAACAAACTTGAAAAAACAACAAAATATATAATTATATTTAACAAACCAACTGAAAATTAACAATAATAACAATGCGACTCAGAGCGAGACTGTACACTGGAAGTGCCACTCACCGCTTCGCACGCCCGCCCTTCATTCCTCAAACTCCCCCATGATACCTAAATTTTTACTTCTGCGCAATAACGGTCAGCGCTAGAGTTTCGTGCCGCTACTTGAAGTAGTAAGTAATACGATCTGAAGGCATGAGGTCCAGCGTCCGAGTCTTGGATTGAACTAGGTTTTTGGTCTTTCAGGAAATTCTCACTAGCCTCGCAACTGTGCCTTGGAAATCACGTTTAATTGTCAGTCCCGGTCATTATCATTGTTTTATTTTTAGCATCTGAGAGTTAAAGAGTCAAATATTATTACAGTAAGCCCACCATCCTGCATTTAAGCATCGTGGTGGTCTAAGCTCCATACTTCTTGCATTTTAACGAGGTCAATCGTAATCCTGCAGTCTATAATGTTCATTCTAGTTTCATTTGCAGTTGACGCTGACGCACTGGAATGTGGAAGTACAGTAAATTGAAAGTAGACAAAAAATACGTAAAAAAATATTTTAAAAATATTGGTTCAATTGTATTGATATTATTATGATATACTACTTATCTACTCTGTGGCAAGGTTGCAGGCCCCGTCCCCTTCTAAACTCTGAAATAAGAACTCTACATAGCCCAAGAGCTTCGACAATTTAATCGTGGTTTTTTACCCAACTGCCAAGGAAGATACTAAACGTAATTTCAATTGAGTAAATTTTGCTCATAATATAGTTTGTTAAACAGGATTAGACTAGTCTATTTAATTTTTTTTTAGTTTTTCAATTAATTATTTTCCTAAAATTCCTTTATGACTGTGTGCGATTGCTCTGATGCGAATCCTTGAAACTTTAATCAGTCACGTGTTGTGTATAATTATGAATATTCTGATATTATGAGATTCGATTTAGATAATATCATTATAATTATAATTTTTATATTTCATCCGACACGGTCAAAAGACTTTGTTCATGTTACTCAGAATGCAGTAGGTATTTTTATAACATTATCATTGTTATGGTCCGCCATAATTTTTCTCGCATTATTTTTACAGTATTTCGTTGTAAGAAATTATCCCAATGCAAGTACAACGTTTTAGGAAAATATCCCATCAAGCTGTCAAACAGGAGCTAGGAACACAAAATGCCTAAAAATAAACTTTCTTGGCAGAATCCTGAGGGAGATATGTGGACAAAAATTTGCTCAAACCTTCAAGGTGTTATAACTTATTTTGTTTAGCAGACAATATTGTATAAATCAGTCTGGCAATGAAAGAATAGGAGCATTATAAAACTTAAACAAAAGGTAAGTTTATTACAGCGTACTTCTTCTTAATTGAATCCTCATTTTCATATTTTTTTTGATACAAACACGCCCTTAATTAACTGTCTTAAGATTTGAAGAAAAGAAACACCATTAAAAGTGTTCAAAACTTTGTATCGCAGATTGTCGTAGCATTCCCGTTGTACAAAAGTTGGAACAGACTACAATGCTTACGGAAACCGTTCCGCCGACTAACTTCCAACAAAATGTCGATTTCTACTTCGTAAAAGTTGATGCTTTTCGTTTCGCGTTTATTGGGTTGTTACAGAGTAAATTTTTCCATTGCGCAAAATATCAAGGCATTTTTTAAAAAAAGTTTTTAACGAAAAACGAACTTTTTTCATTTTGGTGAATTTTAATCTGGTACGCAATTACTTTGCTTTTTTAGTTTTGCATGTATCTATAATTACGAGTATGTACAAGTTACCCTACACATATTTACAGATAGATCATACCATGTCTATACTATGTACCATGTCATGTATGTATGTATGTACTTTTGATCAAAATGTGCTGGATTTGATTCAGGAACGTTTACCTTGGTCTTTCCCTTTCTACATTTGAATATTATATATTCAATTCCAATATTCTTATTGTATATATAATTCTTTGTAAGTCTCTTTCATTCATTCTCTCTACATGACCAAACCATCTCGGCATACCGTTGTCGATTTTAGTCACTATATCTTCTTTCATATATATAAAAATGTAAGGAAAAATATATTGCAGGCGATCTGAGGTCGGGAAGGGGTAGAGGGTGAGGGTTTAGGGGTAAAAAAATTTTTAACAAAAAATGGAACCGACTCAAAACGCACTAAAAAGTAAAAAATAACTGTGTCATTTAGTTGCTTAATTTACTTAAGCATATCTATGAAGTCGGTGCTAGCCAAGTTTAAGGAACATTTATTTTACGTAGTAAAGAAGTTTGTGGGTTCTAGGTAACGTCCTTGAAAGTAGAAACCTTGGCTGACACCGACTCCTAGATATGCTTAAGTAAATTAAAGCAACTAAATGACACAGTTATTTTTTACTTTTTAGTGCGTTTTGAGTCGGTTCCATTTTTTGTTAAAAATTTTTATTTCTTACTTTTTAGTGATTTATCGCCACATCACCTACTCGTACTATACTGTCATAGTATATTATACGGCACTAGTAGCCAAAAAGCTACCGATACCGAGTCAAATACCGAAATCGCTGTAAGCGTGCCTCCAAAATTTGAAGAGTTCCTTCAATTTCCCCAGGATATCATCATCAGATCCTAACATGAGGACAATGGGACCACCTTGGATGTATGCCCTTTCTAATAAAAAAAGAATTATCAAAATCGGACAACACTGTAAAAAGTTATGCGTGGTCATACATAAAAAAAAATAAAAAAAACAAATATACGTGTCGAATTGAGAACCTCCTCCGTTTTTTTCGTCGGTTAAAAATGGATTTTCTCGATTTCCGGCAAAACTAAAAGTGCTATGGAAAAGAGTTATATGGCAATGTAGGTAATAAAAAGACCTAAAACTTTTGTATTTATACTTTTTTCACATAACCTCAAAATTTATGTGAATAATTCAAAAAACCTACTTTTTGTTTTTTATTTTTATCTTTTCCAAATAAATTATTATTTCACGAAATTTAGTGAAACCTACCTTTTTATGTCCCAAACACTCTCTAATTTATTTGATTTGAAATATTTATTTTTCCACCAAATTTTGAATGAATGTCGAAAAACGAACCTAATTTTCAACCGAAAATTCGGCCGTCACAATATGAGCTTTTTTCAAAAAGTTGGTGTGCTTTCTGTTCATTGAAATCTCTACTTTCTGATGGTGAAAAAAAAATATATATATGTTACCATGGACTCGATTATCCACAATTAAAGATAATAGGAACTGTGGATAATAGGAAATCTTTTCGCATATTAACCGCCAAACTTTGTTCTGAAGATGGCACCTAGTGATGATGATGATGATGATGATAGAAAATCTTCTCAGAAAAGGCAAAAACTAGGCTAACGGTTTTTACTGCTGCTTTCTTGACCTCAGATCGCCCGTAACTTATTTTTCTTTTCGTTTTTATGATACTCCCTTCCTTTTGCAATGGGTTTTATCCTATTGCGATTTTTTTGGTTTCAAAAATTATCTGCACTGGTCTAACAATA
This sequence comes from Mycalesis mineus, assembly GCA_034621355.1. Lineage (NCBI taxonomy): Eukaryota > Metazoa > Arthropoda > Insecta > Lepidoptera > Nymphalidae > Mycalesis > Mycalesis mineus. Next base: position 1,314,022 of record CM067881.1, read on the forward strand.
ATATGCCTTGTTATAACAAAAATGTCCTTGAAAAAGATATTTTGTGAAAATAAAAAATATCCATGACATCAAAAATAATTTGTTATTTAACAAAAAAATTTGCATTTTCTTATAAAATCTCGATAATTTAGATAATATTTGTCTATAATATTTCAATACTATAAGTGAAGTTACATTAAGAATGATTAATTATCCAAGTATTTCAACATTATTCAAGAAAAGCAAAAACATTTTTAGATTAAATTTAAACGGAAGTACAACCGAATAAGCTATGTTACATTTTTTTACGTTTCAGTTCGTTATAAAATTTCTGCTGCAGCGTACTTTTAAGCCACAGAGGATTTTAAATTACAGTTGTAGCGGTAAAAACAGCTCAGCTGTAAACGTGAGCGTGCTCGTGCGTAAACCGTGTACGATAATAAGCGTCTAACTGGTGAACTACTTTGTGTGGTTGGCTCTTCACCTACTAAAATTAATTAATTAATTTTAATGACAAAAAAATATATCACGCAGATAAAACTATTGTACACGTGTCACGAAAATACTATATTTTTAATATCCAGACATGTTTTTAGGGTTACATAGTACCTATCTACGCCATATTACTAGGCGGTAACTAGGCCACGAACGAAACCTATCACTACACAGCATAACGCTTACCAAATAGAGGTCAAAACGAAAGCTACTTGTACAAATTGCCCCATCATTAAAAATATTAATAAAACAATTTCAAAGTGAACATTGTGTTAATATTATTTGAATAATTTGGTTCTAGTTCCTTATACGCATTGCTAAGATACGGAATGCCCTTCCAGCTTCCGTTTCCCCTAACTACTACAATGTGGATATCTTCAAGACCTCTCGTCTTGAAAATATCCACATTGAAGATATCTAAATAGGTATTTTCTTGGCAAGCGCGTTGAATCGTAGGCTGCATCTTCGTTAACTATCATGCGTGATTGCAGTCCAGGGATAGCTTATAACCTAAAAAACCGTTACAAGATTCAGAACAATCATCAACCAGGAGGAAAGCCTTAGCTTAGGAGCGTAAGCATAAAGCCTGATAATGATAACGATGATGAAACAGGACAGAAGATAATCAGACTCCAGTATTCAGAGAGAAAACTAGCCAGTTGTGATGCCAAACGTTTCATTCAATGCCCTTTTAAAATAAATACATACAAAATATTGCTTACTCGAATAAGAGCTTTTAAAACCTCCCGTGTAGGCACATAACTCAAAAAATGCCTGAGTACTACATGACAAAGGACAAACTGGGACAGAGCACAGTAAATTGCCAACCTGGGTACATCGGAATAACTTTGAGAGCAAAGTTAGTGAACAACAAATTGACGGATAGTGCTTGCAGAATGTTCGCAGGTGTTCTATATCAACTGTAAAGTTGAATTCCTCAGGGCCACGGGACGTGACGCTCAACTCAAAGCTTAGCGTTGCAAGCGGCTGCGTGTAGCGTTTAAATAAGTGTAGGTATACCTCCTACAAGCTTTTAATAAACTTGATAGAATATGACATATCAGTTACGTATACACATTACTATTAATCTATATATATATATTACTATTAATCTGAACCAATTCCTCTAAAAGTGTAATGACGTTGAACTAGAATAAGTAGGTGTCTTTTTATAAGGGGTAAATAAAAGTTGACGTTTTTTTTTATTCATGATAAGTTAGATCTTGACTTGACTTGTTACAAAGTGATGACGCAATCTAAGATGGAAGCGAGCTACCTCGTTAGATAGGATGACTTCCTCACCTCATTTGGTTTCTACACGACACCGTACCGGAACGCAATATCGCTTCGCGGTATATCTTTATCGGTAGGGTCGTAACTAGCCACAGCTGAAGACTCCCACCAGTCTCCATTAGGAAGAAACTTATATATTAATGAAAGTTTTATTGCGCTAAGCGATGGTGTTTCATCAGTGAAATGAAGCTTTTTCACGGTTGTTTAGCCATGGCAAATTAGATAAAACATCATCGCGCTATGATCGCACTTTAGACAAACTTAAGCTTGTGAGGATTCCACACATAAGCCGTACTCGCTCACCACACAGGACGTAAACGTATGGCGAATAATTCGTGGCCCAAGCAGAGAAGTGAAATTAGTTTATATCTTGTCATTCAAATTTCAGATACAATGTACTAGTTGTAACTACTTGTACTACAATCGTGTGTACCACTGGTCCGCATGTTTACTTTCTCTGTTTCAAATACGATATCGCGTAGGTGTAAATGCTAACTAAAGGTGCAATTTCGTAGCCGACCGCAGACGACCACTGCAGACGACGTGTCGCAGCGACTCTACTTGCTGAAATTTGTGGCGAGCGATGATCGACTCTGTAGCAAGCAATATCATTTCACGAACGTCACCGGGATCGACTGCTTATTGTGTTCCCCAAAACACGGGGATATACTCGTAACACCACAAACTTCCCAATTCCAGGCCTCAATATTTCCAGACCCTATCGAGGGCCTCATGATAATGGCCACATAGACTAACCTATATTTCATTTATATATAAAGTAAACTGACAAATGAGATGCAAAGTAGCACATTGAAACTGAGTTGAGTGAAATCACTACCTATTATAAAAGCGAAAGTTTCTGTGCATTTGTAACAAGCAGTTACTGCTTCACGACAAAACGCGAATTTAATATAATTGTGTATGGAGTTAGCTGACGCCTTTGATTAACACATGGCCACATTTTATCCCGAAATTTCAACGGGAGCGAGAACTCCAAAGGTGGAACCATGGGCGTCGTATATACACCCATACCAAAATGACTACTTTCTAGTAGAAAATATGGCAAATGAAACACTACTATTAGCACTCAGAAAACACAGCTAACAAAATATACACTACAGCAAATATAACAATTCGCTTTAAAAGGCATGCGGCAAAAACGTTCCCACAGCAGGAAACAAAGAGCAAAGTAATAATAAGCGGATCCATTTTTTGCTGAAACTTTTGAAAAGTCTTTAAGAAGTTCCTTTCAGGGAAGAGAAGGTGGAATGTGCGTCATTGAGTTAGACGCTGAACAAAACAATGAAAAATTATATCAAAAAGATTATGTAACTAATTTTTATTGAAATGTCAGATTTTCGTTACAGGAATTCTCAGGAGATTTTATATACTAGGTACATATGTATAATACATATGTGAAAGCGACATGCTACTTACTGACCTATTATCAAATTTTGAGATCTCAAAATCTATTTATCCTTTACTTGAAGCACCCTGAAGTATAGTTGCTCCTTCCGCTGTGTATATGTTCACTAAGAACTTACTACTATATGATACGATACTTTTAAGGGAACAATGAATTAAAGAATCAGCTGGTTAATAATTTTTATGACTATGTTATCAACGACACAAGTTGAAAGAAGAGGGGAAATAGCGTCTCATCAATAAGACTGTCTAGATACCCACATAGTAGGTGGTAGTTAGGACATGCCATAATATAGCAGTTCAGATCAGGAATGAAAAACCAAAACGTTTAGTGTGCGTCCACGGGATATGGACTACGCAAGGGTGCAGACTACTGCGATGCCTAGCAGTCCTGTGGTAGAAAGATGAGGGGAAACTAGATCGAAAGGTTCCTGAGCACACTCTCCAAAATATATTCTGTAGAAAACCGATACACTCACAATCTATATATCGCTAGTAATTTATTGCAAAAATGTTGCTATGTCCTAGAACAATACATTTTGAAAAATTTAAGATAAGAAAAATTATTACATGTCTTGTTTTAACCACCAACCAACCAATTATATACCAACTAGTAGGTAATTAAGAAATCACAATACTTAAGTCATATGGCAGACACGCAGTTATGTAAGACATCGGACCTAAGCTATTTTAGTTGATACAAAAATAATTCTTAGGTAACGATAATATCTTTATAACTTAATGACGGTCATAATTTTAATTACTACTCTAGTTTTTTGCTCTACAAATTGTCCTTGAAAGTAATTCTGTCTTCAGATCCTTACCTCTATTCAATTTTATGATCTTATAAATCAAATTCCGTTTAAAATTACGTTTTATTTAATCTTTATGAGTCTTTTGTTCTTTAGTATATTTTTGAATTAATTTCAAAAATATCATTGTTTTATTTTAAAACACACTTAACAAATATTTTTGAAGCGATACCATTGCCTGAGATAGTGTGGTCACGTTGAGACAATGAATGCAATGCGACTTACGAAAAGGATTTATAAAGCGAGAGTGAATGCGAATGTTGAAAGGGGAAGACCACAGCGAAAGTTCCTGGACCAATCCAGAACATTCCAATTAAAGGCCAGGATAAAATTACCCTAAACCGACGTATTTGCATGAAAGGTTTAATGAAATTGGAAGAAGCGAGAGATATGCAAGGATCGTGGCAAGTGGTGGGACGTGGTCTCAGCCTACCCCTACGGAAATGAGGCGTGATGGCATGTATGTCATTACCGTGAACGTGATGTACACTAAGACATGCAATCAAAAAAAACAAAAATATGTACTTATATTTATTTACCACTCTCTTAGTGCTTAATATTTAGTAGCGTTTATAAAAGTTATATTATTAACCAACCGTACGACAGTATCAAAAGCTAATGTCAGTTCTACACAGCGATACGAATCAATTACAAACGAGATCATTTGAATCGAACAGAACAAATTTTTTACCTTTATCTCAAAGGAAACGAGGAAGTTGACAAAAACGTCAATCATGCCGTTCGTAACGACTTCATTATATATTCTGATTATGCACAGTGAAGTTGGGAGAGAAAAAATTAAGGAAGCGAAATATTAATTAAATCTTTACAAAAAGGACAAACAAATACGTAGGGAAATACGCAGAGCAATTCAATAGGTACGTTATGCTACTCGTTCAACCTTAGCTTACGTTGAAAGGGTAAGGTTTCAATCGTCACCCGGACGTGACGTGTTTCATACTTAAGTATTAGGTAATGTGTGGACTAGATACTGCAAATCACTCTTAGATGTCATCCCTACAGACAATTCTCTCTTCCTATTAACTTGAAGTAAATAATCTCCGCGACACAAGGAAAGACGCGATGCTATCTGCGAGCATAAAATCACGATACGATTGACCCTCTCTGGGCCTAATCTATTGTGTAGAGTTAGGAGTACTCAAATCTGTATACATGGTGATTAAACTGATATGACTTAGGGTGTTGTTTCATGCGATGGTTAAATTCTGTGAACACGTTATGTCACAGAAGGAAGAAGCGGAACGGGCGAGAGAAGATGGCCCAGAGGCTCAATTGATACGCCGCAGAAGAACAGGGCGCAGGCGGCTTGCCTACGACCGGCGCCTGCCACCCTGATGAGGAGCTCCGGGTGATAGACACGGGGATTCTATTGCCCGATAGAAAGCTGTCCTCAGATGGACGATGTGCCGTGTGATTCGGAGAGTCATTAAGAATGTATAGGGATTTAATTTTCCCTGAGTGGAGGTTTAGTAGCTCAGATATCGCTGGCTAGGTTGCGGTAGTTAAATTCCCGTGGCCCAGTTTTCTGGCGCAGAGGTGGAACGCCGTGGGGTTTTGGTCGGTAAGAGTCTGACATAACCTTCGCGCCTCCCCGTGGTGTGAAGGTATCCATGAGGATTTCCCCACGTAAAAAAAAGGGTGTTGTTTCATCCGATATTGTTCATAAGAGTAAGGTTGAATCCCTGACAGGTCTCCTGAATTCATCCCTTTCTATTTACCTCTAAATATTAAAATTTATCTCTACTCTAAATATGACAAAATATTTTAAAGTGCAAACACAGGATACTTTGATGAAACAAATATTATTAAATATAAAAGAAATGCATTTTATAAAACAAATATTATTATAGTCTAGTAATGGTCAGGTCAAGAGGAAGCAACAAACTTACTTGTATGAAACAATTAATGAGAGTGGAAGAAGCTAAGGAAGTAAGCAAGGATCGTGGCAAACGGAAGGATGTAGTATGTATGTATGTAATATAGTAGTATTTCCGAGAAAAATATATCCTACATTAATAACAAAGTCTCTAATAACAGATTTAGCTTAAGCGCTGCTCCTATACCGGTTTTAGAATACCTAATATTTTACTCACAAACGATCACTATCACATGATAATGTTAAATAATAACTTGGACCTTAAATGTCATTGATGGCAATTAGTTTTTCTGATGTAAGTTTGAGTGTATTAACCTAAACTGAGTATATTTATTGTCTGTGACGATTTTTATAGGCGATGTCTTATGTCAATTGTCTGCGTTATCTCAAATGTCTGACTAAAGAATCTTTTAACATTTGAGAAATATAGTTTGAGTGGTAAGCAAAGCAAATTATGGCAATCCTTGGATTATTTTGGGAAATCTCCTAAAAGATTAAGCGCGAAATAGTTATTATCGTCTCGTATTATGTTAATCTTTCAATAGCACCACCAAAACATTATTACCTAATATTTGCAAAGTTTATTAACGCCAATAAGGTTTCGTCGGTTCAAGGCGTGATAAATACATTACGGGCTTATTTTGATAATCTTTATTATCTGTGCCAGTAATGTCAGTAATGTCACCTATATCATCATCATTATGAGCCAATGGACGTCCACTACTGGACATAGGCCTTTTTTGGGGACTTCCAAACACAACGATCCTGAGCCTCATGTGCCCAGCGGCTCCCTGTGACCCGTTGGATATCATCAGTCCACCTGGTGGGGGGTCGACCAACACTGCGCTTTCCGGTGCGGGGTCGCTATTCTAGCACCTTCGGCCCCCAACGTCCATCAGCTGTTCGAACCACGTGCCCCGCCCATTGCCACTTCAGTTCTGCGACTCGATGAGCTATGTCGGTTATTTTGGTTCTTCTGCGGATCTCCTCATTTCTGATTCGATCACGCAGAGATACTCCGAGCATTGCTCTTTCCATCGCCCGCTGAGTGACTCTGAGCCTTCTTATGAAGCCCGCAGTTAGCGACCAAGTCTCGGATCCGTATGTCATCACCTATATAATGTTACATAATTTTTTTTTACAAACATACATACATAACATCACGCCCCATTCCCATACGAGCAGGCAGAGACTACATACTTCCATTTGCCACGGTTCTTGCACTTCTTCTCTTGCCCTGGCTATTGCCCTGAATGGTGTCCAGGAACATTTGCCAAGGCTTTCTCCTTCCAACATTTCTAATCACCCTCGAGGAGAGAGGATATAGAACTTAAGTCCCCCACACTGCTTTAATGCGAGTTGGCGAGCTCAGGTTTGTAATACTTCATTCATTAACGATCACTTTCAGATGTTGACAATACGAGAGTGACCGGGGACAACGGCTTAACGTCTCTCCGAGGTAAGGGGTATAACAACACCGATTTCTTCTCGACTCTTCTTTGTTCTTCTTGTTGTTGATAAAATCACAAGGTGGCCAGAACTCGTCCATGCGAACCATCAATTTCTAATCTCAATCTAGAAAACATCATAGGATGCACATTATCTTTAACTCGTGACGTATGTATTTCTGTGACAAAAATCACAAGAGTTAAGGCATTAAAACTAACCGACATCTAGTAGTGAATTGGCAGATTCCTTCAAAATTTAGTATATTTACAATAATAGTAGTATCCTAACATACATGAATAATTTAAATTTTGTAACTTTATCATCTTCAAGTTGCAAGATATTGTTAATTTCAACGAAACGAAAGGAATGCAGTAAGTTTATTTATAGGCGTACAAAATATTTCTTTCTTAGTTTTTCTTTAGATCTCATCTTGAGAGTTCAGAGAAGCCAACGTGTCGAGATTCAGTGCACATCTCCAATATGCTTACTGTTTCGCAGGGACCAGTGTAGATTATCAGATTAAGGAACACATATTCCGTGACTAGTTGTTATAGGCAATATAGAGAGATAAATTTCTTGGCAATCCATGGATTCAAAGTTTTTTTTTTTTGGTAGATTGGCTTGCGCTTGACTACGATCACGCTTGATGGAAAGCAGTGATGAAGTCTAAGTTGGATGATGCCTATTCACTCTTAACTTGGTATTTTTCAGGCCTAGTTAACGTTAATCTTGGAAAATACTGATTAGATTATCCTAAGTTTTCAAGGAGAGATATCCCATTGAAAAATATAATATATACTATACTAATAACAACTATACGATACTAATACTAACTATACGATAAATTTGACTTTCAAACTTCAAGCGGCTGAATTTAATTACATATAAACCAAATTTTGATTTACAAGTAAACACTATTTAATTTAGACTTTGTCATAAGCCGTAAGTAATTTTAATATTTTTAATTCGCTATCGATGTATTCGTTCATCGTTCCTGAAACGACAAACTAGCCGTATGACAGCGGGAACGGGTTCTTCAGTTCCCTCTGCACCGTCGTGCAAGTAATGAATACGCGTTATTGACCTTGCATAACCGCGTCTACCTGTGAATCCGTCCCTCTCCCCGGTGACAGCGCGGCCGTTTCGATGCAAAAGCTCTATTTCCATACTGCTTCTAGTTATTTGCATTTCTTAGAACCTTTAAAAATTCAATAGTGCTCAATTGATTTATGTGGATATTGTCCTAGATACCCAAGCAGCTAGACCCAACAAAAACAATATAAGTATAATAAATAAATATGGCAATGTGGTTAGTTTATACGCAGAAGCAGCAAAATTACTCTATAACCTGCTAAAGGACCTTGGTCTTAATGCAGTAAGCTCCCTATTAGAACGAGTATTCGAAGCTGCTTTAGTAAGATCTTTCCAAATTTGGCTGGGCAGGGAGAATACCATGAACAGAGGACCTGCACTAGTGTCACAAGGCTCGGGCTTTGTTCGCAGTTATTCTCTCTGCCACGCGATGGACACGGCACCTGCACGGTGAATCCATGGAATACTTAAATTCTTCCCCCTTTAAAAAAATCACTAATCAGCTAACTCACTAATAAGCTAACTAATTAATTTTTGGTGAGATTTGTACAATTGTTTAATGATTTATAGCGAACATTCATATAACATTGATAGGTACGAGTAGAAATGATAATATTGTGAGATAGCGCTGATCATGTCAGCATCACTAGGTTGTTAGTGAAGTGTAAACACTAAGCAGTGAATCATTACGAGAGACAAACAATTACAAAGAAGCAATCTATATCAAAGTTTATCACTGCGCGATAATTCTATATGGCATTACTGAGTTATCGCGTTTATGAGTTACTTTAACATAAATCCAGCGCAAATTATTGGTTGAGATCTATTTGGATCAAAATTGGACCTCGTTTCGCAGTTCCATAAAATCCTCGTATATTTGGGCCCCACTTAAAAAATACTTTCTCTACTTGTGCCAGTTAGATATTAAATATGTACATATGACCTAAGTTGGGTCATCTTGAACCTAAGTAACGGTGATTCGCATGCGTGCGCCATATTATTTAGCAAAGCAGCTTAAATATGCTAAAATACGTGACGAGTTGTATATAATGTTGCTATACTAAATACTAATGGATTTCTTAATAGGTTGGATTTTAAGTTTTAGACTGATACAAATGAACAATCATTATGTTTTTTTTTACAAATAACACTTGTTAACAAGTTAAACGATAATTTTAATAATACTTTTGTTATTTTATACTCCTCCTTGGATTAACATTATTCTTCTAGCGGAAAAAACGTAGAAAAAAAAACAAGGCACAAAAAATTTCTACGATATCGAATAATAGTATTACCAGTGCCAAAATGAGAATTTTTTGTAATGGGTACAAAGACAAACGGATGCACATTGACTGCGAGTCAGAAACGCATTAGTTTTACTGGTTTGGGCAGTGAACGTGTTTGATGACGGCAAATCATTGTGCCAAAAACGTTTCACAAACCAGTATTACCAGTTTTGGACAATCGTCTTATGTTACGATTATTGCCATAGCAGGAAAAGGCAACATTATAAACTTTTTGCGTAAACTTCGCAATCATTACAACAGACACATCTTTTGCTTTCTAGGGTTCCGTAGCCAATTGGCAAAAAACGGAACCCTTAGAGGTTCGTCATGTCTGTATCTGTCCATCCGTATTTTCCAAAAACGTAAGAAATATATTATCGAAATTTATTGGTTTGAACGAAAATGGTAATAGAGTAAGAGCCTGCAACGGCCAGACCTTCCTTATTTTATAAAAGCTGAAATTTTCTCCGTACATGTCTCCTATACAGGTAAGAACGACCAGCGACTATAGAGTTTGGGTTGTGCTTACTTGGGCAGGTAACAGGTAGTAAAGGTGTATAAAATAGTACTGAAAATTTGTTAAAGTATAAAGCTCCATTTTTGTATATTTTCTTCGGGATAACTGTAGAAATCTCGTCATCCATTGCCGGACACTTATGACAGTTGCTACCACTTGCCAGACACCCCTAAACTTTGATAAATTACAATTATACTTTCGTTATAGTATAAAAGCTAAATTTTATATATGTTACTTGGGGGTCTATAAAAAGAAGTTACCTCAATAGCCGGACAGTTTTCGTGGTTTATACATCTTGCCAGACACATAGAAAGTCCATTGTAGGTGCGACCGCGAGGTAACAACTGTTCAAATATTTCAAAAAAATTGTTGCAAAAGGCTACTCAATTTCAAGCTTCGAGAATTGATGTCTGTTGAATTGATGTGATGATGAATCGATCAAAGATTATCAGCATTCCCAACGGTTAGAATCCGCGCAATTGGTACTCTGCTTGGGCTTACTCTGAAACTGGGCCCAAACAAATTCGACCAAGTGATTTCGCGAAAGAGTTGAAAAATTTAAATTTGAAAGAAGCTTTAGTTAATTTTTTTATTTCATATTGGGCTACTGATAAAGTGGTGCCATTTATTGGCAACAAAACAATATACATCAATTTCAGAAAGTGTCATTTTTTCACTGTTGATAATTCTAATAAAGTTGTCTCAAGGATTAATGAAGAGTTGTCATGCCCAGCACACGAGGAAGCAGACACCAAGATAGTATATCATGCATGTAACATCAACTTTTCAACAGAAGTAATAATAAGAAGTGATGATACCGATATTGCGGCTATAATGCTTGGTAACATGCATCACCTTAAAAGTGATTCGGTTGTTTGGATGCTTACAGACACTGGCAATAATTTAAGGTATGTGGACCTAACCAAAATACATGCAGAGTTAGGACTGTTAATTTATCGAGTTTACCTGGATTACATGCCTACATGATTTCAATCCTGCGCTCTTCAGAAAAGGAAAATTAAAACCATACAAAATATTAAAAAAAAGAAGTTGCGAAATTTTGACGCCAGTAATCTACCACGTTGCAAAAGCAAATTATATTTGGAATAATAATGCTTTCTGCGAGCAAATTATATTTGGAATAATAATGCTCATTTGAAAAATCGAACCACATATCAAGCAGACAATAACGGCTGGGTATTAAAAGATGACAAATACCAGTTCAAATGGTTTTTGGATCAACTACAGAGTTATGTTAGTGATTCGCTCAAAACTCAATCAGGTATATAATTATGATGACAAATTATGATACATAATTTTTTAACTATTCATAATTGTATTATCTTGCTTATTTTTCTTTCAGAAACTGACGAAGAAGGTGATGTTGAGGACGATCATGCCATCGACTGGAGTAGTAGTGGTGAAGAAAATAAAAACATCGACGACTGCTTAAATTAATAAACAAGTTTAAATATTTTTTTTACCTATAATCATACTTTTTATTATATTTTTATGATATTAAACTAATATTTTTTACTTTATACAACATGGCTATGAACGTATTAAAATATTTTTTTATTAGATATCTGAAAAAATAGTAATCGACTAAGCATTCGTGCTTCCACCTACAGTGGACTTTCTATGTGTCTGGCAAGATATAAAAACCACGAAAACTGTCCGGCTATTGAGGTAACATCTTTTTATAGGTCCCCAAATAACATATATAAAATTTAGCTTTTATACTATAACGAAAGTATAATTGTAATTTATCAAAGTTTAGGGGTGTCTGGCAAGGGGTAGCAACTGTCATAAGTGTCCGGCAATGGATGACGAGATTTCTACAGTTATCCCGAAGAAAATATACAAAAATGGAGCTTTATACTTTAACAAATTTTCAGTACTATTTTGTACACCTTTACTACCTGTTAGCTGCCCAAGTAACCACAACCCAAACTCTATAGTCGCTGGTCGTTCTTACCTGTATAGGAGACATGTACGGAGAAAATTTCAGCTTTTATAAAATAAGGAAGGTCTGGCCGTCGCAGGCTCTTGGGCCATAAGTATTTTTTTTAATACGTCATAAATCGTACACACAAAATATAGGTACCATTATTAAAACATCGATCAAAGTTACTACGAATTACAAGAACTTTTTTATTATGCTATTTGCTGCTATAGAATCCTCCATGGGCGAGTCAAACTCGCACTTGGCCGCTTTTTTGTAATAACAACCTTCGACCGCTCCATAAACGGACAAGACACCGTTTTTGTCAAATAAATTCGCGCGTTGGTGCGATCTCACCTGACGATCAGTGAGTTATGGAAATTTGACCGAAATACATTACGATGTTCCCATAAATCCATACATTATCATAAATTTTCATCAGGTCGGAATTATTACTTGGTAGCTTTGCCCTCAGTATCATTTTCGTGAATTTCCGAGTAAGATCACCATTCAATTATTTTTTTTCACGACTTAATTTTTATTAATTAAGTAACACACGAGAACTCTAACACAAGGAGATCTACTATAATAAAAATCCTATTATTAATTAAGGTTTCGCAATACGCTACGATTAATTTGAAATTTTTCACTCTCGATAGATAACGCCTAGATATACGAAACAGGTCACATTGTGTTACCGTTATATCGCTTCATAATCCTTTTCTGTTCGTAAACTAGTGGACGCCCGCGACTTCGTCCTCGTGGACTTTCAACCATTCTCTTAAGGGAACGGTACTGATTTTCGGGATACACAGTGTCTACAGTGTCTACATCCTACCTCATAGTATTTACTGTAATCAAGCCAAGTTTCATTTGAATTCATTCAGTACTTTCGTCGCGGCTACGTCCTTACAGAAATTCAATTTTTTGAATAACTTGTTTTTCTTACTTCCGATCTCCATAAAACAAAGCCTAAAAGCCCTTTCTAGAGCTAAGCTTAATCCATTTGTGAAAACCACATGAAAGTCGGTCTGGTAGTTTTAAAGTGATGCGCGAACAAGATATACCTACAGACAAAAATTTTAAAAAACATTTTGTGGTCTGTATCGAGTATGTATTTATAATACATACTTCTTACTTTTTTAAAAAAATATTTGATGTACAGAATCGACATCGTTACCTGTTATTTTTAGCCGACGGAAAAAAACGGAGGAGGTTCTCAATTCGACACGTATTTTTTTTATTAGAAAGGGCACACTTCCAAGGTAGTCCCATTGTCATCATGTTAGGATCGGATAATGATATCCTGGGAAAATTGAAGGAACTCTTCAAATTCTATAGGCACACTTGCAGCGATTTCGGTTTGTGTGTAAGTATCGGTAGCTTTTTGGCTAGAGGTGCCGTAAAATATACTAGGACAGTATAGACGAGTAGTGCCTGCCAAGGTTTCTACTTTAAGGACATTACCTAGAACCCACAAACTGCTTTACTACGTTAAATAAATGTTCCTTAAACTTGCTGGCACCGACTTCATAGATATGTTTAAGTAAACTATAGTTGCTTTAGTTTACTTACACGACACAGTTATTTTTTACTTTTTAGTGCGTTTTGAGTCGGTTCTATTTTTTGTTAAAAAAAAATCATTTCTTATTTTTTATTATACGTATAGATTATTTAGGGGGTAAGGGGGTGCACCTCCATCTTAGCACTCCAACAGCCAACCTCACCTGCCCGTGGTATCTCCTGCTGACAAACGAACGAGGCTCTGGCGTCCGACAAATGGCGGGATAACCATTACTTGATTTTTCCAGGCTTGAGTAAATAGCACAGACCAGTGTCGGGCAGCAGCGACACCGGTGCGATCAAGTCAGGTTCTGCGATCGCCAACCCGCCTGCCCAGCGTGGCGATTAGGGCATAATCCTCATGAGTAGCACACCAATAAAAAGGCCCCTAGTTCCCGGTAGCTCCACTTCTCCTGACCATGGTAGCAGTCAAAGACATGGTGGAGCAGGGGGTGCTAAGAATCTCCGGGTGACGGCAGGCTACCAAAAACAACTGACCTTGGCAACGTATAATGGACGGACTCTGAGGCTCAACGAGAGCATTGTGGAACTTGAGCAAGAATTAGAAAATGTAAAATGGCATGTTCTGGGCTAAAGTGAGGTCCGTAGAGATGGGGAGGACACTATGACATTAGAATCAGGCCATCTTTTCTATCATAGGCAAGGGGACAGCGTATCACAAGGTGGCGTTGGATTCCTCGTTAATAGAGCTCTCGTTGGTAATGTCACTGAGATATCTAGTGTATCGACACGAGTCGCGTATCTTATAATAAAACTAACAAAAAGATACTCTCTTAAGATTATCCAAGTATACGCACCCACCTCATCACACTTAGATACTGAAGTCGAAAACATGTACGACGATATCAACAGAGCCTTAAACAACACATGTAAAGCCCATTTCAATGTTATAATGGGTGATTTTAACGCGAAAGTGGGTTCACAGTGTGGTTCTGAAACTGTAGTAGGACGACATGGACATGGTACCAGAAATGCCAGGGGTCAAATGTTGGTCAACTTCCTGGAGGCTAACAACTTTTACTTAATGAACTCCTTCTTTAAGAAAAAACCACACCGAAAGTGGACATGGAAGAGTCCTGATAACATCACAAGAAATGAGATAGACTTTATCATAACAGATAAACGCTACATATTTAGAGATGTCTCTGTGATTAGCAGGTTTAATACAGGAAGCGATCACCGACTGGTTCGAGGCACTCTAGATATCAATTATAAGCTAGAAAGACGTCGTTTGATGAAGTCTACTCTTCGGCCAACATGGCTTCAAACCGAAGCAGGTGCAGAACACTTTCAGGTACAACTAAAGAACCGATTTGAAGCCTTGAAACCCACGATCGACGTTGACGAGGATTACGAGAATATGGCAAATGTCATCCGGGACGAAGGATATAGGCTTTGCGAGACGAGGGGTCAGGGCCGGAAATCCAAACTCTCAGACGAGACTCTAGACCTTATGAGACAAAGGCGCGAGGACGTACAATCTACTCCAGCTGAACAACAAGCTTTGAACAAAAAAGTCAAACGATTTGTACGACGTGACCTCCGGCGCTTAAGTACCTAGAAAATTCAGAAAGCTATCGAAGCAAACCGGGGGTCGAAAGTATTTGCACAAGACATCGGAAAGTGCCAAATGACTAAACTAAAAACATCAAGTGGTAAAACCGTTTGCTCAAAGCCTGAGATCCTCGCTGAGATAGAAGATTTTTACGGCCGACTGTATGACTCCCAAATTACACAGCCAGTTGCCTGCGACAAAGATCCTAGAGCTAAACTATCCCGCCACTTTACTGATGATCTGCCAGAAATCAGTATAGATGAGATCGTGTTGGCCCTGAAACAGCTAAAAAAATTGAAAAGCCCCAGGAGAAGATGGAGTCACCTCTGAGCTTATAAAAGCAGGCGGAATGCCTTTACTTAAAGAGCTACAGAGGCTATTCGACTTAGTTATTCAAAATGGGAGAACTCCAAAGGCGTGGAATAGGAGTATAGTAGTTTTATTTCATAAAAAAGGCGATAAAATGCTCTTAAAAAACTACCGTCCCATCTCGCTCCTAAGCCACAATTACAAGTTGTTTTCGAGGGTCATAACGAACCGTCTATCTCGAAGACTCGACGATTTCCAACCGCCTGAACAGGCCGGGTTTCGAAGTGGCTACAGTACTATAGACCACATACACACATTGAGACAGGTTGTACAAAAGTCTCACGAGTACAATCAACCTCTGTGCCTAGCTTTCGTAGACTATGAAAAAGCTTTTGACTCCATCGAAACCTGGGCCGTTATGAATTCACTGCAGAGATCCCAAGTAGATTGGCGATACATTGAAGTGTTCAAATGTCTTTACAGCGCCGCCTCCATGTCTGTTCAAGTACAAGGTGCGTATACAAGACCGATCCAATTGCATCGTGGAGTAAGACAGGGGGATGTTTTATCCCCTAAACTGTTTTCTAATGCTTTGGAAGATGTCTTTAAAACGCTTGATTGGAAAGAACACGGCATTAACGTCAATGGCGAACACATCTCGCACCTTCGTTTTGCTGACGATATTGTCATCATTGCCAGGTCTCTGCAAGAACTCCAACAAATGCTGAATAGCCTCCATACTGCCTCTCAGCGTGTTGGTCTCCGGATGAACTTAGACAAGACCAAGGTCATGTTTAGTGACCTAGTCGCTCCGGAGCCGATTGCAGTTGATGGATCTACTCTCGAAGCTGTTTCTGAATATACTCACCTTGGGCAAATTGTGCAATTGTGTAAAAACAGTTTTGAGAGAGAGATCGATCGGAGAATTCAGTTAGGCTGGGCAGCGTTTGGTAAACTTCGCCGGGTCTTCACTGCGCCTATACCACAATGTCTAAAGACAAAAGTCTTCGATCAGTGTGTTCTTCCCGTCATGACTTACGGTGCCGAGACGTGGACACTGACGGCAAGGCTGGTCCACAAACTTCAAGTCGCTCAACGTGCTATGGAGAGAGCTATGCTCGGAGTTTCTTTGAGGGATAAAGTCCGGAATGAAGTAATTCGCCAAAGAACTAAAGTAACCGACATAGCTGTCAGGGTTAGTACTTTGAAGTGGCAGTGGGCTGGTCATGTCTGTCGAGCGACCGATGGCCGTTGGAGTCGCAAGGTCCTGGAGTGGAGACCGCGTCTCGGCAAGCGGAGTGTGGGGCGTCCCCCGACTAGGTGGAGCGACGATCTCCGGAGAGTGGCTGGATTTGATTGGAGACAAAAAGCCAATGATAGAGAAGGCTGGCGCTACTTAAGAGAGGCCTATGTCCAACAGTGGACGCATGATGGCTGATGATGATGATGATAGATTATTTTGCAGAACTGTAAGCATTAAAGTGACTAGACATTGTGTGGGTATTATCGGTTCTGAACTCGAACATAATTGTTCGGATCAATGTCATCACACAATGGGCGTCAACAGATGATTTTGTACGCTTCAGCTGCTTCATTTGCATACAGCAAACACTACCGAGCATACGCTCGTAACGATATTATAATCATTTTATTTTATTTTGTAATTTTAATTTCTAGAGGATGCCCGCGGATTCACTCGCGTAGCTCCCGATCCCGTAAAAATTCCAGGATAAAAAGTAGCCTATGTGTTAATAATGTTATAAAGTTTCATCAAAATCTATTCAGTAGTTTATGCGAACAACAAACATATTCACAAAACATCCTCACAATCATTTGCGTTTATAATATTAGTAGGATTGATAGGATTATTTTTGAAAAACAAATGTACAAAGAATTGAGAACAAGAATTAAGGCAAATAAAAAAGAAATCTAGTAAATACGTAGATGGTTATATTTATTCGTAAATGAGATTCTGAGCGTAGATGTGAACGTGTCATACAGAGGGAAAGCGCCTAATACAAGACTAATATGTCATATTACCATTGATCATATACCACACGAGAGGTATTTCCTGCATAGAAATCATATTTGAGCCAAGAGTAGTACCTATATTGGCTAATATGTCGTACTATAGCACCAATATGACGTATGACGCAAGCAGGACAGGGATCGGCCATTAAATTGAACTTTGATTTGCAATTTAAAGTCTAAAATTTAAAATGCAAAATATCCCATTTCTATTTCACGTTAAAGTGTTCCAAACGATTTCAATAAAAATATTCGGCATCTAGATGATAACTAACAACCTTTTATTGGAGCGAATTCAAAAAAATAAATATTTAGCATAATTTTGTTTTCGATCCATTGGCTTCAAATGCCAACCACAAGTATAAAGGTTAACATTTTTAACACTATTTTATTTTCTGAAAATCCTAAAATGGTAAGCAGAAATATGCCCTAGAGAGACGAATAACTTAGCATTCCATGGATTCACTGTGCGGGTGCCGGGTCCATCGCGTGGCTGAGAGAAAACCTCCGAACTGAGCCCGAGACTTGTGACACGGGTGATGGTTTAAGGGTACCCTTAGTGACGCGCGTCAACACTCACCTCCTCTGTTCAAGTTATTCTCCCTGCCCAGCCAAATTCGGAAGGACCTTACTAGAGCATTTAGATACTCGTTCTAATATGGAGCTTACTGCACTTCTAAGAAGGCCAAGGTCTTTTAGCAGGTTGTAGAGAGACTTCGTCGGTATACTTACCTCTCGCACCCATTTCTACCGCGTATAAACTAACCACATAGCCATTTTTAGTTAGTGTTTGTGTTGGATAGTCCATTTGTCGAGGAAGGCTTTAGGTTATATAATATATAACATCACGCTGTAATAAAAAGGAGCGGAGAATCAGTGGAAAACCGGGGGAAAATATTTTGAGAGCTTAATATAATAAGTTAAAAGGAGTAACTTAGGCTATTTTTATCTTCGTATTCTTATTTATTTTAAAACTTCCTCGATCGAAATTCTATACAGAGAAACACTGATGTTGACAGTTTATTAACAAGACATTTTGGCGGCAATAGACAACCCTGAGATAAACTATCAAAAAGAAAAGGGTTTAAAGGATTATCACAAAAAAGATTTAAGGTTTACAGGTTCATTAAGATATTGTATTTTTAAATGTTTTGTAACAATTTAATTAAACTAGTAGTACCTACCGAAAATAATAGTATGTATATATATGCCAATAAAATTTAAGGAATTTTTGAAAATTTTATTTGAAGTATGGAATTAGCAATGACTTTATGAAAGTCTAGTTCTTTGCAGTTACAACTTCATGAAGTAACGCGCGGTCGATGTCGCGGCTGTCAGCTAGTTACAGTATACATAGATTATTCTTTGTAATAAATAAATATTTAAAACAAGGTCAGACATTTTCGAGCACCGTCGGAGTTAAACAATAAGAAAATGGCGTTAAAGTGCATCGTTATAATTGAAAACAAAACCTTGAGTTGACTTCAACTCTACCAACAGTACGCGGTTAGAATTGTTACAGACATAACGACACGAAAGGGGACACAATTAGTATATTTTTCCTTGTTACTGGCTCTCTTCGTACTTTAGTAGGTTTCTATCTTTTAAATATGATTAACTAGAGGACTGCCTGCCGTTTCAACCGGGATAAAATGTGGCTTATGATCCGTACCAAATTCTATTTTTTTTTATCTACTTCAACTTGGCCCTTGACTGCTATCACACCTGATGTTAAGTGATGATGCAATCTAAGATGGAAGTGGGCTAACTTGTTAGGAGTAGGATGAAATCCCAACCCCTTTCGGTTTCTACACGACATCGCACCGGAACGCTAAATCGCTTGGCGGTACGTCTTTGTCGGTAGGGTGGTAACTAGACACGGCGAAAGCCTCCCACCAGCCAGACCAAGACAAATTAAGAAAAATCTCAATCTGCCCCGCCGGGAATCGAACCCAAGACCTCCGTCTTATAAATCCACCGCGCATACCACTGTGCCACGGAGGCCGTCAATAAAAAAGTAAAGTAAAGGCACTCCAGCTGCTTAATCGTTAAGAAGTAACAAACAAACACACTCACAAACTCTCGCCTTTATTATAGTACCACGGCCTCCGTGGCGCAAATTGACGGGGTCTGTGACGCAGTGGTAAGCGTCGTATATTCATAAAAGCGAGGCCTCGAGTTCGATTCCCGTTAGAGCCGATTAAGTTTTGCTAAATAGTTTCAGGTCTGGCTGGTGGCGGTTACCCGCGGCTTGTTACTATCCTACCGACAAAGACGTACCGCCAAGCGATTTAACATTCCAGTACGATGTCGTGTATAAAACGAATGGGAATTTTAGATTGCATCGTCACTTATCATCAGGTGTAATTGCAGTCAAGGGTTAGATAGTAACTATTAAGAAAAATTAATAAAATTGATATCACGTAATTAGCCGTAAAGATTGTGTTAGTCAAACGAGCCGGATTCGAACCTATGACTCTCGGTGTAGAGTCCAGCTCGATAACCATGGAGGTATTGAGGCTTTGCTTAATTAAAATTTTTAGTGCGAGGTTCATTCAAAAACATTATTATAAATTCACATGAAAACTTGTATTGCCGATTTTACGAATTTAATGTTAAGAGAATATCGAAAATATGTATATCAATAAGATTTATTAAGTACATGAAACTAAGTTAAAGTTAAATTAAATTAAACTTTAAATAGAACAGAATTATGAAAAATTAAAATTAGACTCGTCGAAGACATCTTTGAGTCGTCTCAAAGATGTTGTCGAGATCACGTTATATCAAACTGATGAAAAAATTGAGCTTACATAAAAGTTCTCATATGAGTTCACTCGATGACAAGTGACACTGACTCTCATTAACCTTAAAATTATAGGTGACTTAACTGAAAACTCACAGTTTTATCCAACAGGTAGCTTCCCGGGAAGATCAGCGGAATGTATGTGATCATATAAATCATTGAGGTCCAGTACACAGTGATGCTGCTAACCCCGTAGTACTTCACGATGGAGTCCTGAATTATAGTGTACTGTATCCATTGCATGGAATTCGAGGCGGAATACAGCACGAATATGAACAAAACCAGCCATCTAATCGGATAAACTTTGTACTCCACCGGGCATTTCTTGGTAGGGGACTCCACCCCTCCCTTTTCAGCTACCCCGTCCATCACGCTCCCGCCGACTGCTTCCAAATTCTTTGTATCCGTCATCCTCTAATATAAATACTAGTATAATCTCTCTACAATATTTATTGTCGTTAGGAAGATAATCTACTCTAACTCTACTAAATGGCACGTAAAATCGGGCTAAAATCTAGATAAAAATATTTTCTATTTATCACCGATAAAGATCTATAATATTTATTTTATTTTTTTGTATTTATTGTCTACGGTAAAGCTACTAATGAACTGTTATTGTCAGTTTTCCCGCGCGCTCGAGTTATTTTTTGAAGAGCAATCTGTCGGGCTAGTACGAGCGAGCCGCGCGGCCTCCCGCTCTCGACTGGTTTTCCAGTGGCTCGGCTTTCCACGACGCGGAGCTAAGTGTGAGCTCCCTGCACCCTCTAGACACCTAGCTAATCTGAACTAATAGATCAACTAGTTTATTAATAGCTGTACAGTTAATTTCGACGCGTAAATCACTGGAGCTATATGAGAGATTTGAAGAATTCTTTTTTTATTTTATTAGGTCATTTAACGAGAAATAATTTCTTAATAATAAAGCTTGTTAAAGATCTTACTCTGTAGAACTACTATATAGGTTCAAAAATCCAACTTACGAGGAACAAACTTTGCACGAAGTTGTTTAGTTAATATTTAATGGTAGGTAGATACTTTTTAAAAAATCACACCAGTCATAAAAAAAATATAAAAAATAAATAGTTAGATTTTTAGGTCGAAATTTACAAAAAATGTGTGTGTGGAAATGAAATAGTGATGTGTATTTGTAATTGTGTGTTCATGTTAATGAATTAGTATGTAATTTTTGTATGTATGTTTATTTACACCACCTACAATCTCTTGTTGCCTGGAAAAATTGCTAAGGCCTCCTTTTGTATTTTATGTCTTCTGCCCTGTTCTTCTGTCTTTTTATAGTTTTTAATTCTTACATATGCAAATGACGTGTATAAATAAATAAATGAAAGTTTTTTTTAATTCATTAAAAAAATATAGTTTATTTGGCGAGTGTATTCGAGGGACATAATTAGTCTATAAGAATGGTACAGACGTAACTGTATAACCGCGGCCTTGTTAATGAATTATTATAACATTGAGTTTTGGAACGTATCTACAGGTAAATATTTAATTATTATACGGAAAATATCTTAACGACTTTCTTACATTCATTTTTAAATTTATGTTTAACAACATTGAAGATTAAGCAGAGGTCGTGCGAGTGCGACAAGGCCCCGAGTAACAAGGTCCGCCAATATATGACAAAGGAAAATGGCCGACTTCTCTTATAATTAAAGGAACCGGTTGTTTGACACTAAGGCGTTGCACAAACGGTGCTACCGATTCGGGACTGGTGATGATACCAGCCTGTCTAAGCCAGGGGACCAGGGGATATGGAGCTCTAACCCACCACGTTTTTCCAATGCGAGTTATCGGCATCAGTATCAGATGTTCTTGATAATGACATGGACCGATGCCAATACAACATAAATAAGATTATCTACTAATTATTATTACTTTTGATTTTTTACCTTCCGGTACTAACTACTGATTAACTAATTGTACCTAATTATAATTAGTTAAAAACTTTTTGTAGCATCTACCATCTATAAATGTATAGCTATTTAAGAAATGTATAATTATTATAAGACGAACGTCTATTAAAATGACTTAACTTATAGCATTCGTCAATAGTACTCTTACGAATTTTGAAATCCTTTGGCCACACCTCAAAAAAGGGAAATTGAGCGTGCAGGGCAAATGGAAAATGGAAAATTGGTGGTAGGCCGAAGGGCAGGTACACTAACGTTTTGAAGGTAGGTGGGGTTTTTAGCCGGTAGGAGTCCGGCACTACCCAGGAGGGGTGTCCATGAGGATTTTCCCCCCTACGAAAAAAAAAGGCCAAATGGAAAAAAAGTGCAGACGGAGATTTCCAGACGGACACACCTGGTTAAGGCGGCAACTCGAAATACCATAGCTCAGTGTTGACGCAATGCAACGAACCATCAGAGGTGGAGAAGCATGTAGCAGCCACGACAACTCTGATAAGAGAGCACAACGATATAGAAGAACTTATAGTATACTCGCTTGACACATTTCTAAGCCTAAATTCAATGGATGGTCACACCAACTCAACAATACAAAAGTGTTAAGTTTTGTTGCTTGTTACGCATATAGTGCGTTAAAGTTGTCGTCCAAATAAGAGCTACTTGTAATTAGTACGTAGACGATCCCTTGGTACAAATACATAAACAGCTGAATCGATCTAAATTATATTAGGCACGGCGATAGATTTCAATCGGAAATAACACAAGTTACCCTTTAACCTGATATTGCCCCAGGAACAGAACCTACGAGGGTAATCTATGAATAGAAGTGTCCACGTTAGTGCAATGCCTTATATTACTTTTATGTCAACTGCTCAAGTGTGGGATGATGCCCTTCCGCCTTTTATTTCCGTTCATTTATTATTTCGTCATCTCCAAGTCGCGGGCCACATGATTTGCTACTATCATCATAAAAATGTTTTCTATAAATCAATGATGATGGAGACTTAAATTTTGAGATAGGCAGGTACTTTTATCAGTTCCTCATATATATCTAAAAGACCCATAGCTTGATACCTATTATTTTATTTTTTTTGGGGGGCTAGGAATTGGAAAATCAATCCACTGCATCTTTTTTTTATTTACCAAATGAGCAAGTCCGACTCGCACTTGGCCGCATTTTTAGAGTACTACACTAAATAGATTTTTCTTGCCTCATGCTTATTAACAGTTGCAAAGGTGTATTCACAATCCGGTTTGGTCAAGTGGGCTTTTAACCTGCTTTCTGCAAGTCTAAAGTCTAAATATATCTAAAGCCTTCGTATACACAAGTACCATATAAAAACATGACGACCTCCGTGGCGCAGTGGTATGCGCGGTGGATTTATAATACGACGGATAAATATGACGGAGGTCCTGGGTTCGATTCCCGGCGGGGCAGATTGAAATTTTTCTTATTTTGTCTTGGTCGGGCTGGTGGGAGGCTTTCGCCGTGGCTAGTTACCACCCTAACGACAAAGACGTACCACTAAGCAATTTAGCGTTCCGGTACGATGTCGTGTAGAAACCGAAAGGGGTGTGGATTTCATCCCACTCCTAACAAGTTAGCCCGCTTCCATCTTAGACTGCATCATCACTTAACATCAGGTGTGATAGCAGTCATGGGCAAACTTGTAGTCGATAAAAAAAAAACATTGCTCTACTAAATATTATTTTTTTAAATATAGGCTAACTTGATTGAACTTCATGTCTGATGAAGATATAGTTGGAATTCCGTAACTCTATCTACTGTGTGTTCAGTCGTCCAGTGCAGTTAGCTGGCCTGAGTCTCGCTGGTGGGAGGTTTCGGCCGTGGCTAGTTACCACACTTCCAAAGACGTACCGCCAAGCAGCTTAGCAATCAGATGTGTAATAAGCTAGCCCGATATTTTTAACATTAGGCTTTATGTGTAACTAAGAATGAAATAATCAAATATAGCCATATATTTAGAATACAGGACAGAATATCTCTACCCTCCCTGCTTCAGTGTAAGTATTTGTAAAATAATTTCCGGAATATTTCCGAAACAATTTGAATAACGCTTCCTTTCCGGACCGGAGTCGTACCGACCTCACCGTCCGACCGTTTCATTACCCGGCAAGGCCTCACTCCTTTTATAGGAAAGCCTGAGTGGGGAGAGAGAGGGTCATATGTGAAACTTAGATCCGCCGCACTGTCTCAATGCGGCGGATCAACTGCGGATTGGCGGGTCTAGGGTTTGATTCTTTAGCTATCACAATGAGATGATGATAAGGGTAAAACTGATAGTTTAACGTATTTACTAAAGCAAGGAGATGTAACACCAATTCGCAATTTGGGTGTTAGAATTTTGCTAAACATTTTTTTATTCATTACAAGTTAGCCCTCGACTGATATTACACCTGATGGTAAGTGGTGATGCAATCAAGATGGAAGCGGGACTTGTGACTAACTCGTTATGGTGTCATTCACACTCCTTTAAATAGAACGCTGAATTGCTTGTCGATGCATCTTTGTCGGTAGGGTGGTAACTAGCCACAAAACTCAAACTCGACTCAGGACTGAAACCTAGGACCTCTCAATCTGAAGCCATATCATAATAACCATTGGAGCAAAGTTAACCTTTATCAGGAAAAAATAAAAAAGTATTACAAACAAATCAATGTCGACAAAATAATCCCCATTTCCTTTTGAAAAGCTGATTTGATCCAATAACGACATTGTCCACCTGAACGAGATTAACGTCCGTGTTTCGGGGATTATGAGATTCAAAATGGAAGGTTTTTTGGATGAATTGTATTGTAATTTTCATGGAGGTATTAAACCTTTGAAGGGGACTGATTTTCCGGTCCACTTTTATTGCTTTTCATAATACTGATCATGATAGAAGCGTAAGCTATGAGAAAGCAATATTAAAAATATTCGCTGAGTAGACACACTTTTTGGAGCTATGGAGTGTTGGAGATTTCTTTCTTCCGATATTGGAACGAAGTTCCTTATCGCGCGTTGTGAAAGGGGGCTAGACAGAAAAAATTCGTACGAAAAGTTGTCACGACACTTTTTGATCAAAGGATCTTGCCGCCGCCTTTGATGTGTGTGCGCGTGAGCGGCGGGGGGCGCCCGCGCTGTATGCTGTCTCGCGCTCTCGTGGCGCCCTCTGGTGTTTCGGTGTACAACAACAAACGCGTGTGTGGTACGCGTTTAAGTTTATATATTTTTTATTACAAGTATTAATAGTAATTCTAGAATTATTTCTAGAATTGGGAAGAAGCAGGATCTATAGCTCGTGTCACAGTTTGAGTTTAAGTTGCAACACTTCGAACTGCGTTGGTAGTGTCGGCGCTGAGAACTATTTTGTACCTACTACATACTTTCTTTACTGCGCAGGCATACACCTTGTATTTGGAATCTGTACAAGAAAATTGGTACGACATATACCAGTTGTCTCAGTTTTAATCTCTCTAGATTGTTTTTTAATCTAAAATTCAGAGCTTTTCTTCTAAGATAAATTCATCCACCATAATTGTTTCGAATCAAAATGATACCTTGATAATATTTTTAGTCAAAAACACGAAAGAAATCAGTTGTTTACTAGAGCTGGTGACAGGGTGGTGAGTTTAAGCTCTAGATCCCCTTTTCGTCAGCAAATTTTCTGTTTTCCTTTCATAGATAGACTTACCAACGTTAATGAAGCCTATTAATTATACCTCAAGCATCTTCTATTATAATTCACTCAAGCGATTCGCATCCTATGGAAACACCTATTTAATTAATAGGCTTACTAATTATGTCTGTTTGTAAGTACCCTACCATACCCTTAGTATATTGCACATAATGTTCGTTATAGGAGGGAACTTAAGGGATCGTTTTAGATTAATTGTTTGTTGAAATTAAAAACTATTTAAATTATCATTATATACCTATCTTTGCATCTCTACACAGTTATCACCCCCCACCTCTCTCCGTTTAGGAAAGGAGATATGCGGCTTAGAGTGACCACGCTGCTCCAAAGTGGGTTGGTGTGCTCAGATGATGAAGCGGGATCAACGGACTCATGCATAATTCTGGGCTGAGAATTTTTGCATTTGATAAACTGAACGTAATGTATATCAATGTATGGGGACAATAGTTTTCCACCGGCAAAAATATTCTTGTTTACCTCTCAACATTAAAATAATAATTATATGCATGAGAGCAACCAGGTTTAAATGCTTGTATGTACCTTCATATTTTTTACCCTAAGCCTAAGTAAACGAATTCAAATCGAACTTAACCAAAATCCACGTGCATTCATTCCGTAAAGAAAAAAATAACATTAGCCACCCTATAATTAATAAAAGACAGACCCCTTAAGAAGCAAGTTGTTTGGCATACGACGGCTCGTAATTTACGAAAATGCCGCTGTTCATTTTGTACAAGTTTAATTGCGTTTCTTGGGAGCTCACGAGAACTTGGAAGACAAATGGCACAACTACCTAATGTGACATCATTGGTTGATATCAAATCAACTAGCATAAACCGATTTTAATTGACGTAAATATATTTTGGAACGAAGTTCCTTATCGCACGTTGTGAAAGGGGGCTAGACGGAAAAAATTGGTACGAAAAATTGCCACGACACTTTTTGATTAAAGGATCTTGCCGCCGCCTTTGATGTGTGTGCGCGTGAGCGGCGGAGGGCGCCCGCGCTGTATGCTGTCTCGCGCTCTCGTGGCGCCCTCTGGTGTTTCGGTGTACAAAAACAAACGCGTGTGTGGTACGCGTTTAAGTTTATATAACATTATATTTGTTAATAATAAAAAAAATATTATTATTACTTAAAAAAAATAAAATTTTATTACAATTCCTTCACTAATTAATCGAAAGGAACTTCGTTCCATCCGGGTGTCCCTTGAAACCTCTCAACTTTTTTAATTTATAAACATTATCAGCCTATTAATGGTCCATTACAGGGCCAGGCCTCCCTCTTTATTGGAGAGAGGATATGTAGTGTAGACCCACCAATGCGGGTTGGCAAGCGAGGGTGATGATTTTTCATTTATTGACAACTATCGGATGTTGATGATAGCGCTCGGGTCCGACGGTTTAACCTGCTCTTTGAGGCACGGGATGTAACATCACCAATTTTCCGACTCCAGGCTTGGAATGCACTGAAAATTTCGTAGAAGAATGAAAAACTCAGATCTCGTAACCTTTCCGTGGCATTATCACCCTAAGGCCGCTAACTCGCATTGGAGCAGCGTGGTGGGTCTACGCTCCATCTCCTCTCTGCTATTATAAGAAAGGCCTCGCCCCTGTAGGTCGTTAATAGGCTGAATAATGATGAATTAATTCCGTTGTAAGGGATGAAAGAGAGGTTTTCTCGCAAATAAATCGTCCGTTACAGTCAAATCATTGTGAGCTCACGTCCCAGTGTTATAAATCATTGTAATTACACCAAATGTTTGGTGTTCACGGCGTGTACAAAAGGGACCTTTCGCAAAAACTATTCCAAAGGAATTTGTGGTTGAATAACTTTTAATATCATCTAGTTAGGATGACAGTCTATGTTACTTAAATCCTGCAACCCTTATATCCTCACTAATTTATTTATTTACAATTTTTTTTTAAATTTTAACAATGCTTATAAAATTATAAAAAAAACACTATTAAAAATTTATAAAAAAATCCATTCCGCCTGCTGCGAGGCCCGGGGGCCCAAGCAACCGGTGGTCAGGGCTCCAGTGTGAGGAACGTCCTCACAACACGTGCCGTTTCAAGAAATACTGCCTTCTGTATCCGACCCTTGATCAAACAACTAAGCGAAAGCTTTTTAAGATGTTCGTCAAAGCTTTTCGCTATAAGACCGTTGACTGAAACGACTATAGGAACAATCATTGTTGAATCAACATTCCACATCCTCACTAATATTATGAAGTTTGTATGTATGTATGCATAGATGTTTGTTACTCTTTCACGCAAAAACTAATGGATGAATTTTGATGAAACCTCACAATAATATAGCTTACATATCACATTTGACGACCTCCGTGGCGCAGTGGTATGCGCGGTGGATGTATAAGATGGAGGTCCTGGGTTCAATTCCCGGCGGGGCAGATTGAGATTTTTCTTAATTTGTCTTGGTCTGGCTGGTGGGAGGCTTTCGCCGTGGCTAGTTACCACCCTACCGACAAAGACGTACCGCCAAGCGATTTAGCGTTCCGGTACGATGTCGTGTAGAAACCGAAAGGGGTGTGGATTTTCGTCCTACGCCTAACAAGTTAGCCCGCTTCCATCTTAGACTGCATCATCACTTAACATCAGGTGTAATAGCAGTCAAGGGCCAACTTGACTAGTCGATAAAAAAAAAAATTAACTCATAGGCCACATTGTATCCCGAAATTACCACGAACGAGACCTACGCGGGTGAAACTGCGGGCGTTCTCTTACAAAACATCACGCCTTAGGCCTGTGTGCACCAAGATTTCGGTTATCATAACCAACGGTTAACATAAGCCAAACGTAAAATTTACTGTTCACGACAACCCGTACGCCGGTAAGGGCGTAAGCTCGGTTAATATAAACGCCCGGTTTACGTCCTTAACCGGGTACGGGTCGTGAACAGTAAACTTATAGTACAGTTATGTGAACCGTTCTTTAAGATAACCGAAATCTTGGTGCACACAGGCCTGAATCCCTTATAGGCCCACGCTTTACAGAGACCACATTCCTCCACTTGCCATGGTCCTTGCATACTTCCTTAGCTTCTTCTACTCTCATTAATACTTTTATACAAGTTTATCTTTTTACAACTAGTGTCATTCGGAATTCTCGATATTTAGAAATTGTGATGAAATAAAGAAATAATATTTTTTTGGTAGTCGTGTGAGAATTAATGCCGTGCCCAGCAACCACTACATATAAAATCCCCACCGCGACTGTCTGTCTGTTCGCGATAAGCTTAAAGATTACTGCACAGATTTTCTTGGGATTTTAACGAATAGGCAGAGTGACTTCTGAAGAAGATCTTAGTAGGGAGGTTGTAATTTGTGAAGGTTTCGTGTAAGTATGTGTATAATATAGTAATATGACGGTAACAGTAAAAGGAGTAGCGCGTCTAGGATATTTAATAGAAAACGCTGCCCAATCCCTTTGAGATATAACAAAACAATGTATGAAAGAATTGTTCCCCTTTCTTAGGAAAACAAAAAATCTGCGATGGCATATATCTTTCTTATTTTTATCCATTCTTTCTTTAAACATACAACAACAACAAACATTTTTTCTCTTTATTTTTCTCGCAGGGGAAGACGCGAGCGTCTATATTGTTGTAAGACAAGGATTTTCCCCTTCAATACAACCTTGTGTGTGTGTCTGATTACCAGCAAAGGGCAATATATTTTAATCATGCATGTACATAAATGACCTCGAAAAACTTGAAACGCCTTTTATAAAAATATTAGCAGACTTACATCTTCGCGTATTGGTGGTGAATTTTTATTTACCATCATCATCATCATCATCATTGACAGCTGACGAACGTCCACTGCTGGATATAGGCCTTTTTAGGTACTTCCAGACGCAACGGTCCCGAGCCGCCTGTTGCCAGCGGCTTCCTGCGACACGTTTGATGTCGTCAGTCCACCGAGTGGGGGAATCAACCATTTTTGATTATTAGCCAGAATGCTAATATTTTTCCGATCGTAACAAGTACCATCCACGATGAAAAAAAATAAAAATATTAATATTAAGAGATATTTGTCACAATACTTCTACTAAAAATAAGAACTAATATTCGATAATCCTAGAAGGAAGGAAGGAACTGCATGATATTGTTCCTCCCTCCCCTTTCTACCACAGAACAGCAAGACGCCGTGAACACTGGCACCCTTACGTGGTGGATGTCCAAGCAACTCGTACTAAACGTTTTGCATCCACGTTCTTAATACGCACGGCAAAGGTGTGGAAAACCCTCCCAGCGTCAGTGTCTACCACCTACAACCTAACCATCTTCAAGGCATCTTCTAGGTAAGCGCATTCCAACATAGACCGCATCACTGCTTTCCATCAGGCGTGATCGTAGTCAAGCGCAAGTCTATCTACCTTAAGAAAAAATCCCACATAGATGGCATCATTCATCGTTCTCATAGGGATAGGCAAAAGCCATGTCCTTCCACTTGCCACGATCTCTCTCTCTGTCTCTCACTTCCTTCAAAGGCTTGCAAATCCCTTCATACGGGTTCGTTGGTTTTGAGTAAGTACTCATGACCTGGCCTATTAATAGAATGTCCTAGATTTTGTTCCAGGAACGTTCGCATTGGTCTTCCCCTTTCAGTAATCTCATTCACTCTCGCCTAACATTTAAACCTAGCCTAGCCTTTCGTAAGTCTGCTTTCATTCATTGCGCGGTGTCCTGAAGGGCTTTGCAAAATGCTGAGTGAGGTCCTGTTTGGGATCACATCACATTCACATCCTGCATCTTATTGTATGTTGTTGTATTATATTTCTATTAGTGGTGTTTTTCTAAATAAATATTTTTCTTCTTCTTCTTCTTTATTCCTCTTATTAACTCTCTCTACATGTCCAAACCTTCTCAGCATACCTTACTTAGATTTTAGTCACTACGTCTTTTATACCACACCGCTCTCTTACTCTGCTCATACATTGAAGGAACTCTTCAAATATTGGAGGCACGCTTTCAGCGATTTCAGTTTTAATCTCGGTATCGGTAGCTTTTTGGCTACTAGTGCCGTATAATATACTATGATAGTACGAGTACGTTACGTGGCGATAAATCACTAAAAAGTAAGAAATAAAAATTTTTACTTATTATATATTACCCCGAAGATTTAATACCTCAGCCTTATCCAACTTACAGTAGCTAATCATACTCCTAATTTCTAACAGACGGATCGTGGGTGATAAATTCAAATCCACCCTTAAGTGGGGGAGGCTGTCAGCTGTCGCCTGTCACCCACTAAATCACGCTCAAACTCCGGAGCAAGTACTAGTCCTAATATGCATAGTCGTCAAGCATTACTTCGGGAACATTAATAGCGCCGAATTTCTAATCTCATATTATTTAAACGAGCTACTTACTCTTGTTAATAAATGTATTGTAATTATTATTATTATTTATTTATAACAAGCCCAATGCAATCTCAAATGGAAGCGGACACGACATCGAACCGGAACGCTAAAACACTTGGCGGTATGTCTTTGTCGGGTGCTAACTAGACGCGGCCGAAGCTTCCCATCAGCCAATATTATATTCATTTGTAACTATTGTTAATTATTACAATAATTATCAGCGTATTAACGGCCCAGTACAGGGTCAGGCCTCCCTTCTTATAGGAGAAGGGGTATTATAGACCTTATACCCACCCACTGCTGGTTCGCAGGCTTAGGACTATGTTTGATTATTTAACGATCACTATCGGATGTTGATGACAGTGACAGTGACCGTCGCCTTAACTTCATCATCATCATCTTTACCAGCCTGTAGACGTCCACTGTTCGACATAGGCCTTTTTTAGGGACTTCCAAACAAAACGATCCCGAGTCGCCTGTTGCCAGCGGCTCCCTGCGACACGTTTGATGTCGTCAGTCCACCTGGTTGGGGGTCGACCAACGCTGCGCTTTCCGGTGCGGGGTCGCCAATCTACCACCTTGGCTCAACGGCCATCAGCTGTTCAAACTACGTGCCCCGCCCATTGCCACTTCAGTTCTGCGACTCACTGAGCTATGTCGGTTACTTTGGTTCTTCTGCGGATCTCCTAATTTCTGATTCGATCACGCAGAGATACTCCGAACATTGCTCTATCCATCACCTGCTGAGTGACTCTGAGCCTTCTTATGAAGCCCGCCTTAACTTAGGGATTAGAATTTACTGAGGGCTTCGTAGAAGAAAGAATACCGTTCATAGTGTGAACCAGGAGTTGAACCTCGTGATCCTCGTGATCGAAGCCACAAAGGACTCACAAGGCCGTCAAATTTAGTGTATTCGTATCCTTGTCTCAGTTTTACGCAGCATCATACCAGAATGTTGTATGTTAAACACAAAAAAAGTTGAAAAATATATAAAATCCTAATTTGGGCTAAGCTAGGAATACGTCCATTATGTATGTATTAACAAATGTTAAAACCGACATTTTTCGAAGCTACAGTAAAATCTCTATTATTACAACCAATCCATTTTGTAAACCTTTTACTGAAAATAACTGGCAATACATTTCCCCTTTTCATCTTTTCCAATTTTAGTGACTTGTGGTAGTTACCAAAAGAACCAACTTCTAAAACCTCAGAGTAAGGAATAAAACTAGAGGAAACCGGTCGCTTTCTGGTGCCACCATAAACCACTGTATGCCCAGCTGGGCGCAAACAGTGATTTACAACTATTTGCATTCACACTCACAATACAAATAACAGTAAATAACTGAGCTTGTCAATTCGTAAAAATAATATGGATTTAAAGGATCAAGGCGAATCAGAATGTCCTGGACCAAATCCAGGACATTTTAATGAAAGGCCAGGTCATCAAGTACCATAAACCGACATACTTGTATGAAAGGTTTAATGAAATTAAGAAAAGGGAAAGAGATATGCAAATATCGTGGCAAGTGGAAGACGTGGTCTCTGTCTACCCCTATAGGAATGAAGCGTAACCGAACGTAAAGCGAATCATACTTACATACTTATGGATGTAAATGATAAATTTAATAAATAATGTACTCAGGTACCTATTTGTTCACAACAGAATATTTATTTCTTTTTAAAATAAATAGCGAGTGGCTGAACTCAAAATATTCTTCAGTGTTATAATCGCATAGTTTGAACTGTTTTTTTTTAATTTAACGAACTCAAAACCTTATAGTGCGATTAAAACTAACTTGTAAGTTTTTCCAATAAAAGAGAAATGCGCTGGCGCTTTTTACCTCATATATTATGACTTCTCTCTTTCCCAATCACTAATCTGTCTAATGACACTACTACTATTGTAAAAGCGAGAGATTGTAAGTGTGTTTATATATCAAAATAACATATATGCTGCATTTTATCCCAAAATTCCCAAGGGAACCCGAGCTACGCGGGTGAAACAGCGGACGCCCTCTAGTGTAGAAGTTACAAACTTTAATAGAAGACTCAGAGATATGCTCGAAGAGCGAAGTAAAATAAACAAATTCTTAAGAATATATCGGTATCGGTACAAATATGAATACATGCGATTCGTAAACAACACTAGTTTAGCCATGTTTTATCACCATCGTTTCGTCTGTTATTTAGTTTTCTCTGCGGACAACCTATATCCGATGCAGCCAATACTTGTTTGCTCAATGAAATGTTATTTGACAGGGAGAAGTGAAGTATCCAATAGTATCGATAGGTATTGCATTTCCTCGCTACACAGCAGTTTTTACCCTACTGGGTCAGAAGGAGGGTTATGTTTTTCGAGCGTATGTATGTATGTATGTCCATTTCTTCGGCACGCGCTACAGCCTAAACGACTGAACGGATTTTGACATGTGAGGTGTCGTTGACTTCGTTAAAATTGTGGTAGTGACATAGGCTATATAAATTTTCAAAATGGTGGCTGTAAATGGGGGAAAAAGGGGGGATGTGTGTATTTCTTTCTCTTATCTTAGCAATATGGGTATCAAATGAAAGGTTGTAAAAAGACCATTTCAAAAATATAAATATCATATCATGTTAATATTGCCGTTTGAACAAAAAATGGCAAAAAGTGTATCGTATCATTTCTATACCATAAACTAAAACAAAAAAGTCTCAAATAAAATTATTATTATAAAAACAAAAAACTTTTTGGTAGATCTTTCTGTCCCCGCAGAAAATAAATTATTTTGTCCCCGCTTGCATCACCATAAAGTATTTAAAATTTTATATAGATATAGTGATCCTTGTTTTTCTCTTTTCAGTTCATAAGTTCTATGCAGTCGGGTTTTTTGTTTTTATAATAATTTTTTATAAAAATAATTATAAAAATATTTTTTTTAATATTTTTAAGTGACTATACAATCTAAAGTGGTAGATACAATTTATTCCACCCGTGTCTCTAACATGTTTCCATACAACTCGCACCGTTAAGCGTATTAAATTGGTGTTGTTGTTTTAGTTAATTAGGTACTTTCAATAAGAAATATACCAGAGTTACCGAATAAATCAGAAGTTTGTTCGGACTATATACCATACAAAGATTTACGACAATTAAGGCTGGTGCCTAATCCCTTTGAGATATGACAAAGCAATGTATGGTAGGTTTGTTTTTCTTTATTAGGACTGCTATAAAAATATATGATGCCTATCCATCTGTTAAAAATAGCTCTACCCGTTTAATTTCTGATAAAAATGGAAAAACCCAATTTTATTTTATTCTCTAATTCTTTCGCAAGTACCATTGCAGACATTTCCTAATATAAAATTTTTAACCAAAAATAGAACCGACTCATAACGCACTAAAAAGTAAAAAATAACTGTGTCATTTAGTTGCTTTAATTTACTTAAGCATATCTAGGAGTCGGTGCCAGCAAGTTTAAGGAACATTTATTTTACGTAGTAAAGCAATTTGTGAGTTCTAGGTAATGTCCTTAAAGTAAAAAACCTTGGCTGGCACCGACTCCTAGATATGCTTAAGTAAATTAAAGCAACTAAATGACACAGTTATTTTTTATTTCTTACTTTTTAGTGATTTATCGCCACATAACATACTCATACTATACTCTCATAGTATATTATACGACACTAGTAGCCAATAAAAATTTTTAACAAAAAATAGAACCGACTCAAAACGCACTAAAAAGTAAAAAATAACTGTGTCCTTTAGTTGCTTTAATTTACTTAAGCATATCTATGAAGTCGGTGCCAGCAAGTTTAAGGAACATTTATTTTACGTAGTAAAGCAGTTTGTGGGTTCTAGGTAACGTCCTTGAAAGAAGAAACCGGCTGGCACCGACTCCTAGATATTCTTAAGTAAATTAAAGCAACTAAAGGACACAGTTATTTTTTACTTTTTAGTGCGTTTTGAGTCGGTTCTATTTTTTGTTAAAAATTTTTATTTCTTACTTTTTAGTGATTTATCGCCACGTACCGTACTCGTACTATACTGTCATAGTATATTATATGGCACTAGTAGCCAAAAAGCTACCGATACCGAGTCAAAAACCGAAATCGCTGTAAGCGTGCCTCCAAAATTTGAAGAGTTCCTTCAATTTCCCCAGGATATCATCAGCAGATCCTAACATGAGGACAATGGGACCACCTTGGATGTATGCCCTTTCTAATAAAAAAAGAATTATCAAAATCAGACAACTCAGTAAAAAGTTATGCGTGGTCATACATAAAAAAAAAAAAAAAAAAAAAAAAAAAATATACGTGTCGAATTGAGAACCTCCTCCGTTTTTTTTCGTCGGTTAAAAAGCTACCGATACCGAGACAAAAACCAAAACACCACCGTTTTTTCAACCATTTTTTTCAACCACAGTTTTTTTCGTCGGTTAAAAATACCATGCCCGCGGTCTGTACCACTTCATTTTAATCGCTTTCATAGTTTAGGCGTAATTGAGCTACAAACAGACAGAGTTACATTTACTTTTATTTTAGTTATAGATAATAATAAAATTATATTTCAAGTTAATCCCCATAGAAACAAAATATAATCTTAGCATCTCTGTAACCAGACAATCATATTGTAATTTGTACTGATAAAAGGAAACAAGTGTCGTTCGATAAGCTGGCAAGTGATAACATCAGCTGATTACGATTCTAACATCCGATGATCTCGTGTCGGTCGTCTACAACACCTGATGTGATTAAAGTCTAATAAAAGTGACGAAATAATACGTAGACAAATATTACGTTTTCACTTTTGTTATCCAATTAAAACAAAATGATACGCGATCAAAATTATTTTTAAGACTACTGCGATGCTAGTAGTAGAAGTATAAACAACACGTTGTTCAATTTATAACATGGCCTGAATGAATCTTAAGTCTGACTTTGATCGAATTATCTCTAATAGGCCAGTGCAAGATAGCCTTAAAAATAATGAAAAGTAAAAGAAAATTGCAGTAGGATGAAACCCTTTGCAAAAGGAAGAGAATATCATAACAATGAAAGGAAAAATAAATTACAGGCGATCTGAGGTCAGGAGCCTAGTTTTTGCCTTTTCTGAGAAGGCTTACTATGGTAACGTATATATTTTTTTTTCACCATCGGAAAGTAGATTTCAACGAACAGAAAAAATTTGGTTTCAAAAATTATCGACACTGGTCTACAAGTACGAGATCTTATATTTAATCAACAATCTCTTAAAAATATATCATACAATTAATTCAGTTTCTGTCATACTCACCTATACTTGACTTTATATACCTATTTCATAAGGTGGAACGTGTAAGACTTCGTAATACTTTCTCTTATTTTCGAGGTATTCATCAGAGTCGACATTTTGAACTGAGTCGTCGGGCAATAAATGTCACTGACAGTAGGATTGCGTACGCGGAGTCACGAAGTGATAAGGCTGCCTCCATATCACTGACAATATAACGGATAGGCGACTCAGTTTAAAATGTGTCGACTATACTATGGAACGAAGAGACAAAACCAAAATATAGTATGGTGCAGTAACGGAGTCGATAGATTAGTGTTATGTAGGTACTTTTTAACCGACGGTAAAAAACGGAGGAGGTTCCCAATTCGACACGTATATATTTTTTTATGTATGACCACGCATAACTTTTTACTGAGTTGTCCGATTTTGATAATTCTTTTTTTATTAGAAAGGGTACACTTCCAATATGGTCCCATAGTCATCATCTTAGGATCTGATGATGTTATCCTGGGAAAATTGAAGGAACCCTTCAAGTTTTATAGGCACACTTGCACTGACTTCATAGATATACTTAAGTAAATTAAAGCAACTAAATGACGCAGTTATTGGAACGAAGTTCCTTATCGCGCGTTGTGAAAGGGGGCTCGACAGAAAAAATTCGTACGAAAAGTTGTCACGACACTTTTTGATCAAAGGATCTTGCCGCCGCCTTTGATGTGTGTGCGCGTGAGCGGCGGGGGGCGCCCGCGCTGTATGCTGTCTCGCGCTCTCGTGGCGCCCTCTGGTGTTTCGGTGTACAACAACATTATTATTACTTAAAAAAAATAAAATTTTATTACAATTCCTTCACTAATTAATCGAAAGGAACTTTGTTCCATCCAGGTGTCCCTTGACACCTCTCAACTTTTTTTTTACTTTTTAGTGCGTTTTGAGTCAGTTCTATTTTTTGATAAAAATTTTTTTATATTAATTACAAGTTAGCACTTGACTGCAATCACATTAATCTAAGATAGAAACGGGCTAATTTGTTACAAGTAGGATGAAATCTACACCCCTACACGACATCGTACCGGAACAATTAATCTGTATGTACGTTTTTGTCGGGTGGTAACTAGCCATGACTAAAATCTCCCATCAGCCAAGCCAGATCTGGACCAATTTCAATTTACACTGGCCAACTATAAAACAATCATCATATATTCATCATCATATATATATATATATATATATATATATATATATGATGTATATATGATATATATATGATATATATATATATATATATATATATGATATATACATATATATATATATATATATATATATATATATATATATATATATATATATATATGTAGAAACCGAAAGGGGTGTGGGTTTCACCCTACTCCAAACAAGTTAGACCGCTTCCATTGCATCATCACTTACCACCCAGTGTGATTGCATGGATAAATAATATAATAATCAAAATGACTCACAGTTTTGTCCAGCAGCCAGCTCGCGGGGACGATCAGCGGCACGTACGTCACCATGTATATCAGCGACGTCCACGACACCGCATTCGACGACACGCCATAGTACTTCGTCACTATATCCGCTATGATGGTATACTGCGTCCATTGCAGAGAGTTGGACGCGGAGTACAATACGAAGAACGCCAGCATCAACCACCGCTGCCTGTACACCGTGTATCCTTCGTACGTCTCCATGATCGGGCCGTCCATAACACTGCCTGATACATCATTCTTGTACACTTCTTCATCTGATAGTAATAGCTTAGTGTTGATAGGTTCCGCTGGGTTCAATATACCGTTCGCATTGTCCGTCTTCGATAACATACTAGCGATAACTTTAAATTTCCCAATAGTATCACTACGATTATTATCACATGCAGCCGTATCACAGGAGACTTCTTCTTGTAATAAGCCACTTGTTGTTTATCTATTCTAATCTATTTTTGTATCTCTATTGGTCCCCAACACGATATTTCTAATACTTTGTTAGATTGCTGTTTGTTAGCTGAATGTATACAATTTATCAGTCTTTTATTGTTTCCGAGATAATCTTCATTTATCCACACACTCTAAGTCGATAAGATATATGTGTAGTACTAATTTCTAATTTGTGCAGTTGGTCATTTGTTCAAGGCACGTTTATTAAGCGCAAGTACCTGTCAATTAAGTTCACGGTCAAATGTAAAGATTCTTTAAGAAAACTTATGCATTTAATTGAGGAAATGATCTATCTCTTTCTTGTAATAACAATCATTCATGGATAACATATATTCATCATCATCATCATCATCATCATCATTATCAACCTATTAACTGACCACTAAAGGGCAAGGCCTCCCTCCTTTTATAACAGGGTATATAGAGCTTAAAAATGGTTCTTTTATTAACGATAACTATCAGATGTTGATGATAGTGACCGGGACTGCAGGCTTAACGTGCTCTCCGAGGCATCGGGGTATAATACCACTACCGACTACGGGCTTGGAATAAAGTGATAATTTTATAATAATAAAAATTCAGAATAATTCCGTGACGCGACCTAGGATTCGAACCCAGGACTTCGAGATCGAAGCCACATAGACTAACCACTAGACCAACGAGAGGCAGTCACTCATACTACTATTACCTATAAGGCGAAAGTTGGTGAGTGTGTATGTTTGTAACTCTTTTACGCAAAAACTATTGAACGGATTTTGTCGAAACTTCACAATTACATAGCTTACGAGTGCACAACAGAATAGGCGTCATAGGTCATAGGCGCCATTGCATCCCAAAATTCCTTCGGGAAGGAAAACTACGCTGGTAAAACATCGGCTGCTAGAAGATGTATAGTGTAGTATTAATTTTTATTTTTTACAGTTTTTCCTTTACACAAATCAGCTCACGTATCTATAAACTAAGTTGACGGTCACATACTTAAGTGACGGTTACTTAGCTTAAGGAAACTCATGAATTAAAAGGAATCGACGCCTCTCTAAATACAGTCATTCAAAGATAAGACATAACACGTGTAGTAGGTACCTATTAATTTCTAGTTTGTACATATATTTTGCTCAGGGCATATTTATCAAAAAAACCAGCTCATGTCGGTATTTATAAAGGAAGCTCACGGCTTCCGAGGAAACTCTTTTTTTTTATCGACAACAAGTTGGCCCTTAACTGCTATCACACCTGATGTTAAGTGATGATGCAGTCCAAGATGGAAGCGGGCTAACTTGTTAGGAGTAGGATGAAATCCACACCCCTTTCGGTTTCTACACGACATCGTACCGGAACGCTAAATCGCTTGGCGATACGTGTTTGTCGGTAGGGTGGTAACTAGCCACGGCGAAAGCCTCCCACCAGCCAGACCAAGACAAATTAAGAAAAATCTCAATCTGCTCCGCCGGGAATCGAACCCAGGACCCCCGCCTTATAAATCCACCGCGCATACCACTGCGCCACGGAGGTCGTAAAAAACTACTCATTAATTAAATTGAGGAAATGATTTGTTTCTTTCTTAAATTAACAATCACTCAAAATTAGGATATGTTGTGTACCATTCACGTCTTGTTCCTTTACACAAGTCACAACTCACACATCTCTAAACGAAGTTCACGGCCTCTGAGGAAACTCATCAATCAAATAGCAATAACAATAATTATCGAGAACAGAACGCACGCACTATACACTATACAATGATACTAAAATGCAAACTACACGGAAAAATCTGACTTTCCTAGTGAAGCACGTGGAATAATGATTACGTTTATAATTAGTGACTAACTCACTGACTTTTAACTGGGTCGTCACGTCATCGC
Source organism: Mycalesis mineus (assembly GCA_034621355.1). Classification (NCBI taxonomy): domain Eukaryota; kingdom Metazoa; phylum Arthropoda; class Insecta; order Lepidoptera; family Nymphalidae; genus Mycalesis; species Mycalesis mineus. The sequence continues at coordinate 1,354,572 of CM067881.1, forward strand.
ATGATAACAATATTAGGTGAAAAATATTTGAATGCGTCAAGGATTCGTTCCAATGTTTAAAACATTGGAACGAATGCATATTTTTCTGCTGTACCAACAAATAAATTAGCATAGGATCATCACTTTCATATCAACGCAAATGAATGTGTACCTAAATGTGGCATCCTTGCTCCACTTGATTTAAATATAGAGAAGATAAATTAATTATTCACTACGAAAAAGATATGATTCGTATTATTTAAGTATTACGTAATATTACAAAACCGATAATTTGTACGTGTGGATGAATGGATGTTTGTTACTCTGTCACGAAAAAACTACTGAATTGATTTTGACGAAACTTAACAATAATATAGCTTCTGATATGTAAGCTAATACATAGGCCACATTTTATCCCGAAATTCCCATGGGAACGAAAACTACGCGGGTGAAACTGCGGGTATCCGGCGACGGGAAAGTCTAGTAACAATATAATTAATTAACTCATTTCGACACGTATATATATATTTTTTTTCTTTTTATGTATCATCATCATCATCATCATTATCAGCCAATGGACGTCTACTGCTGGACATAGGCCTTTTTTAGGGACTTCCAAACACAACGATCCTGAGCCGCCTGTTGCCAGCGGCTCCCTGCGACACGTTTGATGTCGTCAGTCCACCTGGTGGGGGGTCGACCAACACTGCGCTTTCCGGTGCGGGGTCGCCATTCTAGCACCTTTTTATGTATGACCACGCATAATTTTTTACAGAGTTGTCCGATTTTGATAATTCTTTTTTTATTAGAAAGGGCACACTTCCAAGGTTGTTCCATTGTCATCATGTTAGGATCTGATGATGATATCCTGGAAAAATTAAAGAAAGTCTTCAAATTTTATAGGCACACTTGCAGCGATTTCGGTTTTTGTGTAAGCATCGGTAGCAAAAAATAACTGTGTCATTTAGTTGCTTTAATTTACTTAAGCATATCTAGGAGTCCGTGCCAGCCAAGGTTTCTACTTTAAGGACACTACCTAGAACCCACAAACCGCTTTACTACATAAAATAAATGTTCCTTAAACTTGCTGGCACCGACTTCATAGATATGCTTAAGTAAATTAAAGCAACTAAATGACACAGTTATCCTTTACTTTTTGGTGCGTTTTGAGTCGGTTATATTTTTTGTTAAAAAATTTTATTCTTAGACGCGGTTAAAATCTAGAAAACGTGCAAAACACGAAAGCAAAACAACGACAAAAATAAATAATAATTCAGCTAAGTGAAATGTAAATACCAAAATGGAACTATAAAAAGAGTGTTCTACAAAAAATCGCTTTGAAGCGAACGCTGCGAAGATAAATGATCAAGTTCGATGGCGAATTCACCGAGCAGAGAATAACTTGTACCGTTAGCAAGCTGAGAACAACGCTCGCGCAAATCGCTCAAGTGTAAAGTTAAAATGTATCGGAGAGACGTGATGATTGAGAGCATTTCTATCTTTTATTTTAGCGATCTAAATGTAGCGTTTGTTTTTACTGACGAGCTAACATTTATCAGGCGGCTAGCGGGTGCCAGCGACTCCGTGGAATTAAAATAAATAGATTACGAAAATAAAAAGTACAGTATTAGTCCTTACAACTTGTTCTATCCTATAGGGCGAAAGTTTGTGAGTGTATATGTTTGTTACTACTTTACGACTACACGACTGCAGCGATTTAAAAAAAAATATTATGGAGTTAGCTGACACCCTAGATTAACAAATGACACCCTGGAGAACTACGCAGGTGAAATCGCGAGCGTCCTTTAGTATGCAATAAAACTATCAGTAAAACACGAGTTATAAGTAATTTTAGACGATAAAACTGTCTACTTTAGTTATTTTTTAGTAATTAATTAGAAAATAATTAAAAACTAATTTAAAATGATTTTTATGCTAGCGCTACCGGAGTGCGAAAATGACTTCGATGGGACATTAGGGAAGTTCGTAAAATGTAATGGCGCGAAAGGTTTTCAGTCAAGTTTCCACATCGAGGTAGATAGTGACTTACAGAGCTTTCACTCTAAACTGTTTAAATTATAGTCATTATATTTTCTAGATTAGCTAAGGTCCTAGGCTAGGTGGGTAAGATGATCAACAATATGAAAAGTATCCTTTTTGGACGGCCTCCGTGGACGGCCTGCGCAATGGTTTCATAGTACGGAGGTTCAGGATTCAATTTCCAGCTGGGCCAATTGAGATTTTCTAAATTAGTCCAGATCTAGTTGGTGGGAGATTTTGGTTGTGGCTAGCTACCACCCTACCAGCAAAGCGATTTAGAGTTCTTTTCTGTCTCCACTTTGTTTCTACACAACATGGTCTTGTGTCGAAACTGAATGGAGTGCAGATTTCATCCTACTGCTGACAAGTTCGCTTTTGTCTCAGAATGCATCATCACTTACCACCGTGATTGCTGTCGAGGTCTAACTTGTGATGAATAATAAAAATATAGTACTCTATTGGACACGTATAGATCACAGTTTTTTGTCTCCTTAGCAAGCTGGAGGTATGAAAAGAATCTGCAAAAAATCTAAGGTCAATGACTTGTAATACTGTAAAGCCCAGAGTTCTTTGACCCACGTTTACTGATGAATAAGTTTATGTTTTTTTTAATGACTACAAGTTGGCCCTTGACAGCTATCACATCTGATATGGAAGCGGGCTCACTTGTTAGGAGTAGGATGATAATCCACACGCCTATCGGTTTCTACACGACATCGTACCGGAACGCTAAATCGCTTCGCGGTACGTCTTTGTCGGTAAGGTGGTATCCACCTGCCAGACCAAGACAAATCAAGAAAAATCTTAATCTGCCCCGCCGGGAATCGAACCCTGGACGGACTGGAGGACGGATCCTGGGTTAAAAATCCACCGCGCATACTACTGCGCCACGGTGGTCGTCGTTGTTGTTCGTTTGTTTACATTATAATTTAACGTTTGGTATATGGATCGACTACATTAAATAGGCTCCAGAGTCCAGACCTATGCGATTGACAGTTTTTAGAAGAGGCCCTTTCATTTCCAACTAAGCGTAACTTTACACCTCCTGCAGTTTGGTCCTAATATTTTCCTTGCCAGGAATAAATCGCTACTAAGCGATAAGACCGCCTTTTGTAACTCTACTACCTTCATGATATTATTTGTGTTTGTTTTCATTTTATGTCAAATAGTGTAAAAATCTATACGAAAGTAACTCGTTCTGTCTGTCTCGCTTCTACGCTGAAACTACTTAACTGATTAAATGAAATTTGTTACAGATATAGTCTAGAGCATGAGAAAGGACAGGCTAGTTTTTTCGAATGATCACAAAAAGATTTTCTTACGGATGGAGTCGCGGGTGTGTGCTAGTAAAGTATATATAAATAAGCGATTATTGCTAGCAAAGTGTACGATAGTCCGACGCGCATAGACCATTAAACTTCTCAGTTTAAAGTACATCCTATTAACCACGAAACTATTAAGGATACCCATATGTCAAAGTTCATTGTAAAATTATCGTTTTGGCACGCAGATTCCTCTCTCAAACATGCTTAGGGTAAAATTCTTTCAGCTGGTCCTTTGTGAGCCGCCCTTTGATTCCGACCCTAACATGCCCCTTTGTAGAATACATACTTTAGTACCCCTCTGTTACATCACGGTAATTTAGATCTTATCTCTATGACGTAGGGTTGATTTTCTTACAATATTAACACAATACAACCTAAGTAATTTTTTGTTCATAGGTAATATCTTGACTGCGTTCTCACCTGATGATAAGTGGTTACTAATTTTGAATTCCATTTCAACCAACTTCAAAAAGGTTGTCTTATATTCAAACTGTATTTTAAGTAGGTAAAAGTTAAATACTTATTTAAAATAAATATATGCGTGTATGGGCGTGGATATTCATCGTACTCCTAACAGGTTAGCGCGCTTCCATCTTAAATTGTAAAATCACTTGCCATCTGGTGTGTGCAGTGAAGGACTAACTTGTAGTAATAATAAAATAAATTAAAATGTATAAATATGTAGATAGGTATGTTTATTTATCCGTGATTTAATGAAAAAAAATAGGGATAAACAGTATTCTGATGCTTTATTATTGTAAAGTTTGATCAAAAACCATACAGTACATTTTCCGTGTAAGTGCAAATTCACATTCGTAATATTTGTAGGACTAGTGATGGATCTGGTTTCAGTATACACAGAAATTGAAGACGTTATTTTTTCCTTAAAATACTTATTTGTTTTTGCAAAGTGGACGAAAAGACAGACCGAGCTATTATCGTACAGTTTTAGCTGATGCGACTGACTTTGTCTGTGTGGAACCGAATATAAATACGTACATTACTAAAGACGTCCTTATTTACGGTAATCTGGTTACGTACTGTTGACAGAAGCTGGTATATAATGGATGATAGGATACCGGTACACATAGGCACGCAATCAGATACTAAACGTACAAAGACAGGCATGGTGTGATCATGGCGTGTTAAAGAATGACGCAATCGACGCGAAGGTCACAATCACAATGTATGGGGTATAAAATATTATATGGTTTTCTCTTTTCATACTTTTTTCATACTAGAGAACGCCCGCGGTTTGACCCGCGTAGCTCTCCCTAGTAGTCTATGTATCATTCTGATATGTAGGTAGGCTATATTATTGTGAAGTTACATTCAAATCCATTCAGTAGCTTTTGCGTGTAAGATTAAAAAACATCCATTCATCCATATAAACTTTCGCTAACTTTTATAATATTAGTAAGAATTCAGAATCATGTTATAAAATTGTGGTATTACTTTTTTTTATACTTAAAAACGCGGAAATTTTTAATTATTAATTTTAAATATAGTGGCAAAGGTGGATACAATAATGCAAGAGTGGAAATCGAATCCAACACCAGACGATAAAACCCCTTGATTTAAATTATATTGTATAAAAAAATTTTGTTTAAAAAGAAAAAATACAATCCCCCTTTTAATTTCGATAACTTACAAAAATCAAGATTTAATTAAAGACGGTAGGTTAACTAATAAATTAAATATTAAAATTTAATACAAAATCTTAATTAACAAAATAACTCATTAAAATTAATTATGTTTCCGAAAGTAAATTAGCAAATTGAAATAATTTAATTACCTACGAACTTCATGAATATTCAAAACATAAGATTTTTCTATCTCCATCTAACTCACAGTTATTTACCATACAAGAAAGAGACAGCATCATTTCACAAAACCTGTTACACACCTGAAAGACAGCTGTTATTTTTCCGGCAACACGAAATCACGAAAAATACACAAATTTTCACAAAAATACAGTTTGTAACATATTTTTTACACAACGAACTGTAAGTTACACCAAAATTACATCACTTTACACACAAAACATGTCGATAGCACGGAACTCGAGGCTTTATTGATTGGTTCAAATGGCTTTAAGTAGAATCAATTTAAGTGCCCGATTGTGAGCCAATATATGCGATTGAATTCTACAGTTAAAAGTCGTGAACCCATATAATAATAACGCGGCGTTGTTTTGTGTTCGCAGTTTGAGGTTATGTCTGACGCGGGTGACAGCTGGTTTGGGAGTGACGGCACCGCGCATGCGCGATTTCTTGTTTGGCGTTTCTTCTTTCTTTTGAAGTTTGGACTCTTTTGTATCGATTTGGAATTTAAACTTCTTGGTTTACTTCTTTTTTTTTCTTGAAAATAAGTACTTTACGGTTATGAAAAACTTCATGTATATGTACTTTCGTAGTGATTTGATATTATATTTTGGTTCATTTTATTTTCCATTTATTTTATGGGGTGAATGTTTGTTACTCTGTCATGCAAAAACCACTGAATGAATTTTGATAAAACTTCATAATAATATAGCTTACATATGTGATGAACACATAGGCCACGTTTTGTCCCGAAAGTCCCGCGGGAACGAGAATTACGCAAGTGAAATCGCGGGCGTCCTCTAGTATGTATATCATACTAGAGATCGCTCGCGGTTTCGCCCGCATGGTTTCCATTCACGCTAAAATTTCAAGTTAAAAAGTAGCCTACGTATAATTGTTCTGATGTATAATTTGTATAATTGTAAAGTTTTACCAAAATCCATTCAGTAGTTTTTGGGAGAAAGAGTAAGAAACATCCATCCATCCATCCATGCATACTTACAAACTTTCACGTAAAGCGGACTCGTAACGTACAGGAACGCTAAATCGCTAGGCGGTACGTTACTTCAAGCCTACTTTAAAATTTATATACCAAGTGCCTATTCAAATATAATACTATAAATAATTATTCTAAGCTGGGAATTAAAGTCGGAACCTCTTACTTATAAGACAGTATAATCTATTGTCCATGTCTAGAACGATCATCATAAACCCATCTAGATCCTACCGTGCGATAATAAAATCGATACACTTTAATTAGGTAAACAGTGTACTGTGTAAATATTAAGGCGCGATATCATCAATATTTGTAAAGGTCACACTGACATTTGTAGGGTAGGACTCCAATATCTATAAACTTGCTGTTCCCAGTAGTCTTATCCGCCTAGATCCCGTTCGGAATATATCCATTCTTAGGTAGCATCTATATCACAAAATGAATTTGAATGAATTGTAATGATGATCGTAGGTAACAGTGTTAAATTTCAAATAAATCGGGTGCTAATTTTAAACGAAGCTGCGTGTCATCTGTTGTTAAGTGATTACCGCCGCCCATGTATATTTGCAACACCAGAGGCACTGCTTATCCGTCGCCAGCCTTTGAGGAATTGGTTCCAAATAAGCCCAAGTTATAAAAATTTTTAAATAAAAATAGAACCGACTCAAAACGCACTAAAAAGTAAAAAGTAACTGCGTCATTTAGTTGCTTCAAATTACTTAAGCATATCTATGATGTCGGTTCCAGCTAAGTTTAAGGAACATTTATTTTACGTAGTAAAGCAGTTTGCGGGTTCTAGGTAATGTCCTTAAAGTATAAACCTTGGCTGGCACCGACTCCTAGATATGCTTAAGTAATTTGAAGCAACTAAATGACACAGTTATTTTTTACTTTTTAGTGCGTTTTGAGTCGGTTCTATTTTTATTTAAAAATTTTTATTTCTTACTTTTTAGTGATTTATCGCCACGTATCGTACTCGTAATATACTGTCATAGTATATTATACGGCACTAGTAGCCAAAAAGCTACCGATACCGAGACAAAAACCGTAATCGCTGTAAGCGTGCCTCCAAAATTTGAAGAGTTCCTTCAAATTCCCCAGGATATCCTCATCAGATCCCAACATGATGACAATGGGACCACCTTGGAAGTATGCCCTTTCTAATAAAAAAAGAATTATCAAAATCGGACAACTCTGTAAAAAGTTATGCGTGGTCATACATATAAAAAAAAAAATATATATACGTGTCGAATTGAGAACCTCCTCCGTTTTTTTTTCGTCGGTTAAAAATTGACAGGACAGGATGTTGATTCCGTGTGCGCGACCGGGATAATCTGATTGTAGATCAGAGACTGAACTGAATTGTATTATGTATGTATTGGTAGTTTCAAAGATAAACCGGAACAAAAAGACAGACATACAAAAATTTAAGAAACTTTTTGGTGTATAGGAATATATTTTTATAATATCATGAATTTAGTAAAAATCTGTTAATTTAAAAAAACAAACAATGTAGGTATGCATGTAATCTAATCACGACGCTCTGGTTACGAGTTCTGCTTCAGGCATGTCAAATTTAGCATGAATTTTCCTTGGACTTAAAACTGGCCAACAACAGTCTAGCAGCTTTCAGGTGTTACTTTTTTATGTAAAGTTTGAATGTAAAACCTGCTGAAAATCTTATGAGGAGAAAAATATCTGCATCATCAAGTTGTTTCTATTATTTCAATGTATTGTATCATAAAAAAATTAAATTTTTCATGCATGTATGGACTACCATCGGGCTTTTCTCAATTTCAATACCAAGGAAAAAGAGAAACTTTTATTTTCAAATAAGCGCCTGATAGATTTTTATAGCAAAACTGCTAGTTACGGTATTTGTGATGAGTTTATTTGAATCATCGATCATTATATTATAGTTCCAATTTTATACTTTCTTTCTTTTTATTTAAAATACAGTTAGTAAGATTCAGCTTTAACACTTCCACTGTATAGTATTTATATTGATCTGAGTGAAATCGAGTGGACGAAGAAGCGTGGAGCGGCCGGAGCGAATTGGGTCAGGATTACAAAGACTTGCCTGCGTTAAATTGAACGGCTTTGTGTAACAAATATCTAAGTATTAAAACAAGTGCCGCCTACTAACACTGAAACTTTACTTATTAAGTCATCATCAAGTTTTATTTTACCTTCACTTTCAGGAATTCAGCGAGGCCTTATCTGGTTTAAACGCTTTGAGATGGTGTGAAGGATACCAAAAAGAGTTCTTCCAACACTTTCGGTTGGCCGAATGAGCAAGTAGGCAAGCCAGGGAATTTCTCTCCTACCGGAGATCATTAACCTTGATTTAGTTTATTATAATATCTCAAACCTTCCACGCCAACCAGGATGGGCCTAGTGTTAGTTCGATGCTGAGTCAAATATTAATGACCCGGGATAACAGTTTATTGTAGTCTGTGGAGGCGTTACACCATCACCTTGGAAAGAAGAAAAGCTCAATATTTTCATAGCCCGACCCAAATTCGAACTCAAAATTTCAAGTTCCATAGTAACTAATACTACTAACCACTAAACCATCAAGTCCTCACTTGACATATTAACATTATGACCAATAAAAACAAAGCAATCAATCAAAATAATTCTTGAACTTAGCCGATATTTGAACGAATACTTAACTATTAATGTATGGTTTTTTAATGACTCAAGGAGTAAAGTGGTAGTGAAAACATCAGCTGACTGCCTCTCTATCCTTGAGTGTAAGAAACCACTGCCAAATCTCATAAAATTTTTATTTATATGTCCTTACCGTACATAGGCTAGCGCTTGGCTAAGATCACGTCTGATGGCGAGCGAAGATGCAGCCTACGGTGGAACGCGTTTGCCTAGAAGGTGCCTTCACTCTTGACTTGAAGATACCCACATTGTAGGTGGTGGGGAAAACGAAAGCTTTAAGGACATTCCATAGTTTGGCTGGAACGAGGAACCAAAACCTTTTGTAGGCGTCCATGGGATATCGAATTTATATGGGTGCAGATTTCTACGATGCCTAGCAGGCCTATTGTAGAAAGGTGAGGAGGACTAGAAAAGTTTCAGAGCACATTCTCCAAAATATATTCTGTAGAATACCGACAGACAGTCAACTTTCCGGAGATGATCTAGTGTTTGTAATTGTGAATTGATCCTTCTATCCACCGAATCCAATGCAGCAAGCTAGTATTGAGCTGACCCATCTCATAAATGGGAGCAGTACTCTATGCACGAGCGAACCTGAGCTTGATATAGAGTCAGAAGATAAAACACGGTACGTAGTTATAGCACTCATAAAGAACTCAGCTCTCTTTCCCAGATTTATGTTTTTGAAGGTATTTTAATTAACAAAAGGTAGTGGAAAAAATATTGAAATATAAATCACGAGCTCAATTCGCAGTACGCAAATTTATGGCTCTGCTCGACTCTAAGCAGAAAATATTCAATACATGGACGTAAAACTGCGAGGACAATAAAGCGAAGCTGTCGCGTACAGCGGGAGCTTAATAAAGCTTTGGACTTTTAGCCACATTTTTTATTCATTACAAGTTACCCCTTGACTGCAATTACACCTGATGCTAAGTGTTGATACAATCTAAGAAAGAAGCGGGCTAACACGTTAGGAGTAGGATTACATCCACACCCATTTTTAACCGACGAAAAAAAACGGAGGAGGTTCTCAATTCGACACGTATATTATTTTTTTTTATGTAGGACCAGGCATAACTTTTTACAGAGTTGTCCGATTTTGATAATTCTTTTTTTATTAGAAAGGGCATACTTCCAAGGTGGTCCCATTGTCATCATGTTAGGATCTCATGATGATATCCTGGGGAAATTGAAGGAACTCTTTAAATTTTGGAGGCACGCTTACAGCGATTTTGGTTTTTGTCTCGGTATCGGTAGCTTTTTGGTTACTAGTGTCGTATAATATACTATGACAGTATAGTACGAGTGCGTTACGTGGCGATAAATCACTCAAAAGTAAGAAATAAAATTTTTTAACAAAAAATAGAACCGACTCAAAACTCACTAAGCGTATAAAATAATTGTGTCATTTACTTGCTTTAATTTATTTAAGCCAAGCCAGCCAAGGTTTCTACTTTAAGAACATTACCTAGAACCCACAAACTGCTTTACTACATAAAATAAATGTTCCTTAAACTTGCTGGCACCGACTTCATAGATATACTTAAGTAACTTAAAGCAACTAAATGACACAGTTATTTTTTACTTTTCAGTGCGTTTTGAGTCGGTTCTATTTTTTGTGAAAAAATTTTTGGTTTTTACATTGTACCAGAACGCGAAATTCCGACGTAAAAGGATTTTAGTAGTCTCGCTGAGAGAGATTTACGAGTGTATTAAGAATCAGAAACCAATATTAAGAATCAGCCAATATAAAAATCCATTTAGAAGCTTTTGCGTTAAAGAGTAGGTAACAAACATCTATACAAACTTTCGCCTTTATTATATAGGCAATAATATCGATTACAGTGTCAAAAGGCTGGACTTAATGCCGATGCATTATAGGACCATTGCGTCGCATTAAATGTTTGTATTGAACCCAAGACCTGTCGGTATCAAGTCCAGCCTCTCAACCCAGCACCGAGCAAGATATTTGCGCATATAAACGAAAAAATTATTACGCATAAAAATGCTATCAGCGGACGCAAAGTGAAGTGCGATCGAGCAACGTGCTGGCCTATCGCACTTCCATGTAGGAATTTAATTTCAAATTTCCATATGGGTTTACGTAATCTATCAAATCCAATTTATCACGGTGGACGTCGTTTGCGGAAACCGACAAGCTGACCTACTTGCTTTCTATAGGAAGAGGCGAATCAGAGTCGGCCAGGAAGCTAGTAGAAACCTACCTATCAAACTACACACACCGGCATATTTAGCGGAATAAAAAAGGTCCATAATTAAAAAAATATGGTTTTATTTTAAAATCTACTTACTACACTTCTTTTGTTATTTAAAGTTTCATTTGTTTTACTTAAAATGAGATCACATTAAGAACAGGTTTTGCGAGTAAAAGGCTCTTTGTGAAAAATGGTACATGTTGAGACGAATATCTTAGCATTCCATGGATTCACCGTGCGGGTGCCGGGTCCATCGCGTGGCTGAGAGAAAAACTCCGAACAGAGCCCGAGACTTGTGACACGGGTGTAGGTTTAAGGGTACCCTTAGTGACGCGCGTCAACACTCACCTCCTCTGTTCAAGTTATTCTCCCTGCCCAACCAAATTCGGAAGGACCCTACTAGAGCAGCTTTGGACACTCGTTCCAATATGGAGCTTATTGCACTTCTAGTAAGGCCAAGGTCTTTTAGCAGGTTGTAGAGAGACTTCGCTGGTATACCCCTCGCACCCACTTCTATAATAATAATAATAATATAGCCTTTATTCAGATCAGTACAACTTTGGACTAAATACATATAATATTGACAAAAATTGCTTAGCCTAGTCCAGTATTTGTTTTTTGCTAGTTTTTTGCATATCTGTTTGCCAATCGGCAAAGGCCTCCTCCAACCTTTTCCATTCGATTCTATCCTTGGCTACTCTACTCCATGTCGCGCCAGCCACTTGTCTTATGTCGTCATCCCATCTTTTATGTGGTCTACCTCTTCTTCTCTTCCCTTCTCTAGGGTACCACTGTGTCACCAGTTTGCTCCATTTGTCCTTTCCTCTACTCATATGCCCTGCCCATCGCCATTTAAGCGTTCTGATTTTATATGTTGTATCTTGCACCTTTGTTTTGTTTCTTATACTATATTTTTTTAATCTGTCCGACTTCCTAACACTCAACATACTCCTTTCCATAGCGCGTTGACATGTCTCAAGTTTACTTAATGTATTTTGTGTTAGCGCCCATGTTTGACTGCCGTACGTTAGAACTGGTAGTATACAAGTATTAAAAACTTTGCTTTTTATATTTGTGTGAAGCTTTTTATCTTTCATTACTTCTTTCAAACTCCAGTATCTCTTCCAGCCATTTGTTATTCTTCTTTCTACTTCTTTTCGTACAGAGTCATGTTGTGCCATTATCTGTCCCAGATATATATATTCATCCGTGTAGTCAATTGGTGTGTCTCTTATCTTTATCATGGTAGCTGTCCCATTTGTCATTAGTTTTGTTTTTTCTGGATTCAATTTCAAGCCCACTTTCTCGCTTTCTATCGTCAATTCGTTAATCATTCTAGTTAAGCCTTCTGATGTCTCAGCAAATAGTACTAGATCGTCAGCGAATCTCAAATGTGTTAGTGGGACACCGTCTACGTTGATTCCGAAATTTTTCCAATTTAAGCGCCTAAATATTGATTCAAGTACCGCGGAGAATAGCTTTGGAGAGAGGGGGTCCCCTTGTCTGACACCTCTTGCTACTCTAAACGGCTTACCTTTCTTTTCTAGTTGTATTCTCGCGGTACTGTCTTTGTATACATTTCTTATTAAGCTAATGTATTTTTGTTCAATTCCCTGTTCTTTAAGGCTCTCCCATATTTTTTCGTGAAACAGGGAATCGAATGCTTTACTATAATCAACGAATGCCATGTAATATATACGCTGATATTCGTAAAACTTCTCTAAAACTTGGCGTACTACGTGTATATGGTCGATTACTGAGTAGTCCTTACGGAATCCTGCCTGTTCAATAGGCTGCTGTTCATCGAGTTTCATTTCAATCCGTTTTAGAAGAATCTTAGCAAATATCTTGTATATGTTGGACATAAGGCTTATAGGGCGGTAATTTCCGATATCCCGTTTGTCACCTTTCTTATATAACAAGATAATAATGGATTCTGTCCATTGCTTTGGAATAATTTCAGTGTTCATGATTTCGTTGAACATTGTTGTGAGGACAGGTGCCATTAGTTCCTTATTATCTTTCAAGATTTCGTTATATATACCATCAGGGCCTGGTGTTTTATCTTTCCTTTGACTATCGATGGCTTTTTCTACTTCGTCTTTAAGAATGTTGAGTGTATCTGAAATATCATCAATTTCGTCATTGTTTTGGTCCTGGGGACTGTTGTAGTCGTATAGTTCTCTGTAATAAGCTGTGGCGATTTCTAATATGCTCATTCTATTGTAATTAAAATTTTCGCGGTCATCTCTCAATTTTACGATCCAGTCCTTTGTTTGGTTTAACTCCTTGAAGGCTTTTTTGACACCTCCCGTTTTCATTATATATCTTTCCAAAGTTTCCATTCTACTGTCGTGTCTATCCGCTCTTGTGCTTTCTTTGATTTTTTTACTTATTTCCGCTAGATGTCTTCTCCTGTCCTTAGCATCCCTTGTGTCTATTAAATTGTTTCTTTCTTCCAGCAATTTTAAAGTTTTAGTTGTTAGCCACTCCTTTGGTTTCGTTCTAATATTAGTATGGATGAAGTTTGTTGCAGTTTTAATATTGTTTTCAATCCAGTTATACTTTCCCTGTGTGCTTAGTCCCTGTGTGTTTTCTTCGAAATCTGTAAATTGGTCTCTTAAGGAGGTTGATATTCGTTCCCTTTGGTACTTGCTCAGTTTAACATATCCTGGCTCTTGTCTTGGTCTACGTTTCTTTGGTTCAGTTGCCTTAAGTTCGGCTCTGATAAGTCTATGATTTGTATTGAAATTAAATTTGTTGATAACATCAAAATTAATAAAATAGTCGGTTCTATTGGTCATTATGAAATCAATTTCATTCCTTGTTTTCCCGTCTGGTGAGATCCAGGTCCACATTTTCTTTTTATTTTTCTTGAATTTAGAATTTAAAATAGTTAGGTTGTTTTCTAATACGAAGTTTATTATTTTTTCTCCGTTTCTACTTCTAGTCTTACTGGTTAATGTGTATGGACCTAATGCTTTGTTTTCTCCCAGGCGCCGTTCTCCAATTCGACCATTGAAATCTCCCATGACTATTAAATTTTTGTAAGCGTGTTCTTCGATCATTTTATTCAGGTCAAGATAGAATTTGTCTATTGCTTCAATATCTGACTGTTCTGTAGGCGAATATATTTGTAGAATGGACCATGGATCTTTATACCCTGGCAGTTTGATATTCAGAATTGCTATGCGTTCTGAAATTCCAATAAATCCTTCTATATTGTTTTCGAGGTATTTTTTGACAATAAAACCAACCCCATGACGTCCCGGGGTGGTTCCCATATAGTACAATAGGAATTCTGGATGGGAGACAATTTGTTCGCCCATTCGTCTTACTTCGCTTAGACCCACAATGTCCCATTTTATTTGTTTTAATGCATGTGTTAGTTCTTTTAGATTCTCTTCGTTTTTCAATGTGAGTACATTAAGTGCTGCGATATAAATCCTATTATCTTTAATTGTGTTTTCCTGTATTGTTGGAGGGTTGTGGTCTCCTTCCCCCACGAGGACCAGTCGGCTTGGGGGAGATAATAGTTTGTGTAATCGTATGTTTTCTATGGTTTTTTGGTTTTTCCGTTTGCCGGTGGTTGATTGCTACTGGTTTTTGGGTGCAGAGTCGTTGTTTAAAGAACTTGATCGAGGTCTCATTATATCGAAAGCGTTGCGTCTGTTACTTTTCATCGAACCTAGCATTAGTTGCTTTCGAGGTTGAGTTCCAGATGGTGACTGAGGTGAAGCAGTTGCTTCTCTCTTCCTTTTGTCATTGATGGGATCTTTGACTATCAATTTGTCATATTTCAAATAAGCTATTTTTCCTTTCTTTCTTTCCTCTAGTACTTGTGGTTGTAGTGCTTTCCTCTTTTCCAAAACTTCTTTCGAATAATCCTCAGATATATAAATGTTCTTAAAACTCTTTTTGTTTTTCATGATGTCATTCTTCTTCCACCCGTTTGTAAAAGAGCACAGTACGGGTCTCGGTTTATTCTCGACTTTATTTCTTCCCAAGCGGTACAACTTGTTCACTTCGCTTTCTTCTATATTTATATTTAAGTCTCCTTTTATCTTCTCTTTGATGCTGAAAAACAATTCTGATGAAGATTTTTCAGTCTCTTCTAGCCCAAAAATAATAATGTTATTGCTCTTTTTATCTCGTTTCAAATATTCCACCTCTTTTTCAAGATTGTTAATTTTCTGTTTCAATTTTTCATTTTCTTCGATAATAGAGCCCAACCTCTCATCCATCCGATCCATAATACTCCCTGTCTGTTTTTGCATCTCTAACTTCATTTTGTCGAAAAGCATTTGAAATTGTTCTTCCATATTGTTATTTGAAATTGCGTCAAACGAAACGTTAAATGATATAGGCAAAAAGTATTCTGTTTGTACTTGCAACACTGAAGTCTACGCCAACGTCTCTGACTGACAGCTCGACTGTCAGTTAGTTTTTTGCTGATTGTCAAAAGTTTAAACTGACACTTTAATGAACAAAATTCTAACCTCTAATAATGTTGTGAATTTTGTGCTTCAGTTTGCTGTGTAAATCCTGGCAATTATTGAAGGATTATTTGTTTATTCACTTCCAAGGCACTAATGATGTAGTTTAAATCAGTGATGGTGTATAAGTTAACGTTCTATATATTTTTTTTAACTCGCGATTTATGACGGACAAAGTGACAGTGTTGTTTATACTTCGGAGACCGGAAACGGAAAACCGCACCCACTTCTACCGCGTATAAACTAACCACATATCCATTTTTGGTTAGTTCATTAGTAAGGTCATAATATTTATTCACTTTGAATACATGGTCTTTAGGGATGTTTGTTTCCCACGGCACTGTAAGCTCAACAAGTACTATACGTTTGATTTGTTTGGAAAAAAGAAATATGTCCGGTCTAGATGTCGTAATAGCTAAGTCTTCCGGGATTTTATAGTGCTTTTCATACGTGTCCATTAATATAGTCCAATCAGGAGCAGAGCCCAGAATTGAATAAGGCTTGCTGGTGGAATTTGTACGAATTTTTGCCTGCTTTAACGAAGTTAGTTTGTCTTTTATTCGTCGTCAACCCTTTTTGGGCTCTAGCTACTGAAAGGCTTATAGCTTCACGTATGATTTCTAGTACTCTGTCGTGGCGGCGTGAGTAGAGACCCCTGTCCAGGAGCACCTTGCATCCTACCAATAAGTGCCTTGCAGTGCCCACTGCCTCACCACAGGTATAGCAAGATTTTTCCGAGGCTTTTCCCCATCTTACTAGGTTACTCTGATCTGGGAGAGTCAGTTGAAAGGCATTAAGATAAAATTTCAATAAGGCAGGAGACCAATCGTACAGCAAGGCGCGCCACTTCAGAGCCAGAGGGATGCAGAACTCGCCTAAGTTTAACCACTCGTTTTGCATTTCTAGGTTCATGGCATGCACTTTGTAGTTGTCGTCCTCATCTTGTTTAAGAAAAGATTTTATTATGTCTTGGTCTTCCTTTTTACGTCTTGCACCCAACCCGGTTCTATTTACCTGAGCCCCTGCCATAAATTGTTTGTAAAATTGAAGCCTAGAGTCAAGTTTTCCGGCACCCTCGTCTTTAGGAAGTGATGCAACTAGTTCGTCCTGGGACTTTACTAGAATGTGCGTTCTGGTAACCCTGAGGTGTTTATAGAGTTCCGATGGCCTTTTTAGTTTTAACCCAAAATTATTGTAATCTCTGAATAGAGTTGAAGGGTCAGCCGAGAGTGCTAGACCAAACCAAGACTTCAATGTTTTTATGACATTTGCATCTAGTTTTGCCAGATGGGTTCTGCCAATATCATACACGAGGAATGGCCAAGTCAGACGTGAAGTGAGATAGTTGTCATAGACCCACGCTTTTTTTATATTGTTAATGGGCTGTTGGTCTACCTTATTAAGGTCATTTATGAAGTTATCGACGACTACCTCAAGGGATGGAGTGCGTCCTTTGTAATCAATCTTTCTACCGAGGAACTTAAAAGGCAATGCTTCAGCAATGGTGGTTACACTTTGGCCACTAATAGAGAGACCCGGATCATAAGATGTAAATTTAGTATTTCGTGTCCCCAGACATAGACAGTGACATTTGCTTGGCTTTACCCTCAGCCCACCAGTCCATGAGCAAAACTCATCCACTACATTCAATAGCTCCTGACAATGTTTTGGGCTTCGTGTCAGTAAAGCAAGGTCATCTGCAAAAGCTAAGATGGACTCTGTATATTTATTGTTAATTTTAAACCGATAGCCCCATTTCTTTTCTTGAACAATTAATTTATCTATTAGAATATTGATGACTACATTAAAAGCTGTTGGAGATAAGCAGCAACCTTGAAACAACCCCACATTGTATTGTAGGGGTTTTGAGTACACATTGTTTGCTGCTATGGTGAATTTCAATTTAGAATAGTAAGAAGTGATTAAATCAATAACTAATCAGGAAAATTGTACCACCTCAAGGCGAAAGTCAATAGATCATGCTGCACAGAACCAAACGCATTTTCTAGGTCTATCCAGCAGATCGTAATTTGCCTCTCATATTTTCTAGCATCCTTGAGACTTTCGCTTAGAAGTGAATTGTGCTCCAGGCAACCAGAAATTCCGGGCAAAAACCCTTTCTGGTGATTAGGCCTGAAATACCTATTGTTTATCATGTACTTTGTCATTTTCGTTTGCAATATACTGAAAAATAGTTTGGAGATAGTATTAGTTAATTAGTTTAAACTTTTCATTTAACCGGGAAAAGTGAAGTTAATATTAAAATAACATTTAAATTAGGAAAACGGTGATTAATATCGCGTATTTCCTCCACGTGCTATTATTAAAGTTTCTATCGTCTAGGCATATTATGAAAGCAAAAGATTGTGAGTGTGACTGTTTGTTACTTCTTCACAACTGAGCGGCTGGAGCGATTTTAATAAAATTTAGTAAGTATGGAATTAGCTGACACCATATCCTACATTTCATCCACTAAGTTCCTCAAAAAACTCAAAATTATTCCGACGACCCGACCCAGGATTTGAATCCAGGCCCTTGTGATCGAAGCCACACAGGCTAACCACTCGACCAACGAGTGGCGCAGTGGTATACGCTGTGGATTTATAAGGGAGGTCCCGGGTTCTATTCCCGACGAGGCAGAGCGCGTCCTGTGACATACACTTTTTATAATTCGTTTAACTTGCGCTTTGGTGATGGTAAATAATAATAAGGGCTAACGCTAAAACTCGCCCGGGTGCACGCTCGCGGGTATATAATGAAAAATAGTATGGACAGCGCAGGCGCGTGCGACGGAGCGCGGGCGCGGGTGGCGGGCACACGGCGCGGGCGCCCGCGACGGGCACACGCGCGCGGTTTTGTTTCTACAAATCAGACGAGCGCCGCTAGATGCCACGGTCACACGCGTTAGGGGCTAGGTACAATCATGAACATCGAGCGCGTAATAATTGAGGTGCAATTTCGGCCAGTATTATGGGATATGGCGAATGAATTATCGAATTCTCCGCTAAGTAACCTACTTGTAACAAGAACGGGTTATGCAGTTGACGTTTTTTCCATTTATGTCTTTTTGCCAAATAATAAATTAGTAAATAATCCATGGTAATCTACTCGACACAACTGTACACGCTCGACCTCAAAATTATACTAGCAGCGCTAACTGACACGGCCGCACGCGACGGGTGCCCGCGCACGAATTTGTGGCCCGCGGCGGTCGACCGCCGCGTGCGCCCGCGCCCGCACCCGCGCGAGTTTTAGCGTTAGCCCTAAGGGGAAAATAAAGGGCGAATTCAAGGCAAAATAATCTTTTGCCTTGAATTTATTCAACAATGCCTATTTACTCATGCCTTGAAGATTGAAGGTGTTCTCTTCAAGGAGTTTCACGTGATTCGGCTGATATTTGTATACCTGACCAGATTCCAGAAACCAGGACAGGAATTAAAAAACAAACTTTAGTTGTCTTCTTGCTTCTAAACAGAAGTAAGAAAGATGCAAATATAATACTTTCTTTTATTTTTCTCCTTTTCCGACGCCATTTTTTTTTTCTGATTGAATAATTGCCGTAGGCTCCATGCAGGACCACAGCGGTGTCACCGGGGGGGTTGGGCAAGCGCAGAAGCATCGCCGGAGAGCGCCCGAAGGAGAAGAAAAATAAGAGGGCTTCTCCAGTGAGACTCGGGCCTCGGCTTAGAATGGGTGTGTGGTTTGGCGTGATTATTAAATCAGACCAAAGCGTCCCCTTAATGAACGTGGGTGAGTTCCATTCCACCGGACGTGGAAGTTCCACGTCCGGGTGACCTTAAGAAACGGGGACCTCGTCTTCGCCGGCGAAGACGCTGTGTTTGTTGTCCGTTGTTATGTCGTCGTCAGGGTCGTAAAGGACGTTTTAAGGGTGTCTGCGTGTGGAGTCGACGTCTAATTCGGGGATCCGAGGCGCAATCACCAGTGAAACTATATAAGGGTTTTAGAAGAACAAAACGATAGCGTGCGTTAACTTACTGGTGCTGCCATCCATCGCCGCGGTTGTTAAACTGGAACTCAAAGTTCAAGTAGGTAGCAAATTGGCTGAAATATAATGGTTGTTTGTTACTCTTTCACGCAAAGCTACTGGATTTTGATGAAACTTCACAATATCAAAATAGCTTATCAAAATAACACAAAGGTCACATTTTATCCCGAAATTCCCATAGGATCGAGAACTACGCGGGTGAATCCACGGGCGTATATCTAGCTACTATCGTAGGTACATTACAATCTATTTTACCCGATGTAAAAGTAAAGGTTTTAGGCATACGGTCCGGGGAATATTTTTTATTCTACTAATTAATAGCTAAGACTCTCTTAAAATGGAGTACGACAATAGTCTGAAATTCAAATCTATAACACGAGTAACGGTACAGCTATACAGACTTCACATAAGGTTTTCTTTTTTATTCATCACAAGTTACTTCATGACTGGAATTACATTTGAAGTATATTGCAATATAAGACGGAAGCGGGCTAACTTGTTAGAAGTACGATAAAATGCATACCACTTTCGGTTTCAACACGACATCGTACCGGAACGCTATATCACTAGACGGTACGTCTCTGTCGGGAGGGTGTTAACTAAACGGCAGAAGTCTTCCGCCAGCCAGACCTGGAGCAAATTACATAATCTTAATCGGCCCAGCCCGGAATCGAGCCCAGGACCTCCGTCTGATAAATCCATTACGCATACCACTGAGTCACGGAAGCCGTCTAAAAATTATTTTTATTTAAAAATTGTACATATAGCTACAACAATCGTGCATACGATGGCTACAGCACAACACATAATAGGGATAGAGTTATGGACAACAACACAACCATGTCACATGCCGACACTTCCTCGGTCAGCTATTACGCGTTTCATAAATCAAGGCGTCTTGTGTTGTTCCGACAACTCGCCACAGAGCGCGCCGTGCCACTCCAATGATCACATGCATGCTTTCATTCATTCATCTCATCTTGCGCTGCGGTGACCATGTTTATTGTTTGCATAAATCAAGGCAGGTGTCGCGTCTTGTGTTGTTCCGACAACTCGCCACAGAGCGCGCCGTGCCACTCCAATGATCACATGCATGCTTTCATTCATTCATCTCATCTTGCGCTGCGGTGACCATGTTTATTGTTTGCATAAATCAAGGCAGGTGTCGCGTCTTGTGTTGTTCCGACGACTCGCCACAGAGCGCGCCGTGCCACTCCAATGATCACATGCATGCTTTCATTCATTCATCTCATCTTGCGCTGCGGTGACCATGTTTATTGTTTGCATAAATCAAGACAGGTGTCGCCTCTTCCGACGACTCGCCACAGAGCGTGTCGTGCCACTCCAATGATCACATGCGTGCTTTCATTCATTCATCTCATCTTGCGCTGCGGTGACCATGTTTATTGTTTGCATAAATCAAGGCGGGTGTCGCGTCTTGTGTTGTTCCGAACTTCCGACAACTCGCCACAGAGCACGTCGTGCCACTCCAATGATCACATGCGTGCTTTCATTCATTCATCTCATCTTGCGCTGCGGTGACCATGTTTATTGTTTGCATAAATCAAGGCGGGTGTCGCGTCTTGTGTTGTTCCGAACTTCCGACAACTCGCCACAGAGCGCGTCGTGCCACTCCAATGATCGCATGCATGCTTTCATTCATTCATCTCATCTTCCGCTGTAGTGACCATGCTTTCAAAATTCATAAACATTAATTTCATAATTTAATGTTTTAAAATGTTTAGTTACGGATGATGAGATTTAAATCCACAATGTTCACTTGCGACTCAAAGTAATGTTTCGTCGAGTCTTCTCTTGAGAGTGCTCCAGTTTTGGCGGAAACGCACGTTGAGATTTTGACAAGTATGTGTGACTCTTGGATTCGTCACTTCTTTTGCGGGAAAAAGCTAAATAAATAAATAATTAATTGACGACCTCCGTGGCGCAGTGGTATGCGCGGTGGATTTATAAGACGAAAGGTCCTGGGTTCGATTCCCGGCGGGGCAGATTGAGATTTTTCTTAATTTGTCATGATCTGGCTGGTGGGAGGCTTTCGCCATGGCTAGTTACCACCCTACCGACAAAGACGTATCGCCAAGCGATTTAGCGTTCCGGTACGATGTCGTGTAGAAACCGAAAGGAGTGTGGATTTTCATCCCACTCCTAACAAGTTAGCCCGCTTCCATCTTAGACTGCATCATCACTTAACATCAGGTGTGATAGCAGGCAAGGGCCAACTTGTAGTCCATAAAAAAAATATATTTTATTAAATATTTATAAGAACTTCGGAAAAGTAACGCCTACATCTATTCAATAATTCTAGTATTCTTATATCTATTTAATTACGAGCTTTTTTTAAATAATACCTCGGAGCATTACTTTCTTACAGGTTCTGGATAGTAGATACCTCTACGAAATTTTATGATAATTAGCTTAAAAGTTAGTGTGTAAAATAGACAAACAAACAAAAGAAAAAGAAACATATTTTCGTATTAAAATACTGAAAACTTTTCGACGTCAATAGTGAATAGTATTTTTAAAGAAAAATTAAAAATAAAATGCCTTATACATAATGAAGAATAAATTAATAAACTACCGGAATCTACTTGTGTATGAATATTCAAATCAAAATGCTTATTTTGATCTTATCTTGCTTGGTTTTGGTACTTTTAAAACAAAATACTATTTTATATGGAATAAGGATGTGAAAGTTCCAAAATGACGAATGACTTGATGGGAAAGTCCCAAAATGATTCAAAATGTTAGTCACATTAACACCACTTGTTTCTCGTGATAACAGCCTTCTTGTCATTGCGTTTGCGCATTGTAGCGTGCGCCCGCGTCTTTACTTTCATTTTGAATGTAAAAGCCTTACAGCGCTCTTACACCTTGACTTTGTGAGTGAGAGATTGTTTACGTGTTCAGATTTATTGCAATTAACTTTTAATTTACAGTTTATATGTGTGTGTTGAGTGTTTTATTGTGTTTATATTGGTAAGGTTTTATTTTATTACTGGTATTATGTAATACAAGATATTGGGTGTATAATTTTATTGCCGGTTAAATAGTATTTAAATATAAACTGCCAAGCCGATTTGGAGAACCTTGATTTAAATGATTTAAAAAATAATTGCTCAATGATAAGCATCCTATTTTAGAAATAAAAATAAAAAAATCTTAATTTTGGTAGCTACGAGTGTATCGAAGCACATCCTAGTGCCAACACAAAAATCTCCTCTCTTGCGTCTAAGTACCTTTAAGTATTTTTATATGTCCGTAAAAGAACTCTATCTTAACGTTTTTAAAACATGGGTTTTGGTACATTTCTAATTTATTTAGGTAATGCGGGAACTTATTATATATTAAACATTTTTATATATTATACAAATTATGTTAAAAGAACTTAAGATTTTTGCAACCAGAAAATCTGTTAGGAGCCTAACAGATTTTCTCAGATCAAAATAAGCATTTTGATTTGAGTATTCACAAGTAGATTCCGGTAGTTTATTAATTTGTTCTTCATTATGTATAAGACATTTTATTTTTCATTTTTCTTTAGTAACTGATATTTGAGTGAACAAGAAGATGGCTTCGTTCACGAGGTCCTGGGTTCGATTCCTGGGTCAGGTCATGAAATAAATCTGAGCTTTTTCATTCTTTTATGAAATGTTCAGTACATTCCAAGCCCGGAGATTGGAAGTTGGTGGTGTTACACCCCCGTGCCTCGGAGAGCACGTTAAGCCGTCGCTCCCGGTCACTATCCCGCCAACTTACCCGCCAACCCGCATTGGAGCAGCGTGGTGGGTGTACGCTCTATACCCCCTCTCCTATAAGGAGTGAGGCCTGGCCCTGTAGTGGGCCGGTAATAGGCTGACAATGATGATGATGATGATAATTATAGTACAAGTTACACATTCTATATCCCACTACAAGGGACGCCCGCGGTTTTACCCGCTTAATTCCCGTTCCCGTAAAAAATCGGGATAAAAAGTAGCCTGTGTATTATTCTTATGTATAAGTTGCATTATTGTAATCTTTCATCAAAATCCATACTCTTACTTTGACAGTATAATTATGTCCTATAATATATATTTATTTTATTTATTTACCCCTGCTCGTTTATCAAAGTCATTCCTAGCGTCAACTTCTTTGGAATAAACAAAATGCTAAATAATAGAGTTCGGAAGTGTTCGGAGGAAAAAAAAAGTATCATTTTTCGCTTCGTTGATTTTAACTACTTTTAACATAGTACTCTTAACTACTGGGACTACAATACAGAAGTGTTTAATTTAACTTATCATTACTTCCAGACGCAATAAAGGTGTGTGTTATGTAGGTACGTTTGTCTTTGGTAACGAATGGACCGATTTGTACCTACATAGTTTTTTTTTAAAAGAAAAGGTTTTAGGCTGTTAACATCACACTGTCATATAAACAGTCATAATAAACAGATTTTACAATTCCTAGAGTTCCGTACCTCGAAAGGATAAAACGGAATCCTTATAGGATCACTTTGTTGTCCATCCGTCTTGTTTGTCTGTCAAGAACCTTTTGCTCAGCAACGCGTGGAGGTATCAAACGGAAATTGATATCATATACTCTGGTCTCTTTAAGCGCTGAATAATAATACAGAGGTGTATAATAGCTTTCAGCTGTAATAAAATGAAATATAGTTACTGGATTCTCCGACTCATATTTGGCCGGTTTATTGTTTTGAAATGGGAGGAGAGACTTTATTAGTGTGCTGTTTGAAGCTATAAATAATTCCCGGTTGCCTGTTATCACCGTTAGCTGGCGCTGATTTTTCTGTCCTGCACCTGTAAATAGCATACCAGGATTTCCTTCTAAAATATCCATTAACAAAAATTTATTTATTAGGTAATTTTTTTTATCACAGAAAAAGGTTCAGAAAAAGACCTTTCTTTAGGTCAAAACTGACTATACCAGCTGCATTTTATCGATCTGTGTTAAAATCAATGATCAAATGAAACTCGTTACAATGACTGTTGCAAATGATTATGTAAATGTTGATAACTGTGCGGTTGTGCGTAAAGTGCGTAAAATAAAAAACATCGATGAAGTCACTGGATTATATAACTATCACAACTGGCTTCAACTGCGTAATGTAGACTTGTGGGTGTATTTCTGAAATCATATCTTATTTGCATTGCTTCCTTGGTTCAGTGGTTGATCTATGTTACTTCGGATCACAAGAGGTTCAAGTCCTAAATCTGATTAATAATGAGTATTTCTTCTAAATAACTTACTGAAAATTACTTAGTTGAAAAAAGAACTTGATCAAACATGTCATTGTTGACCCAGAATTTAAAACCAAGACCTCGTGATGTAAAGTCACTTAGATTGACAACTAGAACAACGAGCAAAAGAAGGCCTCCGTGGTGCACTGGCATGCGCAGTTTTTTTTTTATTGACTACAAGTTGGCCCTTGACTGCTATCACACCTGATGTTAAGTGATTATGCAATCTAAGATGAAAGCGGGCTAACATGTTAAGAGTAGGTTGAAATCCACACCCTTTCGGTTTCTACACGCCATCGTACACAACGCTAAATCGCTTGGCGGTACGTCTTTGTCGGTAGTGTGGTTACTAACCACGGCGAAAGCCTCCCACCAGCAAGACCAAGACAAATTAAGAAAAGTCTCAATCTGTCCCGCCGGGAATCGAACCGAGGACCTCCGTCTTATAAATCCACCACTCATACCACTGCGCCACGGAGGTCGTCAAAAGTTGATGGTAGATATAAGACGGAGTATCAAGGTTCGATCATAATATTTATAATCGAACCTTGTAACCTTGGTTGGGCTGATTAAGTTTTTCTAAATAAGGCTTAATAATGAGGCTTGTTACCGTGGCTAGTTAACACCCTACTGTCAAAGAAGTAACGCCAAGCGTTTTAGTGTTCCAGTATAATGTCGTGCAGAAACTGAAAGCGGTGTTGATATCAGCCTACTCCTAACAAGTTAGCACGCTTCCATCTTAGATAACTTACCATCGAATGTGATCAAGGACCAACTTACAATGAACAAAAAAGTAGGAACGCTATAAATAAGTAGGTATTAGTAGATATTTATCTGCAAAGTAAATATAAGGATCTATAGCAAGATGATAATACCTATAGTAAAAGATGTAACAGCGTTCGTCAGTGATAATGAGAAGATCGTGTATAGAGAGTTACTGTGATGACGCAAGCTGTGTACAGTGCAAGTACCTAGGTACAAAACCTTGTGTGTACTGCGCCACACGTCTCACAGACCGAGACATGTCCAGTTTCCCTCGCGTCAATATTTGATGATGATTGACGCCTTGCAAGGCTGTATCATATCTACACTAGCACTATATGTTGCATAGACTTCGTTTTTTTTTATCGACTACAAGTTAGCCCTTGACTGCTATCACACCTGATGTTAAGTGATGATGCAATCTAAGATGGAAGCGGGCTAATTTGTTAGGAGTAGGATGAAATCCACACCCCTTTCGGTTTCTACACGATCTTTGTCGGTAGGGTGGTAACTAGCCACGGCGAAAGCCTCCCACCAGCCAGACCAAGACAAATTAAGAATAACCTCAATCTGCCCCGCCGGGAATCGAACCCAGGACCTCCGTCTTATAAATCCACCGCGCATACCACTGCGCCACGGAGGTCGTCAATCGTATTATTAAAGGTCCCTATATAGAGTCTTCTGCATTTCTAACTTATGATTATGAAAACACTAATGAGAGTGGAAGAAGCTAAGGAAGTATGCAAGGACCGTGGCAAGTGGAGGAATGTGGTCTCTGCCTACCCCTACGGGAATTAGCCGTGATTGTAAGTATCTATGTATAGGGTCATGTCATGTCAAGTCCGACCTTTCTACTTTCTTGATCCAGTATCGTTATCATTTCCTCTATGTCTTTAGGTGTTTCAGCCAGTATTGCAATGTCGTCTGCAAATCTCAAATGACTAAGATACTTACCGTTTATCAGAATGCCTTTATGTGTCCAATTTGTTTTTCTGAAAATCTCTTGAAGAACAGCTATAAAAAGTTTTGGCGACAGCGGATCACCCTGTTTTACACCTCGTTCTATTTTGAAGGGTTCTCCACTATTCTCAAGCTTTACTTTACTTGTACTGTTGGCATATATGTTTTTTATTATGTTAATATACTTTTGGTCGATTTTTAGTGAGCTAAGTGCATTCCAGATGGCGCAGTGACTGATGCTGTCAAAAGCTTTACTATAATCTATAAAGGCCACATAGAGGGATCTATTGAATTCTTTGTATTTTTCTATTATTTGCTCGAGTGACTGTATGTGATCGATAGTACTGAAACCTGAACGAAAACCTGCTTGTTCAATAGGTTGAGAGTTATCAATTTCTACAGTTATTCGTTTGAGTACTATTGAAGTAAATAGTTTATAAGTACTTGATAGTAGACTAATCGGCCGATAATTTCCTATGTCTAGTGGATCTCCTTTTTTAAAAAGTAGAATGATGTCCGACGAGCACCATTTTTTGGGGACTGTTTCTGTGTCCAATATCATATTAAATAACTGAGTCAGGTAACGTAATAAGACTGGCGCGCCCGTTTTGATCGCTTCATTGCTGATTCCATCTGGGCCAGGACTTTTTTCGTTTTTTAATTGTCTTATGTGTGTGTACACCTCCCTCTCGTCGATTGGTAGAACAGTGCCACGTTTTATTTCGTTACTTGATTGGTTTTCACTATGAACATTGTCCTTTCTTTTATACAGATTTCTGTAAAAAATTGTAGCTCGTTCGATCACATTTTTCCTTGACATTGTTTCCGATGGTGTATGGTTAAGGTTATGTATCCATTTTTTATGTGTGGTTAAGTCTCTAAATGCTCTTTTTGTACTCCTAAATTTTTCAAGATTTTTAGTTATGATTTTGTGCCTGTAGTTAGCGTAGTCTTTTCTTATTGATTTATTTGTTGTTTTGTACAATCTGCTAAGTTCAGTTTTCATTGCCTTATTCTTGTTTTTTGTTTTTATTAATTCAGTGCGTCTTTTAATCAATAATTCTGTATCTTTGCTGAATACTTTATGTGTTTTTTCTCCTGGTAACATTTGTATTTTTAAGCTATCGAGTATAATCTTCTCAAGTTGATTGTAATAAGTATGTACATCGGTAGGCATGCTTAGTTTATCTGTAGTTTCCATAATCACTTGAAGATTTTTCAAATATGTGTCGATTTCTTCGCTTGTTTTGGGTTTACTTGTCATTTTTTTAAAGTTATTCCGAGATCTTTTTGGTTGTGTTAGTATAAGAGTTGCTCTTACAAGTCTATGATCAGAAGGAAATTTTAAATTGCTAATAACCTCAACATTTGATATAATTCTTGGAACATTCGTCATTATGAAGTCAATTTCATTGGTAGTTTTCTTATCTGGAGATATCCAAGTCCATTTCCTATTGTTTTTCTTTTTAAAAAAGGTATTCATTACTGCTAATCTGTATTCAGAGGCATATTCTAAAAGTTTTTCACCTCGTTCATTTCTTTCACCGTAACTGTATGGGCCTATGATTTGATTATTGTCAGTTTGTAGGTAGCCTATTTTTGCATTGAAATCGCCAATAACCAAAACTCTATCATCTATTAGAGAATGGGCTTGATATAGGTCATTGTAAAATTGGCAGATTTCATCTTCATTTGCTCGTTCTGTTGGTGCATAAACTTGTATCAAAGAGAACGCAAAGTTTTCAAATTCAAGTTGTAATAGTGCAACTCTTTCTGAAATACCTTTAAATTTAATTATTTTGTTTTTGTGCTCTTTTTTAATGAGGAATCCTACTCCGTGTAATCCTTTTGTTTGTCCCATATAACACAAGATGTAGTCCTGGTATTCCTCGATATTACAGCCTACTCGTCTGACTTCTGACAGACCTATTATGTCGCAGTTGATATTTTTAAGAGCGTAGGTTAATTCAAGATATCTCTCAAATGATGACAGCGATCGTACATTGTACGTGCAAATTTTTAGTGTATTTCGATTTGACCTTTTGTTGGTATTATTTTTATTTGGAGGGTAGCGGTCTTCTTCCCCCACGGTGACCAACCGGATTGGGGTGCTGATTCTTTTTTTGATAGTCTGTTTGATTGTTGTAATGTTTTTGTTCCGGTTGTCACGATATGTCAGTTTTTTGAATCTGAATGAGATGAGAAAGATGATGATCGTCCTCGGGTTACATAATCAGATATGTTCTTTGTGTTTGTTTTCTTAGGAGCTGGTCTGGTTGAGCTTGTTTTATCGTTAGGAGACTCTTTCAAGTCTCGTTTCCTTTTGTTTAGGTTTGTTGGTTCTTTAATTACCAGTTATGACATGAACACAAATAAGACAAAAATAATGACCAATAATCACAAAAGACCTATACATGTAAACGGACACATAATACAATATGTTGAAAATTATGTTTATTTAGGAAAACAAGTTTCGCTAAATACAAACAGTAACGTACAGGAAGTAACACGAAGAATAAACTTAACTTGGAAAAAATTTTGGTCGTTAAAAGAAATATTAAAAGGCAACTATAGCTTACACATGAAAAAAACGGTGATGGATACCTGTATTATGCCATGTCTCTTATATGCCTGTCAAACTTGGGTATACACAAAAACAATCAAGGAAAAAATTGCGAATACACAAAAAGCAATGGAAAGAAGC
The DNA here is from genome assembly GCA_034621355.1 of Mycalesis mineus. Classification (NCBI taxonomy): domain Eukaryota; kingdom Metazoa; phylum Arthropoda; class Insecta; order Lepidoptera; family Nymphalidae; genus Mycalesis; species Mycalesis mineus. The sequence continues at coordinate 1,383,814 of CM067881.1, forward strand.
ATATTACGAATTAGAAAAATACACAAAGTACGAAGCGAAGAGATAAGGAAAAGAACAAAGGTTACAGATGTACTGAGACACGCTCTAACACTGAAGTGGCAATGGGCCGGTCACGTCGCACGCTGCTCAGATAGACGGTGGACAATAGAGACCACTAAATGGAAGGGGCCTGCAGGCAAAAGAAAATCCGGTAGGCCAAAGCAGCGATGGGAAGATGATATTGTGCAAGTGGTGGGGAAAGACTGGCTCAATCTAGGCAAAGACAGAAAAACATGGAAATCTTTGGGGGAGGCCTATACCCAATATGGGGTCCATATCCAAAATACCTAAGTTAAAACTACCTAATTTAAAATATTACCTAATCTAAATTTAACTAACACTAGATATTAAGTTTTGTAATCCTACTAACAACACTTGTAAAAATTGGATATTGGAAATAAAAAGGCTTTATTATTATTATTATTATTTATGTATAGGGTACATAGCACATATAAATATATAATAGTACGTACAACTAACTGTTGCTTTTGTGTGTTTAGGTTTTAGCCGGTAGAAGTCAAACACATGGCCTATGATTTCACCGCGTAAAAAAAGTTAAATTCACTAATATTACTGCCTCTTTGTTTCAGTGGTTAGGTCATATAGCTTGAGTCATAACATCCTGGATTGAAATCTGGAGGAAAGTTACAAAATAATGGGAATTTCTTTCTGCTAAGACATATTCAATTGTGCGAAATCGTTCCGGAAATTATCAAAAACAGCTCAGAGCTGTGAAGTTGGCGGTTTTGTAACATCTCTAACTTCTCTCAGAAGAACACATTAAGCCATAGGTCCCAATCATCATCATTAACATGACATTAACAATCTGACATAACTACTCACTTTCCAGTGACGTGCACGTGACACATTTTGTACCCATTTGTAAATGACCGAGTTTACTACCAACATGTCGTTTCTTCGTCCTTTCCGAACATGTCGCTGGACTCGGACTGAATTGCTGTAAAATATCTAGGAATTGATTATTAAAGACATGTTTGGCTAATACACTTTACATTGCAGTTTAAATAAATCTTTTATAAAATTGACCACCACCAAAATATCGAAAGAACTCAGTAGCTTTATTTTTCTGTAAGTGTCCTAATTAGAATATCGAATAAGCCCTGTACTAAAAGCTTGCCATATTCTTGTAAGAACTGTGTTTGTAACCATGGCCATGCCTTGCTGTACCCATTAAAATAAGGTTGTAACCAGATATAATACAGCTAAAACTAGCAATAGTGATTATTTATTATTATTATACTGGTGAGGCCCGCCATAACGGATGCACTTCGACCCTTTTGGATCTTTTGTACTCGAGCAATAGTGATAAAAATAACAATGAAATAGAAACTTGTTTATTGCAAGTATAACTATAGATATCGAATGAGTATCACTGACAGGTATATTGTAGCCAATAGACCTGATATAGTGATAGTCGATCAATCAATACGCCGTGCAATAATTGTTGATATTACTGTTCCTCATGACGATAACCTCGTGAAAGCCGAAAAGGAAAAAGTATCAAAGTACTTGGACCTTGCTCACGAGATTACCGCCATGTGGAATGTTGAGTCAACTATTATTGTTCCGATAGTCGTTTCAGTCCATGGTCTTTTTGCGAAAAGCTTCGATCAACACCTTAAGAAGCTTTCGCTTAATTGTTGGATCAAGGGTCGGATACAGAGGGCAGTAGTCCTTGAAACGGCGCGTATTGTGAGGAGGTTCCTCATTCTGGAGCCCTGACCACCGGTTGCTTGGACCCGCAAAGGCCCCGCAAACGGAGGAGAAGATTTTTTTATAAATTTTTAATAGTGTTTTTATATATATTTTTGTATTACTTATAACATTGTTAAAAATTTAAAAAAAATATGTAAATAAAGATATATGTATAAGGTATAGCTTATTACAGTTAGACTATTTGTAGTAACTCTACCACCACCTATAGTCGTGCGATTATTTTTGTACTAAAAAAAACTAATTATTAGATTACCAAATTAGTAATGAAGGAAATATTATAAGTTAATATTAATATAATGACTGTAACTAAATCCGTGACTGTTCTTTTTACTTTCAAAAACCCGTTTTCCTTTCGGTGATTGTTATATTGATAGATAGGTATTAAGTATTAACCATTGTTTGCATAATATACGAGTACCGACGGAACCAATCAATCAAATGTAACCGAGCCGCGCCATAACAGATCATGTAATTGCCTATCAGATAGCCCCAAACTTCTACTGTCCAACTAATGGGTAGATATTTAATTTGATCTCTCTTAGATCTAACTACCATTGTGTTATGAATCTTATTGCTATGTAGATGTGGTTTATTTTTGAGTGTATATTCTGTTTGTTTATAATTACAGCAAAAAAGAAAGAAAATTTTTCATTACAGTGAAGCAATCTTAGATGGAAGCGGACTAATTTGTTAGGAGTAGGATGAAATAAACAACCCTTTTGTGTTCTACACTACATCGTACCGGGATGCTGTATCGCTTGGCGGTACGTTTTAGCCGGTAAGGTGGTACCTAACTACGGCTGAAACTTTCCACCACTAGTTTTGTTTTTTGACGACCTCCGTGGCGCAGTGGTATGCGCGGTGGATTTATAAGGCGGAGGTCCTGGGTTCGATTCCCGGCGGGGCACATTGAGATTTTTCTTAAATTGTCTTGGTCTGGCTGGTGGGAGGCTTTCGCCGTGGCTAGTTACCACCCTACCGACAAAGACGTACTGCCAAGCGATTTAGCGTTCCAGTACCATGTCGTATAGAAACCGATAGGGGTGTGGATTTTCATCCTACTCCTAACAAGTTAACCCGCTTCCACCTTAGATTGCATCATCACTTAACATCAGGTGTGATAGCAGTCAAGGGCCAACCATTAAAAAAAAATCACACATCCAAGGCTGAGCAATATGTCGATTATTGAAAAAAAATGCATCGTGCGAACATCTCGTCTATCATCCCAACTTCAATTCCACTGTCAGTCAAAAATGTCACTGGGGAATACCGATACCGATTTATGTCACGTCGCTTTTACAACCGTGTTACGAGTAGATACATGGGCTTTAATACTCACTGTTATTCAAGATTCGACATACGGATCTAAATAAAATATGCCATAAAGATAGATTGTAGTCTGGTTACGTTTTGTCCCAATATACGTAAATGCGATCAGCGCTTGTGAAACTGCTGAGCCGATAGTTTAAAAATGATAAATATACTAAATTAAAATACATAGGTACTTAATGATTATGTACCAATAGACGGCCGAGTGGCGCAGTGGGTAGTGACCCTGCTTCTGCGTCCTAGGCTGTGGGTTCGATTCCCACATCTGGAAAATGTTTGTGTGATAAGCGTGATTTCCAGTGTCTGGGTGTTTAACTATATATTACAAATATTTATGTATAATATATATAAAAATATTCATCAGTTATCATAGCACCCATAACACAAGCTACTTACGAGTAGGTAGACTTTGGGGCTATATAGCGATGTGTGTAATTGTCCTACAATATTTATTTATTATGGACAAAAATTTGTAACTTTGGAAATTGGAAGCACAATGTGTGAATGTGGTAAGGTGGTACCTATATATAGATATGCAATTCCAGTACATTTATTTATCTTAAGACACTCTATTGATATGCCATCACGATCCTATAGTATTCTTGAATGTATGCCGCAAAGAAAACAAAACATGTGGCTAATTAAAATAAATGAGCACTTTGAGTACAACACGTGAAGGTAATATACTGAGGTATACTGATAAGTATATTTGTTGTTAGTACAAACATTGCTTATGAATCACGTCTTAGAACTAAATATGCTGTACTCATTTAACACATAAAAGAAACTCAATAAGAAATATCGATTTGTTTAAAGAACTTCTTATTATTTCTAATATGAAAGAAACGGGTGAAATATACACCTGCGTATTGTCGTCACAATAATTTGGGTTTCCGTGGTGATGATTATTAATGTGTTTATGTATGTGTGTAGGTATGTATGTATGTATGTATGTATGTATGTATGTATGTTCCTTAGAAGCTTTATACAGACTAAACGCCTGGGCCGATTTTTATAATTCACACATCAATCGATTTCTCTTAGTCTGGCGAGAGTTACTAAAGATTAGTGAAAATTCAATACGGCGACTATTGGAAGCCATATTGTGAAAACGAAGATCAACAAACTACGTTAAACGGTGTACCTTTGAATACATAGATTAAAGACTACTAGATGGAGTCATAACGCGGCTGTAGGTTCAAGAGCGTGACAGACTTATTTCATTCGGCCTTTATTAGAAAGTGACACAAGATTATTTTTTGTCCCTTTCAGCGTGTTCGTTTTTATCGTTTGTCAAGAGTGGAGTTTGTGACAAGCAAGGGACATATCTGAGCAATTATTAGCTTTTTATTAAATTTGCTGATAAATAATATAACTTTGCGGTTACGATATTAATTTAAACGTTATCGTGCTATGGTGGGTTGTGATATTTTCGGCTGCAACAGTCGCAGCAAACAGAAAATCGGAAGAATTACGTTTCATACGTAAGTAGGCATAAACTTCATTGATTGATGATTTAAAGCTTAGATATGTTATTTTTTAGCAAATTTCATGTATTATGCGTTTACTAAACTATCTTATATAAAGTAATATTTCGTATTTTACGATATTTTAAAACATAACGTTTTATGATGTACTTTAAATGTTGACATGTCATGTCAATAAGGCTGATTTGCTGTCTCACGAGTGGACACGCTATGGGCTCTATCTAGTAGTCTTTAATCTACGTTTGAATAGGTATTTAAATGTTATATTTAGTTCCTTCAAGGATTTTCGATTCGACCGTTTAGGATCTATATTAATTTAAAGTTCTTCAACATTAAATAGTAGTGTGGGCAATTGTAGTCTTAATATTATTAAGTTTTAAATTTATATACGACATATTTCAAATGCCTAATTTGTAATTTTAATTTTAATAATAATTGTAATTTATTTTGTTTTTTTGTATTTGATGTATTTGCATGTCATGCGACTAAACATATGTACATACTTATGTTTTTGGCAAATAAATGATTGATTGATTGATTGAACTATTCTCACATATAGGTTTTTAGACGGTCGGGTTTTTTGTTTTTGTTTTTTACAATAATAATTTAAAATAGTTTTAAAGCATAATGTAAACTTACATTTGACGAAAAATTATAAAAAACGGAAGTTAAAAATTAACAGCAAGGAAGATCTGACATCAAGGATTCCTATTTATTTATTTTACTCATCAGTACCTGCAGAGCTTAATCACAAAAATTTGGTTCCCGTGATAATTATCAAATGATTTATTTAATCTTTATTATCTTTTTTCACACGGACTAAATCATTCAGTAAGGTGAATTGAAAAATTATTGCTAGTCACTGTACAATGGAAAAATAATTCACAATTATTAACTGCGTTTAATTTTGTATTGTTAATCTAAGAATTCCTATTTGGGTAGGTACTTATGTACTTACCTATATTTAAATAGGTTTTCGTAATAACATAAAGAAAATCTAGTTGAAGATACGCTTATAACCGAAATATTTCTAAAGATTAAGTAATATTGCCATAAAACATTCGCGACGAATTGATAATCTCTTCTTTTTGGAATTGCAATGGTAACTAATCTACCGACGATGGTGAAATTTTGATGGAATTTATTGGAGAATGAGATTTGGATAAATGAAAATGATCAGTGAAATCGATTACGTAACTGTTTTGGTGCAAAACAATATCTGGGTGATTAAGAACTCTTGATTTTTTGTTAAACCGTTTTTTTATAAGAGTTGTACGCCATCTCATAGAGCTTTAAAGAAAATAATAACAGAATGCAGATCATGGGCATATATAAGGGAGGGTTTAGGAGCTCCGGGGTCCCTTAGTATACGATGAAAGATCATGAAATTACTAACAGACTGACAGAAGAGATACATAAATGGAAAGGAGAGGGAATTGTAGAGCTTCCACTCACCACGCTTCCGCCAGATGACGGACAAAGAATAAGGACTAATAAGTGATAACAATGTTTAACTGTGTTACTATCACTATCGGAACTTACGGACGACTTAACTCGTTCTTAAGTCATTGAGGTATTATATAAAAGACAGTCCGTGCTACTTTTAAAAAATATTTGGTAAAGAAAAACTTTTTCACTGTTAAGATGTGGAATGCCCTTCCAGCTTCCGTTTTCTCTACCACGAACAATTTGGATATCTTCAAGTCGAGAGTAATTAGGTCATCTATCAATTTTCTAGGCAAGCGCGTTCCACCATCACGCGTGATTGCAGTCATATATATAGGTTATGATATAAAAAAAATCATAAAAGAACAATAAATCATAATCTGACACAGGAGTGAGGACTCCATTCATAGCCAAAATGTCTAACGATCCTGTAAATCTCAATGGATCAACAACGATTTTAATGTCCTTAACAAAACATAGCTTACTAGACACACTTTAGTAAAAATAAAACGCGATTTAAGCAATCATACTATTTACTTTTGCACTCAACATGGTCGGATTTATATCGGGTAGAGTTTTGACACCGAGCCTGGAGACGATCTTGACCCGGAAGTTGGGCAGATTGATGAACAGCTTCCGCTGCACCTCGCGGATGCACAGCTTTAATACTTCGTACGCTTCTTGCGGGGTTAAATCTGAAGATAGTGTTATAATTTTAGGGTACCCTTTGTTATGATATTATGCCATTTTGCCCAACTGATATGATAGTGGGTGGCATATTTTATTTAAGCATCTTTCAGCTGACGTTGATCATAATATGGCCATTTTGTATATACGCTTATGATCTCTTAATTTTATTGTTTATTTATTAAAGCTTGATTTTTCAGCAGTCATTTTAACTTTTGAATTAACATCTTTTGTTTGATGCCTTTTGTTAGATGGTTACCAGAAGTTATTTTTATTTTTTTTTCAAATTAGCTTTGCGTTTGTATGGGTGATTCGGGATAAAAAAACAATTATTAGTACACTTCTACACTATCTACTGAGCATTAAATTCCAAGTCTTTTACTTTAAAATTAAAACATTGGAGCCACATACAAACTCCAACCCCCATTCTACTCCCTACCAGGTAGAGTTTCTTAAAATCCATTTTTACCGGATTTCTACACCCTATAAGGAATCTACCTGCCTTGTACTTCGCCTTTATATATCTTCCAAATTTGTAGATATTTTTGGCACTAACTTTTTTATTTCGTAAATTATCATCATCTCAATTAATACGTGTCCTTGTCATGTATTACCAGATTTATAATAGCGGTCCATGATACTGAAAGAGAGAATGCCTCCCAACCCGTGCGCGCCGTACGGCACCCGCACACTGCTGGCCAGGAAATCTATCATGTACAGTTCTCCACCTCGCTTCGCATCGTAGCCCGCGATCATCATGTTCAAATAGTTTGGATTCTGGACGCAAAAGAAGATGATGATATTAATCTAACTCTTAAAAACGTCTTGACGCAACATGACACGTTGCCTTAATTAATTAGTTGATGTACTATTCTAGCTAGCTTGGTTGTAGATGTCGATGATGTCTTTTTGAATCTTCAAAATATCTTAAAACGTTGATAACATTTATGAAGTTTAAGTTTATTTTATACACAAATGCATGCGCAGCTGCGTAAATACAAGTAGGTATTTTTAATATTTGCACTAGTTCTTTACTTTCCTTGTCCGTTGAGGAGGAACACTACGACTACAGAACTGGTGCTGAATCAACGACTAAAAAGACAACGACATACGGGAATATAACCCACTACATCTGCCAAACTGTTCCAGGCTGCAAGGAAGAATTTCTTAAAACAAAAAAACAATTTTTTTTTTAATTTTTTTGATCTTTCGACCTAGACCAAGTAGTAGTAGTAGTCTAGTAGTCTACTACCACAGTAGTTTTGGATCCAATGATCTAGACCAACTAAATAGTTGTAGATATAATAAAATTCTAAGATTAAGATTGTTCTCTCGGTTATTAACTGACACCCCATATAATATGTAGCATCCCTTACTCCGCTAAGCAAGCCGTCTCTCAAGCTCTTTCTCGTGAAGTGCGCCACGGCTGGCGTGTCGAGCTGGTACTTGTTCCGCATCTGGTACAGCCTCAGGTTGTGGTCGATGTACTGCGTGAACTGAGCCATGTCGCCCGTGTCGCCATTCGCTCCCAGCACCAGGCCTTGCGATATCTCGAATAGCTTATCCGTGTCTGTGGACAAAGAGCGTAAAACTATCATCATAGCTGCTCAATTTTGCCTAGAAAGTTTGAAGTGTTTCCTCAAGTTTCCCAAAGATCATCATCTCATCATCAGATGATGAATTTAATCAAGTATTATCAGATAGCTTCTGTAAACCGTTAAAGAGCTTCCTTAACTGTCTTTTGTCTTCATCACCAGAACCTTAATGACAGTCACAGCCCATCTAAATTCAAAGTTCTCATCGAGACAAATAAATCAAGCCCAATCACAAAGTAGCTGCTGTAAACCGTTAAAGAGCTTCCTTAACTGTCTTTCGTCTTCATCACCAGACCCTCAATGACAGTCACAGCCCATCTAAATTCAAAGTTCTCATCGAGACAAATAAATCAAGCCCAATTACAAAGTAGCTAATGTAAACCCTTAACTGTCCTTCGTCTTCATCACCAGACTGTCAATGACATTTCCATTCAAATGTAAATTTCTCATTGAGACAAATTAATCAAGCCCAAACACATGGTAACTGCAGTAAATCGTTGAAGAGTTCCCCTATATGTAGTTCGGCTCTATCATCAGATCGACTCCAGACCTCCATCAAATTGTAGTGCTTTTAAATAATTACCGGAAAAAATAACAAACGTACTAGTTGTCCTTACAATTTTTGAGAATTCCCCTCGGTTTTTCCAAGATCCATCATCAAATCCTGGTTTCCTGGTCATGATACCACCATCGGACTATCTCCTTTCCAATTAAAAAAGAATCATCGAAATCGGTTCATAAACGACGAAGTTATGCGCGAACACACATAAAACAAAAAAATATATACGGTCGAATTGAGAAACTCCTTTTATGAAGTCGTTTTAAAAATATGAAAAATTTTTAACAAATAATTGTGTCATTTACTTGGTTTAATTTACTTAAGCATATCTATGAAGTCGGTGCCAGCCAAGTTTAAGGAACATTTATTTTACGTAGTAAAGAAGTTTATGGGTTCTAGGTAACGTCTTTAAAGTAGAAAGCTTGGCTGGCACCGACTCCTAGATATGCTTAAGTAAATTAAACCAAGTAAATGACACAATTATTTTTTACTTTTTAGTGCGTTTTGAGTCGGTTGTATTTTTGTTAAAAATTTTTATTTCTTACTTTTTAGTGATTTATCGCCACGTAACGTACTCGTACTATACTGTCATAGTATATTATACGGCACTAGTAGCCAAAAAGCTACCGATAACGAGACAAAAACTGAAATCGCTGTAAGCGTGCCTCCAAAATTCGAAGAGTTCCTTTAATTTCCCCAGGATATCATCATCACCTTGGAAGTATGCCCTTTCAAATAAAAAAAGAATTATCAAAATCGGACACTCTGTAAAAAGTTATGCGTGGTCATACATAAAAAAAAAAAAAAAAAATATAGGTGTCGAATTGAGAACCTCCTCCGTTTTTTTTCGAAAACGCACTAAAAAGTAGAAAATAATTGTGTCATTTAGTTGCTTTAATTGACTTAAGCATATCTATGAAGTCGGTGCCAGCCAAGTTTAAGGAACATTTATTTTACGTAGTAAAGCAGTTTGTGGGTTCTAGGTAACGTCCTTAAAGTAGAAACCTTGGCTGGCACCGATTCCTAAATATGCTTAAGTAAATTAAAGCAACTAAATGACACAATTATTTTTTACTTTTTAGTGCGTTTTGAGTCGGTTCTATTTTTTGTTAAAAATTTTTATTTCTTACTTTTTAGTGATTTATCGCCACGTAACGTACTCGTACTATACTGCCATAGTATATTATATGGCACTAGTAGCCAAAAAGCCACCGATAACGAGACAAAAACTGAAATCGCTGTAAGCGTGCCTCCAAAATTCGAAGAGTTCCTTTAATTTCCCCAGGATATCATCATCAAATCCTAACATGGTGACAATGGGACCACCTTGGAAGTATGCCCTTTCTAATAAAAAAAGAATTATCAAAATCGGACTACTCTGTAAAAAGTTATGCCTGGTCATACATATAAAAAAAAAAATATATACGTGTCGAATTGAGAACCTCCTCCGTTTTTTTTCGTCGGTTAAAAATACCGAATCGGTCCGCGTAACTGTTTCATATAGCACCATGGCAGTTACCTCATCGCCAACAATTTGTAAAGGATATAAAAAGCAGTGTCAACACCACGCAACGCAAACAGTGCAATGGGAGCGAGGCGACCCTGCAAGGTCATTGCGCGACATTCATCTTATCACCGGCAGGCGGCACTCTGTTGCGAAATAGTCATTTCTTATCAGTGTCGAGAAAAGATTTCTTTTTACTATCGAGGTGAAATTTGATTGGGCGATTCGATAAACATTAAGTGGACGATTGACGAGTGTATTGTTATTATGAGGTGAGAGTGAATGGAAACGTTGGAAGGGGAAGGCCCAGGCGAATGTTCCTGGACCAAATTCAGGACATTTTAAATAATAACAGGTCAACAGTACCCTAAACTGACAAAGTTGTATGAAAGGATTAATGAGAGTAAAAGAAGCTAAGGAAGTATGCAAGGACCATGGCAAATGGAAGAATGTTGTCATTGCGTACCCCTAAAGGAATGGGCGTGACCTTAGTAATCATATGTATAGGTATCAATAGTATGTATTGTTATTACAGCTAAAATTTGAAATACATATCTACTTGCAGAAGAACTTCAGTGAAGTTACGAATAAAGGATCATTCTAATCTTGATCCTTCATACATTTAAAAATGTACCTATTATGTCGAAACTCTTTAGTTTTCTGAGATAAAAGTAACCTGTAGGTATGTTAGTCCAAGGTATTATTTATTCCGCCAAATTGATTTAGCATTAATAGCTTGAAATATAAACAAACATACACACTTATACTCCAATAAATAATTCTATCAATATTATATACGTGTGTTAGAGGATGTAGTAAGCATGTACGTAACTATGTTTGTGCTGTTTCGTGCAAAAACTACTAAATGGATTTTGATGAAACTTCACAATAATATAGTTTACATATCAGAATAATAAATAAGCCACATTTTAACCCCAAACTCCTACGGGAAGGAGAACTCCGCGGATGAAACTGATAGGACCTTTTTTCTACTTTAATTTCGTATGAAAGTTTTTGGGTCTATAATAACTGGAGTACAAAGGAATGTAATGTGTCATCATTAGACATACCTTGATCATATTAAAAACGAGAACAGCCAGGTAACGATAAACAAAATGAAAGCGTAAATACATAAGGGTGTACATTAACATAAATATCCAATAATCACTTTCCGCTCATCCACAGGTGATCATTATGATAATCTTAATGATATGGGCAGGCATATCGTTTGGCATACTTTACATTTACGTTTTATATGTACCTACACTAGCAAATGCTCGCAACTTCGCCCGCGAGGAAAATGATGTATTCCAAGAACACCAAATAAAACACTATATCACCCTGTTCCTGTAAGATGATGATGATCTTTAAGATTAAAATAGGTAAAGCCAATTTTTTTTTTTATCGACAAATTGGCCCTTGACTGCTATCACACCTGATGTTAAGTGATGATGCCGTCCAAGATGGAAGCGGGCTAACTTGTTAGGAGTGGGACTAAAATCCACACCCCTTTCGGTTTCTACACGACATCGTACCGGAACGCTAAATCGCTTGGCGATACGTCTTTGTCGGTAGGGTGGTAACTAGCCACGGCGAAAGCCTCCCACCAGCCAGACCAAGACAAATTAAGAAAAATCTCAATCTGCCACGCCGGGAATCGAACCCAGGACCTCGGTCTATAAATCAACCGCGCATACCACTGCGCCACGGAGGTCGTAAAAGACAGATGCAGATATGCTGTCGCGGACTTTATTGTACCTACTCCCCATCAAGAGGAACAATCCTTTCATACATTATTTCATTATATTTCAAAGGTAAGACAGCATTTTATACAGTTTCAAATAAAGTATCCAGGGAGCGCGACACTTAATAGAACTGTCGTTATATTACAGTCATTTTGCACAAAACCCTAAAAAATTGTAATATACTAAAATATTCCCCACGAATTTCACGTTCACCAATAGATAGAGGGCTATTAGTGAAAAAATTTTTAACAAAAAATAGAAACGACTCAAAACGCACTAAAAAGTAAAAAATAATTGTGTCATTTAGTTGCTTTAATTTGGCTGGCACGACTTCATAGATATGCTTAAGTAAATTAAAGCAACTAAATGACACAGTTATTTTTTACTATTTAGTGCGTTTTAAGTCGGTTCTATTTTTTCTTAAAAATTTTTATTTCTTACTTTTTAGTGATTCATCGCCACGTAAAGTACTCGTACTATACTGTAATAGTATAAGTATTATATGGCACTTGTAGCCAAAAAGCTACCGATACTTACACAAAAACCGAAATTGCTGCAAGTGTGCCTATAAAATTTGAAGAGTTCCTTCCATTTTCCCAGGATATCATCATCAAATCCTAACATGATGACAATGGGACTATCTTGGAAGTGTGCCCATTCTAAAAAAAAAGAATTATCAAAATTGGACAAACTCTGTAAAAAGTTATGCGTGGTCATACATGATAAAATAATAATTATATACGTGTCTAATTGAGAACCTCCTCCGTTTTTTTTCGTCGGTTAAAAATGAAGTTTTTCGCGAACAGACAGACTTATCAGGAGTTTTTATTTTATTTTTGTAGTGGTCTTTATATAATGTGAAATACTGTAACAAATTAATAGATGCACTCTCGCAATCAGTCTTTTCGAGCACCCAATATTATAACATTTATGTGAAATGAATCTTATATTCTTAGTACTAAAGTCAAATATTCTGTACACTTGTTGACTGTATCCCAAGTTTCAGTTTTTTTTTAATTTGAATAATTTTAAATAGAATATGTTGTTTGGATGCAAATAACAAGGCCCAAGTACTTTTCTTTTTTCTCTCTTCGTTCACAAAGAGTTCTAGAGTACCCGCTCTGCCTCCAAACAACATATTGTATAGCTATCCATATTTCCACTTTAATGAGATAGGTACTTAACTTGGCAACAAATAAAAAAACATAACATCACGCCTATATTACCCAGAAGGGTGTGGCAGAGGTGTAGTACACCCACATTTCACCTGTTATGTTTTTAAGTCCCATGGGATAGGGGGTGAGCCTATCGCCATCCACCGGGCACAAATCAAACTCCGTGCTGCTATTCAGAACTTCCTAACGGAAAGTTCACAAATAACACTTTGCCCGACCTGGGAATCGAACAAATAAATATGTATACTTAAAGACGTACTTTACACATTAATTAATATTACTAAAATTATTTTATAACAAGAGGTAGATCAATAGGTGGCACAAGCACAGCGTAACTGAAAAAGGAAGGATTATATCTAATTAAGATACAAATACATTATTCCCTTTGCACTCTGTGTGATTTGTAGAACCAACTCAAAATCCAGTGCAAGCGTCCGGTAGAGCTACTCCCATAAGACACGACACGCACCAAGTATTGTCGATGAGACGCTTACGAATGTATTCTAACCAGAAAAATATAAATCTTGCCATGTGCAATGAGAAATAGGAATTTCTAATTGCATTTCTGCGGAATGCTTTAAATTCTTGTTGTCTGTCTGCCCGCACTATTTATTTGTTCCCTTATAACTTCCAAACGGCTTGGCCGATCCCTGATATGAAGACATATCTTTATGTTAGCGAGGTTAGGTTGACCAAGTTCAACCGGAAGTGGGTGTAAATTTCGAAAAACACTAACAATGCATATCTTTGATGGTATTGTTGAAACGAAAATGTTTCAAGACATAAAATTGTTTAGAATATGCACTTCCGGTTCAAATATTGAAACCGAAAGAAGAAAAAACCAAGTAAAGTATAACATTGGGTTCAATATAGGGCGTAGTAGAAATGAAGGAGTGTGAACGGAAACCGTTCTCCAACCCAACCTTATTTCTTCTATTACCTGGCATACTATGCACAGAAGGCTAAAAGGTTGTTGGTGACTTGTTGCGTCTCCATTCCAGGTTTTTATTTGCCTGGTTAATTTAGGTTAGGTTAGATAGTTTTCCTGTTAGTATTTAGGGTTTAATTACCGTCGTTCATGACCAAAACGCTGTGTGTGCTCATCTGATCTGCTGCCACCATGGTGAAGTCCCTGCACTGTATCCCCAGGAGACACTGGAACAACAGACCGACAGCCGCGTCTGACATTTTATATATTTATTTAAATAAAAACAATAAAACAATTAAAATTTCTAGAAAAATAAATACAAAAAATATTAAAACATCTTTAAATGACATGCGGAAATCATTGTCAAAATCATAGAGGATTTAAACACAGACTAATTGCATTTGTGTAGAATGCTTTAAATTCTAGTTTTGGATCATTTAATGATGAATCCAATCTCCTACTTAAGGATATCAAGGTCACTATTATGTATTCTGTGGTATTACTAGGTAACTTAGGTACTAATACCTTTATTTATTTTTTACTGTAACAAAACTATCACCAACTCGCGAGAGAGCAGCGTGGTAGGTCTAAAATTAAATTACCCTCTCCTGCAAGCAAAGACACTAAGCCATAGGGCAGGTAGGGCAATAAAAGGCAAGGCAAGAACAGTTTTTTTTCCCTTCAGGAGGGGAAATCCTAATGGACACCTCCTCCTCAAGGGTAGTGCGTGCCAGACTCATACTGGTTAAAACCCCTCCTGTCACCTTGCTAGCCGTGTACCTGCCTTACAGCCTATATCACGGTAGCATTTTGTCTTTTCCTGTTATCGCGCTTCCTTTCTCTTTGTTTCTTCCGTCTCCTTTTCCTTTATTATTCCTTCAAGGGATGTAGCAATCATGTTCCACCTTTTTACAGACTGTAGCATATTAGGTACTAGATTTCCAACAGATATATCCCCAACCTTTGCACAGAGTTGTCGCCTAACGTTTTCCCACTCAGGGCAGTGAAATAATGTAAGTATGCCTGGCGTCGTCAATTTCGCTACAATACATGCATTGCCCGTCTTTTGCCAATATCCGGAAGATAACTCATGAAGACACCATCTCCTGTAAGGCCCTGGGTCAGTCGGAAGGACATTAGGCCATGCCGTTTGTTTATCCATTCCTCCAGATCTGGAACGAGGCTGTATGTCCATCGTAATTTGGTTGATAAGTTATTTTCACAAGCGCATCCTTCTTAAGAGTTACTAGGGATTCTGAGATAATTTTGTAAGGCAAGTACAGTTTGTAATATTACATTTTACTACATGCAGATTGCCCAGCGGGCCCATTATTATACTAATGAATAGAATATACGAAACAATACGCTCGTCGTCCCAGTTACCACACGTCGCGTCGCTACCTACGGACTGTGCATAATTAACGTGTAAAATGTAAACTTGAATATATTTTTAAGCCCTGTATGAAAAATGGTAATATACGAGTAATTTTTTACTCGACTGTAAGCCCCATAAATAGGATATATTTTTTTGTTTTACTCGACTGCGCCAGTAGGAGGCTTTTCGAGTGTGTATTTATATTTATTGGCAAGAGTGTCTAAACAAACTTTTTATTAATAAAAGTCATCTTAGTAAAGTGAAACTAAAATCCTATTAGAAGAAACGCGAGAGTGAAATACTACCGTCGTCTCATTTTTTTTTATCGACTACAAGCTGGCCCTTTACTGTTATCACACCTCATGTTAAGTGATGATGATCTAAGATGGAAACGGGCCAACTTGTTAGGAGTGAACGGAAATCCACGACCCTTTCGGTTTCTACACGACATCGTACAGGAACGCTAAATCGCTTGGCGATACGTCTTAGTCGGTAGGGTGGTAACTAGCCACGGCGAAAGCCTCCCACCAGCCAGACCAAGACAAATTAAGAAAAATCTCAATCTATCCCGCCGGGAATCGAACCCAGGACCTCCGTTTTATAAATCCATCGCGCATACCACTGTGCCACGGAGGTCGTCGAAACTCTCAGCACTATGTTAAGAATTTTTACTAAGGATTTCTTGGAAAAATCAAAAGCTAAATATTTCGTGCTTCAACCCAAAAGTCGAACCTAGGATCTAGTCATCTGAAGCTAGCCACTGGACTATACAAAGGCGAAAGGTTTGCAAGTGTATTTTTGTTATTTCTTCACGACTAAACGGCAGGAGCGATTTTATTAAAATTGGGTATGGAGTTAGTTGACACTCTAAATTACCACATAGGCCACATTTTATCCTGAAATTCCCATAAGAACGAGAACTACACGAGTGAATTCAGTCAGGAATATTAATCAACCCCTTGTATACTTTAGTTACTTTCATCTCGTATTTCAGTTAAAAAAGGTACTTGCCTATTGTGAGGCTCTATTCATTAAGCCGAGCGTGTAGTCAACACAAAACTAACATAATCCTCCCAAGCCTTTATAGCTCTTATGTTAAGGAGAATAAGTATCAAAGTGTGTTACACGGATGGCAAATTAATTTGTAGTTGACAAAAATGATAACAAGAGCAAATATTTACTGACGTAAAACACACTAGACAGATAGTGTCGTAACGAAAGAGTGTACACGTTGTATAGGCCGTCTTAGAACGTACTCTTCAAATTAGGTGATAGTTGCCAGGTAACTAAATACATATACTAAAGCCAAACTCCATTGAGAATGCATCATCACTTAACACAGTGTGAAAGCAGTAGAAAAGGCAAACTTTTAGCCTAAAAAAAAATAATTTAAAATTATGTTTCCTTTTTTTATAAATTCGTATTTAAAAGATATTGAATATATTAATTACTTTTAAGCTTACTTATCTAATTTATTGTCATGAATTCGTCATTAACAAGTTAACTAAAAAAATTAAATGTAAAATGACTAATGATTTCTACCTTCATTTTTAATTTGTTTGTTGACAAGCATTCTCAATCGAGCATGGCTTTAGTATAGTAGTAGTGTTTCAATCTAAACGTCCTAGGTTCGAATTCTGACTTTTTTATTCTTCTGTGCAGTACATTCCAAGCCCGGAGTCGGGAGAGCGGTGTTACACCCCCATGTCCCGGAGAGCACGTTAAACTGCCGATCCCGGTCACTAGCATATAAAAGTGATCCTTATTAAATGAAACATTATTATCCTAAGCCCGCCAACCCGCACTGGAGCAGCGTGGTGGGTCTACGCTCCATATCGCCTCTCCTAAAAGGAGGGAGGCCTGGCCCTGTAGTGGGCCGTTAATAGGCTGATAATGATGATGATAATGAGGGTATGGTTTCCTGTAAAATACTGACACTTTAAGCTTAACACCAACTTGTTAGGCACACACGACACTTTGTAGGACGTGTATGGCGTACAAGAGTTGCTGTTTGTAGGCGATGCTTCTGCATCTGCTAGATCCGTCAATTTTAATACCTTTTTTATCTATAAATAATCCTAAGTCGTAATATCATTACTTGAATTTCATTTATCCTATTTTTACTACATAATATTTTAACTATTGCCTTTATCATGGCGTCCTGGTATACTGGTTTTTGTTCCTTTCAACTTAAAAACCTAGTTTCTTCAATTTGGTTTTGGCAACCTCTATCTCAGAGTTCTCACGATAATTCAGAACCTGAGATACAAGTCAAACTGTCACAGCCATACCGGAAAGATATTCGATAACACCTACTTATCATGTACCTACCAACCCACATTCATAATTAATTATATTATGTAACTGTAATTATGATTGACACAAATATTTTGACACATTGCGCAACTGCCTCCACTCAGGCTTATCTTAGCTTATGTAGAATTAGTGTAGGACCTATCTAAGTAGGTACTCAATCAATCAAATATGTTTCATAATGATTTATTAATATTTATTCGTGGGTCTAAATAATTGTGTTATGTATCTAATACAAATATAAAAGTGTATGTTTTCTTGAATCTATGTTACCTTGAGAATAGCATATTATGCAAAAAAATAGTAATTTTAGGTCTCCGACGGAAACAAATTACAGACACATAAGTTGACACCTGTTTTTAAGTTGGATTAATAAAAACGCAGTTATTCAAATTCATTGATTTACTTCTAGTACGCTGTTTTGCAAGCAATTTTGAAACGTCAGTAGTACGTAGTTTCTCTAACTACCAGTTCGGAAGACCTGACTTGATCATAATGTAATGATTAATTAACATGTAACTGTACCTAAATGTTTATCATACGTAATGAGTATCACAAACTGAACATATTTTGTCAAATGAAGCTATGCGAAAATGTTAATATTTTAAAAGTTATAGTTAAAAGTTCTAACTCGCGCTATCGAAGTGTTTTTCGCCGTGGAGTAATTATACAAGTTCCAAAGCAGTTCGTGCGAGAACCGTCTCTACATAGTAAGCCGGTCCGTGGCCGAGCCGGTTTAAGTCGGTCACAAATAAGTAATCCCTATCACACGATTCAAGACTATACGAAATTCGGCAATAAATTAAAGCATGCACAGAATTTGGTTTCAGGTTTACAGAATACCTTACAACCATTTAGATTACTACAGTAGAGCAATATTGTTCTCATTTTGTAATTTTTATAATAAATCATTACCAATTCAAAAACATTAAAAAACATACAGTCGAATTGAGAACCTCCTCCTTTTTTGAAGTCGGTCAAAAATTCTTACCTAAAAACCTAATAAATACCGGAAACTGAACCCGGGACCTCCGTCTATTGAATCCACTGCGCATACCACGGCGCCACGGAGGCCGCAAATAAACCAAACGTCACATTATTCAACAAAGAACAAACTCAGAGTGCTAAGTCCTCGGTGACACTGATCCGACCAGCTAGTGAGAGGCGTTCTATCTTACCCGACAGTTCGGTACTTCGTGACGCTTTTAGCTTGCGAACAAGTAAACATGTCAGATGGGAAGCAGCGTTGATATGTAGCCTTCAAGTTACATGAAACTTACACATATCCTAAGCGCTTATAGTTCATGAAATACTTCATGAAGTTTCGACTTTAAGCTGTTTGGTTTCTAGCTTGAAACTTTTCCTTAAATAGTAAACTATTTTAGGGATAGTAATAGTAAGTGGCTAAATGCAACTTGGATCAGTGGTGAGAGCATCTAAATATAAAGTTCGCATTGAGATAAATTAATTAAGCCCAAACACAAGGTAACTGCAGTAAGTCGTTAAGGTGTTCTCTCGTCTGTGTTTGGCTCCATCATCAGAACGACTTCAGGCCTTCAATAAATTGTAGTAAATATTAAATCGAAAAATTAACAAACGCACTACGAGTAGTTGTCCGTACAACTTTTTAAAAAGTTTGTCTCGGTTTCTCCAGGATCCGACTATTACACTCTAACGAATCCTGACTCTGGGTACATTTTGGAAGTACAACCTATCTAATAAAAAAGACTTATCAAAATCGAACTACTCTGTAAGTTATGTGTGGTCATACATAAACAAATGTAGGTACTCGTCGAATTGAGAATCTCCTCCGTTTTTTCCTCGGTTAAAAATGGTCAATATTTCTTTAAAACGTCATTTACGTATGTATATATATATATGTTGATAAACATAGACAGAATACCACTTTTTGCACTCTCTGTCTCAGATCAAGAGAACGTAATTTACATAATGACCTGCTCAAGTTTCATTAACAAGTTAATTAAATGAATAATCAGACTGATTACAGTGATCTTGACGACTTGAGATCATTATTATTACTTGCACTTTCGAAAACACGAACAAACGAACTTTAATCATACTTGAAGTAAATTATTTTATTCGTAACGAAAGTAAGTCTTATGCTATGTGAATAAACATTATAACTACTAAGTGAATATTAAGTAAGTGCCTAAGTGTAAGCTTAAACAAAATTGCTATGATTAAGTTGGACAGGTACCTACTTATTTCAACTACTAGGTACGACTATATTTTGTAATACGGACTCGAAAACATTAGGATTCTTCCTTTTTTACCTAAATACCTATGTGTAAATATGTTAATGTTTCCATAATTGTAAATATTTGGAGTTACGGGTATTTATTTATTCGTTAAAAGGAGTTTAAATGCGCCTAGATGCTATCTTTAAACAATAATAGATTAAAGTTGTTTTTGGAAAGTTATTTAATTTGAGAGGCTTGGAATTAACGAGATGATTAACTTAAATACAACTTTTAATATGAGAAATCCTTTAAAAGAAAATATAATCAATAAAACACCGTTGATATGCTAAAATATAGGCATAACAAAAATATCATCAAACTTTTTAGAAACAAAAAAACTATTATCTAATCATTAAGACTCGGGCTCTCTCTCAAGGAGAAACTCTCTTCTTAAGAAGGAAGAATTAAACTGCTATTCTGCATTAGTTAAAATGTTTTACATTTATAAGGTTGGTAACTAGTCATTGTAGATATCTTTTTATTTTGTAAGTGCATTTATCTAATAATGCACTAAGAAATAATTATATCTCAACGATTATGCCCTTTTCGGGTCAACGTCTCACAGCATTGCTGCACCCAATTGTCTGTTCGTCTTATCCCACCTTATCTGCGTAACTGCTGTGAACCTGAGCTTTACAATTTCAGCTTGTGAAATATGGCTTCTTACAAGAACTTTGCAAGATTATTATCAAATCTTAATATTGTTGTTTTAACGGACTTCATTATTTAAAGGGAACTAAGAAGTGTGAACTTGCTCACGAAAGTCTTTCAATGCGTATAATTTTTTACCCCCAATTATAAAATGTCTCTCTAATATTAACAGTTGTGATATCGTTGAATTTGTTAAAATTGTGGTAGTGACATAGGCTATATACATTTTCAAAATAGCGGCTGTAAATGGGGGAAAAAAGGGGGATGTGTGTATTTTATTCTCTTATCTTAGCAATATGAAAAGTCGTAAAAAGACCATTTCAAAAATATAAATATGTTCATATTACTTTTTTTAACAAAAAATGGCAAAAAGTGTACTAAGTGTACCGTCTCATTTCTATACCATAAACTAAAACTAAAAAGTCTCAAATGAAATTATTATTATAAAAACAAAAAACCTTAGAAGTTATGAACTGAAAAGAGAAAAACAAGGATCACTATATCTGTATAAAATTCTAAATACTTTATGGTTGCTGCAGGCGGGGACAAACGTAGTTTTGGTAGATCTTTCCCCGCAGGTTAAAGTATTTTTATCTCTAATTATAAAATGTTTCTCTTAACTATAATATAATTAAAATTAACAGTTCTAATACGTATTGTTAATCATGACTTAACCACCTATTTTGAGTGGTACTCTAATTCAGTAGGGCTTCAATTTTGTGATGGATTTAAGTGACTTTTCAGTGTTCGGACGATAGCAACTTAGATCAAAGTAATGTGCACTATATCAAATTATCAAGTTAAGTTCATATTATTACGGGTGATAATATTAGTGATGTCGACAGAATGAAGCAGAACACCGGAATGGAACATAGCAATTCTTTTTGGTGGTAGAGTTACACTGTGGTAGTACTTGTTCAGACGAGCTCTGGCACAAAGCTCTAATCTAGCACCTTTTTTAAATAAAAAGTGTTGTCACAATCGGTTTAGACTCTAGGTACAAAGATTTTAGTAGTAGCCTTAATAATAACGTTGCAATTCTCTTTTTCCAGGTATCCAAGCATCAAGACTCCAACAGTCATCGCTACATGACATCATTTATAGCCAATTCACAACGCAAGTTTACTTTGCAAGTACTACTAAATGATAACATCGTTCAAGTTAATCCGACGGTTTAGTTAAACTGTTGTTAAACTGTAAACAAAGCGATTCAAGTCACGCAAGTGTATCCGCAATTGAGGTAAATGACGTCACAATGACATTTCAAACGTGAAAAAAGTGTGAAAGTGACAGTGAAAAGTGAAAGACAAATGCTCTACGCTTATTTACATCCTTGCTGAATATACTAAGATTTTAATTTATAACAAATTAAGCAAGTGTAAAACTGTAAAAAAGACACAAAGTGCAAACAGATTTTTCAAGAGTGTTCCAAACCAATACATAATCGTTATAAATACACATAAGTGTAAAAATTATACGTAATATTTAAGTGTTTATCTGAAGCAAGTGTAAAACTGTAAAAAAAAACAGCGACACAGTGCAAACATACTAATTCTTAAGGAGTATTCCTAACCGTTACAAAAATTCTTATAAATACGCATAAGAGTAAAAATGACACTTTTCACTTTATTTAACAAAGTTTTTAAACTCTGAATTATTTTAAAATAGTTATTTAGAGCTCGATCAAATAGTCCAAAATTATATTAAAAGTGTAAAAATGCCAATAAGTAATAAGTGAAAAGTTTGAAACAATGACAGTAACACAATCCATTAATATCTCAATCTAGAAGTTTTGTAAAGTGCTCATAAAGTGCAAGAAGTGCAAAAGTGTCAAAATGCCTGACACACTATCTCTATCGGCGGGAGTGAGCTTGGGACTCCTGGCTGGCATCGTATCTGGAGTTTGTTACCTCTTCGCCAACGGACTGACACGAACTGGGTAAGATATAAATTTATTCATAATAAATCTTAATTAATCCTCCCTAATATTATTAAGGGGAAAGTTTGCATGCATGGATAATAATGTTTTCACGCAAAAACTACTGAGAGAATTTTGAAGGAATGTTACAATTATATAGCTTACATGTCAGAATAACAAATGGGTCACATTTTGTGGGTAAAAATCTCACATAACCTGACCTTTAATTGTTGGGTAATTTAACCCCGCCGTAATCAAAAAAATAAGGCCAATTTGCATTAATCGAATTTATCGCCAGTTTAATGCACCGCATCAAAAGAATCAATATTTACTATTTTCGATTCAAAAATAATCGGCTTTCGTCTTTTCGTTATTCACTCCTTTAGTTGGGATGTTGGCGAATAATGACAAAGTTTTCTTTCTGTTTTTTTTTGTTTTCTTAGTTTCCTTTTTTGTTAGTAGTGTTTGTTTTGATACGTCATAAATCGTACACATACGTAACAAAAATATTATGCTGTTACTTGCTGCTACGGAACCCTTCATGGGTGAATCCGACTCTCACTTGGCCACTGTTTTTCATTCTGTGTATAGTTTTCACGCTTATTGTACATTCTGTAAACTAGCGCCAGCTATCAAAAACTTATCTAATACTGTACAACGCCATCTTATGAGACGATATAAAAATAATATAGTCCACAGACACAACGCTAGATGGCTCTAGTATTTTCATTCAACTCATCAGGAGCACGGTCAGGTGTTTTTTCACTTGTGAGCATAATAAATGATGTGTTGATGAGATAATGATGACTTTTTAATAATTATTATCAGGCTCATTGAACGTTCGGACTGCCTGGTTGGTCTAGTGGTTAGCCTATGTAACTTCGAACACGACATTCTAGGTTTGAATCCTGTGTCAGGTCACGGAATAATTCTTATTGACCGACGAAAACAAAACGGAGGAGGTTCTCAATTCAACACATATATATTTTCATTCTACATTCCAAGCCCAGAGTTGGGAAATTGGTTGTGTCACACCTCCGTACCTCGCAGAGCAAGTTAAGCCGGACCCGGTCACTATTATCCACATCTGACAGTGATCGTTAATGTATCAAGCATTATCAGCCTATACCTGCCAACCCGCATTGGAGCAGCATGGTGGGTCTACGCTTTATATAACCTTTCCTATAGGGAGGGAGGCTTAGCCTTGTAGTGGTCCGTTACTAGGCTGATAATGATGATGATGATAAATATTGCAATATCTATGTGTATGGTAACTACTTAGTCAGTGTAATAGTAAATTAAGTACAATGTGTAACATATATCTAATTGGTGACGTCATATCCGGTGCTCATTATGTAACAACAAAGTGTCACCTCGCAGGCCACACTCGTTAATAACATGCCATGCATTAAGATTTTTACACAAAAGAATTAAGAAACTCCTTTTTTTGAAATCGTATAAATAGAAAATAAAACAATAAAGGAGATCATTCAAAATTTCAAAGAAAAAAAGTAGTCTTTTCGATTGAGGGTATTATTGTAAACATTTTTCACTAAGGCAGCAATGCTGTGAAACATTTACTTTCGGTGATATTGACGGTTAAAAGTGCAGAATTTTTCTGAGATTTTTGTTTTTAAGCCGATAGGCGTTGTTATTACAAACATTTTTTGCTGTAACAGCAATTCTGTGTAACTGTTACCTTCCCTGATATTGAATTTTAAACGTCGAGTAGTTAACTCCAAACATTTTTCATTACAACAGCAATGATATCCTTTTGTGGGTTGTCTATACCTAGAAATAAAATTCAATTTATTTTCATTAAACCCATAAGAGTAAGGAGATAGAGACGATATTATAAAGGCCAAAGTATGGATGGATGGATATTTGTTACGCTTTAAAGCTAAAACTACTAAATGGATTGTGATGAAAATTCACAATAATATAGCTTACATTATAAGAATAAGCTATAGACCACATTTTCTTGGAAATCCCACAAAATCGAGAACCACGCGTGTGAAATCGTGTAGTTGTTTTATAAATGTAAGGATACCAAGTTTGGTAAACTAATCACCGACATCGAGACCCCATTGACGGCGCATTCATGGTGCAATGGTTATGGGCTATAATTACGTGCGACGAGGAAAGGGAAATTGGATCTATTATCCATTTGGTTCCGTATTTACTAATACTAATAGCAAAATAATCTCAAAGCATTATGAGGATATTAACATTATAAATTACAAGTCATAACTTTTACATTACTCCATATTCGACTAACTAATACTAGTAAATGAACATACATATATAATATCACGCCTTATTCCCATAGGGGTAGGCAGTGACTACATCCTTCCATTTGCCACGGTCGTTGCATACTTCCTTAGCTTCTTCTACCCTCTTTAATCCCTTCCTGCCAGTTCGTGGGTTTAGAGTACTCTTGACCTGGCCATTATTTATGTCCTGAATTTAATTTGGTCTAGGAACATACCTAACCTTCCCCTTCCAACATTTCCATTCACCCAAATATCTTTGGTTAATCTTCTTTATCCATTCTCTCTACATGCACAAACTCTCTAAGGATCCCTTTCTCAATTTTTAACCGACGAAAAAAAACGGAGGAGGTTCTCAATTCGACATGTATATATATATATTTTTTTAATGTATGACCACGCATAACTTTTTACAGAGTTTTCCGATTTTGATAATTATTTTTTTATTAGAAAGTGCATACTTCCAAGGTGGTTCCATTGTCATCATGTAAGGATCTGATGATGATATCCTGGGGAAATTGAAGGAACTCTTCAAATTTTGAAGGCACGCTTACAGCGATTTCGGTTTTTGGCTCGGTATCAGTAGCTTTTTGGCTACTAGTGCCGTATAATATACTATGACAGTATAGTACGAGTACGTTACGTGGCGATAAATCACTAAAAAGTAAGAAATAAAAATTTTTAACAAAATATAGAACCGACTCAAAACGCACTAAAAAGTAAAAAAAAACTGTGTCATTTAGTTGCTTTCATTTACTTAAGCATATTATCTAGGAGTCGGTGCCAGCCAAGATTTCTACTTTAAGGACGTTACCTAGAACCCAAAAACTGCTTTACTACGTAAAATAAATGTTCATTAAACTTGCTGGCACCGACTTCATAGATATGCTTAAGTAAATTAAAGCATTTAGTTGCTTTACTTTTTAATGTAACACAGTGTTGACACAGTTATTTTTTAATGTAAACCTAAAACTTTAAACTGTTCGAGTAATTCTAATGATAATAAATAACTTTAAATAATTTTTAGTCAAAAATACAACTATATAAGTGGCAAAAAATTATGTGTGAGGTTTTGTCGCGTTCATTTGTTCTTCAATAATTTTAATTATTTATTAAAAGTACTATTTTTCTATTACTGTATGTATGAAACAAACACATTCGCGTTTATAATATTAACATCAGTTATTATGATTTATAAATAATTAAGCTGTTTAAACGAAAATCAATACAAAATAGTAATTTAATTAATCTACCTCACAGACGATCACTATCTCATGGGACCCTGATAAGGGGACAGTTTCAAATGACCAACGCATGAGCCATATCGCCGGCTAGTGTTGTGCGATTCTATTCATCGGGACCCTCACCTACGTAATTATATCTATATTTGTTTATATCTTCTTCTTCTCCTCTGTGTGCTATATCGTCTAATTAGGTTTACGACGATAACCTGGAACAATGATTGAATGATTTTGTACTCATCCCGTACTATTCGCCCATATTTTAAAGCCAGGATGTTCCTTAGATCTGGCTCTGTATTATTTTATTTTAATTAATAAGACTAATATTTTCTTTTTCTCTTCCAACGGGTGGTAAATAAACCTGAAATTATTGGATAAATATTAATGTATCCAATAATTTCAAGGTTTGATTACCAAATTATATTACAAAAATCGTAAATCGTCTTCCATTGTGTAAAGTTGTTGTCAAGTTAGCCAGTCCATTTAACCAATAAATGTATAAAAAAATGGACTTCAATAAATCCAATAAATTGTACAGGTAAAACTCTTCACAAAATAAGCAAATCTCTTTAACATCCTAATAACAGCTTCTGTAGAAATAGAGTCGGATTTGATAATTCATGAGGTTAGTCCCGATATTTGAAAGCCCGTCCCGTTTTTGCGTCATCACTAGTGACGAGTGACGAGACGCGGCCAGTCAGTCCGTGCGCGCCAATAAGCGATTCAAAACGCTATTTTATTATAACAACAGATTATAATGTTGAAATTATTATTTTGAAAAATTATACGATAAGCATTTTATTTAGTGTTATAAACATTTTCTGTAGTTTTTGGTGTCTATTTTATCGTTGTTTTTGTGAAAATAAATCTGTGTGTATAAAGAATATTTATGTGAATAGTTCATGGAGAATATTGGATTTTTATCTGGATTATATAAAAACGGTTAGTGTTATTATTTATGTACTTTATTACAGTTAAAATAACTGGTTTTTTACTATAACGTTTTTTTACAAGAACAAGGTCCGTTAGCTATGTTTTTTCTTGGGTATGTCAAATATTTGACTTTACTTCCCAAAAACTACTTTTTTTTTATCGATTACAAGTTGGTCCTATGACTGCTATAATACCTGATGTTAAGTGATGATGCAATTTAAGATGTAAGCGGGCTAACTTGTTAACGGAGGTCGTCAGGATAAAGCTACGAAAATGATGCTTATGGAATTGAACCTAGGTTCTTTGTGATTTTACCATAACAAACACCACGAAAAACTAAATTATTTAAGACATTTTTGTATCCTATTCCGAACTAACTATTAATATATTCTACCACTGTACAGGCTGCAAACATATACCATACACAGACATAAAAGACATGGCATGATCTCTATCCTAATACATTTTATATAAAGGTATAGGACGATGTCTACGTATGTTAGTTAACATATCTCTGAAACTTTGTACCTGGAACTAAGCAGTTCATTAAGTTAGGTAACTAATACACAGCTTAACTTAACCTTAAGTATGATTTTTATATCGTTTAAGTTTAACGGCAAACTGCGAGATATTTATAATGAAAGAGTTGATTTCTTCAAAATGAACAAACATTTTACACAATATCTTTTGAAGGTCTCTAGAAGTGAATTGTTTATTTGAAACCTCAAGGCTATATCCAAAAATTAATTTCTCCGTCTATCTCAATACAAATAGTAGCCTGATCAACAAGATTGCAGACCTTAAAACTAGTACCTGGTACCAAACTAGATAATAATAGAAAACCAAAACTTATTAAAAATCTATACTAATATTATAAAGCTAAAGAGTTTGTTTGTTTGTTTGTTTGTTTCAACGCGCTAATCTCAGAAACTACTGGTTCGAATTGAAAAAATATTTTTGTGTTGAATAGACCATTTATCGAGGAAGGCTTTAGGCTATATAACATCACGCTGCAACTATAAGGAGCGAAGAAATATTAGAAAATGTGAAAAAAACAGGGAAAATTATTCATCCTTGAGGGCTTCTGTTGCGTGCGCTGCGAAAACGGTTAGTAGCAAGATACCAAAAATTTATGTATAAAAGAATTATTCCTCTTGAAATGATCCAAAAAAAATATCCACGACAGAATATGTCTATCTTTTAAGATTACCTCACAAGAATAGTTTTTATGGAAAATGTAGATCTTTAGCACACGGGACGGGACGGAGGATATTGCTTCACGGGAAACTATAAAAAAATTAAATTGAGAGGGGAATGAGCACACTTTATATGAAAGTCTGTCTTTAAAATTAGAAGGGTACCTAAGAGGTTATCACGCGGACGAAGTCACGGGCGACTGCTAGTATTTAATAATTTTAAGATGATATATCTCTAGAAATAGATTTCTTCTCTTACAAAAAAAGCCTGTTAGCAGACCGGAGTTGGGAAGTTGAAAGAGTTACATCCTGTTGGCGCGCACTGTACATACCTTTGTAAAATATTATTCTAGAAACCATATTTAGTTATGATTATCTTTATTCCTACCTAATTGTTTGCTAATAAGTTGATTTGTATGATAGTAAATAAAAAAAAAATTTAGACCTTGACTGCATTCACACCTGATGGTAAGTGATGATACATCTAAGATAGAAGCGGGCTGACTTGTTAGGAGTAGGATGAAATCCACACCCCTATCGGTTTCTACACGAGATCTGGAACGCTAAATCGCTGGCGGTACGTCTTTCCACTAGCCACGGCCAAAGCCTCCCACCAGCCTGTCATCATCATCAGATATCCCAAACTCTCTTTTCCTCTATAAAACACTAAAAACACTATTCATTTACGTAAAGGTCATTGTATAATAGCTCACAAAGGCTATATGAGCCTAATTACTGATAAATCATCACCGGATTTGTTAACCTTACTTTAGTCATGTTTTTCTGTTTTACCTTGTCATCAATCTGAAAATATCTATGTTCACTTCACAGAAATACGAGTTTTATAGTTAAAAAACGTCCTGCTGCATCTCTACCTGAACGCGATAAACCTAAAAACTTTAAGATGGTACTTATGTTTATTTTTCACCAGCGGATTACATGATGCATAACGTAGGTGTTAGTGCATGCCTGCAGTTTCCCTCCGTATATCAGAAAGACGAATATCTTAGGATTCACCGTGCGGGTGCCGGGTCCATCGTGTGGCAGAGAGAAACGCCGAATAGAGTCCGAGACTTGCAACACAGTTGTAGGCTTTGGGCACTCTGTGTCACCGATCTACGCTCGCCTTCTCCGTTTGAATTATTCTCCCTGCCCAACCAAATCTGGTAGAATCTTGCAAAAGCAGCCAGGACTAGGACAGGTATCACGTGAACACATTAACTTTCGCTTATATATATGTGATTGATTAAACTATTCAACTATAAAAATCGCATGAAAATCCGATCAGTACTAATCCGAGAAATGATCGTGAAAACAAACAACAGAATATAATTTTCTGACACCCTTATGTAATTTTAACTGTAATCTCCAGTGTTGTTAGTATTAGTAGTACCTAGTAATGTAAATGTTATGATAGGTATTTTAAACACAGAAACTTTCATCTGTGTAACCCTGAGCGGCTCGTCACAACGTTGTAAATTTTGGCGCATCGTCGCGCTCGGCTGGCTCAGCGGCGGCACCGTTGTACGATGACGGGAGTAACCACGTAAATAACTCGCGATGCATTGTACGCTATACTCTCTCTGTTATTAACCAAAATGAAACAGATTTTAGAAAAAACATTATTTTGTTTACAAGCTTTTTGTTTACACAGTATTAGTTGATTGAGCAAGCACCTCATTTATACCATCCTTACTAATAATATAAAGGCCGTGTGGATGGATAGATGTTTGACAAAAACTATTGAATGGATTTTGATGAAATTTTACAATAATATAGCTTACATATCAGAATAACACGTAGGCCATATTCGTTTTATACCAAAATTCCTACGGGAACAAGAACAACGCGGCTGCACCGCGGGCGTCATCGCATCATCTGTAATAGAACCAAAAGAGATACTTAGGTATCGTCACTCAACATTAAATTAGATAGTTGTAATAGTTAAATAAATAATAAATAAATAAATATGATAGGACAATTACACACATCTCTATATAGCCCCAAAGTAAGCGTAGGTAGCTTATGTTGTGGGTATTATGATAACTGATCAATATTTTATAAATATTATACATTGATTAGACACTCGAAAACATCCATGCTCATTATACAAAGATTTTCCAGACGTGGGAATCGAACCCACGACCGCGGCAGGAGCAGGGCCACTACCCACTGCGCCACTCGGCCGTCAGATAATAGATATATTTTAACTTGTATAAAAAAAAGCAGAAATTAGTTTCAGAGGAAGAACTCCTAAAATATCTAGTCATTTCTTCCGGATAACCTTAGAGTTAGAAGAAAATAAAATAATTTATCATTGACAGAAAAGGAATTCATTGTTCCTTAATAACCTTGAAGACTTTTATTATAGTCACTTACAGAATCTTCATTTTCCTCCGTAGGTTTATATCGAACAATTTTAAACTATATTTTGTAATGTCTGCAGTAAACCTGAAGTAAAAGTAGTTCATTGGACGCCGTTGGAAGAGCTAGCCGCTCATAAACTATTAGTTACTAAAAAAACTAAAAACTAAGTTTTTATACTGACATTGCAAAACAGAAAACGAACGATCGCAAGATAAGCAATTTCACATTTCTGTGGAACCCACTCCATGTTTAAAAGGAAAGTAAGTTTGACGATATTTCAGAAATAAAAGAAGTTAAAAAATTCAAGTAGAGTGTTATTCGTATATTGGCCTAGTGCTAATAACTCTGGTAGTTAGCGAAGTCTTGAATTTTTGTAAATTAAAAAAGAAATTTACGTCATATATTTTTTTTTATATTTTATTCTAAACAAACTATTATTAGATAAATACCCACTTGTTTAATAATTACCACCATCTTTGGGGTTCGCCATATTGGATTAACGAATTGACGTTTAGAAAAAAAATATATTAAAAACCTCAATACCATTTTAAAGACATTTTGTGCAATTTAAGCAAAGATGTATTCGATATAGTATGTTTATAGATACTCTCAAATTTAAGTGGACATTTATTATTGCAATCAAAAGAGATTCCATATTACACTTATAAAAACATTACACTTATAAAAAAATAGATATTTTTTATGTAACGTAATTTTGTCCCATTAGTTTTATATAGCACTCAATTAGCCAAACATCTCGTACAAATGACGGATATAAAAAATTAAAATCTGTATTACTTCCGCACCACAACCTGGATCTTAGTCTCCCCTACCACTTTTCTCCATTTAGGTCTGTTCTTGACTCGCCAGATCTAAAGCAATCTTACTTATTACTAATTTTTAATTATGGTTTTTGTAGGATATGTTTTAGATATTGGAATTCGTAACAATGTTCGTTCTTTTTATTCCATGATGGGTGCTTAAGTATATTTTATAGATTGTGAAGTCTAAAATCTGCATTATTCAGTTCAAAATGTTGTAAAATGTGACGTATTCGATCGAAAAATATATCGCATCCTTCCCACGTAAAATTTCTGGGCAGAAAGAAAAGGCCAATAGTCTTAGTTTCATTATTTAATTCAAGACTTGAACCTTAGACCATAACTAACCATGTTAATCACTTGACCAACGAGGCAAAATATAATCCTTTTAAAATATAATAAAGCAAAGAGATTAAAGATACTTATTATTCCCGATGGCTACGTCCGGTTTCCGGGCCACGCGCGCCCCTTCCGCGGCTCAAATGGCTTTGTCGCTTGTATGCCAAGCACGTAACACTTCTTGCAATAGGTGTCCGTCTAGGAATAGGTACCTTTATGCGATTATACCTATTGCCAAGGGTCATAATCAAAAACTCAAACTCAAGTTTATCATTCTTCAAATGTATTTATCATTCAAAATTACCACATTATAATATTTTAAATAATAAATAAACAAATATTATAGGACAATTACACACATCGCTACACACATAGCCCCAAAGTAAGCTTAGGCAGCTTGTGTTTTGGGTACTATGATAACTGATGAATATATTATATGTAGTATACATAAATACTTATAATATATAGATAAACACACAGACACTGGAAAATATCCATGCTCATCACATGAACATTTTCCAGACGTGGGAATAGAGCTCACAACCTAGGACGCAGAAGCAGGGTCACTACCCACTGCGCCACTCAACCGCCAAATGTTATATTTAAGAACATAATTTAATGCGTCAAAATACATTCATAAAAACTATAACATAAATAAATACGTAACTGTATTTAATTAATCTCCTGCGGAATAATATCAGCAAAATCTACAATTAATAAAATTGCTGCAAAAAACTAGCATTAACTGCCCGTACTCAACAGAACATTCTTCTCTGTGGTTTATTAATTTGTGTAAAATAAAGTGATCACACTTTGTGACTTATGACTTGTTTGGTCATCAAATTTCAATCAGTATGAATTTTTCAACAAAATGAGTATAAAATTAATTGATCTTTTTTAGTAACACGCTAAATAGGTAGGGTAGTTTTATTTTTTCTTTGGCGCAGACCGTGCCGGTGCCGTGGTTTTGACCACGGCCGAGTTGGACTGCATGGAGAGTATGGGACTCTTCTCTCCCGTGGTGAGGTAGTAGTTGACCCTGCTCCTTAACTCCTCATATAACTTGTTCTCCCAGTTCAGTTGAGGTAACACCGACGTGCTCTTATCTGCCTCCTGAAATTATAAGTATAGTTTGTACTGATAAATAAATGACGTTGTCTGCTATGACATGATGGTAAATGATGATAATTTGTTAGAAGTAATGAAATCCATACCCCTATCGGCTTTACTACCTTACAAGATAATTGTATTTTAGGCGAAGCTGGGTAGGTATTTTTAGGCCGCATTAAACTACACTGTTAAGCATTGTACAAGTTCTAAGATAGGCTTCTTGAACTGCTTATACAGCCGCGATACAGCGCCATCTAGAGTACATGATGTTTTCATTTCATGTTCAAAATCCTAATCCTAATCCTATCCTAGCTATAATATTATAAATGCGAAAGTAACTTTGTCTGTCTGTCTAAAACTACTAAACTGATTTAAATGTTTGGTACACAGATAGTCTAGAGCCTGAAAAAGGACATCGGCTAGGTACTTGTAATTGACTATACTAAAAAGGGTCTTAAAGGGGGGATCCCTTTTAACACCTTACAACAGTTTATAGTAAAATGTTGTACGAAAGGATTGTCAAATTTGAAGCGAGAAGCTTGAAAACATATTTTAGGCAATTCAAATTGACATTTAAATTAAAGAAATTAGGCTACCGTAATAACTAATACCACGCGGACGGAGTCGCGGGCAAAAGCTAATCAATAATAATATCAATAATCTTTTCAAGCTACGATCGGAATCGGGATCGCAGCAGATTATTTTAGGGTGCAAAAATACAACAACACTCTCAAAATACGCTTAAGTTTTGAGCCGGGAGGCAATGACGGACGAATTTAATCGCCAGCCTACGGTCCATTACCTACTATAGGCGACGCATTTTAAACTGAGTATCAGTTATATTGACAGTGCTATGGAGTCTTATCGCTTCGTGACCCCTTTCATATGCTGACACATCGACCCCGCGTGCGCAGGTAGCTAAGTATGGATAATAGGTTGCATTGCATGCACATTCCTGCTATCAGTGACATTTATTGCCCGACGACTCGATTTAAAATGCGTCGACTTTACCTACATCATATTTTTTTTGGGACAACACAAAATTGCAACCGATATAATACAAGATACACAAATTAATCATTAGTTTCGCTCCGCCAGCAAGACTTATAATTAATCTAAGATAAGATGCATAGATTAAGTGTATAGGTATGGCGGAAAGCGTTTTTCTTGCACAATATGACAAGTTATCCTCATCAAGAGGTCGTCGAGTTCGCGGCACTTGCCTACCTGCTGTAATTATGAAATGAATACATCAGTACACACCACCACGTATATTACCTACACTTCTTTAGAACCTCTACAGGATAGCTCGTCTAGAATCACACATGATGGTATCTAAGTGTTGTTATTGGACTAACCGAATATTTAACCTAGAACCTCCGTCTTATAATTCCACCGCGCAAACCGTAACGCCACGGAGGTTCTCACTTCTTTTTTTTTTACAAGTTATCCCTTGACTACAATCACACCTGATGTTAAGTGATGATGCAATCTAAGGTGGAAGCGGGCTAACTTGTTAAAAGTAGGATGAAATCCACACCTCTTCGGTTTTTACACGACATCGTACCGGTGCGCTAAATCGATTGCCGGTACGTTTTTGTCGGTAGGGTGGAATCAAGCCACGCTCTTGCCACTTGATACTACTTAGAGGGCGTCCATTAATTACCTCGCAGCAAATATATACTGAAAATTCTCTGGTGACATTGGCCGGGAGAGCAAAATCTCATGACATTAGGAGGGAGGAGGAGTCGAAAAGTCGCCAAAATTACATCACAAATAGATGTGCAATATTTGAATTTATTCTATCATTTACCTACTTATAATAAACAGGAAAACCAAAATAATTATAATTTCTATTTATTTTTGAGTCCTCTGATTTGTGTATTTCATCATTATCTGGCTTTGAACGGCCTTCTACAGGATCAGGCCTTCCCCCTGATAGGAGAGGTGATATGGAGCGTAGACCCACCACGCTGCTGCAATGCGGGTTGACGGACTTAGGGTGACAATGTTTTATTTATTAACAATCACTGATGATGATGATGATGATAGTGACCGGCACCGAAGGCTTAACGTGCTTTCAAGGCATGGGAGTGTAACACCACCGATTTACCGACTCCAGGCTCGGAATATACTGAACATTTCATAGAAGTCCATAGTTAATAGTCCAACGTTGTCAGTGTATTTATTCGATCGATTTTCATGCAGCTTTATTAGCCTATTAAAAATTAAGAAATTTAAACAAAATCTCTTCCGTATTTCAGCTGTTATTGAAAAAAAAACGATTTTACAACTTAATTGAAGGTAGCAGAATAAAGAAGTTTACCAAACTATTAACTGTGCAAATCACCTGTTTCAAAACAATAATATAATACAGTTTCTTGTGCACGAAATTATCAGTGGCGTACACATACGTGGGCAAGTTGAACAGGCCCATGAGAACCCCACTCTCGTCACATAAGTCGAAGGTCGTGAACGTTCCCAAACGACATCTCTTTCGTATGTACTCCAGCATCACTCGCACTAGACAGTTAGGATTCACGAGTAGAGTCTTCTCTACTGAGAGATCTTCTTCTAATGATTTTCTTCTTACGGTAGAAAGTTCTGGTGCGTCTTTGTAAGCTATCACTATGTACATTTTTCAGTCTTGATCTGTTCTTAGATACAGAGAGAGTTCAGGCGTTCTAAGTTCTGTGTTCTGCACTATGTTTATAACTTATATCTCTGCACAGATAGCAAGTTCTGTTAATGTTCGGTGCGATATAGTTACAAAAATTACAAAGAGCGCACAATGCAGAACTCAGGTTATACACTCAATTTATGTTCTCTGTATAATCTTTTCTCTCGCAAATAAATTATTTTTCTTGTTTTCCGTCGCTTAGAGTCACTGGCTCAGTACTGAACTCAAATCAATTTCACTTTCTACGAATAAATTAATAATATTATTCGTTGGTATATTTAACATTTAGGTATAATTAAAGAAAGTTATTGCTGTAAAGTCGAAGAAATATAGTAAATTAAGTAAGTTTCCTTTTAAATCTCAACAATAATAAGAACCATATACTCGTAAGAACAGACTGTTATAATGGTTTTTTTGACAAATTACACAGTTGTGGTGCCAGTCACAGATTAGTAACGTATAAGTAGATACTGTATTCATGTATACAGTATCTACTTATAAGTAGGATTTTGTTAATTGAGAAAAGAGGTCTCAATTAACAAAAACCTACTTGAAAAAACCTCACAATATTAATTCGTTGAGGTTATACTCGTATAAAGCATCGCGCTTTATATTCACAGAAAACCAGCACGGTGTCCTGATGGCCACAGCAATAACGTTGAGTGAGGACTCTTTTGGGATCACATTACATTTCTTTGACACTATTAATTCATTCATTCCTTTTGTTACTGGTTTTATTATGATCTCTTTTCTCAAATAAACTTCCTTTCTTACTTTATTTCAAACATAGATTAAAGACTACTAGATAGAGCCCATAGCGTGTCCACTCGTGAGACAGCAAATCAGCCTTATTGACATGACATATCAACATTTAAAGTACATCACAAAACGTTATGTTTTAAAATATCGTAAAATACGAAATATTACTTTATATAAGATAGTTTAGTAAACGCATAATACATGAAATTTGCTAAAAAATAACATATCTAAGCTTTAAATCATCAATCAATGATGTTTATGCCTACTTACGTATGAAACGTAATTCCTTCGATTTTCTGTTCACTGCGACTGTTGCAGCCGAAAATATTACAACCCACCATAGCACGATACTTAACGTTTAAATTAATATAGTAACCGCAAAGTTATATTATTTATCAGCAAATTTAATAAAAAGCTAATAATTGCTCAGATATGTCCCTTGCTTGTCAAAAACTTCACTCTTGACAAACAATAAAAACGAACACGCTGAAAGGGACAAAAAATAATCTTGTGTCACTTTCTAATAAAGGCCGAACGAAATAAGTCTGTCACGCTCTTGAACCTACAGCCGCGTTATGACTCCATCTAGTAGTCTTTAATCTATGATTAATTCATTCATTCATTTTGTTATTGGTTTTATTATGATCTCTTTTCTCAAATAAACTTCTTTTCTTACTTTATTTCAAACTAGAGGACGTCCGCGGTTTCGCCTGCGTAGTTCATTCCCGTGAGAGTTTCGGTATCAAATGTGGCCTGTGTGTTATTATGTTATGTGAGCTATGTTATTGTAAAGTTTCATCAAAATCCATTCTGCAGTTTTTGCGTGAAAGAGAAACAAACATACACACTAAGACACTCACAAACTATCGCTTTTACAAATAGTAGTACTATACCAAAGCCAAACTCGATTGAGAATGCTTGTCAACAAACAAATTAAAAATGAAGGTAGTAATCACTAGTCATTTTACACCTATTTTTTTTAATTAACTAGTTATTGACGAAATCATGACAATAAATTAGATTAGTAAGCTTAAAACAAATTAATATATTTAATATCTTTTAAATAAGATTTTTTAAAATAACAAAACATAATTTTAAATTTATTAGGCTATAACATGATTTGCATTTTCTACATTCATTTTAAATTTGTTTGTTGACAAGCATTCTCAATCGAGTTTGGCTTTAGTATAGTATGACAATAGAAAGCACGGCCTGTCGATATGCCGTCTGCGCAAATTCAAACAAATTTTCAGTCTTAAATTAATTTTATTATTTGTAGTCGAGTAAAAAATTGGAATTGATTGTAATGCTGAACGGCTGCACCTACTACCCTACTTACCATGTTGTTTATCAGTGGATTGATATGCTTCTATTTGTTTGTACTGATAGCCACAGCAATATTTTATACTGCAAATGTTACTGGGCCAAACGTATACTTACTATTATAAAGCTGAAGCGTTTGTATGTTTGTTTGTACTTGATAATCTCATGAAATACTGGTTCTAATTGAAAAAAATCTTTATGTGTAGGATAGTCCAATCATCGAGTAAGGCTTTAGGCTATATAGCATCACGCTGCGACCAATAGAAGCCGAGAGTCAGTCAAAAATGTGGAAAGAACGGGGAAATTCATGTTTGAGGGCTTATATCATTACATAGTATAAAACTCTTTATGTCTAAGTCGCTTTTTTATGTTTCTCTATGCTGCTTTAATCTTTAAAACTGCGCAACCAATTTTCATGCGGTTTATTTTATCAGATAGAGTGATTAAACAGGAAGGTTTATGTGTATAATACATGCATAATATACTTAGTAGAGAAACACTGATCATTTTAGAGGTTTCTGATGTTCTTTCCGATCTTACATTGCAAACGCTGTCTAAACCCTACGAGATATAATGTACTACAGTATTGCACACCTTAAAAAGGTCATCAAAAAAGTCCGCGACGGTATATGTATATCTCTTAGGGATAGCACACAATAACCATTTTGTACCTTTTATTTTCAACCAAAAAAAGTAATGGCAAACCAAAAAAAATATTTCCGAAGCGATTTTAAGCAATACTGCGATTTTAATCCTTATCCAATTAAGTAACTTAAATACTTTGTGTATTCAATATAGATCACTATTGTCCTTTGCAGAATGCAAAGCAAGTGAATATTTTCCTAGATATGTAAGATTCAAAATGCAGGGACATTGCGAGCTGTTACATCCTTAAATTCTATATTAATAACGCTGACCTGCAGCTATCGACAGACACAGATGTCAATGGCCAGTCAGCGATATATTTGCTATAAGAACCATATCTCTGCTTCAAACAGTCAGTCATTTTGGTAATTAGTCAAATTTAGAGCGTTTGGGGGTCGCGAGGAACGTGCGATCTTCTGTATACTTTGGTATCAGCATTGCACCCGTGCGAAGCGGGGGCGGGTCGCTAGTAATATAATTAGTAATAAGTAGTAGCTTAGGCTATTTTAATTTTCGTAATCTTATTTTAATTCTATTTATTTATTTTAAGTCGCTGGTATCGGATAGTAGAAGGATATGTTTACCTTCTAGATTAAAAATAAGTAGAGAAGCACTTAAAGTTAATAGTTTGTTAGTAATCCATTAGATGAGCTGTCATTAGATAAACCTTACATACTAGTACACACATCCTTACTTCCTTGTAAACGCGAAAGTTTGTATGTATGGATGGATGTTTGTTGCTCTTTCACGCAAAAACTGCTGAATGTATTTTGATGAAACTTCACAATAATATAGCTTACATAACAGAATAACATATAAGCTACATTTTATCCCGAAATTCTAACTGTGACAAGAACTACGCGGGTAAAATCACGGGCGCGGCTAGATTTTTACAATGAAAAAAGTTACAAAAAAGAAAAAAAAATTGGTTGGTTGGTTATCTGCAATCACACCAGATGTAAAGTGACGATGCAGTCTAAGATATACACTTCTTCGGTTTTACACAACATCGTACCGGAAGGCTAAATCGCTTGACGGTACGTCTTTGTCGGTAGGGTGGTAACTAGCCACGGCCAAAGCCCCCCTCCAGCCAAAAAGCTCGTGTAAAGTCGGTTTACTGACGATAGTTGAACGTGACAACGTCTTAAGAAAATGCTGATGGAATGGTAGCATTTAATTGGTTATTAAAATTTTTAATTTAAGTATATTTTTATAAATATTAATTTAAATTATTAAAATAATTGATTTTGATTTTATAAATTTATATTTTGAATTTATAATAAATATATTAATTTTTAATTTAAAATTAATATATTTTATAATTATATTTAATAGACGGATGTCGAAAAGGGATTGTGCTTCTTTGTCGCTCGTTCCACGCTCTTGCTTGCACTTCAAGCCTTACATTGAACGCCTCAAAGCGAGGTAACGCCGCATGAATCATGTTTTTTCGTGCGTGCAGTCGGCTCTATCGAATTAGAAGAAGTCAAAAAGCGGGCGTCCGCTAGTAGGTATTTAATTATGTACACAAACAGATAAAAAGATAATCGGCTATGATAATCCATAGATTAAACAATGATTTATTGATAATTGGGAAAAACAAAAGATTTAATTTGTGTATTACTTTAATAATGTACAAATTATAATTGAGCTCTGTCTGTTCGTTTATCATATAATATTAGGGCTCTTTGTAAGATATCTCATTTGAAGAAGTCCTATAGCCATGCTTGCTACCTTACCTTATACCTTCTTCGAATTCCTGTCGGAAGGGCACGGT
Source organism: Mycalesis mineus (assembly GCA_034621355.1). Lineage (NCBI taxonomy): Eukaryota > Metazoa > Arthropoda > Insecta > Lepidoptera > Nymphalidae > Mycalesis > Mycalesis mineus. Next base: position 1,424,024 of record CM067881.1, read on the forward strand.
TGCGAGGTTCTTATCACAGGAATCACGGGCACATGTGGCTCAAGTGCTCCTTACATTCCCTTATTATTATTGCTTGACCTTGCGAAAACCATCACCTATAAACAAAATGATCACTTACTATCAATAGGACCAACTGCTTAGTCCGACAACTAAACATATAAGTTGAATACAAAAGTTTCATATCAAACGGTGCATCCCGTGAGAAGTCATAAAAAAAGTTGCAAATAAAAGAATTATAATATCATTATAAAGGTCGTCGCCCACTACACACGCGCGCAGCCTTGACCGCAAAACTGTTGCATTCACCCGCATTTCGTAGTTTCCCAACACTACGCCGCGGATCTAACTAAAACGATTCATATTTCATAAGAAACGACGCGCGTTTCAACACGGCTGCATCGTGCCGCCGGTGATAACGAGCATTGCTTGCACGTCGCGTACAATATCCGCACGTTTCTAAACAACAACTAATTATACGAAAACCGAGAAAAAACGCCGTCATTTAAGTAAAATAAACATATAACGCCATTATCGAAGTAAAATCATTCAAAACATCGCCATTATTAGAACAAAATCGATTTAAACATCGTCATAGAGAACGATATTTCAAAAATCGAATAAAACATAACAATGTAATAAACACGGAACCGAAATAAAATTGGAATAAAAGAACTAAAAGTGAATCGACTGCCTATAAAATATAAGAGCGTTTAAAATGCAATAAAGAACAAAACCAAAGAGGAATTTCCGACGCAAGGAGTGGACATGAGTTTAACAATTCTATTTTAAATAAATTGAAAGAGAGAATTATAAAGACATCGTTTTAAAAATAGAATCTTCGAATTTTCGAACATAGATAAAAGAAGAAGTGATGTTTAATTTCGGAGGAATTAAATTTGGAAGAATGCTATAAAGAATCAACATGGAAGTGTTTGGCATATCGAATCTGGTGACATCTGGTGTCGCAGCTTGGCCGCCCCCCGGACCTCTGCCAAGCTCCTTCCAATTCCATCACAATGGGTCCAACTTTGCGATTTTTGTGATATTCTTCGCCTTGTGCATGATGGAAGTCGTTGTTCTCAAGATCATCACGGAAGAACAATCGAGAGAAGTGTCATCGAGTGTCACTTCTATGTGGTTTGACATGGATGATGAGTGACAGTGAAGTGAATTGAAGTGATACAAGTGATAAGTGTTGTGCTAATATTGTGTATAGGATAAATATTATAATGTAACTAAAGGTAAAATAAATTCCTTTTACAAATAATCTATAGTTTCAGTGCCGTTCCTTATTTCTTATCGATCGAGTACCTATGTATTTGGTATAATATTACGCATGTTTATAACTTTCGTTGAGTTCAATTTTAAAAGGAATTCTGCAAACTGTTTTGTCTTTTTAAAGTACTAGGTACAAAGAAACAGAACTGACTGTCCAATTTCTAAAAAAAAATTGTTTGTCTGTAAAGTCGGTTTACTGACGATAGTTGAACGTGGCAACGTCTGAAGAAAATACTGATGGAATGGTAGCATTTAATTGGTTATTAAAATTTTTAATTTAAGTATATTTTTATAAATATTAATTTAAATTAATAAAATAATTGATTTCGATTTTATAAATTTATATTTTAAATTTATAATAAATATATTAATTTTTAATTTAAAATTAATATATTTAATAATTATATTTAATAGACGGATGTCGAACGCTGCCGAACGCAAAGGCCGATTGTGCTTCTTTGTCGCTCGTTTCGCGCTCTCGCTTGCACTTCAAGCCTTACATGGAACGCCTCAAAGCGAGGTAATGCGGCATGAGTCATGTTTTTTTGTGCGTGCAGCCGGCTCTATCGAATTATAAGACGTTTTCACGTCAAAAACATTTTGAAATAAACTTATTTGAATTTTAATGGGAATCTTCTTACTCTAGTAACTAAATTATTAATATTCTTGCTGTCCTTTATAGAATAGTAGAGAACATCTAGGTATATTGGGCTCGTTAGATCAGTTGTTAACACGTCAATCCTGGATTAAAAGAGAGGTCATGGCTGGTGGTAATCACTCAGTCTAATTTGACGTTTCAAAAATGTAAACAAAGACTACTTTGAAATTAAATTTGAATAAGATTTATTCTATGCATTGTGCATACATGTTACATTGCAGTATTTTAAACTTGTTAAATCAAACCCTTACGTTTGTGCGAATCATCGAAATTTAGAAGTTGTATTAAATGATTCAAGATGACCACTTTTTTATTAACCGACTTCAAAATAGGAGGTTATCAATTCGACCCGTATGTATGTAATATTTCCTGAACAGCCCAGTTTTCGCATATGTTTTTAAATTTAGTTTACTTTCATACAGACCCTTACGGGAAGACTCCCAGTAGCATCTCTATTCAAAATTAAAGGTCAAATATAATTATTGCGAATTGAGTACATATATTACAGGTTCAGCTAAATTCCGCCTTGCAGCTTAAATATTTATCCTTAAAATATAATCTATAAGATATATAGGATCTATAAGATATTCTTCATTACACAGTTGCATCTCTATGGGATACTTGTTCTAAGATTTACGTGACCTAGCCATGTTTACTTAACAGCTGCAATGTTATTAGTATCAGTTGCGCTTTATCAATATTAAATTATTATTATAAACTTTTATCAATTAATGTAAACATTGATTCAGGTCAATCATTTTCAATAACTTATTTGAATTAGTTAGCTCAGTGTATTTATAAGACGGAGGTCCTAAATTACATCCCCGCCCGCGCCGATTAAGATTTTCTGAATTGGTTCAATTCTGACTGCTGCGCGGCTTCGGTCGTCGCTAGTTATCAACGTACCGACAAAAACGTACCGCCAAGCAATTTAGCGTTCCGGTCCGATGTCGCGTAGAGACCGAAAGGGGTGTGGATTCCATTCTACCTATAACAAGTTCACATGCTTCCATCTCAGATCATCACTTACCATAAGGTATAATTGCAATCAAGGGCTAACTTGTAAAACAAAAAAATAATTAAGTAAATTCAGTTAAACAATTCAAAAACGTCGTCATTTTAACCGACGAAAAAAAACGGAGGAGGTTCTCAATTCGACGCGTACCTATATTTTTTTTTATGTATGACCACGCATAACTTTTTTTAAGGGCATACTTGAAAGGGCATACTTCCAAGGTGGTCCCATTGTCATCATGTTAGGATCTAATGATAATATTCTGGGGAAATTGAAGGAACTCTTTAAATTTTTGAGGCACGCTTACAGCGATTTCGGTCTTTGTCTCGGTATCGTTAGCTTTTTGGCGACTATTGCCATATAATATACTATGACAGTATAGTACGAGTATGTTGCGTGGCGATAAATCACTAAAAAGTAAGAAATAAAATTTTTTTAACAAAAAATAGCACCGACTCAAAACGCACTAAAAAGTAACAAATAACTGTGTCATTTAGTTGCTTTAATTTACTTAAGCATATCTAGGAGTCGGTGCCAGCCAAGGTTTCTTCTTTAAGGACATTACCTAGAACCCACAAACTGCTTTACTACGTTAAACAAATAAACTTGGCTGGCACCGACTTCATAGGTATGCTTAAGTCAATTAAAGCAACTACATGGCACAGTTATTTTTTACTTTTTAGTGCGTTTTGAGTCGGTTCTATTTTTTGTTAAAATTTTTTATAAAATATTAAGAATTTCTGTTATAAACATTGAATTAGTATGTACTAATACATAGTAATTCATTGGTTATGAACATCGTTACTTAGGTTAATTAAATGACTTTCGAATAATTTTCATAAAATTTAATGATCTATATTTAAGAATAAACATAATATCAAAAATTGCGGATCCGACGGGATTCGAACCCGCGTCTCTCTGGGTAACCGGGCACTTACGAGTAGAGCGCCTTACCGCTAGGCCACGGTATCCAATGACGTCAGTTCCGAAATTGTGCTTTGATATTATGTTTTTGATATCCAGGTATATGGCCTGTAATGCCATCTACAGTATGAGCTGAACATGTTACAATACCATTGAACGCTCATATTACTTTGGGGATTATTTATATTTAATCCCAATCCACTTTTTCCAACACTATAAAAATTATATACCGTTGAATCTTGATAAGATTTGAATCTCAATTAGATTTTTTGTGTCCGAAATTATTTAAATTTCTAATTGAATTTCCTGTTGAAATAAAATTCATCTCAAACTAGATATGATAGAATTGAACTGAAGACCTAGGTAATGGATTCTCAAGGGCAACGATATCTATTTATATTGAGAACAGGAATTGAGAGAACTCACTAAATGTCAGCTAAATATTGAGCGATTTAATTACCTACTTACTTCAACACTGAATGCTCATCCATACTTAATATTCTAAATTAAATACGACTGTCTATCTATCTGTTACCTTTTCACGACAAAGTCGCTAAGCCGATTTTGATAACATACTACTATTTTAAATGCAAAGTGTGTGAGTGTATGTGTTTGTTACTTTTTCACGTGTTAGCATTTTAAAATATATCAATTGTTACCACAGACAATACTGTACGATATTGTCTATGATAACGTAAGCTTGTGTCTGCGACCGTGAGATGATTTCAGAGTCGGACTAGATTCCAGGCCGTAAAATAAAATGTAAAATGGATATGTTATAATAGTCGAATAGTGTATGGTTTTGTTCTTTTGGTTGTTACAAAGTATGCATATTTTAGTGTAATATTAATTATTGTAATTCAGTGGTTTTGTAATTAATTTAAAAGAGCATGTGTCGAGATTTTTCTGGCCACGTCTTTTCTCGTCACGGACTGCTTTTCCGATGCGGCAGTAGATAAAATATTATGAAAGAATAAAACGATTTTGAAGACATCAGAATATTATTTAAAATCCCGCTGCAACTAACACACGACTAAACGGCTGGAGCGATTTTAATAACATTTGGTATGGAGCTGACTGACAGCTGGATTAGCTGTTATGGAGAACTCTTGGATTAATAAATACGCTACGTTTTTCTGGATTAATAAATTCCGAAATTCTCACAAGAAATGACTACGTGGGTGAAACCGCTGGCGTTCTCTAGTATAGAGAAGAAAATATACCAACATTACTTTTGTTACAAGAATGCCAGTAGTAGGAAAGGAAAAGGGAGTATTTTTTTAATTTAATACAATTTAACCCTCGACTGTAATCATACCTGAAGGTGAGCAGATGCAATCCAACATGGTGGCAGATTAACTTGTTAGGGGTAGGATGAAATCCACATCCCTTTCGGTTTATACACGATATCGTACCGGAACGCTAAATCGCTTGGAAGTACGTCTTTTTGGATAGGTTGGTAACTAGCCAAGGCCGGCCATACCTGGACCATATTAGAAAATCTTAATCAGACTAGCCTGGAATCGAACCCACGACCTCAGTCTTATAAATGCACTGCGCGTATCACCGCGTCACGGTGGCCGTCAAATGGCGTTGTTCTTTTTTTTTTAACGACTACAAGTTGGCCCTTGACTGCTATCACACCTCGGTTTCTACACGACATCGTACCGGAACGCTAAATCGCTTGGCGAAACGTCGTCGGTAGGTTGGTAACTAGCCACGGCGAAAGCCTCCCACCAGCCAGACCAAGACAAATCAAGAAAAATCTCAATCTGCCCCGCCCGGAATCGATACCAGGACCTACGTCTTATAAATCCACCACGCATACCACTGCGCCACGGAGATCGTCGAACGTTCAGTTGTGAAAATCCTTTTTTTCCAAATTAAATGACTCTGTACATGACCTATCGCATAAAAACGAATAAAGAAAACTTAAGTTTCACCCCCATGGAAAATAGATGTGTCAAAAATTATAATGATATTTATAGTCAAGTTATATTTGCAAACGAAGTCGCGTCTTACTTTACCTTACATTACTTCGGCGATGGGCAATTTAAAATGCAGCATTTTAATGTCATCTTAATGCCACCACTAAAAGGGCGTCCGCTATAAATAAACTGACTATTGCCATATAAAGTTACATACATCTGCTTTTTACCCGACTCCGTCAGAAGGAGGGTAATGTTTTTCGAGCGTATGTATGTATGTATGTATGTATGTACATTTCTTCGGCACGCGCTACAGCCTAAACGGCTGAACGGATTTTGACATGTGAGGTGTCGTTGAATTTGGCTAAATTGTGGAAGTGACATAGGCTATATGAATTTTCAAAATGGCGGCTATAAATGGGGGAAAAAAGGGGGGACGTGTGCAGTTTTTTCTTTTATCTTAGCAATATGGATATCAAATGAAAGGTCGTAAAAAGAACATTTCAAAAATATAAATATATCATGTTTATATTACTGTTTTAACAAGCAATGTCAAAAAGTGTACCAAGTGTACCGTCTCATTTCTATACAACAAATTAAAACTAAAAAGTCTCAAATAAAATTATTATTATAAAACCAAAAAACCCAACTGCTTAGAAGTTATGAACTAAAAAGAGAAAAACAAGGATCGCTATATCTATATAAAATTCTAAATACTTTATGGTGCTGCAGGCGGAGACAAACGTAGTTTTGGTAGGTCTTTCTTTCCCAGGTAGTAAACTATTTTGTCCACACCTGCAGCACTATAAAGTATTTAGAATTTTATATAGATATAGTGATCCTTGTTTTTTTTTTAGTTCATAACTTCTAAGCAGTTAGGTTTTTTATTTTTATAATAATAATTTTATTCGAGATTCGAGATAGACTGGAGTTGTTATTATCATTTGATAGTCCAGAGGGACAAGTGCGAGTTTTTCACCGAGCGACTGCGTAAAAATGTACTCACTCGTAACGTCAAATTATATAGAAAAAAAAGCGTTTACTCTCACTATAACTAGATGGCGCTACTCCAATTCCATGTAAAATTTGCGTTTACTGTTCTCGGTATCGACGCGGTAAAATCTTACACTAGGCACACAGGGCAAGGTAATTTGGCAAGCCCGCTAATCTGCATTGGAACAGCGTGGTGGATCTACGCTACATATTTCCTCCCCTATAAGGAGGGAGGCCTCCGGTAGTGGACCTTTAATAGGCTGATTATGATTTATGTTGATTATATATCTAGATATAGGTAGGTATAGAGAAAAAATAGCAAAGCAAAATAAATAATTTTGAATTTTTGTACGAGTCGGACAGACGGAGATTATGTGTTCGATTCCCGGCTTGACCGACAAAGATTTTGTAAATAGAACCAAGTCTGCCTGGTGGGAGGCTCCGTGTCTGGTTACCACCCTACCGACAAAAACGTACCGCCAAGCAATTTAGCGTTCCAGTACGATGTAATGTAGAAACCGAAAGGGGTTTGAATTTCATCCTACTTCTAACAAGTTAGCCCGCTTCCATCTTAGATTCCATCATCACTTGGCCGTTATTGCCAACAAGGGATAACTTGTAATGAATACAAAAATAAAAAGAATATTATTGTGTGTAGGTACTCCGATTCGGACCCTTTTTTTAAGTTTTGTGTTTTCATTGAATATTTAGTACCTACCAAGTGCTAAATATAAAATTACACATTTGGTAGGTATAATTAGCACTCGACATTAAAGTCTTTTGACGTTGTTCTTACAATTGTTTGTGAAATAAAAATAATATTTTTATGACTTATTTATTGTACTTCAGTATAATTTTATTAAGCACTTAATATTAATTTTTTAAAGTATATACCTACAGAATAGGTTTGAAGAGATGATGGACGTTGGAGGCCCAAAGGAGTAAAATGGCATCGCACTGGAAAGCTTTGTATTGGTTGACCAAAGATGGACTGACGACATCAAACTAATCGCAGGGAGCTGCTGACCACAGGCATCAGGGTCATTGTGTTTGGAGGTCCCTAAATATGTCCATGTCCAGCTGTGGACATCCATCGAACGGATCCAAACTTTTCTCTTTGCCTGATAATGAGGCAAACTTTTTTCTTTGCCTGCTACTGAAAGAAAGTCTGCGTTGTGTAAAAAAGTGCGTAGTGCAACAGTTATGTAGGTATTGGATAGAGTTATGTGCCATTTCAGTACAATTCCTGATTTTTTGGCCCAAAAATGATAAATTAGGTAGCTTTAGCCTTAGTCTCCGCTGTCAAACATACAATCCTTAATGCAAGTCTTATAGTTGCGATGCGTGATCGTTATATATTTTCTCTAACATCCATCCATTTCTAATCTATTTTTAATACTTAAGTTCTGTTACCTAATCTGCATGAAAATTCGTCCAGTAGATCCAAAGATTAGTGGCTACAGAGAAATAGAGACAGTGAAAGAATATTTTCAAAATATTCTTTTGTGTTCTGCGCTTCCTCTTGTCGATCTTTAGTTTATGGTAATTTTTATTCTGGTACCTACTAGCAATTTTTCTTTCGTGTGTATATTTATTATCATATTGATTTATACATTTTTTCGTATATTCTGTAGCTGTAGTACGGAACCCTAAAACAAGATTATTCCATTATTCCAATATTATCTATAGACTTCCTTATTCCTTCTTTTAGTTCTAGTGTTTTGTATATTATAAATATCTGTCAACTTGTGCCCGGAAGGAATCAGTTCAAGAACAGCCTTGCAAAATATTTTCGTATATTTTTACAATTATAACGATGTTTTTATGTATTTATGCATAAATTTGTTATAATTTATAACGTACATCGAGTCATCGACACAGCATTTATTTATGCATTTCTTGATAACTTAGGTATGGTATTTCTTAATTATTAATGATAGCAGTATATTTATTATTTTTTAGATATGGGATGTTCTTCTGGCCTTTATACTGAACTACTACTAGTTTTAAATAGTTGTAGAACTTTTTATGATAGAGTTCTTCCCGAGATAAACACTACCATGTTTATTTTTGCCGTCAAGAAGTATTTGGTGCACTGCTACGTCGTCATAGCTTGTAACACCTTGGTAGGTATTGTTTCCCTATCCAACTCAAAGTTCATTCTGTGCCGATAGGTTCCTTCTGTAGTGCTATGAGGTGTAACACATATCTGAAGTTATCACGACGGTAGTAGGTATTTCCCCGGACGCCTTTGCCACTAAAAGCTCTACCTACTACTAAAAGCATTAAAGGTAATGCATTCGGCGAAACTCAGTTTTTCACACTTTGCTCCTTTCGACATGTGCTAACTCAATATTTAATAAAAAAAAAATAAGACTACGCCGTTGGTTTAGTGACTTCTTCATTTGTCTAGTGGTGGCTTCGATCACGAGGTCCTAGGTTCGAATCCTGGGTCAGGTCACAGAATAATTCTGAGTGTTTCATTATTCTATGAAATTTTCAGTACATTCCAAGAATCGGGAGTTTAGTGGTGATTTACCCCTGTGCCTCGGAAAGCACGTTAAGCCGTCGGTCTTGGTCACTATTATCAACATCTGATAGTGATCGTTAAGAAATGATCATTATCACCCTAAGCCCGCCAACCCGCATGGGAGCATCTTGGTTTTTTCCAAGCTTCCTATCCCCACTCCTATAAGGAGATAGGCCTATCCCTGGCCGTTACTAGGCTGATAATCAATTTATCACGGAAGACAGGTGCTAAAAGAAGCTAAACTAAATTTAAAATACACTTTATTACACTTATTATATTTCGTAGCAATAAAATGACAAAATGCAGGATTCCATGACTTACGACATTTTGCATATTTTTGTCACTTGGTAACTAAATAATTTATCAGACGTGCTAATTAATTTAGAACGAGAAAGGACGTTCGGTCAAAACAAGATGGTAATACCTAACATTCAAAATACGCATTATTTGTCTCTTGGTTGAATTATGATTTCTGTATCTTGTCAGATATTTAAACTGTATATTTAATTCTTAATAGAGGACGCTGGTAGTTTCATTTGTGTAGTTCTCGTACACGGTACTCGTAACACACAAATATTGTAGCGAAACAGCGTCTCGCCGTCACGGAATTGCGTACGATTTGATATTTCAATTTAGTTTTCTGAATAACCTATTACATTTTTAAGACGTAGGTTAATAATCTATTGGTCAATAGTTCCCAAGAATTGTGACAAATTGGAGTGCGGTCGGCCTTGCGTGCGCGACTGCCGTCCTAAATCAGTCGGCGCGATGTGGCAAGGGATTGGGCAAACACTACCCACTAATGGTCTGTCAATATGCCTATACACACTACATCACTGCCAGGTCACATGCCGACAAACTGATCTAGTATCTTGACCCACATAAGGCCATCCGTGCGACGTGCAAAATCTTGCATAGATAAAAATGCACTGCAAACTTTGCACAACTGACCCTCAAGACACAGGATACCTAGTTTGGGGGTCCAGAGTAATTCTTAAGTGATTTTGAGCAAATAAATAAGTAAATGAAAATGAGTGCATGCTGCCACGACCCATGAATATCTATCTCCTTAATCCTTTCATATAAGTTCGTTGGTTTAGGACGCTGGCCTTTACTAGTACGTCCTGTATTTGGTCCAGAGAAAACTCAAATGGGCGAGTGTCAGTGTTGAGTTTTGTCTCACTTCCGCCAGGGGCGCTGCTTCAGTTCCATATAAATATGCCCTTAACGCGAATGTGAAGTTTTCGATTTGTTTTGGTGAAAACTCACACTCGGCACTCAGAAAGGTTTCCCTTAGTCATCATTTCCATTCACTCCAGACACAGATCTTCAACTCCTTTTCTTGAAGCATTTCTTCGTTCATGTTTTCAGTTTTAAATCAAATTTTGTTTGGAATACACATACCTAGATAATATAAGGGTTCCTTTTTTTGCCATTTGGCTACGGAACCCTAATAATAGGCGTTTCAGTTTCTACACGACATCGTACCGCACTAGATCGCTTGACGGTATGTCCTTGGCGGTTCAGTGGATATTTGAGGAACTTCACAATAATGTAGCTTACATATCAAAATAACACAGGCCACATTTTATCCCAAAATTCCTACGGGAACGAGAAGCACACGGGTGTAACCGCTGGTGCCCTCTAGTAATTAGTATAATTAGAGCACGTAGTTGTCGTAATGTATGCGTTGTAGTAGTGTTGGCAGCATTGTAGACTATAGACAATATAGTGGCCTCATTTGCTGTTTTGTTGGTACCGCGGTTAAACTATAGATAATAGACTAGGGGCGGTACTCGTCGGGCGTTAGGCTATAAAATATGCTCCTATGGATAATTCTGATCATTCACGTTAGTGTCCAAGTCTTGTGAAGTCATAATGTTTGTCTATTGTTAGAATCTGTGCTTGTAATGTTTAATTAAGTAATTACTGTAATAATGTTTCATTTTGATCATATTTGATGTCTTTATAAATAAATTGTTGTTAAGTTTGTCTTTGGGTGTTTTAAGTTGTATTCCCTTCTGGCTGTTTGTTAACATCAGAAGTGGTATGGATCTTAATGCCCACAAAAAGGTAACAGAAATTAAAAAAAAAAAAAAATTTTTGTTTAAACAGAAATTAAAATGATTATCAAAATGAAATCTTATAAAAGTAGTGATTCGGGATTGAAGTGTAATTTTGCGTACGTCTGGGTTCTTATGGGCGAGCCTCTGACACACGTTGCCGCAAACGTGGTTTACTGCAGCTGAGTGCTCATGTGGCGGAAAGTAACGAGGAGTTGTGAGTAACGGAAGATAATCGGAGAAAGTTGTGAGTAAGACAGTGGCTACGATGGTTGGTAAGAAAAAGAAAGACATTGTGTTTGACGGTATTATTGTGTGAAGTTGCATATTTTGTTTTATTACTAGCCGATTTGCTATTAAGAGTAACCTGTTTGAGTTATTGCAATAAGAAAAGATTATTACGTGAAACTATTTACGAATGAGGGTAGTTGAAGAACAAAGAACGAGTTAACAATAAACGGTCATAACGAAATTACGAGAATTTGTTTCGACACAATTACGAATACCTTTGTTGCTATGCTGGTTTGTTTGAAAAAAAAAAAAAGTTTGTGTACTTATCAAATGAAAGACTTTTGTCTCGCTTATGAGTAGTACCATTTTTAGAATAAATTAGTGTTCTATGTCTAATTAAGCAATCTAAAATTAAAATGTATCGGTTAAGAAGTACCTATTGCTCTATAATGTGGCGTTTGTGTGATGTTTTCTAACATAGATTTTTAAAGGTTACAGAATGGTGGCTTTGTCGCATGCTGTTGATGATACTACGTGACGAAATGATGATGAGCTGATGACAAAATGATGAGCTGTGGACATCAGTTGGCTGGCTGTGTGAGAATATTGTGAGAAAAGAAATTCGGTAAAGTTGACCAGGATAAGGAGTAAGAAAAATAGTTTTATTATTAAACGAAAAGTAAAAAGTTATTAGTAAAAGTATCTAATATTATAAGTTGCAAAGTAAAATAAAACGTTAAGTTGAGGTCAGGGCTGACCGAGCTATAACGATCTAAGTTATTAATTTTGAAAGTACCCACCTGTGTAAAAAAAAAAAAAAAGTTTCTATCTTTATTTTTCGGAATCGGAAGTAAATAAGTGAAAAGTAATTATCTTTGTATTTTCTGGTGTAAACCTAGTAGTAATCCATAATTATGTAGATGTAGCGAGCTGTAATAAAATAATAGAATGTTAGTTGAAACGGAATATTGGTCTAAGAATATACGAGTAATTTGCAGAAACACAAAACGACATTTAAGCTTGAAGGCATCTTAGTATGATTAAGTGAGATACATGCTCTTTAAGTACAAGATGTCTTCACCAACTTGGTCAGCTTAAGTGAGATACATGCTCTTTAAGTGAGAGTGGTTTACAACTATGGCGAATCCGGAATCCTAAGTGTGGCTATGACCCTTTAGGGAAGGGTGGTCATGTTGTAAGAGCTTCTTTGTCGTAAAGAATTTAAGTGAAAATGGTCTACAATAATGGCGAATCTGGAATCCTAAGTGTGGCTATGTTCCCTTTAGGTGTCGGGTGGTCATGTTGTAGGAGTCGAGTTTGAGATCATGTAAGAGATTGTCGTAAGAGAGTAAAAACGAAAGGACAATATTCCGTTGACAACTTTGTAGCAATAAATAATCTGGTATTTTAAGAGTCTCTGATGGTTAACGTATTAAGTCTAAAGTTTAGAGTATAAAAATATCAAGTAAAGTAAATATCAAGTAAATAAATAAAGTCGATTGTCGAATATTCCTCTAAAAACTACGCAAAATTTACAAAACATGACTCAGGAGCGTCTAATCTGTATATATTTGTGTATATGTGTGTTGTAATCTGTATTGTTTCTAAACAGTGACTTTATCTCGACTCGTGGGGTGCCCGGGGCAGACACCGTGCAGCATGGCCGTGTTGGCAACACTGCGTTGCTGACAGCTGTTTGCATCCGCGGTGTTGGCGCACCTCTAGCCGCGCGCACCACGCTCCTTGAACGTTTGTCTTCATGCATGTGGTGGCTTGGTTAACCACTTATTTTCAATACTATTGATTACTTTTACTATTTTTGTTATCCTTATTAAAATATCAAGTATGCTCTATTCGTTATAGGGCGATACTAGATTCTATTGGTCTCTATTAGACTTCATGGACCTCTATCGTGCTCTTTTAGTCTTTTATCTCTACGGACAACTATTGGACTGTATCAAATTGTTTTTATTATTTTGAGACCCCTCGCAGATAAAACCTGTAAGAATGCATTTAAAATGATTCAGTTGTCTGATGTAAGAGTTAATTGAAGGAACTGCTGTGATGACAGGATGCAAGAGTTGGAAGATAAAATTTAGAATGTTGAATTTGCCTTCTAATATATTGTTCTTCACAGATGACGGTGACGATGATGAATGTGCATTGCACTTCCTCAATGCAGGTGTCAGACACTACGAGCTCTACAGGCCTCTATAGTAGAGGCTAATGGTGCGGCTCCAGGTGCAGTCGTCAGGGACTGGTGTCGCTGGTCCCAGTCACGTCTCCGGAGATGCCTGGGTCGAGGGCGACCCAAAATCAGGAGGGCCGTGTTGGCAGCATTGTAGACTATAGACAATATAGTGGCCTCATTTGCTGTTTTGTTGGTACCGCGGTTAAACTATAGATAATAGACTAGGGGCGGTACTCGTCGGGCGTTAGGCTATAAAATATGCTCCTATGGATAATTCTGATCATTCACGTTAGTGTCCAAGTCTTGTGAAGTCATAATGTTTGTCTATTGTTAGAATCTGTGCTTGTAATGTTTAATTAAGTAATTACTGTAATAATGTTTCATTTTGATCATATTTGATGTCTTTATAAATAAATTGTTGTTAAGTTTGTCTTTTGGTGTTTTAAGTTGTATTCCCTTCTGGCTGTTTGTTAACAGTAGTTAGTTTACAAAACGTTCGACCGCGTGACCTTTCGCAATACATACTGAAATCATTAACTCGTCCGAATCACGTGGACGGGATTAAACTACTTGTACGTTACCATTGGTCTGCAACTCAGTCGTGCCAAAACTCGTTTTATATTAAGAGCGACCCCACACCGAAAAACACTTTGTTCGTCGACCCCCTACTAGTTAAATCGACGACATTAAGCACCTTGCAGAGAGCCGCTGGATGCAGGCTACCCAAGATCATGGTGTTTGGAAGTCGTCCATCGACTGTTAATAATGATGATGATCGAGTCTTCGTCATTATGAGATACTAGAGGACGCCCGCTTTTTTTACCCCCGTGGCCCCGTAGTTCCCATTACCGTTATAATTTCGGAATAAAAAGTAGCCTATACCTATGTTATACTGATATATACCTAACCTGTGCTATTGTAAACAGGCTACTATAGAACTACACTAAAGCCAAACTCGATTGAGTATGCTTGTCAACAAACAAATTAAAAATGAAGGTAGAAATCACTAGTCTATTACTAATAGTAATACTTTAAATAAGATTTTTTAAAATAACAAAACATAAATTTAAATTTATTAGGCATAAAATGTGTTGCATTTTCTACCTTACTTTTAAATTTGTTTGTTGACAAGCATTCTCAATCGAGTTTGGCTTTACTATAGTAGTGCTATTCTCTAATAATGTCTTGATAAGTAACTGTGTGACCTTTGAATTCGTCTCTCTCTCTCTCTCTCTCTTTGTCTATCACGATACTACAGATAAAGAGAGGCAAATTCGAAGCTCGCACAGTCGAGTTTTGAACACGTCATTAAGGTTATGGAGCGTGCCCCACCACGTTTTCACAATGCAGTTTGGCGGGCTTTCTATCAAAAGCTTAAGACCTGGACTGATGGTGGAACGTACTCTTTCAAAAGTGTAACACCATCAACTCCGAGCTAAAGATTTTTCATGAGAATATCTTGAAAGAAAGAAAATTTCAATATTATTGATAACCCACACGTAGGACTCAACACCAGGACCTCATGATTGGAAATCACCAGGCTTGCAACTAGACCAACGAACCAGTTGTATTATTTACTTTTAATTCGAGTAGCAAGTGAGATCCAACAGTAGCATCGGATCTTAACTCGCCTTGCACAACTCGTGTCCCAACGAACCGTCGGTAGTTACCCAACCGTTGGTAACATCAGTTAAACTAAACTTGCATACATCACACACCAGTATCTGCCTTCATCTGGCTGTTACTCACAGTGGAGCCAACGTGCAATAGTAAAAGTCGACTTGCAAGCGCCAATTATGACAATATTTCGAAGGTATGACCTTGCAGTTGATTGCAGTTCAACTAATGGTAGGTACGTTGAGTAAACAGCCGTTGGTACTTCCTACTTTAATCACACTAATAATATAAGTGTGTGCATGTTTGTTACTCCTCAACTCTGCAACTACTGAACCGATTTGGCTGAAAGAAATGATAATAATATATGTACATATACGGAGAGGCTTCTATTTAACTGAAATCTAAAGAAATCCCATATCCATAAGAATTACCATTTCAATACAAGAAATAAGAAAAAGATACGATCTTTATGCAGACGAAGTCGCGAGCATAAGCTAATAAATTAACATTTTCAAAACAAAAATGCTGTAAAACGCATCCCCAAAGAATAACGAATATTTATTTGATAAGGCTGCTTAATTCCTTTGAGATATAAGAAAACAATGTATGATAGGATTGAACCTCTTTATAAGGGTAACTTGCTATACCCATTATTTTTAAAAAGAAATAAGGTTCAAGTACAATGTTCCTTGTTGTTCTTGGGAATTTTATTTTATTCATTACAAGTTGGCCCTTGACTGCATTCTCACCAGATGGTAAGTGATGATTCCAATCTAAGATGGAAGCGGGCAAACTTGTTACAAGAAAGATGAAATCCATCGTACTGGAACGCTAAATCGCTTTGCGGTACGGCCACCACCGAAGCCTCCTACCAACCAAAAGTTGTAATAGGTACACTATTTACTTCGTAGTCAAAGTTGTTTGGTTTCTTAATAAATATTTTTATCACTAAGACTATGTTAATGGTTATATCCAAATGTTGTTGCAGTGAGGAGCGCAAGTCCAGCAGGCGATGCATAGCCCCCAAAGAAAACAACATATGCATTAGATGCGGCGGAGACCAGCTCGGCGGGCCCGTACCTTGCATCTGCCTTGAGCACAGGTGGGTATCTTTTATGGCTACGAATTCTCATTCTTTACTGTCACACCATAATTAGCCTAGAAGTTTCAGAAGTAAGATTTCATTTATGATTTGAATCTTTATGAAAGAATCCGTTTCACTAGAATGAATATAAATAAAACGGGCCAAGTGCGAGTAGATCTCGCGCATCGAGGATTCCGTAAATTTTAAGGTTTTCAGAATTATTCTTTCATATGTGCTATAAAACATTGCTTCATGCGAAATTTCAAGATTCTAGGAGTAGCTGCGAGTAGTATAGAGTTAAATATGCGGCTTTTGTTGTAGCTTTAAGGTTTTATAGGCCCAAGCGTTTGATATGAATTTTAATTGAATACCTATACGTATTTATGAGAAAAGGTTAGTTACATCATTTAAAAAATATTTATTACGTGATGAAACTAAAAATATACAGTTTTCGTGATTTTTTCATCATCTGTGCTATATGACGTTGCTTTGTACCAAATTTCAAGATTCAAGTTTACGGGAACTACCCGTTAGGTTTTGATTTAGTTGCGTCTAGTTGTGAGTTAAATATGCGGCTTAGATTGCTATATCTTTTGATAGTGTAGACATAGAAGTTTGATTTTGTTACAGCTTAAAGATTTTATAGGCCTAAGTATTTGATATGAATTTCAATTTAATAACTTTACATATTCATAAGAAAAGGGGGTAAGCTAAACATTATTAAAAACATTATAATTATATGTTGCAATTAAAAATTTACGCTTTTCGTAATTTTTCCATTGTCTATATTAGATATATAAAGTTACTTCGTACTAAATTTCAAGATCCTAAGTTTACGGGAACTACCCGTTAGGTTTTGATTTGCTTGACCGTGTCGAAAATTAGGTAAAGTTTTGGCATAAACGGCTGTATCTTTTGATTGCCTTGGCCTAGAAGCTTGGTTTTTTCACGACTCTAAGGGACAGCAAATTTGAGTATTTTATATAAATTTCAGCTTGATATCTCCACGCGCCCCTAAGAAAAAGGGTCTTGACAGACAGACGGACGGACAACGAAGTGATCCTATAAGGGTTTCGTTTTTTCCTTAAAAAACATTTTCTTTCTTAAAAATGGAAAAATGAACTGTTTTAAAAATATCGAACCAACTTAAATTTTATTTTAAAATCGGTTAAGAAATTATGAAAACGAAGAGATGAAATCAAACATTAAAATACGCGGTGAATTGAGAATGGAGGCCGTTAATAGGCTGATAATGAGGATGATCATAAAAATTACAGTTATTCATTGTTTAATACGACTATTCCAGGCAAGTCAAGTTCGAGTCGGGCGCGTGGTTCCTGCGGCAGGTGCAGCGAGCGCTCAGCCTTATGCCGTGGTCTTTCAGCACTGACCGCCTCGAACAAATCGGTGAGTTCATCTAACAAAGCAAGCAAGAATCAACGTCATCTACCGATGGACGTCCTCTGCTCGACGTAGAGCTCTTGTTGCTCTTTCAAATAGCACGGTCTCGAGCCACTTGCTGTCATCAATCCATCAAGTGAGGGGCTGACGAACACTGCATTCCTTTCATTCATTGGAACATTCCGACACCTTGGAAACTCGAAAGCTATCGGCTCTATCAACTATATAAACCAATAAAATAAACACGAGCTTTCTGTGACAGAGCTCGTCCAGGGAAGTACTACCTCCATCATCACAATCAACATGGCTAGCATATTTTATTGCTTGCATACAATATTCATCTACCTATATTTTTTCAGCTGCCTCGTTGGTCTAGCGTTTAGCTTAAAGTGTGGCGGGTATGGGGCTCAAATACTATAAAATATTGAGCTTGAATTCCTCTCAATTCTCTGTAAATACTTAGCCTAGAGTTGTAAACCATTGGAATAAATCCAGGACATTCAGATTAAAGGCCATGTCAAAAGAACCCTAAATCGAAGTACTTGTATGAAAGGATGGATGTAGATACATAAATTCTTTATTGCACATTTAAAAAGATACAAAGGCACAAAAACAGAAAAACAAAAGTTAAATGTACAAAGGCGGTCTTATCGCTAAAAACGAAGTTATGGAAAACGGATACCTAGTGCAATAATAAAAATAAATTATATATATTAAAAGATAAAATATACCTACATATACATTGGGCCTACACAATAAAAATACACAAATAGTTTAAACATATAAATATATACCTATACATAAAAATTAAAGTATATATTTAAAGAAGCGACAGAGATATGCAAGAATCGTGGCAGCTGAACTTTTTTAATTACTGCCGTTAACATATGATCATGATCGTTACAAAATTCAAACCCAGAGCCCACCAAACTGTATTTACAAGGCTTTGTTTTATTCCTCTCTTATACATGGTAAGCTTTCGTAGGCTTTTAAGGTGATAAAGGAGAATCATCAGGCTGGTTTTTATAACTTCAGATGAAGAAGAATGCGAAGGCCCCAGTTCGAGCGAGGGTCGCGGAGACCTGCACAATGTGAGAGAGTTCCTGGAGGCAATATCAGCGAGACTCACCGGTGGGCCACTGGAGGGCACCAGGGTCGCGCCGCTCTACGACCACCCGGCCTGTAAGTACAACGATGTATCCATAGCTTCGCGCACCTGCCGCAATCTTTTAATACTACCGTGATGATGTACTAAGATGTGCCCTGTGTCGCTGTAACCGAAATTGGCTCCGAGACATCATCACCATTTCACTAGGTCGGAAGGGTTTCCATTGTAAATAGAAATCAGTGTCCAGAATTGTACTTTGTTACCTAGCGATATAAGATATGATCCTATTGGCTTCATTCATGGTATTTCTACATTTTTATGCCACATTTTGTTTGATTCACAAAAGTCATCTAAATAAACCTAATTGGGTAAAGGTTCAAATTGGTAACCGATCATAGACGACAACTGCAAGACGTGTCGCAACGACAGTACTGGTTTAGACTATTTTTTATGAAATCGTGGCGTCACGTCGAATATAG
The DNA here is from genome assembly GCA_034621355.1 of Mycalesis mineus. Classification (NCBI taxonomy): domain Eukaryota; kingdom Metazoa; phylum Arthropoda; class Insecta; order Lepidoptera; family Nymphalidae; genus Mycalesis; species Mycalesis mineus. Next base: position 1,443,524 of record CM067881.1, read on the forward strand.
TTGTTGACCGAGGTCGGCACCGAACTCACATATTTAGTGTTATAATATTTGATATCATAATTGCAAAGGTTTTAAAAAAAGTTTGAAATTAAGTCGGTATTTTTATAATGTGGGCACTTCATCGTTACTCTCTTAGTTGTGGAATCTGAAAAACCTACGTCTAATACGGCTGTAAATTGTATATAGACATGTGATATTAATCGTTGCATAGATGTGAGCATGTTCGAGCGACACCACGCGGACATACGCGACACGCTCGCCGCCCTAACCACCGCGCTCCGAGACGCGCTCAAACGTAAGCTAGCACCTGGCAGGCACTGTGGGAATTACACTAAACCTAGCATGCACTAAGGAAATTACGCAAAACCTAGCATGCACTGTGTAAAACAGCACTTGTGCATATTTAGAAGCATGTCTACCTTGCCGTCCAAATCACTGCGCTTCTAGACGCACTCACATTTAAACTAGCACCTGGCATGCACTGTGGAAAACAGTACTTTTACGTATATTATATACCGTATAATAGTATATAAGGTATAAACCTTACCAACAAAACCACTGCTTTAGAGAATGCACATAAGCTAGCATGCACTGTGGAATACAGCACTCTTGAATATATAGCATGTTCACTTTACCGCCCTACTGTCTTTAGATTTTATATTAGTAGCAGATTTTATTTATAGACTTAGTTTAGTCGGTATGCAGCATTCATCGTCTGAAGGATTTGGCTGTCAGTGATATTACAAGTATACAAAACCTAACTTCGAATTTGCACAATGTAGAGCTAAAGTAAACATCTTCTGACAATGCTTCGGTTTTGGAGTGAAACGTACATCGACGGTTTGCTGTCGGATTTATTTAGCTGACTTTGTTGCTTGGATTCGTCGAGTCGTCGTTTTTACACTGTAAATAACATAATAAACTATTGACTCTACACGAAGCTTAATTACTATGTATTAACTAATGATTATTAATTTACTCCGTAGTTGTTAATTAAATCTAAATTAATAATTTTATCGTCTTATGTCTTATGTACCTGTTTAACATGTTTAAAAATATCTCAGTATAAAGGATATTGAGTAAAGTATTGTAGGACAATTGTGCATGCAAGCACAATTGCTCTGTTGTTTCTTACAGGCGATAGTACATTCAACGTCAGTAAACTATCTCCTTGTATGTGGCTTGGCCAGAGTAGCTTGTATTGTCTACAGCATAAAGTTTAGATGATATTCAATTATTAGGTCTAAGATGCGCACGAAATAGATATGTCGTGCACTCAAAAATTTTCGCCTATTACCGCGCTAACGAAAATAGGTATAGCTTTTTCTATCATTGCGTTCGGGCGAAAGTTCCTGATTTCGTCGCTATTAGGCGAAGCTATGACGTTTTCTCTGCACGAGATATCTCTACAAACGCATTTTAGGCGTGCTGGATAAAATTTCTCAAAAAGATACATTTTCGTTTGGAGTAGCTCATATGCTGCTTGTATTTCCGATTTTATGACGCGAAGGACACGTTTAGTATCAAATATATAAGATTATATTATAAATTTAGGTAATGCCAGCATCTACAACCTTTTTAATCCAAAATATTCCAACATTAAATTTTATTTTAATGCAGTAAAAATGCTTATCCATGAAATTGCTTATATATTTTCGCAGGCGCTACTATTATATTTAGAACATTTTTGCTCTTTTCGCTGGGTCTGTAACAACATCTATTTTTGTACAGCAGTTATAGGTACCTTTAAGGTATAATAAATTGTTATTTTGTTATTTTTTCCTTACATATTAACAATGTCGTTGGTATTAAGATGAAACACCTTTTTACCTCCGTACGTCATACTTGTACTATTATGAGTTACTAGAGGACGCCCACGGGTTCACCCGCGAAGTCTCTTATATCCTATGTGTCCTGAAAATGGGGCTTATGTGTTGTTATTTTGAAGGTTTATTAAAACCTATTTAGTAGCTTATGCGTTAAAGAATAACAAACATGCGGATGAAAGAACACATACAAACTTTCACGTTGAAATGATTAGTAAAGATGTATTCTACGGTACTACACAGGTTCTAAGGTACCTTAATATCAAACGTAAGTACATTCTTTTATCCTGGGGAAAATGAAGGAACTCTTCAAATTTTGAAGGCACGCTTGTAGCGATTCCGGTTTTTGACTCGGTATCGGTAGCTTTTTGGCTACTAGTGCTATATAATATACTATGACAGTATAGTACGAGTACGCTACGTGGCGATAAATCACTAAAAAGTAAGAAATAAAAATTTTTAACAAAAAATAGAACCGACTCAAAATGCACTAAAAAGTAAAAAATAACTGTGTCATTTAGTTGCTTTAATTTACTTAAGCATATCTAGGAGTCGGTGCCAGCCAAGGTCTACTTTTAAGGACGTTACCTAGAACCCACAAACTGCTTTACTACGTAAAATAAATGTTCCTTAAACTTGGCTGGCACCGACTTCATAGATATGCTTAAGTAAATTAAAGCAACTAAATGACACAGTTATTTTTTACTTTTTAGTGCGTTTTGAGTCGGTTCTATCTTTATTTAAAATTTTTTTTGGTTACGGAATTCTAGACACGGGCGTTCCGCCGTAGGCGTAGGCTACGTCTTTGCTCACCACCAGTGACTGTAGCCAAGCGCTAGCCTATACAGAAAATGAAAAAAGGCCCACCAATCAGGAAGCATACGCGTTTAGTTTAGATAATGATAACACTTGCTACGCTATACGGAAAGAAATTAATTTTTAATTAGTGCATATGCGGGTTTAATAGTTCAAGATGTCAAAATTTGCTCCTTGTCTATTTACTTTTCATATCAATATTTATGCCTTAAGTGGAAATAAGTGGGTATATCCGCGGGATACAGATTAGTTACTGGCATTACTATAAAAAGAAAGAAATAAAAAAAGGTATTAGTGAGTAGCTTAATCAAGCAAAAATTCCTACGACTGGTGCTGACCTTCCCCGTAGAGTACACTTCATACATAATGCATGTATCCGCACCGCTGCGTGCGCTTCGTCACGCCTCATTCGACGTTGTTCCCACAAAGATGCTCAACTGATGAACAACAGACGATGAGTTTAAGCCTCAGTAGATCCACGGTCGACTGCCTTGTTGGTCTAGCGGTTAGCCTCTGCGGGTTCGATCACGATGTCCTGGATCCGAATACTGGGTCGGGTCACAGAATAATTCTGAATTTTTCATTCTTCTAAGAAATTTTCAGTACATTCCAAGCCGAGAGTCGGGAATCTGGTGGGGTTCTCCGTACCTCGGAGAGCACATTAAGCCGTCACTATCATCTACCAGAAAAAACATTATCACCCTAAGCCCGCCAACCGGCTGGAGCAGCGTGGTAGGTCTATATACCCTTTTCTATAACGAGGGAGGCCTGGGCCTGTAGTGGGCCGTTAATAGGCTGATAGTGATTATGATGAGATCCACGGACTAGGGCTGGACTGACATAGTAGAGATGCTGAGACCGCTCCAAATTTCGTTCACAAAAATTAGTACAGAACAGTATTGATGCCAACAGATTTGCTAAAAACATTAAATTAAAAATTTAAAAAACCCCCGACCCAAATTAGAAACATGAAAAGAAACAGTCAAGACAAATTCAACGACCCCAAACTCGATGGGTTTACCAAAAAGGTAGACCAGGGTTACATCTCTTACCTTCGAGCCTTATCATCAGACCAGCTCAGTGGTTCCAGAAGACATTAGTGTTTCAAATGTCAGATCACACCCATGCTTTCAAGCAAACTGAGCGTGTAACATTTCTATCACACCTAACAAACGACCTGATGACCTTGAAGACCTCAACCGATTTCCACCAAACATAGCTAAGAACACTCTCGACTGATATACCTTTCAAACAAAACCGCATTAAAATCGGATGTTCCGTTTGAGAGTTACGATGCCACAGACAGACACATACACATTTACACAGACACGTCAAACTTATAAAATGACTACTTAATATTTTCTCATTAACTTTTATATTCGTTTATTGTTTCGTAAGCTCATTTGAATAAGCTATTAAAAGCCGTACCGAGATAAACTAAATAGTTAAGTTTTATTTCAAGTAGGTAGGTAATATAGTCCTTTTTGAAGTCGATTAAAAAAAGTAGAAAAATACAATTGGTATCTTTAGAGTGCCTGTTTATATGCATGCTGCTGCCATAACCAACCTCTACATAATTTATGGATTTCTTTTTCTCCTTGTGAACGCATAAAAAAGCCGTAAACCCGACTGGGGAATCGCCACTCTGGAGCAATGGAGCATGGCGGAGCTATTGCGATTCTATTAAATCGGCTTTATTATAGCCTACTTGATCCAGCGGGTAGCGTGTATGGTTGAGCATCATGTAGTCCTGGGGTTAAGCCATAGGTCGTGCTAATGAGTGAACTGTTTGTTTTGTTGTCTTATAAAAAATTCTCAGTAGTAATCCAGAATGGGAAGTTGCTGGTACCTGGTATAATACCATCGTGCCTCGAATAGTACTCCGCTCGTTATTACTAAAAACTTTTGAAATATTTGAGTGGTGCGAAGGCTTCCGCCGTGGCTAGTTACCGCCCTATCGACAAAGACGTACCACCAAGCGATTAAGCGTTCCGGTACGATTTCGTGTAGAAACCTAAAGGGGTGTGGATTTCATCCTACTCCTAACAAGTTAGTTCGCTTCCATCATCGATCGCATCATCACTTAACATCAGATGTGATTGCGGTTAAGAGCTAACTAAGAAAAGAGACGAATTTAATGACACCAGGGGGGCAAGTGTGAGTTTTTCACCGAGCGACTGTGTAAAAACGTAGTCATTCGTAACCTCAAATTATATAGCAAAAAAAGCATTTACTCTCGCTGTAACTAGATGGCGCTACTAAAATTCCACATAAATTTGCGTTACGTTTTTACGCAGTCGCTCGGTAACAAACTCACACTCGGCACTCAGACTGTTGAAATCCATCAAAAGGTATAGACTGTTGGTGCGAAACGTGGTATACTAGAGACCTAGAAACGTAATTACAGACAAACATGCAATGCACGTTCACTGTTCGAAAACCTGAACCCTCCGTCAGCAGTCACAAAATGTATAGATACTATACTCGTATGGTCGAAAACCTCAACCATTTTTTGAAGTCGCTTAAACAAAATAACTCGGATTAATCCACAGGCTTAAGACATTATCCGAAAAAACAAACTTTAATTGGTAGTAAAACATATTTAAATACCAACACAGTATAATAACAGAAACGGGTCGGTCGATCGTTTCGTTCTTGACCCGTGAGTAATTGAACTTTAAGCGTTATCATGAGCATGCTTATAATAATTGCAGTTGAAGTTATTATTCATAATTGCAACAAATCATTAACGCTTTATAAAAATGAATCATATCTATCTATTTCATCAAAAGGACTCTTTATAATACGTTTCCGACGAATAAGTAGCAAAATCTCTCTACAAGCTGCTCAAAGACTTTGGCCTTGAGTTCTAGTAATGCAGTTGCAGTAAGCTCCACTATAGAACGAGTATCCAAAACTGTTCTAGCAGCATTCTACAAGAATGGTTGGGCAGGGAGCATAATTCGAGCAGAGAAGGCGAGCGTTGACCGGTCACAAAGGGTGCCCAAAGCCTACATCCGTGCCGCAAGACTCGGACACTGTTCGACGTTCTTGTCTCTGCCACACGATGTACCCGGCAACCGCACGGTAAATCCATGGAATGATAAGATATTAATCTCGTTTATCATATAGTTTCCAGAATTACATAGATAATATCATATTATAATTGTAAACAAGAAATAGAGTAAAATGATTGAGTAAAAAGATTGATCTCATCTTTAAAATGTTTCAGTTTATAAATGTAAATTGATTACTAACCATTGGATTTGATGATTAATTCTTGACCGATAAATATTTAAAAAAAATAGTATAGAGGAAGTCTTTATTTTAAGATATGAAAACATAAAGGGATATAACGTCTTTAAAATCATCAATCGTCATCAACTGGGTATAGGCTTCTACTAAGAACTTCCATATACCACGGTTTTAAGCCACTTGTATCGTATATCGGTCCTCCTAGTGAGGTGTCGACCAACGCTGCGCTTTTTTGTATAGTAGGTATAGGCCTACGATTCCAACAACTTAAAACTCTTACATCCATCGGCTCTTTGAACTAACACACACACAAACAAATATAAAAATAACAGACAATTAAAAAAATATTTTAATTTTTTTGGTAAAAATTTTTTTTACTTAATCGATTCGCCATTTCATCGAAAGCGATCCCGTCAGCCGTCGGCCGCGTCGCAATAATTGCGCCGCAGGTTTTTACGACGAGCAGCCGAGCGTGGGACCGCGGACCGGGGAAAAAAGAAAACTGTAACAGAACTGCCCGCTATTATTGTGCAGGGTATTATAAACTTGCCCGTTGCGAAAAAAAGGAGAGCTTACGAGCCGTTCGCTATGGGAATATCGAGGAATATTTTATATTATGTTTTGTTTAATAATGACCGGACTTTGTTTATATTACAATATCGTTCTCCCCAAACATGGCAAACAACATTATTTTATCTACCTTTTTTATTGTTATTTAATATCTGAAAATAGGCACGGCGCTTTTTTAGAAAAAATATGTCTCTTAAGAGACAAATATCTTTAGCATTGCATGCATTCACCGTGCGAGCTCGTTACAGCGTCGTGTCACTGTCGTACCCCCTTCACTATGTGCCGAAGCCTTTAGCCAACTAGCCCACAAAGAGACTAAACTCCCAATAGTTCTCTCATAAATAATAGGGAGCAGTCAAACAATCCTCATCATCGTCATTATTAGCAGACGATGAACGTCCACTGCTGGATTTATGCCTTTTTACCCGACTGCGTCAGAAGGAGGGTAATGTTTTTCGAGCGTATGTATGTATGTATGTATGTATGTCCATTTCTTCGGCACGCGCTACAGCCGTTCAGCGGTTTATGAACGGATTTTGACATGTGAGGTCTCGTTGAGTTTGGCGAAATTGTGGAAGTGACATAGGCTATATGAATTTTCGAAATGGCGATTGTAAATGGGGGAAAAAAGAGGAGACGTGTGCATTTTCTTTTATCCTAGCAATATGGGTATCAAATGAAAGGTCGTAAAAAGACCATTTCAAAATACAAATATCATATCATGTTTATATTACTGTTTTAACAAAAAGTGTTAAAAGTGTACCAAGTCTCATTTCTATACCACAAATTAAAACTAAAAAGTCTCAAATAAAATTATTATTATAAAAAATTTTTAAAAAAAAAAAAAAACGCCTTCAAAACGCACTAAAAAGTAAAAAATAACTACATCATTTACATACTTTAATTTACTTAATCACATCTATGAAGTCGGTGCCATCCAAGTTTAGGTAAAGTCTTTAAAGTAGAAAGCACGGGTGTTATTATACTTTTTATGGGAGACGGTCCAAAAAACAGTCTATCAGTGATTCTTTTAAATACCTACGCTGACGATAATAATTATGAGATCTGAAGGTGCAATTAATAGCGATGTCGTAATATTTTGTATGAATTTAACGTAATGATCACAATATGTACCAACCGGTCGTTACAAAAGCATCCATCTTGTGTTTCGTCTGACAGGTGTAATGAGATGGCCGACCAGATTCAATGCTGAGAGTCGCACGCTAATATCGTATGATGTACGCCGTAAGCCATAAGCGAAAGCTGAAGTAAAAAACGTTGTACTAAAGGTTCCATATTTTTGAAATATCAATATCACTATCATAGTTAGTCGGCTCATTAGGTCAGTAAACCCAACATGCTCCGGAATAGATTTATGTAAAATCTGAAATGTAGCTCACTCTTTCGCCTCTATGCAATGAAAGAAAGTGGTATACTTGTGATCCTCCCTATCTTGACACCTCTTCCTTTCCTCAGCTTTCTAAAAGTACAGTTATTTCTAATTTGGTAAACTGATCTCTTAAATCCTAAAAAATAAGTCTAAAACAAGCGAGATTTTAGATGGTTACAGTAACAATTAAGCTTCTGCACTAAACTTTTTAATTTTTTTTTCTCTCGTATTACTTACTTTTATAAGTGGTACCCACGGCGGTTCGTAACTTGTACCACAAAACCTTTACGTATTATTATGATAACATTTTCGATGTAGTAATGCCCATTACTGCATCTGGGTCTCAGCGAAATGTAACTGTATTGTGAATCAAAACCACATTTTCGTTTATCTTTATTAATAGCTCTACCGCTTGTCTGTGATGGCGTGATATCGGTTACTGAAGCTGTGGTGGAAATATTAGTAATCTGTGGTGTCAATAAAGATATATTTTTGTCTTAAAATCATGTAAAGATATTATCGGAGTCTAGAAGTTGGTGGTGTTACACCCCCGTGCCTCGGACGGCACGTTAAGCTGTCAGTGCCGGCCACTATCATCAACTTCTGATTGTGATCGATAATAAATCAAACATTATAACCCTACCCACCAACCCGCATTGGAGCAGCGTGGTGGGTATACGCTCCATATCCTCTCCTATAATAAGGGAGGCCTGGCCCTGTAGTGGGCTGTTAATAGGCTGTCAATGATGAGTGACCCTTGAAAAATTAAGTTACCGCTAATACTTATGTCAATAAAATAACCTCCTTTTTTACACCAGTTAATAAAGTTTTGTCATGTCGTTGAATTAAAACCGGGCCAATTAAAAAAATGTTATGTAAAATAGTCCAACCTTCATCTCATTTTCGTATAAACAAATCAGTCACATGTTGTGCTTGCGATTTTATTAAAGGTCGTACACAAAACAGGTTCCGTTCGACCTCTTGGAATTTCCTGTTCAATTTAATTTTTATTACTTTAGTAGGTGAATAATGTAAATAACTTTAATTTACTTAACCATATCTATGAAGTAGGTGCCACCCAAACTTTCTACTTTAAAGATGTTGTCTGTAACCCACAAAGTGCTTTGCTTCTTTATTAAATAAACTTTTCTGATGGTACCGACTTTATAGATACATATTATAATTTTCGACGACCTCCGTGGCGCAGTGGTACGCGCGGTGGATTTATAAGACGGAGGTCCTGGGTTCGATTCCCGGCGGGGCAGATTGAGATTTTTCTTACTTTGTTTTGGTCTGGCTGGGAGGCTTTCGCCGTGGCTAGTTACCACCCTACCGACAAAGACGTATCGCCAAGTAATTTAGCGTTCCGGTACGATGTCGTGTAGAAACCGAAAGGGGTGTGGATTTCATCCTACTCCTAACAAGTTAGCCCGCTTCCATCTTAGACTGCATCATCACTTAACATCAGGTGTAATAGCAGTCAAGGGCCAACTTGTAGTCGATAAAAAAAAGATATTGTTAAGTAAATTAAAGTAACTTAATGACGCAATTATTTTTAAATTTTTAGTGCGTTTTGAAGTCGGTTTTTTTTATTAAAATTTTGTGTGTATATGCACAGTACAGTGGCCCTTCGAAGCCCGTCCAAATGTCCAACTAGTAACCCGACACCGTCCTTCAGGCGTAAGGCTGCACCGAATTACCAACTGCACACGCGCCTTATGTCACACCCACACGTAACAAGCCTTTCATAAGTATTGGGAGTAAGTAAACATTGCGCGTACCTTCAACATTGTATAAGAACTCGTTCGAAGTATTCTCATCTATATTTGGTCGCTAGGAACAAGTGTCCAGGTTAAACAAAGCGTTATGTGATTCAGTTACAAAATTTTACCAACATTATGTACCGTATATAATGTCCTATACTAAAGCCAAACTCGATTGAGAATGCTTGTCAACAAACAAATTAAAAATGGAGGTATAAATCACTGGTCATTTTACACCTAATTTTTTTAGTTAACTTGTTAATGAGGAATTCTTGACAATAAATTAGATTAGTAAGCTCAAAATTAATTAATGTATTCAATATCTTTTAAATAAGATTCAATAAAAAAACAAAACATAATTTTAAATGTATTAGACATAAAATGTGTTGCATTGTCTACCTTCATTTTAAATTTGTTTGTTGACAAGTATTCTCAATCGTGTTTGGCTTTAATATAGATACAAGTATTTGTCTAAAGAGGGTCAGACATAGTGAATAAAATAATAGCGTAATCCTTTGTATTTAGAGTAATTATAACTAAACAGCAAATAGATAACTGAAAGAATAATTAACAGCAACTTAATTAACAGTGAATTACTACTGGCAAATTATGGTATAACAATGATACGTAACGTCTCGTGTTAATTAATACAACCCCAAGACACCGCGCCTCAAGCTGAGAGTAATAATTAATTAATTTGCACAAATTAATTATCAGAGTTGTCTAGGTTAAGCGATAAGCAAAGTACAACGTCTGCACCGCGCAACGCCAGAGCCAAGACTGCCCACCAGTTGTAGACACGCTCCTTTTATACAACTTAGAATGACTCAAGTAGTGGGGTGAGTGGGGGTATCGAACGATGCGCAACCGCAAGAGGGCGTAGCTGGTGCACGTGCAGTTCACAGACTTCTTTCTAGTCGCGTACGCTGACGCAGGTGCCGTCATATTTATTAAGAAAGCAAAAAAACTAGTTATACATACACACATCACTCCTCATTCCCATGGGGGTAGACAGACATTAGGGCGGCGATTTAACTTTCCGGCACGATGTCATGTGAAAACTGAAGGAGTGTGGATATTATCCTACTTCTACCAAGTTAGCCCGCTTTCATCTTTGATTGTGTCATCACTTTTCATCAGGTGTGACCGCAGTCAAGGGGTAACTTGTATTGAATATTTTAAAAATCTCGCATAAAATTTTAAAGTATATGAAAACTGCTTTTTTTATTTTATGTATTTTCAAGTATTAGCAATTAATGTAAACGTACTAAAATAAAGCTTTTTACCTAAAAAACTAAAGTCTTGCAATATAATACAATGATATAAAATTAAAACGATAACGTAATAATTAAATTGCTTTTAAGATTATTTCATTTAGTGTTTAAATGGCGTAGGTGTGAATTTATGTAGCGTAGTTGTGTGTTTAAATGATCGAAGTAGACCGTAACATACTGTCAAAATATGCAAGTAGACCAACGACGGACAATGTTCGAATTACCTCGTAGAAGTAGTTATTGAATACTAGAGGACGCCCGCGGTTTCACCCGCGTAGTTCTATTTCCCGTGGGAATTTTGGGATGAAATGTGGCCTATTTGTTATTCTGATATGTAAGCTATATATTATTATAAAGTTTCATCAAAAACCGAAAATCGTATTCAGAAGATGTTGACTCTACAATTCGACATTATCGTAAAGTATAGAGTATATCATATCTCCCGAGGATGCTTCGGTCCACACATGTAGATCTGTAGGTGTTGCCAATTATTTCAGTAAGATTACTGTGCGTTTGATGGGAAACGTGGGTGCGCTCGTAACGGTGTAACGGTAGGCCGATGTAATGTATCAACTGTCGAGTCAACTCGCCCGCGGCGCATCGATTGCATCGAAATACTCGAACGTACAAGTGGAGCGAATTTTTTACGATTATGCACATAACATTGATGTATGTGATAAACTTTGATAATTATTACCTTCTTGCTGAATTTATTTGCGAAAAGTTTTCAACATTTATTAATATACGTTTGCAACTGGCTTTTTAGGAACACCTTTTGCAAAATATAACAAGGATCTGCTTTTCGAGCCGGTGGTAGAGTCATTACAAATAGCCTAACTTGACGTTTTAAAAATGCGTGTATTAAACTAAAACTACATATTTCTTAAATTTAAAAAATGCAATGGTAGCAATGTGTAATACCACTTAATTTTGAGATATAGAACTTGCCAAAGATTGACACATACATATGCTCAGAAAACCTTAATATATTCATCGAGTAATTACTTTTAATAGGGCTACCTACTCTAAAAATCTACTTATCACAATTATTTTTTTACTATTATAATTTATTTACAATTATTTTAAAAATTTTTAACAATGCTTCTAAAATTATAAAAAAATAAAACACTATTAAAAATTTATAAAAAAATTAATTCCGCCTGCTGCGAGGCCCGGGGGTCCAAGCAACCGGTGGTCAGGGCTCCAGAGTGAGGAACCTCCTCACAATGCGCGCCGTTTCAAGAATTACTGCCTTCTGTATCCGACCCTTGATCCAACAATTAAGCGAAAGCTTTTTAAGATGTTCGTCAAAGCTTTTCGCTATAAGACCGTTGACTGAAACGACTATAGGAACAATCATTGTTGAATCAACATTCCACATGGCGGTAATCTCATGAGCAAGGTCCAAGTATTTTGATACTTTTTCCTTTTCAGCTTTCACCAGATTATCGTCATGTGGAACAGTAATATCAACAATCATTGCACGGCGCGTTAATCGATCAATTATCACTATATCAGGTCTATTGGCTACAATATACCTATCAGTGATAACAGTAGAGCAACGCACTGCTATTTTCGAGAACTGACGCTGGGTCGTACCTATAGTAAGGCACCTCAAAATCGACAAGGCCATACTGAAGAGCAAGTTGTTGGTGGATTATCTTGGCTACTTGATTATGTCTGTGCAAGTATTCGCCATTAGCAAGATGAGCAATTATATTATTAGCATTCATTATTAATATGTTGACCTTCAAACTCTTTTCTGAGCTGGTTGATTTTCAACGCGTGTTATGATCGACCGAATCAATCGATTTGAACTACACTGGCACGTGGCGGTTATCGATGGAAATAATCGATTTACAACTACAATAGTCGAATGACGTGTTATGAATTATGATAGCAATATAAAAATTATGGAAAAATCCTAACTAATATTATAAATGCGAAAGTAACTGTCTGTCTGTCTGTCTGTCTTGCTTTCACTCTACAAGTACTGAACCGATTTAAATGAAATTTTGTACACAGTAAGTCTAGAGCCTGAAAAAGGACATAGGCTACTTGTAATTGAGAAAAAAGGGTTGTAAGGGATTAAAGGGGGGATGAAATGTTGTATGAAAGTATTGTCATTTTGTAAGCTTAAGACCTATTTCTTAGACAGTTGATTAGATATTGATAAATATGACATTCAAAGCTTAGAAAAATTAGGCTGTCGTAATAACTAATAACTAAAACCACGCGGACGAAGTCGCGGGCAAAAGCTAGTTTAATATAATTTAATCATGTTGTACCTGTAGGCACTATTAATTTTTTTTAATTATCTTCGAGGCACCTCGCGACCTTATGTGATTTTTTTTAACGAATTACCTCGGTTTTGAAACCTTTCATTGGTTTGATTTTAAGTTTCTAACCGAATTACTAACATATAAGATGTACCAAATCACCTGTACCGCACTCTCTATTTGTCAATGTACCCAACAAACAGACAAAGGGCTTCTTATAACTCCTAGTTTTGACGTAGGGACGTTAGTCTATTAATCATTTTTAATGTTAATAACTCCCAATCATTAAAGAATCAAAAAGAAGAGCTATCAATCTATCTAATTAAAAAAAAATGGCCACATGCAAGATGGACTCGCCTATGAAGGGTTCTGTAGCTAGCCAGTAACATAATATAAAAGTTCTAGTAGTTTTTTTTTCTTGCAGTTCGTTCGTTCGTTCGTCGTAACTTTATCGATGTTTTAATAATATTGTATTTTTGTTCGCGGTTTAAACATAATCATTGTGTAGATTATGTTTATGATATTAAATGTTTTTTTTTTTTATTTTTACGTTTGAGTTGATTTAATGAAAGGTAAATTGCGGTTTACAATTTACGCTTTATTATTTATTGATATTAAAAAAGTACTTAAAAAATCTCGTTTGTAGTTTCTCCATATACCCAGTTCTACAAGGAAGATAGTGCCCTATACTGGGCCGTTAATAGGTTGATAATGAAATTCAAATTAAAACTGTACAAAATCTATTCGCTAATAGATAGAGAAAAGGCTAATTAATACTAATATTATACTAATTGCCGCTGACCCATGTCAACCACAGCCTACTACAATAATTACATCTAGCTTTCAACTCGTTACATGATGTTTCTGAATGCAAAATTATGATAATCTCGAGAGAAACCAAGAAACTCAAAGAAAACTATCCACTTTGTTGTTAATAATAAGATTTCCACAGTTATTATTTACCCTACATACACACATAACATCATGCCTAATTTTCATAGGGGAATAAAATGTTGCCAATGTCTTACTCTGACTTGAAAATTATATTAAAAATTGTAATATTTTCTCTAAAATTTCTATCTCTATTTTTTGTACCCCCTTGCACCAGCGTAGCGAACGATCCTATTTCCATGCAAATATCTGAATAATAAGGAGTCTACGTCCTACTCTAGATTATAATCTATATCTACCAAATTTCATACAAATATATATTTTTCAGAAGTTATAAGTAGTACAATCCCGTGTGTTTTACTTATAGGAATAGGAAAAAAGATTATATTGATTAAAAAGAACCTGGGAAATTGTCAGAAAAAAAGTAAATTAAATCAAAATGTCAAACATTTATACAGTTTCTTAACTATTAATTAAAGACGTTGATTTGACTAAGATAGATGTACTATCTGGTTGCTAAGTGAATGATAGATAATTCATATCCGTGAGACTATCCGCCGGTGACACCGACGATTAAAATATTGTTTAATATTTTAGCAAATCTTCGTTAACTGCCCAATAAAGTTATCCTATCTAATAGGTATTATAGTCTAAGATCACGATGTGTACTTTTATTATGTAATTTTTTGGTGATGTGGAGCAATTTTGTTTATACTGTATAGGCTAGCGCTTGTCTACGCCTGATGGTAACCAAAGATCCAGCTTACGGTGGAACGCGCTTTCCTAGAAGGTGCTTATTCATTCTTGTCTTGAAGATTAATTGTAGATGGTAGGGACAACGAGAGCTGGAGGGGCTCTTCATAATTTCGCAGTTCGAATCAGGTACGGTAAACCAAAACGTTTTGTCTACGGGATATCGACTTCGTAAGGGTGCAGACTAATACAATACCTAGCAGTCCATTGGTAGAAATGTGAGGGGGAACTAGATAAAAATAGTAATTAGTAATCTAATTTTATCGCCAAGTTTTAATTTCAATGAATAGGTTCCACGATGATGAGCCAAAATCATAATTATTTACCATTGTTCTTTATTGTATTGCAGAATATGTGCATTTTACCAGGAAAATTAACGTCGGGATGAGATAAAATCATCACAAAAAAGATGTCTGTATTTGAATTAATTTTATGGGATAATAAATACAACACAAATAAAACTCAAATTAAATAAAACAATAGAGTAAAAAGATTCAAAGTCTCAATTAGGAGTCTGAATATTATAAGATTTTTCAATATCGAGACGTAATTTAGTGCGAGCTGGCAACACTATCACTTATCGAAGTTTAATGGCTATGACGTAACACGAGATGTTGCTAAAACAGAATCTGGTTCATCACTTATATAATTATGTTGTCAAAAGCGCACCTACCGCTGCCTCTTAAAAGTTTTAACTCTTAACAGATCGTTAATGATTAAGATATCATAGCAAGAGAGAAGGTGGAACATTATGACATAGATCCGTAACTTTAATTTTACTAGGATTCTGCAATAGATGATTCAAGTTTTGGAGTAATGTTTTTCAACTTTTAGTCAGCCTTCTTTATCGTAAATAAAATATATGAAATATATTAATGCTAATTCTAGAAATACTAAGTATTTAATTTTAAACATTTTTTATTATATTTATAATAGTAAAATTCAGGAAGATAAACTTAAGAATTAAAAGACCCCTAAAATATTTAAAATCAAATTAAAAATTATTTATTTCACATAGGCTTACTTTGTAAGCAATTAAAACGTCATGTTGAACTACAAGTACTTGTAGTGACTCTACCAAAAGCCCGAAAGGTATGTTTTGATGAAGACCTGGCAAGAAACTCTACGAGTACTGTTGCTCTTTTTGAATATATTTTTTTTTTTACAATATTAGGTAAGTATGTGATAAAAAATATGTTCGGTAAAAAAACATATAGACTTTGTTTAGGGGGCGTCCATAAATTACGTGAGGTTTTTTTTAATTTTCTGCACCTCCCTCCCCCCCTGGTGAGATGTCGTGAGATTTTATTCAACCCCCTCCCCCATCCCCGAATCTCACGTGAGATTTTTCAAAATGTGAGTTTCTTACGTAAACGCGTTGGATTGTTATTGTAAAAAGAAAAAAACAAATTTGCATCGCCCTTTTATTTACGACTAGTTAAGACTAGTAATCAATATTGCTGAGAGTTTAATTATATCTAAGTGTAATAAAAATTTAACAATAGAATACTTAAATCGTAAATACTGTAATTGAAAAAAGAATATCTACTCTAATTCAGTCCATGGAGAATCATGTACGGTCTCAAGAGAGACTATTGGAACCAACATTTCCATATGATTTTCAGTAAAATCATCTGCTCCTTCAACTTCGTTCTGATCTAGCCACTCTAAGCCATTGGCACTTGTACAAAGTAACTCATTAGCTCGTCTTGTGACAATCCGTGAGGGTTGAAACAACAAATATGGTGGTTTGACAGTCAGTAAATGTATAACGTCGAAGTATGAATAAAATTATTTTCTTTCGAACGAATTAGTAAATTATCGTAATCGTACTACGATTACGCTTAAGATTAAATCTTAAGCATGTACAATCTGGATTAAATAGACCAAAATAGTATAAATTTTTTTTGTTTCAATCAGAAAAAAAATTGCGTGATATTTGCCGAGACCCCCCCTCTCTCCAACGTAAGATTAGATGAGATTTGACTCGACCCCCTCCCCCCCTTAAACACCTCACGTAATTTATGGACGCCCCCTCATATGATTACATAGAATATTAATTCTATTTCTTGAATTAAGTTCAGAGCCGATACAATTGCCTCCAAATATCAATCATTCTTATTAAAAAAAAATTAACTAATTGTATAATAAGGTCGAATTGTATAATAAATTTTAATTTTCACATTGAGGTTTAAAATTCGTACTAATATTATTAAGGCGAAAGTATTTAACGATGGATGGATGGATGTTTATTAACCTTCACGCAAAAACTACTAAGTAAATGGTTTTAAATAAAACTTTACAATAATAAAAATCAAAATAACATAAATGTCACATTTTATCACACGGTACCGAGAAATATGCGGGTGAAACTGCGGGTATCCTCAAGCTTAAAATATTTATAATTTTTTTAAATAAGTTGCTACATTCACCAGCTGGCGCTTTTTCGTAAGAAAATTAGTTAATTTCCAGTTGTATCGAAGTTTCCCACCATCTCTTGGACAATCACAATATAGCTGGCGGGCAGACGCGCAAATAATCCGAATCAACATACAATTATCCGTTACTCAAGCCGGCGCGACTATACTCTGTACTCATACTTTACGTAGTTTCTACAGCACGCATTATCTCCGCCGCCTCAGCACGCGACGCGCGGCCCGCGCGCTCAGAATTCGCGCCATCGCGATACGCGGGAAACATTCCGCATTTTTTTTAATATCCTCTACATTCCTTAATTTACAAACACTAACTGTCAGTGATAACTTTTTAATATTTTCTACATTCCATTAAAAAAAATCACTAATTGTCAGTGAAGTGTGAAGTGCAGTATTGTGACTTTATTTTTTTTTGTGATTGAAGCATTTTCCAAGTTTCCAAAACTAATAGTTCTTTCTTAAATGATTTATGTAGGGTTTAATAAATCACTGGATGGATTTTATTAAAAGGTTTGGTTAGAACAGATAATTAAATATTAATAAAGAACATTGTTGATCTACGAACATTTTATTTGTAGATTCTTTAATTTGTAGATGAGAATTTTCCATAAATAAAATTATTTTGTACTCTACCTGAGTACTTTTGGTGGATACAAAAAATCCATAGCTATATATTTATATTAAAAATAATACAAAAAAGTATAAGCGCATTTAAAATACCGCCAAATTTATATAAATGAGGAAATATAATTGATCTACATTTTCTAATTGCTTTTCTACCTATAAGCTTTTATTTTCCAACTTAAACCCTTCTGCACAGACAAATACTAGTGACCACAGAGCTTAATTTTTTTTTAATTTTGTAAAATTATATGACGCGAGTTATTTTCCCTTGATGACGTCATATTATTTACGAGTGTACATTATATTTAAGCAGGTGCGCGATAAGGAGGTATTCTCAAGGTCGCCGCAGTTCTATGGCTATTAATTTATAATTACCAATGCAACTACCAACTCCTAATTGGGAATAAACAATGACATAAGCACTAACTCTTTCACAATTTCCGCATTTAGACGCTGTGGAAAACTTCAATATCGTATATTATAGCAGACTAGAGATGCGTGTTTCTGTGAGAATTTCGGGATGCAATATGGCCCATGTGTTATTCTGATATATAAGCTATATTATTTTGAAATTTCATCAAAATTCATTCAGTAGTTTTTGCGTGAAAGAGTAACAAACATCTTACATACAAACTTTCGCTGTTATAATATTAGTAAGGACATGTTTCAAAGAGTTTTTTAAGTACCTTTGGACACTGATGACGTCAAAAGGTTTCACGGTTGATATTTTTTTTTAATATCGATGACATTTTATATGACTTCTCATTCCTATGAAATCCATTTCAATAAGTAGTTTGTATACAGTATAATTCGATAATAAGATTATTTATAAAATCAAATTATATTATGCATTGTATTTTTTATTTATTACAAGTTACCCCTTGACTGCAATCGCACCTGATGGTAAATGATGATACAATCTAAGATGGAAGCGGGCTAGGACCCCTTCGGTTTCTCCACGACATCGTACCGTAATGTTAAATCGCTCGGTGGTACCTCTTTATCAGTAGGATGGTAACTAGCCACGAACGAGACGTCCTACCAGCCGAAATAGTTTAGTAGTTGCCAGTTTTATTGACCATGGTTTAAAGTCACTGAATAATAACTAATAGAACAATCACAGCTATCTACAAGGGTGGTAGTAGATGCATATCGACGTAACACTGTTATACTTAGAGGATAAATTAAGCAGCATATTTATTTATTTATCACACAAAAAGGTTAACAATTTTCTTAAGTTCAAGAACTAACTATCCTAGCTAGATTTTATTGTTCTGCGTTAAGGTTACCAGCCCCCTCCCCCTTATTGATTACAGTGAAAACATTATGTGTGAATATAAAGCAGAGAAATAATACTTAGCAAACTAATAAAAAATAATAGATTCTCATTATTTTCTCAACTACAAATCAGTCTTAAAACGAACTGTTTTTGTTTAGTTATCGTTAAAAATAACTGCGCTATCACAACTGTTTGTTGATGATTGATGGCCTATTCAATGACACTTGTCGATGACACGTAATATTGATTTACTATTAAAATGAATGGCAGTATTATGGCAAAGTTCTTAAAGTTGCTGCTCATATTGCTGTAGAGCATCGTTGTTCCATTGATTGTACTGCCTTTAGGTGCACCTATTCATGAGGTATAGGAATAAATTCGGCCTACGACAAAAATATTTTTTTGAGGAGTACAATATGGCAGTAAGCAATCGGTGGTTTATTTGATCAGAAATTTTTAGTAGAAGAAGAAATTTTTGAGACATAGTTGTCCAAGGAAATCTTGCCACGGTTAATTCTGCCACCAAACAGCGTTTCTGTATATAAAGCATAATTTTATTCGCAAAGTCAAATTAGTTAAGCGAAGTGTTTCTCTATTTTAACCAATAATGTTTTTCCAATTACCATAAGGTGAGCAGGTGGCTCAAAAAACCATTATCCACTAGTTCTATCATCAATTATAATATTCAAATTCAAATTCAAAATCATTTATTTCAAGTAGGCTGTTATACAAGCACTTTTGAAACGTCAAGTCTGTCAGTACGTAGTGACTCTACTACCGATTCGGAAGGCAGAATAATAAATAAAAGAGTCAAAAGCTGGCTGCGTAAAATGTAATGAAAATCTGGGAAATGGAACGATCCTTCCCACAACCCACGTAGGCCAAAGTATAAGACAAACAAGCCCACAAGTAGATACCTAGAGTATTCAAAAAACATAATCCTGAGGAGGCAATCGTGTTAATAGAGCAGCAATGGCATTGAATTCGATCTCACAAGTAATGCGGTTAGTGTTTATCATTAATTACACTCGTGAATTGCTACCCAACGCGAGAGCGTCACCTTTGCGATACGCCCCATTATCTCGTGTAGCGAAGTAAACAAACTTGGCGATAACCCTGCCAAACCAAGTTTACATAAGATACTCGGAGTACATTCGTACACACATACCTACTCTGAGTGAGTATATTGAGTAGACTCTCAAAGCGTCAATCGCTTCACGGCAAAGAAGCTAGACTCAACTGAGAGGTCTTGGATTCTAAACCTGCTTGTTGAACTGTTCTCGTACTTAATTTTATCCATTACAAGTTAGCACTTGACCGCAATCACACCTGATGGTAAGTGATAATGCAATCTAAGATGAAGACGGATTATCTTATTAGGAGTAGGATGAAATCCAGTCTAACTAGCCACGGCCGAAGCTTTCCATCAGGTTTAGCCGGGAGTCGAGCCCAGGACCTCCGTGTTATAAATCAATTGCGTTAGGATAAAGCTTAACGTGTCTCGAGCATGGTAGCAGGTACACTAACACCATAACTACTTACTGGGCAATTGCTAAGATTCTTGAAAGAAAGAAAAATTCAATATTTCATTCATCAGGACTCAAGCCCTCTTCTACATCTTTTTCTCAGTGTTTTTTATACTTTATAGAAGGTTCTTACGGGAAACGGTCTGTAGACTGCGTCTGTTATTTCGAAAAAATGTTAGCAATATTTTTTTCTAACCCAAAAGGTCATTGTCTGTCGTCGGGTCGTCTCGTTCGTCATTAACACCTTGACTTATCAGCTACATGTGAAGACTCCAGATGCAAATCTAGACATAGCCATAAGGCATAAGTTGTAACAAAGATACTTAGACAAACTTTTGAAGTAAGTAGGTACCTATTCGTACATAAAATATTACATATATGTAATTTATTTTTACAAGCTTACAGAGCTAGTTAAAAACCTGTACGGAAAGAATCTTTGAGTTAAGTCTTAGGAGCTAAATAAAATTACTAATTTTAAAATAAAAACCCGACTGCTTAGAAGTAATGAATTTGAAAAAGAAAAACAAGGATCACTAAGTATATCGATATTAAATTTTAAAAACATTATAGAGCTGCAAGTGAAGACCTGCACTACACATCCCCCCTTTATTCCAATTACAGCCACTATTTTAAAATTTTATATAGCATATGTCACGTCCCTCAAATTTGACGAATTTAACGACACCTCACATCTCAAAATCCATCCAGCCTTTTAGGCTGTAGCGCGTGCCAAAGAAAGGAAATACATACATACAAACGTACGAGTACATATTAAACATTACCTTCCTTCTGACGCAGTCGGGTAATAAGACACTACTAAGATTAGGGACTCTTTGTAGTCAGAGAGACTTTGTACTTCATTCTTATATAAATAATATGTTTTTATAATAACTTTAAAAAGGAGATGGTCCGCATCACTCTTGTACCACATACCATTAAAATGGAAAAAATACAAAGATTTTATCAAAAATAAAATAAGTGAATAAAACGAACTAATAAAAACGTTAGTTAAAAATAAAATTCTTAGTTTTTGAGGTATAAAAAGATGGCGTCTTTCTAATATTAGTCTGTAGGTGACATTGATTTGTCAAACTCAAAATATGTCATTTTGACAAGACTTTTCTTCCGTGTTCCGAGCTTTGTTTTTAGCTATAATACATTTTAGACAGACATCTTAGCAATATAAGAACAAAACTCTATATTTTAATCTGATTATTCAGTAATCCGTTAGGTACCTATACCTAACCAGTAACCATCAAATCAAATGGACCATACGTCAATAAACACTGACAGCAAAAGTCAAAACAACATCAATCCGCCACCTGGAGTATGGAGAGTAGAGGTAAGGAGGACAATCTTATATGGGAGAAAAGTTGAAAAATTGTCCAGTTGTATGCGTTAAATAACAGTTCAAAAATCCTCCACAATGGCGCTGGTGGATGCACAGGGTATGGTATGAATGTAGCAATCGTAGACGAATTGAAGTATGCCGAGTTAAAAAATTTAATGTCATTATCGACTAAAGTAGTTAATTATTGAGAACTTCAACAACTTACGTTGTACAAAATATTGTGGTAAATATAACCTTACAGAATTATAACCAATTTCAAAAAAAATGATTTCAAAAGTTTTATTTTGTATTTGGCGCTTCTTTTGATAGTTACTTTGATGCAACTGTGGCGCCATCCTAATTTAATACATTTTGACGGACACTTTTTATATACAGAGATTGTCCTCCTTACCTCTACTCTCCATAACCTGGAGAATGTCTACCATAGATAATATAACTTATCTAAGATCCGCCATGATTATACGTAAAGTGTTGCATTGTTTTGGAGAGAATAAATAATATTTCGCCCAAATAAAAGTAAATTCAGAGATTTGGCTAATCAAAACTAGATTATTAATACATGTACTTTTTTTCAACTTATGTACAGAAAGTGGGTCTGTGCTCCATATAATTTTGGACCATCTCCTTTAAAGAATGAAAATAAATAATAATTATTGATAAGACATTGAAAGACAGGTGAAGAACATCTACTCAGAATAAAATATAAGTATAAGTATTTATTTATGATAACTGGTTTTTTCAATGTTAAATATTTTATGAATACTTAGTTCCACAGTTGACGCGAGGCTCGGCTAATCTTTGCTGATAAGTGTATTGACTCTAAAGCCTCGGTGATTTCATTCAACCTTGCCGGTGTGTAGTCTGTAGCACTGGCCAGTAACGATCGATACTTTATTATCTAAAAATTAAAACTATTAAAACGGTGTAGTGTAAAAGATGTAGTGAGTAAAATTGAGAAAAGGATGCTTAGATGGTTTGGACATGTAGAGACAATGGATTATAGTGATCGTTAATGAATAAAGCCCGCCGGCCCGCACTGGATCAGCTTAGTGGGTTTACACTCTCTATCTGCTGCTAATAATGATGGTGAATATTCGTCCGAAACACGTTATGTCATAGTTACCAAAAAATAAAACACACATACACGTAGATACACCCTTAAAACTTTATATGTTTTTAAAGATTAAAAAATAATCTAAAGTTGAAACAAGTAACTAATTCTCATCTACTTTGGCCTTTGCACTATAATATCATTAAAAAAACAAAGTTCAAAAGGTCACATTAACTTGTTATCGTGACGACGATGATCCATGACCGTGAAGTCATGTATAATGACAATCATAATAAATACTAGTTACATGCAATACCTACCAGTTTTCCGGACTCATATCACAGAACATTAAAGATTTTCTGTGATTTATATTGCACTACAGGACGCCTGCGGTTTTACCCGCGTAGTTCACGTTCTCGTGGGAAATTCGGGATTAAATGTGGCCTTTGTGTTAATCCAGGGTGTCAGCTAACTGCATTTCAAATTTTATTAAAATCGCTCCAGCCGTTTAGTCGTGAAGTAGTAACAAACATACACACACACAATCTCTCGCCTCTATAACAGTACATAGTATGATTAACTCTGCCTGCGGTTTCACCCTTTTTGATGATAGTCCCGTTGAAATATCGGAATAAAAAGTAGCCTCTGTGTTTAACCAGACTATAACCTATTTACAAGTTAAATTTAATCCAGATCCATTAAGTCATTGAGCCATGATTGAATGACGAACATCTAGCAAAAAGTTGTTAAGTATTCCAATATTTTCCACAATTTTTTCAATTTCTCATTTCAAAAAAACTGCTAAGAAAAATAAATAAAAACATTAAAATAAGATAATTGAAATTAATATAGTACCACAATAGTATATAATACAATATTACTAGCTGACCCGGCAAACGTTGTTTTGCAAAAAAAAATAAAAATTAAAAAAAAAATAGATGAAATTTAGATAGTAGCCGATTCTCAGACCTGCTGAATACGCATACAAAATTTGGTAAAAATCGGTAAAGCCGTTTCGGAGGAGTACGGTAACTAACATTGTGACAGGGAAATTTTATATCTATACTAGTCTATACTAATATTATAAAGAGGAAAACTTTGTTTGTTTGTAATGAATAGGCTCAAAAACTACTGGACCGTTTTTAAAAATTCTTTCACCATTCGAAAGCTACATTATCCACGAGTAACATAGGCTAAATTTTATTTTGGAAAAAAATAGGGTTCCGTAAAATATTTGGGTTTTTCGGACACAAAGTGTAAAAAATCAACCAGAAAAGTTACTTATTTTGCGTACGCCTAAACTATAAAAGATAGAACCATAAAATGTTCTAATTAATTGCAGATCTTATAAATATCTACAAAAAAGTCCGCGACACACTATACCTATCTATGTCGAGTGAGGCACAACAACCATTTTTTTATTTAAAAATCTTAAATTCTTTTTGGACTACATTTAAACGCATTTATTTTACTCATGCTATTAATCCTTATCAAAATAAAATATTTCATCACTAAGTACAGTTTATGTAGATAATATTTGGTATGTAAAAGATTAAAATTGGACTTTTGGTTTTGAAGTTATGGCGAAATTAAAATATTACTATTTCTGCGTTGCGAAGTGAGCGTCACCAAGGCGGGGGTGCGGGAGGGGAGTTTAGATCTATGTTATATATACGATGATGAATTAAGAATTCGATCTTTATTCAAATATCCATTTAGTACACGGAAGAGTTTGTTCGTTTGTTTAAACGGGCTAATCTCTATCTGCGTGTCGGATTGTAAAATTATTTTTGTTTATTCTGAAGGCTAGACTCAAGAGTGAAATATACTATTTAATATCAATTTATACCCATCAGCTTGCCATAAATATATATTTTTAATGTCAATGTATTGAAATGTCATACAATGTTTAACAAAAATGTAGACCTTTAGTACACGGGACGGGACGGAGAATATTGCTTCACGGGAAACTATAAAAAAATTAAATTGAGAGGGGGAGCGGGGAATGAGCACACTATATGTGCCTTTACACATTTTGTATGAAAGTCTGTCTTTAAAATTAGACGGGTACCTAAGAGGTTTTCACGCGGACGAAGTCGCGGGCGACTGCTAGTATTAGATATACAATACACAATAGTATATACCACAATATACTAAGTACCATAATAGTACCACATGCAAGGTGTGAAAGATCGCCAAGTAATCTAAATACTTAGTATATCTGACTAAAGATCTCTGTTACACATCTATTTAAATAAATATCACTTGTAACTCTACCGGCCAAACCATATAACCTGTTACAGTATACTGTAGACCTTAAGATCTATCCACAGCACAGGGTCGCACAGACCGTCACGGCTAAAATGACCTGGCTATATCCGGTACAACGGATCTATATAAAATAAACTTGTCATCGACGTAAGTGTAGCTAATACTTACAAATTAATGTCATAAGTATAATAAATCTACCAAGTATTTCGACGTTTCTCCCAAGTTAGTTTCCCTGAACCAATGATCGATCTGCTCTTTTTTTGCTATAAAGAATATTTTAGCAAACTCCGCAGACCATTTTTACTAGACCCTATCATTCTTCAAAAACGTTATGCTAAGCCCCTCTTCTCCTACAAAAAAGGTAAAAAAGACGTGTGGCACACGGAGACTGCCGCGGTTAAGCTATTGCATATAAGTTAAGCAACATCGGGCGCGGTCAGTACTTGGATGGGTGACCGCCTGAGAACACCGCGTGATGTTGGCTTTTTTTTAATTTTATTATTTTTTTAGTTTGTTTTATTTTTATTTATTTATTTATTTTAAAAAATAAAAAATGTTTGTCTTTTTTTTTAAATAAATAAATAAAAAAAAATTAAAAATAAACAAATAAAAATTTTAAAAAGCCAACATCACGCGGTGTTCCCAGGCGGTCACCCATCCAAGTACTGACCGCGCCCGATGTTGCTTAACTTCGGTGATCGGACGAGAACCGGTGTATTCAACATGATATGGACATTGGCGAACATAGACGCGAATAAGACAATCTGAAAAAACTAAAAAGGGAGGGGGTTTTAGGCTTTTTCGTTACGGAATTTTTCGATTCGGTCTCCACGCTCAAGGCTCGCGATAAAAGCTATGCAATAGCTTAATACAAAAGTATAGACATATTTAAACGATAGTGACATGCGAAATGTCCTGAACTTTGGCGAAATGTACTAAAATTTAGTAGAGGTGGTAATAAGGAAAAAGAAAAATAGGGAAAACCAAAAAACTGATAGAAAATGAAAAATCTTCAAAGTCACTTACTTACTTTAAATGATAAAGCGTTCATTTCTAGCGTTACGCAGTTGACTAAGTCAGCGAGTGATTTATAAAACAAAATTTATGAGATCATCGTAGATCATCACTAATCATGAGATTACATTTGACCACAAAAACCTGCGCACGATCAAGGGGAAATCCTACGTACCTACTGACGTCAACGATAAACTTAAACGCTGTGATTAAGGAAATTGCGACTTAAGTAAAAGGCTATTATTTAAGTTTTTAAAGTTCCTCGTTGCGTAAACTATGTTTACCTTACAAAATCTTTAAAAGGTAATGTCTGTATTAGTATAAAAAAAAATCATCATCATCACCACGTGGTGCCATCCTCTGAACGACGTTTGACGGTCATTATGCGAAAAGCTAATCTGTTTTCAGCAATTTTCTTGAATTGAGGGTAGTTTAGTCCGATCCACTCTCGTATGTCATACATCCGTTTCCGCCTTTGGCGACCTCTCTACGACGAGCTGTACCTCTGTACCTGTACCTGTAGATCACCTCTCTTGCTTTGTAGCTTTCCTCCCTAGTTGTAAACTATTAAAATTCAAGATATCTCATATTTCAATTCAATTCCTTTACCATGGAAATATGGATGTTACGTTGTATATTCCTCAGAGCACTTCATAGATGCGCATAAATGCACTGCCTACCCTGAGGACACATTCATCATCATCATTATCAGCCTATTAACGGCCCACTACAGGGCCAGGCCTCCCTCCTTATAGGAGAGGGGATATGGAGCGTACACCCACCACGCTGCTCCAATGCGGGTTGGAGGACACATTACGAACCAGTATTGGGGAAGGAATTTTCCACTTCGTGTAGTTAGTTAGTTCGCGCCACTGCCGCAGTTACCTCTTCATTAAATTTTGAATAGATTTTTCGTAATATTTCGTAGGTTTTATTATATACGAACAGTGGTAATGAACGTGTAGGTAACAGTACGTGTGGGTTAAGAACTTGTAACATTGTAACCTTGGACTTTATACCCCACTCGTCTCTTGGCTGACAGCTTTTAATATCCTTATTTAATTATAAAACTAACATTTAATTTTTACGATCTTTATTTTTATTAACAAAAACCATTGCACGTAATTTACTTTTAATTAAAACATTTATATTTAATTTATTTTATTAGTGTGATTTACCTGATTATAAATAATAAGTACTATAAAGGGGCATATTTAAATATAATATAATTATTTACGAGTTATAAAAACCAACATTATTTATAATGATAATAGTAGTAGTCGACAAACAACCCATAACCTTTTGATTTAATACACCCGTTCACCAAGCTTAGATTTGTAAAGAGTTAAAACTCTAACCCTTAAAAAACTACCTCCTAAAAATGGCAAACTGTCAAATTTCAAATATATAGCCATCACAGGCTCTCGAGTTTTAAATAAGGCTTTCGCGGTCGCATAAAATTACAACACTATCAATGCAATACAAATAAATATATGAAGTGTCTGTTTTTAATTTCAATCGAATAGCTTTTCACTAAATGTATAATAAATAAACAAAATAAATAAATCTTTACTAATTAAAAATTTATTTATTATTATTTTTTTTATTTTATTTATTATAATCAAAAATTACAAGCCACTGTAAAATTGAGAGCATTGAGGAGTATGTGCGGGTTAAAACTGTGTGACAAGGTTAAAAATAGTATGATAAGAGACAAGTGTGGCGTAAAAGAAGATGCAGTGACCAAAATTGAGAAAGGGATGCGTAGATGGTTTGAGCATGTAGAGAGAATGGATAAAAGAAGATTAACAAAAGAGATTTATGAGGCGAGGCTGAATGGAAATATTGGAAGGGGAAGGCCTAGGCGAATGTTCCTGGACCAAATTCAGGACATTTGATGGCCAGGTCAAGAGTACCCTAAAGCGACGAACTTGCATGAAAGGATTCATGAGAGTGGAAGAAGCTAAGGAAGTATGCAAGGACCGTGGCAAGTGGAGGGATGTGGCCTCTGCCTACCCCTACGGGAATAAGGCGTGATGTTATGTATGTATGTAAAATTGAAACCCTACCTGACTTAACATCTTGACCTATGCGGATAAATTCGCGGGGCACAGCTAGCTGATCAATAAACCGTCTGTAACCGATGTAGCGTGAATTCTGAAACACTATACGATGAAAGAAAAAGCGCTATCACCGTTCAAAATCACAATATGATCTAGTTCCAAAAAGTCGCATCACCTTACGTATGAAATTGTCACTTTCCCACATTTCATACGGTCTTGTGTAACCGCTGGCTAGGGTTGCCTACTGTACTGTATTGTGCTGTAATCATTCGTAGCTGCGCACTGAATACTCTTGAAGAAATACATATACTAAAAAATACTATATTTTCAACGCCAAAACTTACAAACAATTCTTCATTTTAAAAATTTATGATCACTTTTTACATTGACTGAAGCAATAGATGCATCCTTATTAATATTATAAAGGCGTAAGTTATGGATGGATGGATGGATGTTACTCTTTCACGCAAAAACTACTGAATAGATTTTAATGAAACTTCACAGTAATAGCTTACTTGTCAGAATAACATAAAGGCTATATTTTATCCTTAAATTCCCACGTGATTGACAACTAAACAGATGAAACCGCAGGCGTCCTCTAGTCATAATGTAATGCATTTCGAGGAGATACCAAAAAATAATGAGCAACAAATATTTAATTTTCATTCCCGACGTTCTTTTTCTAAAAAAAAAATACCGATTTTTTTACAGTTTATAATCAAAACTACTTATTATACCTTTATAGTTTACTAGCTGACCGGCAAACGTTGTTTTGCATTAAAAATTAAAAAAAAAATCAGGTGAAAATTAGATAGTAGCCGATTCTCAGACCTGCTGAATACGCATAAAAAATTTGGTAAAAATCGGTAAAGCCGTTTCGGAGGAGTACGGTAACAAACATTGTGACAGGGAAATTTTATATATTAGATGTTTGTCCGAAGAAATGTTGTCAACCCTACCGCTGTCCGGAAAGTGGCTTTGTTGCTGTCAGTACACTTGCACATAACTTTGACGGATTCTGTTATAATTTCCGTATTACTTAATCGCTTTATTAAGATTCTTTGATTGAAAGTGACGAGAATGAATGGTTTCTACAGATAAGCACAATGTGGAGTAGAGTAACTGCCGAAAATGTGCTGACGATAACAATTAGACGCTTTGTTATTGCGATTATAATTACACTTAATTACTCGTAATATGATGAACTAGAGGATGCCTGCGTTTTCACACGCGTAGTTCTCGATCCCGTGGGAATTTTGGGATAAAACGTGGTCTAAGTTATATTATTGTAAAGTTACAAACATACACACTCACCAACTTTTCTCTTTAAAATAAAATAGTAGCATGATAGGGAAGTAAACGTTTTAACGTGCCCGAAAAGCATGACATTAATAAATTTCCAACTCCTAAGAAGAACGACTTTATTTTATTGTTATATTATATCTTGAACTATTTATTTGGAGATTATTTTTATCTTCTGTAATATATTCTTAAAATGGCAATATTAATAAGTATATTTATCTCTCATACCTACCTATTGTAACTCATAATAATTCACAATGACTCGGGTAATTTTTTGCCTTTTTTGCTAATACCTTATGGAACAAAGAGATGAGCAAAAAATAATTAATTTGCTTTTAAAATACATACCTCTAAGTAATTTGCACTCTGAATCTTTACGTCAGAGCAATAAAATTTAACTTTGCCGGTAAGCCAAAAAAAACGAGAATTACGGAAATGATAATGTTGGATTTTTTATTTTCAGCAATTTTTACCAGTTTTGAGATTTTTATAACATAACATAGACGCAGAAGATTTCCTAATTTACATCATTATTAAGTTAAGTTACATCAAGTTATTATTTCATTATTATTATTTAAAAAAAAATTTAACTGTAAGTTTTTTTCAATCACGCTGCAATCGCTGTTGTGTAACAAAAGTTGGTAAGGAAGGTGGATAACTTATGCTTTAGAGAAGTGCATTACAATAAGTTTACTAATCCGGATAATCAAGTTCGATTTCCGGCGTTGTCGATTATCATCATCATTATCAGCCTATTAACGGCCCACTACAGGGCGCTATAGGAGAGGGGATATAAAACACGCTGTTCTAATGTGGGGGGGCTAGGGTGACAATATGATCACTATCAGATGTGATGAAAGTGGACGACTTAACGGCCTAAGGACTGTGAACGTGGCTGGAATGTACTAAACATTTCATAGAAGAATGAAAAAGCTCAGAATTATTCCGTGACCCGACCCAGGAATCGAACCCAGGACCTCGTGATCTAAGCCACATAGGCTAACCACTAGACCAACGAGGCAGTCGATTATCGATACTCTACTGTAATTAAAAACTCAAAATGCCCGTTTACTAATTTGTGAATAACTGAGATAGATATACATGCTTACATATTCACATATTATGTACGAAAAACATAATTTTCTTTTAGCAGTCGGGTAAAAATAAAAGATGATTTCCATACAAAGCCACAGGTCGATGTTTGATGATCTCACATCGCAAAACTTCGCAAAAAGATTCAACAACACTTTGTACAATAGATACAATTTTTTACTTCCACATCCTTAATAGGGCATTGACTTTTGATATTTAAATCCTTCTTTAGTATTATAGTTTTTTGACGTTTCGTAGTAGGTACTTTACCAATGTTTTATGTTGGTTATGTAATTAATATTATTGCTACTTAATATGTTTCCCTCGTATACACAAAGACATCCTTAGAAGACGTTATCGCTAATGATAGGGCTGTTTTTCAAATGGTTAGATTACAGATCTCGATGGCTTAGGTTCGTCTTAGGTCGGGTAGACTCTAAAACTCGAATTTTCTTTCTTCGAAAAATTTTTAGTAGTTTGGATTTAAATATTGCACCCTCATGCCTGAAGGACACGTAAGAACGTCTGTCTATTTAAATTGTTAGTACCTTTTTACTCTCATTTATTTTTATTTACATATTTTTTCACACTAAGTATTAGAAATTTTAAATAAAATTTGCTCCATAGTACCTAATTGTTAAAACCACATTAAGCCTGCCAACCCACAATAGAGCAGAGCTATAAATTCTATCTCCAAATACCCTCTCCTTTAAGATGAAAGGACTGGTTTATAGCTCGGTGATAATTAACTCATAATAACGTTCTGTCAGAAGTGATGTACATTTATAATGTAATTATGTTATTAGCGAACCTGCTCACCGAGTTAACTCAACCACGCTGTCGTACTGTAACGAATGTGCAAACATTGCCGTTACTCAATGTTTACCTACTACACCTTATTGTGAACTAACGAATGATATACCTACATCGGTTTCAAGTAGGCGTTACTTTGCAGAAAGTTTGACTTCGCAGTTAAATATTGTAGGGTCAGTTAAGTTCGCAATTTAACCTGCCTACCGAGCCAGCGGTAATGTATGCAAATAGAATACAAGATGTTTCAAAATTGCCTATTTGAAACAAAAGATTTTAAATTTTTTAAATTTGTATAAACAACATTAATGAATATTAGAAGAATCAATTCACATCGAAATAGGTTGCTATGCTAGGATCCAAGGTTTTCAACGGCCTCCGTGACGCAGTGTTGAGCGCAATCAATTTATATATAGAGGTCCTAGGTTCGATTCCCGTCTGGGCCGATTAAGATTTTCTAAATTAACCCAAGTGTGGGGCTGTAGGAGGCTTTTACTGTGGCTAGTTACCACCCGCCGGCAAAGACGTTCCGCCAAGCAATATGGCGTTCAGGTACGCTGTCGTGTAGAAACCGAAAAGGGGCCGATTTTAATCCTACTCCTTACAAGTTAGCCTGCTTCCAGCTTAGATTGCATCATCACTTACGAGTACATTACTAATTATTATTATAACTGAAACGGGATCTGCACTGGTGTAACCGGGCTCTTATAACACAAGTGTGATTGTGTAGGTACGTGTAATACAGACACAACACAGTCTGTTACGTGCTGAAGTGCACCCACTCCACGCACGCACCTTCGCTGTTGCTTCACTTATCTGTTGTTTGTTTACATTGCTCGTTGTGTATGTCGTTGTACGTAATGAATCCTAATTATTTTCCAACGGTTACTTCGTTACAAGGTTACGGAAATGAGGTATTTTTAATGCACTGATAGTGGTCGCATATCTTATTTTTACATGGACTTTTTTATTCATTACAAATTAGCCTTTGATTGCTATCACACCTGATGTTAAGTGATGATGCAATCTAAGATGGAAGCGGGCTAACTTGTTAGGAGTGGAAAAAAAATCCACACCCATTTCGGTTTCTACATGACATTACCACCAGTACCAGAAACCAGGACTCCTTATAAATTTATATTTATAGTACGGACGGAGAAATTTTCGTTTGTAATGAATGAAAAAATGACTACGGCCTAAGGGTTAATGATTTTAGTACTATCTGAGTTTGTTCGAGGGATTACGGCTGAAATTGCTAAACATTCGTCTTTATATAAAAGAGTTGTTTTGAAATACCTGGCGACTGAGAATATAATTTTTATGTTATACCGGGGAAAGTAAAAAAAATATGTTTTATACTTGGACAGACTGTCCTTAGTTTACTACACATTAAATATGGAGAGACCTAAATTGTTAGCAATGCTAAAATAATTAGTCACCTGTTAGTACAGATTAGCCGGTAGGATAGTACGAAGACAGTCTAAGCCCAGATTATCTAGACTTAAGCCAATTTAGAACAGATTTATTTTTAGATTAGATGTGACCAACGAGGCAGCTGCGATGAATAGTGAATACATCAAATAGTTGTCTGGGTGTTATCCCGCCATGAAAGGCTTTAGAAAGCCTTACTTCACTAGAACTTGCTTGTAATGAAAACGACAGTGGTAAACACATACATACTCGCAGCCTAGGCCAGTGGTTAGCAAAGTTACTTCATAGTGGAAGAAAACATTACATAATATGAAAATTGCTAGTAGTGTTTTCTTAAAGAACCGAATCCTAAAAAGTAAGAACTAATTCTAATCTAAAAGCGATCTAAAAGCGTGAAACGTTATATATTATTTATAAAATAATTTACGCTGAAAATATTAATAAAAGCATTTTACGTAATTATTCAAATTCGTTAATAATGATATTATTTTGCTATTCTTTGTTTTATTGTGTCCAGCTGTCACGAGCTTTTCTTCTAAAAAGCTGTACCGAAGTCCGAATAAGATAAACTTGAGACGGTGGTCTAAGTGGATCTGTAATTTTTTCGAATGTAGAATGGATATAGTGAGGTAACTTTAAAAGATAGATAAATGCCTGCCTTTCAAGCCGGTGGTAGTCGGTAGAGCTACTACAAATAGTCTAACTTGACGTATTTACGTTGATGACAAAGTACTTGTAAACTAAGACTATTTGAAATAAACGAATTTGTATTTGATCATCATCATATTTTTAGCCTTATAAAAATTATTAATCCTGTCATACATAGTTGTATACTATTGTTATATCTCAAAGGTATTAAGAAGCGTTTTCCAGGAAAGCTCTCTGACGGCTTGCGTTTTCCTGCCAACAATTTACCAAAAATGAAATTTTCCTCTCATTTATTTTTATTTATATTTTATTACAATTTTTAACAATGTTGTATTATACAAAAAATATAAACTTTTCACTTGCGGATCCTTTGAGAGCTCAAGCATCAGGTGGTTAGGGCTCCAGACTGAGGAACCTCCTCACAATACGCATCTCAAGAATTACCGCCGTCTGTATCCGACACTTGATCCAACAACCAAGCGAAAGCTTCTCGTAATTTGCAGAGCACTGTCCAGGGTCCCAGCACGTTACATAACATGGATGTGCCCATGTGAGCAAGTACTCGTACGTGCACATTACGTTCATTGCGCTTCCAGCGAAAGCG
Organism: Mycalesis mineus; assembly: GCA_034621355.1. NCBI lineage: Eukaryota > Metazoa > Arthropoda > Insecta > Lepidoptera > Nymphalidae > Mycalesis > Mycalesis mineus. The sequence continues at coordinate 1,477,842 of CM067881.1, forward strand.
AAACTGACGGGCCCCATTTCCTTTTACAGCTAGCTAACCTTGTTCCGAGGAAACGGCGTTTTCCTTCTGTGAAACGTTATATTTTATGTAATAAAAATAAATATTGCGTTAATGAATTTTTGTTAAAGTTATTATTGTATATCAGAAACAAAACTTTGATCAATGATATTAGTTGGAGAGCTTTTGTCCCTTATATTTCACCTAACGACCCCTGACACAACACCAACAATGCTATATGTTGGACTAAAAGGCATGATCGCTAATAAACACATGAGGCTTAACACTTACACCTACGCCTTAGGGCGGCACTCCAAAGACGTGTTCCTTTCATGTCCTGCAATGTGTCGCTCTCTTTATAGACGTTGGTTTCCACTTACTATCAGATGAGCCATCTGCTTGGTAACGTTAAATACCTACCAACTTTTTAGTAATAATTAACGTTACCAAGTAGATGCATATATATGCATTTTAGTAGATTTTACCCATCTAAGAGAAAAGCCTGTACTAGTCCCATCTCGAGTGACCATCTGGGCCAAAATATCGAGAAAATAAAAAACCGTCGTTTATTGTATTATGTATCTACCCTTTTATTTCGAACAACCATAAAATTAATTTAATGTGGTATTTGAATAAAAAAACAACTATTTGACAATTAACTGTTTTTGAGGTGACTTTTAAACGTGTAATAAAAACCCATAAGATATTCAGAGTAAGTACAGCACTTAACATTAGCACAGATCTCTTAATGATAAATTGAGTAGGCGCACATTAAATAGTCATTCGTTGAGATTAAAGAACATTTTTAAACATACCACGGATAGTATTGGCTTTTAAAAGTGAAAGGTATTTATTTAGTCGTAAATAATGGCCAAGTGCGTATTGGAACAGTAGTAGGAAGGGTTCTGCAGTTAATACGTAGAGTACGTATATTACTCGGAATTTTTTTTCGACTAATGTACGTATCGGGTGCATCCCACTAGTACCGTAGTTCTATAGAACTGTTGGGATATTTTCTGTGCTGTCAAATTATATCCCAATAGTTCTATATAGTACTGTAGTATTGTTTTTGCTCTTGACTTTACTTATAGCATATAAGTTATAAACTTTATATTATTTTAATTGATATTTAATTTTATTTTTAACAAAAAAATGTCCCTTGTGACAAAAGCTAAGTTGTTAAAACCAAGTAGTAGTCGTGTCTAAAAAAATATTCTCTTATTTTAGAAGTTAAAATGTGTTCCCCACATTTTACCACTTTGGAAGTATATTTCACGCAAACTATTCAGTTTAGAAAAAAATTATATTAGAAAACTCAGTATCATTTTTAAAGACCTATCCATAAATACCCAACACGTATGGGTTTAATAAAAAAAATTTGTGTTCCAGTTCTAAGTACGGGGAACCTCCAAAACTTATTGTTTTTTTTTTATTTTTGTATGAAATGTTGTGTGAAGGAATAAATCTATTTAGTAAATTTCAATAGTGTAGTTCCTATAGTTTCGGAAAAAGTGGCTGTTACATACAGACGGACGGAAAGACTTTACAAATCTATAAGGATTCTGTTTTTTGTATGTGATTTCATATTATACTTATAAAAACTAGGTAATTTATATGTAACGTACAAACAAGATGTTGATATCGACATTTCTTTAATTTTGTCCCATTAGTTCTATATACTCTAATATGGTGTATCAACAGTTCTAGAACTAAAATAAGGAAACAGAAAGAATAAATAAGTTAAAATTAAAAAAAACATTAAAAACTTAAGCTAGAATGACATCAGAAAATTCCAATATTAGTGGATTAGTGAATTAAAATCTGTTTTATATCGCTCCTTAAAAACTTTCTCCAAGAAAAATACCTTCTTCTTAAAAATCCACCTTCTCACCATTCCATACATTTAGAAGTTACGATGCCACCAAAACTAAGAAATCAGTTGAGCTACTTATTTAATTTGACCACGGAACCCCAAAAACAAGATCTAGGTGCGTACGATAAAATGACCGATCTAATGATCACCGTATTACGGTATCGAACATGCGACGTTACTAAATCCGCCGGAATGTGTCAAAATATAGACAAAGAGCCGGCGTACGATATTGACACAAAGCTTTGCTCGAACTTTGTATCGTTTATTTTTTAACTTACTTTTATCAACGGGCGAATAGCTCTTAAAGCAGCTCTTTACGAAGCATACTTCATTAAAGACTTCTTTTTTTATTTATTTATTGTTCAAAATAACTTAACTATATATTATACTAATAACAGTATTGGACACCCTAGTAAACTTAACGTTTATGTGAGTATAGCGAGTTCGATTTAATATACTCGTATACAAACTGAAATAATATAAATTGACTTCAGACGACGTTAGACTGGTCTAAAGTTTGTGGTTACTTGTGAATTAAAAGGCGTACAACCATATAAACGGATGTAAGGCTATGCTTAATGCAATATGTAACTAATTTTAACGTACTAGAGCGTTTGAAATTCATGTGGGCCATCTGGGCTAATTCGTCAACGAATAGTCCAAAAAAACAGTATTGTAAGTGTTCGTACGGTTACAAATACTTAGAGAGCAACATTCACCGGCTCCTAGACTATAATTTTCCGCTTTACAACGGAAACGAGGACACGCATGCACCTCGAATGCGTAATTCGGCGCGTGTTTTGTATGCGCTCGCCGGATGACCTCTCGAAGGCAGCTTGAAAGGGGGTCGACTTGTACTGAGCCGTTTGAATGTAATTTATAAGCAGATGGTCCACCTGATGGTGAGTGGCAATCCTATGCTTATAAACAGAACAACGCATTACAAGGCATGTTTATCCTATCCATCCTAAAATATGCCGCCCTATGTCCATCAATCTGAGATTTGGGTGCCCTCGTGGTTTTTTACTTTACTGAAAGTTAGACCTTGACTGTAATTACATCTGATGGTAAGTGATGATCTAATCTAAAAGATTTAAATAATAAAATAATAAATAAATATTACAGGACAATTACACACATCGCTATATAGCCCCAAAGTAACCATACTCGTCAAATTCAAATTCAAATTCAAAATCGTTTATTTCAAGTAGGCTTATTACAAGCACTTTTGAAACGTCAAATTGGACTATTTGTAGTGACTCTACCACCGGCTCGGAAGGCAGGTCCTGTTGAGAAGAGCCGGCAAGAAACTCAACAGTTGCTCTTTTTATAATATTATCAATTTTACAATATTAAATGTGTTGTTACATAAAGTTATTTATTTTACTTCCTGTGTGAAGTTGAAAGCCGATCCAATTGCCTTTGAACATCTTTGTCATTTAAAAATTCATCGATAGTATAATAACCCTGTCTGTGTAAGTGAGTTTTAATACATTGTTTAAACTTATGCAATGGCAGATCTAAAACTGTATGTAGTACAGTATCTATGTAGTACTAAACTCGTACATTAGTACTACATAGATTTAGATTATTGAGGCGCGTATTTTGATGAGGTTCCTCACTCTGGAGTCACTGACCATCGCTTTCTTGAGCCCCCGAGCCCTGCAACTGGCGGACTGGATTTTTTATAAATTTTAATAGTGTTTTCTTTATATATTTATGAGTATTCTTGAAAATTTTAAAAAGAATTGCACAAGATTACAGATACAATGTATGCAAACATTAAATTAAACTATTATTATTTACAATATTTAAGTTTAAATGTCCTTTAAAATTTATATTTTTCGTATGCCAGAGAATAATAAATACATCGTTTAAAATAACTAAAATAATACACGATTTTTAAAATGCAGAAAAATAGTTTAAAAATGTCTGCCGATTGCTTATTGTAATGGAATTTTGTTTTGCAACAGCGCGGTGTTGAGGCGGAAATGTTATCGATAACTCGTTACTCGTACAGTTTGGGTAAACAATTCTACTCATATCAAGGCCCAAGACAGAATCACTTACCAGAACCTTCAAAGTTTAACATTCAAGTTAACATAGATAAGGATTGTGGGGTTTATCCTACTCCTAACAAGTTAGCCCGCTTCCATTTTGAATTTCGTCATCACTTACAATGAGAACTTGTAGTGAAAAAAACAGTATAAGTACATGATGCTTCAAAAGTACAGTTTTAAAAGTAGTGGACAGCCGCAAATGCCTTTTCATCCCCTTATCTTGTTTACGTACACACTAATGCTCCGCTTTAATACCTTAAGGGATGAATTTTAGAAAACCCTTTCTTAGCGGACACTTACGTGTATGATGTTGATAGATCGATCAGTAACAGTAACATTTTATAATGCTTTACTTTACTTTACGAACTTTTTAGTTTTTAATAGAAATCATTAAAAACTAAAAAGTTCGTTTAGTACTTCACTTTGATAGTAAAACTCTCGGAGTAAAGTAACAAGTAATTAAGGATTTAACCTAAAATTTCTTTTACTTTCCAACAATGAATGAACTTACCTTCTTATTTACAAAAGTGCAAGTCAAGAGTCAGTTGTCACTTACTTGTCACGTTTACACAGTTAAAATTATAATAGTGAAAACACTATTGTTAGAAAGCTCAGTTTGCTTACTTGCAAAAAAACCTGTTTAAAAATTTACTTTTATCATCTACAGATAAAATAAAACAGAAAAAACTACAGAGTAATGGTGCACTTGTTAAATAAAAAATTCAAAAGATTTATTTAAATAGATTAAGTTTTTCTTTTTTTAACAACCCTAAGTTGGCCCATGACTGCTACCACACCTGATGTTAAATCCACACCCTTTTCGATTTTTACACGACATCGTACCGGAACGCTAAATCGTTTGACGGTACGTGTACCACTGCGCCACAGTGACCAGCTAGACCAAGACAAATAAAAAAAATCTCAATCTGCCCCGCCGGGAATCGAACCCAGGTCCTCCGTCTTATAAATCCACCACGCATACCACTGCGCCACGGAGACTGTCAACTTACAACATGTATACTTAGTCATATTTTTTTTATATGATTTATATTCCCCTTGTTCTCTACTTACTCAAAAAGAATATGTAGTAACATAGTCTTTTGGCTTAGATAATATTTAAGCAGGCGGAGAGAACCTGTGATCTCTCGGCGTTGAATCCGGTCCCTTAACCAGTTTTGAGGGGTGTTTTTTGAATAGGTGTTTCATAACTTTGGCAAATGCTAAATAAAACATTGCATATTTAATCGCGTTTGATAATAATTTTTGGAATCTTGGAAAATGCTAAAGAACAATAATTATGTCTACTTTAAAGGATAAACTTACATTAAAATGTTAAATATCTTGCTCTCTGATTCAATCCAAATTAAAGTGATTTTCCTAATCAAAGTGACCCCTATCCAGTGACTACTTAGTGATGATCCAGTGACTATAAAGTGTCTTCCGTGATGACAAAGTGACACAATGTGGGAATATCTCGCCGTGCTACTGATAGGATTTTGGCTGGGCGTCGCCATTTTCCTCTACGTGTCTTGCCATTGGCTGGAAGAGATACTTGGTAAGTAGAAATAACGTTACGTATTTTATACCAAAAAAAACAGAAAAATGATACTAATTCGCTGTGTATCAAAACAAGCAGCACCTAAACATTATCAATTTCTATTAATTTTTTAAAATTCATTAGGTAATGCAATCGATGTCTTTGGTATTTATTAGATATTTTTTACAGCCTTCCTTATAGAAAATGGGTTATAGAGCTTAGAGACACCATGGTACTCTAATGTGGGCTGGCAGGTAGGGTGACAATGTTTTTATTCTTGCAACGTTTACAGTCAGATGGTATTGATGCTGATAGGGACAGAGGGCTTAACGTGCTCTCCGAGTCGCTCGTTTCGAACTTGGATGTTTTCCAGTGTCCTTCCGAAAAACTGAGTTTGGATACGTATTATATTATAGCCCGACGAAAGAATTGAACACAGGACTTTGTGATCCTAAACATCAGTCTAGTCCACTGCACAGTCAGGTATGCATCAGTCGTCAGTGTAAGAGTCTGCATTTAAACAGTTCTGGGTGCATTTGACTCTAATTGCATCTAAGTGCTTTAAAAATACTGGAATAAAATTATTAAAACAAACAATTGGTCTGTGATTTTTCCATTGAATAAATCAATGGTAACAAAATAGCACATTTTGGTCTTCTAAGTACTTCTTCAGTTCACGCTTTTCAATAGGACACAAAAAGGCTTTAAACTACGACCTTCAATGAATAGGTAACATCAACAATACGCCACTTTTGTCAAAATTCAAGATCGCCCATCGCACAGTAGGTAGTACCTAAACTTGGCAATGAAATTTTAATCAATGGATGGACAGTTTATTCATAACAATGTAGGTTGAATTTGTTAACATTTAATTTCCATATCTTGTAGATGTAAATTTCAATTGCATTTTATACTATTATTGTTTTATTTTATTTTAATTGAATAAATTCGTTTCCTTCAACATCGCAAAATTTTCCTTACACTCTAAGTAGGTACTTACTCGTATTTTATGAACAAGCTAATATAGGTAAGAACTCCAACTGGATTTATAACATTTTCCGATAAATTCACGTGATTTGAGTAGGTTATTTATTGTTCATACGTTTTTAAGATTTGATTTGTGCCTGTTTTTAAATTTCTCAAAATATTTTCTACGGTCAAAATATTTCAATAGATTTATTAGTCATTTTAATTGACCCTAGATCGTATCTGGTTTGTAGAGCCGTTTACAGGCGATGGCTTCCAATAAATATCAGATGGATCGTTTATGCTTTTTTCAGTTCATCTCTACTAATATTATAAAGCTGAAGAAAAATTATTTTTGTGTTGGATAGTCCATTTACCGAGGAAAGCTTTAGGCTATATAATGCTGCAGCCAAAAGCAGCGGGGAATCAGTGAAGAATGTGGAAAAAACGGAGAAAAATATTCATCTTTGAGGGCTAATATTATAAAATAAGTTATAAGGACTAAGAAACTAAGGCTATTTTTATTTCATAATCTTATTGATTTTAATTCGACGCAGACGAAGTCGCTGGCATCCGCCAATTATTTATATTTTCATAAGAAAATATTTATCATAAGTACGGTAGTTAAGTATGGAAAATAGATAGAAATATTCTATTTGAAATAATCACGGAAAACTTTAAAAAAATAGTACGTAAATGCGATGTTGATTTCAAACATGTTTTTTCCGACTGTACCGATAAAAAACATTAATAAAAATAAGCAAAAAAGATAATTCCAAGAATCATCTAAGCATTTATAGAAGCACTCATTAAGAGATTGCAGTACATAGTACAGAATCACAAGCATGAAGATTGGCAAAAAATATTCGCCAATTAATTTATAGATGCTTATGAATAAACATGAGTTAATTTAACGTGTATTTTTTGTTAATCTTAATAATACTGGGTTAGAATAATGATAACTATATTTTAGTTAACAATATTGTTACTAAGACGCGGTCTATAATAAATAAATACTTGGTAACAACGACAGGTAAGCAAAGATATTTTAAATATATTTGCAGTTAAGTTACATTTTTACTAAGTATATATCTCTATTTATATAGAACTTTATGGAAATATAGATAAATTCAAAATCGTTTATTTCAAGTAGGCTTATTACAAGCACTTTTGAAACGTCAAATTGGACTATTTGTAGTGACTCTACCACCGGCTCGGAAGGCAGGCCCTGTTGAGAAGAGCCGGCAAGAAACTCAACAGTTGCTCTTTTTATAATATTATAAATTTTACAATATTAAGTGTGTTGTTACATAAAGTTATTTATTTTACTTCCTGTGTGAAGTTGAAAGCCTATCCAATTGCCTTTGAACATCTTTGTCGTTTAAAAATTCATCGATAGTATAATAACCCTGACTCAGTAAGTGAGTTTTAATACATTGTTTAAACTTATGCAATGGCAGATCCAAAACTGAATTGGGCATCTTGTTGTAGAAGAGTACACCCAATCCTACGAAAGATTTTTGTACTTTTCGGAGGCGATAAGCTGATATGACTAACTTATGTCCATTTCTAGGAAGACGGTCGTTTAAATCCTTTTTCTGTTTATACATATTTATATTTTGTTTAACATAAACTAGGTTATTGAATATGTATTGACAGGCTACTGTAAGAATTCCTATTTCTTTAAATTTGACTCGAAGGGACTCGCGTGGTTTAAGTTTATAAATCGACCGAATTGCTCGTTTCTGAAGTATAAAGACAGAATTTATGTCAGCAGCCTTTCCCCACAACAAGATGCCATAAGACATCACACTGTGGAAGTAAGCAAAATAAACCAGTCTAGCTGTTTCTGTTTCTCACTGCAAATGCTGCTGAGCTAAGTTTAGCTGTCAGTGACTCTATATGAGCGCTCCACTGAAGTTTACAGTCCAAGGTCATTCCTAGAAAGACTGTAGAACTCTCCATTTTTAGCGTTTCACCATTTATCATTAAAGACTTATTTATTTTTTTTACATTCAGCAAAGAAAACTCAACACATTTAGTTTTCTTTGCATTTAATAGTAAATTATTAGCAGTAAACCAATGCGACACATGCGATACAGCACGGTTTACATCGTCAAAGTCATTTTTATTTCTATCAGTTTTAAAAATTAAAGATGTGTCATCAGCAAACAGTACAATTTCACAAATGTCGCTAACATGGTATGGTAAATCATTGATATACACTAAAAATAGAAAAGGACCCAAAATTGAACCCTGTGGAACGCCCATTTTAGGAGATGAGCCACGTGACTTTATATCATTAATGCATACCGTTTGAGTTCTATCACTAAGATAAGAGGCAATGAGATTTAGTGCAACATTTTTAATGCCATAGTGGCTTAACTTAAGCAAAAGAGTTTTATGGTCAACACAATCGAAAGCCTTGGACAAGTCACAGAATACGCCAATAGCATTCTTAGACCTTTCCCAGGCATCAAAGATGTGTTTTAATAGTTTCGCACCTGCATCAGTAGTATTGCGACCTTTAGTGAAACCATATTGGTCAGGATGAAGTAAGTTATTTAAGTTAAAATGACTAAGCAGTTGATTTAAAACTATTTTTTCAAAGACCTTACTTAGTGTTGGCAATATTGAAACCGGTCTGTAATTATTGAGATCTGCTTGGTCGCCTGATTTAAAAAGTGGAATAAGTTTTCCATGTTTCATTAGGTTTGGAAAAGTACCTGAGTCCACACATTCATTAAAAATGACAGCTAAGTGTGGAGCAATGATATTTATTATATTAGATATTACTTTTACTGACATCCCCCACAGATCGCCAGTCCTCTTTGATTTAAGTAGTTTAAATGTTTTTATAATATCAAAAGCAGTTACATAATTAAATTTAAATAGAATGTTGCACTCTTTCACATTGTCTCTTAGTAACCTCTGGGCTGACGTAGGAGACGAATTTAGCGAATCTGTTAATAAGATAGGTACATTTTGGAAGAAGTCTTCAAAAGCATTAACAACCTCGTTTTTATTATTTATTTTTTTATTATCAACAATTAATTCATAATTCATATAGCGAGGTTTAATTTTGCCAGTTGCGTTATTTATTATGTTCCACGAGGTTTGTATCTTATTGTCAGCTCTAATTAGTAACTCTTTCATGTGTATGGATTTTGCATTAATACATACGCGTTTGAATGTTTTTGAATAATTTTTAACAAATTCCGAAAACTTTTGACTGTGATTATACTGTTTTTCATCATACAACTCATACAATTTATCTCTACTTTTATAAATACCTACAGTAGCCCAGTCACTGAACTTTAATTTTTGGCTTAAATTAACACGTTTTAAATTGAATATTTTAGAAAACTCACTGTCTATTGTCTCAAAAAGTGCACCAAAAAGAATATTGTGGTCACGATTAACAAAAGATAGACTTGGAATTTTGCTACAAATTACGCTTTTGAATCTCTCTAATTTACCTTCAGTTATTGGCCTGAAGTTTAACCATTGGTTGCTCATGGGTTTGTTGTTTAGAATAGTGATAAGTTGACCACAATGATCAGAGCTTAATTTGTTAATTATCACCTTGTCAACTATATCAGTATTGTAAAATATATTATCTAAACAAGAAGCTGAAGTGGCTGTAATTCTAGTAGGTTCATTAAAAGCGTGTCTTAAATTAAAACATTTAAATAAGTTAAGAAATCTTAGAGACATTGAGTTTACTTGTAAAATATCAACATTAAAATCACCACATATCAGTATTTTTTTAGTAGAAGTACTCAATCGCTTCATCACCTCCTCCATTGTCTCCTCAAAGTAATCATAGTCCCCAGTAGGTGGGCGGTACACGCACACTACAACAAACTGTTCCAACTCCACACAAGATAGTTCAACAATGCGTTCAACAGAAAGACCAACTATATCTTTTCGATTTTTACATTTTAGGTTGTTACGTACAAAAATTAGAGATCCACCATGAATTGCAGTCGTTCTGAAGAACACACTTGACAATAAAAAATTATTAATATTAACTGCTAACTGTGAGCTAGTGAGCCAGTGCTCTGTAATACATAGAATATGCACATTAAATTTTTCAACAAATAGTTCAATTTCTAAGTCTTTGCCGGTGAGGCTCTGTATATTTTGGTGTACAATGTTCAAGTTGCAGAGCTCCTCCTTTGTCTTATCAACTAGTTTAAAGATATATTACAATCTATGACAGTACTAGCATAAGTTCTCTGGTCAAGAATAGAAATATCAGTACTCAATCTTATCAATAGATATGGAGTTTATATCCGCCACTCAGCTCCAATGCAGTTTGTTGGGCATACTTAGTTATTCGTTAACGATCATTTATATTAAATGTTGATAATAATGACCGATGACATGCTCTCCTTTCTCGACTTCCTGCATTGACTTCCCAATTCCGGTCTAAAATTCACCCAGGTTTCAAACCCAGGACCTCGTAATCTAAATTTGCACAAGCCAACCACTGAATGGTTGATGATGATGATGATGATGATGATGGACCACTGAATAATAGGGGGAAATTCTTATGAAAAAGATTGTAAAAATAAACACTTACATTCCCACATATTCAAATTCAAATTCAAATTCAAAATCATTTATTTCAAGTAGGCTTATTACAAGCACTTTTGAAACGTCAAATTGGACTATTTGTAGTGACTCTACCACCGGCTCGGAAGGCAGGCCCTGTTGAGAAGAGCCGGCAAGAAACTCAACAGTTGCTCTTTTTATAATATTATCAATTTTACAATATTAAGTGTGTTGTTACATAGAGTTATTTATTGTACTTCCTGTGTGAAGTTGAAAGCCTATCCAATTGGATTTGAACATCTTTGTCATTTAAAAATTCATCGATAGTATAATAACCCTGACTCAGTAAGTGAGTTTTATTTCATTTATGTCAGCAGCCTTTCCCCACAACAAGATGCCATAAGACATCACACTGTGGAAGTAAGCAAAATAAACCAGTCTAGCTGTTTCTACATCGGTAAACTGTCTTATTTTTCTCACTGCAAATGCTGCTGAGCTAAGTTTAGCTGTCAGTGACTCTATATGAGCGCTCCACTGAAGTTTACAGTCCAAGGTCACTCCTAGAAAGACTGTAGAACTCTCCATTCTTAGCGTTTCACCATTTATCATTAAAGACTTATTTATTTTTTTTACATTCGGTAAAGAAAACTCAACACATTTAGTTTTCTTTGCATGTAATAGTAAATTATTAGCAGTAAACCAATGCGACACATGCGATACAGCACGGTTTACATCGTCAAAGTCACTTTTTTTTCTATCAGTTTTAAAAATTAAAGATATGTCATCAGCAAACAGTACAATTTCACAAATGTCGCTAACATGGTATGGTAAATCATTGATATACACTAAAAATAGAAAAGGACCCAAAATTGAACCCTGTGGAACGCCCATTTTAGGAGATGAGCCACGTGACTTTATATCATTAATGCATACCGTTTGAGTTCTATCACTAAGATAAGAGGCAATGAGATTAAGTGCAACATTTTTAATGCCATAGTGGCTTAACTTAAGCAAAAGAGTTTTATGGTCAACACAATCGAAAGCCTTGGACAAGTCACAGAATACGCCAATAGCATTCTTAGACCTTTCCCAGGCATCAAAGATGTGTTTTAATAGTTTAGCACCTGCATCATTCAAAAAGTTAAACGCAATACAGATTCTCTTCTTACTCATACGTTGTTTATACGCCTTATAAAAGAATTACCCAGTCAGACCCGTTGCAAAAAGTTGGAAACACCTCAACAGTCTTGCTCTTTGTTATTCTCGGCCAGTTTTGTTTTTATCGTAAACTGCCGTAATGTCAGGTAATATCGAATAATTTATACGATTACCCGCCTCTAGTGAGCCTTCACTTGAACTAACTTGAACTGGAGATGCGAGCAATCTTACTATCTCGAGGCTACATTAAAGTAAATCTAGCTCTAGGTGTAACGACGATGTGACGATTTACGTTGTTTTCGTATTTTAAAGCATGATATTTTTCCTTAAAAACTTGCGGTAGTCAAAGAATTTTAAAAGGGAGAGAGCTCTCCTTACAAGCACTCGGACGGAGAAGTATTACTGTCATGCTATCATAATTAAAGCAACTAAATGACAAAGTTATTCTTTACTTTTTAGTGCGTTTTGAGTCGGTTCTATTTTTTGTTAAAAAAATTCTCTAGCAACAACGTAGGTGCCCGATTTAAATCGCAATAATGAAATACGCCCGTAAATATAAACAAAAGTTCTACATAAATAGTTGTGGTGTTAAACATGTGTTCGACATTTCTGTAATCGCTGCCACCGCAACGAATGCGTCGCTCACATTTTTGGAATGTTATTGTTAAGCAGTTGTACATTTGCATCACAATACTGTTTCTGTTATAATTTATTGATTGTGAATCATAAGTTTGGAATATCATCATTGATTTTATAAAATACTTATTTACTTATTTATCCAAATACATGGGAGAAATATATAACAGAAAGATTCATACAGGCCTCCCTCCTATAAAGAGGGAGGCCTGGCCCTGTAGTGGGCCTTTAATAGGCCGATAATGATGATGATGATGATACGTACATACATAACATCACGCCTCATTCCCATACTGGTAGACAGAAATTACATCCTTCCATATTCCACGGTCCTGGCCTCCTTAGCTTGAACACTCTCATTAATCCTTTCATACAAGTTCCTCAGTTTAGGGTACATTTAACCTGGCCAATCTTTAAAATTTCATTTCATTTAAATTCGCCTAGGCCTTCCCCCACCAATATTTCTATTCACCCTCGCCTCATAAATCTCTTTTGTTAATCTTCTTTCATCCATTCTCTCAACATGCCCTAACCATCATAGCATCTCTTTCTCAGTGTTAGTCACTCCACCACACTGTTCTATTATTCAAGTATAAGTATGACTACAAAAATTATTAATGCCTACTCCCTCTTTTCCAGATCTACCTCAACATCAGTCGGGGCCCAGTCACGGGCACACGTTGGGCGCCAGCGGGGCGCACGCGCAACTCAAGCGGTTGGTCGCTAGAGTGGTGGAGGAGGCCGCCGCGCTCCCCGCGCTCGCGCAGTACGCCGCGGAGCCGCAAACTCCTACCGAATCCTCCACGTATGAAGACCTACTCGCCACTGCTATATTGAATAAGGTGAGAATTGAATATAACGAAATAAGAATCATTGGCTTTTTGTATCAGTCCTTACAAATAAGTATTCCAAAATGGATTTCAAAAACGCATACCATATGGTCTTCACCTTAAGTAAAAGCTTTGAATAACATTTTCGATAATTACCCAAAAATGTAGGTGCTGGTGGTAAACATGTGCCATTTATAATGAACTCCTAATGTACCAAGGTGATGCATCCTTAGTATAAAACACCATTGTAGAATACCTTCCAAGTTCGGGAAATTTCAAAAATTAATGCCATTTTAAAATATGACTAAACCCTCTGTTCTTTTTTTAAATTTATTTAACGGCCCGGAGTCAAGTCCTTTAAGGCCTTGATCTCAACTTGTAATAGATACGTTGAAACAAAAGACAGTTAGCGCCAAAAGTTCACCATTTTATTTAATCGATAATTTTGATGTACCTAGTGTAAATTTCATAACTAAGACACTAATGACACCTCTTAAGCCAAAATGTAACTACACGTTTAGATATAAGAAATCTTCTTCCAACGCAATCAAGTAAAAACTAAGACTCAAGGCTCCTTTATTATAAAGTATTTTTCAACATAACGAATAGCGTGCAGCAAACAATAAACAGATTTAAAATTGAAATTATATATTGTTTAAGAAAAGTAGGTAAATGATGTTTTTATGTTATTACAAGCAATCTTCCCTGCAGGTCTTTTTCAATGTTTTCCTATTATATAATGGCTGCTATTAATGCCAACGACCTTGACCAATAAGTTGTTTAATGTCCTTAAAATAATTGAATGTTTACAGGTAACCCTATTTAATTTACAGCGTTACAGAAGTAATTTTATTCTTCAGGAACTCATTTTACTTACTTACTGTTTGTTTAATAGCGCGAATCTCAGGAACTGGTTCTAATTGAAAAATTCTTCTTGAGTTGGATAGTCCATTTACCGAGAAAGGCTTTAGGCTATATAACATCGAATAATCTGTGGAAAAACGGGGAAAATTATTCATCTTTGAGGGCTAATATAATATTATAAGTTATAAGAAGTAACTTTGGCTATTTTTATTTTCGTAACTTATTTATTGCACGCGGAAAAAGTCACTGGCATCCGCTAGTGGTAGATGCTACTTATTTTAAAATGTTTTGGTAGAGTGTCTTTATAATATCACTAGCAGTCGCCCGCGACTTCCTCCGCGTGAAAACCCTTAGGTACCCTTTTAATTTTAAAGACAGACTTTCATATAAAGTGTGCTTTTTCCCCGCTACCCCACTCAATTCAATTTTTTTATAGTTTCCCGTCAAGCAATATCCTCCGTCCCGTCCCGTGAACTAAAGATCTATATTTTTGTTAAACATTGTACGTTATTACAGTACATTACCAATATATATTTATGGCAAGCTGATGTGTATAGCTTGTATTAAATAGTCTATTTCACTTTTGAGTCTCGTTTCACAACAATTCGACACGTAGATCTAGAGATTAGCCCGTTTAAACAAACGAACAAACTCTTCCGTGTATTATATATATAAATCCATCACCGTATTAACGAATTTCGATCATGAAAATGCTGACCTCTATTCAGTACGTATAATATAACACGAAGGAGGTCAACTAAATTTAGAAGCCATAGCGGCATTTTCGCGCTTTTTAGAAATTTTGTAATATCTCCGAAAATATATAACTAATTAACATACTGTAAAAGACAAATCTTATCTCAATAATATCCTAAAGATTATTAAATAATTTATTTTGATAAGGATTTAAGTTTAGTTGTAAAAATAATGATGTAAACTTAAGCATATGAATTAAATGATTTATTACAGTGTTTAGAAATTACTTTTTAGAAATTTTGTAATATCTCCGAAACTATACAACTAGTTAACATACTGTTAAATGCAAATCTTATCTCTATAATATCCTTGTTATTACTTAATATTTTGTTTTGATAAGGATTTAATTTTATTTGTATAAATGATGACGTAAACGTAAGCATATGAATTAAATGATTTTTTAAAACACAAAACGTTATATATCTGTTAAAATATAAAAGATAAATATATGCTGTCGCGGATTTTTTTGTAGAACTTTTTAAGATATATAAAGTCCCCGTACATTGCTTTCAATTATTCTCAATAGTTAAGGCAGCGTAAGCGCTTAAAGCCGATTTAACAGATATTTGCGACCCGACTTGCTTGACAAAAACTGTGATACCTCGGTTAATATATACAATACAAATATAAAATATAGCCTATGACACTCACCGATAATTATTAGTATTAGTATATTAGTATATTAGTATAGATAATAATCATTTTTTTATTGTAATCGATTTTTTGTACAGAACCCTTAAACATCTGAAGCCGTTGAGTGCCTACTTGAGTAAATAATATTAATGTTGTTGCATTTAACTGTATCCAACGATTTATTTCTAACCATAAGCCCGTACGTACCGTAACGCGGGAGTTGATGAGGCGTGTAAAACAAGCCTCATATCCAATTAATGATGTAAACATAACCTTACGAGAGGAATCCTTAGCAGTAGCACGATATACACACCACAGTGATCCTTGTAATTTAGGGCTGACAACTAAATTTGCAAATCATTTTAAATATTAAATTGAATGGTGAAACCTTAATAGCTTCTTAATTGGTTAAATGACCAGACAACGCCGAGGGGCCACAGGTTCGTTCTCCGGTCATTGGTCTATTGTAAGATCCACTTTACAAGTGGTGGTTTGGTGGCAGACATAGGCTTTAAAAGGGATAAAGACCGCTGTTCATATAAAAAAGGGTATGAAAAATGTAAAATGAGGAAATTTTTTCTACTTTTAACTTTTTTTATTAAAAAAATTCTTAGTAAAATATTATAATAGAAAACCAAACCCATTTCTGATTTTGTGTAATTTCTGCGAACGGAACTATACTAAAGCCAAACTCGATTGAGAATGCTTGTCAACAAACAAATTTAAAATGAAGGTAGAAAATGCAACTCGTTTTATGCCTAATAAATTTAAAACTATGTTTTGTTATTTTAAAAATCTTATTTAAAATATCTTGAATATATTAATTAATTTTAAGCTTACTAATCTAATTTATTTTCATGAATTCGTCATTAACTAGTAAATAAAAAAAAATAGATGTAAAATGACTAGTGATTTCTACCTTCATTTTTAATTTGTTTGTTGACAAGCGTTCTCAATCGAGTTTGGCTTTAGTATAGATTTTTTCTCCAAAAATCATCTAAGTAGGTACTTATTGTTCAGATTAAATAACACTGTTCACATATTTCCGTAACTGCTAAAAATTTTATTAGGCGTTAACAACTTACCATACTTATACTCGAAAAACATAAAGTTGAATAAACTTTCAAAGTTCAATATAATTAATATTATTAAAGCTCTTTCATGACTTTTAAACAAGGACACAGGAAAGCAAAATAGCTGTTCTGGTTTTTATTCTGATTAAGAAAGTAATTGACTAATAACTGTCATTGATTAAAAGTCATTTATTTATTGATAAGCTAACATTACTGGTTTGGACAAACGCAGAAGCTCTTTAATAATTTAGTATCGATATCTAGAACATAGTGGAATGAAAAGTCACTCTAAAGACTAAGGTATTTTAGCCAAAAAAAACTCTATGATCTCTCTCTCCAGGCGTATTTTTATATCTGAAGAATGTAATATTCAAATCTAAGCGTCGGGTCCACGTTTCCCACCGGCTACTATTGACTATCTTCACGAACATGTAGAAAGCATTTTAATCTTCTATCAGCTCATTATGTCTCTCGGCCTTTTATCAAGTTTTAGAAACTGCAATTCGTTTATAATATATCCTATAAACTTTATAACCGATGATTCAATTAAAATGAAATTAATTAAAATTGGTTTTTTTATTCAAAAAAAATTTTTGATAAAAAATAGAGCCAAAAAGCTACCGATACTTACCGAAATCGCTGCAAGTGTGCCTATAAAATTTGAAGAGTTCCTTCAATTTTCCCAGGATATCATCATCAGATCCTAACATGATGACAATGGGACCATCTTGGAAGTGTGCCCTTTCAAACAAAATAAATAATTATCAAAATCGGACAACTCTGTAAAGAGTTATGTGTGGTCATACATAAAAAAATATATATATATACGTGTCGAATTGAGAACCTCCTCCGTTTTTTTTCGTCGGTTTAAAAATAGCGAGGAAACGAGCAGGCGAGTCAATGTTATTTGATTGCCACTACTCACAAACATCTGCAACACCAGAGAGAGAGAGAGAGAGAGAGAGAAAGAGAGAGAGAGAGAGAGAGAGAGATTACAACAATACAACAAACATAGTGGGTAATTTTAGCCCCTTGTATAATCACGTATGAAGTTTTCAATTGACAGACAGACACATTATTTATTAGCATAATCACACATAGATTGAGTTCACGATATGAATAATAGAATCCGGGGCACAACACCAGGCCGACAATGTGATTTTACGATAAAGTAGACGTTTATCGACTACGCCGCGATAACATTTCGTTATCACGATAACGAGTCCGTCCATAGCAGATAGTCTGTGGCGACCGCGAAGAAATGGTAAGGAAAATATCTTTTTTTTTAATTATGAAGGAAAACGTGAAAGTAATTTATCGCAGATGATTAAATTGTGTCTGTGATACTGTGTCGTGTTTGTTTTATATGTATGTGTCCGTTTAGCGGCGGAGGTGTATAATGTTGACGCTGTATGGTATATTTGCAGTGTTTATTTTGTATGTGATTAGTTGGGTGAGTTCAAGTTTTTTTTAAGGGAGAAAATGTTTTGTGTGTTTAGTGCTTAATTATTTTACGGTATATTTTTTTTATTAATTAATTTTAATGTGATAAGAATTTTCCATGGATTAAAAATAATAATTAATTAATGTTATTTTAGTTAATAATTTTTAATATTGGATAGAAGCAGGTGTTGCTATTTTCCGTGAAAGACCGACAATTTCAAGCGACAAGTCACCTTTATCCGGCCGTATATTCTCTATGTACGTTTCACTCAGAAACCGGAGTATCAGGAGATGTTGACTCTACAATGTGCACTTTCTTTGACTTCGCAATTGCATCTCCCTGAGAATACTCCGGTTTTGGAGTGATTCGTTCATTATTCGCGAATTTACCACTCTCGTGGGAACATCAGAATACAAGTTAGTGTTAATTTCTCCTCTGGAGCCTGGCTATCACTTACAAAAGGAATTTTTACTATTACATTTACAGCGATTTCGGTTTTTGTGTAAGTATCGGTAGCTTTTTTATTATTTACTTTTTTTCATATCAGAATGTTAGTCTTAGTTAGTTAGATAATAGCTAAAAGAAAAGACAGTCAGACAGACATATTAAAACATTTCTTTGATTGTAGTTGAGATCGCCAACCCTATATTACCTGGGTCCGTGCCGAAGCCCGGTACTAGCACGGGTACCCACAGTGCCGCGCGATCTCTCTCGTGAGAACCTCCCTTTCGCGGCTACAACAAAAACGCCCTGTATCTCGACCTGATAAATGCCATAATCGGTTTGGTGTCGTTCGGTTTTCTTGCGAAGATGCTGCTAAGTCACATCATTGTCTACTTTCCCGATGGAAATGACGAGGTCATTTTTTTTGCTTGTAGAGTTATAAAGTTTCACCTTTCGTTTTATTGGTCTTTGATGAGTTATTGTTTCCAAGTGAATTAGAGCACACGTCTTTGTGACACACTCCGAGAAAGTATATAATAGAGCCTAAGGAAATTAGCATCATTTCTACCGTCACAGTATTGCTGTGTATCCGCTAAGCATATCCTTCATACCGGAACAGAACACAGCAATGCTGCATGGTCAACGTCTTCACATCATAATAAGCAACTTTATACCTAATTAGAGGACGCCTACAATTTCACCCACAGGAAGTTCCCGTAGGAATTTTGGGATAAAATGTAACCTATGTGTCCATCCCGGGTGTCAGCTAACTCCATACCTGATGGTAATGTTTGGCTTAACACGTTCACTACCACTTCATGATAACGATCGGAGTGCTTAACGTGCGTTCTGAACGTGCTCTTTAATTTCCCAAACCCCAGGCTGAGAATTTCCTGAAAGACACAAAACTAGCGATAAAAAATGTTTTTTATCGCGAATCAGAATTTTAAAACACAAAACTGCAATTAATCTCTGGACCATCTAAAAAGTGGTGCATAGTAGGGCATATTTGTAGCAAGTATTTCCTGACAGGTGTCCCAGGACTTCATTATTTGAAGCCGCGCAATCCAACCACTAGACCATCGTGGTAGAGTCAATATAGGAGATATTGACACTTAAGTGTCATACTAAATTTACAATTTTATGATTGCAATAACTACATAGATAGCACAGATTCAATGGCATGTGTATCGGTAATTAACGGTGTCCTTAAATAAATTTATTATCTGAGGTCATTGCCTCTTGCAAAGATATTAAAGTATCAATGTGCCAAGTAATTGATATTAAAAGTATTGATAAGGACGAGCGTTACAACTTGGTAGCGATGTTCGGAAATGTAGCGGTTATCTTTTAATATCTGGGTGAACTTCACTTATTAACCCAGTTGTTACTAGCTCACTTTTAAAGGAACACCTCGGGAAAAAAAATATCTAGCGAATTGAGAGCAAAACAGAATAAAGTTTATGTTACGTATCGCGAAACAAAACTATATTCTTCGATTTAGAAATCATTGCATGTGTAAATAAATTATCTTTAGTGGTGTTTTTCTGTATTTTATTTCTAAAAAAAAATAAGGATGAACGACGAAAGGTAAGTTTATATCAATTTCGTAATATTCAGTATAAAACTGCTTAGCATCGTAATATTGTCTTCTTTGACAACATTTTGTGTACATTTTTCATTTGAAATAGTAATATTTTAAGTTAAAATTTTGTCGTTGAATTAGGTGTTCTTTTTATCAAACGCTAGTAAGATGAACTACTATAACAATACAGATTTGCTCATATTGTTCTTTTACTTTTCAGATCATGTCAACGTGATTTGTTTGTTTGAAATCATCGAACAACTAGAACATATTGACGATGAAAAAGACATACCTTTTAGCATCACAATTTTGCCATCCGAGAACTGTAATTGGTTCTTTTGAGGAGAACTACAGTATAGATGAAGCTATGGTACCTTATTATGATGGCCATCCATCCAAGCAATCAATCAGATGGGGCTGCAAATTTTGGGTCGGTGCAATACCCTTAGACTATATAGCTTGGTTTGATCCTTACCAAGGTCAAGGAACAGAGATTCCTCAGTTGACATTCCGCGCTATAGATATTAGAGCACTTTTTCATTTATTTTTCGATATTTTTTTAAATCAGTCAATCTAATAAATGTAATGGGTCAACAGGGCATAAAAGCACAGTACGAGGGAAAATTGTGTTTTCTAAATGTCCTTTACGAAATTTTCATTTGTCATTTCTTTTGCTACCGGCATAATTGAGACTATCAAAATGAATTAAAATTATAAATTTGGCCATAGTTCTAAGTACCTACTTGCATAAAGAATTGAAAAGTATCCATTTTTTTTCCTAGCAGCAGGCCCCTCTTTTGGCTTGTTATGAAAAACTATGTTTGAGATCAGCAATGCTGTGTATCTGAAGTCGAACATATTGATTTCCCCCCCTCGAGAGTTAGACGAATACCTATAGCAGCATCGGGCTATTTTCAGGGACAGTTTGTATACCAAGATCAAGGTACAAAGTACCTATGGATACGTTTCCAATGGGACTAATAATTGCTTTCCTTTTTTAATAATAAAATCTGTAAAATAATAACGTAATTTTATTTATCTTCCATTTACCTATAATAATTCAGATACCACGTGACAGTAGTGGATATTACTAGCGTTCCTTTAAAAGAAAGCTTTCCCAAAAGGTCAAATATTTTTTTGTTATTTTTTTCTTGATAATGGAACCCTAATATTACCATATATAAAAAATTACCAATATATTCAAAGTTTTTCTCTTCCCGTATTATCTGGGTTAATTTGATAAATTTCTATAATTGTTTCGTTGGTCGAGCGGTTAGTCAATACGGCTTTGAGGTATAGGCTATTTTTACAGTGCATAAAGATGATCCAAGAACAATCTTCTAGGCAATCTTCATCATTGGATGTATCTTAGTTACCTTCAGGCGCGGTTGCAGTCAAATGCAGCTTAAATCATACCCGGATGAGATGTTTGGTTCAAGTCCTCGGTCGTTTAAGGGTTTTCTTTCTTCAAAAAACTTTCAGCAGTTTCTTTTTAAAAAAATCTCAGCAGGTAGCAATCAAGAGTTGTAATTTGGTTTAATAAATGAATGAACTGTATTGTCAAATTTGAGCTCCAAATTATTATTAGAGACTCTGTGCATTACCACTTTAGGGCATTACAAACGCAGTAGATATTAGGTATACTTCGACAAAAAAGTCCAGATAAACGATTCTAATATAAAAAAGTGCGAACGACGCACGGAAAACGCTCATAAATCGAACATCCTAATATAAAAACGTATCATAACATATTTGAGGCCATGTAAATAAGTTGCACTTTAATTAAACCGACTATTAATAAACTACGGAGTACTTCAATGGCTTCGAATATGATGGAAGGGCAGATAGTCCAAATCACAAAACGTTAGAGAGGCGCGTTGATAATCATCTGCATGGTGTCAAGGAAACGTTTCAATGGGCATGATCTCAACATTGCTCTATCTTGCTCTATATCAATTTAATCCTGGATTAACATATTGAAAAAACTATCACATTCTTTCTTGTTATTATTTTTATTATCTACGTATGTGCCCACTTACTCTTTAAAAAAAATAAGAGACGCATTTAAATTGCAACCTTTCTCGTAGAGCCAAAAAAGGGTTCTGCAAGATATTTATGTTGTAATGTTAGTTTATAAATCATAACTATTTTAAAACTCAGTTGCGAAACTTGCAACTACCTACCTATTAGGCTGCAATTGTGAAATACACGTCTAGTTGCCAATGTATGATTAGCTAAGTGACGTCATTTCAAAGCTAATATGGCGAAGTTCTTTTTGTACACCCTTATTAAAAACGGATACGTTAAATGAGAAAATATCTTATCATTCTTTGGATTCAGTATTGTAACTAGGGCAGTGCTAGCGGTGCACAGACACAGGGTGCAAATCTTGGAGAGACGCAAAATATGACCAAACCAGGAACATACCTCGTATTTATAGTTAATTAACAAACGATAAATGTTGTTATCACCACATAATAATTGTTACAAGTATCTACTACAACCAAATACATCGCCCCTTAGAAAATTTGAACCAAACTGATGGCGGATTTTTAGGGACACAGTTTGGAGGTCCCATAAAAGTCTAACAATATGGTGCTGCATGGATTTACTCTGCGAATTCCTCTCTATCCACACACAGAGGAAACTCTCCTCCTTCGAAACCTTTAACTTTTCTACCCATGTTCATACTCGTACACAAATTGATCAGAAAAATACAGAAAATAAAATAACGCTCTCAAATCTGGTTAAAAAAATAAGGACTTCTTATTTCCAGGTCATCGAACGTTACCAAACTGAGAATGGATCAGGGGGTCGCAGCAGCGGCATCCACTCGGCCAGCGCGAGCCCCTCGCCGTCAGACAGATCGTCGCCGCGCTCGCTGCACTCTCGGACCACCAGAGACATCACACCTCCCGTGAGTACTAACCTCATTCTGGATTAAACTATAACTATCCACTCATTATTTGAAAATGGATCACATGGTCCATTTTATAGTAGGTTATCAAAAACATTCATAATTTGGGCACTGACGTCTTTTAACAACGTATTCTTGCTATAGGGTGGTCAGATCTAAATTTTTTGATATTATGTTTATTTTCAAATAGAAATTATCCCAAAGTGTGTGTAAGTTATCTATGCAATAAAAATATAAAGAAACGAAGATACAGTTAAATTGGAAAGTGCTAATCTAGATGAAATATGACAGTTGCACCGACCCATTTCTCTTCACTTTCTTTACACGATTTGGAGAGATATTTCGCAATCACGCAAGCATATCTCAACGTGTACGTTTTGATCTGCTGAATTTTCCCTCGATGTCCTATCCTGTGTTATACTTTTTCAAAAAAATAGATACGATTATTTTTTAAAGACCAAATAGCTGAAGTGGTTGTAGAGTCGCCACATGAATTTAGTTTAATTTGTCTCAACATAAAAGCTTAAAGTAAAAGTTTTTTTTGATTTATACTACCCACTTATTCTTCTATTTTAATATTATGAAAAATTTCCAATATTATGAGCAATGGCGAGATATTTATTTCCTATTGCCATTATATAAGGATATCTATACCACAAGTAGTTACTTCGTCTTTGATGTTAAAGCAATACTTATAGTTGATGAAACATTTGTTCGTTTCCAGCGCGAAGACGACGCGTCGGACTGGGAGGAGGGCGAGGCCACGGATGATGCCCTAGAGGTGCCGCGGCGCGTGCCCTTCCCGGAGTACGGCGGCGACATTGTACACGCAACAGGTGACACTTTATATATTGATATTTAATAATACTATATTTTACTAGCGGACATGACTAAGAGCTGACCTACCCAAGTAGAAGTAGAGTAGCATATGTAGCTTCATCACAAGGTTCTGATACTTGGGTAGAGTAGTAGAACATTTCTGAGTTTTCTTTGTTCTAAGAAATTTTTTAAACCCGAAGTTGGTGGTGTAACACTCCCTCGAAGAGCATGTTAAGCTGTCAGTTTCGGTCACTATCATCAACAATTGATACTGATCGTTATAAATCAAACATCATCCTGAGCGCGTCAACCTATGTTGGAGTAGCGTGGTGGGTCCACACTCCATATCTCCACTCATATCAGAAGGGATGCCTAGCCCTATAGTAGGCCGTTATAAAGAAGAAGCATTTGAATGGTCACTACTCATACATTTAATAATATTACCAAATAATAAGACCGGGCGATAAACGAAAAGTAAGAGAATATTGTAACATTTTATCAAACAAAGAGAAACTCTAGTTTATATTAACATTTTGTATATAATACAAGATATAAATATAATAAATACCACTATGCCGCGCCACGTGATAACAAAATTGACCTTTTCCCTTACAGATAATGATTATCGTGAGTTCGATGAAGTTTCTGGCAGCGATATACAAGCAGCAGATGGATCATGGGAAGAAAATTGGCTTTTCCAAAAGAAGAAGATAAAGAATATTCAATCGGCCCCAGTGCCCATGCTCGTACCCAATTCTAACACACAATACAGAGCTTTAATTGGCGATAGAGATGCAGAGGACACCACAGATTTATCTGACAACGCCAGTGACGCAGAAGAACAAGAAGTAGAATATAAGAGCGACGTCAAAAAAGTTTTGGATTCTAAACATGTTATTGGAGGTAAACCAAAAGTCGAGGAAGTGTTAGACTTTGAACCTGATAGTCTCACTATACTAGACGAATCACAAAATATAGAAGCTTTCAATGTAAAAGTTGTAAACGAAGACACTGTTGACTCTAAAGAGCCTTATATTGAAGTTAGGAACGATATTACAAATGGCAACATAATTAACGAAACCGATGATAATCAGGATTCAATATTATTACTTGATGTAGACAGCGGGCCACTATCAAAAACAGAGTTCAATTTGAAAGAAGAAATACACAGAACTATTATGAATGGACATGATAATTATTCAGACGACACTAACATGAATGGAAGTTTGAGCGAGGATAATGATCAGAAACCTTTAGTCGCATATGACAAAGGTATGTATAAGTTATTGAAATTGTATTAAAATGCGCTATTTGTCTTGTTCGTCCTACGTCAACCTATCAAAACGTCTTTGAATTATGACTACATACGTAGCTACATTGGTGATTGAACTAGGAAATAAGAAATGACGTCGATGAATGCAATTTTTATTCATGAATTAAGAAATTCACATTATACTGGCTAATTACAGCAATAAAAGCCTTTTATTGTTTGTTACAGGAACTACAAACACACTTAGTCGTTTCGAACGTGAGAAAGACTACGAGGAAACTGTAACAGTTCCGGTACAAAGGTACGCAGATAGTCTTCGCAGGAAACATTTCGAAGAGCCTCAACAGTGAGTAATCTATCAATTGTGAAGCCTGTCATGAAATAGACAAAAAATAAAACTATGCAGAAAATAGAATCTTTAAAATATCATTAATCTTTAAATTAATAATTCAATTGCAATGGAACATATTTTCTTATTTTGTGATTTCAGATGTTCTACTCCCAAAGATGAGGAGAACGACTTAATACCAGGTAAGGGACTAATTATATTTTGACTATAACAGACTGTTTTTAAATTCTAGTACAGAAAGTGAAAAGATGTTACTCGTAGTTAAGTAGATAACTTAAGCAAGCGTTTTCCAATTTCAACACATCGTAAAAAATTACAACAAAAAAATCTCGCAAATTTCTGCACGAAAGACTACACAGATCATCATTCAGATTGCTTAATTCGTCGAACTAAGTACAATCGGATGAATTAAATCATTCAGCTCACGAATCTTAACACGATAGCATTATAAATAATTTGAGAGAATTGAGCAATCTGCTATTACTAGTAATTGTATAGCGGAATGTAATAATTGATCAATTAACATTGAATCGATTTAAATTTTAGGCTCGATAGCGTACAGGGAGCGCAAAAAGTGGTTAAACTACGTCGACATGCCGAACAATCCGTATTCACCAGAAGCGATCAAAAAGAGACTAACAGCAAAGAGCACTTCGTCTCTATTCGACACGTTAACATCGAATAAGGATAGAGATATTGAAAAATTATCATCCTGCGAAGACGTTTCGACAAAACACGAGAACAGAAATACGAAAGAAATTGTGGAAAAGAGACAGTTAAAAACCAGCTTGAGTACAGATGAAGTTATTATGAACGATAGAAGGTCCATGAGTCCATCTCCTAAGATTTTGAGAAATGTAATGTCAGAAGATCTTCCACATTATAAACGGTTAGTGGTTTGTAAATTCTCACCTTAGAGACATCTTCTTTGACTTGATTGATTTGACAATATCGAATAATCAAATATTTAATATTTATAAATCAGTAGTTACATAAATTTCTATGAAAACTTTTCTTCCTTTTCTTGACAGACCTTGAAAGATAAAATAATCGATTATAATTATTCAAATTAGTAACAGCCACCGGTTTTTACGATAACAAATGCATATAACTAGCCATTGTAATTGCATTAATGCTATCTAAATCTAATCAATAATTTAATTAAAGTATAATATACTCACTATATATTTTATGTGTCTGTATTTGATAACACAATACTTCTTCTTAATTCTTAAAAAAAGCTATTATTGAAGCATATTTACAAAATTGCAAAGCGGATGTAACTGACATCGCAATTCTGCAATAACATTTTGTCGTATTAGAATGATAATCAAAATGAAGGTGGAATAATCGACGAGTTGTTTTCTAAGATGCATTTTTCGAAAATCGACATACTGATTACAACGACGCTGTTAATTTCAGATACGATCGAGACTATTATATCAAAGAGGCGAGATCATCATCCGGCGAACGCAAAGGCAAAAGCAGTATCAGCAGTTCGTGTTCCCTCTCTAACTCGATAAACAAATCGACGAGTTTAGACAATTTCGATAGAGAGTTCGCCTCGCCTGTAAGTGCCAGCAGTTCGTTGAGCGACCTCGAGGCGGCGGCTCTGCACCAGAGTCTGACCCGCCTAGTCCTCAGCCCTCGACACGCGAGCCCCAACTTCGCTATCAACCCCATATTTGAAAACCCTGACAGTAACACACATGACCATAAAAACGACGATCCCAAATCCACCTCAAACGTTATACCTAAACACGGAGATAACAATTTAGAAGAGAATGAGGATATCCTCAGACTTAAGATCCCGCAAAAACCCGAAATAACAGAAGACCTTTTCGAAACATACACAGACGTTAGGCGTAGTGGTTCCATGAGAAGCGACGACTTTTACCTACGTCCGAAAAAAAGGACAGGCCTTAACTTCACTTTCGGCGGAAGCGTAAGGTTAAGCAAAGGCTTTCATAGAGATCTATGGTGATTTGTAAGCTCCAATTAATAATTAGTTAATCCACCTTCGAAAACACTGTTTATACCGAAACTTCCTTTGACGAATCTCCATCTACTATGTCTAGTACTTACATAGCCAATTTAATTTAGTAAATTATTCTATCCAACTCATTCATAACTCATTAGGAACGATTATGGTGACAGGATTATATATTTAAAGCAATTTAAAATTATTTTCGTTTTCAACACTAAACCTGCCTGCTGAGTGTTTAAAGTTGGCATGATTTTTGAATTTGACTGACTAACAGCACTCTGCACTTTTAAAGTAAAAAAAATGTAACGTCTAGAACTGCACTCATAGATTTGTGTCCTTTTATGAAAGTTTTCAGTTTTATAACAACAAGTAATCCTCCAAGAAGTTAGTGGTGAGTGTTGTAAGTTTTTGACGGAAGAATTGACTAACAACTCACGGCAGCTTGTCATGAAACTAACCAAACGTATCGGATCTATTCTATCACAGCATCTCTTCGCCATACACGCTACTAAGTACCTATTTAACATTGCAAAAACCACCATTGCCTTGCTCTATTAACGTCACAAACACGATCTATTTACTTCTATCTTCAGATTTATACATAAAAGCGTTTATTGTAATAACAACATGTGATTTATAAAAGTCAATGCTAGTGGATATATTATCAAATATCTTTGTGGTAACTCTACTTAATAAATCTATGTATTTTGTAAATTTCAAGTAATGAATGCCGACGTAGCATTAAGTATCACGCCTCTGGAAAATTAATTTATCTGATCAATACTGTCCCTCTCAAATCCCCTGAATAGCCTTGATAGATTACTTGTAAGTTATAATATTTGGAACTTTAAGCTTATCAAACTATAAATACAAATTTTGAGCCCAATAAGAAAGATACTATCAATGCTAGATAATAACGAAACAATCATACTTTCAGGGACTTCTAATACAACAATTCAATACAATAGCCACTAACCAGCAATACTTGAATTTCGAGAATAAAAACAAGGATCAAATCTCCATAACAACCATGCCCAGAGAATATAATAACGAGGTGATAATAGACTACGAGGACACAAACGAACATGCACTGTTTATAAAACCGACCTACACAGAGGATGATACCGATCAAAAATTCGAAGAAATTTTACAAACGGCTTACAATACAGATAAATTTGCAGTGACTACTGATAAATTAAATGACGAAGCAGACAAATCACCAACGAGTTTTGAAAATTCCTTAAGTTCGAGCAGCATAGAAGATTCTATTAAAATATACAATGTACAAACCGGTGAGATTGTGAAATGTACGCCAGAAGATAAGCTATCAAGGAGATATGCGGCTGACAAAAATGACAATATCAATATACCTGATAAGAATTCGGGAGGAACCATTGATATCGTTAACAGGCTAAGCGAAAGCGAAAACAGTGAAGTTGTAGACTCAGTGGAAACTGATAGTTTTAAGGAAGCTCCGTTCAAAAGTGAAATAGATGACTTGCCGACTGAACTACCGAATGTGAAGGAATTGGCCAAGAAATTCGTCAGCATGGAAAGTCTCAACGAACCGGTCAAGGTCAGTTTTATCAATCATACTTGTTAAAAAGACGAAAGTTTGTGAGCGTGTATGTTTGTAACTCTTTTACACAAAAACTATTGAATAGATTTTGATTAAACTTAACAATAATATAGCTTACATATCAAAATAACACTTAGGCCACATTTTATCCTGAAATTCCCACGGGAACTAGAACCATGCGGGTGAAACCGCAGACGTCCTCTAATTTGAAAGAATCTCATAAATATACTCAAATTATTTTGCAAACGTTAAACATGATTTCAACTTTTATCAACTTTGTTTGTTAATGACGATAAACAATCATGAGAATCATTTTGTGAAAACTTAACTGAATCATTAGATACTTCAGAATAGATATTATTTTGAAACATTTGGAATTTCGAATTCAATCTCGATTTTATACTATTAAATTGTCTAAAGTATAAAAGTAGGAAAAAAAATAGTTGAAAAAATTTAAGCCGCCTGGGACATGTAATCGAAAACGCTGCAGTTGCAGTTGAAATATAATAAAACAATGTATAGTAGGATTATACCTCTATATCAGGACTATAAAAAAGTCCGCGATGGAATATATCTTTAAGAAAAGCTTGCTATTACCCTTTCTTTCATTCTTTTTTGCAAGCGAAATTAAAAAATTTAAATAATAAGTAATTTATGTAAGACCTTCTTATTTTCAAGCAATTAATTTAATTGACGTAATAACCAGTGAGCGTTTAACAATACCTAAGCAAGTACTAATGTTCATTCTAAATCACATAAATAATTTACTTCCCCAGGTACCACAACCTTCAATAAAACGTCACAAAAGCAAAGAAAACATATTCAGTTCAGACTACAAAGAGAAGCCCGGTAACAAGCTTCAATACATGCACAGCCTTACAGCCAGGAGCATTTCCAAAGAGTTCCGCGAGGAGCTGAAACTGTCTATGCCAACACCACTCACGGTTCCTGGAGGTGCCAAGGATATACCTGAAGGTGAGGAGGTGACCAGGGAATCCAGCAGGCCAGGCAGCCCGGTACCTGAACCGGGGACGATAAAATCGAAATTGGCGTTTTTCGAAAGCTTAAAATCGAAGTTCAGCAGCAAATAATACATCCATGTGTATATTCAGTATTTAATTCAAGGAAACCTGTGTTCTGTTATTCTGTTATCTGTATCTATTATTCGCTAACTCAGTCGTCTTCAGAAATTAAAAGCCACTGAACGAGTTTGACTTGTAATACTTTTAGAGAAAAGAAATGCAACGAAATATTTTTTGTTTCATCTATGAAGCTACAGTGTAAAATGTCAATGTCAGTCTGATAGACCCATTACATTAATTCGATTCACCAGAAGTTTGTATTTTATAGTCGACGCATTTTAAACTGAGTAGTCGGGTCATAAATTATATTTATATGTCTGTCTCGCTCGCGTGAACATTCCTACTTTAAGTGACATTTATTGCCGGACTACTCAGTTTAAAATGCGTCGATTGTAAAATACCATATTTTAGAAAGGGTAATTCACAATTTTACTTATTAATCAATTAACTTATCTATATAAATAACGATATAAATGATGTTGTATATTTGTGTGACTACAATTTATTTACTATTCTGTAAATGAGTTGCGTAGTTTGAAAGATCAATATTTTCTATTCGAAAAAATTTCGAAATATCGATTTTAAAGTAGGTAATTTTGAATTGAAAAATTAACTAATTGGGAAATCATACCAAAAACAAAGTCAACTAATCAAAATTGTAGCAAACGTTTAAAATAACAGTAGGTTTTAAAATTATGCCAATATAACCACTGTTGTCGGAGCCCGAACACTTGTTATTGACGAGCAAACTGTTTCACGGCACGTTACATGAACAAGCAAGGGCATACTCGCGATTGTTTAAATTCTAATATGCCAATTTATAACACAAGGTGATCAATCTTGCAAAATATCTTCAAGAGATAAGAGAACGGAAAAATTTGGTGAAAGCTAAGAAAAATTTGGGGCTGGGAAATTTACAATAAATAATTATTTTTATTAAAAAAAATCTACATGGAATGGTCACAACTCACACTATTATTTATATTAAATAGATTATAGAATCATAATCATTAGTTTACTGTGTAAATATTTAGTGCCATCGTTACAATCATTTAAAGCTAAAGCCAAAGTTGTACATAGGACATTGTCATAGCTGTAATATAGTCGTAGAGGTTGTGTGTATAATCATAGTACAGTTAACAGCTGATCGCATATTGTGAGCAAGGCTAACGCGTTTTTCCATCATTTTTCATAATATAATATGACGTCATCGATAAAATGTGTAAGGCAATACAACAATGTAACACAGAAAGACTGTCGGTATGTGTACTACGTCGGTTTACCTATAAGCGGTCTAAACATCCTGTCTATGTAATCTACCTCGTTAGTTTTCTATCTACGTTTAAGCAATTTCCTAAAAGACGCAATTTTAGATGGACATCAAATTGAAAGATTAAAAAAAATTTAAGCTACAAAACAGCAGTACAAGAAACCAACGGTAGCTGGGAGACACTACCAGCACGTCGGGTAGCGCTACCACCGGGTTTTCCGAGACTACAAGATCGTCGGTTATGAAGTATTCGACTATGCCCTCCGCAGCGTCTATGCGATCTACGTCCGCCACATCAGTGCCTGCGTCTGCGCACGCATCCGCTGAGTCTACGTCCGCGTCCGCGCACGCATTCGTTCATACTTACTACAATTATGGGTTTCTCATTAAATACAATGGTTACAAATAGCATTCTTCTCTTGAAACCCCTGATAGTTAAGTTCAGCTGTATTCATCCTATCCTACCTTAGGACAAACCTAAACATATGGAAGGCTATATGTATAGATAGATGACGTCATAATTATAGTAAAAATTCGCCATTTGCAGCTCATATCCGGCCGGCAAGTGCAATCAGCTTATATTAAAATTGTTTATATGCAATAATTATTTTAATAAATCATTATACAAGTATGAGAGAATTGGTGTGCACAAAACTTAGCTAAATTGTCCTATCGACAAATATTCTCTATTATAAATGAAAGAGAGAAATTAAGTGTAGATAATTGAATTTTTTTATAAAAAGTTGAAAAGCATATTTATATATTTAAAATGAAAAACTGTTTTGATATTCTTGTGACAGTTAATTAAGTTTTTGGAAACTTTTTTTAACAATCGCGATAAAGTCAAGACAATCTTAATTAAATTATTCCACTATTAATAAATACCAAGTATTGTGTTGTGTACACCGTGTATATTTTGACTTTTAAGATTAAATGTGATAATGGGCATATCAATTTTATTAACTTTTGATTGAACTTGTAGAAATTTACATACATTATTTGTGTTAATTTCTTTGATTTGGCCTAAATGAAATAGATGGAGTATTTTGTGATTTCTGCCAATAGATTTGTTTTTGTTTAGGTTGTGATAAATTATAAATAATGCCCATAAAATGTATTGTTTTGGATGAGGTAAAATTTTCAGATATTTAATAGAAATGGAAATGTGAATAAATAAAAGTTTAAGGAAATAAACAATGTTATTTTATTTACATCTATATATAGTACTAGCAATATGTATTTATCATACTTAAATATATAATACATGTCATATATTATATTTAAATAGCACCTTAACACATTTACACAGTGTCTAGAAAGCAAAAGATGTGACAATAACTTTATACCTTTAAACAAGCAATTCTTGAGGAAAACATGTTATTTCCAAAAAAAATATAGAGCAAAGTATGGTACTATAACAGAAATAAAACATACATACACATGCAATTGGAAATAGAACCTTAGAACCTTTTAGTTCAGTTAGTTTTTTTGGCCTGGTAGCTTTAGATCACAAGATTCTGGAGTCAAGTCTTGAGTTAGGCTTTAAGGATCAGAGCATTGACATATTAATACTATGGACTTCGGGTCTAATGCAAAATTTACGTCAAAAGTGTCCCAAGATATTTTATACACACTAGGATGTATTTATGTTTTTATACACAAAATAACATTGTAATGTACGTCTTATCGTATTGTTATACAGTCTAATTTGCAACGGTCTAATTGCATGCAATAAGTAATCAGCTTCGATTGACGGTTACCATGGCAACCTTTTTTTGACATGACAGCTTCTCGTGAAAACAGGACAACATAAATGGTGTGGAGTCGGTAGCTTTCAAATTTTTTTGGCATCTTATATTTATATATTATATTTACAGCAAATTTTAATTTATATTTACATATCCCTGACCTCTATATGCTGGGATAAATCTTGTACCAAATAATAATTGTTGTAATTATCTTGTATAAAATAATAATTAGTTATAATAATAATTAATTACACTGATGTACAAAATGATATGCCACTCGACATAGTTCTTTACTTTGAAATTTTAAGTTCCCGATATTTTCCTCTTTTTAATTAAACTGAAAATATATTTTTTTACTTCAATGACGTTAGATCACTTTTTTACATAACTGTTTCTAATTTCATGTAGATAATTCTTATAGTTATCAAATTAATTTACCATTATGGTAAAAGTTATTTGATTAATATTCATGACATAAAAAATAAAAGTTGACATAAAAAATAAAAAATTTTGAATTGAAAATAATCAAATTATTTTCATTCAAAAATTAAGTAATTAAATAATTCAAATGTTAAACAACAAAATAACTCTATGCAGTCGTTGTTTTAAAACATTCTATTGCTCACGGCAGATCCGAACTAAATGTGGTTAATTAGATAAACATATTGCACTCCTTCTATCCTATACGCGGGTAGCATATGGGAAAAGGACAGATAGATACTTTTGTTAATTTTGGTTGGTTATGCAATTCGTTTCTATAGTTTATTAAAATTTTAATAAAATAGCCTGTTTCTAAGCAAAATAATTCTTTAAAATCATCAGTAAATATTTACTTACTGAAAATATGGTACACCGTCTTCTTTTCTCACCTTACTCGGGTAGTTCTTACAAGTTTTTTATAACACATTACGGCATTATTGACGTGTATTCTGTCAGTCAGCTAATATGAGACTGAATTGCGATTGGAAATCATTTCGCGTTTTGGCTTACTTTTGGTTCGGACACTTTTTATCGCTGACCCGAAGTCCATAGTATTAATATGTCAATGGATCAGAGCTTTTCTTTCTCCTAAAATATTCTCCAAGAAGGATAATCTCTCCTTCCAAGACTTTTTACCATGCTCAGTTGTAATTGTCAGTAATTGGGAAACTAAATGTTGTTACACCTAACTCTCGAGAGCATGTCAAGCCATTCAAAGAATATCACCCTCGGCTAGACAACCAGCATTGGAGCAGCATGAGGGGTCCAAGCTCCATATCCAATATCCTAAATGAAGTCCTGGTCCTGAAGTAGGCCTTTAAAATAGTTTGTGAATGTGTTGAGGTGCTAAGTAAAAATGATTAAGAACTTTGAAGCAAATATCAGTAATAAATGCCCCAAGTCTTGTGGTATGGTACCTTCTCCATTTCCTTCGCATGTTTCCTTCTATAGCACCATAGATAATAGTCCAGAAGACTTGAATTAGGAACCTCTACGTTAATATTGTTTCTGGTTATATTTTCTTGTAAGCTTTGCTTTAGTAACTCTATGGTGTGGATGGAGCAGCCCCGGATTTCCACCTCTTCTTCAGAACCACTTGGTAGAAGCTCATCTAGAAAAAAAGAAAAGGTTTACTAATTTATAAAGAATTTTATTAGATAAATTCAGGTTTAGGTAATGTGTTGAACGGAAACAAGTGCTTTTCGTAAAAGATATTGATCTAAGTATAAACTCCTTCTATTTTAAAGTTGATTAATTCAAATAGACTGAATTGGTCATGGGAAGTTAAATCCTAGAGCTCCTAGTTTCAATTCACTCTCGCTTTTCCCCCAACAACATGTGTCAAGTACTTGGGCTTCCATCTGGACCGACGCCTGACCTGGAAATATCACATCGATAATAAAAGAAATGAGCTCAATACTTGATTCCGAAATCTGCTCTGGCTGCTCGGCAGGCAGTCGACTCTAAGGCTTAACAACAAAATGCTCGTGTACTGTGCAATGTTAAAACCAATATGGCTCTATGGCATTCAGCTGTGCGGCACCTGCAGTAACTCAAACGTAATGCGCATCCAAAGGATTCAAAATAATATACTTAGGACCATTTGCAATGCGCCATGGTTTACTCGCAACAATGAAATTCACGACTACCTGAACACTCCAACCATCTGCAAGGAAATTGGAAAATACTGCAAAAAGCACAAAGCCCGGTTGAGCATCAATCGCCTCGCCAGTTCGTTGGTTGTAACACCAAGAGTTAAACGCCTGAAACGAGCTGACGTGCTCAAAGACTAGTAGATAGTAGAGCGATGGCTCTACTGTCTTAAACATCCATAATAAGCATCAACCCATCTGCTTACAGTCTAACGACTGAAAAAAAAAAACTCTCGCTTTTAAGTTTCCAAATTTTTTATTTAATTGCAGAGAGTAATAAATGTTTATGCTTCTTAACTTCATTGCTCAAAGTTAGCCTAATATGCTAATGTTAATTTATTATATCCTCTCCTAAAACAGTTTTAGTTTTAAATACTTGATAGTACTTCCCTAGGTGTCTTCTCATGGATACCATTGATTCTAAGTACAGCAATTCTCCAGACAAACCTATATTTTTTTTATTTATTACAACAACTAGCCCTTGACTGCAGACACTTTATGGTAAGTAATGATGCAATATAAAATGGAAGTGGAATAACTTTTTACGAGTAGGATGATATCCACACCCCTTAGGCCTGTGTGCACCAAGATTTCAGTTATCATAATCAATGCCTAACAAAACCTAACTATAAATTTACTGTTCACGACAACTCGTAAGCCGGTTAAGGATGTAAACCGGGCGGTTATCTTAACTGAGCTTAAGTCCTTAACAGGCGCACGGGTTGTGTGAACAGTAAATTTATAGTTAGCTTTTGTTAACAATGGTTAACAAAAGCTAACTATAAATTTACTGTTTACATAACTATAAATCATAACCAATGGGTTATGATAACTGAAATCTTGGTGCATACAGGCCTTAAAGTTTCTACACCACTTTGTACTGGAACCATAAATCGTTTGGCAGTATGTTTTTGTTGGTAGGTGGTACTAGACAGGGCCGAAGCCTCCCACCGGCCACATCTGGATCAATTTAGAAAATCTTACATCAGCCCAGCTGGGAGTCAGACCCAGGACCTCCACTTTAAAATTCATTAGGCAGTTCTGTGAAGTTCCCTTACCTTTTTTCAATTTCTCCATCAGTTCATCACTATAGCTCATGGCGCCAAAATAAACAAGAACTTGAGGCACTCTGTAGTCCGCAAACATTGTCAACTTATCTATATCAAGGAACTCGCCACACCCCTTGTTGTCCAGAACATTCCATAAATCAGCAACCAATATCTGCGCTCTCTTATAGAATGATACCTTGCTGCCTTGATATAAGGCCTCGTCTTGAAAACATGGAAAATTATTAACGACAATCTCTAACAATTTAACGGCAGATTTA
Source organism: Mycalesis mineus (assembly GCA_034621355.1). Classification (NCBI taxonomy): domain Eukaryota; kingdom Metazoa; phylum Arthropoda; class Insecta; order Lepidoptera; family Nymphalidae; genus Mycalesis; species Mycalesis mineus. The sequence goes on from CM067881.1 coordinate 1,514,738, forward strand.
TTGGCTTCTTGAATACATGTCTCAAATGTTTTATTGTACTGTTCTATTAGTATAGCACCCACTTCATGTAGTACAGATAGTCTTTGATTGAACAGAGGTATTTCTGCTGCTGTATCTCCTCTGAATATGTGCTTTAGTTCTTCTGCTGTTACTTTGGAATAGTATTCAGGGTTTGTAATGTCATAGCCTTCCTGAAAAACAATTTTGTGTGGTACTTTTTTTACTTGGTATTACATGATAGGATTTCTTAAATAAATTTAAAATTCTTAACACACAATACAGTTTTAAATGGAGGCTAATTTTTGTTCATTAAGTCAAGTTTGCCAAGCGATTCACACAGGAAAGAGAAGTTTCTTTAGTCAACAGTTTTTGTAATTTTATATTTTTGAAAATTAGATTTGATTAACATTGTAAATGATTATAGGAAAAAAGAACAACTGGTGAGTTTTTTGCAGGCTAACTTAGTAGAAATCTACCTTCCAAGTTGGTAGTAGAGTTGTTACAAACAGTCAAACTTGACATTTCAAAAATGCTTGTAAGCAAACCTACTTGAAATAAACAAATTCTAATTTTGATTTTTGACAACACTTGTCTACTAAGGTATCTCAAAATTCATAACTAATGGCCATACAGAACAGCAAGACCATCCTTGTTTTTATTTTCATAACAAGTTAGTCCATAACTTCAATCACAGCTGATGGTAAGTCATGATGCAATCTGATAGGAGCTGGATACAGACCTTCCAGTTAATACAAGACATTGTACCAAAATTATATGCTTGGGGTATGTCTTTTTCTGTATGGTGGTAACTAATTGGCCGATGCCCCTAACCAGCTATCCTTACATCCTATCCTATCTTAAATACCTTCAATGCCCTATACAAGGCAGCCTCCAGAGCAAAGTAACCAGTATATCCATTAACAGTCCACTGCTCTTCCTTGCTGCGTGACCAGAAACAGAAGTTGAGTGCATCGGCCACAAACACCCAGTCAACAACATGCGGGTGTTCTCTGTCTGGGTGTATGCTGTCTGCATCCGTTTCAGGCATTTGAAGCTTGTTATCTTTTAGAGACAACAGGATCTGTAACATTCAAGCAAAATTAGAATTTAGCTGTTTATATTTTGATAATATTCAAGCAACAGAAGTTAATCCTTAACCACATAAATAGGATACCTAGAAAGCGTGCTTGTTTTATTTTAATTAGTTAGTTTTTAAGAATTAGATTGGACTTAACTAACTAAATGAAAAGTCTGTGCTAGGAGGATATTATACAGATGAGGACAAGAACCTTGGACTTCTCCACCTTTAATATGGTCAATAGGCTCAAAGCCAAGAATTGAGGCTGCACAGCTTCATACTATTAAAGTTTGTATGTGTGTATGTTTGTTACTTCTTTACGACTAAACAGTTGGAGCAATCTCAATAAAATTTGATGTGGACTTAGCTGATACCCTGGATTAACACATAGGCTACTTTGTAAACCAGTTTTTTTTTACGAGAACGTAAACTACGCGATGTGATACACAGGCCTCATATCTCATAGAAAAAGCCACATTCGTTCATACAACAGGACAAGCAAGTAATCTTAGTACATAGCCAACTATGTGTATGTGCGGTGTACAAGTTAAGTACAACGCGTATATAATTGGCTATATAAGGACTCTATGTTAAGCCATAGCCCACTTTTATGTGAATAAAGTGATAACCAGACACTTGTAAATTCAAGAGGTTTACCATATCTAATCAAAAGCATATACTGTACCTTTTCGCTTAGAGTTTTTATCCCTTCTTGGTGGATTTTGACATAGCGGGAACGCTCACTGATAAATTTTGCTGATTGATCGGGAGGTAAAACATCTTCACGGACCATTTTTATAGTTAATTTATAAACCGAAAGAAAGAAAAATAATAAACAAACAAATAACTGACAATCACAGACTATAAAATACGTCCATGCCGGCAGCCGGCAAATGAGCAATATATAATATAGGTATAGGTAGTAGAGTTAGACTCTACACCGGCTTCACAGATTACCTAGAATTTTTGTTCACACTCACAGATATACCAATGTGTTTCCGTAGTAGATCAATTCATATGTCAATTCGTATCTCGAAATCGTTTCAAAAAAAGACGTGGACTTTAAGATCTACAGACCTTAGACGGGTTCAATCTTTAGAGATGTGGTGCTGGCTCCGGATCGCGTGAATGAAATGATTTTTTTGAATCGATGAAGCCAAAGTATCGATTTATAACCATACCGACCCTACCAACGTAGCGTCTGGCCTCAACACTGGTCCAGCTGTCAAATATCAATCAGTGTCATAAGTTCGTAGAGAGTTTTATATTCTTTGGTCATAAGTCAAATGCAAACGTCAATTTCACGCCTGAAATGTCAGTTACATGCGAAGAAATAAGAATTCTCATTTTAAATTTTTCATTTCTTCAATTTGTATGATATTACCTACTTATTATTTTTTTATCTTCAATATAAAAGTTCTAATTTCTTTTGAGGATTTTTAAAGACTAAAATAGAAATGCCTTTAGTACAGGGCGCGTTTGTATCACAGAAAATCAACAAAATCCGATGGATACCAGAAGATTTCATCGAAACAAAACACTTTTTCACCGGCAGTTGGGACGACGATGTAAACTCCATCAAAGTTTGGTGTTTTGAAAGGTTAAATGAACGCGACGATGTAGAATGTCCTCGTCAACTATCAGAATACAAAGCGGAGGGTGATGTAACGGAAATTAAGTTCACAGACAAGAAAACCGTAGCAGCGTCGTTTTCCAACGGCGACGTCAAAATGCTTGAAGTTAGCACGTACGACAAAGAAACGCCATTGAGAGAAGTTCATACATGGAACAAATTGCATAATTTTGGGTGATTATACAAATTAATACTTATTTAATTTATTAGCAACCTCGTTCACTTTTAACACGCTTGATATGTTGTCTAGCCTTATTGATCCAGTGGTTAACCCATATAATTTTGGCTGATAACCTTTTCTTGCTTCCAACAAATTGTTAATGAATACTCTAAGCTTGGAGTTGAATAATTGGTTGTGTTACACCCCTATGTGTCAAGGAGCACATTAAGCTATTAGTTTCTGTCATCAATGTTTGATACTGATTGTTAAAGAATAGAACATAATTTTAATTCTGCCTAGGCCTGCCAACTCCTTTGGAACAGCATCGTAGTAGATCTGAGCACTGTTTCCTCTATAAGGATCATTAATAGATTGATCTACAGTGTTTAAGCTGCTAATGAAATGAAATGAAAGATTAATTACTCTATTACAGTGTTGAGAGATGTTCCTGCACAGCAGTAGACACATTGGAGGGGGATATTGCCACTGTTGGAGAGGACGGCAATGTGAACATACTGAATGGTCGACGGGGAGAGGTGTCACAGTCCATCAAGGGTGCCGACAGCTGTTCTTTGCATTCTGTGTGCTTTATTAAGTTAAATGAGGTATTATTATTGTTAAAATTAGTTATAATTTACTCTTTACACAACATCATGCCGGAACACTAAACACTACTACTGTGCCATAGAGGATGTCTAACTTCATAGAAAGTCTTGGTGACAGCTTGAACTTTGAGTTGTTACAGACTTATGTCTTTACAAGCATGTGAAATCATATGATTAAAGCCTGTGTGCACGCACAACGGCCAACATCGTGGCCAAGTGCGGAAAAAGCCCGGGAAGAAAGAAAAGAAAGATGGCCTGTGTGCACCAAGATTTCGGTTAACATAAGCTAAACGTAAAATTTACTGTTCATGACAACCCGTACGCCGGTTAAGGATGTAAACCGGGCGGTTATTTTAACCGAGCTTTTGTCTTTAACTGGTGTACGGGTGTGTAGAAATTTATAGTAAAGTTATGTTAACCGTTGGTTATAATAACAGAAATCTTGGTGCACACAGGCCTAACTTTAACACTGATTGTTTGTATCACTCAACAATAAAACATTTTGGTCTCAAACCAAATTGATTGATCCCAAAACACTAAGGCAATGAATATTCATGTTGATCTGGGTGTCATGGCTTCTGCAATCCATACAAATTATTAAGAAAAGTTTCCCTCCACATCTGTCTGTCTGTCTGTCCACAAAAAACTCAAAAACTGAATGTGCCATGCTGTTTTCACTAAAAGATAGTGGTTCCTGAGGAAGGTTTTAGTATATAATTGTAAGAAAAGTCAGAGAAATTTAAGCTACCTGGGAGCTGACATCGAAAATGCTACTTTATCTATTTGAGATATAACAAAACAATTTTTGAAAGTATTGTTTTTCTTTATTAGAACTACAAAAAGTCTGCAATATATCTATCTTTTGAGAATAACTTGCTAGACTCATTTTTCTTAAGAAAATGATTTTTTTTAAGTTGTTCATTGTGCATTGACTTTAAAACATAAATACGAAATGTTGTCAGGTGATTACTGGCAACATTAGAGGTCACATGAAGATCTGGGACATCCGCTCATCTAACAACAAACCGGCGGCAGCATTCCTCCTGGTGGGAGATGAGCTGGCTGCAACATGTATACTGCATCATCCCACACAGCCACATATTGTTCTGGCAGGCAGTGAATCAGGTATTTTAAACTTTTTTAATTCATTACATGTTAGCCCTTGACTGCAATCACATCTAATGGCAAGTGATATGCAATCTAAGTTGGAAGCGAGCTCACTTGTTAGAAGGATAATATTCACATCCCTTTGGTTTGTACACGACATTGCTAAATCTCTTTAATGTACATCTTTGTCAGTAGGGTGGTTACTAGCCATGGCCACCCACCAGCCTGAACTGAATTCAATAAATATCAATTGGCCCTGCCAGGATTTAAACCCAGGACCTCTGTCTTATAAATCCTCCATGCATACCACTACACCATGGAAGCTCAAATTCTACCTATTCAACATGAATAACAGCAGCAATATCTATCTATTGTCATAGAAAATCAATGTATATGTCACCGGAAGATAACTAGATTCGAAAGTTTATAAATTTCCTAGGATATTTATAAACTTTCGTTTGGATTTTAAACGAGAGATAAATTGTAGTCCTCCTTCTCCATGAAGTCAGCCAACACAGGGGCCAAATGTTGGCTGACTTCATGGAGAAGGAGGGCCTCTTTATGATGAACTCCTTCTTCAAGAAGCCACCACATAGGAAATGGACCTGGTTGAGCCCCGATGGTTCCACGAGAAATGAGATTGACTTCATCTTGTCGACCAGACGGCATATATTCAACAATGTCTCTGTGATCAATAGGGTCAAAACCGGCAGTGATCACCGACTGGTAAGAGGCACGTTGAATATCAATGTACAGCTTGAACGGTACCGACTGGTGAAGTCAACGCTCCGACCTACTCGTGCCCACATCCAAAACCCCGAAAGCTTTCAACTGGAACTCCAGAACCGTTTCGATTGCCTAGCACATTGTGTTGATGTGGACGATCTGAACAACAGGCTAGTGGAAACTGTCCATTCGGTTGGGTCTAAGTTCTATAAGACCCACCGCCCAAAAACCAACAAGAAATTCTCTGACCAAACACTCAAGCTCATGGAGGAAAGACAAGGAATGCGATTACAGTCTTCAGGGGATGCTCTGAACTACCGACGTATCAATAGACGGATCTCTAAGTCGCAGAAATGTGACTTACGCCGCTACAACACCGAGCGTATCATAGATACAATAAAACACAACCGTGGCTCGAAAGTGTTCGCGAAAGATCTGTCTATTGGACGCAGTCAGTTGACGCGTCTGAAGACCGATGACGGTAATCTCATCTCTTCCAAGCCCGAGATCTTGGGTGAGGTCGAGAAGTTCTATGGACAGTTATACACGTCAACTCAAAATCCTGTTGACAATTTGGCTGAAGACCCCAGAGCCAAATTGACCCGACACTATACCGAAGATATCCCGGACGTCAGCCTAGACGAAATTAGTATGGCTCTCGAACACCTAAAGAACAACAAGGCGCCAGGTGATGACGGAATCACAGCAGAACTCCTGAAAGCGGGTGGTAAACCGATACTTAAAGTCCTTCAGCGATTGTTCAATTCCGTCATTCACGAGGGCAAGACGCCTCAGGCGTGGCACAGGAGCGTGGTTGTTCTGTTCTTCAAAAAGGGTGACAATACCTTGCTGAAGAATTACAGACCAATCTCGCTGCTGAGTCATGTCTACAAGTTGTTCTCCAGAGTCATCACGAATCGTCTCGCTCGTAGGTTTGATGACTTCCAGCCTCCCGAACAAGCCGGTTTCCGACAAGGCTTTAGCACCATAGACCACATCCATACGCTGCGGCAGGTTATACAAAAGACCGAAGAGTATAACCGGCCACTTTGCTTGGCGTTTGTGGACTATGAGAAAGCCTTTGATTCGGTGGAAACCTGGGCTGTGTTAAGGTCATTGCAGAGGTGCCGAATCGACTACCGGTACATCCAAGCGTTGCAGTGCCTGTACGAAAACGCCACCATGTCAGTCCGTATACAGGATGAGACTACGAGGCCAATCCAATTGCAGCGAGGAGTGCGACAGGGAGATGTTATCTCCCCGAAGCTATTTACCGCCGCATTGGAAGACGTCTTTAAGCTCTTGGACTGGAACGGACTTGGCATCAACATCAATGGCGAGTACCTCACTCAACTGCGGTTTGCCGACGATGTAGTGATAATGGCAGAATCTCTAGATGACCTTAATAATATGCTCAATGACCTCAGCAGAGTTTCTCAACAGGTGGGCCTTAAAATGAACATGAGCAAGACAAAGATCATGTGTAATGCTCATGTTTCGCTCCACCCAGTTATTGTTGAAAATTCTGCACTCGAAATTGTAGACGAGTATATATACCTAGGGCATATGGTCCAGTTAGGTAGGTCCAATTTCGAGAAAGAGGTGAACCGCCGAATCCAACTCGGTTGGGCAGCGTTCGGGAAACTGCGTGACATCTTTTCGTCCAAAATTCCTCAGTGCCTGAAGACGAAGGTCTTCGAACAGTGCGTGTTGCCAGTGATGACATACGGATCCGAGACTTGGTCGCTAACTGCGGGCTTCATAAGAAGGCTCAGAGTCACTCAGCGGGCGATGGAAAGAGCAATGCTCGGAGTATCTCTGCGTGATCGAATCAGAAATGAGGAGATCCGCAGAAGAACCAAAATAACCGACATAGCTCAGCGAGTCGCAGAACTGAAGTGGCAATGGGCGGGGCACGTGGTTTGAACAGCTGATGGACGTTGGGGGCCGAAGGTGCTAGAATGGCGACCCCGCACCGGAAAACGCAGTGTTGGTCGACCCCCCACCAGGTGGACTGATGACATCAAACGGGTCGCAGGGAGCCGCTGGGCTCATGCGGCTCAGGATCGTTGTGTTTGGAAGTCCCTAAAAAAGGCCTATGTCCAGCAGTGGACGTCTATTGGCTGATAATGATGATGATGATGAAATTGTAGTTATTTACGCCCTAATTTCCTATCCTACGATAGTTTATAAATTTCCTAGGAAATTTATAAATGTGCGGTTCTCGCTATTTTCCGGTGACATATATACATTAAAAATCAGAGCTGCAGTGTGGGTGCCAGCATGTTTCCTAACTTTTTTTGTTGTTCACACCTTTAATGACCTGACAATATGCATTATGGATTTAAAAACAGACGCTGGGTTGAATTCTAGACTTGGTCAATTGATCCTTAATTGCTGAAGGTCTGGCTGGTTGGATGGTTTTTCATGTGTCCATTAATATAGTCCAATCAGGTGCAGTGCTTAAGATTGAGTGGGTAGTAGCTTTTAAGAAGTTAATATGTCTTTTACTCATAGTCAATCCTTTTTAGCTTTGGCTACTGAAAGGCTTTTAGCTTAGTATCTCATTCTAGGCGCCATAGCAGTATGGGACTTAAGGATCAACCAATTCCCCACATCGCTGGTAAACGCCCACGCCGGGGCAGTGTCAGAAATGCAGTTCCACCCAGAGAACCCAAACAAACTGCTGACATGTTCCGTATCAGGCGAAGTATGGGATTGGAACATGGAGACTTTAACGAAGAAAACTCAAGAAGATTACGTGCCTCTGGAGGATAAGACCGCTGTGAACGTGAACTGCTTGATGCCGGTACTGCACAAGGCGGTCAACTCCCTGCATTGTGACAGAGGCAGGATCATATGCGGTGCTGACAACGAAGCTGTTTATTTGATTAAGAATTTCAAATACTAGTAATAAAGATTCATTTGTTCTTACAGCTGTCTTTAATTTTTCTGTTTTTATTATTATACTAGCAGACGTCCGCGACTTCGCCTGCGTGGTAAATAATAATGTGTACCTTCTAAAAACATAAAAAATGAAAAAATAAGTAAATAAAAAGATGGGTAATCCTCAAAAAATAGAAATATGTCAGCGCGGATTTTTTTGTAGTGAAACAATTCTTCCATACACTGTTTCCTTATCGAATCAAAATAGCAGCGTTTTAGATGAAAACTCCCAGGGGGCATAAATTTTTTGACAATTATCGTCATATTCCGCCCAACAAATTATTTACTAAAATCTTTCTCAGGAACCACTCCATCTATTGGTCACGTAGTTAGTCTAATTTTATCGCGAACAGACAGACGCAGCGCAAAAATTATTATGTCATTTATAAATTGCATATAATCTTTGCGCAAACATTAGCTAGCCCCTATTATATGATTCGGTCAAACGTGGTTGACAAAATCGTGAAACGTAGACGATTTAACGATCTGGTCAAATTGAGTTGGCCACATCATGAAACGCGGCCATTTCATGAAATGAGCAAATCTACGATGTGGCTACGACATATATAAATACGAGTAAGCAGCTGAACATAGAACCTGCTCCTTTCTCAAAATTAATTAAAAACTGTAGGAATGTGATATGTTGGAATTTTCCATCGACGATTGCTAGTTGATCTTATGGAACACTAACATATCCTACTTACTTCTTGAAGTACCTCTTCTAACGAAGGTCCGCAATCATTCTGGCAGCTTGAATTTAGGACTCGGCAGTCCTGAATATTGACCCAGTGCTTTTATTGAAAAACTTTTCGAAGATTTTTCAGTTACGATATTTTTCTCCTGCCCACACTCCGTTTACCCTGTATCATAGCGTAGATATATAGGTCATATTGTGATCCTCGAGTGATATGCCCCAGGTACTTCCAACTTCCTATTCTAACATATCTTTGGAGTTGATAAATAAAAGAGCGTATTAGAATTTAAATATACGTTTATTTGTGAAGTAAATATGCTTAGGAAATAATATACATTTATATAGAATAATACACCAAGTCAGTCTTTGCATGCCTAAATAGTCAATTGGTAAGGTATTTTACATATTATTTACATTTATATTTAAATAAGAATAAATGTTCGAGTACAGTACTAAATTATAATACATCTTCGGTCCAAGAGCCAGTGAATAATTTATAGAAAATATTTTAAATATTTTTTAACCAAGTGGTTGTACTATGGTTACAGAATAGTTTTTCCTATTGATTTAACAGCAAAGCCAATTCATAAACATACCTACATTTCTGATTCTTTTTATCGCATCTTACTCTTACTATAGTCGACGCATTTTAAACTGAGTCGTCGGGTCGGTCGTAGTGACGTTGACGTGAGTGCTGTAATCAAGGATTTACAGTCAATCATATCCAAAAGTCACTACCAAGCATAATTTCGTTAAAAAGAATACCTATCCAGAACTGCATAGAGCTTCTAATTAACTATATACTGTCAGTGACATTTATTGTCCGACTACTCATTTTTACCTTTTTATCATAAATATCCTTAGTTCATTTTTATCACTAATCTTTTAATATGATTTTCATTTGCTTTAAGTAAATATTTTGTTTATTTAAAAAATATTCACCTGCTCTTAGCCTACACACTAAAGGCACCCACCATTCCTACAACCGTACGTTAATATTGCTTTCATAAAATGGTAACTCGACAAGACCAAAGCCAATGGCACCGCCGCACCGCACTCCACAAAATACCTAGATACTATTTGAACAAATGAAACATGAGTTTTGACACAATCCGCTTTTTATTAAATTAGCTAAAGTTATTTGTAGTCTAATTTCTTCACAATTGTAATTTTTAACTTTAAGAAATTTAAATATATAACTACAAAAAGTTATAGTTTTAAGAGAAAGAATAAAGATAAAATACAGTTTTGTAAGATAATACATATAATATCGCCATAGTTTCAAAATTCATTTGACGGCCTGGAATCAACTAGTAACATACGCACACTAGCACAGGCTACTAAAAAGTACTTCAGGCACCCCCAATACTTTTTTATTAACCGTCTTCAATAAAAAAATCAATTCGAGCCGTATGTAGGTATGTTTTTCCTAGTCAATCTACTCAGTACCTAGATCCTTCGGACCAAAGCATAGATTTCTAAGTTTACTATGAATTCAAACCCAATTCATTAATTTTATTGTTTGAGATTTAAAAAAATACAATATAAATGGGAGATTGATGTGTCGAGACGAGACGTTTTCAGTCTGTCGTAATGAAATGGATTCACACTTTTTTAACATTTTTTTACCACTATTCTCAGCGACACGTTCAAATGAAAAGATGCATATGTCATACATTATGGAACAGATAATCAACATCCGCCATATTTAATTTTGTGTGACGTAATTTAAAATTAAAACTCATGTCCCAAAGTTTCAACCCTAACAAAAATCCGAATAAAAGTAATTTAAAAGAATTATCTTAAGCAGCCTCAAAAACTGGAATAAATGTTTAAAGACTTATTTAAATATAACACAACAATTATATAGCGTAAAGTATATGATGAATATTTGGCATCTTATTCACATGATGTAGGTAATACCACACTAAATGCGCTAACCATAGAATTAACACAGAGTATATATGCAATTATTATTATAAAGTAATATATTTATTTATATAACTGTATCACTCAACATTGTTCAGGAATTTAACACAGCTCAGCGTGACTCTAAACAAAATCCTAATCTTATAATACTTAAAGCACCATACGGTACCTGCTTAAACAAAATCGACATTGATCAGACATCCAATTATAGATTTTCAGATTCGAGTTCGTAATTTGGCAGTTTGTATTAACGGACATAATTAAAATCAAGCCAACATTATTCAAAAAAAATAAAATTAATATCATATTTCTGTTGCTCATTTTACATTCATCAATTCACAAATTCTTCAACAACTATTCCAAATAAAACAAGAACTAATAGTTCTTTTCTGGATCAGTTGATCGCAACATTTGGACCAGAGATACGAGTATATACCAAAGGTCATTCAAGCAATCTTCAATATGACGATCAATGTCAACATTCCATTGTAATTAAATGGATTTGCATTGCTGGGACCAAGATCGAGTCCAACTGTCCATAGTTTAGGCTTGATTTGGAAATAAGTTCACTGCAGCCGCATAGTCCACGGTTCCTTGTGGACTCAACTCAGGTGTGGTGATTCCGCCGGTGCGGCGGAGGTTTCCTCTGTGAGGACAGGAGACATGAAGATGGAACTGTCCACAGTTGGTCGCACCAACGCATGAGCGCTTCCGTCACGTGGCAACTGTTGGCTGCGGTGGCCAGCTGGGTTTCGAGACTGTCTGATTGTTTGATCAGGAGACTGGAAAGATAATAAATGATGATTAGCAAAGATATTTTTCCTTAAATTAGGAGTCAATTCCTTAAACAATCACCAAATGTTAGAACAGACGAAATAAAGTAACCGCTTACGAATTTAATTTAAATTGATTCTAATTTCGTTAATGGATTAACGAAAGAGATATATGAGACGATGAATGGAAATGTTGAAAGGGTAAAGGCCATGCGAATGTTCCTGTGTGGACAGGTCAAGAGTGCCCTAAACTGACGAACTATCTCCTATTACTATTTCTACCTCCAAGCAGTTTCGTTGTGTTGAGGCAAAAAGAGTATGGTTTCTTGTGAAAGTACAGGCACATGTGGCTTTTCACCCTTGCCTCAGGATAATAGGACATATTATTATGAGGTGTTCTTTAATGGAATGCGAAATGGTACGTTTTTATGGACAGACGATTCCACTTTATATAGGGCTTTCGATATTGGTCGACGTGATCAAGCCGATCACCTGCCGCAAAATCTCGCGCAGCTTGATACGTTACTCCGACGGCACCAGCAGCATCAGCAGGTTGATGACTTGTACCACATAAGGACAGTAGTGGAGTTGTAGCTAGAAGCATAGGTCTTCAATTACCTGGGCGGGAAGAGCGCAGGGGCAATGATCATCGCCACGTTGTGCTCGCTCATCTTGTTGGTGTCGCTCATGGCCACGATCTCCCGCACCAGTCGCAGGATCTCGCGCAGCGTGGCGCGCTGCTCCGACGGCAGCAGCAGCACCAGCAGGTTGAGGACTCTCCCTTGTGTGGTGCCTGATAGAGCTGGAAGAGGTTATACAATGGATTAGTTAAGATTAAGCAATTAGTTTGTTTTTATAAGTGAGGTATTGACAAGCGCTTAGTTTCAATCAAGCCTTAGCCTACTGAGGGCTGGACACGCATGCAAGTAGACGATGCATGAAACTTTTTATAAAGAAACTTTAATGCGCCTGTTCGTATTCAATACAAATCAAAACTTTCCAATTTTTCGTGCGCCGCAGATTCCGCGTGTACCGTGCTTTTACGCTCAAGATATGAACTTATGGTAGGCAAAGGCCGGAGATGCAGGCTATGATGAAGTGGCTTGTCTAAGCAATGCCTATTATTGACATCTATGATGGTAGGAAAGCGCATTCCATATTTTCGCTGTGCAAATCAGATCCGAGGAACCAAGGCGTCCAAGGTATAGAACAATTACTTGAGAGTGAAAATTACTGCGACAACTGGCGGTCGATTGTCGAAATTTTCACCCTTTTAACCTAATTACCGTAGCGGGTTGTCTGGAGATCGTGCGTATTTAAGCTTTCAGTTTTTTATCCTTGTATTTTTAACATGTGTGCAATTAAGACTTTCTATCTATCTACTCACCATACGTATGATAGAAGAGCCTCATGAGCTCCTGCGTGAGCGGCGGCTGCGGCAGCGAGCGCAGCAGTCGCTTGAACACCGCCGCCAGGTCGTGGCCCGTGGCCCGGCGCAGCGCCGCCTCCACGCTGCTGCGGTCCTCGTACCACTGCCGCTCTATCAGCTGACAGAGCGCTTCGATCTGTGGACAAGAGGCCTCACGGTTTATTATTAGCTCAATGTGGTGTTGTGGCTTCAACATCATCATCTTCATTAACAGCCGGTAGACGTCAACTGCTGGACATAGGCCTTTTGTAGGGACTTCCAAACACAACGATCATGCCAGGATAGCACACAGGGATCATGCAGGTAATGCCCGTGGCCAGTGGCTGCGTCAAGTTTGATGTTGTCAGTCCACCTAATGAGGCTCGACCAACACTGCACTTTCCGGTGCAAAGTCGCCATTCTATACTAAAGCCAAACTCGATTGAGAATGCTTGACAACAAACAAATCAAAAATGAAGGTAGAAATTACTAGTCATTTTAAACCTATTTTTTTTATTAACTAGTTAATGACGAATTCATGGCAATAAATTAGATTAGTAAGCTTAAAACTAATTAATATATTCAATATCTTTTAAATAAGATTTTATAAAAAACAAAACATAAGTTTAAATTTATTAGGCATAAAATGTGTTGGATTTTCTACCTTCATTTTAAATTCGTCTATGCAGCACTCATATTGGGCTGGGGCCCAATGTGAGCATAGTTACTTTAGTCCTTCTGCGGATCGCCTCAATTCTGATTCGATCATGCAGAGATACTTCGAGCATTGCTCTTTCCATCGCCCGCCGAGCACCTCTGAGCCTTCTTATGAAGCTCACAGTTAGCGACCAAGTTTCAGATCTATAGGTATAAATAATACTTTCCATTATCATGGACATCGTCAGTCTATTTTAAAGGCATGCACCAAGTGGGCCAGGTTTTATATGAATGTATATGGAACACTGACTTTGTGTTTGTTCCCCGGCACGCGCAGCAGCCCTTCGTCCTTCGTCCGGGCGCGCAGAGCGGACGAGAGCGCGCGAAGCACTGACGGCACGGAGCTCCACGTCTCCTCCCACAGGATCATGTCCTTGCGGAGGAGAGTCTCCAGCGCCACTCCGAACACCATTCCCTCTGAAAACAACATTTCTTTTGTTTTTTTTCACTGCTAAACTCGATTTGATTAAATCGTGTTTATAATCTAAGAGACGGTGACGACCAGCCATACATCTTTCATAGGTAAGCATTGTAGACGACTACTGAATATCGACTTTGGGAGATAGCATATAACAGAGGTAATAAATCTTCCTAGTAAGTCTAAAGCCCTTTTGTCGCCAAACACATAATTTCGTGGCAACTCGAACTCAACTTTTGCTTTTTCCGAACTTGTATTCATTTTGAACTATTAATCCATTTGTTTTTACCCGACTGCGTCAGAAGGAGGGTTATCTATGTAAAATTCTAAATATTGGTAGATCTATTAAGTCCATTTGTTTTGCAGCAGCATACAGTAAGTGATCCTTGTATTTTCTAGTTCATAACTTCTAAGCAGTCGGGTTTCTAGTGAACCTATTTAGTGAATGCTATGTAAGTACCTTCTTTTCTCTTCTTCTTCGGTGATTTTCGTTTGTGGAAGGGCAGCGAGTACCTGTCGAACAGTGTGGTCAGGTCGAGCCACAAGATCGGCTGCAACTTCTTCACTTGCGACTCGTTCAGTGTTTCGATGTCAACTGAACTGTCTTCTTCGGGCCATTCCTAGAAGGTAGTATTTTTTAAATGTAGAAAAGATCATTAAAGCAATAAACGCAATCTTGTAATGCAGAACTCCGGCAAATTTAATAACATGCCTCTACTTCTAGTCTGACGTTTTCCATTTCATTTATAAATTAGGAATTAAAGGTGTAGAATCCCAAAATAATTTAAGATTCGAGTGAGTTACAGTAAGTGGAACATTCGTACCTATAATATCAGAATGTAAGTTACCTCTTCGTTATCTAACATCTGTTTATCCAAGTTGAACTTGTGCTCGAAGCTGAGCGGTTGTTGCGTTGACGCTGCGCTCTTTGTACGTGACACTGGGGCATGTTTCCTGCAACAAGAAACAACAAGTTATATTATTATATTTAATAATATTACTAACGCAATTTTTTAAATTCAACAATTTACTTGACTGCGGTCTCCTCAACTTGTAAATATGCGATGTAGTACGACGTGCTAGCAGCAAACGTCTTCCAAATACTTGAAAGTTTTATTCGATCGGTATCCCCTAGCCCGGTTTATTTGTAGAATTATACAGAAATATAAAAGGCCATAGAATCACTGGTTACGATCCTATTATCCAGGGACTCTATATAATATACTCAAATATAATATTCAAAGAGAATGGTAAACTTACATAAAAGGGTCATTTTCTTTCAAAATGGACCCGTTGATGCGCTCTTTACCTATCCGCGGCCCTTGCACCGTGCCGTATCTCTGGTAGCCCAACAGCTCGATACCTTCTGCAATCAGAAAAACTAGATTTAAGCAAAATGTTAAGAAAATGTATTCGTCCTCATGATACATTTGTATATCTAGACTAGAAAAAAAAACTAGGGTAGATGAGTCTCGGCCTCACAGTAACTCACCGGTGTTAGTGGCGATGTCTGCCCAGTGCAAGTCGTTGGGCTTGAACAGCTCGTGCACGGGCCGCGGCGGCGAGTGCGGGCCGGGCGGGGACAGCCGCGCGCGCCGCGCTGCGGGCGCGGACGGCGTGCGCGCGATCGGTGCGTGCGTGCCCGTCAGAGGGTAACTGTCGCTGCAACAAAACAGGACATATTGTAGGATTACATTTATGGGTCCTCTACCAGCAGCAGGTGCATTTTCTCCCACTGGAGTTGTACGACAAGACAGGGTGACACTTACACAAAGTCGGGGGGCGTAGCGCCGTCAGCCCATTCGGCGGGCGGGCTGCCGGAGCCGCCGCTGGGCAGCGAGTCCAGCGAGTCGGGGGTCGCGCTGCGCGACCGGGGCTCGCTCCCGCTAGAGTTCTGTAACAAACGAGAAAAGCAGTTAACAATTTATTATTATAATAAAATGACAATTTGATCAATCTTCTTATTTTTCGTGAAAATCCGATAAAAATCGGGCGTTAACTACAGATTCTCAAAACCCACTTCATTTTGCACCAGAGCGTCCGCCAGAGATAATGACAAAATATAGAATCAAAACAAACTTAACAAGGTAGGTACTTCATTGTATACAGCCATCGAAAAGTGACAATTTATGCTGATTAATTTAACAGTTAATGAAGCAATTTATTCCCAACGAGGCAAACAGAGCATAAACTGAAAACAAATAAATGATTACAATATTAAAGGAAACTGACTCACTAACGCACGCTGTGTAATTTTGGTTTAACTTAATAGATTTTCTTTGAGGAAAATACTCGTTTAAGTCTTCACTAGAATAGAGAAATTCAACCTCTTGTTACGCCTCCGCCATTAGTGCAAACCACTTAGAAAACAATTTAAAACTAACAAAACCGGAATGGGTCTAAAACCACTTAAAACGTCACAGAAACAACTTAATTGTCCGTTAATGACACGTTTTTAGAGTTCCGTGAGTTCTTTTTACTAAGTTCTCATGTAAGGAATCATCCGTACGTCATATCTGACTATACTTGAGATTTGTCGGATTTTTCCGAAAAAACAAATTAATTTTCTTTTCATCGTGCAAACGAAGCTAATATTATTGCGATACTCAATTCGCATACAAGTGTTCGTCCATCCGATCATTCTGAACGTATCTTGATCATTGATTTTCGATAAGATTTGACAATCCTTGAGACATGTCAGATTTCTCCGGAAAATGACAAAGAATTTTCACTGTAGACCAAGACCTTCGACATAATGCATTCGATTCAATTCGAGCTTACAAATTTTCAAGTTTTATAAAATGCCGGAGGTATCGTCATCACTGGCTCTCACACTATTGTACATACATCGTAATCTCGAAATCATACGGAAAGTAAGCTCTGCTTTCTAATCGATAAGCCAAACTCTTCAAAAGGTACTAGCCATTTGAGAAGAATTTTAGCTATGATTTCCACCTACTACCAAACGTAAAGCAGATGTAAGGAATAGATACCTCCGACTCCTAGATATGCTTAAGTAAATTAAGGCAACTAAATGACACAGGCTTTTTTTTACTTTTTAGTGCGTTTTGAGTCGGTTCTATTTTTTGTTTAAAAATTTTATTTCTTACTTTTTAGTGATTTATCGCAACGTAACGTACTCGTACTATACTGTCATATTATATTATACGGCACTTGTAGCCAAAAAGCTACCGATACTTACACAAAAACCGAAATCGCTGCAAGTGTCCCTATAAAATTTGAAGAGTTCCTTCAATTTTCCCAGGATATCATCATCAGATCCTAACATGATGACAATGGGACCACCTTGGAAGTGTGCCCTTTCTAAGTAAAAAAAGAATTATCAAAATGGGACAAGTCTGTAAAAAATTATGCGTGGTCATACATAAAAAAATATACGTGTCGAATTGAGAACCTCCTCCGTTTTTTTTCGTCGGTTAATAATCCAACGGGCGGGAATCGAATCCTACACTCCTCATATATAAGTCCGGCATCCAAACCATAGCACTATTGAGACTTAATTTTTTACAACACAACTCGAGTCCCACAACTCACTGTTGACAATTTTTTGTCCAATAGAAAGCACCGTGAGAAGCCGCATGCACTAATATGTCGTAATCAATGACAAACAAACATACGTAGGGATTCTACGATTGTTTCGTATGATGGGAAGTGAAACGTTTTCGCCTAGCGCGGCAGGCAGTAGGCAGGCAGCTCACCTGTGCAGTTGTTTGTCAAGGCGTTGCGTAACAAATGAAAGTTAGGAATTGATGATTGTGTGTTTAACATTGTTTTAACCTTAAGCTCCGGCATACAGATGTAGACTCCAAAGAGGTGGTATAGAAAATCGTAATGTTATCTATATCTGTACTTATTAATTAATAAAGAAGAATTGAATTTGTTTGTTTGAAAGGGCTAATCTTAGGAACTACCGGTTCTAATTGAGAAATTATTTCCATTTGTCAAGGAAGGCTTTATTACGCTGCAATCAGTAGGAGCGAAGATTCAGTGGAAAAACGGGGAAATTTATTTATTTTTAATTATTTAATCGTACGCAAACAAATGTTTATAAATTTGAAATATGCGTCTGGCTATCATATACAAAAATATTTTTTACAATATGACTGGTAGTTTCAGAGATGAGCCGGAACAAACTGACGGAGAAAAAACAGTTCAAGAATTATTGTTTTTGACCATTACCGCGTCTTTCATGCGCATTTAGTGAAAAGCTATAATTTGAAAATCCAAACAAACACTTTGATTTTACTAATTTATATGGTATGCAAATATTTTTTTAAAACGGTTAAAACCAGTCAAAGTCTGTAAACACTACACAGATTACACGGTAATATCATCAAAGTATTTTAATGCGTATTGGACAAGAGATTATCTCATCCTTGGAAAGGTATTAAAGTGACTGCAACACTAAAGAATTTCCGGCGTGCGTGTGGTGGCGCCTTTATACTCTCTGACATTTTATGTGTGTATACATACCGGCCGGTAATATATAAGTATCCTCTCTGATTATATAGTGTATTCCACTTAGAAAGTATGGACTAGAGACGATAGTCATAGATAAACAATGCCTATATAACACGCCACGTGGCGAACTGTGATCATTATCGTTTGTTTTTAAGTTGAATTAGTAAATTTTCTTTGTCAAATTCTAGCAAAATTTCCGTCTTTATAAAAAGTTTATCCTGAAAACAGAACTATACTATAGTCAAACTTGTCAACTAACAAATTTATAAAAAATTGTAAATAAAAATACAACCGACTCAAAACGCACTAAAAAGTAAAAAATAACTGTGTCATTTAGTTGCTTTAATTTACTTAAGCATATCTATGAAGTTGGTGCCAGCCAAGTTTAAGGAACATTTATTTTACGTAGTAAAGCAGTTTGTGGGTTCTAGGTAACATCCTTAAAGTAGAAACCTTGGGTGGCACCGACTCCTAGATATGCTTAAGTAAATTAAAGCAACTAAATGACACAGTTATTTTTTACTTTTTAGTGCGTTTTGAGTCGGTTGTATTTTTATTTAAAAATTTTTATTTCTTACTTTTTAGTGATTTATCGCCACGTAACGTACTCATAATATACTGTCATAATATATTATACGGCACTAGTAGCCAAAAAGCTACCGATACCGAGACAAAAACCGAAATCGCGGTAAGCGTGCCTCCAAAATTTGAAGAGTTCCTTCAATTTCCCCAGGATATCATCATCAGATCCTAACATGATGACAATGGGACCATGGTATGTGTTTGTCTGTGGCATCGTAATTCAATAAATTAAGGCACTAATGTCTTCTGGAACCACTGAGCTGGTCTGACGATAAGACACGAAGGTAGGGGAAACGGTAAACCGATTTATATTTTTGTTGAAGAATTGAACTATAATAATTCCTCTGTTTTAAAAGATGCCATTGACAGACTTTCTCTTTTTATGCGGTTTTTCTTGTAATTTCTTTTTTTTTTAATTAATTCTTTTTTTTAATCTAATCGATAACTTCGTTGCAAAATGTGTATCTTGTTTTAATGTAAATATCTTTTTACGTCGTGAAAGAGCTTGAATAGTACAATACTACACTACGAAAAGTTTAAAATCCAAGATGGCCACCACAAAGAAATGGTAAATTTGATTTTAGTCGGGGGTTTTTAAATTTTGAATTTAATAGTTATATAATTAACTAGTTATTGACGAATTCATGACAATAACAAGTTTGAGGCTAGAATCCAACACAGATCATCCTATTTATGTACATTGTATAAACGAATAGTGATGTAATAAAATTATTATTCCGCGTTGAGCTGGCGGCTGACGGCTGGCGCTGCAGTTCCACGTACACACATGATTTGATTTAAGCGTTGTTTCTCCGAACTTGTTGTCACCTCGTGTCGTTCACCTCGGAGGATTAGTTGGAACTTTGCACTAACTGCACTTTATGCATAACGACCTAATATTAAAAGCGCTCTTGGTTGTTTTTACGTCATTATATTCATATTACTTGCATCATTCAGCTTAATCTAAGTCTAATCTCTTTTACATAAATCACTATCTGTACACATGATTTAATTTAGGATTTTTCTTCGAAATAGTTACTTCACCTTTTAAGCATAATAGAGCTTTTTATGACAAAGCTCGACAGCATTGCTGTTTGCTGAATGGCATGCTTGTGTACTTACAGGCACATAATGCATGAGTTTAACAGACAGGGCGACACTTTGTAGGACGTGACCCTTGCGTGCGCGAAGAGTTGCTCTGTTTATAGACTATAGTTTTCCACTTAGAATCAGGTGGCACATCTGCTTGGTCTATCAATTATTGCTCTATAAAAAGAATTTTTAGAATTCCATGGATTTACCGTGTGGGTGTCGGGTCCATCGTGAGGCAGATTGAAAAACGCGGAATAGAGCCCGAGACTTGCGGCATGGATGTAGGCTTCAAGGGACCCTTTATGACCGGTGAACTCTCGCCTTCTCTGCTCGAATTATTCTCCCTGCCCAGCCAAATCTGGTGAAAACCTGCTAGAGCGGCTTTGAACACTCGTTTTAGAACGGAGTTTTTTTTTATTTTTTAATCGACTACAAGTTGGCCCTTGACTGCTATCACACCTGATGTTAAGTGATGATGCAGTCTAAGATGGAAGCGAGCTAACTTGTTAGGAGTGGGACGAAAATCCACACCCCTATCGGTTTCTACACGACATCGTACCGGAACGCTAAATCGCTTGGCGATACGTCTTTGTCGGTAGGGTGGTAACTAGCCACGGCGAAAGCCTCCCAGACCAAGACAAATTAAGAAAAATCTCAATCTGCCCCGCCGGAAATCGAACCCAGGACCTCCGTCTTATAATTCCAACGCGCATACCACTGCGCCACGGAGGTCGTCATTAGTTTACTTCAGTTCTAGTCAGGCGACGATCTTTGAGCATCTGTAGAGAGGTTTAGCTTTTATACCTCTCGCAACCACCTCTACTGCATATAAACTGACTATATAGTCCTTTTTACCTAAAGTAAACAAAATGTAAAATATCACAAACAGCCCGGAAGATGTAAAGAATGTCACTTTAAGAGCGAATTACAGCAGTTTACAACACAGATGACATCGCTGTACAACTTTGTCCTCGAGTAAATTCCTATAAGCAACTGAGTAACACTTCTAAATTAGAAAATACTATAGTCGACGCATTTGAAACTGCGCACGCACTTTCATTCATCAAACATTAGCTATGTTTGCTAACAAAGAACTACCTACCGCAAGGAACATATTTTAAAAAATCGGCTGATCGGTTTTAGCACTACGATGACATAAACAAACAGACATCGTCGTCAAAGTTATAGCAACCTCTTCTTGGTTTGGGAGTTAAAAAAGATATCACATCGTACGCTTGTACATAAAAAATACTACAGGTATAATAAATAGTGATAATTAATTACAGAAGATCTAGCCCAAACATCCGCCGCAGTACATTACTCTATTAAGCAAATTAATAACGCTCGTGCTAAATGTGGGCATCATAGCGAACAGGGGAAGTTCTCTATTAACACAAAAGAGGTCGGAGCATCAACACTTGCATTCACAGCTTAATATATATACGATATAATTGTTAGTTTCACTATTAGTAGGTACATCATATTTATGATACAAAGAAAAACAGGGACTATTACTTATTTATCTATTTGATTTTTCAATTGAACCGCAAAATCACTACGAGTAAGTGGCGTGGATGAGCGCAGAATGGCGGCAAATTAAGCTCTCGCACACAGAATAGGTGATAGTGGTCATAATTGCGTTCTCCATAGGTAAATCAAGCGGGGTGAGAAGGTACAAAAGATCTTTTGTCTTATATCAGTTGAAACACCCACTCTAAGAATTGGATAGTTGCTTCCAGTTCGGAAGCACAGTAATCCTCTGGCAATAGATATGTCACCCCCAGACGATCCATTCGATTTCTAGCCATACAGTCCATCACATTAACACGAGATGTGTTCCATGGACTCTGTGTCTTCATTGCGGATAGGATCTGTGTCAAGTCCTGCAGATAGGATCCTCAGAAATACCCAATTTGCAAAACATAGAACTAGTAGGTACTATAATGGCGAGTGTACGCTGCTATGGCATAGTAGCTGTTTCCTGATGAGGTTTCCTTCGCTAGAAAACCTGCCTTTGTGTTACTCATAAACTTTTTTGAGTGCTTTTGATGTTCTACTTGTCCTATTCGGACGTCATCATCTTTTCGGCATATAATGTCAGCACTATGTTTATTACACATGGCCAGTGTGCATGGCCATTGTTCTCAATCATACTTGCATTTCAATGCTTGTTCAACTTTCTACTACATATAAACAATTTTGAATAAAAAATAAAACTGATTTCAAAACGCAGTAAAAAGTAAAAAAAAAATTGCGTCATTTAGTTACTTTAATGTACTTAACCATATTTATGAAGTCGGTGCCATCCAAGTTTAGGTAACGTCTTTAAAGTAGAAAAAGCTTGGTTGGCAATTGACATCGACTTAAGGAAAAAATTACTAGTTGTCCCAACAATTTCTGAAAGTTTCCCTCGATTTCTCTAAGATCCGATCATCAAATCCTCACATGCTGAATATGAAACCACCTTGAAAGTATACCCTTTTGTATACCCTATTTACAGAATTTTGAGAACCTCCTCCTTTTTTGAAGTCGGTTAAAAATAATTCTATTTGTATAATCAACTCTTATATAAATTAGTAACTCTATAAATAGTTACGGGACATTAATTAACCCGATAATAACACAATTGTTCGGTTCGCAGAAAGATTTTACCGTAAAAATGTCTGATAAGCAAATGATAAGCGATAACAATGTTTTGCCTATCACGGTTCCGTACGTTCCGATATCTTATCAACGTAATGGATGACGTAGTTCATTTACTCTTAACTTTACCTTAATAAACCTTCAAATAATCTATCTAAAGTTTATATGTAAACAGTATAATTATTATCTAATAGTAAGATACAAAATATTATAATGATATTATCTATCCATCGCGCACTGAATGACTGAAGAAGCTCAGAGATATACATACAGCAGTCAATCGAGTGAGCTATGAGCATCTCTACGTGATCGAATCAGACAAAAAAGCGGCCAAGTGCGAGTCGGACTCACCCATGAGAGGTTCCGTTATCTTCTTATTTTAGTTGATTGACTGAACGTTAATTTCCGGTTTATGACGTATTAAAAAAAACTATTAGATCTCGTTCAAACCAATTTTCGATGGAAATTTATATGGTAATGTACATCATATTATATTTTTATAGTTTTATCGAGTAAGGTGTGATTGCACTCACAAGAAGCCACGCCACATATAAACAAACATAATCATCAATTGCTGCTCGCCTCATTATCATATCAATAAACCATGAACTGATGATCACTGTAACAGCACGGCCTTTTCCATACTCGTGTAATTGAGTCAAGAGCAGAATAATTAGCACAAACATATCGAAGTTGTTAACTTCATACGTACGTACGTATCTCTTACTAGTATATCACGTACGCGTGTTTCGCTAACTCTCGGTTTAATAACACTACGCCCTTGGAACGGACAATTATTACCTAAACGTGATTTCTAAGACCTAATCTGAACCGTCACGGTTCAAGTACAGTACGGTGAACTGAAAAATATCTGTATTTAGATTTTTTCTATCAAATAGTCGCGACATTGTGCGCGAGGAATTCAGCTTTTACGAATTTTTCTTTATAACAGGGACATCGTATATTGTCGAACGCATTACGCATGCGAGTTTGTTCGCGTTGTATTCAGATATTATTTCAAACCGACTTCAACAAAAGGAGGTTATCATTTCGACTCCATACCAACCCCATAACCCCAACCATGTAATATTTTCAGAACTGCCATGTTTTTGTATGTTTTGTTTTATCTATCCGATCAATGACATAAAACCTTTATTATTCAAAACTGAATATTCAAATTCGTTAATTTCAAGTAAAGTTTCCAGGCACTTTGTAATGACTCTATTACCGGTTCGAGATGAATTTTATGTATAGGTATGTTAGTAGATACCTAAGTACAAGTAGACGTACAAAGTATTTATAAGTTTTTTTTATGACTACAAGTTGGCCCTTGACTGCTATCACACCTGATGATGCAATCTGAGATGGAAGCGGGCTAACTTGATAGGAGTAGGATGAAAATCCACGCCCCTATCGGTTTCTACACGACAACGTGCCGGAACGCTAAATTGCTTGGCGATACGTCTTTGTCGGTAGGGTGGTTACTAGCCACAGCGAAAGCCTCCCACCAGCGGAGCCAGACCAAGACAAATCAAGAAAAACTCAATTTGCCCCGCCGGGATTCGAACCCAGGACCTCCGCCTTATATATCCACCGCGCATACCACTGCACCACGGAGGTCGTCAAATTTTGAAGTTAAAGAACACTCTTACGAAGATTAAAAATTTCTAAGCAAAAACCTTACTACATTATTAATTTTGTATGAAGAAGAGAACAATTAAATATTTTTATTACTTTTTACTTAGTATAACTTTAACTAACGCACCTAAAAAAGGCTTGTTTCCAGGCCGTTAAATAAATTTAAAAAAATAGCGCAAATAAAAACAAATTGATTAACTACCTACCATTGCATCGAGGTAAGACCGCATCAGAGCCAACCCCTTGCAATTCACCATCTTCTCGCACACCTTATGCCTCATGGCTTCACATATCATTGTCACAAAGGTTCTTTATCATCACAGCACCAACGTCCGAACAGTCATTAGTTAAACAAGTGCACCCAGCCCGCAACCGAGGCGGTGTGTATAAAACACCCAATTCAGTTTTGAAACTTTACCGGACGCGAGGCAATTTAATGTTGGCGCGAGCGTCCGTTGCGTTTCAATCTATTACAAGTTCGAAGTAATTTCTGAACGATTAATGCACGGTTTCTTCATTTGCACTTACATGTTTTATTGTTATTGCTAGTTACTTTATTTTGCGAGAAAAATCTTTTTGTTAATACACTTATGCTTAATTTACAAACTCATAGAGTAAATATACTCTATGAATGAAACGAGACTTACAAAAAGGATTTAAAAGCCGAGAGTCAATGCGAATGTTTGAATGAAGAGTCAAAAGAAATCCAGTACATTCTAATTAAAGGCCAGGCTACAAAAAATACCTAAAACGCGTTTGTTTCGTGACGTACAGTTAGAAACTAAATTTAAAGTCCCTTAAACTAATTGCATGTTTATCTAATGACGTTATCAGCCCTAATGTCTTTACACGAACTGCTCTATTTGGAAGGCATCTCACACTCACACAGTGTGTTATTCATGTTTTTCATAGTTTCTTTTTAAGTTCTGAGAAGACAATAAGTCTAGCTAGGTATAGGACGAATATAAGTTGAACCTTGCGCAGTAACACACAGTGACGGCCTATAACCATGGCAACGCAATGACTTAAATAAAGTTGGCCCTTGATTGCTATAAAACAGGATGTTAAGTGATGATGCAATCTAAGATTAAAGCGGGCTAACTTATTAGGAGTAGGATGAAATCCACACCCCTTTCGGTTTATACACGACATCGTAACGGAAAGCTAAATCGCTTGTCTTTGTCGGTAGGGTGGTAACTAGCTACGGCGAGAGTCTCCCACCAGCCAAACCACGACAAATTAAGAAAAATCTCAATCTGCCCCGCCGGGAATCGAACCCAGGACCTCCGTCTTATAAATCCACCGCGCATACCACTGCGCCACGGATACCGTCAATTGTACCTACGTAGAGCGTAATTTGGACTCAACTTATCTCTCGTGATTAATTATTTTAGTTACAACCTAAGGGTCACTTGCAGTCATTTAACGATGCATACAAACATCGGATTCAATGTGTCTACTATCCATGACACGAGTGGGCTAATGGGGGGAAATCAGGGCGTCGGTAATGGCATGAGTTGCCGATTTAGATAAATTATATCGTGTTTGTTCTGCGACTTTTTGTCGATAATACTCGCAGCTATAGAGACGATCATTATTATGATGAAGCACTTTAGTTGCCTACATTTTTTACGTTACAGACAAGTTTGCTCTTTTTTATAGTATTGACCAAACAGATAGCACACCTGATGGTGAAAAACCATCACCAAATAACGGAGCAACACTTCGCGAAATATACAAACAACGCGTCCTTTAAAGTGTCCCCGTGTCCAGCAATGTGAGACGTCTCATGTACCCTTTAAGATACACACCAGGGCTGCATGACTAGATATAAGCACAATGGTAATAATTTTTCATACATAGCTCGTCACAAAAAGTTCTACTTCTACTAAAAAACCCAAGGAATGAACTTTCGGTTTTTACAGAACGCTAAATTGCTTGGCGATAGGGTGATAGCTAACCATGGCCGAAGCCTCCCACTAGGCAGACCTGGACCAATATAGAAAATATTAATCGATCTAGCTAGAAATCAATCCCATTTTGTAAATCCACTGGGCCACGAAAGCCATCGAAAGATTTATCAATTAAAAAATAGGTCCATCTTATTCTCCATCTTACAAAAAAATATTGCAAAAGGATACATTGATATTGTCATCCTCATTTTTGGATGTTGGTTAAATGTGTGCGTAAACCTAATCTGCGTGTGCAGTGTTAACGAATCTCTCCTTTCTCTCAAATCTCACTGCATCTGAAAGTAATCAGCTAACTATTGCTATTAATAACAATTATCTTAGTCTCACATTACAGCGCCGCCATATTGCGCCCGCGCACGCGATACTCCGCCGCTAAAATAATATCTTTATTAATATTAATATAAGAAACTTGTGATGTATCTGTAGAAACGTGACTAACTTTTAACAGCATCTCTCCTACATATCACATCGCGCCTCATTCCCATAGGGGCAGGTAAAGACTACATTCTTCCATTTGTCGCGGTCCTTGCATACTTCCTTAGCTTCTTCCACTCTCGTTAATTCTTTCATACATGTTTGTCGGTTTAGTTTTGACCTGGCCATACTTTAAAAAGTTCTGTATTTGATCCAGAAACATTCGGCTAGGCCTTCCAACAATTCCATTCACCCTCGCCTCTTTTGTTAATCTTATTTCATCCATTCTCTCTACATGCTGTAATTATCTAAGTATCCCTTTGTCAACTTTTGTAAAAATAATCGTATAATAAATAGCAAAACTATTTCGTTTATGATTCCGAATTTCAATAAATCGTATCCGGTATAACGTTCAACAATTTTAAAACTTAAGAAGCTCACACATCAAAAGTTCCAGAACGAACACATCGAAGGTGATCCTGTCCATACAACGGCTAATAACGTTTAGAAATGAAACGCGCGAGCGACCAAACTAGTTTGTCAGCATTGGAGACTAACGGTGCGTGAGGAATTAAACAGCGTTCGTAAACTTGACATAGACAAACAAGTTCAACATCTGATTTTCATTCATTTAGAACTACCGTACAACTATAGACTACTGTAGATCCGTAAGATTTTGATTGCAATCACATCAGATGGTATGTGATGATGCAATCTAGGATACAAGCAGACTAACTTTTAATGATGAAATCCACACCCCTTCGGTTTCTAAACGACATCGTACGGGAACATTCCGATAGAGTTGTAACTAGCTAAGGCCGACGCCACCATCTACCCACCAACCAGACCAAGTTTGGAAAATCTTAATTAACCCAGCCGGGAATCGAACCCAGGACCTTCGTCTCATAAATCCATTGCACCGTGATATAATTAATAAATTGTTTATGGCATTGACATATTAATACTATGGACTTCGGGTCAGCGATAAAAAGTGTCCGAACCAAAAGTAAGCCAAAACGCGAAATGACTTCCAATCGCAATTCAGTCTCATATTAGCTGACTGACAGAATACACGTCAATAATGCCGTAATGTGTTATGAAAAACTTGTAGGAACTACCCGAGTAAGGTGAGAAAAGAAGACGGTGTACCATATTTTCAGTAAGTAAATATTTACTGATGATTTTAAAGTATTATTTTGCTTTGAAACAGGCAATTTTATTAAAATTTTAATAAACTATAGAAACGAATTGCATAACCAACCAAAATGAACACAAGTATCTATCTGTCCATACGCTACCCGCGTATAGGATAGAAGGAGTGCAATATATTTATCTATTTAACCACATTTAGTTCGGATCTGCCGTGAGCAATAGAATGTTTTAGAACAACGACTGCATAGAGTTATTTTGTTGTTTAACATTTGAATTATTTACTTACTTAATTTTTGAATTAAAATAATTAGATTATTTTCAATTCAAAAATTTTTATTTATTATGTTAACTTTTATTTTTTATGTCATGAATATTAATCAAATATCTTTGACCATAATGGTATATTAATTTGATAACTATAAGAATTATCTACATGAAATTAGGAACAGTTATTTAAAAAAGTGATCTAACGTCATTGAAGTAAAAAAATATATTTTCAGTTTAAATAAAAAGAGGAAAATATCGAGAACTAAAAAAATTTGAAAGCTACCGACTCCACACCATTTATGTTGTCCTATTTTCACGAGAAGCTGTCATGTCAAAAAAAGGCTGCCATGGTAACCGTCAATCGAAGCTGATTACTTATTGCATGCAATTAGACCGTTGCAAATTAGACTGTATAACAATACGATAAGACATACATTACAATGTTATTTTGTGTATAAAAACATAAATACATCCTAGTGTGTATAAAATATCTTGGGACACTTTTGACGTAAATTTTGCATTAGACCCGAAGTCCATAGTATTAATATGTCAATGGTTTATGGATACAGAAAAGTAATTACATCCACCCATTTCACAGGAGCACATAAACAATGTTAATTTCACGCATCGTTCAACATCTACATGTAGATAAGTATCAATAAATGTAACATTACGGAAACAAATGTAAATAAAAGATGTCCATAATTATTTATAATAATTAAATTGTTATTGCAATATAGATTTAGATACAAATATGTAAGCAATTAAACGTTTTTACCAACAGGAAATGATACAAATTCCTCTTATTATGTTCTCTTATCTGAACGTTTTGCACGAAGCGTTTGTTTACGAAACAACTAAAAGATTTCTGGTGAGATAATTAGAAAACTATTTACTAATTTGGTGTTTATGTAAAGAAGTACTCATTAAAACAAAAAACGTAGTTAAATTGACGCAGTATTTAAGTCAACAACAGTTAAATAAAATAAAACTAAGATAAGATAGAAGAAACTTATGAAAACAAAAGAATTATGTTGTTTAATTGTAATAAGAGTTATGTATATAAATCCATGGTCCTATAAGAGTCCTGGATTAACGTAAAGCAAATACACTGAGGCGTAATTTTTTTATGTGATTTTTATATGTTAAGTAGAAACCTTGGCTGGCACCGACTCCTAGATATGCTTAAGTAAATTAAAGCAACTAAATAACACTGTTATTTCTTACTTTTTATTGATTTATCGCCACGTAACCTACTCGTACTATACTGTTATAGTATATGATACGGCACTTGTAGCCAAAAAGCTACCGATACTTACACAAAAACCGAAATCGCTGCAAGTGTGCCTATATAAATTTGAAGAGTTCCTTCAATTTTCCCAGGATATCATCATCAGATTCTAACATGATGACAATGGGACCATCTTGGAAGTGTGCCTTTTCTAATACTTAAAGAATTATCAAAATCGTATCTTCGTAGCAACCTTCACTAGACCTTTGAAGTAGTTTAATTATTTTTAGATAATGCCTACATACTAATCGATTTAGTTTGGACATTTAAATCCTGATATTTTTCTATAACACCAAGGTTCATATCTTATAGGTGCTGGTCCTCACCTTATATCGTTTAAGTATTATTCAGGTCTTGTATAATCTAGACACCTTAGTTGTCGTTCTTTAAAGATAACTACTTTACCGAATTCATTTACGAGCAAGTTTTGTAAGAGATATTGTCAAGAAATAAATAGCATAATTATATGTCAACATTTTTCTAGCGCGCAATTGCAAAACTTTATTAAACCTGTTCAAAATGTACCATGGGAAAACATTTCGCAATTTGGGCAGAAATCGCTCATTTGGTTCGTTATATAACTCATTAACTGCCCGATTGCCTGTTATCAAGTTCTTTAGCCGCTCATTAGCCGTTAGTGAAATGTTATATTATCTAATTAAAAACACCGAAATGGTACCGTTGCAATTATGTCAAGTTTCTCGAAAAGGTTATGTAATTGTTCCGTGACTCCGCTGCCACCATGGTAGTATGGTATTATAACACCTGTCCAATATACTTACATAGCTCAACGGTTTAGAAAAGATTGAAATCTGAGATGTCCCGCTACCGGATGAAGAAAATAAAGAAATACTAGAGCTCTGCATGCGAGAATTCGTGTTGAAAAGTTGTAACTATTCTTATTTCTGGGCTTAGTTGCCGGTGTATTTACGCAATGGTATAAGCAGTCGGTTTAGAAGATGTCCTGGGTTCAATTCCCGGCTGGGAAGATTAAGATATTCTAAATCCAGGTCTGGCTGGTGGAAGGCTTAGGCCGTGGCTAGTTACCACCCGACCGACAAAGTCGTACCGCCAAGCGATTGCGATTGGGAGCATGGATCGGAATCGGAAAGTACAAACTTCTAACAAAGTCTCGTCAAGGTAATAACGGCATTATAATCTGATTCACTCTGTCTCTAAGACACTTAATGTTGTCGCTGTAAAAAATCTATGCAGATCTCAAAGTATTACCTGCTAAAGCTTAGATAGATTCTCACACTCAGACAAGACTCACCTCCAAGTCTCTGAAGACATCACGAATATCGGGTTTTTTAGCTCTTGAAGCCGCGCGTTTTCTCCTCACAGTCCTGTTGAGTCTTCTTACGCGGCGGCGCACGGCTGCCGCTTGCTCCCGGGGCAGAGGCCTCACGGCCTCACCCAGCTGGGCCTCGGTCACTTCCAGGCCTGCCTGGAATGGTGCTGCGAGGATTCCCAGGCCTGCGGACTGTAGCCATTCTGTTTCCAACTCGCCTTCTGTTGAAGACAAAATGTTATCGTTAAATATTGATATATTTTTTTAATCATTTATTACCTATAGAGAGCTTGTTGCACATCAGGTTGTTTGACTTATACATAAAGACAATAAATTATAACCAAATTTGTAAAAACTGAAAACAACCTTTATGGTAGTAAGTAAGGTGTACATATGGGTGTTTCTGAGGATTCTGTCTGCAGGGCTTGCAATGAAGACACAGTGTCCATGGAACACATATTGTGTGAATGTGATGGACTGGCTATAAAGCGAATGGATTTCCTGGGAGTGGCATATTCACTACAGGCTTACTGTGCCTCCAACCTGCAACCAACCATCCAATTCATAGAATAGGTTTGAACTGATTTAGGGGAGGTAAGGGCGAGTACAAAAGATCTAAAAGAGTCGAACTGCATCCGCGAAGGTGGGCCTCACCATACTAATAATAAATAATAAGGTGTACATAACCGTATCGGAAGCTCTGTACTACTGTGAAACACCAGAATGTTGGCTAAGACAAAGGACCAGAGAACTCTACGTCTTGTTTAATGAAGAGTTCCTGTGACCATCTTACGGCTTTACTTCCAAACCATCTCTATACCTAATGCTAATAAGTTGAGTCGAACGTCAAGAAATGATTCCTAAATTCGCTTAATCTTGTCAGTTGTAAACTTACAAGAATTGTAGGCAAGTAGCTATAAAATTACACCTAATGTTACAAATATTAAAAAATGAATAAAACTTAATTCCATAATTATCAATTGCATAAAATTTGTGGTAATTATTCTATAAGATTTACTGGAAGCATTATGATGGAATAAAAACATAATAAAGAAACTCATTTTGACTCGTCACAAAAAATCCAACAAAAAATACCAAATGTCCGATAACTCAAATTGATACGAGCGTAATAGCGTTTCGCGGCTTTATTAACGGCTTAATTTGAAACAAAATTAAAAGAGGAATATTATAAAAACCAGATAAAAAATGTGATGGCTCACGTCTGAGGCGAGTGACGTGTTTTTTGCGAACTCAAAATATAAAAGGTACAACATCCCGACGGCAAGCAAAAACTTACAATAATGGCGATCGCACATTATACGACGTGTTATTAACCTCGCGGGATATAGACTCCAAAAACTGTATTTGTTTTTTTTTAAGCTTGACTAACGCTTGGCTGCAATCACGAGTGATAAACGAAGGTATACTCGCCAAGGGTACGCGCTTGTCTATAAGGTGCCCATTCACTCTTGACTGAAATATATTATTCATGTTGTAAGTAATAGGGAAAAAGGAAGTTGAATTCCATATCTTTGCAGTGCTTATACGAAATGAGGAACGATTCATACTTTGTGTCGACGCTATAGGTTGTAGTAGCTCTTTGAGTCAGGATTTCGAGAGATTTTTTTGGCTGGCGGGAGGTTTCGGCCGTGGTTAGTTACCACCCTACCGACAAATATAGTTGGCCAAGCGATATAGTGTTCCGGGACGAAGTCTTGTAGAAACCGATACGGATGTGGATTTCATTCTACTCCTAACAAATTAGGCCGCTTCTATGTTAGATTGCATCATCACTTACTATCGGATGTGATAGCAGTCAAGGACTAACTTGATATGAATAAAAAAAAGAAAATAAATTACGCGTTATCTAAAGTTATACTAAATCCTGCAATTTAATTTAAACCGGCATCAAAATATTCCGTTACGCCAATGACAAAGAATACTGAGAATCATCTAAAATGTCCCAAATCTTGGACGTAAATTAAAAAAAAACAATTAGAAGAGAACAGTTAGTTAAATGAATCCAATTCATTATTTTAGCTAACGAGTAGGAGGTGGTTGACTGTGCTCTGTGGCAGAGGTCAGGGACCTCTCAACTCTGCAGCCAATTGTCTGTGATAATAAAATAACATGTGAACTCGATATTTTCCTTAAACGCTACAGATTGAAAGACCAGGTATTGCGTATTTTATTATAAAATAAACAAGCAGACAACCGCGACTTTGTCCGCGAGTAAACCATTGTATAGCAACCTTCCTACAATACCAAAAAAAAATTGCGCTTGCTTTCAAAAGTGTGTGAGTGTATATGTTTGTTACTCTTTTACGCAAAAACTACTGAATGGATTTTGATGAAACTTTACAATAATATAGCTTACATATCAGAATAACACATGGACCACATTTTATCCCAAAATTCCCACGGGAACTTGTTGTTGTTTATGTTCTTCATAAAAATTAAAAAAAAAACATCGTAAACCATTTCCAAAATCACTAAAAACTAGAATCAGACCACTGATTACCCGTACCCATTGGACTAACCCTAGTTATTAGAAAGACCAACATCCTCTCACCAATGTCTACTTCTAAACTAATAATTGAAACTACTGTATAACGGCACATTAAGTAAACAAAGATGGAAC
The DNA here is from genome assembly GCA_034621355.1 of Mycalesis mineus. Lineage (NCBI taxonomy): Eukaryota > Metazoa > Arthropoda > Insecta > Lepidoptera > Nymphalidae > Mycalesis > Mycalesis mineus. The sequence continues at coordinate 1,548,398 of CM067881.1, forward strand.
CATAAAATCACAAGTAACGGGTTCGAACCAAGTGGGACCTCCTTTCGAGATCACCTTCGCCCACAGTGGGTTGATAAATAATTACACAGCACGGACTTGGCCGTAGTAGGTAATGGACAAAGGAGATTACTCACCAAATATCTGTAATTTATTTAAAACCAGTAAAATTAGTTCGTAATATGAAGACCGTTGGTAAAATGGTGGAAAGCAGGCCAGTGAGCTAATTTTAAAAAATGTAGGTTGGTATTCGGAATTTGAGTTAACTTTTGTGTTACCGACCATCGAATAAACTATCTTTATTAGTCTATTTTAAAGTGAATACGTATTTCAAAGAAAAGCGCATTTCATCGCCACTCTACTTTCCCTCTAAATTCCTATTACTATTAAGGTAAGGTCGTTATTAAGCGCAGGAATATTTTTCATACAAAAAGAATTAATTGTATAACAGGGTCATGTCATCTGGAGCTTAAACACATCATGCCACTTTACTCAAGTTGATTTGTAACGATTACTTATATAATACTTACATAATGAACGGGGCCGACGGCTTAAAATGCTCTCTATACTGTATACAAACCAAAACCAACTATTTTTATCATGGAACGACCCAAGCAATGAATTCAACAAAAACACACGACCTTAAATGCCTCTAAATCTAAACATTAAACTAACTAGATCGACAAGGATTCCTTATCTGAAATTTACTTTTGTGACAAAATACGTACGTACGTAATAATTTTAATATCTGTAAAATGATATTTCAGTTTGAAATATACATAAATGTATTGTTTTATTAATATTCAAAATCAAGACAAGATATTTCAAAAACTTTCTAATGTTTTTTAGTTATCCAACGAGGATGAGTAAGTCTTGATACTTATAAATAGTCTCTGAGTCAACGTCAACTGCTCACTAACCGATTTTTTTTCATTTTAGTTTTGTTCTATATCAAGATCCTTCCTTCAAAGGAGCTGTCACGGCTTAAACGAATGGAAATGAACGAATGGAACGCTTGTTTACATGAGCTGTCGAGTTTGTTTAGGGAGAGTGCAGATGCAAAACGTGCCTTAAACAACTTACCAGACAAATCCGGTTCTGTTTAACAAAACATCGGTGAGTCACTTTGTAAAAAAACTTGATCATAATCGGTTTAGCGTTCCGTTGGAAAGCAATAAAGATAATATTAAATACATACATACGAGTACATGCCCTCAGGCCTCATTCCCATACGAGTGGGCAGATCCCATCCTTCCACTTGCCACGGTCCTTGCATATGTCTTTCACTTCTTCCAATTTCCATACGAGTGGGCAGATCACATCCTTCCACTTGCAACGGTCCTTGCATATGTCTTTCACTTCTTCCAATTTCCATACGAGTGGGCAGATCACATCCTTCCACTTGCCACGGTCCTTGCATATGTCTTTCACTTCTTCCAATTTCCATACGAGTGGGCAGATCACATCCTTCCACTTGCAACGGTCCTTGCATATGTCTTTCACTTCTTCCAATTTCCATACGAGTGGGCAGATCACATCCTTCCACTTGCCACGGTCCTTGCATATGTCTTTCACTTCTTCCAATTTCCATACGAGTGGGCAGATCACATCCTTCCACTTGCCACGGTCCTTGCATATGTCTTTCACTTCTTCCAATTTTGGAAAGTTTAGGGAAGTTGGGGTAGGTACTCTTTACTTTAATCAGAATGAATGAATTTGATCCAGAAACGTTTAACTCCTTCCAACATTTCCATTCACTCTCGCCTTATAAATTCCTTTCGTAACTCTCCTTTCATTAATATTCTCTACATGACCTTAGCATATGCATCTTGGCATACTTTTCTCGATTTTAATCACTAGTGATTTAGTTTTTTTGTGGTGTAATCTGTGGCGTGGCTGGTACAAAGGGCAGTGCATCCGCAGGCGAAGTGGCGTTATTTCTGTCAGCGCAGGATGTTATTTGTTTGCCCGAAACATTTCTATTTATAGACGAACATCAGAAAGTGTGCAGTTAGAGAAATGGTGCAGGAGATACTATAACATCTATCTGTTTTTTAACCGAGGAAAAAAAACGGAGGAGGTTCTCAATTCGACAGGAATTTTTATTTTTTATGTATGACCACGCATAACTTTTTACAGAGTTGTCCGATTTTAAAAATTCTTTTTTTATTAGAAAGGGCACACTTCCAAGGTGGTCCCATTGTCATCATTTTAGGATCTGATGATGATATCCTGGGAAAATTGAAGGAACTCTTCAAATTTTATAGGCACACTATAAAATTTGAAGAGTTCCTTTCCAGTTCCAGCGATTTCGGTATCTGTGCAAGTATCAGTAGCTTTTTGGCTACAATTGCCGTATAATATACTATGACAGTATAATACGTTTAACGTAGTAAAGCAGTTTGTGGGTTCTAGGTAATATTCTTAAAGTAGAAACCTAGGCTCGCACCGACTCATAGATATGCTTAAGTAAATTAAAGCAACTAAATGACACAGTTATTTTTTACTTTTAGTGCGTTTTGAGTCGGTTCTATTTTTTGTTGAAATTTTTTATCTTTTTTGTAAAAGGCAAATGTTACTGACTAATCTATCTATCTATAGCATATCTCAAACTACCAAATGGATTGCGCTGACATTTTATACACATGTAGCTATTATGATGACGATTTGATAAGGATTTCACAATCCTCCCACAGGATCGGGATCTACGCAGGTAAACCAACATACAGCTAGTTTATATACCTATGGTTTGTTAGCATGTGCACCATCGGATAAAAGAAATTTGGTTCGATTCCTTGGTCGGTTGTATTCATAATAGCTGTGCCTTGCAAAGACTTCTTGCATCCTTTTGACTTAATGCCTCTAGAGACTAGCGCGTTTGTACAAACAAACATACAAACCACTTTACCTATTCTACTATTATAATATGAAAGAGATTATTTGTTAAAACGGGAATTATATTTCGATGAGGGAAAAGTGAGTTTTTAAAAAAAAAATTACAAAAATGAAAAGACGAAAGCGGACTACCGCTCTAGGCAGATGGTTGTGCAAGACTGAAGTAACAGCGTTTATTCAAAGAGCAAGTTACATTCGTTATCTTAACTAGTTCTTCGTGGGAAGACATTTGATACGTTAGGGAAAAGAGCGTTACGCCAACATAACTCGGGCTAATCTCTGGCATTACCAAAAGGTTTTTAAAAAATCTTTTGGGATATGATAGCCAAGGTGAGGAGTGATTCTGATATTCCCACTTGAACGGACACTATGTGGGTAAAACAGCAGGGTAAACCTATCAAGAAAATCCAAGTAATAACATTAAGTTAAGTAGTCAATGGTGTTACACCCCATACTTCGGAGAACACAATAACCCGTCACGGTCATGATAACATAATTTAAAGGCAAACCGGCGAGCTTCCATATCATTACGAGGCTCGGTTATCACTTGAACTCTTCGCAACATTAACCAGAGTTGATCAAGTACCAGGGAGTTATGAATCGAAGTGATTGTATGAGAACGACGACAGCGCTGTACACACGGCACATGGCTTCAAGAGGACTGAACCGCATTTTACTTTACGACATACCCGCATATACACACATTCATCTGATGTTTTTATGGGCTGTATATGCTGTATTCTTAATGTCATTGTATAGTAAATACCAGAGCAACTAAGTATTGCATTATGAAAAATTTGGGCTATGTTAAGTATATTAATAAAATGTAATACAAATTGGTCTTTGACAGACGAAAAACGCAAAAAAGTTACTATAGAGAACGTAGTTACGTTTATTTAGGTTGAAGCTTTAAAGAGAGAAAAGGCTGGAATAAAAACAGGTCTTCAAGGAATCGTCTAGAAAACACCTGCAAAGAGTTATCAAAACCTCTTCATACTCGACGACCTTCATTTCGAAATATTACAATACACGTAACCTTTAATTTTTTTCAGGTTAATAACCAATTTTATTACCCCGCTCATACGTCGAGTAACATTTAAATTATATTTTCAAAAGAAATAAGTAAAATCTTGCATCACGCACACCGCGGAGCATTATAACAAAGTTAAACAGAACAATAACATTTTATTGTTTTGAAATTGCCAAGATAATGAGCATTATCTTTATAACGCAGAATGTGGCTGCAAAGAATCTGCGCCGCAATGTTTACGACACTTCATACGAGAGAGAGAGAATAGAAAATGATGAGACCTTTGTGTGAGATAAGCGAAACAATAATAACACTATTTCGCTTATCATATAACACAATAAAATGAGCTAAATCTAGAGCCATACGTGCTGCGCTGTGGTAAATTATTAATGTGTTTTATTATGAAACAAAGCCTTTTAACACTGGTGAATACAATTTTCCACGTTGATATTATAGCTCTTGGCTTTTCTATTTTGTGATGTATATATATTCAATACATGAATGCCAGACCAGAAGAAATGTTACTAGTCAACCGCAAGATTATACGTATCAACAAAATAATATAAGTAGATTCTATACACGAAGAATTATACAATATAGATTCTAAGAAAAACAATTAGTACGATTTCACGATCCGTTTTGGAAAAACAGAGATCTCCTAAAACTATCGCCAGCTATAGAAAAAGATTATATAAGGCAAAAAATTACACAGTACTTCTTGGAGCATTTAGGAAATAGATATAGTCTGTAGGAAATTGAACTAATAATAAGCAATTTGTAAATGGTAATATTATGAATGCGCAGAAGAACCTACGTAACCGAGATAGCTCAGCGAGTCACAGAACTAAAGTGGCAATTGACTGGGCATGTAGTTCGAACAGCTGATGGACGTTGGGGGCCCAAGGTGCTGGAATGGCGACCCCGCATCGGGAAGCGCACTAGGTGGACTGACAACATCAGACGTGTCGCAGGGTGCCGCTGGGCACAGGCGGCTCAGGATCGCTATTCAGAGGACTCCATTGGCTGTTAATGATGATGATGAATATTGTAAATGGTGATTATTTAACAAAGAGTTTAAAACTGACTTGAACTTTAACTAACTTAGACTAAACCTTTTAAGAGGTTAAAACTGCCTATCGAATCAATAGTTGCATGCTTGTCTAGTTGTAGAGTCACTACAACTAGACAAGCTTGTTTAATAACAACCAGCTTTACTTTACAAATATATTCTAATGAATATATTTGTAAATTAAACCTGACGATAAACAAATTTGAATTAGGATTTAAAAACAAACCTAACAATGTAAAAGTTTGTACAGTGCAATGACACAAATAAAAACAAAAGTGTTAGTTTGTAGTCTCTACTCACCGATAACGTATTTAGCGTGAAATCGACACAGTGCTCCCATAACACACATCTAAACTATTATTGTCAACCGATCTGATTAATTCCGATATCCGGCCATTCGTCATTTCAAACCATTGTACTGCAGTTTCTATTGAACTTGTGCTCGATAGACGATCATGCAGAATGGATCCGTGAACTTCCGTAAAAAGTTATGATGGCTAATGACAGAAATGCTTCAGTACATTTCGTTTTAAGCGCTGATGATGTGGGGTTTAATTTAGCAATACAAATTGATTACAACAATGCAGTGGGTGTACTGAGTCAATACAAAGATTCACTAGACGAGTCACGTGCTAAGAAACAATCTGCATTTTTCAAGTACTTTTAAACAGTGCCAAGCGCTCACGTAGCACACAGTTTCGTAGTTGGAAAACGTTTACACACATACGACGCTGTCTCTTTTCATCCAAAGGCTAGAAAAGAGTACACGAATGCTTTGTTAATGAAAAATTGAAACAGTGGCGAGTGTTTTGTTCGCGTAACGCGGTGCGCGGCGCGCGGCCGACTGCGTGGGTTACCCCGAGTTCGCATTTGAGTTTATTATGGTCTTATATTTATAGACTCGATCGAAATTTCGTTCGACGATGATTTAGTTATAAAAAGCAAGTGGTTTGTGTATGCTGAACGATCCATTCATGAAATTCAATCAATGGGCGGGTTGATATTGCGTGCGCCATTGAATGTTACCAACTCCGTCCATTTAGTTTTATTTCTTACTTTAGTTGTAAGTCTACAAAATAGTATTGATTTCCAATGCTAAACGAAATATCAAACAATAATAGAAATTCAAACAATTAAAGAAATAACATCAGCAGTGTTATCATGACATGTGGGATATTTTTATTTTCGGAAAGTTACTTTCCACGATCACGCATTTTTTACTTCTGCTGCTGCTGGTTGGGCACAGAGAACAATAGGAGAAGAGGTGAAAAGGCGGTAGCGTGGTTTGATTAAACCGTGCCACAAATCTTGGGCACTAGTTGGAGATTTTCTCTGCCACATGATGGACCCGACCCCTGCACGGTGAATTCGTTGAATACTAAGATATTCATCCCTTTAATAGGCTTAGGTTAAATACATCAGTAGTACAGGAAACAAGATTCACAAGAGATGCGTATCTGTGTCAACGGACGGACAGTCTAGACGGGTTAATTTTATATCGTACAGCTCATTAAATGCCAAACTACCGTCGTCTTGCACTATTATTGAACATAAAACTTATAATAAAGATAAAATCTAACTGTTAAATAATACTTATACTGAATTGCTATGTAAACTTTGAATACTCTGCTATAAAAGTTATTAAAGCTAAACTCAAATTAATTGTCTTGGTAGGTGGTATTTGCCATTTTATTTCATATTGGGTAACCAAACCGATTATTATAGAGCAGGGATTTCCTGAAAAAAACAACATCCGATGAGATCGTTTTTTTTATTGATCTACTACAAGTTAGCCCTTGGCTGCACACAACTAAAATGAAGATGGAATTTAAGATGGAAACGGGCTAACTTGTAAGGAGTAGGGTGAAATCCACACCCCTTTCGGTTTCTACACGACATCGTACCAGAACGGAATCTCTTGGCGGTGCTTCTTTGCGGTAGGGTGGTGGCTAGTGGCCACGGCGAAATTTTTATACTAAAATTAAGATTTAAAAATTTCGATACTAAGTAATTGAAAGTATTCATAGAGATTAATAACAACAAAACAACAAATCCCGACTCAATTGTTTTATTTCAGCGTGAATGAAGAGCAAACATCCAAACATACAAAGCAATCCTTGAATATATTGTTTTACATTTATTTTGCGTTTGTAAGACAAAAATAAACCACAATCAAGTTAAAGTATGAGTTTAAACACTTGCTTTAACCGTGATAGTACAAAAGCTCTGCTATCTCTCTATCTTACAGTAAGTATCACCAACATTGTGAACTACTCGGCAAATATTTACTGCACAAGTGTTCACCAAACGGTTATTGAGAAATAGATATGATCACAATTTTCATAAATCAGAAGACACCGATATATTCTCAGATATTGAACCTACATTTATATGTTTGTTACATGAAATAACATAGAGTTAACTGAAACTTAGAAGACGCATTTTAAACTGAGTCGTCGGTCGCTAAATAACGTTGCTTAACAACTTATCGAGGATTTACCGAAGTATTATCCAAGTTACTACCAAGCGTTTTAACTTCCTTCAATAGAATATCCAAAACTGCACAGAGTGTTTAATTATCTAGTTAGTGCGTTTTGAGTCGGTTCAATTTTTTTACTAAAAATTTTTATTTATTATTTTTAGTGATTTATTGACACGTAACACGTAGTATAGTACTATACTATACAAAAAGCTACAGACAGTTACACAAAAACCTAACTCGCAGTCGCAGGGAACACATCTGCCTACGTTCCTTCTGCCGTCTTAACTGTTCGATAACTCACTGTGAACTCCGTAAAATCTTCTAATATTTTCTTCGTTCAGGATACAAAATGATTTGAATCTTCCATGTTCTTTTAACTTTTTCTTTTTTTAAATTGTATTTTCTTTTAATTCAAAGGAGGTTTCCAATCATAAACTCTTACTTTTTACATCCTCCAAGGGGTCATCTGTAACAATATTATAAACAAACCAATCTTGTCTCTGACCTCTATCAGTACGTACTAATGAACATATCCAAAGTCCGTTATCCATGAAGATTGTTTTAAAATTCAAATAAAGTAGTTAAAGGATAAATATTAGTGCTGGTGCTGAGATGACATCATATCAACAATTACGTGACAATTTCATTATTTGTAACGAAATGACGTAACTGAGTATTATGATCCGTTTAAAGGTTGTCCATATAGACACTAAGTACGTTTTGAAATGGCGCGGACGTACCTACTCAAATATAGGCTATTCTTGATGAGTGATGTTTTTTTTATTAACCGACTCCAAAAAAAGGAGGTTATCAATTCGACCCGTATGTACGTAATATTTCCAGAACATCGAATACGTTAGTCTATATCAGCGTCTGAACAAATGGGCCAAATTTCAAAAGTGTATGTATGTATTTATGTTTGTGTAGGCATATCACCGGAACTACAAGTCCGATTTAAGCAATTCTTTTTTTGTTGTACTAGGTATTGTTCAACTTAGGGTTCAGTTTCATCAAAATCGGTTTAGTAGTTTTTGAAATAGGGAATTTTTATGTTTTTATGTTTGTGTTCGCATATCTCCGGAATTATTCATCACAAGTTAGTTCTTGACTGCAATGACACCTGTATGTCGATTCAAGAAAACAAACGTCAGTTTTGAAGCTGATGTACAACGGTTGCAAAGCGGATGTAACAGTAATCGGTATTCTCCAATGACATTTTGCCATATTGGCCTAATTGTCGAACTGAAGATGGGATGATCGACGAGATGTCAGCGAGATGTTCGTACGATGTATATTTTTCAAGATTCGACGTTCTAATGGTAAATGATGATACAGTTTTAGATGGAAGCGGGCTAACTCGTTAGGAGTAGGATGAAACCACACTTCACACCTCTTTCGGTTTCTACACGACATCGTATCGGAACGCTTACGTTTCTGTAATTTCTTCTTCAATATAGTACGTCTTTTTCGGTAAGGCCGAAGCCTTCCAACAGCCACACCTAGACCAATTTAGAACATTTTTATAGAACCTAGGACCTTTTTTTTTGTTGACGGGGGGAAATATCCTAGAGATACCCAACCTCTTGTGGGGAGAGGTCAGGTTATGTGGGATTTTTACCCACTCAAACCCCCTCGGTGGCCATCCTCAGTGCATATTCAGAGACCCCGGGCTCTCGTGAGAAATACATACCTACGACTTATAATTATTCCACTGCTCATGCCACTGCGTCACGGAGGCTGTCAAAAATGATGATGATATTTATTTGTAGAGTGACGTGTTCTTGTAAATCTGATAAAAACTTTAATATATATATATATATATTTATATATATTTATATTGTATATATATATATATATATATATATATATATCTCTATATATTTTTCGTCGGTTAAAAATTAAGCCACATCGCATATCTTATTGTTGAAAGTGTGGCCGCATTCGAAGAAGATATAAATATTGAACACAAGTCCTTGTCTCCAAGTGCGGCACCGAACGTGACCAACATTTGCTCTGTTTAGATCTAGATAAATTAATGATATCGATCTATATTGAAACAATAAGATATTTCGATCACTTGGATAACTATGACAAGGACGAGACTGGTATATTTATTATTTTGTTTAAAATATAGAAAAACTAAGGGAAAGGCTACATAGAAGCAGAAAAGTATCGAGAATTTGATCTTCCTATGCCACGTGATATAGTTAAATAAAGTTAGAAAGTGATCCAAGCCTTCATAAGTTGAATTATGTAAGAAAAGCTCGTAAGAAGTATCTATACCTAATTACCTATACTAATATATTTCGGGTATTTCTATACTAATATTATAAAGAGGAAAGATTTGATTGTTAGTTTGTATGAATGGAATAGGCTCCGAAACTACTTGACCGCTCTTCTTTCAATGTTGGAAAGCTGCACTATCTCCCTTGAAATAGTAAGTAACATATACCTACTGTTCCCTTTAAAACATGATATTAGGAGATGATTAAAAGTTAATAAAAATAAATAATATAATCACCTTCGCAGGCTATATCGGACGAGCCAACATATTGCTTGACGGGAAACGACCTTCGTGGCGCAGTGGTATGCGCGGTGGATTTATAAGACGGAGGTCCTGGGTTCGATTTCCGGCGGGGCAGATTGAGATTTTTCTTAATTTGTCTTGGTCTGGCTGGTGGGAGGCTTTCGCCGTGGCTAGTTACCACACTACCGACAAAGACGTACCGCCAAGCGATTTAGCGTTCCGGTACGATGTCGTGTAGAAACCGATAGGGGTGTGGATTTTCGTCCCACTCCTAACAAGTTAGCCCGCTTCCATCTTAGACTGCATCATCACTTAACACCAGGTGTGATAGCAGTCAAGGGCCGACATGCAGTCGATAAAAAAAAAACTACACAAAAAAAATAGAAAGGGGGAGAAGGGCATAAGCACACTTTATATGATATGCTGTCCTTAAAATTAGAAGGGATTTCAATGCAGACAAATTCGCGGGCGATTGCTAGTAACTCAATACATTGATGGTCACAGTTGTTTCGCTCGACGCCGTTCAACTATTTTTAGAACGCAACTCATTTCCTACTCTCTATTTTAAGAATCTGCCTTTTATAAGATTTATGTAACGACATGCTGACTGCGTTAGATGCGTTGGCGGAACCTAAAATAAATGTTAAACGAATGCATGAGTGGTGTAGTGGCCACAAATGATTGACGTCTTTTATTTACTTGATGATCTAATCACTGTCATATCATTATGGCCTATTATAATGGTCCACTATACAGCCAGCCAGCACGCATTTTTAATTCACTCCTATATGGAGGGATCCTTATAGGAGAAAATTGAAAATGTGTGCTGGTTATAACCTTAAGGCCTGTGTGCACCAAGATTTCGGTTATCATAACCAACGGTTAACATAAGCTAAACGTAAAATTTACTGTTCACGACAACCCGTACGCCGGTTAAGGACGTACACCGGGCGGTTATCTTAACTGAGTTTACGTTTTTAACCGGCGTACGGGTTGTCGTGAATAGTAAATTTATAGTAAAGTTATGTTAACCGTTGGTTATGATAACCGAAATCTTGGTGCACACAGACCTAAGACTAAAACTAATGATCGCAAAGCTAACGTAGTAAATCAACTGCTTCTCCTGCTTAACCTGCTTTCGTGTACCTTGGAGCAACATCGTTAAGGATTTTTGGCTACTTGTGTCAGTAACGGTCAAAACGAAGGTTTATAGAGGTTTGTAAGTATAGCATGACCAATCACATTGCAGTATTTTTTAAGGACAAGGAATAAGAACAGAAGAAGTTACCATATTCACACATAATTTTATCGACAACCGTATACACTATACACCAGTCATCATTGTCAGAAATGGCAGTAGAACTTCCACTAAACAAGCTCTGCCACATAATTCTGCTACTAATAAAAGTAACATCTTTAATCACTTAACCTTAAATTAGTTAGTACCTACTTAAACTAACACTTCGTTGATGTCCCCGGATGTGATTAGCTCGATAGACCAAGAAAAAAACGGTGTATCGCGAAGCTATAGATCTGTTTCACCTCCCAAATCCATACATCACCATACGTTAGCTGCTGGCGAAATCTAATTGCATGCGCCTCGTGTACGCGTATGTAACACAATGCCCTCGATTCGCTTTTACTAAAGTTTGACCAACATTTACATGTTTGTGCATCCACACACACGTCTGATGTCCTTTCTAAGAAGCCTTCTTAAGAATTCTACAATGAAATTCTTAAGGCTCAGGAAAATTTAGCAAATTAAATTGGATACTATCTTTGATTCTAACGCATTTCATTCACGTTGACAATAACGATACACATAAGTTTGATCTCGGTCCTCCATCTTCGTTCTTTCATAGGACTTCTAGGCATCGAGACATAGCTGACGCTTGGACGCATATTGAGCTTTTTTTTTATTAGACTACAAGTTGACCCTTGACTGCTATCACACCTGGTGTTAAGTGATGATGCAGTCTAAAATGCGGGCTAACTTGTTGGGAGTGGGACGAAAATCCACACCCCTGTCGGTTTCTACACGACATCGTACCGAACGCTAAATCGCTTGGCGGTACGTCTTTGTCGGTAGGGTGGTAACTAGCCACGACGAAAGCCTCCCACCAGCCAGACCAAGACAAATTAAGAAAAATCTCAATCTGCCCCGCCGGGAATCGAACCCAGGACCTTCGTCTTATAAATCCAGCGCGCATACCATTGCGCCACGGAGGTCGTCGGAGCTGTTTGGAGCCTCTTTCCTTATACGCACTGCTTAGCTATGGAATGCTCTTCCTTCAGCTTCCGTTTTCCCTGCGACCTACAATTTAAGTATCTTCAAGTCGAGAGTGAATAGGCATATTCTAGGCAAGCGCGTTCTACCGTAGACAGCATCGCTTACTTACTGCCAGGCGTGATTGCAGCCAAGCGATAGCTTATCATAAAAAAAATATAGTCTTTGTAAGCCAAAATATTAACACCCATAAAAATAAGAAGATCTTCACGTATTTCCAGAAAAGGAAATAAGTTATACCAGCTTATAGCCTTTGAAATATTTTTTGTTGGATTAAGTACAAAACAGTATTTGGATCTAAGTCGGGATTACTACATAATGGGTGAATACCTTAATGACTAAGATGGCTAGAGGTTAGAGGCCATCGGATCAACTTTCACCTTCAATAAAGAAGGAAAATAATTTCTAAATAAAAATAATTTAATCATTTTAAACTTTGATTTTTAAAACAGCAGAAAGTGTTGATTTTTCTTCTGCCTCATATCAGCTGATACTGCTTTCAGCGTGGTGTGGGAAACTAACATAGGCTTAAAATGTAATGATGATGTTATATCATACTAGTGTCGCCCGCGGTTTCACTCGCCTAGTTATAGTTTCCATGGAAATTTCGGGACAAAATGTGGTCTATGTTATTCTGATATGTAAGCTATATTATTCTGAAGTTCCATCAAAATCCATTCAGTAATTTTTGCGTGTAATGGTAACCAACATCCACCCATCCATACATACTTTCGCGTTTATAATATAAGTAAGGATGTAGAAGATATTTCCTCAACAATTACTTATTTACAATCACTCATCGTTTTTACGTGAAACAAACAAAGGCTTTGTTTAATATTAAAATGGAATCGAAACATTAAAAATGTATGTCACGGAATTCTTACCGACGAGTAGCAGGAAATCCGAAAGATTTGTTTAAGTAACTTTTAAAGTGTTTTTCTTTATTCAGTATTTTATATTCATGTTTCGTGGACATTATTCATTTAAATACTAATAAGATACGGACTAGAACTGCAGTGAGCTCCATTCTAAAACGGCTTTATTTGGGCAGGGAGAATAATTCGAGCACGATACCGCCAAGCGATTTAGCGTTCCGGTACGATCTCGTGTAGAAACCGAAGAGATGTGGATTTCATCCTACTCCTAACAAGTTAGCCCGCTTCGAGGGTTAACTAGTAATAAAATATCTTTTATTATTATTACAATGTACAGCATATGTTGGATGCAATTCAATAAGCTAGCGGCATATATAAGAGCCAGTCAATACGCAGTTACTTCCCGAGCATGTACATTACTGGCATACCTGCCTGCCCGCCTGCTAGCCTGGTACCGATTCCACGCACGTATCGCGCGCCGCTCCCGGTATTGTTATATAAACATAATTCCTCTCACACGCTGATGCATGCCTTGTATTGATGCTAGGCAGGCGGTGCATAAATCGAAATTATTATTTTTTAATTGTTAACTGAACAAGATGGTCCACATGACGTTTGGTTAATCATTAAGAGCAACGCTTCTCGGACATGCGACAACAAGAAACATTCTATGATTCCGAAATATGTTCCGGGTTGTTCTTATTCTTAAGAATGAATTCGTTCGATTCAGGGTAGTGTTGTTGCTTGTCAAAAGGAAAAAATAATAATTTGAAAGAAAGAAAGAAAGAAAGAAAGAAAAATATTTTTATTTGATCAGACTTATACTAAATTAAACTAAGCAATAAAAATAATAAAGTAAAACAAAGACTGACCAAATAAAGGTTTCCCACTCAGCATTATGCTACAGCAAGCTGCAGAGCTGGTTTTCAATTAATTGACGTAAGAATTTCTGTACTGAGGTAAGGACCTAGTTTAAAGAGCTGATGGATTTTAGTGGCTCAAGGTGCTAAAATAGCGACCCCGCACCGAAAAGCGCAGTCCGAGTCCTCACTAGGTGTGAGTGACGACATCAAACGTGTCGCAGGGAGTCGCTAGCCACGGGCGGCTCAAGATCATTGTACTTGGAAGTCCCTAAAAAGGCCCATGTTCAGCAGTGAACATCCCTCGACAGTTAATGATGAAAAAAATACTTAAAAGCATTGGTTAACAAACATTTCCCTTTTGTGTTGCGCACTTAACTAAAAAAGGAGTATAAGACTCGGCGTTTTTATAGAAACCGATCTACACTCGCTCTTAATACAAAAACACAATATGTGTATTAATGGTGGCTAGAGCCCGCAGGTAGCAGGTTATTACCCGTCATGGTGCACGCCTACGCCTTTTCCCATGGACTTCCTATCTGTTATCATAGCAGCGTGTTGATACACGTGCATGGTTTTCGAAATAATCGTGAGAGTTTGGATGTCTCTTACGAAACATAACTTAGGCTAATTGGATTTACATAAAATTTAATATACGGATAGATCTGGAGTATGAAGTCAAGAAGGTATTATATATTTTAAACTGCCTTGTGTGCAAACTACTGAACTGATTTATACGTAATTTTCAAAATAACGTGGATTATAGGCTTATCTGGGAGAGAGCTTTCTTTTATTTGGAAGCGTCTTTCTAATTCACAATAAAATTTTACGCAGGTACCTACTACCTACCTAGTCAAGGTATGCTAAAAAGAGGGTATTGATTAAAACTAACAAGCTACTAATTGGTCATGTAGAAAACAAATAAAACGAATCTAATAATAAAACTTAACATTATATTGTTAAATTATTTTCTTTGGCGTTAAATTGTCGCTAAGTATTTTTGCTTTAACTTGAACATGACATTGCCCAGCTTAGATTACTCGAGTAATCTAAATACGGCGTCCTTGAGAAGTAGTTCTGGAGTTGTGTTGTAAGGCATCGCTTATAACAGCGCAGAAGGAACTGATTCTTAAATTTCTGAATTCCTTTAGTACGTAAGTTTCGCTAAAGGGGTGTAAGCAAGACAGAAACACATTTTTTTAATTATTTACGATTATTTCGACGGCCGAGTGGCGCAGTGGGTAGTGACTAGTGACCATGCTTCTGCGTCCTAGGCCGTGGGTTCGATTTCCACATCTGGAAAATATTTGTGTGATGAGCATGGATGTTTTCCAGTGTCTGGGTGTTTATCTATATATTATAAGTATTTATGTATAATATATATATATAAATATTCATCACTTATCATAGTACCCATAACACAAGCTACTTAAGTTTACTTTGGGGCTATATAGCGATGTGTGTAATTGTCCGGTAATATTTATTTATTTATTTATTATAATTTTACTTTAATTTGCTTATTTAATACTTATATAACGGTGGCAATCGAAACAAATTCACAATTAAAAAGATGGTTTAATGTGCTATTCGAGACATAAGAATGGCTTCAAACAGATTACCAAATGAATTAGCCGACAATAGTTACTTAAAATTTGAAGGAATAAACCGTCACCATAAGCCCATGAAGAATATTTTCTAAGAATTTCTCGAAATAAAAGAAAAGAACCCAACCCAAAATCTAGTAATCTAAAGCCACACATCAGACAGACAAACATAAAAGTAACTGATAAGTGGGTATCCACATATATCATCTATATTGCGAAGAGCCTTTGAAAAACTAGGTCACCCATACTCTCGATTCTATGAAAGCAATTCAATAATTAGAAACCAAGATCCAAGAAGCAACAATATTAGTGGAGTCCGTCTCACGCGTCTCGCCAACAAAAGAGCACTTTCTCGTGAGAGCGACACATTGTTCGCACAAACAACATGAGCCATGAAAACAAGCGTGACAATAACTACAAACAATAATTACTTATTGTTTAATTGTGCCACTCGTTTGGTACAGATTATTTTGTTTTCCTTGTCGGATGGCGGCGACATCTTTTCGACGCAGGTACAAAGACTGGAATCATATTCAAATTGAGAGACACTAATATCTTAGCATTCAAAGGATTTACCGTGCGGGTGGGGGGCCCATCGCGTGGCTGAGAGAAAAACTCCGAACAGAGCCCGAGACTTGTAACACGGGCGTAGGTTTAAGAGATCTCTTAGTGACGGCCGTCAACACTCACCTCCTCTGTTCAAGTTATTCTCCCTGACCAGCCAAATTTAGGGATGTTTGTTTGTTACTACAAATTAACTAAGGAATAATCACAATAATGACCAATAATAACCAATTAAATAAAATATTAACTAATTGAGCTATCAATAATAATGATTAATAAATCTGGCGTGACCTGAGTTACAACTGAGAGATGTGGTCGCAGTGAACGCCACGAAGAGAATCAGCCTAGTCTCTCCAGACCGCTGCCTTATTTCGGCATCGATCGGTCATCCCCGCCACCACCGAACTTCACCGAGTGGCTGTCATGATACTACTCCGCCGACATTCCTTCATTTCCATTTCCTTTAGCATCACATCAGATCACGTCCACTACAGGACACAGGCGTTCGGTATGGATTTCAAATACAGTGAAACCAGATTAATTGGGATCTCATGGAACCAAGACATGTATGTATGTATATGTTTAACGGCCTGGATAATTCATTTAAATTATGTTAAACTACAGATTAATATCCGAAAATCTGTGATATCAATCCTAAACCATCTTCCACTGGCGTAAAAGCTATTCCTTAACCCCTCAGCTTCTATAGAACCGTATACGGTTCGACACGCAATAAGTCTTAAAATGGCGTTGGCCCGTATCCCGCGCCAGCGAAGCACTCCAAACTATTTTATGTAAGTGATAGAGTAAACTTTTGTTCATACAAGTTTGGCTCATTGACAAGTAGAATACATTTAAATAAAAGAAATACGAATGATGGTGAGGGGCTAATTGTCTCAAACTGGAAATCAAATCTATTTCAGGTCAGGGTGCTTGTTCCAAAGCACCACCGAGGTCACCATAATTCATTAACAGCCGACAATCTACACTCAAATATTGCAAAACCTCCTGCTTCATGTCAACCCCTTCCTTCCTCTGTCTTCTGTCAAACGGTAATGACACGGACGATTACGCGAAGGTCGCACGCTATGACATTTACCACTAGACGGCAAGTAATTACCATGGGTTCGTGTTAACGCTTAACAGCTGTTTCAAGGTTTATTTACGTTGGTTCCGGTGCGACGTGTGTATTTGTTTAAAGTTTTAGACTTTACAAAATATACTTAGTTGGCAAGCGTTGGCGTGCACTTCATAAATGCATAAACGTTCTGAGGACAAATTACGAACTAGTATTCGAAAAGGAATTACCCATTTCGTGTAGTTAGTACCTACAGTACCTACCCTAGCTATAAACTTTGTGCGCGCCACTGCTAACAAGCTTGTTTACTAGAATCTCCTTCTATCTTAATAGATATAGTCGTCTTCATTAAGGAGCAAAAGTGTGACCTTAAAGTGCCAACAATATGATACTTCTGTATAACCGTACATACTGGTATTCGGAGCCGTATGTAAATAAATATAATAGGAAGTGAACAGTTCGCACGCACGTCCGATAGCCAATACGACACCGTTAGCTTGACATTGTGTAATGGCGTGCACAGGGATTTGACAAGGGTAAGCAGTATCATCAATAAAAGTGAACAGTTTGCACGCACGTCCGATAGCCAATACGACACCGTTAGCTTTGTGGGTTGATCAGTAGCGATATTCTCTAACAAAACTCAACTGTGAGCTTATAAGTCGTCTCTATCTCTCTCTATCTACAGATATCTGTGTATTAAACACAGATAGAGACGAAGTCAGAACTCACACTTTTTTGTGCATCACGACCCCGTGGATATGGACGGAATATCCTTCTATAAGTCCTATCTATAATAGCCCAGAACGCTGGTCCTGTGCGTGTTCGCGAACTTATGGTGATAATGATTTGTTCGTTAACGATCACTATCAGATGTTGATGATATCTTGGCCGGGCCTGATGAACTCTTCGAAGGACCGGGTTGTAATACTACCATCTTCCCAACTCCGGGATAAGAACTTTATACCGAGGTAACGACTGGGAGAGTTTGCATGCATATTAATAAAAAAAAAGTTGAGAGGTGTCAAGGGACACCCGGATGGAACGAAGTTTCTTTCGATTAATTAGTGACAAAGGAATTGTAATAAAATTTTATTTTTTTTAAGTAATAATAATATTTGTTGTTGTACACCGAAACACCAGAGGGCGCCACGAGAGCGCGAGACAGCATACAGCGCGGGCGCCCCCCGCCGCCCACGCGCACACACATCAAAGGCGGCGGCAAGATCCTTTGATCAAAAAGTGTCGTGACAACTTTTCGTACGAATTTTTTCCGTCTAGCCCCCTTTCACAACGCGCGATAAGGAACTTCGTTCCAAAATAAACGGCTGAAACTCACGTCATTGTAGGAATATGCCAGGCTAGTTTCGAATTCATAATGGATCCTTAGTCGTGAATTTTTGGAAAATATTTATTTATATTTTAAAAAGTTTGCATGCACTCGCGCTCGGTAGCGGCGGGCCGGGCGAGAGTAATCGATTGTTTGTTGTCAATCCACGCTCCACAATAGCCCATTGTGATACGAGCTCGTGTTTATCTGTGCATCTTTTTATCTTTGTATACTCTAAGCCTTTACAGCGGGTCACTAATCAAAGCAGCAGGAGCCTAACCGTAAAATTGAGATTTTGCCTTCCCATACGTTGACTAAACAATAAATTTTGTGCGCTTGGCTACGATAACACCTGATGGTAAACGAAGATGCAGCCTACGGTGGTACGCGGTTGCCTAGAACATGCCTTCACTCTTGACTTGAAGATACCCACATTGTAGGTGGGGAAAACGTGAGCTGGGAAGACATTCCATATTTTCTGGGAAGACATTCCATATTTACTCGAATCAGGAATCAGAAACGATTGAAACCACAATCAAATATATTAGAAATATTACCTAACTAACCTTGACCTAGTCTAAACTAATTTTCTTATACGACTAAAACAGTCAAATTGGTATCGAAATGGACCATGACTCAATAAATAAAACTGTTCTAATTAAATCATTCTCCCAACAAGGCCTTTGCGATATTGTTGAACAAAAACATTGCTAATTTGAACCCTAATGCCTTGAAGTGTACTTAATATAGCTACCATTAATGTCCATTTAAACGGCCTACATGTCATAAAAGCAGAGGCGTATAAAATTATTTTGCTTAGGGCTGTCTCCCAAATAAATTAATAATTATTTGCTAGGCTGCAAAATATTTGCCACTAGTATTCGTGTTGAGTTTCTCGCAATACCCTGCCTCAGCTGATTCTACTTAAACAATTATTTATATTCATCATTAACAGCCGTCATATGGACGTCCACTGCTGTATAAACTCGAAGGCCTTTTAGGGACACAACTATCTTGAGCTGTGGCTCGCGGCTCAAGATTGTGCGGCACGTCAGTCCACCCAGTCGACCAACACTGCGCTTTCCGGTACGTGGTTACCATTCTAGCACCGTGGGCCTCCGACGTTCATCAGCTTTTTGATCCACGTGCCCCGCCCATTGCCACTTCAGTTCTGTGTACCTAGTGTGAGATTTCACCAAAACAAATCGAAAACTTCACATTCGCGTTAAGGGCATATTTATATGGAACTGAAGCAGCGCCCCTGGCGGAAGTGAGAGAAAACTCAACACTGACACTCGCCCATTTGAGTTTTCTCTCACTTCCGCCAGAGGCGCTGCTTCAGTTCCATATAAATATGCCCTTAACGCGAATGTGAAGTTTTCGATTTGTTTTGGTGAAATCTCACACTAGGCACACTGCGAGCTATGTCGGTTACTTTGGTTCATCCGCGGGTCTCCTCATTTCTGATTCACCCACGCAGAGGTACTCCGAGCATTGCTCTTTCCATCGCCCGCTGAGTGACTGCGTTTTCTTATGAGGCCCACATATTTATGGTAGTATTATAATTGATTAATCAATTGATTTATTGTCCGCCAAAACACGACGGATCTTGAAACCCAATAAAATTCCTTCCATGAAAGTTTACTCCAAAAGCGAAGAATCCTCAAGAGTTTAATTTCCTTCCCATAATTTCAACATCTACTAACAGGCAACCCTAAGCCCTGCGTACACAATTACAAATTACAATAATTTGTAAGTAGGCCGGCTCCCAGGACGTGACAGCCCAACGTCAAAAAATGGACACAGATCACACAATTTATACCTACGCTCATGATGCTTGCGCGTGGGCCGACAATACGTGGCCTGTTATGAGAAATAATTACACGGACTCCATAACTTGAAATTGTTTTAATCATTTTACCCATATAACAGCCAGAGGTTGGCTAGGTATCTATTTAAAGTTCTTTTATTTGTCTTTTATGCATTCCTACAACAAGAACAATTAATCTTTCTGAATAGCGACTACTCCTACTTATTAAACCATTTTTATTTTCAAAATGCAGAGACATATCTTTAGGGACGTCCATATTGAATAGTGGATGATAGAACTTCTATAAACTAAAAAGTCCTCTGCCTATATGTTATTTTGAAGACAGCAAAAGTGTCATTTTATTTCAGGACTCCGCTAGAATATCCATTTAAGTCTATTTAAACTTAAAACAGTCTTGGACCAAAATAATTTATCATTTTATTAAGAAATCCCAGTAGAAACAAGACATAAACACTTTGAAAATTAAGCAGTTTTAGAAGTTTTAAAGATTTTTCCGTTGTTTTTTTGTAAACTGTGTACGCGGTACAAAAAGTTATTATTCTAAAGCATGTTTTTAATTTTAATAATACAGCTCAGTACGAGCTCTGAGTCGATGTTTAGTTAGGTATATGTTCTATGATGTCATCATATCTATAGCTGCGGAGGTCAACAACATTTACAACTCAATTATCTCACAGTTTTTCTTCTTGTACATTATTTAGTGTAACATACTCAATACTAACTAGCAGTCGCCCGCAGTTTCACCCGCGTAGTTCTGTGGGTTCCTCATGAGTCTGGCTATCATATACAAAAGGTTTTATTTACAATCCGACTAGTAGTAGTAGTAGTTTCAGAGGTTAGGCGGATAAAACTAACAAAAATTGTAAAAAATGATATTTTGGTGTATGTACCGTGTACATATTCATACGCATGTACTAAATATCGGTTATTTCAATATCCTGCGCTTCTGTATGCCTGCATGTACGTCTGTATTTGTGTTACAGCACCAGGCCCAATCAGCGCTCTAGACGCGATCTCAAGTTACAAGCCACCATAGGAGCATGTGTTTTTGCTGTTAGATAATCTCTGTAGCCCCATAACTCTGCAACGGGACATGATGGTTGGTTAGTTAGAGATTTTTTGCGACATGGAATGTAACGGTGGGTGCTTAATTTGTGGGTCGGACGGTGTAGCGGGCCCTTGGCGCCGAGACCTTGGCGACCTTCATAACAACTGGTTTGGTTTAGTGCTTGCATCTGCGAATACCTGCATAGGTCAAGCTAACATACTCGAATGTATATGAAACCTCAATGCCTTGATGGTTTTTTTATTGCACATAACTACGATAATGTGAAGTGGAAAGCAGTGATGAAGTCCAAGATGGGACACGCCTAGACCGTAGAAATGCCTGTTCTTGTATTACCTTGAAGGTGTTCATGTTGTATCAAACACAAACGCCGGAAGGGCATCCCACACTTTCGCTGTTCGGATTAGGAATAATGAAGCGGAATATTTTAGGTGAATCGCCTGGATTTCAACCACGTTTGAATGCCATAGTTTTCGGCCTCTTGCCGTTCTGTGATAGACGGAAGCTGCCGGACGAAAATCCTGGAATTTCTGCGCACTCTCCGGAGTTCTAGGGTTTGAAACTTATACTATACAGAAATCCTAGCGATTTTTTTCTTTATTCATAGCTAACTCATAACGTTGTACTGGTATTTATCCGCTAATATAAGAAGACCTAAAATTAATTTAAATCAGAAGTAATATCGTCATGACCGCCATTATATCTACCTTCAATTGCATGAGATTATGTAACACTTTTGTCTGTTACGCAGAATATTTATCTAATACCCTATTTTATAATTTCCTTTTAGAATGACGGCCTCCGTGGCGCAGTAACAGGCGGAGGTCCCGGGTTTGTTTCCCAATTTAGCGTTCCCTTATTATGACGGCCTAATAAATAAGGCCGCTTCCATCTTTGCTTGCATCATCACTTGAATTAACTTAATTAAAAAAAAGAGAACAATCAAGGAAAGAAGAAGAAAGTAATCATCTCCGTTTTTGAAATGAAGTTCTTTTAGCACACGCTGCTGTGCTGCTACAAAACAAAATCATTGAACAGATGTGCTTGCTAATACCGTAATGGTTGTAGAAACCTCCTTCCGCTCAATCTATCTTAATCCATGGCGTTTGTCCTGTCACATTCAGCAATTTCCGACACAGCGCTAAGTGCGGCGATAATTTACACCGACACTTTATACCGACGACAACACCGGTGTCGGCGTAATAATGTCTATCTATTCATCAAGCGGTCGATAATGTCGATGTTACGTAACCCGTGAAGCAACAAGTGAATTTGACGGTCATTCGACGAGCGCACCGCCGCGCACCGCACCGAGCGCCGCGCGCGGTGTCGTGTGCTCATGGAGACTGGTTACTTGAATGAAAGATCTACTCGTATTCAATGGTTCATTCATTTATTGAATGAAGTTTGTCTATGTATGCGTATTACTAAGTAAACTGTATTTGTCAGTATAACAAATAGTTTATTAAAATTTAAAACAATACCGCCAAACTACGAAAGAGTAAATTATAAATGTCGATTCTTGAAAAAAATGTCAGATTTAAGGCCCATGTACAACGGTCGAAATGTTTCTGTAACAGACATCGGTATTCTCCAATGACATTTTGGCATATTGGACTGACAGTCGAACTGAAGGTGGGATGATCGATGAGATGCGAGCGAGATGTTCGACATACAGGCATTTAAGATGTTTCACTTGTCTTTATCAATGGTTGATAGGGGTTGCGCAGCGCTTTGTATGGCCTTATGGCGAAGGTGTTATTTTTAAAGTTGATGATGTTTTGTTAATTGAAAACTAGACGTTTTATTGTATTTTTTTTATCGACTACAAGTTGGCCCTTGACTGCTATCGCACCTGATGTTAAGTGATGATGCAGTCTAAGATGGAAGCGGGCTAACTTGTTAGGAGTAGGATGAAACCCACACACCTTTCGGTTTCTACACGACACCGTATCGGAACGCTAAATCGCTTGGCGGTACGTCTTTGTCGGTAGGGTGGTATATTAATGGACACGTATGATAAGCACTATAAAATCCCGGAAGACTTAGCTATTACGACATCTAGACCGGACATATTTCTTTTTTCCAAACAAATTAAACGTATAGTACTTGTCGAGCTTACAGTGCCGTGGGAAACAAACATCCCCAAAGACCATGTATCCAAAGTGAATAAATACTATGACCTTACTAATGAACTAACCAAAAATGGCTATGTGGTTAGTTTATACGCGGTAGAAGTGGGTGCGAGGGGTATACCAGCGAAGTCTCTCTACAACCTGCTAAAAGACCTTGGCCTTACTAGAAGCGCAGTAAGCTCCATATTGGAACGAGTGTCCAAAGCTGCACTAGTAGGGTCCTTCCGAATATGGTTGGGCAGGGAGAATAACTTGAACAGAGGAGGTGAGTGTTGACGCGCGTCACAAAGGGTACCCTTAAACCTACACCCGAGTCACAAGTCTCGGGCTCTGTTCGGAGTTTTTCTCTCAGCCACGCGATGGACCCGGCACCCGCACGGTGAATCCATGGAATGCTAAGATATTCGTCTCTCTCTAGCCACGGCGAAACCTCCCACCAGCCAGACCAAGACAAATTAAGAAAAATCTCAATCTGCCCCGCCGGGAATCGAACCCAGGACCTCCGTCTTATATACCACTGCCCCACGAAGGTTGTCAAAATTTTTTTGATCCAGTCATTTGCTAGTACTTGTGTCTATTCGTAAAATCTCATTTCAACACGTCGATCTTCACAATAAAGTGAAAAGTGCGAAGTGTAAAGTTCTATTTGACAAAAATAGTCACACATTACATAAGTCCATTGTCCAGCTGCGCCATTACATAACTGATCGAGGCTCTAATGATAATGTGTTAGCAAGAAACGGAAATGAAATCGAAGAATAATTACAATTAGCCTTTTTTACCTTTAACAATCATTGTCAGTCTGATTGCTATCGACACACGTAATAGAGTCATCACGTAGAGTATTAAATAGAAAGTATAATAAAAATAGTACAGTCGCACCGGCCGAAAGAGAAATTACATGTTCGTTAGTTAGCGATAGTTTTAATAAATACACGTGTTTATCTCGATGTGATGTCGATGATAATTACGACATCATTACAGAATAGACTATTGATGGATTTGACAATCGATAGATATGATTTTAAATTCATCTTATGAGTTACCTAATCGGACGTGATTTTCTTTTTAGGGTTCCGTAGCAATATGGCATAAAACGGAACCCCTATGGATTCGTCCTGTCTGTCTGTTTGTCCGTCGGTATGTCACAGCTACTTGTTGCGAAATGTTAAGATTTATACTGTTGAAACTTGATTTAAGTAGATTTATACTGCGAACTGCATTAAAATTTTCACGCAAAAATACAAAAAGTAATAAATTTTGAGGGATCCCCATACTCAAAAATTTGTTTTTTATCAATCTCACACATGTGAGGTATTTGTGGATAGGGCTTCTAAAATGATATCGAGGTTTTTTACATCATTTAACTTTTGCGCGAAAGACACTTCCAAAGTGGTGAAATGTTACTTGCAGCTACGGGACCCTTCATGGACGAGTCCGACTCGCACTTGGCCGCTTTTATTTTCGCATGCCGGGTTTGTACGTATTAGGAGAGTGTAGCATAGCAACGAAAGTCCAATGCGGTATCTTTCTCAATCTTTAATAATTTACATAAACGATTCAAAACAACGGTGTAGTAATTAAGTTCTATCTCGCAGAATCATATATTTTTGAAAAAGTGTCCGTTGAAATACATCAAATTTGGGTACGGCCTACTATCATATAACATGAGTGTAGATCAGGGCTTTTTCAAACAATGTGAGTTCAATATATGTGTTCAATATGTCCACTGTAAAAAAGGCATGGCGGCATTTTTATTTAATTTCTTTCATATTTAAGTTCTTTCAAAACTATTACATTATCTACTAAAACGATTAACTCTAGGATCCATAGAGTTGAGACTTTAAGAAGTCGATGCAGGGAAACTACTCGTAAACGCTCAGAAGCGCCCTTGAACTACGAGTATAATGGCAGTGAACCTGTATTAAGTGGGCCCCAGCGCCTCAGCCTTGACTCCCAAGGCCCAGAGCGCGGGCCCACAAATCGGCGCGCGTACCGTTAGCCGATATAACGGCGCGGCCGACTGGACGCAGCTACGCTCCACTAGACGCTACTGTGCGCTTCATTTGATGCTTTCATAATAATAATCTATACACGTCTAGTTGTAAGTGTTCAACAAACTTAATAACAATAAATAAATAACGATCGCTATATAGACACTAAACATTTTTAACAAAAAATAGAACCGACTCATAACGCACTAAAAAGTAAAAAATAGCTGTGTCATTTAGTTGCTTTAATTTACTTAAGCATATCTATGAAGTCGGTGCCAGCAAGTTTAAGGAACATTTATTTAAGGTAGATAAGCAGTTTGTGGGTTCTAGGTAATGTCCTTAAAGTAGACACCTTAGCTGGCACTGACTCCTAGATATGCATAAGTAAATTAAAGCAACTAAATGACACAGTTATTTTTTACTTTTTAGTGCGTTTTGAGTCGGTTCTATTTTTTGTTAAAAATTTGTATTTCTTACTTTTTAGTGATTTATCGCCACGTAACGAACTCGTACTATACTGTCATAGTATATTATACGGCACTTGTAGCCAAAAAGCTACCGATACTTACACAAAAATCGAAATCGCTGCAAGTGTGCCTATACAATTAGAAGAGTTCCTTCAATTTTCCCAGGATATCATTATCAGATCCTAGCATGATGACAATGGGACCACCTTGGAAGTGTGCCCTTTCTAACAAAAAAAATTATCAAAATCGGACAACTCTGTAAAAAGTTATGCGTGGTCATACATAAAAAAAAATAAAAAAAAAGTATACGTGTCGAATTTTTCGTCGGTTAAAAATATAAATATAACGCCCGCAGTTTCACGCAATTCTTGTTTCGGTGGGAATTCCGGGGTAAAATATGGCCTTTGTGTTATTCTGATATGCAAGCTATATACTTGTAACGATTGATCAAAATCCATTCAGTAGTTTTTGCGTGAAATAATAACAAACATTACTACCATCCATCCATCCATCCATCCATCCAAATTTTCGTCTTTATAGTATCAGTAAGGTTGTATTGGTGAGTGCATTTATTTATCAATATTGCTAATTACTAAATATTATAAAACAAAGTCCCCCGCTGGATCTGTGTGTCTGTTTATTCGTGATAACCTCAAAGATTACTGGATTGATTTTCTTATGGTTTGCACTAATAGATAGACTGATTCTTAAGGAAGCCTATATTTTGTTAAAGTTTTGTATATGCTCAAATATGACGATAATTGTTGAAAGAGTCGCATCACTTGCAAGCTTTCATTAAGACCGCTACCTAATTTAGTTGAGATATTTGTCATATCTCAACTAAATTAGGTAGCGGTAATAATGTGTGGAAGTTTGTTTCCCCTTTATTAGAGTTACATCGACAAACACATTGCCTATTAAATAATTCGTTCCGTATACATTATATTAATTATAATAAATCAAAATAATTTATTACAAGCAGGCTGTTTTACAAGCACTTTTGAAACGTCAAGTCTGTCAGCCAACCCCAACCACCCTACCAACCCCCATCTGTATAAGGATGGCTGTGTATAGACTTATTACTTAATTTAATATCAAGAGCTTGTTCTATGCAACAGTTCAATTCAAATGCGAATAGAGCAGTAAAACAATAGCCAAGCGTTACAAAACGTAGTACAGCATCACTTCCTGGCTGTCCTAGTGGCATTTAGTCGATTACAAAGCGAGCAGCAGAGCAGTGGGCGGGGGTACGTACGACGAACTGCAGAGGAAAGGTTTCAGTTTGGAAAGATGCCACTCCTCGGCGAAATGTCCGGTTCTCTCGGCAAACCTGTCGCTGACAGGGCTACCTACCACTTTTCTTTAAAGAAATAAATATTTTCTTTAGAATAATAAATATTCTTTATTATTATTTATTATTCATAACAAGTTAGCCTTTGACCGCAATCACATCTTATGGTAAGTGATTAATCAGATAACTGAGATGAAAGCGGGCTAACGTGCTAGGAGTGGAACAAAATCCACACCCTTTCAGTTTCTATGCGACATCGTAATGGAACGCTTGGCGATACGTTTTTTCCGCTAAGGTGGTAACTAGCCACGGCCGAAGCCAGCCAGCCAATTTTGAAAAACAGCAATTCTCGCGGTAGTTGACTAACCGGCTTAATGACAAACACGTTTAGTTTGAGTTGCGTATCATTAGCAAGTGGACATTTCCTGGAAAAACCACGAAGTGTTAGCTATTTTTGTACATCACATTTTCTACAGCGATTAGGCATCAATTTAAGGCCTCTTACTGTTGTCAATGTTTTGTAGACGGAACCACGGGACGCGAATCTGTCTGTCACAAATGTTAAAAAAGAGAAAAAATATTAAAAAAACATCTATCCCTCTTACACTCCAGAGTTCCAAACAGTCTTAACAATGAATAGGTTAGGAGAAATGAACATTGGATTAAAAAAACACGGCAAATGTTCAAATACTTTACACTTATATTAAAATTTAATAATAATAGTTTTCTATTTATATTAAAATTTAAACAATCGCTAGTGTTATCCGTATTATTAAAATTGAATTTTCTATTTACACAGGTAACACTACTTCAAAACTTTAAAAAAAGTAAACACAATAGAGACAGCCCTTATTAAAAAGGAATGTGGGTCCAAGGCTGTTGTATGAAAGTGCGATTCCGATTCAGTCGACAACAACAACCGATTGATTAATCGAATCCCCCGACTCGATGTTGATTTCGAAAATGATTTATTCGAGAGTACCGCTTCTAATGTATGCGAATTACTTAACGAATGCGCCGAATATCAATAGCTATGATTACCTGTCCATCAAAATATTACGATGACTTTGACCATATACAAAATTATTGGCATAGAAATTTTTATTTGATGTATCATGTAATTCTAAATATTGATTTTATAATAACAAAATAAACTAAGAATAAATAAAATAAAAAGATTATTAAATAAAAAAAATAGAACCGACTCAAAAAGTAAAAAATTTTTTAAATAAAAATAGAACCGACTCAAAACGCTCTAAAAAGTAAAAAATAACTGTGTCATTTAGTTGCTTTAAATTACTTAAGCATATCTATGAAGTCGGTGCCAGCCAAGTTTAAGGAACCTTTATTTTACGTAGTAAATCATTTTGTGGGATGTAGGTAACGTCCTTAAAGTAGAAACCTTGGCTGGCACCGACTCCTAGATATACTTAAGTAAATAAAGCAACATACATAGTTATTTTTAACCGACGAAAAAAACGGAGGAGGTTCTCAATTCGACACATATATTTTTTGTTTTTTTTTTATGTATGACCACGCATAACTTTTTACAGAGTTGTCCGATTTTGATAATTCTTTTTTTATTAGAGAGGGCACACTTCTAAGGTGGTCCCATTTTCATCATCTTAGGATCTGATGATGATATCCTGGGAAAATTGAAGGAACTCTTCAAATTTTATAGGCACACTTGCAGCGATTTCGGTTTTAGTGTAAGTATCGGTAGCTTTTTGGCTACAAGTGCCGTATAATATACTATGAGAGTATAGTACGAGTACGTTACGTGGCGATAAATCACTAAAAAGTAAGAAATAAAAATTTGTAACAAAAAATAGAACCGACTCAAAACTCAGGTGCTGCAACTTAACTGCTACCTTCCCAGCCAGCACGATCCAAAATCCATTGTCACTTACTGAACTAAGCGTGGTCTGGAAAACTTTCATGAGAATCTGGCTGTTAAAGGCTCTTACCAAGTAAGAGTTAGAAATATTGTAGTAGTTTAGGTGTGATTGAGAAACAAACAGGCACAGTTACTTTCGTATTTATATTATTAGTACAGATTGATATATAAACTCTTCAAATGAACGTACATAGAAAGGGCCGTTATAAGAGCTAGTAAAGTATGACAGAGATCAGTAAATTATCCTGTCATGAGATAGGCATTTGCTTAACTGCTTTTTGCGATTTCTGAGAATAAGTTGTAACAGCGGACTGGAAAACAGGTAACGAAATACATGCGTACTATGAAATATATTCATTTAAAAGGTTCATTTTCCTCATCGGAGTTATGTTATAAATGCTTGCTTTGCTTAAATTATCTAAGTATAATTTTTAGAAATTTATTACAAAATCAACAGTGTGTGGAAGGTTGATTGAAAGTATTGAAAATTTCAAAATCATATAACCAGACCACTCAACACGATGTCAAGAAAACTTGACACGTTAAAGGTATAGATCAAATGAAGATCACTGGGAACAGCAATGAAAGGCAATAAATAACTGAAACCAACTCTTCCCCCGTAATAAAGTTCTCCTCGAAATCACGTTTCTTTTTTCAGAAATGCTAATCTTCTGGATTAGTCAATTTGCATTAATTGCAAGACGCTGTTTATACCTCACCTAACCCGAAAGTGGCTATGATGAGTTATCTAAACAACTATCGTGCGGGTTAGGGGTCCATCGTTTAGAGAGGAAAACGCCGAACAGAGTCCGAGACTTGCGGCACGGATGTATGCTTAAGGGTATTCTTTGTGAGCGGTCAACGCTCGCCTTCTCTGTTTGAATTATTCTCCCTGCCCAACCAAATCTATTAGAATCTTACTAGAGCAGCTTTGGACACTCGTTCTAGAATGGAATCTAGCAAGTTATACATCGTTTAGACATTATAAACAATCACTTATCACGAAACTTTAGTTTTTAATAAAATAATTAAGTTTAGCATGTCTTCTGTAGATGTTAATTGAAATGGTCAATTATATTCTAACTGCAATATATTTTAGTTCATACCTTTGATATGCTATCACTTGTAATGTACCTGTTTTGTTTATTAGTTTTATTGCTCTCCATTATATCTATTACACTATTACAGCAGATACTAGTATCTGTGACATTAAATAATTCATTAAGTGGAACACCTCGTTTGAGGTCAAAATATTGTACAGGAAATTGTACGCATTTGGATTTGTTTACGTTCTTTGAATTCGTAATCAGCGTATTCTTTACGTTATTCATAACAACAATAAATTATAATGAGGTTATTTTTGCGATGGATTTTGGAGCGACGTTTTGCAGTGCACGTGCATTATTTAAAATAACAATATACCTATATAAGAATAGATGAATTCGGAGTTCGGATTTCTGATTAGAAACTTTCTCTTTACTCTTTCATAAGGAGCCTTATTATACTCTATCCGAATAGAAAATTATCGCTTCAGAATATTAGTTGCAGGAAGAATATTTTCATTCTTAATATTAGGTTTTGTACCTTTTAGATTTTCGATTTTCTTTTAATGTTTTTTTTTTAGTGTTTTAATATCATTAAAATATTACACTGAAATTAATTAAATTATTGTAAGTGATTTACAAACAGAAGATGAATAGACAAAGGCATATATATGTGGCTTTGATATTGAGGAGTGTCAATATACATATATGACAAATAATCCAGATACTTCCAACAAATAAAACTATGCTAAAATATACATTTTTACACATAGTATAGAGATTTATTTCGGATAATCAACCTTTTAAAGAATAAAATCATTAAAAGAAAAATATCGTTGTAATTTTTGTGCGAACAATATTCGCAAATTTAGAGCACCTAAGTAGGTAATTAGCATTCGCTTGATTATCGACGTGTGACGAATATGTAGTTTAAAAATAAAATTTGTAATTATTCACGTTAACCCGGTTGTAGTGTCTTGCGAAACAATTGCAAAACTGATAAATTAACTCTATATAAAGTACGTGCAATATAATTGCGAGTCCATTAACCAGCTGACGATAGAGATCGGTATGTGGCAACACTGGCAGCCGTCAGATCAAGTGACGTGCGGATTCACAGGTGGATTTAAAAAAGAGATTAAAGAATAATTTAATTAATATATTTTACAGTTTATTGAGGGAGGACTCGTCCATTTAGTAGAGTTAAAGCTAAAGTAGCATTGCTGTGTTTTGGTTTAAAAGATATAAGTAGTTGTTGACGAAGTTAGACTGTAGTGCAGATGATAAATAATAAAACGGGAATTGAATCAGCTTTCATCTTCAGGCAATGAATTAAAATAAAAGTAAGAAATAACAATTATTCACAAATGATGATTAAAAAAAGTTTTTTGCCTACTTCTTTTCTCAGAAGAATCTGCCTCCCACAAAGATAATAGAGAACAAATAGACAAACTTGACATTTTTAACAGCCCTATGATAAAATACTCTCAACGTGCACGTCACCGAAAGTTGAACATTTTCAGAAGACGTTGGTTCCATAATATTAATCTTATATCAAATTCATTTATTTTGACGAACAAATCAAACGTAAAGTAATCTGTTGGAAACAAACATCCCTAAAGGCTAAGCATAAAAAGAGAATAAATCGTGTGCGGCACTCGCATGGTGAAACCATAGAACGCTAAGACATTTGTCTTTGATTTCCAACCACATAAGATTTGTCCAGCACCTAAAACTTATCCACTCTCAATAAAAATTGTACATTGAAAGTATTTTTTCGGATCTATCTGACGTAGTAGTAGGGTGGGTTTAATTAGCTATGTTAGCTTTAGTTTCATAACTATCCATTACACATTATCTTTAGTAATAAAGTGCATAAAAGCACACGTCGCAGTGCTAACTTTGCCAACATACCTTCATAGTGGTTATCGTCGTCGTCGTTGCTGTGCGCGGTGCTGATCTGTCGGCACAGGTCCTCGTACTCCGCCCAGTAGGCCGCCAGCGCCGCGGGGTCGGGCGCGCGCGGCGGCAGCGACATTGACATGTGCACCTCTGGACTCTCCTGGAAACAATGAAACGAGATTTTTTATAGCTTCACAAGACTTTTTGAACCAATAATTTTACAACACTTAATACGATAAATATTCGGATATAGATAACTTAACGTCAGGTGTGATAGCAGTCAAGGGCCAACTTGAAATCGATAAAAAAATACATACAAAATTAACATTATTTCAGTCTTAAGGACAACGGGTTAGATCTTCTACTTTATACAATCTACATTGGTAAAGGTTTTATTGCAAGCTTTAACCGAAACGTAGTAAAGTTATAATTATACAGTAAAATAAGATTATTAATAAAGTTGAATTATAAGAGACAGAGAGAGAGAGAGAACTAAAGTCTACTTGTAAAGGTAAATAAAAAGATATTTATTTAAATTCTAAATAAAACGAAGTGAATTATAAATTTTAAAGGAATTTTGTTTCTATAACTCAAAAGAAGGAAAAGAGCTGAAGCTTTATTAGTATACGTAGACACATAAAATATAGCAAGTGTACGAGTATATTTACATTTGAATATGCAATATAATTACATAAATGAACAGATTACAGTATTATCTTTTCATGAATGGTGTCAGCAACCTCTGCTGCTGCAGTCATCGAGTCTCAACACTCATAGATTGTGAAATCCGTTTTAAATGTTAATTGATATCAATCTGTTAATAAGCTGAGCGTATTTTATCTTTTACGAGCTTGTTCATTGAATTTAAAAGCCATAGATTAGTTTATCTTATCGTATCTAAATTAAATTGTCAGAACATCAAATCTACGTCAAATATCAAGATATTGGGAACAAAAAATGGGAGCTTGCGAAATATAGCATTTGGAAAATTAAAGTGTGCTATCTAATTGCGACACATTATTATCAATTTAGGCTGTGTGACACATCGTTGGCTTTCATTTTTTTTATTCATTACAAGTTAGCCCTTGACTATAACCACATCTGATGGCAAGTGTTGATGCAATCTAAAATCTAATTCGGCTCGGCCGGGTATCAAACCTAGGACCTCCGTCTTATATGTCCACTGCGCATACCACTACGCCTCGGAGACCGTCAAAGAATTTAAATGAATAATTTTATTTTACATCTTATAATTTTATCAAAAAATAAAGCTTTGTTCTTACATTATTTAATTCATTTTATTGAATGTCTTAATTATTAATATGAATATAGAGGACTATTTCCATCACTGTTACTTTTAACGTTTTTTTTTATCGACTACAAGTTGGTCCTTGACTGCTATCACACCTGATGTTAAGTGATGATGCAGTCTAAGATGGAAGCGGGATGGAGTGGGACGAAAATCCACACCCCTTTCGGTTTCTACACGACATCGTACCGGAACGCTAAATCGCTTGGCGATACGTCTTTGTCGGTAGGGTGGTAACTAGCCACGGCGAAAGCCTCCCACCAGCCAGACCAAGACAAATTAAGAAAAATTTCAATCTGCCCCGCCGGGAATCGAACAAAGGACCTCCGTCTTATAAATCCACCGCGCATACCATTGCGCCATGGAGGTCGTCAAAAAACGTGAATATGTCCTTAAAATTGCTTCAATACTAATCCAAAAAATGACCTACAAAAATGTCTGACAAAACAATTTGGTGTTGTTATATTTTCCCTAACTTAATTGCTTATATTTGCATAGTATGGTCAGTTCAGACTTGAGTCACGAACAACCATGTAGTTCTATTAGTTAATCTACAGACGGTGCGAGTCGAGCCACAAGCAAATATCTCAAAGACAAGGCCGTGGTAGCCATATTTACGTGAGCCAATTAAAGCGGCGCCGACTCAATTAAGAAACCTTTACAATTGAACCCGATAAGTGATAAAGCCTTTTATATTGTTTTATATTACAGATGAAGCATAATTAACAACGTTCTTTAGTCTTTACCTGCCACATTGAATATTTGTTACCTCATACCTTCGGAGTAGAATTGGCACTGTTTTAAACCGACCAGTATATTGGCACAATATTGATTTTTTTTTTGTTTTATAGGTTTATTTAATTTGTAATAATTTTCCCATTCACGTTACCAATGTCGATCCAAAAAATACTATTTGTGTTTACATTTACGCTAATATTTGAATGTATTTTACTCTTTTATTTATATTATTGCATTTTTGCGGAATGCTTAAAATTCTTGTTGTCTGTCTGTCAACATTATTTATATGTTCTCTCACAACTCCGAAACGACTTGGCCATTCCCCGATATAATGATATATCCTTTAGGAAAAAGTCTGAGGTCTTAGCTACTAGCTAGAGAAGTGATTGTAAATTGCGAAAACCACCCAAACAATGCATATTTTAAATGGTACTGTTGAAACTAAAATGTTTCTAGACATAAAATTGTTTACAATATGCACTTCCGGTTCAAATTTTCAAACTGAAAGAAGAAAAAAGCCAAGTAAAGTGAAACATTGGGTTCAATGTCGGGCGTAGCAGAAATGCAGGAGTGTGAACGGCTGGAAGCTGTTCTCCGACCCGAGCTTAGTTGTAGTATGTTAATATTTATTTTATTTTAATAAGTAATGATAAATAATAAAAAAATGTGTGCGCGTACTAGCGTACACTCGTAAGAAGTGAAACTTTTTTATGACGTTATTTTTCAAAAAAGAATATACTGTATGACACTAACTAACAAAATAAAGTTAAATTAGATAAAGTTTAATAAAAGGCTTTTATTATCATAGACATAAATACAAATTC
Organism: Mycalesis mineus; assembly: GCA_034621355.1. NCBI lineage: Eukaryota > Metazoa > Arthropoda > Insecta > Lepidoptera > Nymphalidae > Mycalesis > Mycalesis mineus. The sequence continues at coordinate 1,583,493 of CM067881.1, forward strand.
CACAATTATTTCATTTTAGCTTATTACTACAAAGATTATTATTGAATTTCATTAATTGTAATAGAATTATTACTATCATTGATTGTCGTAATTACTTACTTTTTGGGAAATTCACTGGAATCAGAAATAAAATAAACCCTTTGATTTTGCTGATAATATAATATATATTATATATATTATATATATATATATATATATATATATATAATATATATCACGTCACTTCCATAAGTCAAAGATGGCGCGTAACGGAAAAATGTGACGCGTAACGAAAAAATGTTACACTAAATTTTTTTCCAACCCCGATAAAGAAGTTTCACTTCAAAAAGTTTACTACACATTAATCTATACATAATTAAAGCCAAGTTCTTTCCATCCTTCCTCCATCCGTAAGTTCCAAGTCGTAAGATTCCTATAAATAAATATAAAACTAAGCTTATGCTTATTTAAATCTTATTTAACCGTAAGTAACGTCTACATTCCAAAACAAAACATAAATCTCCATTGACGGTCACAATGTTGAATTAGCAATTTGACGCTAACACTTTATAACACGAATTCCTGTACCCAAATGGGTGCGGTTGTACGAATTTAGGCGCGAACGGCATTAATAGGACATTGAAATTTTCAAATGAGCAATAAATTGTGTATAATGTGAATGACAAAATATTATTATAAATAATCAGATTTACACTAATCCATTTAAATAAGTTGACGCGTTCAAACATTTGGAGCAAAAAATGTGAAGCTATTACGGGGCGTTCACGGTCAACGTCATTTTAAAACTAAATTTACAAAGTAATACACTGTGATTTAGGTACTTTACGACGTAATAAACATCTAAAACAAATGCAATGTTACAGTATCAAAATTGGAGCTTACAAATACTTTAGAGTGTTGAGTTCCGATTTATCTATGACAAGCAATCGCCCGCGACTTCGTTCGCGTGAAATCCTCTTAGGTACCCTTTTAATTTTAAAGACAGACTTTCATATAAAGCGTGCTCATTCCCCGCTCAACCTCTCAATTTAATTTTTTTATAGTTTCCCGTCAACCAATATCCTTCGTCCCGTCCCATGTACTAAAGACTTACATTTTTGTTAAACATTGTACGATATTATAGTATATTAATATTATTACGTTGATACAACTCTTAACAAATGCATTAATTTCGATCAAATTTGATTACCATAAAAACGGTTCTAGTGAGTTAATCTTAAAAGACAGATATATACTGTCGTGGTCATTTTTTAGATCATTTTAAGAGGAATAATTCTTTCATACATATATTTTTGGTATCTTTTGTTCCGATAGTAATTGAGTCAATGGTCTTTTTGCGAAAAGCTTCAACCAGCATCTTAGAAGCTTTCGCTTGATTGTTGGATCAAGGGTCGACGCGTACCTACTGTGAGGAGGTTCCTCTCTCTGGAGCCCTGACCACCGGTTCCTTGAGCACTCAAATGCTCCGCAAGTGGAGGAGCACATTAAAAAAAAAAATTAATAGTGTTTTATATATAATTATGTACATTAATTAACATTGTTAAAATATAGTTCTACAAAAATATAGAGTGTAAAAATAGCAAATGTACAAAAATGTAATTATATAAATAAATGAGAAAAAGTAAAGATATATTTATAAATAATGCTTATACAGTACATAGCTTATTTTAGATGACAATACAACATACAGTCAAACAGACAATAATAGAATTATTATTAGATTGAATTATTAGATTGAAACAGATTAAAATTTTGCTTAGCTTTTTATCAGCTTTATTTAAAAATCTTAGCTCAAACAACTTCGAAAAGAAAGTTATAAATTATTGGCAGCTCTCATAATACGGAATTCAACGCACCGCAAAAAAATATGTTAATGAACACCGGTTTGTAGTTGTTATATTATAAATCAAGCTCATAAAATCAACTCACATTCGAAAATAATGAACGTAGGAATTATATAACAAGAAATGAATGAATAACACGAACAATACCGCAGATATTCGAGTTCAAATAAAATGTAATTATGACATTCGATAATGACCTTTATTCCAATGTCAATCAGCTTTAATTTTCATGAGGTTTCGAACGCCCCTTGAAGTTATAATGATTCAGCCTTTTGACGCAGACACGTACAACTTGTTTACTTAATGATGAAGCCTTGTTGATATTCAAATATGTTATCAATATTATTTTTATAGCAAAATATAATATTCTTGAAATCATTAACATTTTTGGTACTTATCGTTTAATTTGATACAATAGCTGTTCTTAACGTTGCTTTTTAATCGACTATAAAACGGAGTTCTCAATTCGACGCGTATGTTTTTTATGTATGGTACCTAGTACCTTCAGATGGCACATACTTTATAGATATGTTTAAGTAATTTGAAGCAACTAAATGACGAAATTATTTTTTACTTTTTAGTGCGTTTTGAAGTCGGTCAAATTATTTTTAGCAAGACATAAGTTTCACGTTTTGTTTTCCAGGGAGTTACAGATTGAAGTTAGTAACAATTATATTTCTTGCATATTGTAATGAATGTATTTATCACACTAAGTCCACCAACCCGCGTTGGAGCAGCATGGTGTGTCTACGCTCCATATCCCCTCTCCTATAAGGAGGGAGGCCTTGTCTTGTAGTGGGCCATTAATAGGCTTATAATGTTGATATTTCTTATCCTTGTACATTCGTTATTATATATCTCAGATTATGAAGTATAACTCATAATCATAGAGTCCTATAAATAATAGCTTTGCTGCTCTATCGAAAGAAGGGAGTAAAAATAAACTAAGTAAAAATCTATTGGTAAAGTAGTTGTAGAATTATTTATTAGTAGAACTATTAAACAAAAAAACAATCGAATAACTAATAAAAAATTCGGACAAATTATTTTCAAAGTCAGTTCACAGGAAACATAGATATTGTACTGATTCAAATACATCTACTTAAATATAGATTACAGTTTTCAATGTTGGCAATCCTAGCTGTACTTGCATACAACTGCAGCTTTGTGCTTCAATAATGAACTGAACCTCAATCGGAACACAACATCCTCATCCTGTTGCATTTCCGCATTGATTGCCGCTGTTGACAATGTACAGTACTGCTGACGGCCTCATCGGTGCAGTGGTTAGCCTATGTGGCTACGATCGCGAGGTCCTGGGTTCAAATCCTGGAACTAGTTACGCAATGATTCAGAGCATTTCCTTCTTTGTAATTTTCAGTACAGTAGTCCGGAGCCGGGATGTTCGTGGTGTTACACCTCGGAGAGCACGTGTCGTAGATCTAATAGACCAGGCTAGATTTCAGCAGTACGTGAGGGAGGGAGGCCTGACCCTGCAGTGGGCCGATAAACTAATGATAATGAAATTACTGTTAGTTATTCTGTGATGTTAATAACATGATGATGAGACCACTTCTAATTTTATCTTTTCTATAAAGTATCGCTTGCCTCGTTGGTCTAGTGGTAAGCCTATGTGGCTTCGATCACGAGGTCCAGGGTTCGATTCCTGGGTTGGGTCATGAAATATTCTGAGCTTTTTCATTCTTCTATGAAATGATTAGTACATTCTAAGCCCAAAGTTTGGAAGTTGGTGGCGTTACACCCCCGTGCCTCGGAGAGCACGTTAAGCCGTCGGTTCCGGTCACTATCATCAACATATGATAGTGATCGTTATTAAATGAAACATTATCACCCTAAACCCGCCAACCCACATTGGAGCAGCGTGGTGGGTCTACGCTCCATATCCCCTCTCCTATAAGGAGGGGGGCCTGGCCCTGTAGTGAGCCGCTAATAGGCTGATAATGATGATGATGAACTATCGATTTTTCCACAAAATACAATAAAACGTCATCGAAAATGCCTCTCCAACGTGAATGTCACGATTTCCTCAACAATGTACCGGTTTGTAATAAAAATATATCTGTCCACGTATCTCTATACGAGCAGATATTCAGCTACGTTCTACCTTATTTGCATAGTATTTATACTAGCTATAACGGCGTCATATATCACACATTTTGCCATCTCTATACCACTTCTTATGAGGCCTGCAGTTAGCGTTAGTTAGCCATTTAGCTAACTGCGAGACTCTTACGAAGGCTCAGAGTCACTCAGCGGGCAATGCTAGGAGTAACTCTGCGTGATCGAATCGATCAGAAACGAGTACCGACATAGCTCAGCGAGTCACAGAACTGATGTGGCAATGGGTGCGGCACGTGGTGATGCACACAGGTGGCCCGAGGTGCTGGAATAGAACCGCACCGGAAAGGTTGCCCAAATTAAACATGTTTAACGTTGTACAAGTACAGGGTACAGGATTATTAATCCTAAAATATGCGTGAATTTCAAAGATAAAAGATAGAATTTCCATCGCAATGGAAGTAAAAACAAAAAATTATAATTGATCAATACATTAATCGATACATCAGTAAGCTAGAATAGCTTGGTTACTCATATTTCATTAATATGCAGCAGCCAGATATTATGACATCATTTATGCATAATCGATTCTGAGTAGAAACGATTACGATTACCACCGACGTCTCGATCAGATTGTACGCGCAGCAACGCAGCTACAGGTTCATAATGACAACTAACAATGATTTAAATCAGCCACATATACATGTGTTCGACCTAAGGTTAATAAAAATCATGTTCAGTACATGATTTTTGACGAGGCTACTGTAAAATTGATAACTTTGTTAACGGCAAAGATTAAAGAAGAAGAACGGAAGAAGCACTCGGCTTTGCTTTTTTTAAAAAACGGGATTGTAAATTATAAAATATCAATTTAACATTCATTTGAAAAGAGCAACTGCCGAATTTTTAGCGACTCTTCTCGTCAGAAACTGCCTTTTGAATCTTAGAGTCACTGCACACTAACAGACTTGACTTATCAAAATGCGTGTATGTTTATATTTTCCCACTCAAAAAAAAATTTATTATAAATTTTTTTTAGACCAAAAACTTTTTCTTGTCCGACTGCTTTTTTTATTAGAGCTACTGATCCCCGAATTAATGAACTGGAAAAAGAGAAAAAGAGGTATCACTTACAGCGATATCTATATAAAAATTTATATACTTACCTACTTTAAGGTGCTGCTGGCGAAATGACAAAAAAATAATACTTTTTACTACGGACAAAAAGTAAAAATAATTGTGTAATTTAGTTGCTTAAAACTACGGTGCCAGCTAAGGTTTGTTCCCAAGGATGTTACCTGAACCCCACACATACGTAAAATATGTTTGAAAAACTTCATAGATATGCTTTAGTAAATCAATCCAAAACAATTTTAATTTGAACACTCTTTATAAAATATAGACATCTCAAATTATACTTCTCTAGGATTAAAAAAAACAATTGTTTTAATTTTGAATTTAATTTGACGGTTTTAATCAGATGGCACTGTGGTATGCGCAGGGGATTTATAAGACGGAGGTCTTAGTTTCGATTTGCGACTGGGTCGACTAAGATTATCTGAATTAGTCCAGGTTTAGCTGGTGGGAGACTACCCTACCGACAAAGATGTACCGTCAGGCGGTACAACTCCTAACAAGTTAGCTCGTATCTTAGATTGCATCATTACAAAAAAATCCTTCGCAAATCTTTGTATCCACACTTAAATCCATTCGATATATATGTTCTTATACTTTGAATAGTCTAGAAGCTTCTTCTTAATTACAGAGATAAGATTCACTCAAATATTGAGATCGATTACGTGATGCCGCAATTAAACCGATCTTCGATCTAAAAACTGAGAGTAAACTTAGTTTTAAGTAAATTACATTTATTATTCAATTTTAATTACTTCCCGTGAAATTAATTTTTATTCTAATTGGTCATCGTAATGTATTATTATAATGATCAAATTTAGATCGAGTGCGATAATTACACATAATGAGGTTCAGTTTTTGGAAAAATAAATAATTAGCCGACTGTTAATTGAAACAAATTAAAACATGACTAATACAAATAGTAAGTAACAAGAAAGTAATTGTTTCTCAAGCACATTTTACTATTAAAATAGGCGAACATAATTCTGCACATAGTAAATGTTTATTAGTTATGCTTTTTGAATTAAAAAAATCACTCAAAAATTAATTTTTACAAGACGGCCGAGTGACCCTGCTTCTGCGTCCAAAGCTGTGTGTTCTCACATTTGGAAAAATGTTTGCGTGATGAGGATTTATGTCTTTCCAGTGTCTAGGAGTTTATTTATATATTATATGTATATATGTGTGATATATATACTTTTGGGCTGTATAATAGCGATGTTTGTATTGTCCTAAAATATTTATGTATATATCTATTTGATATAAAGTTATTAAAATGTTTTTTGTAAAAATTTAGCACTTTGTTCGCTAAAAAACTTTAATTAGTTGATTGTTAAAGATCATAAAACGTGAACCCAACTCAAGAAAAAATATTTTAAGTATTGTATAGATGTGTTGACTCGGAAAATATTAATATAGCTAATGGAAAAGAACGACCTTAAGAGTCTGCGTCTAAACAAACATCACAAGCAAATATTAACACACGTCCTACACTGACTATACATATGAATGTGAGAGGAAATACGCGACACGAAGTAAAATATACTAGACGTAGACTGAACAATATGTAAAAGCTAGCGAAAAATCTTTTCAGGACGGAAACGGAAACGGAAAAACAGTTTTTAAGGAACTGACGAAAATAACTACTAAGTAATTATAAATTTTAACGACCTCCGTAGCGCAGTGGTATGCGCAGTGGATTTAAAAGACGGAGGTCCTGGGTTCGATTCCCGGCTGGGCGGACTAAGATTTTTAAAATTAGTCCAGCTTTGGCTGGTGGGAAGCTTCGGCCGTGGCTAGTTAGAAACGAACGGGTATGAATTTCATCCTAACGAGTAAGCCCGATTCCATTTTAGATTGCAACATCACTTACCATCAGATGTGATTGCAGGCAATTGCTAACTTGTAATTAATAAAAAAATAATTAAAAAAAGCTTTCAGTTAAAAGCTTCATTAAAAAGCTTTATGAAATTTGGCTTTACACTAAAACACATAATCGTGGTTTCGCAACTCAAATGACTAATTTCCTAATTAATGTTATAAAAATATATAACCTCACCAAAAAAAGTAACACGAAATCATCTCATTAGGCAATATATAGGCTAACTTTCCCACGTGCCACAAACTAGAACTTCCTACTAAAAGATGGAAGCGTAATTAATTACGCACAGAGATAAAAGGAAAAAACGGCATCGTCAGTCTAATAACATTTATAACAAGCTGCTGGCTGTATTACAGCGGCTCACGTAACGATATTATGATTTAGAATTATCATATGTATGACTTACATAATCTAATCACTGAATCCAGTGTAATAATTGGTGTATACTTTCATTTTGGCTCAGATATAAAATATATTCTGTTGATGGGCAATTTTTTACATTACGAACCTAATTTGCTCAACAGATGCGCTGTTTCGTCACTTCTTCAACTCTTTCAACTGTGTGTAATGTCCTCAAGAGAGGTGCTAATTGCGATGGCATAATTTTAGTCAAATAAAGTTTACCCAATCTATGTGAGCAAATCCTATGTGTTGACCATGATGGTTTTTGCTTACTTTGGTGATAAACAATCATCATTGTCAACTTATTAACGGCCCACTTCAGGGCCAGACCTCCCTCTTTATAGGAGAAGGGATAAACCGTCTACTTCGGTAATTTAAGCGCTAAATTTGCTTAGATTCATTAGATATATTAGAATATCATATAGGAACATTTCAATTTATAAATCCTATACCTCAAAAAAAATCTTTTGCGTCTCGGGATTCTCGACAGAATTCATAACTTAAATAATGTTAGCACTGTGGGCTGGGTTAAAGTAATAGGGGAGGAGCCACCTATCGCTGACGTATGCATGAGACGCAGAGCTTCCCTATTCCTCATGCGTATGACAGAAACACAAAAATACAATAAAAATCATTGATCAGCGACAACATTTGAAAATCTTTTGTTAAATGATTTTTAGATCTTTGTCCTAAAATTTCATTAAAAATACTGAGTCCACATGTACTTACCATCGAAAATTTAATAGAATTGAATAGTAATTCTTATTTAGTGTTAACTTTAAGTCGCTAATCGCGTAACAGATGCTGAATTTTGTTTATCATCCGCTCTTCCACAAACCCACGTAGACACTTGCACCGGTTGTATGTTACTCGTATTACAAGAAATTGAATATAAACGATGGGATTTCCTTTACATTTGCATAACAGTTCACATATTACACTATCGTAACAACTTATTATGTCTTTGTATTCAGATTTATCGGTTCTTGACGTTTTGCAGTGAGAAATTCTACGTCATCTGAATTCATCAGAGTTCTTGTTCTAATAATGCATTCGTTTTAGGTTATAAAATGTTACAGTTAGTTACTATTTAGGCAGGTCATTTTAGAAAAAAACAGGTTATTTTAGACATAAGAATAGTGGTCTTACAACAAAAATACCAACATTGCCTCCGTGGAAACCTTGGGTTGACAATAAGAAAGAAATCTTCATAAATTCCCTATCGATCACATGAATGCAATGAAAATTGTTTATTTATTTATATTCTCTACTTGTACACGATAATACATAAAAAGACAGAAGAACAGGACAGAAGAAGTAAAATACAAAAGGTGGCCTTATCGCTTCATGTTATTCTGGGTCAAAAGACAAAATTTGAGCATTTTCAGATTTTGTTATTCTGTCAAGTCAAAAATACAAATACTGTTCTCTGTACTCCTATAAACGGGATATCATTCCCGAAACTGGACCACACAATCAGAGTCTCTTGATTTTAAAACTCGTAAAAGTAAAGTTTTATTTGTGGACATGCATCTTGATCTTGCCTTATTCAATTCTGGGCTTTGCTCCTGATTGGACTATATTAATGGACACATATGAAAAGCACTATAGAATCCCGGAAGACTTAGCTATTACGACATCTAGACCGGACATATTTCTTTTTTCCAAACAAATCAAACGTATAGTACTTGTTGAGCTTACAGTGCCGTGGGAAACAAACATCCCTAAAGACCATGTATTCAAAGTGAATAAATATTATGACCTTACTAATGAACTAACCAAAAATGGCTATGTAGTTAGTTTATACACGGTGGTGCGAGGGGTATACCAGCGAAGTCTCTCTACAACCTGCTAAAAGACCTTACTAGAAGTGCAGTAAGCTCCATATTGGAACGAGTGTCCAAAGCTACTCTAGTAGGGTCCTTCCAAATTTGGCTGGGCAGGGAGAATAACTTGAACAGAGGAGGTGAGTGTTGACGGCCGTCACTAAACCTACACCCGTGTCACAAGTCTCGGGCTCTGTTCGGAGTTTTTCTCTCAGCCACGCGATGGACCCGGCACCCGCACGGTAAATCCATGGAATGCTAAGATACTCGTCTCTTACTAACTCACTCACTCAGTCACTCTACTTAACCTAGAGAGCAAAATATTTATTATATACTGTTATCTCAATCATGTAGAGCCTCCAAAATTCTCAATGAAACGTATCATTGCAAAACAATGACAAGTCTCAGTCTATTTGAAAGAAACAATAGTGCTGTGGCGCAACTTCTCTCGCGGTTCACGTACCTGATCTCATTCACTGATTTGCCCTACAAATATTGTGAGTGTTCTTGACATTCGACAGCTCGTTCCCACTTGTCGGAGAGGTACCGCTATGCGATTTAAAGTTCCAGTATCATGCTGCGTAAAAATTGTTTGGAGGTAGTTTGAACAAACGTACCTCTTTCAAGTTAGCCTCATCTCAGTTTACGTCGTAATTTTAAATTTACTGAGATGGCAGTTGAGAGCTGACTTGTCATTAAATAAGACAATTAGAAAGATTTCACACAAAATATCGAGTGCTTTATTAGCACTAAAATTATGGCATTCGGGGAAGAATTACTGCCAAGCTAGTTTCAAACGCTAAGTATCTTTGCTTTACAGCAGTATTACTTTATACAACTCTTGAGACAAAAAGCCTCAATTCCTACACGCACTTTATGCTTAGGACCTACACTATATTATGCGAACGCATCACTTTATACGATGTGTTCCTAGATTATCCTGTGAAGAGTTTCTTTGTTATGGGCGTTGCGTTTCCAACTATCCTCAAGTCTACCTTCTGATTCTTTCATTTATTATCATAAAAAACTAAATATATTGATTTCTTATCTGTAATAGCTGTAACAGCTTGATGAACCGCATCAAAATACTGTAAACTAACTTTAATTTTACAAAGCAGGTCCGACAGACAAGTAGAAATGGTCTATTATTTACTGTCCACCAATCTTCTTTTAATATTTACCTATCCTAGCAAACCACTAAAATATTCTATCGTCTACAGTTTCTTTTACTGTATAACAAACGAAACAACAACAGTTTATAAAGTTATATTTACGCTAAGAATGTTTTTTACATCTTTAATAAAAAAATATCAAATTATTTTGTTGTGTAATACACAATCGAATACTAAACTACCTATTTATGTCCTAAACGTTTTCGCTCGTCTAAATTTATCCTTTCCTTATTTGTTACTTTAGTATTTTCCGGGGTTTTTACTCTATCTGTCTGAGTAATCTCGTGTTCAACACTTTTCAGCAAAGCAGTAGGTTTACTATCTCAAACAGATGCTATATTTGTATTGAGTGAAGTATTTAAGCTCATTTATCAGTATGATCTCAAGCCAGTAACAAGATCTGTCTAGTTCTGACGGAAGGATTAGGAACGCAATGCGAAAAAATTCCGAGAGCAAAATAATAATCCTTCAAGATGGAGATAGCACACGTCAAAGTTAAGTGTTTTCAAAAATAACTCTTGCGTAGGGTTTTCACATATGATTTAGCGTATCATTTATGGAAAATCATTCGTAGAAACACTTGTAATTATCGATGACTAATATGGGGAGTTCTTTGTGTGACACATAAAAAATTGATCGATATATGACATCGATCAGTCGATTGATGTGAAAATCATGAGGATATTTTCCACCTGTCAAATTACACATTTTTTGTCAAATTACAAATTACACGGAAAGGAATATGGAGCATCGACCCACCACGCTGCTCCAATGCGGGTTGGCGGCCTTAGGGTGATAATGTTTTCTTTATTAACGATCACTATGATAGTGAGCGGAACCGACAGCTTAACGTGACTCAGAATGATTCCATGATCCGACCCGAGATTCGCACCCAGGACCTCGTGATCGAAGCCACATAAAGTAACTACTAGACCAACGAGTCAACTAAACATTTATAACATAATTTCAATAAATCAGTCTCAATATACCTTGAGAGATCTCAACGAGTTAAAGAATGTGATATTTTCTACATCGCAGTACATTTTACAGGCTGCGATCAATCATACTGTACAGAAGTAAATGCACTCGGGTTTATGATACTTTTATCTTTATCACTAGAGTACGAAAGAATGAGAACAGTAAACAATACGTATACTTGATGGATCAGAATTAAATTGAAGTAAAGTAAGAGCTAGACACTTAACACCAGTTCTAATGGTAATCCATCGTGATAAAATTACTCTTACGAACGAATCTACAGCTGACATTCGAAATTATTTTATAATTTTTACTTGTTTAAGTAGTTTAAATTTAAATTATACTTTCTTTTGTTTCGGCTTAAATTAAAATAAACTAAATAAACGATTATCAAAACTAAAAAACCTTAGATAATCTTAGAAGTTAGCTGTCTCGGTTGACTATAAAAAGAATTGAAAAATAAAATTTCCAACGATGCATTAGATAGCATTAGGCAAATTAGCTAATTAACTCTAATACATTATACGTAATTGATGTTAAAAAAATGACGAATAAGCGCTAAAACTAAAACACTTATTAAATAATAATAAAACAAAAAAGAAAGTGATACTGTAAGACAAAATAAGATAAATATTTAAATTGAACGAGAAATTTTCATCATTCGTATGCATAAAGCCGACAGTAAACAAAGTTAAAATAATAAAATAAGCACTTCTAATCCATTTAACATTTTTATATGAATCTTCCTTGTTATTGAAAACTCGATCTTAATTTTAATTGTATATGGTATAAATTCCATCATCATATACCTATCTCAAACACCAACGTAAAGGCGTGAGCAAAAAATCGTAAACCAATATGTTACGACTACGTTTTAAAAACATAAAATTATTATTTTAGTACATAACGACTTCACTATAAGGTTGATTATCCAGTGTATGTAGTTCAGCACCTGCGATAATAAGTTGATAAAAACCCGAGGAGTCTCAAAGTAAAGTTAGATTAAGTTCAAGGTGATTGTATTACCGAGCAAGTATCAAGACTATTTTAAACTCCATCCACTAAACAGCAAATATTCATAATGTTTTGTGAAATACATATTCAGATCTTTACCAGTCTTAATTTAATTTAACGAGTTTGCAAAGATCTAACTTTTGAAAGCGATTGTTATCTACATAAGATCAAGGGGACATGTACTTATATAATAAAAATTACCACTTAATAGATACAAAGAAAGAAGTGTAGTTTTTGTTTGTTTGTCAAAACACACAAATGTTGCATTAAATCTAAATCTAATGCAACATTTGTTTACAGCTCTAGTTCTGAGTACACAGAAAGGTTGTATCTAATCAAGAGAATCCCTATCTGCAGTTGCAATTTGATACAATTTCGCAGTTGGGGTCCTTTGAGGTTCATAACTTTACGAAATCTAATAAAGTTAGGTTAGGTTAGAACCCAAATATACCGTTAAAGTACAAAAACGTTCCCGTGGTCTAGTTATTGACGAGTAGAAGCACCAAAGCAAGTATCAACGAGGATTTGGACCCACGAAAAAAAGTTAGGTTAGTGAAAATTTCATAAAAATCGGAGCAGTTAATTTGTGAGATCTTAACAAACTCATATTCAGAATCAGAATTATTTATTTGCTTGAAACATTACAGTACGATATACATAGGGTGAAATAATTAAAACAATAAAAAAAGTAATAAAATGTCAAAGAGAACTTAATAAGATAAAAAAATATATATCAAATAATAAATGTCAAAGATCATATTAAAACAGTTATTGTCAAAGATAAAACATTTACATTTATAAAGTGTTGATTTACAATCAATATTAGCTAGAACACACCGGGTCTAGGTCGTCACGTGTATGCAAATCATTAGTCAATTGTCAGCAATTTTGTGCGTCAAAACTGAATATGATTTGTTCCAGCGCGATGATTATACTAATTAGACAAATGACTGACACCAACTAACAATAGGAATGATCATTAAAATAAGTGAAGTCAATTCAAAACCACTACAAGATTGAAGAAGGAACATTACTCGGACATTAGCTGAAATTATCACCGGTATCGATTTCACAATAACCACTGATTAAACAGCTCTTATGAATGCTTGCTTAGTTAATTATTGCTCTAAGTGAACCAATTAGCTTTGTGGTTAGTTCTGCTGATTATGTTACCGCGTCATTAGAGAACGACATATTTTTAAAGGGGCAAATCAATCGTAACCATTTAATGAGCTATTTTGTGTTACTTTGTTGTTTTATTGCTACAATTAATTAAGAAACAAGAGTTCATGCTATCCTTAATGTTTCAGAACTTTTATCACATAAGGACTCAATCCTAAATTTCACGAAATGTTCGAAGGAACTCTCAATCTTACATTAATGAATTCATCAGTCATTTTTCATTTTGCAATAAACGGTAAAAATACTTTAAAAAATCATCAATTATAGTATTACTTATTTTTATTTAAATAAATGACAATTTAGCAAGTCTATACATATCCTCCATTTCACCTTTTCCGATAACTGCTTCAGATACATATATGCCTTAGATAGACGAACAGCTCCCTAACTTCCTGTGACCTTTAGACCCTACTCTAGAAGAGCTTTTGCGCTCGCTCCAATCCACTGATTAAGGGGATACGGCAAATACAAGTGAAAAATAATCTGATAACAGTAAATACAACAAAAAGCTTCAATATATGAAGAGAATATTTTAGAAATTTTATTCATATACCCCATTGATCTGAAACGTAAAGAGCGCGTAAAGTCGCAAAATTGCAAAATTAGCCGCTTTCTTCCGCCGCGCGGGCGCAGCGCGGGACTGCTCCACTTCTCCATATCACAATCACTTCGTTTTCACGTTGCGTGCATCTCCTAATATATCGCCACATTAATCTTGCCCCGGGGGATATGATTTCTCTTGTCATTGTTCAAGCATAGCCTCACTTATCGCTCAGTTTCGTTATTATACGTGATATTATCGTTGTTGGTGATTTGATTCGAATCATTCTATTTTATTGAAATGAAAAATGTCATCTACGACAATTTATTTGATTTTTCCATTGATCAGTTAACTTTATAAGTTTGAAAATTATATTTTTGTGTGTTGCCTTGAGTTTTTAAATATATTTGTAGCGTTAGTATTTTTTTATAATTACAATCAATGAATCAAACAATCTGCGATAGAGATCACACGTCCATCAAATTGTTAATATAGAGATAAGTAATTTTATAAAAATTTCCAACAAGACATGAAAATTTGCACAATGTCAAAGATTAAAAAGTTACCACGGCGATACTTCTGATTGATACGGAGCATCTTTACTTAACGTCATATGATAAATAGGCACCAATTTTTTGGCCCCAGTGAGCATTGCTATTTTCCAGTCAGTTCCAGTAAAAGGTGTAACCGATGTAATTCCAGTCACATGTATTTTTCTTAATTGCCGATCCTTCGGGAGGGAGGCGTAAATTCATTTTACAACGAGAAATAGTACATGTGGTTTAACACCTACAACCTGTTCCTTACATATCCTACCAAGTGATGCTATGTTTATAGGCGGTGGTTTTATCATCATATGGGCCATCTGCTTGGTCAATTAATAATCTATAATTATAACTACAAAAAAAGGCGCCAATAAAGTGTAAAAAACATAACGATCCAAGTGCAATGGTCGTCCACAGGCTGTTGTTGTTGTTGACTAGTTTTTACTCTAACCGATTGCCACCTGACCTTCACAACAAGTATTTCAGGTTTAGATCAATACAATTCTTCAGTATATAAATAGAATGCATTAATTACGTTTTTTCGACATCGTGTGCGATACACGTGCACAATTACGTGTGACCGCAAAACAGGTGCAAAGCGACGGCTGCAATGTATAGTGTAAAATTATTGCATTTTTACTTAACTTTTAACCTCGGCAAAACCTTGCTATTGGAAAAACTTTTAAGTACTTAAAATACTTCTATCTATTGATAGAAAAAATACTATTTTAAAATACACTTAAAGGACTAGAACAGTCAACGGATAAAATAAGCCAAAACTTAATGACTTTGTTTTGTTTAGCTCCTAAGTGTACCTTGTTTTGCGAGTCCACCAGACTCCATAAAAACATAATATTATATTATGAGTTCGGTGACGTAAACACAAAATTTTTATTGTACCGACCTTTAGAAGTCGTTACTTATTGATAGGATTCGTCCTATATACAAATACGTTAGCTGCGTTCTGACCGAAAGAAATATGATTAACTGAACCAATACCACTAAACATAAATAAAGCTTGTACCCAGACCAAATCTGCATTAGTTTTGAAGTAGGTAATAATACTAATAAATAATTACAATATACACAACAGCGTTCAAATATCAAATTCTTTAATGGATTCTAATAAAACTTTTACCTTTACGATTATTGCCGTGGTCCATAACGTTCCAGTACTTTTCAAGTTTATTGAGGTCCCAAATTCCGAATCTTAATGTTTGCAATAAAAGATATCAATACGATTGGTTGACTTAACCGCCGACATAAAAGATATCTTCCTAAAAAGTGTTAGAAATACTTGAAAAGGATATAAAAAGCATTTTTTCTTTAAGATTTATTCTCATCGTAAAGCCAAACTCTGGAATTCTTGTCAACAAACAAATTTAAAATAAAGGTAGAAAATACAACACATTTTAAATATGTTAATTAGTTTTAAGCTTACTTATCTAATTTATAGTCATGAATTCGTCATTAACAAATTAAATTAAAAAATTAGGTGTAAAATGACTAGTGATTTTAGTCGAGTGTGGCTTTAGTCCAGTGATAGAAATCGTGACATATTTATGAATTAACAATGTAATATGTAATACTCAATCTTCAAACGATTCCTGCAACAGCTAAAGTTAAATAATTTAATAATGATTTACTTGTGAAGATTAAACTTACATTAAAATACAATCATAGTGTCCATTCATTTTATCAAATAGAAGTATACAAAAGTGGCCAACAGCGACAAAGCTACGTCCGGTTTGATATTGCACATTCCCACAATCAAATATGACGTTGCCAAGCACCAATATAGTAATCTCGTTCATTGGAAAAAAGTTGCGAATATTTACGATAAAAACCGAGAAAAATCCGATGATGCATGCAAAATTTCTTAACGCAACACGAGCAAATCTTCGAGACTCACTTTCATCTTCACCGGACAGCATTCACTTAATTGTGAATTTAAAATTGAGAGATAAATTACATAAATATCGCACACATACATAGTATATATGAGGGAAACTAACATTCCTGATTTTAGCTAGTTATTTATTCGTATAGAATCAACAGCTACATGTATGCCGAACTTAGTTGGGTGAAAGGCTTTCTCCTTCGCATTAAGTGCAATAATTAAGTATTTAACTTTTTTTGTTAAACACGTTCAGCCAGATAATACTTTTGTAGTTAAAAGCTTTTGGTCGGTACTTTCTTTTTCATCTTCATAGCTTGCTCTCAGTATCTCATTATTTTGTTTTTTTTTTATTATGCTACAATGTTTATGCTTAGGTATTAGTCTACATGATGCTGCACGGTGTAATACCTTTGCCTCTTCCCTTCAGGAAAGAATAAAGAAAAAATACTTGAGTAATAGCCTCAACATTGTTGTTTCTTTGTACCTTTAAAAGTACGATGATCTTCTGACTCAGGAATGACATCAGAATGGTCATTTTGAAATGCGGTTGTGCGAAGATGTTAAATCCGCTTCCTCTTTACATATATAATATCATTTTCTTAATATACGTTATCTCAATCTGATTATCACGAATAGTAATGTAATATAGAGGCCTTATAATTACAAATTATTATCTTTTTAAAGTGATACGTTATCTACAATTTATTCAAAGAATGTTAAGTGTTCATACATATTTATTTGGAAGCATTCTATAAAATAAGTTTACTTACTGCTAATTTTTAGATTAAAGGAAATTAGGATTATGATAACGAAGAAGTTTTTAAAGAACTAACTCTAGTATTACTTAAAGAACGTTTAAAAGTTTACAGATATTGGTTATCTTTACAAAATAATAGATTACTACCAACATCAGTGACGTATTGAAAAATCAAGGCTTGGAATTTGATAGCAAAGACAGCGTACGCGTTTAAAAGTTAAACAAAACGTAATGTACTAACCAACTTGAGCATTTGTGATTCCAAAGTCGTGAACACGAATCAGTTAAAGCAGCTAATCAAGTCCTAATTAAACCATCAAGCGTCCACAGCACACACACACACTTTTACCAAACTAATTATCGAGTGAGGACCATTCGTAAACAGAAATACGAGAAATGAGACTCGAGACAAGCGGACGACCGTTTGTTTTTCAACTTCTCCAAGCCACGCGTCCTCCGAGAATGTTCTCAATTAACTCTTCAAAAATCTCGCACTGTTTGACAAAGCCACGATTCGTTGTTCGATAGAACTCATTAAACACACGGATTGTTGTTTTTAATTCCCAAAAATGACACTCGCGTATTGGATACGTTTTAGAAACGACATGACAAGCGTTACCGGTGACGGTCGGCGCGGCACTGACAAGCCGCAAGTGGCAAGATATCGAGAATGAATGGTGTGTGGACTGTCGAGTGTCGAGTAGGTTTGCCGCGGTGGAAACATACCTCTCACGCTAACAGCCTTTGCGTGTGCGGACTGCGGACCATTCGTCAGCGACGCTCCCAGCTTTATTTTTTTTAAACTAATAGTTTGTTCTATGGTAAACCAAACTTTAAACGACATATTGTAGAGATAGGGAACAGGTCCTACAATGCACTGCACCTAATTAACTGGAGGAACAAGTGTTAAACTTTGTGCCATATATAAACTGTATATCTTTGGTTAATAAAGGTAACAAACCATAAAATCGATATACGACTGGCAGAAACAAACTAAGCAAATATTTTTCGTCATGAGTTGTCTCGCAAAGATATATCCCGTGGTCATTATTATTGTTTTTTTACGAGAACTAGATCAAATAGTGTTAAGATTAAGAAGAATTTAGGTAATGTTACATGAGATTTTAATGATAATAACCGGAGTCAAGTGCAAGGAAAATGCCTCTATTATTACTATGCCTGTTCTTTTCCAAGATCTCATTTAGCTCTGTACCAAAATTCATTACAATCGGTTCAACGGTTTTTCCATGAAAATGTAACACTGTCACATTATTATATTAGTAGGTACAGTTGCACTCGCACAATCCTATTTTACGCTTGAGACGGAATTGTGTCGAAACAAACATGAACTGTGTAATGACAGATAGGTTTCAGATAAGAACCGAATTATGGCCGAAACAATGAGACGGACCAAAACACAAGGGTATGTAGTCTGATGATGAATGATCTGATGATGATGAAGGGTATGTAGTCTGATGATGAAATCGGTCATAATGACAATGGAAGAAAAGACAAACTAAAAACTGAAACAATTTATGCTAACGCAACGCACTTGGACAAATAAATGTGAGTCAAGTTTTAGCTAATAGTGAATAATTCATATAAGAAAACGTGTTACTACAAAATTACGAGAGATTTGGATTATATTAAAAAACTACCACTTGGTAGATATATTAGTTATATACATTATACAGGCATACCGAAGACATAAGTCAGTATCATTCATAAGAGACTTATTTATTGTGTTATTATGATACTAAAATTGAGGAAGGTTTGCTGATTTGGTCATGAAGAGAGAATGAATGAATGAAATGAGACTTACGAAAGAGATGTGAAAGGCGAGAGTGAATGAATGGGAACGTTGGGAGGGAAAGACCAAGGTGGACGTTTCTAGATCAAATCCAAGACATTCTAATTAAAGGCCAGGTAAAAAGTACCCTGAAACGACGTACTTTTATGAAAGCTTTAATGAAATTGGAAGAAGCGAAAGAGATATGCTAGATCGTTGTAAGTAGAAGGACGTGGTCTCTGCCTACCCCTATGGGAATTAAGTTTGATGGTAGTGACATGTGTTTTTACTTAAACGGATTTTGATGACACTTTACAGTTAAACAGATTATAGATCTGCATAGCTAGTACAACATTAGGTAAAGATTTGGCTGGTGGTAGGCTTCGGTCGTGGCAAGTTACCACCCTACCAACGTAGACGTGCCGCCAAACTATTTAGCTTTTCGTGTAAAAACCAAAAGGGGTGTGGATTTAATTGTTTTACGTGAAAATGCCATTATAGATTTGGATAGCATGCAAGTTTTTGATTGAAATTGATATTTCATAAGATCTGTTTTTAGTAAGCAAATAAAAACAGTACATTTACTAGGTAACAATATATTTCAAGCAACGTAATAACTTGTAATATAATACTAGGATTTATATATCAGACAGACTGTCTAGTTTTTTTTTGCAACCTAATTTGATATTTAAATTCAGTTTTATTCAGATAAAATGTTTTTCTTTGTCTGAGACAAACGAACAAACAAACAATAAATGAATTGAATGAACTCGAGAGGCATCCGGGTAACGTTTTCATGAACATTTAAATGCAGTATAGCAGTATAATTGTAAACTTATAATAATCTCCGTTTCAAATAAGAAATTGGAACAATTAAAATTATTAGTCAACCAAGTTTCATAAATGTAATTGAAAATGTCTAAGATTTTTTATCTACAAAAGTTGTTCCTTTACTGTATCACATTATGTTAAGTGATGTGTCCAGTCGGTGCAGGTTACTTGTAGGAAAGATGAATCCAACCCCTCGGTTCTATGTTTACCGGAAAATGGGTTGCCGGGTTGTCGAGTGGTTTCTCTATGCGTATGCGACTGTTTTATTTAATTATTATAATTGCCCGGTAATTGAACAACGACTTAAAATACTGCGCGAAATAATCATCAGTTTTAAAATAATTTTACTCATTTTATATATTACAAAAACTTCTTCAAGTGTTCTATAGGAAAATTCGGTTAATTATTTAAAATTAACAGTTTCTTTATTTAAAATGCTAATAACAAATTGGAATCAGTTAAAAAATAATCAAGTTCTAGAAATGTATGTCTGAAAATGACTAAGATTGTTCATCTGCAAATGTTGTTTTTTTTATCAAATTATCGAAAGTAGTGTCAACGTTATATTTAGGAAAATGGGTTGCAAGGGTTGACGACTGCGTTTCTTTATGCGTATGCGACTGTTTTATTTATTTATTATTTATTATTATTGCACGGTTACTGTACAACAAATTAAAATAATCAGAGAAATAATAGATTAAAATAAATTACTTAAAAAAAATAAACATGTTCAGTGTTTTGAATTAGCTATTTTCAGATTTAGATACGGTTTCTATATTTAAATGCTTTAATATTACCTGTTAGTTTCATAACTATGTAATTAGGTCACAATGTAGAAATTTATAATTTTTTTTAAATTAAATAATCCAGATTTATTATCAACGTTATATTAGCTATTGCAAGTTTGAGTAGCCATCAAATTATCATTTAAACATGTTACAATTTCTGTAATCGGTTACTTTACAGTTACGGAGACGAATATGAGATTTAAAACTTTTTAACAAAAAATAGAACCGACTAAAATGACAAAAGTAAAAATAAATGTGTCATTTAGTTGCTAAAATAAAAATTTATTATATTTTATTTATAAAAATTATTTTTATTTCTTACTTTTTAGTGATTTATCGCCACGTAACATACTCGTACTATACTCTCATATTATACGGCACTAGTAGCCAAAAAGCTACCGATACTTACACAAAAACCGAAATCGCTGCAAGTGTGCCTACAAAATTTGAAGAGTTCCTTCAATTTTCCCAGGATATCATCATCAGATCCTAACAAGGTGACTATGGGACCACCTTAGAAGTGTGCCCTTTCTAATAAAAAAAATTTATCAAAATTGGACAACTCTGTAAAAAATAATGCGTGGTCATACATAAAAAAATATACGTGTCGAATTAAGAACCTCCTCCGTTTTTTTTCTTCGGTTAAACAGAGAGCTGTTATATTAGTTTTCTATCACACTTCAGTTGAAGACATACAATGTTCATTTTGTAGTAGATATAAGTAGGCAGCCCTATCCTCTAGTGTTCTTGTGAATCATGTATTTTCTTTCCTTCCGATTTTCTGACCCATTTCAACTCGAACGAGTTTCTCTTCCATGACTGACAGCCAATAAAAACTAGCAATCATGTTTCTTCGATACACTAGATATGATAAGAGACTTTGTAGCTAGAAATCCTCCTTGGGAAACGCCTCCTTGGAAAGTGGTGGAAATATACCTACACTCTTATGCACATATATATAAATATACTTAGATACCCGCGACTCTACGATTTAGATTTTTTAATCCCCCAACCCAAAAAGTTGGGTGTTATTAGTTTTATGTCAATGTCTATCTGTCTATGTGTGCGCGTGTTTGTGTCTGTCTGTGTGACATCGTAGCGCTCAAACCAATGTACCAATCTTGATGCTGCATTTTTAAATTTTATAAGGCAGTGTCCTGGCAGTGGTTAGCTATGATTGATGCTGCCGCTACAAAATTGCAATATGGGTATCAAATGAGAGGGCTTGACTAGTATAACACTCAACACTATGAAAAGATTCAAGTACAAGAAATTTACAATTTTACCACTTTTTTAAAATTTTCAATTTAATGTTGTTATGTGAAAGTATTTAATAAATTTAAAATTGATTTAATCATTTTTGCTTCTTCACTTCTTCCATTCTCATACAAGTTTGTCGGTTTAGGGAACTGTTAACCTGGCTTTATTTAATAGATAAGTATTAGATTCGGTCCACCAACTTTCGTCTTGACTTTCCTCTTTCAACATATCCATTTACCCGCCTCATGCATTCCTTTTTAATCTCCTTTCATCCATCCATCAACATCAATTACTTAGCAGACTTTTCTCGATTTGAGTCATTACATCTTCTTTTATACCACAATGTTCTCTTATTACACTTTATGTAAATGAGAACATTTACGTTCGCATATATGTATCAATATGAATTGTAACGATGATAAGCGATTTGAACAACCTATGTCCTAATAATAACTTTTCAAAAAAGTTAGAGAACGCTTCTTGGAATTTCAGAAGCACTTACCTATATACTTGACATATATAATAACTTTTGATCTTATTTCATGTTTGTTTATTTTTTTCAATTTATGTAGTTTTCTTTTTACTTTTCCTAATATATCATCATTATTACCAGCCTGTAGACGTCCACTGTTGGACATAGGCCTTTTAGAGACTTCCAAACACAACGATCCCGAGCCACCTGTTGCCAGCGGCTCCCTGCGTCACGTTTGATGTCGTTAGTCCACCTGGTAGGGATCATCCAACACTGCGCTTTCCGGTGCAGGGTCACCAATCTAGCACCATGGGCCCCTAACGTCCATCAGCTGTTCGAACTACTCCTAATATATACTTTCAAATATTTATTTCTTATATTTATATAGGTAGTTTTAACAAAATGTTACTTATAATTACAATGATGTCCAGTCGTCACCTCACCTCACGGGTTTCACGGAACACCAGCGCGATGTCCTGACGGGCACTGCAAAATGCTGAGTGAGGACCTTTTTGGAATCACATCACTATTTACATCCTGCATAGCAAATTATTTCATTATTTTTTAAATGTGACATACTCCCTAATAAACATTCAACAAGCATCAAAAGATATAAAGAGCAATAACTCAAATCAACAATCATTAAGATGATAATGGGAAAGATGGATAGCTAAAGGTCTGACGGCAAATCCATTATGACTAATCTCCTATGAACAATGTGTATAATATTTTGTCCCACTGTCAAAGCCCTCGAGATAAATCTAACAGATCGTCGATGGTACGAGCACGTGAGCTTGCGATGGACGATGCGATGATAAGGTTACCAATCGATTTAAACGAGATAACCGTACTCCATACGTCAATGGAGGAGCGGTATGAATAGACAAAAAAATTACATAAATTTTACTATTTCAATGAACATCTAGACCAGGTATTTTCTTTTTTAGCCGACGAAAAAAAAACGGAGGATTTTCTCAATTCGACACGTATATATTTTTTTTAATGTATGACCACGCATAACTTTTTACAGAGTTATCCGATTTTGATAATTCTTTATTTATTAGAAAGGGCATACTTCCAAAGTAGTCCCGTTGTCATCATGTTAGGATTTGATGATGATATCCTGGGGAAATTGAAGGAACTCTTCAAATTTTGGAGGCACGCTTACAGCGATTACGGTTTTTGTTTCGGTAACGGACGGAGATCGAAATTCGGACCCTCGACATTGGTTTTAATGGAGTTTTTAAATATCGATTACGCAAATTATTGAAAAAGGAACTAAACAATGAAGTCCTCAGCACTCTTTTTATATTTAAGGAAAGTTGAAATAGAGTAGATATTAGACAATATCTCCTCCACTAACTCCACTCCTAACTATCAGTTATGGCCAGTGGCGGGGCAAGACCTAAATTTGATGTGGGCAAGACAGATTTCGCGAGGCCCTGTTCTATTGCGACCTGAAGACGGAATTTATAAAATAATAAAAAAAAAACAAAACAATTAACACTGCCAAGTTTTTATTCGAAAAATACAAATAAGATTAATATTATTGGAAAAATTACACATCGTAAATATAAAGGTTGAAATAACAATACCAATAAATTAAATATCAGCTTTCATAGGATGCTTCTAGTCCAAAAAACAAACAATTAATTTCCACTTTTTAAAAATTATGGCTAGTACTGAAGATGATTCTGCCAGTGATATTTATGCAATCAGGATAGCAGTCAGGACATAATTTAATATTTTAAATATTTTCTTCATGATGTATAAGATACCACCATAGCCCATAGGGGTCAATGATCTATGTAGACCAGTGCATTTAATATTTGAAACCAAATAAAATCTGTTTTGCCTTTTCTGAGAAGGTTTACTATAGTAACATATATATATATTTTATCACCATCGGAAAGTAGATTTCAACGAACAGAAAGCATACCAATTTAAAAAAAAATTATATTTTTACGGCCAATTTTTCGGTTGAAAATTAGGTTATTTTTTCGATATTCATTCAAAATAAGGTGAAAAAATAAATATTTCAAATCAAATAAATTATAGCGTGTTTATTGCGACCTGAAGACTGAAGGCAAGGCAAGTTTCCACCAAATTTTATGAAAATAAAATTTTATTTGTAAAAGATAAACATAAAAAACGAAAAACTTGGTTTTTGATTTTATCACACAAATTTTGAGGTTATATGGAAAAAGTGTGGAAACAAAAGTTTTAGATCTTTTTATTACCTACAACTTTGCCATCCGTTTTTTTACCACTAAACCCTCAACCCCGACCCCTTCCTGACCTCAGATCGCCCGTAATTTATTTTTCCCTTCATTTTTATGATATTCTCCTCATTTTCTCATGGGTTTCATTCTACTGCGATTTTCTTGTACCTTTTGTTAATTTTAAGGCTAATTGCACTGGAGTAATGGTAAAATATCATGTTAACATATTTTAAAATATTGACAGTTTCTGATTTTTTGATTCAGTGATTATTTTTAAAGGGATTGCGTAATTACGCCAAAAAATAATGTTGTCACTTAAAACCGTGTTGTTGCTTAATTTTGTGTCTGATTATGGCTGAATTTGTTTGGAAAAAAAATGTATTTTTATTTATAAGTACATTTCTTAGCTTTAAAATACTTATTATTTATTTACAATACTTATTATTTAAAACAAGGGATTCCCCGCACTGGTCGGCAGCAAATGTTGCCAGACTAAGAAAACATATTTCACAACAAAATTAATTTATATCTTTTTTTATTTTATTCTCGCTTTAAAGCAATGCTTAAAATTTTTTGAGGCGCGAGGCCCCTTGTAGCGCGAGGCCGTAGGCGGTGGCCCACGTCGCCCACGCCTAACGCCGCCTATGGTTATGGCTATCGGGATCGAAAATTCGTCGGAAGGACGTTAGTTTATCGCCAGTAGCCCTATTCTGTAAGTTTGTGGACATTGTAAGTTTGGAATTTGTCTCAATCTCTCTTTATCTCTAATATCAAGTTAGACAGAGACACATAGAGACGTGTGCGTTCATCACATAGTCGAGTTATAAAAACATCCATACACAATAGCGCTACATTTGGCTGGTGGGAGGCTTTCGCCGTGGCTAGTTACCACCCTGCCGACAAAGACGTATCTCCAAGCGATTTAGCGTTCCGGTACGATGTCGTGTAGGAACCGAAAGGGGTGTAGATTTTCGTCCCACTCCTAACAAGTTAGCCCGCGGCCATCTTAGACTGCATCATCACTTAACATCTGGTGTGATAGCAGTCTAGGGCCAACTTGTAGTCGATAAAAAAAAATAAAAAAAACATGTAAATATTTTGAACATAATTAACAACATTAGTAATTTTTATTTTATTTTATTTTATTTTTATTTTATTGTAATCAACAGCGTACAGTTAGAAATACATACAGTTACAAATAGGTAGAAAAATAAGGCCAAATAAGATTACACATAGATAATTAAGAAAAGAAGAATACAGTATAACAAGTTAAATAATTACATATTAAAATGGTGGCTAATAACACACGATTAATAAATAATTTGTGGAACTTTTCCTCAACCAACTTAACGATGTAATGTCACTTTTTTCCGAACCCTGTAATTATTCACATAAGAATCACATTAAAGTTAATGCTTATGCAATCCTTTGCCGTTTCAGTTTTTCTTTAATTTGGTTCGAGTCGTTCAACTCAGCCGGACGGAGGCGGCGGAGCCAATTATTGGGTTCTGAGAATAAATAAATTCAAGTAACTACCTCAGTGCCTGGGTAGTAATATTAAGACAGTAATTTGTTGTAAGGCCGTCTCGTTGGTAGAGCGTAAGCTTACTACAATCACTGAACGGATTTTGACATGTGAGGTGTCGTTGAAATCGGCTAAATTGTAGAAGTGACATAGACTATATGAATTTTCAAAATGGCGGCTGTAAATGGGTGCATTTTTTTCTTTGATCTTAGCAATATGGGTATCAAATGAAAGGTCGTAAAAAAATTTCAAAAATATAAATAAAAAATGTTTCTATACCACAAATTAAAACTAAAAAGTTAAATAAAATTATTATTATATAAACAAAAAAAACCTTTGGTAGGTCGTTCTTTCCCAGGTAGTAAACTGTTTTGTACACCTGCAGCACCATAAAGTATTTAGAATTTTATATAGATATAGTGATCCTTGTTTTTCTCTTTTTAGTTCATAACTTCTAAGCAGTTGGGTTTTTTGTTTTTATAATAATAATTTTTTCTATTAAATTTTTAGCCTTTCCTTGAAAAGGAATTGTAAAAACGATTGTACCTATAAACACCTATGTGTGATCTTCCCAGTTCGGGATAAAATGTGATCTTTGTATTATTTTGATATGAAATATTTTGATATTGTGAAGTTTCATCAAAATCCATCCAGTAGCTTTGCGTGAAAGAGTAACAAAAATCCATTACATTTCAGCCAATTTGCTACCTACTTCAACTTTGAGTTCCAGTTTAACCGCGGCGATAGATGGCAGCACAAGTAAGTTAACGCACGGTATCGCTCCGTTCTTTTAAAACCCTTATATAGTTTCACTGGTGAAAATGTATTAATTAGGTAATACATTTTGCATTTATCTTACTCCTATTATGAATTACATATACATTGTTATTCCTAGTCTGAATCTTACAGTACCTGTGCAAGATTAGAACCTCACCACCATACAAATATTAGCCGAAATACACAAAACTCTTTGAATCTACCCAATGTGACAACAACAATGTGAAAGTAGTAAAGTACTGTTTCCTATCACCTTAACCACCGCTCGGCCCTGCCGGGAATCGAATGCACACTCCACAGTGCACACCACTGCGCTACGGAGGCCGTCAAAACTATCAATGTTATAAGTAACATTGAAATAGTACCTAACTGGGTTTTCACAAGTTTTGTGAACTTTTTAACCGACGAAAAAAAACGGAGGAGGTTCTCAATTCGACACGTATATTTTTTTTTTTTTTTTATATGTATGACCACGCATAACTTTTTACAGTGTTGTCCGATTTTTTTATTAGAAAGGGCATACATCCAAGGTGGTCCCATTGTCCGCATGTTAGGATCTGATGACGATATCTTGGGGAAATTGAAGGAACTCTTCAAATTTTGGAGGCACGCTTACAGCGATTTCGGTTTTTGTCTCGGTATCAGTAGCTTTTTGGCTACTAGTGCCATATAATATAGTATGACAGTATAGCACCAGTACGTTACGTGGCGATAAATCATTAAAAAGTAAGAAATAAAATTTTTTAACAAAAAATAGAACCGACTCAAAGCGCACTAAAAAGTAAAAAATAACTGTGTCATTTAGTTGCTTTAATTTACTTAAGCATATCTAGGAGTCGGTGCCAGCCAAGGTTTCTACTTTCAAGGACGTTACCTAGAACCCACAAACTTCTTTACTACGTAAAATAAATGTTCCTTAAACATGCTGGCACCGACTTCATAGATGCTTAAGTAAATTAAAGCAACTAAATGACACAGTTATTTTTTACTTTTTAGTGCGCTTTGAGTCGGTTCTATTTTTTGTTAAAAAACTTTTGTAAAAGCAAATCAAAAACTTCCTTTCCAACTACTCATAAGTTCCTAATGAAAAAGCCTCGTTGGTCTAGTGGTTAGCCTATGTGGCTTCAATCACGAGGTCCTGGATTCGAATCCTGGGTCGGGTCGTCAGAAAAATTCTGAGTTTTTCATTCTTCTATGAAATTTTCAGTATATTCCAAGCCCGTGAAAGACGTCTTCAGTTGTTTCTTTCATTTGCATACGTGCAGTCATACCAGATGCTAAGTGATGTTGCAATATTAACTTGTTCGGAGTACGATGAAAATCCACACCCCTTTCGGTTTCAACACGACATCGTACCGGAACGCTAAATCACTTGGCAATACGCAATCGCTTGGCATTAGCTGCAGGGTGGCAACAAGCTACGACCGAAGCCTGCCATTAGCGAGACCTGGGCCAATTTAGAATATCTGAATCGTTCCAGGACCTCCATCTTACAAAAGCCCTGTCCTAACGAGGCCGTCAAATCCTTAGGCCCCTAACCCTATCCCACTAGCGTCAGTGTTGCTTCGACGTTAATACTGAGATTTCAGGCGTACAATCAGAGACAAAATGGATTCCGATGAGAGACACTACCGTTACTTCGACGAAAATTACGTAGCTAAAAGAAAAAGAAATTATCTTCGTTAGTTTTAGGAAAATCCTACATGGTCCAATCGATTATAAGAAAGTAAATATTTCACTTGTACTCTGATAGAATTAAAAACAACGTCATTTGATAAACTTTTAAAATTGATGTAAAATGTCATACAATATTTAGACACTAATCTCAGAGTTTCAGTGTGGTGACACAAGGCTTGTTATAATTTTGAGGTAAGAAAAATATGTCGTACAGGTTGTTAAAAATTGTATGTGATTTTACTTCTTGTCAATAAACGTAATGTCGAGGTTTCGTTAACGCGACGTCGACGCTGCGCACACGTTGAAGAAACGCTGACGCTCGCAAAACGCCATACGGACCATATATTTCAAAGATCCTGATCCAAGACCGAAACCCAGGAGCTTCTGGTCGAACAGTTTAAATGGAACCTAATTTGAAAGTTAAAAAGAAGCGGGCCTGAAATCAACCTCGCTTGAACCCAGCACGCTCGTAAGGCGAATCGAAAGCAAAAACCAGTAGCGTCACATCCGCCCATTCAGCGCCGTGTTTGGACAAGAAACGGAAGACTTATAGTATAAGAGCCAGTCAACTACATCGTCATTATTAAGACCCACTACAGGGTCAGGCCTCCCTCGTGGTAGTATGGATATGAAGCGTAGACCCACCACGCTGTTCCAATAAGTTTCATTTATTGACAATCACTATCAGATATTGATTATAGCGAACATTGGTGACCCGACCCAGGATTCGAATACAGGACCTTGTGATTGAAGCCGCATTGGCTAATCACTAAAGCAACGAAGCAGTCCAATCTACATCTTACGATCAGTTTCAGACATTGTTAATTGCGAATGTAGTACAATATTAAATTAAGCAAATATTCAAAATGTTTTACCTACAAGGATAGTTAAAATTTTTATCCTTGCTAATACTATATAGGCGAAAGGTTGTATGTATGTATGGATAGATGTAGAGTGCCACATAGATATCCACGTTCTGCCATTACTCCACTAGCTCCACCGCGCACCAGAACAGTATTCGGCGCCAACTCCACCATCCCTCGGCTTTGTAAATTGTACAATAATTGCAGTGGGTTCTTGGACATCAATGTAAATCCGCCAAACACTTTTCGAAAACTGATCATCAGCAACTTAGTTGGCCAAATATGACAGGCTGCTTTATTTTGTTTTGCTTCGTTTTATTTTATTTTATAATATCTATTTTTTTTAATTTTTTTTGTTATTAGTGTGTGCTTTTCTTATTGTTATTAGTGTACATTAGATATATAATGAAGTGGTAAAGTTTATGTATTTGTTTTGTAAATGAGATAAAA
This sequence comes from Mycalesis mineus, assembly GCA_034621355.1. Taxonomy (NCBI): domain Eukaryota; kingdom Metazoa; phylum Arthropoda; class Insecta; order Lepidoptera; family Nymphalidae; genus Mycalesis; species Mycalesis mineus. The sequence continues at coordinate 1,613,403 of CM067881.1, forward strand.
GCGTGTGCAAAAGTGCAAGCAATGTCTGCTTTAAAACGATTTTGCGTTCGTTAGGCATGTTATTTTAAGTTATATATGTTATGTAAGTGTAATTATGTAAAAACCACTAGCAGACTTAAATAAATAAATAAATATTTTTTTTTTTATCGACTACAAGTCGGCCCTTGACTGCTATCACACCTGATGTTAAGTGATAATGCAGTCTAAGATGGAAGCGAGCTAACTTGTTAGGAGTGGGACGAAAATCCACACCCCTTTTTTTTTTTTTTTTAACGCTGGGAAATGCCTTTACGCATCTCTCCGAAAAGAAGGGTGGAAAGCGCTCTATCCAGAGAGTATGTGGGACTCACCACTCAAATCGGAATACCCACTAAAACCCAGCGATACCCGACCGCGTCTTCAAGTGAGATGTCACAGGATCGTGGTTGCATGCTACTGTGACGTCTCGACGTTTGCCCGCAGGTAATATTTTCGTCTCAAGTGTTTTGTACTAAATACACTTTATAGTGATAGCAGGTGCGCATATCTGCGCATTCGTCTACCTGGCCTCCTTCTGCGGCTTGATGGAGCGTTCGCGTCTGCCTCCCTATATCTCTCTTCCGCCTCCTTTAGACCGATGGATGACTCACAAAAGGCCACCATGGCCGTCCAGCACGACTCGCTGTTGAGCATAGCATTTATTATGCTAGGCCAAGAGACATTTCTACCTATAGTGGACTCAAGAATGAACCTCTGTGCATCCCAGGCTGCACATTCCACCAGCGTGTGATACGCTGTGTCCTCTGCAGCCCCGCACTGGTGGCATACCGGCGTTGGCTCACGCCTCGCTATTTGGTTCAGATACTTTCCAAAACAACCGTGACCTGTAAGTATCTGTACCAACCGAAACGTGAGGGCTCCGTGCTTTCTGTTAAGCCATATTTCCAGGTAAGGCCGAATCGCCTCGACTGTCCAGGTACCAGCAACGGAGGACTCCAGATCTTCCTTCCATCTTTGAATCAGCTCTGTTTGTGCAAGGCCTCTAACTCTTCTGACCACGTCTGCCCCTGGTAAAACGTCCTGAGCTCTCATTTGTGCTCTAAATCGGTGCACTTCCGCAAGGACTTCAGCCTGTAGCTCCCATGGCGGGTCTCCGGCCAGCAACGTAGCAGCCGTCCAAGACACTGTGCGGTATGCTCGAATTACTCGCACCGCAATAATTCTTTGTGGTCTTCGCAAAAGAGTCTTAATACGGGTGGTTAAAGAGTGCACCCATATTGGAGCACCGTACAGTGCCATGCTCTTAAGAACTCCAGCATAAAGGCGCCTACAAGCAGAATCTGGTCCTCCAACGTTTGGCAGTAGTCTTCCTAGTGCAGCGGCGGCCTTCAAAAGCTTAGTTCCCAGCTGTTCAAAGTGCGTTTTAAGGCTCCATCGTCCGTCCAGGATTAGGCCCAAGTATTTAATGGACGGCTTTAACTTAATCACTGTACCTTGGACAGTAATATATGCACCCCTAGGAGGTCCTCGACGAGGGCCATGGAATAAGAGAGCCTCTGTTTTAGATATTGAGACTCTGAGACCAAGCATTTGGATCCTGTCAATTACTAATGATGTACCGACTACGGCTAGGCGGGCTGCTTCTTCGTAAGTTTTACCGCGGGCGGTTACAAGGGTGTCGTCTGCGTAACACAAGACCCTCATTCCCGGTAGTAATGGGCAACGCAGGAGCCAATCGAATCCTACGTTCCATAGGACAGGCCCCAACACAGATCCCTGCGGAACGCCAGAGCTGACACGACGCCGATATGTGTGACCATCTATACCTTGCCAGATAATGTCCCTGTCTTGCAGATACGCCTCTAACAGTTTCCTCAGATAAGTCGGCACTTTATGGTAGTGAAGAGCTTCCAACAAGGTTTCAAAAGGGAGACTGTTAAACGCGTTGGCAACGTCCAGGGATATCGCAAGCACGACTTCCCCAGCCTCTATTGCTTCAGTAGACAAGCACCTTAAGGCCTCCAGCGCATCAAGGGTCGAGCGACCTGCTCTAAACCCAAACTGTACATCTGATAAACGTGGACCGACCGTTTCAATATGTGTAGTGAGGCGTGTAGCGAGAATCTTTTCAAATAGCTTGCCCGTTTCATTTAGCAATACAATCGGCCGGTATGCCGCGGAGGAGTTTAAAGGCCGGCCCTCTTTGCGTAAAAGGCATAGCTTTCCTTCTTTCCATTGCCTTGGGAACTCACCGGTAAGTAAACACTTATCAAAAAGTGTACGGAGATTTACCCCAAGACTCTCCATGGATAGGGATATGATTTTCCCTGGTATGCCGTCGGGACCTGGAGCTGTTTTTTTTGCTCTCAGTCGATAGCAAGCGGTATCAAGTTCATCTTCGGTGATTAAAGGAATGTCACGACTTATTTCATACCTGGGATGAGCAACCATAACTGGAGGGATATGCCTTTGAGACTCTGGAAACAGCTCTTCTATAATCCGTTGCAGGACATTACGCTCGAGCGTTTCAGTAATTGGAGCACCCTGGGAGGCAAGTTTATTCCGTACCAAGCGGTAAGGTCGGCCCCAGGGATCTCTGTTTAGCGTCCTCAGCAACTCTTCTGGGGCTTTCTCCTTAGCTTGGGTGATGGCCAGTTGGAGCGCTTTTTTTGCCTCCCTGTATGATATCCGCAGTCGGTCTTCCAGCTCTAAATCTAGCCCATTCCTTCTACGACATCGCAAGTATTCTCTGCGGGCTCTAATACAGGTAGTTCGGAGATCCGCTATTTCAGACGACCACCAATAGACACAACGACGTCTTGTTCGACGCCGGGCCCTCGGCATAGATGCGTCGCATATCTCCGTAAGAGTCCTGCGAAAACGATTAGACAACTCCTCTACGCTAACCTCAGGGCTGTTTCTTGAAGAAGACCATCTCTGGACTATGGCTGCTTCTTTGGCTAACTCTTGATTTAATTGGCCAAGACACCAGCGTGGGAACTTGCTATGTCTTCTAGAGCTTAATGTCCTTGGAGAACTGCAGATCTCGAATCTAATATATAGGTGATCCGACAGAGTCTCTATTTCTTGCTCCACCCTCCAAAAAAAAAAAAAAAATCCACACCCCTATCGGTTTCTACACGACATCGTACCGGAACGCTAAATTGCTTGGCGGTACGTCTTTGTCGGTAGGGTGGTAACTAGCCACGGCGAAAGCCTCCCACCAGCCAGACCAAGACAAATTAAGAAAAATCTCAATCTGCCCCGCCGGGAATCGAACCCAGGACCTCCGTCTTATAAATCCACCGCGCATACCACTGCGCCACGAAGGTTGTCAAAAATGTTTGTTACTCTTTCACGCAATAACTACTGAATAGAGTTCGATGAAACTTCACAAGAATGTAGCTTACATATCAGAATCATACTACGTGGGTATAATCGCGGGCGTCCTCAAATAAGTAACAAGTTAGAATAATGTCTTTTAAAACTTTTAATTGTTATGTCAATAAAGATGCCAAGTAATAATATAATCAGATGACTATTTAATTATTGTAGTTATTAGTTATCTAATCGGGTTTATTGAAATCCACATTAGTTACTCATTTTCAACAGTTTCGCTTAGTACAACTTTAGTGCTTTAAAATCAAAACAATAGAATATACAGCTGGTTATTACATGATTATCATTATAATCGACGCATTTTAAACTGAGTCGTCTCTCAGTTATATTGACAGTGACAGTTGACACGCAGGGTCGATGCGTCAGCTGCCATTTGAAAGGGTTCACGAAGTGATAACACTACCTCTATAACAGTGTCAATATAACCGATAGACGACTCAGTATAAAATGCGTTGACTTTAGTAGGTACAACCATTAACCATACCTATCAGTTGGAAAAATAAAATAGACACTAGCTCTTTGACTATAATTCGCCAAATATACTGAAGACAATTCCAAGCGAACCCAAAACACCATTGTGATCGCCAATAATTGACAATGTGGTTGACGTTCCCAGTTTCCTTTCATTTGTAAATTATTTTTGGTTTAACATCCATATAATGCGACAAAAAACGTCATCTGTCAACGATTAGTTACAAAGAGAGTGCTATCATTGACCTCGATAGCTTAGCGGCTCAAGGGATGAACTGAAAAAGTAGTCCTAGGTTCAATGTCCACTAATAGGCAAGCTAGGACATGAAAGAACCACGCCCCTAGTATGTTCAAGGAAAAAAACTGGCCAAGTGCGAGTTAGACCCGCGCACCAAGGGTTCCGAAATTTTTAAGGTTTTCGGAATTATATCTAAACATTGCTAATGCGGAATTTCAAGATTCTAGGAGTAGCTGCGAGAAGTAGAGAGTTAAATATGCGGCTTATGCTGTATCTTTTGACTGTGTTGTCTTAGAAGTTTTATTTTGTTATAGCTTAAATGTATTATAGAGCTAAGTATTTGATATGAATTTCAATTTAATACCTTTGCGCGATCATGAGAAAAGGGGGTAAATGTAAATTATTAAAAATATTTTTATTACATGATGTAACTAAATATTTACAGATTTCGTAATTTTTCCATTATCTGTGCTATATGACGTTGCTTCGTACCAAGTTTGAAAATTCTAAGTTTACGGGAACTACCCGTTAGGTTTTGAGATAGTTGCATCTAGTTGTGAGTTAAATATGCGGCTTATATTGCTATATCTTTTGATTGTGTTGATATAGAAGTTTGATTTTGTTACAGCTTGAAGTTTTTATAGGCCCAAGTATTTCATATAAATTTCAATTTAATACTTGTACGGGTTTTTGAGAAAAGGGGGTAAAATTAAAATTATTAAAAGCATTATTATTATACGATGCAACTAAAAATTTACAGTTTTCTTAATTTTTCCATTATCTATAGGTACTATATAAGGTTAGGTTAGGTTAGGTTAGGTCGTACCAAATTTCAAGTTGTTACGGGAACTACCCGTTTTGATTTACTAGACCGTGTCGAAAATTGGGGAAATTTTTGGCATAAACGGCTGTATCTTTTGATTGCCTTGGCCTAGAAGCTTGATTTTTTCACAACTCTAAAGGACAGCAGACTTTATTTTTGATAGAAATTTCAGCTTGATACTTCTACGCGTTTCTCAGAAAAAGAGTCTTGAAATACAGACGTATGGACAACGAAGTGATCCTATAAGGGTTCCGTTTTTTCCTTTTTAGATACGGAACCCTAAAAACGATTTAATTTATGGAGGCACGGCAATTAGATCCATAAATAAATTAAATTGAATTATTTTATCCTTAAAATAGCAAAACATACCTAGATATAATTAATATACAACATTCTTTAGTGATTAATTAAAAAAAAACTTATCTATTTTCTATAAAGTGAATCGACAGCCACAAAGCATCGCATTATAAAACTATTTGTACAGATAATAACTGCTATCAATCCATTATATAACAGTACAGTGATAACAGCTGTTGCTCAGTGTTGCCAATTAACAGTAATTGTTGTAATTTCACCAGCAGACGAAAGTAGACGTTTGAATGTTTGATTTACTCGGCATGCGACTGTCTGGAGCGTTTCTATGTATCATTTCTTTTCTGCTGTCAACGTACTTGTTTTTAATGAAATTTATGTTTATTTGATTGTTATCTTTATAAATGAAACACGAAATAGTTAATACAGTTATTAGTTAACCAATATTTGTCATCAAAATCTTGCCTTTTTACCTCTCATTGTCATTCTCTTCCATTTAATTCTGTCATGCGTCAAATCATCACATACTTCTTTCACAATCATATCCTCTTCCACACATTCCAGTCGTCTCTTTTTTTGCCTTCATCCAATGTCCTTCCACTCGCAAATTTATAGTATCTTTCTTGTACTTAATTAATATCCTCTAGAAAAATTAACATTCTTCAGAGGAATGAAAGTATTATTATATATATCCAAATATTATTATATATTATTATCCAAATATTATTCCAAATGCAATTGAATGACTTGCATCATTATCAGCCTACTAATGAGTGACTATAGGGCCAGGCCTCCTTGTAGGAGAGGGGATACATAGCGTAGACCCACGCTGCTCCAATGATGGACGAACTTTGGCTGATAATCATTTGTGCATTAACGATCACTATCAGAAGTTGATGATAGTCAGGACCTACACTATTGACCGACTTAACGCACTTTCCAAGATACTGAAAATTTCATAGAAAAATGAAACAGTCAGAATGTACATCAATGATATTTTACTATCCGTGTCTTGCATAGTAACTTCTGTTAGCAACAATATGTTATACTGAGCAACGCTTGCCGCAACGCTTTCTGATCACTTGTAGAAGACTGAACTGCAAAAACTGAAACTTAATTTATGACCTGAAATGCTAACTTATTACTAAGCGTCTTTATGATGATTAGATACATATATCTAGTTATGTTTTAATTAAGTAAGAACGCAGTGAAAATCTGTATATAATAGGTATGCATTGTATGCCGACCCCTCACTAGGTGGACTGATGACATTAAACGTGTCGTATCTAAGGAGCCGCTGACCACAGACGGCTCAGAATCGTTTTGTTTGGAAGTAGCTAACAGGCCTATGTCCAGTAACGGACGTCCATCGGCTGTTAATGATGATGATGATGGAAGTCAGTCCCACCAACAATTATCGCCATATTTAAGCCAATTTGCACAAAATCTTACCAAAATATATACTAAAACCTTTCTCAAGAATCACTCTACTTGTTGATGAAAACTGCAAATTCTCATGCATTGCTTGCAGTATCCTTCGAGTTTATAACAGACAGACAGGGCGGGAAATTTTATTTAATAATATATTATAGTAATAAGCTGTGGACTATGAATGATATCGTAGCGGGGACTCGAGATCAGTTGACTTATAGCAGCCTTGACTCGTTGCGCAAAGTTCAAACTTTGCAAACAATTCCAATTGGACACAGCTGCTAATGAAATTAGGCTTTGTATTAACCTGCGTTTAATTTTAAAGAGTTTTTAGTCATTATCAGGTAGTTGTATGGGATGTGGTATAAAAGAATATTAAGTGGCTAACATCGAGAAAGATATGATAAGATGGTTTAGTCATGTAGAGAGAATTAATGAAAGAAGACTTACGAATGAGGTACGAGATTTTATAAGGCGAGAGTGAATAGGAATGTTGGTTTGGGAAGGCCAAGGCGAACGTTGGATCAAATCTAGGACATTCTGATTAAAGGCCTAATCAAAAATACCCTAAACCTATGTACTTGCATAAAAAGTTTAATGTAATTGGAAGAAGCAAGAGAGATATGTATCGTGGAAAGTGAAAGGAGGTTGTGTCTGTCTATCCCTATGGGAATGAGGCGTGATGGTATAAGACTTTAACAAGAGTAAACGCTTTATTTTATATAATTTTACGTTATGAGTTGTTAAGTTTTTACACACTCGCCCCTCAGGTGTTAAAAGACACGTAGAAATTATCCTCGCGAATAATACTAAATAATTCAAAACAATATTATTCTTTTGAATAATTATAATATTGTATACATTTACTTATACCTAGTTTGAAGATTTAATCTAACTTGTACCTTTGTTTTTTGATCAATAAAGAATTTATTTATTAAAAGAAAACAGAATATTATAAAAAAATATTTTTATAACACACGAAAGAGTTTAATTTTAAAATTAACATTTATCGCACTATAAAAACTTCTACGGTACCTACAGTACGATACATTCGACAATTTCTAATCTAGGAAACTAAATTGCTGATCTAACGTCGCCTTTAATGATTCAGTCTGGATTTATGTCTAAAACATTAATTTTAAACGCTTGTAGGTTTTATTATAAGAATTATATTAATAGTACTTACGCCATTAAACCTAATAGCTAAGATAAACGAAACGTTCGTCGGTAGGCGACCTTACGGTCGGTAAACAGAACACGGACAGTCTTGCAAACTATTTATTACAAATGTTATGATGGCTGCGAATATTGTGAAGTAGCCAGATAGTTTTTTGATGATCTTTTGAAATAGTTTCAACAAACGCCCTGAAGCTATATTGCTCTGCGGCGAAGGTATATCGCTCTAGGGCAAACTTGCGTTTATATGTATATTAGCAGTGCCCCACGGTTTCACCCGCATAGTTCCCTTTTGTAAGAGTATTTGAATAAAAAACAGCCTATATGCTATACTTGACGATAATCTATCTCTGTGCCAAATACGTTCGCCCGTTAAACCATGGTTGATTAACAAATATCAATAAATGGTCGTTAACTTTTCTAATTTTCCGCGGAATTTTGTTGATATTTCATACGAACCTTCTACTGATCCTAAATTCTTCAACTCACCGCAAAGGTCACATGATATTTTGAGTATCGTTTTAGATCACTATGACTAACGCAGTAACACGTTAATTTTGTCCAACGATTAAAGAATATTACGCTATTACTATTACTTACCCATTCGGTTTTCAAAGACCTCCACGACGTGCGACTGTCGCTTCTTACATAGCTCCTCTCAGTGGTTGTGGAGGACGTGGCGTACCTTGTCTGTAACAAACAAACGTACAATATAATTTAGATTTATTATGTCGCCTGCTATGCTGCCTCGTTGGACTATGTGACTTCGATCACCAGGTCCTGGGTTCAAATCCTGGGTCGGGTCACGGAATAATTCTGACTTTTTCATTCTTCTGTGAAATTTCCAGGACATTCTAAGCCCGGTGTCGGTAAGTTGGTGGTGTAACACCTCCTTGCCTCGGAGAGCACGTTAAGCCGACGGTCCAGATCACTATCATAAACATCTGTAGTGATCGTTAGTAAATGAAACATTATCACCCTAAGCCCGCCAACCCGCATTGTAGCAGCGTGGTGGGTCTATATCACCTCTCCTATAAGGAGAGAGGCCTGGCCGTGGCCATTAATAGGCTGATAATGACGATGATGATTAAAAAACTTCAATGAATTCACCGATATAGTAGCTAACAAAACCACTGGTCATCTGATACCTCTATTTTAGGATAGGTGTCGTGGCTTTACCGAATATTAATCACCGTGAAAGCGTCGCGTCGCGTTGTGAAAGCGCGCTCGATGCAGACAATGTGCCCGCAGGTGCCGTGTGCATATGCATGCGCTTCGTGCAGACTCGGTGACTGTAAGGTGTTAGCATGCAGTAGCAAAAGCCCTGAGTAGTGTAGGGTGATGTATAATACATTATCAGCCAATTAACGCCCACTACAGGGCCAGGCCTCCCTTCTTATAGGAGAGGAGATATGAGGCGTAGATATATTAAGATTTTTATAAGTATAGATAAGAACGCTGTCAAAAAAAAGAAAACTTTAAAATATGAAATTCACAGACGTTATTGCAAAATATATAAAGTTAGTTTATTTTAAACTGTAATAAAAAATTTAATAAAAACTAAAAAGCAGTTGCCGAAACCCGGGATTGAACCGGGGACCTTTAGATCTTCAGTCTAACGCTCTCCCAACTGAGCTATTTCGGCCGTGAAGATGATTGCGAATTTAACGAACATTTAGTATATATTACAGGTGGATAAGTTGAAATTGATAAACAAACATTTTCATTATCATGCTAGTATCGTAAAGGCGAAAGTTTGTGAGTATGTATGTTTGTCATTTCTTCACGTCTAAACAGCTGGAGCGATTTTAATGGAAATTTAGTGTGGATTTAGCTGACACCCTGGATTGACACATGAGCCACATTTTATGCCGAAGTTTTTACTAGAACGAGAACCACGCGGGAGACCGTGGGCATTCTCTAGTGCAAAATATTTTGCATATTATATTTATTTCTTATATGGGACCGTTCCGTTAAGTATTACGTAAGCACTATAGGGGGTTGGGGGGGTTTTTTTTTGCTTATTTTTGATGTTTCGTGAATTCTCTATGTTGAATACTGTTTCAATAAAATTCAATCTTTACCCTAAAATAATTTTCTTATTTTTTAAAATTATAATTATGACAATTATTAAAAAAAAATTCATTTATAATTGAAAAATATTTACGTACTCATAAGGGGAGGGGTTAAGAGCTTTGCTTACTTTTGCAGACAGGGGGAGAGGGGGGGGGGGGATTGTAATAAATCTGCTTACGTAATATTCGAACAGCCCCTATGATAACGTTAATGCAAAATTATCACTAAAATTTTGCATATAATTCATTGTCATACAGCACCGCACTACCTCAAGGCCTTCACACTAAACATGACCAATATTATAATTATGTTCCGATGTTTAACTGTATCCCTTTGCCAGCTATTATTTTCTTAGACAAAATTATATAGTTTTTATATGGCTATAGGTTTTTCAAGTGGTATGCGCATGATTTTATAAAACGGAGCTCCTGGGTTCGATTCCTGGCTGGGCTGTTTGAGATTTTCTGAATTGGTCCCGGTCTAACAGGTGGCCTTGGCCATGGCTAGTTATCACCCTACCGACAAAGACATACCGCCAAGCGATATAGCGTTCCGATACGATGTTACGAAGAAAACGAAGGTGTGTGGATATTATTCTAGGTACTCCATACAAGTTAGCCCGCTTCTATCTTAAACTGCATCAACACTTAGCATCAGGTGTGTGAGCAGTCAAGGGTCAACTTACAATAAATAAAAAAAAGAAAATTTGTTGACGTATCGCCTATTTTCGTTTGATCCATTAATTAGGACATCCTATATAACAGTATCCCTAGCCCAGCTATATCTTACCGCGGCATATACATATTATGGCAACTCTGCAGCCACCACCGTGACCTGAACAAAGGTGCGTTTTCAATCGAGCAAGCGTAATGGACTATTCGGTTTGATGGCGGATTGTTCCGCAAATTTCATATTGAGATTGCCGTCATCTGACTCCTGCACAAGGCCACCGGTTAATGAACTAGAAACCTGTAAAGTCGACGTGAATGCATGGTGGTAGTTTTTTTTTAACCGACGTAAAAAAACGGAGGAGGTTCTCAATTTGACATGATATATTTTTTTTTAAATGTATGACCATGTTCTTTTTTTATTAGAAAGGGCACACTTTCAAGGTAGATCCCATTGCAATCATGTTAGGATCTGATGATGACATCCTGGGGAAATTTAAGGATCTCTTCAAATTTTGGAGACATGCTTACAGCGATTTCGGTTTTTGTCTCGGAATCGGTAGCTTTTTGGCTAATAGTGTCGTATAATATACTATGAGAGTATAGTACGAGTACGTTACGTGGCGATAAATCACTAAAAAGTAAGAAATAAAAATTTTTAACAAAATATAAAACCGACTCAAAACGCACTAAAAAGCAAAAAATAACTGTGTCATTTAGTTGCTTTAATTTACTTAGGGCTGTGTGCACCAAGATTTCGGTTATCATAACCAGCGGTTAACATAAGCTAAACGTAAAATTTACTGTTCACGACAACCCGTACGCCGGTTTAGGACGTAAACCGGTCAGTTATTTTAACCAAGCTTACGTCCATAACCGGCGTACGGGTTGTTGTGAAGAGTAAATTTATAGTAAAGTTATGTTAACCGTTGGTTATGTCAACCGAAATCTTGGTGCACACAGGCCTTAAGCATATCTAGGAGTCGGTGCGGTAAGGACATTACCTAGAACCCACAAACTGCTTTACTACATTAAATAAATGTTCCTTAAACTTGCTGGCACCGACTTCATAGATATGTTTAAGTAAATTAAAGCAACTAAATGCCACAGTTATATTTCTTTTTTTTTACGTTTATTATTTATCTGTAACGTCTTGTCGTTATACAGCCAAACATCACCATTCAAAGCCCGTCCGACCGCTCACCGCATAGGAGCAGCTGGAAACCCTGTTGTGAAATGCACTAGGCCTACAGATCCTTACTGACGACGACAATTTTCATAATTTTTTTTTGCTGTATGGTTTCTTTGTTGGTTTGTATGTAATATATTATACAGATTCCTTGTGTAGGTACGCATTGAACATTCTAGAATTAGGTTTTCAAATGTCATTGTTACCAAACTGCACTGTCGAAATTCAGAGCGCGTATTAGGAAGTTTCGTAAGGAAGCGACACTACTCCACTATAAATATGATGTGCATACATACACTAGCTAGTCGAAATGTGGTTTTATTTATATGTAGAGATGTAGACCTTCGTTTCTTTGTTATAAGGGTGATACTTCTGTGTTTTATTTAGTTTAATTGTTACTATGATTCGAGGAGTTACTTACATTTTAAAAACAATAAAAATATAAAGTCTGTATGAAATCGTATCTTGACGAATAAATCGCTAATTTAACTCTGTTTTCCTCTTTATTATTTGCTCCTGCAAGATAACGCATAAAACCGTCAGAAAAATAACAAAACACATTTTTATAATTCACGAATCAACACTTTTAAAAATCACTTTGTTATATTCAAAGTTCCTTCTGCTGCTGCAATTCTAAATACCGATTGATGTAGGTATTCCTATTATTATTGGTTGCCTTCTTTATGTGTTTCGATCATTTAGTCACCCTAATATTAAGCAAAACTTCCTTTCAAAATTTCATTAAGAACTGAACACGTATAACATGAAGAAATGCAAGTAAATAAATTACGTTAAAGCTCTTGCACCGGTTGTCAAATATTTGCCGGCGGCCAGCAACCAAATGAGAGGAATGGGGAAATAAATAATGGCTTATTGTGCCAGACAATGGCTAAATCAGTATATCTAATTATATGTAAATGAATGCCGAACGCCGTGTCACAATGTTGGTAATATTTGCATTGAAAGTACTCGCTGCCCACACGACGGAAAGGTCGCACCTAAAATAGAGCCTATGACGATTTGTGTAATCATTATGATGATAATTGGCAAAAAATTTGTAACAGTTAATAAATTATTTATTTGGAAAGGTTTTTCCTTTCACGACTTTTTGATTTTCGTTTCAATAAATACTCCGTCCTACGACCCGCAGGAAAAAGAATACTTATTCCCCTCTACTACATATTTCTCCTTCTTCCTCTGTTCCATCCTCTTCCCCTTGGTGAGCTTGTGGTGTGTTTTGTGTAAGACTATTAGTTGTAGCTGTATTGCTTGATGTGGGCTCTGTTTGTCTTTACTAATTATGGTTGAGGTATGAATGATAGCTTGTTTTTGAAGGATGCTTATATCTATATATGTGTCTAATTTTTCTATGCTTTTAGCTACCACACGTGTCGCGCCTATTACTACTATATTACAGTCGTTCTGGTATCCCATAAACGACTGACTTCTGTTTTTAATAATATGGGTTTTAATGGTATTTGCTTATCTTTTTCTATTATACAGCTCCTATGTTACAATCTATTGTGTGTAACGGTGACATCGGTTTGAACGGGCATTTTTCATAGTAATTATTTATTATACTATTTTCTGCAAAAAATCGACCAAGTGCTAGTTACACACGAAGGGTTCCGTACCTATCGAACAAAACCTGCATAAAAATCACGTTTGTTGTATAGGAGGCTCTTAAAAAATATTTTATTCTGTTTCAAGAATTTCTTGTAACAGCGGCAACAAAAATACATTATCTGTGAAAGTTTCAATAATCTCGCTTTTGAGACAGACAGACTGACACTGGCGTCTTTGTAATACTATTCCAGTTTTACCTTCAGGTATGGAATCGTAAAATAACGATGAACACAAGCGACAAAATCACCCAGATCCGACAGAAAAATCACAATGAGGGACCAAGGGACCAAAAATGATAAATTAGACAGCTTTTGCTTTAAACTCCGCAGTGAAAAATTATATTCTTAATGCAAATCACTTCGTTGCGATGTTTGAAAGTTATATATTTTATATAGAATCCATAACTTTTATTACCTACTGTGCTAAGGGGAAGGGAAGGTCAAGACCCGCCTCCTTTATATACTTCTATCATCATCATCATCATTATCAGCCAATGGACGTCCACTGCTGGACATAGGCCTTTTTTAGGGACTTCCAAACACAACGATCCCGAGCCGCATGAGCCCAGCGGCTCCCTGCGACCCGTTTGATGTCATCAGTCCACCTGGTGGGGGGTCGACCAACTCTGCGTCCATCAGCTGTTCGAACCACGTGCCCCGCCCATTGCCACTTCAGTTCTGCGACTCGCTGAGCTATGTGACTCTGAGCCTTCTTATGAAGCCCGCAGTTAGCGACCAAGTCTCGGATCCGTATGTCATCACTGGCAACACGCACTGTTCGAAGACCTTCGTCTTCATGTACTTCTATGTTAGGTTGTAATCCTCAAATCCCTGTACCGACCGAAGATGACCAAAATACAATAATACTTTCGAAAGAAGGCAGTATAACAGAATATTTTTAAAACAGCCTCATACCTAATCTTAGATTGCATCATCAAAATTGCCAGCACCGACTTCATAGATATGCTTAAGTAAATTAAAGCAACTAAATGACAGTTATTTTTTACTTTTTAGTGCGTTTTGAGTCGGTACTATTTTTTGTTGAAAATTTTTATTTCTTACTTTTTAGTGATTTATCGATACGTATACGTACTTATACGGCACTTGCCAAAAAGCTACCGATACTAACACAAAAACCGAAATCGCTGCAAGTGTGCCTATACAATTTGAAAGAAGGCAGTATGACAATATTTTTAAAACAGCCTCATACCTAATCGTAGAGTAGACATTGTTTTCGCTTTAACCTAAGACGCCATTAGTCTAAACTCTTAATTATTGGGCCCTACTAGTGAAACCAGCAGATCGTGTACCATTTAACGTATCAGATGTCGCAACCTATATATCTCTCTTCAGTTCACTGAACCTTAGTAAGTCTATTACGTTCACTGACAAAGCAGGACGTGTAATATATACAAAGTTCACCTTAGTAAGCACTGCAAGTACGAAATTGCGTTACTCTCGACGTAACCTGTCACCGTAACATTCGTATTAACCGTTTTATACACCACGATACGATATTGATATCAAATAGTTATTTAGCCACACTAACATTATTACACGAAAGTTTGTGTGTGAGTGTGTAATTATGTTTGTTTCTTCTTCATGTCTAAACGGTTAGAGCGATTTTAATGAAACTTATCATAAAGTTAGCTGACACCCTGGATTAATACATAGGCTACTTTTATCCCAAAATTCCTACGGGAACAAGAACTACGCGGGCGTCCTCTACTATTAAATGAAAATAACTTATTGAGAACCCAAATTCGAAATCATTTTTCAATTTAATAAACGAATTAATTTAACAAAGTCAGAGTATAAATATCTTTATTCAATGAAATCTTTAGGATTATTTTGAATCGTCAATATGTAAAACACATTCAAAATTCGTTTTTTTAATTACGCTTAGTTTACGAGCACATTTGAAACGACAAAATCATCTGTTTGTAATAACTCTACCACTAGGAATGCAGTCAACAAATCACGAAGTTTAATAATGAAATAATACCTATATCATTACGATGTTGGATCGGATATCGTACAAACGCTAGTACGATCAGATTTCGACATACATGGTTAGTTCAATTAATTGATCGCTTCCGTTCTCCCATGCCTTGCATTTGTATGCCATTGAGGAATCTTCCTCGATCACTTGACGTTTTCTCCTCTCCGGGTTACATGGCTCAGGAAATAACCCGCAACAACAATAATAGACTTAAACAGGTAGAGAGAGGTCGTGTCTCTGTTTCTGATTTGTTATTTAGCAAACATAATGTTTATGTGAAATGGCTTGTACTTTGTCATACGTGCACTTTCACTTGTTGTGCCTTGAGAGGTTGTTGTTTGTAGCACTTTTACTGCTTAACAAATATTTGTCAAGGAATTGACAATACACAACATATTTATTGTAACCCTAATATATAGTAATAAAAATCAGAAATTTACAAAATATAAAATATCTTCTTGTAATGCAATTGTAACATACCTACTCCTTCATAGATACTTTTCTTTCGCAATAAGGCACGCTTAAGAACATCTTAATATATAAAAGAAAGTCGTGTTAGTTACACCACTTATAACTCAAGAACGGCAGAACAGATTTGGCTGAAAATTGGTAGGGAGGTAGCTTAGAGCCAGGAGACGGACATAGGATACTTTTTATCCCGTTCGACAGCGTTCCCGTGTGACTTGACATGAAACGTCAGTCACTATAAAACGTGGTATAACAAAAAAGAATCAGACTTGGAATAACAAAACGCAAATGACAGCTATGTAATTGACGTAAAATGACAGCTATGTAATGACGTATGGATGACAATTTGATATTTGTAAGAAATCAATATTAAAACTATTTCTATTAAATAAATAATTAACAAGTGGATTGAAGTGATAATAATAATAATAAAAATAATAATAAAACCATTTGTTACTGAAAAAACTTAAAACTATTATGTACATAAAAATATTATTAACTAATCCTAATTTTCTTGATTTAATATTATGCAACATGATTTTCCTCCCTTTTTTTGCTAACATTTTCAGTACGCCCTGTGGACGATGGCCTCCTCCAGTCTCTTCCAAATATCCCTATTTTGTGTTAGTCTAGGCCATGTTACACCTAACATCTTTACAAACTCGTCACTCCATCTTACTATTTGTCTGCCTCTTGACCTTTTACAAAAGGATTGAAGTGAAGTGAAGTTTAATTAATAATGCCGCGACCAAGACGATCGAATCTTTCCCGACAAAGCCGTAATGCAAGAAGAATACAAAATACTGCAAATGAAAGGACTGAAGAAGAACAAGAAATTGCACGTGAACAGCGCCGCGATAGTATGGCTCGACTTCGTGCTTCTCAATCACGAGAGCAAAGTGAAGCAGCCCGTGAAACAGCTCGGTTGGGAATGCAGAATCGTCGAGCGAACAACAGAAGTCAACAAATAGATAATTTGCGACGCAGAACAAGATATTTAGCTGATTTGAATCGAGCAGCGTTTCGATACGATTGCAGCAATGATTACAGCTTGCATCCTAGCGTTTGCATTGGGCAAATGGACGTTGTTTGCGAGTATTGTGGTGCATTAAAGTTTTCCGGAGAAACGCCTGGATTATGCTGCCTTAATGGTAAAGTGAAATTGCCAGTGTTGACTCCGCCACATGAGCCATTGTATTCATTGCTTTGTGGCGAAACACAAGAATCACGCCACTTTCTTGCAAATACTCGAAAATACAATAGTTGTTTCCAAATGACGTCATTTGGGGCAGACATTATCGAAGAAGGAGGATTTAATCCGACATTTAAGGTATTTATTTTTGTACTTACATAGAATGTAGTTAAAGAATAACTTACTTTATCTATTGGTATGTATTATATTTGCTAATACTGAACTCTACTCTCCCACAGAAAAAGTGTTTATAACCCAGTTAATACTGTCTGGTTTTTATTTTGTAGATACAAGGACAGATTCACCATCGAATTGGATCATTACTACTTTTCGAAGATACACAGAATAAATTTTTACAAATATATTTCATGGGCAACATGGAAGAACAACTTGATCGACGCCTAGGGATCAATGCAGGAATGAAGCGAGCAATTCTTCAAGACTTGCAGTGTCTGCTTCATGAACATCATGCGTTGGTCAGGTTGTTTAAGAGTGCTTTAGAGCGCATGCCAAATGATGACTATAAAGTTGTCATCAAAGCAGATAAACGACCATCTGGAACACACGAACGCACATTTAATGCTCCAACAGTAGACGAAGTTGCCATCCTGATTGTTGGTGAACAATTGGAAAAACGCGATATTGTGCTTACACGTCGCGATACTGGGCAACTGCAACAAATATCTGAAACTCATCGATCATATGACGCATTGCAATACCCACTGATGTTTTGGCAAGGAGAAGATGGATATTATTTTAATATTAAAATGATAAATCCATTGAATGGTAAAGTATCAGTATCTTAATAATGGTTAATGTCTGTATTATTTGCCTTTGAAATGGTTAATTATCAAATTTTTAATTTCAGGTGAAGAAACTACAAAGAAAGTTAGCTCAATGAATTATTATGCATATCGTTTGATGATTCGTCAAAATGCTGACAACTATTTGCTGCGGTTTCGTCGATTGTTTCAGTAGTATTGCGTTGACATGTATGTAAAAATAGAAACGGAACGTTTAACATTTATTAGGTTGAACCAAGCCAAACTGCGTTCTGAGGAGTACATCCATTTACGTGATGCAGTTAGTACTGAAGGAAATACAGCTAATATTGGTCGATTAACTATACTGCCGGCGACGTACATTGGTAGCCCACGTCATATGCATGAATATGCACAAGATGCAATGACATATGTGCGTCATTACGGCCGGCCAGATCTCTTTATTACTTTTACCTGTAATCCAAAATGGATAGAAATTACTCAATTGCTGCTTCCCGGACAAACATCAAATGATAGACACGACATCACAGCTCGTATATTCAGGCAAAAATTCGGTCCGTGATGAACTTTATTGTTAAACAACGCGTCTTTGGAGATACTCGATGCTGGATGTATTCAATCGAATGGCAAAAGCGAGGCCTGCCGCACGCACACATTCTTATTTGGTTAGTGGAAAGAATTCAGCCTGACCAAATAGATGATATCATATGTGCCGAGATTCCTGATCATGAAGTCGATCCAGACCTACATGATGTTGTTACTACTAATATGATTCATGGACCGTGTGGTGCCATCAACCCCCAATCACCTTGCATGGTCGATGGAAAGTGCTCTAAACGATATCCACGGAAATTAACGGCGGAGACTGTCACTGGCAACGATGGGTATCCGCTGTATCGGCGTCGATCACCAGATGACAACGGTCGAACTGTCACAACGAAAGTGAAAAGAATGGATTTCGTTGTCGACAACAGTTGGATTGTTCCATATTCACCACTTATTTCTAAAACGTTCAAGACACATTGCAACGTTGAATACTGCAATTCAGTTAAGTCCATAAAATATATTTGCAAATATGTCACGAAAGGCAGTGATATGGCGGTTTTTGGATTGCAATCCTCGAATACCAACGATGAAATTTCACGCTATCAAGTTGGTTGTTATGTGAACTGTAATGAAGCGATTTGGCGTATATTCGCATTTCCCATTCACGAACGTCATCCTACTGTTATACATTTGGCGGTGCATCTGGAGAATGGTCAACGAGTATATTTCACGGCTTCAAATGCTATGCAATGTGCTGAAACACCTCCAGCAACTACATTGACCAGTTTTTTTGCAATCTGCCAAAGCGATCAGTTTGCAAGAACTTTGCTTTACTCGGAGATGCCACGTTATTATACTTGGAATGCTTCATCCAAGAATTTTCAAAGACGGAAGCAAGGTGATGCTGTTCCTGGGTATCCAGATGTGCGTTCTACTGATGCTCTTGGTCGTATGTATACAGTTCATCCAAAGAATGATGAATGTTTCTATTTGCGGTTGTTGCTGGTAAATGTGCGTGGGCCAACTTCATTTGAGACACTACGAACTGTTAATGGTGTTATATTCCCAACATATCGTGCTGCATGTGAAGAATTGAACTTATTAGAAAACGATACCCATTGGGATACGACAATCGCTGAAGCCATTATCTCTGCATCTCCAAGTCAGATACGCACATTATTCGCTATCATAATTTCGACATGTTTTCCATCAAACCCATGTAACCTGTGGCACAAATACAAGGATAGTATGTCAGAAGATATTTTACATCAAAGTCGTGTCAGTTCCAGAAATCACGATATTGAGATGAATGAGGAGATACATAATCGTGCTTTACTTTTGATCGAAGATATGTGTTACCTCATGTGCGGTAATTTATTAATCAGGTTAGGAATGCCAGCGCCAAATCGTGAAATGAATGACGCATTTAATCGAGAATTGGAACGGGAACGTGAATATGATCACCAGGAATTAGATTTAGTAGTTCAAAGGAATGTATCCCTGTTGAATTACCAACAAAAGGAAGTTTATGATACTTTAATGAAGGCAATCGCTGATGAAAATGGTGGTTTATATTTCCTAGATGCCCCTGGTGGAACTGGCAAGACATTCCTTATGTCATTAGTTTTAGCAACTGTTCGGGCGAGATCCAACATAGCGGTTGCAGTTGCTTCTTCTGGAATAGCAGCCACATTGTTAGAAGGATGCCGTACAGCTCATTCAGCATTCAAATTACCGTTAAATCTTCAAACTATTGAAGAACCAACGTGTAATATTGCAAAACACTCAGCAATGGCCAAAGTTTTAGCGGCATCGAAAATCATCATCTGGGACGAATGCACAATGGCGCATAAACGTGCATTAGAAGCACTTAACCGAACATTAAAAGATTTACGCAATGACTCGAGATGTTTTGGAGGAGCAATGATTTTACTGTCTGGCGATTTCCGCCATATACTGCCAGTAATTCCAAGATCTACGGCTGCCGACGAAATAAACGCTTGCCTCAAATCGTCAAATCTATGGCGCTATGTGAAGAAACTGCAGCTGACAACAAACATGAGAGTTACATTGCTTAATGATACATCTGCTGAAGATTTCTCGGAGCAATCGCTGACTATCGGTAATGGTCAAGTACCTGTCGATGAATCGAGCGGATTAATTTCATTTCCAAATAATTTCTGTAATTTTGTCTCATCAAAAGACGAACTTATCAACAATGTATTTCCAAATATTATTTCTAACTACAAAAATAATGAATGGTTGAGTGAGCGAGCAATTTTAGCGGCTAAGAATAAAGATGTAGATGACCTGAACTACATAATTCAAAATAAGATCATTGGAACAATGCATTCATTCAAATCTATTGACTGCGTCACAAATGAAGATGAAGCCACCAACTATCCAATTGAATTTTTAAACTCTTTGGACGTGCCTGGCTTACCACCGCACAATTTACGCCTAAAGGTTGGCTCCGTAGTAATCATGCTTCGAAACATAAACCAACCAAAACTGTGCAACGGTACGCGTTTGGTGGTTCGTAAATTGATGAACAATGTAATTTACGCTACGATAATGATAGGAAAATTCAAAGGTGAGGAAGTTCTCATTCCGAGGATCCCGATGATCCCAACCGATATGCCGTTTGAATTTAAAAGACTTCAATTTCCGATACGTCTTGCATTTGCCATGACCATCAACAAATCACAAGGCCAATCCTTAAAAGTTTGTGGTTTAAATCTAGAACATTCATGTTTTTCCCATGGTCAATTATACGTGGCATGTTCACGAGTCGGAAGACCATCTGCGTTGGTTGTTTTTGCGCCTGATAATAAAACAAAAAATGTCGTGTATCACAAGGTGCTTAAGTGAAGAGCAACCTATGTACCTACTAAAATACAGAAATAATAATGAATGATTAATGTAGTTATTAAATTTTTTTTCCAATAAAAAAAAATCTGCTTATTTATTGCCATTAAGGCGGAACAAAGTTCGCCGGGTCAGCTAGTAGATCGATAAATCATAACCTGCGATTGTTAAAAAAAGTTAATTATGGGTTAAATAACATATGTGTTGCTATTAAATATTTTAAAGCTACAAAAGAAATGAAATAAAATAACCATAAAAATTTTTAACAAAATATAGAACCGACTCCAAGCGCACTAAAAAGTAAAAAATAACTGTGTAATTTAGTTGCTTTAATTTACTGAAGCACATCTATGAAGTCAGTGCCAGCCAAGTTTAAGGAACATTTATTTTACGTAGTAAAGCAGTTTGTGGGTTCTAGGTAACGTCCTTGAAAGTAGAAACCTTGGCTGGCACCGACTCCTAGATATGCTTAAGTAAATTAAAGCAACTAAATTACACAGTTATTTTTTACTTTTTAGTGCGTTTGGAGTCAGTTCTATTTTTTGTTAAAAATTTTTATTTCTTACTTTTTAGTGATTTATCGCCACGTAGCGAACTCGTACTATACTGTCATAGTATAATATATAGCACTAGTAGCCAAAAAGCTACCGATACCGAGTCAAAAACCGAAATCGCTGTAAGCGTGCCTCCAAAATTTGAAGAGTTCCTTCAATTTCCCCAGGATATCATCAGCAGATCCTAACAAGCGGACAATGGGACCACCTTGGATGTATGCCCTTTCTAATAAAAAAAGAATTATCAAAATCGGACTACACTGTAAAAAGTTATGCGTGGTCATACATAAAAAAAAAAAAAAATATACGTGTCGAATTGAGAACCTCCTCCGTTTTTTTTCGGTTAAAAATTGTCAAATAAATTTGGAGATTTTTAAAAATAATTTTTATTTTTAAAAATAATTTTTATTTTTAAAAACACTATTCATTAGGTAGGTATCCATCCTCGATTATTTTTCAAGTATAGAGACGTGCACATTAATTCTTGATATTTGTTTCCGTCTAATAGTTTAGCCACGAACTTGTAGGATGTCATTGACTGCAATGTCAAACGCCTTCTAACTGATGATGCGGCGCAGTCGAACTGTGCTTAGGATCACCCGGAACGAAGTCGATTGAAGGTTACAGTTTAATTGGACGGTGAATCATGTGGATATATTTTGACGTCTATTATTTATACAACTACTCTAATATTTGTATGGAATTCGGCGGTAAGGAATAAAGAACGAAAGCGTCAATCCTTTGCTGCTACTAGAAATGCCTAATAAGATTGCTTGAAGAAATTAGAAAATCTTGAAAAATTAACCGAGTTGTAACACCACCAACTATCTGATAGGGTCCGGAGTGATATAAAGAAATTAACCGAGTTGTAACACCATCAACTATCTGATAGAGTCCGGAGTGATATAAAGAAATTAACCGAGTTGTAACACCACCAACTATCTGATAGAGTCCGGAGTGATATAAAGAAATTAACCGAGTTGTAACACCACCAACTATCTGATAGACTCCGGAGTGATATAAAGAAATTAACCGAGTTGTAACACCACCAACTATCTGATAGAGTCCGGAGTGATATAAAGAAATTAACCGAGTTGTAACACCACCAACTATCTGATAGAGTCCGGAGTGATATAAAGAAATTAACCGAGTTGTAACACCACCAACTATCTGATAGAGTCCGGAGTGATATAAAGAAATTAACCGAGTTGTAACACCACCAACTATCTGATAGAGTCCGGAGTGATACAAAGAAATTAACCGAGTTGTAACACCACCAACTATCTGATAGAGTCCGGAGTGATACAAAGAAATTAACCGAGTTGTAACACCACCAACTATCTGATAGAGTCCGGAGTGATACAAAGAAATTAACCGAGTTGTAACACCATCAACTATCTGATAGAGTCCGGAGTGATATAAAGAAATTAACCGAGTTGTAACACCACCAACTATCTGATAGAGTCCGGAGTGATATAAAGAAATTAACCGAGTTGTAACACCACCAACTATCTGATAGAGTCCGGAGTGATATAAAGAAATTAACCGAGTTGTAACACCACCAACTATCTGATAGAGTCCGGAGTGATATAAAGAAATTAGGATTGATCGAAAAAAAGAAAAATTTGGACCTTGATGAAAAAAATCCCGTGTCTCAAACCCAGGCCAACATGATCTATATGTTAACTACTGTAAGAACGAGGCAGTTGTGCAGTAGGTAATGTATACTCGTGCATCAGTACTACTCACGACTCCTCATCATGAGGCACGCGCCATTGACCGCCATTTCACGCTGAATGCCACCGATTCGGTATTTTTGCGGATTTCCGAACAATAGCCGAACCGCCGTATCTAATACAAAAGGCTTATGTTGTTTTGTCTTTACTAATACTATAAAGAAATATTTTTACTATACAAACCTTGCTCCGTGTCTTACACATTACAAAACATTAAAAAACATTTTATAACGTCGTTGTACTTTTGAACTGAACGATGACGTGTGTAAGGTTGTGACTTCTTCATGACTAAACAGTTGGAGTGATTTTAATAAAATTTTGTATGGAGGTAGCTGATACCCTGGATTAACACATAGGGTATATTTTGTCCAGAAATTTCCATGGGAATGAGAAGTACGCTTGTGAAACCGCGGACCTCCTCTAGTAATACCCAATTGTCGAATCTTTCCATCTATTACAAGGGTAAATGTAATGGCACTATTTTTAGTATCCAGTATCCAGATGACGACCGTACAAGATATAAAGTGGCCTAGAAAACACAAATGAGTACGTGGATTTCTTAAGTGTTTCTTGTTTAAGATAAAATGAACATCGGTGTCAATTTGTGACGCACTGAATGACTTCGAGCTTAGGTATCTGCTGAAAATGATGAAATATTTCACAATACAGGAATGAATAATGATCAATGAATAATTGTGTTATTATGCTTGAATTTTGAGTTTGCTATTCTCGGCCTTAACAACGAATCACCCAGACCAAACAAAAGTCCTTTAGGTCTATCTCGTACAATTTCGAGAAGGAGGTAACGCCCGAATCGTCTGGCTGGACAGCGTTCAAAAATACTAAAGTCTTCGAACAGAGTGTTACACGTGATGACCAAGACTTGACCGTTAACAATAATAAGAAAGCTCAAAATTACAGTCATAGCTCAACAAGCTGCAAAGCTGTAATGACCATGGGCAAAGTAAGTCATTCGGGGTAACCGAGCGGAGTGGGTAAGTGAGCGCACTGCTTCTATCTCCAGGAAGGGGTACTGGAGGTGAGGAGTTTGTTTTGGTCAATCAGGGGCACCGGTAAGGTGAATTACTTATGACATGCCCAAACGCCTTATTACGTGCACTCTGTTAGTAATTGTCAAAAAAGTATTTTTGTTGATTTAATTTCAACTTTTTAGTGTGTTGGAAAACACGGATACTTCTAAAATTGTTACGTGAAGACGGTAAGTGACATTTTAGTTTATGAAGTGCATATTCTCCTGTCTTTTTTAAATCATTATTTAAGGTTAAGTTGAGTGTTTGCAAGTCGGCGGCCATTTGTCTGATATTAGGCATACTGGGTAAAGTGTGCGCGGATAAGTGTGCGCATGCGCTCACTTACCTGCGCGCTTAAACTAAGAAAAAACCTTTTAAAGTTAGACCTTCTAGCTCAATATTATTCCCCGTTACCTATGTCAAGAAAAATATGTTGACCAGAACAGAAGAATGGATTTAATGTGTAAAGAATAAGGATTGATGGCATGAATTGTGTGTTTCTCAGGAAGGTGATAATAGTATATTTGTTTGTGATTATTCTTCCAATTTGATTTAAAATTCTTCAAATTATTGAACATGATATTGTCATTCATATCAACAGTTTTAATTTTAAACTACTTTATGTCTGTAGTGTTGATTGTTTTATTTATGTACTAGAGATAAGAATATTCATGAAGATTTAATAACAGATAGATTGCAATCCATTGCAAGACTTAATGTTAGATTTTAAGATACTTTTGCCTGTGTTTAAATGAAAACTAAATATTTCGTTAAAATGGCTTTATATTTTTTGTTTGATGATCTAAGTTTCATTTCAATTTATTTGTTATATATTGATTATTTATCTAATGCGCTCACTTACCCTATTGCGTCTACTTACCCCACAGGGCTGTACTATCAAAATTTTGATTTTTTTCGTTAACTACGGAACAGGATGTTTTATTTTCTATTTCAATTTGTAGGCTAATAAACATTCTTTTCGAAACATTTTTTTTATTTCCCAATTTATTCTTTAGTTCTGCTCTGTGAGGCTGAAAACAGTAAAGTGCGCGCACTTGACCCGAATGACTCTACCACAGTTTCTAAAGCCAATGGACGTTGGAACCTCACGGTACTGGTACGTTCACGCACAGAAAGCAGTGTTGATCGACTTCTCAGTAAGTGAACCAACAATATTGAAAGGGTTGCTGGAGCTGTTAGATGCAGCTCAGATACGGCTTAAGTCCGTAGTGATTGGCAGTCCTTATAGGAGGCTATCCAGTTATAGACGCCCATCCAACAACATCTCATCATCATTATCAGCTTAATAATGGCTAAGTACTGGGCCAGGTTTCCCTCCTGGATATGGAGCGTAGACACACCACACTGCTCCAATGCGGGTTGGCGGGCTAAGGGTGATAATGTTTCAATTTCATGGTAGTAAACGGGATCGAGGGCTTAACGTGCCGAGGCACGGGTGTGTAACACCAGCAACTTCCCGAAACTCAAAATTATTTCATGACTCAACCCAGAATTTGAACCCGGGACCTCGTGATCGAAGCCACATAGGCTAACCATTAGACCAACGAGGCAGTCACCTTCATACCTACATATTTATATCGCTAATAAAACTGAGAAATCTAAAGCATGTAAGACAGGTGCAACTTCTATGAATAATGTTATCCTTTTATTAATTGTTAGCATATGATCGGAATGTCACTATATCTAGATATGTCAAGACAGGACATCAATTCAATATGTCTCCGCCGCAGCACACATCATCAATAAACAACGATATAATCAATAGGAATACCATTGCGCGGGCGTCAATGCGCAGTTGACAAACACTGCTGCCGCTGGTATGCCGATACGTTTGTGTTATTCATTATCACAGCACTGGACATTGTCGGTGCCTACGTCACTCGGCTTGACGTCTTTGTCAATAATTGCTTAGGAATATTTTAAATACCTACTAACTTATTGCTAATTAATACTACTGCTGCTACTAATCATTAGGTTCTAATCTTTTTTTATATGAAATAAGCTCGCGCTTGACCATGATCTTTCATGAGATGAGGTCTAAATTGGGAAGTGCGTACTGCGAAATAGCTTGTTCAATCTTGTTTTAAAGATACCCAAATTGTAAGAATACGGAAAACTGACCTCGGAAGGGCATTCCAGACCTTAGCCAACATATAATAAAAGATGACTAAAACGTACGGGTCCTGGGAACATCAACGACGTAGAGATGAAGGAGGTACGAGGTCAAAGAACTCCTGAAAGCACTCTCTGAAATAACCGTAAAATACTAACGAACTTGCAACTGACCGACGTTGATGAGGCTGTGGTGATTTACCAGCAGTTGTTCTGAACAAATAAGTCTCCTAGCTCACACAGCCTGTCCACAGTATCCAGAGCAGCCAGCTGGTATTTATTTAAACTACTTACTATTGCTAAGCAATCATGAAATCTTGGATTCTTCTTCTTTCAAAGACATCGGATGTCAATGATGTGGTGGCATGTCTTGGTACGAGCATAATAAAAACCTCGACTCCAATCATTAAAATCTGTTTCGAATCCTATCCCGTATCGTTCGCTATCCCGTATCCGAAAGTCGTGGTGGGTCTACGCTACAAATATTCTTTTCATCTCTGAGAAACGTGAAGCTATAATTTATATATTTTTATAATAATAATCTTTGTTTAATTGTAAATAAACTTTACAGGATTAAAGCTTGTTGAGTTGTAACGTGTACGTTGTAAAGAAATTTGAGACTAAGGATTTCAACTCGACAAGAACTTGTTAAATCCATAAAGCAGGACCTAAGTATAAGTAACAAGTAACACAAAGACACTGCGCATTATCCAGTTCATCTTTATTCGCCTGCGCGCTGTTCACCATATTTGCATAATAATTTAGCGCCGCGTCCGCGTCCACTCGACTGACAATCGTTTGTTTATGAGGAAATTCCATTAGTATTGACAGACGAGATGCGGGAGATTTGAGCAAAAACAAATAGAGCTGCTTGAATGCAATTCACATCAAATTAAAATGTGATGTTTCGGACTTCTTTTGGTATTGTGGACCTCATGTTACTAAAACATTTCAGTTCATTTTAGTCAATTTCAATTATCACTATTATTTTGAGCAGAACATAAAAGAAGGCAAAACAATAGATGGATACAGCAAATTATAAAATTAGGAGCTCTTCGAGAGTTACAGCACGAAATGAAGCAGTTAAACAACATGCTATCAAAAGAGAATTTTGTGAATAGTTGATAAATATAAAAAAAGGTTAGCTGGATTATTTTGGGTCTTCGAAGACATGGGTGTTCAAATATAACATCTGCAAATAATCATGCAAGTCCAAATAGGGACAAAGTAAATGGGTATCTTGATTAAAAATCTGCGCAAATTTGATTTTTAAATTTGAAGAACTAAGCAAGGTTAAATAAGTGTTCTAAATTGAGATTGCCAATATGTTGCCGACTTTTGTTAGAAGTCGCTCTTTGAAGTAATAAAATTTTTTAACAAAAAATAGAACCGACTCAAAACGCACTAAAAAGTAAAAAATAACTGTGTAATTTAGTTGCTTTAATTAACTTAAGCATATCTAGGAGTCGGTGCCAGCCAAGGTTTCTACTTTCAAGGACGTTACCTAGAACCCACAAATTGCTTTACTACGTAAAATAAATGTTCCTTAAACTTGGCTGGCACCGACTTCATAGTGCGTTTTGAGTCGGTTCTATTTTTTGTTAAAAATTTTTATTTCTTACTTTTTAGTGATTTATCGCCACGTAGCGTACTCGTACTGTACTGTCATAGTATATTATAAAAATAGAACAAACCGGTAGTAAGTTTACAAATAATCAGTGAAATGGATGACCTAGGTTAGTTAAGGTTAGTTCTTTATACCATGATATCACGAGCCTTAAGGACCACCCTGAAAATCTCTTTTTTGCCCTCCGTTGTGCTCTCCAAAATATGTTTATGATTTATTTTTAGTCTTGCAAGATTATTTACTGGCCCTTGCTCTGTTAGCAGACCTTACAGGATTATGCCATGCTTGCGTACTTGCTTGTCTCGCCACTATCATAGACAATTATAATTCCTGCCAGATAAAATGACCAATTGACACCTTTATGATCAATCTCTCGGTCTTAGTCCTATCTAAAACCAATAGATATTACAAGTATATCGTTGAACTACCATTTGTATTGAGATGAATTGGACGCCGTGTCGGTGTATGATCGGAATAAGTTATGCTTCCGTACATAATAACATGTAAGTATCTGATTGTGTTGCGTAAAGAGCTCGTGACTCGCGCGGAGTATTGTGATCTATCTAAGGAAGTCGTTCTCAGAGTCAAAGAAAGTGGAAGACATTTTAAAGTGGCCGGAGTCGCAGATTTCATACTTCAGATATGCCTTTGCCATTTGTGCCCGTTGAGTTAATATACAAAGGTTACATGCTATCACTGCCTAACCTTACTTGTGTAGCAATTTGCACGGTGGTATGCACTCCATATATACGCGAAAACACAGCTTACCCTAAGAACATTTTACTTACTAAACTCTTATTAGTTTAGATTTATCTATTTTCTACTTACTAATATTATGAAAGTGTAATTAACAAAATTAATTTCGATGGAACTCGTTCACGAAATCAAGAGTTTTCGGTGATTCTCCAGACAAGAGTTGTCGGGTTCTATTCCCGCCCTATGATACTATTGATAGAACTCGCAAGACAGTTTTAGAAAGAGAATCTTAGTCAGTTTAAAAATAAAGGCAGATATGTTTGTTCGCAATTATCTCGCGTATGGCTGAATCAATTTTTATGTTTTAGTTTCATTTAGAAAATGGTTTCTAGCTGACTTCAAAAGAGGTTTTAAGAAAATATGTAATAAACAGTTTTCAAATAAATATACATACAAGCAATTAGCAAATAAAAATTAATTAAAAAATTAGTTATTATTAAAATTAATGATACATAAATGTAGGTAATAGTAGGTCTATGATGTATCATTACTTTTACTTCTTGACTCTGGTGTGAAGACGAAAGCCGTTGCGATTGTCAATGAAGCATCTTTGTTATTGCGTTATACACGTAGATAGGTGCAATTTCCATTGAGTAAGTAATAAGACGTAATTACGTGTACTTCCCCCGGATGAAAATTCTCACAATGAACACTACTGCGTATGCGCAGCGAGTAAGCGATTTATGATCTCAATAATAAATAGTGTAGTGCTTATGTGTACGCCATATATGGTGCTGTAGGTAGAACATTAAACATAAAATCGTGCGACCTTGCCGAGCTGTTTGTTTATTACAAAGACAATAGCAAGATGCTGATAAGTGGGTACGTATTTTATTCATTTATGTTAAGTATATATACATAATACGATAGAATTCTTAGGAGGTATGTACACCAATAATGTTAGGCACTTTACTTATATATTTAAATGTATGATTACGTAGATGTTTTTTTTATTTTCGTTTACTGAAATGTAATGATTTTATAATAGAGCCTTCAAGACCATAAATTATAAATTTAAAAACTTGTCAGCTCATACCTCGTATCATAGACAACTACGGTAGGCCACTATAGTCTTTAGACTTTAGATCATGGTGGCTTTCGGATGACAGATAGACAGTGATGCCTTTGACTCAAATCGCGCTTATTGGTAGAATAAAATCATTCTTAACGTTCCCGTGAACTTGGCTCCACTACGTATTAAGAGTCATAGATAGACTGTGAATCCCACAGGCAAAGGCGTAACCAGCAATTTATGCGCCCTGTACCAGCGTGCGTGACTGCGCCCTACAGACTTGTAACTGACTCTAAATAAGGTATTGTTGGTCTGGTCATTTCTGCGCCCTGTGCCTGGGCACCGCTGCCCACAGGCCACGTCCACGAGTAACGCAATACTTCTGACTCTACTACCAACACCTGTTAGTAATAACGGTCACAAATTACATGACTTTTCAAATATGTTTAGAAAATATCATCATTACCATGCATATTAATGATTGACAGACGGCTTCAAGTGCTCGGGGGTGTAACATCATTAACTTCCCACTTGACAACCTCCGTGGCGCAGTGGTATGCGCGGTGGATTAATAAGAGGTGGAGGTCCTGGTTTTGATTCCCGACAGGGCAGATGGAGATTTTTCTTAATTTGTCTTGGTCTGGCTGGTGAGGGGCTTTCGCCGTGGCTAGTTACCACCCTACACGCGATACAAGCGATTTAGCGTTCCGGTACGATGTCGTGTAGAAACCGAAAGGGGTGTGGATTTTCATCTCACTCCTAACAAGTTAGCCCGCTTCCATCTTAGACTGCATTATCACTTAACGTCAGGTGTGATAGCAGTCAAGGGCCAACTTGTAGTCGAAAAAATAACTCAGAATTTCACTGATATTTTCTTAGACAAAAATCAGTGTTATCCAATAGACCGATCTAGGATCCGAACCCAGGACCTCGTGATCGAATCCACACAGACTAACCACTGGACTATCAAGGAAGTATTAGAAGTAAATATGCTTGAAACAAACTGATTGTAATTCGTATGACTGTCGTATGTCGTATGAGTAGAAAGTTGACACTTGCGGTGCGCGGAGGAGATGTGAGCTTGTTGGACGAGTTGTGAATTTTCTAGTGTTTACGAGCTTGTAGATACCGCGAACGTTCGCACTTGCGTTGTTTGTTTTTTTTTATTATGTAAGACGAAAAGGTAACTGCCGCGTTGGTATAGTGGTTAGCCTGTGGGGCTTCGATCACGAGATCCTATGTAGGTACGAAACAAGTTGACTGCTACCAAACCTGATGTTAAGTGAAGATGCAATCTAAGATGGAAGCGGGCTAACTTGTTAGGAGTAGGATGAAATCCAAACCCCTTTAGGTTTCTACACGACATTGTACCGGAACGCTAAATGGCTTGGCGGTACGTCTTTGTCGGTAGGGTGGTAACTAGCCACGGCGAAAGCCTCCCACCAACTAAATAATCGGGTCGCCGGAATAATACTGAGTTTTTCATTGTTCTATGAAATTTTCAGTATAGTCTAAACCCGCAGTCTGGTGGTGTTATTCCCCCGTGCCTCGGAGAGCACGTTAAGCCGTCGGTTCCGGACTCTATCATCAAAATCTGTTGGTGATTGTTAATATATGAAACTTTATTACCCTAAGCCCGCCAACCCGCATTAGAACAGCGTGGCGGGTCTACGCTCTATATCTCCTATCCTACATGCAGGCATGCCTGGCACTATAATATATAGGATGAAGATGTGGATTAAACTAACAACAAAATAGTTGGTAGCCATGACCGACCGACAGAAAATAATAAAAGATTGATTGGCTAAGAGATGGGAAGATGATATCGGTATATGTTAACTCCGCTGAATTCGATGATGAATTTTTGATGAGTACATGTATAAAACAAGCTGTACCTGCAAGTGCCTGAAATGAAAGAAAGAAAAGTGGTCACAATATGCTTCCCACAATAAGCTCTTAGGGCATAGCCAGCAACTTACGGCCTCCGGGGCAGGTGCCCCCTGCCTTAACTCGCTTCATCGGTAGCTCTACTATTACAATAAAACCAGCCGAGTACGAGTCGGACTCGCGCATCGAGGGTTTCGTAAATTTTAAGGTTTTCGGAATTATTCCTAAATATTGCTTCATGCGAAATTTCAGGATTCTAGGACTAGCTGCGAGTAGTACAGAGTTAAATATGCGGCTTATGCTGTATCTTTTGATTGCGTTGACATAAATGTTTGATTTTGATACAGCTTGGAGATAGAAATAGATTTCAGTATTAAATATAAATTTCAATTGAATACCTTTACGCGTCCATAAGCAAAGGGGGTAAGTGTAAATTATTGAAAATATTTTTATTACATAATGTAACTAAAAATTTATAATTTTTCCATTATCTGTGCTATATGACGTTGCTTCATAACTTTAAAGATTTTAAATTTACGGGAACTACCCGTTAGGTTTTGGTTTGGTTCCGTCTAGTTGTGAGTTAAATATGCGGCTTATAATGTTATATCCTTTGACTGTGTTGACATAGAAGTTTTATTTTGTTATAGCTGAAAGGTATTATAGAGCCAAGTATTTGATATGAATTTCAATTTATTTTAGGTACGGAACCCATAAAAATACAGAACATAGTTCGCAATCTCAACCACAAAACAAAAAATGCGGCCAAGTTCGAGTCGGACTCGCCCATGAAGGGTTCTGTAGCAGTACGTAACGTAATAGATGTGACTTACGGACAGACATGACGAATCCATAAGGGTTCCGTTTTTTGCCACTTGGCTACGGAACTTGAAGAAATAAAGTAGATTTAAAATTAAAAGGAAAGCTAAATAAAGATGTTGACTCCAAACCAGTCTCGTCATCAATCGCTCTTGTTAATAAACTGTTCAAAAACAACGTTACGCAATTCAGTTTAGAATATGATAAACGGGTTATTTTTCCTACTCGATAAATCCCATGACCGTATTGTGATAAGCGATTAGTATCATCTGAATTATTTTGATATTTCGTTTTCTATCGGTGGGATCTACAGAGTAAAGTTAGGCGTACACATATTCGCCTTGTAATCGCACGAATCGCATCAATGTACTCTTGTCTTACCTAGTAAGTCATACACGTGCGTCCGCTATATTGTTTTTTACTAATTACCCTCTGACTGCAACCACACCTGATGGTAAGTGATGATGTAATCTGAGATGGAAGTGGCGTAACTTGTTACCGGAACGCTAAATCACTTGGGGGTACGTCTTCGTCGGTAAGATGGTAACTAGCGACAGCCGAGGCCTCTCAAACGTCTGCATAGTGATTGATTAATTTCTTTAATGCGAGTTTCGACGTCGTCTCCATCTCTCTGTATAACACAAAACTATAGATAGAGGAATATGTAGATGAAATCGAGACTCGCATTGTCGAGTTTCGTTACAAAATCGACATCACATCGTATTGATCGCACGAATCTACCCGTCGGCAATGATGCTCCGATGCCGATGCTCCGAGGCGTCGGCAATCTGATTGCTGGTAGTTGAGTGGGGAAATCCTATCGCTGCTGATACTGTTGATGCATTGTAAAATTATCCGTTTGATGTGATGCATCCGATGCTTACATTGCGGAAATATGGACGACTACCTTAAGTAGTAAGTACAGACAGATACGTCCTTCAAAGTACGAGCATCTTATTATCAACATTATCTTGACGCCACATCTACATCTCCGTAAAAAACAACGGAAAAATTAAAATGATTCCTTTCTTGTTTTCAGCTGGCTTACTTTTTTATCTTAACAGCGTCTTGTTATTTTAGATTTTTTTTAAATGCTTTTTCGTTTTTGTTTTGTATTTTTTTAATGAGATGGTGTTTTTTCATATAACGTGATAGATTCATCCCGTTGTTTTTACTCCAGACATACAGTAACAATTACGTAAACCCTCCTCAACCTAATGAAATACCTATTATTATAAAGACGAAAGTTTGTGAATGTGTACGTTTGTTACTTCTTCACGCAAAAACTATTTGATTGGAAATTACTTAAATGGATTTTGATGATACTTTACAGTAATATAGTTTACATATCAGAATAACACATTTCATCCCGAAATTCCTAGCGAAAGGAGAACTACACGGGGGAAACCGCGTCCTCTAGTTGTCTATATATAAATAGTCAGATTACATTAATAGGGACCTCTCAAAGAAGAGACCTCGTTACCTTTATGTAGACTTAGATTATGTTAGGTTATACGGCTTCATATCTTGAGGCCTTGTGAAGAAACACTTTTCAGTTTTAGTTAATTGTGAGTAGCACGCGGAAGTTAGTACTGCGTCCTCATCATCGTGATTCGTAGATGTCGTTAAGCCGTCGGTTTTGCCCATTAATGACCCTTACAACATCAAGTATTATATAGCATGTAAACCCGCCCGCATGGTAGAAGCGTGGAATGTCAAATTAACAAGTTCTGTTCTGTTGCAAGGCCTGCAACGGTAATGAAATCTAGGCTGGTGATTATCGGGATTGTGGACTTTAATCATACCAAAAAGTAAAATTCAGAGTTGTAAGTCAGGTTCTGCTGAGATGTGTCGACAATTTCCGAACCGTTAGTAGATTCTCAACAAATAGACATGACGTTTAAAAATTTGTTGTGAGAGTTAGAGTTTATGACCTATCTTGAGGAACGCTTGATGAACCTATTGAACTCCTCTGATCATTAATCACACCATCATCATCATCATTATCAGCCTTTTAACGACCCACTACAGAGCCAAGACTCGCTCCTTATAGGAGAGGGGATATGGGGCGTAGACCCACCACGCTGCTCTAATGCGAGTTATAGGGTGATAATGTTTCACTTATTAACGATCACTACCAGACGTTGTTTATAGTGACCGGCAATGACGTACATTCCGAGGCCCGGAGGTGTATCACCACTAAATTCCCAACTCTGGGCGACATAGGCTTCGATCACGAGGTCTTGGGTCGATATCGAAGCCAAACCACTAGACCAAAGAAGTAGTCGGTAATCATATCACTTGTAAATGTCTTTTTGTTTCGTACCAGATAAATAATAATCGATCACTCTTACCTTTATACAGCTGACGTCACACTGCAACATGATTACGCGAAAAACCACCTACGAAAAACTCGCAAATATTGCAGCGTTGAGCCAAACACAACAAGCACAGAATAGGTAATACTTACTTTGCTAATGATATCAAAACAAAATGTGACTGGGTTTATTGGAACTATTACAGGTTTACAAAGAGTTTTGCATGCATCTCTATTTCTCATCTATCATATCGTGTTATTAGACAAAGATAGATGCGAAATTGAGATACACTCGATAGATCTTTACAGAACATCTAAGCAAATGAGATAAACAAAAGCACGTGACAAAGAGATAAGATGTATCAGAGAACAACAGACACAATCGCAGCACTTGAGAATGATTGCACGCTGATATTGCGAACATCAAGATGGTATTGTAGAATTTAAGACGGATATTTATCTATGTTTGACAGTGTTGGCGTAGTGGTTAGATTATGTGGCTTCGATCACGAGGTCCTGGGTTCAAACCCTGAGTTGAGACGCGGATTAATTCAGAGTCAATTTTTCAAGCCCGGAGTCGCGAGGTTGGTAGTGTTACACCCCCGTGCCTCGTAAAGCACATTAAACCGTCGATCTCCACATCCACATTGTTTAAAAATTTTAAAAAGAAATGTAAATAAAAATAAATGAGAGAAAAGGAATTAGTGTTGGGCTAATTGCCTGGATGTATAAAATGTATCCAGAACTGATGTACGTACTTATCAAGAAGAATAAAAAAACTAAAGTCCTGGTGTACTTCACTCACGGAAGTGCACCTGAGTCGAGGAAAAAGCAGATTACCCTCTACGAGTGCAGGGGAAAGTAGGTGCGAACAGGAAATTGATAATAATTGCCGGCGACTCACTTGGAAAGCTATAAATTAGAGACCGACAAGCCATCATGTGCTGGTAGGTGTGTACGAGTAGGTAGGTCGCTCGTCAATGTGAAAATCCCGGGTGAAAACACTTCCTGCCATTAGAACGCGATACGAGTACACCATGTGGACACGATCAAGATTATATCTCTGAGTGGAAGGTACATAATTCCTCTTCTGTACACAAAATATAGGAATTTAAAAAATAAAAATTATAAATATAAAATTAGGTTTTGTCACAAAAAAACAGTCAAGTCTGTAAAAAATTATTTTACAGACTTAACGCGAACTCCGCGGCACAGTGAATTTATAAGACGAAAGTCCTGGGTTCGATTCCCGGCTGATTATTAAGATTTCGTAAAGGCTAAATTGATCCATTTCTGGCTGGCTTTACCATCCTACTGACAAAGACGTACCACCAAGCGATTTAGCGTTCCGGTACGATGTCGTGTAGAATCCGATAGGACATAGGTGTGATTGCAGTCGACAGCTAACTTGTAAAAAATAAGATCATCATTCATCATTTAAGTACTTCTCAAATACTCAACAAATTACCACGTAATACTGACAGTAATCAATGAGGTAAAAACTCAAACGACGCGCATCCTCTAAAGCTAAACTATACGTCGTCGATGATCAAAGTGAAATCGTTTCCGGCCATTAGCGCCATCGTACGTTCCTGTTATGGAGCCCGGGATCACTTCGCTGCGTGTAGCGAGTGTTTAAGCGATAACGATAACTGCCTTCAATAAATACAGCCTTAAAAGTCGAGACATTCGAACCATACGTCTCTACTGCCTGCTGTAAAATGTAACTGTGCCTGTTTATTACTCCTTCACGCCACAACTGTTGACCCGATATTGACCCGCTAAATTTTGCATCTTAGGTAGATTATAGCCTGGAGTAAAAGATAAGCTTCTCTTCATTCTGATATTCCCATGGGAATGAAAACTACTAGGGTAAACTCGCGAGCGTCCGCTAATATGGAATTAATAGGGTGTTATCTAATTATTTATTAGTAGACTGCCTCGTTGGCCTAGTAGTTAGCCTGTATGGCATCGATCACGAGGCCCTGGATTCGAATCCTGGGTTTTTCATTCTACTATGAAATTTTCCTTATAAGCCCGGAATCGGAAAGTTGGTGGTGTTACACCCCCGTGCGTCGGAGAGTTAACGTGCTCTCCGAGGCACGGGGTGTAACAACACCTGTCAGTCTGTCACCTGGCTGTCAGTCGCGGTCACTATCCTATCATCAATATCTGATAGTGATCGTTAGCAAATGAAACATTTTCGCCCAGAGTTAACCCTCATTGGAGTCTACGCTCCACAATACCTCCTTATAGGAGAGGGCCTTGGCCCTGTAGTGGGCTGGGCTGATAATGATTATAATGTTTAGTTATGAAAAAAGATAATGCATTTTTCCATATAATTGTGGTTTTGGACTTAAAAAGAGGGGTCTTATAAGTTTTCCGTCGATGTTTGTCTATCTATGTGTTTGTATGCGTTTTTTTTAATTTGAAAGCCAGTTTCCTAGTGCCGTGCTAGTGCTAAGCTGGAGGGTATTCGCTATGGCTAACGAAAATAGGTTCAAAATGGCCCCTACAAAATGGAGGATTACATATTTTTTCACAACTTACCTATACTATTAATACCAAACTAAATTGAGAATGCTTGTCAACAAACAAATTAAAAATGAAGGTAGAAATCACGAGTCATTTTACACCAAATTTTTTTTGTTAATTTGTTAATGACAAATTCATGACTGATGATGACATTAGATTGGTAAGCTTAAAACTAATAAATATATTCAATATTTTTTAAATAAGATTTTATAAAAAAACAAAACATAATTTTAAATTTATTAGGCATAAATTGTGTTGCATTTTTAACCGACGAAAAAAAACGGAGGAGGTTCTCAATTCGACACGTATATTTTTTTTTTTATGTATGACCACGCATAACTTTTTACAGAGTTGTCCGATTTTGATAATTCTTTTTTTATTAGAAAGGGCAC
This sequence comes from Mycalesis mineus, assembly GCA_034621355.1. Classification (NCBI taxonomy): domain Eukaryota; kingdom Metazoa; phylum Arthropoda; class Insecta; order Lepidoptera; family Nymphalidae; genus Mycalesis; species Mycalesis mineus. The sequence goes on from CM067881.1 coordinate 1,651,447, forward strand.
ACTTCCAAGGTGGTCCATTTTAAATTGTTTGTACTCTTCAAATTGTTGACAAGCAATCTCATATAATATACTATGACAGTATAGTACGAGTACGATACATGGCGATAAATCACAAAAAATTAAGAAATAAAAATAGACGACTCAAAACGCACTAAAAAGTAAAAAATAACTGTGTCATTTAGTTGCTTTAATTTACTTAAGCATATCTAGGAGTCGGTGCCAGCCAAGGTTTCTACTTTAAGGACGTTACGTAGAATTTGTTTGTTGACAAGCATTCTCAATCGTGTTTGGCTTTAGTATAGTACATATAGTGCCTGCTCTAATTTTAATCCTTGCTTGTAAAACACAGATAATAGCCTTGTTTACACCACGATCCTGTTTTCACACGAGTCTCAATGCTTTTTAATTGCGCCTTAATCTAACCCACATGCAGCGAAATGCAAATGCAGACACGCGTTTAACTCTCCACTCCACACCTAGCACTTAGCTAGTACATAGTAACGGAACTGATTCGCATTCTAGACCAACGGTTTATCGTTAACTTATATCGAAACTGTATCTGCTTTTATTAACTAATTTACTTCTACATTGATAGCCCTTCTTACGAGTAATTAAACTAAAATTATAAATGCTAATACGACTTCCAACTGCGGGCCTCATAAGTAGGCTCGGAGTCACTCAGCGGGCGATGGGAAGAGCAATGCTCTGAGTATCTATGCGTAAAGGAATCAGAGGAGACGCACTGAAGAACCAAAGTAATCGATAAAGCTCAGCAAGCCGCAGAACTGAAGTGGCAATGTACGAGGCATGTGGTTTGAAGAGCTGAGCTGGCGTTGGGGGCCCAAAGTGCTATAAATGCAAGCCCGCACAAGAATGCACAGTTTTGGTCTAGACTCTAGATGAACTGACGACATTAAACAACAACAGGAAACCGCTGACCTCGATGATATGATGGCATATTTGAAAAAAAATTCTTTCATCTTATAAGTTTGAGTAGGATCGATAAGGAATATTATACATTTTTAAAAATTTATCAAGACATTGATTCTAATTTTTGAGATTTCAAATATCTTGTTCATTGTTATACCTAGTTAGATTAGAGAGGTATTTTATTTATTTTCTATTTTTTTTAATTTTCAACAATGTTCACAAAATTATAAAAACCACTATTAATAATTTAGAAAACAGTCTACCTGCTGTGGGGCTTGGGGTCCCCAGCAACCAAGGGTTCCAGAGTGAGGAACTTTTGCTTTGCTGAAAAGCTTCTTAAAATGTCGGTAATAGCTTTTCGCTATACGGCTTTTGGAACAATTATCGTCGACTCAACATTTCACATGACGGTAATCTCGTGAGCTAAGTCGAAGTTAATTTATATTACTGACAAAAAATTAAAAAAAATATGCTAATTATGAATATATGCATATCCCTAGTGTATTTCTATACACACGTGTATTAATTCACTACGAGAATAATACGTCAATCTAATAAAGAATTATAAAAATCTCAATCTATATTAGTAGGCATATAAATATAGCTACTGTAGACATAAGTAATTTCTAACATGCCTTATAGACATCATATATACTGCATTACAACTATGCAGGGCTATATAAGGCAATATAGCATTTGTAAGTAATTGCCCTGACATAAATACTTAAATGGACCAATACATAAATAGCAAAAGAGCTAGCAGACAATATCAGCAAGTGCTTCCTTTAGAATATCTAGTTAGATAATAATATTTTAGAGTTTGGATAGGGGAAGCGAACAATATAAAAAAGTTGAGAGTTGTCAAGGGACACCCGGATGGAACGAAGTTCCTTTCGATTAATTAGTGAAGGAATTGTAATAAAATTTTATTTTTTTTAAGTATAAATAATATTTGTTGTTGTACACCGAAACACCAGAGAGCGCCACGAGAGCGCGAGGCAGCATACAGCGCGGGCGCCCCCCGCCGCTCACGCGCACACACATCAAAGGCGGCGGCAAGATCCTTTGATCAAAAAGTGTCGTGACAACTTTTCGTACGAATTTTTTCCGTCTAGCCCCCTTTCACAACGCGCGATAAGGAACTTCGTTCCAAAAAGTATTCGATTATCTTTAAATTAATTCTCTTCAGCATTCTACAAAATTATATGCAATTTACGTAATGTACGTATTATATATTTTTTAGAATTATATGCTTGCCTATCTTTAAACCAGTGGAACATTTATTCCCCTGGCTCTTAAACTATCAAACGGTCAAGCAGGAACGAGGAAAAATAGTTAATAAAATGATCTTTGTACAGATAGGTCGTACGGCATTTATAGGCGAAATGTAAATGATTGAATAGAAATCCCAAGTTGGGTTAGCTGTAGAAGACCTTGTAAACGATTCAATAAACGGACGCTTGGATGTGGCAAAAGAAAGACAATATGCGTTTATGCCGCGTATACGGTGACGTACTCATAAATGTGTATGCCAGTCTAAGCACGGGCGTAGCTATAACTTGTTCAAGAAATGGTTCGAAGTATTCAATCCAGATGCAGCAATGCGTGAATAATTTGTCTTATATCAATCCTATGAATAATCCACGAATTTTTTTACTGACGTTCTGAACTAAGGGGGGTTCAGAACTTCAGACCGCCTAAACTCGCTAAACAAAAATCTGCCTATGAGTCTAAGTAGGTATAGTATACACACGAGAAGCGAATAAATACACACACAGAATAAGGGCAGAGATAATACTCGTCCGCTTTCACATATCACCCCTTTGTTTACGTTTCTTCTTTTGATGCCTAGGCTGTACTTTATTTATTTTAGTAGTTAAGTTGGGGTTGTTCCTTTTATGATATGAAATCCCGTAATAAATACCTAATGGAAGTGATATTTAGTACATGAAGCTTAGTTTATTTTTCATTATAACTGGTTATGAGGTGCGATAAAATATACCACATCTAGCGACCACATACAAAGGCGAGGAAGGCGCCTTTACACTCGCAGTTTAACAAATACGTAATTAACTTCCAACCATATGTATGACAGTGAGTTCAGCACCCCCCCCCCTCCCCCTTTGTAATCTGAACCTAACAATTTCCCCTAGGGAGAAATTGTTAGATCTATGATGGCCTCTGCGACGCAGTGGTATGCGTGTATTTATAAGACGAAGTAGTGTAGAAACCGAAAGGGGTGTGGATTTCATTCTACCCCTAACGTTGCCCTTTCATGTCACATTGCATCATCAATTAGGTACCATCAGATGTGATTGCTGTCAAGGGCTAACTTGTAACGAGTCCAAAGCTAAAATAGCAGCCAAAAAACTGGGAATCCTTAATAAGGTTAAGCGGTACTTTGCAGCGGATCAACTTCTGACCCCTCACAAGGCTCAGGTCAGAACTTGTATGGGGTACTGCAGTCACCTTTGGGATGGCTCTGCTAAATATCAGTTCGCCACGTTGGACTCGATAGATCGCCGAGTTAGGAGGATAATTGGTGATGAATCGATAACGCAGGCTAAACTGCAATCTTTGCAGCACCGTCGCAATGTTGCTGGCTTATCGATTTTTTAGCGGTATTATTCTTTGGGGAGTGTGCGAAGGAACTACATGATCTTGTTCCTTGCTAGACACCGCGAACACCCTTACGTGGTTGATATCCAAGCAACTCGAACCAAACATTTTGCATCCACGTTCCTATACGCACGGCAAAAGTGTAATGCCCTCCCAGCGTCAGTGTTTAGTGTGTTTCAGGCAAGAGTGAATAGGCATCTTCCAGGCAAGCGCGTTCCAACCTAGACCTCATCACTACTTACCATCAGGCGTGATTTTAGTCAAGCGCGTCTCCTCTTCGTGCTATAAGGGATATTTGTAAAGCTAAATCATCTTCCTAAAGTAAAACAACTTCTTGCTATGACCGAGGTCCAAGTTCACACACACACACAAACGCACACACGCGTACTTTTATTCGCATGTTGCATGGTAGAATTATAAGCAAACTTAATATTTTATTTTATGTAAATTTTAATTACTATATATGATTTGTTAATAAGCTATGGGAAGAGCGGGACCTTCTGACACAGGTCTAGTACTTACTAGAAGGTCTGAGCCTTATCAGTAAAGTACCACTGTGAAACAATAAATTTTCAAGTTCATTGCGCCGAAACGGAGAAATGAGAACACATGGAATGATAACAAAAAGTTTATTTTGTGATATATCAGTTGTGTTACAAATCGAATGTCACGTGAAAAGTATCCCATCTTATTACATGTCTTGTTATTTACTTGATGTATTCTTATATTCGACGCATTTTAAACTGAGTCGTACAGACATAAATCATATTTATGTCCGTCTTGCTCGCACTTATAGGTCTTATGGAGAGGTGTAGTTATGTTCGAGAATAATTGAGATGCATATCGATAACGGGATAGGAACGATCGATATGTTAAATTATGTTAATTTTAATAGAAATATTTTTTTGTTGTGAATTACAGCCCGAGCTTGAGCGTTGATGTCACCATTTAATTTATTCAAAACCACGTTAGTTAATAAATTATCCAATGTGCGTATTACGTAACGAAGCGTAAGTAATGTCATACAAAAAAAATTATATTTAAAGAAAAAAAAGTTGAGAGGTGTCAAGTTCGATTAATTAGTGAAGGAATTGTAATAAAATTTTTTTTTTTTAGTAATAATAATATTTGTTGGTTCACGCGCACACACATCAAAGGCGGCGGCAAGATCCTGTGATCAAAAAGTGTCGTGACAACCCTTCACAACGCACCGTTCCAACAACAACCCACTGGTCAGTAGTCATATGCTGAAAGTCACGACGACGCATCGACCCCGCGTGCGCAGGTAGCTTATCGATACAGGGTTGCATTGCGTGCACATTCCTACTCTCAGTGGCGTTTATTGCCCGACTACTCAGTTTAAAATGCGTCGACTATAATTACAATGAACTAAAACAAATTTACTTCGCTATTAAAAGACACAGTTAAAATGCAATCGAATAAAATAAATAACACAATTCAAAGTTTTATGATAAAAACTTGGCTTTTTAACAGGTAGCCCTATATGTTTAATATGTAGCGAGATGATCAGCCTAGCAATGGCCCACTTTAAGGCCAGACTATAATGAGGGAGGTTCTGGCCTTAATGTGGCCATATGGCACTTAGTGGGTCTATGCCACACTGCTCCAATGCGGAAGAGCGGGTTTAGGGTGATGTGTGGTTCTTTAAAATAACAACCAGATGTTGATGATAGCAACCAGGATCTTTTCTCAATTATTTTATGGTTTGTGGTAGAAGCCAGCAATGTAACGCTTCCCAAAACAATGTCTTAAATACGAAGTTCTAATAAAATTTAGACTTGCATTATAGCATAAGGTATTGGAACTATGTGCCCTGCACATTGCCACTTGGCGGTTTCAGAGCTCAAGTTGAACGGCTAGAGAGATAAGCGGAGCACAGTTAGGTGGACGTTGGGATTCGCAAGTGAGCCGACCCCGCACCGGAAAATGAAGTGGCCATTATGTAGACTGAGGACATCAAGCAGATCGCAGAGGAATGGAACCCAAGACCGCGGTATCTGTAAGTTCCTATAACGGTGAGCTGTTAGCTGCGGTTGTGTCGGTTGCCCCAGCCGCGCCGGTGCTCGTCCTTGTACTCGTCCATGCTCCGCTGACGAGCCAGCTCCTCCGCGTCGTCCTCTTCCACCAACTGCTCCTGCGTGCGTAAATGCGGTAGTATAAATTTAAAAGAACAAATTCATCGAGGAATAGTCATAATTATATTAGACACAACTAAAAACAAAACAAATAAAGCAACAAAAGATCCCAATCTGTCTGATCCCCGTGGAATGTCAGATAAAAACCCTCCAGCTTAAAATCAAGATGTGTGGCACTCGGAGACTGCCGTGGTAAGGCTATTGCATAGCATTTTTTTATCAACTTATGCAATTATAATTATATATTTATTTTATTTATGCAGTATTTCTTTTTTCTTTGTTTTATTTTACAAGCGTGATATTTCAAAAAGTCATTAAAAGTTCTGGTATTTATCGATAGATGGAAAAACTAAAAAGTATCACTGCTGCGCCGGTCGGAGTGGGAGGTGTTAGGCTTTTTTTCGTTACGGAATTTTTACGGATTTGTATTACGGATTCGGTCTCCACACTCAAGGCCCGCGATAGAAGTTATGCAATAGCTTATCAAGAAAAGATATGAAACATCAAATTGCAACCCAAAATACCAGAACACTTAAAACCCAGCAGGAACAAATTTGAGAATGGTCGCAAAAGGCGGTGAGCAGTGGAAGTGGCTGGAGAAGAGCTAAGCCAAAAGGCACGCTGTGATAAGGCATTTTCTACGTAGTTGTGGCTGCTGCAATCCTCCTCCATCTCTGACGGTTATTAGCACAACGGGTACACTGGACTGCGGTATTCTGAGTTGCCGACTTTAACAAGTCTGAGTGCGGAGTGTGAGTTTTCACCAAAACAAATCGAAAACTTCACATTCGCGTTAAGGGCATATTTATATGGAACTGAAGCAGCGCCCCTGGCGGAAGTGAGAGAAAACTCAAATGGGCGAGTGTCAGTGTTGAGTTTTCTCTCACTTCCGCCAGGGGCGCTGCTTCAGTTCCATATATATATGCCCTTAACGCGAATGTGAAGTTTTCGATTTGTTTTGGTGAAAACTCACACTCGGCACTCTGTCCATTAAGTGGGAGATCTCCGTCCAGTTTTAGTTTTTTGTAACATATACTGCACTAATCTTCTAGTCCGCTCTGAACTCGCATCGCGTAGCACTACGCAAATAGCAGCTATTTTGTAAATGGATCAATGCCTTGTCTTTAGAGCAGTTGGCAAGACTTGTATACCTTTCTAATTTGCTCTGCGTCATCAGGGTCAGCATCAGCGTTTTGTATGGTGGCGTGCGGTATGTTGCTCGCAGAAGCAGGGAAACTGGAACAAAAACTGTCATTTTCATACTGCACACTAAAACCTAACTAGCGTACAACTAGCGAACGCCCACGGCTCCGTCAGTGAGAAACTATTTTGTGTTAGTTCGTCGAAAATTAGCCAATGTCCTTTCTCAGGTTCTAGACTATCTCTGTACCAAATTTAATTTAAATTGGTTCAAAAATTTAGGCGTGATTGAGTAACAAACAGTGTTACTTCCGCATTTACAATATTAGAATAGAATTTGTTAATATTACTAAAAGATGAATATTTTATTTAATTAACACAATTCTTTGTTATTTTCTGGTTAGTATAGTTAGCAACATTAAGGCCTGTGTGCATTAAGATTTCGGTTATCATAACCAACGGTTAACATAAGCTAAACGTAAAATTTACTGTTCACGACAACCCATACGCCGGTTAAGGACGTAAGCTTGGTTAAGATAACCGCCCGGTTTACGTCCTTAACCGGCATACGGGTTTTCGTGAATAGTAAATTTTACAGTACACAGTTTACAGTTGCTGGAAACATGCTGCTCTAGACTAATAATATTTAGAAGTACTTACAACCAGCAAATGTCCAATGTCCATACCCATTGTGGGATACTGATGATGATGATGATATATGACTGTATAGTTATGAGAGCACTCACGTTCCGTCCCTCACTCGCTTGTCGTAGAACTCCTCCACAGTCATGGTAGGCAGCGAGGGGTAGCCCGCACCGAACACAGCCTTCTGCACCGCGTCGCGCGTGATGATCACCGGCTTCAGCGGCGGCGCGCGCTCACGCTTCTCCGGCTTATGTTCTAACAAACATTTAAAGAAACAAACATCATCATGAACTTTTTACTATAGCCTATTGAAGCAGCCTCCTCTTTAAGATAAGAATGGTTTTGAAGCTTAATCACCACACAGCTCTAAAAATCGTTTGATTTATATTAGGATAGATTTGTAACAATCATGATCAAATCAATGATCTGTTCTGAATCTGTTGATCAAGGTCGTTCAAAGTGTTTTGAATCTTTATTAGAATAAGTGGGAGTGACAGTTTAACATTTACTTTTAAGCAAGGATTTAGTATGATTTCCCAACTCCAGGCTGCCTTTATTTCCTTGAAAGAAAAGACCAGCATATGAGTATTTTAATAGTCCATGTCTTATATTCCATAGTCACACAAGCTAACCTACCTAGAAGGCAGTTCTGGGGGAGTATAAAAACATTTTTCAAATCTATTTGGCAAGTACTTTACTAGGTTACAAACATCAGTACCTCCAGCATTCTTGGCCATATACTCCAAGATGGGTTTCTCCTGTTCAATACTACTCAGCTCATCCAGGGCCTGGTTCACATAGTTATGCAGCAGGGTGACGAAGTACTCCCTCTTAGTGGCGTCATCAGCTGTTGGTGAGGACATCGCCTTGGAGAGAGTAGACAGTTTCTCCTTCAGCTCTTTCATCTCCTTGTACCTTTTGATCTTAGCTTGCCGTGAGAGGACCTGTAATATATATTTTATAAATACATCATTATCATAGCCAAGGAATGTCTAATTCCATACAGAATAAGAATATATATTCTTCAAAACATTTTTTTTGAGATGCATCCATAACGACTACGACTCTAGGTTTAAAATTAAAAATTTTTTTAGTTTTACAGATATTGAGGAGTGTTATAGAAAAATGAAGTTGAAAATTTTTCTTATTATAATTTAATTTCTAAACAGATTTCTTAATCAGTGGAAATGTCATAGCAAATACTTTACAATTAATAAATTATTTACAGACTTTTATACATGCAATTAAGCAATAATTATAAAAACAAATAAGAAAAAAGGATTACCATGTTAGCAATCTTTGCCTGCTCATTCTGAGATCTACTGGTGCCCTCGCTGGCCGTCTGAGGCACCTCCACATCTGTCACACCATAGTCCTTGCACCTCTGCAGGAAATCCCTGCAACATGTATCAAAATTTCATGAGTGCTGAACCTTTTCATAAGTTCTGTTAATCAAACAATATTTATTTTATAAGCGGCTTTACAGCAACATCAAAAAGTCTACAACAGGTTTAGTACCACAAATCTTCCAACACTGAGGTCAAATTTATTTTTGGAAAAAAGAAAAGTTCAATATTCCATAGTCTAAACTTAAAATCATATATTTCAAGTAGGCTGTTTTAAAATCACTTTTAAAACATCAAGTCTGTCAGTAAAAAGAGACTTGACCACAAGTTTGATGACTCTACCACAGCTCTGTACTTTGTACTGCCCTGTTCTACTTACCTCACAATACATTTGTAGTTGAGTTGAGAAAAACAAACAAAAACTCACTTTGGTATTTACATTAAGAAAAGAACTTTGAGCAAATAAACTGGCAAGTGTGCTTAACAAATGAAGTGCCATCTCCAAAACCAATACTCACTTAAAATAAATCTCAGCCACATTTATGACACCTTTCCGAGGCTGGCCACACAGCTTCAAGCTGAGTGTTCCCAGTAGGGCCGGCAACAGCAAATACTGCAAGGTCTCAGTGGGCAGTTCCTCTAAATCTTCATTTTGGCTGAACATGCCCGAGAGTGACACTAGGTTGGTCACCTTCTCAAATTTTGCTATTGCTGCTTTTATTGATAACTGGAGTTTAATACATTGGAGTAAAATTAGTATAAACTTGCTTGATAGTTTCTATTAATGCTTGTAAGGAGTAAGGAATGAAGGATGAATGTATGTGTACACTCTTGTAATTCTTTTCTCTCATGCTTTAATTTGCACATATTTTTATTTCAATTCACTTTACAGGACTATACTGTGCTGTGCCTGTCAAAGTGTGGCTAACCTGTTAAGCCTCATAACCTTTCATTTGAAGGGCAACCATACTTTTCAGACCGGTATATAGCAAATGCTCGGCAGCAGAATTAAGCATTTATTACTCTCTCCAGGCAATACGTTATATTCCTACATATAAATAGATTACATGAATATAAAACCAAAGTTGATAAGCGCTCTAACTATAGTAAAACATAAAAATACCTGCACAGCATCACTGTTCGTTGCTTCGCTGCCATTTTCAATCCTATCAAACATTTGCATGGCCTCATCGAACAAAGTTTTCAAAGATTCCTCCTCTGTGGACTGACTAGCTACATTTTGCGCCATATCTTAATTGAAATTTCTTTTGAAAATTAAAAATATACGATTATTTTGTTTGTTTCAATGTTGACAATGACAATTGACAATCACTTAGCACCTTAGCAGTAGACAAGTTTGATTATTGACACATATGATTTTGACGTTTATAAGCACAGATAGTGTGGAGCACAGATAATTCTATACATTTATATTTTTTTATGTATCGAATGATGTATTGACTCATCACGATATCTCCAAAATTATACACTCGAATTACTATATGTTTAGAAAACTCAATTACTCGTTTCGCGAAGTAGATGTCACTAAGAACATACTTATTTGTTCTTAGTGACATCTACATCCGTCGGGAGTAAGTACGCAGGTGAAACTGCTGGGTGCTGGCACATCACAGCAGGCATCGTAGTAGTCTGCACCCATACGTAGTCGATATTCCGTGGACGCGTACAAAACGTTTCGCTTCCTCGTTCCTGATTCGAACTGCGAAAATATGGAATGCCCTTCCAGCTCACGTTTTCCCTACCACCTACAATATGGGTATCTTCAAGTCAAGAGTGAATAGGCACCTTCTAGGCAAGCGCGTTTCACCGTAGGCTGCATCTTCGCTTATCATCAGGCGTGATCGTAGCCAAGCGCTAGCCTATACACTATAAAAAAAAAAGCATAATATTATGGAGGTACGATGCATCTCTTTGGAAGCAGAATGTCTGTACTTTAAATCAAACGTTCAAATTTCGAGTGGCGACGATTAAATAAGTACTAGAAAACAAAAAATTTCTTTAATTTTAGATCTGTCTATCCGTTTGTCCGTTGCATTAATCTCTGGATTTGGCAAGTAATTAATTTATCTATATTAATTTTTTTTAATATGTGATTTGGGCAGCATATTACTTTATTCACAGGTTTCAGTGTGGCCTAGAGCAATATATATTTTAATTTTATTAAAATTTTATTTCGACGACCTACGTGGTGCAGTGGTATGCGCCATGGATTTAAGACGGAGGTCCTGGGTTCGATTCCCGGCGGGGCAGATTGAGATTTTTCTTAATATAATCTGAATATCTACCATAATACTAGTTTGAAGCAGCGCCTACTTCAAACAAAATATATACTCAATTATTGAAATATGCAACTTTGCTGTTTGTATTATGTAGGAGACGCCGATGTAAACGATCCTTTTTCAGTAGGGATGTCTCTATTTAAGTAAATTTTGGCTTTTTATTAAACTGTTTAAGGTAATTTAGGCTAATTAATATTAAAATTAAATAGTAAGGCATTTATGCTTGTAATAAGTAAGTGGAAACCCTATGCATTTATGCAATACCACTATGATATGATTTCAATGTTATGGATTAGAGCAAAAGCGTAAACAAGCCTATAGGTACATAAACATCCAGATCAGATGTCTCATAAAATATTTATTTGTTGTGTTTATGCTGCAATTCCTATCTAAGAATTTAGAAATGTACAAGTTTTGAAATCAATAAAACCAAATAAAACAAAACCATAGTGTAATACAACTATTAAAATACACTATCGTATCAATATTATGCTCAAATGCAAAGGATCATCTTTTATCGATAGCAGCCACATGTTACGTCACTACAGCCTTATTAATCCAGTACAGCGACTTCGAGCACGAGAGCTACACGTCGGCTTTCATGTAAGTTGTTTGTTTATTATTATCCCCGGTGTATAAAAAATCGGAACTTAGAAAATATAAGTCCCGTGCCTATGTTCTAAATTCAAAAGCATTCTAAATTATTCCTTTCGTTCTGAAATTCCTGTCGTTCACGTCTCTTAAAACTTACAAATAGAACAATGTTTCTTTTAATCTATGTAATTCAATTCTTTATTCATGACTACGAACGTGTATATACTAGGTTATTAGTTAGGAACTTGCTTTAATATTACATACTAATTAAATACTTTAAATAGATTTATTTTAGACCATACGTGGTCAGCACAAGGCATATTATTAGTACTTGGTAGTTTCTATTGTTCCGTTCAGAAATTATTTAACAGGATTAGGTTTAGCATGAAAGCTTACTTAGATAATGTCTAGATTCAATATTGCCTTGAGGTACGAAGGTGAATATTATCCAGTAGATAATCCGTATGTGAATGTCGCTATGGCTAGCCGGCACTGAGGTAAACAAATTAAATTAACAAGTCCAAGTTAATTGTATTATTGCGTTTCTGAACTACGCAGTCGTGTCGTATTTCCCTTGCATGCTAGTGTTGTGCTAAGTGCAGTTTTGCTATAAACCAAGTTTAAGGTTCTAGGACCAAAAACAAACAGAAAGATTTTTTCAAACGTACCAATTGTTTTGGAAATGCATGATCTACGATGCCTATTTTGGAAGTTCCCAGTGTTAATACTATATTAATAATTTAGTAAGTAAAATAAAAAAAATTAAAATAAACGCGCATGTTAGTGTTTGTCCGTTTCTATGTTTTAATTCTTTTTTTTTCACGTTTCGTCTGTAAGGGAAGTAAGTAATAATGTCCTATAATGTCTCATAGTTATGATTATGAGTGGTTGTCAAAAATAAATTAGAAAAGTTTTCATAAAATAATGAACATGTCTTCTTGGGCATTTTCTGAGCAAGTGCATTCCAACTGAGGCCACACCTGTACCTACTTACCATCAGGTGAGGTTTTTTTATTCATACCAAATTAGCCTTTCATCTTCTTCTTTCTTCCGCACTTCCGGGCTTTTTTCCGTACTTGGCCACGATGTTGGCCGTTGTGCGTGATTCCTCCGGAGTAGGTCCCCTCTGATTTATTCCAACCAGCCGATGCCCATTACTCCATGCAGGCTCTGCATAGAGGACTGTCAGTCATACCTAGAATTGAAAGGTTTGTTTATCATGCAGTGGCCTGTTATAAACCCTCCTACTGTTCTCAACTTCATACGGCTCAAGCGAATGAATTTTTGTGTTAAGATTGGATTTAAGTTTGGTATTGCTTCCTTTGTGTGGTTGCACTCTGCTGTATTGGCCCATAGCTCGGCATGGTCATTTGTAGTTTGCTTATGTAGCCATGATTTATATTCACTGAACGGTATGGGCGCTACTGGTTGCGGCTACCTTCAGCGTTGCAGCTCGTTTTGCAAACTTGTCTGCCATATCATTACCTATTATTTCACTGCGACTTCTTAACCATTTTAAAGTCACTGCATTTTCCGAGGCCTTGACAGCAATCACACCTGATGGTAAGTGATGATGCCATCTAAGATAGAAGCAGGCTAAGTTGTGTAGGATGAAATCCACATCTCTTTCGTTTTGTTCAAAACGCCTTATCGCATAGCGGTAGGATGGTAGTAGCGACTGAGTCCTCCCATTAATTAACCAGACCTGGACCAATTTAAAGAATCTCAATCAGCCCTGCTGGGAAAGAATCGAACCCAGGACCTCCGTCTTATAAATCTAACGTGCATACCATTGCGCCAAGGAGGCCGACAAAAGAGATCGTGGTAAAGCTGTGGTAATAGTCAGTTATGTTAAAGGGTTACAATTTAGAGGTACTATTTTAAATACAATTTTGCGTGCCAGGAGCGTTAGTGCACTGTATAGTGTCAGATATACAGTTAACTGTAGTCTATTCTGAGGGTCATAAAAGTACGTCAAGACATATATCTCGTAATGCCTAACTTGCAGAAACCGGTGTCGTGCAGCCCCTTGAACATGACCAATAAATAATAACACAAATACCAAAGGCGCCAGGCCACAGTTTACCAATTAGTTGCTCGATAAAATGACGACCAGACCGATTTTCGGTCGCAAAGACCAATTTCTAGTCTCAAGAAGAAATTAATGTACAATTCCTCCACACACGATTTACCTTTCCATCTGACTTCACAGTGGAAAGGCAGAACGCCTGGAAAGAGGTTTGTAAAACCGACGGCTGTATTAATAACATTTGCTCACCCATCTTAAGTTAAATTATACAGCCTGCAACTTTATCTGCGTGAAATTTAGAACTATAACTATTTTAATGCCATGCAAATCATAACCAAATTAATTTTAAAAAAAACGTCTCAAAATTAAAAAAACGCCTGACAGAAGTGATAACTTAAATATGGTTAGCGCTGCGGCTATGTAGACTGGAGGATTCTACCTTACTACATAACAAAGTGGTTTACCTTCCCATAAATAGTTATCATTTCCAAAATTGTTCAAAAATTTAACATGATTGAATTTAATCAAGAAGTGTAAAAAAGTCTACTAGGCAGATCAAAAATTATTGAATTGATTTTCGTGAATTCAGATGGCCGATGGTATGTTATGTTCTATTTGACATCCTGTACTCTACCTGTCTTTGTTCGGTATGCAATATATTATAATAATAGTAATAATAAAATATTTTATTTAGCTGAAACTAGTTGTTGTACAGTATATAGCTTAAAAATAAACTTAGAACTAAAGATACAACTAAAAATCTTGAAAGAAAAGCTAAATTAAATAACTAATACAAATCATCTCAGCTAATATTACAGATACTTAAAATGGATAGTGTGTGTAAGAACGTACGTGAAAGACTTATTAAAAATAGTAGTTACTCGTAGTTCCCCTCGTACTCCATGTGAACATATTTGTTGGGTCCCTTTTAAAAATATATACACGCGTCTTGCAGTACTTTGAAATTGTCAGTAACCATAAACGAACTGTACAATTACTAAACAGTGGCTATAATGCATAACCTGTCATAACTGCACTGTAGGAATGTACCTACGAATACGTACTACGTGCGGACATTGCAAGTGAAATAATTTGCGAGTTATCGCTGGGATATAATCATTGTTAAGGAAAACTGTTTTATAATTCATAAACGTTATTTAATAGCTTGTACTTAGGTATTTAAAATAAATACAATTACTCTTAGTACTTATAAAAATACTCGTATTAATAAAAAGCAAAGACCATACGAAAATAATCTACACTATAGAAAAATACGCACAATAGTTTTTGTTGGTCCAATGGTAAGGAATATGTGAATTTGAAGCATTAGGAGTCGAATCCTGGGTCTTGACAAGAATATTACTTTTCCCAAAATTACCTATTAATAGTATACCGATATAGACGGTGGTGTGACAAACCCGAGCTTCGAACAGCAGGTTAAGCTGTCGGTTACGTTACGACGTCGTTTCTGAGTCAAATATACAATCAAGTTTGCTAACCCTCTTTTGAGCAGCTTCGTGGGTTTAAGCTTCAAATATTATATGAGTAGATAAATAGTGCTGCAAACGCATAGACCAGTGACGTAACAATGCACGGTGACGTCACGGAGGACGTAGGCCATCGGTTTATAACCCATAAGTATCTACATTTAATTAAGTCATGTAAACGAACTACTTAGTCAGTTTACTGCTAAGTGGCATACCTACCTAATAACTATTACACAAATAACGATTCATTGTTGAACAACTTGTGGGATTGCCTTTCCTCGTCTCTCGGTCAGAGTCAGAAGGTCGTCACTCATTTCCGCTATAAATATCAGTAGATAGGTATACTTACCTATTAATATATATTAAGGTATATTTCTTCTTCAAGGAAAAACAAACCGTCGCTAAGCTTAATATTTATGTCTGAAATATACGCACTTTGTTATTTGAAAATCTCGTCCAAATCGTACCTGTTGTTTTGTTAAAAAATCACAAACACAAATATCTAACGAGGTCTGCCAACGCTTTGTCGATATGACTGCCTCGTTGGTCTAAGGTAAGCCTGTGTAGCTTCGATCACGAACCAAGGATAGGTTAGAATCCTGAGTCGGTTCACGAAATAATTCCGAGTTTTTTATTCTTGTATGAAATTTTTAGTACATTCCAATTTCCAAGCCCAGAGCAGCGAAGTTGGTGGTGTTACCACCTATGTGCCACCGAGAGCACTTTAAGCCGTTAGGCCCCGTCACTATCATCAACATCTCATGGTAATCGTTAATAATATATAAAACATTATCACCTTAAGCCCGCCAACCCGCATTGGAGCAGCGTGGTGAGTCTATGTTCATTGGCTGTTCAAATTATGAGCCCTGCTCATTGGCACTTCAGCTTTGCGAGCTATGTTGGTCCATTTTGTTCTTCTGCGATTCTTATTTTGATTCAATGATACTTTGAGAATCCCTAGCCCGCTGAGTGACAGTGAGAGTTTCTTTTAATAAGGCCTATGGTTATCTGCATCAGTAAAACGAGCTACGCTAATCGGTGTCATAGCTGCTAGTGCTTACCTTACTATCCCTACTACCCTATATCCCTGTGCCCGTCACTGTGTGCACATAAATATTACGTAAATTGATAATTTGAAGATGTAATTGTCTAGCGAGGACGAATGGAATCAGGACTTGGAACCGTAACTGACGAACCTTAGATGTCACAAATATTTCAAAGTTCGCATTAAGCAGTTAACAAATAGATTGAGTACATCTTGGGAAATTGACTAAGATTTTTTCCTTATCGTTTCCAAGGTACAACTACAATAGAAACTGCAGAAAACAAGATATCTATTTGTTTGCGATTTCTAAAATAATCAAACGATCACAAAACTGAATTTTTCCAGTGTTTTGTTCACTTGACTGCATTTTGTTTAACCGTGACGAAAACGTTGGGATCCTCTGCGATATTGATTTACGTTTCAAAATCAAAAGTATCACTAAAACCTCTATCTCTGTGACTAAACACCAAATTGATTCTTTGCTGTAACAACCAATTTGTATAAACTTTTCGACACAATTTATCGCAAATAGATAGGTACCTTTCTTACTAAAAAATGCTATAAAATATATTGAAAGTTTCTACCTATTCATCTCATACAATTAAAAGCTCGTTTTTAAAACTCTCATTTTAGTAGGAAGTTTGGCGTTACACCCCCGGTCTCGGAGAAACCGTTAAGCCGTCAGTCCCAGTTACTATCTGTACTCCTTATCTGCCCTTCTATATGGAAGCCCTGCGCCGTTAAAATGGGCTATATAGTAGAATAATAATAACAATGTACCTACCTATTCCTATTGCTAATATAAATCAAATATTAAGTTTAAAACTAACGTAACTCAACTAGGAACGTAAAAAACTGCTCTCAAAAGGACGAAACAAGAAAATAATTTAAACATATTATCTCGAAATGTAAGAGGTACAATACCAATTTAAGTAGAGCTTTAATCGCATCGTATAAACATCCTGGCTCCAACATAAACATAGTAGATATACAGTAAGTGCGTCCACGGCGATATTCAGACTGCCAAAATCATGACCCTTCCTGTTGGCTTCGTCGTAGTCGGGTAACAAAGCAATATATTGTAGGCACGATCAGACAATAAGGAGATTTGGATGTATGGATTATAGTGGTATCATCGATCACACGGCTAGTTATTATCACTCCTCCTAATCCTGAATAAACAATTTAGGACCAATATTGATATCATAAAATTAAGTCTCATAACATCTACATGCATATGCATAATAATCTAGTCAAATTGATGGAAGTGGATAAATCTCTATACCTACTGTTTATAATAATTTAATAGCGGAGGCCTGCGACTTCGTCTATGAACAACGGCAGTGGAATAATTAGGTACCATCTTCGCACATTGTCTTTCTTTTGGAAAGTACATAGAATCAACTGTTGTGTTTATCAGTAGCAAACGCCTGCAATTGAATGAAGCGGACTAACTTGTTAGGAAAATCATAATATCCTTCAAAGCTCTAATTCCATTTATTGCTTTGATTTATAATTTAATCAAATGTAACAAAGTCATGATGGAGGTTTCTGGAAAATTCTGGCGGCAAACGGTCGGTGCCGGCCAGCGGAAGGCGGCCATTACTGCGATTGTCCCGCCATCAGCCGTTTTGTCGGATTACCGCATTATGTTATTTGTCACATGTTTTTATTCTCTTTCTTTGTTGAGTCTGCTATAGATCTTTTATAGGTCAATCAAATGACATATAAAAAAACAGTAGGTAAAAGGTAGTGTAGGTACAATTAGATGTAGGTACTCTTGCTCATAAAAATAAACATTTAAAAGAATACAAAAAGGTAACAAGTTAGGTACTTCGATCATAAATTTAACTTCAATCTTTTTACTCCAGCTCAGCCATAACTCAAAATTAATTTCAATTAAGTATTATATTACTAGAAGATGTCCGTGATGGCCTGTGTGTTATTCTGATACGTAAGCTAGATTATTGTAAAGTTTCATTAAAATCCATTTATTTGTTTTTGCGTGGAAGAGTAACAAACATCCATCAGTACATACAAATTTTCGCGTTATAAAATTAGTAAAGATTAAAGAAATGTAGACACCTAAATTAAAAATCTAATTTAGATACTCGTAGATCATAGTCACACATTGGTTGTAGTAGGTATCTACTTCATCGATCTAGAAAACTACAATGTATAAACAAACACCTTGCAAGGACAAACAATTACACATGATGCTCGTAAATCTTTGACTTGAATATACTCGTAAAACAAGCGTTGTTATATGCCTCGTTGGACTAGTGGTGAATTATGTGGCTTTACTTTTTGGACGAGATCCTTGTTTCTAGTAATGGGTTTGGCTATAGAAACTTGGGCATTTTTTCATATCACGTGATTCTACATTCCAGTAATGGGATGGGCTATACAATCTTGGGCATTTCTTTTTCCAGAAAAACTCTGGAAAGTTGAAATTTTCTGGGATATTCTAAATAAAACTTCTCGGTGTTAGGAAGTTGATAGTGTAGCATCACCGTGCCTTGAAGAGCACGTCAAGTCGTCAATCGTGGTCGATCACCTAAGCCTAAACTTGCATTTGAGCAGTGCTGCTAAACTATACTAATCACGCACTCCTCTACTTCCAGGTACAGTTAATATGGGCGAGACAGTAAATTGAAGAGTCAAACTTGAAAATGGCGCGTCTAACAGCTCTGGTCCTCTGCCTTGTCGCATGCCATTACAGCTATGGCTTCAATGGAGACAGCTTCGAATTAGAATGTCCTGATGAGTGCGACTGCCACTACTTCCGTATAAACTGGGTCACTGACTGCTCGGAAAGCAATCTTACGGAAGTTCCTTACGATGAACTCAGTCTTAGTGTTTATATTCTGGACTTGAACGGGAACAACATAACGAGTCTCCAGCCTTTCCCGGGCGATATAAAGATGAGGAGGTTACAGATAGCGAACAACAGACTGACCAGGGTGGACAGAGACGCCTTCCGTGGACTCGACTATCTGATCGATGTCGATCTGTCAGGGAACAATATAAGTTACGTAGATCCAGAAGCGTTGATGTAAGTGTATATGCTAGACTAGGTATATATAAGGGAGAGCATATTGACTTGATCCATGACTATCGTTGGACCATAATTTTAGGTTCGATTTATTAGGATTAACTCTTTATCTTCTCAGTTTCTAATTTACTATATAATTGGATAAGAAGATTTTCTATAAAATATTGATTATTATGTATTGACGCACATAAAATTTTCACACGTGTCATTGTGAGCTCATTCTGCAACACACACAATGGCTGTGACGACAAATTTGAAGCAATTGCTCCAGACTCGCTGCCGACAAGTGACAATTGCGGTTCGTGATGCCAATATTAGATAATGGTCCAGTAAAGAATGCAAATTGAATTACCGCAACCGCTTAGACAAGCTTTGTCGCTGTTTATGATTTACGTTTCAGTGATATATCATTTTGCTCCATATCGTTATTTAATGTAGCAACAATTTTTTTTTATTTCAGGGACTCGCATGGTCTTCTAAACGTTGAACTTCAAGATAACCCCCTCAATGTCATCGAAGGGCCGTTCCTCATCTCAGGAACTCTGCAATTTCTGGACATCAGCAACTGTAATATATCTTCTTTAAGCCAACAGTCTTTCCAAAACGTCACTTCACTGAAAACGCTAGATCTTTCTAACAATCCTCTCAGAGCCTTGCCTGAAAGTGGGGTCTTTGACTCGTTAACCAGCTTGGAAACTTTAAAACTTAACGATTGTAAGATATCTATACTTGCAGAAAATCTCTTTTCTGCTTTAGTGAATCTGAAAAATTTAGAACTCGCTGGAAATTATTTAATGAACACAAATTGGCCTGAGGTATTGGGTACTTTAAATAGGCTGGAATTTCTCAATTTGCGAAAATCTGGACTAGTGTCACTTTCGGAAGATACTTTTTCGAATTGCACTAACCTTGTAGCACTGATTTTGGCTGAAAACGAACTACGTGACTTAGACGTCGCGGCAACTTTAGGCAGCAGCGTTAATCATTTGGAATTATTAGATTTATCAAACTGTAAGATTCAAGGGCCAATTGGCGGGGATTCGTTTGCCAATTCTTCAAAATTAAAAAGTCTCTATCTATCAGGCAATCCCTTATTTGCACCAGATTTACAAGAAGCCTTAGCACCGCTGCCAAAACTTGAAAGACTATTCTTGAGTAATTGTGGCTTGCGTAATTTACCGGATAGTTTTAATGTTTTCGAAAACCTTCTCGAATTAGATATTTCTCACAATCCTCTAGTAAACGTATTTACAAGATTATTAGCTCCTCTAGAAAAGATAGAGTATCTCAACATGGGTTACAGTAATTTATCCTACATAGGACCGCAAACATTTGCACATATGACGTCACTAAAGAAATTAATCCTTTCGGGTAACGATCTTTTGTCATTGGAAGCTGGGCTCTTTGGAAACCTTACACAATTGACGACTTTGGAGTTAGAGTTATGTGGACTGAAGCGACCATTAAACGCCAATGCATTTTTCAAAAACCTAACATATACCGATCTGAGAGAAATTAGGCTCGGTGGGAATCCACTTGTAATTCCACCCACGGGTGCCCTATTCCCAAAACAATTATCACAAGTGACTGTATTGGATTTGAGCAACTGCAATATTACATCACTGAATCCGGACGCATTCAAAAATACTGAAAACTTGACAGAATTGAATTTGGCTGGGAATCGACTAAGATCGTTAGATGGAAGTTTGGCTTTCTTGGAACTACTTCAGCAACTGGAGAAGATAAATTTGAGCAATAATAACTTAACTACAATAGACCCGCAGTTCTTTATCAATAATCCGAAACTGCACTCGATAAACTTAATCGGCAATCCGTTTGTATGCGATTGCAAGATAGCAGAGATGTGGGACTGGGCGAATATGATCAAAGGTGATTTAGACGTCCTGGTTGGTGCCAAGAGTGCTGAGAAAGACATCGTGGTGAAGGGAAACAAGAAGAAAAAGAACCTTTACTGTCGTTACAACGAAGATCAACTGCGTAACATGACTCTCACTACCAACAAAAGCGTACCGGGTCGAAGACCTTTTGTGAAGCCCCGAGAACTGACTTACGCGAACAGAACATGGGCGAAGTATGTGAGGGAATCAGGATGTGAGCCTGTTGTTAAAATACTAAGGCCAGTTGCTCTTGTCGCAGACTTATTTAACAAAAAATACGTAGATTATGCCCCCTCAGCGGCGTTTGTGCTGGCCATAATTGCTCTAGCTTTCGGTATAACCACTGTTATCATGACTTTCAGGTTATTCCGAAAGAATAAATACATTTCAGAAATCGATTCAGTGAATAATAGGAAAGAAAGATAATAAAATAAAAGTGTTAGCAATAAAATATCAACAATTTATTTATATGTTTTGGATGGTCTGTTTTAAACGTTGTTTTAAAATTGTATATTTCTATAGGCGTTTTTATATGTATTAATATAATAACTCACCTTAAGTATATCTCTCTGAAATGGTGTTGGATGTACCTTAAAGTTAACGCAACTGTTTACTCCTGCGGAAAAGATATTTCCCGTAAGTTAAAACAAATACGTGACAATTAAATTCATCCTTGAGTGATCGATCAGGCATAGGCAATTGATCGATCACTCAAGGGTCAGACGTGAATGTAATGTACGTGAAAGCGGCATCGGGCTGCCGTCTCGCTCCTTGACGAGTTAATTCCTTTTAACAAAATTTGTGACTCAAAAAATCTATTTACTTTAATCTTAAGCAAAAAATTCTGAAAATATAACTTAAGGTTAAAGTTTGTAACTAAAATATTTAAATAAAATACATAATAGGTACAGTAAGTACGTGTACCTACCTACATGTCTCTCTAGAAAATAACAAATGTAAGCCGATAGTGAGTTTAATGATAGATATTTATTGTACTAGTCAAAGTGTCTACTAATAAACAATGTAATTCAGTAATTAATTTAGTTTTTGTGGATTATACGTGGATCATGCTTTGTATATCCCTAATTTTGCTGTTAAGTATATAATAGTAAATTTCGTAATAAATATCTAATTTGTTTTATTAAAAGCCATACTTTATAAAGCAATGAATATTAAAACTGTACTTTTTGTATAATCAATCACTGATATCTACTCTTTATATGCTATTGACGATGTTCAGAAACCTGTCTTTTTTAGATCTTAGATGTTTGGACGTCTGTAAGTTTTTATTTGATATATTAGTCCATTTTCTTGTTAGTTTATCTTACTTACTTTTGGCAAGTATTTAAATTCTATTATTTCTGATTTTCTGTCCTATAAAAACCAAAAGCTTCCTTACCTTTATGATTATTGTATTATGAAAATAGCGCCTTTGTCCATCATGATGGGTAGGTAGTATTCTTCCTAAAGGACTATGAAAGACATTGGTGGCTTCATATAAATGAAACTCTTCAAAACTTTGTTGGCTTAGTTGATGTTGATATCCCTCCAATGTTATACCTACAGGGTAATTTTTATTTTTAATAGTATGGTACAACTCCAGACAAATTATAACAGAGAAGAGAAACAGAGAACAGAGAACTGCCCATGCTTCCAAAGGTTAAAGCTATAAAACACAAAATTTCAAAACTCTTCTGCGCAATTAATCAAACAAAAAAACAAATTAACTCAATAAAAATGCATCGATTTCCAATAATCTATATTATATTTAAACGTTAACTTTTTGTTTCGATTTTCTTTATTTCAAAGACGTTTTTGTGATTAAATTTCTTCAGAGTTGCTTAGGTTTTCACAATGCCGCGCTAAATTGGAATCAACTGTTTTTATTTACTTTACTACGGTGTCTGACTTCGTTAAGAGTTCAAGATGCTTTTTACTTATTTCAGGCTAGTAAGAAACTATTACTATCACGTAATGTATTGGCAGAGAAAGTTGTGTTGCATAAAATGTTGTGGTAGGTTATTGAAACAATAATAACATATTCTTAATAGAAAAAGACTTCGGTAATAAATTTTCTATTTTATATTTTTATGAGCTTTTTACACAGGACTACAATGGACAACCCTTAAAATTAAAATTAAATTACAGTAAAACAATAAATAAATTAAATATCCTATTAGCTTGCTACTTTATCGCCTTTTGATGTACTTGACTTTTCAATAGAAAAGGTTTCTTTGTACATTTTTTTGACGGTTTCCGGACTGTCGTCGCTTGCCATGGCGGCTAACTCTCGATCTAGTAGCCTTGACACTCTAATAGGTTCGAATCCATATTGGTAATGCGGCGCTAAAAAATTTGTTTTACTCGAATAGGTTCCTGTCCCGAAGGCGGAACTGTCGTCGGGCTTTTCCTTTGCGTAGTTGTATTCATCTAACGGTGTAATTCTACTCGTGAATTTTGCAAATTTCTTATGTTCCGGAGTTCCGGGGTAACTGTAAGCGGGCACGGTGTACTTTGCGCTTTGTTGTTTATCTGAATCCTCTTTGGCATAGTACTTTTGCGGTTTGTGGTCGTTATAATTATCGTAATACTGTTCCTTTTTCTTTTTCCTATCAACTAGGCTCTGGGGTCCACTCCCTGCGTAATCTGTATAATACTCTGCGTTCGTTTTGTCTCTAGTGTCTTCATAATTCGAGCGCATTTGTGATGGATAATCGTCACCGGCAGGCTCATATTCCCTTAATTCACTCTTATCTTGGCCAAAATCATTTTGGAATCGAGGCACGCCATAGTTCGCTGGGTTATAAATTTCTTTCTCTCTGTCGACATTTCGAACGGGCGTGTCATACGCAGGGAATCCATAAGCTGCGTCCTTGTAGGCCTGCTCAAAATCTTCCTCACTTTCTTCCTGTTTTTTAACCATCGCCTCAATTAGTTCATCGTTTGGCTTGTATACTTCTTGTTGAGGTTGGGGAGGCTCATCCTTGATGATAATGCGATTCGATTTTTCTTCCGGTTCGGCTTGAGAAGAGTAATATGATTTGGGATAATCATAATGCACTTGTTCACTTTGTGGTTCTGGACGAGAGTTATGCTTAAGGCTTGAGCTTCGTTCTGGAGCGCGTGGCGGGTGTGCTGGTACTATTTTTATATCTTCTTCATACTCGGGAACTATAGCTTCATACTCTTTCTCTTCCTGTTGAGGTGAAGATTTATGTTCTATCAGTTCAGGGGATTCCTCACGGGCTTCTACATGGGCATTTTTAGGAGTTTCATAGTACGCTTCTTGTCTATGCTCAGGTTGGACGTTTTGTTTTGAGTTATCGTAGTAAGCTACCTCTCTATCTTCAGGGTCAGGTTCATCTCTGAGGTTTTCATTGGATTGGTTATATGCTTCCTCTGCTAACTCATGTTTTGCGTCATTGTGTATTTGTTTTGGTTCGTGTTGTTTATGTTGCTTATGTTGTTGGTATTGATTTTGACGCGGTTCATGTTCTTCTTGCTGTTGATATTGATGATGTTGGGGTTCATGGTGATCGCTATGCTTCTGTTGTTGGTATTGGTGTTGTTGTGGTTCATGGTGTTCCGTCCGTTTGTGTTGTTGATATTGGTGTTGGGGTTGATGATGGTGTTCATGCTGATGTGGTGCTGCATCGTGTTTTTGGTGTTGTTGATATTGGCGATGGTGGTGTTGAGGTTCATAATTTTGTTGATATTGTTGATGCTGGTGTTGTTGGTGTTGGGGTTCGTGGTTCCGTTTGTGTTCAGTATGGTATTGTTGTTCAGGGTGTTGTGGGTGATGTTGTGGGTGGTGATGAGGTTGATGTTGTTGTTGGTGGTGTTGTTGAGGTTGTTTGTTATATTGTTCGTGTTGGGGTTCATAATGTTGTTGGCGTTGTGGTTCGTGATGTTCTTGTTGCTGTTGTTCCTGTTGATGCTGAATCACGTCTTCCGTTACCCTTTCGTTCGGATTTTCTTCATAAATTTCAACGGACTCTAATGGAGGATCGGAATCACTATTTTGCTGGTTATTTTCATCACTCAGCTCCTCAGGCGTAAAGTGGTAAATAAGATGTTTTGTTTTTTCTTTGTTATCCTCCAGGTACGCTTGCTTAATTTGTGCAGGGTCATTCGAATTATGAACGTGGTTATAATGCACGGGCTCATTTTGAACAGTTTTTCCATAAGAATAAGTAACAGGTTTCATCTCAATTTTCTTTTCGTAACTTATATGAACGGGTTTTGATTGAGTTTCTTTGTTATAACTAACCTTCTTTTCTGTGTAAGTTTCTTTATAATTAGGAGACTTAACTTCGTAGGATAATTCAGGATGTTCGTCGGCAGTTATAGTAGGTGTATGATTAACTTCTATGATCTCATCCGTAGAAACCTTTGGCTTCTTTTGTTTTTTGACCTTCTTAGTCGTCTTCCGTTTAATTGTTATTACTTTTTGTTGATTATTTTGCTTTATTTCGGGTAACTTTTTGTATGTGACTGAATGAATTTTTGGTAAAAAGTGTTGAACTTGAGGTACCAGTGGATTATCAAAAGTCAACGGTTCCAGCAATGTCAGATCAAGGAGATGTGGCACAGGTGGTTTAGTGATTAAATTCACAACTGTTTTCTTGCCATTTGCAAAAGATGTAATTGTAGTTTGTTTAGGTGCATGCACTAACGGTAAACTTTTTACTATTTGTTGATTTTCATTATGGTCACTTGCAGAAATTTTCGGTTCTTCTTGAGCTATTTTGGCTTTTGGTTCATTCCAGAAGTTACTGTAATGGCCGGCACTATGAACGTCAGCGTATACATTGTTGTTTCTAGTAGATTGCTGCTGAGCTACGGGCTGTCCATTAGCCTGAGGTTTAGATCCTGATGATGCAACCTGTGTTCTTACGTTTTGCGCATACACTAACGGCTGAGAAGCACCGAAAGGATTCGTTTGCTCATGGGATACAGCTTGTAAATTGGCTAATCTGAATGGAGGTGCTCCAAAGAAGTGGGTTGCCTGTCCATATTGAGCACTCGGGGCGGCCGCGACTAAGGGCTGGCTGAGATGCGCGGGTAACTTCTGCAGTGGCACAAACTGTTGAGGCAGCGCAGCCTTGTACGCAGCGTAGGCTTGAGGCGCCTCCACGAATCTCTGTCCATAGGAGTCCCTCAAGTAGTTGTTGGTACTCTGCGCCAATATTCTTTCTTGATTCAGCGGAACGATCTGGTTGAAGTTGGGAGCAACGAACTGCGGCACGTGGAACGAGTAGGCCGCGTAGGGGGTAGCACTAGCGTACGAGTACACTCCGTTGGGAACATTGCGGTACAGTTGAGGAACACTTTCAGCACTGATATTGTCTATAACACTTTCAGTTTTCACGGCTTTAGCTGTGATTCTATTAAACGCCATGCAGCATAACACTGCTATTAATGCCTGGAAACGAAAAAAAAACATAATAAGTAATGGAATTAATGTTCAGGAAAATCGCAGGCTATTAGATAGAGCTTACGATTAAATTCATCTATATTTCCAGTTATCAAGATCCTTAGGAGTCAATTACCGGAGTTTTGCAAAGCATTTCTGTCAAATGTCACAATAACTTAAAATATCTAATAGGAATATAACAGTAAGACACGTTTTTGTTGAACTTAGTATAATGATATTAATTTAATTAAACTAATTTACCTTTCTCCCCATCATGGGTGACTTTGTCCACGGCAGGAGGGAGCGGCAATGCGCCGGCGCGTCGTCCGCTCGCACTTATATTGATAGACGGCGGACGACTTTTCCCGCGTTATATCATCGACGTTTGATGAACGATCAGTAAATGATCTTAGCACAAAGAGAACCACCGATTTTGAACGAGCGTCACATAAACAAACAATAGGTCAATCAAATCGCAACGCTAAATCATTTGTTCGAGTACTAAATTTTGGGTGTTTTTTGTTTGATAATATATAACTTGTCTGTGAATGCAATACTTTTAAAAATGTATTTCTTATACCTTTATATGTATTAGTACCTGTAACAGCTAAGGTAGTGCAGTGATTAGCTCGTGACTGACATATTTATACTGTTGAGGTTATGGGCTACCAACTAGTCTAGGGGCAAGCAATAAGCTCGGGTTGTCTATATCATTTCATGACATGACAACATAGGGAGGAAAGCAACTGCAGAGGTACAAGCTGAGATGAGCCTTACTGGCAGAGCATAAGGGACACACCGGTATGTATAACTCACTAGAGCCCAGGGTCTCTGAAAATGCACTGAAGCTGGCCATCGAGGGGCTTTAAGTAGGTAAAAATCCCACAGAACCCGACCTCGCCCTGAAGAGGTCGACTTTTTTTCAGATTCGACCCCGTCCACAAAAAAGCCTAGCAATTAAATATTAGATTTTTCTTCCAAGAAATCCTTAATAGCAGTCCAAATATCGGAGACATAAGTGTATCGTTATCGTACGCCTCCGTGTCTCGAAAAACTATCTTCCCGATCCTTCTGTCCAGATCATAAAGTTATCATTACATAGTAAAATAATTATCGTCGTAACCCCGCTAACCAATGCGGGTTAGCGGGAAACACCTTGGCGATGCTGAGTTACAAAACACCCTTTCCCAGTTCCCATAAGAGAAAGGTGCTTTATGCATACGTTTGAATAATAAATATAAAATGACTTAACTAAGTAGTTCTTTATGAAAAATGATTAAAAATAAAGTAAAGCGCGAAACTTATCCACGTAACAATTGAAATAGGCCTTTCAATTTATATTTAACAAAAGACATTGTAATTAAGTAGCAGGAGCGGTGCCTAGATAAAGCTGAATAACTTTTGTATAGATTCCACGATGTTTTTTGTATTAATTTTGTGATTACAAATTTGAATAGTGCAGACTTATGTAAACGACTTGAATTTTACAGTGAATGTAGTGTTATTTATTACATAATAATAGGTTTGTGTTAAAAAAACACAATAACATTCTTTGTTATGATAGGTACCTAGCAAGACGCAAGACCATCCTGACATCTAGGTTTTCGTCATTTATCGAGATGTTGTCGCAAATTATTAAGCATACAGTTAGGTACACATTGTATAACTGGGCAACTACAAGCCAGGCCTCCCTCCTTATAGTACAGGAGATATGGAGCTTGGACCCACTGGCGGTCGGGTCCGGCGGCTAAACGTTCTCTCCAAGTAATTCCGGGAATTACAACATCACCAACTACCCAACTCAGGATATATGATTTTTACAGAAAATTTCTTGGAAGAGAGAAAGCTCAAAATTTCATGGCCTGATCCAGGTCTGGAACCCAGGATGATCTGGCTGACCAACTTATGAGATATTTTTGTTTGTCTGAAAAATATTAATGCAATGCCTCCAAAAAATTTTAATAAAAAATTAAATTGACCTCAAAACGCACTGAAAAGAAAAATAAATGTATCATTAAGTTGCTTTAATTTACCTAAGCATATCTATGAACTTGGTGCCATCCAAGTTTAAGGAACTTTTATACGAAAGAAGTAGTAAAACATTGTGTGGGTTCTGAGTAACGTCTTTGAGGTGGAAACCTTGGATGGCACCGACTTCATATGTATGTAACATACATGTTGAATTGATAACCTCCTTTTTTCAAGTCGGTTAAAATAGGCTAACAGTGGGCGTGACGTTAATGACACGGGCGGAGCCGAATGAACATTTGGAGTATTTTTGAGTGAGATTATTTAGGAAGAACCGCGTTTCCAGTCCTTATCTGAATTACATAAAAATCGATGCGAAGAACTAAGTAGTACTGCAAGCATGTTTGCTCCCAAACTGTACGCTTGCTAACCTAAAACTTTACGGTAGTTAACAATGCTCGCGAATTTCGACAAGTTGAACAAAAAAGTCCACAATCATTTAGTTACATGCTAATTATTGAGCAACTTGTCCAAATATTGAACGGCTAATTAGGAGGGTGGCTACTCACCCATTTACCTTCGGATTAAGAAACGTTTTGTGAAATTGCGTTCTTTACTCGGAGCAACGGTCAAAAGGTCGCGATTCGACAACCGTTGAACAAAAAACACGGGACTTTTTCAAAGTTATTATGTAGGTACCTACTTGCTGTAAGTTTCTAAAAGGGAAAGCTATAAAAATATAGATAGGTATCTTTTTTTATTCTGTATAAGCCAGCGCTGGGCTGTGATCACGCCTGATGGTAGGCGAAGGTGCAGCCTACAGTGGAACGCGCTTGCCTAGAAGATGCCTGTGCACACTTCACTTAGAGATGGTAGGGAAAACGGTAGCTGAAAGGGCATTCCATAAAGAACAATGGTCTGATATTTGTTTATATAATTCGTAAGCGTCTACAAATGTAAACTATTACAGTTTATGTAAAATAATTTATTTTATTTTTTCAATCCGTATGCAAGGTCCGAATAAGTTCTTTAAATAAAATAAAAAATCAGTCATTACATTATCATAATTGAGTATGGCAACCACGCAATAATAACACAAAGAAAGATTCAATATGACATCTGTCAGTCAGCTTGTGACTGAGTATCAAAAAGAAAGTATCGATACTGTAGGTACATATAAGTAGTATCGAAAAAGTATTCTACTCGTATAACTACCTAACCAAATCGACACTTTTTATTAGTTAAACTAACTCTTTTGTGTAGCGAACTACTCGTGTTCAACGATTTCAGCTTAGTCTGAATAGAACAAACTTATAAAGTAATAATAATGGAGAACTAATAATTCTTATTTTGAAATGTCAATAAATATTTCAATTTTTAAAAGGGTCTTGCATCTAAATTCCTAATCATGACAAATGTTCACTGCCAAAGTTTACTCTTACTTGGCGGCATTTTATACTATACTAATAAAATAAACAAATAATAGTCAAATAATTATAATATCATGTATGAAAAGTACACAGTAGGTTATACTTTTATGGAAAGGAAGAGAATCATGATAAGAACAAGCGTTTTAGCGTAATTTAATGTATGTTAATTGAGTTTTAAGTAATTTCCTGAAAACTATCGAGTGACTGTATCGAATGTACTCGATACTCCAAAGTATCGATACTTTTTGTATAAAACTTCAAACTTCAAATATCTTTAATTCCAGACTTCGCACAGTACTAAACCTTAAGAAAAAATTGCTCAGAAATAAATTCTCTATAATTTTATATTTTTTTCATTCATAGACGCAAAAAAAAGTCGTCAACAAAAATTTGTTAGGAAATTGACCATTGTTCTTTGCTGTTCGAATCAGTAAGGTGGTACCACTTAAGCAAGGGTTAGACCACCGCGATGCCTAGTAGTCCTGCGTTAGAAAGGTGAGAGGGAAACTACTCGTAGGTATACTAAAGCCAAACTTGATGGAGAATTCCTATCAACAAACAAATTTAAAATGAAGATATAAAATGCAACACATTATAGGTATGCCTAATAAATTTAAATTTATAAAATCTTATTTTAAACATATTGAATATATTAATTAGTTTTAAGCTTACTAATCTAATTTATTGTCATGAATTCGTCATTAACAAGTTAATTCAAAAAATTAGAAAGATAAAGATAAAGATTTTTTATTTGCTCAAATATGGGTTTAAAATATAGGTACATTATTTCAATATTGGTTCCGACATATTTTGCCATTCTGGCGTGCAAATATACATTATTTATATAAAAATAGTACAATTATTAACACTTATCTTATTAAATAATTAAATACAATGTCAAAAAACTTGGTCATATTGAATAATTAAATACAATGTCAAAAAAAAAAAGAAAAATAATAATAATAAGAATAATATCAATAACAATAATAGAATTAAGAATTAAATTTAATATATTCATTAATCTTATAGAAATTCTTTTCTAGAAGCCATTTATTTAGCTCTTTTTTAAAACTCTGGAGAGGCATTGCCTGTAACTTGCATGGTAAGTTATTAAAAGCTATAATTGCCATAAAGAAAGCATTCTTTTTAAATATGTTTGAAGTACATTTAGGTATGCAAATTTTATTGGGGAATCTTTGATTATTGTCACCTTTGCGCTCAAAATATTTGGGATATTTTTTGACAAGAATACAAATTTCTCTAATATACATACTAGGCAGCGGTAAGATATTCAACTGCTTGAAAAGTGGTCTACAACTCACAAGGGGACCCACACCAAATATAGCCCGAACACATTTTTTTTGAGCCCTAAAAGCTCTGTCAATATCCACAGAATTACCCCAGATAGGAAGACCATAAGTGAGCACTGATGCTACGTAACCGTGATAAGCAGTTATTGCTGCTTCTTTGGATACCGTCATACGAAGTCTCCTCAGTGCATACACAAATCCTCAGTGCATAGAAATAAAATGACTAGTGATTTCTACCTTCATTTTTAATTTGTTTGATGACAAGCATTTTCCATCGAGTTTGGCTTTAGTAGGTATAGATCGAAAATTTCCTGAGCACACTCTCCAAAATATAACCCGTATAAAACCTAGTGCACTCAAATTCTCTTTTTCTGTTCTTCAGAATTTTCTTTATACCCAATTTTTTTTAAACACTAAGTTAAGTTGGCCCATAACTACGGTAAGTGACGATGCTGTGTAAAGCTAACTTTGAAGTGTTACGTTTTTTTAAGGCTTACGATCTCACCTAATGGTAAGTGAAGGTGTAGTCTAAGATTGGATGCGCTTGCTTAGCAAATGCTTATTCACTCTGTTTTAAAGATACCTAAGTTGCAGTATATCGAGTACTGGAGTAGGTACAAATCTTTATCTAAGTATTAAGTACAAAACCTACTATAGCAGTGTGGCGCCTATAACCCAATACGAACCACTTTCGCTGTGCGTCCAGCCGAGTGACCATGACCGACTGAAGAAAGCGGGATGAAAGTGAGGGGATCGCCTTACGCGCCACACTTCTCAATCTATCCGGTCAATGTGTAGCTGACAGTACGCCGGGCTACACTTTACTGAACCTACATCACTGCCTCGCTGACCCAGTGGTAGTAATCTCTGCTTAGTAAATGGTTTTTAACACATTTTTTGAACTTTTGTAAAGGCAAGTTCAGTACTTCTTTTCGAATCAGATCGTATCGGTATAAATAACGAGTTTCGTTGGAGCGCTACTGGTATAACAGGGTTAGATTGGATTTCATCTCATCTCTCTCTATTTATTGTAACGTGTTACACACAGAGAAAGATACAGACGAAGTCGACTCTAACACTTTGTTTCGCCACAGATCATAATTAATATCATCAGTAATTTTGACGTCCGCCGTGGTGCAGTCGTATGCGCAGTGGATTTATAAAATAAAGGTCCTGATTTTGATTCCCGGCAGACCCGATTTCGATTTTCTAAAATGGTGCAGGTCTAGCTGTTGGGAGACATCGGTCGTGGCTATTCACCACCCTGACGACAAAAACGTGCCGCCAAGCTTTTTAGCGTTCTGTGACGATGTCTTGTAGAAACCGTTGGTGTGGATATCATCCTCCTCCTAACAAGTTAGCCCACTTCCATTTTAAAAAGTAAAAAAAAATAATAAACATTACATTTTATCATCACTTACCTTCAGGTGTTATGACAGTCAAGGTCTATACTTGTAATTGATTAAAAGAAAATGAATTCATAGGCATACATAGCCCGGCTCGTATTTGAACGGCGATAGTCTAATATCTGAGTCCTCGGGCTTGGCGCTCTAGCGTTCCTTTAAAACACCTACTCAGTAAAACTTTTCACAGCTCTTGGTTCTAGCCATTTTGCCTGCAGTAAATACCAATTAAGAAGTTATAATTTATATTAAGTAGAGGGCGTCGTTAACCTAATGATCAGGCTATGTTGATTTGATCACGAGATCCTGTGTTCGAAACCTGGGTCGGGTCACAAAATACTTCGGACTTATTCATTCTTCTTTAAAATTTTCAGTACATTCCAAGCCCGGAGTCGGCAGATGGGGGTGATACACACCGTGCCTCGAAGAGGACGCTAAACCGTCGATCACAAATATCAACGTCTGTGATAATCAGTGATTGTTAATAAATGAAACATTATCACCCTAAGCCCGCCAACCCGCATTGCAGCAGCGTGGTGAGTCTACGCTCCATGTCCTCTCTCCTATAAGGAGGGAGGCCTGGCCCTGTAGTGGGCCGTTAATAGGTTGATAATGAAGACCTTCATATATAAATTAAGTTAATAGTTAAAGTATTCATATAGTATACCAATAAATCCTATGTAACTTTATATTCCGCTATCCCTAAAAACAGCCTATGTCCAGCAGTGGACGTCCGTCAGCTGCTAATAATGATGATGATGATGATGATAGTGATGAATGATGATTTTGTTCAAGAAAACAAATTGGTGACGAAAAAAAAACGTTTATTTGTTAAAGTCGTAATAATATTTACAAAAATATCATAATATAAAAAAACAAATCTTACCAAAGTAAGCTCTTAGTCTAATATGAAATGATCACACTTTCACAGAACGGATAAATTTATTATTATTTATTAAGCATTTTCCACATCGTTCTTATAATTGTCAGCAGTGACCAGTGCGGCACAATTTCTATCTTGATTATAAAACAAACAAAGATAAAGCAAATTAATTAATTAACTAAAATATTATTGACCATGCCAATGATGTGTTACCTATAATTTGTCCTTATTTCACTATACATAGGTATTAGTAAAAATTTCTTATATCAAAATGCACCAGAATGATTCCTAAAACTCAACATTAATAGGAAATAAATACAACATCCCCTCTCCTATAAGGAGGGAGGCCTGGCCCTGTAGTGGGCAATTAATAGGCTGATGAATGATGAAATTAAAAAATGTATATAATTTTAGGAGACATTTTGAGAATAATCGTTAATATTATAGAGAACTCAGACACATGTATGTAACAAAAAATTCAACATATGAGGTGACATCACAATACATAACCATCCATCAGCAAACAGGTTAATTAAAAAATCTTTGCCTGTGTTATCTTAAAATATAACTAGATAGTACAACCCGTGCGAAATAAGTTGAGACCTGGGGGCGGTGGCGCCACCGACGCGTGACGTCAGCACAACACGGGAGCTCGAGGGGAAGTTACAGGGGAAGCGGGCGGAGGGGTGCTTTCCAGGCGAGTGTCAACATATCGCGCACGGATTATGTTAAATTGCCAAACAAAATGCAGACCGTATGCATGCACTCGCACGAATATTTGAATGCAATGCATTTCCATACCTACATTCATTGATTGTAACCTAGTCTAAAAACTAACTAACTAGTCTAAAAATTAATTAGTGTAGTCACCATCTTGATTCTAAAAATCAGTTAAAAAGACATCATCTCCGAATACTCAAAAACAAATCAAACTTTAGTAGGCCTATTTAATGTCTTATAACTTTTTATTAGATTAATTCAATTGATTTTTTTTTGATAATTTTATTTGTCATTAAATCCTATTACTATTATAAAGGCGAAAGTTTGTATGGATGTATGGATGTTTGTTACTCTTTCACGTAAAAACTACTGAATGGATTTGAATGAAACTTTACCACAATATAGCTTATACATCAGAATAACACATAGGCTACATTTTATACTGAAATTAAACCGGCGTCCTCTAGTCCAGTTATAAAAAAGAATAAATAAGTCCAGTATTCGTTCTGGGTCATCATCCCTATTATTATAAGCGGCGCTTTGGCAGAACTTTGCCATTCACTTTGAGATATAACAAAGCAAGGTAATTCCTCTTTCTTAGCACTACAAAACACTCTGTTATGACATATATCTTTAAAGGATAGCTTGTGTTTTGGTGTTCTTGGAAGGTTGTGAATCAGTTGTTTACAAAGCTGTCCTTTCTATTTTTTATCACATTCTATGGCTCTATTGGGCGTAAGGTGTAATGTTATCATGTTTTTTGTATAGAATTGACGAAAAAAGTAACTTAACTGTACTTCACCTCTCATTCCCATAACATCAACCTACGTCATTCGTATTTTTTTTAAACTTTATTCTACTTGTCAATGGTCCAAACTTGTATGAACACAAGTTTCTCTATCACTAAAAAGAGTTTGAAGTGTGACCATATACGATTCAACGCCATTTTAAGACTTATTGCGTGCCGATATACGGTTCTATACACGCTGAGGGGTTAAGAGAGCGACACTGCAACACCAACAACTTGAGGCATAGTGTGGAGCCTCATGTGCCTGTATCTTCAACCAAAACAAAATTAAGCAACACGACAGTCGCAACTTCTACTTCTAAATTTTGGCTAAAAAAAAATATTTCGTTTTACAAATAAAAATTAATTTTTTTGTTTTCATTTTTAATGCTGTATCATAAAAAATAAAAACAAAAAACTAAAAAAAACTTAACATATAGGGGGGGTGGAAAATAGATGTCCGATTCGCAGACCTAAACGGTATTCGAAATTGCACGAAATATATCGAGCCATTTCGGAGGTGTTTAACTACAAACACCGTGGCACGAGAATTTTATATATTTCTTATAAAGCATTAGTTTTTAAAAAATTCGTTTTTAGTTTACATTCACAAATTCGCGTTAAAACTGTTACATGTAATAAGGCGTCTGTTCGTGTCATCCTCATCATGCCTGAAAGCTCAACACTGAGAGGTTGTGGGTTCAATTCCTGTTCGTTGGACTGTTGTCACACTTATAGAATGGTCTTCCCATTCAAACCCAAATTCACAATAAGAAAAAAAGTAATTCTAAAGCTGTTGAAGCAGCAGCTGTTCTAACTTCAATAAACCTTTTTTGATAAACTTGTAACTATATTTAACGTTTAAAACTGCACTGTATATTATCTCTTTGCTAGGCTACCGCTATAGACAAGGCGGGGCCCGTGAGTTAGTTCCGTTACAACTTGAACCGTGTAACAGATAATATAAACATCACACACCTAATCTATTAAACACTCCTTGATTAACAGTGATTTTTTTTGGACTGGCATCATTCTTCAAACCGAGCCTAGCTTTGATGTTATTAGGTTCGGGCATAGACAACCTTCTCTCTGGTTTGTTGAAAACGTTACTGACCTTAGGCTTTGCGGGCGCAGTTTTCAAAGGCTCAATTTCTTTGTACTGCACATGGTTGGAGAATTTCACTGATTTATTACTTGTTCTGGCTTGAGGGAGCTTCTCTTTGATGTTGACTGGAGCTTTGATGTTGATCGGAGTTTTGGTCTTCATTATGGCAAGCTTGTCCTTAACACTTACAGGTTGTTGGTCTGCTCTCATTGTACCAACGGCTATCTTCCTAACATTGTTGATACTAGTTGTTACTGTGAAGGTCTTTTTAGCTGGGGTTTTGAGTATGCCTTCGTATTTGAGAGCGTCTTCATCGTCGACGCCTTTGTCCTTGGTCCCATCCAATCGGTCCCTGACTCCGAGTCTGGAGAACACCAGTTTGGGAGCTGGCGCCGGTTTCTGTACGGCGATCGATTTCTGCGGGACGGGATCTGAATTGCCGAGGCGGGCAAACACTGTCTTGTTTGTTGGCGCTGTAAACCAAATAAATAATTATTAAAAATGTTAATGGCTAAAACTCACGTTACTATTATCGAGTATGCCCCATTAGTTTGAAACCTATACACCGCGTCTGTCTGTCTCTTTGTTCGCTGACCAATCGAATCGTTTCATGCGATATTCGGTGGAATTTATTTTAATGATTTATTTTGTGACTGCTTCGTTGGTCCTGGCCCCCGCTTTGATAAATTGAGCTTTATATTCTTCATAGATTTTTTTCGGTTTCGGGGATTTATCGTTATCATTATAACTTGATAGTGATCTTTATAAGATACAAACATAGGGACAGCGTGGTGGTTTAATGCTCCATATAAGGAGGGAAGCCCATTCTTATAGTAGGCCAATAAAAATGGTTATAATGATTTTTTTACCTGGCAACATATTTACACACTAAACAGAAAATTGCTTAGCTGAAGAACGAAAAGAGAATAGATGGAATTAGACTATAGAAGATGACAGTATCATGGACTAACCTTCTTTTTGTGCAGAAGTAGCCGGTGCCGGAGATTCAAAACGTATTAGACGTGATTTTTTGATATTCACCTCCTCAGGTGCCCTGTACAATAATAGGAGCTTATATTGGTAAACATAATTAATAAAACACAATTATAAAATGCAAGTGTTACTGACTGACTAATCTATCAATGTACATATAGCTATTACGGTGGATGCATCCCAGTAGTACCCCCTAATTTTAGTTCTATAGAACTGTTGACACACCGTATTAGAGTTTAGTGTCTATCTGTTCTATATAGAACTAATGGGACAAAATTAAAAAAATGTCGATATCAACATCTTGTTTGTACGTTACATATAAAATATCTTTTAAAATCTATATTTATAAGTATAATATGGAATCTCTTTTGATTGCAATAAATGTCCACTTAAATTTGAGAGTATCTACACAAACTGAAATGCATTATGGTGAAGTATCTAAACACACTATATCAAATACAGCTTTGTTTAAATTCACAAAACGTCAGCAACAATTTATTTCTTTAATTGCTGAAGGTATTTTGGGAATGACAAAAGATTAAAATAAACTTTTGGCGACATGTCAATAGCATTGCACAAGAAGTCAAAGACAGATATGGATCATAAGCAAAACAATTCGATTGATGTTGAGGATTCGGAATTATCTGTTTAGGATTTCGAAGCATGGCAATGGCAAAAAACGGAATCCTTATAGATTTGTGAAGTCTTTCTGTCCGCCTGTATGTAACAGCCACTTACCCACAACAGAACTATTGAAACTTACTAAATAGATTTATTCATACAGCATTTCATCCAAAAATAGAAAAATATATATTGGGGGCTCCCCATACTTAAAACTGGAACTCAAGTTTTTTTTTCATTAAACCCATACGTCTTTAAAAATGATATTGAGGTTTCTAATATAATTTTTTTCTAAGCTGAATAGTTCGCGCGGAAGATACTTCCAAAGTGATAAAATGTGTTCACCTCTGTTGCTGCTATAAGTGAAGTCAAGAGCAAAAACTATACTACAATACTATATAGAACTATTGGGACATTATTTGACAGCACGGAAAATATTCCAACAGTTCTATAGAACTACGGTATGGGGTACTACTGGGATGCACCTATTACTGTGTAAGCGTGCGCTCAGAAAGTGTTTTCCAAAACTCAACCCATAAAAGTATCCACTAATTTTACGCAGAAAGGTCACAGGTGTCTGCTAGTATTTTATAATGTTTCAAAAACTATTAAACTTCGTTATCTTACAGTTTAGGGAAGTGGAATGACTAAGTTATATTTCCAGTTTGAGTTAATTTAGGAATTAGCGCCAAAATCTTTTCGATCGATCTCACGATCCCTGCTCGTTGCATAAGTGATTTTCGCTTAGTTACAGGAACAAAGGAAAATATTTGTTCTGTTAAAGTGATGTAATGACTGCCTCATTAGTCTCTGCTTACCACTATGGGAATGAGGCGTGATGGTATGTATGTGTGTGTATCATCCTAAGCTCGCATAAGCGCATTAGAGCAGCGTGTGCGCTGCTCTAATGTTAAACAAATGTCAAAAGTGTAATATTAGAATAAGAAACTCGTCTCACATCTCGTCGGATCTCCTCTTAGGCGGCGCGCGCACGGGCGACGTGTCCGTCGTCTGCGTGTTGCGCGTGTAGTGCTCCAGCATGCGGCTGACGGCTGCACAGTCGAATAGTAACATACAGTTCGTTAAGGCCTTCGTCTACGTCTGTGACAGACGATTCAAGCAGCATCTTTTGGACAAGACCTAGATTGATTGCTATGAAGGCCAATTCGAGAACACAACTTACCGCAGTGCTCACAAGAAAGAGAAGAGCTGGGAGAGCTATAACCTTCCTTTCTTTTTTGTCTCCTGTCTGCCAGTAACTTCAACCACTCCCTGTCATGACACTCCATGCCACGTGCATTACTAAAATTATTATCTAAATGCGGTCCTCATGAAAAGGCTCATGCAATGCAGACATGAGGAGATCCGCAGAAGAGCCAAAATAACTGACGTAGCTTAGCGAGTCACAGAATTGAAGTGGCAATGAGCGGGGCACGTGATTCGAAGAACTGATGGACGTTGTGGGCCCAAGGTTTTGCAATGGCAACTCCGCACCGTAAGCACAGTGTTGGTCGACCCGCCACTCGGTGGGCTGGCGATATAAATCATGTCGCAGGGAGCTGCAGGCGGCGCAGGATCTTTGTGTTTTGAAGTCCCTAAAAAAGACCTATATGACGTACACTAACCATGCCTAAATGATCCTACCAAATTTAATTAGGCAGGGAGAATAAATCGAGCAGAGAAGGCGAATGTTGGTCACAAAGGTTACCATTAAGCGTGCCGCTAATCTTACACTCGATTCGGCGTTCTTCTCTCTGGCACACGATGGACCCGGTATCCGCACGGTGAATTCATATAATACTAAGATATACATCTCTACATAATTATTGAGAAACCCATTACAAATTTTGCGATAAAACCATTGTCTTAGCACTTTCAAGTGCGATAATTTTTTTATTTTTTTAATTAGAAATGATGCCAGAATATCAAAAAGCTTCAGTTGTAAATGATTCAATATTACTGTTTACCTTGAAAGTGAAGGAGTAAAAATCATCATGAAAAAGATCTTATATATTATTAAGACAGAAATCTTATATATTTTTGATAAATGTGATAAATTACCATTTTTAGCTTTGATAAATAAACAACAACACGATTAAATCTCCTTTTAGAATCATGACCTTACAATTTTGTTTACAATAATAGACCTAATATTTCAAAACCGACAACTACAAATATGTCTAGAGTAGAACTGAAAAAAGAATTTTAAAACAAGGAATAAAGTTACAATTAAGATACTATTCAAATCAACTAGCTTCAACTTACCACACCAGACTGTTTCCCATGCTCAAAAGGAAAACCAACTGCATCCAATTAATCCATATATCATGTCAACCATTACAATTTGATCGTACAATACAATTTGATTACTTCTAATGTTCCATTATAGGAATAATTACATTATTACAATACAATGCTTCTGCTCATGTCTCAGTTTAGATGACCTCTCTATGAGTCTTTACATAGTATATGAGAACAACAAAGTTACCTCCCATTGTATACATACTTAGACAGTTTTAAATTTTTTTTTATCAATATTAGTGATTGAAGAGGACATTACTAACTTTTATACAGTTTTATTTAGTTTAATAACAGAGGCGAATATCTTAGCATTCCATGGATTCACCGTGCAGGTGCCAGGTCCATAGTGTGGCTGGGAGAAAAACAGAGCCCGAGACTTGGGTGTAGGTCAATAGTCAAGTCATCAAAACTAAAACAAACAAATTAATCTTCTTGACAAACTAAATTGTTTGCTTACGAGAGATAAGGACAGAGGTAACGTCTATACCATATCAGTCTTTTGTTTATGTCTATTTTTTGATGCTGTAACAGCACTGTAGATAATGCAAGATTTTAAAACCATTGCTAATTTCCTTCAGTCTATTCTCTCATTCTCATGTCCAATTAAAGGGGAAACTGACATGACCAGAGAGGTTAAGGTGTCAACAGCTTAACATGATATGTGACAAAGAGGGTTATACAACACTGCACTACTCAACTTCAGGCTGTTATTGATATTTTTCTTAAAAGATAAATCCTAATCAATAAATTATCTTGTTGATCTAACTTAGACATATATATATGACCTAAAGCTCACTAAATAAAACTGAACTAAGTAACAACTAGAATAATCAGCCCCCTTTTACAAGTAAAAACTTACGTGAAGAGGGCCGAGAGGAGGTGGAGCGCCCAGTGACTGCAGCTACGGGCACCTTGCTCACAACGGCCGAGCTCAACACTCTGTCCCTCGCTGTGCTCTCGTGCACTTGCTTTGCATGACTGAAAACAAAACAAAACATCTTGTGAAATGGTTAAACATTGTCTCCACACATATAATTAAACAATGTTCCTTCGTCTCTCTCTGTTTACCATAAACTCAAAGAATACTAAACAGACTGCCATGCAGTTTTCACCAATAGATAAAGTGGTCTCTGTGAAAGGTTTAAATATCTAATTTCTCAAGGTTTTAAGTAAATTGGAAATGAAAAAATATAAGTAAATTGAAAATTTCTTAGAAATGTGGGAGAAATTTAAGCTGCCTGGGAAGTTTAATTAAATAAGCTGCTTTATCTACTACAGATTTAATAATACAATGTATGTTATATTGCTTCTACTTATTAGGACCACAAAAAAGTCAGTGATAGCATATATTTATCTTTTTAGGATAACGAACTATTTGATGATACTAGAATGATATTAGAACTATTTACAATGCAGGCGAAGTCATGGAAGAATAAATATTATTATTACATATAATTCATTTATGGAAATTGATGTCTCTGAATCATAAGATACACAAAGCTCTTTTCTAAAACAGTACCACTTCTGTTCTGGTTGCATGCTTTCATTTTTTTTCATAGTATTAGTGTTGGTAAATATGAATATGTACCGTAATATGGCAATGATGTCCCCCATCCGTGTGATACCCATATCTCTGAGGTACTCCTTGTTCAGATCGAGCAGCATATCTGTCTGAATCCTGTTCTCCGTGAAGGTAAGGGCGTAGGTGGCCGACACTTCGGAAGGTATTCCCGCCGTAGTGAAGAAATTCACCCAAACACCTAAAATTACAGTAAATAAATACATCTGTATACATAAATAATAATCATCTGAGTTTCTTTAGAGCACTTTACAAAAGACTAATAAATCTTTTCAAGATTCAATGAAAATGAAAACTGTATAACTAAAATGTAAATCAAGGTTAATAGAAAATGTACGTTTATATTTACTCACTAGTCGTACTCTGGTCCAATTTTTGTGGTCCAGACATTTTTAAGGATTTTAGTTCAAATTGCGATATTTAGATCAAATTACAAATACATATTTTCATTCAAACACTAAAAATATCAGATGTCAAACAGATGTTTTATTTTTTGACCACAGAGATTTATTTTATTTATTCTCGGGCGCACATGTATTTCTTTCGTCACAGATTAAAATAGACATAGATATAGAAAGATGAATAAACTAATTTCATTATTTTTTGGCGACTATCAGCTTCGATGTCAAATCAAGTGTCAACTGTCATCTTTAGTCATCAGTCAGTGTCAAAGTCAATGCCAACTGTCATTTTTATTCAATTCAAGCGATAAAGTCTACTTCTGAAAAAATAAATTGTTGTGAAGATTTTGTTACGTACTGATGTTAAAATCTACAGTTATTATAAGGAACTTCACATCCTTACTTTCCCACTGCCCCATTAAACACGAATTATTTAAAGGTAAATATTGTATCTACTCCTGACCTTACCGGTTTTGGAATGAGGCATCTAAAAGTAGACTACTAAAATAAGCGTCTGCTTTTTTCCTGTATTGCTTTTTGATTGTTTAATATTTATCTTATTTATTTTTGTATCTAAAATAAATCTAATATTATCTTTAAATTACAGTTACATCTTTAAACAGATTCCAAACTATGACGACAGAAAATAAAATACCCCTTGTGGACATAGACCCCAGCGGTGTATTCAAATATATATTACTGAATGTTTATGACAAACAGAAAGATGCTGCCAATCCACAGATGGTAATTGTGAGGGGCTACAAACACTGCAATTATCATTCTGATATTTATGATGAAGTATGTTCATTTTTAAAAATATTTAACTTATATCTGTGTTAACTCTCCTGTAAAAAGGATTTAGGTACATAGACATACAAATTGTTCAAGCTGTTAACTGTTTCGAGGAGTTTGATGAAAAGCAGTTGACATAAGATTTTTGTATGAATGCTGTAATATTATTAAATTAAATTAATATTATATTAGGCAGTGGAATTCCCACAAATTATATGTACAAAATACTAAAAAAGAATGCATTTATTTTGCTGTAACAGGAAAATCATCAGCAATCAATCA
Organism: Mycalesis mineus; assembly: GCA_034621355.1. Lineage (NCBI taxonomy): Eukaryota > Metazoa > Arthropoda > Insecta > Lepidoptera > Nymphalidae > Mycalesis > Mycalesis mineus. The sequence goes on from CM067881.1 coordinate 1,694,682, forward strand.
TGTTACCTATGTATTTTTAATATTATAGTAATCTTATACTTTGTGTTTAATTACTAAAAATGTCAGCTAGCTGCCTCTCAGGATCTGCGTCTCTTATCTAATCTATATATATTCTAATTATAAATAATATAAATTATGTCATTCAATTTCAGGTACAGGCAAAACTGGCACCACTTGATTGTGAACCATTAGGCGGAGGAAGAATATCTCATGATCCTGAAAATAAAAAAATTCATATCTATGGTTACTCTCAAGGTTATGGTAAAGCTGATCATGAAATAACAGCGAAGTTAATCAAAGATGCATTTCCTGGTTTCACAATAACAATTAGTGATGAAGGGTACTGAGATGTTTAAATATCATAAATAAGCTATTTAATTTAGTTGTCAAGAAATATTACACTGCAATTAAAATATCATTGTTGCATTTTAACACATTTTTTAATTGCAGTGCATGCACTTGTGAATCCTGAAGAAAATTAAATACTGGAACCATAATATTGATTTGTGGGCTCCAAAATTCAGTATGAAATTTAAATCACTACTATTTAGATCCTACCTACAATTTTTATCCTATTTACCTAATAAAAATAATGAAATGTTTAATTTTTTTTTAATTCACAATTTCTAAATACTCATAATATATGGATAAGTTCGATATCTAATATGGATGGCAAAGTTATCAAAAAAGGATTAAATATATTCCTTGGCAAGGACTACCTAACACACCTACTCATCAATAGAACCATGTTCTCAAATTCGGAAACATGTCAAAAGTGTGTTATTCAAGTATTTCTAACTTATGATTTTAAATTAAGGAGATTAAGAATATCGCTTCCTACTATATCGAAAGGTATAAGCTGTTATAATAAATTGCCATATTACTTCGATTTGGATATATTTCATCAAAACCGGTATAGTGTTATTCTTGGCAATAGGAACTACTACTGAGTTGGACGTTTTCAATTAGTTATTTGGAGCGTTTTTAGCAAAACCTACATTCTTTGGTTATAACTCGGGCGCAAAAAAAGTAGAATCCACAACCTGAAAATGCAAGAAAATCTCGTAAGCTGTCTATGGTTTTTATTTACATTCAGCCATCTTTGTTTACAGCTGTCATTTTAATTTAATTGTGATTTTCGTGAAAGCTAATAAATAAATGAAGTCTTAATGAAAGAAAACGTGACATATATTATTGCGAAAGAAGCATTATAATCAAGTTATTTACCATCAAAATCTGAAACAAATAATATAAGTAGATATGGCTAATTTTACTACAGACGGAAAAATATGTATTGAAAGGGAAATTGAGGCACGCGAAACTGAGCTCGAAACAGATGACCTTATCCCACGTTTTAATATACTTGAAACATGTAAATGGGTTACCGAAAATAATTTCAACAAGGTATGTATTACAGCAATAAAATAAGAGTTGTTAAGCACCCGAAATTTGACCAAAAATACATTTCGTCGCTTAAATAGAAAAGTGGCATTATTCAAAAATATCAATTTTGTAGTTATGACCATTTAAAGTTTTCAATTTTTTTTAACTCGTTTTTCTTGTTATGTATTATATTTATATCTAAGTGTTATATATCATTTAAAAGGTATTTACATAAGAAACAAAACAGTGTAGTTATTATAGTTGATTTATTAAAAAGGGGGCATTAATAACAGGAAGTGTCTTTTTTCTATATAAAATTGATAATACTATGACACGGATTTTCTAAAAAATTAATCAAATTATGCAAAATAACAATCAGTAATAAACTCTATATGAACGTAACTCCTATTTATAATATAAATCAATGGCAACAATATTGATATCGATGAGTTTTAACTCAAAGCTACGAAATTTCTTGATTTTTTATAATAATATAAAACCGCAAGTAGAAATTGCAAACGTCTTAACGTTTAAATATCCTGAATGTGGTCCAGGAACATTCGCCTAGGTCTTCCCCTTCCAACATTTCCATTCACTCTCGCCTCATAAATCGCTTTTGTTAATCTTCTTTTAATCGATCAATCCTTAAACTCATTCAAGGAATATCTCTTCAAATATCAGAAAGCCGCGATAACTTATACAGGGCTAAACACGAAGTCAATTTTGATAAAAACCCCTTTGAGTACTCAAAAAGCATTTTCAAGGAAAAAAAGGGAAAACTTGTCCTAACCAATGAGCAGATTTACGACCACTTTAAAAGCACATATGAGGTACCAAGACAGGGGAGGCTATATTCAGATCCTCATTCACTAAGGCCTAACAATCCTCTGGCAAACTTTCAAAGTATTCCACCCACCATAGAGGAAATAAACAATACTATCAGGAAGAAAACATCTAAATCTGCACCAGGGCCTGATGGCATCCCCTATATTGTGTACAAAAAATGTGCTTCAGTCCGTAAACATCTCTTAAACATATTTAATAAGATCTGGCTAGGACAACAAATACCAGCGACATTTGGCGAAGCGATTTTTGTCCTCATCCCAAAAAAAGCCGAAGTAACTCATCCAAAGGACACTAGACATCGGTATAGTGTTTGTAAATAATTTAGAAATAGTATTAGTTAGAGCTATCGAGCTCTAACTAATACTATTTCTAAATTATTTTTCAGTATATTGCAAACAAAAATGACAAAGCACATGATAAACAATAGGTATTTCAGGCCTAATCACCAGAAAGGGTTTTTGCCCGGAATTTCTGGTTGCCTGGAACACAATTCACTTCTAGGCGAAAGTCTCAAGGATGCTAGAAAATATGAAAGGCAAATTACGATCTGCTGGATAGACCTAGAAAATGCGTTTGGTTCTGTCCAGCATGATCTATTGACTTTCGCCTTGAGGTGGTACAATTTTCCTGATCTAGTTATTGATTTAATCACTTCTTATTATTCAAAATTGAAATTCACCATAGCAGTAAACAATGAGTACTCAAAACCCCTACATTACAATGTGGGGCTGTTTCAAGGTTGCTGCTTATCCCCAATAGCTTTTAATGTAGTCATCAATATTCTAATAGATAAATTAATTGTTCAAGAAAAGAAATGGGGCTATCGGTTTAAAATCAACAATAAATATACAGAGTCCATCTTAGCTTTTGCAGATGACCTTGCTTTACTGACACGAAACCCAAAACACTGTCAGGAGCTATTGAATTTAGTGGATGAGTTCTGCTCATGGACTGGTGGGCTGAGGGTAAAGCCAAGCAAATGTCACTGTCTATGTCTGGGGAGACGAAATACTAAATTTACATCTTATGATCCGGGTCTCTCTATTAGTGGCCAAAGTGTAACCACCATTGCTGAAGCATTGCCTTTTAAGTTCCTCGGTAGAAAGATTGATTACAAAGGACGCACACCATCCCTTGAGGTAGTCGTCGATAACTTCATAAATGACCTCAATAAGGTAGACCAACAGCCCATTAACAATATAAAAAAAGCGTGGGTCTATGACAACTATCTCACTTCACGTCTGACTTGGCCATTCCTCGTTTATGATATTGGCAGAACCCATCTGGCAAAACTAGATGCAAATGTCATAAAAACATTGAAGTCTTGGTTTGGTCTAGCACTCTCGGCTGACCCATCAACTCTATTCAGAGATTACAATAATTTTGGGTTAAAACTAAAAAGGCCATCGGAACTCTATAAACACCTCAGGGTTACCAGAACGCACATTCTAGTTAAGTCCCAGGACGAACTAGTTGCATCACTTCCTAAAGACGAGGGTGCCGGAAAACTTGACTCTAGGCTTCAATTTTACAAACAATTTATGGCAGGGGCTCAGGTAAATAGAACCGGGTTGGGTGCAAGACGTAAAAAGGAAGACCAAGACATAATAAAATCTTTTCTTAAACAAGATGAGGACGACAACTACAAAGTGCATGCCATGAACCTAGAAATGCAAAACGAGTGGTTAAACTTAGGCGAGTTCTGCATCCCTCTGGCTCTGAAGTGGCGCGCCTTGCTGTATGATTGGTCTCCTGCCTTATTGAAATTTTATCTTAATGCCTTTCAACTGACTCTCCCAGATCAGAGTAACCTAGTAAGATGGGGAAAAGCCTCGGAAAAATCTTGCTATACCTGTGGTGAGGCAGTGGGCACTGCAAGGCACTTATTGGTAGGATGCAAGGTGCTCCTGGACAGGGGTCTCTACTCACGCCGCCACGACAGAGTACTAGAAATCATACGTGAAGCTGTAAGCCTTTCAGTAGCTAGGGCTCAAAAAGGGTTGACGACGAATAAAAGACAAACTAACTTCGTTAAAGCAGGCTCAAGTACAAATTCCACCAGCAAGCCTTATTCAATTCTGGGCTCTGCTCCTGATTGGACTATATTAATGGACACGTATGATAAGCACTATAAAATCCCGGAAGACTTAGCTATTACGACATCTAGACCGGACATATTTCTTTTTTCCAAACAAATTAAACGTATAGTACTTGTCGAGCTTACAGTGCCGTGGGAAACAAACATCCCTAAAGACCATGTATTCAAAGTGAATAAATACTATGACCTTACTAATGAACTAACCAAAAATGGCTATGTGGTTAGTTTATACGCGGTAGAAGTGGGTGCGAGGGGTATACCAGCGAAGTCTCTCTACAACCTGCTAAAAGACCTTGGCCTTACTAGAAGCGCAGTAAGCTCCATATTGGAACGAGTGTCCAAAGCTGCACTAGTAGGGTCCTTCCGAATATGGTTGGGCAGGGAGAATAACTTGAACAGAGGAGGTGAGTGTTGACGCGCGTCACAAAGGGTACCCTTAAACCTACACCCGAGTCACAAGTCTCGGGCTCTGTTCGGAGTTTTTCTCTCAGCCACGCGATGGACCCGGCACCCGCACGGTGAATCCATGGAATGCTAAGATATTCGTCTCTCTCTATTCTCTCTACATGCCCAAACAGATGGTTTGGACTTTCAAACTTTCCATATTTCGTAAATTTACTACCCAGTTCTATAAACTCTTTTACTTCTTCCACTTTCTCTCCATGTATTAAAATATGACAATCTGTCACATATTCATCTCTTTCAAAAATTATTACTATCGTTGTGCTGACATTCATTTTCATTCTTTTTCTTTTTACAAAGCTGCATTCATACGGGCTAAAAATAAGTTATCGCTTCTCCTCACTAATTTTGTAATAACATTTCCATTCACATTTTTTCAGTACATGTTAGTTACTATCATTTGTCTTTCTGGCATTTGTATTTGTAACTTAGATGTCGATATACCTATACCCTTTTCCAGAATTCCTTAATAGTTTAGCTATACTTATTCTGCATTCACTCGGCACAGCCTCTCTTTTTTTACATGCTTTTTCTTTTTTTTTTTAACTTCATTAGCTGTATTTTTCTTAATTTGTCTTGGTCTGGCTGGTGGGAGGCTTTCGCCGTGGCTAGTTACCACCCTATCGACATAGACGCATTGCCAAGCGATTTAGCGTTCCGGTACGATGTCGTGTAGAAACCGAAAAGGGTGTGGATTTTCGTCCCACTCCTAACAAGTTAGCCCGTTTCATCTTAGATTGCATCGTCACTTAACATCAGGTGTGTTTTTTTCTTACCCTTTGCAATCAAATCCAAGCACTATTTTGAGAAATAACACTTTTCTACAAGAACGCACATGTACTCAACTTCGTAGACAAGTTTCAAATGGCAAAGTGTCATTTTTCTACAATCAAACTGGCGAATAACCGCAGAATACCAAAACGACACTTGTGACATCTAGTGAGCCTAACGTGTAGTTTATGAAGTGTCTTTTATCCACATGATAAAATGATGTCAACTGATTCGTTTTATGAAATAACCTCATTTTCGAAAAATTTTGAAAAATGTCACTTTTCTATTTAAGCGACGATTTATCTTTATATTTATATAATACATTGCCATTAATTCATACTGCAGTAACCACTTGTTGTATCTTAGGTGTGTCTACAATTCCCTGATGAGCTACTTGGCGTCAGCGCAGATATTTATGAAGAAATCAAAAATAGGACAACTGCAGACTTGTACATCCTGGGAGACACTTCTTATGCCAGGTATTGTAGTAGTAATTTAAATAAAACTTATTTAAGAGTGTGGCGTCTGTGCGCAAACCTCTTTTCTTTCTCAAGATACTGACTGGTAAAATTTAAAAGAAATATAGTCAGTCCAAGACTTACATCATTTCGATTTAGAGAGTAGGTAAGTATTAGTCAAGATCATTATCTTTAACATTTGACAGTTTTTGTTATAGAGTAAAAATCTCCTGAAGCCCACTAACAGCAGTGAGGTGGGTTTCAGGTTAAAATCTATTCTATAATAGAAGGAGGAAACTACAGTGAGTTTTAAAAAATATGCCCATATGATAAAGTGGATACATCTATTAAGGGAAAAGGGTGTATATGAAATAAAGGGGGCTATAAAAGTGGTGGCAGGCTTTGAACCCTCATGCAAAAACTCTTACTTTTGGCTGTTTCCTTTTGGTTAATAAAAGGAAAATCAACAACTATTCTCTTTGTTTCCAGCTGCTGTGTGGACTCAGTTGCAGCTATGCATGTGCAGGGAGACGCTGTGGTTCACTACGGCCACTCTTGCTTCACTCAGACTAACATCCCAGTGTTCACTGTATTGCCCAAACAACAAATAAATGTTGATGTCACAAAGAAACTGCTGACTGAATATTTCAAACAGGTGGAAAATAACAAATTGTGCCTATTCTATGGTGCGGAGTATGAACATTGTAAAGGTATTTTACGTTCAGTTCACATACAATATTATTTTATATATAGTAATAGTCTATACTAATATTATAAAGAGGTAAAGTGAGTAAAGATCTGTCGGGGCTAATCTTCGAAACTACTGATCTGATTTTAAAAATTCTTAGAATGATCAATATTCAATAGAATGATAGGTTATTGGTTATTTTATATCAGTATTTTATTTTGTTCATATCAGTATTTTATATTTCTTTTGTATATATTACCCGAGTTATCACAAATTGTCGCGCAAGTTGGACCGTGAAATTTATTAAATTTAGCTTTATGTGCGTACACTGCCTTAGAATTGAAAACATTGTATGAAAATTTTATGCATCTTAAAAAGTTCTACAAAAAAATCTGCGGCAGCATATATCTATCTTTTATATTTTGGCAGATATTTATAACTTTAGTGTTTCAAAAATCTTTCTCATAAATCGATCTTCATATGCTTACATTTACGTCATTATTTACAGAGCTAAACTTCAATCCTTATCAAAATAAATTATTTAATAATCACAAGGATATCATAGAAATAAGATTTGCCTTTTATAGTATGTTTATTCGTTATATAGTTTCGGAGATATTACAAAATATTATAGACAATTGCTGCTATATCGTCCAAATTAAGTTGACCTCCTCCGTGTTATGTTATACATATTGAACAGGGGTCAACATTTTGATACTGATATTTTTTGAGAATTCGATCAATGTTTTACAAAAATGTAGATCTTTAGTACACAGAGAGATTTGAGAGGGGTAAGTGCACACTATATGGAAGTCTGTCTTTAAAATTAAAAGGGTACCTAAGAGGTTTTGATGCGGACGAAGTCGCGGGCGACTGCTTGTATAGTATATAGTAATATTAAATGTAATATTGTAGTAGAGACAAATATCTTGCATTCCATGGATTCACTGTGCGGGTGCCAGATCCATCTCATGGCTGAGAGAAAAACTCCGAACAGAACCTGAGACTTGTGACACGGGTGTCGGTTACTAATATTGCTAGGGTGAAACTTACTGTGGTACAATTTTAACAATAGGAGATTATAATAATTGTAGATGAAGGTAAAATCAAAATCATTACAATGTTTCTAAATATAAAAAAGGATTTTAATTATATTTTTGATTCTAGATGAAATCATCCATTTCTGTTTTCAACAATACCCTGGAAGCTATGTAGCTTATATAGAAATGCAGGATGTTCCTAACAGATATCTAGGCAGAGTGATCAAAAATGAAAGGAATGAAACATTTTCCATTGATGACGTCAGGGAGTGTGTGTGTGTTTACGTTGGATCAAGAGGACAGACATTGTTTAACTTTACTGTATCTGTTCCAGGTAAATATTCCGGCACTACAGACTGTGAGCCTAATAGTGTTGCATAATCTTTTAACAAAATAAAAAATATTTTTTTTGTGGGTCTAATTTTTAAATAGGTATAGCAAGCTATCCCTTAAGGGCTAACGCTAAAACTGGCGCGGGCGCACGCGGCGGGCGACCGCCGCGGGCCACAAATCCGCGCGCGGGCACCCGTCGCGTGCGCCCGTCTCAGTTAGCGCTGCTAGTATAATTTTGATGTCGAGCGTGTACAGTTGTGTGGAGTAGATTACCATGGATTATTTACTAATTTATTATTTGGCAAAAAGACGTCAACGAAAACAACGTCGACTGCATAACCTGTTCTTGATAAGTAGGTTACTCAGCGGAGAATTCGATAATTCATTTGCCATATCCTATAATACTGGCCTAAATTGGACCTCAATTATTACGCGCTCTGTATCGATGTTCATGATTGTAGCATCTAGCGGCGCTCGACTGATTTGTAGAAACTAACCCGCTCGCGTGTGCCCGTCGCGGGCGCCCGCGCCGTGTACCCGCCGCCCGCCGCGCGGGTGAGAATCCGCCACCCGCGCCCGCGCTCCGTCGCGCTGTCCATACTATTTTTCATTATACACCCGCGAGCGTGCACCCGCGCGAGTTTTAGCGTTAGCCCTAAAAGATAGACATATACCACAGCGGAGATTTTTGTAGTCCTAATTATGAGAAACAATTCTTCCACATATTGTTTCTTATACCTCAAATAGATAAAGTAGTGTTTTCGATAAAAGCTTTCAGGGGGCTTACATTTCTCAGACTTTCCAATAATGTCGTTTTATTTCATCCTATTTACTGAAACCCCTTAATCTATTTGTGAAAACCACGTGAAGTCCATTCTTGAGTATATCGCGTACGCGATGGGGGACTTCTTTTTATATTATTGTAATGATTGAATATTTCGATTCGCAGCTTCCAAATGGTACTTGCTAGATCCAGATGACAATAAGATTGCCACTATAGAGGAGACAGTGTGGTCCAAGAGAAGGAGATATTTAGTGGAGAAGTGCAGAGATGCCCGTGTGGTTGGCATCCTTGTGTGCAAGCTGGCGGGGAACCAGACCCAGGACATCATCAGCAGGATGAAACATTTGTGTAAAGTGAACGGGAAGAAGAGCTATATCGTATCAGTTGGAAAACCTAATGTTGCTAAACTTGCTAACTTTCCTGAGGTACAAATATATTGTTTTTATTCAAAAATATATTTAATAATTTTAAATAAATAATTATTAATTATATTATTACCAATGACTGTTTTTATGGACTTTCAAAAAAGAAGTGTAATATTTGACCCCAATTATATGTCTGTTTGTTATCATATTTTGTAAAAATTAACTTGTTTGGATGGAGTGTAAGATTTACTTAGCTGTATTCACTTCAATTTTGAAAAATTTGTATTGAATATTAACTTTTTTGCAGGTTTGATTACAATTAGGTATCTCGGATTTTTTTACAAGGTGTCTACCATCTTATGTATCTACCTCCTAATGAAAGGACATGGCTTATTCATTCTACTCTACTAGATTGCTATGCTCTGAGGCTACTACTATTAACATATCGTTTCTTTTTTCCAGATTGACATTTATGTAATGATAGCATGCCCAGAGAATGATTTATACAGCAGCCGAGACTTCTACCGACCCATAGTATACCCATTCGAACTAGAAGTTGCACTGAATTCAAACAGAGAGCCGTATTACAACTACCATGTAACAGACTACGACCAACTGCTGCCTGGTAAGAGACACCACTGCCAAGTCAGCCACGTCAAGGAAACCACAGATGTTAGCCTTATAACAGGGAACATAAGAGAAACTAAAATACAAAATAGTGAAATTGGTGATGATGGCATGGAATTGGTGGAGAAACAGAATTGGGCACTAGAAAATATAGGAAGCAATCTTCAAAATAGATCCTGGACAGGGCTGGAACAGAAGTTAGGTGAGACTGAAGTTAAGAAGGCAGAAGAAGGGAGGAAAGGGATACCTTTGCAGTATAGCAATGAACCTGAATAATCTACCTGAGAATGGACAGTTTGGAAAAAATGCTGCAGTTTTTTTTAACACTTCTTGATTTTATATCACAACTGAAATGTAAGAACAGAACAGAAAAGCAAAAACTACTACATAGTAACAAAAATGAGCCAATATAATTTTCAATAATTTATTACATATTTTTAGTTTTTAGTGAGACTGACATTATTAGCTAACTTCAGAAACATATCATTTTTTTTTTACAATGCCTTAAACATAAAGGGTTAAATTACATAGAGGTGTGGGATTCACAATCAGTGGTGTGCACAAGGATTATCATTCAGAGTAGGCTCTTCACTGATGATGGTAAAAGTGATTTTTACTTTTTCTGTATTGATCACAAATCTCTATTGGGTATGCACTGCATATACATATATATGGATTGCACGTTACTACTCCCAAAACAATTTATTCAGAAAATATTACAAATATAGCTACACAATCTTAGTTTTCAAAATTTAATGAAATCAAATTTCAAAGCTTGTGAACTATAGTCGCATCACACTTGATAGCAAGTTGCAGATGACATCATGACTAAGGTATTTTTTGCCCATATGCCTACTGATCATGAGGTCCTAGATACATATCCTGGGTCAGGTTATGAAATACTGGGGTTTTCTTCCAAGAACTTCTCAACAAGTGGTCTATATTATAAATTGACTGATGTTAATGACATTGTGACCATTAGTTGGTGCATGTGAATTGAAATGAACATAACCTTATATCTAAGCATTTTGGTTCAGAGGGTTCTGTGGTGACTTGAGCCACTCTTTCCTCAGCATTTGTTTGAGTTGTGACAACCTCAGAGTGGGGTTTTCTGCCTTTAGCCTCGGCAAAGTGACTTCCTCAAATGCGGTGTAAGCTGCCTTGAGGCGTTTTTCAGGATGCCTGTCTGTATCACTCTTTTCACTGAAAAATAAGTCAAAAAATGTTTGTTAATATAAAATTTTAAACGTCCTAATATATAAATATGTATATAACAAAAAGTATACACTGGCATGTGTATACTTTTTGCAGTTCTAATAATATAATAGAACTATAAAAAGTGTTTTTTATAAGCATTGCTGAAAATTTAAAGAAAAAATTGTAAATAAATAAATGATGAAAAAATAATAGAACTACAAAATGTTAATAAAGATTTAATTGTCAATAAAACGCTTTATTGACAATGCGATATTCAATAGTCTTTGAATTGATTGTCAACAGAAAGACAAACAGGATTGTTCTATAATAAAAAATGATAGTAGTTCAGGTATTTAATGTATGTTACTCACTAAGAATAGAACTTCATCAACAGACTGCGCCACTTCACCGTCAATCTGTAATCTGTTCAGATTCTCCACCAGCGGAGGCTCTTCTATCACAATATATATAGTGATAATAGTATAGGTATTTAATATATGTTACTCACTTAAGAATAGAGAAAGCCTCATCAACAGACTGCGCCACTTCACCGTCAATCTGTAATCTGTTCAGATTCTCCACCAGCAGAGGCTCTTCTATCACAATATATATAGTGATAATAGTATAGGTATATAATGTATGTTACTCACTTAAGAATAGAGAAAGCCTCATCAACAGACTGCGCCACTTCACCGTCAATCTGTAATCTGTTCAAGTTCTCCACCAACGGCGGCTCTTCTATCACAACATATATAGTGATAATAGTGCAGGGATTTAATGTATGTTACTCACTTAAGAATAGAGAGAGCCTCATTAACAGACTGCGCCACCTCACCGTCAATCTGTAATCTGTTCAGGTTCTCCACCAACGGCGGCTCTTCTATCACAACATGTATAGTGACAAAAGTGCAGGGATTTAACGTATGTTACTCACTTAAGAATAGAGAGAGCCTCATCAACAGACTGCGCCACTTCACCGTCAATCTGTAATCTGTTCAAGTTCTCCACCAACGGCGGCTCTTCTATCACAACATATATAGTGATAATAATGCAGGGATTTAACGTATGTTACTCACTTAAGAATAGAGAGAGCCTCATCAACAGACTGCGCCACTTCACCGTCAATCTGTAATCTGTTCAAGTTTTCCACCAACAGCGGCTCTTCTATCACAACATATATAGTGATAATAGTGCAGGGATTTAATGTATGTTACTCACTTAAGAATAGACAGAGCTTCATCAACAGACTGCGCCACTTCACCATCAATCTGTAATCTGTTCAGATTCTCCACCAACGGAGGCTCTTCTATCACAACTCTTGCAGGCTGCACATAAAAAATATTTCATGAATTGAAGGATAAATCATAAATTTTTGTATGCTTAAAATTAATAATTATTGCACTTGGAAGAGAAATAGTTATTTTATACCTCGGAAACTGCTCCTACGATTTTCATGAAATTTTGTAAGCAAGGGGTTTTAAGAGCGATTAATTGCTCTAGCTTGGTTTCACTTGTAGAAATGTAAAATTTCCCAAAAAAACCCAAGCAAAACTGGTCAACTATGTACTAAATAAATAAGTAACTCTGCACTAAAATGATTGATTGTTCCATTATCTTTAACAATTTTTTAAAGGTGGCTGTAAAATAAGTTTCATTATTACCTATCTATATCTATTATTATTAGTATGCTGAGGCCTGCCATAGCTCATGCACTTTGAGCCTTTTGGATCTTTTGTACTTGCCCCACCCTTACATCCCCTATATAAGTTTAAAAACCGACTCTGAGTTTGATAGTTGCTTTCAGGTTGGCAGCACAGTAATCCTCTGGAAGAGGATATGCCACTCCCAAGAGATCCATAAGCTTTCTACCCAGTCCGTCACATTCACACAAAATTTTGTTCTTTTGACTCTGTGTTTCTACTATTCTTAGCCATATGATATACTTACAACAGGTTTCTCTGGTTCTGATTTGATACTCTTCTCTCTCAATTGGTTGATCTGTGCCCGTGTGACCTTGCTCACTGGCTGGGCTGCAACCTTTCCCTTTATTGATTCCATCTCCTTCTCTAGAAGAGCCTTGGATTCTGCCTTCTTCTGTAACTGCTCCAGGCGCTTCTTTTCCTGGTCTTCCTGCAATTAAGTTTAATTTTAATACTAAACTAAATTACTATTTTTCCCCTTAATTTTCTTGAATATTAATAAAATAAATATAATTTTTAAATATTAAAAATTCTATGCCGGTGGTATAAATTTCCAAAACCTTTACAGAATACTTGGAAATTTTTCATCTGTAAGAAACAGAAATTTTAGAGGAATTCTTTAACATATGCCAAGAAATAAGAAATTTAAATGTCAAATTCAGTTTACTATTTCAAAATTAAGAAAAATGTCAATAACAAGCAAATTAATGCTATATTATTTTTTAGACAATTTTGAAAATAAAATCAACATAATTTAAAAAATATTTTAAATAAAAAGTTTAGTTCCTATGCACTTGGGTAAAAGCAAAAGTAGCCACTGATGGATTTGCATTGGACTAAGGTGCCTTTTGTGTGGCAGGTGCAAGTGAACATGCATATAGTTTAAAATAATGTATGTATAACAGCTTATACATACATTATTTTAAACTCTCAGAGACCAGCTTGCAGACCTTGTATGCATTCACAGCTATTGTACATGCCTGTTCATCCATTTGAAATATGTGCATGCTCATAGTCTGCACTGTAAGTTGGACCTAACCAAACACTAAAATTTGACTAATAGCAGGTTTTTAGTTTTTAGGAACTAATGATGATAACATGCTATTGTTAAGGCCTTATAATCTTAAATTTTCTTAGTTTTTCTTTACTAAGTAAATATTAATTTTGTAACAGGTACTATCAAAGTTTAGTCTTAAACCTAGTTCTGAAATACTTTGCACGCCTTTATGGTAAAACATACTTGGACTCTCTAATTATAAATAATTGTACCCTTGTTTATAGTAAATATAATATTATTATAATTAAGTATTATAACTAAAATACAAACTTTTTTCTGCTGCTTCTTTTTTAATCTATCGTCATTATCCTCCCACTCTGCATCTTCGATCATTTTCTTCATTTTTTGGTCTTTTTCCAGCTTTTCATTCTCCTTACGCTGCCGAGCGGCTACTGCCTTGCTGTTTTCGCCTGCGAACTTCTTTGGCATTTTTATCTAAAAGTATTATTAGAAATTCAATGGTGTTTTATTTGCTGAGCTAGCTTCTTAATTTAACTATATGATCAGCTATTTAGTTTTTTAACGAGTCTTTTAGCATGATGATTGTGTATGACTATGAATATAGAATTTTACCTATTATTCGTTAGGTTAGGATATTACATATACCTGAATGGTAAAAATGAACGTAATTTAGTAGAAAAAACGAATTTTCCAATATGTTACTTAAAAAAAGAAAATCTGGCTGGCCAAACAAAGATTTTTAGACGAGATTCGAGAAAAATATCTCACAGCTGATGTTTTGTCAATTTGACATTTATTACTTTTTTTTTAGACAGAGCCGTGAAGCCCTAAAAATTAGTTTTTCTTGTGTGTATTTTAATTTTGGTTGTCAGTTCCTGGTTCATAATCTGTGATTTTCTGTTTGCAATTGCATGTCAGGGACTTCGATTTTTGGCGGGAATCGAGTGGCGTGCTTTATAAATTGAAAATTTTAATTTATAAGTTTTTAAACCTCTAGGAGTAATATTCCAGTGTATATATGTAAATTAAACCAGGCAAAATGCCGTCAGATAGTGATGGCGATGCCCATGAGCGATTAGAGAGGAAAAAAAGGAAAGTGCAAAAGTCTAGTGAGGACGATGGTTCAAAGTATAAACCATATATTAAGCCGGGATATCGCAGAGCCTATATGGACAATAGCACCAATACGGAATTTCCTGTGTTTGTTGAAAGTAGTGAGGTGGACATTAAATTGGGTAATAAAAATCCATTAGTAGTTTCTAAATACTTCAAACAAGTGAAAGGTATTCATGAAAGCAGACGCATCAATGCAAGTAAAATAATGTTAGTCTTCAAGCAAGCAACAACAGCTAATGATTTTCTCAAACACGAATGCCTATCTGTGTACAAACTTCGTGCATTCATTCCAGCATCTTCTGTGGAGAGGGTAGGGGTTGTTAGGTTTATTCCTAAGGAATCCAGTAATCACGAACTATTTAATAAACTCTCTTCTGAATGTGAAGTTATAGGAGTAAGGCGTTTTATGAAAAAGGTGGGGGACGAATTTGTTCCCCTTACAACTATAAGTGTCATATTCACTGGTACAAATTTACCGCAGCATATTTATTTAGATAACTGGCGTTATAAAGTATACACATATACGCCTCCCTTAATGCAGTGCTTTAACTGCATGAAGTTTAACCATTATGCCAAAATATGTAAAAATAAACAGGTATGTTCACGTTGTGCTGGGGAACATCACTACAAGGACTGCGCTATAGACATTCTCAAGTGCAGTAATTGTGGTGGTGCTCACTTAGCAATATCAAAAACATGTCCCATAAAGGCAGCAAGAATAGAAAAGCAAAAACAAACTTATGCTAAGGTACTCCAAGTTAATAGTGTAACTTTTCCTACACTCCCAAAGCCTCAGGTTCAGGTTCTGCAAAAAAATTATCAAACCAACCAAGACATCCCAGACAAGAAAGATATGTCTCATTCAGACATTATAAATAATAAGAAAGTAATAGCAGCTATAATAAGTACATTAGTTACAATAGGGAACTCTAATGATATAAAGTCTACTAAACAAATAAAAGAAACATTTTTGAAACATTTTAACGAATCTTAATGGATTCCAAACTCAGCATTGTACAACATAATATCCAGAGCATTAATAATAAAAAGCCCTTATTAAAATCATTTTTAACACAATACAATATTGATATTTTATTACTGAATGAAACATGGCTTAAAAATACTAGTAGTATTATAAAAATTCCAGGGTATAATTTTGTAGGACAAAATGCAAAAAATGAGCATGGAGGTGTAGGTATTTTATTAAAAAACACATTAAAGTATAAATTGTTGCCAACAAAATTTTATGAAGACATTCAATCCATAGCAATTTCTTTAGAAACTAGTGTTGGCGTCTTGTCAATTTTATGTGTTTATTGTCCTCCTAGAAATAAAAACAAATGCAGAATCAATAAACTTAAAAATATTATTAATGATTTACCAAAGCCCTGTTTGGTATCAGGAGATTTTAATGCCCATCATATTGCTTTTGGTTGCCATAGTACTAATTCAAGAGGTAGATCCCTATTTGACATATTTGACGAAAATGATCTGTGCATATTAAATTCTGGTATGCCTACAACTCTACAAAGGCCAAATTCTAATAGTTCTGCTATTGATGTAACAGGAGTGAGCCCAGTACTAGCACCATTGTGTGAATGGTCAGTCGGTGATGATACATTAGGTAGCTACCACTATCCCACGTTTACAAAAATTAATTTATCTCCATCTAAATATGCTGTTAACAATAAAGTAGAGAAATTTTTATTTAGTAAAGCAGATTGGATCAAATATTATAAGAAATCAGAGGAATATTTTAATTCTTTAACATTTAATGAACTAGAACCTTTACAGTCATACAATAAATTTTGTGAAATTTTAAATATTTTAAAAAAAGACTGCATCCCTCTCATTAAATTTGAGGTTCCTGTAGTTAATAAAGTACCTGCTCCTTGGTGGGATGAAAATTGTGCTGTAGCGGTTAAAAATTCCAAACAAGCTTTACAACTATATAGAAGAGAAGGGTCAATTATGAATTACATAAATTATAAAAAGCTAGATGCATTGAAAAAAATAATCATAAAAAAGGCAAAAAAAGATGGTTGGACGAAGTTATGTACATCATTTAATAGATACACTCCTATTTCTCATGTATGGAATTATATGAAAAGATTTAAACGAATAAACATCCAAACTCAAGTTAAAAATGATGTATGGGTTCCAAATTTTATTTCAAAATTTAAAAGTAATAACTGTAACATAAAAGTAAGGAACTCTATTTTTGAATACAATAATAATAATGAAAGTTCTATGTTCCTATTAAAACCATTCACTTTTGTAGAATTTAATATAGCACTTCAATCAAGAAAAGACTCTACACCAGGCTTAGACAACATTCCTTATATAATGCTTAAAAAGTTACACAAAGTTGGTCAATTGGCTTTACTTAATATTTTTAATAGATTATGGCTGAATCAATGTGTTCCAGAGAGTTGGAAGATTCAATGTATAATACCAATTTTAAAACCAGATAAATCTCCAGATGACTGTGATTCTTACAGACCTATATCATTAACTTCTTGCATAGGAAAATTGTTTGAAATAATGCTTAAAATAAGAATAGACTATTTTGCAGAAAAGAATAATCTTTTACCATGTTTCCAATATGGTTTCCGTAGGGGTAAAAGCACAGCAGAAAGTTTGACTTCATTTATGTATGATATGAAGAACTGTCAGTTCTCTAGATCTACAGCAGTTTGTGTATTTTTAGATATAGAAGGTGCTTATGATAATGTTGACTTAAACCAGCTCACAGTTTGTCTTAAGGATATCGGCATTCCTGGAAAAATATTAAAATGGCTTGCAAATTTTTTAAATAATAGACAGTTTTATGTAAAATACAATAATATACTCCATGGGCCTAATTTAACAAGTAAGGGTCTTATGCAGGGTGCATCGCTATCACCAATTCTGTATAATTTATATACCTCGCAAATTGAAAAATTTATAACTAGCGATGTTAAAATTTTACAGTTTGCTGATGACTTATTGCTGTACAGTGTAGATAGAAACATAGAAATAGCAAAAAATAATGTTACTTCAGCACTGATCCAGTTGCAGCAATATTATAAAGATTTGTTAAAATTAAATATTAATACCTCGAAAAGTTCATGTATGATTTTCGGTAGCCCAATGGGAAATCACATAAAGTACAACAATATAGATATCCCATTTGTAAAAGAAAAGAAATTTTTGGGTGTTATTTTTGATACCAAATTAAAATTTGATAGACATATTAATTACATTAGCAAAAATGCGTTAAAAAGTATTAATATTATAAGATGTCTGGCTGGGACATTTTGGGGCTCTGATCCTAAAGTTTTAACTCTTTTGTATAAGAGCATGGTTAGAAGTCACTTTGATTATAGCTTTCTTGCGTACATGCAAGCGAATCCAACATTACTAAAAAAACTTGATGTTATTCAAAATATTGGCTTGCGAATAATTAGTGGTGCTATGAGATCTACACCTATTAATTCCATGGAAGTCGAAACTGGTATTCCTCCGTTGTCTGTAAGACGTATATTTTTGGCTGAAAGATTTTGTTTAAAAGCACTGACATCGAACATTTCATTAGTAAACAAACTTGTACTCCCTAATAACCTGATGGCTATAACAAAATCTACAGTTGAATCCTTAGAAGTAACAGCTAGTTCACTTCTTGCCGGTAAACAACCTACCATTTCTATTATAATGACATACATGAATAGTATTGCCACTAACATTAATGTTACTAGCATGTGGCCTATGTATTCTTGTCCTTATGAGGGATTAATTTTGGAAAATACAATTCATTTGACGAATATTAAAACAAATATAGACTTCCTAAGATTTATAGATAAGAATTGTAAATATTATTATAAATTATATACAGATGGATCTAAAAATCAGAACCTCGTGAGTGCTGCTTTTTACGATCCACAGAAAACATGTAGTAAGTCGTTTAAGCTAGATGTTCGATGTAGTATTTTTACTGCTGAATCATTTGCAATTTTAAAAGCATTGCATTATATAAAACAAGTAATTTCAGATAATGTAAATAATTGTATTATAGTAACTGATTCTAAAAGTGTTCTTTTAGCAATAGGTAATTTCAATTTTAGTTATAAGTGTTCATATTTTATTTTTCGAATAAAAAAATTGTTACTAGATTTAAGAAATACTGGAATTAATATAGAATTCGTTTGGGTACCCTCCCACAGAGGCATAGTGGGCAATGAAATAGTTGATTCTATACTAAGGCAAGGATTGGTTAATGAAGATTGTTCAGACAGTTTTCAGATTCCGTTTACGGACTTATACTACGAATTGAATAAAAGACAGAAATTGCTTTGGTGTAAATATTGGAAAGAAACTAGTCAAAGTAAAGGACGTTGGTATGCAGATATACAAAATGAAATACCGGTTCGGCCTTGGTATATTAAAATGAACTGTGATTCAAGAATATTCGTATCAGTAATAAACCGACTAAGATTTGGTCACTGTTCAGTGCCAACTCATTTATACAAAATAAATATTTACAAGGATAAAACGTGTCTCTACTGCGAAAATGAAGAAGCTGACATTAACCACATAGTTTTTAAGTGTTCTGCTTTTGGCTTGCAAAGATTATTATTAGCAAGTTCCATAGAAGCAATTAAAGAAGAAAACAAACTTGAGTGTGATACCCGCCATATTAAGGACTTGTTAAAAAACTGTTTATTTTTTAGGCCTATTTTTTATTTTATCAGTAATACTATAGAAAAATTGTAAAAAATATTTAGGAGGTAATATTGTAATGATAATTTTAAGAGAAATTGTAACTTTTCATTAATGAAAGGCCATAGAGGACTTGATTCCAGGCCGTTAAATAAATTAAAAAAAAAAAAAAAAAATTGCATGTCAGGGACTTCGATTTTTGGCGGGAATCGAGTGGCGTGCTTTATAAATTGAAAATTTTAATTTATAAGTTTTTAAACCTCTAGGAGTAATATTCCAGTGTATATATGTAAATTAAACCAGGCAAAATGCCGTCAGATAGTGATGGCGATGCCCATGAGCGATTAGAGAGGAAAAAAAGGAAAGTGCAAAAGTCTAGTGAGGACGATGGTTCAAAGTATAAACCATATATTAAGCCGGGATATCGCAGAGCCTATATGGACAATAGCACCAATACGGAATTTCCTGTGTTTGTTGAAAGTAGTGAGGTGGACATTAAATTGGGTAATAAAAATCCATTAGTAGTTTCTAAATACTTCAAACAAGTGAAAGGTATTCATGAAAGCAGACGCATCAATGCAAGTAAAATAATGTTAGTCTTCAAGCAAGCAACAACAGCTAATGATTTTCTCAAACACGAATGCCTATCTGTGTACAAACTTCGTGCATTCATTCCAGCATCTTCTGTGGAGAGGGTAGGGGTTGTTAGGTTTATTCCTAAGGAATCCAGTAATCACGAACTATTTAATAAACTCTCTTCTGAATGTGAAGTTATAGGAGTAAGGCGTTTTATGAAAAAGGTGGGGGACGAATTTGTTCCCCTTACAACTATAAGTGTCATATTCACTGGTACAAATTTACCGCAGCATATTTATTTGGATAACTGGCGTTATAAAGTATACACATATACGCCTCCCTTAATGCAGTGCTTTAACTGCATGAAGTTTAACCATTATGCCAAAATATGTAAAAATAAACAGGTATGTTCACGTTGTGCTGGGGAACATCACTACAAGGACTGCGCTATAGACATTCTCAAGTGCAGTAATTGTGGTGGTGCTCACTTAGCAATATCAAAAACATGTCCAATAAAGGCAGCAAGAATAGAAAAGCAAAAACAAACTTATGCTAAGGTACTCCAAGTTAATAGTGTAACTTTTCCTACACTCCCAAAGCCTCAGGTTCAGGTTCTGCAAAAAAATTATCAAACCAACCAAGACATCCCAGACAAGAAAGATATGTCTCATTCAGACATTATAAATAATAAGAAAGTAATAGCAGCTATAATAAGTACATTAGTTACAATAGGGAACTCTAATGATATAAAGTCTACTAAACAAATAAAAGAAACATTTTTGAAACATTTTAACGAATCTTAATGGATTCCAAACTCAGCATTGTACAACATAATATCCAGAGCATTAATAATAAAAAGCCCTTATTAAAATCATTTTTAACACAATACAATATTGATATTTTATTACTGAATGAAACATGGCTAAAAAATACTAGTAGTATTATAAAAATTCCAGGGTATAATTTTGTAGGACAAAATGCAAAAAATGAGCATGGAGGTGTAGGTATTTTATTAAAAAACACATTAAGGTATAAATTGTTGCCAACAAAATTTTATGAAGACATTCAATCCATAGCAATTTCTTTAGAAACTAGTGTTGGCGTCTTGTCAATTTTATGTGTTTATTGTCCTCCTAGAAATAAAAACAAATGCAGAATCAATAAACTTAAAAATATTATTAATGATTTACCAAAGCCCTGTTTGGTATCAGGAGATTTTAATGCCCATCATATTGCTTTTGGTTGCCATAGTACTAATTCAAGAGGTAGATCCCTATTTGACATATTTGATGAAAATGATCTGTGCATATTAAATTCTGGTATGCCTACAACTCTACAAAGGCCAAATTCTAATAGTTCTGCTATTGATGTAACAGGAGTGAGCCCAGTACTAGCACCATTGTGTGAATGGTCAGTCGGTGATGATACATTAGGTAGCTACCACTATCCCACGTTTACAAAAATTAATTTATCTCCATCTAAATATGCTGTTAACAATAAAGTAGAGAAATTTTTATTTAGTAAAGCAGATTGGATCAAATATTATAAGAAATCAGAGGAATATTTTAATTCTTTAACATTTAATGAACTAGAACCTTTACAGTCATACAATAAATTTTGTGAAATTTTAAATATTTTAAAAAAAGACTGCATCCCTCTCATTAAATTTGAGGTTCCTGGAGTTAATAAAGTACCTGCTCCTTGGTGGGATGAAAATTGTGCTGTAGCGGTTAAAAATTCCAAACAAGCTTTACAACTATATAGAAGAGAAGGGTCAATTATGAATTACATAAATTATAAAAAGCTAGATGCATTGAAAAAAATAATCATAAAAAAGGCAAAAAAAGATGGTTGGGCGAAGTTATGTACATCATTTAATAGATACACTCCTATTTCTCATGTATGGAATTATATGAAAAGATTTAAACGAATAAACATCCAAACTCAAGTTAAAAATGATGTATGGGTTCCAAATTTTATTTCAAAATTTAAAAGTAATAACTGTAACATAAAAGTAAGGAACTCTATTTTTGAATACAATAATAATAATGAAAGTTCTATGTTCCTATTAAAACCATTCACTTTTGTAGAATTTAATATAGCACTTCAATCAAGAAAAGACTCTACACCAGGCTTAGACAACATTCCTTATATAATGCTTAAAAAGTTACACAAAGTTGGTCAATTGGCTTTACTTAATATTTTTAATAGATTATGGATGAATCAATGTGTTCCAGAGAGTTGGAAGATTCAATGTATAATACCAATTTTAAAACCAGATAAATCTCCAGATGACTGTGATTCTTACAGACCTATATCATTAACTTCTTGCATAGGAAAATTGTTTGAAATAATGCTTAAAATAAGAATAGACTATTTTGCAGAAAAGAATAATCTTTTACCATGTTTCCAATATGGTTTCCGTAGGGGTAAAAGCACAGCAGAAAGTTTGACTTCATTTATGTATGATATGAAGAACTGTCAGTTCTCTAGATCTACAGCAGTTTGTGTATTTTTAGATATAGAAGGTGCTTATGATAATGTTGACTTAAACCAGCTCACAGTTTGTCTTAAGGATATCGGCATTCCTGGAAAAATATTAAAATGGCTTGCAAATTTTTTAAATAATAGACAGTTTTATGTAAAATACAATAATATACTCCATGGGCCTAATTTAACAAGTAAGGGTCTTATGCAGGGTGCATCGCTATCACCAATTCTGTATAATTTATATACCTCGCAAATTGAAAAATTTATAACTAGCGATGTTAAAATTTTACAGTTTGCTGATGACTTATTGCTGTACAGTGTAGATAGAAACATAGAAATAGCAAAAAATAATGTTACTTCAGCACTGATCCAGTTGCAGCAATATTATAAAGATTTGTTAAAATTAAATATTAATACCTCGAAAAGTTCATGTATGATTTTCGGTAGCCCAATGGGAAATCACATAAAGTACAACAATATAGATATCCCATTTGTAAAAGAAAAGAAATTTTTGGGTGTTATTTTTGATACCAAATTAAAATTTGATAGACATATTAATTACATTAGCAAAAATGCGTTAAAAAGTATTAATATTATAAGATGTCTGGCTGGGACATTTTGGGGCTCTGATCCTAAAGTTTTAACTCTTTTGTATAAGAGCATGGTTAGAAGTCACTTTGATTATAGCTTTCTTGCGTACATGCAAGCGAATCCAACATTACTAAAAAAACTTGATGTTATTCAAAATATTGGCTTGCGAATAATTAGTGGTGCTATGAGATCTACGCCTATTAATTCCATGGAAGTCGAAACTGGTATTCCTCCGTTATCTGTAAGACGTATATTTTTGGCTGAAAGATTTTGTTTAAAAGCACTGACATCGAACATTTCATTAGTAAACAAACTTGTACTCCCTAATAACCTGATGGCTATAACAAAATCTACAGTTGAATCCTTAGAAGTAACAGCTAGTTCACTTCTTGCCGGTAAACAACCTACCATTTCTATTATAATGACATACATGAATAGTATTGCCACTAACATTAATGTTACTAGCATGTGGCCTATGTATTCTTGTCCTTATGAGGGATTAATTTTGGAAAATACAATTCATTTGACGAATATTAAAACAAATATAGACTTCCTAAGATTTATAGATAAGAATTGTAAATATTATTATAAATTATATACAGATGGATCTAAAAATCAGAACCTCGTGAGTGCTGCTTTTTACGATCCACAGAAAACATGTAGTAAATCGTTTAAGCTAGATGTTCGATGTAGTATTTTTACTGCTGAATCATTTGCAATTTTAAAAGCATTGCATTATATAAAAGAAGTAATTTCAGATAATGTAAATAATTGTATTATAGTAACTGATTCTAAAAGTGTTCTTTTAGCAATAGGTAATTTCAATTTTAGTTATAAGTGTTCATATTTTATTTTTCGAATAAAAAAATTGTTACTAGATTTAAGAAATACTGGAATTAATATAGAATTCGTTTGGGTACCCTCCCACAGAGGCATAGTGGGCAATGAAATAGTTGATTCTATACTAAGGCAAGGATTGGTTAATGAAGATTGTTCAGACAGTTTTCAGATTCCGTTTACGGACTTATACTACGAATTGAATAAAAGACAGAAATTGCTTTGGTGTAAATATTGGAAAGAAACTAGTCAAAGTAAAGGACGTTGGTATGCAGATATACAAAATGAAATACCGGTTCGGCCTTGGTATATTAAAATGAACTGTGATTCAAGAATATTCGTATCAGTAATAAACCGACTAAGATTTGGTCACTGTTCAGTGCCAACTCATTTATACAAAATAAATATTTACAAGGATAAAACGTGTCTCTACTGCAAAAATGAAGAAGCTGACATTAACCACATAGTTTTTAAGTGTTCTGCTTTTGGCTTGCAAAGATTATTATTAGCAAGTTCCATAGAAGCAATTAAAGAAGAAAACAAACTTGAGTGTGATACCCGCCATATTAAGGACTTGTTAAAAAACTGTTTATTTTTTAGGCCTATTTTTTATTTTATAAGTAATACTATAGAAAAATTGTAAAAAATATTTAGGAGGTAATATTGTAATGATAATTTTAAGAGAAATTGTAACTTTTCATTAATGAAAGGCCATAAAGGACTTGATTCCAGGCCGTTAAATAAATTAAAAAAAAAAAAAAAAAAAAGTTGACAAAGGACTTCGATTTTTGGCGGGAATCGAGTGGCGTGCTTTATAAATTGAAAATTTTAATTTATAAGTTTTTAAACCTCTAGGAGTAATATTCCAGTGTATATATGTAAATTAAACCAGGCAAAATGCCGTCAGATAGTGATGGCGATGCCCATGAGAGATTAGAGAGGAAAAAAAGGAAAATGCAAAAGTCTAGTGAGGACGATGGTTCAAAGTATAAACCATATATTAAGCCGGGATATCGCAGAGCCTATATGGACAACAGCACCAATACGGAATTTCCTGTGTTTGTTGAAAGTAGTGAGGTGGACGTTAAATTGGGTAATAAAAACCCATTAGTAGTTTCTAAATACTTCAAACAAGTGAAAGGTATTCATGAAAGCAGACGCATCAATGCAAGTAAAATAATGTTAGTCTTCAAGCAAGCAACAACAGCTAATGATTTTCTCAAACACGAATGCCTATCTGTGTACAAACTTCGTGCATTCATTCCAGCATCTTCTGTGGAGAGGGTAGGGGTTGTTAGGTTTATTCCTAAGGAATCCAGTAATCACGAACTATTTAATAAACTCTCTTCTGAATGTGAAGTTATAGGAGTAAGGCGTTTTATGAAAAAGGTGGGGGACGAATTTGTTCCCCTTACAACTATAAGTGTCATATTCACTGGTACAAATTTACCGCAGCATATTTATTTAGATAACTGGCGTTATAAAGTATACACATATACGCCTCCCTTAATGCAGTGCTTTAACTGCATGAAGTTTAACCATTATGCCAAAATATGTAAAAATAAACAGGTATGTTCACGTTGTGCTGGGGAACATCACTACAAGGACTGCGCTATAGACATTCTCAAGTGCAGTAATTGTGGTGGTGCTCACTTAGCAATATCAAAAACATGTCCCATAAAGGCAGCAAGAATAGAAAAGCAAAAACAAACTTATGCTAAGGTACTCCAAGTTAATAGTGTAACTTTTCCTACACTCCCAAAGCCTCAGGCTCAGGTTCTGCAAAAAAATTATCAAACCAACCAAGACATCCCAGACAAGAAAGATATGTCTCATTCAGACATTATAAATAATAAGAAAGTAATAGCAGCTATAATAAGTACATTAGTTACAATAGGGAACTCTAATGATATAAAGTCTACTAAACAAATAAAAGAAACATTTTTGAAACATTTTAACGAATCTTAATGGATTCCAAACTCAGCATTGTACAACATAATATCCAGAGCATTAATAATAAAAAGCCCTTATTAAAATCATTTTTAACACAATACAATATTGATATTTTATTACTGAATGAAACATGGCTAAAAAATACTAGTAGTATTATAAAAATTCCAGGGTATAATTTTGTAGGACAAAATGCAAAAAATGAGCATGGAGGTGTAGGTATTTTATTAAAAAACACATTAAGGTATAAATTGTTGCCAACAAAATTTTATGAAGACATTCAATCCATAGCAATTTCTTTAGAAACTAGTGTTGGCGTCTTGTCAATTTTATGTGTTTATTGTCCTCCTAGAAATAAAAACAAATGCAGAATCAATAAACTTAAAAATATTATTAATGATTTACCAAAGCCCTGTTTGGTATCAGGAGATTTTAATGCCCATCATATTGCTTTTGGTTGCCATAGTACTAATTCAAGAGGTAGATCCCTATTTGACATATTTGATGAAAACGATCTGTGCATATTAAATTCTGGTATGCCTACAACTCTACAAAGGCCAAATTCTAATAGTTCTGCTATTGATGTAACAGGAGTGAGCCCAGTACTAGCACCATTGTGTGAATGGTCAGTCGGTGATGATACATTAGGTAGCTACCACTATCCCATGTTTACAAAAATTAATTTATCTCCATCTAAATATGCTGTTAACAATAAAGTAGAGAAATTTTTATTTAGTAAAGCAGATTGGATCAAATATTATAAGAAATCAGAGGAATATTTTAATTCTTTAACATTTAATGAACTAGAACCTTTACAGTCATACAATAAATTTTGTGAAATTTTAAATATTTTAAAAAAAGACTGCATCCCTCTCATTAAATTTGAGGTTCCTGGAGTTCATAAAGTACCTGCTCCTTGGTGGGATGAAAATTGTGCTGTAGCGGTTAAAAATTCCAAATTAGCTTTACAACTATATAGAAGAGAAGGGTCAATTATGAATTACATAAATTATAAAAAGCTAGATGCATTGAAAAAAATAATCATAAAAAAGGCAAAAAAAGATGGTTGGGCGAATTTATGTACATCATTTAATAGATACACTCCTATTTCTCATGTATGGAATTATATGAAAAGATTTAAACGAATAAACATCCAAACTCAAGTTAAAAATGATGTATGGGTTCCAAATTTTATTTCAAAATTTAAAAGTAATAACTGTAACATAAAAGTAAGGAACTCTATTTTTGAATACAATAATAATAATGAAAGTTCTATGTTCCTATTAAAACCATTCACTTTTGTAGAATTTAATATAGCACTTCAATCAAGAAAAGACTCTACACCAGGCTTAGACAACATTCCTTATATAATGCTTAAAAAGTTACACAAAGTTGGTCAATTGGCTTTACTTAATATTTTTAATAGATTATGGATGAATCAATGTGTTCCAGAGAGTTGGAAGATTCAATGTATAATACCAATTTTAAAACCAGATAAATCTCCAGATGACTGTGATTCTTACAGACCTATATCATTAACTTCTTGCATAGGAAAATTGTTTGAAATAATGCTTAAAATAAGAATAGACTATTTTGCAGAAAAGAATAATCTTTTACCATGTTTCCAATATGGTTTCCGTAGGGGTAAAAGCACAGCAGAAAGTTTGACTTCATTTATGTATGATATGAAGAACTGTCAGTTCTCTAGATCTACAGCAGTTTGTGTATTTTTAGATATAGAAGGTGCTTATGATAATGTTGACTTAAACCAGCTCACAGTTTGTCTTAAGGATATCGGCATTCCTGGAAAAATATTAAAATGGCTTGCAAATTTTTTAAATAATAGACAGTTTTATGTAAAATACAATAATATACTCCATGGGCCTAATTTAACAAGTAAGGGTCTTATGCAGGGTGCATCGCTATCATCAATTCTGTATAATTTATATACCTCGCAAATTGAAAAATTTATAACTAGCGATGTTAAAATTTTACAGTTTGCTGATGACTTATTGCTGTACAGTGTAGATAGAAACATAGAAATAGCAAAAAATAATGTTACTTCAGCACTGATCCAGTTGCAGCAATATTATAAAGATTTGTTAAAATTAAATATTAATACCTCGAAAAGTTCATGTATGATTTTCGGTAGCCCAATGGGAAATCACATAAAGTACAACAATATAGATATCCCATTTGTAAAAGAAAAGAAATTTTTGGGTGTTATTTTTGATACCAAATTAAAATTTGATAGACATATTAATTACATTAGCAAAAATGCGTTAAAAAGTATTAATATTATAAGATGTCTGGCTGGGACATTTTGGGGCTCTGATCCTAAAGTTTTAACTCTTTTGTATAAGAGCATGGTTAGAAGTCACTTTGATTATAGCTTTCTTGCGTACATGCAAGCGAATCCAACATTACTAAAAAAACTTGATGTTATTCAAAATATTGGCTTGCGAATAATTAGTGGTGCTATGAGATCTACGCCTATTAATTCCATGGAAGTCGAAACTGGTATTCCTCCGTTATCTGTAAGACGTATATTTTTGGCTGAAAGATTTTGTTTAAAAGCACTGACATCGAACATTTCATTAGTAAACAAACTTGTACTCCCTAATAACCTGATGGCTATAACAAAATCTACAGTTGAATCCTTAGAAGTAACAGCTAGTTCACTTCTTGCCGGTAAACAACCTACCATTTCTATTATAATGACATACATGAATAGTATTGCCACTAACATTAATGTTACTAGCATGTGGCCTATGTATTCTTGTCCTTATGAGGGATTAATTTTGGAAAATACAATTCATTTGACGAATATTAAAACAAATATAGACTTCCTAAGATTTATAGATAAGAATTGTAAATATTATTATAAATTATATACAGATGGATCTAAAAATCAGAACCTCGTGAGTGCTGCTTTTTACGATCCACAGAAAACATGTAGTAAGTCGTTTAAGCTAGATGTTCGATGTAGTATTTTTACTGCTGAATCATTTGCAATTTTAAAAGCATTGCATTATATAAAAGAAGTAATTTCAGATAATGTAAATAATTGTATTATAGTAACTGATTCTAAAAGTGTTCTTTTAGCAATAGGTAATTTCAATTTTAGTTATAAGTGTTCATATTTTATTTTTCGAATAAAAAAATTGTTACTAGATTTAAGAAATACTGGAATTAATATAGAATTCGTTTGGGTACCCTCCCACAGAGGCATAGTGGGCAATGAAATAGTTGATTCTATACTAAGGCAAGGATTGGTTAATGAAGATTGTTCAGACAGTTTTCAGATTCCGTTTACGGACTTATACTACGAATTGAATAAAAGACAGAAATTGCTTTGGTATAAATATTGGAAAGAAACTAGTCAAAGTAAAGGACGTTGGTATGCAGATATACAAAATGAAATACCGGTTCGGCCTTGGTATATTAAAATGAACTGTGATTCAAGAATATTCGTATCAGTAATAAACCGACTAAGATTTGGTCACTGTTCAGTGCCAACTCATTTATACAAAATAAATATTTACAAGGATAAAACGTGTCTCTACTGCGAAAATGAAGAAGCTGACATTAACCACATAGTTTTTAAGTGTTCTGCTTTTGGCTTGCAAAGATTATTATTAGCAAGTTCCATAGAAGCAATTAAAGAAGAAAACAAACTTGAGTGTGATACCCGCCATATTAAGGACTTGTTAAAAAACTGTTTATTTTTTAGGCCTATTTTTTATTTTATCAGTAATACTATAGAAAAATTGTAAAAAATATTTAGGAGGTAATATTGTAATGATAATTTTAAGAGAAATTGTAACTTTTCATTAATGAAAGGCCATAAAGGACTTGATTCCAGGCCGTTAAATAAATTAAAATTTATTCCTAAGGAATCCAGTAATCACGAACTATTTAATAAACTCTCTTCTGAATGTGAAGTTATAGGAGTAAGGCGTTTTATGAAAAAGGTGGGGGACGAATTTGTTCCCCTTACAACTATAAGTGTCATATTCACTGGTACAAATTTACCGCAGCATATTTATTTAGATAACTGGCGTTATAAAGTATACACATATACGCCTCCCTTAATGCAGTGCTTTAACTGCATGAAGTTTAACCATTATGCCAAAATATGTAAAAATAAACAGGTATGTTCACGTTGTGCTGGGGAACATCACTACAAGGACTGCGCTATAGACATTCTCAAGTGCAGTAATTGTGGTGGTGCTCACTTAGCAATATCAAAAACATGTCCCATAAAGGCAGCAAGAATAGAAAAGCAA
Organism: Mycalesis mineus; assembly: GCA_034621355.1. Classification (NCBI taxonomy): domain Eukaryota; kingdom Metazoa; phylum Arthropoda; class Insecta; order Lepidoptera; family Nymphalidae; genus Mycalesis; species Mycalesis mineus. The sequence goes on from CM067881.1 coordinate 1,724,999, forward strand.
AAACAAACTTATGCTAAGGTACTCCAAGTTAATAGTGTAACTTTTCCTACACTCCCAAAGCCTCAGGTTCAGGTTCTGCAAAAAAATTATCAAACCAACCAAGACATCCCAGACAAGAAAGATATGTCTCATTCAGACATTATAAATAATAAGAAAGTAATAGCAGCTATAATAAGTACATTAGTTACAATAGGGAACTCTAATGATATAAAGTCTACTAAACAAATAAAAGAAACATTTTTGAAACATTTTAACGAATCTTAATGGATTCCAAACTCAGCATTGTACAACATAATATCCAGAGCATTAATAATAAAAAGCCCTTATTAAAATCATTTTTAACACAATACAATATTGATATTTTATTACTGAATGAAACATGGCTTAAAAATACTAGTAGTATTATAAAAATTCCAGGGTATAATTTTGTAGGACAAAATGCAAAAAATGAGCATGGAGGTGTAGGTATTTTATTAAAAAACACATTAAAGTATAAATTGTTGCCAACAAAATTTTATGAAGACATTCAATCCATAGCAATTTCTTTAGAAACTAGTGTTGGCGTCTTGTCAATTTTATGTGTTTATTGTCCTCCTAGAAATAAAAACAAATGCAGAATCAATAAACTTAAAAATATTATTAATGATTTACCAAAGCCCTGTTTGGTATCAGGAGATTTTAATGCCCATCATATTGCTTTTGGTTGCCATAGTACTAATTCAAGAGGTAGATCCCTATTTGACATATTTGACGAAAATGATCTGTGCATATTAAATTCTGGTATGCCTACAACTCTACAAAGGCCAAATTCTAATAGTTCTGCTATTGATGTAACAGGAGTGAGCCCAGTACTAGCACCATTGTGTGAATGGTCAGTCGGTGATGATACATTAGGTAGCTACCACTATCCCACGTTTACAAAAATTAATTTATCTCCATCTAAATATGCTGTTAACAATAAAGTAGAGAAATTTTTATTTAGTAAAGCAGATTGGATCAAATATTATAAGAAATCAGAGGAATATTTTAATTCTTTAACATTTAATGAACTAGAACCTTTACAGTCATACAATAAATTTTGTGAAATTTTAAATATTTTAAAAAAAGACTGCATCCCTCTCATTAAATTTGAGGTTCCTGTAGTTAATAAAGTACCTGCTCCTTGGTGGGATGAAAATTGTGCTGTAGCGGTTAAAAATTCCAAACAAGCTTTACAACTATATAGAAGAGAAGGGTCAATTATGAATTACATAAATTATAAAAAGCTAGATGCATTGAAAAAAATAATCATAAAAAAGGCAAAAAAAGATGGTTGGACGAAGTTATGTACATCATTTAATAGATACACTCCTATTTCTCATGTATGGAATTATATGAAAAGATTTAAACGAATAAACATCCAAACTCAAGTTAAAAATGATGTATGGGTTCCAAATTTTATTTCAAAATTTAAAAGTAATAACTGTAACATAAAAGTAAGGAACTCTATTTTTGAATACAATAATAATAATGAAAGTTCTATGTTCCTATTAAAACCATTCACTTTTGTAGAATTTAATATAGCACTTCAATCAAGAAAAGACTCTACACCAGGCTTAGACAACATTCCTTATATAATGCTTAAAAAGTTACACAAAGTTGGTCAATTGGCTTTACTTAATATTTTTAATAGATTATGGCTGAATCAATGTGTTCCAGAGAGTTGGAAGATTCAATGTATAATACCAATTTTAAAACCAGATAAATCTCCAGATGACTGTGATTCTTACAGACCTATATCATTAACTTCTTGCATAGGAAAATTGTTTGAAATAATGCTTAAAATAAGAATAGACTATTTTGCAGAAAAGAATAATCTTTTACCATGTTTCCAATATGGTTTCCGTAGGGGTAAAAGCACAGCAGAAAGTTTGACTTCATTTATGTATGATATGAAGAACTGTCAGTTCTCTAGATCTACAGCAGTTTGTGTATTTTTAGATATAGAAGGTGCTTATGATAATGTTGACTTAAACCAGCTCACAGTTTGTCTTAAGGATATCGGCATTCCTGGAAAAATATTAAAATGGCTTGCAAATTTTTTAAATAATAGACAGTTTTATGTAAAATACAATAATATACTCCATGGGCCTAATTTAACAAGTAAGGGTCTTATGCAGGGTGCATCGCTATCACCAATTCTGTATAATTTATATACCTCGCAAATTGAAAAATTTATAACTAGCGATGTTAAAATTTTACAGTTTGCTGATGACTTATTGCTGTACAGTGTAGATAGAAACATAGAAATAGCAAAAAATAATGTTACTTCAGCACTGATCCAGTTGCAGCAATATTATAAAGATTTGTTAAAATTAAATATTAATACCTCGAAAAGTTCATGTATGATTTTCGGTGGCCCAATGGGAAATCACATAAAGTACAACAATATAGATATCCCATTTGTAAAAGAAAAGAAATTTTTGGGTGTTATTTTTGATACCAAATTAAAATTTGATAGACATATTAATTACATTAGCAAAAATGCGTTAAAAAGTATTAATATTATAAGATGTCTGGCTGGGACATTTTGGGGCTCTGATCCTAAAGTTTTAACTCTTTTGTATAAGAGCATGGTTAGAAGTCACTTTGATTATAGCTTTCTTGCGTACATGCAAGCGAATCCAACATTACTAAAAAAACTTGATGTTATTCAAAATATTGGCTTGCGAATAATTAGTGGTGCTATGAGATCTACACCTATTAATTCCATGGAAGTCGAAACTGGTATTCCTCCGTTGTCTGTAAGACGTATATTTTTGGCTGAAAGATTTTGTTTAAAAGCACTGACATCGAACATTTCATTAGTAAACAAACTTGTACTCCCTAATAACCTGATGGCTATAACAAAATCTACAGTTGAATCCTTAGAAGTAACAGCTAGTTCACTTCTTGCCGGTAAACAACCTACCATTTCTATTATAATGACATACATGAATAGTATTGCCACTAACATTAATGTTACTAGCATGTGGCCTATGTATTCTTGTCCTTATGAGGGATTAATTTTGGAAAATACAATTCATTTGACGAATATTAAAACAAATATAGACTTCCTAAGATTTATAGATAAGAATTGTAAATATTATTATAAATTATATACAGATGGATCTAAAAATCAGAACCTCGTGAGTGCTGCTTTTTACGATCCACAGAAAACATGTAGTAAGTCGTTTAAGCTAGATGTTCGATGTAGTATTTTTACTGCTGAATCATTTGCAATTTTAAAAGCATTGCATTATATAAAACAAGTAATTTCAGATAATGTAAATAATTGTATTATAGTAACTGATTCTAAAAGTGTTCTTTTAGCAATAGGTAATTTCAATTTTAGTTATAAGTGTTCATATTTTATTTTTCGAATAAAAAAATTGTTACTAGATTTAAGAAATACTGGAATTAATATAGAATTCGTTTGGGTACCCTCCCACAGAGGCATAGTGGGCAATGAAATAGTTGATTCTATACTAAGGCAAGGATTGGTTAATGAAGATTGTTCAGACAGTTTTCAGATTCCGTTTACGGACTTATACTACGAATTGAATAAAAGACAGAAATTGCTTTGGTGTAAATATTGGAAAGAAACTAGTCAAAGTAAAGGACGTTGGTATGCAGATATACAAAATGAAATACCGGTTCGGCCTTGGTATATTAAAATGAACTGTGATTCAAGAATATTCGTATCAGTAATAAACCGACTAAGATTTGGTCACTGTTCAGTGCCAACTCATTTATACAAAATAAATATTTACAAGGATAAAACGTGTCTCTACTGCGAAAATGAAGAAGCTGACATTAACCACATAGTTTTTAAGTGTTCTGCTTTTGGCTTGCAAAGATTATTATTAGCAAGTTCCATAGAAGCAATTAAAGAAGAAAACAAACTTGAGTGTGATACCCGCCATATTAAGGACTTGTTAAAAAACTGTTTATTTTTTAGGCCTATTTTTTATTTTATCAGTAATACTATAGAAAAATTGTAAAAAATATTTAGGAGGTAATATTGTAATGATAATTTTAAGAGAAATTGTAACTTTTCATTAATGAAAGGCCATAGAGGACTTGATTCCAGTAGCGATGGGTCGTTATCGGTTTTTGAGATAACGTAACGTAAGCGTTATGTGATTTCCAATAACTAGTTTCTTAACTAGTGATTTTTATAACTAGTTATTTTCACAACGTTCTGAAGCAAACGTGATAATTGTAACGTAAAATCGTTTGGTTAGGTAGCAGTATAACTTAATTCTTCTTCACGCACACGTATCGTGTATCGATACGTCTTCGTTTCGCTTAACAACATGTTATGATTGGAATTAACAAATCAATTACAAATTTGTTCAGTCTAATCTTATTCAGATTACATTCACTGCATTTGTATTTTAATGAATGATTTAATATGATGGAAATATATATAATGAACTTCCCTTCGTACTTTACCAGGCTTAGGACTGACAATATTGCGATTTAAGTATTTTATAAATGAAATCAAAATAAATTAATTAAATTAAAAGCAGCAATACAGGCGTACTTAAAAGTTCATTATATATACATAAATTCCACGTTATGTACAGGCTCATCAATATATACACTATATACATTACTATATACACTATATACAATACATACATTACTATATATACATTACTATATACAAAATAAATAAAAACAGTAATACATATGTGCAAAGTACTTAATAGGTACCCAATTTAATTGTTCCCGTTAAGGAACATGATTTGGGCAACTTTTCTATGATCAAGTCGAGTGCGGCGATCTGTGATTAATTGCCCGGCCTTACTAAATATTCTTTCACAGGGGACAGATGTTGCCACAATGTTCCCGTAGTGGCAGAATAATGTGCTAAGGTTTGGATACTTTTGGTGATGATTTTTCCACCAGTCTAGGGGACAACTCCAACTCCCATCCGGTTTGTGTACTTCTAACATATCATCCTCTAAATACAAATCAACTTCTTGAATGGCTTTTGATAGAGCCGTTCCACTTCTGACTTGAGGTCTACCTGAAGCTATAATCTCCGAAAGAATGCTCCACGGTGAAACGCCTTTTGAGGTTGATGCTATGGGCTCGCAAGAAGTTGGCTGTGCGGATGGGGTACTCGGGAACTTCTTAGCAATCAGGCCTTGGACCATATCCTGCACTCTTTTTTTAGCGCGACCTGCTTCCTGCTTATCCTCGAACCCCGAAATTTTGTACCGTGGATCCAAAAAGGTACACACAGAAAATGTACCGCTTTTCTCCACGCTGCCCAGACGTGTCACTAAGCCTTCTCTTATTTTTGAGGCCACCGTGGCCGCTGGACTGACAATATTTTCATCTGACAATGGTGACAAATACTCTAATAACAGTTTGTCACAAGTTTTTATTAAGCACCTGGTTATTGCAATAATAGAGCCACCGGTGACGTATTTTTCGGCGCTCATGGCAGAAGTGACATCATCGAATGGCTTTAACACTAGAACAAGTTGCTCAAGGAGCGCCCACTCCTCTAATGTTAATATGGGCAAATCTTTGCCTAACACAGCTGCGGTTGCTTTAACAGCCGATTGCAATTCTACAAATCGTGTGATCATGTGGTATGTAGAGTTCCACCTCGTTGGCATATCTTGCTTTAGTTTTAAAGGAATTGCAGCATCATTGTCGTTTTTTTGATATTTCAAAAGCTTTTCTGTGGCTTGAGGACTCTTTTTGAAAAAACGCACAATGGTCTTCACCTTTTCAACAGTGTCAGCAACGGTTGTTAGTGCATGTTGCACTATTAAATTTAGGGTATGGCCATAACACCCAAAGTGCTTCCATCCTAAATCCTGTAACGCTCGCTGGACATTCGCGGCATTGTCACTAATGACAAAATTAATTTTGTCTGCGATGTCCCAATCTCTTACAGATTGGGTTAAAAACTCTTTAATATTATCACTGGTGTGTCGTTCGGGAAAATGCTCACAAGACAAAAGAACCGACTGCATTTTAAATTCAGTGTCTATGAAGTGGCCTGTGATCGCTATGTAGCTCTCGTTGGCGCGGGATGTCCAGAGATCTATAGTGAGGCAAATTTTTTCTATTCCCGCATCCGAGAGCCGCGCTTTGACTTCCTCACGCTTTTTTTCATAAAGCCGCGGTATGAGTACCGAAGAGATGTGCTTTCGGGATGGTAGTTCATATCCTGGGATCCACCTTGCAAACATTTTAAATGATTCCTCTTCTACTAGACTGAAAGGCAGAAAAGCTTTAGAAAATAACGAGAGAAGATCGTTATCAATATTAGCTTTTTGCTCTACCGTAATTTTTTTAGGGATGAACGTCTCTAGCCTTGCCTGTTTTCTCTTTTGGGCAAGTCCTGAACCTGACGCTATTGCTTGCTCAGTAGGAGGCGGTGGTCGGGTGGTATCAGATGCAGCTGCTGGTGGTGGAGGTGGAATCGGCCCGGCATTCCCCTCTGAAGTCGAGGCCTGGACCGTCGCCACCAATCGATAACTTTCTATGTGCCTGTTCTTTAAATGTGTTTTTAAATTAGCTGTAGTTGTTTTAAAACTAAATAAGGCGCCACAAATCAAGCACTTAGCTTTTCTATTAACAAGATCAGTTTTTTCAAAATATTCCCACAATACGCTACTATTCACACGAGACATGTTTGAAACTTAACTATATGCTTACAAAGAGAGAAAGTCAAAAGAAAAAAAACTATAGGTAGTAACTTTTTACACTAAAATGTTATCACGCACAATAATTACTTATGTACATTTATTTACACTTAACTATCCTAAAGTATATTACAAATGTATACATAAATCTTACTTGGAAATAAATAACACAACACGTAACAAAGAAATATTGCACAATAGAGTGAAAGCGAAAGCATTCAAACTTGCACTGATCTAATTTTTTTTGCCAATATTTGCATCGAACATGTGTCAAGGTCAATAGTTCAAGCAATCAAATATCGATCCCTAAAGAATCTCTGCCTTTCAAAATAAGACTCAAATTCCATTAAGTACAATAAGCGCATGGATGAGCGCTGACCGAAAGCCAAAAAACATATACTTGTTTCATTCACACTTACGCTCGTGTTTCATTTAATACACGAAAGAATTTCTTTCGTGTATTAAATGATCGCAACAAAATCGATCCTTTCTTTCAAAGAAAGGATCGATTTTGTTGCGATCCTTTTTTTTAGGCGCGTTTTACATTACTCGTTTTACTCCTTTACGTTGTCAAAGCTATGAGTAAGGTGGTCAATGTAAAACGTCGTTTTCATCTTGTCATTACGAATATTGTAAAACCAGTGATTTTGCGTGAGTAGTGAAAGTAGCCAAACATCGACGCTATGCCTTAAACATAAGAGTGAATTCGATTTAACTTTATGGCGTTGTGATTAAAAGAGTTATTGAAGACTGATGCCTATTTCGATCGTTTAAATGGCGTTATGAATATCACTAGTTTTTGTTGTAGTGGAAAACGAGTGATCACTGTTCGAGCTCGTAACTGCATATATAACCAGTTATGGTTAATAACGCCCATCGCTAGATTCCAGGCCGTTAAATAAATTAAAAAAAAAAAAAAAAATTGCATGTCGCATTCACAAACCATTTTTAATTTATTATTTTGTATTTTCTAATTTATATTTAACACGAAGTTTTTGTTTATATTAAATAAACATAATTTAGTACAGTAACAGTAGCCACAATGGCATTAGTTGCCTACGATAATAGTGACTCGAGTGAACATGAAGAAGAAGAAATTACAATCACAAAAATAAAAAAAGAAGATAGTAAGCACAAAATATTTGCACTGATTTGCATGTACGGTTTTACATTTTTCATTCAACTAATTCTTTAATTTCGTTTTAGAAGTGCCAGACACGGAGCCAGATTCACAAAACGTTCAAAATATATTTAGCCTACTTCCACAACCATCTAACGTAAAAAAGGATATTGTCGAAGAAGATGATGACATTCTCCATAAAAAAGAATATTCTAGCGATGTCAAACCCAAGTCTAGGATAACAATACCTTCATTAAATGATGTTTGTATCTTAACTTTAGCCCTAACTAAAGATGTACCTAAGTCATATTAGCAAAAAGTCTTACAAAAAAATATTCTTTCAGTTCAAAGACGTGGAGCATACAGTACCGATTACAAAAAGTAGATTACCAAATGGGGTGAGTAGTAGTAAACATATTTGCTTTTATTATTTAAAAAATCCACCAACTGGCTCTTGTCGCAATAAGTTCAAGTAATGTAATGTAAATTATTACCTTAACACATCATATACTGTGTTATTAAGTTTTTGAAGTTAAAGATGTGAAGTTTTACTCAAATGTAAGGTTTCCAGATGAAAAAAAAAAACAAAAAATCAAGAGAAAAGGGCCAATTTACATTGAAAAATCCTGAGATATTTTAACAGTTTGAGAACAGTCTTCTAAAAAATTATCTACTTAAAATTTTAATTTCCTTATATGTATATGTTACTATACAGAATGAACTAGTTGTAATATTTATAAATTAATATTATATTTTTTAACTAAAGAAATCTATCTCTAAATTAATGTGAGCTTATTCAAAATTCTAATAATCCTGAGATTTCATGAGATTTGCAATCCTTTCGATTCAATCAAAAAAGTCCTGAGATATGGTAACCCTACTCAAAAGTGACTGAAAAATCTCATCTTCCATTTGCAAATTTATTTTTTAACATTTGTTGTGTAAAATGTAATATTAAGGTAAATTATGTTTTAGAAAAAATCAGGCCTGCTGAGTATCCTCCCCCAACCCAGAAATGCAGTCAGAAGTACAACAAAATCCCTCATACCAAATGCTGTAGCGCAGAAACCACAAACAAGCACTGCTAAGAGAAAACCCCTTCCACCACCCGCTCAAATAACTAAAAGCTCACCCATAACAGACTACTCTGATGATAGTGACAACGAAGATGTTCAGAATGACTTCTTTTCTTTCAACAAAAAAGAAGAATTACCAATTGCAGAGTTGCCATTACAAGAAGATGAATCTATGGTCACATTAAAGAAGGAACCGAGAAGTATAGAGTCTTATTTCAAGAAAGAAGTAGAGCATGCTGCAGTACCAACAGAACGTCATGTAGAGTCTAGTAGTGAAGATTATTATAGTTTAAATATTGAACAACATGCCGATAATGCAGACACTGGCAGTTCTAATGAAGTAATACTTGATGATGAAGCTGTAAGTTACATTTTATTATATTTTTTATTTTCATATGAACACTGAAAACTGAGTTTTTATTTTAATACATCTAAAGGAGAGGCAGGCTATTATAATCATGCAGTTACAAATGAACTCTTTTTTGTTGGCTTTCCACAACTAACAAGTTAACAGGTTTATACTCCTCTCATCAACACAAACCCAGTAAATTAATGAGAAACTTATTGAACTACATTTGACTGTCTCACCTTATGTCATACCTTATAAGCATACAGTTTATAAGTTGAAAGATTTGTCTTTGAATTATATATAAATTTCATTATGTGAAAATAAATTTGTGCCTAAGAGATAACTAGTAGTAAGAAGCCTATTATGAGACTGAGCCTGAGTACATTTAGAAAAAAATTAAAAGCATCAAACTCCAACCAATGTTATATTACATTAACTACTGAAAATATATTATCTAATCATAGTGTAAAACAAAGCTACTTCCTGCAGTCAATACAATTTTCTTACATTTATGAGTGATTTTACTTGAAAAGAGAAATTATATCATTAAAATTTATTTTATTTCTTTACAGATTCTTAAGCTGTGTGGCACACGCGCGAAAAGGAAGCGTGAAGAGATACAGATAGTGGACGTGAACCAACAGGAGGTGCTGGGCGACGCCAAGGAGTGGTTGCTCAAAGGGCTCATGGACGACACCACCAAGAGACAGTCGGCCAGCAAGAAGCACGGCAATGAACCCACCAGCCAGCAGCGGCGCAAGCACCAAATTACATACCTGGCTCATCAAGTGAGGAACTTTTATTTACTTATACTTTATTTGTACACCAAATTATAGAAGAATAATTACAATAGAATTGTGTTGTAAAGATAGGATACAAATTGTTGGCGGCCTTATTGCTAAGTAGCAATTTCTTCCAGGCAAGCTTAGGTTTAGTAACTGACAACTGCAATAGGTATTATCTGTGACTGCAGCATGTGCTGTAAAACAAAATATTAATTGCTATAATACAAATAAATTACATCCTAAAACATAAACAAAGTTACTTTTCTATTATATTTAATACTATATCACTGTATAATATATAACAGGTATGCATCAATTTTTGGTGTAAATTATGAGGCTGTTAATTCATAGTAGTAGTAATAATCACCCTATACTCTTGACTCTTATATTTAACAAATATGTAACAGTGAAATTTTTATTTTCCCCTCCCTAATAAGTGAGCTTATCTCATTTTCAGCTTTTCTTTCAATACTTCAGTTTAAAAAAGTACTGGTTTAGTAAACTATTATTAATTGTTATTATAAGTTATTTATGCGTTCTTTTTTCTTAGGCTAAAGCAAATGAAGCGGAATTACAAAATCAGTGGGCTAACAACAGGATGTCGAAGAGAAAAACACAATCGAAGTATGGTTTTTGATCAATTTCTTTACTCTGTAATAAAAATATAAATATTGTACAGTATAGTATGTTTTATTTTCCATTCTGTTACGCCATGCAATAATCTTCGTCTCGCTCCGGAGACTTATGCTAACCCCCCCCTTTCACACGGCAGTTGTTTTCTGCAGGATCCCGTTTGATATCGAATGTGTTTATATGCTAGCTTTCACACAAGCATCCCGCATGTGGAATCCAGCAAAATAGCGATCCGGTCGAATTGTGCCATTAGGTTTTGCCACTAGAAACTGGATCCGTAGCAGTGTTCACACGGCTTCCTGTGTGCGGGACGCTGTTTTTTGCGGGATAATGGAGTGACGAAAATGTCGTAGGTGGTGCAAACCGACTTAAGAGAGCAAGACAATGGCTATCTGTAATAGATAAAAAATGGTGACTTATATTGATCAGTACATGAAAAATCAGCCGAATACGCGTAATGTACTACCTATGATCGTGTCACCGCATTATAGCGTTCAGTCATCGCCAGGTCATAGTTCTGCACAATCAGTTGAGTCGCAATTTTCCGATTTTCCGGATTTCATTAATATTGACAATTATCTTGTAAAAATATCCTACATACATAACTTTTTTTCATTCTTACCTTAAACATATTGCCACTTTTCTTCTATTTCGCTGCTGACGCCGATAGTATCAGTAGAATATTAGAAATGTATTCACGCCCATTTCACCTTATAACCGGCTTAGGACTGATCAAAAAACAGTATGTAACCATGTTCACACAGCAGTCCAGTTTTGCGAAATCAGCATTTTACTGGATCTTGCAAAACTGAATGATCACAACACAGCGTTAAGTTTTGCAGGTCCTGCAAAACTAGACTGCCACGTGAAAGGGGCGAATGTGTCCACGTGTAAAATTTCCCAATTCAGGGCAATACGGACACGAGGCGTTGCACATGGGAACCGCAACCCTCAATTCTCTTCACACCTCAAGCGATGTCATTAGGTTTAATTTTACAAATTAATTTAATTTCTTTTATTTATGTACTTTCACAACGACTTACTTGAGCACCCCTATGTCGACAAATGTAAATATTCACTGAAATGTTGAGATCTATCCTTACTGGAGCTTTCGTTCTATAAAGTATTTTAAATGTTTATGTTTATAAATCACTAATATTTAAAACAACTTGGCAGAAACAAGAGTTGGCTAATTTGGAGATAAAATTGATCTAGATAGCCTTTATTTTATAGGAAGTAGGAATATGTGGTAGAAAAAGCAAATTTTTATAAAAAGGAGGAACTTATCCTCTTGTACTTAATTACTGCTTGGTTACTTAATTACATACAACATTAATCAAATGATAAAACCTTGGATTTCAATTGGCCTGATTATCAAATAAAGTAATAATACATTAGTATAAATAAATCTTTTATTTGTAATAGCTAAATTACTAATATCAAAGCATTTAAGGATAGTTTACAATCTTCTTGCTTTTCTTGGTCTTGGTGGATTCCATGATACTCTAGTGTTGTCAGTAACAGAAATTATTTGTAAACCTCCCATTTGTAGACCTTTGACTGCAGACTGAAATGTACAGCAATAATTAAAATTAGATCAAAACATCATTCAATATAAACTTAGTTTAAGTATTAGGCAATGACATATGTATTGGCCGGGTGCTACCCCGGTAATAGTTGGTTTTAAAACTTTAAGTTGCTTTAATTTAAACAAATTTTTTATAGTGTAAGAATTATTAAAATCTTATTACCAATCTTCCTGGTCCAAGACCCCTCACTCTCACTCTAATATTTTTAATGCCTCGGTCAATTGCTTTCTGCAAGTACAATCACAATTTATTAATTAAGTAGCCTCCCATTTAATTTTAAACATTAATTAACAACATTGAAACATATGTTAAAAAGATCTTACTAAAATATTCAAACCATTTATTACTGGTACAACTTTAAAACAATATAAGCATTTTTGAAAATTTATGTCTGTTAGTGATTAATGAGTACTGGTTCAGATAGCAGATTCTGGTAAGAAGAGTAAACTAGCAGCAGCAGGTTATTTTTAAATATGTGTTACAAATTATAACAACTCAAGACTCCAGGCTATCATTGATATACAGTCCAAGTGATTCTATCTTTTATGCAGAAAATTATTTATTGAACTTACAGTCGCTATACTAATGGCAGTAGTCTGTGCAGCGATGTTGGTCCCTTTTTTTGTATTTTTAAACCCCTCCATACCACAGGATCTGATCAGCTTCACAGTGCCTGCATGGTCGGTGAGTGTGAATATTGTGTTGTTGTGAGTCACTCGGATGTTGCATATTGACAGATCTTTGTACGGTACGCCATCGTATAATATGTTATCGGATTCTAGTGTTGGGAACAGGCCTTGTTTACTGTAACGCAAAATTAAGTGTTAAATACTGTTACACGCTAGATGCATCGGCGATGTGCATGGAGTAATATGAATTATTCTTTTTCCGCAAATATGTAATCTAGTTACATTAAATAGGAAAATAAACAAAATAATTAGTAATTTATACTTAGGTAATTCACGTTAAAACACTGATGTCGAAAATATTAAATCGCACTGCTGAGCTCAAAAAATATAAAAGCGAATTATTTTAAGTAAAAATTTATTTTATTAACATACGCTTTCAATACTGAATCTAAATCGATAATTTTCTCCCCCTGTACACCTTCGTCGTCTGCGGGAATCCTTTTGTGATCGAGTCTATCTATTGCTGCTGGGGTAGTGGTTTGAAACGAACGTAATAAACTATTAACAGAAATTCTCAAACTGTTTCTAAATGCACTAAGCATGATTATTTGTTTAATTTAAGATTATAGTGTTAATAATTTCTTATAATATTGTTGAAACAACCTCAATTGCAGTTTGTTTTGACGTTTGATGAAATTGATTTTGACATTTGATTGATATTTTAACATTTTTATGGCTTTGGGTTCTAGTCTTTTAAAAACAATCCATTAATATTTTTATCGATACCTAGATTATATTGCCAAAGTCATTAGTAGATATTTACAAAAATGATTATACCTCTCAAACATACAACTGCCGTTAGCACCATTCCATATTGAACCGTGTCAAAGATTAAAGACTACTAGATAGAGCCCATAGCGTGTCCACTCGTGAGACAGCAAATCAGCCTTATTGACATGACATGTCAACATTTAAACTACATCATAAATCGTTATGTTTTAAAATATCGTAAAATACGAAATATGACTTTATATAAGATAGTTTAGTAAACGCATAATACATGAAATTTGCTAAAAAATAACATATCTAAGCTTTAAATCATCAATCAATGAAGTTTATGCCTACTTACGTATGAAACGTAATTCCTTCGATTTTCTGTTCGCTGCGACTGTTGCAGCCGAAAATATTACAACCCACCATAGCACGATAACGTTTAAATTAATATCGTAACCGCAAAGTTATATTATTTATCAGCAAATTTAATAAAAAGCTAATAATTGCTCAGATATGTCCTTTGCTTGTCACAAACTCCACTCTTGACAAACAATAAAAACGAACACGCTGAAAGGGACAAAAAATAATCTTGTGTCACTTTCTAATAAAGGCCGAATGAAATAAGTCTGTCACGCTCTTGAACCTACAGCCGCGTTATGACTCCATCTAGTAGTCTTTAATCTATGAACCGTGTGAAGTCCATGATTATAATAAACCTGCTTACTTACCTGCTGACTTATTCTTTATGATCTTTATCCACAGAGGAAGCGATTTTGATTTCTTGCACATACAACATGCTTGCAACTGATTGTGTGGATGTGGATTAGAATAAAAAAAACAACTTAGGCAATTTAAATAATTTAATAACTTACGCTTACACATAATATTGAATATTCAATAAACGAATACACTTATTAAGTAGACATTGAGAACATGGATCTTATTTCATAAATTTTTTGCAATACTGCACCGTTTGTGTGAAACCTTTAAGCGCGGCCGGGATATCCATACACAACAACTGCAGATTGCCCGCTTCCGCGATATAGTTGGCCTTGACCAGCTCGGCGGTGGCCCAGGCGACCGTGTAGGGGCTCGCCGGGTCGTCGAGGGACATATTCTTGTTCATGATAAAGTTCACTATGGGCATGTACAGCGGCGTGCGCACCAGTTTCAAGAACATCTCTTGATCTAACAATTCCTTTATGAAATCCTCTTCTATGTTTTGTTGGAGAATCACGTCCTGAAAATTAAATACATGTTTTCAAAATCTATATAATAAAATGAGTGTGATATAAGCAATATCTATAATAATTACACAGCATTGAATCAATCTATTTTGGGCGCGCGTTTGTCTGTATGTCCACGCTAAACTCAATGACCACTGAAGAGTTATTAATTCCTGAGGATTTCTATATAATATGTTGAGATTTTGTGAACATTGGTTCATATAATTGTTAGAAAACTGAAAACGCAGCCTAACCTCTTTGAGATGTAACAAAGCAAGCAAGGATTATATTTTTTAATAGGACTATAAAAAAGTCTGCGATGACAGATATATATCTAAAAAAACAAACCAACTATTAATATGTCAATGGCCTCACCATAAATAAACATTCACTGATAACGTAGAATTCTACTGGTGAAAGAATTTTTAAAATCGGATCAGTAGTTTCGAAGATTAGCTCAGACAGATTTAATTACAAACTTTACCTCTTTGTAACATTAGCATAGATTAAGTAAATTGGCACAGTTGCCGGTGTAATTACAAGGACATGATTTGAGACTCAACACCTATGCTTCAGGGTGATGGACACATGGCGGTACTTCATAGGACGTGTTTCTTACATGTCCTGCAAAGTATTGTTCTATTTATACGCGATGGTTGGTTCATCAGCTCGGTCAATTATTGCTAAAAATAAAACGAAATCCATATTAATATTATAAATGCGAAAGTAACTCTGTCTGTTACAAAATCACGTCCAAAACTACTGAACCGTAATTTTAGATTGTTATACCGAATGATACCGCAGTAGATTGAAATGGTAAAGAGATGGTTTGGAGCCTGAGAAATGGTATAGGCAACTTTTTGTCCACTATCACAAAACAAAATTAGTCAGTTATGAAATGTATGTGACCTATAGTTCCATTAAGAATGCAGTGAGCAGCGGCCTAGCCCCGCAAGGCCCCTTTAAATTACAAGGTAATGTTTACAGCGACCAGGTGAAGGCATATTGATTTGATTGGTTAGGGGGCGGGGTTTGGCCGCGAACAATGATGACTCACTGTATTCTTAACACAAACGTACTATAAGCCTCAACGAATAAAGTAGTCGACCTTGTAGGAGTGGATGAGCTTGAAGATGTGCTCCTCCGCGACGTCGCTGCGGTTCAGCAGCAGCACCCAGATGGTGTTGAGCACGGAGCCGCCCGTCGCGTTCTGCACTATCTGCTGGATGTCCTGTGACCACAACTCGTATTAAACAGTGACTAACCCAGCGCCAGATCTTGGGGGGCAAACCGGGGAGACAAATTCAAACTTCGACATTGCAGAAAATAATAGGCTTAACATAGAAAGAACAGACTAAACCGGTCGTTATAACGATTTTCTGTAGAAGGGACCATCAGACAATGTCGCCATGGGTTGCGTTTGATTTTCTGCTCCATCTCAAAAAAGAAATCAAAATCCGACTTTGTGAGTAAGTAGGTATTTATTACTTCTTCATGCTGTAATTACTGAATCGATTTGCTGGGTCGATAGATTTCTCCCTGAAAGATAAATTTATACCGGAAAGCTAAACCACGCGGAGAAGTCAATATTCTGAATTCTTACAAAGTTGAAACATCAACTATTTTTAAATATACTCAAATCACATAAGTAAATCCTCGCCAGCGCGATACAGGGGGTGTGGGGATGGAGCTCTGGGAATGGCTTGGACATATTTCATTTACTTGACGAATTAATTGACAGGTGCATGTTGCCGCCCGCACGCCATTCGATCCCCTCTATTACCCCCACCCTTGTATTGCATGTATGAGTTCTCACTAATGTAGATTATCTATAACATTTTAACTTCATGGTTTCCTTTAAACAAGTATTGTAATGTACGAGTTCATTTCATTGTTGTATGGGCAAGACTCATTGCACTAACCTCGTCTCGCAGCACGGGTCTCCGCAGCAGCATCTTTATGAGCAGCATGGTCTGGTGGTCGTAGCTCGTGAGCAGGTCGCGCAGGTACTCGCAGTGCAGGCTGCGGCCCTCGCTGCAACGATAGACGCAGTGAGTGTACGAGTCAAGGCGAGAGTGACAGAGAGAAGTGCAAGTAGAGATCTCACCACAGAGTGAGCGGCCAGCACGCCAGCACCTCCACCAGCGCGCGGCGCCGGCGCCAGGTGTCGCACAGCGTAGAGAACGTGTAGAACACCTCGCGCCGCCCCGCCATCGACAGCAGCTTCTCCTCTACAGAGATAAGTACAGATCTTAAAAAGAACTGTTGTACAGTATGTTTCATCATCATCATCATCATCATCATCATTAACAGTCGAAGGACGTCCAACTACGCCTTTTGAAGGAACTTTCAAACAAAACGAATGCGCCTATCAACATTGATATATTTACGGGCAGAAAGTCCGTAAAATAGTATAACGTAGCCCTATATCCATCAGTCTACGTCCATCGGTTGATAATGATAGCTAGTCTAGGACAGAGGCGAGTCTGTTAGATCCGTGGACCCATTAGCACAAATGGCAATAATGTATAAAAGAGGAGGCGTGTTGGATTATAAGAAGTTTAAATAAGATGATATTTGCTATTTGCGCAGGCGATTACTATCTTACAATGTAACTTTATACAGTAAATCGATATACTGCTAACCCCTCTCCCCGACTCGTTTAATAGGTAACGGTAGTAATTCAGCACGTGCGCGAGCAGTTTTACCCTAATTCGCGGAATATTTTTCGCAAAATTCCTATAAAATAATATCCAGTCCACCTTATTCGCTTTTTTGACAATTTATCTTCATGAAATTGATTGACAATCAACATTTTAGTGTACGGATTTGTGAAAGAATGCGACCTGTCAAGTTTTGTGCGTATTCTTCTTCCGGCCACTCGGTCCTGAACAAGTCGACGCTGGACTGCGCGATCTGGAGCATGTCGTCGCCGTCCTGCACGCTGATCTGCTGGCGCAGCGTGAGCAGGCCCAGCTGCTTGTGCGGCGGCAGCCCGAACGCGCTCGCCTTGCTCATGGTCTGCTCCAGGAACTGCTCCGCGAACGCCACGCCCTCCTTGTGGAACTGGGATACTCGCACTATCATAATCTCCACGTCTCTGTTGGGGGAATAAGAAATAGTCAGTCAGTATCGTATATTTCAGTCACATCTGACGCTAAATTCCGAAAATGATTCCACGCGGACTTTTGATACTGCCAGTTCTTAGAAACAAAAGTCTTTGTATTATTTTTAACAAACATTTTCGATTTATAGCAACATCGTGGCGTGCATAAAAAGAAATTACCTACCGTTTTGTGAAATCTGCCATATTGGATTAAGAATGACATTACTTTGCTAACCGGTAATGATACTTGTTAACAAAATTCTTGAGCGAAGGTGACGAAGTGGGGTAATTTCACGCATTGATGCGATCCGTCAATCACGCGTTTGATACGGTGAGATCACTAAGGGGTTGGGGCAGTGTCGGTACTCACTCGACGTACTGCACGGTGCAGTGCAGCATGTGCTCGAACACCTGCAGCGTGTCGAGCGGCACGTGCAGGCACTGCAGCAGCGACGCGAAGGCGGGCGCGCGCGTCGTGCCGCGCAGCGCGATGTGCGCCAGCGCCGACAGCGCCTCGTCCACGTCGCCGTGGCTCATCTCCAGGTCACTACATCACCGGTGCAGGAAATATATAATCGGAACGATTTATACATGCATTAACTTAGAGGGTTAATACAGAGTAAATGAACTCGAAAAAAAATTTAAATTCAGACTACGTAAATACATTGTTGAGGTTTCTCAGAGCAGTCAATTTTGATTATGTTCATAAAAGTCAGTACGTCTATCGTAATGTAATTGTGTATTCTGGACTATATTGACTAGTTTAGATATGGAAATTTCTCCCTTATCATTACTTTCATGCATCAAACCCCTTAAAAGTTCAACATAGCTTTTCATTGCTGAAAATTAAAACTGAAAAACAGCCGAGCTGCTTGAAAGACAAGGTCATCTTAGAATGTATGAATCTTGAAGATTCCTTGACAATCCTTCGAACTTAATAAATAGGTTAAAAGGTCATGTTTATGATTCAAATATTTCAAAAGCTAATGTAATGTTGTATAATGTAATGTAATTTTCATAATAAATAATTAAAAATATCCTTAAATATAAATAATGTAAGAGCTCACGGCCAGTACGCGTCCCGCGGCAGGCCGCTGTTGTCGACGATGGCCTGCACGCTGGAGGAGTGGTAGTTCTCCAGGAAGCGCGCCCAGCGCGTCAGCTCCTGGCCTATTTGTGCCCACGTCTGTTCACTGTAACGGGTAACAAGAGATCTCTATCGCAAACCTTCTACCTAAAGTGAGTTGTTAACTCAAAGAAAAAATAAGACGCTTGCCCTTATTTTTATTTCATTAAGCAAACGCATATCTATTGACCATAAAAAATACTTGTCTTATAATGGGTAATACTGAGAAAGTGACTGTTACAATAAATCTATTTTAGATTTATTAAGTTTTAATAGAAAATGGAATAATAAAATGGTGCAAATATCGAACGTCTATTAACACATTTTATTTAAAATTTACATAAGGTCCTAAATAGGAGAGTAATTGTTGAAAAATGATTTGTTGACTATGGTATTTGTCAAATAAATATTATTTATTTAAAAAATAACTGGTGTAAAAACTCACTTTTTATTGAACTTGAAGTCATTCTCCTGCTCCTGCTGGCAGTAGTCCACGGCCTGCATGATCATCAAGCTGCGCGTGCTCCACGGCACTCTGATCATGTGGGGAATTGGTCATTAGGAACCTCGAGATGCTTTGACTTTGGTAAGTTGAAAACAATATACAAACCAAATGAAGACATATGTGTAAGTGCATTACAAGCTTTAACTTATCCTGAGTGCAAGCAAGCACACACGTTTTTAAATTAACAAATATTAATAATAATAAAGGGCAATACACACATCGCTATCTAGCCCCAAAATAAGTTTAGCTTACGATAGCTGATGAATATTAATTCTATACTCATATTATAGAGAGGTAAAGTTTGTAAATTTGTATATAAAGTTCTGTCGGGGCTAATCTTCGGAACTACTGATCCGATTATAAAAATTCTTTCACCAGTAGCATGCTACGTTATCGGTGAGTGTCATAGGCTATGTTTTATATTTGTATTGTATATATTACCCGAGTTATCACAGATTTTGTCGCCCGAGTCGGACCGTGAGATTTATTAAATCGGCGTAAATCGCGTGCGCTGTCTTACCTATTGGATATAATTGAAAACATTATATGAAAACTTTATGCATCTTAAAAAGTTCTACAAAAAAGTCCGCGATAGCATATATGTATCTATCTTTTATATTTTGGCAGATATATAACTTTTTGTGTTAAAAAAAGTCATTTAATTCATATGCTTACGTTTACGTCATTATTTATACAACTAAACTTAAATCGTTATCAAAATAAATTATTTAATAATCACGGGCTAATCTCTAGATCTGCATGTCGGATTGTAAATTATTTTGTTTATTATTAAAGCTAGACTCATAAGTGAAATAGACTATTTAATACAACCTATACACATCAGCTTGCCATAAATATATATTGTTAATGTTAATGTAGTGTAATATCGTACAATGTTTGACAAAAATGTAGATCTTTAGTACACGGGACGGGACGGAGGATATTGCTTCACGGGAAACTATAAAAAAATTAAATTAAGAGGGGGAGCGGTGAAACAGCACACTTTATATGAAAGTCTGTCTTTAAAATTAAAAGGGTACCTTTTTCACGCGGAAGAAGACGCGGACGACTGCTAGTTATGCATAAATTACTTATAAACACCCGACACTGAAAAAAATCTACGCTCATCACACATCAGTCACTTAAGACGTAGCCTTAAAACACATGTGCCTGTAACTATTCTGACAACCATACTCTTAAAACACATGTATTTTTAGCATAGCGATAGTACTTGTCCCAACAAATGTAGACACAAAAAGCTCTAATACTTAAAATATTGCTTACTTTTGCAAAGCCTCTGTAGAAAAGCACGTGGCCGCGACAAACTTGACCAGCTCGTCTTTGGCCAACTTGGTGAAGTAGCTGGCGCATTGGCGCCAAGCCTGCATCCACTTCTTGTCACCCGACGCTCCTTCCTGACGAACACAGCAAGCCACCACCAAGCTCTCACATAAGAGTCAATATGGGTTGATATTTTTACTACTTTGAACACAAGATGTTTTCGGAAGGAAGTTAAATTTCAAATAAATATAAAAGCATGATCTAGGACCCAAAAGATCTTCATAATACGACGTGGCGACCTGTGGCCTCAGGAAATTCTTAATTATATTTGCTAACTATTGCTGCAAATGACTAGTTCTAACAACATATACTATTTTTTGTTGGGCGGCACTTTTAGAAACGGCCCAAAAATGTATGAAACCTGAATGTTCTCCTTTTGCCTTTTGTTACACTGGTGACAATTACAACTCTCTCAGAAGACTGCGATTCTAATAGTGGAGATTGATGGGTATCATCAACACCACCATCATCACCATAATCATCATCATCGTCATCATCATTAGCAGCCGATAGACGTCCACTACTGAATAAAGGCCTTTTTAGGGATTAATGAGTCTTTTAGATATTCTTAAATATTTATTTTTAGTACAATATTTGGCAAGATCTTTCATTGTACGCACTGTCAGTAGGTAGAAATGAAAATGATTAGCATTCGCGCTCACACTGAAGAAGTACTTGGTGAGCCACATGGTGTACAGCGAGTTGATGGGCACTGGGATCTTGAACACGGGCGGCAGCGTGCGCAGCAGCTTGGTCAGAAGCCCGACGTTCTCCGGCTTCATGATACTCAGGATGTGGCACGAGAACTCTTCCGGAGAAGGGTCTTCTAGAATAAGCTTGTAGTCCAGATCTGTACAAGATGTTTCTTCAATCATTTTTTTAAGCCTAACTATTGTTTAATTGCATTTCTGCGGAATACTTTAAATTCTTGTTGTCTGTCTGTCTGCATGCACTATTTATATGTTCCCTTACAACTCCCAAACCGCTTGGCCAATCCCCGATATGGTGACATGCAATGTATATTTTTGATGGTATTGTTGAAACGAAACTGTTTCTAGACATAAAGTTGTTTATAATATGCACTTCCGGTTCAAATTTTCAAACCGAAAGAAGTAAAATGTAACATTGGGTTCAATATCGGGCCTAGCAGAAATGCAGGAGTGTTGAACTCACTTCTTATCAATGAAGTCAACTCACCACACAACTATCATGGAATTTTAATTGCGTTTGTAAGGGACACTGATAGGGTAAGAGGCCACAAGGTGTAATTCGAGAACAAACCTTGCGAAGCAGCCTTGGCCTTCTTCAGCAGCTTGATGTGTTCCTGCAGCGCGAGGCCGCACAGCTGCGTCTTGTCGTCGATGTTCTTCAGGATGGTGAACAGGTCGATGAGCGCCGCGTGATCGCTGCCGCGCACGGCGGGCCACAGAGCGTCGCGAATACTGAAATAAAACCGATTTCAAAACGCACTAAAAATAAAAAAAAATAATTGCATTTAGTTACTGTAATTTACTTCGTCATATCTAAAAATCAGAGGGAATCAAAATTTATCTCTAATAACCAGAGATGTACAAAATGGTTCCATAAAAGCATTTAAATACAAAATGCAAAATACTTTTCAGATTTACTATTTCAAATGCAAAATACCAAATACTTTTGCGTTTTGTATTTCAAATGCAAAATGCAAAATAGGTATTTTCAAAATGCTTTTTCAAATTAAAATACTTTTTGACCAAATTGTATGATATTTTTGTTTATTTTAGAATAGTCATTTAAAATATTACTAAAATAAGTTTAACCTAAGTTACTTATAACATTAGTAAATAAGTGTCGAAAGACTCGTCTAAATAGGTCCAGTTGTTTCAGAGATTAGCCGGAACAAACAGATAGACAAAAAATTTATTGTTAGTGTAGTATAATCAGTAGTTCTATATAGATAATTTGATTTGAATATTTGCATTGAGAACATTTAAAAGGAATTTCACATACAAACTTTCAACCCCTACATAACCCTATAGGCTAGGGCAGAAATTTTTAAAAATCCTTGAATAATACATACTTATTCAGTAGTTAGTATACAAATTTTTATTAACATAACTTCTAAAATGAAAGACTTTACATCGAAACTTTCATCATTATGCAATAATATATATAATATAATATGCAATTCGACAATACAAGCGTCATTTCATTTCGTTTGACTGGTATTGTTGGCTAAACTTAATCACAAAGTATTTTACAATTTGAAATGAATTTTAAAAATGCAAAATACATCTCGAAAGGTATTTCAAATAAAATGTTTTTGTTAAAAAGCATTTTGTATTTGCATTTTAAATAGAAGTATTTCAAATAAATCACATCTCTGCTAATAACATTGACATATTAATAGTTAGTACTATGGACTTCAGGTGTAATGCAAAATTCACGACAAGTGTCCTGAAATGTCTTATATATACTAGCAAGTATTTGTATTTTTATAAACAAACTAAAACTTTGTAATATAATATGTCTGTCTTGGTAATAAGGTGCACTATTAGCTAGCAGGGTTCTCTCTGAATTAAACGCGTGTTATTCCTTTGAATGTTTATTGCCAACTAACTTAATATTAATTATACAAGATCAAGCGCTTCAATGCAGCGCTTTGAGTAAACATGCCGCCCACCAAAAGGTCTGTGAAGGGCTTTTATTACATTGGTATATTGCATTGAATCATTCATAATGATAGATATATAACTTCATTGTAATAATTTCATTTTTAGTACAAAATTAAATATCAAACTTAACATTAATTACATTATAACAATTATCTAAATCATTTATTATTCATTAATATCTATTGGCAAAAGACATAATTTATTGAAAGAACGTTGGACGATACTGTCACCACTTTTGACACTGTATACTCGAGTGACTCCATCATTACCAGGGTGTTTTCCAGTGATGCGACCTAGCATCCATTTGCCTGGTGGCAAGTTGTCACTCTTGATGGTTACGATCTGACCGATATCTAACTCCTTTGTCTTTCTATACCATTTAGTACGTTGTTGAAGTCTTGTTAGATATTCGGATTGCCATCTTCGCCAGAAGTCTTGCAATAATTTTTGTAGGCGCTGCCATCTCGATAGGTACGTCATAGAAATGTTTTCCAGACTAGGGCTTGGAATGGTGTTAAGTGATTCACCGACTAAGAAATGAGCTGGCGTGAGCGGAGATGCATCATCCTTTTCATCCATTTGGCACAGCGGTCGTGAATTAAGACATGCCTCAATTTGGCACAGAAGGGTGGACATTTCTTCATAGGTTAAGTTGGATTGCAATATCCTCTTCAGGTGGTATTTCATGGATTTAACACCAGCCTCCCATAATCCGCCCATGTGAGGACTGTATGCTGGTATGAAGTGCCATTGAGTGCCTTCGAGGGCAAGAGATTCGGCTATTTGACCGTCAAATTCCAGCTTTGCTTCTGTCCAAGCTGCGACTAGTTCTTTATTAGCACCAATGAACGTTCGACCCTGGTCACTCCACATATGAGCACATTTTCCGCGACGTGCCGTAAATCTTTTCATTGCTCCTATAAATGATTCTGACGTCATGTCACCAAGAAGCTCAAGATGAATGGCCTTTGTAGACATACAAACGAAGATACAAATGTATGCTTTTGTAGTTCTCATTCCTCTACCCTTAGAAGAGAGGACTTGGTAGGGTCCAGCGAAATCTGCGCCACAATTCAAGAACGCTCTTGTTGGAGTTACTCTTTCACGAGGTAAGTCTCCCATAAGCTGGGATTTCACTGCAGCCTTTTGCTTAGCACATATCAAACATTTTCTAAATTTTAACTTGACTAAATTTTTTGATTTCAGGATCCAATACTTCAGTCGTAAATATCCCAACATCAGTTGTGGTCCCCCATGCAGTGTTTTCAAATGTGCATCATCGACAAGAAGCTTAGATAGGTAAGTATCATGACTTAATATTACAGGATTTCGTGTATCTTCATTCACGTCAGCGTGCCGCAGCCGACCGCCCACCCTGAGGACATCATCACCATCAAGGTAAGGATTTAAACTTTTTAATTTGCTTTTAGCTTGTACTTCTCCTTTAGTTTTAAGATTGTGTATATCTTCTTTAAAGCTTTGTTGCTGGGTCAGCTTAATGCATATTTTTAATGCATCATCTAATTCGCTTGTAGTAATTACTGTATCTTTATCCTGTAACTGCTTTCCCTTTAAAAATCTTTTACTATAGCTTATAACTTTGAGTAGTTCTGCCAGATCATCACAAATTTCAAATTTGTTTATTAAACTTGCTTTATCATTTTCAGTTTTCAGGTTGACTTCTATAACTTTCTTTCCTTCCAGGTTTGTATTTGTATTAATTGGTCTACTGAATTCGATTACTTCATTATTCAACCATTCAGGGCCATTCCACCAGATTCTATTTTCTTTGAGATCTTGTAAAGGCATACCTCTTGAGGCTAAATCAGCGGGGTTGTCTTGCGATTGAACATGATACCAATTCTGATTTCCAATATCTTCCAAGATCTCAACCACTCTATTTCTTACATAAGTATTCCATCTTGCAGGATCTCCAAATAGCCAGGACAGTACTATGGTGGAATCTGTCCACGCATATATCTGAGAGGTAGGTATGTTCATGGCTTCCTTGATTTGTTTTAAAAGACCAGCAAGCAGGACAGCACCGTTTAGTTCAAGACGAGGTAAGGATTTAGCCTTCATTGATGCTACTCGTGTTTTAGCTGCTATGATTGTCGTTTTGACTTCTCCTTCTAAGGTGAGTACTCTCATATAAGCAACTGCACCGTAGGCGCGATTGGATGCATCACAGAAGCCATGGACCGAAGCATTTTTCATCGAGGATTCAGATGTTTGCAGCCATCGATTTATCTCTATGTCAAGTAAGCCTTGAAAACTATTTCTTAAAGTTATCCATTCCTCAGCAATCTCCTCTGTTACTTTATCATCCCATGCCATGCCTTGTAACCATAATTTTTGAATCAGTAACTTTGTCGGCAAGATTGATGGTGCTAACCAGCCTAGTGGATCAAACAACCTTTGAACATCAGATAGGATTGTTCTTTTTGTTATAGATTCAGTTAAAGCAGGTAAGTTGAGGTTGTATTGAAATTTGTCTGTTCCAATATTCCAATTTAATCCTAATGCTCTTATATTACCATCTATGTGGATCTCTAAATTCACCTTGGTGCTTCTTTGGGCAAGATCAAATTGTTTCAGGAATTCTGCATTATTAGAACACCATTTTTGTAAAATAAAACCTCCTCTTCGCAATATGGAATCTATTTCTTTCGCAGTCTTGATGGCTTCTTGCAGGTTATCCTTCCCAGACATAAGATCGTCCATGTAAAAGTCTTGTCTGATTATTTGTGCTGCGTCGGGATGATCATAACCTTCGTCTGCGGCAACCTGATGCAGCGTTCGAACGGCTAGATACGGAGCTGAAGCTGTCCCAAACGTCACTCTTCCGAGTCTATAGTCTTTTACAGGTTCATCTTTGTTCTTACGCCAGAGGATTCTTTGTAGATTGCTATCTTCTTTAGTTACGAGAACCTGGCGATACATTTTTTGTATATCAGCCACAAAACATACTTTTTTCATACGCCATCTTAGAATTAAGCTTCTCATGTCATCTTGTAGTTGAGGTCCTACAAGTAATTCGTCATTAAGAGATACTTGATTCGATCCCTTTTGCGATGCATTAAATACTGGCCTCACTTTGCTTGTTTCCTTTTCATATTTAATGACAGCGTGGTGTGGTAGGTACACGGCAGGAACTTGCATTTCTTCTTTCGGCACCTCTTCCATATGATTTAAAGTTTTGTACTCTTCCATTATTTTTATGTATTCATTTTTTAATTTCTCATCTTTCTCTAAGCATCTTTCTAATTGATATAATCTTTTTAAAGCTATGTCTCTTGTGTTTCCTTCAATACACTTTAGTTTTTCTGTTTTTGTTGGCAATTTTACAACATACCTTCCCTCATCTGATCTGGTGGTTGTAGTTTTGTATATTTCTTCACATTTTCTTTCCTCAGGGGTGGGTTTTTTAGTCTCATTTTTTTCTTGTTCCCACATGTTCCTGAGCATATTGTCCAAATCTAGACTCAGGTGTAGGCTTATTATTTCATCCCCTTGTTCGTGCACTGTCCCAAATAGGATCCAACCCAGGCTGGTGTTTTGGGCGCATGGAGTTCCTGGGGGGCCCTTGATTATTTCGCTCTTCATAATTTGGGAACATACATCGACACCTAGCAACATGTCTACTCGTCCTGGTTGTGTAAAGCTTGGATCTGCCAGAACGAGACCTTGTATGTGCGGCCAGGTGTTGTTCATTATTTTCTTGGTTGGCAACTTTGTGATGAGATGAGTGGGTATTATATACGTCTTAATGTTTAGCTTAAATTCTTCATCATGTGTGGATAAGACGTTTAGTTGTGTACTTTGTTTTACATTTGTGTGTGTTGAGCCAATTCCTGTTATAGTTCCATTAACCTTTGACCTTTTCAATTTTAGCAATTGGATAGCTCGTTCACTCACAAAACTTGCTTGAGAACCGGTGTCAATAAGTGCTCTCACCATTGAGTAGTGGCCATTGTCATCCATAATTTTGACTACTGCTGTGGCTAACAACGCAGTACTAGCAGGCTTTCTATGATGTGTCAATTTGGTGTTAACTAGTACTTCGTCCTTAGTTACAGTCGGTTGTGAAGGCTCCGATGTAACTGGTGACTTAGTTTGATGGACGAGAGTATGGTGCCTTTTATGGCACCGCCTGCAATGTTGAGGTACTCTGCATAAAATAGCACTGTGCCCGGGAGATAGACAATTAAAACATACATTGTTATCTTTTACGTAAATACCTCTATCTTCCGGTGTAAGTTTTGCGAATTCAGGACAATGGCTTAATGTGTGATCACCCTTGCATCGTACGCATGATTTTGGTTTACTTGTAATGTGAAATACCTTTTCTTTAGTGGAGTTTGTGGCCTTTTCTCTAGCCGTTGTTGGCGTTACTAGCTCTAATGTTCTAAATTTAGTTTGTAGAAATTTTTCTAAGTCTTTCCAGGTAGGTAACTCTTCGTGATTGTCTTTGTGAGCAAAATCTTCCCACTGTTTATGTGACTCTGGGTCCAACTTCTGTACTATAAGAAATATAATTATAGGATCCCAAGAGTCGGTGTTTATATTTTGATTATTTAATCCCTTTATTATTTCATTTGTAGTATCTAACAGGTATTTAAGGTGTTGAGCGGACTGTAATGTTGTGTTGGGCCTTTTCATAGATGTAAGTCTTTTTAATAAGGAATTAGTAATTAAACGTCTGTTACCATACCTATTTTGTAACGACTCCCATGCAACTAAATAATTACTTTGTGTTACTTGGATGTTTTTTAATAATATTGCAGCTTCGCCTGTGAGACTAGTTTTCAAGTAGTGCAGTCGTTGTACATCACTTAAAGATTCGTTTTCGTGCACCAACGACATAAATAAATCCTTATAGGTAGGCCACTCATCGTAATTTCCCCCATATACCGGTAAATTGATTTTTGGGAGGCACACATTTGTTTTGATACCTACTATATTCGTTGAGGATGTGGATGTATTGTTTACATCTGCCATAGAAGACAACATGTCTTTTAAATCCCCCTGTAATACATTGTACAGCTCCTCGTATATAAAAAATTCTTCATTTAGGAAATATGGTAACGTTCCTTTGTATTCCTTTGGTGTAATTTTAACCAAATCGTGGTGTGCGCGTTTAAAGGTGGTCCAATAATCTTCTATTATCTGGATACGCGCTTCTATATATCCTCTCGTTAAACGCGATTTGGGGCACTTTTTTAAATTTGATTGAGTTTTTCGTAGTAAAGTTGCTGTATCTTCCAAAACTGCTAAAACGTGTGTTTGATCTTGTGTAGGAGGCATTTTTTTATTCACTTTCACTAAACAAGTATTAATAAATGTCTAAAATGCGTAAATGCAATCTTTTGTTATGTACAAATAGTCTAAACGTAATAACTTAGCGCAGTATTCGGTTCACTTTAACTTGTATGTCAACACGTTGACCTTCACTGGTTGCCTTTCACTAATCTATGCATCCGGCTCGAAGGACCATATGTCTTGGTAATAAGGTGCACTATTAGCTAGCAGGGTTCTCTCTGAATTAAACGCGTGTTATTCCTTTGAATGTTTATTGCCAACTAACTTAATATTAATTATACAAGATCAAGCGCTTCAATGCAGCGCTTTGAGTAAACAATGTCTTATATTATTGTTATACAGTCTAATTTGCAACAGTCTAATTGCATGCAATAAGTAGTCAGCTTCGATTGACGGTTGCCATGGCAGCCTTTTTTTGACATGACAGCTTCTCGTGAAAATAAGACAACATAAATGGTGTGGAGTAGGTAGTTTTGAATTTATTTTGGCATCTTTA
Organism: Mycalesis mineus; assembly: GCA_034621355.1. Classification (NCBI taxonomy): domain Eukaryota; kingdom Metazoa; phylum Arthropoda; class Insecta; order Lepidoptera; family Nymphalidae; genus Mycalesis; species Mycalesis mineus. The sequence goes on from CM067881.1 coordinate 1,754,425, forward strand.
ACCTATATATTATATTCACAGCAAACTTTAAATGTATCAGTCACCTCTATATGCTGGGATAAATCTAGTACCAACTAATATATTTTTTTACTACAATGACGTTAGGTCACTGTTTTAAATAACTGTTCCAAATTTCATGTAGATAATTGTTATATAGTTATCAAAATATTCGAGTATGAAGGACGGACCGACGGACGGACGGACGGAAGGGTTCCATTTTACCATATAGGTAACTTCTTTGATTAATATTCATAACATAAAAAATAAGAGTTTATTCATTAATATTATTTTCAATTCAAAAATGAAGGAATTAAAAAATTCAAATATTAAACAACAAAATAACTCTATGCAGTCGTTGTTCTAAAACATAATTAACGTGTATTCTCTCTGTAAGCTAATATGAGACTGAATGCGATTAGAAATCTTTTTCGCGTTTTAGCTCTCTTTTGGTTGGGACACTTTTTAACGCTGACCCGTCCATAGTATTAATATGTCAATGTCTAATAAGAAAGAACTATCAAAATCGGACTATTCTGTAAAAAGTAATGCGTCGTCTACGCGTCAAATTGAGAACCTTCTCTATTTTTTATGAGCTAATAAATACATCGACGAGAAGTTGAAAGCACTATTCAATTACTTTCGCATGTCAAGAAAGTAATTGAAGAGAAATTAAACATTTTAGAGATGTACTGCAGAGGCAATGGAGAGTGGCAATGGAAAGAGTCATACCGGGCGACGGCGGCTGAGTTATAGGCGGCAGACGGCAGCGTGTCGGCCTCCAGCCGCGCCTCCGTCTCCGTCGCGTAGTGCAGCCACACGTCGATGGGGTCCAGCCCGTACTTGGGCGCCATGGAACACGCCAGCTTAGCGTGCTCCGCCCCGCCCGACCTGCAACGCAATAACCCACAGCTGTACGCACACTGCATGTGTCCTCAGCCGTGTGGTACCGTGTCCCTACGCACTGACAGACTTAGTCGAGCACTATTGGCAGAGTGATCGTAATTGCTATGCTTCTCCACTTTTGTCGTTGCATGAACACTCAGCTATAGTTTTTTGACTCACCACATTCCCTAGGTTTGTCCAGTTGCAGACTTCCCACTGAAACTTTTTTGTTCTACCAGGCCCTGTACCACTAAAAGCTCGATGAACGCTCCGTTCTTGAAAATCCTTCTTTTTTGTGGCCAAATAACTTTAAAATTCGTGACAGTATTGTGGACGAAATTCGTTCCTGTATTACACTAAATAAATAATAAATCTACTTGAAATAAAATATTTTGAATTTTTAAAAAGGCGACCTCTTAACCTGGATATGAAGATATTAAACAATAGGCACCAACCTGGCCAGTCGGTATATGATCTCCGTCCTGTAGTCTCCGTCGGCGTTGAAGAACAGGCTGTTGACGTTGAGGCCCAACTTCCTTATCTTGAGAACTTCACCGATAGCACACAGCTTGTCGATGCAGTGCCGTATGATGCTCATCTGCTCGTCCGAAGCGTTGTGTCCGTTCAACGTCATGTACGCCATCTGTGCCAGTACATATCGGATTTCATATGTGTAATTGTGCAATTCTATAGATAGTGTAGATCGTGTAGATCATGTAGATTTTTTAAAATTATATGCTATGTTGCAGCATCATTCTCCAGTAGTCCATTATTAGTCGGTAAAGTTATAGAAGACAAGAAAACAGTAAAAGGACGCGTTTCAGGACGTATTATGCATTATAAGCGATGGTCCACTATAAGAGTAAGTAAAAGATTATAGATGTATAGTTGAAACGCCAAAAATTCTTTGTAACTTCAACGTTAGATCGTTTTATCAGAAAGACAGTCATCAATCATTTGGCTTCGGATTTGTCAGGCTTTGTTAGTAAACTAATTTAGCGCATTTGAGATGCACATCCTACCTGCCGCGGTCTCGCCAGGTACACGTTGTCGCGCAGCTCGGACGCGTTGCACCTGATGAGCGTGGCGTAGAGCGCGGCGCTCACCGCCGTGTCGGAGTGCTGCGCCTGCATGAGCGCGGTGGCGTGCGTGTAGTCTTGCATGGAGCGCAGCAAGCACGCCACGCTCAGCGGCGTGTCCTTGTAGAGGATCTCTTCGGCGCACTTCTGAACCACTGCAAGAGCAATAATCTAGTGAAAGGAATGAGGCTATAGGTCGCAGGAATTGGTTCTCCCTGACAAAAAAAAATATAGGATAGTCGTTTAAGCGATACACGTTGGACTTATGGGCAAGAAGACCGTACGTGTTGTCGAGTCAGTGCTATAAATACCATCAGCTTCCAGGTCGGAGGTGTCGTCGTCGTCGGCGGCGTTCTGCACGAGGAACCAGCGCAGCACGGCCTGGCCCGCGGGCGGGTGCGGCTCGTCGGGCAGCGCGAAGCGGTCGTACCCGTAGTGCGCGCCGCTCGGCTCGTGCGCGTACAGCGAGCGGTAGAACTCGGCGCAGCGCACCAGCCGCTCCGCGCACTCCGGGCTGCTCGTCTTGCTGCCGCTACAAATGTCATCATCATAGCAACCGATGCAGGTCAACTGCACAGCCTTCAACGACTTAGTGCGACTCGCTCAATGTCCGTGCACCAAGTATACTGTCACACACGAACACGTCTGCCCAACTAGGTAAGCTATATACCTTTCTGTTGCAATCAAAGCCAAATAGATTATCTTTACAATTAGCAACTCCATGGCCTTGACATATTGTCCAAAAGTTGAAATACTACTGTTCTAGAATATTTTATCTTTAAAAATATTGGCGTGATGGTGTCGTTTTAGAGTATTAACTCGGAATGGCAATAGTAGATAGCAGAAAAAATAAAGTTTAATGTTAGCCAAGGCCCTTTGGATAAATCCAGGAGGACGAACAGCATTTGGAACGGTGCACTCCGGTAACATCGGCTTATAATTTATCCTAGAAAATATTGTTAGTCGATGGATGCGCGTCCCTCTGGACCTCCAGCGGAGGGTGTAACGGATGGCCCCGAGGTCGGATGCAGTTCGCGCTGGCTGCAACTGACGAGGTGCACACGGCGTACATCTGTGGTTATGTCGGCGTTTGAAGGTCAAGGGTGGAGAGAGGCATCTGTCTGCCTTCCCATAAGACCTTTGGATGATGGTAACGGGGACGTCCATCGCCCAGCTTAGGGTCCCCGAGTTGGTTGGCGTGCTGTGGTTTAGGCACGTTGTGCGCGAGGTGGGGATGCTCCGCCGGAGTTCGCTGTAGCGTCTTCAGTTCCCCGCGTCTCCGTTACCAGGCAGTGAGATGGAACTTTGTGGGGTTTTAGTCGGTATGAGTCCAACATAACTTGCGTGCCTCCACAAGGCGCGGAGTTAGAATTTTCCCACGATAAAAAAAGACAATAAAGTAATAAATTATACCAAAATATATGACGGCGCCTGCGTCATCGTACACGACTAGAAAGAAGTCTGTGAACTGCACGTGCACCAGCTACGCTCTGTTGCGGCTGCGCATCGTTCGATACCCCCACTCACCCCACTACTTGAGTCATTCTACGCTGTATAAAAGGAGCGGGTCTGCAACTGGTTGGCAGTCTAGGCGGCGTTGCGCGGTGCAGACCTTGTACTTTGCTATCGCTTAACCTAGACAACTCTGATAATTAATTTGTGCAAACGAATTAATTATTATTCTCAGCTTGAGACGCAGTGTCTTGAGGTTACATTAATTAACACGAGACGTTACGTATCATTGCAATACCATAATTTGCCAGTAGTAATTCACTGTTAATTAAGTTGCTGTTAATTATTCTTTCAGTTACCTATTTCTAGTTATGTCCGACCCTCTTTCGACATATAAATTATGTTGCATGAATAACGAACGCATAATTTTGTAACTGTCATTAAGTAAACTCACCTCAAAGTAAGTTTAGTTTGGAAGGAATCCATCAGATAGTTCAGTAGCGGTATTTTGTCGACTTGCGATGGCGGGATTATGTCTCTTTTCTCTATGACAGGCTGAAACAAGAATATATCTAACATTCTCTATATAACTATCACCAATATACTTAACATTATCTTTTTATTTAGAACTTTTTATTTGAATCTCTTATTACAAAAAAATATTCTCTCGAAAACACGTAATTGGGAGAAAATACTTTTCTTTTCTACATTTGCCAGGGGTTGCGAACATTTAAAGATTTACCATTACTATTCCCATTTACCGATTATATCCAAAATGTAAATTTGTATCTAAAATTTTGAATTCTGGCCTTAGTTTTATAGGCCTATTAATGAAATGGAGGATATAAATAAATAAATAAATATTATAGGACAATTTCACACATTGCTATATAGCCCCAAAGTAAGCTTAGGTAGCTCGTGTTATGGGTACTATGATAACTGATGAATATTTTAATATAAATAATACATAAATACTTATAATATATAGATAAACACCCAGACACTGAAAAACATCCATGCTCATAACACAAACATTTTCCAGATGTGGGAATCGAACCCACAGCCTAGGACGCAGAAACAGGGTCACTACCCACTGCGCCACTCGGCCGTCCGTATTAAATAAGAGAGTAACCACTGGTCATATTCGAATTTAAAGTAACGCGAATATATTCCATATTATTAAAATATGAACAGCTGAAACTGACGTCACTGCTGTGAGTTTATTTCACGCCACGTTGCACGAACAAGCGAGCTCATGACTAAGGACCCCGGATGGGTTCGAAACTAGTCTGGCATACCTCGAAAACAGTAACGTGAGTTTCGGCCGTTTGTATATTAATAAGCACTAGTCGCTGAGAAGTGCAATAAAGATTTCATTAATTCATCCTATATATTAATTAAAAAAGACGCCATGTTGTCACTTTCTTCGTGGGGTAGACGATTCATTATTGAAAAGAAGGAAATGAATGAACACTGAATGAAAGTACCGTAGTGATGGCGTCGGCGAACTCGTCGTCAGTGGAGGGCCAGCGCATCTCTAGGGGAGTGCTGTCGCGTGCGGCCGCGCCCATCTGCTGCAAGCTCTCCAGCTCCAACTTTAATCTGACAATGTGTAAGAGATGCAAATATAGGCTCGGGTCGGAGAACAATCCTGCATTTCTGCTATCCTGATATTGAACCCAATGTTATACTTTACTTGGTTTCTTCTTCTTTTGTTTTGAAAATTTGAACCGGAAGTGCATAATCTAAACAATTTTATGTCTAGATACCATCAAAAATATGTATTGTTACGGTGCTTTTCGCAATTCACACCCGCTATCGAGGATCGGGCAAGTCGTTTGGGGGTTGTATGGGAACATATGACGACCTCCGTGGCGCAGTGGTATGCGCGGTGGATTTATAAGATGGAGGTCCTGGGTTCGATTCCCGGCGGGGCAGATTGAGATTTTTCTTAATTTATCTTGCTCTGGCTGGTGGGAGGCTTTCGCCGTGGCTAGTTACCACCCTACCGACAAAGACGTACGTCGTGTAGAAACCGAAGGGGTGTGGATTTCATCCTACTCCTCACAAGTTAGCTCGCTCCCATCTTAGATTGCATCATCACTTAACATCAATTGTGATAGCAGTCGAGGGCTAACTTGTAGTCGATAAAAAAATATAAATAATGCGGAGACACAGGAAGACAGACAACAAGAATTTAAAGCATTCCGCAGAAATGCAATAAATAAGCACATTCATATTTTATTAGTATTGATATGGATCAGCATTTAGGGAAGTATCTTCGGTCGTATTAGAAACTGTAATACATAGTCAATTAATGACTCCACGAGGCTCCCGCAAGATCGTTTGCGTTTGACCTCTAGCGGAAATCGCAGACAGCCCACCGACTCGGTGCAGTTGGTGCAGTTGGTGCTGCATCAACACGACGTGTTCCGACTCGGTTAGTTGTTACGTGGTAGGCTAGGGGGAGGGGGAGGGGGTTCTCAACGAATGTGGGGCTAGGTCATTTAACTTGCGCTGTTATAGCCTTGTAGTTGCGGTGGTGGTTGCGTGACTGGGTGCTGTGAGTCGGGTCGGTCGTAGTGATAAATTACTTTGAAATGAATGAATGAAATATTCTTTATTGTACACCAAAGAAAAGAGCTTACAAAATAGAAAATACATTACAAATAAAAACAATGTACAATTGGCGGTCTTATCGCTAATGAGCGATCTCTTCCAGACAACCAATATTGGAGAGGAAAGTGCATCCATTAGAGAAGGTTCTGGTATACGTACACACAAATAAAGGAACTATAGTAACAAATTATCAAATATTAAAATTTTTTAACAAAAAATAGAACCGACTCGAAACGCACTAAAAAGTAAAAAATAACTGTGTCATTTAGTTGCTTTAATTTACTTAAGCATATCTATGAAGTCGGTGCCAGCAAGTTTAAGGAACATTTATTTTACGTAGTAAAGAAGTTTGTGGGTTCTAGGTAATGTCCTTGAAAGTAGAAACTTTGGCTGGCACCGACTCCTAGATATGCTTAAGTAAATTAAAGTAACTAAATGACACAGTTATTTTTTACTTTTTAGTGCGTTTCGAGTCGGTTCTATTTTTTGTTAAAAAAATTTATTTCTTACTTTTTAGTGATTTATCGCCACTTAACGTACTTGTAATATACTGTCTTAGTATATTATACGGCGCTAGTAGCCAAAAAGCTGCCGATACCGCGACAAAAACCGAAATCGCTGTAAGCGTGCCTCCAAAATTTGAAGAGTTCCTTCAATTTCCCCAGGATATCATCATCAGATCCTAACATGCGGACAATGGAACCACCTTGAATGTATGCCTAATAAAAAAAGAATTATCAAAATCGGACAACACTGTAAAAAGTTATGCGTGGTCATACATAAAAAAAAATAAAAAAAAAATATACGTGTCGAATTGAGAACCTCCGTTTTTTTTCGTCGGTTAAAAATATACTTACATAAAATACTTATGCCCTACATAAAATACTGAATGCAAACATATATACATACATATTTACATACATACCATAAATACATACATAACATACATACATATAAAAGTACCTATACGAATACACATAAAAATATAAATTAATAAATAAAGGAAAATTATATACTTTGCTTAATAACTTATATTTATTTACTTTATTTATTTAGAGGATTTACAATCAATCGTATCCAAAAGTGTAGTGACTTTTGGAGGCGTTTTAATTACGTTAAATAAAATATCCAACCCTGTAAAGAGTGTTTATTTAACTTTATACTCTCAGTGGCATTTATTATCAGACGACTCAGTTTAAAATGCATCGACTATAGTGCTCGGGACGCGTACCTGGTCTTCAGCATGTGGTGCAGTCGGTCGGGCGGCGCGAGCGCGAGCGCAGCGGCCAGCAGCTGGCGGCGCTCTGCCGTGGAGGCGTGCGCGAGCGGGTGGCGCGCCACCAGCGCCAACAGCTCGGCGGCGGGCGCGTGCCGCAGCGCCGCCAGCCGCCGCGCCGCCGCCGCCGCCGCCGCGCCGCCCGCCGCGCCCGCGTTCATCGCGTGCATGCCCACCGCCATCAGCACCTGCCCTTCTCTGAAAGACCAATCGCACGACATTATAGTATACTACAAACTATACAACACCGAATAGAATGAGCCGCGGGGAGTGTCTGTCCGTAAATCACATCGGTCACTGTTGATGTGCGTTAGTAAATAGACTGCGTTTCGCGTTACATTATTTTGTACTTACCCCTACATTTTTCTACTTATCCAGTTAAAAATGTAGGTAATAATACCTCATCTGATCGTGGTCGCCCGCAATGCGCAGCAGCTTGGCCAGCTTCAGCAGCTTGTGGCTCGCCAGGTACGCGCCGGAGTCCGTGCGCAGGCACTCCTCTATCAACGTCATCTTGTCCTCGCACAGCCGAACTGCAACGACATACGGATGGAGGACTGCTCTATAAAACTGTCTTCAAGCCCATATGGACATATGGAATTCAATTATGGGGCTCAGACATTAGGTCAAACGGAATTAGGTCTTATGACAAGTGTCTAACGCGCTATAGTTTCTAAGAATATCCCAAATCTACGAATGACGAATGTCAACAGAAAAAAAAAACAGGAAATAAGATTACGTAGGAGCAACTATGAAACGAAACTTATTCATATACGACCTATTACTATAACGCCGTCTCTCTCCTCAGCCAATTGCTGTGTCCCTAACGGGGTTCCAATTTGACATAATATTAAATTTTATTGTAGTATATATCATAATTTGACATAATATTATGTAAAAATTAGAATGCAAATAAATAAATAAATAGACACAGAAATCCATCACATTTCAAATTCATATAGAGCTTTGGTGATGTTTCTAATCGTCGACTTTCCTACAAGGCCTCTGATTATAGTTTTCACACTGTTTGCATGAGAAAAATGGAAAAGAAACTTATCTTATTAGTATAGATTATATATTGCTACGTGCTCGTGTAACAGAACTTCAGTGTAGAAAGACACTTCGTATTAAATGAGAGCGTGTTGAATAAGAGTGATCTATTCACCTTGTATGGGTAGTAGCCCCACATCGAACGCGGCCAGCATCGGCAGCGCGGCGATGAGGTCCAGCTCCATCTGTATCTCGTCGTTCCCTTCGGCTATGAGCATCAGACAGCACCTGCGGATGATCGCAGCGTACAGATTTTAGGTTATGTCTATTATAAATGTGAAAGTGTTAATTTCCAACTGTTAGATGATTTAAGGCCTTACGAGGAAACTTAGTATAAAATGTTATAATATAAAATATGCTGTACTTTTTGCAATTAACGAAGCCGAGTGAGTTTTACTCGTGGGTGAACGTGTATATGTAAATTGCTGTAGTGTGCGTCCGAGCCGTTGCAACGGTCACTTCTGCTTGTTTCCACAACGCTTATTGCTTCGAAGAACTGTCAATAAGCGTCGTGAAACAACAAGCACAAGTGACTGTTATACTGTGTCCATCAGGACACTGGGCTGCTCTTCCGTGAAATGTGTTCGTGAGACACTACATTAGATTAAAATACAAAAGAGGCAAGGATAAAACAAAAGAAATAACCTTTAGAAAGACAAAAATGCGATCCTGAACACACGACAAGAACAAGTGTCCTATACTTCCCCGTCTAAGAATTGCGGTCTCACGATTCGGTCATGAGTTCGGGATGAATTGTAGAAGGGGGTAGATTGAGTTTAAAAGTACCCACTTAGCCAGTTCCAAGGCCGGGTCAAAGAGCGAGGAGGACGAGTTGAAGTACTCTTTGGCGGCGGCGGTCACGATCTCCACGCTGCGCTGGTACGCGATGCGGTACGCCTCGGGGTGCGGGCGCACGCCCGGCGACGGTGACAGCACGTCCGACGCGAGCCTGATGGTCGCCGCGTCGCCCGACGTCAGCAGCGCCGACACGTATATCTGTGACGACCGAGAACATGTACATATCGCCTCGACTGGCTGTAGTCACTGATAGCACTGTCATCTTGGTGCATATATTATAAAGGTCAAAATAACAAAACGGCGCGACACAAAAGCGCCTAACAAACGCTTATCGTCTTAAGGTGTATATAAGCACCTTACTACGCCTTACTACGCGCTACGCAAATCCATTACCTGCTTACATTAAATCCTGCCATAACCATTTTTAAAGGCAGGTCTTAAATAGATACGGGATATGCCATGTGCCGAATGTCCTTCGAGCCGCTAGCAGTCCCTGCTGATGCTCGTAACACGGCGCGCAGTGTGTGTGTATTTGTCGTCACGCTAGGCATGTGGCGGGTACCGTGCCATTTCTGACGTTGGGCATTAGCAAAATGTCGTGCATGACTATTTGCTGACATTTGCCGAATGTTGAGCATGCAAAATGTCTACCGGGTGACTCAATCAACTCTCGACACTTGACGCCATATCTTAATGCGCGTTTACAATTGACAATATCTTTCCTTTATGTGTAATTTTATTAAGTTATTCCTTGTATTATTTCAATTGAATATTAAAGTTCTTCCTTAGCTTCTCTATTATTAATTACTATAGGTCTCATAAATGACCTTTATATATAAAACAAATACATAATGCATTTGAGGAATTTACACGTTGATTGATGCCAGCAATTATCGATCGTTTTTGATGGAGTGTGTGCATAAGACTTAACATTTGTTTTTCGATTAAAAAGCAATCAATATCAATGCAATTTTCATTAGCGTATTAAATAATTGTTAGTACAAAACATAGTATACATTTAAAGATACTCATGCAAATAATTAATTAGGAGAAGACAACTTGGTACAAGTGGCAATAATCGTATCGGATAAATCGGATCGTCACCTAGCGGGTGTAGAGTAAATGAAATATATAAACTACACTCAATTGTTTCCAAAACTTTATCATTAAAAGTGAAGCAATTACCTCGTAGCTTTGCTCTTCAGTGATGCAGTCGAAGAGCGTGGTTCGCAGTTCGAGTAAATCTTTGAGCAGATTTTCCCAGTCTTGTTGCGACGGTTTCTCTGCCCTACAAACCGGTTTTTATTTGAAATTATTATGAAAATTTCACAAATAGATACTAGAGCTCGTCTGACAAGTTTTGAGGTATATGCCATTTAACTGTCGGTGTCCAAATTATGTATTATATATTACTTGCATTAGTGAAGACATGTAAATCAAACTGGATTAATTGCCATCATACATTAAATAGTAGTAGCGAAAATTTAGTTTTATTAGACGACAAGAAGCGAGTAAAGTATTTCTCCTCCATAAAGTTCCCGCGAACACGTCATTTCTATTGCTATGTTACTAAGTGTGACGACAGTGCGCGCGCTCACCCGACGGCGGCCACTGCGTGCGAGCGCGCGACGCGCACCAGCAGCCGGTGCGCGAGCGCCTCGTCCTGGTTGAGGTTGCGCAGCTCGCAGGGCGGCACCAGCACGCCGCGGCACGCCAGCCGCTCGCTGCCCGCCACCAGCCGCTGCAGCTCCGCGCAGCGCCGCAGCAGCGACGTCGACGAGATGCTGCCGTCGCTGCGGGAAGACCAACTGGTGTACACCCTCGCACACTACACGCTGTCCAGCTGCTCAGTGCCGGTGTGCCCTCTTGCCCGCTTCTACTCAAGTTGAAATTGGCTCTCAGCAGCGGGCCAGCGAAAGGCGAAGTCCAGAGCGGGAGGATGCTCATATGTCGTCATAGACGCCAGTGAGTGCACAGATGTGCGCTTTGAGATGTCAAAGTGGCTTAAATTTATCAGATCCTCTCTCGCATCAAACGGAACGCAGTCGGCTCTGCTGAGTTTTGGTGGTCATTCTGTCTGCTTCCCGAAAGTACTCACGTCTCCTTCAGTATGGTGTCGAGCAGGTCGCACGCCATGTCCAGCTGCTCGGTGCCGGTGTGCGCGAACAGGCACTTCTCCACAAGCTCCAGGTGCGTGCGCACGTCCAGCTCGAAGTCTTTGTGCGATTGCAGCACCTGCAATCAGCGGAACATGAGCCCCCTATGCTTTAGAGCGTACCACCTACAGCATACCCACGTGAAGGCAAACAACTCACCAACAATATGTTAGAGAGATCATTCACGCTGATGCTCTCCAAAAACTCCGTGAGACCTGTGAGGCAGTAGTCTATGCGCCTCGTCAGTATCTCGTATCGTTTCAGGAATGGGATCAGGTATGTCTTCAGATCTGACACGAATGTGGCTGGAGTCGACTGAAACAAATGTATAATTTAGAGTTCCATAAAGTTCGTCCAGTTCATCCATCGGTACACTTCTGTCATGTATACATTATAAAACAAAGTTTCCCGCCGCGTCTGTCTGTCTGTATGTTCGCGATAAACTTCGAGCTTCGTTTAAGGATACGCGTAAAAAAAATTCGTTTGCATTCTGTTAAGTTTCTGTTCGGAAAAATTTTAAGCCGCCCGGGAGCTTTTATCCAATGGGCTGCTTTATCCATTTGAAATGTAACAAAACAATGTATGGAAGAATTGTTCTTCTTTATTATCTTTCAAGGATAGCTTGCAATAGTTATTATTTTCTTTAAAAAGGGGTCACATTTTATTTTGTTTATTTCAGTGTTCTTCTATGTTTGCAATAAACAATTCATTCGTTTAATAGCAGATACTCACCATCTTCATGAGCAATTTGCACACTTCCAAGTTGGACATCTTCTCGAGTTCGGCCAGCGTGACCCCTTCCACGTTGATGTTATACACCAGCACGTCGAGCGTCAGCAGGTGGAATATGATGTGGTCGAGGTTCTCCACGCCGCCGCCCACCTTGGCGATGGTCAGCAGGGCGAGAGCGTGCGAGACGAGCCCGCTGCGCTCCTCTATCTCCCTCGCGCGCTTCTCGTACCACGCCGCCATGTCGCTGTCCATGCTCGTCGTCTCGCTCTCTGGCGTCGAGTCTTCCGACCAGTTTGAGCTCCATATCGATCTGAGGAAGAATAAATTATCTATCATCTAGTGCAGAGAGCTCGTTCAGAAAGCTCTATGGCCACGTCTTTCTGGCATTCAGGGCGTGAGCACCCTGCCGCTAGGCTAAGGTGTCAACTTAACGTCGGTGCCGGTATAAGGCCTGTAAAGCCAACTTACTATAAACTTAGCATGTTAGAATACTACTGAATGCGCTTATTATAATGAAACTGTTCAATTTAAAACCAATAAGATGGCATTTCACGCCTTATACTATCTGCTACCGTGCTTCAGGTTGACGGCTACGGGGTAGCGCATTCTACGATGTGCTCCTAGCTCCTACAATGTGTTGTTACAAGGCTTTCCCAAATGCCATAATGTGGACCATCTACTTCTTCCTCTTATCAATTATTACTACAGAAAAAAATGTGTTACTCGCGACTTCGTTTTTTATATAAAACCTTATGGCGTTGCCAGGCAGATATTTCAGTGCTAAAGCAGAGTAAGTTCACATATATTCGATTAACGATTTAAAGAAATCATCTACTGAAGTTAATAACAGTGATTCTATGATTATTAGATAGGGCCAAAATTGCGTGCCACTGCCAAAGAGTTTAAATAAATTAAAATCAAAATTGAATAAGAATATACTTATTTGAGAAGTTACAGATTAGCTTACACAATGAACTAGGTAAGCCCGTATCTTAAGGGCCAGTGTTTTACACAAAAATAAAATAAAATAAATGAAATGAATCCCTCGTTTACTAAATATATCGACAAAGACGTACCGCCAAGCGACTTACCGTTCCGGTACGATGTCGTGTAGAAACCGAAAGGGGTGTAGATTTTCATCCTACTCCTAACAAGTTAGCCCGCTTCAATCTTAGATTGCATCATCACTTAACATCAGGTGTGATAGCAGTCAAGGGCCAACTTGTAATAGATAAAAAAAAACATGATTAATTGAAGATAAAAAAATAATGTAAACTTATTATTAGCTATTAGAAATTACTAGGGAACCGACTGTCAATATTGAGAAATTGCTTGCTTTATGTGATTGGCTACCTGTCCCGGGAGGAAGCGCGGCAATAGTCACCTGAATATCTCCTTCTTACACCAATCGTTCTCATGTTCCGAGGGCTGGATCTTGATGGGCGATTTGTTCTCGAACCAAGTGAGCGGCTCCTTGGTGGGCAGCAGGTGTTGGTAGTCCAACGGGAACACCGTCTCGGGCAGCTTGTCCAGCACCGCCAGCTGCATCGGCAGGCTCTTGATGTACGGCCACAGACACGTGAGCGCTTCTATGCGCCCCTCCCGAGCGATCTCCATGGCACTGTGGACGATGCTGTTGCTTCTGAGACGGTGGTATTCGTCTTTCACGTACGTAGACTTCTCGCAGCGGAGAATCGCCTGAGTGAAGGACACAGATAAATCAATATTTTTCAGCTATCAACTTCTATTACGATGATAATATTTCTCACTCTCTCGTATAAGGCTGTCAACTTGGGTTTTGAAAAAGAAGCAATAAGCAGGCTGCCAGCCTTCCAAATGTGGATTTAAAGGAAAATGCTCAAGAACACTTGGTACAGCTTTACACCTAGTATCAGTATACTAGATTCAATGAATAAAAGAAGAGAACTTATGTCTACCTTGCCTAGTTTGTCTTTCCAAGAGTAATCTTGGAAGAAAAGATACTGGCTGGAGAAAGCACCTGGTTGCCAAATGAGGAAATTACTAGACGACCTATGAGAGTGGGAGGTACTCGATTACCTACAATTACTAGCATAGCATAGCCTGCCTACCGTTGCCGTATGCTTGTGAGTAAAAGGGAACCGGCCAGACTGGCGCCATATAGCATATCTATGATGTCGGTGCCAGCAAGTTTAAGGAACATTTATTTTATGTAGTAAAGCAGTTTGTGGGTTCTAGGTAATGTCCTTAAAGTAGAAACCTTGGCACCGACTCCTAGATATGCTTAAATAAATTAAATGACACAGTTATTTTATACTTTTTAGTGCGTTTTAAATAGGTTCTATTTTTTGTTAAAAATTTTTATTTCTTACTTTTTAGTGATTTATCGCCACTCTCATAGTATATTACTCTCATAGTATATTATAATACGGCACTTGTAGCTAAAAAGTTACCAATACTTACACAAAAACCGAAATCGCTGCAAGTGTGCCTATACAATTTGAAAAGTTCCTTCAACTTTCCCGGGATATCATCAACAGATCCTAACATCTTGGAAGCGTGCCCTTACTAATAAAAAAAATCTCAAAATCGGACAACACTGTAAAAAGTTATGCGTGGTGATACATAAAAAAATAAAAAAATATACGTGTCGAATTGAGAACCTTCCGTTTTTTTCGCCGGTTAAAAAGGAAGATTGTACTAAATTTCACATCATAACTACAAGCCGAAATAGCTCAGTTGGGAGAGCGTTAGACTGAAGATCTAAAGGTCCCCGGTTCAATCCCGGGTTTCGGCAACTTCTTTTTGCATTTTTTTATGTAATTTTTGCTACAATTTTTTAAATTTATTTTGCCACCAAAACTCATTTTGCTTTGAACAAAATAGTCTAGGTTTGTTAAATTTTATAAACAATTCGTCATGTGGTAAATACAGCACACAGCCATATTTACTTCTATACCAGCAAGAAGCATCAACATTTCAAACTGTAGGTAAAGTGTAGTTGACGCTATTCAATAATAAATATTATATCCTAAAGTGTAGATAACATTAAAGGAGTTGTAAAAATCAAACGCAATGTCATGCATAACTTCGGAAAGACCCGTGGCTCAGGGGTAAAACACTCTGACCGCGATAGCCAAAGAGACGTGGGTTCAAATCCCATCAACTCCACAATTTTTGACGGCTAGGGTTATTCACATGCATATGCAATGATTTTATTAATACTAATGCGTGTACGCGTTGAGGTCCTCCAGGGTGACGCTGTCCGGATCCTTCCACTCATCTCGCGACAGGTCTCTGTTTACCTCATAGAGTCGCAGGCGCTCCTTGTAGAACAGCATGACGTGCCTGCATCGCAGCAGCTCGCTCGTGTACGCGTTGAGGTCCTCCAGGGTGACGCGGTCCGGATCCTTCCACTCGTCTCGCGGCAGGTCTCTGTTTACCTCATAGAGTCGCAGGCGCTCCTTGTAAAACAGCATGACGTACCTGCATCGCAGCAGCTCGCTCGTGTACGCGTTGAGGTCCTCCAGGGTGACGCGGTCCGGATCCTTCCACTCATCTCGCGACAGGTCTCCGTTTACCTCATAGAGTCGCAGGCGCTCCTTGTAGAACAGCATGACGTGCCTGCATCGCAGCAGCTCGCTCGTGTACGCGTTGAGGTCCTCCAGGGTGACGCGGTCCGGATCCTTCCACTCGTCTCGCGGCAGGTCTCTGTTTACCTCATAGAGTCGCAGGCGCTCCTTGTAGAACAGCATGACGTACCTGCATCGCAGCAGCTCGCTCGTGTACGCGTTGAGGTCCTCCAGGGTGACGCGGTCCGGATCCTTCCACTCGTCTCGCGACAGGTCTCCGTTTACCTCATAGAGTCGCAGGCGCTCCTTGTAGAACAGCATGACGTGCCTGCATCGCAGCAGCTCGCTCGTGTACGCGTTGAGGTCCTCCAGGGTGAAGCTGTCCGGATTCTTCCACTCGTCTCGCGGCAGGTCTCTGTTTACCTCATAGAGTCGCAGGCGCTCCTTGTAAAACAGCATGACGTACCTGCATCGCAGCAGCTCGCTCGTGTACGCGTTGAGGTCCTCCAGGGTGACGCGGTCCGGATCCTTCCACTCGTCTCGCGGCAGGTCTCTGTTTACCTCATAGAGTCGCAGGCGCTCCTTGTAGAACAGCATGACGTGCCTGCATCGCAGCAGCTCGCTCGTGTACGCGTTGAGGTCCTCCAGGGTGACGCGGTCCGGATCCTTCCACTCATCTCGCGACAGGTCTCCGTTTACCTCATAGAGTCGCAGGCGCTCCTTGTAGAACAGCATGACGTGCCTGCATCGCAGCAGCTCGCTCGTGTACGCGTTGAGGTCCTCCAGGGTGAAGCTGTCCGGATCCTTCCACTCGTCTCGCGGCAGGTCTCTGTTTACCTCATAGAGTCGCAGGCGCTCCTTGTAGAACAGCATGACGTGCCTGCATCGCAGCAGCTCGCTCGTGTACGCGTTGAGGTCCTCCAGGGTGACGCTGTCCGGATCCTTCCACTCGTCTTCTGGCAGGTCTTTGTTGATTTCTTAGGTAAAATACAATAAATTAAATATTTCGATTTTATTTGACAATAAATTATCGACAATAAAACATCAACGTTTCATTGACAGGCACAGGATAACATACTGAAGCACATGTCATTAACATGAATTGCAAAATTTTATTCTGCAATATGTAAGGCATCTTATTGATTCGTTTATTCATGCAAGATTGCAGCAGACAAAGAAAGACAGAAGTAAAATTTAATGCAAGCTGACATGAGGCCAATTCTCTTTTAAAAAATTCAACGGTAATTGAAGTGACTCCTTATTACAAAACTTCAATAAAGTCAATGCCAAACGTAAACTGATGAACTTCCCATACCGTCTAATATTTTCTCGTTGGTGAGTTCCAAGCCGAAGTGCAAGAGCTCTTTGGCGGCCTGCAGGCTCTCCGGCAATCGGTCCACGCACTGATGCACTGCCCAGATCTTCTTTGACACTTTACTCTGGAAATAAATACTTATATTGATTTTCTATTATGGGAAGACGCTGGGCTTTGGATAATGTAGTAATTTGAAAGCACAAACGCGTTTGTGTGTATGTGTATAGTAAAGGAAACTTAAATACAGCAAATTATTAAGAGTGGTCCCATATGTATTGGATCAGGGACTGTCCAGGTTCATTTTGTGAGATCGTTATCGGCATATAGGAGGCCTCGGAGCGAGAGAGAGCAGGCGGTAGTTGCTCATCCGCTCCGTAGAAGAATAAAGATGGTAGGAGACGCCGATACGCGCGCCTCTTGCCATTCCTGTAGACACCAACCAGTGCATCCATGAGAGCTTAGGACATAAAATGCCTGTTCCTGCGATCCTCTAACGTCCCGACGAGGACGCAAGCAGCGCCACTGGATTTTAGTAAGTTCTGGCTGCTATTCAGCTAATGAGTAACACATACTGTCTGATGTGATGACTGTGCAGTCTCCAACCGATATGCGTGATATCTAATATATAAAATTCTCGTGTCACAGTTTTCATTGCCATACTCTTCCGAAACGGCTTTACCGATTTTTACCAAATTTTGTAAGCTAGTTTATATAAATTTTTTATATATTTTTCTCAGCGACAAAAAATGACTGTCCGAGTTTTTTGTCTATGTTGTTCCTAAAATTAGAAGCACTTACTAGATAGTTCTGTATGGCATCGATGGAAACGGGGTTCTTCCTCCATTGCTGCTGGTAGACCAGGTCGCTGTCCAGCCCGAACGCCTCCGCCAGCGTCAGCGCCTCAGAATAGTTGCCGCTTTCAATCTGTTTATAATATATATTTACTAGTAGTAAAGCTATTTCCTATGGTTTTTCACTGAACACTATGTGGGTAATGGGTATATATATATGTTCAGTCATGCATTACTAAATGCATAACAACAACAAAAATGACTTTTTGAAATATCAAACTTGAAAAAAAAATTGCGGAACCGACGGGATTCGAACCCGCTCTGTCTGGCAATCCGGGCACTTAGAGCTCCTTACCGCTAGGCCACGGTCCCTATGAAGTCAGTGGCGATGAAGTCGGTGGCGAAACTGTGCTTTTGATACTATGGTATTCACATAATTGTAGGAGATAAAATATACGCCTAACAGATTTGTTCACAGCGATAACAGAACTAAGGAAACCCAGAACGTAAAATACCCACAGTAAACTATTTATTTTTAAATGACCAAAGTTCGGTTGAAATGTGACAGAAATAATGTTTAACAGTAGTTTTTGAAATTTTCATGTCGACTAATGCTAGTGCATTAGCCTAGGTGATTAGAGAGACATAAAAATGCAACAACAATATTCCGTGATGATACATAAAGCTGATAATACTCCCAACCTTTCTGGAGAACAGTTCAGTGGGCGTGGTGCTCTTGACGCCGAGCAGCCTGTATATGCGGGACACGACGGTGATCCGCCGCGGCTTGGGCTGGAATGTCTCCATGTCCGTGATGGCGTACAGCACCGACTTGAACAGTTCCTTGGTCATCTCCAACATGGAGTCGTCCAACTCAGCATCAGCCTTCACTACTTCCATCTACAATTGTCAAGAAACGGCCCTGAATAAATCCAGGTGAATTTCGCCCTTTGCACCACTAACTGACGCAAGAAGTGAATGGAGAGAGAGAGAGAGAGAAGATTAATCATGTCAAAGCTCAAACATCATGTGTTCGTCCAAACTATTTTTCAAAATCATTTTTAATAACTTTTGGTAAATGACTTACGGATTCATCGCTCCTCGACTTACGTGCGGGCAGCACGTTGGTCTCGCACTCCAGAGCCATGAACGCGCCGTCGTACGCACAAGTCAGCTGTAACCAAACAAACACATTTCTAAATTGATTAAAGGTTTAATGAAATTGGATGAAACGAGAGAGAGATATGAAAAGATCGTGGCAACTTTAGAAGGACATGGTCTCTACTCCTGTGGGAATGAGGCGTGGCGTATGTATTAATGTATTTTTTCTAGCTGACTTCTTTCAGAGTCTAAAAATAATGATTTTTGCAGTTTACAGAATATTACATACAAAATTACAGGAGTCTCAAATTTGAATAATTTCCATAAGGACAAATTTCCATAATCAGTTTATATTTTAGGTTTACTGTTTGCAAACATTCATTAGGAAAGTTACAAGGATGCAAATACTCCTGAACAGATCGCAGTGTCGCGCCTAGGTTACACTGATAAGTGAGCAAGTTTGAAACCGATAAGCATGTTCACTGTAATACACTCGTTCAGTAAATGATTGATGTCTTACGGTAGTGTTTGCGAGGTAGGAACTACCTACTGGGGAGCGATAGGGAATCAACTAATTCTGTGACACATAACCCGATACTAACCTTTGGTGTTCCTTGAAAAAACTCTGGTTTCTTGCCGAGAATGTTGACCATATCTTTGACCCCACAGACTGACACAGCTCCGCTAAATCTTGACACAATGATTTCCTGGATATACAAATTTTATTTAAATAGAAACGACTTTTTGAAATTTTGACGCATCGACCTATGAGGTTATATTTAGGAGATATTCTGTATTAAGTTCAGAAACTTTATTGTAATTTAGAATTAGTCTCATTTATCCCCTCTCCTGTAAGGAAGGAAGGCCTGGCCCTGTAGTGGGCAGCTAATAGGCTGATAATGATGATGATGATGATATATTATCAAATTTTTTAATTTTAATCATTAATTCTTAGTTCTTATTACTGTTACCTCTTCCGTAGCTCATTTATAATTTATTTAGTTTGCTATTTTTCGCAACGAATTTTAAAACATACTTATCTCTGAAAATGAATATTGTAATCAAGAAATACTATACGATTTGTCTTTTGACATTGTGTGAGTGTGTTTGGGTACGCACGTCGCTGCTCCACCAGTTGACGTCGGCGGGCGTGTAGAGCGCGGGGTCGCGCGCGCGCTCCGGCGCCAGCGGGCTTTTGTGCTGACATTGTGTGAGCGTGTCTGGGCAGGCGCCACACCGACACTACTGAGGCGTCGACTGTAGGTTTTGTTGACATTGTGTGAGTGTGTCTGGGTACGCACACCGACACTACTGAGTGTGTTTGGGTACGCACGTCGCTGCTCCACCAGTTGACGTCGGCGGGCGTGTAGAGCGCGGGGTCGCGCGCGCGACTGTAGGTTTTGTTGACATGTGTGAGTGTGTCGCGCGCCGGGCAGGCGCCACACCGACACTACTGAGGCGTCGACTGTAGGTTTTGTTGACATTGTGTGAGTGTGTTTGGGTACGCACACCGCTGCCCACCAGTTGAGTCGGGGCGTCGACGGGTCGCGTAGGTTTTGTTGACATTGTGTGCGTGTGTCTGGGTACGCACACCGACACTACTGAGGCGTCGACTGTAGGTTTTGTTGACATTGTGTGAGTGTGTCTGGGTACGCACACCGACACTACTGAGGCGTCGACTGTAGGTTTTGTTGACATTGTGTGAGTGTGTCTGGGTACGCACACCGACACTACTGAGGCGTCGACTGTAGGTTTTGTTGACATTGTGTGAGTGTGTCTGGGTACGCACACCGACACTACGTGTAGAGCGCGGGGTCGCGCGCGCACTGCAGCGGGCTCTTGTGCTCCGACACGGCGCTGGCGCGCAGCGCGGGCAGGCGCCACACCGACACTACTGAGGCGTCGACTGTAGGTTTTGTTGACATTGTGTGAGTGTGTTTGGGTACGCACGTCGCTGCTCCACCAGTTGACGTCGGCGGGCGTGTAGAGCGCGGGGTCGCGCGCGCGCTCCGGCGCCAGCGGGCTCTGCAGCGCGTGCTGCGGCTGCTCCGCCAGGCGGAAGCGGCGCTCGGCGCGCAGCGCGGGCAGGCGCCACACCGACACTACTGAGGCGTCGACTGTAGGTTTTGTTGACATTGTGTGAGTGTGTTTGGGTACGCACGTCGCTGCTCCACCAGTTGACGTCGGCGGGCGTGTAGAGCGCGGGGTCGCGCGCGCGCTCCGGCGCCAGCGGGCTCTGCAGCGCGTGCTGCGGCTGCTCCGCCAGGCGGAAGCGCCGCTCGGCGCGCAGCGCGGGCAGGTGCCACACCGACACGTCGCCGTTGCAGTGCACGCACACCAGCCGCCCGTGCTCCGGCGACGCCGCCATGCGGATTATGAAGTTCTGACAAGTGTAACGACTGTGCATGAACATTCCATAACGAAATTCGACAGGGCGAGCCTAGAGGTCGTCTCTATCTCACTCTCTGTCTAACGCGATACTATAGATAGATAGAATATAATAGTATATTATTGTATTCTCATTGGTCATTGTACGTGACTTCGAATATGATGAGACGAAAACTAAACCATTTTATCTACTACACAAACTATACAAGTATAACCTTTTAAAAAATATTTGCCCTTCGAAACGGCTAACGTCACCTAGGGCCCTAAGAATTCTATTAATGGAATGGACATTATACATCTTTGTATTGACACTTGCCATCACATAACGTATTACGAGTACTAGAGAAATAATAAGCGATCAGAGACTGGCTGGTGGGAGGCTTTCGCCGTGGCCAGTTACCACCCTACCGACAAAGACGTACCGCCAAGCGATTAAGCGTTCCGGTACGATGTCGTGTAGAAACCGAAAGGGGTGTGGATTTCAACCTACTCCTAACAAGTTATCCCGCATCTATCTTAGATTGCATGATCACTTAACATCAGGTTTGATAGCAGTCAAGGGCTAACTTGTAGTTGATAAAAAAAAGACTTTCTGTAATAAACAAGACTTTGCCATTGATTTCGGCTGGACTTGTAGCTTATTTTTCCAACTTGGCAGAAATCTCACCATGTTCTTAGAGAACAGCATCGGCATGTGCAGGCTGAACCGCTCGTTGGCCAGCTGCGCCTCCAGCTCGTCGGACACCACGGACAGCTTGTAGAAGGGCTCGTCGTTGAGCAGCCGCCACGCCGTGATGCCCGCGCTCACGGGCGACGACGGGTCCTGCCGACAACTCGCTGCTTCAAACACGCCAACTTTCATTCGTTTCCTATCAGAGTTCAGTTTTTGAACCATAATCTGACGGACTGTAATAGTACAGGTTTTTTGGTCCAGTCCATATACTGATTTAACATCTTATTCAAGATATAGTTTATGACTATGCTGACCAGCCGAGTTTTTGTTGGCGCCAAAACATCTGTTCCTAAGCTACTATGTTTGTAACTAATTACCCCTTCTCTTTGCCTGTTGCCTGCGGGCAAAGCGTTCTAACAACTGAATCACGGATCCTGTACCGCTATCTCCGAAATTATGCATGATATCACGTTTGATTTTTTTACAACAGGTGTAAGGCCTGTAACGCCATCTAGTATCAACTTTTAGCAAATTACAATACTATCGAACGCTCATATTACAATGAGCTCTCAATTCAATCAATCAATTTAAAGATGACATGTTCCTAATTTTTATTCTTTTAATTTTTATTGGATTTTTGATATCACATTTATTTTCAAAAATTATAATAACCTAAAGTGTGGTTAACACTTTCCAATAATAAAAATTTTTAACAAAAAATAGAACCGACTCAAAACTAAAAAGTAAAAAATAACTGTATCATTTAGTTGCTTTAATTTACTTAAGCATATCTATGAAGTCGGTGCCAGCCAAGTTCAAGGAACATTTATTTTACGTAGTTAAGCAATTTGTGGGTTCTAGGTAACCTCCTTGAAAGAAGAAACCTTGGCTGGCACCGACTCCTAGATATGCTTAAGTAAATTAAAGCAACTAAATGATACAGTTATTTTTTACTTTTTAGTGCGTTTTGAGTCGGTTCTATTTTTTGTTAAAAATTTTTATTTACTTTTTAGTGCATTTTGAGTCGGTTCTATTTTTTGTTAAAAAATTTTATTTCTTACTTTTTAGTGATTTATCGCCACGTACCGTACTCGTACTATACTGTTATACTATATTATATGGCACTAGTAGCCAAAAAGCTACCGATACCGAGTCAAAAACCGAAATCGCTGTAAGCGTGCCTCCAAAATTTGAAGAGTTCCTTCAATTTCCCTAGGATATCATCAGCAGATCCTAACATGAGGACAATGGGACCACCTTGGATGTATGCCCTTTCTAATAAAAAAAGAATTATCAAAATCGGACAACACTGTAAAAAGTTATGCGTGGTCATACATAAAAAAAAAAAAAAACAAATATACGTGTCGAATTGAGAACCTCCTCCGTTTTTTTTCGTCGGTTAAAAATTAAAAGAATAATTAAAAACCTATATATATCCTTTACAAATTATTAAAAACAAGAAATTAACAGATTAGATACCTACTGAATTTGTCTGGAGTAAATAGCAAACCACAAAATTGAGTTCTGCGCATGACGGGTGCAGGGAGTGACAAGAGGGTGGACCGGTAGTGGAGGAGTCCATTGGAAGACAAGCGCTCGTATTGCCCGCACCTTTCTTACATACATTTAGCCCGCACCCTGTATTACGTGGGCAAGGGCATAGCTGGATCTTTCCCCGCCAGGGAAGAGAAAACATTGGTGCAGTCTGAAGACGTCCGTTCATAAAACCATGTATACCAAAGCATAAATAGAGGTGGATGTGTTGATTTTAGTAAGGTACCTTGTGCGGCGCCCTCGGCACGCCGGCGACGTAGAGCGTGGCGTGCGGCTCGCAGTACGCCGCGGCCGCCACGCCGCCGGGGAAGAAGAACGTGTGGTGCAGCTTGAAGCCTTCCGTCTGCGACACCAGGTAGCCGCGCAGCGTGCAGTATAGAGTTTGTTTATAGCACGGTACGGTACCTTGTGCGGCGCCCTCGGCACGCCGGCGACGTAGAGCGTGGCGTGCGGCTCGCAGTACGCCGCGGCCGCCACGCCGCCGGGGAAGAAGAACGTGTGGTGCAGCTTGAAGCCTTCCGTCTGCGACACCAGGTAGCCGCGCAGCGTGCAGTATAGAGTTTGTTTATAGCACGGTACGGTACCTTGTGCGGCGCCCTCGGCACGCCGGCGACGTAGAGCGTGGCGTGCGGCTCGCAGTACGCCGCGGCCGCCACGCCGCCGGGGAAGAAGAACGTGTGGTGCAGCTTGAAGCCTTCCGTCTGCGACACCAGGTAGCCGCGCAGCGTGCAGTATAGAGTTTGTTTATAGCACGGTACGGTACCTTGTGCGGCGCCCTCGGCACGCCGGCGACGTAGAGCGTGGCGTGCGGCTCGCAGTACGCCGCGGCCGCCACGCCGCCGGGGAAGAAGAACGTGTGGTGCAGCTTGAAGCCTTCCGTCTGCGACACCAGGTAGCCGCGCAGCGTGCAGTATAGAGTTTGTTTATAGCACGGTACGGTACCTTGTGCGGCGCCCTCGGCACGCCGGCGACGTAGAGCGTGGCGTGCGGCTCGCAGTACGCCGCGGCCGCCACGCCGCCGGGGAAGAAGAACGTGTGGTGCAGCTTGAAGCCTTCCGTCTGCGACACCAGGTAGCCGCGCAGCGTGCAGTATAGAGTTTGTTTATAGTACGGTACGGTACGGTACCTTGTGCGGCGCCCTCGGCACGCCGGCGACGTAGAGCGTGGCGTGCGGCTCGCAGTACGCCGCGGCCGCCACGCCGCCGGGGAAGAAGAACGTGTGGTGCAGCTTGAAGCCTTCCGTCTGCGACACCAGGTAGCCGCGCAGCGTGCAGTATAGAGTTTGTTTATAGCACGGTACGGTACCTTGTGCGGCGCCCTCGGCACGCCGGCGACGTAGAGCGTGGCGTGCGGCTCGCAGTACGCCGCGGCCGCCACGCCGCCGGGGAAGAAGAACGTGTGGTGCAGCTTGAAGCCTTCCGTCTGCGACACCAGGTAGCCGCGCAGCGTGCAGTATAGAGTTTGTTTATAGCACGGTACGGTACCTTGTGCGGCGCCCTCGGCACGCCGGCGACGTAGAGCGTGGCGTGCGGCTCGCAGTACGCCGCGGCCGCCACGCCGCCGGGGAAGAAGAACGTGTGGTGCAGCTTGAAGCCTTCCGTCTGCGACACCAGGTAGCCGCGCAGCGTGCAGTATAGAGTTTGTTTATAGTACGGTACGGTACGGTACCTTGTGCGGCGCCCTCGGCACGCCGGCGACGTAGAGCGTGGCGTGCGGCTCGCAGTACGCCGCGGCCGCCACGCCGCCGGGGAAGAAGAACGTGTGGTGCAGCTTGAAGCCTTCCGTCTGCGACACCAGGTAGCCGCGCAGCTTGCCGTCGTACGTCACCACTAGCACCTCCCAGTTCCTACCAACCAATAGCTTCACAGTAAAGCATAAGCTAAAATTTAGATCATCACAAAACAGCCTGCCTTCATTTCACATCATTGACTACTACTACAGGCATTGGCGTGCACAAGGTAATAACTAGGGTAGGCACTTTAGGTGACTACACAAAATGGAAAATTCCTTCTCCAATACTGAGATTTATGCGTGCGCGCCACTAACTACAGTGCTATACCACGTCCTTATAGAATAAAGGACATTATTAGAATTTAAAACCACAATGCTGCTCCAATGTTTTAATATATAGCAGAATTAGGCTGAATGTTATAGAAGTAAAAAATCTTTACGGTTTAATAGCCCAAAAGAGGAGGTGAGTGTTGACGGCTGTCACTAAGAGATCTCTTTTAAAACTACACCTGTTTCACAAGTCGGCTCGGTTCAGAATTTTTCTCTCAGCCACACAATGGACCTGGCACCAGCACAGTGAATCCATGGAATTCTAAGATATTTGTCTAGTCTCAAGCCCCAAGACCAAATTGTGGTCCAAAACACTTGAGCTAGGAACTAAAGTAATAAAAACTCAATAGTACAACAACTGAACATACCATTTGGTATCCTTAACTCTTAGTGGCCTGAACACGATGTCGGAAACTGCATGAGTATTGTCTGTGCACTCCATGCCACCAGGTCTTGAGCAGTCCTACGAAGAGATACATGGGTTTACTGTTTACAATATTCTGGGAATATTGTATTATAAACAGCCTAACCAATAAACTTAGCCTCACTAGAAATGCAGCGAGCTCTGTATTAAAATCTTTCCAAATTTGTCTGGCCAGAGAGAATAACATGAACAGAGGAGGTGAGTGTGTTGACGCGCGTCACAAACAGATCTCTTTTAAACCTACAAGTCTCAGGCTCTGTTTGGAGCTTTTCTCTCAACTACGCGATACATTCGTCACCCACATGGTGAATCCATGGAATACTAAGATATTCTTTTCAAAATGTTAAATTAAAAATATGCAAAATGTCATCAAATAGCCTTGGTAGACTGTTATAAAATAACATAGCAGTAACAATTCATGATTTATTTTTTCCACTGGTAGTTTGCGTTACATTTATGTATTTATTTATTTGTACAGAAAAAGGTTACTATACTAAATCCAAACTCGATTGTGAATACTTGTCAACAAACAAATTTAAAATGGTGGTAGAAAACGCAACACATTTTATGCCTAATTTTAAAATTATATTTTGTTATTTTAAAAATCTTATTTAAAAGACTTTGAATATATTAATTAATTTTAAGCTTACTAATCTAATTTAATGTCATGAATTCGTCATTAACTCGTCAATTAAAAAAAATAGGTGTGAAATGACTAGTGATTTCTACCTTCATTTTTAATTTGTTTGTTGACAAGCATTCTCAATCGAGTTTGGCTTTAGTATAGATATTCTTATTGCTATTAGCATTAAAAACCACTCTGGTTTGTGAAATATGTTAACAAGGAGTTGATTAATCTAATGTGTTAAAGTGGAACAAATTGCCAGTTGAACATGTGTTGCGTATACTTTATAAAAAGAGGGAAAGTAGATTAAAAAAAAATTCTATTATATATTATTATTTTCTATTCTTTTGGGGGTTAAATAGGGTATATTATAGTATAGTGTGAATTAATATTAGTATGGTGAGGCCTGCCATAGTAAGTAGATGCACTTTGACCCTTTTGGATCTTTTGTACTTACTTCACTCATACCTCCTCCTATACCAGTTCAAACACCCACTCTAAGAGGTTATGTTTGCTTTCAGGCTAGAGGCACAGTAATTCTGTCGTAGTGGTAAATAGTTGTTAGAAGTTGAGCATTGTCAAACTCACGGCAGGTATGTTGAAGAGATTTGACGCAGTGAGATCAAAAAAGCTGACAACCCCATTGCCATATGCTACAACTATGAATGAGCAGTCAGGACTCCAAACCAACTTCCGCCACTGAGCATAGCCATCTCTGGATACTGAAACATTAGTTTTAATTAGTTACTCAGGACCCAGGTGTGGATGGACTGTCCTGATCCGACTCCTACCTTTACCTGTGATACATTATAATGCTACTTTATATACTTATACTACACATACACATACTCACACACACATGCACCCACATTCATATACTCACACAGGTTTAGACAGTACGTGAACATAATTGATAGTCACAATGGTACAATTTTTGTCTTGGAGGTGGACAGTGACAAATACAACTATGTATTGCAGTATTACCGTTGCCACTGTTGTATGCACATTTTATTTTGTTCACTACACTGCTCCAATGCAGGTTGGTGGGTATAGAGGTATGTTTGGAGAGAGGAACAATCACATTAAATGATAATGGTAGGTATTTATGGCTTAACTTGCTCTTTAAGGGAAGGGAGTGTAACACAACTAGATTCCAGATTAAACAACTCCAGATTAGAAATTTAACTGATGATTTTTATAAACTCACTAAATGTAATAAAGAAATTATGTTTTGAATAACTAAAGTTGCCATACCTGTAGTTCGTGCTGCAATAGTAGCATACTCTGACCTTTTGGTTCTTATTTCCAATATATTATCTGTAAGAACCGCAATCACCTTCCCTTCATCACCCAGAGCTATATGCCACTTCTGCTGCCTCTCTTTGTGTCTGCAGAATATAATATAAAAATATAAGGCTAATATTGTTCAATAAAGCTTTAATTAAAAATTCTTAGAACTACAGAACAGCTGAACAAATCTGTATATTTGTCTTAAATCTATTTGTCAAATCTGTATATAGAATGGAATGAATGCAAGTGCACACACACATACATACATACATAATTTCCTCGTACTGAATTAAAAGATGAAGTGACTGTTGTCGTAGTATGAAAATTCAACTGTTATCAACCTTCATAACTTTTATCAGTGACTACTTAGCTACAAGTAACTTTATTACTATTTAAATAGAAGATCTGTATTATTTAATTACATATATATAATCTCTGGGCATCTCCGGGGGAGACTTCCATACATTTTTTACCTTGTGTGTGTGCCCTATGTCCTTTACTTACGCAGTGACACTGTCGATCAAGCTTTTTTTAGCACCGAAAAATTTTAACCATCTCCACAAACTTGAAATATTTTCTGGTAATATGTTATCAGGCTTTTGCTGAAATTAAATGAATTGAAAATTAATAATTTTTATTAAATTGATTGACAGTTAATTTATATAATAGAAAATAATACATTAATTGTTTAATTATGTAGATTTATACTTTAGGCTATGACTTGCACACCAGTCCACTACCTACATAAAACATAAAATACCAAAATTGGTCCCAGTTGGAAAATATTAGTTTGCTGTGCATTTGTACATTTTGCTTTAAAAAAACAGAATTCATAAATAATCAAAATTGTTGTGCTGTAATATTAATTATTCATTTGTAAAATTAGAATAGGTATAGATTTAATAGATTAAAAAAAACACATAGGTACCAAATATTCTGGCTCAGGTTTCCATTCAGAAAATACATATAACTCGTGTAAAATAGATTTGCTTTCGGCCATTATTAACAATTATAGCTTTTAGCTTTTATTTATACTTCTTGTTAAGTATTATTTGTTAAAATCCATTGAAAATTTTAAATTTTCATTTTTCTTTGCCAATGAAAAATCGACTTTATGTTGGTTTTGACGGCAAACTGCCAAACGACAACAAATATACAACATGACATTTAACATTTCGTTCAAAAGTGTAAAGTATTGATCCTTAGAT
This sequence comes from Mycalesis mineus, assembly GCA_034621355.1. Taxonomy (NCBI): domain Eukaryota; kingdom Metazoa; phylum Arthropoda; class Insecta; order Lepidoptera; family Nymphalidae; genus Mycalesis; species Mycalesis mineus. Next base: position 1,783,450 of record CM067881.1, read on the forward strand.
TGTTGTTTAATTTCTTCGTGAATGTCATAAATGTATTTTTGATCACCTTCTTGCTAATTACAGACAATTCCCGCTCCCGATGTTCTATAACGACATTAATACCTATTTAGTAATAATTTTTAAATTTATATAAATGTATTTCTATTTCAGAACATTATTTTATTTTGTACTTACTTTTTATCTGTGTTTCATATTAATCTGTGATCTCTTTCCCATATCCATGTCATATCTCAATATAAAATTTTGTTTTTGTTTACGTTGAGAAATTTTTGTGAATATATGAATTTTTGTTTATAAATTAGTTATTCTATTCATCATTATAGCAATGAATGTCCTTGATGATATATATAAAAATGTACTTTTTTAAATAAAACATTATTTCCGCTGAGTATTTGAATAACTTTTCTGTATTCTAACCTAATTTAATTTTTTAGAGTCTGCAGCAAAGCGAGAAAAATATAAAATTTTGGGAAGAATACTTGCAGAACCTAACCTCATTAGATTTTGGTGTTTATTCGGAGAAATTGACCGTGCCTGTACTAGTGCCAATAGGGAATAAGATCTTGTTTAGGGGGTCTCTGAAGCATACCAATGAAGTTACAGTCGCTCTCGGCGCGGATTACTTTACTAAATGTTCTGTAAAACAAGCTGAAGTACTACGACAACATAGGATAAAAGGCATGTACTTAGTGCTTGTGTTATGATAAGGCAACTGATGGAGATTGAACCGAGGATCTCTTGGATATCTATCTGTCTACTGTAAAAATATCTTAGATCTATACTAAAAGATGTTCTGATTTACAGATGCAAAATCCAAACTCGAAACACTCAATAAAGAAAAAGATTACATTGAAAGTCAAATATCGTTTAGCAAAGGAATTGTTGTTGATAATCAAGGCCAAGATATTATTGAAGAATGTAATGAAGAGGAAGACAAAGCTTGGAGAGAGAAACATAGAGAAAAGGTGAGAGAATATTACCAAAAAAAGAAGAACAAAGAAGCTGAAAAAAATAATATTTCTGATGAGGAGTTGTGGTCAAGATTGGAAGAACTTGAACTTCAGGAGGAATTAGAAAATGAATTGGCTCATGATGACAGTCAGCAAGAACTTGATGAAAGTGATGCAAATGAATATGACTCATTTATAATCAAAGAAGATGATGTCAGTAATATTCAAGCAGATCAAACAGGTCATAAAGAAGAAGTACCACATATTACTCACAATTTCCCAAAGAATACTTCAAAAATTGATTTGTTACTTCAAGTAATTGATAGACAGAAAATGCTTGAAGAGAAATTGACTGAAATGAAAAAGAGAGAAAGAGTTGAAACTAAAACTGAGAGTGATCTATTGTCTAGACTGGATGAGATGGAACAGCTTGATGAAATGGAAGATGAAATGAACAGGTAGAGTATAATATAAGTAATTTTTATATAGAGGCTCCTTATGGGAGGATAACCTGCTTTGTTACATAACAATGTACAGTGCCAGTTTGTGTGGCTACCCTTTCACTCATGCATACGGCAGCGGTAGGCAGGCTCCTCTCACTCTAAGCCACAGTGCTAACTGTATTTAAGTTATTGCTTCTGTTGGGTGTCTTGAGATGCACACAGTTTTTATTATTCTTTATAAATAAAATATAACTGGGCTGGCTCCTTTTTTGCGCAAAGGTTTAGCCTGGCTGTCCAAAGTGGAATTGCAGCCAGTATTCTTGCAACCATTCCATGTGGGTATGATTTGTAGTTGTTAGGATAAGTTAACTTAAGATCCTTATTGTATTCTTTTTTAATAAAAATAACTGATGTAGTTAATGTTAAGCTCGAAAGTTACTAAAATGTAACAAAATTGATTTCAGGTTGGATGACATAATTGATGAAGATGATGATGTTGATAATGATGTTGTAAAAAGTGATGATACTACAAAAGTTACAAGAAGTGTTTCCTTTGCTGATCAATATGATGGTGAAACTATAGAAATAAATTTCAAGCATTCCAATAATGAAGGTCCTAAAGAACATTACGTAGAAGACAGGGGTATCACAAAACCAAGTGATATTTATGAAGCTTATTCAACATTATTTAACAATGCAACAAGTTCCATATTAAAAAAGTCTAAATATGATAATGTTAAAATAGGTAATGAAATTGAAGATGTTGCATCTGATTCCACTAAAGAGTTGCAACATATAGACCATGTAGACGAAGTGAAGCCTATCATTGTTAAAGACGTTATTGAAAGATCTGACAGTAGAGAAAGTAAAGTATCTTATGATACAAGACCAACAAGCTTGTTTAAGAAAAAGAGACAACAGCAAAAATATTGATCCATAAATAAACTGTGATAATGAATTATATACCTATTTTGGTTTTCTGAAATAGAATAGAATTTAGATTATTAATTAAATTTTAGAGTCAAATATTTCAATAACCGCCTGTTGTACTAATGTTGTTCCTACCGTGTGTAACAGCTTTGGGGCCGTTCAAGTATTGCGTATGCACTATAGGGCTTTTGTTGCTTATTTTTGATGACATGGGGGGTGGGGGGTTTAGATGATGATTACGTCATCAGTACTTATAAATTTTTTACATGAATGGCAAAAATTTGTGATAGCTCTATGTTGAATACTGTATCTGTAAAATCTAATCTCTATCTTAAATCTATTTTCTTATTTTTGGATTTCTGAATCACATAACAACAACTGAATGCATTCCGCTTTAAATTCCTGTTGTCTGTATGTCTGTCCGCACTATTTATATGTTCCCTTACAACTCCCTAAACGGCTTGACCGATCCCCGATCTGATGACATACTTTTAAAGGAGAAAGTCTGAGAAGTGTTCTTAGCTACTTCTTTTTTACCCGACTACGTCAGTAGAAGGGAAATGTTTTTTGTGTGTTCGCGGATGACTTCGTCGTTTATTAACCGATTTTGATGATTATTTTTTTGTTGGAAAGCATTGGCCCACTAGAAGAACCTGACTCGCCGACTTATGGGAAATATCTGGAGCTTAGACCCAGTATGCTGCTCCAATGTGGGTTGGCGGGCTTAGGATCATAATAGCTTTATAACTATTTTAATGGCCCACTAGAAGAACCTGGCTCCCTCACTTCTGGGAAATATCTGGAGCTTAGACCCACCATGCTACTCTTAAGTGGGTTAGCGACCTGAGCGTTATCATGTTTAACTTGAATAAACACTAATTATGTGACCGGAAAATGTTTACGTCAGCGGAAGAGAATAGGAAAAGGTAAGAACTTTGCTTACTTTTGCTGACAAGGGGGGTGGTGGGGTAAATAACTGTAATAAATCTGCTTACGTAATATTTGAACGGCCCCTTTTGGCTTGCTTGGAAAATGAGAATGAATTGTTAGCATGTTCAAAAAAATAGCTCAGCAATAAATATATTTTTTCCAAAAAAAATCAACCGACCTTTTATTGAAGTTATCTTAAAAAAAATCATATCTGTCATAAGACCTTCATCCAAATTGGTTTAGTAATTTTTGAAAAGATTAAAGACATTATTTGAATTCATTTCGTTCAACCCATTTTACATACACAAGTTAAAAAGACTTGAACCCAAAATTACAAGACCATTTAAAAAAAATGTATTTTGTTATTTTTCCCTTCTGTCATTTTTGTTAGATTTTAAGGTTAGGTTATAAATAATACGATTCTTATTAAAAACAGAGAATATTTTCTGTATTAATAATACATTGAGCGCAATTTCTACTAAATCACGTTGACGATGTTGTCACGTAGTGTAAGATTCCTAAGCAGACGATACTCCCAAGCGGTTACATTCAGAACAAGTGAATCCTCACCTGTAAGTATTTTCATAGTTATTGGAATTCTGTTATTTTATCAGTCAAATCACTATCGATATAAACTACTAATAAAATATATTTTTGAATAGAAAACAAAATACTCAATTTGTATAATACTTTTTAGACACAGCAAAATGAAAATCAAATAGGCTTATTCTACACTATGAACAATGATGTATGCAAGCAACTGTTCGCCCACGGCGGCTTACCAAAGAGCTTCACGAAGCAGACGAAAACATTTACTGAGACTGCGCTGATGGTTCGGCTTCCGGCTCTGGATATCATCAATTGCATTAAGGCCACAGACTTTGATAAACCTGTTGTTAGATATGTGATATGTATCCTTTTTTATAAAGTTTTATTTTCCTTGATCTGTTATAGTCTCATGGTTCAGGGATCAGACTCAAAACTGAAATATATTAAGCCCTGACTTTTGGATTATTCTTCTTATATAATACTGTTTACATGAGAAGGGGCATATCCTTACAAATATTAAAAAGTTTGTTTGTGTGGATGGATGGATGTATCTTTCTCTTTCATGGAAAAACTACTGAATGGATTTTGATGAAACTTCACATTAATATAGCTTACATATCAGAATACCACATAGGCCACATTTAGGGAACGAGAACTGCGTGGATGACACTGTGAATATCTTAAGGAATGCTGTGACAAATAAAATTAAATATCTAGGCAATGTTTTAATAGTTTCATAAGTTTCTTAGCAATATTTGTCAGTCGGTGAAAAAGGGGCCGGCAAATCATTGACACTTGCTCATATGTTGCACTTTGCACATGAAGATGGCTATTTGATTGTTCATGTACCCTGGGGTAAGTTTTTTTCTATTACAAGTAAGCTCTTGATTGCTATCACACCTGATGGTAAGTGATGATGCAATCTAAAATGTAAGTAGGATAATATATACACATCTTTGGTTTCTATATGACTCTGTACCAGAACACTAAATATCTTGGCGGTACATCTTTGTCGGTATAGTGGTAACTAGTCACGGCTGAGGCCTCCCACCAACCAGAACTTCTCAAACCAGAAATTCAGAAAATCTCAATCAACCCATCCAGGAATGGAACCCAGGACATCTGCATATAAATTCACTTCAAGGAAGCTGTTTGTTTTTAGTTCTGGTGATGGATGGTAACGAAAGTAAAGTATCACATATGTAGCAAAACAAAAATGCAATCAATTAATCACTCTTTTGCTTATAGTTTCAGACTGGCTGCGAAGACTGCCTAGAGACAAGGAAATGTCCAACTCTCAAAGTAGGGAAGGCTTTGTTGATATACCCCTCGATGCAGCCGCCTGGTTGTTACACTTCAAGATGCAGAATCAAGGGCTATTAAAATCTGCTGATGTAAGTATCAAGGTTTGATTGACCAGACTATTCAAAACGTCACATACAAAGTAACATCATGTCACTGTTGTTGGAGTATGCCTGACATGAGAACCTATATGGAGTCGCTAGTTCATGCAATTGCGTAAAGCAGCGGCCGCACAACGCACGCATTGAAAGCGGGGACTGAGGCGGGGGAGCGTAGATATTGTTTCATATTCTGACGGTTTATCATCATCACTAGTCCCGTTTTCTTTAACACAAACTGAACTAACTATGTTGTCTATGGTTTTATGTGAAGAAGTGGTTTGCACATCATCATCATCAACATCAGCCTATTACCTGCCTTCTACAAGGCCAGGCCTCCGTACTTATAGGAGAGGGGATATGGATACAGGTTGGCAGGCTTAGGGTGATAATATTTCATTTTCATTTATTAACGATCACTATCAGATGTTGATGATAGTGACCGGGACTGACAGCTTAACATGCTCTCCGAGGCACGGGGGTGTAATACCACCAACTTCCCAACTACTGGCTTGGAATGTACTGAGAATTTCATAGAAGAATGAAAAACACAGAATTATTCCGTAACACAAGCCAGGATTGAACCCAGGACCTCGTGACCGAAGCCACACAGGCTAACCAATAGACCAACAAGGCCGTTTCGACGCTGAACGGAATATAAACGCCGCTTATGTAAACATGGAAAATACTCGCAATAGTATAAAGTTTTAAAAAGCATTTAAAACACCAGCATTTTGACATGTCATCTACCCGATTCTGGTATTATTTATCTGATTGTCCTTTCAGGGAACGATTCCTACAATTTTGTTAAAAGAAAATGCAAAAGTCTGGTATACTTCCACAGTTAAAAACTTCAAAGGAGTATGTGTGGAGCAAACGAGAGAAGACGGCGGAAGGCGCGCCGCTAGCAGAGCTAGTAGAGCACGGGATCGCGAGGGTCAAATACGCCTGTGACGTCATCGATGTTCTGCTCAAGGAGATTAAACTGCTTTCCAACGCCAAAAAGTGTGTACCAATTGTAATACTGTTTTAACCATGATACTGATGTATATAACAGGGATCCCCAAAGTGTGCGCGGCGGCGCGCTGGTATGCTTAGGAAGTAAAGAGGGGAGCCGTGAGTCGTACCTCCATTATTATACCAAACGAAAGTAATGATGTTAAGTTAAATTCCCCACTTTGAAAATTTACATTGACTAGATTGAGTAACAATCTGATTTCATTTTGACTTACGAAAGACGTAGGCTTACCCTAACGTGACCCTAGCCTTATCCAATCCAAAAATAATTTTTCAATTAGAACCAGTAGTTACTCAGATTAGAGCGTTCAGACAAACAAACAAACTCTTCAGCTTAATATTTTGTATACACATAAATATAAAATGATTTTTTCAGATGCAAGACTTTTGTGGCAATAGATGGTTTCAACTGTTTCTTCTATCCCCTGACGCGCCTCAGCACACCCACTAAGAAGAAGGTGACGCCAGACGAAGTCAGCCTCACCCAGCCCTTCATGGAGATCACCAAAAATGACTGGGTAGTTTTTGTAAATTTACTAATTCATCTACCAACATTTTTAAAAATGCCAAAGTAGTCTGTCCCTCACTCTATTTTACCTTTTCACAGCAGAATTGCTAAATAGATTAAAAATTTAATATTGTAGTCCTTAGAGAATATAGGATACCTACTTCTTGTTGGTGAAATATATGGGGTTGTGTGTAAATAACGGATCAAATGAAATACGTCACCCTATTATCTATAAATAACAAGTTTAATATATTTTTTGCTCTTATAATTCGCATTAATTAATAATTATAAATAAATAATTTTTCGCATTTTTTAACTTTCTTTGCCCTAAATCTCATTTTTCTATGATGGAACTGCTGTAATTAAAATTTTTAAGATCTGATTTTTGTTGAATTAATTACGAATTAAATCACTAATGTATTTTAATACCATCTTAGTAAATTAAAATACAAATTAAATACCATTTTATTTCACTTACGAAAAAACTTCAAGTGGTGTAATAATTTTTTATCATTCAGGAACACAATATCTGCCTTTATTTTTGATCAATTTGAATCACTTTAAATTTTATTAAAATAACTTTTGTCTTTCAGACTAATGGTGTTGTAGTAGTGACTACAGATCAACTCGCTGTACCTGATGACAGACAAGAGAATCACTTGCCTAAATATTTACTTTATCAAAAGGTGAAGTTCAATTTTACTAAATTACTCCCAAATATTTTGTTAGATAAATTAGCTTGATTTTTGTTGCAACAATTCTAATTTAGTATTATAAAATTAAATTGCTATACTCATGAAATTTTGGATACACAGTGTCCAGAAACAGACTTTACCTAAACCAGCCTTAGATCGACCACACCGCTGTAGACTGTGAGTTGGCACACAGAGCACAAATCTTATAATAAAATTATTCTTCCAGGGTTTTGAACACCTGGATCCATTTGTGCCAGTTGAAATAGGAAGATACACAGAGCGAGAGTTTGTGTCATGTGCCAGCTACTACAGGGACAGGCTCTGGTTGCGAGGGCCGCCAGAGTTGGAGGGGGAACTCAAGTTGGCCAGCGCCTGCAATCCTTACAGCTTCATGGAGTTGTGCGCACCATTGTGAATAGTATTTTATTAGTTTTTGATATAACATGTAGTTAATTTATTGAATTAGTTTTATTTTCTCCCCTATTCAAAATAATAATGTAAAAAAAGTAGGTACTACAGCAATCAAGTATATATAATAATGTAAGGAACCTAACCAGAAGGGGTCAAAAGGCATAAATTCCAAACTACTTATGTATATATGCAAATAGGCTTATTCTACACTATGAACAATGATGTTTGCAAGCAACTGTTCGCCCACGGCGGTTTACCAAAGAGCTTCACGAAGCAGACGAAAACATTTACTGAGACTGCGCTGATGGTTCGGCTTCCGGCTCTGGATATCATCAATTGCATTAAGGCCAAAGACTTTGATAAACCTGTTGTTAGATATGTGATATGTATCCTTTTTTATAAAGTTTTATTTTCCTTGATCTGTTATTTTTTTTTTTTTTTAATGACTACAAGTTGGCCCTTCACTACTATCACACCTGATGTTAAGTGATGATGCAATCTGAGATGGAAGCGGGCTTACTTGTTAGGAGTAGAATGAAAATCCACATCCTTATCGGTTTCTACACGACATCGTACCGGAACGCTAAATCGCTTGGCGGTACGTCTTTGACGGTAGGGTGGTAACTAGCCTCGGCGAAAGCCTCCCACCAGCCAGACCAAGACAAATTAAGAAAAATCTCAATCTGCCCCGCCGGGAATCGAACCCAGGACCTCCGCCTTATATATCCACCACACATACCACTGCGCCACGGAGGTCGTCGTGTTATAGTCTCATGGTGAACCATCAGACTCAAAACTGAAATAGGTTCAATCCCTGACTTTTGGATTATTCTTCTTATATAATACTGTTTACATGAGAAGGGGCATATCCTTACAAATATTAAAAAGTTTGTTTGTGTGGATGGATGGATGTATCTTACTCTTTCATGGAAATACTACTGAATGGATTGTGATGAAACTTCACAATAATATAGCTTACATATCAGAATACCACATAGGCCACATTTAGGGAACGAGAACTGCGTGGATGACACTGAATATCTTAAGGAATGCTGTGACAAATAAAATTAAATATCTAGGCAATGTTTTAATACTTTCATAAGTTTCTTAGCAATATTTGTCAGATGGTGAAAAAGGGGCCGGCAAATCATTGACACTTGCTCATATGTTGCACTTTGCACATGAAGATGGCTATTTGATTGTTCATGTACCCTGGGGTAAGTTTTATTTTATTACAAGTAAGCCCTTGAGTGCTATCACACCTCATGGTAAGGGATAATGCAATCTAAAATGTAAGTAGGATAATATATACACCTCCTTGGTTTCTATATGACTCTGTACCAGAACACTAAATCGCTTGGCGCTACATCTTTGTCGGTATAGTGGTAACTAGTCACGGCTGAGGCCTCCCACCAACCAGAACTTCTCAAACCAGAAATTCAGAAAATCTCAATCAACCCATCCGGGAATGGAACCCAGGACATCTGCATATAAATTCACTTCAAGGAAGCTGTTTGTTTTTAGTTCTGGTGATGGATGGTAACGAAAGTAAAGTATCACATATGTAACAAAACAAAAATGCAATCAATTAATCACTCTTTTGCTTATAGTTTCAGACTGGCTGCGAAGACTGCCTAGAGACAAGGAAATGTCCAACTCTCAAAGTCGGGAAGGCTTTGTTGATATACCCCTCGATGCAGCCGCCTGGTTGTTACACTTCAAGATGCAGAATCAAGGGCTATTAAAATCTGTTGATGTAAGTATCAAGGTTTGATTGACCAGACTATTCAAAACATCACATACAAAGTAACATCATGTCACTGTTGTTGGAGTATGCCTGACATGAGAACCTATATGGAGTCTCAATCAATACGCTGATAAAACTAATTTATGTCGATTCCTACGAAGACGATCGTTTAAGTCCTTTTTCTGTTTATACATATTTATATTTTGTTTGACAAAAACTAGGTTATTGTATATATATTGACATGCTACTGTAAGGATTCCTATTTCTTTAAATTTAAATGTTTAAATTAAAATTTTCTTTAAATTAAAATTCCGTAACACAACCCAGGATTGAACCCAGGACCTCGTGATCAAAGCCACACAGACTAACCACTAGACCAACAAGGCCGTTTCCACGCTGAAGGGAATATAAACGCAGCTTATGTTTTTATATTTTAATAACATGGAAAATACTCACAATAGTTTAAATTCTAATTTCAATTGTTATTAAATAAGTTTTAAAAAGCATTTAAAACACCAGCATTTTGACATGTCATCTACCAGATTCTGGTATTATTTGTCTGATTGTCCTTTCAGGGAATGACTCCTACAATTTTGTTAAAATAAAATGCAAAAGTCTGGTATACTTCCACAGTTAAAAACTTCAAAGAAGTATGTGTGGAGCAAGCGCGAGAAGACGGCGGAAGGCGCGCCGCTAGCAGAGCTAGTAGAGCACGGGATCGCGAGGGTTAAATACGCCTGTGACGTCATCGATGTTCTGCTCAAGGAGATTAAACTGCTTTCCAACGCCAAAAAGTGTGTACCAATTGTAATACTGTTTTAACCATGATTCAACTGATGTATATAACAGGGATCCCCAAAGTGTGCGCTGCGGCGCGCTGTTGTGCGTAGGAAGTAAAGAGGGGCGCCGTGAGTCGTACCTCCATCATTATACCAAACGAAAGTAATGATATTAAGTTAAATTCCCCACTTTGAAAATTTACATTGACTAGATTGAGTAACAATCTGATTTCATTTTGACTTACGAAAGACGTAGGCTCACCCTAATGTGACCCTAGCCTTATCCACTCCAAAAATAATTTTTCAATTAGAACCAAGTAGTTACTCAGATTAGAGCGTTCAGACAAACAAACAAACTCTTCAGCTTGATATTTTGTATACACATAAATATAAAATGATTTTTTCAGATGCAAGACTTTTGTGGCAATAGATGGTTTCAACTGTTTCTTCTATCCCCTGACGCGGCTCAGCACACCCACTAAGAAGAAGGTGACGCCGGATGAAGTCAGCCTCACCCAGCCCTTCATGGAGATCACCAAAAATGACTGGGTAATTTTTGTAAATTTACTAATTCATCTACCAACATTTTTAAAAATGCCAAGTGTTTGTCCCTGAGTCTATTACCTTTTCACAGCAGAATTGCTAAAAAGTTTAAAAATTTAATATTGTAGACCTTGGAGAATATAGGATAATTTTTGTTGGTAAAATATACAGGGTTGTGTCATGTCATGTGTGTAAATAATGGATCAAATGAAATACGTGACGTATTATTATATAAAAATAAGTCGGGTTTTCCTTCCTGACGCTATAACTCCAGAACGCACGAACCGATTTCCACGGTTTTGCATTCGTTGGAAAGGTCTCGGGCTCCGTGAGGTTTATAGCAAAGAAAATTCAGGAAAAATTTCAACAGAAAAGCGGGAAAAATCTTTTTTCACATACAGCGCCATCTCTGATACATAGCATGTAATACAAACCTATACAGTAGATGGCGCCGGTGCGTGATACATTGTTTGACAGCTACTCATTGTTCTCATTGTTCTCTGCTCAGTTAATTAGTAATGGCGGCTGTACACTCTCGTGATATCTTGTCGAGAGCGCTCTCGCGAGAGGTCGAGAGACGAGCGCGACCCTGTACACTCTTGTTTATTCGCATATATTATAACGCAATGAAAATGGACGCGTTACAAGTCACGGCAGCTGTTACCCTATGCGTTATCCGTTAATAGGCTGATAATGATGATGATGATGATGATGATGATATCATAGTAAAACAATTAAAAAGAAATGGCGTAATCGAAGATGGTGGATGCTCACGATGCATCGAAATAGGATATGTTGCCATAAGCAGAAGCTTCTTTTCTTTAACTGCTCGAAAGGAAAGCCAGTTTTTTCAGAAAGTCGAACTACTACAACTCGTGCAACTTTTTTTTATCTTAGTAAAAATGGTGTGTTGGATCCAATAGACAATATGGGCTCAATTTGGTAAATTTCCAAAAAGTTAAATTCTGCTTCGTTATTCCACATATTGCATATCTAGAGCAACAAAATTATGTTAAAAGTACTTCGTGATTCAACTGAATGACGCGAGAGTGTAGAGTGATGAACTTGCGCCGCCTTGCGAGGGTAAGCGAGGCCCTTTGACTCGCGCTCAAAAAACCGACTCGAAGTGGAGAGCCCACGAGTGACCGCGAGTGTACTTTGTACACTCTCGCACTCACCCAGCCTCGCCTTCCCGCGACGAGAGTGTACAGCCGCTATTATATATTTTCAGATTCGGAGATATTACAAAATTTCTAAAAAGCGCGAAAATGCCGCTATGGCGTCTAAATTTAGTTCTTCTAACCTCCTTATATTATACGTACTGAATAGAGGTCAGCATTTTGGTACTGATATGCTTTCATGATCGAAACGTTAATACGGTGATGGATTTAGAATTCGATCTTTGTTCAAATATCTATATATGTAGTACACGGAAGAGCTTGTTCGTTTGTTTAAACGGGCTAATCTCTAGATCTGTGTGTCGGAATGTAAAATTATTTTTGTTTATTCTGAAGATTAGACTCAAGAGTGAAATATACTATTTAATATCAATTTCTACCCATCAGTTTGCCGAAAATATATATTGTTAATGTTAATATACTGAAATGTACAATGTTTAACAAAAATGTAGATCTTTAGTACACGGGACGGGACGGAGGATATTGCTTCACGGGAAACTATAAAAAAATTAAATTGAGAGGGGTAGCGGGGAATGAGCACACTTTGTATGAAAGTCTGCCTTTAAAATTAGAAGGGTACCTAAGAGGTTTTCACACGAACGAAGTCGCCGGCGACTGCTAGTTATCTATAAGTAACAAGTTTATATATTTTTTGCTCTTATAATTCGCATTAATTAAAAATTATAAATAAATAATTTTTCGCATTTTTCAACTTTCTTTGCCCTAAATCTCATTTTTCAATGATGGAACTGCTGTAATTAAAATTTTTAAGATCTGATTTTTGTTGAATTAATTACGAATTAAATCACTAATGTATTTTAATACTTATTCAAGTGGTGTAATAATTTTTTATCATTCAGGAACACAATATCTGCCTTTAATTTTGATCAATTTGAATCACTTTAAATTTTATTAAAATAACTTTTACCTTTCAGACTAATGGTGTAGTAGTAGTGACTACAGATCAACTCGCTGTACCTGATGACAGACAAGAGAATCACTTGCCTAAATATTTACTTTATCAAAAGGTGAAGTTCAATTTTACTAAATTACTCCCAAATATTTTTTAATTTAGGTTTTGTTACATAAATTAGATACTCACTTATATTCGTTTGCTTACATTTTTTTGATACATATATTAGCTTGATATTTGTTGCCGGAAAACAACTAAATTATTTACTAACTAACTAATGATGAAATTTTAAATACACAGTGTGAGGTATAACTTTCATCCAGGGATAGACTTTACTTAGATCTACCACACTGCTTCAATGCGAGTTGGCAGGCTGAAATCTATAAAAGCCTTCACATACATACACAGGCACAAATGATATGATAAAATTATTCTTCCAGGGTTTTGAACACCTGGATCCATTTGTGCCAGTTGAAATAGGAAGATACACAGAGCGAGAGTTTGTGTCATGTGCCAGCTACTACAGGGACAGGCTCTGGTTGCGAGGGCCGCCAGAGTTGGAGGGGGAACTCAAGTTGGCCAGCGCCTGCAATCCTTACAGCTTCATGGAGTTGTGCGCACCATTGTGAATAGTATTTTATTAGTTTTTAATATAACATGTAGTTAATTTATTGAATTAGTTTTATTTTCTCCCCTATTCAAAATAATAATGTAAAAAAAGTAGGTACTACAGCAATCAAGTATATATAATAATGTAATTGCTTATAGCCTTCAACTGTAGCTTAGTCAGCAGTATAATAGTAAAGATATATTGTCAAGTTGAATAGAAAATGTCAAATTTAAATAAGGATTTTTTAAATCTTCTATGTTCATCTGCAATCAGTAAGCTACTGTTAGCAGATGTGATGATGTTGATTATTAATATTGGGACAAATGTTTTAGCATTCCATGACTTCACTGTGCAGATGCTTGATCTATCATGTGGCAGAGAAAATCTAAGCAAACCCAGAACTTGTGACACAATTCTGAGCAATTTCTTTGTACAACCTTGAGTTACACAAGTTAAATCAGTGGTCATTTAACAAACAAGTCAAATAGTATTTAATAAATTTTATAATGCGAAAGTATTAAATCAACATTACATTACTTCACAGTTTACATCTATTCTTCGACATTTTAATTTTATCACCAAAAAATAAAATGTTAAGAGTCATTAAATGATTCAAAAAGAAATATTAAACTAAATAACAAAACATTTGTGTTTTAATAATTTACTTTGCCATATACATTATTATCTACAGTATGGTATCAGGATATTACACTTTGTAACCAACAAGGTGGCGTTTTCCAATGCATTCTCCAACATAGAACCAGAAGACCACTTCCATTCCCACTAGCGTGTTAAGTGTCGCTTGCTTCACCGTCAAGTTCTTCCAAGCACCCGACTTGGCGTTAGACAGCAGCTTGCCAATACCAGCTCTGATCTGTGGGATATCGCTAAGTTTGGGTGGTGTCAGTTCTACTTTTGCGTACTGCAAAAATATATTGAACTTGGGCTTGGCTGCTGTGATAGCCGCTGTAAAAATAAAATTTTATTAGTGACTTCATTAGTTTAATTGGTTACATTAAAAATATAACCTTAGCAAGTGAATAAATTACATAACTCTTATTTATTCAAAAAATTATAAACTACGGTGCGACTTACAGTTGACTAGAGACGGTAATTTAGCAGCGGCAGCCATAATTTCTAATTGCAGTTAAAGTTAAACAAATGAAGATTATTCGACTTCAATTTTGGATTTTCAATTTTTTTCGATTTTTGAAGTGAGAAATCCCACAGACAAATAACCTCAGATTTTTTACTAGTGTTGTACACACATGAAATTGGTATATTACATAGAAAACTCAACGGGCTACGTAACCATAGATTTTCGGTTATAGATAGAATTTTCTTGTTTATGGAAGGCTACGTCGACGTCGAGGATTTACGTCAAATCAAATTGATATTTTGACAACTTATCAAGAAAAATGGAAACCGGCGTTCAAATGATGTGAATTAAATAATTTTCCAAATAAGTGAACAATAACAAAAATACATTGAATATTTAAAGAAACAGAGGCTACCTTGTTTTCTATCTCAAATAAAATGATTCGTTATCGTAAGTATTTATTCAGATTTCGATGTTTGATTATAGTATTTGTAAGCGTGGTCACAAATAAATTCATGTAAGAATTGATACAATATTTAATTTGAACTAATGTTTTCACGAAATAAATGCTTCATTTTTTCTGAATTAATATTTATTTTTAATTTTTGCGACTTATTGTGGTTATTGTATAAAAATTAAGGCCACGTCATGCTTAGCGTACCCGGCTTTTATCGTTACTTAAAGAGAGCTTAATGTTAATCTACGTTAAAGCATACATTAATCCTTTAAGTTTTTAAAATAGTTACAATAGATAATGTGTTAGGTAAATACCCTATCAAGCCGTCAACCAGGAGTTAAGGAGAAAGAATACATGCCTAGAAAAAAATGAGCTTTCTAGACATAATCCTGAGGGCCATATGAAAACTTCAAGAATTTGCTTAAATCTTTGAGGTGGCAACCCTAGCTAGACTATTGACATCAAACTCTTGATAAATCAAGCATAATTACCTATTATAACCTTGTGATAAATAACCATCATCTATAAACAGAGTAACAATTTGTAGGACATGCTAGGAACACATCATACAAAGCAACTGGCCTGTGTCCATAAACCAGAGGCATAGGTTTCAGCCTCATGTTCATACAATAACCCTAACAACCTATCAGACCGAAAAATGACAACTAGTGCCATAAATAGGCCAGTGTCTGTGGTGCCCAGGCACAGGGTGCAAGCCTAGAGAGGTGCAGAAATGACCAGACCTGGAACACACATAATTATTTTAGGGGCACAACTATATAACTCGCACTGGGCGCACAAAAGGTTTTATGGCACTGATGACAACACACAAAAAAACCCAAACTGTAAATATTTTTAATTCACTTATTACCTTTCTTTTAACATTTCAGTGTTACCAGTGTTAAGTTTATTAGTTGTAAGTAATGCGATACTGCAAGGAATAGTTGATGTGAAGAGGTTACAGCCCATCCTGGAAGAAGGAGTAAAGAGCAAAGACATCAGCACATTGTACTTCTCTCTCAAAGGCCTCAAGTTGCTCAATGCCACTATTCCAGATGTCTGTGATGTAAGTAAACTCATCAGAGATGTTGATTATTATTTATTTAATTAGTTATGCCCTGCTGTTTTTAGAGTTTAAAGTTCACAAATACAGAAAATATATTTGATAAAGTTCTGTTATCCCCACACTAGTTTACTGTACTTGCCATTCATTTATGCACATTGATCAGTTCTCATGGAAATATTCGAAAAAAAAAATAGCTTACATGCTATTATATTACTATGCTTTTTTCCAAATTTACCCAGATCACCTGTTAGCTGTGTTGGTTTTATAAATATAATGATAGGGATCCAAACCAAGTGAATTAGGGTACTCCTAATTCACATACATAACACACAGTCATACAGAAATATTTTATGTTGTCACAGTTGCAAAATATCCTCTACAAGCAAGCAGTTACATATTAGAACAGCCATTTCGAACTGAAAATCACTTAACTGGCGATTATGCCACGCAAAATTAGGTAGGGCCATAAACTCATAAAGAACACCTAATACTGAAAATATCCCTTTTTTGTGATATAAATAAACATTTTAATAACTATAAATTGAAAATTTAAAAAACACCTGACCAAAATAACGATTAAACTTTGGTCATTCTTCATCAAAAATATAAATCGGTTTATCCGTTTTATTCCGGCATTCCAGGGCTCAGTGGTTCCAGAAGTCAGTAGTGTTTCGAATGTCAAATCACACACATGCTTTCAAGCAAACTGAGCGTGTAACATTTCTATCACACCTAAACATATTTCCACTAAACATAGCTAAGAACACTCTCTGATATACGTTTCAAACAAAAAAATTGCATTAAAATCTGATCATCCGTTTAGGAGATACGATGCTATAGACAGACACATACACCTACATTTACACAGACACATCAAACTTATAACACCCGTCGTTTTTGCGTCGGGGGTAAAAAAAAACATGAGTTTCTGACTGTTTTCAAAGGTAAATCTGGCTGCAGAAAAATAGTCATAAGACATTCACTTTTATGCCAATATTTCTATATTGGCATAAAAGGTTAATAATTTAAGGCATTTTTTGTGCTGCTGTACAACTTCATAGCACTCTAGAAACCATAAACTCTTAACAGCTTTTATCAGGTTCAATTCAACTTGTTATTGTTAGGTTCAATTTACTAAGATGGGATATTGATAGTTAACAATCATGATTTACTGAAGATATCTTAAAATTAAAATCAATAACATAAAACCTTCAATTTTTGAGTGTTACACATTTTACAGACTATAGCAGCAATGAAATGGGATCCTGATAACATTGAACAAGTGTTTCACCTCACAAATGCAGCAAAACTGTCAGGTTGTCAAAACTTCCTCAACCCAGACATTCTGGCGCCACCCGTAGCCTTTCTAGACAAGAAGGATGCTAGCCTGTCTGAGACATATCATGCTATATATTCTATGAAGGCATTGGGCAAAGGCTCAGTGTATGATAGAGAGGATGCCTTGAAGAATCTTATCCAACTTCTGAAGAAAGATGACACACCAGCTAAGTATGTAGCTAAAGTTGTTATTTTATAAAATAAATTATCATATTGTGCAGTAAAATGCCTATAAAGTGACAAAAATTCTTTCACAAACTATATATAGACAATGTATGGAATAATGGGTGCATCCCAGTAGTACACCCTAATTTTAGTTCTATAGAACTGTTGACACACTATATTAGAGTTTAGTGTGTTTTTTTAATTTTGTCCCATTAGTTCTATTTAAAACTAATTTTAAAAAATGTCGATATCAACATCTTGTACGTTACATATAAAATACCTATTGTGCCGGGTGCCGGGTCCATCACACCCTGCACCCCGCACAGTGAATCCATGGAATGCTAAGATATTTGTCTCTCTCTATGAGTATAATATGATATCTACGCAAAATGAAATGCTGTGAAATTATGGTGAAGTATCTAAACATACTATTTCGAATACAGCTTTGCTTAAATTGCACAAAACGTCAGCAACAATTTATTTCTTTAATTGCTGAAGAATATTTTGGGAATGATGAAAGATTAATATAAGCTTTCATAAAAGCTTTTGGCGACACGCTAATAGCATTTCACAAGAAGTCAAAGGATCATAAGCAAGAGAGACAAATATCTTAGAATCCACTCAATGTGGTTCCGTAGACAAATGGCAAAAAACAGAATCCTTATAGATTTGTAAAATTTTTCTGTATGTCGTTATGTAACAGCCACATTTTTCCGAAACTATAAGAACTATACTATTGAAATTCACTAAATAGATTTATTGCTCCACACAACATTTTATACAAAAATAGAAAAAAAAAACAATAACATGTGGGGTGTGGTTATCCTTATTTTAAAAAATTAGAAAAGTGTAATGTGAACCTGTTTCAACAGCTATGGTTACCTGTTTGCCATGTGCGAGCATATGGGCTGCCACGCATGGACCGCCATGCATGCAGAGAGTGCGCTGCTCGCTGCGGATGAGACTGATTCCAAGATGCTACACTTTGATGGAGGCCTGCCGGTCACATCGACCATCTTGTCTACTATTATCAGGTTAGCAATAACAGAGAATGAACTATAACCATTTATAAGATTCAAACTTGCAAATATTGTTTATTTACATATAAAGTAACTGATTTTGTTCGTGATGGGGTTACCGTTAAATTCAGTTAAATGGTTAAATAACTTTAGTGAATGATAATTTTGTTACTTTCGAGTTAAAATAAGAAAGAATTCGTCGTTATTATTATGAATGTGTATTATAGATCATTCAAACACCTCAAGAAGACGTCGCCGCTAACTGAGGAGCAGCGCTACAAGTTCGGCGCGTACCTGCTGTCGCGGCGCTCCGTGACGTCACCGCGCGGGGTCGCGCTGCTGCTGGAAGCCGCCATACATCTCGCTAATGAACAGGTACGTTCTGAGAGGGAGAAATGAAACGTCAACACGAGATTCAAGGAATATATATATTAATTAAATAAAATAATTAATTAACAAAAGTCAATTAAAGAGAGGGCCGTGGGTATAGTGGGCCCTGCATTTATTTTTTGCTTTCAAGTTCGGTTGAGGGTCAGGTACTCCCCTGGTTTGCTCTGAGGTGTGTGCTCCACGGCACAAGGAGGACGGAACACCCAAGGGCCCAGGTTAGGACAGCGCTCGTCGGTCGAGATGCCGGCACGCTGTCGGTTGTACGCGGAGAGAAGTAGGTCGCGCTCGAACACGGAGTAGGTAGGTAGGTAGACCCGGAGTTTCGGCAAGCGTGGCCCTGGACTAAAGCTTGGGGCCCCGAGGTAAAGTGGGCCCGAAACTTTCTATCGGCCAATCCAGATTAAAATTGTATAACGTAGGTTAAATGTACCTAAAACCATCACCCGGGTGCCTCTTGAGTCTGACTCATTAAATACCATAATTTGTAGTCAATTTGGCATCTTTGTTTGTTTTCCATATATTTTTTTTTTATCAAGTCGGCCCTTGACTGCTATCACACCTGATGTTATGTGATGATGTAGTCTAAGATGGAAACGGGCCAACTTGTTAAGAATGGGACGGAAATCCACACCCCTTTCGGTTTCTACACGACATCGCACCGGGACGCTAAATCGCTTGGCGATACGTCTATGTCGGTAGGGTGGTAACTAGCCACGGCGAAAGCCTCCCACCAGCCAGACCAAGACAAATTAAGAAAAATCTCAATCTGCCCCGCCGGGAATCGAACCCAGGACCTCCGTCTTATAAATCCATCGCACGTACCACTGCGCCACGGAGGTCGTCAAATATCTTTAATCTTTTGTTTCTTTTTTCAGCCGACACCAATCAGTGTGGTATTCAAAGACAAGAAATACATAACAGCTGATGCTGACACCATTGACTTCTCAGTAACTGATCTCATAGGGAGACCTGTTCCCAACCTGAAACCTGAGGAAGTTGTGGCTCAATCGGGAACTCGTTTAGCCGACGACGTTGTTGTGCTGTCTAAACAACCCTTAACTCAGAAACCAAATGAACAGACGACCTTCGTACTTAACCTGAGCAAGATTAAGGCTCAACATGGCTTGTATAAGATTTCTTTAAGTGCGGGCAGCAAGTCAGCCAACTTCAATGTGGCAGTGTTGGGTGAGATTCAAGTGGCGAGCGTGGAGATTGGCATCGGCGACGTAGACGGCACCACCAGCCCCAAGCTCACCACCGTGGCGTATCCCAATAAGCTCGCTGAGAAATTGCAAGCAGATCATTTGCAGAAGTGAGTTTATTTATAATATAGTATGGAGGAATTTAAGGAGCATAACACTTTCCTCAAAGGCCGGCAATGCATTAGCAGTGCCTTGGTATTGCAAATGTTTATGGGCGGCGTTAATCACTTAACATCAAGCGACCCGCGTGCTTGTTTGCCCGCTGTCAAATCGATAAAAAAAATGTAATAAAAAAAATAGTAAAAGTAAAATATATTATTCTTGAAGTAAATGATTTTTACCACATATGTGCTAATAACAAAGTCCTGCCGTATCTGTCTCTCTATCTTTGGCGCGAGTTTCGTTGTAAAGACTCTTCATAACATCCACCATTATAGAGACTGGAACACACATAGAGAACTAACTCTCTCTCTCTAAAGTCTCCAGCTGGTCCGTAAGTTTGGAATTAACCAATGTAACTCTCCGCTTTTGAATGCGATCAAATAGAAGGGAGTTGATAGTGAGGTTCTCCAGCCCAAAGATGTAAGCAGTACTCCATATGATGACGCACTTGGGCTTTGTAGAGTAGAAGATGTTTAGGCTGAAAATTGCTCTGTTGAGTTGACTCGAAGTTGCTTACAGGCGGCTTACTTTTTTCCTTCCAAATGATCGCGGAATCGGACTTCATTCGAAATGTCGACATCAAGAATTCTGATAGTTTTAGCAGACGCAATGGGACTGTTCTAAAAGAGTAGTGAAGAACACAGATGTTTTTTTTTGCAGAAAATGCACAGACTTGTGTCTTAATGGTGTTAAGTTGCACAACATTACGTGTGTCTCAATTTGAAACTTGAAATCATTCATTTTTACAATATTAACGGTGTTGTTACATAAAATTATTTATTCCACTTCTTGTGTAATGAAGCCGATCCAATTGCCTCTCAACATGTTTGTCATTTAGAAATTCATCAATAAGTAACCTTGACTCAGTAAGTGAGTTATTAATACATTGTTTAAACATATGCAATGGCAGATTTAAATGTGAATTGGGCATCTTGTTGTAGAGTACACCCAATCCTATGATTGATTTCGGAGGCGATAGGCTGATATAACTAACTTGTGTGTTCTAGTGATGGTAAGTTATTGGTATTGCTTTGCTATTGGTGACGGTTGATTCAGTAACAATGGTATGTTTGTGTTAGAGTGAGCCTGAAGTTCGTGGTGCGCGACAAGTTCAACAAGGCGGTGCTGGTGCAGCAGGCGTTCGTGCGCGTGGCGCCGCTCGTCGGGCCCGAGGAGGCCATCTACGTCGCGGAGCCCGACAACTCCAAGACATATAAAGTTGACCTGGTAACGTCTTAATCATTATTAGCCTAATTTTATGACTATAGTACGCTGTCCTTACGAGCAAATGGAGAGCGGACGTCAGAACTAAATGACGCCAAGTGTATCCATAAGATATTCTGTATAGCCTGTTAGGGTAGCCGACTTTATTCCTTTATGCTGAAATTCATCAAATCGTTTTAGCTGTGAAAAATCAGCAGACATACAGGATGATTTTAATTTGAGTGCAGATATTCTTTTTTACGGTTCTATATGGTGACAGTTCTATGTGTGGTCAGGGGACAGATCTCCAATTTACAGCCAGTGAAGTTCACAAGATTATCTGTTCTATGTCGCGTGGAAAGTCTCCTGGCTACGATGGACTAAGCATTGAACACTTGAAATATGCGGGTCCTCATCTTCCTAGGGCAGACTGGTAGATACGAATGTCTTCCTGACATTCGTATCTACCAGAGGCACTCATGAAAACTGTGGTGGTACCAATAATTAAAAACAAAACCGGGGATATTAGCGATAAGTCCAACTATAGGCCAAAGGTGTGAGAAGTATGCCCACAGCCACGGTCTGACCTATAATGTCAAGATGAGCGAGTGCATGGTCTTTCAGGCCAAAGGAAAGCCACGTCCCACTCTTATTCCTACAATAAAATTGTATGGAATTCCTCTTAACACAGTTAATCAGTTTAAATACCTAGGGCATGTGGTTACCTGTGACCTGAAAGATGATGCAGACATCGAGAGAGAGCGTAGGGCGTTTTCTGTACGGGCGAATGTGATCGTCCGCAGATTTGCTCGCTGTAAAGTGCTAGTAAAAATATCACTTTTTAAAGCCTACTGCACCTCATTTCACACGAGCAGTCTGTGGGTCGACTATACGCAAAAGCAGTACAATGCCCTGCGTGTACAATATAATAATGCGTTTAGGATGTTGTTGGGGCTGCCTCGATCCTGCAGCGCATCAGGGATGTTCGCCGACGCTCGCGTAGATTGTTTTTACACGACTATGCGGAAGCGGTGTACGTCCCTGTTGAGTAGGGTCCGGGCTAGCTCTAACGGTATTCTGAAGGCGTTTTCTGACAGGTTAGATTGCCAGTATTTGAATCACTGTTCTATGATTCATATGCTGGCAAATCGGTCCTGTCGTAGGTTAGGTAAGCTAAGATTATAAGATATTTTGTTGCTAACACTAGATTTTTAAGTTATTCGTTACTAACACATAATAATATGATCCATACATTTTATGAAATACAATTGATGAGGTGAATGTGATTATGAAATGATGGACACATCAGTATCAAATAAACCGCGCGTTATCACTGCGCGGGCACATTTGTACGACGCGGAAACGTTTAGCCTCCTCTGTTTAAATGTAAATAACTTTAGTGAACGATAATTTTCTTTTGGAGTTAAAAAAAAAGAAACATACGTCGTGCTTAAATTTCGTTTATTTACGAAATATAAAAAATTGTGTAATAATAAAAATATCTTCCTGTGTAATTACTGCCACATTGTGTTTCACTTTTGATTCAGAACGTAGCCGCTGTGTCGAAGCACTTGAGCCACGCGAGCGGCGTGTACTCGCTGACGCTGCTGCTGGGAGACAGCGCCGCGGCCGCGCCCGTCGCGTGGCAGCTCGCCGACCTCGCGCTGCACTTCGGCAAGGACGCCAAAGCACTCGGTTTGTAATACATTATATTTTTATTGTTTTAACCCACTTAAGAAAAATGAGGTTATCAATTCGACCCGTAATTTTTTTGTAATAAGCATGCATCAAAATACAACCGATGTTGTACGCGCAGGCTCTTCCGTGAAGTCTGCGCCGGCCGGCAGCGGCTACCGCGGCGCGCTGCCCGAGGTGGCGCACACGTTCCGCGAGGCGGAGGCGCGCCCGCCGCGGCTCGTGTCCGACGTGTTCGCGTGCGCGTGCGCGGCGCCGCTGCTGCTGCTGCTGCTGCTGTGGGCGCGCCTCGGACTCAACTTCTCGCTGTTCCCCGTCTCGCTCAGCGCGCTGTTCTTCCATGCGGCGCTCGGAGGTGGGTTACATACCGTCATGAGCAACAACCAGTCCCAGAAACGGAGAAACTCGGAAATCAACAAAATAGATTCCTCAACTTTGTAGGACACTAAGGAATAGGCATAATGACAATAACAGAGAATCACTTAATTTATGATTTTCCTTTACAATTTAAGTCAATTAACAGCTCAAAATAAGCTGTTGTTTAAATTAAGCGCACAATTCTTTAGATTTCCGCAAAAAATATAATGATAAAATCCAGTTCGCCATGTTAGCAGAGAAGTAATCGAATGTACCGTGGCAGGTTCCCTGTCGCTGTACGGGCTGCTGTGGCTGCAGCTGTCGATGTTCGACACGCTGCGCTACCTGCTGCCGCTGGGCGCGCTCACCTTCCTGTCCGGCCACCGGCTGCTGCGCCGCCTGGCCGCCGACAAGACCGCGCGCTAGCACCACGTGTGCAATTCATTTAATTGTATTAATAAATAATTATTGTAATTAAAATAATACTGTTGTTTTCAATTGAACACCTTTTCAATGTCTGATTGTAGATATCCAAGTACTTTGAACCAAACTTTTTGCATTCACGTTTATAATATGCACAGCCAAATGCGTAGAATGCTCTTCTAGCGTCAGTGTTTCCTAACATCTTCAAGGCAAGAGTGAATAGGTATCTTCTAGATAAGCGTGTTCCAACTTAAACCTCACCGCTGCTTTTCATCAGGTGTGATTGCAGTCAAGCGTAAGCCTATCATCTACCAAAGGATTGTGGTCATACTCTATTATTTATGGTGCAGCCCATTTGCAGCCAAAGCGATGACACAAGTTTATAGTGACTACTAACAGGCCTTATTAAGCCTACACACAGGCAATTGGCACTGACGCTCATTCGTTACCGTCAGGCGCCCACTATGCGCGCTATTTTATAGCCGACGCATTTTAAACTGAGTCGTTGGGCAATTAATTTCACTGCATAGTTAATTAAATGCTCTCACTGCATAGTTAATTAAAGTTTTGGATATTTTATTTAATTAAATTAAAACTCCTGGTACCTACTGACTTTTGAACACGATTGATTGTAAAATCCTGTAACTTGTTAAGCAACGTTATTTATCACTAAGACCAACCCGATAGTGTTAAAAAAAAAGGAAAAAACCGGCCAAGTGCGAGTCGCACTCGCGCACCGAGGGTTCCGTAAATTTTAAGGTTTTCGGAATCGGAAAAACATTGCTTCATGCGAAATTTCAAGAATCTAGGAGTAGCTAGAGTAGTAGGGAGTTAATTATGCGGCTTATGCTGTATCTTTTGACTGTGTTGTTTTAGAAGTTTTATTTTGTTATAGCTTAAAGGTAGGTATTATAGAGCCAAGTATTTGATATCAATTTCAATTTATTACCTTTACGGGTTTATGAGAAAAGGGGGTAAGCTAAAACTATTAAAAAGATTATTATTATACGATGCAACTAAAAATTTAGTTTTCGTAATTTTTCCAGTATCTATACTATATAAGGTTACTTCGTACCAAATTTCAAGTTCCTAAGCTTACGGAAACTACCCGTTAGGTTTTGATTTACTTGACCGTGTCGAAAATTTGGGGAATTTTTGGCCTAGAAACTTGATTTTTTCATGACTCTAAGGGCTGTCCCTTAGACTTTAGTATTTGATAGAAATTTCAGCTTGATACTTCCATGCGTTTCTTAGAAAAAGGGTCTTGACAGACAGACGGATAACGAAGTGATCCTATAAGGGTTCCGTTTTTACCTTTTTAGGTACGGAACCCTAAAAATATGTAGTTTGTAATTAATAATTGAAACTTTATTTTAAAACAAATAAAATTATGAAAATTGAATTAAATTGCTCAAGTAAAAAAGTTACATACACGCATTTAAATATTTCTGATTAAAAACAGATGGCAATACAGAGACGTGACGTCACGCTTACGTGGTACCAACCAAGCTCTTACAAACTAGATTTGCATGGAAGCAGCAGGAGATTTCAGGTGCTTGTAACTGTATATCTTTCGGATTTTGATTTTATTTTCAGTGTATTTTTTATCCTAGTTTGAAAAATTTTGGGTCAAATACGCCACTCAAATGTGCCACGGTGCCCGTAAGCAGATAGCCATTGGTCTGAAGTGCGTACTTCGGCGCTCTTCTTACAATACGCCGCTGGAATTCGTATAGCTATGACAGCCTCCATGTTGCAGTGATTTATACAACAGAGGTCCTGGGTTCGATTCAGACTGGGCTGATTAAGGCCTGTGTGCACCAAGATTTCGGTTATCATAACGCTAAAACTCGCGCGGGTGCGGGCACGGGCGCACGCGGCGGGCCACAAATCCGCGAGCGGGCACCCGTCGCGTGCGCCCGTCTCAGTTAGCGCTGCTAGTATAATTTTGACGTCGAGCGTGTACAGTTGTGTGGAGTAGATTACCATGGATTATTTACTAATTTATTATTTGGCAAAAAGACGTCAACGAAAACAACTGCGTAACCTGTTCTTCGATAATTCATTCGCCATATTCCATAATATAGGCCGAAATTGCACCTCAATTATTACGCGCTTTGTATCAATGTTCATGATTGTACCTAGCTTCCGACGCGTGACCGTGGCATCTAGCGGCGCTCATCTGATTTGTAGAAACAAACCCGCTCGCGTGTGCCCGCGCCGTGTACCCGCCTGCGCTGTCCATACTATTTTTCATTATACACCCGCGAGCGTGCACCCGCGCGAGTTTTAGCGTTAGCCCTAAGATATTCTAAATGGGTCCAGGTTTGGCCGGTGGGTTTCGGCCGTGGCTAGTTAGCATTCTTCCGACAGACGTATCGCCAAGCGAATTGATGTTCCAGTACGCTGTCGTTTAGAAACCGAATGGGGTGTGGATTTCTTTCTACTCCTAACAAGTTTGCCCGCTTCCATTTTCACTTGATTAAAGATTAGATGATCAGGCAAGCAAGGGCAGTAATAGTAGGTATTTTTTTATTAATTACAAGTCACCCCTTGAGGTAGAAGTAGGCTGATGTCCACACTCCTTCCGTTTCTATACATCATAGGTACCGGAACGCTTAATCGCTTGGCGATAACGTCTTTGTCGGTACGATGCTATAAAACCACCGTTGAAGCCGCTCACCAGCCAAAATATAACGAACGAGGGGAAGAAAGAACATGTTTCCAGGGAACGAAGAAGTTTTTCTTACAGGCATCAAATATAATTCAGAATAAATGCATTAGTAGGTTGAAGGTATTAAAATAAGTTTATAATTTTTTCCAAATAAAATATATTTTATTGAATATATTACATAATAATATCTAAATTACAATTATATCACAAGTATTAAAATTAGAAACATTAGACACATTTAATTCTAAACATTATTATTTATTGCAATAAGCTATTTTTATCTGAACTTACCTATCTTAACATACTATAATTATTGTCATCTTACATACATCTACCTAAAAATAATGTATTTAATTTATTTTGTTAGAATTTTTACCAGCTTAATAATTTTTTGTCAATGTCAATGAACATTCTACCTGGGGAGAATGCAATCGAACCTATTTTAACGTTTTTATTGTTTAGGGCGGCCGCATTTTTTTCTGTTAGAAAATTTCTGACGCCCGCCGATACCACGCGGCACAGCTATCAGAAACTTGCTTCCGGCGAGAGAGTTTAGTTCGAGGGTGACCGGAAGTTGTTCTTTTGTAAGCCCAACTATGGGCTTACAAAAAGTGAGAAAAAGAACAATGGACGACGATCAGTTACTTTCATTAGATCATTCAGATCAGAAACATTCCTCGTTGCATCAGATCATTGCAAAGATCAGACACGTCAGAATTCTGATAGTGTGTGGAGTCCATATATGAACAGAGTGCGTCTGGCGGGCGTCAGAAATTTTTTAACATAAAATTCTTAAAATATGCGGCCGACGTTAAGCTCAACTGTGCATAATATACCAGTGTAAGGAGTATGTTAGCCTGTGATTAACACGATTCTGAGGCCATGAGTGTTTTTGGACTTTGTTCACGCCCATTTCATGATTTTGAACTACTTACAGTACCTGTGGTCAATAATACGATTTAAAATTATACACGGCCGCTCAAGCAGTTGCAACTGCTTCGGGCGGTTGGCAGCACCGTGAAATTTCATCATTCGTTCTGTCGACTCTTGACTGCAAGAGTAAAGCGAAAGATAAACACTATACTAAAGCCAAACTCGATGGAGAATGTTTATCAACAAACAAAATAAAAATGAAATATAGACAGAAATTTGTGCGCCCTGTGCCAGCGTGATAACTGCGCCCTACAGACTTGTACTGTACTCTCTGTTGTTGTTGAACTGACTAAGGTATTGTTTGTACATGGCCTGGAGGGCCCCCCAGAGTCTGCGCCCTGTGCCTGGGCACCGCTGGCAATGCCCTCGATACGTCACTGAATATTTATCATGTATTATTCAATTGTATAAATTAATTGAAAGAAAAATTATATTACTAGAGCTAAATCGAAATCAATTCAGTAGAAGTCACTGGACAAATTCACTGTACAATTTATAGAATAAATATGTAATGTCACACATACTTGGACTGTCCATTAATCAGGTGAGGTTCGCTCGAAGACGGGGGGGAGGTGTCCATGAAAAAATTTCACAAGGGGGGGGTGTAGTAATATATCACGTGTTATCACTTTATTTTATGTCGGTCGAAACATACATGTGATAATGGGAGATGGTCTTTAGCCTTACCATGTACATCATATAAAATTCAAAAAAAACATCACGTGATTAATGGACAACCTACATAGGGTCAAATAAATAACCATGTGTGGGTTATTGCTCTATTTTGAATTCACGCGCATACATTAAGTTATCTGTATGGGTACAAAAATTGCAGCAATAAGAATATAATTTTTAAATATTATGTAGTTTTATTTACAACGTCAACCACTAAGAACATCGATCGGTCAAATGTTAGAACCTTCTGGTCAAACTTACGAAAAATAAGCGAAATAACAAAAAAATTGAAATTATCGGAAAATTTAACATTTAACTGGGATCACACATAAATTTATAATTAAATCCATTGGTCAATTATAAATCTTTAATAATTTTCCTATAACGCAGTCATACCAGGCCCACTGGTAGTACACTAATTCCAAATGCAGTTTAAAGCAAGTCAGGACATTGCCACAATTATTAATATTCTAATACTGTCAGTCTTAGGACAAACCTACATTAAACATCATTAGAACTCCGCGTCCAGGGTGAACACGTTGTCCATGGGGTTGGCCATCACCCCCCACTTCTGGTACTCGCCAACCTTCTTTTCGAAGAAGTTCGTCTTCCCCTCCAGCGAGATGAGATTCATGAAGTCAAACGGGTTTTTGGTGTTGTAGTGCTGTTGAAGAAAGAATACTTGAATTATTGTACTATCGTAATTGTATGCTAGGAAACTGATTGAATTATCTCTTCTGGTGAAAATTCGTCATTCTACTGGAAGACATCCACCAAGCATTTTAATAATCCAGCATGTTACATAAAATCATATTAAACTAAAAATAAAAAGGTTCGGTTTATACAGAACATCATACCGGAACGCTAATTTACTTGGCAGTACGTCTTTGTCGGTAGGATGATAACTAGCCACGGCCGAAGCCTCCCACTTGCCACACCTGGACTAATTTAGAAAATCTTAATTAGTCCTGTCTGGAATCCAACCCAGGACCTCAGTTTTATAAATCCGCGCATACCACTGCGCCACGGAGGCCATTACAGAATTACATATATTTATTCCTATAAACTAAACTGAGTTTGTATTATAATAATACACAATCAATAAACCATAAAACAGACTTCAAAACGCTTAGTGTGTTTCGAAGTAGGCTCTATTCATACTTTTTAGTGAATTTTCAACAAGTTTCCGAAGATATCATTCATCAGATCATGACTTTAATCAAATCCGATCACAAGGTAAATGCTCATGCCGAGCTATGGGCCAACACAACAGAGTGCAACCACACAAAGAAAGCACTACCAAACATAAATCCAAACTTAACGAAAAAACTCATGCGCTTGAGTCGTATGAAGTTGAGAACAGTAGTAGGGCTTATAACCGGCCACTGTATGTTAAACAAACACCTTTCAATTTTAGGTATGACTGACAGTCCTCTATGCAGTGCCTGCATGAAGGAAAATGAGACACCGATACATGTTATGCTTAGATGCAGCAGTGTGTCGGAGCAACGAGCTACCTACATTGGTTCCTCAGCGACACTCCATGAAGCGATCGGCGACCTGGGCGGCCTCCTAAGCTTCTGGAGCTAGCTCTGGTTGGAATAAACCAGAGGGGACCTACACCGGAGGAATCACGCACAACGGCCAACATCGTGGCCAAGTGCGGAAAAAGCCCGGGAAGAAAGAAGAAGAAGGTAGCTACTGTAAATCTTCTTCGTCGTGAGAACAGTCACAGCCCATCTAAATGTAAAGTTCTCATCACATTGATTCTAGACTTTTATTAAATCGCAGTGATTTAAAATAAATGTATATAAATAAGTAACCTTCTCCCCGATGAGGTCGACGAGCAGCCGGTCGGCCACAAACTCGATGTAGTCCGACATGAGTTCGCAGTTCATGCCCAGCAGGCGCACGGGCAGCGCGTCGGTGAGGAACTCCTGCTCGATGAGCACCGCGTCCTTGATGACTTGCAGCACGCGCTCCTTGCTGGGCTTCTGCACCAGGTGCTTGAACATCAGGCACGCGAAGTCTGTGTGGAGGCCCTGGGGGAACAACGTAAACATATTGTCTGCATATTGCTGTATACTGAGCTTGTATATGTTATCTGTGTCTTGGACCAATGGTCATTCCATGTTCCTATGAACCATAAACCCAATCAATGACTGTATTACAGTTTGAAATTCACATTCACACATACTAGCTAATATTACAAATGTTAGTGCATATTTTTGTCTCACTAACTAAAGTGATCTTAGGACAAAATCTACTAGTGTGATAAATCTTTCAAAATCGTACAGGATTAAAGCAAATAAGTACATTTCTATATATGTATATGTACCAACATTAAACTACATACTATAAATTGTAATCGAGGAAAATGATTAAATAACAGTGGTGAGTAGCTAGTAGGTAGCTATATAATATTGCAATATAACATACTTCCTGGAAGGTCACTCATATTGCTAGTAGGTATGCCTAGATAGTTATACGATAGCGCCACAAATAGATGTAGCTACACTACCTATAGGTATCAATGTACATTAGTTTTACCTTCTGGAAAAATACCTACTTGTGATTACGGAATTTTATAATGAATCTGCCATTTTGCAAAATTTTGTTTAATAACAATGCACCTTTTTACAATACTGTATTTAAAAATGATTTCCAACCAATTGATTATTATGTATTTCCACTTTTATAAAGATTTGTGTTAACAACAAATACATGAAAATTATTCTTATTTCAGTCCTCTCTATTTCAAGTCCTACTTAAAGCCAGTTGTTCCAGCCAGAGGTATCACATCGTCAGCCAAATTTCTTTTTTGTTATCTGACATATCTTTTCCCTAATGAGCCTTAAAATTGATCACTGATAGACATTTATAATTTAAATAAAATGGGCATCTGTAAAGTCGGTTTATGAATAATAATTTTAGGTGAACTTTTAATTGCCGGTTCCGCGCTGAAATTAGAGTTAATGCCGCCGACCTTACAAACAACCAATTTATTTAAATTGTAATGCAAATAATATATCTTGTCTAAAATCCAACTGATGAATAATATCTTTAATAAGAACTATATGGTTCATAGTAACATGGATTGCCTTTTGGACCAAGAGGCAGATAGTATATACAGCAATATCCCTATCTAATCAACTGCCTTTGTAGTCCGACATACATCCGTTGCAGCGTGACAAAGTAACAAACATCCATACATACAAACTTTCACCTTTATAACATTAGTAACAATAATAATAAAATTGATTTGATGGACACTTACCTCATCTCTAGAAATGAGCTCATTGCTGAACGTGAGCCCCGGCATGAGCCCTCTCTTCTTGAGCCAAAAGATGGAAGCAAAGCTGCCGGAGAAGAAGATCCCCTCCACTGCAGCGAAGGCTACGATGCGCTCCCCGAATGTAGCTGTCTTGCTCGATATCCACTGCATGGCCCAGTCAGCCTTCTTCTTTATGCAGGGGAGTGTTTCAATTGCATTGAAGAGGAAGTCCCTATGAATCATTCATTTTTATTAGGCCAAAGGCTATCTTTTTTTTTATCGCTGGGCACTGCTAATGTATTGCTGGCCTTTAAGGAATTGATACTTAAAATAAAAGAGAAATCTATACTTAAAATAAAACTAACAGGTCTGATTCTGTACATTGAAGATATTTTTTAAATTTTTATTTCTTCTTTTATTTTTGAAATGCTAAATTGCTTGCCGGTACATCTTTGTCAGTACAACCACGCAAAAGCCTCCCACCAACCAAACCACAACAAATTAAAAAAAATTTCAATCTGCCTCATCGAGAATCAAACCCTTCATCTTGTAAATCTACCGCGCAAACCATTGAGCCACGGAGGCAATCAAATTATTAATTTATAATTAGTTATTAGGATAAGTTAGCACAAGTGCCTTAACATTCATACATACATTCTCAATCAAATACTAAAACATGAAAAATAAGTATCTGCTTACCTTTCCTTAGGGTCTCTTATATATGTGTCAATGAGTATGGAGTACATTTCAGAGTGAACATTCTCCATGGCTATCTGGAAGCCGTAGAAGAAGCGGGCCTCCGTCACCTGCACCTCCTGCGAGAAGCGCTCCACTAGGTTCTCGTTCACAATGCCGTCCGATGCGGCGAAGAAAGCCAGGATGTGCTTGATGAAATGCTTCTCACAGTCCTTGAGTGTTTCCCAATCCGTCAAGTCCTGATTTTATAAAAACATACATGTTAATGTAATACATTATTGATAGAAAAGCTTCAACCAACATCTGAAGAAGCTGTTGGATCAAAAGTCAGTAATTCTTGACACTCTGGAGCCCTGACCACTGGTTGCTTGAGCTCTCAAAGGCACCACAAGCGGAGAAGCAGATTTTTTAAAATTTTTAAGTGTTTTTAATGTATATTTTTGTTTAACATTGTTAAAAATTAAAAAAAAATGTAAATAAAAATAAATTACTATAAAAAGGTCAACACAGCATATTAGGCAAACATTAATCATCATCTTGTCCTTTTCCCACTAATGTGGGGTCGGCACATGTCATTCTTTTTCATTGAATTCTGTGCGAAATCATCATATACTCCCTTCACATACATATCCTCTTTCACACACTCGAACCTTCTTTGACCTTCCTCTACTCTTGTGTCCTTCCACTTGCATATTTATATTCTTGTAATATGCCTTTCACCCTTCCCCACCACATGCCCATACCATGCTTACCTTGTACTCCACATCTCAGTCACCAGTGCCACTTTCAGACTTCCTCTTATATACTCATTATTTATTCTATCCATTATTGTTACACCACAATGCTAACTTGACATACACATTCTTTTTTTATCCATCTCCTTCATCAGAGCCGTAGCCAACAATTTATGCGCCCTGTGCCAGCATGCGTAACTGCACCCTACAGACTTGTAACTGACTCTAAATAAGGTATTGTTTGTAAATGCTTGGGCACCGCTGGCACTGCCCTAGTTACAGCACTCTCCTTCATCACCAAACAATTAGATAGACAATAACGGAAAAAATATATAAACAAGAAATTAAAGTGTATCATCAGATTGTAGAAAATTTTCAGTTTAAGTATTAAGCTCTCCAAAATACATTGTAAATCACATGTACATGAAACTTTTCATAATATAATGTATTATGATAATACTAAATTAGGACTTTACTCAATTGGAGACAAAAATGATGCAATATTACATTCATTTCAATATGTGAATTCTGAAGTGGTAACATCTTATTACCGTTTCTGAATTGTTAAATAAACTATGTACATGCATCTGTTTAGAAGTAAGCAAACCAGAAGCTATCGAGTATGGCATTACCTTTGAGAGATCTACTTCTTCAACAGTCCAGAAGGAAGCCTCCGCTTTCTTGTACATCTGCCATATGTCGGGGTACTTAATTGGGAATATGACGAATCGTCGAGGATTCTCTCTCAGTAGAGGTTCTAGTTGAGGATCAAACTTCGGTTTCTCGACCTCTTTTTCAATATCCATTTTTTCAACATGCACTTTCTCGTTGCTGTTTCGCGAAGCTAGCACATTTTTAACAGGAGACTGTACAAAGAGATATTCAAATATTAATGTATGAATGAATGTATTTCACCAATAACAATGATAGAAATCAGACCGACGTAAAAACTAACCTTAATGTGCACATTATTTAATCCAGTGTGAAGGTTCTCTTTGCCGTTAATATGAGCCATTTTATGAAATGTGTATAATTTAACACTAGAAAATAAATCAAACAAAAGATATTAAATTAAAAATAATATACAACACACTGGTTTCATGGAGGTCAACTCGAAAACGAATGAAAAATGCGCGGCGAATCAGTATTTGGTAAACAACTGACGGAAGTATTGGAGGCGTTCGAGTTTTTAGCGGGAAATTAATTTCGTTCGTAAATTAAAAACAATAATTTCAAAAAATGGCTTTTGCCCAATTAGTATTTTTAAACACATGAATATAATTTAAATATATGAAAACCTTAAAATCAAACGTCTTTACGCTTTAATTATCAAAAGCTAGCATACAAAAATTTTATAATATCAAAAAGTAATTTTATTGTGGTTAAGTAATTGATTTTTGAACGACTACACTATGCTTGTCCCAACCAATCATAGCTAACTGCAAATAGCGGGAACATTTATAAATGTTAAAATATAGTTCTATGTGACAATAGAGCTCCGTTTCAATAGATACACGGACTGAAAGATAAATAAAATCAATTTAAGAGTAGAGAAGTCATTAGATGATTTTTTAATAAATAGTATACATTTCCCGCGCAATGTAACCTAAATATGGCGATTTCTTATTGGGTCGTTTTATATCCAATCGTAACACTTGAAAGTTTTTTTTTTAATTTTATGTAACGGCCTGGGTGAAAGAGACATTTTCATAGATATTATACTAACTGTTTCTGTTATCTTTTGTATACGCGTGTTACGCAAATGGCTATTCAATTCCAAGTGGCTATTCAATGGCTATTCAAGTCAAATTCCTCTTAATTATTCACATTCATTTCCTGTATTTATATATGAGCTCCAAAGTTGACTTTAAAACAGAAGCACATAAAAGCTAGAACCGAGAGCTAGCCAAGTATTAACAAAAAAATTGTCAATGTCAATAATTCAATATCTGATTCGATTCGGTGGCTCAATTTTTGTATTTTGTATTATTGTTGTATTGATACCATATCGGTTTCCAAATCTTTTCCACCTTAATTTTGATAATTCATTCGGCTATAGCAGTTGAATTTGTAGTAGTTGCTCGTTGTCGAAGATGTCGGATAACGACGATGACTATATGTGCGAAGAAGAGGAGGATTATGGATTGGTATTCACTGTTGTTATTTGTATTTTATGCATAATTATGCTCTAGTAGTAGTAGAAGTAGTATCTATATCTAAATAATGTTTGTTTCGTACCCATGTATTAAGTTTTTAACATGAGTATGGTATGGTAGTTATAAGGAGATATAAACAATGGAGGTTAGTTTAAAATATGCTTTAAATGAAAATCTATCTGCAAA
This sequence comes from Mycalesis mineus, assembly GCA_034621355.1. NCBI lineage: Eukaryota > Metazoa > Arthropoda > Insecta > Lepidoptera > Nymphalidae > Mycalesis > Mycalesis mineus. The sequence continues at coordinate 1,818,957 of CM067881.1, forward strand.
GTAACCGGATACGGAAGCACCAGAGGTGATGATATAAATGACCCATGAAACAATAGTGATTAATAGGACCACACAAGAGACCTGGTGCTATAATGGCCTGTGTATGCTACTATGGCATACCGGAGTTGTTTCCCGCTCAGTTGACTTACCTTACCTACTCTAGGTCTAGGCAGTATTCTAGCTATAGTTTTCACAGTTCTGACTACTGGGTACTAAACTGTGATAGATCAATATTTGAAATATTTTTTGTGTCTCTTATCTTCAGGAATACTCAGAAGATAGCAACTCAGAACCAGATGTGGATCTAGAGAACCAATACTACAACAGCAAAGCTCTGAAGGAAGATGAGCCTCAGGCGGCGCTGCTCAGCTTCCAGAAGGTTCTGGAGTTGGAGGGGGGTGAAAAAGGAGAGTGGGGCTTCAAGGCTCTCAAACAGATGATCAAAATTAACTTTAAGTTGGTAATAATATTTATACAAATTTTTTTAACAGAAACAAGTTATTTTAGTATTTATTAACTGTTTTTATGCCCTTAGCTAGTAAACCACCACTATAAATGTGTTTACCACTAAAACATGTTAGCCCCAAAGAAGTATAGTCAGAAATCTTAAAATTGCAAGAGGGAAAATCACCAGGATACAACTTACTCGATGTACAACTGCTCAAACAACTAACAAACAAGGGTGTAATGCTTATTATATTTATCTTTAATGCCTGCTTCAGATTAGAAATCTTTTCCTCACAGTGGAAAATAGCACAGGTTATAATGATAGTGTAACCAAATAAAGCACCCCCTGATGCCAGCTCCTACAGTCTAATAAGCCTACTTCCAGTGCTGGGTAAACTTATAGAGAATATACTGCTGGACAAAATGTGCTCTTATCTAGCAGTTGCCATTACTTCTCACCAGATTGGCTTCTGAGAAAAAGATGGAACAATTGAACAGATACATCCCATAACAGTACAGTTCTATGATTAGGTATGGTTAGAGATGGCTGATGTTCATCTCTAATCATAATCATAGATTATAACATATATAATTAGCATATGTGAAAGATTGATATGGACACCTAGCTTTTATTCTGTTTTGTTTATTTTATGATTACTTAAAAACTTGATATTTTTTTCAATTATAGTAAAAAATTATTTTCCAGAACAACTTCACAGAAATGATGGCGAGGTATAAACAACTGCTAACATACATCAAGAGTGCAGTCACAAGGAATCACTCTGAGAAATCCATCAACTCTATTTTAGACTATATTTCTACATCAAGAAATGTAAGTTATCCACATGTTTTGATACAGCCTAGCAGGTTACTGAAGTATACAAAACTAGCTGATCTAGAGAACCAATATCTACATAAATAATTTATTGTGTAGTCTTTTGGTTTGTCTGTTTACATTAATCTTGAAACCACTAAGGCCTGTGTGCACCAAAATTTCAGTTATCATAACCAACAGTTAACATAAGCTAACCTCGGTTAAGATCACCCCGGTTTACGTCCTTAACTGGCATACGGGTTGTCGTGAACAGTAAATTTGTAGTAACCGACGTTCAGCTTCTGTTAACTGTTGGTTATGATAACCGAAATCTTGGTGTACACAGGCCTAAATAAATTTATTTAAGTTCATGTATCCCCTCTCCTATAAGGAGGAAAGCCTGGCCCTATTGGCGTGTAAATATGTTGATAATGAAGTTCATGGATTGTTCATGCTAAAATTGACCCAAAATTTTTTATTAAAATCAGGGATAAAGTTATAATTTACCTAAAAAATACCCAATTCCGCATGACTTCTGAGTGGCACCAGTTAAGCAATATAAGGATTGTTATTTCAGATGGAGCTACTCCAAGATTTCTATGAAACAACACTAGAAGCACTGAAGGACGCTAAGAACGACAGGCTGTGGTTCAAAACTAACACTAAACTAGGCAAGCTATACTACGACCGAGGGGACTTCAACAAATTAGCCAAAATATTGAAACAGCTTCATCAAAGTTGCCAGGCATGTTCCACACTTAATGAAACTGCATACTATTATAATCTAACTAGACGCCCACGGTATCACCCGCATTGTTTTTATTTTTGTGGGAATTTGAGGATAAAATGTGGCCTATGAGGAGGTGATTGTTGACTCGTGATGAGATTCGTTTTAAACATACACTTGTGTCACAAGTCTTGGGCTCTGTTTGAAGCTGGTTTTCTACACAATGGACCCGGCACCCGCACAATGCTAAGATATTTGTCTCTATTCTGAGTGCCGAGTGTGAGTTTTCACCAAAACAAATCGAAAACTTCACATTCGCGTTAAGGGCATATTTATATGGAACTGAAGCAGCGCCCCTGGCGGAAGTGAGAGAAAACTCAACACTGACACTCGCCCATTTGAGTTTTCTCTCACTTCCGCCAGGGGCGCTGCTTCAGTTCCATATAAATATGCCCTTAACGCGAATGTGAAGTTTTCGATTTGTTTTGGTGAAAACTCACACTCGGCACTCTGATATGTGAGCTATATAATTGTGAAGTTTCATCAAAATACATTCAGTAAGTTTTATATTTGAAATGAGTAGAAGAAATAATAAACAAGATAATTTCAGACGGACGAAGGTGAGGACGATCTCAAGAAAGGCACGCAACTGCTGGAGATCTACGCACTCGAGATACAGATGTACACGGCGCAGAAGAACAACAAGAAACTGAAAGCATTGTACGAGCAGTCGCTGCACATCAAGTCCGCCATACCGCACCCACTCATCATGGGCGTCATTAGAGGTAACAGCTTACAGTACTACTCTCTCTTATGCACCATGTAAGCTATAAAATTAATGATTTTAGAATTAAACTACAGGTATGTCTCTTAATAAACGCAAGATTATTGTCAAATCCAATGTTGTTATACTACTGTTATAAAGTCGAGTGAGTGTGTATGTTTCTTACTTTACAGCTAAACAACTGGAGCGATTTTATTAAAATTTCATGTGAAGTTAGCTGACACCCTGGATTAACACAATCAAGAAAGAACATTACTTTAATACTACTAAGGCTACTTTATTCGAAATTTCACAAAACAGAATTTTTGCGGGCGGAGTCGCGGGCGTCCCCTAGTAAAAAGTATAAAAAGAAATTGTACCCTCTGTGAAACTGCATTACTTCTAGTTGCGTTTTTTTCTTATTTCCCGCTTCTTCGACTGTGGCGGATTCTTTCGTAACCTTGTGACTGGCACATGTCGTCATCTAACGCAACACTGTCCACTGGCAGAGTGCGGCGGCAAGATGCACCTGCGCGAGGGAGAGTTCGAGAAGGCGCACACGGATTTCTTCGAAGCGTTCAAGAATTACGATGAGTCGGGCAGCCCGCGCCGCACCACCTGCCTCAAGTATCTCGTGCTGGCCAACATGTAAGTAGTGGAACTGTGTAGTGTAACAGTTAGCGAGTGCAGGGAACTGCACGAAAGCAGTCTACAGCTCGATTAGTCAGTGTGCTTGACCGCATGATCAAATTTCACAGCACTGCCAACCGCCCCAACCAATTGCAACTGCTTGAGCAGTTCGATTTATATCTACATACATAGAAGTCTCTAATTCACTATGCGGCCGCAGCTTGTAGCAGTCGATCTTGACTGCTTTTAGCTGCCTGTATACGTCAGCCCTTAGAGGTCTTCAGGAACTTTACAATCTTGTTCCACTTTGTCCTTTATATAACAGAACATCTTGGTAATGGTCGTTCAGGCGCTCAGCAAGTAAGGTTTCGTTTTTACGTTTATAGCTTTTTTAAATCTACTATCACTTGAATACAATCACGATGGTAAGCGAAGATGCAGCCTACGGTGGAACACATCTGCCTAGAGGATGCCTATTTACTCTTGACTTGAAGGTTGGGTATCTTTGTGGTAGGGAATACGAGAGCTGGTAGGACATTCCATAATTTCGCGCTTAAAACCTAAGAGCTGTTACAATGTCCTGATGAATGAGCCTTAGAAATGTCTATCTTTATCAAGACAAGAAAGCTAGATATTCCTTGGGCAAGTGCGTGCTACTCCACCACCGTTGCTTTCAATCAGGCATGATTGTGTTCGAGTCAAAAAATATTACCGTTAGATTTCTATCATTTAACCATTTTTTAATTGGATTTCTCTTCACTCAAAACCTCTAACAGTATTATTTTATTATTTTAATTATCAATTACTAATTAGGAGTCAGTTTTCTCTCAATTTTTCAATATTACAAAATATCATTCAGGTTAATGAAGTCAGGGATCAACCCGTTCGACTCCCAAGAGGCGAAACCCTACAAGAACGACCCGGAAATACTCGCGATGACGAACCTGGTGATGGCGTACCAGAACAACGACATCAACGACTTCGAGTCCATCCTCAAGCACAACAGCTACAACATCATGGACGACCCGTTCATCCGCGAGCACATCGAGGACCTGCTGCGCAACATCCGCACGCAGGTGCTCATCAAGCTCATCGGGCCCTACACGCGCATACACATCCCCTTCATCTCCAAGGAGCTGAACATCGACGAGAAGGAAGTGGAGAATCTACTCGTCACCTGCATATTGGATAAGTATGTCACACATGCTTTACAACTCGTATCACTACATAGTTCCCGGTTGACCGAACTTTGCTCTATATATTTTTTTGGGAACTATGTATAATAATACACATTACATAACAACTACATTTATTGTTAAGTGGTTTGTGTTGATTTATCTGTATAGTTTTCAATTCCCAAAAACACTAATAAAACAATATTTTCTGAAAATGAAATCTAGGTCGATTTTACAGTTTAATCAAATTTGCGTGAATATCTGTTACAATATTAGATTAAATATAATGAGTTTTCAAATGCCATGAAGTTTTCAAATAGTATGAATGTTGGTATTTCGACGGTTTGATCACATAATTTGAGTGTGTGTATTGCAAACAATGCAGATTTTTCCACTATAAATAAATACACAGATATTCCTCGTTAATTCGCAAATATTTATGCGAGGTCTCATACAGTACGATTTTTATTTCTCTTCTTGGCCTTCAAAGTTAACACTAAACCGAGTATTGCTAAGGCGTCGTAGAGAAACACAACTCTTGCTCGCATCGAACGAGAAACTGACGCCGCTTCATGTTTGCATGAAGGTGTGCAGTCGCTTCTCAGTTCACGCCAATTTGATAAAACTGAAGCAGTCTGTTCGATCAAATGACTTGAACGGTGCGTGTGCGCGTTGCAGCACGATCAGCGGGCGCATCGACCAGGTGAACTCGGTGCTGGAGCTGTCGTCGGGCGCGCGCGGCGCGGCGCGCTACCAGGCGCTCGACAAGTGGACCGCGCAGCTCGGCGCGCTGCACCTGGCGCTCGCCAACAAGATGGCGTAGCGCTTGCACAGCAGCGCCGCCGCGAGCGAGCGCACGCGCACGCAACGACTGCTGGACGAGCTCATGAAGCACGTCGTACCCGATTAGGACACTTTCGTACTGACTACAGACTGCCGGGGCTCGTCACTGTTGCTACGATGGTCTGGCACTGCTGCGCACGCGTTCCAATTGTTCATTGTTACGAACTCGCTGGTGTCAGCGGGAACGCTGGGTTACGCCATGGTAACTATCCACAAAAAATTTTTTGTTATTAGTACGAAATTTTTTAATAATATCTTTTATATTATATTTATTATAATTAACACGAGATCGAAATGTATCGGGATGTTATACCATTTACCTAACACATTGTATATAGTGGTACTTGGTAAATAATATTTTTCCATTTAAGTCTGATATGTATATAATCGTCGATTTGTATATATATACATATATGTGCTAGTGCGCATCGTTGGCTCGGTTAAAAAACTTCGAGTGCATATAGTCCCTAAAGGCACGATCATACTATGTCAGGCCACAAAGGACAAAACAAATAGGAATGCAATCATCTTCTCTTATCTCTTGTATGTACTGACTGCCTCGTTGGTCTAGTAGTTAGCCTATGAAGCTTCGATCTCGAGGTCCTAGGTTCGAATCCTGGGCCGGGTCATTCTTTTATGATATTATCAGTACATTCCAAGGCCGAAATCGGAAAGTTGGCGGTGTATACCCTCCTCAGAGAGCACGTTTAGCCATCGGTCCCGGTCACTGATATCAACATCTGATAATGATTGTTAACAAATGAAACATTATCACCCTAAGCCCGCCAACCCGCATTGCAGCAGCGTGGTGGGTCTAGACTTCATATCTCCTCTCATCTAAGGAGGGAGGCCTGGCCCTGTAGTGGGCCGTTAATAGAATACTATGCCGGGGGGTAGCCGGTCGGATTGTTGTGTCCGTGACGACCATTATACGGCTGATGACGCACGTTGTACCCCTTTAAGGTACTATGGAAAGGCAAGTTAATGGTCACTCTGTATATACGTATTTGATAATACTTGTTGTAGGTACCTTAGTTAACAAATGTCAATTTTACAAACTAACTCCTGCAAAAATACAAATTGCAAAATACAATCCGTATTTTGTACTTTGTATTTTAAATAAAAATCGTTTAAATGCTGTATTTTGTATTTCAAATGCACAATTTAGAAATGTGGTATTTCAAATACATGCAAGACAGTATTTTGTATTTTAATTAAAATGAAGTATGTATTTAGCCTATCTCTGAGAACAACCGGGTGCATCCCATTAGTACCCCATACCATAGTTCTGTAAAACTGTTGGGGTATTTTCCGGGCTGTCAAATTATATCCCAATAGTTCTATATAGTACTGTTTTTGTTCTATGTAGTATAGTTTTTGCTCTTGACTTTACTTATAGCATATAAGTTATAAACTTTATATTATTTTAATTGATATTTCATTTTGTTTTTAACAAAAAAATGTCCCTTGCGCATTGACATATTAATACTATGGACTTCGGGTCTAATGCAAAATTTACGTCAAAAGTGTCCCAAGATATTTTATACACACTAGGATGTATTTATGTTTTTATACACAAAATAACATTGTAATGTATGTCTTATCGTATTGTTATACAGTCTAATTTGCAACGGTCTAATTGCATGCAATAAGTAATCAGCTTCGATTGGTGGAGTCGGTAGCTTTCAAATTTTTTTGGCATCTTATATTTATATATTATATTTACAGCAAATTTTAATTTATATTTACATATCCCTGACCTCTATATGCTGGGATAAATCTTGTACCAAATAATAATTGTTGTAATTATCTTGTATAAAATAATAATTAGTTATAATAATAATTAATTACAAACCAAATCCACTAATGTACAAAATGATATGCCACTCGACAAAGTTCTCTGATATTTTCCTCTTTTTAATTAAACTGAAAATATATTTTTTTACTTCAATGACGTTAGATCACTTTTTTAAATAACTGTTCCTAATTTCATGTAGATAATTCTTATAGTTATCAAATTAATATATCATTATGGTAAAAGTCATTTGATTAATATTCATGACATGAAAAATAAAAGTTGACATAAAAAATAAAAATTTTTGAATTGAAAATAATCAAATTATTTTCATTCAAAAATTAAGTAATTAAATAATTCAAATGTTAAACAACAAAATAACTCTATGCAGTCGTTGTTCTAAATCATTCTATTGCTCACGGCAGATCCGAACTAAATGTAGTTAATTAGATAAACATATTGCACTCCTTCTATCCTATACGCGGGTAGCGTATGGGAAAAGGACAGATAGATACTTTTGTTCATTTTGGTTGGTTATGCAATTCGTTTCTATAGTTTATTAAAATTTTAATAAAATAGCTTGTTTCTAAGCAAAATAATACTTTAAAATCATCAGTAAATATTTACTTACTGAAAATATGGTACACCGTCTTCTTTTCTCACCTTACTCGGGTAGTAATTACAAGTTTTTTATAACACATTACGGCATTATTGACGTGTATTCTGTCAGTCAGCTAATGTGAGACTGAATTGCGATTGGAACTCATTTCGCGTTTTGGCTTACTTTTGGTTCGGACACTTTTTATCGCTGACCCGAAGTCCATAGTATTAATATGTCAATGCCCTTACGACAAAAGGTAAGTTGTTAAAACCAAGTAGTAGTTGAGTCTAAAAAAATATTCTCTTATTTTAGAAGTTGCATTTTACCACTTTAGAAGTATATTTCACGCAAACTATTCGGTTTAGAAAAAAATGATATTAGAAACCTCATTATCATTTTTAAAGACCTATCTATATGGGTTTAATGAAAAAAAAATTTCTAAGTACGGGGAACCCCCAAAACTTATTGTTTTTTTTCTATTTTTGTATGAAATGTTGTGTGAAGGAATAAATCTACTTAGTAAATTTCAATAGTATAGTTCAGTTTCGGAAAAGTGGCTGTTACATACAGACGGACAGAAAGACTTTACAAATCTATAGGATTCCGTTTTTTGTCTTTTGATTTCATATTATACTTATAAAAACTAGGTAATTTATATGTAACGTATAAACAAGATGTTGATATCGACATTTCTTTAATTTTGTCCCATTAGTTCTAACTGAACTCAAATATGGCGTATCAATAATTATATAGAGGAATTCAACAATATATAAAATTAGAGGGTACTACTGGGATGCACCCAAACAACCTACACTAGCGCTATCTTTGTCAAACTTATCAGTTATCCACAACAACCAATGTAATGAAAATAATTAAAATGCAATTTGCTCTGATGCGAGATTCTTAAGTTATGTTTCTGTAGCTCAGCTCAAAGAAATATAATAATTTTAATGATATTTTCAGTTTTTAATTCAATATCCTCAATCCACGGGTTTTTAATTAAAACTATTCGATCCATCCAATCATATCCAAAATGCCCGGGTCGGGTAATGAAGAATCTCGAGGTCCGTACCCTTCCGCCACCTCTGGAGGATTGGAGACAAGAAGACCGGTGCAGTTATTCAAAATATTCAATTTAACGAGTTTTTTCAGATTGTCTCTGTTAGTGGAATTTTTTTATACCCTTTTTACTGAAAATATTTGGTGACGGCCTCCGTGGCACAGTGGATTTATAAGACGGGAGATCTTGGGTTAGATTCCCGGCTGGGTCGATTAAGATTTCTAAACTGGTGGGAGGCTTAGGTCTTGGCTAGTTAACAGCCTGCTGACAAAGACACCACCAAGTGATATAGCATTCCGGTACGATGTCATGTCGAAAACGCGTGGTGTGTATACTATCCTACTCCTAACAAGTTAGCCCGCTTTCATCTTAGATTGCATCATCACCTACCATTAGGTGTCTTTTGGAGTCAAGGGCTAACTTGTAATGAATAAAAAAAATACTAAAATATATTTGTTAACTATTGAATGACACTTATGCAAAAAAAATTAACAAAAAATAGAACAGACTCAAAACGCACTAAAAAGTAAAATATAACTATCATTTAGTTGCTTTAATTTATTTAAGTAAATTAAAGCAACTAAATGACACAGTTATTTTTTAGTATTTAGTGATTTATCGCCACGTAACGTACTCGTACTATACTGTCATAGTATATTATACGGCACTTGTAACCAAAAAGCTACCGATACTTACACAAAAACCGAAATCGCTGCAAGTGTGCCTATTAAATTTGAAGAGTTCCTTCAATTTTCACATGATATCATCATCAGATCCTGACATGATGACAATGGGATCACCTTGGAAGTGTGCCCTTTCTAATAAAAAAAGAATTATCAAAATTGGACAACTCTGTAAAAAGTTATGAGTGGTCATACATTAAAATATATATATATATATATATTTATATATATATATATATATATATATATATATATATATATATATATATATATATATATATATTATATATATATATTATATATATATATATGACGGCGCCTGCGTCATCGTACACGACTAGAAAGAAGTCTGTGAACTGCACGTGCACCAGCTACGCCCTCTTGCGGATGCGCATCGTTCGATACCCCCACTCACCCCACTACTTGAGTCATTCTACGCTGTATAAAAGGAGCGGGTCTACAACTGGTTGGCAGTCTAGGCTCTGGCGTGGCGCGGTGCAGACCTTGTACTTTGCTTATCGCTTAACCTAGACAACTCTGATAATTAATTTGTGCAAACGAATTAATTATTATTCTCAGCTTGAGACGCAGTGTCTTGAGGTTACATTAATTAACACGAGACGTTACGTATCATTGCAATATCATAATTTGCCAGTAGTAATTCACTGTTAATTAAGTTGCTGTTAATTATTCTTTCAGTTACCTATTTCTAGTTATGTCTGACCCTCTTTCGACATCAGAAGTGGGATCGGATCCATCCCCACTACAAAAACTTGGAAAGTATGGACCTTATCATTGCACTTCCTCACTCACAAAATAAAACAAAGTAAAAGCAATTCTCTTAGTGATGATGACGTGACGGCGGATGATTTAAAAACCGACAGTCATCTAATTAATCTAGAAATTGATAGTCAAATTAATGATATTGAAATTATTAGTCCATGCCAAAACAATTCAGATACCATATCAGTCGATAACGTAACTATGTCTGCCCACTCTGACACTATGTCTGATAACTTTGATACTGACTCTGTACAATGTAAACCTCACAACATTGTGATGCAGGCTGATGTTCACATAACTAATAAAAAATAATAAAAGAAACAAGAAAAAAAATAATAATAAAAAAAATGAAACAAAAGAAAAAGAGAAAAAAAAGAGTAACTATCATTGAAGGCGCAAGCGGACCAATGATAGGGCTATAGGGAATTATGAATTCCGGTCTAGCAAAGGTTAAAAAAAAGAGAAAAAAAAAAACGAAAAAATAAAATAATAATAAAAAAAAGGAAAAAAAAAACAGTCGTTGCAGGGCTTAGCCGGTCCAATGACTTTGCTAAAGGGATCAATGTCCGGTCTAGCACTACCAGCTATAGGGAATTGATCTGGTCTAGCATTATCTGCTAAAGGGATCAATATCCGGTCTAGCATTATCCGGGCCAGTTAATAAACTGAAGGGATCGCTGTAGGGTCTACTGACCGGTCCAGCATAATCTGAAGGAACAGATCTTTATGTTTGTGAGATTTGTAAATATGGTAAAATGTGTCAGGATGATCGAACTGTCATTTTTTATCTCAGATAAACAACAAAGACGCCCACGAGGACGTGTGCTGGTCAGTATGGCCGTGACGGCGCCTGCGTCATCGTACACGACTAGAAAGAAGTCTGTGAACTGCACGTGCACCAGCTACGCCCTCTTGCGGATGCGCATCGTTCGATACCCCCACTCACCCCACTACTTGAGTCATTCTACGCTGTATAAAAGGAGCGGGTCTACAACTGGTTGGCAGTCTAGGCTCTGGCGTGGCGCGGTGCAGACCTTGTACTTTGCTTATCGCTTAACCTAGACAACTCTGATAATTAATTTGTGCAAACGAATTAATTATTATTCTCAGCTTGAGACGCAGTGTCTTGAGGTTACATTAATTAACACGAGACGTTACGTATCATTGCAATATCATAATTTGCCAGTAGTAATTCACTGTTAATTAAGTTGCTGTTAATTATTCTTTCAGTTACCTATTTCTAGTTATGTCTGACCCTCTTTCGACATATATATATATATATGTATATATATGTGTATCGAATTGAGAACCTCCTCCGTTTTTTCCGTCGGTTAATAAAAGTAAAACTATTTAAAATAATATATTTATTATGTTCTTAATATAAAATTAATTACAATATTTCACAATCTAAATAATTTTATTACATAGTAATAATAACACTACAATAAATGGACGGAGCGGTATATCACAGGTTAGTTAAAGTTATAGATCTTTTTCATATTTTTTTTTCAAAACATTCATTTTCTATTTTTTTCTTAAAATCATTTTTCGATTCACTTCTAATCAAAATGAGAGTTATTTTATTATAAAGCTTATTTATAAAATTGCGAATGGCACTAAGTAAATACAAAAATTCTGAGCAAGAGATATTTATTAAGATATCATTAGTTAAAGCACTTAAAGTAATCTCGTTACAGTAGGCCAAATTTAACATTACAAAATTATGGATGTGTAAATACGAAATCGGACATTCAAATAATTTTAGATAAATAATTATGACCTAACTAGAGGACGCCCGCAGTTTCACCCGCATAGTGCTGGCTCCCGCGGGAATTTCGGGATAAAACGTAGTTATGTGTTAATCCAGGGTGTCAGCTAACTCCATACCAAATTTTATTAAAATCGCTCCAGCCGTTTAGTCGTGAAGAAGTAACACATACACACTCAGTCGACTTTATTTTAGTATGATTTATAAACAAATCAATTACGTATACACATTTTATCCTAATTAAAATGTCTTTAAAAGAAGATTTGGGACTATTCTACATCGATTAATTCCTTTTGACGTCGTTACAATGTTATGTCGGATGGCAAGTCCCATTGCGCTAGAACAGCATAGAATCATTGAATGAGAATCAAATTGATTAACATTTGAGTAATCAAAATAATTCAGCTAATATTTTAACTTTAAAGCATTACTTTTTTCATTACTTAAATCTTATTACTGTATTAGATAATCTATAATTTATATAGTTTGCTATTTTCGCGATAATGCTACGAAATTTAAAAAATACTTACAAATACAAGCTGAAACTGAATGAACATCAGATGACTCACGCCAAGTGTGGCCTTTAGTAACGAGATCACTATAGAACATGTATCCACCGGAAAAGCACCATTTTTATATTGCAATAATAATTATAATACTATACACGAAAGTTTTTAATGTTTTCTTTTCGTTTATTCATAATTAAAATTATGCTTTTAGTATGCAGCCCGGCATACATAAATTAATTTAAATGTTACATTTTTATTTTACCTAAAAAAAAGACCATTTTCGATGTGTCCCTCTTTCTATGATTAAAGTTGTATAAATTCGTAAACTCAGATTATCTATATACATCTATGTATGTATGAATACGTATTTAACTTGAGTATACATATTGTCAAATTCAATAATAAAAAGAGTCACACTAAAGTGTTGACCGTAATATAAAAATAACTATATCAATCAAAATGCATTAGTACTATTTACTACATAGCTGGGTCCATGCCGGACGATTCATCGCGCTGCGGTAACACTCCAGCTGGGCAGTGGCCGACAAGGTTAGACTATTTTCATTTCATGGATACGTCACTAACATACGAGTAGTTCAGTCATTCCTTCTGCTTGTCGTGCAGCCAGGGCCGGAAGATGGGCAGGGTGGTGGGGTAGTGCGTGGGCGGGTGCTCCTCGGCGTCCCCGTCGCGGAAGGGATACGTGCCCAGCAGGATCGGGAGCTGCAGCTTCACTTCCTTCTCCAGACTCTTCGGTTCGATTATGAACTGGAGAAATAAAGTAAAGTTATTATCACTAAAACTTAAGTTAGAGCATGCTCGGTGCTTGACTTGTAGTGTGTTGTTTGTTACTCACAAACACGTCGTACTGCACGGAGATGAGGTGGCAGCCGCGCAGGTTGGTGGGCGGCAGCGGCGGCACGTACAGCAACTCGCCGCGCCAGCGCTGCGCCTCGCCCGGCCGCAGCTTGCCGCGCGCCAGCCGCGCCAGCTCGCGGGACTCGCGCGCCGCCACCTTGCCGTGCGCGCTGTACTGGATCGTCTGCAACACGAGCGAGCGCGCGCAGCGTTACAGCACCGAGCGCTGGGAGCGAGCGCAGCGCGCGGCGAGTACGCACCTCGGTGAGCGTGGCGCGGATGTGCGTGCGGTCGAGCGCCACGCGGCAGCTCACCGTGCCGCCGCCCGCGCAGCACGCTACGAACACTCACCTCGGTGAGCGCGGCGCGCGTGGCGCGGATGTGCGTGCGCGAGCGGTTGTCGACGAGCGCGGACAGCGCGATGCTCTGGCCCGGCACGTAGGCGCCGCGGTCGAGCGCCACGCGGCAGCTCACCGTGCCGCCGCCCGCGCAGCACGCTACGAACACTCACCTCGGTGAGCGCGGCGCGCGTGGCGCGGATGTGCGTGCGCGAGCGGTTGTCGACGAGCGCGGACAGCGCGATGCTCTGGCCCGGCACGTAGGCGCCGCGGTCGAGCGCCACGCGGCAGCTCACCGTGCCGCCGCCCGCGCAGCACGCTACGAACACTCACCTCGGTGAGCGCGGCGCGCGTGGCGCGGATGTGCGTGCGCGAGCGGTTGTCGACGAGCGCGGACAGCGCGATGCTCTGGCCCGGCACGTAGGCGCCGCGGTCGAGCGCCACGCGGCAGCTCACCGTGCCGCCGCCCGCGCAGCACGCTACGAACACTCACCTCGGTGAGCGCGGCGCGCGTGGCGCGGATGTGCGTGCGCGAGCGGTTGTCGACGAGCGCGGACAGCGCGATGCTCTGGCCCGGCACGTAGGCGCCGCGGTCGAGCGCCACGCGGCAGCTCACCGTGCCGCCGCCCGCGCAGCACGCTACGAACACTCACCTCGGTGAGCGCGGCGCGCGTGGCGCGGATGTGCGTGCGCGAGCGGTTGTCGACGAGTGCGGACAGCGCGATGCTCTGGCCCGGCACGTAGGCGCCGCGGTCGAGCGCCACGCGGCAGCTCACCGTGCCGCCGCCCGCGCAGCACGCTACGAACACTCACCTCGGTGAGCGCGGCGCGCGTGGCGCGGATGTGCGTGCGCGAGCGGTTGTCGACGAGCGCGGACAGCGCGATGCTCTGGCCCGGCACGTAGGCGCCGCGGTCGAGCGCCACGCGGCAGCTCACCGTGCCGCCGCCCGCGCAGCACGCTACGAACACTCACCTCGGTGAGCGCGGCGCGCGTGGCGCGGATGTGCGTGCGCGAGCGGTTGTCGACGAGCGCGGACAGCGCGATGCTCTGGCCCGGCACGTAGGCGCCGCGGTCGAGCGCCACGCGGCAGCTCACCGTGCCGCCGCCCACGCAGCCCACACCCAGCTTGTGCTCCACGCTCAGCTCGAACTCTTGCTGCGCACACATTGACAAAGCTCATACCACTACATCTTGTACATATTTCATGGTTGGTTTGTATTCGTTCGTTCGGTTATTTTAACGAAATGGTTAACACCTAAATGAATTTTTTGTTTTAATTTATTAAAAAACCTTTCAAAATGCTGTATTTTATGATTTGTATTTTAATTACAACACTTTACAACATAGAGTGCTTCGTTTTAACGAACAATTAGTTACCAGTGAAATTCATCACAGCAATAAATTAATTATTCATGACTTGCTGTGCAGAAAGGCATGAAGCTAATACTTAACTGCTTATGTACTACAGATTACTGGATGTTTTGGTAAATCAGTGAATTTTTTTCATTCTAGGTGAAAAGTAGGAGACTATTTCAGTCACCTTTGTTGCATGCACACTCTCTTGAGCTATTTGCATTTCACTCAGCAGTTTTAACACATACTAATTAGTAATTAAGGACATCTTGAGAATCTTTTATACAAAATTTTATGTACCAAATATTGAAGTTGTTACTTAAAACAATTTTCCAAGCAAAGTTTGTAATATTCCAGGTCTTCATTGAATTCATTGGTTATAAAAGTCATTGCTGTAATTTATTATTCAATAACATACATACATTCATGATGCCTCATTCCCATAGAGCAGGCAGAGACTACATCCTTCCACTTGTCATGATCCTTGCATGCCTCTCTATCTTCCTTCAATTTCATTAATCCTTTCATACAAGTTCCTCAGTTTAGAGTACTCTGGACCTAGCCTTAAATCAGAATGCCCTGGGTTTTCTCCTTCCATGTGGGAAGAATAAAACCAAAGCGTTCCCACTTTCTTTTGCCTTATAAATCCCTTTTGTAAGTGTCCTTTCATTAATTCTCTTGGATTTATTCGAAAATAAATACTTGTCAACTAGTTGGTTGGTTTAAATAACTCCAAAATCACTCACAGCTAAAACCGGAGGCTCCAAATTCAAGTCGATAGGATTCATAACAATAAACACTTGTTGGTTCTTGTGTGTGAGTCCATTGGGTTCCCGCAGTGCAGCCTTGCAGTAGTACTGCACCCAACCATGTGTGCCGAGGAATGTTGAAGGCAGACCCATGGGCAAACCCAACTTAAACGGAAAGCTGTGTATGCCTGGTGATAACATTGATGGACCATGGCCTGCAAAATCAACGTTGATATATAATTATAAATCATAACTTCTGAAGAAATAAGATAGTAAACACTGCAGGGATATTAAGTACCAGGTTCTCCGAGGAGGCGCATTCGAAAGTCAATATAATTCTCTTTGTCAAAGAGCCTCTCATGTCTGCCGGAGCCCACTCTCACCACTCCCTCCCCTATCACATGGAAGTGAAGACCTGTACATATAAACATAAAAATAGCAGTTATCGTTTCAATTGTGTCAAAATTTTGTTTTCACTTTAATCAGTTATTTTTAGATTTCACAAACAATAAGTTATTCACAACTTATAGCTATTAAAGTAGAATAAAATGTAATGATGTACAGTGACAATAAAATTGAAATCCAAAATAGATATACAAAATTATAAGCATTTAAATCTTGGTCTTCTGTCCCTTTCTTTCATAACGAAAATTTGAATTAAGCTACTACAGTATTTGAAGCTGTGACGTCAAAGCAGTGTATGTCTATCTAATTAATAATATTTAAAGTCTTATAACTTTTTAGTTATTTAATCAATTTAAGAAGATTTTTCATAATTATATTTGTTATTAGTCCAGTTTTGAAAAAAATTGTCAAGTACTACCAAGTGATATTGACAAGGAACATGAGGACTATGAATTTCATTCAGCTACAACATCATACAATTAGTATAATTTTATATAAGTAAGGCCAGCCGGCCTTACTTATATCCACTTTTTGCACTTAATTCTAAATGATTAACTTGAAGAGGCTTCTTCAAGTTAAAAAGTGGATATTATAAATAAAACCTAAATTGTAAATATTTAAATAATCATTACATTTCAAAAACCAATTACTAATACTGATTAGTGTTAAATGTGCAATAGCCTAAAGTAATTTTTTTTTATTCATTACAAATTAGCTCTTGATTGCAATCACATTTAATGGTAAGTGATGATGCAATCTAAGATGGAAGTGGGCTAAGGAGTGGGATGACATCCACACCCCTTCAGTTTCAAGACAACATCATACCGAAAAGCTAAATTGCTTGGCAAAATGTTTTTGTTAGTAGGGTGGTAACTAACCACGGCTGAGGGTTCCCATCAGCGAAAACTAGGACTAAATAGTAATGAATAATATAAATAATGTTGATATAATATATTATATTTGGGGAAAAGCATTCATATTTGTAAGATACTTGGGTCATTAAGATTGTTTATTTTAATTGAATAGAAGTATATGTAAAGGAAACTTTATTCTATCAATGAAATTTTATTTATCCTCATTCAAATATTTGTTTCCAATTGGTTCAATGTAAAAGGAATGGCTAGATGACCTCTCAACCCACATGAATTTGGTTCATAGTAATTCCAAAGTTATGTAGGCGTGAGATAGTTTGCCTCAAACTTACCAAGCACAGGTGTGTCGTCTTGCAACTCCATCAGGACCTTCCCGGACAAAAACTGCCCAGGGAAGTAAAGGAGCGACGTGTTGTCGAAAACTATTAAAAACTTTAGCAGTTTCCTCGGCATTTTTTCGTTTTTTTAGAATTGCTTGGCAATTTAAATGAAACAAATATTTTGGTAATAAAATAACTGGTAGGTCTATTAAGTATACTTGTTTATACTTTGTAAAGGAGGGATATCCAGGAACAAGTTTTAAAAAGAGCTAGCTGATGTTCCATGGGAAAGACCCACTGCGTTTAAATAATTACACGGTTTTTAACCTAATTAAAATACTATACGCAATTAAATGGCCTTCTGTTACGAAACTTATTCTTAGGATGACATTATCCTAAATAAATTCTTCGCGCGTCGTAGGCAGTAAAGTTAAGTAATAACTTTGTGAAGGACACCAAGTTAGTCAAAACTTCTTTTTATTTTACCATAAACGAAACACCGTCTTAATTATCATCACTAAAATACTATTTAAACTGAACTGTATTGTGGAAAATTTTATTATCTAATGTTTATAAAAAAATTAACTTAAAACTCTCTTCATGAACTTTTATTTTGCCCACATTCTGACAACCATGGTTGACAAATGATGATGACAGCCATATGACAACTAACCTAGTATTCTGAATCTGTGACTCTGAATAAAATATCTGTCGTCTGTCTAAAAATAGATTGTCGAATGTGGATAATTCCACATTCGACAATCTATTTCGCTTTCACATTAGATAATCGATCGATAGGACCTAAAACAAAACTAACGAAAAATAACCAATGAAAAAGACCGAGAAATTACTGATGAAATGAAAATGACTGGAGTATCTAATAAATGAAAGCGTGAATTGAAAACATGCGGCAAAATAAAAACCTGCTCGAGACGTTACTAACTATGGTAGGAAAAATTGTTTTTGTGTAAGTTAATAAGTTTCGAATAAAGGCACGCGCAGATTTTTGAATATGAGACGTTTTTTCCAGTCACGCTTTTATTTTTCAACACGTAATACTATCAAATCAATACATATACAATAATACATATAATATATGTATTATTAATGAGTTGGATCTTAAATTAGGTACCTAATCAAAGTGTATGGGTACATAGTAATTATGTATCTATATCACGAATGACAAACGGTGAAAAAGAAACGAATCATCATATTGTAAATGTATTGTAATGCTATCATAGATTAAAGACTTAATCTATGCTATCAATAGTATCGATACTATAGATATTGCTAATAGTATCTAGCCCTAGTCCATAATCCATATGTTATTAATCTGTGCAATTGGCAAAGAGTCTGTGCTGGTTTGTTTACATTGTTGGGCCAATATTTTCGGTTTCATTGAATTCAATTGTTTACCTACTTTTCTCAATTTTAATCGTTAATTGTTTTAAACATTTATCATTACCATTAAAAAGAAAATAAATTCAATATGCCGAGTGAAATGATAACTCTTCAACTCGGCCAATGCGGCAATCAGAGTAAGTTAACTTTTATATGAACTTGTATTTTATAATGTACCGATTTATTATTCGGGTATAATTTTAATTGCAGTTGGATTCGAATTTTGGAAGCAGTTATGCATTGAACACGGCATATCACCCGAGGGTATTTTGGAGGAATTTGCGTCAGCGGGCTCCGACCGCAAAGATGTATTTTTTTATCAAGCAGATGACAATCACTACATTCCCCGTGCTGTGCTTTTAGACTTAGAGCCTCGTGTTATACACACCATTCTAAATTCTCCTTATGCTAAGGTAAAGTTTGTACAACAAAGGTGTATTCAATATTTACTATCTTTAAAAACAAGAAATGAAGCTTTCTTAAAAAAAATCAAATACGTTTATATATTTACGTATGTCCACGCATAACTTTTTACAGAGGTGTCCGATTTTGATAATTCTTTTTTTATTAGAAAGGGCACACTTCCAAGGTGATCCCATTGTCATCATGTTAGGATCTGATGATGATACTAAAAAGTAAGAATTAAAATTTTTTAACAAAAAATAGAACTAACTCAAAACTCACTAAAAAGTAAAAAATAACTGTGTCATTTAGTTGCTTTAATTTACTTAAGCATATCTAGGAGTCAGTGCCAGCCAAGGTTTCTACTTTAAGGATGTTACCTAGAACCCACAAACTGCATTACTATGTAAAATAAATGTTCCTTAAACTTGGCTGGCACCAACTTCATAGATAGGCTTAAGTAAATTAAAGCAACTAAATGACACAGTTATTTTTTACTTATTAGTGCGTTTTGAGTTAGTTCTATTTTTTGTTAAAAATGTTTATTCAGTTAATTTTTCCAAGCAGTAAATGGTGTTAATTTTCTTCAGTTGTACAACCAAGAGAATGTGTACTTGTCGAAGCATGGAGGCGGAGCGGGCAACAACTGGGCGTCAGGGTTTGCTCAGGGGGAGAAACTGAACGAGGAAGTGTTTGACATCATCAACAGAGAGGCAGATGGTAGTGACAACTTGGAAGTAAGCACCATAATTACTATAAAACGTGATTTTAACATCTGTTTCTTTCATCATCATATTTGCTGCTAATCCTAGGCTGGGCTGCCAAACACTACATTCCTTTAAAAAGAGATTAGCTAGGTAGTGATCATCCACTATCACCTGTTGACACACAGACACCTTTAGGACACACTTCATAGGCATAACAAGGTACGGACATGAAGGCAGCTGCACCCCCACCTGTCCCCACATAGACGAGGGATTTGTCACTAATTTGTAATGCTCACAAATCGCACAGTTCTTAAAAAGAGCACAGTGGGATGCGGGATGAGAGGCCACTAGCAACTGTAGCATGTCGAGCTGATCATTTGCATGAATTAGTTAATATCTAAGATTAAATTTAAATTAATTTATTTCAAGAAGGCTGTTTTACAAGCACTTTTGAAACATCAAGTCTGTCAGTACGTAGTGACTCTACCACCGGTTCAGAAGGCAGATCCTGCGTAGAAAACCGGCAAGAAACTCAGCACTTCCTCTTTTGAAAATCATCAATGATACAATTTGTATTCCATAAGTTACAATTTTGTTTCTCCTGTCTTGTGTCTAGAAAGAACAGCTGATTTATCATGATCATTAATTTTATAGTAACCTCTACTTAGTAAATGGGTTTTAACACATTCTTTGAACTTTTGTAAAGGCAAGTCCAGTACTTCCTTTGGAATGAGATTATGAAATTGTATACTCAATCCCACAAATGATTTATGAACTCTGCTCAAGTGCATTACTGAAGAAACTAATTTATAACTATATCTAGATATTTGTTTGTTAGTATCAATTTTCTGTTTATAATGGCTGACACAATACTATAGGTATATTGCGAAGCGACTGTGAGTTTGCCTATTTGTTTGAATTTTTTAGTAAGTGATTCAGGTGATTTTAGTTTATATATGGAACGTACAGTTCTTTGTTTGTAATTTAAATATAGTGTCTATATCAGCTCACAAAGTAAACAAGCCTAGCTGTTTCGACATCTGTAAGTTGCCTTATTTTTGTAACTGCATAAGCAGCCGAGCTAAGTTTTCCTGCTAACGTCCCCATATGCACTCCACTGAAGTTTGCAATCCAACTTCACTCCTAGAAAAACCGTGGAGCTTTCTAATTTCCTAATTTCTCCATTAACTATTATATCATCTTCAACGCCTTTCTTTACATTAGGTATTTCAAACTTTATACAAAGTCATTTATATAAAGGGACCCAAGATTGAATCCTGTGGAACACCCATTAAGATTGTTGAACCTTCCAAATTGGTTGAAATAAACATAAAGTCTAGAATTTTCTTCATTTGCCTATTCTATATGGAATTTTGGCTATTCTATTATTGGCCCTTGGGTTTAAGGCCTATCTGATCATGTCTTTTGTTATTTATTAGAACCAAGCATGTCAGATCCAACACGGTCTACTGCTAGGATCCTGTAAATTCTTCTCTCTCTTCTCTCTCTCTCTCTTTCAGTTATATCATTCTGTCAAAAATAATGTTTAATATCTTGACTATTTTATTTACTTGTTACCTACTTGGTATTCTATACTAAGAAAAAGAATATATAAAATGCATTTATATTTTCCAAAAATAAAATTTTGCTATTATTTATGATATTTTCATTCATCAACGATTTAAAAAAACCATCAATGTGTTTGCAGGGTTTTGTTCTATGTCACTCGATAGCTGGAGGGACAGGCTCAGGCATGGGCTCGTACATCCTGGAGCACCTCTCCGACAGGTTCCCAAAGAAGCTTGTACAGACCTACAGTGTGTTCCCAAACTTGGATGAGATTAGGTGAGGCTTCTTTAAAATCTTTCCCTAATACACAAGATTCATATCTCATTAACATTTAAAAGATAATAATTAACTGGACCAGGTCTATGACATTTTCAAACTGAGGAACTTGATAATGGCATCCCCTCTCCTCAGTGTTTGTTTGTTGACATAATTTTAGTAAAATCTCACATATGTAATTTATTAAATATTTAAATTTTAAAATAATATAATAAATAATATACATATATTAATATTTAAATGCACAATTGGCCTTTGCGTTCGGCCGTTCGACATCCGTCTATTAAATATAATTATTAAATGTATTAATTTTAAATTAAAAATTAATATATTTATAAATTAATATATTTATTATAAATTTAAAATATAAATTAATAAAATCAAAATCAATTATTTTATTAATTTAAATTAATATTTATAAAAATATACTTAAATTAAAAATTTTAATAACCAATTAAATGCTACCATTCCATCAGTATTTTCAGTAAACCGACTTTACAGACAACCAATTTTTTTGTTATTTTATTTAATTGATAAACAATCAATAAATAAATATCAAGCTGCATTACTGTATTATCATAATAACAAAAAAAATATCTCTGTCATGCTCATAAACGTAGATAAAAATATAAATAATATATATAAAAATTAAAGTAGATAAAAGGTACAGAGAGAAAGCATCATACTACCGCGCGAATTACTTGGTTGCACTACTTCAAGCACGCGGGGCATGTGTGAGTGACCACCAGCCGCTTGTCACATATGCGGCGAGACTGGAAAAAACTGGTTTACGCTGGCACAGTTGACAATCTTAGGGTTATGCCAGTGCGACACGTTGTTTGTTTGGTTATTGGATGCAAGTATTATATTCTTTGGTTGGAAGTTTGAATGATTAAGTGAAAAAACGTGGTATTTTATCATTAATAATGGTTGTTTATTGTACTATTATACTGAAAAATAAAACTATTTAACAAATGTTTTGTTTAGTTTGTCTTAACCTATTGTGACAACCCTACCAAAATAGGTAACCATTTTGCACATTCTTAAGCTTTGTCTCTGTTCCTTTTATCTACTCATGTGATGTCACGGAGATAGACATACATTTCGTTACATATTTACGGTATGAAGATGTCATGCAAAAGCATACACAAGAATGTCAAGGGTGAGTAGGCGCAGAGATTCTCTCATACACTTATACTTTATCATATGAAAGCATTACATTTTGTGTTTTGATAGTGATGTGGTAGTCCAGCCATACAACTCGCTACTGACGCTGAAGCGGCTCACTGAGAGCGCCGACTGCGTCATGGTGCTGGACAACACGGCGCTCAACCGCATCGCCAGCGACCGCCTGCACATACAGAACCCGTCCTTCGCGCAGATCAACACGCTCGTCTCCACCATCATGAGCGCCAGCACCGCCACACTTAGGTAATGTACAACTCGCTACTGACGCTGAAGCGGCTCACTGAGAGCGCCGACTGCGTCATGGTGCTGGACAACACGGCGCTCAACCGCATCGCCAGCGACCGCCTGCACATACAGAACCCGTCCTTCGCGCAGATCAACACGCTCGTCTCCACCATCATGAGCGCCAGCACCGCCACACTTAGGTAATGTACAACTCGCTGCTGACGCTGAAGCAGCTCACTGAGAGCGCCGACTGCGTCATGGTGCTGGACAACACGGCGCTCAACCGCATCGCCAGCGACCGCCTGCACATACAGAACCCGTCCTTCGCGCAGATCAACACGCTCGTCTCCACCATCATGAGCGCCAGCACCGCCACACTTAGGTAATGTACAACTCGCTGCTGACGCTGAAGCGGCTCACTGAGAGCGCCGACTGCGTCATGGTGCTGGACAACACGGCGCTCAACCGCATCGCCAGCGACCGCCTGCACATACAGAACCCGTCCTTCGCGCAGATCAACACGCTCGTCTCCACCATCATGAGCGCCAGCACCGCCACACTTAGGTAATGTACAACTCGCTACTGACGCTGAAGCGGCTCACTGAGAGCGCCGACTGCGTCATGGTGCTGGACAACACGGCGCTCAACCGCATCGCCAGCGACCGCCTGCACATACAGAACCCGTCCTTCGCGCAGATCAACACGCTCGTCTCCACCATCATGAGCGCCAGCACCGCCACACTTAGGTAATGTACAACTCGCTACTGACGCCTACCGCGTCGAGCTGGTGCTGTATCAATCGTACATGAACAACTGATCAGAAAGTACGCACTGTTCCACTGAGCAGATACCCATTGTACATGGACAATGATCTCATCAGGAAGTCCACTCAAAGTTAAATGTTCCCTGGTACCCTATATCCATCATACATGGACAATGATCTTATCAGACAGTATACATTTAAAAGTCAATATTTCCCTGAACAGGAACCCATCATACATGGACAATTATCTCATCAGGAAGTCCACATGCTAGTCAGTGTTCTCCTGAGCAGGTATCCATCGTAAATGGACAATGATCTCATCAGAAAGTCACAACCCTAAAGTCAATGTTCCCCTAAGCAGCAAGTACCCATCATACTTGGACAAAGTTCTCATAACTCATCAGTTAATGTTCCCCTGAACAGGTACCCGTCGTACATGAACAACGACCTGATCAGCCTGGTGGCGCCGCTCATCCCCACGCCGCGCCTGCACTTCCTCATGACGGGCTACACGCCGCTGACGGCCGACCACGAGCTAAACGCTGTTAGTATGCGACTTTTCAACCTTCTGAAAAGCACAAAGTGCATTTGCTATGCGTAGACATGAGGGTACTGTATGGTTCTAGCTAAGATGTTAGTTTTCTGAGTTCCATGAAAAATTAATGTCAATAAAAAAATCACCTCACTTTCGTTTTATGTACCTTCATTCTACGTACATTTGAACTAGAACCACTGTAGTCTACTGGCTGGTACGAATTAACGCTTGAATTTACTTGGCAGGCACCAAAAATAAGAAAAACCACAGTACTGGATGTTATGCAGCGACTTTTGCAGCCCAAGAACATGATGGTGTCCCTCAGCCCTGACAGAACCAACCAGCACTGTTACATTTCCATTCTCAACATCATACAGGTAACTTCATGATGTATGATTCATTCAGAAAGAAATAGATTGAACTTTATAGTAGTTATAACTAGGCACGCATGCTGTGGACCTGGGTCTCAACTATTCAAAGGGCTGAGTTTGAGTGCAGTAAAATGTTGCAGGGCGAGGTGGACCCGTCGCAGGTACACAAGTCGTTGCAGCGAATCCGCGAGCGCAAGCTGGCGGCGTTCATCCCGTGGGGGCCCGCCTCCATCCAGGTGGCGCTGTCGCGGCGCTCGCCCTACGTGCACGCGTCGCACAAGGTGTCCGGCCTCCTGCTCGCCAACCACACCAACATTTCCTCCGTGAGTACAAGCTGGCAGCGTCCATCCCGTGAGGGCCGGCCTCCATCCAGGTGGCGCTGTCGCGGCGCTCGCCCTACGTGCACGCGTCGCACAAGGTGTCCGGCCTCCTGCTCGCCAACCACACCAACATTTCCTCCGTGAGTACAAGCTGGCAGCGTCCATCCCGTGAGGGCCGGCCTCCATCCAGGTGGCGCTGTCGCGGCGCTCGCCCTACGTGCACGCGTCGCACAAGGTGTCCGGCCTCCTGCTCGCCAACCACACCAACATTTCCTCCGTGAGTACAAGCTGGCAGCGTCCATCCCGTGAGGGCCGGCCTCCATCCAGGTGGCGCTGTCGCAGCGCTCGCCCTACGTGCACGCGTCGCACAAGGTGTCCGGCCTCCTGCTCGCCAACCACACCAACATTTCCTCCGTGAGTACAAGCTGGCAGCGTCCATCCCGTGAGGGCCGGCCTCCATCCAGGTGGCGCTGTCGCGGCGCTCGCCCTACGTGCACGCGTCGCACAAGGTGTCCGGCCTCCTGCTCGCCAACCACACCAACATTTCCTCCGTGAGTACAAGCTGGCAGCGTCCATCCCGTGAGGGCCGGCCTCCATCCAGGTGCCGCTGTCGCGGCGCTCGCTCTACGTGCACGCGTCGCACAAGGTGTCCGGCCTGCTGCTCGCCAACCACACCAACATTTCCTCCGTGAGTACAAGCTGGCAGCGTCCATCCCGTGAGGGCCGGCTTCCATCCAGGTGGCGCTGTCGCGGCGCTCGCCCTACGTGCACGCGTCGCACAAGGTGTCCGGCCTGCTGCTCGCCAACCACACCAACATTTCCTCCGTGAGTACAAGCTGGCAGCGTCCATCCCGTGAGGGCCGGCCTCCATCCAGGTGGCGCTGTCGCGGCGCTCGCCCTACGTGCACGCGTCGCCCAAGGTGTCCGGCCTGCTGCTCGCCAACCACACCAACATTTCCTCCGTGAGTACAAGCTGGCAGCGTCCATCCCGTGAGGGCCGGCTTCCATCCAGGTGGCGCTGTCGCGGCGCTCGCCCTACGTGCACGCGTCGCACAAGGTGTCCGGCCTGCTGCTCGCCAACCACACCAACATTTCCTCCGTGAGTACAAGCTGGCAGCGTCCATCCCGTGAGGGCCGGCCTCCATCCAGGTGGCGCTGTCGCGGCGCTCGCCCTACGTGCACGCGTCGCCCAAGGTGTCCGGCCTGCTGCTCGCCAACCACACCAACATTTCCTCCGTGAGTACAAGCTGGCAGCGTCCATCCCGTGAGGGCCGGCCTCCATCCAGGTGGCGCTGTCGCGGCGCTCGCCCTACGTGCACGCGTCGCCCAAGGTGTCCGGCCTGCTGCTCGCCAACCACACCAACATTTCCTCCGTGAGTACAAGCTGGCAGCGTCCATCCCGTGAGGGCCGGCTTCCATCCAGGTGGCGCTGTCGCGGCGCTCGCCCTACGTGCACGCGTCGCACAAGGTGTCCGGCCTGCTGCTCGCCAACCACACCAACATTTCCTCCGTGAGTACAAGCTGGCAGCGTCCATCCCGTGAGGGCCGGCCTCCATCCAGGTGGCGCTGTCGCGGCGCTCGCCCTACGTGCACGCGTCGCCCAAGGTGTCCGGCCTGCTGCTCGCCAACCACACCAACATTTCCTCCGTGAGTACAAGCTGGCAGCGTCCATCCCGTGAGGGCCGGCCTCCATCCAGGTGGCGCTGTCGCGGCGCTCGCCCTACGTGCACGCGTCGCACAAGGTGTCCGGCCTGCTGCTCGCCAACCACATCAACATTTCCTCCGTGAGTACAAGCTGGCAGCGTCCATCCCGTGAGGGCCGGCCTCCATCCAGGTGGCGCAGTCGCGGCGCTCGCCCTACGTGCACGCGTCGCACAAGGTGTCCGGCCTGCTGCTCGCCAACCACACCAACATGTCCTCCGTGAGTACAAGCTGGCAGCGTCCATCCCGTGAGGGCCGGCCTCCATCCAGGTGGCGCTGTCGCGGCGCTCGCCCTACGTGCACGCGTCGCACAAGGTGTCCGGCCTGCTGCTCGCCAACCACACCAACATTTCCTCCGTGAGTACAAGCTGGCAGCGTCCATCCCGTGAGGGCCGGCCTCCATCCAGGTGGCGCTGTCGCGGCGCTCGCCCTACGTGCACGCGTCGCACAAGGTGTCCGGCCTGCTGCTCGCCAACCACACCAACATTTCCTCCGTGAGTACAAGCTGGCAGCGTCCATCCCGTGAGGGCCGGCCTCCATCCAGGTGGCGCTGTCGCGGCGCTCGCCCTACGTGCACGCGTCGCACTAGGTGTCCGGCCTGCTGCTCGCCAACCACACCAACATTTCCTCCGTGAGTACAAGATGGCAGCGTCCATCCCGTGAGGGCCGGCCTCCATCAAGGTGGCGCTGTCGCGGCGCTCGTTCTACGTGCACGCGTCGCACAAAGTTTCCGGCCTGCTGCTTGCTAACCACATCAACATTTCCTCCGTGAGTACAAGCTGGCAGGGTCCATCCAGTGAGGGCTGGCCTCCATCCAGATGGCGAAAGAGGAACCAATATTTAATATTCACTTGTATTCTTGAATTGCAGCTGTTCGATCGGTGCCTGCAGCAGTATGACAAGCTGCGCAAGCGCGAGGCGTTCCTCGAGGTATTCCGCAAGGAGCCCATGTTCAAGGAGTCGCTGGAGGAGTTCGACGAATCGCGCGCCGTGGTCGACGAGCTGGTGCAGGAGTACCAGGCCGCCGCTACGCCCGACTACGTGCACTGGAACCCAGGTTGCTTTCTTTGCTAATATTATAAATGCACAAGGCATCAAGTCTGATACACTCGGCCCATAAACCCGATAGGCCGGGGAGATATGGTTATTGTTGTAATTGTTCAATGCCGTCATTCACTAGGGCAAGACGCCTGAGGTGTGGTACAGGAGCATGGTTGTTCTGTTCTTCAAAAAGGGTGACAATACCTTACTAAAGAATTACAGACCAATCTCGCCGCTGAGTCATGTCTACAAGTTGTTCTGCAGAGTCATCAAGAAACTTCTCGGTCCCGGTGTACGAGAAAGCTTTGGTACCATAAACCACATCCATACGCTGCGGCAGATTATACAAAAGACCGAAGAGTACAACCGGCCACTTTGCCTGACGTATGTGGAGTATGAGAAAGCCTTCAATTCGATGGATACCTGGGCTGTGTTAAGATCATTGCAGAGGTGCCGAATGGACTACCGGTACATCCAAGTATTGCAGTGCTCGTACGAAAACGTAGTCTTTGAACAGTGCGTGTTGCCAGTGATGGGCCTATGATTTATCACTCAGCGGGCGATGGAAAGAGCAATGCTCAGAGTATCTCTGCGTGGTGGAATCAGGAATGAGAAGAACCAAAGTAACCGACATAGCTCAGCGAGTCGTAGAACTGAAGTGGCAATAGGCGGGACACGCGGTTTGAACAGCTGATGGCCGTTGGGGGCCCAAGGTGCTAGAATGGCGACCTCGCACCGGAAAGCGCAGAGTTGGTCAACCCCCCACTAGGTGGACTGGCTAGCTACCTTTGTGCTGCGACCTTTAATATGACGTCTAACTTTAATAATATCTCTATCTTAATATTAAAATATTAAATTAAGTTTATTATTTTATTTCCAGAAAGCAGTTCAATATAACAACCAAAGGCGACCTGCATCGAGTACAAATGTATGAGCACAAACATGACATGAGCAAGAAGGAATACTCCAAAGTTAATACTATATTAGTGCCACTAATTTTAATTTACAATTAATTAATCCCTATAAGGGTTTATGATTACAGCATATCCTAATATAGGCAAGCTATGCGTTTATACTTTAAAATTGCTGTCATTTAAATTTTGCAGGCTAATACTAAGAAAATTTTAATTGGCTCTCTACATTCCTTTGTTTCGATTTTATACTGATTATTTCATAGATTCTTTGATTTTTGTTTTATCTATGGATTGTTACTGTCATAATAAATTGAAAGCTGAGTCGGAAAATGTATAAAGACTCAAGCCTTTACTGTTTTCAACTCCCATTTTGTTATTTATTTAATACATAACTTCCAAACTATCCATTCCTACGGGTGTAAAGTTAACGGAAAGTATTTGAGTTGACGTTGAGTATTTTTCCGGCCTACCTTTAAAAATAGATCTGTATTTTATATTTATTGGTACTTTAAATCTCGAGATTTTGAATCTCTACTATCTATATAGTGTGCCATTTTATAAATAATCTCAATATGATTAAAATATAAACGGCTGAAACTCGTGAAGCAAAGTATGCTCCAACGATTATTGTCGCAGTATACTTTGCTTCACGCCGCGTTACAAGATCAAGCAAGCTCATGAGTAAGGACCCCGTATGGGTTCGAAACTAGTCGGACTCCAACAAGTGAGTTTCAGTCGTTTATATTTTAATAATATGGAAAATACTCGCAATAGTTTAAATTCTAAAATAATCTCAAGTTGATGAATTAAATCAATCAAGTATTACAACACGTGCGCACTAAGTTGAGACCTGGGGGCGGTGGCGCCACAGACGCGTGACGTCAGCACAACACGGGAGCTCGAGGGGAAGATACAGGGGAAGCGGGCGGAGGGGTGAATTCCAGGCGCGTCTCAACATATCGCGCACGGGCTATACATGTAAATAATGTTAAAAAGCGACGTTTATCGATCGATGATGAAAGCCCAATGATTAACTTTGATTTATAAGTTGTTTGTCTGTTAATGTTTCCATTAATGTGTATTATCTAATTAAATTTTTTATGTTAAGTAAAATTTTTAGTAAAATTTGTTTCATTTATAATCTCTACTATTACTCTATAATAGATTATAATAGATAATATTACTATTTATAATAGATTTTGATACTTTAAAGTCAACCACTTACCCCTTGGTATTGGATTCTTTGATCCAGCACAGTCGGGGCAGAAATAACCCTTTGCTGATACATAGATAACATCACGTCACATTCTCATGGGGGTAGGCTACATGCTTCCATTTGCCACGGTCCTTGCATAGTTCCTTAGCTTCTTCCGCTCTCATTAACCCCTGTGGGCCTGACATTCAAACCTTCTTTGAGGCCTGCGGCTACCCGGGTAGCGACGGAGCTATAACGACAGCTGTCATTATTTGCCTGACGGTTGCCAGGGGACCCCTTGGGGCTGTGAAACTTTAATCATAATTCCAAACCTAAAAAGGCAGATTGCAGCAGAGCGGTGGACGAAAGCCGAGTTCTATATCGCTACATCATCATTACCAGCCTATTAGCAGCCCACTACAGGGCCAGGCCTCCCTCCTTATAGGAGAGAGGATATGGAGCGTACACCCACCACGCTGCTCCAATGCGGGTTTTTTTTTAATAAGAAATAAGCCCGCGCTTGACCACTATCTCACCTGATGGTAAGTGTAGATGTAGTCTAAGGTGGAACGCGCTTGCTTAGAAGATGCATATTCACTCTTGTTTTAAAGATACCCAAGTTGTAAGAACAAGGAAATACTGATTTCGGTAGGGCATTCCAGACCTTAGCTATGCGTATGATGAATGACGACGCAAAACGCTTTGTACGGGTCCTGGGAATATCAACGACGTAGGGGTGAAATCCCACCCGGTGTCTTGCAGTGCGATGATAAAAATGTGAAGGAGGTACGAGGTCAAATAGCTCCTGAGAGCACTCACCGAAATATTTATTTATTTATTCCTATTAACTAAACCCGGAGAGACATTACAGTTTCCCAATTCGTCTCTCCAGATTACAAAAGAAAAAAAAACACAAATTTACATAACACACAGATATAAAAAAACAAAGAAACACAATAAAAATAAAAATTAATGAAAAAAAAAGAAAAATATATCAAATTAAAAAATCTCTATAACAAACAAATATCTAATTGTTTTGCTCTAGTAAACACTTGAGCCTTTTTACAAGTACCGGCGGTGAACAGTGGAAGAGGTCTAATTCTCCGTCTAAGCCTGTGAACTCATTGAGCAGGCGCAGCGCATGAGCTAGCGGCGCATGCTGACTTGCTTTTGTTTTAGCATGCGTTATGACAAACAAATGGCGGCGCCGTGCCGTTACATAATTGTCTGGCACATGTAAACCTACTGAATCCAGCAAAGTAGAGTTACATTTTTTGCCCTGAATTAAATGTAAAACATACTGTAGCAATGCTACATTACGTCTCAACTCTAATTTCTCATATCCAGTCATGCCAAGGCTTGGATATATAGTAGGGTACCCTACTGAGTACCCATACTGCTTTCTGTACAACCAACGAATAAACTTTTTTTGTATTTTTTCAATCATATTTACGTACTTTATTTCGAATGGATCCCATATTACAGCGTTACACTCCAGTTTACTTCGCACATATGCATTATACAAGAGCTTTATGACCTCAATAGATTTAAAGTGCCGTGATTGTCGGAGGACAAATCCCAGGGTTCTATAGGCTTTTGTACAAACATCTTTAATGTGATTACGAAAAGTCAGGTCTTCCGACATATTTGTCCCTAAGTCCCTAATCGCAGTTACCCTTGACATAGGTATGTCACCAAGTTTGTAAGTAACTTTAATTGGTGCCACTTTCCGACTAAATGTAATCACTGCGCATTTATTAACATTGAAAAACAGTTTGTTATGATTACACCATTGCAACACATTATCAACGTCACCCTGAAGAAATTTCGCATCGGAAGCACATTGCACCTTTAAAAAGACTTTTAAATCGTCTGCGAAAAGCAAACACCTAGAATGGGTAATCACATTTGGTAGATCATTGATCATTATTAAAATTTATATCCTGTAAAAGACTGACAAACTTGCAACCAACCGACGATGCTCAAGGCTGTGGAGATTTGCAAGTAGTTGATCAGAGCCAATAAGTCTCCTGGCTCGGCGGTCCACAGCGTCCAGAGCAGCCAGCTGATATTTCGCGGATCCATCAAAAAGGTGACTGCAGTACTCCATGCACGACCGGACTTGGGCTTTATATAAGGTGAGCAATTGGTGTGGCGTGAAGCACTGCTTCACCCTACTGAGGATACCAAGCTTTTTTGCAGCAGTTTTGGCTTTAGCTTCTATGGAACGGCCGAAGTTGATATTAGCCGCGATATCAACACCAAGAAGATCGATATGGTCAGTAATAGGTACGGATATATTTCGGAAAGTAGGAGTCAGTGAAAAAGGACTCCGTTTCGCAGTGAGCAGACACGCCTGCGTTTTGATAGGATTGAACTGCACCAAATTGATGTCACCCCAATCTGAGACATCTTTAAGGGTAGCGTTCAGTCTCGTTACCATCGCCTCTCTGAGTTTATTGGTCTCGCTACCACCGACTCGCGGACCAGACAAGTACCTCTCTGTTACTGTGCTGTCATCTGCGTATCCTAGGATACCAGGTTTTATTAACAAGTCGTTTATATGCAGCAAGAATAGAGTAGCAGACAGGACTGACCCTTGAGGTACACCGGCATTAACCGTCATGAGATCAGAAGAGCAGCCATCAGTGACCACTCGGAATGTTCGATCGCTCAAGAAGTCAGATATCCACTCACACAAGTTCTGTGGTAGACCATACGATGGAAGCTTACGAAGAAGGCTGCCATGCCAAACCCGCTCAAACGCCTTAGATATATCAAGAGAAACAGCAAGCGCCTCTCCATGCATATCTATTGCTTCACCCCAAACGTGAATAGCATACACGAGTAGATCTCCGGGCGATCTTTTCTGGCGAAAACCATACTGGCGGTCCGAGAGGAGATCATAAGACTCAAGGTATGTTAGGAGTTTAGAATTTAGAATTCGTTCCATACTCTTACACGGAATTGAGGTGATTGTAATAGGCCTGTAATTTGCCGGATCAGCGCGACTTCCTTTTTCGGCACTGGCAGTACATTCGCGGTCTTCCATGATTTGGGAACTCTAGATGTTTTAAGCGAGAGGCGGTACAGACGAGTCAATACAGGAGAAAGCTCAGGCGCACAGTATCTCAGCACTATAGCTGGAATGGGTTGGCGGACTTAGGGTGATAATGTTTCATTTATTAACGATCACTATCAGATGTTGATAGTGGTCGGAACCGACGGTTTAACGTGCTATCCGAGGCACGGGGTTGTTCACCACCAACTTCCCGACTCCGGGCTGGGAATATGCTGAAAATTTCATAGAAGAATGAAAAAATCATAATTATTCCGTGTCCCGACCCAGGAGCCCGTGATCGAAGCCACAGGCTAACCACTAGACCAGTGATTCTCAATCACTGTGCGGCGTTTTTGTGTGCCGCCAAATTTCAAAAATGTGGCGCCAAATTTTGCAAATTTATAATAATGTTAATATTACTAAATTATACCATTTTAAAAGAAAAATATTTTTAACATGAATATATATATTTAAATCTACAAAAAAAAATTTTTTGGGTCTAAACCATTATTGCAGTCACCATAGGCCATTTATTTTGCGATTAAACTTGATTTAATTTTAATTACCAACGGGATTACTTGTTCAAAGCATACTTTTATATTACTTTCTCCATTAAATCCTTGTTTTTTCAGTGTTTTATTTTTTATAGACTGCCTTTCTCAAAAAAAAAATGAAACGAATTACTGACTTTATCCGTGTTTTGAACCAAATTTGTGATTCACTTTGCGTGTGTTATAGTATTTATATAAAGAGTTAAGTTAGGGTAGATCAGTATTGTAAAAATAATTTATACCTACTAGAGAAGGATATACTAGCTAATAATTAGTTGCAAATAAGGTATTAAATCAAAATGTACCAAATTTCACAAATTTTCTATCATGTTTATTATTCTTAGTAATACTACACATTTATACACAACTAGGAACCAAACTACTTAAGTAAAATAGGATGTAAGCATCTAAGCATAATTTGTACAATATTTTCATTAAATAGATGTAAAAGAAATAAGTAGGTACAATGGTTAAACAGAATATTACAAAGAATATAAAAATAATACAATATAGTCAACACTTACGTTTACACAATCTGCCAGCCTCGTTACGACTAACCGTAACAATATAGTTCCTTCGTTTTTATACTACTGCTGGCCAGCTGTCGACCAATCACAGACAACCGGAAATTACAACAACCAACCAATCAATAAATAATTTTAGAAATAATGTGTTGATTAAACGTCTTATTATTTAAAAAATCCTTATATTATTTGTAAGAATTTATACATATTTTTCTACACAAGAATTGTATACAGTTTATAAATTGTTCAGAAGACATTTATCAAAATAAATACAAATCAGCAACTGTTTAGTAAATAGTTCACAGATTATACTTAAAAACTATTATAGTTTTATTATATTAAAAGCATTAACATTAAGTATATTCTGATACGGCCAGACTGACTGTACTTCGCTCTCGAAGTACTTAAACTTATTAACTAAAATAGTAATAGTAAAGAATTTACACCAAAAGATCACAAAATCATAACTCTAAACATGTTAATAATACCACTACTGTCAAATCTCTCACATTAGATTGACAAGCCAGTGAACACTCTTTGTTCTACCTTTCACATTAGGTGAACCTTTTTGTAATCATCTCCTGCTACTTTCCCACCTCTCACATTAGGTGTACTAATAGCAGTATTCTCCGGCTATTGTTTAACCTTTCACATTAGGTAAACCTTTTTGTAAACATCTCCTGCTACTTTCCCACCTCTCACATTAGGTGTACTAATAGCAGTATTCTCTGGCTATTTTAGAAATAATGTGTTGATTAAACGTCTTATTATTTAAAAAATCCTTATATTATTTGTAAGAATTTATACATATTTTTCTACACAAGAATTGTATACAGTTTATAAATTGTTCAGAAGACATTTATCAAAATAAATACAAATCAGCAACTGTTTAGTAAATAGTTCACAGATTATACTTAAAAACTATTATAGTTTTATTATATTAAAAGCATTAACATTAAGTATATTCTGATACGGCCAGACTGACTGTACTTCGCTCTCGAAGTACTTAAACTTATTAACTAAAATAGTAATAGTAAAGAATTTACACCAAAAGATCACAAAATCATAACTCTAAACATGTTAATAATACCACTACTGTCAAATCTCTCACATTAGATTGACAAGCCAGTGAACACTCTTTGTTCTACCTTTCACATTAGGTGAACCTTTTTGTAATCATCTCCTGCTACTTTCCCACCTCTCACATTAGGTGTACTAATAGCAGTATTCTCCGGCTATTGTTTAACCTTTCACATTAGGTAAACCTTTTTGTAAACATCTCCTGCTACTTTCCCACCTCTCACATTAGGTGTACTAATAGCAGTATTCTCTGGCTATTGTTTAACCTTTCACATTAGGTAAACGAATAGCGATATTCTAGTGCTGCTATCCCATCTTTCACATTAGATGAACCGTATAGCATTGTAAACTTAAAATTTGTAAAACGAAACATAAATAATAAGACATAAAAATAAAATACGATATAAAAATAAATCATCAATTACAATAGCTCAAAAATCATCTTTTTGGATACTAAATTATAATGTGGTTTCAGTGGAATTTTGATCTATCCACTCTCCATGCCATAATCGCAATTTATCCTTAGACACAACAATATTTCGCAAATTACCTTGACCTTGAAGAGAATATCTGTCATTTGGTAGAGTAGAGATGATTTTATAGGGTCCTTTGAATCTGGGACTTAATTTGTCGCGACGTCTATGATCTTGATTTACATAAACCATATTGCCTATCTCGAATGACACATTATCTCGTCTTGTTCTGTCAAACCTATTTTTGAATTTTTGGGCCTCTCGTTGTAAACGTTGGTTTGCTAATTCACGATCAGCTCTTAAATCAATATCTAATTCTGGGATTTGAACATCATTTAACTGAGCTTGGATACAGGGTATATTGGCGTTACATCCGATAAGTAA
Source organism: Mycalesis mineus (assembly GCA_034621355.1). NCBI lineage: Eukaryota > Metazoa > Arthropoda > Insecta > Lepidoptera > Nymphalidae > Mycalesis > Mycalesis mineus. The sequence continues at coordinate 1,855,132 of CM067881.1, forward strand.
GTGAATTGGAGTGAAACCGGTTGACTTTTGAATAGTCGTATTAATGGACTGTTGGACTTTCCACAAACCGCTTGGCCAATCTGACGAACCATTACAGGTAGTGTTCAACATGTTGGTAACTGTTGCTACATATCTCTCTACCTGACCGTTGCCTCTTGGTGTACCAGTAGCAATCATGTGGTGCTCAATTTGTAATTCCGTAAACAATGACCTAACTTGATGGGAACTAAAGTTGGTGCCTCTATCAGTGATCACTTGCAAAGATGTACCAAAAATTGTAATAGTGTCTCTAATAAGGGGCACCAGTTCTTGGGCACGGAGAGTTTTGAGGGGCTTCAATAGGCAAAACTTAGTAAAACCATCTAAAAGTATCAAGATGTATTTGTAACCTTCCGGTGTTTGTGTGAATGGGCCTGTACAGTCTAAATGAATTGTATGGAAAGGAACAGCGGTCTTTTTAATTGGGTGTAAAAGTCCTTGTTTGGGGCCCGAATGACCCTTCCGTTCAACGCAAATGAGACAGTGTTTTAAGTATTTCCGAACAAATGCTGCCATTCTCGGAAACCAAAAATATTCACTAAGTTTATGTAAGGTCTTTTCAAATCCTACATGACAATTTTGATCGTGATAAAGCTGCAAAAGACTAAACCTGGATCCTTTTGGTACAAAAAGTTTTGGTTCACCAGATGGACTTTTATAATATAGTAAATTATCCTGGAGGTAATATTGGTTACCATCCAGATCACCAGCTACAACCTGGCTAATAAGATTTTGAGCGTCTGGATCATTTTGTTGGGCAATTTCTAACCAAGATGGAGTGTCATTAATGAAATGTATATGATTTGAAATTTGAGTATTACGGGGAGATGGCAAGTCTATCAAAACATCAGGAATGGCAATCAAAGGGCACTGGTTAATATTTTCAGTTACATTTACAGAAGCAGGGGTCGTGGTAGGATTGCGGCTAAGAAAGTCAGCATGAGCAATATATCTACCCTTTTTATATACTATATCAAATTCAAAGTCTTGCATAAAAGTCCACCAACGGGCTACACGTGGGGACAAGTCTTTTTTATGCATTGTAGCTTTAATAGCATTGCAATCTGTATAAATTTGAAATTTTATGCCTAAGAGATATACTCTGAATTGTCTTAACGCGTTATATATAGCCAAAGTTTCTAAATCATAGGAGCAATATTTCGATTCTGCAGGGGATGTTCTTTTACTGAAATAAGCTACAACCTTTTTAACATTATCAACTTTCTGCACAAGAACTGCACCATAGCCTAATGAACTAGCGTCTGTATAAAGTTCAGTAGATAATTTTGGGTCAAATATAGTCAAAAGGGGTTTGGAGGTCAAACATGCTAAGACATAGTCCCGAGCTTCGTCCTGTTCCAGTCCCCATTGCCATTTCTGATTGTTTTTTGTTAGTTTTGTTATACAGGCAGTTCGAGTCGCAAAATTGGGGATAAACTTTCTAAAATAGCTGGCAAGACCCATAAACTGGCGTACTTGTTTGACATTTCTAGGTACGGGAGAGTCTATTAATGCAGCTACTTTCGTTTCACTAGGCCTCACACCTTCTTTCGATATGTGTCTTCCGAGATATTCAATACTGTCTACAAAAAAATCGGCACTTTTTTAAATTAATCGTAAATCCTGCTGTGCTAAGAGCATGAACTGTTTTTTCTAAATAATCTAAACCTTCTTCTACCGATTGAAATGGAATTAAAATATCATCAATGTAAACCAAGAGAAATTTTAAGTGCTGCACAGCTTTTGTAATTGATCTTTGAAATACAGCTGGACCATTGCAAATGCCGAAAGGCATCTTAATAAATTCGTAATGTCCACTTGGCGTTACAAAAGCTGTGTATTTTCTAGAGTCTGAAGCGACAGGTATTTGGTAAAATCCATTTTTCATGTCAATAGAAATGAAAAATCTTGCTTTACCGAGCTTATCGATTTGGTCTTCGATTAAGGGAAGTGGATATCTGTCTTTCTCAACAATTTTATTTAATGCTCTGTAATCAATACATAATCTATCGTTACCGTCTTTTTTTTTAACTAAAATTACGGGGCTTGCAAAAGAAGAATCACTTTCTTGAATTATTTCTTTACTCAAAAGCTCTTTAACTATTTCATCTACTTTATCTCTTTCAACAGGGGCCAATCGATAAGGACGGTAATTGACAGTTTCATTTCTCTTCATCTTAAGAGTCAGTTCACCTGTCTTTACTGTGCCTATATCATTCAATACTGATGGGTATTTTTGAAAAATGCTACGTATTTTACTTTGTAAGTTAGTGTCTAAATGCTCAATCTGGGATGTTAAATCGGTAAATACTGATGACGGAGAAACAAAATTTACCTCAAAATTGTTTTGGGTAGGTTTTCTAATTAAGCGACAACCTTTTGAATCGGTGACGATTTCTACATCGGGATATTGTACTGCATTTCTACCGATAAGAAGGTCATAACGAAAATCTACATCTCTTACTACATGTATATCAAGTTCTAAACCTATTCCTTCGAAATTAACACAGACTGTAATAAAAGCAAATACATGTATTTTATTACTTCCAATGCCGTTTAAAAATAAAGATGTCGGAATTAAATGACACCCCAGTTTCCTTGCTACAGATTCTCTAATCATACTACAATTAGCTCCCGTGTCTACAAGAGAATTCGCTAAAAATCCATTTATTGAAACTGGTGTGAGATTTAATTCGACTTTCCTAAAAAATTTACTTCTTTGGTGGGGACCACAGTAACAGATCTTTTTGTTTCTACTCGTTGTTTATGAAAACAAGTATTTTCTGTATGGCCTATCTTCTTACAATAAGTACATGATTTTACATTGACTGATTGAGGTTCCGTAGTTTTAAAAGTCGGTGGAGCCTGAGCAGTTTGCGTTTGGAGATTCTTAGGGCATTGAAATTGGATATGACCAGTCTGATTACAAACGAAACATTTTTTTTCTAAGCTGAACCTAGGCCTTTTGGCAGTAATAGGTCCTGAACTAGTACTATCTAGATGTCGCTTCTTTTCTTTCGTCTTGACATAGGTAGATAGCAGAGAGATAAGTGCGGCTGTAGACGTAACGGCGCTATTCAAGGAAGCCATTTTGACGTCAACATCGCTGATACCGCCACAGACTAACTCGATCAGTTGCTCGTCAGAAAAATTCACTTTTGTGTTACGAAGAAGTCTCAATTTTTCCCTAGCATATTCACTATACGAGTCTACTCCTTCTGATGAATAAAGGACTGCTTTGGTGAGCTTCTCAGATAAATTTCTCTTTTCAGGGTAGGTATCGATAATATCTCGACGGAGATTTTCCCAAGATCTACCTTCTGTAGGTTCCCATGCTTCGAACCATAAAATAGCAGAGCCCTTAAGGGACTTACCAGCTTTAGCCGCTGTCCTGATGCTGCTCCACTTCAGCTCCTTTGCGAGGGCTTCCACGTTGTTGCACCAGGTTGCAGCACCGCAGTCATTTCGCTCGGGGTCAAAGAGTGGCAGCGCGATGTCATCATCTTTCTGGTGTGTAGTGGTGACAGCATCACGGATCACCTGTAGTAAGCCGTTGATCACTCCGGTATCCATCCTGAAACTTGTAAATATTTGTATTAATGAAAGGGCTAACAGATCCCACTTCTGATGTTATAGTATTTATATAAAGAGTTAAGTTAGGGTAGATCAGTATTGTAAAAATAATTTATACCTACTAGAGAAGGATATACTAGCTAATAATTAGTTGCAAATAAGGTATTAAATCAAAATGTACCAAATTTCACAAATTTTCTATCATGTTTATTATTCTTAGTAATACTACACATTTATACACAACTAGGAACCAAACTACTTAAGTAAAATAGGATGTAAGCATCTAAGCATAATTTGTACAATATTTTCATTAAATAGATGTAAAAGAAATAAGTAGGTACAATGGTTAAACAGAATATTACAAAGAATATAAAAATAATACAATATAGTCAACACTTACGTTTACACAATCTGCCAGCCTCGTTACGACTAACCGTAACAATATAGTTCCTTCGTTTTTATACTACTGCTGGCCAGCTGTCGACCAATCACAGACAACCGGAAATTACAACAACCAACCAATCAATAAATAATTTTAGAAATAATGTGTTGATTAAACGTCTTATTATTTAAAAAATCCTTATATTATTTGTAAGAATTTATACATATTTTTCTACACAAGAATTGTATACAGTTTATAAATTGTTCAGAAGACATTTATCAAAATAAATACAAATCAGCAACTGTTTAGTAAATAGTTCACAGATTATACTTAAAAACTATTATAGTTTTATTATATTAAAAGCATTAACATTAAGTATATTCTGATACGTGCGTTGCGTTGTCATAAACTATTTATGCAGTGTGTTGTAGTAAGTAAATAATTTTTATCTTTTTCTTTGTGTGCCGCCAAATTTTGAAATCGTTAAATATGTGCCGCAACAAAAAAAGGTTGAGAATCACTGCACTAGACCTATATTATAAAATCCTCCATCGCGTTTGCCTGTCTGTCGGTTCACGACTCTACGATAAACTCTTAAGAGTACTATCATACGGTACGGATAATGATTCCTGAGGAGGATTTTAGTACATAATTTGTTAAGGTTTTGTGTAAATTTGAAAGTCACAAAATTTTAAGCCGCCTGGAAGCTTTCATCGAAAACACTGCTTTATCTATTGGAGATATAATAAAACTATTTAAGGATTGTTCCTCTTTATTAGGAATACAAAGTCTAAAATGGTATTAGGTAAATACTCTATTTAACCGTCAACTAGAAGTAATTCATTAAATGATATTTATTAGGAATACAAAGTCTAAAATGGTATTAGGTAAATACCCTATTTAACCGTCAACTAGGAGTAATTTATTAAATTATATTTATTAGGAATACCAAGTCTAAAATGGTATTAGGTAAATACCCTATTTAACCGTTAACTAGGAGTATTTTTTAACCGACGAAAAAAAACGGAGGAGGTTCTCAATTCGACACGTATATTTTTTTTTTTTTTTTTTTTTTTTTTTTTATATGTATGACCACGCATAACCTTTTACAGTGTTGTCCGATTTTGATAATTCTTTTTTTATTAGAAAGGGCATACATCCAAGGTGGTCCCATTGTCCGCATGTTAGGATTTGATGACGACATCCTGGGGAAATTGAAGGAACTCTTCAAATTTTGGAGGCACGCTTACAGCGATTTCGGTTTTTGTCTCGGTATCGGTAGCTTTTTGGCTACTAGTGCCATATAATATACTATGAAAGTATAGCACGAGTATGTTACGTGGCGATAAATCACTAAAAAGTAAGAAATAAAATTTTTTAACAAAAATAGAACCGACTCAAAGCGCACTAAAAAGTAAAAAATAACTGTGTCATTTAGTTGCTTTAATTTACTTAAGCATATCTAGGAGTCGGTGCCAGCCAAGGTTTCTACTTTCAAGGACGTTACCTAGAACCCACAAACTTCTTTACTACGTAAAATAAATGTTCCTTAAACTTGCTGGCACCGACTTCATAGATATGCTTAAGTAAATTAAAGCAACTAAATGACACAGTTATTTTTTACTTTTTAGTGCGCTTTGAGTCGGTTCTATTTTTGTTAAAAAATTTTATATTAAATTATATTTGTAACAAGACTGCATTCAAGGTATCAACCCCCTTTTGTTTATCTTAGTATGGAAATTTTTTACATTTAAAATAATTTTTGTATACAGAATTGAGTTAACAAGGTCGAAATGTGTCAATACGTTGGATGTTTTTACAATTTCCCTTATACATTGTATGTTTATAAGGATACTCGCTGCAGGTACTTATTTTTTTCGGAGGCCTTAAGAAGCCGCTCAGTGTGCTAAGTATAAATAAGAACTGGTGATGATGATGATGATGATGATCGCTAACAGGATGATAAAAAATAAACAACAATTTTTAAGCTTTTATTATCAAGTTTTTATTTATTATAATTAATATTAACGCTAACATTTCCATTTTGCACTAGTATAGAACAACTTATTTTGTACATTACAGTAAAATGACAAAAATATGTTGTGTTGAACATAAAAAGCTACTTTATAAATGAATAAAATGTTAACATTTAATACACTCTTCAATAGTTTACAATATTGATTAGTACAATGATTCATTACAACTTTCTACCCAAGGGGCGAAAAGCGGACACTGTCAAGTCAATATAAACAATGCATATTATTCTTATTCTATTACTGAAATGAAAATGAAATGATGCAGACATACGCTCGCCTCGCCGTTCTGCATTGTACTGAGGCTCGTACGCGCGACCGCATCTTTTATAAGAACTACCCTACTAGTACTCGTTGCAGTTCGGGCAATGGAAGGCAACTATTTCTACTGTTTTAAAATTTCACAGGATCAGTACATATCATTATTTTAAGCTTGTAATTTGTAAGGCAATCGCGAAGGCTTTGTTAAGATTGACTGTGCGAGGCCTTCCTTAGATCCCAAGGTCTTACTGGAAAATTCTCTTCAGGATATTAGAATTTGTGTATTTTTGCAAAACAAAATATCGACTGTCAATTGAACGCTTTTCCCGGTAAATATCAATATGGGTTATACAAAAAATCCAAATGCATATACAAGGCATGATCGAAATATAAAACCAAAGTATGGAACTGTTCAAAAGCTGTACCCACTCTCTCTCATTCAAGACTCCATTATTACTCTACCTAATTACTTTATTTTTTTACATAAATATAACAGGTTCTTTTTTATATATAAAAGTTAAGTTTTCAAACCAATAACTACTCTAACGAAATAAGGAACGATCACAAATGACACCAATGTACATGTGTGCTGATTGTTTTATTCGATGTGATGTTAATAATAACAATTACAAACTAATCAGAGGGTAGTTTTACGAAACTTTGACTGCAATGCATTGTGAAATATTTTCGTTTCACAAGCATGTTATTTGGGGAATAGTTTAAACATCATTACTGTCTACATACATCACTAATGTCTTTTATAATTTTTAATTGGCTACCAAAAAAATTTTGGATAGAAAAGAAATTCGAAAATGGCCAACTGTATGATCTAACCATTGATAGCAAAAGATGTGAATCGAATAATATGAGATCCACAAGAGCGACATCTAAGTAACTTTGAAATTCATCTCCTTTATTTAGACATAATGTCCTAGTCAGTCGATTGATTGCACCAAAGTGTCGTATCTACCCAGCAGAGACAAGCAACGGCGACGCGGCTCGCTCTTGTATGTCTCCGAGTTACTGATCCGTTCCGGGCGACGCTTTTTATCATTGAAGGCTGTATACTGTATTATGCACGAAGTCGCTTATACAAATGCCATCACAACGAAAAAGAACATATGCCATAAAACGAGCCAGTAAAACGGACAAATGTGAACAGGCACTAAAGACGAGCTCAGTGAAAATAAAGTGACATGACATTTATGACCAAAAATGTTTAAAGGGCCTGGAATGCATCGGTACCTAGTCACACGCTATAAAAACTAGATGAAATAATAGACAGCATTCGCTTAACACAATTCTATGTACAAAATAATTATTTTAAATTTAGAAAAATCCATTAACATGAAATAAAAATGGTTGACTCTTTATAAATTTAAGCATATTCTTGTCCACATATCTTCCTCAGTGTTCTGCCTAGGAAGATTTTCTAGGCATGTATTCTCTCTCAACGCCTGGTTGATGGCTTCATAAGGAAACAACCAACATGTTGTAGAATTTGCTACGCCTGTCTTTAGTAGACATGGGATGTTGCACAGTGGATCTCGGACCATAGTCAAGATCTAACTTTCAACAAGTTTACTGTCTATTATCTCCTCTCAGTGAACGACCAATTCGCTCGGAGTGCGTTAACTTGTTAATACATATAAGCGTTGCGTGGATAGCACATGCATTTTCATCTTGTATATTCATTTTCAAAGTTACTCTTTTATTCTAAAGCAGTAAATTAAAATTAAAAGTGAAAACAAAATCATATTGGGACGCGTTGAAATTAGTTGTCCATATAATAACATGGAGACAAGATGAAGATGCAAGCGCGTAAGCATAGATGTCATAATTACAATAATCTATATATAACAAGGCAATAGAAATGCATCTTTGCATGATTTGACGCTGAACATGTGATCTATACGCTTTCATAATTCAATAAAAATAACTGTAACTGTAACTTATTGTTTATATATATCTGTAATTGAATATTCGATTAATAATGCCTTCGCCGGGTCTTCACGTCACCTTCCGTGTCTAAAGACAAAAGTCGTTGATCAATGCGGTGCCGAGACGAAAACACTGACAGCAAGGCTGGTCCACTAACTTAAAGTCGCTCAACGTGCTATATAGCGCGTGCTGAGATAGCTATGCTTGGAATCTCTTTAAGGGATAAATTACGAAATGAAGTAATTCGCAAAAGAAGTAAAATAACCGACATAGTTGTCAGGGTTAGTACTTTGAAGTGACAGTGGGCTGGTCATGTCTGTCGAGCGACCGATGGTGGTTGGAGTCGTTATCCTTGAGTGGAGGCCGCATCTCGGCAAGCGGTGTGTGGTTCGCCTCCGACTAGGTGGAGCTACGAGGACCGGAGGGTGGCTGGGTTTGATTAGAGGGAAAAATTCATAGACAGAGAATAGCGTTGCTTAACAGAGTCCTATGTCCAACAGTGGATGAATAATTGCTGATGATTATGATGATGATTAATATTGCCTTGTTATAAGATATGTGAGCATGGGTGGGGATGGATGGGGCTATACAATCAACAGTGACAGGGCACTAGTGCGTGCGCGGCTAGGAGTGCGCAGGCGGCTGGAACTTGGGCTGGATGATGGAGGTCTTGCGCAGCGGCACGGTGTCGGGCGTGGGGATCGCGTCGCCGGTGGAGATCTTCGCGGGCGCGGCCGGCGCTTTGAACGGCGCCGCCAGGTTGCCCGGCCGCTGCTTGGCCATCTGGTAGTCGCCTGAGTCGAAGAACTTTTGCTGCTTGAGGAAAGTAATAAATATTTAGGATTACGTAAATCGTGTTTTTTTTTTGCAAGTATGTGTCCCGAACATCGTAAGGAAAAAACGAACCCCTTATAGGATCATGTTGTTGTCCGTCCGTCTGTCTGTGTGTCAAGACCCTTTTTCTCAGAAACGAGTGGAGGAATTATACTGAAATTTATATCCAACTAGAGGAAACCTGCAGTTTTACCCGCGTATGTGGCCTATATCTTATTCTGATCTATAGCTAAGCTATATTATTGTAAAGTTTCATCAATATCCATTCAATAGTTTCTGCGTGAAAGAGTAACTTTTGCCTTTATAATAGTAGTATGATAGCTCTACTGTCCGTGTGAAAGAATCTAACTTCTAAGCTATCCAAATCAAAAGATACAGCCATTTGTGCTGCAAATTTCTGCAAAGTTTTCAACACTTTCAAATTTCATGATACTACCCGTGAATTTTTGAAATTTGGTATGAAGCAATGCTTACAGTACAGATAAAAAAAAATTCTAAGAACCGTTAATATTTAGTTATATCATAAATTATAACTATATTTAATAATTTTAACTTACTAGCCCTTTCTCAAGAACTCGTGGTATTCAATTCCACAACTATGACTTGATTGCAGTTCGTGATAGGTAAACTTTTACTAACATACCTACAGGTTTGTTTTATGTTAGTAGAGCATGACAAAAATACACAGAATTAAGTATATATAGCATGTGCAGTAGGTATAGCTTTATGACAGTTTCACTGGGGCAGCACTGCCATAATTATACTACGATGAAGCAGCATTGCTGTTCCTGATTTGTTGGTGGGCAGCAGCATATAAAATGTGAATCTATACTAAAGCCAAACTAGATGGAGAATGCTAATCAACAAACAAATTTAAAATGAAGGTAGAAACCAACGTAAAATACGCTTAATAAATTTAAAATTATTTTTTATTGTTTTATAAAATCTTATTTAAAAGATATTGAATATATTAATTAGTTTTAAGTTTATAATCTTATTTATTGTCAAGAATTCATTATTAACAAGTTAATTTAAAAAATTAGGAGTAAAATGACTAGTAATTTCTACCTTCATTTTTAATTTGCTTGTTGAAAAGCATTCTCCATCGAGTTTGGCTTTAGTATAGTGAGTGTGCCCATCAGGGATTTATGTTATAGATGTACTTAATAAATGTAAAATAATAATAAAATGTAAAAATAGATGTTTTTAAAGTTTGTAAAATAAGCACTTACTCCTTTGGCAAGCCTTTTTTGTAGGAAAGCTGAGTGACCGCCAGGGCCTCTGCCAAATATAGCATTTGGAAATTTGGCTTTTAGTTTTGCCTCTTCTAACATTTCCAATTCCTTGGGCTGAAAGAAAATACAAGAAAGAATAGTGGTGATTTAAATGTGAATAAAACACTAGGTGATATATTAATTGAGCTTGATGTGCCAGGTGTAACTAAAACTTTAACCTGTGACTTAGTACATAAGTCTGAGTATTGGTATTTATCATCTCTCTTTTATAAATTTATAAAAGTTTTATAGTTTTTTCAACTTATCACACCATAAATCAACTAGAGTCCGACCGAAACTGGTTTTCCGACCGAAACCGAAACCGAATACTCGGCCCTGGCTTCAGTTTCGGCCGAAACAGAAACCGAGACTTATGTGGTCAAGTATAAAATTCCTTAAAATACTGAAATTTAATGCATTTTACACATTATGCTGCATTAACTGACTAAGTTTTACATTAATGACTAAGTTTTGTTGCAACGGAGCTATCCGAACGGCGCACGACAATTTCCGAACAGGGCCGCCAGCGTCCGCCATAGTGTTGCCGCGAGAAACGAAGTTAGGCGAGCGTGCACGACTACTTCCGAAATCAGTTTCGGTTTCGGCAAAAGTTTCGGCCAATTTAGGCCGAAACCGAAACTGCCGCCGAAACTTGATTTTTGGCCGAAACTTGATTTTTGGCCGAAACTTGATTTTTGGCCGAAACTCGACCGAAACCGAAACCTAACTTTCGGTCGGACACTAAAACCAACTATGTAGCCCATCTCATTATGATTTTAAATCTAGTGAGCGAGAAAAATATCTTAGTGTTCCATGTATTTACAGTGTCAGTTCCATGTGACAGAGCGAAGAACTGCTACAAGAACCTGAGACTTATGACACAGATGTAGGTTTAAGGAGCTCCTTACTATAATGCGATTCAAATAACAAAAGGGAAAAAGCTAGTGCCATCTTGGATCGCATTGGTCGACAACTTCAGACTTTGTAGTATGATGTGCAGTGTGCAGTCTGGGTATAGTTACAAATTTTTTTTTTTTTATTAGGTATACCTTTTCACTTACACTCTCTTGTGAGTTTGAGTAATCACTATCAGAGAGATCTAAATATTATGTAAACAAGTACGAGTATCTAAAAAAAAAGATTTTACTGAAATAAAATATTATTTTCTTTAAAAAAAATAAAAAAGGAGTTACTAATAGAAGTATTTAACAACCGACACTATTACGTATTGTAGAAGAACGAAAAAAATACGAAAAGCAAAATTTATTATGAAGCTATAAGCTAGGGCCATTGTCGTCATCCTCTAACATCTCTGAAGTCCAGTACTCTTGCTCTGTTCTTTTTACATGGTTGACTTCTCGCTGCCAATCGTCAGCAGCATTACTGCAAAACAAAACTGCTTCTAATGTTAATTTTCCAATTTCACTTTCTAGCTGGCTTACAATCTAATCTGCCACTCTCCTTTAGATGAGGTACTAACAAAATTCGATAGGATTAAGGTCGAGATTGTATGGTGGTAACCTTAGCACCGTCTCATGTCCGTAGCTTCTGAATAAATTGTCTACCACATAATCTTTAGGTTTTATTTTTATTATTATTTGTCGATACGAGCGAGGCAGCCATCTTAGACACTTCTAATGCATCTTTTACACTGTTTTCAGAATGAAATTGGTCCAAGATGGCGCCAGTTTCATTCCTATTCTTATTTGAATCGCATTATAGTTTTAACTTTGCTTAGTATATTTTAGTCTCTGCCACACAATGGCGCCGGCACCCCACATGGTGAATCCATGGAATGGTAAGATATTTGTCTCATATGTTAAAACTATCGGATGTATGTAAAATTCATGCAAAACAATTACTTGAAAATGAAAATGCAAATCAACTTTAAACAATACATCAATTACAACAAAAGAGAAGAAACACCTAAAATTGAACAAAAAACCATAGCATAGATAAAATCTTGCAGGGCACTGTCACTAGGATTTTGAGTATATTTTCCTGTCAAATCAGACAAAATAAGACCCACAGAAACCATTTGCAGAAGGTAAATTTTCATTCCTAGTATTAGGATTTCAAACAAGTCTTAATTCTCTTGTACACCACCAGTGTCTTTCAGTTAGCATGGCTGTTCTACATACACAACATTCCCGGCAGTGGATTGATAACATGGAGGTCCTGGATTCAGATTTTCTGTATTGGTCTAATTCTGGCTGGTGGGAAGCCTTTACCATAACCAACTTACTAACAAAGACAAACTGCTAAGAGATTTAGCATTCCAGTATGATGACACATAGAACCAGAATAGTTGTATCATCACTTACCATCTGGTGTTATTTATAGTCAAGGGCTAGCTTGTGGTAATTAAAAAAAAACAGACAGAAGTGATATGCCTCTTGTGACGAATGGGAACAAGTCACATACTCATAGTCTAATAGTAAGGGATTAATCTTCCTCTAAACCTCAAACGAGTAGAGGCCTATAACCTTGGAACTTGGTGCTAATGAGGTTAAACATGGCTTAAATAATGACTCACATCTTTTGGAGGTTCATTCTGATCAGCTGATTCACTCATATTGGATATCTGAAAAAGAAAATTAAACTTCAGTAGGCATTGTGTATGATTTACAATATAGTAAAAGATCATTTACATTAAACACAGCACATACACAATATAATCACTAATTTTATAAATTGTGATAATGTAGGTTAAGAAGTTTTAAACAGAAAATAATTCAAAATAAAAAACGGAAATTTAAGTGGACTGAAAATGTCTTTTGTTTACCCTCCAAGTATCCGATGCATAAAAATAATTAATTAAGCAACGTCTAGTTCTTTCAATAAGAATACGCTGATTTATGGAATCGTGTTCTCATGTTAATTATTCAATAAATGAGATAAATAACCTGAAACATGCCTTGATAATTAGACTGTTTATGAAAATAAGATACCTGTACTCTTCGAAAAACGTCTTTTATTTTACTATTAAAAAGTTGTTTACCTTGAAAATAATTGTTATTTTAGAAGTTTCGTTGTTCTTCAGATATTCCAGATCGCCTTATATAAAAAGAAAAGTCCAATAATTAAAAAAGAAAACGTTACAACTAGAGCAATCACAATTTTTTTCCGAAATCTTATTCCAAGCAAATATGGTGTTTAAATAAATGTTGCCACAGTTTTCTTTTCTACCAAAGATAACAATTAGTAAAATAATATGTTAAATGACATTGAAAATTGATGCTGCCATTATGACCACTGCTTTATGATGGCTTTATGTCTTCCGTAAGAAAGTTATTTCAAATCTATCAATCTGAAGGCTGTTGTTTTTCGGCACGAAACACAAAAAAAGGATTTAGCGCAAGCGTACAGCAACCGTTCAAATATGGACCGTCGCATGTGCAAATATAATGTAGCCTCTTCATAAATACGGTATTTTACAATTTCATGAAGGAATTACAAAACATACATAGAAAACTATTCCGCAAGTTTAGGTAAAACTGCTACTACCGTTTCGATTACAAGTGTTGACGTGAGAAGCTAAGCTGCGAGCCTCTCTAGAGTAAGTAAATACGTTCCTTGTCTATGATTGTGTGGCAAAGAATTTATGTCTATTAAATTTTTAATCTGTGGAGTTTGTTTTGAATAATTGTGTTAATAATCTATATAGATAGCTCTTCAGTTTTTATCAAAGAGGAGTATAATATAATCATTATCACTCATCACCGGTTGCGATTGTTATTGTCATAACTTATTACTTATTTTAATTATATTATAAAGTTATGTTCACGGTCACGCCCTGTGGAATTGTGGATAAGGCTGGCACAGATAAAGAGAACTTAATACGAAAATTATAGATTGAAATTCTTAACATTTATCTTACATATTGTATTATGGAAAACGTGAAGATGTTTATTACTTTCGGCTTACTTTAAATAGTGTTGTGGTAATTAATTAGTATATTATTGTATAGGCAATTCCTCGGTTGTGTTCTCTCAATTTCAAGTGCTTTTAGTAGTGTACAATTTGTTGTAGTGAAAATGGAAATACAAAACAGTCATGATGAACCTATTGACGGTACTATTCGCAGTGTTCACGTGCACAATTTCATGTGCCACGATAATTTCAGAGTGGAATTTAAGAAGAGAGTGACTTTCATAGTGGGTCGGAACGGTAGCGGCAAAAGTGCCATTCTCACAGCCTTAGTGGTGGGCCTAGGCGGCAAAGCCTCCGAGACAAATAGAGGAAAGAATTTCCAATGTAAGAAATTGTTTTGATTGCTTGTTTACTTCTCATGTTTAATTTGTTTTTACTACATCTATTGTGATAGCAGTCAAGGGCCAATTTGTAGTAGATAAAAACTCCCATTCACCCCTTAATATGTATACAGAGGTAATAGAGCTTAGTTTGTCTACTACTTTGCTCTCTTAGCTACTTTCAGGGGTTCAACGTCATTTATTGCCAATCTGGTTCTGAGTATACCATAGTATCAGGTCCAATATATTCTCAATCATTTAAATGTATTATATGGTTTTGCCTGTTTCTTGGGGTGGTTTTCACCAACTGTCCTATTAGAGACAATAAAAATATTGAAATTGATTTAGCCATTTTAGAGATTTTAACCGAGATAAATAGGTTAGCAATTGTTTATATTAGTTTAACACACTAGAGGACGCCTGCGGTTTCGCATAGTTCTGGTTCCTATGGGAATTTCAGTAAAAAATGTGGCCTTAGTGTTAGTCTGATATGTGAACTATATTATTGAAAAGTTTCATCAAAATCCATTTAGTCGTTTTTGCGTGAAAGAGTAACAAACATGCATACTCACAAACTTTCGCCATTTTTATAGTAGTTATACTTCTATACTATACTATTTCAGCTTTTGTTAAAAATGGAGCTAATTCTGCAAGTATTGAAATAAGAATTAAGAACAGTGGCCCAGGGGCATACAAACAAGATGAATATGGAACCACTATAACTATTATAAAAGACATCAAAGCATCTGGCACTTCCAGTTACAAGATGAGATCTGCGTCAGGTAATTATTAGTTTCTAAAGTAATAGTTGAAAGAAAGCCTACTTAGTGTTAAATGGAAAAATATTATATTTAGATAATAGAGCAATTTGCAAAATTCTTCTGTTATGACATGTTCTATAATGACCAGTGCTGTGCCTGTCAATCTAAGACTGGCAAATGCCAATTGGGATTATCAAACTCAAGTGCCATTGCCATTTATTTGGCTACCATATACTGCAGATTGGAATATGTTGGGTGCAGAAATATGCATCATGTTTCTAGTTTCCTGAACCAACTCACTTAAAAGAGCACTACTACTATTTTAAAATATTTTAGACCCTTCAACGGTGTTGCTTGCCCTATATAAACCACTTAAAAAAAAAAATATGCATCTTGGAGGCATTTATGGTAAACTAGCAGATGACCATGACTTTGCAGACAAGACTAATAGTGTTGTGTAATCTTCCGAGAACACTAAAAAAAATTTGAATGTGAACCAATTTTTTAAAACAAATAATAGTTATTTCTTTCCTAATAAAAAATAAATATAAAAAATATATGGCATCGCAGACTTTTTTGTAATCCTAATAAAGAGGAATATTCCTTCCATACAATGTTTTGGGGTATCTTAAGGCAACATTTTCCTTTAAATGCTATCAGGTGGATGGCTTTGGTCAGCAATTATCATGACATTTCAGCTGATTTACGATAGACCATAACAGTATATATAAAAACCTCCTTCAGGAACAATTCTATCTATTGGTGAAAACATGAAAATCTATTCTGTAGTCATTGAATTTATCGCAAACAGACAATATGCGGTGAGAAAGTATTGTTTTACAACATGTAGTGAAGTCTCAATCATAGTCAAATACAACACTAGTCAGCATAGTATTAAGAAAGTAAAATAAAAAAAACTACCAGTAAAAGCTGGTAGTAGTTGTATGTTGCAATATTTTAATACACCTATGCTATGATTTCTTAAACTGTATTAATAATTTTGTCAAGGGGTACAATGTACTCGATCAAAACCTTAGATGAATATCAAAACAAAAAAATATTGATTTTGTGTCGACGACATATGTCTATAAACTTCAGATTAAGGAGAATTCCGTTAAATTCTAATGACACTGACAAACAAACTGTAGTCACCATCCAAACAATCATCAATAAAATTTTGATATTTGACTAATAAAAAAATGAAATGAAGGTATAACAATATTTTATCTCTCTGCACATCATTTATTAGTAAATCAAGGTATATTATATGTTTCCTATTTATTTATATTTAGATAATAAGATTTGAGTGAAAATTATTAATTAGGAGGTATTTGAATAAATAAATAGAACCAAAACCAATTTCAATTATTTTTTATTTAAATTATTTCTGATTGCAATGACTCTAGCACCATTTCGGAAATGCTGCCTTTGTTGAGAAGACAACGGCAAGATACTCAACAAATGCTCTTTTAAATATGTTTTTTTTACAATATTACATAATAATAACAAATATAAATAATCAAACTCTCAAATACAAATTGTAACCCAAGTACAACCGTTACTCTTTTTCTTTTAATCATATAGTAGTTAGTCTTCATCTTTGCTCATTTATTTTAAATAATTTATCTTGATAAAAATAATCTATCACGTGCGTCGCGCTAAAAAAGTATTCATCACAAAGAACTGTGGCTCATGTGACTGTGTCAAACGAAACGTCTTGTCGGAAATATTAAGTGTATCCAGAGTTGTCAGAAGCAGGAAAATTTGTATGAAAGTCTGTCATAGAAAATTAGAAGGGCAAGTGGTTTTCATGTGGATGAAGTCGCGGGCGACTGCTAGTAATATCATATTATTTGTTTCACTTTTAGGTAATTTGATGCCTACAAATGCCAAGGAAGTGAATGCTATAGTATCGGCTCTCAACATACAAGTCAACAATCCTATATCGGTATTGAATCAAGACGATGCGAGGGAATTCTCAATAAAGATGGACCAGCGCAAGCTCTACTCTCTGTTTATGAGAGCCACCAACCTGGATCTCACTGAGAACAACTACGATAAGGCCCGTGCTATCTGTAAAAGTGCTACTGTTTCTTGGCAAAGGAAAAATATGGTAAGTGTTAAGTATATGTCTAATGTCACTCGTGCCTGTGTATCTTTTGTTTGCTCAGACCTGAGAGTAGCAAACACACTATTATATATAATTTATGTGGTAGCTGTCCGCCTGTGACATGATTAATGTTGTATTATAAAACAATCAAATGCAATCAATCATCCTAATGAAAAATAATTTTTTTTTAGTATTGCAAAGATTTGAAAAGCGAGTACGACAAATGGCAGAAGCTATATGAACAAATGCAGTCGCGCAAGGACATCGAGAAGCGCATGAAATCATTGAAGGCGGAGTTGTTCTGGAGCGAGATAGCGGAGGACGAGAGCGAGGTGCACACCATCCGAGACCAGTGCCGCAAGCAGCGCAGCAAGTGCGAGCGCATCGAGAGTGCGCTGCAGGACATGGAGCAGTCGTTAGGCGGGGACGCCACCCAGTGAGTGGCGACAGTGGCAGAGCCCGCTCAGAACTGATCCCGCCATGTGCAAAGGAGGATATGAAACTGAGAGTTTATCAGGCTAAAAAACAGAATTTAAAAAAATATTTCACAATGTCATTCTGAGTATTCCTATACTTTACGTCCAAATACTTACTCACACTCTAATTAAATTTAAGTATTTCTCGAGTTTACTTATTTTGACAGTTTTGTAATGAAAATTTTATATTCTGGCGTTATTTACACTGTTAAAAAGGGGAGAAGATTCTTTTAGTGACGGCATTGTGCGCTGCAGGGCTCTAAAGGCGCAATTGGAAGAGCGCAAGAAGCAGAAAACAGCACTGGAGCAGCAGCTGCGGTCGCTGGAGCGCAGCGCGCAGGACGCGCGGCACGCGCACGGTGAGGCGGACGCAACGCTGCACCGCCACGCCGAGATGCTGAGCCGCGAGCAGCGTCGCGTGCGCAAATACGAGCAAGAGATACAGTGAGTGTGTAGCAGGAGCAGCAGCTGCGGTCGCTGGAACGCGGCGCGCAGGACGCGCGGCACGCGCACGGTGAGGCGGACGCAACGCTGCACCGCCACGCCGAG
The DNA here is from genome assembly GCA_034621355.1 of Mycalesis mineus. Classification (NCBI taxonomy): domain Eukaryota; kingdom Metazoa; phylum Arthropoda; class Insecta; order Lepidoptera; family Nymphalidae; genus Mycalesis; species Mycalesis mineus. The sequence continues at coordinate 1,873,618 of CM067881.1, forward strand.
ATGCTGAGCCGCGAGCAGCGTCGCGTGCGCAAATACGAGCAAGAGATACAGTGAGTGGGTAGCAGGAGCAGCAGCTGCGGTCGCTGGAGCGCGGCGCGCAGGACGCGTGGCACGCGCACGGTGAGGCGGGCGCAACGCTGCACCGCCACGCCGAGATGCTGAGCCGCGAGCAGCGTCGCGTGCGCAAATACGAGCAAGAGATACAGTGAGTGTGTAGCAGGAGCAGCAGCTGCGGTCGCTGGAGCGCGGCGCGCAGGACGCGCGGCACGCGCACGGTGAGGCGGACGCAACGCTGCACCGCCACGCCGAGATGCTGAGCCGCGAGCAGCGTCGCGTGCGCAAATACGAGCAAGAGATACAGTGAGTGTGTAGCAGGAGCAGCAGCTGCGGTCGCTGGAGCGCGGCACGCGCACGGTGAGGCGGACGCAACGCTGCACCGCCACGCCGAGATGCTGAGCCGCGAGCAGCGTCGCGTGCGCAAATACGAGCAAGAGATACAGTGAGTGGGTAGCAGGAGCAGCAGCTGCGGTCGCTGGAGGAGGACGCACGGCGCGCACGGTGAGGCGGACGCCACGCTGCAGCGCCACGCCGAGATGCTGAGCCGCGAGCAGCGCCGCGTGCGCAAATACGAGCAAGAGATTCAGTGAGTGGGTAGCAGGAGCAGCAGCTGCGGTCGCTGGAGCACGGCGCGGGCGCGGCACGCGCACGGTGAGGCGGACGCAACGCTGCACCGCCACGCCGAGATGCTGAGCCGCGAGCAGCGTCGCGTGCGCAAATACGAGCAAGAGATACAGTGAGTGGGTAGCAGGAGCAGCAGCTGCGGTCGCTGGAGCACGGCGCGCACGGTGAGGCGGACGCCACGCTGCAGCGCCACGCCGAGATGCTGAGCCGCGAGCAGCGCCGCGTGCGCAAATACGAGCAAGAGATACAGTGAGTGGGTAGCAGGAGCAGCAACTGCGGTCGCTGGAGCGCGGCGCGCAGGACGCGCACTGCTACTGCATTTATATATTACTATACCATACTACATATTACTTACCTTACTCACCCAACACAACTGTGGGCATCAATTCACCTCTATGCACAGCCAGACTTGCATAGGGGCAGCATTCACAATGTTCCAGCGTTTACTCTTCTTTTATTTTCATAAGTTCCATCTTTTGTTAAACTACCCAGGAAAAGAAACTCTTTTAATTTTTCTCCTTTTTCTCCATCTATCAAAATCTATACTAATATTATACAGAGGTAAAATTTGTAAGTTTGTAAATGTATCTGTTGGGGCTAATCTTCGGAAATACTAATCCGATTTAAAAATTATTTCACCAGTAGAATGCTACATTATCGGTGAGTTTCATAGGCTATATTTTATATTTGTATTGTATATATTAACCGTGTTATGATAGTTTTTGTCGCGCAAGTCGGACCGCAAAAATCTGTAAAATCGGCTCTGCGCATGCGCTGCCTTAACTATTGAGAACGATTAAAAGCAATGTATAGGGACTTTATGCATCTTAAAAAGTTCTACAAAAAGTCCGCGACAGCATATATCTATCTTTTATATTTTAACAGATATAGAACTTTTTGTGTTTTTAAAAATGATTTAATTCATATGATTACGTCAAAATTAAATCCTTATCAAAGCAAATTAATTAATCACAGGGATATTATAGAGATAAGATTTGCCTTTTACAGTATGTTAACTAGTTATAAATATGTACCTAGCAATAAGAATGGCAATAAAGACCTTTATTATTATTATATAGTTTCAGAGATATTACAAACTTTCTAAAAAGCATAAGACTGCCGCTATTACGTCCAAATTAAGTTGACCTCCCCCGTGTTATGTTATACGTACTGAATAGAGGTCAACATTTGGTGCTGCTGTTTAAGTATTCTATCTGATTAATTTATTTGGCATGGCAATATATTATATAAATATGGTCTATATTTATATAATATGCAAAAAAGTTTGTTCGTTTGTTTAAACGGGCTAATCTCTAGATCTGCGTGTCGGATTGTAAAATTATTTTTGTTTATTATAAAAGCTAGATTATAAAGAGTGAAATAGACTATTTAATATCAAGCTATACACATCAGCTTGCACATAAATATATATTATTAATGTTAATGTACTGTAATATCGTACAACGTTTAACAAAAATGTTATAGATCTTTAGTACACGGGACGGGCGGCAGGATATTGCTTGACGGAAACTATAATAAAAACTTTCTGACATCATCCTCTTACAAGTTATCAACTTTTATACGTTCTAGAATACTCGTCTTTTCTTTTGCTCCATGCCGCTACCGATAAAAAGACCACTTTCGACAAATAACCAATAAGTGGTCAGTGTCGCTATTGTTGGGCCCCTCTACTAAATTATATATTACTTTGTAACCAGGCTTTTAGTTCTAACAAATTCTCTTGGGTCAATTTCAAATTTGTATTTCAATCAAATTTGATTGACCGATTTAAGAATGTACATGAAGTGAAATGGGTGAAATGTTTATAGAGTACAGTATAGCGTAGGTGACGGCGCGGAGCTCTGAGGAACCCTCGCGCTCCGATCTTGGAACGCATGTTCTTTGCCGCAAAAGTTAACTAGTAAGCCGGGACGTGTGGGTCGCAGGACGGGCGGCGCGGCGGCGCAGCGCGCGAAGCTGGAGGCGTGCGCTGAGCGGAGCCGCGCGGCTGCGGCGGAAGCGCGCGCGCGCCACGCCACGCTCAGCAACGACGCGGAGCAAGCGCGCGCCCACCACGAGCGCCGCGCCACCGCCGCCGAAGGCCCCAACAATGAGCGTTCGCGCCTAAACGCTAAATTAAGTATGTATGCAGTGCAGGGTAACCTGTTGAAGGCAGCGGGATGTTTTTCTTTCAAGAGTTATTGTCATAAACAGCCAAAGGACCTGTGTTCCGATCTTGTTGGCATAAAACTTTGCACAATACTTTTTTTTTTTTACTAGTGGACGCCGCGATTCCGTCCACGAGAAATTCTGTTTTATTATAAATATTTTGCTTCCTTCCACCGTTTACAATTTCATAAGGATCTCCTCGATGATGCGTTTGACTGTGGGCTGACAGCTGTGCTTGGGTGCAGGGCAGCGGCGGCAGGAGCTGCACGAGCTGTCGGCGCGCGGCGCGGACTCGCTGGCGGTGTACGGCGCCGCCATGTCGGAGCTGTGTCGGCGCGTGCGCGCGGCCGCCGAGCGCGGACACTTCAGTGCGCCGCCGCGCGGGCCCGTCGGTGAGTACACGCATTATCTTAGGCTGCTTCAAACAGTTATATCAAATTGGCATGATCGGAGAAGTGACTGCACACCTTTATGCAGATTGAAGCGGCGTCAGTTTCTCGTTCGGTGCGAGCAACAGTTGTTGTGTTTCTCTGCAATGTCTACAGATGACGCCTAAGCAATAGTGTTTGCTTTGACGACCAAGAAGAGAAATATACTGGGCTCATGAAAAGAGATCAATATTCGCATATGAACTTATTAACTGAATTGACATGTGCTCTTAAAGTCTGAAATCGGTGCCACCCAAGCTTTCTACTTTAAAGACGTTACCTAAACTTTGATGGCACCGACTTTATAGATATGCTTAAATAAATTATATTGACTTAATGATACAATTATTTTTTCTTTTTAGTGCGTTTTGTAGTCCGGTTTATTTTTTATAAAAAGAACCTGGTTGTCTGTAAAGTAGGTTTACTGACGATAGTTGAACGTGACATGTCTTAAGAAAATACTGATGGAATGGTAGCATTTAATTGGTTATTAAATTTTTTAATTTAAGTATATTTTTATAAATATTAATTTAAATTAATAAAATAATTGATTTTGATTTTATAAATTTATATTTTAAATTTATAATAAATATTAATTTTTAATTTAAAATTAATATATTTAATGAACGGATGTCGAACGCTGCCGAACGCAAAGGCCGATTGTGCTTCTTTGTCGCTCGTTCCGCGCTCTCGCTTGTACTTCAAGCCTTACATGGAACGCCTTAAAGCGAGGTAACGACGCATGACGTCATGTTTTTCGTGCGTGCAGCCGGCTCTATCGAATTATAAGACGTTGTCACGTCAAAAAAATTATTAGCTCTATAATCCCCATAAATGCTATCTAGTGCGGAGTGAATAGCTCTCTAAAGTTAGAGCAGTAGTTTGGTGTCGCTTTAAAAATCGATTTACTTCGCACTAGATAAAATTTCATTATGATTTTTACCAAAACTTTCTTTTTTTCTTTTACTCGTACGACTAGGTCAGTACATCAGTGTGAGAGAGCAGCAGTGGACCGGCACACTCGAGCACATCGTCGGCGGGCTAATACGAAGTTTCTGCGTCAACACGCCCGATGACTCTCGGAAACTTTTCAAGATAATGGACCAGGTAGGTGATTATTTAGATTTTCTCGAATTAAGAATCTCATTTTAGTATGTCTTGGGTTTTTTCGATTCTAGTCAGGCACGAGGCACCGAGAAGTTTTATCCATGTTTAAGCGATAAGCAAAATCACTGCGATACGGGGCGATCTTTTGTTTAACAGAGTAGAAACGACTGATCGAAGCGTTTCTGAGAGTATAACAATATTTTTTTTTTTACAATTAGATTTAGGTTTTAAAAAATTAATTCTAAACCCGATCAGCCTAACGTTTGTGGTAAGGTAAGATAGCCCTTTTTAACGTTCTGCTAAATATTAAATTTATTTTAAGCAAAAAGATCTTTAAGCTAAATCTGTACGGTACAGTACATTTACTATCGGTGGATTGCTCTAGCGGGTCGGGGGTTTTTCTTCTCAATAAAACATCTCTTCAAGAACGCCGTTTATTCTTCTATTGGCATTGCTTCTATATACATCTGTCGGGAGGTCGACAGGGAACTATGTCGCTATCGGAGCGATGCCCTATATTTATATCAGTTTGTACAGGCCCTCTAATTGGTACATAATTATTTCCAATTAGAGAGCCCAAATAATAACCAATAAAAACTTATTTCCTATCTCTATCTAATGTTTGCCCTCTCGCTTTACTAAAACAGACATTCCGATTGGTCGATTGGACTGTCGACCAACGGATGTTAAAGCGAGAGGGCCTATATAGCTATCTCTTATTAAACAAACAGTTAAAGCAAGCCGTATTTACAACATTTATACTATTGCGAGACCTAAATTTTAATGACTATACTTAACAGTTTTTTTTAACTATTCACTAACTATTCACGCTCTCGAAACACACTATAAATGTCTATTATTTACACTATTGTTGTCTATACACTATAAGGAGTCCGTTATCACATACAAATTCAGTATTTAAACAGTTTATAAAGCAGTATCCCGCACAAAATCTAACGAGCAAATTGCGCGGCATAGGTGTGGCAGGGCGGCGGCAAGCCCTCGGTGACCTGCAGCAAGTTCTTGAGCAAGCAACACGACGTGCGCAACTCGAGCGTGCGCGCGCCGCCCTACCGAAGCGCGCTGGACGCGCTGCTCGTGGAGGACCCCGTCGTTGCCAACTTCCTCATCGACAACCTCGCCCTCGAGCGCGTTCTGCTCGTGCCCGACCACGGTGAGTGCCGACACCTTGAGAGATATAGAAATAATCAAGTATCCGAAGTGTAACTTTGTGTTAGAAAAACATGCTTGTCTAAATGTCTTCAAGCTTGAATATGCATATTACCTGATGCGTAACGTGTGGAGTGCTATCTGTGGGGAACATTGAGTGCTAAAGCCTTTTAGAATTATGTTGGTAACCCGTCGGCGGTTCGCAGACGAGGCGGTGCAGCTGGCCTCCTTGGAGGAGCGCGTGCCGCGGAACTGCGCCAAGATCGTGACGCAGGACTGCTCGGAGTACCACCCCGCGCCCGACTACCGCACGTATGGCGGCCGCGCGCGCACCGCCCGCTTCCTGCAGCCGGACACCGAGGAGCGTAAGCGGTACCTACTTGCTAAATAAATGCTACTGTTATACTGAGGACTACGGAGTCTTTTAAAAAAATACTTTAAAATGTGCTACAATTCAATAAAAGACACAATGTAATAAAATGGAATTAGTATACAAAGAGATTAAGTAGAATTAAAACAATGTGCGGCCTGTAAGGCTTTCAGGAGAAGACTGACTCTGTCACAAGCGACTGTTAGCTTCCTTTAGACAGAAATGCTGGCCAAGCACTATGTAAGCACATCTACTGACATAGGCGGGATGTAACACTACGTTCATAGAGTGCGTGTATATGAAAACAGAATGCGATGTGAGTGTGACAGGGAATAAGCTTGAAAATGTCCGTTCTCTGCAAAGATGTAGGTTGGATGTACAAACAGTAGGCAAAAGTATACGAATCGTGTTACAATTCGACTGCAACATTCTTGCAGGCAGTTGCGTACGGAGATCCAAGAGTTGGAAGCCAAGCTGCAACAGCTGGACGCGCGGCTCGCGCAGCTGGCGGCGGATGAGCGGCGCAGCAAGGAGGTGAAGGACGCCGCGGAGCGCGCGCTCCGGGCCATGGGCGCCGAGCTGCTGCGGCAGGAGGCCGACGAGAACGCAGCCGTGGCCGCGCTGCAGGCGCTACAGATGCCGCAGCAAGCCGTGCTGGTCAGTTGCCTATTATTTATAATAGATCGCCCAGGGTTCAAATCATTGTTAAGACTTTTAGTAATCACGTTACATTAGGTCACATTGGGCATGTGCATACTGATATTCCTAGAGAAATGGAGAATTAATCGTGTACCGAAGAACCCGATTTTTGAGAAACATCGCAAATCGAATTTATTTTTTGCAGGAAGAAGAACTGAACGCCTCAAGGCAGAAAGCGCACGAGCTCAGTATGAAGATAGAAGCGTTGGAGCTGAGCGCGGGGCAGCACAAGCGCGAGGTGGAGCGGCACGGGGCGCAGATCAGCGAGCTGCAGGCGCGGGTGGCGCGCCTCAACGAACAGTGCAGGACACTCAGCGTATGTCACCGACGAATGTCCATTGCTAGTACCTAGTACATAGAGCTCAGTGAGAAGATAGAAGCGTTGGAGCTGAGCGCGGGGCAGCACAAGCGCGAGGTGGAGCGGCACGGGGCGCAGATCAGCGAGCTGCAGGCGCGGGTGGCGCGCCTCAACGAACAGTGCAGGACACTCAGCGTATGTCACCGACGAATGTCCATTGCTAGTACCTAGTACATAGAGCTCAGTGAGAAGATAGAAGCGTTGGAGCTGAGCGCGGGGCAGCACAAGCGCGAGGTGGAGCGGCACGGGGCGCAGATCAGCGAGCTGCAGGCGCGGGTGGCGCGCCTCAACGAACAGTGCAGGACACTCAGCGTATGTCACCGACGAATGTCCATTGCTAGTACCTAGTACATAGAGCTCAGTGAGAAGATAGAAGCGTTGGAGCTGAGCGCGGGGCAGCACAAGCGCGAGGTGGAGCGGCACGGGGCGCAGATCAGCGAGCTGCAGGCGCGGGTGGCGCGCCTCAACGAACAGTGCAGGACACTCAGCGTATGTCACCGACGAATGTCCATTGCTAGTACCTAGTACATAGAGCTCAGTGAGAAGATAGAAGCGTTGGAGCTGAGCGCGGGGCAGCACAAGCGCGAGGTGGAGCGGCACGGGGCGCAGATCAGCGAGCTGCAGGCGCGGGTGGCGCGCCTCAACGAACAGTGCAGGACACTCAGCGTATGTCACCGACGAATGTCCATTGCTAGTACCTAGTACATAGAGCTCAGTGAGAAGATAGAAGCGTTGGAGCTGAGCGCGGGGCAGCACAAGCGCGAGGTGGAGCGGCACGGGGCGCAGATCAGCGAGCTGCAGGCGCGGGTGGCGCGCCTCAACGAACAGTGCAGGACACTCAGCGTATGTCACCGACGAATGTCCATTGCTAGTACCTAGTACATAGAGCTCAGTGAGAAGATAGAAGCGTTGGAGCTGAGCGCGGGGCAGCACAAGCGCGAGGTGGAGCGGCACGGGGCGCAGATCAGCGAGCTGCAGGCGCGGGTGGCGCGCCTCAACGAACAGTGCAGGACACTCAGTCAGCGTATGTCACCGACGAATGTCCATTGCTAGTACCAGTACATAGAGCTCAGTGAGAAGATAGATTGCTAGTACCTAGTACATAGAGCTCAGTGAGAAGATAGAAGCGTTGGAGCTGAGCGCGGGGCAGCACAAGCGCGAGGTGGAGCGGCACGGGGCGCAGATCAGCGAGCTGCAGGCGCGGGTGGCGCGCCTCAACGAACAGTGCAGGACACTCAGCGTATGTCACCGACGAATGTCCATTGCTAGTACCTAGTACAAGAGTGAGAAGATAGAAGCGTTGGAGCTGAGCGCGGGGCAGCACAAGCGCGAGGTGGAGCGGCACGGGGCGCAGATCAGCGAGCTGCAGGCGCGGGTGGCGCGCCTCAACGAACAGTGCAGGACACTCAGCGTATGTCACCGACGAATGTCCATTGCTAGTACCTAGTACATAGAGCTCAGTGAGAAGATAGAAGCGTTGGAGCTGAGCGCGGGGCAGCACAAGCGCGAGGTGGAGCGGCACGGGGCGCAGATCAGCGAGCTGCAGGCGCGGGTGGCGCGCCTCAACGAACAGTGCAGGACACTCAGCGTATGTCACCGACGAATGTCCATTGCTAGTACCTAGTACATAGAGCTCAGTGAGAAGATAGAAGCGTTGGAGCTGAGCGCGGGGCAGCACAAGCGCGAGGTGGAGCGGCACGGGGCGCAGATCAGCGAGCTGCAGGCGCGGGTGGCGCGCCTCAACGAACAGTGCAGGACACTCAGCGTATGTCACCGACGAATGTCCATTGCTAGTACCTAGTACAAGAGGAGGTGGAGCGGCACGGGGCGCAGATACACTGCAGGCGCGGGTGGCGCGCCTCAACGAACAGTGCAGGACACTCAGCGTATGTCACCGACGAATGTCCATTGCTAGTACCTAGTACATAGAGCTCAGTGAGAAGATAGAAGCGTTGGAGCTGAGCGCGGGGCAGCACAAGCGCGAGGTGGAGCGGCACGGGGCGCAGATCAGCGAGCTGCAGGCGCGGGTGGCGCGCCTCAACGAACAGTGCAGGACACTCAGCGTATGTCACCGACGAATGTCCATTGCTAGTACCTAGTACATAGAGCTCAGTGAGAAGATAGAAGCGTTGGAGCTGAGCGCGGGGCAGCACAAGCGCGAGGTGGAGCGGCACGGGGCGCAGATCAGCGAGCTAGTACCTAGTACATAGATCTTAGTAAGAATAGTTTATTAAGTTGAATCTTATTTTGATAAATAATAATTATTTATTATTTATTTATAATGTATAATAAAGTATATATTTTCTTTATCTTCTTTCCTCTTCATTGATAGAAACAATTATACCATAGGAGGAGATCAACCAGGAGGAAATGAAAATAGAACGTGGATCCGCTGAGTGCAGGGGCTTGCAGAAGAAGCTCGAGGAGGAGCGTAGCAAGCTGCAGAAGGTCGAGGATATCCTGCGCTGCAAGGAGGAGGCCGTCGCTAGCAAGGTCAGCGCCGCTAAAGAGCAGAGGATAGACAACCCTAGGTAAGACGACCACGTGGAGACGGCATGTCAGTGAATGCCACAATTAAGACAGCAACTAATACTTTAACGGACACTTTTAGTACATGAAAAGAAAACAGTGTTATTGCAATTATTATTACAAAACAATATCTTTTATATCTGAATAAAAATATTTATACTAAAGCCAAACTCGATTGAGAATGCTTGTCAACAAACAAATTAAAAATGAAGGTAGAAATCACTAGTCAGTTTACACCAAATTTTTTTAATTAACTTGTTAATGACGAATTCATGACAATAAATTAGATTAGTATGCTTAAAACTAATTAACATATTCAATGTCTTTTAAATAACATTTTATAAAAAAACAAAACATCATTTTAAATTTATTAAGCATAAAATGTGTTGCATTTTCTACCTTCATTTTAAATTTGTTTGTTGACAAGCATTCTCAATCGAGTTTGGCTTCAGTATAGGTTAAGCAATTGCTTAACCATTTTAAAATTATTCACTAGATCCTGAACAGTTTTGTAGTGCGACCGAGTCATTAAAAGAATAAATATAAACAAAAGACCGGCGAGAGGGGACTAGTATTACCTCCGCCCCTTTCTGTTGAAGAAAAATTGTTTTTAGATTTTCAAGATAATCTCTGTTTTCTGTCGCTTTAATGGTTCAACTGTACGTTATCTCTATATGACAGAGATACATTTTACAGTTATATTTAACGGACGGAAGTAACGGTACATATCATACTTATATATGATAGATAGAATATGATTTGATAGCATTAATAAAACTATCAAGTGGCTTTGACTGGCGTGGCAGGCCTGGGTCTCTATCGGCTGACAATGATGATGCTGATAGTTGGTACGCATTTGCAGGAGCAAGGACGTAATAAACGAGCAACTGGCGAAGAGCAAGCGGGCGATAGGCTTGCTGTCGCAGGTGACCGTCAGTCGTGAGGAGGTGGAGCGCGAGCGCGCCGCGGCCGAGACCAACTACCGCCGCACTAAGGAGCTGCTGGACGACCTGCGCGACTACATCGCAAGGGTAAGCGTCGGCCACTGTTCAATAAACGAGCAACTGGCGAAGAGCAAGCGGGCGATAGGCTTGCTGTCGCAGGTGACCGTCAGTCGTGAGGAGGTGGAGCGCGAGCGCGCCGCGGCCGAGACCAACTACCGCCGCACTAAGGAGCTGCTGGACGACCTGCGCGACTACATCGCAAGGGTAAGCGTCGGCCACTGTTCAATAAACGAGCAACTGGCGAAGAGCAAGCGGGCGATAGGCTTGCTGTCGCAGGTGACCGTCAGTCGTGAGGAGGTGGAGCGCGAGCGCGCCGCGGCCGAGACCAACTACCGCCGCACTAAGGAGCTGCTGGACGACCTGCGCGACTACATCGCAAGGGTAAGCGTCGGCCACTGTTCAATAAACGAGCAACTGGCGAAGAGCAAGCGGGCGATAGGCTTGCTGTCGCAGGTGACCGTCAGTCGTGAGGAGGTGGAGCGCGAGCGCGCCGCGGCCGAGACCAACTACCGCCGCACTAAGGAGCTGCTGGACGACCTGCGCGACTACATCGCAAGGGTAAGCGTCGGCCACTGTTCAATAAACGAGCAACTGGCGAAGAGCAAGCGGGCGATAGGCTTGCTGTCGCAGGTGACCGTCAGTCGTGAGGAGGTGGAGCGCGAGCGCGCCGCGGCCGAGACCAACTACCGCCGCACTAAGGAGCTGCTGGACGACCTGCGCGACTACATCGCAAGGGTAAGCGTCGGCCACTGTTCAATAAACGAGCAACTGGCGAAGAGCAAGCGGGCGATAGGCTTGCTGTCGCAGGTGACCGTCAGTCGTGAGGAGGTGGAGCGCGAGCGCGCCGCGGCCGAGACCAACTACCGCCGCACTAAGGAGCTGCTGGACGACCTGCGCGACTACATCGCAAGGGTAAGCGTCGGCCACTGTTCAATAAACGAGCAACTGGCGAAGAGCAAGCGGGCGATAGGCTTGCTGTCGCAGGTGACCGTCAGTCGTGAGGAGGTGGAGCGCGAGCGCGCCGCGGCCGAGACCAACTACCGCCGCACTAAGGAGCTGCTGGACGACCTGCGCGACTACATCGCAAGGGTAAGCGTCGGCCACTGTTCAATAAACGAGCAACTGGCGAAGAGCAAGCGGGCGATAGGCTTGCTGTCGCAGGTGACCGTCAGTCGTGAGGAGGTGGAGCGCGAGCGCGCCGCGGCCGAGACCAACTACCGCCGCACTAAGGAGCTGCTGGACGACCTGCGCGACTACATCGCAAGGGTAAGCGTCGGCCACTGTTCAATAAACGAGCAACTGGCGAAGAGCAAGCGGGCGATAGGCTTGCTGTCGCAGGTGACCGTCAGTCGTGAGGAGGTGGAGCGCGAGCGCGCCGCGGCCGAGACCAACTACCGCCGCACTAAGGAGCTGCTGGACGACCTGCGCGACTACATCGCAAGGGTAAGCGTCGGCCACTGTTCAATAAACGAGCAACTGGCGAAGAGCAAGCGGGCGATAGGCTTGCTGTCGCAGGTGACCGTCAGTCGTGAGGAGGTGGAGCGCGAGCGCGCCGCGGCCGAGACCAACTACCGCCGCACTAAGGAGCTGCTGGACGACCTGCGCGACTACATCGCAAGGGTAAGCGTCGGCCACTGTTCAATAAACGAGCAACTGGCGAAGAGCAAGCGGGCGATAGGCTTGCTGTCGCAGGTGACCGTCAGTCGTGAGGAGGTGGAGCGCGAGCGCGCCGCGTCGTGAGGAGGTGGAGCGCGAGCGCGCCGCGGCCGAGACCAACTACCGCCGCACTAAGGAGCTGCTGGACGACCTGCGCGACTACATCGCAAGGGTAAGCGTCGGCCACTGTTCAATAAACGAGCAACTGGCGAAGAGCAAGCGGGCGATAGGCTTGCTGTCGCAGGTGACCGTCAGTCGTGAGGAGGTGGAGCGCGAGCGCGCCGCGGCCGAGACCAACTACCGCCGCACTAAGGAGCTGCTGGACGACCTGCGCGACTACATCGCAAGGGTAAGCGTCGGCCACTGTTCAATAAACGAGCAACTGGCGAAGAGCAAGCGGGCGATAGGCTTGCTGTCGCAGGTGACCGTCAGTCGTGAGGAGGTGGAGCGCGAGCGCGCCGCGGCCGAGACCAACTACCGCCGCACTAAGGAGCTGCTGGACGACCTGCGCGACTACATCGCAAGGGTAAGCGTCGGCCACTGTTCAATAAACGAGCAACTGGCGAAGAGCAAGCGGGCGATAGGCTTGCTGTCGCAGGTGACCGTCAGTCGTGAGGAGGTGGAGCGCGAGCGCGCCGCGGCCGAGACCAACTACCGCCGCACTAAGGAGCTGCTGGACGACCTGCGCGACTACATCGCAAGGGTAAGCGTCGGCCACTGTTCAATAAACGAGCAACTGGCGAAGAGCAAGCGGGCGATAGGCTTGCTGTCGCAGGTGACCGTCAGTCGTGAGGAGGTGGAGCGCGAGCGCGCCGCGGCCGAGACCAACTACCGCCGCACTAAGGAGCTGCTGGACGACCTGCGCGACTACATCGCAAGGGTAAGCGTCGGCCACTGTTCAATAAACGAGCAACTGGCGAAGAGCAAGCGGGCGATAGGCTTGCTGTCGCAGGTGACCGTCAGTCGTGAGGAGGTGGAGCGCGAGCGCGCCGCGGCCGAGACCAACTACCGCCGCACTAAGGAGCTGCTGGACGACCTGCGCGACTACATCGCAAGGGTAAGCGTCGGCCACTGTTCAATAAACGAGCAACTGGCGAAGAGCAAGCGGGCGATAGGCTTGCTGTCGCAGGTGACAGGCTTGTTTATTTCTTTAAATACCAATTGTTATGATTTAATTTTTTTATAAACTTGAGTAATGTTAGGCTAATAATGTGGGTACAAATATCGAGTGTTATAAATACTGTTACGTTTCCTAGGTATGTAGTTATAATCTGTTTTTTGGATCTTGTAAAGTCGCTATTCAATATTGAAATAATTTATTCTGTTATTTACATATCAGTATTTTTACTTAGATTGTTAAACTTTAATGGTGTTAATTATGACACACATTTACGATACTTTTACAAACTAATCTCACTTTACAAGTCTTACGAGTACACTTCTACGTCTTCTTCCTGGGTCTTTTCCGCACTTGGCCAGTAAGTTGGCCGTGACAATTACACTTATACTTACATTTAAACTTAATACTTTGAACCCACAGTTTTTGCTATATCTTTTTCAAACAAATCACTTTAAGTTACAATTTTATAATATTGCATTACTCTATCACCATTTAAGTAGGACATCTGCATCTTCACATCTTAAACTTCTAACACAACTTTCAGGACATAAACCTAATAACACATTAGTATGGCGCTTGAAAATCTATGTAGCGAAATAGATGCAATACAAATAGCATGTCTCATGTCTTCCGATTATAACTTTAAATTATTAACTCTCAATAATAGAAGTATTGAGAAAAACTTTGACAATTTCTATTTAACACTTTAGCGTCTTAATTCAATAATTGATATCAATGTTCTGTGATAAAATTAAATTCCAAAAGGTTACCACGAAAAAGACTAAAACGTAACATCGAAGCAATAAAAATAGCTTTAATGAAAATAATGATGTGAATGCAGTAGTAAACACCTTCATGACTCGATTGATGAACATTATCAACTTCTATAAAAATAGTTACCGTGACTCGGTCTAAATATAACCTAAAACCTTGGATAACACATGGCCTTATAAAGTGTATGAAACACCGTGATAAGTTGCATATACAGTATAGTATCAGAAAACAAAATATTAAAAATAACCTACAAGAGATATCGTAACTTTTGTAATAATCTGCTCCGTAAACTTAGAACTAAACACGAAAAGAAAGAATTTGAAAACTGTCATAGAAATTTTAAGAAATTATGGAAAACGATAAAAGACATACTTTAAACAGTCACAGCCTAAAACAGATGAACTACTTGGATCTGAACAAAAGTTACAATCTAACTCATGTAACAGCTACTTCTCAACACTAGGACAAAATTTAGCAAATCATATACTCTCCAAAATCGGTGAAACAGAAGAATCCATTGCAGCTAAAGTAAAGCTGAGCTACCCTACAAGTGATTCCTTTATTATGAATCCCACGGATTGTTATGAAGTAGAAAAATTGATTCTTCAACTCCAAAACGGAAAGTCTTCAGGCATTGACGAGATAAGCAACGAACTTACCAAACGAATAGGGAAAGAAATAATTCAACCACTTGCCGCAATCTTTAATTTAAGTTAAAGCACAGGATTATTTCCTGAAGAGTGGAAAATGACACTGATAAGCCCACTTCATAAAGCCGGTCCAAAAGATAAGCCCTCAAAACCGCCGACATTATTTGCTACGCCGATCACACTACGTTAATATTTCATGGTATGGCCTGGAAAGAAACTTACGAAAATGCACAGCAGGGCATATCTGTACTATCTCAATGGCTGAATCTTAATTTTCTGACGTTGAATGAAGACAAAACTAAATACATGTGCTTCAACAAAACTACTACTTCTGTCCCAAACGAAACTCAGCATATTAGGTTACAAGTTGTGGTAAGACAAATGTAAATAGCCTCACAAGGGCTCAGTGCACTTGTGATGAAATCGGCGAGGTCGGTGTTTTGAAATATCTAGGGATTCAGGTACACCTTTCTTTTAAACCCCACATCGCTTCACTTTCCGCACTTTCAGCACGGGTCCGGAAAGTTATTGGCATAATGAATAAATTAAGAGACGTAGCAAGCACTTCAACGGTAAAACTAGTATATTTTTCATTATGTCAATCCTTACTTAGTCACTGTATTTTGTCCTGGGCGGTGAAGATGCGGCGAAGACAACTTGAGTTAGAGAGAGCACAACGTTAAGTCCTAAAAGTGATGCTTTAAAAGCCTTTCAGGTATTCGACTGATAAACTGCACAAGGATAGTGATATGCTAACAGTCCGTCAGCTATTTATCTTGAAAGCGTTCTTACAGAGGCACAAACATTTACTGCAATCTTTGAATGTGGACGAGGTTTTCGAGAAAATAGTGGTAAACAGTAACAAACCGGTTAAAAACTTTAACATACTCGAATACGGAAGAAATACTCAACTCAAACACTTAAACGTCAAACTATCTTTTGTGTCCTATTAATTAAATGTATTTAGATAGTTATTTATACAAACATACACTACTTTACATTATATAATATAACATCTCAATATTATACAAATATTATATACATATAAATATATAGTCGTTCCCTCTTTATTTATCATTCTTGTAATTAATTATTAGTAATAATTCTTCTGCTAATCAAATGTATTGTCCTAGCCTAGTTCAATAACATTTAATCTTAAGAAAATCTTGTATGGGCTCCACGTCACAGGTTCCTTAGTGTGGAGACCAGCTGTAAAGATATTTTATTATTTTTTTTTTATAAACTGATCTGTTAGTCGATTACCATTTGAGTCTGATCACAGCCTGCGTTCAGCATCTACAACAGTCCGTACACCAACCATCTCCGCCGATGTTACCTAGTCTGAATGTATCTAAATATATACGTTGTTGGTTGTTATCTCAACCGACAGTGCGTTGGCGGAAACGGAATAAATGCTGTACATTTGACGCACGAACGCATAATCGGTTCAGTGTGGAGGGTTGAATGTTATATTCATATTTATGAGGTCTGAAGTTACGCGACTCATCTTCCGTCAGATGTGAAAAGACCGTTTTGTCCTTTTTTGGGTGCGCTTATCAAATCTTTTTCTTTTCAGATTGAGACGATGGCTGCCGATCATTTAGATTATTGTTTTCATTTAAAAAAGAACATGGCGAGACTCATTGAAATTAATTTTATGGCCACGCTCATCACGCGTGGTTACAACGTAAGTTTCTTTGTTATAATTAAAGACAACTTTACTCTTTTAATAAAAATAACTTTTAAAAATATAAATAAAAAGATTTTTTATTTGTTTTTACCGCTTAAATAGCGCGCTAACGAGCGTACAGGTAAACGAAGCGTCCGTCGCACACTGTCATTTGCAGCACCAGAGGCCTAAAGCGATGTCGGCCTTTGAGATTTATTGATTCGCCCCATTTAAAACGACTTTAGCTGTGTGGAAATACCACAGCAGGGAATTGTATCTACAATTCGCAAGTCCGTGGAAGAAATGATCTGGTGGATCTGTTGGTTGAATACCAGCCCTCGAGATGGTTTGGAAGGAATTTGACTCTCCGGCGTACGTTTAGAAAACAACGACGCCGGGATTTTTTGGGACACTTTCCATTATAAAGATGATAGAACACACACAGGGAATTGACGTCTGTGTTTTTGTAAACTCAGTGGAATTTTGTAAGCAAGGCATTGTAGACACATCAAATTGACGGTTTTGATTTAAAGGACTGCAGTTTTATTCGTCGACCGGTTCGTAAACGGCGGGTTGTACTGCCCAATATGTCGCCTACCTTATACCCAAACTTCAGATAAAATTGTCTCGATTTCGTACACAAGATTAATTCTACACTCATCCAACTGTGTTGCAACCTGCAAAGAAACCGCGCGAGGCCCTTCTGGAAAGTGCTGTCATCTGCATAGCAATATATGTTGTTATTGAGAAAAATGTTATTGATATGCAGCACGAACAGCGTAGGCGACAACACCGAGCCTTGTGGAACGCCGAGCCTTGTGGGGCGCCGGGGTTGAACGCTTTAGCGTCGGAGCTTGGACCGTCAACCATAACTTTTATGCGAACGTTACAAAAACCTTACGATACAAGCGCTTAGCCGTGCCGGGGAAAGGAGATGGTCCAAAATTGTATGGAGCACAGACTCACTTTCTGTACATAAGTTGAAAAAAACGACATGTATTAATAATCTAGTTTTCATTAGCCAAAGCTCTGAATTCAAAACAATGCAACACTTTACGTATAATCATGGCGGATCTTAGATGAGTTATTATCTACGGTAGACATTCTCCAGGTGGCGGATTGATGTTGTCTTGACTTTTGCTGTCAGTGTTTATTGACGTATCATCATCATCATTATCAGCCAATGGACGTCCACTGTTGAACATAGGCCTTTTTTAGGGACTTCCAAACACAACGATCCTGAGCCGCATGTGCCCAGCGGCTCCCTGCGACACGTTTGATGTCGTCAGTCCACCTGGTGGGGGGTCGACCAACACTGCGCTTTCCGGTGCGGGGTCGCCATTCTAGCACCTTCGGCCCCCAACGTCCATCAGCTGTTCGAACCACGTGCCCCGCCCATTGCCACTTCAGTTCTGCGACTCGCTGAGCTATGTCGGTTATTTTGGTTCTTCTGCGGATCTCCTCATTTCTGATTCGATCACGCAGAGATACTCCGAGCATTGCTCTTTCCATCGCCCGCTGAGTGACTCTGAGCCTTCTTATGAAGCTTCTTATTAAGTCTCGGATCCGTATATCATCACTGGCAACACGCACTGTTCAAAGACCTTCGTCTTCAGGCACTGAGGAATTTTAGACGAAAAGATGTCACGCAGTTTCCCGAACGCTGCCCAACCGAGTTGGATTCGGCGGTTCACCTCTTTCTCGAAATTGGACCTACCTAACTGGACCATATGCCCTAGGTATATATACTCGTCTACAATTTCGAGTGCAGAATTTTCAACAATAACTGGGTGGAGCGAAACATGAGCATTACACATGATCTTTGTCTTGCTCATGTTCATTTTAAGGCCCACCTGTTGAGAAACTCTGCTGAGGTCATTGAGCATATTATTAAGGTCATCTAGAGATTCTGCCATTATCACTACATCGTCGGCAAACCGCAGTTGAGTGAGGTCATTGACATATTAATACTATGGACTTCGGGTCAGCGATAAAAAGTGTCCGAACCAAAAGTAAGCCAAAACGCGAAATGACTTCCAATCGCAATTCAGTCTCATATTAGCTGACTGACAGAATACACGTCAATAATGCCGTAATGTGTTATGAAAAACTTGTAGGAACTACCTGAGTAAGGTGAGAAAAGAAGACGGTGTACCATATTTTCAGTAAGTAAATATTTACTGATGATTTTAAAGTATTATTTTGCTTTGAAACAGGCTATTTTATTAAAATTTTAATAAACTATAGAAACGAATTGCATAACCAACCAAAATGAACACAAGTATCTCTGTCCTTTTCCCATACGCTACCCGCGTATAGGATAGAAGGAGTGCAATATATTTATCTAATTAACCACATTTAGTTCGGATCTGCCGTGAGCAATAGAATGTTTTAGAACAACGACTGCATAGAGTTATTTTGTTGTTTAACATTTGAATTATTTACTTACTTAATTTTTGAATTAAAATAATTAGATTATTTTCAATTCAAAAATTTTTATTTATTATGTCAACTTTTATTTTTTATGTCATGAATATTAATCAAATATCTTTGACCATAATGGTATATTAATTTGATAACTATAAGAATTATCTACATGAAATTAGGAACAGTTATTTAAAAAAGTGATCTAACGTCATTGAAGTAAAAAAATATATTTTCAGTTTAAATAAAAAGAGGAAAATATCGAGAACTTGAAATTTCAAAGTAAAGAACTATATCGAGTGGCATATCATTTTGTACATTTGTGGATTTGATTTGTAATTAAATATTATTATAACTTATTATTATTTTATACAAGATAATTACAACAATTATTATTTGGTACAAGATTTATCCCAGCATATAGAGGTCAGGGATATGTAAATATAAATTAAAATTTGTTGTAAATATAATATTTAAATATAAGATGCCAAAAAAATTTGAAAGCTACCGACTCCACACCATTTATGTTGTCCTATTTTCACGAGAAGCTGTCATGTCAAAAAAAGGCTGCCATGGTAACCGTCAATCGAAGCTGATTACTTATTGCATGCAATTAGACCGTTGCAAATTAGACTGTATAACAATACGATAAGACATACATTACAATGTTATTTTGTGTATAAAAACATAAATACATCCTAGTGTGTATAAAATATCTTGGGACACTTTTGACGTAAATTTTGCATTAGACCCGAAGTCCATAGTATTAATATGTCAATGAGTGAGGTACTCGCCATTGATGTTGATGCCAAGTCCGTTCCAGTCCAAGAGCTTAAAGACGTCTTCCAAAGCGGCGGTAAATAGCTTCGGGGAGATAACATCTCCCTGTCGCACTCCTCGCTGCAATTGGATTGGCCTCGTAGTCTCATCCTGTATACGGACTGACATGGTGGCGTTTTCGTACAGGCACTGCAACGCTTGGATGTACCGGTAGTCGATTCGGCACCTCTGTAATGACCTTAACACAGCCCAGGTTTCCACCGAATCAAAGGCTTTCTCATAGTCCACAAACGCCAAGCAAAGTGGCCGGTTATACTCTTCGGTCTTTTGTATAACCTGCCGCAGCGTATGGATGTGGTCTATGGTACTAAAGCCTTGTCGGAAACCGGCTTGTTCGGGAGGCTGGAAGTCGTCAAACCTACGAGCGAGACGATTCGTGATGACTCTGGAGAACGACTTGTAGACATGACTCAGCAGCGAGATTGGTCTGTAATTCTTCAGCAAGGTATTGTCACCCTTTTTGAAGAACAGAACAACCACGCTCCTGTGCCACGCCTCAGGCGTCTTGCCCTCGTGGATGACGGAATTGAACAATCGCTGAAGGACTTTAAGTATCGGTTTACCACCCGCTTTCAGGAGTTCTGCTGTGATTCCGTCATCACCTGGCGCCTTGTTGTTCTTTAGGTGTTCGAGAGCCATGCTAATCTCGTCTAGGCTGACGTCCGGGATATCTTCGGTATAGTGTCGGGTCAATTTGGCTCTGGGGTCTTTGGCCAAATTGTCAACAGGCTTTTGAGTTGAAGTGTATAACTGTCCATAGAACTTCTCGACCTCACCCAAGATCTCGGGCTTAGAAGAAATGAGATTACCGTCATCGGTCTTTAACGCGTCAACTGACTGCGTCCAATAGACAGTTCTTTCGCGAACACTTTCGAGCCACGGTTGTGTTTTATTGTATCAATGATACGCTCGGTGTTGTAACGGCGCAAGTCACATTTCTGCGACTTAGAGATCTGTCTATTGATACGACGGTAGTTCAGAGCGTCCCCTGAAGACTGTAATCGCATTCCTTGTCTTTCTTCCATAAGCTTGAGTGTTTGGTCAGAGAATTTCTTGTTGGTTTTTGCGCGGTGGGTCTTATAGAACTTAGACCCAACCGAATGGACAGTTTCCACTAGCCTGTTATTCAGATCGTCCACGTCAACACAATTTGCTAGGCAATCGAAACGGTTCTGAAGTTCCAGTTGAAAGCTTTCGGGGTTTTGGATGTGGGCACGAGTAGGTCGGAGCGTTGACTTCACCAGTCGGTACCGTTCAAGCTGAACATTGATATTCAACGTGCCTCTTACCAGTCGGTGATCACTGCCGGTTTTTACCCTATTGATCACAGAGACATCGTTGAATATATGCCGTCTGGTCGACAAGATGAAGTCAATCTCATTTCTCGTGGAACCATCGGGGCTCAACCAGGTCCATTTCCTGTGTGGTGGCTTCTTGAAGAAGGAGTTCATCATAAAGAGGCCCTCCTTCTCCATGAAGTCAGCCAACATTTGGCCCCTGAGGTTCCGTTGCCCATATCCAAATTGCCCCACTCTCAACTCTGAACCAGTTCTCTCGCCCAGCTTTGCATTAAAATCCCCCATGACAACATTGTAGTAGGAGTTCGAAGCATGCAGGGCTTTTGATATATCCTCATACAATACCTCTACCTCCTCGTCTGGTTGTGCCGAGGTCGGTGCGTAAACCTGTATAACCTTCAACGAATACCGTTTGGTAATTCGGAGGACAAGGAACGCTACCCTGCTCGACACACTCTCGACTCGTACAACATTGTTAACGAGGGACTTGTGAACGATGAACCCAACACCACCTTGGGACAGATGTTCGCCCTCCCGGTAGTATAGTAAGTTGCCGGATTTCAGGATTATCGAGTCCTCGCCCTCTCGTCGGACTTCAGACAATCCTATAATGCTCCAGCGCAGCTTACTTAATACTTCTTCCAGTTCGATTAACTTTTCGTCAGTCCTCAAAGTGCGTGCGTTAAATGTCGCCAGGTCCAGTCGTCGGGGTTGGCAGCGGAATCTCTGCCGGAGATTCTTGACACCCCTTGCCCCGCCGTTACCATGACCGCTGCCAGAGCCAGGAATAGCGGAGCTGCCGGGGACTAGGGGCTGTTGCTTTTGACTTTCTCCCATAAAAAGAAATGCCCTATAGTGACCACGCTGGGCAGGCGGGTTGGTCACCGCAGAGCTGGACTATTCGAACCAGTGTCACTGCTGCCTGACACTGGCCTCATTTTGTAGTCCAGCCTATTTGGAATGGTTATACCGCCATTCATCGGTCGCCAGAGCCTCGTCGGTCCATCTGCAGGGTGCACCGCGAGCAGGTGAGGTTGACATTTGGGGAGGCCGACTGGAACTATCATCCCCCTTACACCCCATTATTGACGTATGGTCCATTCGATTTGATGGTTACTGGTTAGGTATAGGTACATAGGTACCTAACGGATTACTGAATAATCAGATTACAATATTGAGTTTTGTTGTTATTATAACTAAGATGTCTATGTCTAAAATGTATTATAGCTAAAAACAAAGCCCGGAACACGGAAGAAAAGACTTGTCAAAAATGATATATTTTGAGTTTGACAAATCAATGTCACCGCATCTATATCACCTAAAGACTAATATTAGAAAGACGCCAACTTTTAATACCTCAAAAACTAGGAAATTCTTTTTTTAACCAACGTTTTATTTAGTTCGTTTCGTTCACTTGTTTTATTTTTGATAAAATCCTTGTATTTTTCTCATTTCAATGGTATGTGGTACATGAGTGAAGCTGAAATGGACCATCTCCTTTAGACAAAAGTGCATTATGCCACATCCTATCAAAGGCTTTGGCTATGCCGAGACTTACCGCCAATGCCTCTCGCTTGCTCTCACGAGCCTGCGCCCAACGGTACTAGCTAAAAGAGCTAGAGCACCAGCTTACCGGCCACGGCGAAAGCTATATTTAAGATCACTGTGTAGTATAATGAAATATGTAAAATATTAAAATAAAAATTCCAAGACCTTCTAGTAACGTGTTACATTAAGAAAACATTACAAAATGTTGAGTATGTTCCACAATATAAAGAATGCGTGAGTAAAATAGCATTCCATAACTTGGAGTAGATATAACGGTTTTTTGCGTCAGTTGATCATAACAAGGCGTGCTAGTTTTGATAAAAATAGCCCAGAATACAGATAAAATTGAATATAACCGGACGGATAAATACTTACAAGCGGTTACGTCTCTATCACGCTCCGTCCTCTTGTTGATGGCGTTGAGCGTGACATCTCCGACGCGTTGTATATTAATTCAAAATGTCATGCCCAGTCGCACTGTGCCCGCACTTTCAGGCCAATAAATCGATCGGGATCGATTGTTGTTCGTTGTATCAATGTCGTACTTGCTACTAACCGATGATGTCGCTAACAGGGGCAAGTGCGCTTCGACCATGTGCACAACACGCTGCAGCTGGAGGTGTCGGGGCGCGAGGGCGCGCGCGGCGTGCGCTCCACGGCGTCGCTGTCGGGCGGCGAGCGCTCCTACACCACCGTGGCGCTCATTACCTCGCTGTGGGACTGCGTCGAGCTGCCCTTCTACTTCATGGACGAGTTTGACGTATTCATGGTACGTATACATGCAAAGGGCAAGTACCGGGTTTGCCCTCCCCAGATTGGGCCCAAATGACCCGGAGGTTGAAAAGGCAATGAGGGGTGATGGGTTGCTCTTGGTTGGTATGTGTCCATGGTGAGTGAGCGTCGAGCACCTGACGACACGCCGTGGCGCGAAAAATGAGTCGTGCAAAAATTTCGAGTCATCTACCTTATTCTGTCTGTAATTGCTTAACTACAAGCCAAGCCTTGAACAATTTTTAATAATTTTAATTTTACCAAACAATTTTTAATTTAAGGCATACCCAATAATTAAAAGGTACTTTCTAACATAGAAAAATAAATGAAATCAGGCCAAAGTACAGTCAATCCTATGTCCTACTTCGTAGTACGAACTCAAATCATGCTAGTGCTCTAATATATTTTTATAAAGCTAACAATAGGCCTAATAACAAGGCTTAGAGTCAGAGTCAATCAACGTGCGGTGGAGCATGCTATGCTCTATGCTATGTGTATGAGGAGATCTGCAGAGCCAAAATTACCGACAAAGCTCAAGCCGTTGTAAACCTGAAGTGTAATGGGCGGGCATGGTACGAACAGCCGATGGATGTTGGGGTCGCAAGGTGCTGGAATGGCGACCTCGCACCGTACCGTTCCATGTCGTGAATCCACCTAGTTGTGGACTGACATCATCAAACGGTACAGTTTGGGTTTCAGGGAACCGCTGGATTCAGTTGGCTTAAGACCTTGTTGTTTGGAAGTCCTTGCAAAAGACGCCTATGTCCAACGGTGGAAGTCTCTCGGCTGATAATAATGATGATGACGATATGGGAGACTACCATCCTCCGACACGAAAGTTTCACTCAAATGACTACTTAAAAAAAAATTTATGCTATACGCAAAGCCCTTTTTTCTCTCGGTATTATTAAAAAAATATCCTGTGATTCAGCGCGCATTTAGGACTTCAGTCTTAGCGGGTCTGTTTGATATATCTTGCGTCATCGACACTCCCGTCTTTTTCCATGACGTTGGTCCATCCGTAGACATATTAGTCTCGGCTAACAGATCGATTGCAATCACCACCCTTCCCTCCCAAGTGATGAGTGTTTGCATACACTCGCAGTTAGTGTTCTATAGTTTGACCAGATCGGAGGTGCCACAAGCACTTCTAGCAGTCTGCCGCAACACGGCAAGGTATTCATTATTTGGGCTACAAGTGGTAACGCCGTGGCAGGACAAGGTGAACCAGCAGACGGCGGTGGACCTGCTACTGGAGATGGCGGCGCGGCTGGAGGGCAGACAGTTCGTGTTCCTCACGCCGCACGCGCTCGGCTTGGCGTTCGACAAGGCGCCGCTGCCCGTCGACGTCATCTCGTTAGTATACGCAAAACACTATAACGTATACGTACGTTTAACCCCCCGACGAAAAAATTTTGTCTATTTCTGTAAGACGTGGACAAATTTATAAGCGTGAGACAGACAGAACAGACAGAATTTCGTCATAACGACGATACCTATCTAAATACAGCATGATGTTTTACTTTGTACAACAGTTAAACAGGTAGGTATAAAATATATAAATATTTTTATATTATTTTTTAAAATATATATAAATATTTTCAAGAACTGACGTTGGGTCGTAGTTATGTAACCTAAGACCATACTGAAGAGCAAGTTGTTGGTGGATTATGTTGGCTACTTGATTATGTCTGTGCAGGATGAGGACACGCTCGACATATGTCTAGAGTGCCATCTTTCCGATAGTTTCTCGTCTTGATAACCTCGTCCATAATTGCACAGACAAAGCTCTCGGTTTCCCCAAAGAGGTCACCGAAATGCAACCAAGATACAGATGTTATTTCATCTACGTCTGGCCCCGTGAGGGTCTTGTAGAATCGTGCCGTACACACGTATGACTGCGACGACGTACGTAATTGTCGTGTAAGCTAGCTAGGGTTACCATATCTTTATAGTATATATTTTATATTATTATACTTTATATATATTATATATTATTTATCTAACACGTTGTATAAAAATAAATGATAAAATGTCAAAACTTTTTTTGTAACTAAACGTAATTGATTTGCTTAAAATAATGTCATAATTATTTATCTGAAATCCGATTTCGTATAAACGAGGTCATACAAAGTTATTCCATAATTGTAACTGGCATAATTATGTCAAATGTAGGTCGAGATTACTATAACACCATTACACCAACATACTGTTTTAGCTAGTTCACATGCGCATTTTTTTAGACACATTTGTGTGACGTATTTACATATAAATAATACTACATTTTTTATTTCAGTCTCGGCGATCCAGAACGACAGTGAAATGTAGTTAATTTGCAAAATACGTTTGTATATTTTTGATACATATTTACTATTAAGTGTTGTAATAAATCATACTAAGCCGACTTATTAAAAGGAGAATATGAATTGCTGTTTTTTTTAAATCGTAATAATATAATATCCCCCGATTGTGAAGTTGATCGTAAACGTTTGACTGCAGATTTTATGCCATTGTCTTTGTCAGATTGAAAGTTTTCTAAGGGATTTGACATTAACATTACACATTTGACATTGGCGGGATTATTGCGGATTGATCGCAGTGCATCTGGCAAGAAAAAAGAAGAGCATTTTTCATCAATCAGAGCTATCAAAAGTTTACTATTAAGTTACCTGTATGAAAACTGTATGTCGATTCTTAAGAAAAACTTCAGTTTTGAAGCTGATGAACAACGGCTGCAAAGCAGATATAACAGATATCGGTATTCTCTACTGAAATTGTGTCCTATTGGACTGACAGTAGAACTGAAGGTTGATCGACCAGATGTTCGTACGATGTATTTTTTTTCAAGAATCGACAAACTGAACTGATTAGTTTTTAATTTATACCTCTTTGGCATATATCAGTTTGCCATGCTTTATGATAGTTGCCTGGGTTCAAATTCCAGCTCTGAGGCCATATGTATCAACATGAATGACACTCGACGGTGTGCGATTCATATTCGTATATGTCACTCACTATCTAAAAAGATTTTATAGGTAGAGAGTTACTGAGACAGATTTACGAAACGCACACTAGTGTCATTACAAAATTGTCCTACTGGTGAATTTTGGAATAAATTAAATCTCTCTAGTATAGAATTATATTGGACCGTCAAAACCAATGGTCAAAACGATAGAAAACAAATGAATCATTCTCGAATATCTGACATCATTTTTAACCGACGAAAAAAACGGAGGAGGTTCTCAATTCGACACGTATATTTTTTTTTTTTTTTTTTATGTATGACCACGCATAACTTTTTACAGAGTTGTCCGATTTTGATAATTTTTTTTTATTAGAAAGGGCATACTCCCAAGGTGGTCCCATTGTCACCATGTTGGGATCTGATGATGATATCCTGGGGAAATTAAAGGAACTCTTCGAATTTTGGAGGCACGCTTACAGCGATTTCAGTTTTTGCCTCATTATCGGTAGCTTTTTGGCTACTAGTGCCGTATAATATACTATAACAGTATAGTAAGAGTACGTTACGTGGCGATAAATCACTAAAAAGTAAGAAATAAAAATTTTTAACAAAAAATAGAACCGACTCAAAACGCACTAAAAAGTAAAAAATAATTGTGTCATTTACTTGGTTTAATTTACTTAAGCATATCTAGGAGTCGGTGCCAGCCAAGGTTTCTACTTTAAGGACGTTACCTTGAACCCACAAACTTCTTTACTACGTAAAATAAATGTTCCTTAAACTTGGCTGGCACCGACTTCATAGATATGCTTAAGTAAATTAAACCAAGTAAATGACACAATTATTTTTTACTTTTTAGTGCGTTTTGAGTCGGTTCTATTTTTTGTTAAACATTTTTGCTTACGAGTGATAAGGACGGAGATAATATTCGCCCGCTTTGAGCGAGTTCCATAAGCGCACTGCGATCACCGAAAACGATTTCGCATAAAAGACAGTGTTACGAGTATAAGGAGGTACGGACATGGAATTCAATTGAACAGAAGAACACACTGATCTCTGACGACGCCGAGCTTCCTGAAAGCGCTCCCGCAGGTAGAAAGGATAGTGGGTATTTAAAATTTTAAAAAGTGTCGTGAGGATATGAATATTCCGGCGATAACGAATTGGGACCCACTTCACTTCATTTCGGAAATGTGATATGTGGTCGAATTTGCGTTTCAATTCATAAATAAAACAGATTACCTACATATTTGTTATTAAATCTATTTTAAAAAAGCATTTAATACACCAGTAGTTTGATATCAGTTTATCTACCCAATTATAGTATCATACTACTAAAATAATTCATTAATTTAGAAGCCGGTCGCTTGCTCTTTAGCTGGCAAGCCGCTTCGAACGTTCGGTGCTAGATTCCCTATTACGTGTGTATGACATATTCGCTGAGACCTTTCACTGCTAGACTCTCTTACACGTCCTGCAGAGGTAATAGCTCTTTGGCTGGCAAGCCGCTGCGAACGTTCGGTGCTAGAAAAAATATGGTTTTATATTAAAATCTACTTACTACACTTCTTTTGTTATTTAAAGTTTCATTTGTTTTACTTAACTGTAACCGGGAAAAGTGAAAATTAATATTAAAATAACAATTAATTAAATTAGAAAAATGGTGATTAATATCGCATATGTCCTCCACGTGCTCTTATTAAAGTTTCTACCCGTCTAGGCATACTGAGAACGATGGTTTCCTGGGATAGTCTCCGCTATTCCTCAACTACGGCGATTCGCAGTTCACCCACGTTGGCAGGAGTTGGAATTCTGGACTTTAACGTTTATTTTTTGCAAGTCCCAAACGTAATAGAGCACGTTCATATGCGGTAATCTCGCCGGCCACTCCATAACAGTGATACTAATATCATTAAGATAAGCTTGAGTTATCCGAGCGGTATGCAGCCAAGCATTATCCTGCGTAACAACAAAAACGTCACCGATACATGGGGCATACGGTACGAGTTTTACTCAACTTAAACTTCTAACTACATATTTGTGTCTTAGGGCTAACGCTAAAACTCGCGCGGGTGTATAATGAAAATAGTATGGGCAGCGCAGGCGCGTGCGACGGAGCGCGGGCGCGGGTGACGGGCACACGGCGCGGGCGCCCGCGCGCGGGTTTGTTTCTACAAATCAGACGAGCGCCGCTAGATGCCACGGTCACACGCGTCAGGGGCTAGGTACAATCATGAACATCGATACAAAGCGCGTAATAATTGAGGTGCAATTTCGGCCAGTATTGTGGGATATGGCGAATGAATTATCGAATTCTCCGCTAAGTAACCTACTTGTCAAGAACGGGTTATGCAGTTGACGTTTTTTCCATTTATGTCTTTTTGCCAAATAATAAATTAGTAAATAATCCATGGTAATCTACTCGACACAACTGTACACGCTCGACATCAAAATTATACTAGCAGCGCTAACTGAGACGGGCGCACGCGACGGGTGCCCGCGCGCGGATTTGTGGCCCGCGGCGGTCGACCGCCGCGTACGTCCGCGCCCACACCCGCGCGAGTTTTACCGTTAGCCCTTAATGTTTTCTTAAATATAAGGTTGCCTGGAAGAAATCGCTGCTAAGCGATAAGGCCGCCATTTGAACCAGCCCTATTTATTGTGGTTTTGTCTGTCCTAAGTTTTCTTTGTTGTGTACAAATAAATAAACATAAATATTTGTTAGTTAAATAAAAAAAACAAACTTCATCAACACCATTTTATTTAATACTCGCCATGACATCAAGTACATAAATTTTAATTTTTAGAAAACATGAGTCAGTCTAGACACGACTTAAATTTATCTTTTAACTTCGACTAAGCGAAACCTTGCGCTAGGAGAATGTCACAATAGCGCAACGGACAATACCGAACTCAGGACCTGTCGGATTTCAACCGTTGGGCTATTGAGGCATTAGGCAATTTGTGATCAATGCATGTTTATTGCACAGGCGACATGAGACACGGCTCCAAGTTACAGTCTATGAGATCACGCACACTTTACGGAATATCATTCACAATGGACTATATTACTAATAATATTTATATTATAGATCGATATAAAAATAACTTACAGCTAGAACTCGCACTATTCGCTAACTAAATATTTTAAGTTAATTATTAAGACGTAATGTAACAAAATCAAAGTCTTATTTATAAGGCGATTCGCCTTGTGATATAAGCGTAATGGTTCGACTTATCTCTAATATTATATCTAGCGAGCCGACGAGCTGGTGTCAGAAATCAAAGGACGTTGATATCAAAGCACAATTTCGGCACCGACGACATCGGGATCGTGGCCTAGCGGTAAGTCGCTCTGAGTACCCGGATTACCAGAGAGACGCTGGTTCGAATCCCGTCGGTTGCGCAAATTTTTATATTATGTTTATTCTTAAATATCTATAGATGGAGAATTGGTATATTGGGGGGTCCGAAAATGATAAATTAGGTATTTTTATTGCATTGACTACACGTACTATATCGATCAGTTTTATTGTTCAAGCAATCACTACCTACATATAATAAAATAAAGTCCCCCGGCACGTCTGTTTGTCTGTCAAATACGCGATAAACTCAGACGGATGCTTTTGCGGTTTTCACCAACAAATAGTGATTCATGAGAAAGCTTATAGTATTAAATTTGTCAAGGTTTTGTTGCTACTGGAGTAACGATACATTTTGGAAAAGTTGGAAAATTTTGAACCATCTGGGAGCTTTTATCAAAAACGCTGTTTTATCCATTAGAGATAATATAACAAATTAATGTATGGAAGGATACTTGTTAATTTTTTTAATTTAAGAATATCTTGCAACACTCATTCTTTTTGTAAAAAAGGGGTGACGGATTTTTTTTTCACTTTTTTGGTGTTAATATATAAATCCATACTCGCATTAATAAAGATTTGTAATGATAATAATTCCGACTCCAGCTCTGTAGCTACGAAAGGGAACAATGTTACCAGCCACTTCGACTACAAATATACAACTTGCAACTATACTACATACTCGAATATATTATTATATAAACATCTCTTGACCTCGAGGGTCTGCATAAGATTTAAATCATTACATGTGTATTATAAACAATTATACAGTATGTCGATTCTTGCAAATGACGTCAGTTTAGAAGCTAAACAGCAGCCAGAAGCGATGTGCGGCGCTTGTAACAGAAATCGGTATTCTCCAATGAAAATTTGTTATATTAGAATTCAAACTATCGCGAGTGTTATCCATATTATTAAAAATATAACGGTTGAAACTCACGTCACGGTTGTCGGAGTATGCCCGACTAGTTTCTAACCCATACGGGGTCCTTACTCATGATCTTGCTTGTTCCGGTAACGCGGCGCGAAGCAAACTGAAATATATTTTTAATAAAATTTTGTTATATTGGACTGACAGTCGAACTGAAGGTGGGATGATCGACGAGATGTTCGTACGATTAATGTTTTTCAAGAATCGACATACTTTGTTAAGCAGATGAATTAAATAAAAACACAAAACCTTCGCACCACACTATATACATAGTATTATTGGATTAAATTTAAACTAATAAAGTTGTTACATCATACTCTATTTAAAGTATCAAAATCCTCCAGGAATTTTGACCAATCGGAACGAAAATGCATTGGGATTTATTTCGTCAAAAAAATCAAAAATCCAAGTGACTTTCGAATTTTGTTATTGTTTTCGATTTATTTGTTTATTTATATTGAATTGGGAAAAACTAGTTAGTGATGCTTTCATTCTTATTTATTTTAGTCTTAAAAATGACCTCGGGCCAAATTAAAAATTCTAAGTTACTTCTATGACTTTTTTGTTATTTCTGACGAAATAAATCACAATGCAATTTCATTCCGTTTGGTCAAAATACCTAAAAGGATAGTTTGAAATTAGTATCGCGAAAAGCTTGAATAATCTTTGATAAATTACATTTTACTCTTCCACCTATTTACTGTTTTTCAATCTTTGAAATTAGTTAGTTTTTTAATATGCAGGTACTTTCCTATAATGTAATACAAACATAACGATTTAAACCCCTGTTACTACCAACATACATATACAGTAGCTATTCAGTTGGAAAATAAAACTTAATATCCAATAGATATTTATTAAATGTAAAGAAATAAATAAACGGTTTAGCTCGTGAAAATATGTCGATATATGTTGTGTTTTTAGCACATACCCCCAAAATGGGGTGTTGATAAGTTTCACTTCTTAGTCTGTGCGCCTGTCTGTAAGTGGCATCGCAGCGTTCAATCGGATGGACAGAGTTCAACGCGTTTTTTTAATTTTGAATGCCAGTTTCTTAGCTATGTTTGCTGAAAATCGGTCTAGATTGTCCATTGCCACAAAATGGCGGATTACATATTTTTTCACAACTCCCTACATATTGCTATTAATTGAAAGGGCTTCAGTAGTCGAATACTATACACTATGAAAAGTTTCCATGATGGCTGCCACGAAAAATGTACTTGCAATTTTGTTTTATACTGTATAGGCTAGCGCTTGGCTACGATCACGTTTGATGGTAAGCGAAAAAACGCGCTTGGTGGCGCCTATTCACTCGTGACTTGAAGATACCCACATTGTAAGTGGTAAGGAAAACGGGAGCTGGGAGGGCATTCCATATTATTTAAATTTTCAAAAATATTATCGTGTAAAGTTTCAGCGCCCTGGCGGATACCCCTCGTGCTCTCGGGCAAATAATGACATCATCGGTAAAGTGTCATTATGACAGTGTTGGGTGGAGTCATGTTTCAATTGTTTTATTGTAAATTGTTGTTTTTGTTATATTGTTTACATAAATGGATAGCAAAGACACTTGTTCTTTAGACTTTGTTTGAATTTTTCATTTATTTTTCGTAATCTAACGCACAATATAGTTCCAAAATGTTGAACACGTAAGGAAATATATCAATCAAGTCATTACATTTTACAGAATGGCAAAACATGGCTTCAAAGAAGATTATTTGTTAAAGATTATTTATATTTTTTGTAAAGTATCGTATTAGACCGATACAGATGACAGCGCGCGGGCGGGAGGGCACTAACACTGACAGCAGCTGTCAATGTCGGGCACAAAGAGATAATCATAATATTGTTAGCCATAAAGAAGAATTGAATTGAATTGATAATATTGTTCTTGCAAATAACTGCGACTTATATTTTTATTAATTACAAGTTAGCCCTTGACTGCAATCACACCTGATGGTAGTAATGATGCTATCTAAGATTAAAGCGGGCTACGCTAACTTCGAAACTGGAACGATAAACACAATAGCCACGACCGAAGCCAACCAGCCAGATGGTTTAGAATTTGCTAGGACATATTCCGTCAAACTTCAGAGTTCATACTTTACTTATTTCATTACATCTGAAACATTTTATACGATATTTCATATAATTTGCTATAATCAACAAAATCTATTTACACTACCTAATCTAAACAATCAAAAACACTTGTACGAGATATATATACATTGTACGTTCGTATCCGAGATATATACAGTAAGTAATTAGACGCCGGGGACTAACATTTTGGACGAAATAAATTAAAACAAACAAATTAAGGTCTTACTGTAGAAACCAAAGTATTAATACAATGTGTTAGTTAAATGATAAAACATCTCTAAACATATCGATATATTTTGATTTTTTTTTTATTGACTACAAATTGGCTCTTGACTGCCATCACACCTGATGTTAAGTGATGATGCAATCTAAGATGGAAGCGTGCCAACTTGTTAGGAGTAGGATGAAAATCCCCACCCCTTTCGATTTCTACGCGACTACTTCTTTCTTTTATCTTTTTAAGACAATTCTGTGTATGAAATTCTTGTCTACATACCTCCCTCAGGATTTTGCCTAGAAAGTTAAGTTAAGTTTCCTAGGCATGTATTTTCATTCCCTAACTTTATGGTTGACGGCTTGGGTATTTAGCTAACACGTTGTATAAATAAGATTTATTTTGTTTTGGTATTATACGATTATTGTTGTATTATACGATTTGTACATATCTCAATAAAATTAAATAAATGATATATATTAATGATCTAGGACATGCAATAGATTTTGTTATTGATTGATCTAGATTTTTTCTAGAATTTTTAAAACTTATAGTAAATAAAAAGAAATTAAATATGTATTTCAGTGCATAAAAATAAAATAAAATTCACTTCAAATTTTGATACTTACAAAAGGCTTTTCGTTTAAGGCAGATATTAATTTAATTAGTCCTAAAGTCGACGCATTTTAAACTGAGTCGTCGAGCAATAATTCTTACTGACAGTATATATATTTAATTAAACGCTCTATGCAGTTTTTATTTAACGAAATTAAAACGCTTGCTAGTGACTTTTGGATACGACTAACTGTAAATCCTCGATAAATTGCAACGTTATTTGTCACTACGAGTGACCGACGCCTGGACTCAGTTTAATATGCGTCTATAGTTAAAGTTTTTAAGCAATTTTACGTCTTTGGCTAAAAAATAATTTAGTAGTGAATTTTTATTAAACACGACCACTCACGAATCAGTCTCTAACCATAACACGCCACGGCAGTCGCGTCATTGATCAATCGTCAAAGTTAATCATATGTTTAAGAGCCCAAAATGCCAGCAGTTTTACATCGCGGGCTAAAAAAATAATTTAGTAGTGAATCACGAATCAGTCTCTAACCATTACACGTCACGGCAGTCACGTCATTGATCAATCGTCAAAGTTAATCATATGTTTAAGAGCCCTCGCCCGCGGGATACGTGCGAGCAAACTGACTTGTGACAACAATGCGCCCGCCGCCCGAACTTCTCTCCTTCCATTTTGTCGTCCTACCCCCGCGCAAAAAAAAAACGAAATTGCTCCAGGATAATCCAGAAGTGGTGCCGAACAAAAATCCCCCATTTTCTATTAATATCTACATAGTTATTCATCAACGACACAGCAAAGTGTGCTAGAAACTTTACATCAAGTTCTCTTATTTTTACAAGCAAGTTAATATATTACAGTTTTATTTATTTACACATCTTATTAAAATATAAACGGATGAAACTCACGTCACTGCTGTCGGAGTATACCCGACTAGTTTGAAAACCCATCCGGGTCCTTAGTCATAAACATCTGCTTCATTTTAGACAACAAATCAATCTTATGCATGTTATATCTATCGTACGCCATTTTTATTTAAATTTATAAAGTATTTTACGTAATAATACGTTACGTATTCTTCCAAAACTTTTATAAGTAATTACCTATAATTTTATAAATGTTTTAAATGAAATAATATGTAATTTTAAACTATTATCAAACTGACAGTTTGAATGTTGCCATTTTACGGCAATTTTGGACTAAAATGCACTTTATCTTAACAATAGTTTTTATCAGAATATAATATTCATAAAATATATAAATTACAAATGGTAGAACTAATTTATTATTATTTTAATTGATTTAAATTAGAAGAATTAATTTATTTTTTATTCATATATAGATACACTTACTAAAATAAAAAAAATTAATAAAAATACTGTAGTGATGATTGAAAATGATTAATATACTAACAATACTAGTATTAAATATAATATTACAGAAAACGATTATTATTTTATATAATAGCTGTAGTTTTTTTGTCCCTCGCATATTTGCGAAAAATGTTCATTTCTTTTGTCCAAATATTAATACGAGAATATTCAATTAGTAATTATTTTTGGAATGATTCTTATTTATTTTATTTCAATAAGAATGACTATCCAGACGTTCATATAACATTCATTGTTACTTGTTAGCCATGGACAGACAGGCCTAGACAAATGTAATAATTAATCCTTTTAATAATCCTTTAAGTAATTTTTAACTACAATTAAATACATATATGCATTATGTAAATATTTATTGTACAGCCCGCCAACTCGCATTGGAGCAGCGTGGCGAGTCTACGCCCCATGTCTGGACTATAGTGGGCCGTTAATAGGCTGATAATTATGAAATGATATGTTCCGGTGACCTTAAATGGAGAATAAAACTATATAGTTGTGATATCCCCTCTCCTATAAGGAGGGAGGCCTGGCCTGTAGTGGGCCGTTAATAGGCTGATAATGATGATGATGATGTGATATGACGTATCCAATATATATTGAAGAGAAAAGTGTAAACTGTCACTACTAACTGTAAAGTTTATACACTGTAAAATATCATGACATGTATCATGTATGAAACAAGAAATCGAAACAAAAAGTAAGATGACATGTCCAGTCATTCTTACATGCCAGAACAATATACTACAACCTGTAAATTGTCATCACATATACAGTCATTGTTATGTTTGACACATAGATTAAAGACTACTAGATGGAGTCATAACGCGGCTGTAGGTTCATGAGCGTGACAGACTTATTTCATTCGGCCTTTATTAGAAAGTGATACAAGATTATTTTTTGTCCCTTTCAGCGTGTTCGTTTTTATTATTTGTCAAGAGTGGAGTTTGTGACAGACAAGGGACATATCTGAGCAATTATTAGCTTTTTATTAAATTTGCTGATAAATAATATAACTTTGCGGTTACTATATTAATTAAAACGTTATCGTGCTATGGTGGGTTGTAATATTTTCGGCTGCAACAGTCGCAGCGAACAGAAAATCGAAGGAATTACGTTTCATACGTAAGTAGGCATAAACTTCATTGATTGATGATTTAAAGCTTAGATTATGTTGTTTTTTAGCAAATTTCATGTATTATGCGTTTACTAAACTATATTATATAAAGTAATTTCGTATTTTACGATATTTTAAAACGTAACGTTTTATGATGTACTTTAAATGTTGACATGTCATGTCAATAAGGCTGATCTGCTGTCTCACGAGTGGACACGCTATGGGCTCTATCTAGTAGTCTTTAATCTATGGTTTGACATATTCTAATTTAGAATTCTTTTCATGAAAGTATTTATAAATAAAGTACAAAAATCATTCGAGTGTACTCTTCTACTACAAGATGCTCAATTCAGTTTTAGATCTGCCATTGCATAAGTTTAAACTATGTATTAAAACTCACTGAGTCAAAGTTATTTATACTATCGGTGAATTTTTAAATGGCTAAGATGTTGAGTTTCTTGCCGGTTCTTTTAAACGGGATCTGCCTTCCAAACCGGTGGTAGAGTCACTACAAATAGTGTAATTTAACGTTTCAAAGTTGTTAAGACCAATAAACGAATTTGAATTAACATCTAGGAAACTGTAATAATAGCACTAGTAGTCATTTCAAGTATTTGTTTCTTAGAATTATGTCATAGTTAATTATATTAAGTTTTAATAAATATATTATTATAACTATCTTCATATCTACAGATACGATACTTGTATCGCTTTAGGGACGATCCCCAAGTCTTGTCCTATCGACAATGGCTTATAGTCGACGCATTTTGAACTGAGTCATCTATCGGTCATATGTTATATGGAGGCAGTCTAATCACTTCGTGACCCCTATGCATCGACCCCGCGTGGTGAGCTGGCATATGAAAGGGGTCACTAATAATACTGCCTCCATATCACTGTCAATATATCCGATTTATGACTCATTTGATAATGCGTCGACTATACTACAGTTAAAGGATTGAACAAAACAAAAACAAAGTTTAACACAATGAGTATAAATAAATAAAAGATTTTATAAAATCAAAACATTCATACAATACAAAAAAAAATCAGTTTATTACAACTTCTTAGTCAGCATATTAATCCGCATATTTTTGCTCTTTTTTACTACATCTATATTAGGATTTTTAATTCCGTGGAATTCTGACGTTCACCTGACATTTCTTATGTTTCCTACAGACAAATTGTTCCTATAAAAAAGCTGAAGTTTAGAATTTGTCTAAAAAACAAAGAATTCATTGGATTTTGAACATAAAATTTACACTGGTTTTGGTTTATATTTAATTAAAAATTAATTTCATTTTCACTAATATATTTCATAAATTATTAAATTCGATAGATAGATAGATGGATAGGGAAAAAATAACAAAACCTAGCCACACCAGGAAAGAATATAGATGCATATAAATTGACCAAAAATGAAGAATTGTTTTCGATATTATTTAGGAATGTTCAAAGTTTCATTTAATTAGGTTTTGAAGCGACGATGTTGCCGATCCTTATAAACTCGAAAAAATACCATGTAGAAGATAATAAAAACTATTTTGACTATATAATAAAATGTTTATGATACTCATAATACCAATATTGCAGAGATGGTGATCAGGATCACGACGCCGATGATCATAATGATATCATCAAAATATACGTAATACTACGAAAACTAAATTAAAAGTAAGATAATAAATACATAAGTATTTTCAATCTTTGTATCAAAATTTATTATTTATTAGTATATAAATTTTGCTTTAATAAAAAAATAAATATTTATTTCAATTCATAAATATAGATGAAATCAATTATCACATTGAATTGACTTTTCATTCAATTTGATGACACAAACGCGATCTGATGACAGCAATAATTTTTATTATTTTGTTTTTATAATGAAAAGAAAAATTGCATACTCGGGCATCTACAAAGAGGATCGCTCTATGAATTCCGAAGGTTGATTCTAAAGGCAAGATACCCGGACGCCGGATAACGCGCACCAGTGAGACAGCGTAGAAAATGGAGAGATGATTTAAAGGAGTGGAACAAGCTGAGCTACACGGAGCTTAAAACTTTCGCAGGACCAGAAGACTTCTCCACCTGACTGCCAACTTTATTTTGAAGAAGGCACCTTATGATAATATTGGTTATACAAAAAGGTTTGTGACTTTAAAAACGACAAAAAGTGACATACGTCAGAATTCCATGGCACTATAAATTCGAATATAACGGCTTTTTGATTTCGACAATTGTCCAAATATTGTAAAAAAAAGGCGGTGAAATTATTAATTTCTTTGTAGTATCTGTTATGAAAATAGTCTCCATATTACGCTACAGGATACTGATGAAAGCCACAGCCTTCGATTTGCTCAAACCTTTAACTGTACGATACCTTGTTATTTACTATATACATCTGGTTATATTTACACTGTGCGCCCCTTGACAGCTCACTGGTGAAGGATAGTACAATATACAATATTCCATCACTATGGGAGTATATGACCTTACTCTAGCCCCCTAAGAGGTTTCAATTAATGAAAATAACCGTGGATAGAAATCCACGGTTTAGTCGTCCGACAATCTGCTCGCCATAGCGAGTGGGCTACGGTTTCTTCCAAGTAAAATTAGACTCTGGGTTTTTCCACGAACATTTAAGGTATAAAGTCTATAGTAACATACACGATCGCACCAACACATTGTTCTTGTGCTAGTCCTACGTGTTTGCCTAAATAACACATTGATAGCTGTTAAGGTTCGTTTACACGTTTGCAAGCCTCGGTAAGTCTCCACCAACGCAAGCGTGTAAACACCATAAAACAAGTGAATTAGACGAGACGAATATCTTAGCATTCCATGGATTCAACATGCGGGTGCCGGGTCCATCGCGTGGCAGAGAGACGCCGAACAGAGTACGAGACTGGCGGCACTGATGTAGGCTTAAGGGTACCCTTTGTGACCGGTCAACGTTCGCCTTCTCTGTGCGAATTATTCTCCCTGTCTAACCTAACTAGTTTTAACTATTTATCTTGTTTGTATATATTATTTTATACTAAAGCCATATATCATATTGTTGTATATCACGCTTGCCTCTTCACTACACACTGCCGCACTGGCACGCGTGTGAACGCAGCATTACATCACGTTCGATGTACACGAGGTAGGTACCATGATGCAGCCGTCGCGGTTCACTCGACGATAGGTGACAGCGCCACGTGCCTGGTGGAGGGCGTGGTGGTGGGCGCGCTGGGGCTCTTCTGGTCGGACTGGGGGGGCGTGGGCGGGTAGATGTGCTCCGTGGGCTGCGACTCCTGCGCGTCTTGAGCCTGCTCCAACAGCTGCTGGTATACTTGGTCCTGTGGAGTGTACAATCTGTCAATAGTTTCCGTGGGGTATCTACTTCTATTTTGGGTTTTTTTATAGCAGAAGATATATTTGATATGTTTTAAAACGATTTGCTAAGATGATTTTTATCATTTACGTGAAAGGGCAACAAATATACATACATCTTCACAAACTTTAGCATTTATAATATGAATAGAATGGAGGGAACGTGCAACAGTGCATCGGTACTCACGAACATGTCGAGCGAGACGTTGTGCGTCTGGATGCGGTGGCTCTCGTCCACGTTGAGGTCGGGGCAGATGAGGCGCAGCCCCGCGCCGCGCTGCACGTGCTCGCCGTCGCCGCCCCGCAGCGCGCGCACGCCGCCCGCCGCGCGCACCGCCGCCGCGAAGGGCGCCAGCCACGCGTGCGCCGCCCGCAGCGTCTCCCAGCTGTAGCCCGACACGCGCAGCGCCAGCTCGCGGCCGAAGGCGTGCGCCACGGCGGCGGCGGCCACGGCGCTGGCGGCGAAGCGGTTCACGTCCACGTGCAGCACGGCCAGGTCCAGCAGCTGCCCGCACACGGCCAGCTCCAGCGACGAGTACTGCGGGAACACGAACGTGTAGCCGCGCAGCGCGTTGGCGCCCACGTCGCTCTCGCCCAGCAGCCGCCGCTTGGCGCTCCGCCCCTCGCTGGCCAGCTGCATGTAGATGTTGAGCCAGCTGTTGACGGTGATGGGCGTGATGCTCCACGCCAGCAGCTTGAGCACCAGCAGCTCCTCCAGCAGGATCTCCTCCGCGCTGCACGCGCCGTCCGTCACGTACGCGAACTCGCCTATCTTGGGCGGGTACACTTCCTCCACCTTCGCCGCGATGAACAAACACGTTATACCTGGAACACGCCCATTAGCATCATCTAAGTAAATGTATTCATCACTTTCTTAATTACTAGCAGACACTCTAGTTCTAATAAAGAGAAACAATTCTACCATGGTTTCTACACTGGATAGTTTTATCTCAAATTTCTCATTTATCTATTTGCAGCATTTTCGATAAAAGTTCCCAGGCGATTTTCTATGACTTACAGTCATATTTCATCCAATTTACATAAAACCTTGACATTGGCCTCTTATAAGGACTTTCAAAAGCCAGACTTCAGCAACCTAAACCTACTTAATGTCATCCGCCCACCTAGTGGACCCTGAACAAACGCGCATAAGCATCTTGAGACCCTAGTAACTAAACCCACTAATATTAATTAACTAAACGTGTTATAATTGCCAGTTGTACGCAATTTCACGATGATCATCATTAGAGATCTGTTTATTGCTTTATAATAATAGCTTTACTTTTATTTTAGTGGGAATCAAACGCAAGTTTAAGTGGGAGCAAGTGGACTCATTGAAGTTTTTTTATAGGAAGTATGTAAGTACGATGGGTGTTTAGAGGTATTAATCACTTATGACTACCCAGGGTCGGTGTTCGAACTTAACCGTAGCTTTGTTAGGCCTGTGTGCACCAAGATTTCGGTTATCATAACCAACGGTTAACATAAGCTAACTACTAATTTACTGTTCACGACAACCCGTACGCCGGTTAAGGACGTAAGCTCGGTTAAGATAACCGTTGGTTATGATAACCGAAATCTTGGTGCACACAGGCCTTAGTTAATGATGTCATTAACTAACAAAACTACGGTTAAGTTAAAGACCTTTTAAAAGAAGTTTCACTGATGACAATAGCTATTGGTGAGGTCGATGTAGTCCACCGTCAAGTGGAATGTCTCTCGGTGCAGCTTGTACACCTCGCACTTAGCCCTCAGTATAAATATGATGTATAAAGAATGTGAAGTTACCAACGAGCTGCAGGCGGCCCTTGTGCACGTCGTCGGTGTTGGTGAGGTACCGGTCGATGTAGTCCACCGTCAAGTGGAATGTCTCTCGGTGCAGCTTGTACACCTCGCACTTAGCCCTCAGTATAAATATGATGTATAAAGAATGTGAAGTTACCAACGAGCTGCAGGCGGCCCTTGTGCACGTCGTCGGTGTTGGTGAGGTACCGGTCGATGTAGTCCACCGTCAAGTGGAATGTCTCTCGGTGCAGCTTGTACACCTCGCACTTAGCCCTCAGTATAAATATGATGTGTAAAGAATGTGAAGTTACCAACGAGCTGCAGGCGGCCCTTGTGCACGTCGTCGGTGTTGGTGAGGTACCGGTCGATGTAGTCCACCGTCAAGTGGAACGTCTCTCGGTGCAGCTTGTACACCTCGCACTTAGCCCTCAGTATAAATATGATGTGTAAAGAATGTGAAGTTACCAACGAGCTGCAGGCGGCCCTTGTGCACGTCGTCGGTGTTGGTGAGGTACCGGTCGATGTAGTCCACCGTCAAGTGGAACGTCTCTCGGTGCAGCTTGTACACCTCGCACTTAGCCCTCAGTAAAATATGATGTGTAAAGAATGTGAAGTTACCAACGAGCTGCAGGCGGCCCTTATGCACGTCGTCGGTGTTGGTGAGGTACCGGTCGATGTAGTCCACCGTCAGGTGGAACGTCTCTCGGTGCAGCTTGTATACCTCGCACACCTGTCAACCAAACCAGACCAATATTATATTATAATACAAGGCTTCGGAAAGGGGGACCGACGACATCAAACGTATCGCAGGAAGCCGCTGGCCACAGGCGGCACAGGATCGTTGTGTTTGGAAGTCCCTAAAAAAGGCCTATGTCCACCAGTGGAAGTCCACCGGCTGTTGACACCGGATGATGACAAGGATTGTTATTTTTCAGAGTAGGTAGATATTTGATGCCCTGCGATTAATCTAATGGGACGTACTGGCCATAGACGATTAGCTATCTATGAAGAGTATGTTAGAGTCCGCACAGACAGAAAGCAGTTCGAACTTTTACAGCCAGCATAGATGGAATATTGTCATTGTCATTCGTTCGGTCTGCAGGGTATGGATACAAGTAGATGAGGCCATGAGCGTAGCGAGCTGGGGCTGGCAACTGCTATGCAGTTATAGATATCGCGAGAAGCTCTACGTTGGCTATATTGTAGAGATTTGTGAATAAATTTATAAGCATCATCCAACCAGCATCCAAGCGAAATATGTAACAATTAATACATCTTTTAATCAATACCTCGTGCGAATTTATTGCAGTACTTCCCAACTTCCGAGTTACGCACATAAACTGTGGTATTTAATTGTTAAAATCAAGGTTTCAAAAGCTAGCAGGATACGTTTGTGCCAATATTTTCAAGCAACTTTTGCTTTAATTTTCCATTTTTCATCAGCTAATTTATTTAATTTAGTTTAGTTTATATATTCATAATCATCATCATCATTACCGGCGAACGTCCTCTGCTGCACATACACCTTTTTTAGGGACTTCCAAACACAACAATCCTGAGCCGCATGTGGCCAGCGGCTCTCTGGGACCCGTTTTCCGGTGCTGGGTCGCCATTCTAGCACCTTCGGCCCCCAACGTCCATTAGCCGTCCGACCCACGTGCCCCGCGTATTATAATGTAAATTATTGTAAATTATTTTCATAAATAGAAAAAGGTCAAGAAATCGCCCGTTCTGAAATAGTTCCTGCCCGTAAATATTGTTTGATACTGAACTTGACCTTTTATTTTCCTATTCTCAAGAAAGTCATGCTGAGGAAATTTAGATTAGGTTTAGATAAGTCAAGCCATTGAATCGAACGAAAACATTCGTAAAAAAGTGACAGAGATAATACTTGTCGGCGTTCACATACAGATCATATGTTTATGCTATCGATGCCTTCGCCGCATTTTAGTTTTCATATGTTTTTTTGTAATTTGACTGAAGTAGTGTAGCAAATATTTATTTTCAGTGCATCTGTTTCTTTGTATCGAACAACAATAAGATGTATTGTAATGCAAATAACAAGAGGGAGCTATGATAGCTTGATATCGATATTCAGTAAACTGACATAAAAAATTTTTAATAAAAAAATTGAACCGACTTAAAAACGCACTAGAACGTAAAAAATAATTGCATCATTTAGTTGCTTGAATTTACTTAAGCATATCTATAAATTCGTTGCCAGACGAAGTTTATGATACGTTTATTTAACAAAGTACCAAAGCACGTTATGGATTTTAGGTAACGTCCTTAAAGTAGACGCCTTGGCTGGCACCGACTCCATAAATATGCTCAAGTAAATTAAAGCAACTAAATGATGCAATGATGTAATTATTTTTATCGACACGTAGGTACATGATGACTATGGGATAATTTTGGATAATTTTCTTTCTAATAAAAAATAAATTAGCCAAACAGGCCTACTCTGTAAAAATATAGAGTCATACATAAAGAAAAAATGTACGCGTT
This sequence comes from Mycalesis mineus, assembly GCA_034621355.1. NCBI lineage: Eukaryota > Metazoa > Arthropoda > Insecta > Lepidoptera > Nymphalidae > Mycalesis > Mycalesis mineus. Next base: position 1,917,208 of record CM067881.1, read on the forward strand.
AAATTGAGGAACATCCTCCCTTTTTTCGTCGGTTAAAAAGAGAGCGATGCCAAATGTTAACGCGCACTCTTTACTTCTCCACCTTCCCCTCCCCCTGATCCCCTTCGACGTACAGTACGACTTATGTCAGAATATTGAATCGTCACTCAAATCTACCTCTAATTTGATGCCGTCCGAAATTTCAAGACCGCTCAGATGTTTGGGTCATTGTTGAGTATACAAGTTTATGAGATTAAGAGATGTTCAGGATATAAGTGGGTCTTAAATACGAATGACTTTCTAGTATTCGCGCATTAGTCCGCATTTTCAGGATATTTAGGACTATGGGTACATTTCATCTGAACTAGGTAGGTATACGCAACAACATGGAAATAATGTGACGGACAAGGATAAAAAGAAACCTGTGTTAATCTAACTAGTAAACTAAATTTTATCCAAGGAGTTTAGACGTTTTTAATCCCCAACGCAAAAATAGGGGTGTAAGGTATAAATTGCCATCGCAGCGCTCAAACGGATGGACTGATTTCGATGCGGTTTTTTTTCAATTGAAAGTCAGCTTGCTGGCGGTGGTTCTTAGCTGTTTGATGAAATTCGGTCCAAAATGGTCGCCGCTACAAAATGGCGGATTACATATTTTTTTCCCAACTGCCTCAATATGGGTATCTAATAAAAGAGCTTAACTTGAATACTACGTAAAATTTTTAATCCAAGATGGCCGCTACGAAAACATGTTTTTTCGACAAGAAAATAAAATTATTATCAAGGTTTTTTAAATTTTTAATTTAATTATTGAATGGTCAAGTGCCATGTTTATCTCACTTGGCTCTACTATACAGAGAGAAGGCAGACGAAACTTCTTATTAACTGAGTGTACGAGGACACTATGATTCAATCTTTAAAGATTTAATACTTAACAATCTTCATTAATGTACTAAAAAGACTTCTTACCCTAAAAGTTGGAAGTAAAATGACGATTCCCAAGTAGAATTGGAACTACTAATATGCTACGAAATAATCGTAGCTGCACCGTAGCAAACCGCGTAGCATAAAATGTATCATAAGACATATATCCTTTCATTAATTTATTGTGCCATCATCATTACCAGTCAGAAGCGTAGTCGGAGGTAACGGAGGTCCTGGGTTCGTTTCCCGTAAGATCTTATAAATTATCCAGGTCTGTCTGGTGGGAAGTTCTGGTGAAGACGTACCGCCGAGCGATTTCGCGATTCGGTACGATGTCGTGCAGAAGTTACTCCGCTTCCACCTTAGATTGCCTCATCGCCTATCGTCAGATGTGATTGCAAATAAGGTCGAACTATAAAAATATTTTTGCCGCCAAACAGCAAGAGTTGCTGAGTTCCAGTCTGAAGGACATTACTAAAGTTACCACTACCGACAAATCGTACTATGAAAAGCCGATTTAGCGTTTCGTTACGATGTCGTATTGAAACCGAAAGTGTGTGGCTTTTCGCCGTGGCTTGTTACCACCCAACCGACAAATCGTACTATGAAGCCGATTTAGCGTTTCGTTACGATGTCGTATTGAAACCGAAAGTGTGTGGCTTTTCGCCGTGGCTTGTTACCACCCAACCGACAAATCGTACTATGAAGCCGATTTAGCGTTTCGTTACGATGTCGTATTGAAACCGAAAGTGTGTGGCTTTTCGCCGTGGCTTGTTACCACCCAACCGACAAATCGTACTATGAAGCCGATTTAGCGTTTCGTTACGATGTCGTATTGAAACCGAAAGTGTGTGGCTTTTCGCCGTGGCTTGTTACCACCCAACCGACAAATCGTACTATGAAGCCGATTTAGCGTTTCGTTACGATGTCGTATTGAAACCGAAAGTGTGTGGCTTTTCGCCGTGGCTTGTTACCACCCAACCGACAAATCGTACTATGAAGCCGATTTAGCGTTTCGTTACGATGTCGTATTGAAACCGAAAGTGTGTGGCTTTTCGCCGTGGCTTGTTACCACCCAACCGACAAATCGTACTATGAAGCCGATTTAGCGTTTCGTTACGATGTCGTATTGAAACCGAAAGTGTGTGGCTTTTCGCCGTGGCTTGTTACCACCCAACCGACAAATCGTACTATGAAGCCGATTTAGCGTTTCGTTACGATGTCGTATTGAAACCGAAAGTGTGTGGCCTTTTCGCCGTGGCTTGTTACCACCCAACCGACAAATCGTACTATGAAGCCGATTTAGCGTTTCGTTACGATGTCGTATTGAAACCGAAAGTGTGTGGCCTTTTCGCCGTGGCTTGTTACCACCCAACCGACAAATCGTACTATGAAGCCGATTTAGCGTTTCGATACGATGTCGTGAAGAAACCGAAAGGGATGTGGATTTATTCCTACTTCTAACAAGTTAGCCCGATTCCATCTTAGATTGCATCATCAATTACCATCAGGTGTGATAGCAGTCAAGGCCTAACTTGTAATGAATTTAAATAAGTCTATTTTAAACGCCCATTACAGGGCCAAGTATCCCTGCTCACAACAGATACGATATAGAGCTGAGATCTACCACACTACTCAAATGCGGGTAGGAGAGCTAAATGTCTGACTCTAATAAACACAATCAGATGATTATTGGAACGAAGTTCCTTATCGCGCGTTGTGAAAGGGGTTTAGACGGAAAAAATTCGTACGAAAAGTTGTCACGACACTTTTTGATCAAAGGATCTTGCCGCCGCCTTTGATGTGTGTGCGCGTGAGCGGCGGGGGGCGCCCGCGCTGTATGCTGTCTCGCGCTCTCGTGGCGCCCTTTACGAAAATTGAGCCTACTGATTAAGTTTATATTATATAACATTATATTTGTTAATAATAAAAAAATATTATTATTACTTATTATTATATTAAATTAAATTTTATTACAATTCCTTCACTAATTAATCGAAAGGAACTTCTTTCCATCCGGGTGTCCCTTGACACCTCTCAATTTTTTTTATTACCGAGATTGACGTATTAACGTGCTCCCTAAGGCACGGCATGTAACACCACTATCATCGGACTCCGACTGTGAATAGTACTGAAAAATTTTATGGAACAAAAACTTTCCTCCTGGGTTCCTGTTTCGACATGCAGCTAAGCAAATATGTCAGTCTTATATAACGAGGCAGTCATATGTTTATGGAGTAGCCGCCCGCAGTTTCACCTGCGAAGTTTCCGTTACCGTAGGTATTTCGGGATAGAAGAACAAAGGGACACGTTATAGGGCTTGTTCCTAGTACGCCCTGCTATTTGGCAGTTGGCTTGTACATAAACAATGGTTTGACACTCACACCAAAAATTGCTTGTAGGCTAAAATATATCCATGTCTAATTTTTCCGAATCGTATTATCGAGAGGATATTTCAATAAACTAAATTATCATCATAATCATTAACAGTCGATGGACGTCCACTGCTGGACATAGGCCTTTTTCAAACACAACGATCTGAGCCGCCTCTGGCTAGCGGCTCTCTGCGACACGTTTGAAGTCGTCAGTCCACCTACTCGACCAACACTGCGCTTTCCGGTGCGAGATCGCCATTCTAACACCTTGGGCCCCCAACGTCTATCAGCTGTTCGAGTGACGTGCCCGCGTGCCCCGCCCATGCCCAATAGCTATGTCGGTTACTCTGGTTCTTCTGCGGATCTCTTCAATTCCGATTAGATCACGCAGAGATACTTCGAGCATTGCTCTAAATAATAGTACAATATTATGTAAATATGAAAGACATTGCGCGAGCGCAGACGGTGAAACCATTTGCGATAATATGTCATTTGTAATTCACGCGCCCGCAGCCGGGCCTCCCGGTTCTATCTACTAAAGCTTTGTTCAAACATTTTTTGTAATAGTTGACTCAATTATATATATATGATAAGTTGAGAAAGACTACTTAAAGGCAGTGGCGGGGCCGAAAGCGGATTGTCCGTTAGGCAATACTCTATTATCCTAAGTGACTACAGGCGCGAGGCAGCACAGGGGCGCGCACCCCTTTCTAATTAACATATTTTTACATATTCATTTTCATGTATGTACCTTGTTATTAATCTATACTAATTCTATACCAATATTATAAAAGCAATGGAAGTAACTCAGACTGTTTGTTACTCAATGAAGCCTAAACTACTGATTCAATTTAAATGAAATTTGGTAAAGAGATACTCGTACTTTTTTAAAACTATCACTAAACGTTCGATTCGTTATCGCCGGAATATTCATATACTCACGACACTTCTTAAAATTTTAAATACCCATTCTCCTTTTTACCTCCGCGTCGCCTGAGATCAGTGCGTTCGTGCGTCCATTTAAATTCCCTATCTGTGCCTCCATATAACACTATCTTTTATGCTAAATCGTTTTCGGTGATGGCAGTGCGCCTATGGAACTCGCTCCCCGACAACATTTTTTAAAATAACCCTTCTGTCATTAGTTTTAAAAATCGTCTTCATAAATATTACCTTTCATTACAATCATAATTTTTTTTATTTATATTATTTATATATATAGTATTCATATATATATTTAATACTTATATTTATTTTACCAATATTAGTATTTATGTATTAATTATTTTATTAGTAGTATAGCGTTAGTAATAAGGTTTCCTTAGTTTATTTCTTGTACCTATTCGTCTTTTTATAATCTTCTCCCACTGCTAAGGGTCACTGGTAGAGATCTCTTAAAGAGATAAGTGTTTCCTTGTCCAATTTAATTTTGTTTCTTTCTTGTAAATTGTAACATTAAATTTTTTGGTACAAAATAAATAAAAAAAAAAAAACAGAATTTCTTGCGGTCGGAGATGTGGGCATCCGCTAGATAATATTAATAATTAATTTAGCTCGACGATCGTTATAAATCGAGTTGGTTATAAAAATTAAAAAGTATGTGATTAAAATGACATTGTCAGGAGCATCTGCGCGAAGTATGTTAGTTCGTATTAGACGTGACCTGCATTCGATGCTCTACATTTAATGCTTAGTAAACTAAAGTAGTCGTTATGTACGAGTATGCAAAAATAAATACGTGCACCTATCACCTACTAAGATTTTTGTACTACTTATTGGTTTTTACTGATTGGAAAAAGAAAGTTCTGTTTTCGACCTGCGACTATTGTACTTGTATGTTCATGAATGCATATTGAATTTATTATTCAAAGAAACTATTGTTAAGACCTTTCTTTTTTATTATTATTTTTTTAATTTATATAAGAAAAATATACATTTTAATGCAACATTAAAAAATTGTTGAAACAGTACATCTCTCATCATTTTACAGTTACTCTTTCTTTTGATTCCAACGTGGTTTCCATTAAAACCACTGGAAGATCACCCATAACAGTATGTACATAGGTACCTACACATATGAGAATATTTTTTTGGAGGCGAATCGTCTTCATTTTAAAAGAAAATCTAACAAACAACGTGTAACTAAGACACACAAGTTCTCAAAGACCGAAGAAGAGTTGATGTTAAATACACCTTGTTTATTTTTATTTTTATTTTATTTAAACATCTTTATTGCAAAAAAATATAGAAACAATGGTACAATACAAAATTAAACGCAAAAGGCGACCTTATCACTAGAAGTGATCTCTTCCAGGTAACCTAGATAAACGGACGGGGAATCGCAATAAAAACAAGATAAATTAATGTACACTCGAAAACGTACACTAATAGATGATAATTATTTGTACAAATAAAAATACAAATACATACATGTATAAATATGATATATAATATATAACACTAATAAATACATACAAAAATATATATATACATAAATATATATACATATATACACAATATAAATAATGTTTAATTATTGTTTATTATTGTTTAATGAAGGAAGTAATTCAACATACCCACTTTACTTTTTACTGTTTCTCAAAGGGTTCTGTAAGTATGTTTGTATGTCCTTGATAGGCTCATAAACTATTGATCCTTGGATTGGACTACATTCTGGGATTCTTTCAGGGAGGCGGTATGTCTTTCTTTGAAAATATGGCAACTAATTTACGAGTACATACAACTTGTAAATCCCATAATTAAAATACCATAAATTTTGACGGCCTCCGTGGCGCAGCGGTATGCGCGGTGGATTTATAAGACGGGGGTCTTGGGTTCGATTCCTGGCGGGGCAGATTGAGATATTTCTTAATTTGTCTTGGTCTGGCTGGTGGAAGGCTTTTCGCCGTGGCTAGTACGACCCAATCGACAAAGGCGTACCGCCAAGCGATTAAACGTTCCGGTACGATGTCGTGTAGAAACCGAAAGGGGTGTGGATTTCATCCTACTCCTAACAAGTTAGCCCGCTTTTATCTTACGTTGCATCGTCACTTAACATCAGGTGTGATAGCAGTCAAGGGCCTACTTGTAGTCAATAAAAAAACCCTGCTATGTTAGCAGCTATTATCAGGTGAATAGCTATTTGTGTATTTTCATGTCCTCACTGCAAGACTCGTGCTTTTAAATGCTAGCACGCCTTATTGGAGGAAGTTATTCAATTAAGTTCAACCAAAACGATCGCTAGACCCTCCTAAATAGGAATGACGTAATCGTGATTCTGATTGACACCAAGTACTTCACTTGACACGTAAGCTAGGATTTTAGATGACATTGTCCCGTGGTTATTTTATTCAGTTAAGTATGAAGAGCTCCTGGGTTCGAGACTGATTTTTAATAAATAGTTTTCTTCCGCGAAAATTGCAATATTATTAATTAAAAACATAAAAACATTAAATCTATATATTAAATTTAATTTATTGTAAAAAAGACTGATTTTTAATAAAACAGTTATAGTTTTCTTCCGCGAAAAATGCAATATTAATAATTAACTGATCAAAAATCAAAAGTACTTTAAACCGACGTAATTTTATGAAAGGTTTAATAAAATTGGAAGAAGCAAGAGAGATAGGATAGGCAAGTGGAAGGATGTGGTCTCTGTCGACCCCTATGGGAATGAGGCGTGGTATGTATGTGTATATATGTAACTAATCAATCACAGATGACCCACAGAAGGTAAATAGAAAACCAGAGTAACAGTTGGAAGAGCACGCAAGTAACGCGTCCTACATAGCGCTGTCTTATTGCAGAAATAAGCTTATGACCGTAGAGAACTTTTCGAATCAAGTTCTTTCATAAAAAATAAATTGCTTAATAAATAATTATAACCGTCTCGACCACCATGATGTCGACATGTTTCAGGGCTATCTAGAAATCTTTAAGAGAAAAATTAAAAAAAAATAATTATTTGTAATTTGTATTAAAAAAATACATTTTAAATTTAATTAATTTACTTTAATTTTAAATTTAAATAATAATTATGTAAGTAATAATAATATTTTTGTTTTGTAAAAATATACTTGTTAAGTATATATATATTTTATAATTAATGTCGACTAATATTCATTTTTAGTCGGAGAAATGAAAATGTTGAATATGCCTGTAAGAAATGTCAGTCTCAGCACTAGAATTTATGCTCAATTTTGTCCATCGATGTATAATGGTGCCATTGTTGGCGTATCTCATAAATAAATAAATAAAATGCTTGACTACTACTAATGTAGCTTTTAGTTGGGACGTCTGTGGTGTTAGTTCAGGTCCTATTCCACGAAAACCACAGTAAGTCGTAGTCCTCTGCCTCAAGTTTTAACGACCTCCGTGGCGCAGTGATATGCGTGGTGGATTCATAAAACGGAGGTTCTGGGTTCGATTCCCGGCGGGGCATACTAGGATTTTTCTTATTTGTCTACGTCTGGCTGTTGGGAGGGAGGCTTTCGCCGTGACTAGTTACGACCTTATCGACAAAGGTGTACCGCCAAGCGATTTAGCGTTCCGGTACGATGTTGTGTAGAAACCAAAAGGGGTGGGAATTTCATCCTACGACTAACAAGTTAGCCCGCTTCCATCTTAGATTGCATCATCACTTAACATCAGGTGTGATAGCAGTCAAGGGCCAATTATAGTCGATAAATAAAACGAAACTAAAAAAAATATCGCCCTTTCATTCGTGGCGTCATTTTCTATGAACGCCTCCTAGGCCCACAGGTGAAATCGGAGCCACCACTTGATTTTTTTTACCTCCTCGCAGTTCTTAAAATTGACCGACCCGGTAATCGAACACGTGGCCCGCTGCTCCGTGCGGGCATGTGCTCACCGGGGAGGTCATTAAACTATTTCGATATTAGTTTAGTAAAACAAACTAAATACCAATAAATAACAAATAAGACAAGGTATTATGCATTTAAATAGGTAGTTAATTTATTAAATGCAATTGTATCTAAATATGTACAGCTATATTTAATTTTAATAAGATGAAATATAATTTTCCTTATATAACCAGCTTGTATATGCGTCTGTAATCTTTAGGCCACTTAATAGTGATTAAAAAAGCCAGAGCAAAGTGATTCCCTGTATTAATGATTTGATGACCTACAAACGTAAACTAAACTTACGCCAATATAAATACTTTTTATATTTCTGACACCCGAGGTTCACCCGCGTAGTCCCCGTTCCCGAAAAAAATCGGGATGCAAACTAGACTAAGTGTTATTCTGATAAACATTCATCCATACATAAAAACTTTTGCGTTTCTAATACGAAAGGTCACTTATGGTGTCACGGTTCCCGTTCCCGTAAAAATTTCGGCATAAAAAGTAACCTGTTACTAATGAACTAACTAAAAATGGCTATGTGGTGCTCTAGTAAGGTCCTTCCGAATTTGGCTGGGCAGGGAGAACAACTTGAACAGAGGAGGTGAGTGTTGACGCGCGTCACTAAGGGTACCCTTAAACCTACACCCGTGTCACAAGTCTCGGGCTCTGTTCGGAGTTTTTCTCTCAGACACGGAATGCTAAGATATATTTCTCTCTCTCTTTTTTTTTATGTATAAGCTGTTTGTTTGTATTGATGGAAAGATAGATTATCTTTCATACAAAAATTACTGAATGAATTTTAATGAAACTTCACAGTATAACAGCTTGCATATCAGAATAACACATAGGCCATATTTTACCCCGAAATTCCCACAGGAACGAGAACTAAGCGGGTAAAACCGCGATCATTCTTTAGTATAAAATGAACGGTACATTCTTAAAACGCGCGCGATCTCTAAGAAGGGACCCGCTTGCATCTTGCGCCAATAGATTTCCTAACTTTCTTATGAAAAGATTAAACTAGATTAAACCCAATCTAGACAGCCGCGCAAAATAGATTAAAAGCACTGGAATCAGTATAAAAAGTACAGCAATAATGGTGTATCACCACCAATCGCGTTGGTACCGGAGGGGTCAATGTACGGCTAAAAAAAGGGGTCATTGCTCCCAATACAGTACCCTATATGTAAAAAACTGCAATGATTTCATATTAGCTACTAACTGTAAAAAGCATTATTACAATAAAAAATTATGGTTTCACAGTTGCAACTTACCTTAAACTCTTTATTTGCTGCATGAAAAAAAAGAACCCTATACAGTCATAGAAGATTAAACTATTTCTATCAACATAATATGTTATGTTCATACACAAATTAGGGGGTATCCATTTATCACGGGAGGCTCGAAAGAAGGGGGGAAATCACGAAGTATCACGGGGGGGGGGGGGGGGGGGGCTTGTGTAATACTCAAATCAATCAATCATTTGTATAATGAAATTAGATGATACTTATATTTTATAAATATTGAAAAAAAATTAAGTTTCTTTATAGCCACAAAAAATACACATGGGGTGGGTAGCAGTTTTAAACCTCTCCATATCACCAAGGTGGGTGGAAGGGTTAAAAAATTTCAAAAACAACATTAGGTGATTAATGGACAGCCCCTTACAAGACGAAAATTACACTAGCTTTAGTTTAAAAATATTAAACCTGACCTACAAATATTGCAAGGTTGTTTAAAAGTAATCATAAAAGAATTACATAAAAAAAAGAATGTCACTCAAGGTTGCCTGATAATGCAAATCTTTATTCCCTAACAAATAGCTATCTCTGTTTTATTCCTAAGTGATAAAGAGTGTATGAAAAAAAAAACTAATTACCTACAGTCATTTGATACACTATAAAACGAATTATCAAAATCGGACTACTCTGTAAAAAGTTATACATGGTCATACTTAAAAAAATATATGTGTTTGGTCGAATTGAGGACCTGCTTTGTTTTATTGTTGGTTAAAAACTGATTGCAATAAGCTTAGTCAATAAATATGTAACATAAAGATGTCCTACCTCATTTAACCAGTCCAGTAATATGGCTCTCATCCTCGGCTGGAGATTGGGATGATTGTCAAACATATCAGGGTTCTTCTTCAAGCTGGATCTGGCATCACACTCACACATGCTTCGCCACACATCTGTGGGGTCAGCCCAGGACAGCCCCGGGAGAGGGCACTTGCGTTTGGGGGGTGAAGGGCAATGGGATTTACTAGAGCTGGAAGTAGAGTAATTTTAAAAATTACTGTGACTGTTCTACAAAAATCTATGCTATCTAAGCACCATAAAAGAAATACTATAATTGGATAGGGTATGTTGCTTACCTGGGCCTCTTATTAGAGTGTGGAGTACACTCTCCTCTTGCCACATTTTCTAAAGGACTCAAAACACAGTTTGGTAACTCTGGTATACTCGGTGGGCTTAAAAAACTGTCTGGATTATAATCTAAGTCTGTGTACACACTCCTCGGCTGCTCGGAGCCTTCCTCATCACTAGAGCAAGAAGAGGATTCCACAACAACATTGTGAGCTGGTTGGTCATTCAATTCCTCTTCCACCCTGGCCGCCACCTTCGTAGGTGGCATGTTCTCCACCTGCAATCATATTTACATCAAAACCTGGAACTCCTCCTAATAAAGTTTACATTTCTGTATCAAATGCCAAATACCTCATCATCTGTTGAATTTCTCTTTCGTTTCAAGTTGGCACGATTCTCACTGGCTTCACAGGAGGAACTGAAACAGGCTTATTTTTAAGTAAACAGAAACAAGCAAGGTCAATATGTGAATAAATTTGATCAGCTGTACCCACCCTGCTTGTGCCATATTCATGCGTACAGATCCGCCGGTGCAGGCTGCCACTGTCTGCAATGGGGACCATTGTTAAGCAAACAGGACATGATGCGTGATAACGTAAAGAAAAATTAGTGATAATAAGTTAAAATTACCGCATGTCATGTAGGAACCGCAAATAGGGTTATGTCAATTGACAACCGTGATTTACGCCGTATTTCTTAAAAATTTAGCGCTTATATCACACAACAAAGGTTTCTCGACCAACTAAATAGCTCAGTTATATTAGATTCAGCGTAAAGTCATAGTATTTTAGGTAAAATGTACGCAGCGTGCCCCCTGCAGATTGGCGGGAGTCAATTTTTCGAGGGGTGTTTTAAGACACTTTTAGAAAATTTTCTTAATTATTTCTTCGATTTATGTTTAGTATAATGTGTATTTAATCATCAAAAAGCATAAAAAGATGTAAAACAATGAATCAGCTGGCATAAAAAATGCCACGAATCCGTCACAATCGCGCGCGAAATCCTTCCGTCAGCGCCATTAGACACGTCGCTAGCTTGGGTTTCTCGGTCCTACCACTTTTGGAAATTGTTAAAAATAGCACATACTTTATACAAAATAGATTTTCTGAATTATGATACTAAAAAAATATCATAGAAAAGTTTAAATAACAGCATAGAAGACTGGATCGTTGAAGCCATAATTGGCTAAGCTTATCACCGTTCTATGATTTATAACCTAATTATAGAGAAAAGGGTGGAGTTATGCACGTAATTGATTTTGATATCCGTAAGATTACATCTTATGGAAGATATTAAAGTTAAGAAAACATACCTTGTCATTCACAAATTAATCCAATTGCTATAGGAAAAAATTTCTTCGTTCCCTCTGATATGCAAGTCCATATATTCGTCACAATTACACTATTTTAACTTACTTCTCGGCACTATTGATGTGAAAACAACAAATATGCACAAAAATGTTATACACTTAGTACAATAATCTAATTTTACATTCTATTTTTCACCTTTCCACGGCTCAATAACGCCCGGCTTTCCGCGCGAAAATGTTGCGGACTCGCGGTAAAACATCAGTACTCTACAGGCTGACTAACGGCTAACTTCACGTATATTTCTTCTGTAAATGAGATGTCATTAGGTGCGACGTTCCGTCGGACGCATAAGGGATGGAAACTAAAATACTTAAAATCTTTTACAGTCTTATAAATAAAATATTTTAAGCTAGATATAACAGTATAATTTAATTATAGATAATAAAAAAATATTTGCACCAAAGATTGTGCTAAAATATTAAAGATTTAATTTAGAACTAAGAAACTATAATTTCAAAATTAGGTTTTGGCCAGTAAAATTTAATATTATTTTATGAACATTTCAAAACAATAATAAATTACATTAATTCATAATTATTCCTTACTTTTGTTTGTTTTTAGTCAATAGTAGCGTAAAATGGAGTATTTATGGCTCCGTCGCGATTGGTTAATTTGAGGCAAGCACCAACAACAATACGTTCGTTGCGTTGGCATCATTGTTGTGGATAACTTCAGTTTGAATTACAGCTGGGCGCCAGCTGATAGGAGTTGACTAAGAAAAGTCAATAATATGAGCATCGGCTTCTAAAATTCATTTCTATAGAAGAATGGTACAATAAAGATTTTTAGTTATTGATGTTGTTATGTGAAAATAAGGTACTCGAAATATCTGAAAATGGCAGTTCACAATATTGCAGTGAAACTTTGTGGGGTGCTCCAAGCAAAGGACGAAGAAGGTAAGAATTGGCATGAATACCCTAACAATCAGTAACAGCCTGATGATTTCAATCATTAAGTGATGCGCATTGACTTATCTAACAAAAAATTTGGTTATTTTTCTAACAATAATCTTTTGTCTGATGTTGGAGTCATTAAACCTTGCTAATATTTATTACTGTCAGAGTTATGGAAAATAAATGTAACAGTCTTGAGTATTAATGGTTTCACGAGACTTCTTTTAATTAAGCTTCAAAAATGGCTTAGTTGAATTTCCTAAGATATCTAATTCAAAGCCAAACTATAAATAAATTCTATAATTTTTAGTACATATTAAGCCTAATACCAAAGCAGTTAGAAAGTACTAGCGCACATCTGAGAATGGCATTTTCCAGGTCATTCCACTCGAGCCTACCTAAGAGTTTAAAGAGGTTTATTATGGAACCTATCATGAAAGATGTTTTTTTATGATTATGTCTTCCCTTACAGAAGTGACAGCACGAGAGTGGCGTTTAGTCGGCCAAGAGCAGGACGGATCCCAACTGTTGACTTGGATATCTACAAAAAATGACAAAGATGTCATGAACATTGGTGTCTATAAAAACAAATCAAAATCATTAGACATTTTGCATGTTTTTGATGAAAAACTTAACATCATCCAAGCATCTGTTAACTCGAGTCGAAGTTTATTGATCTATGTGGTAAAAGTAGTGCCAACTGGAGGAGATGAGGGAAAAGAAGCTACCTACTGTCCGTTTCTGATATCCTTGCTGCCTGATAAAGTGAACATGCCAGAAGAAGTTGAGGAAGCGTCTACTAAACAAATCATGTTGCAGTTTGTTTATGGCAAGAGTAACAAGTATAGTCCAGGGATAAGGAATGACCGGTTTTTGCTTTTTAAGCATTTGGAATGTATGTGTGATTATGTTAAACATGATTTTAACGCTATTTTGAAAGACAAAACTTCTATTTTCCATTAGAGATATGTTAAGCTTTTATCTTTTTTTGTCTTTTTTTAACAGCCTAACCTTTCTCAATTTAGTCGTGGTGATATGCAGCTTAGGCCTACTATTCTGCTTTAATGCTAGTTGGCGGCCTCAGGAAAACTTCCTTCCACTTGTAACAATTGCAGGAGATGGCAGCCTGCTAATTTGCAGATTAAAGCGAAATAGCATTGTAAACCTAGCAAAAAATTAAAGCTAGACTCAGCAAAAAAAGGAGTATGTCCACTGACAAAATCGTCAGTGGACATACTCCTGCTAAAAAACAAATGAAACTAAACCCACAGATGAACGGCCCAATGTCCCAAGACAGATTGCTGAGTCACAGAAAAAACAGACGAAAAAAAAAAACTTGTAACAATCACGATTAGTTTTGTTACATGTTCTCCTAAGGCTAAAGTTGCCTAGCAAGCAATAAGGCCGTCTTTTCTGCCTATTCTATTTATTAAATTTTGTATCTTTGTTTTTCCCATGTTATTCCCTCTGATTCTCTCCCGTTTTGTTTTTCTTCTTTGTGCTGAACAAATTAAGAATAAATAAATGAGATATTAATGATAATGACTGTGATCAACACAGTAAGCTTTGCTACCCAATTCTATGTTGAGAATTTTTAAATGGTTTGTCAGTATTGTTGTACTGACATTCCTACAAGAGCCATCACGAAACTCTGCAGTTCTCAAATCTTTGTCATATTTTACAAAAACACAAATTTTTAGAATTCTATAATAACATAGTTTGGATTCTCTGCCATCCACTATACCAGAACTTGTCTGCCAGACACTTGCAAGCTATCAAGTGAACTTCCATCCTCAATGTTCCCTCTCTAATATAATTAGACATGTTTAAGGGTCGACTAAATAAATACTTTAAAGGCCATCAGTGGCTCCTCAGGTGTCACAGATGTTCATGGGCTGCAGTAATCACTTAACATGGTCCAACTTGGTCACTTGCTGCCTATTATAATAAAAAAATGGCATTTAATAATAGTAGTGAGTTGGATTTCAAGTGACACTTGGGACCTTAGTGATTAATTTGTTTTCAGGTATTAAGATATATCGCTCACCGTTGTTCCTCAATGAGTGTGAGGATGGTACTGAGAAGTGGGGCTTCGACGGCATCTACCCACAGCCTGAGACTATTGTGAACATCTTCTCCTGGGCGCAGTGGGACTGTGTTAACCAGGTTTGTACCATTTAACATTAGCCAAACTCAATGTGAAATGATTATCTATACTGATCTTATAAATGCGAAAGTAACTGTCTGTTTGTTACTCAATCAATCCAATACTGAACCGATTTAAATGAAATTTGGTACAGAGATAGTCTAGCCTGACATAGGCTACTCTTTGTCGAAATATCAAAATTTTTTGTAAGCAGAGTTGAGTTGCTAATGTACTATAAAAATATGGTTTAGCCAGACCTGATGTCCGCTACGATTGTATAAGGTGCTGTTGCTCAGCTCTGATTTACGCCACAATTGTTCAAGGTGCTGTTCTACATCCACTACCGCGCGCCGACGCAGAGCTTCGCAGAGGGCGAGGAGGTGAAGTCCCCGTCCGAGCTGACGCCCACGCTCTCGGCGCTGCAGTTCCACGCCGACCTGCCTCACGAGACCGTGGTACGTGCAACCCTGGATTAGTTTATAAAATATATAAGCTTAGCGTATCCTGTCTCAGGGAACACCAGAGGCGGCAGAGAAAAAAATGAGCAGACGATAGTTAATACATTTTTTTAAATGGACTAACAAGCAAATCTCTAGACTGGAAAGTGTTAAATTTATCTTTAAAAAAATTTTTAAATGTATTAAAAATCATTTACTAATTCGTCGAGGTTACTATAAAATTAATGACTTTGTTAAGGATAAAAATTCTTCGATGCAATCAGCTGTACTTTCTAATCAGAAATATGAAATGCTCAGAATTTTTTTTTAATTTTAGGTTTTTCATAATTTTATTTGTTAATAAATAGTTTAAAAAATAATTTGAAACCTTAATATTTTCGTTTTAATATCAAACACCCTATTATTATCAGCCCCATCAAACAGCCCACTACAGGGTCAGTCCTCTTTATATTAGAAAATATTGAGCTTAGTCTCATCACGCTTCTCCGAATTCAGCGGGCTAGCGGGCGATAGCGTTTGATTTCATAGACGTTAATATCTATACTCCTCCTATAACGAGGAGGGCCTGCTGGGTATTGGGTCGTTAAAATGAGTTGATAATGAAAATGAAAAAATATTTGGATATTTAACTAGGTACCTACCTACCTATTACCTACTGGTAGGTAAATAAGCTTACGTCTATTTAAAATATTCTGGAAAACTTCAAAATATATTCGCAATCCGGTAGACTTTCAATGACCCCATTTACATGGGTTCGAGATATATTATGGTATGGTGACGACGTAAGAGATTGATGGGAGATTGTTTAAAATTCATTTTATGTATGTATATTTCGTGGTAATATGAAAAACCGCTAGATCTATGACAATTTTGCGGATTTTGGAGACCACAGACGTTTGTGGAAGATTTAAGCAGGATGCTTCCAAATATTGTTCGTGTAACTTGTCTCGTAAAAATGTAAATGAAGATAAATAAGACTGTCGTACAACTTTTCCGAGGAAGTATCATCGCCGCGCTTATTTTACTGCCCAAAAAGGACCGAAAAAGTTGAAATAACTACAATGGTAGACTGATAGATATAGGAGTGTTTAGTATGTATATCAACTTACATATGATATTTAGATATTACATTTCTCTATTTTGATGTTTGGGCGCGCGATCTAAACGTTACGTTATCTGCTTAGCGTTTGTTAGGTACCTAGATCTTATCTGCAACTTACGCGATTTAGACGCGCTGCTGTTCCTCAGGTCGGAAAGTGGAAAACTATTATCGAGG
Source organism: Mycalesis mineus (assembly GCA_034621355.1). NCBI lineage: Eukaryota > Metazoa > Arthropoda > Insecta > Lepidoptera > Nymphalidae > Mycalesis > Mycalesis mineus. The sequence continues at coordinate 1,933,863 of CM067881.1, forward strand.
CAATTATCAATAGCAAGGAACAATAACAGGCTAGAAAAACATTTTATAACGCACTGCCTTGCGCCTCGCAATCTCAGCGCCATGTACCGCCAAGGATGTGGCGGCAGAAATATGCGCGACGCAAACTTTTCTGGACGAGATGACGGACGACTTCACAATGTACCTACACAACAATATATAACCTACAGAAACATCGAATTCTTGTTTTATTTTTATTGAGCCAGCGCATACCTTTCGAATTAATTTCAACGCCAGAAATATCCATAGTTTGATAATAACATACGCCGCCTCGAAGTGCCTCCTCAGGGGAACACGGAGCCATAGGTGTGAGAAGATTAGTAGTACATACGAATTTAACTTGCTAATAGCATAAACTACGGGATCGATGCTATCGATCGCATTAGCAAGATTATGGCATCCCGATGAGTTCACCTGCGATTCCCATTGACCCCGCCATGATGTTTTATTTATCACGCCACTGTCGTTTTTGGCGCAGACGAGATTTTATTTCGTTTTCCTGAGATCACAATATTCTAATAATCAGAACATTCTTTCTTGGTTGTGTATGTTAGTACCCCTACTAACATATCAATAATCAAGAAAAATATTCTCCCACCATTCATCTATTCTCTTGGGCTGGGGAGCCCAGAGACTAGATCTTAGTGTTTTTGGGAACATATTTTAAGGGAGAATACGTTGCATGTTGTTGACTAGGTATATCATCATCATCAGGTGCCTTCTTCAAAAAGAAGTTTGGCAGTCAGGTGGAGAAAATTCTTCCGGTCCTGCGAAACAGAGTAGAGTAGATACCTCCACTAAATAAAAGCCCTTAATAAGTATAGAACTGCACGCTTAAGGCAACCCATACAAATCTACAGAAATACTTAACTTCGTCAGATTAAGGTAAGGTGACTTAAGCTGGAGGAAGTAAAACATCTCAATGAAATATTCGTTGTGTTTTGATTTCTATCCGTTAGCTCGCGCTACCGCGTTCAAGAACTTTGTTCCATAAAATATGTTCTCTTAATCCTATTTACGAGTATGAGTTGTAGCGGGTAGCCCAGCGCCCATGTGCTCACATTTTCTTTGCAGTTAAACATCCCCCTGAGCCTGCCGCACGTGCCGGGCGCGCACGGTGCGGCGGCGGCGTGCGGCTCGTACGAGGACGACCCGGTGCCGCTGCGCGTGCACGACTGCAGCCTCGACCTGTACATAGTGTGCGACCAGCGCGGCGTGCTGTGCGTCTGCCACCACTACTTGTACAAGGTAACAATGCTTTGCCAGAATTTGGCAAATGTTAGTCAAAGTCCCATCATTATCAGACACTTGTTGACGCCATAATAAGAAATAAGGATTCGACTAATTTCTATACCCCCGCCATGATCATTAATATCTAAGAGATCATCATACAACTTGTTAAAACCGTTAGGTTACTTTTTTATAACTTACAGCCCCTCGACGATTCCACCAGCTCTCTGGTGTTGGATGATGTGGATCTGAAGGACTCTGGCGTCAACTTTGCGTACTCTGTGACCCTGCTGCACCACGGCTGTGTGGTTCACAGCGTCGTGCCAGACTTGCCATGGTCTCTCGCCAAGTCTCTACGTCCTTCTTACACACTGTACAATGGTAAGAGAAGGGAATTAATGAATTTCTTGTGCGTCCTGCTGATGGCATATTACTTTAGTTGGTAGAATATTTATGCCTTTATCATCTCCCACAGATAATCATCTCCTCGTCAACATACCGATGTTGTTCACCCATATAATAGATATCAGTCCCCACCACGAGCCGTGCTGCCACATCGTAATCCCCATGGACCCCAGCGAGAGTGGCCCCAGCCTGGCCCCGCTGCATGGCTGGGGCCCCCACGCCATGGTCGACCTCAACACTCTCGACGTGGTCACTATGGGAGTCTCCGAAAAAGATCTCACTTTAACGTTCAAGAGCGACACCGTGATAGAAAATAAATTAGCCATCATGCATTACGTGATACAGCACGAGGGGAACATGGATCTGGCTGAAGAGGTGTGTATACTGTTTTGACTTCTTAAGTTGTAAAGGACGCCCAACTTCATTGGACTCATTATACTGGACTCTTACATTCTAAAAATCTTTATAAATTTTTCGCCTTTTAACCCTTATAGGTTTGTCCTGCATTGGACATCCTTAAATTTCTTGAAATGTTTTCAGCTGATATCGTGGCTATGCCTCAACCAGCACGACGGGCTGGGCGGGCTGCAGCGCGTGATGCAGGAGTACCTGGTCAGCAGCACGTACGCGGTGACGCGGCGCTCGCTGCCCGCCTCCGCCTCGGCGCTCATGAACTGGCTGCCCTTCACTTTGCACTTGAAGTTTGCTGATGTTAAGGTATCATTGGTCACAAAAAGAGTAAAAAGGTGTTCAAGTTTTGCAGTCTAAGCGGCAGTGAATCTGTAGTCTTTTGTATCATCACGGTAACAAGTTCCTATTTACTACAAGGATGGTACTCTTGTTTTAATGAGAAGAGGTGATAGAGGAGAGACCAAGAGAGAGCTCAATGCTCGCATAATGTCGTCTATTCTTTTGCTTGCTTGCTGCTTCTCTTTGTAAAATATCTCTTGGACGCTACTAAGCGTTTTGGTTCCCTTGCCCTTCCAGCTTCCGTCTTCCATACCATCAACGATGTATCTTTGGATAGGTATCTTTAAGTCAAGAGTGAATAGGCTAGGCAAGCGTGTACCACCTTAGACTGCATCATCGCTTTTCATCAGACACGGTTGCAGTCAATACCTCGCACTCAGATGAGATGATGGAGTCAGATGGCACACATGTATGGGTGTTGTGTGCGCACAGGCGGGCAGCGCGAGCGTGTGCGTGTCGGTGTGCGCGCTGTGGCGCGGCGCGGCGGCGGCCGTGGTGCTGGCACCGCGGCAGCGCGTGGCGCAGTTCGCCGAGGACGCGTGGACGCGCCTGTGGCTAGCACTGTGTGCGCTCGCGGCGCCGCGCAACCGCCTGCGACCGGACCACGTGCGCGAGCGGCTCGCCGTCACGCTGCACTGCTACCAGGTACTGTAGGCCTAGGATTTCAATATTCTAGAAATTATGCTTAGTTGTCTGTTACTTTTCAGACTGCCTTTTGCTTATTTGTATCGTTACTTGGAATTTTTTGTTAATTTCAAATGTATCGCGAAACGTCAGAAAATTTTAAGTCCTCATTAAAATAGGTGCTTCTTTATTATTCGCATGTTATTACAGCCAGAAGCCCTGTCGCGCTGCAGCACGCCGATGTCTCCGACGGGCCCGCCGCTGCCTGCGCGCCGCCCCTCACTCGCGGCGCAGGACTCGCTGCCCTTCCTGGAGCTGGACGTGTGCACCACCAGCAAGCAGGAGCACGTCATTGCTGCGGTCAGTAGCAGTAGCTATAAGTAGAGCTTGTGACCTGCAGCCGGAAGCACTGTCGCGCTGCAGCACGTCGGTATCTCCGATTATTATGTTCTCCTACCCCATCTATTTCATACCTGATGAAAGTCACCAGGTAGGAAATGCAGAGCCTTAGTAATCGCTGACGTTGCTATCGGTAAGCAAATAATGTAATATTTAAGTAACATAATTTACATAATAGAATTTCTTACGTTCGGTACGTGTCCATTTTATGAATTATGACGGAGTGGTAGTGGAGTTGATAACGCAATGTGTAACACAACATAGAACCTCCGCGCGGTGAGCGTGCACCTCATGACAGAGAGCAGCAACAACAACTCGGGCGCGCTGGAGAGCGGCGTGCACGCGCTGGCGACGCGCTGGGCGGCGGCGCAGCTGGACGCGGCGCGCGCGCTGTGCCGCGCCGTGGTGCGCGCCGTGGGCGCCGTGCCGCAGCCGCACCAGACGAGGGGCTTCCCCTTCATGTATGCCACGGTAGCGCTAGTGGTAGTGTTCTATTGGGCTGTGTTGTTTATGGTTTTGCGTTCTATTTTTAATGTTGTGGTTTTGGTTTTTTGCTTGTTCATGGTTTTTGTTCCATTTTGAATTGTGTTTTCACTTGAATTTGTGTTCCGTTGAAATTGTTGTTGTTCCATTATTTTAATTAGCTGAATGTTTTTTGTTCTAAGTTCCATTTTCGACTTTGTGGTTTTGGTATATAGCTTTTTTACGGTTTTTGTTCCCTTTTTTTTAAATTGAGGATTTCTATTGAATTTGTGTTCCATTTATATTGTTATTATTCCATTTGTTTTTAGCTGTTTTTTTGTTTTACGTTCCATTGTGTTGTTGGTACTTTGCGTGTTCACGATTCGCTTTGCATTCGTGTTCCATTTAATATATTGTTGTTGTTCCATTTTTAAATTGTGGATGTTGTGTGTTCCATTTAGTATATTTTTTGTTGTTCCATTTTTGAATTGTGGTTGTTTTCGCTTCAATCGATGTGTTCCATTTTTAAACGTAGATCCATTTATTATTCGTATTGTTGTTCTAATTTTTCATTAGTATAGTCAAAGTTACTATTTTTTATTTTGTGTTTGTTTTCCTGTGTGTGTATCTTTTTTGTTGATTCCATCGTATTGGGCTTTGTCATTGTTTTTTTTTTATTTTGGGCTGGTTTATTTCGTTGTTTTAATTTGACTTTTTTTTGGTGTTGTTTATGTTGAGCTTGGGTTTTATATTTGAATGTCTTATCAATTAGATTATTTTCGATTATTGATGGTATGTAACATGGGGGAATTGTAAAGCTTGGGTTCATCCTGACATCGTATTTTATGTGCTTCTTTGTTTGGTTTCCGTTTCATTTTTACTGTATTAACGTTTTTGTCCTTACGTGCTGCTTCAGAGATGAGATGGACAGCACCCACGCGCTGATCCTATTCAAGACGTTGGAGCAGTACTACGTGGCGACCGACTCGATCGCGTTCCCGCTGCCGCAGGGCTTCAGCTCGTTCTTCACGTACCTCGGCTACCGCACGCTGCCCTTCCACGCGTTCGTGCAGTACGTGCACCGGAACGTGTTCGAGCTGCAGATCGACGTGCTCAAGGCGATCATAGCGAGTGAGTTGCACGACATTCCATTTGATTTTAGTACTAGGGCTTTTAATGACAGTTAAGTAATGTCATGATATTTGTCATTGCCAAGCAGTAGATAAGTACCGCTGTGTCTACTTGAAGATCTAAGTCTTAGAATGACGGGCTTTTTAAGACGTGATAGGATATAATATTCTGTTTTTTCTGGTACTACAATTATTTTGTGATGAATCAGTAACGTTATCATTCAAAAACCATATAACTGACAAAAAAACTGATTGAATTAGATATACCTGTTTTGATTGCAGGTAAAGACGACGATAAAAAGCGTTCCGTAAACAACAAGTTGCGGCTGATACAAATCGTGGGCGAGGGGCGCGGACGACGAGCGCTCGCCGCGTGGCCGAGTCGCGCCGCTCTGCTGCTGCGTGCGCGCGACCACGCCGCCGCGCTGCTCAGCGGCGTCAGCGCGCCCACGCGCGACCACGCGCCGCACCGCCCCGTCAAGGATACCGGTAGGCGCACGTGCAGTAACTAGCGCAGTGAATAAGCTGCGGCTTGCACACGGTTGGCCATGCCAGTATCCACTGCGTTGGCGATGCAGATTCCACACAGTTAGCGATGCAGATTCCACACTGTTGGTGATGCAGATTCCTCAGAGGTGGCGATGCAGATTTCACACAGGTGGCGATGCAGATTTCACACAATTGGCGATGCAGATTTCACACAGTTGGCGATGCAGATTTCACACAGTTGGTGATGCAGAATCCACACAGGTGGCGATACAGATTCCACCACACATACAAACACTTACACTACGGTTAAAGACTCCACCGCACAGCAGCAGCTGTAGCTATTAATTGTAATAAAAAAGGATGATTAAAATCGGACTACTCGGTAGGTACGGTAAAAAGTTATGCGTGATCATACATAAAAAAAAAATACATGCGGCAAATTAAGAACCTCTTCCGTTTTTTCGTCGGTTATAAAACGCCAAGCTTACTGCATATTAAAACATGAATCACACTTTTAAAACACTGCCATACAGATGAAAAGCAAATTAAATTTTTACAGGTTTGACATTTTAAAACTCATTTCATAGAATGCTTGTACCGGCAGGTATAGCTGCGCTGCCGGCCGGCGAGCGCCTGTCGCCGCTCGACACGTTCCTGGACCTGCTGACGGCGAAGGCGAGCCTCAACGAGCTGGACTTCAACCTCATCATAGAGGCGACCCTGGCCTCCGTGCAGCAGGACGCTGCCGCGTAATTTGTTGATTTTTTAGTATACAGTACAGTAGGTACCAGGGATGTTTTTTTTTTGGTTAGGAGGAGAAAATCCTCATGGACACCCTCTATGGGTAGTGCCGGACTCTTACCGGCTAAAAACCCCTCCTACCTCCGTGGCACTGGTGTACCTGCCATTTTTGACCTACCACCAGTGCCTCGTTCTATTCTATTCTTGTCTCGTTCTTTCGTCTTTCTCCTTAATTTTCATAATAGTTTCTAAGTAACTCTTTATATGCTCCCAATTCTCCTTCGTCTCCAGCATTAACACAATCAAATTCCGCACATCTATCTGGATTCCAACTTTACCATTTACGGATTCTCTCTGTTGTTCAAAATGGGGGCAATGAAAGATTGTATGCTCCGCATCGTCGCCGTCTGGACAATATACGCACATGGCGGAGTCTCTTTTCTTAATGCGATTTAGATATTTCATAAATACCCCATGCCCTGTTAGACAGTGAGTCATCCAGAAAGTTACTGTACCATCTTTCCTACTTACCCACCCCTTAATGTCATGTAACAGTCTGTGTGTCCAGCGGCCACTTATCGACTGGTCCCACTCCTCTAGCCCCATTTCTGTCTTCTGACAGCTTAACTTCGTAAGTGGAAGTACGTTCTTGGGCCAAAAGGTGTGCGGGTATAAGGTTCGCTAGTACAAGGGCAGCATCCGTTGCTATGGTTTTGTATGCACAGCAAGTTCTAAGCGCCATTATTCGTTGAGCGCTTATAACAGTCTTTTTATATATCTCTTTATTCAATGCTGTTGCCCAAATAGGTGCCGCATACATTATAGTAGACTGCATTGCCAGGGCCAGTGTCCGTCTTTTCCTAGAACTAGGACCGCGTGTGTTGGGCAGAATCCTGCAAAGGGCATTTACCGTCTTATGGGCTTTATTACACGTTGCGTTTATGTGTTTCCCAAAATTAAGACGCGTGTCGAGAGTCACTCCCAGGTAGGTGATGGAAGGTGCTGGTAGTACTTTCGTGGTTCCACATGTATATGTTATACTTTACAACTAAACACTTACTGAAGGATTGTCGGTAACCAATTAATACACAATAACAACCTTTTGACCTGGCCCATAATCTAAATGTCCTGGATGAGGATCCAGGAACGTTCGCCTTGGTCTTCACCTTACAACATTCACATTCACTCTCGTTTTATAAATCCTTTTAGTAAGTTTCTTTTCATGCATTCTCTCTACTCGACCAAAGCATCTCAGCATACCTTTCTGGATAGACTATTTTCTTTCTCGTAGCAAATCGTGCAGCATCCGCGTACGCATGAAACTCTACATCGATTATTGCGTATGCGGATGTCTAAAATAATGCGGAAGTTACGCAGTTGTGGATGCGAATGCTCGCAACTTACCTGCTGGCTACAAAGGCGAGCCTTTGGCGTGAGTTATTCCTAATTATCTCGTAGGTACTTAGTATTGACTGTGTATAGGTACACAGGTAGTATTTAGTTTACTTTTATATTTATTTTCTTATAATATTTTACAACACGCGATAGGTTTGTATAACGTGTTCTATATGAACTACTACATTACTATTTAACAACCGCTGAGAGCCTAGTGTTACCGAGTTGTTGCGTAAAAACGTAAATTTATATGGAATTGAAACAGCGCCATCTAGTTACGGCGAGAGTAAATGCTTTTCTTTATATATAATTTTACGTTTTTACGCAGTCGCTCGGTGAAAAATTCGCACTTGTGCACTGTTTAAACTCACCAATTAGGTAATAAATATTGTCATAACTCCAAAACACAGTACCACTGATTCTATAGGAATTTCAGAAAACAATGCATTCCAGTTCTTCTGTGCCAAAGATTTAAATTCGTTATATTATGTGACTTGTTAAAAGTTCATACTAGATGGCATTAGAGGCCTTACAGCTGTTGCAAAAATCAAATGTGATATCATGCATTTCAGAGGCGGTACAGGATCTGTGGTTAAGCGAGTTCTACCACCTACTGCTAGAACTGCTACGATAGCCATAGAGATGTGGGTTCGAATCCCGCCGTTTCTGCAGTTATTAATTAAAGTGTGATTAACAGTAACCAATAAAAATAAAGAATATTTCTTCAGATTCAACAGAAATAGCGATATTTTCATTCATAACAACAAAAAAGAAAATTTTTTGGAAAAGTCTGACCAATTTTGTTGAAGTTTAGACTATTCAGTTTCTACTACTCTACTACTATTTCTACTACGCTACTCTAATAAGTCTAGTTAGTTATTCCAAAGATATTGATATGAGTAAATTAGCACAAAATTGAATTCTTATGAGGTACCTTCTTCATGCTGGGTATCTATAGTTCGTTCGCGTTAAGAACGCAGTGACCGCCAGCGAACCTCGCCCCCTAACCAACCGAATCGCGCGTCGCGTTCGAAGCTATGCCTTCACCAGTGTACCTAGTGTAAGATTTTACCACGTTTATATCGAGAACAGTAAACGCAAATTTTATATGGAATTGGAGTAGCGCCATCTAGTTGTAGTGAGAGTAAACGCTTTTTTTAATATATAATTTGAGGTTACAAGTGAGTACATTTTTAGGCAGTCGCTCGGTGAAAAACTCTTACTTGCCCCACTGGTCACTGTGAACTTGACTTAGTAATTGGTTAGGGTAGACATTCTTAACGGGAACGAACTATAATTATTAATTTATTCGTTGATTAGAACCTAATTTCGTGTATATAAAATAAATTTCTTTTGAGCAAGGTTTGCGATATGATAAACCTGAAAATCTTGCATTGCTGAATATTTGCATAATATTGAAATATTTATACTATATTCAATACTTATAAACAGTATGTCGATTCTTGAAAAAAAAATTTAATCCGATGTAAGATGTAAGATTAATCGGTTTTCGATTTGAAAGTCGATCATCCCACCTTCAATTCGAATTGAAGGTGGGATGATCGACGAGATGTGAGCGAGACAATCGTACGATGTATTTTTCTCAAGAATCTACATACAGGATGGATTTTAAAATTAAGTCTTTTTGTGACTGCAGTAGTGGCTAGATTTTAAGTTAAAATGACATTCCATATTTTAATGTGCAATCTTGAAGTGCAATAATAGTAAGAGTGAAATAAAACATTTCCATTATAAATAAAGTCTTTTATTTATTGCTAAATGTTCTTATTTTTTTGGTAATCATACATACAAGGTATTAAGCAGCCAAAGGGCTTAAAATGGAACCCGTATTGGTTTCATTATAAGCCATGTCAAAGTTTCAGATAAGAGGTTTTAAATAAATGATTTAATATTTGTAAAACATTTTTCCGTCTGTCTACATAATTTACTTATTTTCATTTATATCTAGTTTGGGTGTTCTTACAAGAGGCTAAGCCCAGCAGTGGACTTTGATGATATGATATACAATATCAAGGGTCCAGATCCCCTCTCCCTCCCCTAAACGCGCATCTTCTATGGATTTTGATATTATTACAGATTAATTATAAAATGGATTGTAAGTAACCCAATGTGCTCTTTGCTGGTCCTTCTCGTTCTTGTGTGAAGTAAATATAGACTTGTACACTTCGCTGCTCTGTGGGTCTTTGGCTATGCTGTATTCCTTCTTAGTCTTCTTATATGACGGATCCTGTGCCAACTGGGTTGGATGCGCCCGTTTTGATGATCCAAAGTGACCTCGCGTCTGTTTATTGGGATTGAACTTTGGTATGGATAGTGGTATTGTGTCAATCTCTGTCTTCACTTTACTCTCTGGTTCTTCTATCTTTACTTTTGTCTCTTCTCCATTTGCAATCTCTTTCTCTATCTTCACTTCTGTAGATGTGGATGGCTTTTCTGAATCTGAGCTGGTTTTAGTCTCTACTTTGTCAGTTTTAGATTTCTTGGTTTTCCTGTTTGAAACTCTGACAGCCATTTTCTCTTTCAGCTGTACAATGTCTTCTTCATTTCCATTGAGCACAATAACATCGTTTTCTGTGAATGGTTGTTGACACTGGAACAAAACATAGTTATATATATAATTTTTCAGTATTTTTAAATTTGTTTTTGAATTACAATAGTTCAAATCTTTTGGAATCAAGGAGAAACATGTCAATATGATATTCACAAATGTACAAATTTGATGCAGCGATGAAAACATTAGGGAATCCTTGAGCGTATCATCCCAGGGTGAATCGGTTAAAATAGACTTTACAATACTGTTCACAGGCAATGCTTTATTTTTAGACTATAAGTTATAACCTACTTTTTAAACAAACTGCTGTTTTGCCAAACAAGTGTTTTAGAAAACCAGTATTTAATTTTACAAAGCACATGACAGTCATACATTGTTTGTAGGTAGATCCTTGCACTTCTCTGATTTCAGAAATCACTTAATATTGTGCATATGAAAGTATAAAGGGAAAGTATAACAAGAAAGGATTAAATCCTCTCTAATAGACCTCTTCATATTAATAGTAATATTGTGATCAAAATGGTCAGCTATTTGTAGAATACCAGTAAGAATTCAAATTTCAAATTCAAATTCAAAATCATTTATTTCAAGTAGGCTTATTACAAGCACTTTTGAAACGTCAAATTGGACTATTTGTAGTGACTCTACCACCGGCTCGGAAGGCAGGCCCTGTTGAGAAGAGCCGGCAAGAAACTCAACAGTTGCTCTTTTTATAATATTATCAATTTTACAATATTAAATGTGTTGTTACATAAAGTTATTTATTTTACTTCCTGTGTGAAGTTGAAAGCCTATCCAATTGGATTTGAACATCTTTGTCATTTAAAAATTCATCAATAGTATAATAACCCTGACTCAGTAAGTGAGTTTTAATACATTGTTTAAACTTATGCAATGGCAGATCTAAAACTGAATTGGGCATCTTGTTGTAGAAGAGTACACCCAATCCTACGAAAGATTTTTGTACTTTTCGGAGGCGATAAGCTGATATGACTAACTTATGTCCATTTCTATGCAAGGCTCATACAAGCGTGCTTTGACGGACGTTAAAATGGCGATCATCACTGATGACTTTCCAAAGGTGAGGGTCACCCAGGAGATGGTGCGCGATATACAGGGCCTCGTATTCGCGATGCTTGAGGTGACACCCGCGCCTCTGCCTGTCATAGACATGAGCTATGTGGTTGCGGGTGTCATATACGTAATGTGTGAAGGTACAGCTGCCGCGGAGTGGCTTAAAAAGCTCAGTGGCAAAATAGTAAAGGGCGTCACACTAAAAGTGGTTGACGCGAAGGATCTGCCAAAGCCTGTTAAGATGGCCTGGAAAACAAAGGACATCTACCACGTAGACACGGCCGGGAGCCTTAAATGGCTCCAAACTTTCAATCCCAACTTACGGACGTGTGATTGGAAAGTGGTGGATGCCCGTTGTGAAGCGGGTCACATACGGCGGATCGTACTTATGGACAGGGTGTCAGCGGACGCCATTAAAGCAGCAGACTATGTCCTTCCCACTGGAGTGGACAAAAGTTATTTTAAGCTGCTGGAGGACGCTGATGCACAGGCGGAACCAGAAGGCAACGCAGAGGGGCAAAGGGAGAAGGACGAGACAGATGGGGTGGGTCCTGGCTACATGGCGTGTGACATGCCATCCTCACCGACGGTATCTGGAGAAGACAACGTCCTAGTAGAGCTGGAAGAGCTGGATCTATCTAGTCCAATCCCTTTGCAAGCTAAGGAATGGGATGGAGGCCCTCCTATTTAAAGGGGGCACATTAGTTACTCATAGCAGAATAAAAGAAGGCGAACTAAGGTGCGTACAAATAAACCTACACCATTGTAAGGCTGCTATGGCAGTATTGGCAAAAATGCTTAACGAAAATGCCATAGATATTGCCCTTATTCAAGAACCATATTTATATAAGGGTAAAATCGCTGGCATGGGTGGAACGGGGGGACAAATTTATTTCAACTGTTCTACTAATGATATGAGGACATGCATTTACGTCAGGAAAGGCGTAAATGCCATGCCCTTATATAATTTCTGTTGCAGGGATCTGACAACTGTTAAGGTCCTTGTAGAGGGAGACAATGGCAGGAGATCCATACTCTTGAGCTCTGCCTATCTTCCATACGAGGAAAACGAACCGGTAACTAGTGTAATCAAGAAGCTGGTTGAATATGGCAGCCGACGAAGTGAAGACCTAATCATCGGGTGCGATGCGAATGCACATCACGTGGTTTGGGGTAGTTCCGACACAAACCAACGAGGAGTAAAGTTATTGGAGTACCTGGTAAGCACTTCATTACAATTGCTTAACAAAGGAGACAAACCCACGTTCAGAAACATGAGAAGGACAGAAGTAATAGACATAACTCTGGCCTCTAACGGGGCAGTCTCGAGAGTAACAGACTGGCATGTGTCTGATAAGATTTCCTTATCTGATCATAATTACATATGCTTTAGGTATCTAACTGACCAACCAAGGGAGGTAGTACGAAGGAGAAATCCAAGATGCACAAACTGGGACAACTACAGGAAAGACCTAGAAGTGAACCTTGGACCTCTTGTAGGTAACTTAAACTCTGCAATAGACATAGAGTTTGCAGCTGATGAAGTTACAAGGGCGACATCGCAATCGTGGAAGGACAACTGTCTTGAAAAGGAATGTCGAGCGAGAAAGGTACCAGGCTGGTCACCAGAGCTTGACGAACTACGGAGTGAAACAAGGCGAATCTTTAACAAATGTAAAGCTCGAAAAGATTTCACTGAGTACTCTAAGGCACTAACCGCATACAGCTTAGCGGTAAGGCGGGTTAAACGCAAGGCTTGGAGGAGTCACTGCGAAAGTGTAGAGACTCTCCCAGAGGCAATGAGGCTCTCGAAAGCCTTATCGAAAACTAAGGTCAATCCGTTAACTACGGTTCGGAATGACAAAGGCGAACTGACAGAAAGTGGCAGGGATACACTAGAGGTGATGTATCAAGTGCACTTTCCGGATTGCAAGATCATCTCAGAAGACGACGAAGATCCTATTGGACACGACACAGTGTCTAGGACAACTAAAGTTGACTGGGATGTAGCAAAGGAGATAGTGAATGATCAGACTGTAACATGGGCTATTAACAGCTTTCAACCTTTTAAAGCCCCGGGACCAGATGAGGTTTATCCTATCTTATTACAGGCAGGTGTGAAGTTACTTTTACCACACCTGTGTAGGCTCTACAGGGCAAGTATTGCTTTCGGATATATACCCAAAATCTGGAGAAATGTCAAGGTAATTTACATACCCAAACCGGGAAAAGCAAATTACGAGGAGGCAAAATCATATCGGCCTATAAGTCTACAATCATTCTTTTTAAAGACCTTAGAGAAATTGTTAGACCAATATATCAGGCAGGGGCCGTTGAGGTTAAACCCCTTGCATCCCCTGCAATGCGCTTATCAACCAGGAAAATCCACGGAGACTGCCTTGCATCATGTGGTGACCCGGGCTGAAAGTGCGCTTGAAACCAAGGAAATATGTCTAGGAGCGTTTCTAGACATTGAGGGCGCGTTCGATCGCACCACATTTGCTTCTATGAGGACAGCATGTGAGCAACACGGAGTGGCGCTCACTATCTGTAGATGGATAGAGTGTATGCTCAAAGGCCGGCGAATACAGTCGGACTTACTGGGAGACAAATTGTCTGCAATGACTACAAAAGGATGCCCACAAGGTGGGGTCCTTTCACCTATCTTGTGGTGCTTAGTCGTAGACTCGTTGATTGTAAAGCTCAATGAGGGACCTTTTTACACGGTAGGGTATGCAGACGACCTGGTGGTGTTGGTTAATGGAAAATTTCCGAGCACCGTGTCGGATACCCTACAAAAAGGACTGGATCGGGTGGAAGACTGGTGTAATAAAAACCACCTATCAATAAACCCGAGTAAGGTAGCGGTAATAAATTTTACAAGGAAAAAGAATCTTACAGGTTTACGAACTACATCACTGTACGGACGTGAACTTGGGTGGACAGCGGAAGTTAAATATCTAGGAGTAACACTAGACAGGCAACTTACGTGGGCTCCACATGTGGCTGCTACGATTACCAAATCCTACAGAGTTTTTGCAATGTGTCGTACTAGCTATGGGAAGACTTGGGGACTAAAACCCAAAGTCTTAAAATGGATCTATGATCTGATAGTGATGCCTATACTGACGTATGGGGCCATTGTATGGTGGCCACGGACGAAGCTGGCAACATGTAAAGCGGAACTTTTACAAGTGCAGCGCCTGGCATGTATGGCTATCACAGGAGCCTTTAAGACAACTCCAACTGAGGCACTTGTGAGGTTGCTTGGACAGGATAAATTGCACATTGCCATTGAGACCTGCGCAAGGAAAGCTTTGCACAGAATCTCTGTGGTAGATTGTAAGAAGGTATTTCTGCCCAGAACAAATCATATGCGACTGAGCTTAAATACCGACTTAGATAGGATACTAGGTATGAGATGCGATAAAATCACACCTGTAATGGTATCAAGGAAGAATTATGACATTTATGTCCCCACGAGGGAGGAATGGACGAAAGGTCTACGCCCCCCAGGGAAAGATACCCTGATCTGGTATACTGATGGCTCCAAAATGCAATCAGGTACTGGAGCTGGTGTCTACTCCGAAGGATTTAGGGCTAGCTATAGCTTAGGGCAATATACTACAGTCTTCCAGTCGGAACTGTATGCTATAAATGCTAGTGTTCAAGAGATGCAAAACCAGAAGATCACTGGGAGGGAAATACTCATTCTCAGTGATAGTCAGGCAGTGCTCAAGGCTCTCGGCACTGGCAGAGTTTCATCTGCATTGGTACTAGAATGTATGAATGGCTTAAATAGTCTTGGGCAGGTAAACTTAATCAGATTAATATGGGTACCTGGACATGTAGGCATAGAAGGCAATGAGCTAGCGGATGAGCTAGCTCGTAGGGGCTCGGAGTCATCTTTCATCGGCCCAGAGCCATGTGTCGCACTTGCACCATGTGTGATAAACATGGCTCTGACATCGTATGCCGAGAAGATGACGACGGCAGAATGGGACAAAGTAGAAGGTCTAAGGCACTCAAAAAAGTTCATGAGTAACATAAAGGCAGGTTTTCTAGCGAAGGTAAGTCAACTGAGCAGGAAACAGCTACGGTATGCTATAGCAGCGTACACAGGCCATTATAGCACCAGGTCTATGCTTTGCAAAATGGGTATCTCCGAGGATCCCATTTGCAGGGCCTGCAACGAAGACACAGAGTCCATGGAACATATTTTGTGTGAATGTGACGGATTGGCTAGAAAGCGAATGGATCTCCTGGGGGTGGCATATCCACTACCAGAGGATTACTGTGCCTCCAAACCTGAAAGCAACCACCCAACTCTTAGAGTGGGTGTTTGAACTGATATAGGGGAGGTGAGGGCGGGGCGAGTACAAAAGATCCAAAAGGGTCGAAGTGCATCCGCTATGGCGGGCCTCACCATAATAATAATAATAATAATATGTCCATTTCTAGGAAGACGGTCGTTTAAATCCTTTTTCTGTTTATACATATTTATATTTTGTTTAACATAAACTAGGTTATTGAATATGTATTGACAGGCTACTGTAAGAATTCCTATTTCTTTAAATTTGACTCGAAGGGACTCGCATGGTTTAAGTTTATAAATCGACCGAATTGCTCGTTTCTGAAGTATAAAGACAGAATTTATGTCAGCAGCCTTTCCCCACAACAAGATGCCATAAGACATCACACTGTGGAAGTAAGCAAAATAAACCAGTCTAGCTGTTTCTACATCGGTAAACTGTCTTATTTTTCTCACTGCAAACGCTGCTGAGCTAAGTTTAGCTGTCAGTGACTCTATATGAGCCCTCCACTGAAGTTTACAGTCCAAGGTCACTCCTAGAAAGACTGTAGAACTCTCCATTCTTAGCGTTTCACCATTTATTTAAGAATTTACATACAACAGTTATTCCCACACATTCAGTTGCAGAAAAGCAAGGTATAAGGAATAAGAAATAAGGCCCTTAAATGTCATTATATTTCCCACTAAAGATGATTATCTATTTATGCTTTTCTTATGACATGTTAAAGAATAATAATAATAATTGTTGATAACACTAAATAATTATGGCATGCCAAGCTTATTTCATCCAATATTGAATGGCCATTTTTGATTAACTTGGGCCACAGATGACTGTGGGTGAAATGGAACTTGACAAAGTCAACCAGCTACTGCATAGGATCTGTCTAATTAGCAATACTGGAAGTGAACTTAAACTTAAAAGGTAATTTTATTATATTTATTAAATCTTCATACTAACCATATGACAAATGTTTTGTTTAACTTCTTTGAAGGCCCTCTCCGAGAGTGCACACCCACAGCTCCACAGGAAGACGAAGCGGAACTTGCCGGCCATCTCAATGCCACTGATGGGACAGATGTATGGGGAGCTGCCTTCACCCACTGATCCTTCAGTGTGATCTGTCTTGACATAGGCTGGATTTTTGTACAGGGTCAGATCTTTGATATCCTGAAAATAAATATTGATTCTTAAACTTTTGTGTGATTGTACAATAGCATCATAAACCTGCGTCGAGTTTGTTTAAATTCTCATAAATGTATTTTGAATATCTCTATTCATATGGGTGGAAACTAAAGAAAATTTTCAAGTTTCAAACCTCATCTATAGTTTTGGGCTGTCTGTTTATTGCCAATCTCTTATTAAGACTAAAATTCTTATAATTGTGAGATTCAGCTAAAACGGAGCTAATATTTTCACTTCATATTTTGACATATATGGACAAAGCTAGAAACTAGATTAGAGAAAACAA
Organism: Mycalesis mineus; assembly: GCA_034621355.1. Classification (NCBI taxonomy): domain Eukaryota; kingdom Metazoa; phylum Arthropoda; class Insecta; order Lepidoptera; family Nymphalidae; genus Mycalesis; species Mycalesis mineus. Next base: position 1,950,933 of record CM067881.1, read on the forward strand.
TGCAGTTTTCAGGCATTACCTTAAGGTTCTTTATATGGCTGATAGATTCAGGCTTACTCTCCTTGTCAAGCAAAGCTTCCAGCACCGAGCTCTTGCTGTACAGCCTGCCCAGCCCACACGCAACCACAGGCTCCTGCAACGGTTGCTGGGACAGAGCACAGTTGCGCCATTTGAACGAGCGCTCCGCATCTTTGTCTTTCTAAAAGATAATTCATGTATGAATAGACTTGTTTGATTATCACTGATGAAATTCATTTTTTATAAGAACAGGAACATATTATGCGAACACAGTTTATACTTATAAATAACAAATTGGGACATTTATTATGAAGAAATACACAGTACAAGGAATGACGAATATTGTTTACGTACCTGTTCTGGTTTCTTTTTCAGGCGAACCAATTCATCTCTACGTGGAATAGTACCACCATCACAACCCATTGTGATTAGCTTTAATTAAGAAATATTGAGAAATTAGACGAATAAAACAATTTTAAGAAAAATAAGACCAATAATCATTTTTCACTTTCTATAAATAATCATAGACATAAGACAATCATAAGATTGCATTAGATAGATAATAGAATAGACCACAGATGACTATATGTGTATTTCAAAAATACAACACAGCGTAGCGTACAGCTAAATAGTTGTGTAACAGAACAGATCATTTTTATGTCAAACATGTCAAAAAGTATGAACTTTTAGGTTATTTATTGTGTGAAAATGAAAAATAACAAGTTTTGATTTGAATTTTGTTTGTAATATTCCAAAATCATACATTATATATAAAAATAAAGAAGCTGCTATGGAGCGGGTACCGGAAAATGGTTCAGATTGCGAATTAAACAATCCAGAAAATATTGATAAAGATGTGGGAACTAAACAAGTAAAAACAAAGAAAACCAGGAAGCGTGGGATTGTCTATCTATCTACGATTCCTCCTTACATGAATGTGGCCAAAATAAGGGAAATATTCAGTCAATATGGAGATGTTGGAAGGATATACTTACAGTCGAGTTCCAGTAAGTTATAACATTTGAGGTTATGTTTACTGTGTGATTTTTAATAGATAATTCACATTTCACTTCATACTTTTCTAGGGCTTCATTGATTGAACCTAAAATGTAAGCCATATAAGAGTTCTTTCCAGGCTATTAAATACATTAAAAAAAACCTAAAAGGCATTTTAGATTTAATAATTCTTCATTCAACTTACTTTTCTTTTTTTTTATTCATTTTACGTGTTTGTCTATGGATCTTTTTAATTTCAGTACTGTTATATTCTTTCAGAACCTGGTGAGAAGAGGAAGATGCGCAAACCTAATTTATTTACAGAGGGTTGGGTGGAGTTTGAAAAGAAAAGTGTTGCAAAATCAGTCACAGCACTCTTGAATAACACAAAAATAGGTACTAGAAAAAGATCTCGATATTATGATATGATTTGGAATATAAAATACATTCCAAGGTTTAAATGGATACATTTAAGTGAGCGGCTTTCATACGAGAGGGCAGCGATGAAGCAGCGGCTGCAGGCTGAGATATCACAAGCAAAGAAAGAGGCACATTACTTGCAAACTAATGTAGAGAAAAGTAAGAAATTGAAGAAGAAAAAAGCCTTAGCCAATGAATGATTTTTTTTATAAATAAAACATTGATAATTTGGAACAAATGTTGAATTTTATTTGTCAGATAATATCAGCAAACTTTAAATTAATTAAATGTAAAGATAAATGTGGATTTATGACTTTGTTTTTATAAATTTTTATTAGTGTTTTTTATTATAAAACATTGTTAAAAATTGAAAAAAATGTAAATAAAAATAAATGAGAGGGAAAAAAATATGGATTGAAAATAAGTAAGGAAACATCTACAAGGATTTTGGCTTTTTGAATAGAATTATGCTCTGCCTATAACTATTTGTAATATAAAAAATTAAGTCAAATAGTTATAACTTACAGTTGTCAAGTTAAGAAAAAGTTATTTTGAATCAATGTTTAAAACTTCAAAAGTAATAATAGTTGATGTTTTTGTCCATATTTCAGTGAAAAGTTAATTAAAGAAATCTAAAATTTCAAAGTAATACTTTGTAACAATCTTCAAATTGCTCTACAATGACCTCTATTTTTGGCTGTAATTTACTCTTCCACTGATAATTTCCTCTACTCTCATTCTTTGATGAGAGTTCAGAGGATCAGGAGTTAGTTTCTGGATGTAGCGCCTTGAAGGTATCTTGTGAGATAAGATCCCTTGTGAGAACTCCCTGTGGACTCTGACACCATCCAGAGCATTTGGCTGGAGCTTCTCAAAGATGTGCAGCTCTCTCATGAACTGTCGGAGCTGGGCAACTTTGGCATAGTGGTAGCGGTGACGGCAAACTACGCGACTGGAAACAGCATTTATTAAATGAAAATGTTCTTCACATAAAAAGTAATCTATTGAAGAGAATTTTTGTAAAGGTAGATTGAAATAGAGTGCGCGCTTCAATGGAACCTTGTTCAGTATGGTGCATCCTTTCGGAACCACCAGCAACTGCAGCTTGCGTCTTCGCCACATGTAGGCTTACCTACTTGTTCTAATACATCAGTAGTCAATATCTTTCCTCTAACTTTCTTCACACTTTCTTACAGTAAAATGAGTCTGATAGGTACTGGATTTTTCCTTTACCAGATACTAAGGATTTAGTCCAGCTTGGTAATGTCGAGTGTTATGGCTTTGTTTTATTTTTCCTATGAGAGGTTTAATAGGGCATTGTTTAGTCAGGGTATAAGAATATTTAATGTAAACTTACTAGGCCAATGACAGTTGTGTGTAGGAGGGGTAAATGCTCACGTCTGATCTGGCTAACTCTGGAAAACCTGGATAGAGTGGAACTCTCCTTTTTTTCTCTTCATGTTTCTTGGATTCTTTCTCTTGAACAGTCATAATTTTATAAAATATGTGTAATTTGAATGAAGTATAGGTAATCAATGTTGAAATATGAAATAAACAAGTTTGCTGTTGGCATGTCAACCTTATCAAAATAAATATGGGTGTTTCCATTGACATAATATCTGAGGGTGTTTATATAGAAAAATCATAGATTAATGATAAGATTGATAAGTCGTAATAGTAGTAGTAGTTCATTAGTTTCAAAGAATGTCTAATGAATGTAAGAAAACAGACTTAGCTTTTGCTTACATATTAGTTTGATTGTTACATAGCAACTTTATTATGTCCAAATAATACGAGTTTATATTGTAGATACGTTTATTGAGCTAGGTAGCAAAACATGACAGTCATAATGTGTAATTATTTAGTACTACCCACTTAATTTAACTTTGTTAAGAAAAGTTAAAGAAATGATGTAGATTATAAATATATTATACATGACATACCTTCCCCCCAAGTATAATCATTAAACTTTATTACACTAAACTAATATATAAACTAAACTTTGAGACTTTAAATCAACAAATGTACACACTAAGTATTTTGGAAGTATCTAACTAAACTTAAATAATTAATTAAACAATTCAACTAAACTAAATAAGTCATCCTCCTCATTAGGCCTGCTATATGGCACTTTATGATAAATATTTCTTTTACTTCTAATTTTTCCCCCACACATTTGAACATCTGAGGATTTAGGTATACCTAACATCTCCTCCCATTTTTCTGAACTAGGTATTTCAACAATTGGGTCTTTCTCTATTTCATTTTCAGGAAAGTCTGTCAAATCCTGATTTCCTTCTTTTTGATCCTCTTCCGGAGACTTTGTATCATTAATTATAACTTCATTATTTTCACTGGTTTCAGCCTCGTTTCTTATTTTAATAATCTGATCAATATGACGTCTTAAAACTGTTCCATCTCCTGCTTGCACTCTGTAACTAGACGGGCCATCCTTCTCCACCACTTGGCCTGGTAACCATTTTGGTCCAGTATTATAATTTCTATACATGATATTTTGTCCAACATTAGTTTGTCTATTTTGTTGCTGTGCGTTTTTTATGACTTGGCATTCTATTTTTCTATGTTGTATATTGTCTGGATGTAAAGTGTCCATAACTGTTCGGAGACGTCTGTTCATCAAAAGTTCTGAAGGACTCTTATTTCTTGTTGAGCATGGTGTTACGCGTAGGCCTAATAGCATCTTTGGAATCTTCACTTCCCATGATCCATCCATCTTTCTTAGTTTTTCTTTAACCGTTTGTACCATCCGCTCTGCCAAGCCGTTGGTGGCAGGATGATAAGGTGCAGACCTCACATGGTTTATCTTATTGGACTCTAAAAATAATTTCATTTCTCTGGATGTAAAAGATGTGCCATTGTCAGAGACCAAGGTTTCACAAATACCATGTGTAGCAAACAAGTTTCTTAAATGGTTGATTACTGTTGTTGAATTTGTATTATTTACTACCAGCACTTCAGGCCATTTAGAAAAGGCATCAACAACAATGAGAAAAATTTTATTCATAAATGGTCCTGCAAAATCTATATGTAGTCTGGACCATGGTCTTGAAGGAAGAATCCATTCATGAGATGACTTCGGAGGCATGTGTCTATTTTCTAGACACTTGGTGCAATTCTGAACAAGTTGACATATGTCATCATTCAATTGTGGCATGAGTAGGACATTTGTCCTTTAAGTAGTACTTTATTGTCAGTTTGTATACATGGTGCCAATAGCAATACTAAAAGATTGAATGGATTGTACTCAATTGCAAAAATAATACATAGACAGTCATGAATGTAGTACCATTTGTAGGACATATTTTATAAAACTTTGTTTAATGTTGGATAATAAAACACTTAGCCTAATACTTCTGTAAAAATATTCTCCCGTAGCAAAACAGATACTTTGACAACTTGCTCATCATGCTTGAGTTTCTGAATTTTCTACTCAAATTGATGAGAGATTAGTTTCTAGCGCCTTGAAGGTATCAGAAATCCCTGTGGACTCTGACACCATCCAGAGCATTTGGTGCAACTTTGGCATATCAACTGGAAACAGCATTTATTAAATGAAAATATTCTTCACATAAAAACTATTGAAGAGAATTTTTGTAAAGGTAGATTGAAATAGAGTGCGCGCTTCAATGGAACCTTGTTCAGTATGGTGCATCCTTTCGGAACCACCAGCAACTGCAGCTTGCGTCTTCGCCACATGTAGGCTTACCTACTTGTTCTAATACATCAGTAGTCAATATCTTTCCTCTAACTTTCTTCACATAAGTACAGTAAAATGAGTCTGATAGGTACTGGATTTTTCCTTTACCAGATACTAAGGATTTAGTCCAGCTTGGTAATGTCGAATGTTATGGGTTTGTTTTATTTTTCCTGAGAGGTTTAATAGGGCATTGTTTAGTCAGGATATAAAAATATTTAATGTAAACTTACTAGGCCAATGACAGTTGTGTGTAGGAGGGGTAAATGCTCACATCTGATCTGGCTAACTCTGGAAAACCTGGATAGAGTGGAACTCTCCTTTTTTTCTCTTCCTGTTTCTTGGATTCTTTCTCTTGAACAGTCATAATTTTATAAAATATGTGTAATTTGAATGAAGTATAGGTAATCAATGTTGAAATATGAAATAAACAAGTTTGCTGTTGTCATGTCAACCTTATCAAAATAAATATGGGTGTTTCCATTGACATAATATGTGAGGGTGTTTATATAGAAAAATCATAGATTAATGATAAGATTGATAAGTCGTAATAGTAGTAGTTCATTAGTTTCAAAGAATGTCTAATGAATGTAAGAAAACAGACTTAGCTTTTGCTTACATATTAGTTTGATTGTTACATAGCAACTTTATTATGTCCAAATAATACGAGTTTATATTGTAGATACGTTTATTGAGCTAGGTAGCAAAACATGACAGTCATAATGTGTAATTATTTAGTACTACCCACTTAATTTAACTTTGTTAAGAAAAGTTAAAGAAATGATGTAGATTATAAATATATTATACATGACATACCTTCCCCCCAAGTATAATCATTAAACTTTATTACACTAAACTAATATATAAACTAAACTTTGAGACTTTAAATCAACAAATGTACACGCTAAGTATTTTGAAAGTATCTAACTAAACTTAAATAATTAATTAAACAATTCAACTAAACTAAATAAATCATCCTCCTCATTAGGCCTGCTATATGGCACTTTATGATAAATATTTCTTTTACTTCTAATTTTTCCCCCACACATTTGAACATCTGAGGATTTAGGTATACCTAACATCTCCTCCCATTTTTCTGAACTAGGTATTTCAACAATTGGGTCTTTCTCTATTTCATTTTCAGGAAAGTCTGTCAAATCCTGATTTCCTTCTTTTTGATCCTCTTCCGGAGACTTTGTATCATTAATTATAACTTCATTATTTTCACTGGTTTCAGCCTCGTTTCTTATTTTAATAATCTGATCAATATGACGTCTTAAAACTGTTCCATCTCCTGCTTGCACTCTGTAACTAGACGGGCCATCCTTCTCCACCACTTGGCCTGGTAACCATTTTGGTCCAGTATTATAATTTCTATACATGATATTTTGTCCAACATTAGTTTGTCTATTTTGTTGCTGTGCGTTTTTTATGACTTGGCATTCTATTTTTCTATGTTGTATATTGTCTGGATGTAAAGTGTCCATAACTGTTCGGAGACGTCTGTTCATCAAAAGTTCTGAAGGACTCTTATTTGTTGTTGAGCATGGTGTTACGCGTAGGCCTAATAGCATCTTTGGAATCTTCACTTCCCATGATCCATCCATCTTTCTTAGTTTTTCTTTAACCGTTTGTACCATCCGCTCTGCCAAGCCGTTGGTGGCAGGATGATAAGGTGCAGACCTCACATGATTTATCTTATTGGACTCTAAAAATAATTTCATTTCTCTGGATGTAAAAGATGTGCCATTGTCAGAGACCAAGGTTTCACAAATACCATGTGTAGCAAACAAGTTTCTTAAATGGTTGATTACTGTTGTTGAATTTGTATTATTTACTACCAGCACTTCAGGCCATTTAGAAAAGGCATCAACAACAATGAGAAAAATTTTATTCATAAATGGTCCTGCAAAATCTATATGTAGTCTGGACCATGGTCTTGAAGGAAGAATCCATTCATGAGATGACTTCGGAGGCATGTGTCTATTTTCTAGACACTTGGTGCAATTCTGAACAAGTTGACATATGTCATCATTCAATTGTGGCCACCAGACATAACTCCTAGCCAATGCCTTAGTGTGTACAATTCCGTTATGCGTAGTATGAAGCATGCTGAGTATGGCTTGTCGGAGGGGTGTTGGTATAACGACACGACAGCCTAATATTATACACCCGTCCTGTAGCGACAACTCTGATCTATGCAACCAATAGGTTCGTAGATCACTATCGGTCACTTTAGCTGGCCATCCACAATGTAAAAAATGAACAACTCGTGAAAGTGTCCGGTCTTTCATAGTTTCAGAAGCTATCTCCTTAGCAGTGTAGGGAAAATCTTCCATATTCTCTGCCATTAGCAATATTTCATACAAAGATTGATCCTCTTGCTCTGGCACTGGCAGTGGCCATCGACTTAAACTGTCTGCATTGCCAATTTCAGACCCCGGCCGATAAGTAATATTATAATCATGTGCTGTTAATGCTATGGCTATTCTTGTCAATCGAGGTGATAACATAGATGGCATAGGTCGTTTAGGATCAAATATTCCCAGTAAAGGTTTGTGGTCGGTCACTACTGTAAAATGTCTACCAGCTAAATAATTGTGAAATTTTTTTATGCCAAACATAATTGCGGTAGCTTCCTTGTCTAATTGTGAATATCTTCTTTCATGTGTATTTAATGTCCTAGAGCTCAATGCAATTGGCCGTTCACATCCATCATCCATGATATGCGATAGTACTGCTCCAACGCCATATTCAGAACTATCACATGTGAGAATTACTTGTTTATTCAAATCATAATGAACCAATGTAGTTTCAAACGTAAGCAACTGTTTAGCTTTATTAAATGCATCTTGTTCACTCTGAGTCCATCGCCATGTTTGAGACTTATCTAACAGTCTGTGTAATGGTTCCAATATAGTTGCCTTGTGTGGTATAAACCTTTCATAGAAGTTATACAAGCCTAGAAATGCTTGCAATTCTTGTACATTTCTTGGTTCGGGCGTCTTCAAGATAGCTTCAACTTTACTTGGAGCTGGATGTATACCATTTCCATTAATCACAAAACCCAAAAATTCTACTTGTTCCTGAGCAAATTTACATTTATTCTTGTTAAGATGGAATCCAGCTTTCTGTATACGATTTAGAACCTTTTCAAGTCTCTGTTGCATGACCAGTATTGTAGGACCACCTACAATAATGTCATCAATTAAAACTGCAACTCCCTGGATTCCCGCCAATAATGATGTCATAAGTCTCTGGAATATTCCTGGGCATGCTTTGACTCCAAAAGGTAACCGATGAACTGAGTATAGGCCCTTGCAAGTGTTTAATGTCAACATTTTAGCAGTTTTATCATTGACTTTTACTTGAGTGTAGGCTCTGTCAAGGTCTAAGGTGGTAAAAAACTTAGCACCTGCCACAGTAGCAAATACCTCATTGGCTGAAGGCATAGGATAAGTGTCAGATTCAGTAACTTGGTTGACTGTACTACGGTAATCTCCACATAAGCGGATATCCCCGGACTTCTTTATTATTGGCACGACTGGTGTTGCCCACTCTGAAAAAGATGTTGGTCGAAGTACACCTTCTTCCACCAGCCGGTCAATTTCTTGTTCCACTCTAGACTTAATAGCATATGGTACTGGACGAGCTTTTAGAAATCTCGGTGTAGCATCTGGTTTGAGATGTATGGTGACAGGGTCACCCGTATATGTTCCCAGCCCATCATTAAATATGTCACTATACTTTGAAATAGTCTTATCAATGCTTACAAGATCACTGCTAGATATAAAATTAATGTTCAATGATATATTCAACGGGCTCAACCAATCCCGTCCTAGGAGATTGGGGCCACATCCTTTTGCTATGATTATATTTAGAGTACATTTTATATTTCTGTACTGAACATGAAGTTTAGCTTGTCCGAGTAATATCACTGGTGTACTTGTCCATGTGCGTAGAGTAAGTGATACTGGTTGAATGGTGATGCATTGGTTTTGGTGTTTTATTTTCTTCCAAGTGTATTCATTCACCAAAGAGAAACTCGCCCCTGTATCTACCTGCATTACAACAGGGATATTCTCAATTAACAGTTCAACCACAAATGGTAATACTTTAGTTTGGGATTGGACGCTATAAATTCCATTCAGATGTGTATCTGTCTCCTCAGTGAAATTTATATTTTTCTTAAAGGATTTCTTTTTTAATAAGCAGATTTTTTCAATGTGACCCTTTTTGGAACAAAATCGGCAGCTGGCATTAATAAATCGACATTGACCGCCGTGACGATCACCACACCGGTAACATAGACGCTTGCTTGTCTGAGATTGTACTGCATTTACATCCATGGCTTCCACTGGGGAACTTAGAGATGAATTTTGTGTACTTTGGCTACTGCTTTCTATGCCAACAGAAGATTGAATCATCTGACAATCTTTTCCCGCCGTCTCGGCGGCTAACATAGCTTCGATAACATCTTGATAACGTAGATTATCTTTTTTCAAAAGATCGTACTGCAAACGACGATCTTTCATTCCACAAACGAGCCGATCACGTAGCATCCGTTCTAAATCCACAAAATTACAGTTTGAACTAATTCTTCGCAGCTGTGCAATGTATTCGGACGCCGATTCATTTGTACCTTGGTTACGTGTATAGAACCGGTATGACACGGAAATTTCATTTGGTTTCGGGCTATAATGTTTTGTTAAGATTGTTTCAATTTCCAAAAATGTCACATCACTAGGTTTTCTTGGTGTAATTAACGCTAAAAACGTCTCGAAAACTTCTGGACCACACACAGTAAAGAAATTCGCTCGTTTGGCGCCATCCAACATGATGCCATTTGCCTCAAAACAAAACTTTAACCGGTCAATGTAATTGTCCCATATGTCGACTTTTGGATTAAATTCACTGAATTTCACTGCTTGATGATCCATTTTAATCAAATTTTCGCCTCGTCGCCACTATTATGTCCAAATAATACGAGTTTATATTGTAGATACGTTTATTGAGCTAGGTAGCAAAACATGACAGTCATAATGTGTAATTATTTAGTACTACCCACTTAATTTAACTTTGTTAAGAAAAGTTAAAGAAATGATGTAGATTATAAATATATTATACATGACAAACTTACATTTAGGTTACAGCTGTAACCTAAATGTAACAAGTCGATATCTTGTCGCACATCTATTAGGAACTTCCATCCGGAGAATCTAAGTTTAGTTCGGGGCTGGCCGGCAGCATACTTGGGTTTACAAAAAGTAAGAAAAAAAAACAAACACGGTGTATGACGATCAGTTACCTACTTTTATTAGCGTTACTACTTAGTTAAAAAAGTTCTATGCAGGTTCATTCACTTAATTGCAAGGCAACTAATTTCACAGGAAATACGCGAAAATGAGACACTAGAATAGTTAAATATCTGATAGGTGTGCGGGGTCTACACACAGAGGAGAGTACACTCTCCGAATTTCTGATCAGAAAAATTTCTGCCGTCCGATTGTATGTATCCTGCACCCGTCAAAAGCGGACTTCAGACATGTTAGAATTCGGATGATTTACAGGGTGTCTTCAACAAAATATAGGAGTAGAGGCTTTAGGTGTGATAATTACACAGCGTTTTGGTTTGATTGTCAACATACATTCAATTTATTAATTTGAAAACAGAGAAGAAGCATACAAGCATTTCTTGTTATTTACAAATAAATGTTGTTTATCTAGCACTGATTGATGATGACTTATTTTGTATTACAGTATAATCTAATCTATATTTTAAGCTGTATATATCCCTCAGATTAATAATAATTTAATAAAACAAAAAATGTTTAAATTAACAATTTATTTGATACAGCAATAATATAAATAAAACTACTTCACAGAACCACCAGCATTCAGATGTTACATCATGTTTTTGGGAATTGTTTACTAGATATTTATTTACAAATCTGTGTATTCAAGATGTGGAGACAGCAGCGACCCTGCTTCTGCACACACAGTCATTGAACTCATTCACTAGCACTGAACACAGAAGAGTTTTGTTGGGATTTGTACTATAGCACTCTAACATCTGAAAAAAAGATATTAGAAATACAATATACATACTCATTTTTCAGTCTAAATATTCATTTTACATCTTTTTTATATAGAGCTGAGAGTAAACAAAGTAATTGTTTTTAAAATGGCCAGTGATTGCTGAACATAATGGCCAGTGTTTCTCAGAAAAATATTAAAGATAAATAATAATAATAAGTTTGTATGTATAGATGGATGGAGGTTTGTTACTCCTTCACACAAAAACTATTGAATGGATTTTGATGAAACTCCACAATAATAAAGCTTGCATATGAGAATAACACATAGGACACGGTTTATCCCGAAAATCCTACAGGAACGAGAACTACTCTGGTGAAACCACAGGTGTCCTCTAGTAGTAATATATGTAGGATGCATAATTTTATAAAATGAGCAATGTTGGTGACAATCATGCCTCATGCCCGGTGGTTGTTCATCATGATCAAGGAAAGATGTGTTGATATTGCTTTACGAAACATAATTGTTGATTAAAATGGTTAAAAATAATGGAGCCAAATATTTTATATCTGGGAAGTCCTGGGTCCCATCAATACACACTGCAGTTTAAAATGAACTTTGTGTATTGAACAGTTGAGTTTGTTTGCAGTAACTTTACTATTAAAAACATTTATTGTTGTTTCCTTATATCAAAAATTAATATAAGTATTTGAAATTCACCTTTGCTTTTTCTTCTTGGCATGGAGGTAATTTATTGACAACTTTGTCTGCTTTGACCATATCAAATAATTCATTTGCTTCTTTTAATGTTTTCTGATACTCTATGTGCATACCGCTGTTGATTTTTTCATGGACCCTCTTTAAATTTTCAATGCGACGGGCCCAGTAGGCCTCTTCTGCTGCATATTCTTGCTGTTTTAATGTATCGTAAAATGGCGGCGGGGCATACTGAGGTTTCGATTGTGGCTGCTCAGCTTGCTGTAAACAGTTTTAAAAGAACCAAATTAAAAGATTTATTGAACTCGGTCCACACTTAACAGTTTGATATTTGTATTAAGATTTAATTTAGAAATATCATAAATTTTTTTTTCCTAAAAATATGATTACAATCGCCTTAATTTGATTAAATTGAAATTTGCATCTGTTAAGGCAGTGTGCAGAAAGAATAAGTTATTGTACCATAAAATAATTTATTCACTAGGTATTAAATGAGAACTTTGCTATGTAAAACTCATATATATGATTCATAACAAGAGCACAAAAAAGTATTGTAATATATTATTTATATTGTAAACTAGGTTGCTTAACCTTATTATAACTAGATTTCTACAAGTGTACATACCATACATGAATTAAGGCAAAGTTCTAGAGAATAATTTACAAAAAATATAATTTAATTTGCATAACTAAAAGTTGTCATTTATTTTGTTTAATTACATGACATTGATGTAAAATTATGTAATGGTAAAACATATTTACTCGAGCGTTCAGCTGGTCTTGTATGCGATCTAAAGCCTCTTGAGAGACTTGTATGGCATTTTCGTTGTCTACACTTAACTTCCGAGTGCTTTGCGAACCGCCCATGTTTATATAAAAATGAAATAATTGAATTTATCGGCAAATCTCGTCAAAAAGGCATTTTCACAAAAATTATAAGTCAACCAACTTTCCGTCAATGCAGGGGGGGGACAGTGCCATACATTTTGAGAATGTTATTGATAGAGCTGCCACCTAGATTTTGGTACCAAAAACTTTTTAGTGTGCCCAGTACTAAAAAATAGCTACAATTTCGTAGTACCGAATATTTTTAGGAACTAACAAAAAAATACTAAAACTGTGACATTCTTGTAAATCACTATAGTTAATATTTATTGTAATTTAAAAACAAACGAAATACTCGTTATAAGTGTGCGACACTCGTATTATTGACTATTTGTTATATTTTATGTTAGTTTTTAAATCTAAGCTGGCAACTCATGGAAGTAAACGCCAAGCGGTATGTTTATTGTTTTGTTTTGTTGACTTCACTTCACTTGATTTTCGTTCTACGTCGAGTTGAGTTGTATTCCTCCGTATTGTCGAAATATCTTGTGATCACCTATTACTTCTTGTGGTTTGTTTTAGCGTTGAGCCCTGCTCCGCCAAAATCGCTAGAAGTAGCGAAGACGACGCTTCTTGTGTTGTGTTGTGATTCGCAATCGACTGCTGTGCTCACAAATTCGCGAAAGGACGCTATTTTTTTTATAAAGTGTGTGGTTTAGCTTGGAAAATGCCACTACTTTGCATCTTCGGGTGCAAACCTACCGGTAAGCTTAAAAGCTCTGTGCTTAATTGTTAAGAAACTCGCATACAAATTTATTTATATACATATTTCTGTGATACTGCTCTTCTAGGGCTCGCCCAAATAGAAAGCGTTCAAGCAATCTAAGTTAAGTGTTTTACGCCACATTTGTAACTTTATACCAATGCGCAAGTAGCAGGTCAGATCCTACTATTTGTATAGAGCTATGAGGTTACATACGTGCACCAAAGAACACATTACAGAAGATAGAACATAAAACTCGAAAGAGGTCTACACTTTCAATTTGTTTTGTGATAAGATAATGATACAGAAATGTCTAAATGGGTTCTTATATTGATATAAAAATGTGTGTAATTTTAACACACCATTTGACAGTTATAAGAGAGATTCAAAAGAGTATAGATTTTTCTGTTTTGCAGTTAGCTGTATTTTCTTGTGTTTTGTCATAATATATGAATTACACAAAAATGTTTTGTAATTATCACAAACCAAAAATATTTTCAGGAGTTTCTATGCACAGATTTCCCAGCTATGAAAAGTTTCCAGAGCGCTTTAAAGAATGGGTTATGCTGTGTGGAGGAAAACTGGAATCATCATCTGATTATCAATATTATCAGCAGAAACGTCTCTGTGACAGGCATTTTTCTGATAAAGATTTCAATCGAAACAAGAGGCTCAATGCTTTAGCAGTTCCCCTAACTAATTTGTCAGGTAAGATAATGTTGTTTCATATTCTGTTAGTATATATATAGTAATATTATAATATTGGATTTGTTCTTAATTGCTTTATCCACCATGTACAGCTACTTACTTTTTTTACTTTATCCAAGAATACTATCTTGTATGGGGACAAGGAATTCTTTCTGGAATAAAAATTATCATGCATGTTGTGGAATGAATCCTTTTAGTCCTGGATCTGCGTAACGTTTTTACATTTTATTTACTATCAAGCTAAGACACATCTTTTTTATTTACATAAATTCTCATCCTGGATTCTTTGTTTGATGCAATCTATCCAAATGCCAATTTTTATCTGAGATTTAAGCCATGCAAATGAGTACTGAAGGAAATCAGATATAAATATCTAAATCTGTTTTAATGTGTCAATGATAACATCAATGTTTCTGGATATATACAAGTCAATTGTATATTATGTTATTTTATTTCTTTTTAAAAGTAAAGTTTCTTTAATCCTTCCGTCATTATTTACAGAATCACAATTAGTACATTCAGAAGCAGTGGAACCTGAGACGTCAAATGTTATAATAAATCTTCCAACAAGCTCAATAAATACAGGTATGTTAATTAACATTTATTATTATTTATTAACAGAATGAACACATAAATGAACTTGTCCTAGTTGTATTGTAGCGTATTGACAGCTGAGAGCAGCACAATGGGAAATGACCCTGCTTTTGTATGTGAATGACCCTGCTGTGGGTTCGATTCCCACATTTAGAAAATGTTTCTGTGTGTAGCTCATACTAATATTAATATATTATCAAATATTTCCAAAATGTTAAATAGTTAGTATAATTAATTAGAATATCTATTATACAGTTTATTTCTTGAAAACATACCTCGAAGTGTGTTGTTTGCGAGTTCAAGCATCATTCAAAATGAAATTTTCATGTGGTTTTCACAAGCAGCTTAGCTTGAAGCAGGCTTTAGGCCTTGTTTCATTGTGTCTGAAAGTGAGGTTATTATAGAAAAACCGAATTGTAGCTGGACCTAGTCTCGGGCATCTGCTGGTTTCTAATATGATCTGACTGCTGAGCGCACGACACGCGTGTGAAAGGTTTTAGGTCTTGGTGGTAGCTTGCCCAATGTAGCTGGACCTAGTCTTGGGCATTTGCTGGTTTTCAATATAATCTGACTACTGAGAGCACGACACGCGTGTGAAAGATTTTTAGGTCTTAGTGGTAGCTTGCCCACAACAGCTATGTCTCGAAAAAAGATACTACGTAGATTCGATGTAACACAGGCGGTTGTTTTTTCTTGCGCTACGCGCATGCTGGCGCCACGTACCTACGATGTATCGTCAATGTCGATAATTTTTATCGGACCTATCTGGAAATGCCTTTCAAATAGAAAATTATTTTCAAAAATCGGTTTAGATACGATGGAGTTATGACTTAATGTATTAACTCAAATTAAAAAAAAATTGGAGTCGAATTGATAACGTTCTTTTTTTGAAGTCGGCTAACATAGCAGCTGCATAATTACCTGAATTCCTGAGAACTTCGATATGTATGGCTTTGAAAAAAAAACAAAATAAGTGAAACAATAAACGACTTAAGTAATTGTTTTATTTCTTTTCATTACTTTTCGCCCTTGCCGGTGTAGCTTAGGGCAATAAACCACCTGGATGCGGTACCACTAATAAAGAAACGCCCATTGTTTAGATAATACGAGATATTTATTAAAATATTTTTTCGACACTAAAACAATAATCTTTCATCTGTAATGGGAAGATATTTCAAACAACAGATAGGCATGCTCAATATTGCGGCAAACTGCATTTATTTTCGATACATTTCATTCATCATAGGGCAGCAGTCAAAGTGTCATAAAGTCACTTTCACGTAAAAACCACATGAAAATCCTTTTTAACCGACGAAAAAAAACGGAGGAGGTTCTCAATTCGACACGTATATTTTCTATATGTATGACCATAACTTTTTACAGAATTTTCCGATTTCGATAATTCTTTTTTTATTAGAAAGGGCATACTTCCAAGTTGTTCCCATTGATATCCTGGGGAAATTTAAGGAACTCTGCAAATTTTAGAGGCACGTTTACAGTGATTTCGGTTTTTGTCTCGGTACCGGTAGCTTTTTGGCTACTGGTGTCGTATAATATACTATGACAGTATAGTACGAGTGCGTTACGTGGCGATAAATCACTAAAAAGTAAGAAATAATAATTTTTAACAAAAAATAGAAACGACTTAAAACGAACTAAAAAGTAAAAAATAACAGTGTCATTTAGTTGCTTTAATTTACTTAAGCATATCTAGGAGTCGGTGCCAGCCAAGGTTTCTACTTTAAGGACGTTACCTAGAACCCACAAACTGCTTTACTATGTTAAATAAATGTTCCTTAAACTTGCTGGCACCGACTTCATAGATATGCTTAAGTAAATTAAAGCAACTGAATGACAGTCATTTTTTACCTTTTAGTGCGTTTTAAGTCGGTTCTATTTTTTGTTATACTAGTCTTGGATATATTGGAAATAGTTAGACGCCGTGGGGAACTTTGTTTTATAATATGTAGTGTTGATGAACATCTCGCTATCACAAGTTTCTTAAAACGATATATAAAATACAGTTAACACATGAAAATTTTTTCAATTCCAGGCGTTACATTGGATACTACAAACTCAATACTGGGACAAGTTCTAAAGGAACACAGTTATGCTGCTGATAGTAATAAAAATAGGATTGCTTCTAAAAAACGTAAGTTTATATGATTGCATATTTTTGTTGTAATATCTAACTCGAAAAACAAATTATAGAAGAAGCATTGCTTATGCATTCATCATCAGCCATCATGCATCCACTGTTGGACATAGGCCTCCTTCAAGCAGCGCCAACCCAGTCTATTATAGGCTTTCTGCATCCAGTCGGTGCCAGCCACCCTCCGGATATCGTCGCTCCATCTAGTCGGGGGACGCCCTACACTCCGCTTGCCGAGACGCGGTCTCCACTCCAGGACCTTTCGACTCCCAACGACCATCAGTCGTTCGACAGACATGACCAGCCCCCTGCAACTTCAATGTACTAGCCCTGAGAGCTATGTCGGTTACTTTAGTTCTTTGTCGAATCACTTCGTTCCGGATTTTATCCCTTAAAAAAATTTCAAGCATAGCTCTCTCCATAGCTCGCTGAGAAACTTGAAGTTTGTGGACTAGTCTCGCTGTCAGTGTCCACGTCTCAGCACCGTAGGTCATGGCAGGTAGGACGCATTGATTGAAGACTTTAGTCTTCAAACATTGTGGGATAGGCGACTAGAAGACACGACGAAGTTTGCCAAAAACTGCCCAGCCTAACTGCGTTCTCCGATCGATCTCTTTCTCGAAGCTGTTTTTACCTTATTGCAAAAATTGCCCAAGGTATGTATATTCCGAAACAACTTCGAGTGTAGAACTATCGACTGTTATTGGCCCCGGAGTCACCAGATCATTTAACATTAGTTTTGTTTTGTCTAAATTCATCCGGAGGCTAACATGTTGGGAGGCAGAGTGAAGGCTGTCTAGCATGCATTGAAGTTCCTGCAATGAACTCGCCAAGACGACGATGTCATCGGCAAAACGAAGGTGCGACATGTGCTCACCGTTTACGTCTATGCCATGTTCTTTCCAATCTAGCGTTCTAAAGAAATCACTTATGTTTATTTGTTGCAATCTTGAAATATGTCAGGCATTAGTATGTATATCTAGTATCATTATCACATAATCTCCCTAAGCTTGCCAAACCACATTAAGCTACTTAGGCCTTCTCTTATAAGGAGAATATAATAGCTACAGATTATGTGTTCAATTAAAACAGCCACTTTATCCTAAAAAACTAAAGTGTTCCTGCCGGATAGTGTATATTTGAAGTCATGCTGATGAACTCATCATCATTATCAGCCTTTTAATTCCTGGCTAAGAATTTACTGAAAACTTCTTAGAAGAAAGAATCAGAAACTCAGAATTATTCCACAATCTGACCAAGGTTCGAGCTCAGGACCTCGTGATAGAATCTACATAGGCTAACCACTATACCAATGAGGCAGTCATGACGTCGCAGGCATTAAAATCTAATATATAAAATTCTCGTGTCACAGTTTTCGTTGCCATACTCCTCCGAAACGGCTTGACCGATTTCTACCAAATTTTGTATGCGTATTCAGCGGGTTTGAGAATCGGCTACTATCTAATTTTTTTTTTAAATTTTTAATGCAAAACAACGTTTGCCGGGTCAGTTAGTAAATATATATATTTTTTTTGCAGGTCCTGAAATAACTGCAAAATTTAGCTGTTCTAAGGTTAGCGGGATGAGAACTGAAATTGAGCGTCTTCGAAAAGAAATATGTTCTTTGAAGAAGAATGGCAAATTTGTGTCTAGGTTAAACCGTGCACAGAAATTATCAGAAAATATTACGTTTCAGCAGATCATGCAGAACATTTCAAAACCATCACAGTTGTTTATGAGTATGCAAATGCAAGTATCAAAAAAAGCAAAAGGCAGGCGGTTTTCTACTCCTGAAAAAATTCTTTCACTATCAATATTTAAAAAAAGTCCAAAATGCTATGCATTTTTACACAAAATTTTTACATTGCCTTCAGTAAAGTCAATGAAACGCTTGTTGAGCAGAATAAAATTATCGCCAGGTATTAATCCAATAATATTTGAAAAAATTAAAAAGACAATGTCTGAAAAAGACATGACAGATAAATTGTGCAGCTTGTCGTTTGACGAAATGTCTCTAACGCCCAATATAAATTATAACAATCAAAAAGATATATTTGAGGGTTTTTCATTTAACAATGAAAACCAGTTCGCCGATCATGCTCTAGTATTTATGGTAAAGGGAGTAAAACAAAATTTTAAGCAACCAATTGCTTACTATTTTACTAGTTGCTTAAAAGCTACTGATTTAAAAATTTGTTTAATAAATGTTATTCGCCACGCTCAAGAAGCTGGGCTTATAATCATTAATACTGTTTGTGATCAAAGCACTGTCAATGTAAGAACTATAAATGAACTAGTAGAAGAGACAAAATCAATTAATTTGCGCAAAGGAAAAGAGTGTAGGTATGACTACTTTTGCATAAATGGCAGAAAAATCATTCCTCTGTTTGATACTCCTCATTTAATAAAAGGAATTCGAAATAATCTCCTTACTAAAGATTTAGTGTACACCACTAAAAATAAAGAAAAAATAGTAAAATGGGAATATTACCAAAGGGTTTATGGAGCTGACAAAACCTATGGGGAGCTCAAATTATTACATAAAATTACGGACGAGCACATAGACCCTGAAAAAATTAATAAGATGCGAGTAAAGACGGCTACACAAATCTTCAGTCACAGCGTAGCAGTTGTAACTGAGCATCTGACTGCGAGGGGAGATCTTCCAGAGGAATGTCGGCAGCTTATTGATATAACATTGCTGTTAAATAATTTGTTTGATTCATTAAATGTGAACAGTTTGAATGTACCAAATGGTCAAATTTACAAGGGTCCTGTTAAAAAAAACTCTCCTCATCACGCCTTATGGACCGAAGGTAAAAAAATTTTAAAAAGCGTAAAATTTTTACAAAGAAAGAATACTGGCAACAAGATTCGATTAATAACATCAACTGTACCATCAATTGTAAACTTAATTAAAACTATAGAGGGCATGGAAGCAATTTGGCAGACACTAACAAAAAAATATCGTTTGGACGCATTATTAACAAGAAATTTCAACCAAGACCCTGTTGAAAATTTCTTCGGGAATATCAGAAGTTATGGAGCACGGAACAATGCTCCAAACACAATGGCATTTGAAGGGGCTTTTAAAGCTCTCCTCCTTAACAATTATAGCGTATTGCACTCAAGGAGGGCAAATTGTGAGGAGGATAGCAGTGAATGCCTACAGAATTACGAATTTTTTTTAAAGGATAAATTAAGCGCCACTGCCACAGATAATACTTCTGATATTCCTGAAGAAATACATTTTAGTGAAGATTTTTATGCTCAAACCCAAGATCATGATGATGCCGGTCAAAGTAATTATGTTTGTGGATGGGTCTTGCGTAAATGTTTAAAAAATATTTGCAAATCTTGTAAAGAATGCCGTCAAACTTTACTTAATACAGGCACACTCAAAAATAAATATATTGCAGCTAAAGAATATTGCAAAAAAAATTGGCTGTGTTATCCTAGTAAAGAAACTGAAAATTGCTTTCATGAAATTCAAAAAATAACATTATCTTTTTTAAAAAACAAAGTTACAACAGAAAATGTTAAAAGAAATATAATAATACTATGTGACATGTTTTTAGAATACCCATTTAAATGTGTAACGCATAAAGAAAAATTAAAAACGTATTTTGTAAATAATACAATTACAATATTGTTATACAGTTGGTGTAGAAATGTTAATAGAATTTTGTTCGGTAAAATTAAATATGAAGGCGAGGAATTGATAAAAAGAAACGCGTTTATATATTATAATAAGCATAAGCATTACAAAAATAAAAAATGATGTGTTTGCAATTATTGTTTTATTTTGCTTCTCCCCTCTTCCTGCTTCCTTTCCTAATTTTTATGCAAGAATTCAAAAGAACTATAGAACCTATACGTATGTATGTATAGAAAGTTTTTGGTACCAAAATACAGTTGGCGCTTCAAAGTAATCCGCAGAAAATGCTGAAGTGGGATCTCTTTTCCCATATTATTATTATACTCTTTGCGTCAATGACTGTACTCTATGTTGTCAATGGAAGCTGCAGGCTGCAGAGTGCAGGCCGCTATGTTATAGTCTGCAACAATTGAATTGCATTACTAAATCCTCTGAGACCGTCTTTTTTTTTTATCGACTACAAGTCTACACAGTAATTCATAATTTTGCATAATTCTTTTTGGTATTAATACCGAATTAGTGTTCATCATAAAAGAGTATAATATTAATAGAATTAAAAATAGTTAAGAAATAATATCACAATGTAAAATGATATGATACTTATTTTTTTAATAAAGTAATATGCAGTTTTGCTATTCCCTCATAGATGGCGTTAATAAGTAAACTAAACAGTTTTTCTCGTCACATTATTTCGGAAAACTTTAAACTTGAGCATTTGGTCGGCCAAATTAGCAAGCAAAAGTAGTCTTTAATGTCTAATCTGGCAAAATATTTTTAAAAAACAATATTTTAAAATGAGCTTATTACTAAAGATTGTGTGGGGTAAAGATAGAATTTTGACATTTAGATAAGCAGGTATAGAGTAACTACAAATGGTTCTTCTGAAAAAAAAAAATAGCCGTAGCCAACTAACTCTTTCATCTACGTAGATTCTTCTGATGTCATGGGAGTTACGGGAAAGCCGTACTGAACTTCTACAAGGCAAAATAACTACGATAATTTTCACATAACTCCCTCGTGATGCCTCTGTGGTATTTCGTTTATTCTTCCCTTCTTCATGTGCCATCTTCTCTGCCGTTGTTAGCGATCTCATATTATGATAAAAAGGCATGCCGCTATTCTACATTTTTTTTATCGACTACAACGGTTATACCTATCGGTTTCAACACGACATCATACCGGAACGCTAAATCGCTTGGCAGTACGTCTTTGTCGGTAGGGTGTTAACTAGCCACGGCGAAAGCCTCCCACCAGCCAGACAAATTAAGAAAAATCTCAACCTGCCCCGCCGGGAATCGAACCCAGGACCTCCGTCTTATAAATCCATCGCATATATCACTGCGCCACGGAGGTCGTCAAATTTAACTTTACTTTAATTTTAACTTCTATGCTTCGTTTATTATATTATACTAGCTGTTCTCCCGCGGTTTCACTCTCGTGATAAGTCAATCAATCAGTGGTATTTCGCTTATATGTATCATGTATGATTTGGTATACCTACTTATACACGTACATATAACAGTAGAACACGTTAAAACCCTTCGAGTTAATATCTAAGGACGGTTCCTATTATAATGTATAGTAAAATTAACGGATAGGTACACAAGGTGTTGAGTTAAAAATTCGCTGCCATATAACATATCAGACTCTTTACGATATCGTTCATTGGCTCCTTCGTCCCTGATTTATTTATACTATACTTACATTAATTGCTGGGATCAGGTTATTTTTACTTTTTTACATAACCTCCGAGTAGAGTACCGTTCTTGAATGTAAAAACGGACGATACTTTTACGTTAATGGCCGATTTTATAATAAGTACAGTTAAAATATCGGTATTTTGACCCCCGACGCAAAAAGAGGGATGTTATATTACTGGTTTTAATTTTTAAAAAATATTGTGTTTGATAGTTGATTTATCGAGGAAGGGTTTAGGCTATATCATGCTGAAACAAATAGGAGCGAAGAATCAGTGGAAAATATGGAGAAAATAGAGAAAATTATTCATTTTTGAGGACTAATATAATAAGTTACTTGGATTTTTTTTTTCGTAATTTTTATTTTATTTCTACGCGAACTAAGTTGCTAACATCCACTATTTTTAATATATATTAACTATATCTAAATATTGTTCTAAGCTTGCGAGTAAAAAGAGACCGCATCGTATGTACTGTAAAAATAACCTTTGTCTTCATTTCTAATTTGTTTATTAATAAAAATTGCATATTGTGCTTGGCTTTAGTAAAGCGTTAACGTTACAGACGTGTGAAGTAGGTTTCAGACAATTCGCTTGTTTATATTATGAGCCCTAAATTTAATAATTCTTAGTAAGGAACCCCATTCTGGAAGTCATTCTTTTTTAATGAGCAGGCACCTGTCTCGAAGCGGACCCTAAGATGATTTCGATGACTCGTTATTTTGGGGAAATAAAACCATAAATGGACAACGTTATCACACAAATAAGGGCCTTAATCCTTGAACCTTAAAGTTCGCTTTATATTGTTTGATTTTTTTTAATTTTTTTAATGTCTTCTTTTTAGACGGAGGGTGAGAAGATACGTCCACTGACAACCCGATGCAGGTAGAAAATCGATTGTTATTCGATTCTTGACGACTATAATAAAATTTTGATTCTTTGCACATGAAGGTATACAAACAATTGGATCGAGGGACCAAAAGTCATCGGCATCAGCGTTTTTCTACAGATTTACGATCGAAATAAATATCTATGCACTATAAATTATTATAAAGGCAATAATTGACGTTTTGATTTTTTTTCTTTATTCCATCCCGCAGGAAAAAGGCAAAGGTATTGCTCCGTACAGCCATATGACGTTTTCAGATTTTTGTTTAGCTTAAGTTATGAAAAATCTTTAGCAGCAGATATTAAAAAAAATTATCAATGTAAGTAATTTAGGTTTGTTGAGTACAACTGTAACTAAAAATAGAATGACTTATTAGAAAAACAATTGATTTACATGGATATTGGATATCACAGGATTTTCTGTATATGTAAGTACTTCTACTACTAAACATCAAAAATAAACAAATGTGTGTGTGTGTGTGTGTGTGTGTGTGTGTGTGTGTGTGTGTGTGTGTGTGTGTGTGTGTGTGTGTGTGTCACCCGATGTTAAGAGATTAATACTTCTAACAACAGAAGCATTGCTAATAAGTTAGTAAGGACGCCCTCGGTTTCCACCAGCTAGACCTGGACCGATTTAGGAAATCTTAATCAGCCAAGCCGGGAATCGAACTCAGGATCTCCGTCTTATAAATCCACAGCGCATATCACTGCGCCACGAAGGCTGTCAGAAATACAATTCCCGTTTTTAGTATACTTTAAGACTCTAAGAGCGTCTATCGCTTAACATTATTGCAACGGAAAATTTGTAGCTTCTACTGGCTTTCTCGGCGGTAAAATTCCATACTTTTCTGGCAGCCAGAGCTGTTCATAAGGAATTATTCCCGCTTCGCTATAATTCTTCGGTAAGGCCAAACGTATACCGCTGACAGAAGTTATGTTTTATTAATTTATTTGTAACGAACAACGTTTTACAAAGTAGTTATACAGTTTATGAAAACGTAGGTTGTCTTTTTAAAGTTTTTTTGCTTAAAAAAGAGAAGAAGTGTAAACATATTTTAAAAAAGATTTGTAAGAGAAGAATAAGAAATGCTACTTGAGAGATTTCACACATATATAAAATTTTTTTTAACTAAAAAAACGGCGTTACAACCCTCGGAATCGCATTCGCTGCGTAACTTCGTTCCATCCGGTTGTCCTTTGACACCTCTCAATTTTTTTTTTACAGTATCTGTTGAAGTAGGTAATAACAAAATGCTCTAAAGTTTGTCGTTATTCCAAATAGGTATAGTTAATTCTAATTCCTATAAATAATATTTAAAACGAATAAATAATCAAATTAAATTCAATAATAGCTAGGTATGTTTTACTATAGGCATTGGAAAAATTAAAATTAAAAAGAGAATTACGCACACAGTTCCACAGTTTGCGGTCGCCTTTTCCCATTTCCTTGGAGCATAAATTGCAATTAGCGTGTATCTTGTAATATCTTTATTATGACTTATAGCCGCCCTCTGCTCGCGGACACCAAAAATAAAAATATAAACACGAAAAACGAAATCGAATTCTTATAGAGTAAGAAGCGAAAATGTTAAGGCCCCTTTCAACATAGACGGGCAATGCAATATGATTAATTTTGTACCAGTGGCGTAGCGTGCCTTGTCGGGGCCCCGTATAAAAAATTTGTTTGGAGGCCCTTATATGGGGGTAAAGATTTTTCACAAAAGAAAAAAAATATTGTGAAAAGAAATATTTATTTATCATAACATAATTTAACCATTTTACAAATTAAAATCAAATTTTAAATATTCACTCTCTGACTGAATGAACTGAAAACTGATTTATTAAATCATTTATGGCTGATGATGATTTTAGTTTTTCTAAAGTTTCTGCCTCTATGGACAATAGTGAGAGGTCTGACAGCCGATCTTGTCCCATCGCAGTTCTTAAGTAATTTTTTATCAGTTTTAATTTTGAAAAACTTCTTTCCCGCTTCTTTGCCTGCTTTAATAGCGATAAAAAATTCTATACAAGTGAATAAAATGTTCTAACTCAGAAAAAAAAGTAACTTTGATTTAAATCCTTCCGGGTATAACTCCGTTCTCCCGATCATATTCTGGCGGCGAAGGCACCTAGTCTGGGTGCGTGTTGTGCAACGGACCAGTCGCCCCAGACGCTAACCAGGGGCCCGTAGAGGATGTTTATCGAGTGTATAATTATTTCGTAAGAGGTAACAGTGTCTCGTCTACTTGGTTAGAATAAAATTTTCCTTCCCGACGCTACAGATTAGAGCTAATAATAGACAAAACATCGCTGTCATACGTTGTTAACATATTGTGTTTTCAACGATTCAAGTTCTTGTTAAATGTTGAGAGGCGCAGTGGGTAGTGACCCAGCTTCTGCGTCGTAGGGTGTGGATTTGATGCCCACATCTGAAAAAATGTTTGTGTGATAAGCATGGAGTTTTCCTGATAATGTATATATTATAAGTATTTATGTGTAATATATTTAATAATATTAATCAGTTATCATAGTACCTATAACACAAGCTACCTAAGCTTACTTTGGTGTTAGTGTGTATTGTCCTATAATGACGTATTGGATGCTAAGCGTTCGCTTCGGTTCGCTTTTGCATATCCATGTGACTAGATTGAAGCGATGCCGTATATTACAAAATAACAAAACTTCGTCACGCAATCGGTTTGCCGTTTGTTTGAAAAGGCCACTAATTTTAGTGCAATATTTCAGAATAAGATTTACCTTGCCATGTTGCGAAAAACAAAATTTGCAGTGAAAAATAAATTATCATAGCGCGATCAGACTAGGTTTTTATGGTCAGGCAACATAAATATATAAAAATGTCTTTCAGAACTTACATTTCTTAACAATGACAGAAATTGGAAGGATTTTGCTTGAATCGAAATGGATTTCATATTTTTTGAGTAGCAATAGCATTCTATTAATTTCGTTTTTCAGTAATGTGAATTATTCAAATAGAATAATCTGCATCTCTCCAATTTATTCAAAATGAATAGTAGATAAGAACTTTGACTGTGCTTTGACACAGCATAAATGAACGCCTTCAAACGTCCTCCCTGTCTATCTTTTCTCTTTTAGTTTCTGAGCAATCAATGTTCAATGTTAAACTAATTTAGAACTTATTTCATATACTTTAAAAGTGTTTTTTGATTGGCAAGTCCAGTTTGTAGTACAAGCATGCAATTGACAGTATCGAGTCTGCTTCTTGGGGCTTCGGTATGAAGAGCATTGGGCTCGTCCTATAGGCGAGCAAGGCGCGATCCGGCTCGCAATTAATTAAAATGTATAACTTTTAATTTGCTTCTATAAAGACAACATAGATCGATGGCTATAGAGTTTACTAGAGGACACTCTTGGTTTCACCTGCAAATTTTACGTTACCGTAGGAATTTCTAGATAAAATGTGTGCCCATGTGTTATTCTGATATGTAAGCTATATTATTGTGAAGTTTCACCAAAATCCATTCAGTAGTGTTTGTATGAAAGAGTAACAAACATTTATCCATCCATATATCTACCAAAATTTCGCCTTTTAATATTAGTAAGAATTTTGTCGTGCGAAATGGGTAGGGACTTAAGTAAATGTTTAAGCAACAAGAATATTTATTTTAGTTTTTCCCGCTATAATAAATTAGCTTCAAGTGTATAAACAGTAAAGAAAGCGTTCGTTTTAGGGCAATTCATTAAAGCCGAGTAATTAAAAGTTAAAACAAAAAGGGTGTCAAATAATTATCGTGGTTCACCTTTAAGGATCCTCTTCCTCCTTCAGTCGTAATCTTCATTTATGAGGGTCGTGACCACCTCCATCTTTGATCTTATCTTAAATGTAACGCCATTTTGTTCTGTCTTCTGCAACCCGTAGGGCTTCGTAGACCGTGGAGTCGAGTGCGGTGCGGATCTGAACACACCAACGGATGGTGCTACGACCACGCGGCCTTTTTCCTTCCATTTTCCCAGGAACTACTAGTTTATCGAGATTATTGCCATGTTTCCTGACAATGTGACCGAAATACTCAAGGATTCTTTTAGGCAGATGGTAGGCGAGCGTTAACCACCGTAGGCTGCATCAGGTGTGATTGCATTCACACAAGCGCATACATGCAAGCGCAAGCTAGCATTAAAAAATATGCAGATATAGCGGGCAGGTTCGGCATCGCATAAGTGCGTGTATAAAAAAAGCTTACTTGAAATAACCAAGTTTGAGTCTGATTAGTATGTCGGTTCTTGAAAAAAAAAAAACGTCAGTTTTGCAACGGTTGCAAAACGGATGTGACAGAAATTGGTAGTCTTCAAAAACATTTTGCAATATTGGACTGACAGTCGAACTGACGATTGACAAAATGTATGCGAGATGTTCGTACGATGTACCTATTTTTTTAAGAATCGACATACAGGCTATGTTAAAACTTAGTGATATAAAACGAGCCGGATCGCGCGCCGATCAGACAGAAGAAAGTATGGCGGGCGGGATGATAGCGGCGCGGAGGCTGCGACCGGCCCGACCGGTTATGCTAAGCCCCATTGTGGTCAGTCTGCCGCCCCCCGCGCACCCCGCACCACCCCCCGCAACACCCGCACCCCCCGCAACACGACACGCCGCGATCCAAGGGCTCGATTGGCAAAAAATAATACCACATTCAAACCATTAAGTCATCGCACGAAAAATATATAAATACAGATATATCTACATCCAGCCCATCCGACCAAATTACTTATACCTATCCACAAAAATACTTCTTTAGTTTTATGGCAAACTTATATATTTTTGTCAGAGAACAACCTCTTGTAGCCAGATTTTCCTTAATCTATTTAAATAATTAATTAATAATTATATTGAGTATTTAGACATTATAATTATAATGCAATTTTATGAATGTTTTGCATGTCAAGCGACAAAACATGTAGTGTGTACACTTACTTATGTTTCATGCAAATAAATTGAATTAAAAGCTTAAGAGAGAAGAGAAAAGTGTGGTGCAAAAGAAGATGTAGTGACTAAAATTAAGAAAGGGATGCTTAGATGGTTTGGACATGTAAAGAGAATGGATGAAAGAAGATTAACAAAAGAGATTTACAAGGCGAGGGTGAATGGAAATGTTGGAAGGGGAACGCCTTGGCGAATGTTCCTGGACCAAATTCAGGACATTTTAAATAATGGCCAGGTCAAGAGTACCCTAATCCGACGAACTTGTATGAAAGGATTAATGAGAGTGGAAGAAGCTAAGGAAGTATGCAAGGACCGTGGCAAATGGAGGGATGTGGTCTCTGCCTACCCCTACGGGAATAAAGCGTGATGTTATTTATGTGTGTAAAAGCTTAAAGTTTGTAAGCTCATGCTAGTACAAGTACGGTAGGTAGCTAAGGGTGCGTAAGGATTCCCCCCGTCAACAAAAAAAAAGGTAGCTATGGTGCTTGGACACTGTTAGTTTTGCCAGGTATCTATCAAGCTTTCTTTCCTATCAGTTTTTAGTGGGATTCGCCACGGAGCTAAGTATCTGATATACTTGTTGCCTCCGGAAATAGCTAAAATATCGAAATTCTATAGTTGCTTACTTTATTTATGAGAGTGGAAGAAGCTAAGGAAATACGCAAGGACCGTGGCAAGTAGAAGGATGTAGTCTCTGCCTACCCGTATGGGAATCTTGCGTGTGTTATGTAGGTATGTAATAGGAACACCTTTCTCTAAAACTACGAAATCACGTTACAAGTATACCTAAATATTATAATTAAGTCATGAAATGTAGGTAGATGCTTAATTTGCCCTAACTCTTTCACGACGAGTACATTTTGTCGCGTTAATTAAAAAACTTTGATGACAGCCCGCCATTCAGCTGTGCAAACTTGTTTACATAAATATATTTTTACGAAATGAGCTTCACAAATTCGTGCTTGAAATATGTTGCTTTTTTAAGCTAATTCAGTTCATTAATTCATTATTTAATGCGTTATCATACATATTCGTATTTTGTTTAATAGTTGGTAAGTATAAGCTGGCCTAGCCACTATCGTTAGCCGGTCTGTTTGTATGTGGCAACGTAGCACCCTAACAGATGGACCGATTTTAGTGCGGTTTCTTTAAATTTAAACATTTTTTTATATTGTGTTTTTTTATTATTATTTCTGTGTAAAACATCGGCCCCCAAAATACGGTCTTACCTAGTTTACTTTTTTCGGTCACTAATATCGGATTTGTCGATGCATCAAGGTAAAACTCGAGAGAAAACACCAGGCATAGCTAGTGTAGATAGATAGCACATGAACATTAGTTTAATATACATAGGTACATAACATAGTTGTAGGCAGACCACGTATAACGGCCAACTTACTGGCCAAGTGCAGAAAAGGCCTAGGAAGAAGAAGAAGAAGAGGTAGGCATAGACAAAATCCTTCCATTTACCACAGTCCTCCATTAGCTTCTTCCACTCTTATTAATTCTTTCATACAAGTTCTTAAGTTTAGGGTACCTACTCTTAACTTGGCTTTATTTTAAAATGTCCAGGAACAACCTTGCCAACAATTCCATTCACCTTCGCCTCATAAATTTCTTTTGTTAATCTTCCATCCATTCTCTGCCAAAGGATGCTTACATGCCCAAACCAAGTAAGCATCTTTTCCTTAATTTTAGTCACTACATCTTCTTGTACACCGCACCGTTCTCTTGTCATACTATTCTTTACTCTGTCATTCATTTCCAATCTACATATACACCTCAATGCTCTCATCTTCTTTAGGAACAATAACATATAACTTATACATCAGTTTAAAGAACAATATATTCGGTTGTACTTGGAGCGCTGCGTAATGAACGCCTGGGAAGGGCTAATGTAATAATTTGTAACCCAACGCGGGCCGCCTCTAATTGTGAGGTGTTTAGGTGCGGTTCCGCTAGCGACTACTTGCGGCCGACTTGCGGTCGCACGACTCGCGCTCTACAACTTCATTGCGACATCGTTTGCTTTGTCATGAAACACTGTTATTTGTTTAAACGGTTTAATTATGATTTTTACTCTTCTACTAGTTTGGGAATTTTAGGATAAATTGTGACTTATTTGTTATTCCAGGTTGTCAGTTAACTCCGTTGTAATTTTTATTAAAATAGCTGAAGCCGTTTAGTCGGGAAGAAGTAACGAACGTACACACTGACAAACTTTCGCCTTCAAATAAACAAAAATCGTTTATTTCAGCTTCTACATTACATTAATTGTACCCTTTAGTATTTTATATCGCTATTCGTTCCCTGAGCCAGTCTTAGATCCTCGCAAGCCGGAAATTCGAAGATATCATGGCTTGGGATGTCCTCCTCTCGACGGCAGTAGAATATTTCTGATGGAGTTTTCCCAATTGCAATAAGATAAGTGTTGAACCACGTGACCTCTAAGCGCTTGTGTGAGCCATCGGTCCACCTCTCCATGCATTCTATTGAACCATTGTTCTAGGTCATTTATCAGTTCCCTCGTCCATGCGCCTTTTCCTCCTACTTAAAATTGGTCTCTAGCGTTTTATATAAAATAACAAAATGGTAAGATAAACCCAAGTAATTATTAAAATATGAACAGCTGAAACTTACGTCACTTACTCACGTGGTTGGTGTATGCCCCACCAATTTCGAACCCCTACGGGGTCCTTAGTCATGAGTTCGCTTGTTCCTGCAACGTGGCGTGAAGAAAACTAATCCGACTCTCGAACTCCGACAACAGTGACGTGAGTTTCAGCTTAAGTAAGTTCATATATTTAAATCATTCTAAGATCCACACACTAAAAGTGTATTGTGTACTACAAGTAATTACTACACGTCGTGTTTCTCACTGTCAAGGCTGTGACAGGAAGTCATGAGTCGCACATTTCACGAGTGTACCGTTCCGCCGTCCGGCGTAGATAGTAATTAACAAGTATTGGTATAATTAATACATTCGAGTCCGAGCTACTAGCACGAGAGATTACTTCGCTCTCTTCATTTTTAACCGATGAAAATAACGGAGCAGGTTCTCAATTCGACACGTATATTTTTTTTTCACGCTTAACTTTTTACAGATTTGTCCGATTTTGATAATTCTTTTTTTATTAGAAAGGGCACACGTCCACAATGGGACGACTATTGTCATCATGTTAGGATTTGATGATAATATCCTGGGGAAATTGAAGGAACTCTTGAAATTTTGGAGGCACGCTTACAGCGATTTCGGTTTTTGTCTCGGTATCGGTAGCTTTTTGGCTACTAGTGTCGTATAATATACTATGAGAGTATAGTACAAGTACGTTACATGGCGATAAATCACTAAAATATTTTTTTTTAAATAAAAATAGAACCGACTCAAAACGCACTAAAAAGTAAAAAATAACTTTGTCATTTAGTTGCTTTAATTAAGTTAAGCATATCTAGGAGTCGGTGCCAGTATCTATTGTTGTACTTTTTAGTGCATTTTGAGTCGGTTCTATTTTTTGGTAAAAATTTTATTGAAAGAAAATATGCTAAGCTATATTGTTTATTTATTCTTAGCACACCCTTTACTCATGGCTGATGAGGAAATATAAATGATTACAATTACACAGATTTTTATAAGAAAAACATTACAATATCCTAGTGGATGTGGATATTATCCTACCCCTAATAAGATAGCTTTTAGATTGCATCTTCACTTATCATCAGGTATGATTGCAGTCAAGGGCTAACGAATAAAATTAAAGGAAAAACGTCAACATTTCCTGACAATACTACGGTTTCGAAGTGAAAGTATTTAAAGGATATTTTGGATATCTGATCTGAGAGATTTTGTCATTTGGGTTCATCGGGTTTTGTGGAAAATAGGTTATAATAACACAATAAATAGTACAGGTTATAATAACACAATAAATAATACAGGTTATAATAACACAATAAACAATAAATAATATAGGTTACAATAAATAATACATTTAACTTTTTTTTCTTCTTTGATTCTACAGTGTAATCCGCTTTTACTCAATTTAAAATTGAAAAAGAAATGTTAATGACTCTTTTTAAAATAAATAACGTCATAAATAACATTATCTCTTTTTAGGCCAGAGGATCAGCATTGCCATTCAACGTGGCAATGCTGCCAGCCTTCTGGACTTTACCACTCGACACCGATTCAGAGGAATATTATGACGCCTAAGTTTTTTACTGTTTTTTTTTTTATGTATTATATATAGTTTAGGTTATTCTAGTGTTTAAGCTTTTACTTTTTATTTATTTAATTGTAAATATTTAATTTAATGTACATATTTAATTTT
The DNA here is from genome assembly GCA_034621355.1 of Mycalesis mineus. Classification (NCBI taxonomy): domain Eukaryota; kingdom Metazoa; phylum Arthropoda; class Insecta; order Lepidoptera; family Nymphalidae; genus Mycalesis; species Mycalesis mineus. Next base: position 1,983,407 of record CM067881.1, read on the forward strand.
ATACAACTAAACTTAAATCCTTATAAAGATAATTCTTTATTCTTTATGTAACAATAATTATATACATCATAAATAATAACAACATTAAAACACAACATTCGCAATATTACTACTTAAAACTATAAGACCGGGCGGTCTGATACCTTGTACAGAAGCGCATTGCTAATAACTTCTATCTATATTAAAGAGGTTTGTTTAATTAATACGATGGCTCGTCGTAACAGCTTGTGTCACGACAAGATTACACGGCTTTCATCTGGTTTTGAGAAACTCTAGTTATGGAGGTCTGGTTATAACTAGTTATATATATGAGGTTGATGAGAACGCATATATATAATGAGTAGGATATGGACCATGCAATAACTTGGACTTTGGAACCATTGAGGTTAGGACATCCGCCGGTGTAGAGAATGGATTAACCAGAGACTAAAGAGTTGATTGACAGCAGATATACGGAACACTGATTGGACTGTTTTAACGTACCATGGTTTAGAAGGCAAGAGATTAAATTGTTTAATTAAAACAGAAAATAACTTTAATTTGATTATAATTCATCATCATTATAAGCAAATTAACAGCCCACTACAGGGCCAGGCCTCCCTCCTTGTGGGATAGGGGATAAGAGCGTTGATCCACCATGCTGCTCCAATGCGGGTTGGCGGGCTCAGGGTGATAATGTTACATTTTGTTAACAACCACTATCAGATGTTGATGATAGCGACCGGAACCGACGGCTTAACGTGTAGACACGGGGGTGTAACATCACACACTTCCCGACTCCGAACTTGGAATGTCCTGAAAATTTCATACAAGAATGGGAAATTCAGAATCATTTCGTGGACCGACCTAGGATTCGAAACTAGGACCTCGTGATCGAGACACACAGGCTAACCACTGGACCGACGAGGCAGTATTATATCTACCGGAATTCAATCATAATATTTGTGAAAATGTAAGACGAATTAAAAATTACCTAATCACAATTTTTTAAAAGTTTGAAGTTTAACGAACTCAATAATGTAGGCGTATTAAGCGAGCGAATGATCATTTAAAAGTTAATCACTTAACGTTAAACATATAATTACCGCGAAACATTTTTGAAATCCAATTAATGTCTTGACAAAGTTCGCAACAACAAAAACAGACCCTAAGGGAATCCGCCCAAACTCGGCGAAATTAAAACTTTTACAATTATTGTTTCTTTACCGGGAAACACGAGAGCAAGTTTATTTTTAAGCTTTGTTGCGCGATTTGCTTTTATGTTGTTCACCTTGTGTTTGTGCCTAGTGTAAGATTTTAGGGCGTTGATATCGAAAACAGTAAACGCAAATTTTATATGGAATTGGAGTAGCGCCATCTAGTTATAGCGAGAGTAAACGCTTTTTCTATACAAGTTGACGTTACGAGTGAGTACGTTTTTACGCTGTTGCCCGGTGAAAAACTCGCACTTGCCACACAGATTCCATCATTTCTATATCTTGAGCATAGATTGTCGTTACGAAGCGAGTTTATCCTTAGAAGGTGATAAGCATAAATTGCATTAACAATGTCAGTGCGTGATGATGGTGCGGGTTCGATGCCGGGCACTCTGGAACGCTCTCAAACGTGAAACACAAACATACACGAGTGCAGTTCACGCTGAGGCTCATTTGAGGAGGAGGATAATATAAAGCCTTTGGTCAAAAATACCGAACTCAATTTTTGACGACCTCAGTGGCGCAGTGGAATGCGCAGTGGATTTATAAGACAGAGGTCCTGGGTTCGGGTACTGGCAAGGTCGATTTTATTTTTTTAAATTAGTCCAGGTCTGGCTGGTGGAAGGCGTTAGTTACCACCCTACCGATAAAGGCGTACCTTTAAGCGATTTAGGGCTCTGGCAAGATGTGAAAACCGAAATGGGTGTGCAAACTGAAATGGGTGTGGAAACCTTTCATTTCTATACCTTGAGCATATATTGTCGTTACTAAGCGAGTTTATCCTTACAAGGTGATAAGCATAAATTGCATTAACAATGTCAGTGCATGATGATGGTGCGGGTTCGATGCCGGGCACTCAGGGACGCTCTCGAATGTGACACACAAACATACACGAGTGCTGAACCAACATTATCAATACTAAGACAGTTAGACAAACAAAATGGACTGCATTGACTGTTGTGTGTTCATTGAAAATATACTTTAGATATTTCATTTCTAAAAGACAGTCCTTACTCTACTGCCACTGTCATGTTATAAATGTAATTTAACTTGTTTTTCCTTTATTTAAAAAAGATAATATATTTTTGTGAAGTTTCATCAAAATCCATTCAGTACTTGTTGAAAGAGTCACAAACATCCATCCATCCATTAATATAAACTTTCGTCTGAACAATATTAGTAGGGACGCCCGCCAACCGCTCAATAGCAAGATCATCATCATCATCATCATCATTATCAGCCTATTTGCAGCCCACTACAGGACCAGGCCTCCCTCCTTATAGGAGAGGGGATATGGAGCGTACACCCACCACGCTGCTCCAATGCGGGTTGATGGGCTAATGGTAGTCCTTAATCCTTCTACTGTAGAAAGGGCCATTAAAATACTCAAATTCGTAACCGATTTTCCAAAAATTTCGCAATATTATGTTACGATTTGCTGACTCACACGTCTTGCAACTTATTCTTTCGTAGAAATCGCAAATACGAGTATGACTAAACATCAACCACCTGTACAAGCCGTGGGAAAATATTTCGGGCATCACAGAAGAAATACGAGGAAAATACATACATTCTAACAGGGGGGTAGACAGTGACTGGATCCTCCCATTTGCCACGGTCCTTGCGTACCGCCGTAGCTTCTTCCACTCTCATTAATCCTTTCAAAGTTTTAGTTTTTTAAGTTCGTCGGTTTAGGGTACTCTTGACCTGGCCATATTTTAAAATATCCCGAATTTAGTCCAGGAAAATTCACCTAGACCTTCCCTTTACAACATTTTTATTCACTTTCGCCTCATAAATTTATTTTATTTATTTATCATAATAAGTACAATTTTAATATATACAGCTTGGTGCTCGTAAGCTCTTGTAGGCTTTTCTGAGCACTGCACATTCGTCTCCTAATCTAACTTAAGTCTCTTTTAAATAAAGATATTAATTAGCTACAAACAAAAAAAACGAATCTCTTTGTTAATCTGCTCTCATCTATTCTCTCTACATGCCCAACTAAGCATGCCTTTCTTAAATTTAGTCACTACATCTTCTTTTACACCTCACTGTTCTTTTGTGGAGTTTACTTACTCTTGGAAAGTTACTGTCACTATTACTAATCACTTACATATCTATACACAAAACTAATATAAATTCCATAATCTATTTGCAGTGAGCAAAGTAAAATTCAGATTTATCTTTAAATATTTTGACAATGTTAATGGTATTTATTGATCAGAATCAAATGTCATAATGCGTTCTCCGGTAGTCGGTGGTAACACAATCAAATATCCAACGTTTGCTGAGACTCTTGAAAGACAGACATCTTTATTATGAGCCTAACATAGCCAAACTCCTCCTTTTAGCATTTGTGATATGAAGCTTTGACCCATTAAACTGCTCCTTGCGAATCTAAAGATAGTGTCTGAAACTTAACCCTTACTAGGATCATATAGGCGAAAGTTTATAGTATGTATGGATGTTTGTTACTTTCTGCTGCGATATTTCCTGCCAATTTTAATATGGGTGTATTTAAAGGGCGAATAAACCAATTCCTCAAAGGCCGGCAACACATTAGCAGTGCCCCTGGTGTTGCAAATGTATATGGGCGGCGGTAATCACTCAACATCAGGTGACCCGCATGCTCGTTTGCCCGCTTTAATAGCGATAAAAAAAAACAATTCACACAAAAACAGACTAAGACTACAGAATGGAATTTAATGAAACTTCACAATAATATAGCTTACATATAAGAATAATATATAGCATAGGCCACATTGAATGAGAACTACACAGGTGTCATCGCGGGCGTCCACTAATATTTCATAGCTCCCAGGATTCGACCCTGGGACCTAATGAACTGAAGCCACATACGTTAAGCACTGTATAAACAAGACAACTTAGTTCTGCGTAGATTATTATTATTATTATCATTGAAAGTAATCTCAGCGCGGCTGTAGGTAATGGCGGAACAAAGGAATGCAATAGACCGATTTGAGAGATTTCGCATACATTAGCGGGAATGTCGGATAGCGCTGACTCAGAGGTCGACGACCTCAGCTCTATAGTGCACAAACCTATCTTATGTTATTCAAGATATTGTAAACACTTCATAGAATATTTCATATTGTACGAGCAGATTGAATTGATTTTTTTATATCCGAATCAATTGAAGTTTTTATATTGAGACCAGTGAGATTTGACTGATGATAAATGGCACAACATTATTATAATTTCCTGTTAGTTATTTGAGTTGTAGATTTACTAATTAAGGTTCCGTACCCAAAAAGAAAAAAACAGAACCCTTTTGGGTAAACCTGCGACTAAAATGCTCTTTTAAAAAATGTATTTACAGTTAAAGAAAGTTTTAGGATAGAAATAAACTTTCGTATTTTTAGGGTACCGTCTCAAGACCCTTTTTTACCCGACTGCGTCAGAAGGAGGGTTATGTTTTTCGAGCGTATGTATGTATGTATGTATGTATGTCCATTTCTTCGGCACGCGCTACAGCCTAAACAACTGAACGGATTTTGACAGGTGAGGTGTCGTTGAATTTTTTAAAATTGTGATAGTGACATAGGCTATATAAATTTTTAAAATGGTGGCTGTAAATGGGGGAAAAAAGGGGGGATGTGTGTATTTCTTTTTCTTATCTTAGCAATATGGGTATCAAATGAAAGGTCGTAAAAAGACCATTTCAAAAGTATAAATATCATATCATGTTTATATTGCCGTTTTAACAAAAAATGGCATAAAGTGTACCGAGTCATTTCTATACCACAAACTAAAACAAAAAAGTCTCAAATAAAATTATTATTATAAAAACAAAAAACCCGACTGCATAGAAGTTATGAACTAAAAAGAGAAAAACAAGGATCACTATATCTATATAAAATTCTAAATACTTCATGGTGCTGCAGGCGGGGACAAACGTAGTTTTGGTAGATCTTTCTTTCCCTGCAGAAAATAAAGTATTTTGTCCCCGCTTGCATCACCATAAAGTATTTATTAATTAACTAAATTTTATATAGACATAGTGATCCTTGTTTTTCTCTTTTTAGTTCATAACTTCTATGCAGTCGGGTTTTTTGTTTTTATAATAATAATTTTATCTCAGGAACGCGTGAAGGTATCAAGTTGAAATTTATGTCATATACTCAGGTTTAGTGTCCCATGGAGCTGTGATAAGTCAAACTTCTAAGCCAACACAATCAAAAGATACAGTATATGCCGCAAAGTTTCGACACTCGCAAGGGAATCAAAACCTACAGGGAACTCAGAGTCTTGAAATTTTATATGAAGCAATGCAACGCAAAATTTAAATATTATAAGCGAACGTTTCATGTATATTGTAAAGTTTTAACTTTTGATTTGATTTAAAATTTTGATCTGTTACTTTGTTCACGCATCACTTGCTTCAAGCTTAACTTAATCTGCTTGCTAAAGATAGGAGTGAGTCGTAAGAGGTTACCTTCTTGTGAATTGTGTGCAAGTGAATCTATTTGAATATAAATAAGCGAAATACTAGACTGATTCATCACAAGAACACTAAAGCTCACTTGATTGTTTTGTTTAGTATAGTTACATAGAAAATAATATATATAGTTACATAGAAATCTAGGTAAGATTTCTCTATATTCCAGCGGTAAAGGACTCTTTGCGGGTAAAACAGCGGGGCACAGGTAGCGGGGTACGCTTGTGGCGCAGTGGTTAAAATTTTCTACTTTGGTCCGAGTATGGCTGGCGTGAGGTTTCGGCTTAAACTAGTTACCGCCATATTGACAACGATGTACCGTCAAGTGATTTAGCGTTCCAGTACTATCTCACGTACAAACCGAAGGGGTATTAATATTATTTTACTCCCTTACAACTTATTTTTACACTGTCCTTGACTACAATAACACCTAATGGGATGCGCTTGTCTAAAACCTTGCGCGCGCCATTGGTTTCCTGTAAAGCATAGTAGAGAGTACCCAAGTGGCCGTCTGTACCCAACTAGAGCGTTCTACAAACAGCCGTGTGGTTGTTGAACCGCCGCCAGTGACGTGCGGAATGTCGAGAGCATCTCCAAACTACTTCTGTGCCTCCACAAATACTACTCCTTTGCCGTTTGCATATTGATGTGTCATGCTATGCCTCACTGGTGTTTTGCCTGTGGCGTCAGATCACTAGGTTCTAGGATCGAATCCGGGTTTTTCTTTCTTTGCATTGTTCACAAAAATTCTAAGCTCGGGGTCATCTAAGTTGAGAAGCCGAAATTTCCCCGTGCTCCGGAGAGCATGTTTTAACGTGTTCAGTCGATAAAAAATTCTCTTATAAAGATACTCTTTTGACGGCTTCCGTGGCGCAATATACTATTGCGCGGTTGACTTATAAGACCTGGGTTCGATTCTCAGCAGGGCTGATTAAGATTATCTGAATGGATCCGGGTGTGGCTGGTGGAAGGTCGCGGCCTTGGCTAGTTACGACCCTACCGACAAAGACGTAACGCCAAGCGATTTAGCGTTCTGGTACGATATTGTATAGAAACCGAAGGAGATGATGAATAAAAATAAGAAATTAACGAATATTACGAAATGAGCCTTTATATTTGATTTTTCTTAAAATAAAAGATCTATCTTTAAAAGTTATACAAATGATAAAATAATGGTCAATTCCCTAACTCGACATATAAATCACACTATGAATGTACCGTCAAAAATCTATAATAGTTTCCAATCATCTAATAACGTCATAATAAAACCTTGTTATAACTCTATAGTTTCATCGCAATTGGCAATAATTTTAGCATGGATTATTATTTATTTGTACACATTGTACGTATCAAAATAAGAGGATCTCGTTGATACTGTTACGTGCTGGGGTTCGGTCTTTTGTACATACGTATATTCAAACATAACATCACGCCTTATTCCCGTAAGGGTAGGCAGAGACCGTGCCACTTGGCACGGTCCTTGCATACTTCCTTAGCTTCTTCCACTCTCATTAATCCTTTCATACAAGTTCGTCGGTTTAGAGTACTCTTGACCTGAAGAAGAAGAAGAAACACTTTATTGCACATAAAATAAAGATAACAGATACAAGAGAAAAGAAAAAGGATTACAATAAACATGCAAAGGCGGCCTTGTTGCTAGAAGCAATCTCTTACAGGCAACCTATAGAAAGGATATGTGTATTGTAAGCGGGATGGTGCAATGAGAAGAAATTACCTTTATTTAAAATGTCTTTTGTAGCAATACGAATTGACTTATTTGTATTCCTATACATCACAATCAGAATTGGCAAGAACCAATGACACTCTCTATTTATGACGTTCAAATCCTTTGTGTAGTTTAAAGATTTAAGAAAGGTAAAGATAGAAGGCGGGAGCTATTTTGTTTTATGCTATGTTAATACTATTTTTTTTATTGACTACAAGTTGGCCCTTGACTGCTATCACACCTGATGTTAAATGATGATGCAATCTAAGATGGAAGCGGGCTAACTTGTTAGGAGTAGGACGAAAATTCACACCCCTTTCGGTTTCTACACGACATCGTACCGAACGCTAAATCGCTTGGCGGCACGTCTTTGTCATTAAAGTGGTAACTAGCCACGGCGAAAGCCTCCCCGCAAGGCAAAATTAAGGAAAATCTCACTCTGCCCCGCGGGAGTCGAACCCAGGACCTCCGTCTAATATATCCACCACCCATACCACTACGCCACGGAGGCCGTCAATGAAAGAAGTAGTGTAGTTTAAAGATTTAAGCGTAAAGGTAGAAGGCGGGAGTTATTTTGTTTTATACTATGTTAATACTAGAATCTAATGTTCTCTTCTCTTCTTGTTTCCCTTGCATCGTTGTAGATTTTTTAATCAATTTTATGTTGTACGATCGTTTAACATTAGTCTATCCCTCTAAATTGTTGAATGTTTTGTAAGCAGCAGTTAGCACTTAGATATGAGCTATGGTTGATTTGGAAAGATAATCTTTGGAAAAATTCTTCATGTGTGTGAATTTCAATTCTCATTTTCAAATAAAATGTAGCTTCAAATAAAATGTCTAATGATAATCTATTAAATAATTGATTTTGAGAATACAGACAGATATTTGATTCCGGTATTTTGCGTTATTAGCGCCCAAATACTCAAACGTAATTCAAATTTAAGTACACGTCATTTAAGTCAACTAACTTATTGTAATAGAAATCAGCCAAAATAAGCTGACTTGAGACTGATTTTAATTTGAATTGCACTTGAATATTCGGGCATTAGAAACAAATATTCAATCAACTTAAGAATAGAAACGTCATAATATGGCATTCATCGCCTACAATAGATTTCAACGAGCGCTGCGCCGCCTGCGCCTGATCTGTTGTACGAGTTGGTGAATACATTTATCATATTTTTTCTTAGTTAGCCCTAGACCATGTAAAATTCATGTAATTTGCCAATTTTTGATTGAATCTATTATCACTGAAGTAATAACTAATTAGTACACTAATTTACTATCAAATAAAGTTTAAATGGTATGAAATTGAACATCCTTACTAATATTATATAGGCGAAAGTTTGTATGTATGTATGGATGTTTGTTACACTTTCACGCAAAACCTACTGAATGAATTTTGACGAAACTTCACAATAATATAGTTTACATATCAAAATAACATAAGCCACATTTTATGTCTAATTTACCACAGGAACAAGAACCACACGGGTGAAACCGCAGGCGTCCTCTAGTGATATATATTTACGTAAATATTGCAATCGGCATCATTTAGTCAATGATATATTCAAATACATATTCGAGTAACTGTTTGAATTTATCATGAGTCATTTTATGTAGTCTAAAAGTTTTCGTGATTCATGCTCGTCGAGTTTACTTACTCGTGAGTATACCACCGAGTATGGCATGAGATTCGATCTTGCTATTTCTAAAGTTCGTGCCTAATGTTTCTATATCCTAAATCCATTGTATCGTGCATTGAATGGGATCGAGTACGATATACTGATCTTATCACTTCATGCTAAATTGATTGATCGATTTTACGCTAAACTGCCTTTTGACTAGAGAACGCCCGCGACTTCGAGCAAATTAGTGTCTTGCAACATTCCTAGAAAATCAAGAATGCAAAAAAATATGCTAGGTAGGATTTCCATAAAAGATACATACATTATTGTGCTATATCTCAAATAGATAAGGCAGCGTTTTCAATATAAGCTCCCAGTCCGTGCGACTATTCCAACAATTATTTAAGTTTAATACAAAACCTTGACAAATTATATACTAAAACCTTCAGGAACTACTCTATCTACTAAACCGCAAGAGAATCCGTTCAGTTCTCTTTGAGTTTATCTTACAAACAGACATACGCGGCTGGGGCTGTTGGTAACTCCTGAACTATGCTATTCTTCATTTAATTGTACGTATGAACTTTCCAGTTAAATCACTCTGTCTAATGATGTAAGTCGTGTTAAAATCCGTTGTGAAGTTTCAAAGATCTAAGCGTAAAGATAGAAGGCAGGAAGCGATTTTATTTTATACTATGTTAAGACCAGACACTAGTCTTCTCTACTTCTCTACCTGCAGATTCACACGCATAATTGGAGATTTTTTCAAACAATTTTATGTTATACCTACTACTGTTTATACTATAAAAATTTTTAACAGAAAATAGAACCGACTCAAAACGCACTAAAAAGTAAAAAATAACTGTGTCATTCAGTTGCTTTAATTTAATTAAGCATATTTATGAAGTCGGTGCCAGCCAAATTTTAGGAACATTTATTTAACGTAGTAAAGCAGTTTGTGGGTTGTAGGTAACGTCCTTAAAGTAGAAACCTTAGCTGGCACCGACTCCTTGATATGCTTAATTAATTAAACCAACTAAATGACACAGTTATTTTTTACTTTTTAGTCAAAGTATATTATACGGCACTAGTAGCCAAAACGCTACCGATACCGAGACAAAAACCGAAATCGCTGTAAGCGTGCCTCCAAAATTTGAAGAGTTCCTTCAATTTCCCCAGGATATCATCATCAGATCCTAACATGATGACAATGGGACGTCCTTGGAAGTATGCCCTTTCTAATTAAAAAAAGAATTATCAAAATCGGGACAACTCTGTAAAAAGTCATGCCTGGTCATACATAAAAAAAAATATGTGTCGAATTGAGAACCTCCTCCGTTTTTTTTCGTCGGTTAAAAATGAAGTATAAAAGAACATGACAGTGTTTTGTAGGCACTTCTAAGCACCAGCTGTACTTATTTAAATACTGGTAAATTTGATATACATGCGCCATCAAATTGCGCTCCAATTCTATATAGTGTAATGTGCGTTTTAATTCTTTCAAATAATAAAATCTCAGCAAAGCTTTAAACGCATAATAATGACCGCACCGATGGGTATATTTTTAATTTTTAACAGCGACTTTTTACGGCGTGTAACCGTTGATTTTCCTCAAATTAATCTCTTCCGCAGTTGCAGTCTCAAAGAAAATTTCTATATTTCAACGGAAAATTTCACGAAAGTAGACCTTATCCTGAGGGAGTAAGGTGTATTTCCGTTGTACATGCAGACAACACGGAGATAAATTAAAAACAAACATCAGCCTTAATCCCTTGGCATAAGGGTAAAGTGATTTTTGTTATAGCGTACGACGACAAACTTACTTACACTTACTTCCTCTAAAGATTTCCTTATTCGAAATTGAGACTTAAGTGTATTAAGATAAGGTTGGCCAATTATTTTTCGAATTGCACAGTTTAAGTTGGTGGTGAGAAGCGGGTTGCGAGCGTGGGTCCAGGAATGCGGTCTGAGATACCCCATAAGCTATAGGTATTGATGCTTGTTAATGTGTATTATGGCGCGACCACGTATACTGTGAAGTATGAGTCAGATTAAAGATAATTGTACCATCTTTATATTTTATAAATTATTTTTCCATGTTTAAAATCATGAAAACTGACACAAGTGTATCAACATTGCCTTCAAAAATTTCAAATTTTTTCTTTTTTTATTCATTACAAGTCACCCCTTGACTGCAATCACACCAGATGGTAAGTGATGATGCAATCTAAGGTGGAACCGGACTAACTTGTTAGGAGTAGGATATTACCTACACCCCTTCGATTCCTACACCACATCGTACCGGAACACTGAATCGCTTGGCGGTACGTCTTTGTCAGTAATAGCCACCTATGATTTCCTTGGTAAGCCTTCAAATACATATGCTCGAAATAAGCAGATTGGTAGACTTGTCCAACCGATCGCAGCAACAGAGATCTTTAATAAATACTATTAAAATCATTAAAAGCGGGCTCACGTGAGGTGAACGCGAGAGGTCGGCGACCGCCAAAACACTTATGACAACCTGTTTGACGCAGTGGTGAACAATGTTGCCTCTCAAGTAAGGTGTCAGGTTTGATTTCCGGCGGTGTAAAAACTAGCAGACGCGGGCTACTCCGTCCGCGTGGTTAGTCCTGATCAATTAAAAAATAATACGCAAAATTTCTGACTTCAATTTAAAGTTCTAATTTCCAAAACGTCTTGCATTTCTTATAGAGCTTCTAAGAAGGAATCTTATGTGTTTTCAGTGTAGTGATTGGTGGTATAAATCATAGGACTGCTAGTTATCGCAGATATCTACACCGCTACCTACATTCTATAGACGCGTACTAAGCGGTTTGCAATTCCATTTTCCGTTTTCCCTTCTACCTAAAATTTGGGTATCTTCAGGTCGAGAGTGATTAGGCACGTTCTAGGCAAGCGCGTTCCATCGTAGGCTGCATCTTCGCTTATCACCCAGCGTGATTGCAGTCAAGCGCTAGCTTATTCTGTAAAAAACAGATTCACCTCAGAAAAGTCGGGTGCAGGCAACTTGCTCAGGATCACCGCTTGACTCTTTGATGAGGACATCCGGGTGATAGATGTGATGAATTTGTCATCCATTAGAGATAAGTCCTCGAACTGTCAAGCATTCACTGTCTTCCAGGCGAGTCTCTCAAAACTAAAGAGGACCTGCCTTTCTGGGTGTCGCTGTTGGATATCAGAGGCGGCCTTTCATTCCCGTGAAATTGTTCCCGTGAAATATCGGGTGACGAGTAGGAATCCCGTGGGGTTTTAGTCGGTAAAAGTCCGACATAACCTCCTCGCCTCCCCCTGGCAAGAGTGTCCACGAGGATTTCCCCACTAAAAATTCGAGTAGGTAGTTAAGTATGTATGGCATTAGTACTACACGAACCGAATCAGCTCTGCCATAAAAGAGCTCTGAGAGATAATAGCATAGAATTGCTTGACAATGTTGTGTTAACCCTTAATGTTGCTAAATGTTAATGGCAATAATCTTATTATTTTACTCATTCGCTTTGAGAAGTGTCTCTCGGATACGACGCAACGCTCACGAAGCTATAAACACGCGATGTAATGCTAATAGGTTCGCCATTTTATAGCAAAGAGCTTCCGTACTTCATTCCCTTTGCGAGGAGACGCGTACAGGACAAAGCCATTTGTACGATGCAGCGGGAAATCTGAAGCTTATTTACCTGACGTCATCTATTGCAGGTATGAGTTATTTCGGAATTTCTGGATTCGATTTTTTTTTTAAACTAGAGGATGGCTGCAGTTCAGCCGCATAGTTCTCGTTCCCGTGGGAATTTCGGGATAAAATGTGACCTATGTGTTATTCTGATATGTAAGCTATATTATTGTGAAGTTTCATCAAAATACATGTAGTACTTTTTACGTGAATGAGTAACAAACATCCATCTATACATACAAACTTTCGTCTTTGTAATATCATAAGATTATAGTAAGATTTCCGATTTTTATGTATGACCACGCATAACTTTTTAGAAAGGGCACACTTCCAAGTTGGTCCCATTGTCATCATGTTAGGATCTGATGATGATATCCTGGGAAAATTGAAGGAACTCTTCAAATTTTATAGACACACTTGCTGCAAGTGTGTCTATAAAATTTACGATTTCGGTTTTTGAGTAAGTATCGGTAGCTTTTTGGCTACAAGTGCCGTATAATATACTATGACAGTATAGTACGAGTACGTTACGTGGCAATAAATCAATAAAAAGTAAGAAATAAAAATTTTTAACAAAAAATAGAACCGACTCAAAACGCACTAAAAAGAAAAAAAGACTGCGTCATTTAGTTGCTTTAAATAAAATATCTAGGAGGACTTTAAGGACATTACCTAGAACCCACAAATTGCTTTACTATGTTAAATAAATGTTCCTTAAACTTGCGGGCACCGACATCATAGATATGCTTAAGAGAATTAAAGCAAGTAAATGAGACAGTTATTTTTTACTTTTTAGGGCGTTTAGAGTCGGTTCTATTTTTACCCGACTGCGTCAGAAGGAGGGTAATGTTTTTCGAGCGTATGTGTGTATGTATGTATGTATGTCCATTTCTTCGGCACGCGCTACAGCCTAAACGGCTGAACGGATTTTGACATGTGAGGTGTCGTTAAATTCGGTTAACTTGTGGAAGTGACATAGGCTATATGAATTTTCAAAATGGCGGCTGTAAATGGGAAAATAAGGGGGGACGTGTGCATTTTTTCTTTTATCCTAGCAATATGGGTATCAAATGAAAGCTCGTAAAAAGACTATTTCAAAAATATAAATATCATATCATGTTTATATTACTGTTTTAACAAGCAATGTCCAAAAGTGTACCAAGTGTACCGTCTCATTTCTATACCACAAATTAAAACTAAAAAGTCTCAAATAAAATTATTATTATAAAAACAAAAAACCCAACTGCTTAGAAGTAATGAACTGAAAAGAGAAAAACAAGGATCACTATATCTGTATAAAATTCTAAATACTTTATGGTGCTGCAGGCGGGGACAAAAGTAGTTTTGGTAGGTCTTTCTTTCGACGGTAGTAAACTATTGGGTTTTTTGTTTTTATAATAATAATTTTATTTGTTAAAAATTTTTATTAGAGAAGCGATTTTTCTCCGTAGCGCCTAGGCGATTAACATTAATAAGTAAGTTAAACTTTGTAACATTATCGGAACTGCTTAGTAACATGATTGAGAATGGCCAAGGTTAGAGCTCGACGAAATACGAGGGTTCAACATCACCGGCTTCCAATTTCCAACGGATTTGGAAACAATTATTAGTGTTACACATAGGTACTGTAAATTTTTTATAACAAAGAAAATCCCAATAATTTTAGTCTATCAGTCAGAAACTAATACCAAAACAATTACATCACCAAACAGGCTGGACAGAAAAGAAGGTTTAATAGAGAAGGACTCCATGTAGTACTCGCATTTTTTTGGCTGGTAGGAGGCTTCGACCGCTGCTAGTTAGCATTCCACTGACAAAGACGTACCGTCAAGCGATTTAGTGTTCCAGTACGGTGTCTTGCAGAAACTGAAAATGTAGTTACTGTTAGGAGTAGGATGCTATCATCCTACTCCTAACAAGCTGCTCCGCTTCTATCTTAGATTGCATCATCACTTACCATCAAGTGTGACAGCAGTCAAGGGCTAAATTGTAATGTAAAAAAAAGAAAAAAAGTTAGTACGGGATGTAGATGCAGACTTGACGCCTTGTTCTCCAGTCGGACTAAATCACTCGCAGTAAACATGCCGACAGTCATGGTGTTTGCTCTAACCGCTCGTCAACATGTCTGATTTGTGTTTGGTTACGCACGTTAATTTTACAAGGCGTCGCGGCCATTACGTTCAGACGGTGACGTCACGGCGTGTCGAACGAACCGCATGGTCACGTCGTGATCGGGTACTGAGAATTTACTATACATATACGATAATGAAATTAAAGACTAGAGGACGCCCGCGGTTTCACCCGCGCGGTGATCGTTCCCGTGGGAATTTTGGAATAAAACGTATATAAGCTACGTTAATCCAGGTTGTCAGTTCCATACGAAATTTTATTAAAATCGCTCTAGCTGTTTAGTCGTGACGAAGTAACAAACATACACACTCACACACTCACAATATTTCAATATTTCGTCTTAATAATCGTTGAATAATGAGTAAATGAAATTAAATTTTATTTGAGTAATGGTAGTATTGCTTGACTGGTGACATAAGGCGGATTTGATGGCCTCCGTGGCGCAGCGGTATGCGCTGTAAGTTTATCGACAGATCTCCTGGGTTCGATTCCCATCTGGGCCAATTGAGATTTTCTTAATAGGCCCAGTTTTGGTAGGTAAACAGGTCCCATCAAACGAGTATGTGCTCTGGTACCATGTCGTGTAGAAATCGGAAAGAGTGCGGATGTTAGGAGTAGGTCCTAACAAGTTAGCCCGCTTTCATCTTAGATTGCATCACCATCAACTACCAGGTCTGATTGCATTTAAAGAGCTATCTTGTATAGAAAAGAGGGCTTACTAAGGTTCTAAGCAAAGGATCAGCGTGATTCGTGAACGCAAAAATTTTTCTTTCTTGGCAGTATACCATGAGGGCATGATTTGTATAGTTATGGGGTTAAAGAATGAAATTGCCGTTTTATTGTAATAGGTACTTCGAATTGACATAGAACCTTCATGGTTTAAGATTTAAACTGAAACTTTTTTCATACGGTACCTGTGTAGTTCTTCTTTCAAAAAATGTGCATATCAACTTTCAGATGTTTTTTTTATTCAGCTTAGACAATAAAGATGGATACTTCGAAAATTCGTGTGATTTTGAATACGAGTTCCGACAGAAACAGCTCGCAATATTAATGTTGCGTTTGGAGAGGGGACTGCTAATGAACGCACTGTGCGATTTTGGTTTAAACGCTTTCGTGATGGAAACTTCGATTTGAAGAACGAACCACGTGGAAGACCGCCCACACAGGTGAATAACAATGATTTGATTAAATACATGTTAAATTTAAAAAAAAAAAGAATTTTTATTTTTAGTACAAATCGGCAATTTCATACTTTAACCCCTGATATTACCTTCATATAAGTTTCTTGTTAGATGTCGTTTCCATCAAATAGAGAGCCAGACACTTGGCCTGCAACCCTTGGGCAAAGAACGTTAAACTGTATCCGTAACTTGCGTATACAATTTCCGAAAGTATACCGCTCGAAGTTCACGCCGACGACGTCGCCGGCAGGAGGTATATAGCAGTAAATGTATGTAAGAGTTTATCTCCTATAATAAAGTTATTTACGTAACAGAACGATCGTAAAATGAGTGTTATATCATTGGGCGTTATCTTTAAGCTAATGGCGTAGATAGACGCGCACTGAATATTGAAAATGCAATAAAACGCTTTACCGCTCTATTGGGCTTTAATTAATTTTAACGGGATCGGCTGAGGATTAAATACAATTTGATTATCCCATTAGTTTAATCAATGAAGACAATTATATTAGCGACGTCTTGGAACTTGACCAATTAAAATTCTGTCTCCGTAGATTTTGTCTCCAAGAGTTGCCAATAAGAGATTGCTTGGAGCAATGAAGCAGCCATTGATTGCATGTTGTTATGTATCTCAATATATTTAGTATGAAATCTACCTTTATAATAACTTATATTAATACTAAAAAAATACAATTAGTACAGTATCCTAAGCCAACGCACTTGAATGATGAAAGTGTTGATGAAATTGGAAGAAGCGAAAATGCAAAGATTGTGCCAAGTGGAAGGACGTGGTCTCTGTCTACCGCTATGGGAATGAGGCGTGGTGTGTTTATATTATTTATGTATTGATTGTTGACCAATTAAAACATATTCTCTTTTCTTTAAGTGAAGCCTTCAGCAAGAAAATATTTCTTCTTTTTCTTCTGTTATTCTTTCTAAGCAAATTATAGGTTCTAGGGATCACAAATGAAGACTGTGTAAGCAAAATATCATGATTATATAATATTGACAACTGTCACAGACAAATAAACAAAGAAAATAAAGGAAAATAACATCCATTTACATTATAAATAAGTCCCGGCCAACCTATGGTTAAAAATGAACGAATTTGGTTTGAAGCGATGCAAAATCACGAGCAGATTATTTCTATTCTCAAGATGATATTTCACCTCAACGGGTTACCCGGGCGGCCTGCGGGCTATGATTAATACTCCTCCTCGACACCGCATGATGTAGCACCAATAACTGCGCAGATCCATCGAGGGGACAATAGCGTCGTGGTGGGCACAATATAATGGAGCGCTAGAAAGCTTTTTGTTTCATAATGATGTATTCTTCGTCGACCATTGACGTTGAGATTAGAGAAATTACTTATGCACTAACTGAAGTCATTACTATCCTATCCTTATCTGTATAAAAGTTGTGTGCGTGTTTTTATTAGAATTTCCTGGGTTTGATTCGCAGGCTAATTTAGGATAGTAGTGCTTATTTCAACCGCCTTTTCGGCCTAGTTGTTAACCTACATGACTTTAGATAATGAGGTCTTGGGTTGCTCTTTCTTCTTTTTAACGAGACGAAGCGTCACGACATCAATTTTGCCAATATCAAATTCATATTTTTTTTCGCATCACTAAAGTAGGTACAATGCTATGTTACACAAAAATGAAATCAAGCAATGACGCTCGTCTATGCTTGGCGTCGCCGCTCCATTTTTGAATTTTACATATTTGAAAATAAAGTTCCTCTTTATTTTTTTATCATAATTTGTAGATGACAAATTAGACGCATTGTTTCGCTTCCAATCAAAGTTAAGCCAGACTAAAGATATATTTATAACATTTTGTTAATCTGTCCCTGTAAAGTTACTGAGTGATTGTAGTGTTATTCCTTGCAGGTGCCAGGTGTGCTATCTACTCAACTTCAGAGCATATCGCTGTTAAACATCAGGTGTGCTTGCACCAAGTTGATGTTAAGTAAAAAAAAACAAAAAAACACTAAGTAACTATAACTTCAGAATACTTTCGTATAAACTTTCCGCGAGATTTTCAACGAACTAAAAATTAAAAAGCTCTGTAATTTGATTAAGCAGGCGAGCTAAGAGTTTAATTATATAGTTTTGTTCTTCGAGTCTAATACTTAGCTACGAGCAATGTCGGTGTTTCACAACTTTTAAATCCTTTGTCTCACCTGGTCAAAGGAATCTCCGGTGCAATTAGTTAATTAGTATTTTATTGTCGCTATTTTACAGGAAAAACAATTAAAGGATGGCCAAGTTGAAAAAACATAAATAAATATTATAGGACAATTACATTGCTATATAGCCCCAAAGTAAGCATACTCGTAAATACCTTGTGTTATGTTAACTGATGAATATTTTTATTTATATATTATACATAAATACTTATAATATATAGATAAACACCCAGACACTGGAAAACATTCATACTCATCACACAAACATTTTTCCAGATGTGGGAATCGAACCCACAGCCTAGGACGCAGAAGCAGTGCCACTACCCACTGCGACACTCGACCGTCAGAATAAAATGTCAACATTTTCTTTTTCCTTCCAAACAAGCAAACATTTTTTCATCAATCAAGAATCAAGGACGATTCATATTAAAATCTGGCTATTTAGCGTTTTTAGTTGTATGTGCAATTTAAATATAATTTCAATATACATATGAATGTATATTGAAATATAACTTATTATTTTTGAACGCCGATATTACGAATATTGCTATCGGAATATACGCATCTTGCAAATTGCAATATCGTATAATTTGGGTCTGTAATTTCGGCAAAATATTCATCATCATCAGCCTCTACAGGGCTAGGTTTCCCTCCTTATAGTAGAGGGGATATGGAGCGTAAACCCACCATGCTGCTCCAAAGCCGGTTGGTGGGCTTAGGGAGATAATGTTTCTTTTATTAACGATCAGTATCAGATGTTGATGATCGTGACCGGCTTAACATGCTCTCCAAGGCACGCGGGTGTAAACGCTTGGTTTGGAATGTACTGAAAATGTCATAGAAGAAGGAAAAATTCAGAAATATTCCGTGACCCAGCCCAGGACAGGTACCCAGGACCTTGTAATTGAAGTTAGACAGGCTAACCACCAGACCAACAAGCAGACAAATGGCAAAATATTTATCATCATCATTATCAGCTTATTAACGACCCACTACAGGGCCAGGCCTCCCTCCTTAAAGGAAAGGGGATATTAATGATGGTAACTTTCCAGATATTTATATTTTGTATGAATATTAAGTATTTATACAGAACGAGATCAGAGCAGTACACGTGATCTCCATTACTGAAAGATACAACATAATTATTACTGACACTGTACGACGTACAAAAGTGTTTTTCACTTTTGAGATCTTGATAATGTATTATAATTGACATATTATTTCTTTCAGGAAATTTATTTTAATTTCGCCCTCTTTCAGTTCATTTTTTATCTATATTTTTACAAATAAATATAATGGAAGTGTCAGCTTTTTACACAAGTTTTTACTTAGGAAACATTGCAAGGGAAGAGAAAGGTGTTCCCGCACTCTTACAATGCAGGGATATTCAAGGAGAGAAGGATAAACATCTGAAATGGGGGTATCTACGCAAGCGAAACCACAGAGCACACTAAAATAGCTACAAAAAAGTTAAGCCTTTAGCAATACCTACTTACATGCAAAAATATATGATGTACTCAGACTGCTCAAACTAACTAACTCTTTCCTCGCCGCAGTCAGTTAAAATGCCGCCGTTCAGTAAGCAAAATACCAATGTGTGCTACAAAGAGAAATATAGTGCATCCCATACAACAAAGGTTCCCAAAGTTTTTGTCTCCCGGCCCCCTTGCTATGTGTTTAGCTCGATCTTCCGCTTGGCTGTTGCATTTTGAAATGATTTCTTCTAATTTGTAACTGTAGTATAAAGCGCCAAATTAATTATTAAATTATAGTGAATTTTTTCAACTTTTATGTGCGGTCACTGAGAATTTTAAAAAATTTGTCTGTCTATTTACGGTAATGTGTGAATCTACCGAACAGATTAAGAAGCAGTATATTATTAATCGATGAAGCCTAGAGAGCTATAATCTTTGTTTCATAACGTTTGGCTGTAAGGAAAACTGATAAACCAATTAACTAATACGACATTTCTGTATGTGACTTATCCGATTAATTCACATACACAAATAAAAAAAGAACATTTAGTGATAATTTAACACAAAGTAGTCACCATCTAACATAATTACTCACCCCTCCGTTTATATTTCATGAGAAGCCCCAAATACATTTTATATTCACCTGGAGCCCTTGTTAGTTTTTTTTGTTCTTTTAGGCTTTTTAATACGTTTGCAGGGCAAAGATAGATCACTTTGAGTACCACTGCGCTTAAGTCTGCTAGTCTCGAGAACTAGACGCACAGGAATGTGCCAAAGATGGCGCTGTAATGGAATTGTCAGCCTGCGGCGCGCTTGCAGGATAATTACTTACGCGTACCTTAATTATGACGTTATTCGCCTATCGGAGGAAATGAGCTGATAAAAATAGAGGAAGCCTAGCATAGCGCGTTAAAAATCTTCTTTTTCTACGTTATCTTTGTTTTTAAGGCAAAGAAAGGTATCCCACTTCTGATAACTGCTAAAGTCTTATTATAGGATGCAAAGGGTGACAAGGCTATAACTTTTGGCTTGAACTGTGACATGTAAAATAATATTACAAAGGCGAAAATTTGTATGTATGGATGGATGTTTGTTTATCTTTCACGCAAAAAATACTGAATGGATTAAATTAAACTTGGTAAACATGGTTCCTCGGCGGATCTCCTGATTCTCTGAGCATTGCTCTTTCCATCGCTCGCTGAGTGACTCTGAGCCTTCTTATGAGGCCTGCAGTTAGCGATAGTTTTTTATGACATTACTATGCTCTAGCGACCGTATTTCGGTAACGTTGACCATGTTTGTAAAGCATAGAATATCTACTACATATTTTGTTTCCTGTTTCATCAAAAGTCTAATTATAATATTTATGTTACAAATGACAAGCATAAAATGATAATCTAGAATTGGTTTGTTGATTTAAAAATTCATATTATTAAATGGATGATTAACAATAAATGATTTATGATTTTCACGCTGAACGACGATTCTGTTGCCGGCGAGAGAATAAATAAATTAATTAAAAATGACAACTTGCATAAAGTGAAAAATTTTGTCTGTGTTATAAATATTCGGGTTTCCTGTTCAATGGTTTTTGTGGTTATCTTTGACGTGCGTTGGTTTCGATAACTTTTAAGGCACTTGTTATCTTTGTTCGTTATGTTCCTACAATAGTTAATTATTTATCTATGACTGTTTGTCTGTATGTCGGTCTGTTGCATTGTAGCATTTAAAGTTAAGTCCATATTGTGACATATATATTTTTAAAACCTGACATGATCGAGATTGTTTTTAGTTATATACGATAAAGATTCGACAAGCCAATCCAAAGATTTCTTGTAGGGTGGAAATAATTCCTGACATAATTCGTTAATTTAACTGTCAGAGGATTGGGTATTTGACTCAATTTATTTTATTGGTTTATCATAAATTAGGAAAAAAATAATAACGTACGCTGCAAAAATATTAAAAATCCGATAGAGATCTGCAAAGTTACAGGGACTTAAATATTTAGACTAGGGGTCTTCTGTGCTTTTCTCGCAAAACGAATATTTGTACTAAGCCACTATGGCGATACTGTTGTGTGACGTCACATCACAGTATCATACAGTAGGTACGTTAGATATAACAGGCGCGGAAAATCTAAAATAGTAGTAAATTAGTATATAGAAATTAGTATCCACTAGAGGAGGCCCGCGGTTTCAATCGCGTAGTTCTTGTTCCTGTGGGAATTTCGGGATAAAATATAGCCACTGTGTTAGTCTAATACATAAGTTATATTAATGTGAAGTTTCATCAAAATCCATTCAGTAGTTTTAGCGTGAAAGAGTAACAAACATACATACAAATTTGGCCTTTATGACATTTGTAAGGATTACATTAGTCGTAGTAGAGTTCGTTATACAAAATAATTACCACCATTGAGCACTAGCACAAATAAATCTCAACATAGTATTATTATTTAAATGATTCAACGAAAAAGTTTAACGATCGATGCGATTGATTTACAGTACTCCAGTTATAGCTGGTATGGTACAGTCGCCCGAATCCACCAGACAACTCATTCATACAGCTATGACAAGTAACGTGTTTGGAATATGGGTTATTATCGCATGTGGCTATTGGTAGTTTTTTGTGTGGTGAGTGGTGTACGGGGAGATTTGGTCAGACCGGTTGCACGGGTTCGGGGCTCCAAACCGTCAGGTTTTTTTGCAATACAACTCTTCCTGCCGCTGCGCTGTTCTCTCACGAGTTTTCGATGCTAAGGCGGTGTTCATACCTGATGTAAAGACCGATTTTCAGCCCTAGAGCGTACTTATGTTAGCCGCTGATTGTTAGCTCTACATACCTAAAATAGTATTTACTTGTATCTTAATATTTTGCTTTGAGTTAATAATATAGTGGATGGACGTTTTGGCCTAACATGCTAAAATGTAGACCCCGCACCGGAAAGCGCAATGTTGGTTGATGCCCCCTAAGTGGACTGTAACGACATCAAATGTCTCGCAGAGAGCCGCTGCCTATAGGCCGCTCAGGACCGTTGTGTTTGGAAGTCCTATGTCCAGTTGTGGACGTCTATCTGCTGTCAATGATGATGATGTAGGTACGTAGCGAAAAATGTCGTATATTAAGCCTACTCTAGCAATAGCGAAAGCAAATAGAAAAGTTGACTGTTGAGTTTTTTCATGGTAATATTTAACGAAACTAACAGATAATCTACGTGATGTTGATTAGAAAACTATTGTCAGTGGTTTAACACCATCATGTCTCGAAAAAATCTCGATCAGAATCAAACTTTTTCATCTAAGTTCATATTTGTGCAACACGGCTGGCCTAGTTACAGTTGTCCGTGCCTGGGTAGCTTTAAATCAGGGAGGCCTGGCATTGTAGAGGGCCATTCAAAATGATGTTGAAAATAACACAAAAGTTAATAATAATATCATTTGTATTTATGATTCATATTCATCATGTGAGTAATTGATTCCGGTCCACTCTCTCATCTCATCTAACCATTTCTGCCTTTGACGATCAGGTGCTCTTGCCCTGCATCTTTCCTACATAGATTAACCTTGGAAAGGATAACTGAGCTCCCCTTCGTACGTGTGCGAAGAAATTTAGTAATAATAAAATAGTCTGTTTGTAAGCATGTCTGCATATCTCCGAAAACAAGTCAAATATGTGAACGTACAGATCGACAAAAAGCGCAACGTTCCGAATTTGCGTGCAATGACTTCGCGGGTGAACCATTTACCGGCCGCGTACGAACGAGTTTTGGCACTGTTTCCATTGTTACGACGTACCTTCTCTTTATTTTAAGACATTGACATCCGAGCCCCGTGTCAAGTTAAATTTTTGTAAAGCCAATTTTGATCATATAAATAAATATTTGTTAGCCATTCCGTGGCAAACTTGCCTACTTAATGGTTCACTAGACGAATCAGTCGAAAGATTTTATGAACACCTTTACAAGAGCATATCTATGTTTGTGCCGTTAACAATAACCATGAAAAATGATACCTATCCTAAATGGTACAATAAATCTCTTATAAAAATTATTCGAGAAAAATCAAAGATTCATGCTCGCTGGAAAAAATACCAAGATCCTTTAGATTATTTGGAATTCTCTCGATTAAGGAGGAGAGAACGAATTGTAGAATCTGAATGTTATTCCAAATACATTGAGATTAATGAGGAATGCTTAAAAAAGGACCCTAAGCATTTTTGGTCCTTCACTAAATCTAAGCGTAATACCACAAACTTGCCTAGAAGATTAAAATACAATAACGCTGAATCTATCACTAACAAAGACCACGCAGAAGCATTTAATAAGTTTTTCTACAATGTGTTCTCTCATCCATTGATTGAGTATCCAGTATTAGCACTCAAACATCCAGTTAACCCATCAAATTCTAATGTTCATTCACTTTCGGTTGTCGATAATGATATAAGTACACTCATTAATAAGTTAGACACTTCCAAGAGTTCCGGAAGTGATAAAATAACGCCCTACTTTATAAGTCACGCACGTAGATCTTTATTAGTACCTTTAAAAATAATTTTTAATAGATCGATTAAGGAAGGATGTTTTCCTTCTAAATGGAAAGAAGCATATATTGTGCCGATACACAAAAAGGGTCCTAAACATCGTATTGAAAATTATCGTCCCGTTTCGATCTTAAATATATTTGGTAAAATGTTAGAAAAAATTGTTTACAATTCATTATACCCTATTCTGATAAGTGCGATCCCACCAGAACAACACGGCTTTATTAAGGGTCGGTCAACCTTATCCAATCTAACAACTTTCACCGAAGATATATTGGTTTCCATGGATAAAGGTGTGCAAGTGGATGTAATCTACACAGATTTTGAAAAAGCATTTGATCGAGTTGATCACAGGATCCTTTTAAACAAACTTGAATATCTGGGTATTCATGGAGACCTTCTAAGATGGGTAAAATCCTACTTATCAAACCGCTCACAGGCTGTTGTTGTTGGTGGCTCTAGATCCGATTTCTGTGTAGTCCCGTCTGGTGTACCACAGGGATCTCATTTAGGGCCCTTATTCTATAACATATATTTGTACGACATATACGGTTGTTTTTTTAAGTCAAAATACCTAATGTACGCTGATGATACCAAAATTTATCTAGAGATTAAAAATATAAACGATTGTTTAAATTTACAACAAGACCTGAACCGACTCTCAGACTATTATAAAGACAATAGGATAAATGTTAATATTGATAAATGTCAGCACATTAGTTTTACTAGAAACAAAAAAGTAATTGATTTTAACTACAGCATCGACGGAAAGATAATTAATAAAGTAGATAAAACGCGTGATTTGGGAGTGATACTCGACGATAGCATGACTTTCAATGAACATATTGACCAAATTACTAATAAGGCATACTCAATGTTAGGATTCGTTCTACGTACATGCAAGCCATGTAAAAACATCAGTACACTTAAAACAATTTATTCTGCTTACGTCCGAAGCAATTTAGAGTATTGCAGTAGCATTTGGTCCCCTTACTATATAAAACCTCGAGAAGACATTGAAAGGATTCAACGTAAATTTATTAAACATTTAAACTATCGTTATCATGTTGTCTCCTTTAATTATGAGGACAATTGCAAACGCTACGAGTTACAAACTTTAGGACAAAGGCGACAAATAGCTGATATGTTACTATTATACGACATAATAAATGGTAAGCTGGATAGTCCTCTATTACTATCGAAAGTCAATGTTATCGCACCTCCCATACGATCCCGTCGAACATCTTTACCCTTGTTCCAAGTGCCACACAAGAGAAAAAACTACACCAAAAACTCCGTCATAACCAGAATAACACGGGAGTACAATTCACACTACACATATATTGATTTGTTCCGCTATTCAAAAAGTGTTTTTAAGAGACATCTTGCAGTATTTCATAAGCTTCAGAACTAGTCACCAAAACATACTAACGACACATTCATACACGCACACACATATTTGCACGCACACACATATACACGAACACACATACACACACGCACTTACACACACGTACTCACGCACACACATACACGCACAAGTTTTATTGTGAATTTGATTGTTTTTTTCAGTTTGTAGTTATTTATTGTTTTTTTTTTATTTACGAAAAATCTGTTATTGGCCTAATTTTAAGAAAAATATCTTGATTATTTTGTATATTTGGTTACGCTGTTGATTTTTCTGATTAATAAATAAATAAATAAATAAATAAATAAATTGTTACTTCAATTCCTCCTTGTGATGCCAGTTAACCAATATAAAATGTTTTCTTCTTTGATTATCTTCTGTTACGTTAAATCTTTATCGACTTTGCATCCCATTAACGTATTATCTTGATTAATTCCTACTCTATTTCTTCTTTGGCCTTTAGGACCAGGCCAACAGTAAACGTATACTGAGTTATTATTAATAAGAAGAACAGACATACACATATTGAAGTCATGTTTCCCCATAACTGAAACCTGCAAATAATAGGACAAAAGAGAAGAGAAAGACCATAGGGAAGAGCTTTATTTTGTTACGATTTTGGTATAGGCAAACATGACTTCAATATGTAGATATAAGTATGCCTGTTCTGGTAACTTTTAGAAAGTTTAACTTAGTATATTTTTAATGTTGGTCTGATTAACTGGAATCCTAGTCTGATAATTAGCTAAACAAAAGAACAACGAGGTTGTTTACGGAGTTTTAGTTTATGTAGGTATATTACAAGAGAGCATCCCACAAATCGTGTAATCTCTTATTAAGCGTAGATTAGGTACAATCAAGTGTCATTAACCAATGGTGCAATGGGCACGCAGCCAGCAACACCCACACAGGGGCGCTCGACCAATCGCCACGCACCACATGCGCACGAGTTTGGTCACGAACTGGCGCGATATTACGCGCGATTGTCTTCATGTCTAGTCGACTGATGTATGTGTGTGTGTGTGTTACTATAGATGCATACCATTAAATTTATATCGTATTAGTGTCTATAGTAACTCTGAAAGCCTTTTATGCTTTGGTTTGCTCTTCTTAATAGAATCTGCTTTCCTAACTGGTAGTACTCGTAGAGTTACTTGGCTGCGAAAGCTTGTGTAATAGCCTAAATTTTTATTTTATTAACCGACGACAAAAAAATGAAGGAGGTTCTCAATTTGACACGTATATATTTTTTGTATGTATGACCACGCATAACATTATACAGAGTTGTCCAATTTTGATAATTATTTTTTTATTAGAAAGGGCACACACTTCCAATATGGTCCCATAGTCATCATGTTAGGATTTGATGATGATATCCTGGGAAAATTGAAGGAACTCTTCAAATTTTATAGGCACACTTGCAGCGATTTCGGTTATTGCGTAAGTGTCGGTAGCTTTTTGGCTACTAGTATCTACTGTATAATAAATCTACTGAGATTATAGTATGAGTAGGTTACGTGTCCATTTATCTATTATTTTAATTGATTCCAGTGACTAAAGCCGGGCTATTTTTCTCCAAGCATCCTTTTCATTCAAGAATTCCAAATCTACCCCGGATTTAATAAGGGTTTTACGTTTTCTTAATTGGCCAGAGTTTAGTGTTATGTTAAGCGAAATCTTAGCTAGTTCTCATCCTACCGGCATAGATAAGTAAGATTTAAAAATTACTTGAACTGAGGTAGATATTTACACTGGTTATAAGAGATTACATTTTTGTAAAATGGAGGTAGCAATTTGAAAAGTCAGCTGTGTTCAGATATTCATTATATTATAAATTCCATATAAACATCAAAACGGATAATGATAATGTCTTGTTAAATTATGAACGAAAATTTCCATTTTATTTGAAGCGGCGAGATTATGTGAATGTCGTTCCTTCGTAACTCACAAAGAGTACCTTCGTTTCTTGTTCGCTTAATTAGACATAAGCCAAATTGGATTGTTGTGACATCCTGCGAAATCCAGACTACGTGAAGTTTTTGTTCGTGTACAATTTTAGAGTTATTTTTTTACAGATTTATCTTTGACTGGTAATTTAGACCAGTGTCCTGTCCTGCATGTCGATTCTAGAAAAAAATACATCGGTCGAACATCTTCCTTACATCTCATCGATCATACCACTTTCAGATCGACTGTCAGTCCAATACGGTAAAATGTCATTGGAGAATACCGATTTCTGGTTCATCCGCTTTGCAACCGTTGTAAATCGGCTTCAAAATTGACATTTTCTTCAAGAATCGACATACTGATCACGGTCCATGTAACTAGATCGAAATATCGATGTATAGTGGTACGAGTAGATACGTACCCGTTGAAGACTATTATGTCGAACAACCACGAAATTAGTTTAAAATTATTAATTTAGACTATATTCGATATCTCTTATAATAATCTTAAATCGATCAATATGTCTATTATTTTAGTCACCTAACAGGAGAAATTTATGTTCAAATATTTTTTAACCGCTACAAAAGGATTCTCAGTATGATCGGTATGTTTGTGTGTAAACTATACTTTGAAGGTGGTTCGTGTTTTTTTGGAAATCATTATTTAGATTTTAGTACTTCTAGATAGGTCTTCTTCTTACCGTTCTTGTTGAATTTAATTTCTTATTAATTAATCAATTATCATTGTATATTACAAAACAAAGCCGCTTTTTTATGTTTGTCCGGATGTATGCTTTAATCTTTTAAAACTACGCAACCGATTTTCATGCGATTTTTTTATCAGAAAGAGTGGTTCAACGGGAAGGTTTATGTGTATAATACATGCACAATGTAGTAGAGAAAAACTGATAATTTTAGAAATTTCTGATGTGATATCGTAAATTACCGCATCTTTTGCACTTACATTGCAAAGGCTGGCTAAACCCTAGGAGATATATCAAAATAATGTTCTACAGTATTACACAACTTAAAAAGGTCAACAAAAAAGTCCGCGATGGTATATGTCTATCTCTTAGGGATAAACCAAAATAACCATTTTTTATCGTTTACTTTCAACCAAAAGTAATGGCTTATTTATGAAGCGATTTAAAGCAATACTGTATTAATCCTTATGCAATTGAGTATCTTAAATACTTCGTGCATTCAATATAGATTACTATTGTATATGTAATATTCAAAAGACATGGACGTGCGTTCGGCGGTCGCGCGGAGCGTGCGTGCGGCTCCGTTGGTATATACTAGCATTACACGCGTGAGAAGCTAGGGCGGGCCGCTAGTTCTATAATAAAATGTACCTAGGAACCCGCCAAAAATAATCGAATCACGGATGGCCAGGTATATCACAGTAAGGAATCCGAGTGAAATAGAGGGTAAACCAGGGGGAGGGTCATGTCTTCAATGACCGCCCCCCTAGATCACTTGAAGACAGCTTTAGAACGCGGTGTTTGCAAATCTTTACATTTATTAATTGCTATATCGAAAAGTAGAAGTCCATTGACTGATAACGGTGCTGAAGATGAGTTAAATACATAAATAGTATTAAGAATACATACATACATATTCCGACGACCTCCGTGGCGCAGTGGTATGCGCGATGGATTTACGGAGGTCCTGGGTTCGATTCCCGGCGGAGCAGATTGAGTTTTTCTTAATTTCTCCTGGTCTCGCTGGTGGGAGGCTTTCGTCGTGGCTAGTTACCACCCTACCGACAAAGACGTACCGCCAAGCGATTTAGCGTTCCGGTACGATGTCGTGTCGAAACCTAAAGGGGTGTGGATTTCATCCTACTCCTAACAAGCTAATTATCACTTAACATCAGGTGTGATAGCAGTCAAGGGCCAAGTTGTAGTCGATAAAAAAAGACATACATACATACATACATACATACATACATACATACATACATAAATACATACATACATACATATATACATAGGTACATACATAACAAATACACCTCGTATATATATAACTTTTCTTTGTCCTTATATATGCAATGGGTTTATCTCAGCTTTGTACAAAGTAACATAACATCGATTTTGAAATAGATATTTTATTTTTAAAGGATAACCGGACGGTCCGAGCTTACGGGGGATTGTTATAAAGTTTTATTCATTTGTTATTCTAAGGTAGAAGCCAAGCAAAGCTTTGTTTGCTACAGTATCTATTTCATTTTTGCATTGAGCTGGGATTTTGCTAAGGCTCGCTGTTTACTGATATAAAACTGCTGAAACTCACGTCACTTTTGTTGGAGTTTGCCCGACTAGCTTTAAACTCATACGGGGTCCTTAGTCATGAGCCTGCACCTTCGCTCCCCCACCTCAGTCTCCCTCTTAACGCGTACTACAAGCGCGCCGCCCGCAGTTGCTTTAAGCCATATGGGTTCGAAACTAGTCTGGCATACTCCGACAAAAGTGACGAGAGTTTTCGCGATAGTTTAAATTCTAATATGGCTTGCTGTTTTTTGAAACAAAACTATTGTAAATGTATACTTTACAACGTCTTGCAACCAACGCAATGGATAGGAGTTACTTGTTACGATTGCATCTGCTCCAGTTAATATTGACAATAATTGAATTAATTTTTAGAGGCTGAGTATTTTCATGAGATGCCATTATAATGGCGGCCGAGTGGCGCAGTGGGTAGTGACCCTGCTTCTGCGTCCTAGGCTGCGGGTTCGATTCCCACATCAGGAAGAATGTTTGTGTGATGAGCATGGATGTTTTTTAGTGTCTGGGTGTTTATCTATATATTACAAGTATTTATGTATTATATATATAAAAATATTCATCAGTTATCATAGGACCTATAACACAAGCTACTTACGACTACGTTCGAGCGATAGGGATGTGTGTAATTGTCCTGTAATATTTATTTATTATTTTCAAAATGGTTATTTAAATTTAAAAATAAATAATAATTACTTAGTATGATTTTGAAATTTTGATCCCTTGAATCGCGGTAATAGGTCTTTCGTGTGATTTTAGTTGTTTTCCTAACTAATATCCAATCCTAACCCCCTCTGGACTCCGGGGTTGGCACGGGACCGCAATTGATTACTTCATGCCCACCCGCTTACGTATTTTCTCTCTTTCTTTTCTCGCATTTCTCCAATTCTTCTCTTCTTTTCATTATGCCCCTTAACATTTGGGCATATGTTAGCCAATCTTCTTCGCTGCTAAGCATACGCGTTATCAGATTGTGGGCCTTTACGTCGCTGTTCGCTCCTTGTGCCACGAGTCTTAGATCCGCGCAAGCCGGACACTCGAAAATAGCATGTCTCGGGGTGTCCTCTTCTCCGCAGGAGTAGCATTTATCAGTCGGAGCTTTCCCGATTGCAAAGAGGTAAGTATTGAACACCCCGTGACCGCTCAACGCCTGTGTAAGCCACCGATCCACCTCTCCGTGTTTTCTATTGATCCATAGTTTGAGGTCCTTTATCAGTTCCCTGGTCCAAGCTCCTTTTCCTCCTTCCAACCATTCCCTTTCCCATTCCACGAGTGATTCCTGCCGCAACGTGAGTAACTTTAATTCCTTGTTTGCGAACAATTGGGCACGTTCTTTTACCATTTTGTCTATAGGGATAAGTCCTGCTATTACGAGCACAGCATCCGTGGATATTGTACGGTATGCTCCACAGATACCAATAGCTAAGCGTCGCTGTACTGTTTCCAATTTTTTTCTATATAGCCCAACCCTCATGGCGCTGTTGAAAATTGGCGCCCCGTAAAGGACAACAGAGTGGGCCACCGATGCCAACACCCTTCTTTTGCTTGCTCTGGGCCCACCTTTAGTCGGCATTAAGCGATACAGCGCCGCCGTCATGTTCTGCGCCTTGTTTGCTACCTCTTCTATATGTTTTTTAAAGTTCAGGTTTTTGTCTAGCCACAATCCCAGGTATTTTATGTGATCCTTTGGAGTGATTGTGGCATCCTTAACAATAAATCTTATTGGGTCCAGTTTCCGTCTGCCGCTGAACACTACTGCCTCCGTCTTTTCTGGGGCTAAAGACAACCGTTTTCCGACCATCCACCGGCTTATTAATTTAAGCGCCGTGTTAGCCTTTACCATGAGCGCTCTTTCTGTTTTGGCGACGACCACTAAAGCCAGATCGTCGGCAAAACCCACCAACTGGACGCCCTCTGTATGGTTTATGTGGAAGACCCCGTCATACAGGATGTTCCATAAAGTTGGCCCCAAAATTGAACCCTGAGGTACCCCACTACTGACTGTTATCATGTCTTCCCTTCCTTTTATGTCTTTTACCTTAACATACCTCTCCTTTAGGTAGCTACTAACTAGATTTACTATGTATCCTGGAAACCGTCTTTTTCTCAATTCTAGCACTATTTCTTTCCAGGGTGCAGAGTTGAATGCATTTCTTACATCCAAGCATATCAAGGCACATAGTTTTCGATTTCTGAAAGTACCTTGCTTAGCTTGCATTGCAATTTCCACAACCCTTTTCACTGCCATCAAAGTAGAGCGGCCCTTCCTAAAACCGAATTGGTGATTTGACAGACCACCGTGTTCGGGAAGTAGCTTCTCAATTCGGTTCAAAAGAACTTTTTCCATTAGCTTTCCGTAAGAATCTAAAAGGCAAACGGGTCTATATCCCGTTGGATCATTCAGTGCTTTGTTTGCCTTTTTAAGCAGCACTAAGCTGGCTACTTTCCAAGCTGGAGGAAAGTTGCCAGATGTAAAGGCCGCGTCTAGGATATTTTTGATAGTTTCTGGTATTACTTCGACTGCTATTTTGACAATCTCTGGATAGATTTGGTCAGGTCCAGGTGCCTTTTTTGTCTTGAGACTCTCTGCTGCTACATTTATTTCATCTAGTGTTATTTCCATCTTTGTATGAGCTTTCACTACTATCCGGCAAAAATCGTCATGGACTGGAAACAGCACTTCTGTCACCGATCTGATCAAAGCCATGTCAAGTCTTGGAGGACTTCTTCGCAGTTTTTTAGTAACTATCTTATAGCCAAGCCCCCAGGTATCTTTATCTACCTCCTCACAGAGCTCTTTCCAGTGGTCTTCTTTTGATTTTATAATGGCCAGCTGCAAGGTTAATTTGGCCGATCTGTATTGCTCTCTTAATATTTTCTCTTTCTTTTCGCCTTCTTCCTGTATGCTATCTTTACCCTTTTTTCGTCTTTGCCTGGTATATTTTCTGCGACATTTTGTACAAAAGTTTCTTTTTTCTTTTATTTCCTCGTTCCACCAATAAACCGGAGTTTTCTTTATTATACTTTTCTTTGGCATCGCTTTGTCGCATGCCTTTATAGTAACATTTGTAAGTTCAACCGGTGTTTCAATCTTTCCTTGTTTCAGAATACTTTCCAGTTTTTTCCGGTCAAGTTTGTCTAACCTCCATCCTATTGGTACTTGCATAGGCGGTTTTAATTCCCTCTGGTTTACATCGAACTTTATATACCTATGTCCACTTAAGCTATCTTCCTCCAAGACTTGCCATTCTGCTATTTTTTTCTTCAGACTAGAGCTTACGAAAGTAATGTCCGGAGTAGAATTTCTTGTCCCTCTTTGAAAAGTTGGAGTTAGGCCGACATTAACTATGACCATGTCTGCGCTGGCTAAAAACTCCATTAGGCGTCCCCGGGCGTTTTCAGCTTTGGTGGACCAAATGTTCGAGGCAGCGTTAAAGTCTCCAGCTACGACAATATCGCCCTGCTGACCCTCGATGCTTTCGAAAAGATCGCTTATATCCCTCTCGAACTCTTCCATACTGTAGTTTGGCGAGAAGTAACAACTGTACAGAATAAGTCCGGACAAGTCAAGGGCAATAAAGCCGTTACCCTGAGCCACAATTTTTATCTGGATCTCACTGTTGAACGCAATCACAGATGCATCCCCTCTTAAATCTGTTAACCAATTTCGCTCTTTTGCTATTTTTTTATTTGGTTCCGATATAATACCTACATCTATATTATGCTCCTTTGCCGTTATCTCTAGCAGGTCGTGGGCGGCTCGCGTCCTGTCAAGGTTTATTTGCAATACCTTGAGCGGCGACCCTTGCCAACCACAACCTGCCTCTACACCCCGTTTTTTGGCTGCGATTTCCTTAGACCAGGCACCGTTTCCTTCCAGGACGGGCAGCCCTTAGACCCCAATTGGTGACCTGTATTCTCCCTGCCTTTATCTTTGCATATGCCACATGTCATCTTATTCGTACATTCCTTTGCTTTATGCCCCTCATTACCGCAATTATAGCACTTAGTACTTCGATCCTGTCCTGGACACGCAACAGAAATGTGGCCGTATTCAAGGCATCTGTAGCGAAACTCGCTGACTTTCTGTTTAATAGTATGCTCTATATCTTCTCTTTCCACTGTGCTATCTAAACCTTTTATTATAACGTCAGCAGATTCTTTAAGTGTTCTTAGCGTCAAACTGGGGCAAATTTCTCCCACTTTATTTTTTATTTGTGCGACCCCTCTGCTTTGACCTTTTTCTAGCTCCAATAGAATGTCGCCTTTTCTCGTTTTCCTTACTTTCGAGAAGACAATTTCATCTTGTGCTAATCCGGACTTCACTTCTCTCAGTACGCTAGCGTAGTCCCGGTCTTTTACCTCCACCAATAGTGCTTCAGGTTTTGCTGTAAACTTTTTGGTTCTGGTCTTTGGCTCCTCCTTTTTACCTTCCACAAGTTTTTTACCTTTCTTTTTCAGTACTTGTGAGCTCTCCTTATTCTGCGCTCTGATCGCAGTAGTTCCTCCATTTTTGTCTTTGTTTACCTCTTTTATCTCCTTAGATGACTTATTGATTTCTTTGTTTTCTCCCTTCCTTGTATTCTCTTTACGGCGCCGTCGCTTTCCTTTAGCTTTTACTTCCTTCCATTCTGTTCCTAGATCGTCATCCCATTCCAATCCTTCCATCTCCCCCCCGGTAGATGTATTTGTGCCTTTATCTTTTACATGTAGTACTCTTTTGGCTTTCTTCGGGATCCTTTCTCCATCCCAGTCGTTATTTTCTGCCTTCATTCTTCTGATATCCATGATTCGTCCACATGACTTCTGTAAGTCCCGTAGTTTTAATTTAATTTCATTGGCTGTGTTCTTAAATGGCCCCTGCCTATCCACAAGAGAGTTAACAATCACGATGTTAACAAACAATTCTTTCATTAAGCGATCTTCCTTTTCTTCCAGGGATTCTGTCTCTTTGTTAACTGGTGATTTCTTCCGCTTACATTCTCCTCTATTTCTCGGCGTACTCGCCAAAGGCGAGAAAAAGGTTAGAGGGCTAGCATACGACGCCCGTCCATATTGCGCTCCTTCGTCGCCTGTTGATATCCCGTCTTCTGTCTCCGTTTGTTCCGTATCAGTTTCCATCCTTCTTAGTGCGTGTGTTGTCTTCGGTGGCGTGCGTTTTAGCAAGCCAGATCTCGCAAATGGTTTATTCCACTTAGGCAAAACTTCGCCCCCCCCAGAATACGAGGGGCTGCCCCTATCATCGGTCGAAACCTCCAGGGGGCGGGATTCTCCATTGCCAGTGCTACCAGCGCCGGTACCCGCCTGGGGTAAGTATTTTTCCAGTTGTGCTTCCATGTTAAAAACTTATTCCCTTTCCTCCTACTTACATCTTCCGAGAAAAAACCAGCCGCCCAATGTGGGTCAGACGCAGGTACCAGGCAAGCCGCTCGCTCCGAGTACAGACGCTGCCTGGATTTGAGGTGCATGCTTTTGGTCCGCGCCGGGTATTTTGTTTCCCCGGTACCCGCCAGACGGGTCTGGTGAGGGAACTCCCCTATCCGCCACCCGGGGACGCGCCCGATGGGAGAGCAGCCAACTCCACACGGGAAAACTACACACGCAAAAACTACTGAATCGATTTTGATGAAACTTTACAATACTATAGCTTACCTAACACATAGGCCACATTTTATTCCAAAATTCCTAAGGGAATAACTACGCGGGTGAAACTGAGGGTATACTCTAGTATTGAATAAAGTAGAGGAGTTAACTGCTACAATGAAATATACAGCCAACTTTATGCACAGAGAGCTAAAATAATAACTGTTCTTTTTGATTTCATCGCATAAATAAAATTGTACATCGTTGCCATAATTCTCATCAATGGCCCTTAGTGCGAGCTAAGGTCGTCAAGTCTGAGTCGTCACAAATGATTCACCAGCTCTTCCTCAATACTTCACCTCACAACTGGCCTACCTGTCCCAAGTATTAATTGACAGATGAATCGGAATCGGGCACGAATTAATCGCTCGCGTTGAATTATTTATAGCAGAGCCTCATTGTGTACGGAATGTTGGGACAGTAAGGGATTATTAGGGTTGCCACATATATAACTCACTGATCCACCCGCGTAGTTCCCGTTTCTGTGAGAATATTAGAGTATAAATTAGCCTATGTCACTTCTCTTATACAAAAATGATTCTTACAATTAGACTAGCAGTTTTAGAAATTAGCCGGAACTAATTAAATTACAACACCCGAATCTTAAGAGAACCAAACCATATTTGACAGAAACAATTTTATGTGAAATATCATTAACTTAGGAGACATGACTGAGGGAGTCATCCTTACAACTGTAATTAACTTTTAAAATTCATGTTAATTAATTAGTTAAATCAGCTAAATATTAGAGTACCATTAAACTGAATATTCAATATTTTTTATGCAGTTTGTGTTATTTTTAATCTTATATTTTTATTTAATTATAAATATTTAAGCTTTTGTAATGCAATTTATTTAAAAATAAATAAACATAAATATTTTGATTTTATTTTTATTAAAAGAATTTAGTTTGATTCGTTCCAGTTCCAATTTATAGTTGGACACAGCAATTTACGTACT
The DNA here is from genome assembly GCA_034621355.1 of Mycalesis mineus. NCBI lineage: Eukaryota > Metazoa > Arthropoda > Insecta > Lepidoptera > Nymphalidae > Mycalesis > Mycalesis mineus. Next base: position 2,019,879 of record CM067881.1, read on the forward strand.
TGATATTTGATTTGTAGTTTTCCTTGTTATTTACGAAGGTACTTGAAAGAAAACGCCAAAGGGCAACATGTCCACATCATGTAGGGTATGTTATGATAGAAAGATTATTATTAAATTTTATATCGAAATAAAATTTAATAAAAATCTTAGTGTGTGTAGATAGTGCTTTTATTCTTTGAGTTTACTCGAGCTTTATATAGAAACTATTGAACTACCTGTACAAAAGTTAAAACAGCCATTATAGCTGTGCTTGTGTTACCTAGGGAGCATCGGGGTAGCCATTCCTAGAGTCCTACATCGAGAAATTAGCAACTATGCAAAATTTCAAGGCAGTCAAGTGAATAGCTTATGATTTTGTGATGAGTCAATAGATCAATCAGTGAAGTTTGTGTATTATGTATAAGTAGATTAGATGTATTTGGGAGCTCTCTCCAAAATATATATAATATTCAGGAACTGTTTAATCTCTTGCCTCCAACACCGTTCTTTCATTGGACTGCTAGGCATCCCATCTACACCACTATGTATTTGATATCATGGACGCGTACGAAGCGGTTTGGTACTCCGTTTTTTATTCGTACTACTAACATATGGAATACCCTTCCAGTTTCCGCCTTCCCTACCACCTACAATGTGGGTATCTTCAAGTCAAGAGTGAATAGGCATCTAGGCAGACACCGGCATGTATTTCTCACGAGAGCCCGGTGTCTTTGAAAATACACTGAGACTGATCACCGAGAAGATTTTATTGGGTAAAAATCCCACATAATTCGACCTCTTCCTCAAGAGGTTGGATATCTCTAGAAGATTTCCCTCCGTAAACTAAAAAAAGGTATTTTCTAGGCAAGCACATTCCACCGTAGATGGAATCTTCGCTTACGATCTAGCTTAAAACATTAAAAAAAGGTTTCATTGGGTTTAAAGATAACTCTAATTTCCGTTCAGTATATTGAATGAAGGCCGCTAAAGGCTTTTGATTTTTCCATTTGTTTCTCTATCTCGCCCCTGTCCAACGCATTAGACTCAGATAAGCTGATATAGGGATGGTACGAATTAATGGGTTGCGTAGAATTAATTATAGTTGGCCGAGTCTGGGGGAGGACGGCAACAGGTCTGCATTGTTTGGGTTATGTTGGGACCAAGGGGTGGATTAGGGCTGCCACGTCATACAATACTAAATATTGTCGATTTAATTAAAATTATTTATTTTCTAATATTATTGTGGTTATGTAGATAAGTAAAGTGTGATTATCAGGATTGAAAACGTAAAAAGTGTAGTTGAGGTTGTTGAGTTGTTTCAGTTTAAGTGTAGGCTCAAAGATACTAGAGAGATCTGCTTGCACTTGATTGATATGCGCCCTCGGTCTGCTGTGATATTCTGTAACGATATTTTATAACTCGACGGTGTCAGTTTCAAAATCACTTACTATCTCTTTCTATAATCCTGTTACTAACGACGCCTCTGAGGATTTAGGATTTAAAAGAGATTTTTAATTGGAAACATCGTTTGAATTAAAAGAAAATGCAATTATAAACAAAGAAAATAACGTGAAACGATTCAAATTATTTTATATGCAGAACAGTTGGTAGGTCATTTCAGTTGACCGAGTATGGGATTGTGTTTTAAAAAGTGAAGTAAATAAATATAATATATGCTCGCGGGTGTCAGCCCTGCGCGTTGCGTCTGTGGCCGGCGCGCGGACGCTGGGCCCGCAGGAATGCGGGGTCTTGTTCTTTTTGGGGAGCGTCCGAGCGCGCGCAGGTAGACGCATCCCGCCTGCGCTCGCGACGCGCACACACAAGGTGTTTGTAAAAACTGTGGCGTGCATGAGGCGTTTGATCGAAGTAAGCATTATCAGTTTCCTAATGACAAGCCCAGGCCGATAGTAGGCAGATACATTCCGAAGCGTACACATAAGCCTCTCCGTATAGAATAGTAACTTCTATATGTAAAGATGCATTAAAGAGGTTTATCACAACATATTGGTATCCTCAGGGCAGATGTTAGTTTGTCATTAATAGGAAATCATCGTCATCACCTTTACCATAAATTTGACCAAACTGAAATTCTTGCTGACTTTTTTCAGTAAGAACCGGTGGTAGATAGTTATACCGCCTAGAAGGAAGGGAGGAGTTGTTGGGGGGCTGGACACCCCCATCCCCACCTTAGTGCTGAACGTAAGTAATAAAAATTATTCATGGGATAGACATTAGACAATATACAAGGTTCATGCATCGCAACTTGGCAAGGTTCGCATTGACTTGTAAACAAAACTGATTGAAATGTAAATAAAAATGACTGAAAATTTTATAAAATTAAGTCAATAGTAACTACGACACACAGGTCATTAATGTAGAGCTACATTTTTCCTCTTTCCTTTCCTCAAACTAGGCGATTACTTAGGCGATTCGCAAAGAGTATGCTGGCGTCGCGTTGTTTAAACCGGTAGAAAACTATTCTGAATCTCACTTCGAGTTACGTTAAGAGAATACAAAACAAAAAAATACGTCTACTATAGCGTACTCATAATAATTACAAAGCCATAAAAGATCATAAGCCTCCGATGCAATTATCCCAGACGTTGCTTGGTCGTAGTAAGCGCGCGAGTAACCGTCGCCGCCCGCCCCGCGCCGCGCCGCACCCCGTCTGTTGCCAAGCGCACTGGACGCGCAAGTCTGAGCCTTCGGCATTTCACCGCTCAGGAATTTACCAGTGGCGGGTCCAGGGAGGCTGGGGTGCTCGAGCCCTCCTTAAAAACTATCTGTTTGCGTAACACATGATTTGATCATTTATTTTTTTATTCTTAACAATGTCGAATATTAATATAAAAATGTATAAAATAATAATCATTGATAAATATTTTTTTTTATTTTTTCTACCAAATATTAAATGTTATAACTTACAAGATTAAGAAAAAAGTGAACAAGGGAACAAATCTCTTTAAGAGATCTCTACCAGTGACCCTTAGTGAAGAACGAAGAATAGCTACAGAAATAAAAGAATATTATTATTGGTCACTCTAGCAGGCTATCTTCTTAGGGCTGTCTTTTAAATAATTAATAATTGACTCATTTTGCTACTCTCACAACACCGTACAAATTCGACAAATTCAATTGACAATGCCGAGCAACTGAAATCATAGAATTTCCAGAAAATATGATTCTATAAAAGTTTATTTTTGAAGTAAAATTATAAATATTAGTATTATTAAAGGAAAATTGTTATTCTAATTAGACTCTTAACATATATTACACATGTATTGGTAATTATCTTAATTTCATCTACAACTAAGGAAATTCATCCGAGGAAACTAACAGCACTAAAAAAGTTGAGAGGTGTCAAGGGACACCCGGATGGAACGAAGTATTAATTAGTGAAGGAATTGTAATAAAATTTTATTTTTTTTAAGTAATAATAATATTTGTTGTCCTTTGATCAAAAAGTGTCGTGACAACTTTTCGTACGAATTTTTTCCGTCTAGCCCCCTTTCACAACGCGCGATAAGGAACTTCGTTCCAAAAATAAAATTTCGTGTGCTTTTGTAGTGTTTAGGTACTTTGCTAAAACCTCTACTGACGAAGCTTAACCCCTCCGAAACGATATTCCTGAACCCGCCACTGTAATTTACCGATAAATGCTTGAAATTTTATGCGCAAGAGCATTGCAAATCGGAAAGAAAGTAGGCAGGCTACCTTCGTTATTTTCTTAAAAAAGTTCACATTTGAGGTCACGAATTCGGATGCTTGAGATATTTTTGGTGCGTTAAGCGAAAAATCAAATTAAATTTATACAGTAGGTAGGTAGCAGATAGGTAGAACATACACAAGTTTTCTTTTAAGGAATGATTAAAATATAAAATGAGAAAAGCTTGGATAAAATCAATCCCATCCAATTATTTTCTAAATTTTTACAAATACGTCATATACTTAAGCCCCGTGCATAGCTGTATTTTTCTGATGGTGTGCTTTTGCCTTAGATACCGAAGTAAAACATTTGGGGCATTTGGTGACTGAAAACCTTGGGGATGATGCGGATATGGAGAGGGAACGCAGGGCATTGTCAGTCCGAGCGAATATGTTGGCGCGCAGGTTTGCCCGGTGTACAGACGCTGTGAAGGTCACGTTATTCAAAGCGTACTGTACATCATTATATTCAGCGAGCCTGTGGGTCCAGTATTCGCAAAGGGCTCATAATGCTCTGCGAGTCCAATATAACAACGCCTTTAGGGTGCTGTTGCGGCTGCCACGTTTTTGTAGTGCATCTTCCATGTTTGTGGCGGCGCGAACAGATTCCTTTGACTCTGTTTGGAGAAAAAAATCCGCGTCGCTGCTAGCTAAGATCCGTGGCAGCAGCAACAGTATCCTAAGGATGGTGGGAGATAGCATGAATAGTCCTCTGGTGTGGAAACTCACGCAGAGGACTTAATCTCTTTTAGTTCTTAAGTACTAACATAGTTTATAAGTTTTCATTGTTACTAACCCTAAATGGACTTTGTGGTCTGAAATATATAAATAAATAAATAAATAAAATAAAACATAATTCTTAATTAATGTAAATCATATAGTTGCGTTGAGTGACCGATATGTTATGTTACCGTTACCGAGACGTTATACTACTTTGGGAAATCCGTTTTTTATGAATATGTGACCAAAATGTCACGGGGTGCAATTTTTACACCTTCCTGGGACCAAATTAAAAAACAGAGACACACAAACTCATTCAACTGAGTACAGTAGGAAAGGAAAAGAGATAGAGTACAGGTATACAAAAAACATACAATTTCTTCATGTATATGAAATGAATAGAAAAATGAAAAAGAAAGAAAAATATTTTGTATCGTAATATGTGTGAGCCTTTAATAAATAAAATCGTCTTGAATCACGAACGTTATAAAAACATCATCCCCGTAGAATAAAGTCCTTTGAAGTGTTTTGCTTTATAAACATAAAAGGTTTAAGCTGCTTAAGTCGTGCCACAGGCGCGGTCGGTTCCTCGTTAGTTTTAGGGTTCCTTGGTGAGTCGAGTTAATAATGTTAATACTAAGTAACCAACAAACGGAAGATTTCTCAACTCGATGCCTGTTTTATTATTTCGTTTTCTAATCGATTTTAAAAGCATTAATTAATTTCCAATTTTTCTGTATTTTTCTATGATCGACAACTACGATCTACAAAGAAGAAGACAAGCTTGATAAAATAGGACAGCCAAGCCAGAGTCACTCTGCCTATCTAGCGCCTAACTTCCCTCCAAGTCGAAGTCCGAGTATCCAAAGTCCTTAGCTCGTAGAGAGAGTACGATTTATAGTAGAGGGGATATGGAGCTTATAGCCACCGAGATGCATAAAAGTTTTTGTTTTATATACAACTATCACTATAAGATGTTAATAATAATGTCCGGGAACAACGGTGTGACGTGCTACAAAGTAGTAACCACACCAAATTTTTCCAGAAGGAAAAGCCCAACGTTTTATAGTCCGATCCAGAACTCAGTACCAGTAATCTGAAAGCACATAAGCTAACCACTGGGCATATCAGACTGTTAGCATGAAGAAATGCGTTGCGGTACCGTGCCAATCCTCGGAGTCTTGAGGAGGTCGTTTTAGTCCGTGCAAGTCGGACATACCCTGCCGAGAGGCAGAAGTCCGGAGGGATTTTTTCCTCCTCATCAGGAAAAAAAAAAAAAAAAAATATCAGACTGTTACTTAGTTTGAGGAAGGCAAAGCTTCTGCGATGGACAGCTGATGGACGTTGGGAGCCCAAGGTGCGCTTTCCTAGACCTAGAAGGTGGCACTGGAAAGCGCAGTGTTGGTCGACCCGCCACTAGGTGGACTGACGACATCAATCGTGTCGCTGGGAGCCGCTGGCCTGTGTCCAGCAGTGGACGTTTACTGGCTGTTAATGATGATGATGAAAGCTTCTGCACCCAAGAGTTTTAATTACCCAGGAAAAAATCAAAATGCAAAATCTTGCTATGCCTCTAGTATATAACAAACCGCTATGTTTAGATAACGAAATTGTACGGAACTCTAGTTCACCGTGATGTTATGTTTTTGTTACACACTTGTTGAAGGTCAACCGCGTAGCAAGGCATCGAGGGAGAATAAAAAGCGACCATCGTGGGACCTGGATTCAGGCCATAAGCGTGCGGCAAGCAACGCTTTGGTGTTCACACATTTTACCATTATGTGCAATTGGTAGATGACTATGTATACATTTTTTTTTCATTACAAGTTAGCTCTTGAGTGGTATCACACCTGATGGTATATGATGTTGCAGTTTAAGATGGAAGCAGGCGAATTTGTTAGGAGTAGGATGAAATTCAGTTTTTGCACGACATCGTACCTACCGGAACGCTAAATCGCTTAGCGGTACATTTTTGCCGGCAGAGTGGTACCTAGCAACGGCCGTGGCCTCTCAGACTTAGAACAATTATTATAAAGAAAATCTCAATCGAACGTATTTTTATTTATTAATAGCTCGCATTGACTGCGTGATGCTAACGTTGACTGCAATCACGCAGCCAATGTGGGTTCACGTATTAGGAGTAGGTCAAAATTCACACCTCTTTTTTTCTACACAACATCGTACTGGAACGCTAAATGGCTTGACGGTACATTTTTGCAGGCAGGGTGGTAGCCATAGCCTAAGCCGCCCACCAGCCAAAAAACAGTAATCAAATACTTCTGCAAAATAACTACTTTCATTCAAAACTTTTGTACAATTGTACAAAAAGATTTAACTGCAATATATTCTTAGTACGCGTTTAATCAGTAATTTATCTCATGTCTACAGTTTTCGAGGCGCGGCGCGCGGCGAAGAATGAAGTAAATCGGATTACTGGTTATTAAGAAACTTTTAACTCTTTAAACCCGAAGCTCTCGCCGTTCACTTGCCAGCTCTATTCAATTTATCGTATTGTGCTCACACCGAGTATTAGCTGACCAAAATAAGTAGGTACATAAAAAAGAAAGACAGGCATTACGGAGTACCTTCAAATTACCTATCTACTGATTCTGTAAACGTTTGTAGTCATTGATTTATATTATATATCGAAGTTGATAGCATAAATAGGTTGGTTTGTTATGAGGGCCTCCATGGCGCAGTGGTATGCGCGGTGAATTTATAAGACGGAAGTTCGATTCTGGTACGATGCCATGCAGCAAATAAAAGTGGTGTAGATTTCATCCTACTCTTGACAGGTTAGCCTGCTTCTATCTTAGATGGCGTCATCGATTACCATCAAGTGTGATAGCAGTCAAGGGCTAACTTGTGGTAAATAAAAAAAAGGTAATACTGGTCCTGCCCCTAATATCGTATTTACTTATGGTAGGGACATAACAACTTTTATATCATCGAAGGTCTGGTTAATTCTGTATTCACTTGCTAATTCACATTAACATGATCTAACAGTTCAAGAGCTTTTAATAACAATTCAGAGTGTGATTCTACGTATGGCTTTCCTCGTGTAACACTAACAGACTCTGAATACTATATAGAGACTATCTTTGGCTTACAATTAGTGACTTATGTTACGTATGGGCTCATTTTATACCTAAACGAAATCAAAGTCTTTATCGTGAATCGACAGTCGACACATTGTAACGACAAACTAAAATAGCCACTTTGTATGAACCGCCCCGTGGCGTGATTTTACAAATGGCGTCACTTTCCCGAGTATAAATCAGACACTGCCGGTTTCAGTATACGATGTATAGTCTGTCCTTTACGTCTTTAAGGCGAATGTTTCCTATTTGAAATTGAAATTGAGTCTACATTTTACTCTCGACCTTTTTTGTGCGCCGCTTATACAAAGGGCTCGTGTTAACTTTTCCGAGATTTCCTTTGAGAAATTGTGTGTAGGAGGAAGATTTATGTTTGTGTCGGCCCTATTTATTAGTCTTTATTATTGTTGTGTGTTGGGGCTCGGGTGTAAGGGTTGGAAATACAACACGGTTCGTTATCAGCGTGTAGCTGTATAAATGTTTTATTTTGCTATATTGTTTTTGTATAAAAATATTAAATAGAACATTTGAAAAAAACCCTAATCAAATTGTAATTTATTTAGTCTGGGTTATTTCCCATCTGGGATTTAAAACTTTTTATTGTGTATACCCTACTCGTCAAGGACTTTCAGTTGATAACTATATTGAGGGAATTGTGAAGAAATATGCAATCCGCCAGTATGGACCGATTGTCATCAAACGGCTAAGATCCACCGTCAGGAAACTGACTTTCAAATTAAAGAACTGCATCGAAAGATGAGTTCCGACAAATGCTTATCACTATCCGTCTAGAGGCAGATAGAATCGCGATGTGGCGACAACTGTAGGCTTACGATGTGCACGGAAAACGGAGAAATATTTTTTCTCAATCACACTTGATGGAAAGTGATGATGCAATCTAAAATGAAAGTGGGCTAACTTGTTAGGAGTAGGATAAAATTCACACCCCTTTCGGTTTCTACACGACATCTTACCGGAAAGCTAAATCACTTGGCGGTTCGTGTTTGTCGGTAGGGTGGTAACTAGCCACGGCAGAAGCCTCCAACCAGCTAGACCTACACTAATTTAGAAAATCTTAATTGGTCCCGCCGAGAGTCGAACCCAAGGCCCCTTTGTCTAAATAAAAAAAATCCACTACACCATGGAGGCCGACGATCGTTAAGTTAACACGTTAACTGCGAAGCGAGGCCTAAATCACCCCTGATGCAACTTCCCTGTGGTGCGGCAAGGAAAAACGTGAGTTTCTCTGTCGTGCGAATGGCATAGCTTTGGTTTGGTCCAGTGTAGGAAAGAGATAAATATATATTTGAGATGCTCTAATGGTTCCGTACTCGGTGGTGTACCTACCTTGGTATCGACTGTCTTAGGCCTCGTGCCGCACTGAATTTATATAATTTTAATGCAGTGCGGAACGAGGCTAAAACGTCCCATATCCCCTCTGACCTCGTACCGCACCCAACGCGAGCTTCCCGCGACCAGTGTTGTGCATCACGTCGATTGGAGAGCACGTCCTTTTACAGCGCCGAACATGTCTAAACGATGTCGGAAGAAGTTAATTTAAAAAAACTCAGAAACAGAGCCCGAGGCAGAATAAATAGAACAGTTTCTTTTCAACTTCTGGTTGCCTTTTTTTTCTATTCTGTGAACCGCATTAAGATTTTCACATACAAATAGATAGATAAACCTTATGCATAAACCGTGATCCATTATTTTCCAATAATAAGTCTGTAATAGTTGCCTCTTAATGGTATAGAATGGAACGCTTCGTGCGCGAGTCCGACTCGCACTTGGCCGGTTTTTTTTCTTTATGGCGCCTTCAAGCACAATTTAGATTATTAAAAAAAATGTATCCTTTGATAGCTTTGTGTTGTTTTGCCAGGTTTTGCCCTTAAAACGATCTAATGAGATATAATTGATCAAAATCGGTCAAGTCGTTGCGTAGTTAAGACAGTTTAAAAACGTCGATATTATTTTTCCCATCACTAATCTCAGCGAAAATTTGCCCTATTTCAGTGCGTTACGAGGTGTATAAGATCCCATATTTTGTTTTGCTAATAATTCCTAAACTAGCCATCAGATCCCGGGGCGACGGTGGATTAGGGTTCATCAATTCACTGTCTATATCAATAAGGACCAAAATTCTCATTTATCTTTGATTTCGCGCCAGAAAATGGATTTTAGTCTGTAAAAGGAGGTGGGGTCTAATAGACCGCGTGTCGCCCTAACGTCTGGTCACGGTACGGGCCGATTATACCTCGTGCCGCAGGAACGGAAAGTATGCAAAAATTGGTTCCGCAGCTAACGTGTTAACTTAGTGTATATAAAATTATTATTCGCTTGAATATAAGTAAAAAAATTCCAAACACATTCCGACTTGTAAGCCAAGACTTGTAAGTTTTAATTACGTTAAAATTAGGTTACTAACTGGTAACTCGATACGTGCAGGCGGGGAGAATATTTGATTGATCTGGCGTCGTATTGATAGCAAACAATAGTTTGTTAGTAGTTTTAGTTCCGAGAGCGTAGCGATTAACCCAAATTATGCATAAGTTTTCCGAAATGCGTCTAATATAATTTGAACTCTGGCGCAGCTTGCATCGCTATTATAATTATAATTGGGTCTGATGTTTTGAATAGTTAAAAGTGTTCGAAATGCTCTCAAGATGGCGCCATAATAGCATTGAAAAGTTAAATAGTCTATAGTTATTGGTACCAATAACGATAGACACTATTTATTATTTTAAACTACGCAAATTGTTTAGTTTTTATAATATACCTACTCCAAGCTCAGTAAAGCTATGCAATTATTTTGACTCAGCTCCCGTTAATTCGTCCACAGTTAGAAATTCAAATACAAATTCAAATTCATTTATTGCTAGAATGTGGTAATACAAAGTTGTTCACGCAATTAAAGAGGCTTAGCACATTCTGCCAAATAGGCATGCAAACAATCATATTACAATTATGATTATGAAAGAACATTTATACCTTTAATCTCTTAACTTACGCAGAAGCCATTCTGGCGGGTTTTTGTATTATACTTTTGCACATTTTGTCACCAAGTATACTTTATTTTATCATTTGTGGTCCAACCTTAGACCTCCAGCCAGGTAGCACGCATTTGAGCGAGGTAAGTTTAAGCTTCATACCCCATCTTCTATACGGAGGAAGAATAATTGTGTAGGACGTTCAAATGTCCTTAAAAGTATGATTATAATCAATTACAAGTCTATTTTTGGATAAAGAGATGTTCGGATAGTAGTGCAACGAGAGGGGGCTGAATCTCTATCGGGGGAATCATTAAAGTTTCTATCTCCACGTTGTCTATAGATCGAAAGATAAAATCTTAGATCAGCTCAGATTACCTAAGGGCTTAAGGACAGGTGTAGTAATTACGGAGGATTTATAGCAGTGGCGGCGAGAGTATGACCGGCCATTATCCCCACTTTACGGCGCCATTCCAGGTATTGTGCTCTTTTAGGACCTACACTCGCACGGCTGGTCGGCTGGCTGAGTATAGCCCTGAACAAAGAGCCGAATAAAAAAGAGGTTCGACAAAATAAAACCTCACTAGATTTCAAAGGCGTGCCTATGTTCCGAAAAAGGACCGAGCAGATTACTGATCTTGAAGTTATGTCCGCTATTTAAGCTTTGCTTTTAAGCTACGACAATATTTATTAAATTCGGAACCATTTAACGAAACATTACCCTTTTTCTAACGCAGTCGGGTGATAAAATATAATATAGTAAAATTATTACTTAACGAAATAATATATGACATAAAAATCATATATTTTGTCGGCAACGGCTTTATAGCCGATACCTCCACAAGTTTTTAGCTCAATCACAGTTCAACGGCGTAACCGAACTGAATAAAATTTGACACAGAGATTATAGTCTGGTATAACAATTATGGTATGCAACTTATAGTTTTGTACAGGCTAATTTTATTCCAATTTAGGCTACTTTTCCAGGCTACTTTTATTCCAATTTAGGCTACTTTTCCAAGCTACTTTTATTCCAATTTAGGCTACTTTTATTCCAATTTAGGCTACTTTTATTCCAATTTAGGCTACTTTTATTCCAATTTAGGCTACTTTTCCAGGCTACTTTTATTCCAATTTAGGCTACTTTTATTCCAATTTAGGTTACTTTTATTCCAATTTAGGCTACTTTTATTCCAATTTAGGCTACTTTTCCAGGCTACTTTTATTCCAATTTAGGCTACTTTTCCAGGCTACTCTTATTCCAATTTAGGCTACTTTTCCAGGCTACTCTTATTCCAATTCAGGCTACTTTTCCAGGCTTCTTTTTTTCCACACAAATATAATTTCTCACAGAAACAGTTAGTAAACAGAAAACAAGACTCAATTAATTACATTACGCTAACGCCTTAATACTCAAACGTAAATCAATTTTAAGTACGACTCTTGTCAACTTATTTTGACAGATTTCTGTTGCGAACTGTCAAATAAGTTTACACGAGATAACTTTTGACTTGCATTTCAGTATACGAGCGCAAGAAAACTGTAATTTATATCTTCCATTATTTTGTTAAATAAATCTGTGGTAACACAAAGGGGCGTGCCGGGGTACAGCCTGGTGTATATAATTAAGAGTTTCTCTCGGCTCACCGCTCAACGCTAGTCTCACCGCGTTTTCCTTTCGATTAGATAAACGTTTAGAAAATAAAGTGCTTTTAATCTTTAAGACGTATCGTAAAAGAACAATGCGAGTGGGTTAACAACGGGGTACGGAGTAAAGTAAAATTAGTGTCACGGCCTCTGTCAGATATAGAAAGAATGTTTGTTTATATTACATTTTAAAAACTGTTACATTATAATCTATAATATAATAAACTACCAACCAATTGTTTTTACATTGTTTTCAATTATACTCAATAGTTACGGCAGTGCATGCGGATAAACCCGATTTAATATATTTTTCAGTCCGATTTGCCCGACAAAAACATGGATAATTCGGCTAATATACATAATACAAATATAAAATATAGCTTATAACACTTCCCAATAATGTAAGTTTCTACTGGTGAAAGAATTTTTTAAACCAGATCAGTAGTTTCGAAGATTAACGCCAACAGAATTTATTTACGAACATAAAAACATACAAAGTTACAAACTAACAAACTTTACTTCTTTATAATTTTAGTATAGATTGTAGAAATGCATTAAAAATATCTATTCTGTCATCTTGTATGGTCCGCCATATTGGATTTAGAATGATGTCACATACTATATTATGCATTGTCATCCAAAGTAAACGTGTATACAAAATTTCAGCTCAATCGGTTGATGGTATCTACTTCAAAATTGAGCTCAAAGATTCCACCCGAACAAACATACTTACAATGCAAGTTAAATAAAAGCTTTTAATAAAAACAGACCAATTCGAGCGGCAGATTCACCTTGGTCCACCAGAGAACGCTCTGCATATCTGTTACATTCCAAAATCGAAGCAGTCTGTGTAAGGATTTTCTAACAGATTTGGGTGATTTTAAAGCTTGGATTCGCCGGTTTGTCGGGGAATATGACAATAAATATATTATTAACTATTAATAATAACTCTATACTCTATTCAATGTCAACAGATTATAAACCAATAAATCTGGTAACAATTCAACGCGTAATTATTTTTATTTAGATTATAATATATGGAAAATTGTGTTATCACATAAACAATGTAGAGTTAAACATCTCTTGGGGATGCTCCGGTTTCAAGCGAATGTGTGTATAGGTTTTTCTGTCGAATCTGATAGAATTAGTCGTATAGTTTTGGGTTCTTTAGTTTTTTGCGGAAAATAGCAAAATAAATAAATGATTAGCCATTTACAATGAACTTCCGCAAAGTAACCTTTACTTCTATTATATATGAATACCTATACACGAAAGTTAAATGAGAGATTATTGTTATGTAGGAATTAGATCTTATTTAAATATTACATTTTTCACGAAAAATAGGAATATAAATAAATTATTAATCTTCTTCTCGATCTTTATTGAATTGTTCATCTGTGTTTTTGTTGTAAGTATCTATCATTGCATATTGCAAACTAATTACTGTACTACGTGCAGCTCTTATGTTGTAATTGATGTCTGCTTCCAACTATTACTTCAACGTTAAACGAAAATAAAAAATCCATATTTTGCCATAAAACGCTTGATTGTATCACAGTCTAACGATCTTACAGTGCGGTATCTATGATACTTATGTATAATGGAACTATAGCTGTTATTTAGTTATTAGAAAATAAGTAAGTTTTTACATAAAAATGCGGACTGTCTAATACAGCCAATGACGATATGTTGGTATAACAATTTATTTCATTCTTATTTTTTTTTACTACATAGGTAGGTACTTAGTAAATTCAATTCAACTCCATATTTTTCGATATTAGTTCATATTTACAATAATAATTCAATAGAAAACAAGAAAGCAATGCTGTTTAGTGGAAGTAACACTGAAGTTAACCATACTCATAGTATTAGCAAACGTGCTCTAACACAAAGAACTTCTTTTAGAGCAACCATTTAATAATTAGCTGTTATAATTATCACCGTGGATCATCCTAATTTTCAACCGCAGCACAGCAACCTGCTGATCTGTCAGCTCGCTAAGCGGTGGTTGTCGAGCTAGCGAGTATATAAAAGACCCTATAAGCTATTTTCAACCGCAGCACAGCAACCTGCTGATCTGTCAGCTCGATAAGCGGTGGTTGTCGAGCTAGCGAGTAACTCAGACTATAAAGGGCTATAACAGACCCTATAAGCTATTTTCAACCGCAGCACAGCAACCTGCTGATCTGTCAGCTCGCTAAGCGGTGGTTGTCGAGCTAGCGAGTAACTCAGACTATAAAGGGCTATAACAGACCCTATAAGCTATTTTCAACCGCAGCACAGCAACCTGCTGATCTGTCAGCTCGCTAAGCGGTGGTTGTCGAGCTAGCGAGTAACTCAGACTATAAAGGGCTATAACAGACCCTATAAGCTATTTTCAACCGCAGCACAGCAACCTGCTGATCTGTCAGCTCGCTAAGCGGTGGTTGTCGAGCTAGCGAGTAACTCAGACTATAAAGGGCTATAACAGACCCTATAAGCTATTTTCAACCGCAGCACAGCAACCTGCTGATCTGTCAGCTCGCTAAGCGGTGGTTGTCGAGCTAGCGAGTAACTCAGACTATAAAGGGCTATAACAGATCCTATAAGCTATTTTCAACCGCAGCACAGCAACCTGCTGATCTGTCAGCTCGCTAAGCGGTGGTTGTCGAGCTAGCGAGTAACTCAGACTATAAAGGGCTATAACAGACCCTATAAGCTATTTTCAACCGCAGCACAGCAACCTGCTGATCTGTCAGCTCGCTAAGCGGTGGTTGTCGAGCTAGCGAGTAACTCAGACTATAAAGGGCTATAACAGACCCTATAAGCTATTTTCAACCGCAGCACAGCAACCTGCTGATCTGTCAGCTCGCTAAGCGGTGGTTGTCGAGCTAGCGAGTAACTCAGACTATAAAGGGCTATAACAGACCCTATAAGCTATTTTCAACCGCAGCACAGCAACCTGCTGATCTGTCAGCTCGCTAAGCGGTGGTTGTCGAGCTAGCGAGTAACTCAGACTATAAAGGGCTATAACAGACCCTATAAGCTATTTTCAACCGCAGCACAGCAACCTGCTGATCTGTCAGCTCGCTAAGCGGTGGTTGTCGAGCTAGCGAGTAACTCAGACTATAAAGGGCTATAACAGACCCTATAAGCTATTTTTATCCAGCTCAAGAGATTATATTGGTTGTTAGTAAGTTTTATAGCGTCTTGTTATTGGTATCTTCATTCCTTAACACGGGCTGAGGAAATTTATTGCACTAACCGTCGAGAAACTCGTAGCAGCGCTATCTCGGATATAATCTGTTCTGGTATGTGTTTATCTTCTTGATTTAGTGCAATGATGGCATCCGTTGATGTCTGTGCAGCTAGCAATGATTCCAGACGCCCTTTACATTTTATCACCTTTATCTAATGGTACAATACAATGTTAGATTGTCCTATAAATGATAATAGATAGGCTTGGCGATGGGAGGATGGCGTCAGAAATATAGCGGGCACAATATGGACACGGGACCGTATCTTTAGATGACTGATACAATACAATGCCACTTTATTCAATGGCTGATAACAGGCAGGCTAGGACATGGAAGAATGGCATTAGAAATACAGCATAAGGGCTCGTGCAGCAAAAGACAGTACAGTTTGAAATCTTTAGCGGATTGTCGGAAGATTAAATGTTGCCAAACAAATGAAATGCCGATATAAATGTTGAAAATTTTTTGTTTAATTACCGAAATAATTTTTAGGCACAATCCAAATTTAATTAAATTTCAAAACTCATATTCGCATACTCCATACCAAATTGTATTAAAATCGCTCCAGACGTGTAGTCGTGAGGAAGTATTTTTATGGTCGATAGGCTTGCGTTTGACTGCAATCACGCCTGATGGAAACTGCAGTGATGAGGCCTAAGTTGGAACGCGCTTACCTAGAAGATGTCTTATTTTTTTTTAACCCCCGGAAATAAAGCGGTCACCGCTGCGGTGATTCCGGAGGGGTATGTGGGACTCCCCGGCTGAGAAGTAGCCGAAATACCCACTAAAACCCAGCGATGTTCCATCTCATCACCTGATGACTAGATCGCGGGAGCATCAAGAATCTATCTATGCCCAGCCAGTGGCACCCACCGAGGCAGACCTCAACTGGGGAATAAATGGATTCCCTAAAATCCGACTATCCCCCTACCCGAGGACCTAGAAGATGCCTACTCTTACCTGTAAGTAACAAACATACACACTCACAAACTTTCGCCTTTATAATATTAGTATGATAAATTCATTAAACATAATCGAACCGACTTAATTATCTTTTTTAAGTTGTGGATTCGTTTGCTAGATGTACCCATTGTTATTATAGAAAATTATGGAGTCGTTACTTACAAAGTTTTGATTTTGCTACGAATTACTTGGAGTTTCCGATTGATTTTACAAATCCGACTTTGACAAGGGATTTGTGAAGGATAAGTGTATTTTGTAATATAAAGTTATAATGAAAATTGAAATGTAAGGAGCAACCACAGTCACTGCCTACCTATTAACGCGGGTATAAAATGGGTATAGCAAGCTACCCTTAAGAAATATGCCAATGCAGATTTTTTTGCACTCTTAATAAAGAGGAACAATCCTTCCATACATTGCTTTGATATATCTCAAATAGATAGGTAAAGCAGCGTTTTCGACGAAAGCTCCCAGACGGCTTAAATTTTTCAGACTTTTCTAAAAATAATCGTCTTATTGCAGCCAATTTGCAAAATAACGTAACATAATATACACTAAAACCATCCTCAGATACCTCAGATACTATCGGTGAAAACCGCATGAGGACCTGAACCTTTCAGAAGTCACTGAGGATATAGCGACATAGCACTCATAACACAAGCTACCTACGAGTACGCTTACTTTGGGGCTATATAGCGATGTGTGTAATTGTCCTATAATATTTATTTTTACTTTTACTTAAAACTGGGGACTTTATTTTCTAATATGCCTGCCTGACCTTGTCCGACAATTGATGACCGATTATTTGTAAGAGAATAAAATAAAGCCTTGCAGGAAAATTTAAATATCGGTCGTACAAAAAGTTGGACGTGCTCCTTGAACTTCTTGTACATTACTAATAAATATAATTGGTTGTAAACTGTCAGAGTCTTCTATGTATGGAATTGACGAAAAATAGGGGGTGTTAAAGTATGCGACATTAATGGCAGCCTGCTTTATATCATGGTTTCCCAATTATCAATTTGGGCCTTATTAACTCCATAGATAATCCGTTTGACCCTCGCTGGACTATGACCCACTGCAAAAACATGACGATTAATTAGAGGGGAAGGATGATATTGGCAATTTTCTAGAATGTTTCTAATATTTACATTGAAAAATATTTAGAAATTTTTACTTTTTTTCGATATACGAGTAATTTCTTCTTTTTCTCTTACAGCTGTAAGCTCTATAATTATTACAAAGATATTAAAAGTTTTAGTAGATTCCTTAGTATAACTTAACTATCATGATTTAAAAATCACAAATCGAGCGCAAGCACTCAGGTTGAAATAATTCTTTCTTAAAATAAGTTTACGAATCGTAAATTAAAGTTAGCCAGTTCAACAAGGTTATGCATCATTAGCGAAGGTCTCACCCTGATCTTATTATTTATAACGTTGAAACTCTCGCAGTGAGTGCGGGTGTGAGTAAGTGACCGAGATAAGATCTGTTCAAACGAGTTTCACATCAAGGTGAAGCTGAAAAGTAGAGCAACTGCTTGTAGAGTGCCCACTCATTATGTGGCATTTTTATGGTTCCGTAGGTAAAGATTAATAGGGTCAACGTGGGGATAATTGACCATGTTTGGGTAAATGACCAGTTTTGAAATTTCGCGCTAATATTAAGATTTCTATATAGGCACAAAACTTGCAATAAGAATATAGTTGTAGTATTATTTACTTCGTCAACCACTAAGACATCGACCGGTCAAACATTGAAACCTCTGGTCAAATTTAGAAACATAGGGACATTGACAAAAATAAAAATGTGTGCGTGTACTAGCGTACACTCGTAAGTGAAACTTTTTTTTGACGTTATTTTTCAAAAATAATTTACTATATGCAACATTACAGAAATTGGTTAAATAAAGTTAAATTAGATAAAGTTTAATAAAAGGCTTTTATTATCATAGACATAAATACAAATTCTACAATTATTTCATTTTAGCTTATTACTACAAAGATTATTATTGAATTTCATTAATTGTAATAGAATTATTACTATCATTGATGTCGTAATTACTTACTTTTTTTAGAAATTCACTGGAATTAGAATTAAAATAAACCCTTTGATTTTGCTGATCACTTCAATATAACATATATACATATATTTATCACGTCACTTCCATAAGTCAAAGATGGCGTGTAACGGAAAAATGTGACGCGTAACGTAAAAATGTTACACTTAATTTTTTTCCAACCCCGATAAAGAAGTTTCACTTCAAAAATTGTAACAAATTTAAAAAAACAAAATGAAAAGTTATAAGTTTACTGCATTACACATTTAAATACGATCATAATTAAGTTTGTATCTCATTTCATATTAGAGGAAAATAGTAATTTATAGTAAAATCTGCCTTAACTGGTCAACTGTGCCTACAGTGACCCTAGATACAAGTAAAGATAGAGACACAGAACTCGTTCGAATAAGTAGAGCTACCGTGCTTTCGTCACCTTTGCTGTTCTGCTGCTGAATTGGTTTTTTATTCATTACAAGTTAAATCCTTAACTGCAATCACACCGGAGGGTAAATGATGATGCAATCAAAGATGGAAGCGGGCTAACGTGATAGGAATATAATGAAATCTACACCCCTTTCGGTTTCTACACGAGGAACGCCAAATCGCTTGGCGGTACTTCTTCGTCGTTAGGGTGGTAACTAGCCACGGTCGAAGCCTTCCTTCAGCCATTTGTCCCGCAAAAAAGTTAAAATTTTATTAAGACCGTACGGTAATCTTTCATAGTTAATTATACGGAACCTGAGTACGCGACACCAACTCGCACGACCTTTTTTAATTTAACTGTATTTTATTAAGTGACATTCTTTTAGCAATGCATTAACTGCCCGTACGTAAAACGTCTCACTGGTTTATGTAGCTTTGCATAATCAAGTCCTAGGTTCGAGTCTTGGGTCGAGTTTTGTAATTTTGAGCGTTTCAGTCTTCTGCAGTAATAATCCATTCATTGATTTTTGCGTGAAAGAGTTATAAACATACACACTCACACACTCACAAACTTTCTCCTTTGCAGTTGTAGTATGTTATTTGACAGTGATAAAGCTAACAGAAAACAAGCATAATGAGTATTTATATAATAGTTAGGCCAAGTCCAGTAATCGAACCCGGGACCATTTGATCCTAGGATCCAGCCTACGTTGCTGGATCAAAAAGGCTGTCTTAGATCATCTCCATTATGAGACTATTAACGGTCTACTACTTGGCCTGGCCCACTTCTTTATAGAAAAGGGGATATGGAGCGCAGACCAACCATGCGGTTTGCCGGCTTCGGGTGATAATGTTTCATTTCATTAACTATCACTATAACGTGTTAAGGACAGTGATCGGGACCAACGGCTTAACGTGCTCTCCGAGGCATGGGGAGGTATCACCACAAACTTCTCAATTCTGGGCTTGGAATGCACTGATTTCAAAGAAGAAAGAAATACTCAGTAATATTCCCGACCCAGGAATATTCGAACCCAAGACCTCGTGGGTCGTGATCGGAGCTGTATATGCTAACCACTGGACCAACGAGGCAGTCTTTGTTGTCTTAGAACAATCTAAGAAGTTAAACGTCCAATAGAAACAGATTAGCAAGACCCTAAGGATAAAAAAAAATATTTTTATTTTTTTATCCAAGAATTAGATAATAAATGTCGGTACAGTTTATAGCCTTTCATAATAATTAGAAGGCTTGTAAATACCCACTGGCGGGTCGGTTTCTTAGTTTACAACCTCTTTACGCGCTGATTAATGATTATTAGTTTAGTTAGATCTTTGCCCTCGTTTTTATGATGTTAAAAAATAAAACAAAATCAAATGAAACATGGGTACTTAAGTTTGATTTTGTTTTTGCAGTAGGTATATTCAGTAGAGTAAAAAAATAAATTAAATAGTAAATAAGTAAGATGTAGTGACTAAAATCGAGAAATGTATGCTGAGATGGTTTGGTCATGTAGAAAGAATGAAAGGAGACTTACGAAAGGGATTAATAAGGCGAGAGAGAATGGGAATGTTGATAGGGGAAGATCAAGGCAAACGTTCCTGGACCAAATCCAGGACATTTTGATCAAAAGCCAGGTCAAAAGTACCTTAAACTGACGTACGTCTATGAAAGGATTATTGAAAGTGGAAGAAGCTAAGGAAGTATGTAAGGACTGTGGCTAATGGAAGGATGTAGTCTCTGCCTTTTTTTTTCGAGGGGAAAATCTCCTCCAGAGATACCGCAGGGGAGAAATCGGCTTATGTGGGACTTCTCCACTAAAACCTCCTCGGTGGCCATCCTCAGTGCATTAGCGAAGCACCGGGCTCTCAAATGAACTGCTATACCAGTGCCTTTCTCGCGTTATTCCTCTTGGGTTCATCTTGTGCCACAACAGGTTGCCTACTTAAGAGATGCTGGGTTTAAAGAGGGAACTCGGCTCTGTCCCCGTCTCCTGCTTGGATCGGCCCGTTCTCGAGCCCTTTCCGCAGCCTTCTTCTTCATAACGGAGACTGCTGCCTGCCATGCATTGTCCTCAGCCAGCACGACTGATATTAAAGCTGGAAGAGAGAGATCTCTTCCAACACAACTGACCAGTAGATGGCGCTCTGGGTCCCAAGCCGGGCACTCCTCAAGAGTGTGTTGGGCAGTGTCTCTGCTGTCATCACAATGGTGACAGCAAGGCAACGTTTCTCGGCCGATCCGACACAAATAGTCGCCGAAGCAACCGTGACTTACGTCAGTCGGAAGGTGATAGTGCCACTCTTTCTCCCTAGCTAAGCATCAAAATGTGGCAAAATAGCATTAATAGTGCGTTGGCATGCGTTTTTCTTCTGACCCAGACGCATTTTCCACTTTATGGTAACCTGTTGGTAAGTTTCCTTCCTTGCCGTTTCGAGTTCTGCTTAGTTTCCCACAACCTAAGTGATGGCGCGAGTCTGGGCATACCTTTCGCGCCATCTCTCAGGTTGCGTAGTTGGGAAACTACGCAGAACTCGAGACGGTCCTCGGTTAAAAAACCGGTAGTCTCTGCCTACCACTATTGAAATGAGGCGCGATGCTATGTATGTATCTAAAAAAATAGAGATAGAGGTTACGTCACGGTATGCGCGATCGAATTAATACAGCTATTCTGGGTTCGATTCCCGGCTGGTCCTATTAAGTTTTCATGAATTAGTCCAGGTCTGACAGATGAGAGGCTATGGCCCTACAGTTGTGGCCTAGTCACCACCCTGTAGACAAACCAAGCGATTTAGCGTTCCACCTCGATGTAGTACATAAAGGGCTGTGAAGTGCACCCTACTTCAAATAAGTTACTGCCATGTAGATTGCATCATCACTTACCGTCAAGTTGTGCAAGGGGTATCTTGAAAAAATATATATTGTGATATATATCTATCTTTGTGCAGATAAGTGATATTTTCAAAGCACCTCTGACATTAGCTAACTGTATGCTAGCCACACTGTGTACAGAAGCTAGTTAACTAGAAAAGCAGCGTGTAGCATTGAGTGAAAAAGGAAAACCACGAAATACGGCGGCGGGAGGCAGGCGGCGGGCGGCGGGAGGCGGGCGGAGAGGCGATCGCAGATACCGCGAACAAGACATAGAAATGCTTAAAGGTCAGCGACGTCTCATGGCGGCGATGCGAATAACATAAATCGTTTATGTTCATCCACCTACGAGCTACAGACACTGAGGACACACAGGAGGCGGGGCGGAATGCGCTTTCCGGGAAAATATTCTAAAACATAATACCTAGTGTTTTAGTACTAACCAATGCACAAAAATTTATGTAAAAAATTAGTGAATTGTGACCGATTGATGGATTGTGATTGAATACCATAGAATGTGTAATAGTGACAGAAGAACAAGAAAGCATAAAAAATCAGTTTGTTACGATACGACCATATCCCGAATTACTTGTTGGTTGGTGGGAGGCTTTGATCGTGGCTAGTTACCACCTTGCCGGCAAAGACGTAGCGCCAAGCGTGCAGAAACCGAAACAATTGGATTTTTATCACATTCCTAACAAGTTAGCCCGCTTCCATCTTAGATATTGCATCATCACTTCCCATCAGGTGTGATTCTAGTCAAGGACTACTGCTTAAGTCTTACAAAACCTAGTTTTGGGCAACGCACTCACAGATCATACCAGAAGTGGCGTGCACAAAGTTTATAATAGGGAAGGCACTATAGGTACACGAAATAGAAAACCCCTTCTTTAATACTGGTTCGTAATGTATCCTCAGGATAGGTAGTGACTTTATGTATTTATGAAGTGCGCGTCACTTACCCCAGATCCTGTGTGTACAGTGCTTTAAGCCAATTCTTTTATTTAGTCTAAATACGACATGACAGTTCTTGTAAGTCGTAGGGCACTGTATTGACTGCGTGGACCTATAATACAAGTCTTGATCGGTTTTGATGCTTTCGATTTACCAAAATAATATTAAGGGCTTTGACAAGGGTTATGGGATACACATAGGTACATATGTTTTGTATATCCTATATAATAACACGTTTTGAATTTTTGTGGGTATTGCAGTACCTCTACTATGTTTGCGGAATTTAGAATACAGACTTAATTATATTGTCAGAGCTCGAATAGCATCTTTTGGGGCTAGATTTCGGAGTTCTACTATTGGCTGTCTGTTCATCGTGACAAAAATTATATTAATATTATAAAGACGAAAGTTTTTGAGTGTTCGAATGTGTATGTTTGTTACTGTTCCACGCATAAACTACTGAATTGATTTTAGTGAAACTTCACAATAATATTGCTTACATATGCTGATATGTAACACATAGGCCACATTTAATCCCAAAATTCCCACGGAAACGGGAACGGGAACTATGCGGGTGAAACCGCGGGCGTCCGCTAGTAAAAAATAAACGGAAGTATTATTTGACCTGTGACATCTGGAACGAGCTTATTAACTGTTCCAGTTAGCTGTAACTTTATAATATACTAGCAGTCGCCCGCGACTTCGTCCGCGTGAAAACCTCTTAGGTACCCTTTTAATTTTAAAGACAGACTTTCATATAAAGTGTGCTCTTTCCCCGCTACCCCTCTCAATTTAATTATTTCTCCCGTCAAGCAATATCCTCCGTTTCGTCCCGTGTACTAAAGATCTACATTTTTGTTAAACATTGTACGATATTACAGTATATTAACATTAACAATATACATATATTTATAACTCTTAACAAATACATTAATTTCGACCAAATTTGATTACCATAAAAACGGTTCTAGTGAGTTAATCTTCAAAAAAATTTTTAACAAAAAATAAAAACGCCTTCAAAACGCACTAAAAGGTAAAAAATAACTATATCATTTACTTACTTTAATTTACTTAATCACATCTATGAAGTCGGTGCCATCCAAGTTTAGGTAAAGTCTTTAAAGTAGAAAAATTAAAGTAAGTAAATGATATAGTTATTTTTTACCTTTTAGTGCGTTTTGAAGGCGTTTTTATTTTTTGTTAAAAATTTTTTATTTCATACTTTTTAGTGATTTATCAACAACGAAAATACTAAAAAACCTACTCGAACTAAACCATAAGTACCAATATTTACTGGCTAGTTATAACATTCCAACATCCCTACAAATGTGCCTATAAAGTTCGAAGAGTTTCCTCAAGTTTCATAGACCTCATCATCATATCATGACTTAGTTAACATTAAACCATCTGGAATCTATAACCTTACAAACTTCTCATTGAGACATATTAATCGAGCCCAATCACAAGGTAGCTACTGTAAACCGTTAAAGAGCTCCCTCAGCTGTCTTTCTTCTTCATCGCCAGACCCTCAATGACAGTCACAAACACAAGGTAGCTACTGTAAGCCGTTACGGAGCTCCCTTAACTGTACTTGGTCTTCATCACCAGACCCTCAATGACAGTCACAGTCCATCTAAATATAAATTTCTCATTGAGATAAATTAATCAAACCCAAACACAAGGTAGCTACTGTAAGCCGTTACGGAGCTCCCTTAACTGTACTTTGTCTTCATCACCAGACCCTCAATGACAGTTACAGCCCATCTAAATGTAAAGTTCTTATCAAGACAAATTAATCGAGCCCAAACACAAGGTAAATGGAGTAAATCATCAAAGAGTTCTCTTATATATAGATCGGCTCCATCATCAGATCGACTCCAGACCTTCATCAAATTGTAGTGCTTTTAAATACTTATCGGAAAAATTAACAAACGTACTTGTTGACCCTACAATTTTTGAAAGTTCCCCTCGGTATTTCCAGGATCCCATCATCAGATCCTGGTTTCCTTATCATGGTACCACCACCGGACTATCTCCTTTCCAACAAAAAAAGAATTATCAAAATCGGTTCATAGACGACGAAGTTATGCGCGAACACATATAAAAAAAAAAAAAAAAATATATACGGTCGAATTGAGAAACGCCTTTTTTTTGAAGTCGTTTAAAAATAGACATATACTGTCGTGTAAATTTTTTTAGATCATTTCAAGAGGAATAATTCTTCCGTACATGTATTTTGAGTAATTTCCCCGTTTTTTTAATCACATTTTCCATTATTTCTTCGCTCCTAATAGTTGCAGCGTGATGTTATATGGCCTAAAGCCTTCCGCGATAAATGGCCTATTCAACACAAAAATAATTGTTCAATTCAAACCAGTAGTTCCTGAGATTAGCGCGTTCAAACAAACAAACTCTTCAGCTTTATAATATTAATATAGAAGGCGTAACATCGTGAGGACGAAGATTATATAAAAGAGGTGGTCACGACCCTCAAACGTGGAGAAAATGACACACGAAAGAAGGAGGAATGATGAGAGAAAAATCTAATTAATTTTACTTCGTCTGCAGGCATCAGCTAGACAGACTAAAAAGACCCACTAACAGAAAGTTATTAAAATTATATATATGTATAATATTATAAAAACAAAAACCTGTCTGCTTAGAAGTTATGAACTGAAAAGAGAAAAACATGGATCACTATATCTATATAAAATTCTAAATACTTTATGGAGATGCAAGCGGGGACAAAATACTTTATTTCTGCGGGGAAAGAAAGATTTACCAAAACTACGTTTGTCCCCGCCTGCAGCACCATAAAGTATTTAGAATTTTATATAGATATAGTGATAGTAGTCAGGTTTTTTGTTTTTTATAATAATAATTTTATTTGAGACTTTTTAGTTTTAGCTTATGATATCGAAATGAGACTGTACACTTTGTACACTTTTTGCCGTTTTTTGTTAAAACGGTAGTATAAACATGATATGATATTTATATTTTTGAAATGGTCTTTTTACGACCTTTCATTTGACACCCATATTGCTAAGATAAGAGAAAGAAATACACACGTCCCCCCTTTTCCCCCCATTTACAGCCGCCATTTTGATATTTTATATAGCCGCCAAATTTATATAGCCTATGTCACTACCACAATTTTTACAAATTCAACAACACCTCACTTGTCAAAATCCGTTCAGCCGTTTAGGGTGTAGCGCGTGCCGAAGATATGGACATATATACATACATACATACATACGCTCGAAAAACATAACCCTCCTTCTGACGTAGTCGGGTAAAAAACAATGTGTTGACGTAAATATAGTGTTTTGCCTTTTTAAGTAATCGTATTTCATGTACGGTCAGTGTGTCTTTTGTTTTATAACTACATACTCGATAATATGTAAAAATTAATACAGAATAATATGTTACGTTGCGTGTCTTTTGATTGAATTTATACAAAAAATAAAAGTAGCAGCAATAAATTATGTTGTATGTATTTTTTTAAGTGAAACAGGTGGATAAATTATTTATGTTTTGATTATTACCATTAGGACATGGCGTGCAAAAATAACAATTGAACAGAAATTACTTTGTTTACTTATTTATTTATACCATTCATTACATTGAGATAATTCTGAATGTTTTTTGTATTGCCATTAGGAACGTTAATTAATATATTTTATTTAGACCTTGACTGTAGGACACAATGTACAATTTGTTTTGATGCCACGTTGCCTTTAAACAGTCGATAATTATAAATCTTGATAATACATAATAATTATGTTACATTAAAATGAGTATAATGGGTAAAATCGCAAGAAAAGGCGGTGTAGGAAGAAGAAAAATGTCCTAGCTGCGAAACATGAGTGGACAGGCAAATAGACCGTTAAAGAACTATTCCGCCTAGCCATGGACAAGGAGAAGTCCAAAAAGATGACCTTCAGTAATGGAAAAACTCTTCAAGATTAAGAAGAAAATAAGTTGCTTAGGAACAGATGAAAATACATAGTCACAAAGATACTACCGAACGAATTCATATCTATTACGCAGTCCAGTAAAAATATACACATCACCCCTTTTCCACCATTTTCAGCCTCCATTTTGAAAATTTATATAGCCTATGTCACTATCACAATTCTGACAAATTCAACGACACCTGATACCTATGTCAAAATCCGTCCAGCCGTTTAGGCTGTAGCGCGTGCCACAGAAATGGACATAAGCTCGGAAAACGTTACCCTCCTTCTGTTGCAGTCGGGTAAGAAATAAGGCAAAATAGGCTCATATAGTCCGATGACGTCACAATATAACAAATGGTTCCCGATACACAAAAATATACAACACGGCCTTGTCCAAGACTTTCGGGTTATTTGGCAACGATTTTATCATACAGCGCGTCTGAGCGAAGATCGAGTACATCTCAGATGAGATCCATGAGAAAAGGGTCCACTGTCGAGATTTTCATCGCTCTGCGTAAAGCGATACGAGATTCGAGTTATCGATCTGTGACATCGCAACGTAGACTCAACTTAATCTTGATCCTTGGTAACATTTTTATGTCGAAGGTTTCATCAAACTTAAACTTTGAGTTAGTTTCATTTTCATCTCAAGTGGGCTATTTACGAGCACTTTTGAAAAGTTAAGTCTGTCAATGCGTAGTGACTCTATCACTAATTCGGAAACCAGTTTCTGCCGAGAAGAGTCAAAAACGTACCGTCAAGATAGCCTTCCGGTAAGATGTCGTGTGGAAACCAAAGGGATGTGTATATTATTCTACTCCTAACAAGTTCCGACGTTTTTATCTTAGATTGCATCACCACTTAGTATCAGGTGTGAAAAGAGTCAAGGGCTAATTTGTAATGAAAAGTGCTCTCTGAATTATCTGGAAGTAACATCACTAACTTACCAATTTTTACAGAGAAAATTTCTTGGAAGAATGTAAAGCTTAACTTGAACTCATAGTCCGCTTTGATGTTCACAGTTAGATAGGTGATGTCACAGTCCAATCAGATAACAATCCACGTTAATAACGTTTTTCTATTGTTTGCAGTCTAATTTTGTTTTTGACTTTTCCACCCACGGCGTTTTACCATCCATAGCTTTAATTAAATTAGAGTGTTCTTGTCTGTTCTATTCAATAGCCCATATATATTATTTTGTGAGGCAACCAAACTTACTTACCTTTGTTTAACGGTGTACATTTAGGTGAAGAAGTGTACCAATCTCTAAAACGGCTACATTATTTTTTAATGCTCGTATTATTGCAAAATAGTAAGGGGCTTGGACTCAAAATCAAGAGGTTTAGGTTTTGAAGTTATGTAGATAGATAAGAAAACGGTGAGGTGTAAGATTAGATGTAGTAAAGTAACTAAAGTAAATAGAGAAAGGGAAACTTCATTTAAGTATCTCTTTCCCAAGTTTGGGCATGTAGAGAGAATGGATGAAAGAAGATTAACAAAAACGATTTATGTGGCGAGGACAAATGGAAATATTGGAAGGGGAAAACTTAGGTGAGTGTTACTGGAACAAATTCAGGACATTTTAAAATATGGCCTGGTCAAGAATACCTAAAACCGACGAACTGTTATGAAAGGATTAATAGGAGTGGAAGAAGCTAAGGAAGTATGCAAAGACCTTGGCAATTGAAGATGTAGTGCCTGTCTACCCCTACGGAAATGAGGCGTGATGTGTATGTATGCATTTATTGTAGGTGCGAATCGAAATGAGAAAGGCCAAAATGCTGAAACAATATCTGGAACACATTATGCGATTGAATATGTACCCACTCCTAATACTTACAGTACTATCGACATTATAGAAAGTAAGGGCCAAAAATATGGACAATGGCCAATACATGTACTACGTATAAGTACCTACATTAGCCACATTTTTGCTAATAAAAACTGTTTACTACTAAAAAATGGAGCTAGTTTTAAATCCTATTAGTTTTTGCCTGGTGTGAGACTTCGGCCGTGGCTATTTACCACCCCACCGAGAAAGACGTATCGCCAAGCAATTTATCGTTCCGGTAGATACGATGTCGGGTAGAAACCGATAATGGTGTGGATTTCCTACTCTTAACAAGTGAGACCTCTTTCATCTCAGATTGCGTCATCACTTAACATCAGGTGTGATTGCAGTCAAGGGCTAACTTGTAATGACTAAAAAAAATGTGTCTACATTTATCTACGCCATTTTAATTCAATACAGCATTACCGTTGCTCACGACCCACGATTTATATTTAGCTGCGAGTAAACTGCGGCGTATCTAAATGCCATTTAAATGTATGCAACGCAAAATATTCGCTTATGTAGATGAGTGTCCGCGTCGCAGGCCCCGCCTGATCTTGCAAGCCTTTTTGCTACGTTTTTTGTCCGTTTTTGTGTCCGAAGAATTAAGGCGGGCCGGCTCTTCGAGAGTATTTTTTATACCTACGCGAGCTAAAGCCTCGGGCACACGCGTTTATACATCCCAACTTTTAACTAGAAGTAACTGGTTTTTATTAAAAGAAGATTCTACTTCAATATCTCTGAGAGCGCGTTAAGCTATTGGACCCATCATAAATTAGCATGGAACTTTATATATATATATTAGTCTATACTAGTATTATATAGAGGCAATGTTTGTAAGTTTGTAAATGGGTTTGTTAGGGGCAATATTCCGAACTCCTAATACGATTTTAAAAAATCCTTCACCATTAGTATTAGTATATTAGTATACGTTATCGTGGAGTGCCATTGAATATGTATTACATTTGTATTATATATATTAGCCGAGTCATCACATTTTTTGCCGTGAAAGTTGAAAAATTTGTTAAGCTATGACTATTGAGTATAGTTGAAAGCAACGTATGGCAACTTTATGTATCTTTAAAATTTCTACAAAAATGTCCGCTTCACCATATCTTTCTTTTATATTTTAGCAGATATATAACCTTCAAGCTAATAATTATTATGTATTTACTTACAACTGCAAGTCAATGTTTAAAATGTAGAAATCTCTACATTTATTGATCTACCATCTATTGAAATTTAATATAAAAATGTATTATTATTATTGGTTAAAAGTTAATTCTATTAAATCTGTATCAGTAATCGTAGTAAGTAGGCTATAAAACTGGTCGATGTACAGATTAATACTTCATAGGGACTTTGAATATTATTAAAAAATCTTTGAGTAAATAATAAAGCAGGAAAACTATTCATACCGTTTTCAAGAAGATGGAAATCTCACGAGTAAGGTACGTACTTATTATACAGGAGTTACTGAATCTGAACTGATATTATAAAGCTGAAGAGTTTGTTTGTTTCAATGCACTAATCTCAGGAAATACCACATAGACCATTTATCGAGAAGCTTTTAGGTTAATTAACATCACGCTGCACCCAATCGAAGCGAAGAATCAGTAGAAAATATGGAAAAGTGGAAAAAATTTATACATCTTTCATTTGATTTAATTAGAAGAACTTTTATAAATCATTAATTGTTTCCACTTATGACATCTATGATTCATTTTGTTCACGAATTAATTTTGTTTGTCTTAGAACTAACACTGAGTAAATGGTGCATTAAAATTATAAAGAAAGAAATAGACGTTACAGAAATGTTGTTCGAGGGTGGCATGCAATTAAGTACAAGAGGACGCCCGCGGTTGTACCCGCGTAGTTCTCGTTCCCGTAGGAATTTCGGGACAAAATGTGGCCTATGTGTTATTCTGATACATAAGCTATATTAGTGTGAAGTTACATTAAAATGAAAAATAAAATGCTGGAGTTCCTCAGGGATCTGTTCTCTCCGCTACCCTTTTCCTGCTGCACGTAAATGATCTGTTGAAGCCTGGCCTATTTGGGTATTCAGATGACAGCACTGTAACGGAGCGATACATGTCCGGTCCCCGTGCTAGCGGGGCTCAGACCCTTGAGCAAAGAGAGGCTTTAGTGAAACGCATTAATTTGACCCTCAACGCAGTGTCTGACTGGGGTGACACCAACATGGTCAAATTCAATGCTACCAAAACACAGGCGTGCTTATTCACTGCAAAAAGGAGTCCTTTCCATCTGACTCCTACTTTTCAGAATATTTCTGTTCCGATCACCGACAGTATTGAGCTTCTTGGAATCACCATATCGTCCAAGCTCAACTTCGGGCAATGCATTGAATCCAAGGCAGAAATAGCTGGTAAGAAGCTCGGTATCCTTAATAAGGTGAAGCGGTACTTCTCACCGGAGCAGCTTTTGATTCTATATCAAGCTCAGGTTCGCTCGTGCATGGAGTACTGCTCCCATTTGTGGGATGGATCGGCTAAATATCAGCTTGCTGCGTTGGATTCGGTGGATCGCCGCGCTCGAAGAATCATTGGTAACGAGGCGTTATGTAATGCAAAACTGCAAACACTCGATCATCGCCGAAAAGTTGCCTGTCTGTCGGTTTTCTACAGAATATATTTTGGAGAGTGTGCACAGGAACTTTTTGATCTAGTTCCCCCCTCGCCCTTTTACCATAGAACTGCTAGGCATCGTAGTAGTCTGCACCCATACGTAGTCGATATTCCGTGGACGCGTACAAAACGTTTCGCTTCCTCGTTCCTGATTCGAACTGCGAAAATATGGAATGCCCTTCCAGCTCACGTTTTCCCTACCACCTACAATATGGGTATCTTCAAGTCAAGAGTGAATAGGCACCTTCTAGGCAAGCGCGTTTCACCGTAGGCTGCATCCTCGCTTACCATCAGGCGTGATCGTAGCCAAGCGCTAGCCTATATACTATAAAAAAAAAAAAAAAATTAAAATCCATTCAGTAGTTTTTGCGTCAAAGAGTAACAAACATCCATGCATACAAACTTTTGCATTTATAATATTAGCAAGGATTATACTATTTACCAACAAATATATATATATATTTGTCGAAGACCAAACAAGCTATGTGTTAGGTTAAGCAATGTCAAGTAGCCTGTTAAGCAAACCAACTCTAATTAGTTGTCGTTCTCTGTGAGTGGTTGGTCTGCGGCGAGGCTGCACGTGTTGCTCGGGCGGCTCGAATTTATAATGATAGGCTCGACAGAATCACTGCTCGTTGGGGTCACGGCTTGACACTGGGTCTAACATACCCGCTATGTTTCTATCATAACGTAAGACTGTGCACAGTTTAGGGTTCCTTGCGGTCGTTTCATAGCAGCCTCCAGAAACACGGATTTTACGAATGGGGGAAAATTAATTTTTTCCATGAAGAGAATAAATTTTTACTCTAAAAAAATGTAAAAATTTATTTATTTATATATACCGTGATATAACACGTATTTGGAAGTTCAGGGGGTTATCTCTTAGATCCTATGATTTCAATATTAAGGTTCTAGAACAATTCTCTCAAATTTTGCTACAGATCTGTGATTTATGATTCGATGTTGTTTTAATTCAGATCTTCTAGGTGTGATTAAGTGAATTATGGATATCTTCATGAAAGGACATTGCCAAAATTTGCCCCAGGCTGTCCAAACGTATGCTCTTATTTAATTATTTTATTTAAAAACACAATGAATTTTAAACAACTAACTATGATTCATAGCAATCACTGAAAATATTACAAACAATTAAGAATTTCAATTGATTTTTTGTGTTCTGAATCACGTGACCATCGTCAATGTATGAAAAATAAACTTTTTTCAACCTTTATAACTTTTATCAGCAACTGCATAGTTACATGTTACTCTGTTATTATGTAAATAGAGGATCTGTACTATTTAACGTTATAGATATCATCTCTGGACATCTCTGGGGCAGACGTCTATACAATCTTGGCTACGTCCTTTGTATTTTCAGATTAAGATTTTGACGGCCTCCGTACTGCAATGGATCTATCTGGTCCTGGGTTCGTTTTCCGGCGGGGCCGATTAAGGTCTGGCTGGCTTCGGACGTGGTTAGTTACCACCCCACTGAGTAAGACGTGCCGCCAAGCGATGAAGCGTTCCGGTACGTTGTCGTGTTAAAATCAAAAGGAGTGTGGATTTCATCCTACTCCTAACAAGTTGGCTCACTTCCGCCTTAGATTGCACCATCAGTTACCATCAAGTGTTATTGCAGTCAAGGGCTAGTTAGTAATGAATGAAAAACTAGGATACAGCTATTAGTTTAAAATTTTATTATGAAAATAAAAAAATAAGGCTACTAATTATGAAGTCCTAGAAAAAATATTTATCCTACCGTAATATTACTTATTTTCTGGTATTAGGTATTAATTTGAATGTCTGAATATGAGTCACTTAAAATGGCACCAATACGTACACACCTCTGTGGCGCTCCATTCAAATCAAAATCAGCCGCCATTTTCTGCCGTGGTCACAATACATATCTCCAGAATACAGTCAGCTTTGTAGATAAATAAGTCGTTAACAGGTGATTGTCCTACTGGACAGTAGTATGAGGATACTATTGTGTGATATGTTTTGAATCTGAATTATTATCGCATTCGATATTTTTGTAGTTTTTTTGTGATGTTATTCATGTATGTCGATTTGTGTAATTGCTATTGTCTACCTTGTATAGTAGGTATACTTAATAACAATTCATTCCTATTTCCATTATTTTATATAGTATAGGGTTTTAGAAGAGTTTCCTTTGTACTCCCTGTTTATTGAAGATTTCTATTAGATACTTTTACATTCAAAATTATACATACATACATACATACATGATATCGCGCCTCATTTCCATAGGGATAGGCGGAGACTGCATCCTTCCATTTGCCACCGTTCTCGCATACTTCCATAGCTTCTTCAATTCTCTCATTATTCCTTTGATACAAGTTTGTTGGTTTAGGGTAGGTACTCTTGACCGCGCCATATTTTCCAATGTCATGAATTTGGCCCAGGAACATGCTCACTACTACAACTTCATTTACACCACACCGTTCTCTTATCTATACAATCCTTATCACTATCACTCAGTTTCAATCAGATACACCTCAATCATCTCTCTCTCTGCCACTTTTATGCTTCTTCTGCCGTACCCAACATTCACATTTACATCAAAATGTTTATTATTATATCTTTACGAATAAATAGCCTTTACGAACACTAACAACGAAAGTTTTATAAGTAATAACCCAAGAAAAATCTGCAGATAATACATTATAAACTCAAGCTTTTGGTTATTTTAAAAACAGTTTTATTTCTAAACTTTCAGCCCTCCAATGTTGCGGTGTAATAAAATGTAGCTCATTTTATTTTCCGGATTTTTATCTTTACGACATTTTGACGTGCTTTAATGTTGTCTCCATAAAAAAAGTTACTTTTGCTTGGATTAAAACTTTAAATATTCTTCTGTTGGGGAATTGTGTTATAAAAATCAGAGATAATGTCAGATTACAAAATTTTCTTTTTTTTTTAGTTGTAAGAAACCAAGATAAGTTAATTAATGTTTGACAGGACAGAGCTGAGTTTGCAAAATTATATCATAACATAAATTTGAAAATGCTTTTTTAGCTGAAGCCAAAACCTCTCTCGTTCTACTTAGCCTAAAAGTTAAAGATCCAGGTACATATCAACTGTCGGATTTTTTTCAGACTACTTATGCACAGAACATATCAATAGTGGCAAGAATTCAAGACACATACAACACGTCTGATTTCTATAGAGGTAGGAAGAGACCAAGTGGAAGGACCACTTGCCACGATCCCTGTACATCTTTCTCGCTTCTTTCAATTTCATTAAGTCTTTCACGCAAGTACGTCGTTTTTACTTTTGACCTGGCTTTAATCAAAATATCCTGGATTTGGTCCAGGAATGAACGCTTTGGTCTACCCCTTCTAACATTTCCATTTACTCTCTTACAAATCTCTTACGTGTGTCTCCTTTTATTCGTTTTCTCTACTTGACCAAACCATCTCAACACGCGATACGAGTACATACGATAATCATTATTTCTTATTACATATACTTGTAGTCTAACTGTTACAATAAGCAACTACTGGTTTACGATGGAACGCATTTGCCCAGAATGTGCCTCTTATAAAGATACCCACATTGTACTTATTAGAAAAAACAAAGCCAATTCGATATTGGCAATATCGAATGATTTCGATGATAGATTACTTTCCACATGATCTTTGTGGCTAGTGTAAGATTTTACCGCGTCGATATCGAGAACGGTATACGCAAATTTTATATGAAACTGACACTCACCCATTTGAGTTTTCTTTCGATACTGCCAGGGGCGCTGCTTCAATTCGATATAAAATTTAACTTTACGCGAATGTGAAGTTTTCGATTTATTTTGGTGAAAGCTCACACTAGGCACTTTTGTGCCCGTTGAACTCTGTTTAACAATTGTACGAACGAAACGTCACAGATATTGTCGGTATATCGCTCCACGATTAGCCAAGCCTGCTTGTGTACGTACAAGCCAAGTCCATCGCAAATTGTTTTAAATAAAATCGATGGTTTATTAGATACTTTATAATTAAGTTTTAAATTGGGGTGATAATCTTTCCTTATAATGAGATTAATTATATTAAATACAATTACAGTTTCTGGCCCTTAATCTCAATGTGCGTCATGGCAAAACTTGCTAGTGCTTCCTATCCAGTGCTACCCTTCTCCAGAATGGGCTAGCTGTAAGCTTCGATCAAAATAAATAAGAGAAACGAACTTCTTTGTATAATTTATTTATTCACGTTTTTTTTTAAATTTTAAACAATGTTCATAAAAATGAAAAAGAATGACCGCCTTCTGTGTCCGAACCTTGATCAAACAACTAAGCGAAAGCTTCTTAAGATGCTGAGCTTCTCAAGTCGTTTCAGACCATTGACTAAAACGACTATAGGAACAATAATCGATGACTCAATATTCTACATTGTGGTAATCTCTTGAGCAAGATTTTTTTTTATCGACTACAAGTTGGTCCATGACTGCTATCACACCTTATGTTAAGTAAAGATGCAGTCTAAGATGGAAGCGAGCTAACTTGTTAGGAGTAGGATGAAAATCCACACCCCTATCGGTTTCTACACGACATCGTACCGGAACGCTAAACCGCTTGGCGGTACGTCTTTGTCGGTAGGGTGGTAACTAGCCACGGCGAAAGCCTCCCACCAGCCAGGCCAAGACAAATTAAGAAAAATCTCAATCTGCCCCGCCGGGAATCGAACCCAGGACTTTATAAATCCATCGCGCATACCACTGCGCCACGGAAGCCGTCAAAGATCCAAGTATTTTGTTACTTTTTTTTAATAAAAGGAACGAACTATTAATAGAAATGGTGGCATAAATTATAGCAATAAATATATCTATCTAGACGCATATTGTCTATCGGCGTATCGGTGCGCGTCTCAAGTCGTAAACATTCCGCTTGCTACGCAAATACATATGGATAGTAGTTTTCTGTCGATTCTCGGATATTAGACGTAAATAAATTCTGCCAGTATTCTTAACTGGATGGTAGATAATTTACGTTTAACATGTTTTATAACGCTATTTACCTATGCCTTCAACTGTTCAAGAGTTATTGCTTTTATCTCAGAAAATGTGCATAGGTTTTACAAATATATATCTACCTACGATTATATGCACAGAGTGCCACATAAAAGTGAAGCTGTAGTGTTTTTTTTATTCTTTACAATTTATTATACTATTAGTCCTTGCCTGCAATCACACTTGAAAGTAAGTGATGATGCAACCTACGATGGAAGCAAGCTAACTTGTTTGGAGTAGGACGAATCCCTTTCGGTTTTCTAGCGTAGCCTAGGTCTTTTAATACTTGCTATCTATAAGAACAAATGTGAACAATTCGAGTTTTCGCCAAGATCTTTCGTAGAAACTAGTTCTAACTAGGGAAAACGTGTTTTAATCGAAAACGGGTTTTGGCGGTAACATTTATAAATGCTTTATTTGCATATCACAAAATTAAAACAATACAATAAGAGATTTATGGCTGGACAACATAGACTACCCTACCCACTACAGGGCCAGGCCGTCCTAATAGTGGGTATTAGACTCTCCACGCAGCTCCAATGCGGGTTGACGGTCTTAGGGTGATAATTCTTCTCTCATTAAAAACAATATCAGATGATGATAATGGCCAGGCACAGGAGAGTAACAATAACAACTTTCCAATCACGGAAATCATATTGAGAGTGCTTATAATATGAGGAAATTGATATGAAGCTTTCACCCACAAACTTAAAGCAAACGTTAGCCACGTCTAACTTATAAGTAGAAGTCAAGTTTCTGCGGCACGAGCGATGGTCTCATCACAGAGGGTATAACTTCAACTTTATCGGTGAACTTGTGAAGATAATTTTCCTTGTGATGTCTTACTGTGTTTTGTGTTTTAACTTTAGGCTGATTAATTTTGTAGGAAAATATTCATTGGATACCTTTTTGCTATGAAATGGCAAGAAAGTTATATGAGTATTTTAATCGTTATTGGCAATTAGATTTGCACAATCTCCCATAAAAAAAAATTGGTTGTCTGTAAAGTCGGTTTACTGACGATGATACGACGATAATACTGATGGAATGGTAGGTAGTTATAAATATTAATTTAAATTAATAAAATAATTGATTTTCATTTTATAAATTTATATTTTAAATTTATAATAAATATATTAATTTTTAATTTAAAATTAATGTATTGAATAATTATATTTAATAGACGGATGTCGAACGCTGCCTAACGCAAAGGCCGATTGTGCTTCTTTGTCGCTCGTTCCGCGCTCTCGCTTGCACTTCAAGCCTTACATGGAATTCCTCAAAGCGAGGTAACGCCATGAGTCATGTTTTTTCGTGCGTGCAGCCAGCTCTATCGAATTATAAGACGTTGTCACGTCAAAAGGAGGAGGAGAAGAAGCTTGTGGCCAGGGAGCCAGGGAGCTTAAAACCGTTGTTTGGAAGTCTTAAAAAGTCCTTATTAGCCTATTAACAGCCCTCTACTGGGCCATGCCTCCTTTCTTATAGGAGAGGGGATATAGAGCGTAGACTTACGAGTACCCACCACGCTGCACTAACGCGGGTTGACGGGCTTAGGGTATGTTTTGTTTATTTACTATCAGACGTTGATGATAGTGACCGGGAACGATGGCTTAACTTGCTTTCCGAGGCACAGAGATGTATCACCACCAACTTTCGGACTACGGGCTTGGAATAAACTGAAAATTTCTTAGAATGAAACACTCAGAAATACTCTGCGACATTGTAATTGTAACCCATTGTAATTATAGTCACATAGACTAACCACTAGACTAACGAGGCAGTCACTAGATCAACTGCGCAGTCCTCAATAGCTCCTGTAGGTTCTATTTCCTTCGTTAAACTATTATTCTACCCATTCTTAATAAAATATGGCAGATATTAATTAAAAAATATCATAAATAGAATCTTTATTTTCCTAATACCCGAATCATTATTTTTTTGTAAATCTATTAAAGAGATTAAATTCTAACGACGTATCAAAGAAGTCACAAAGGTTAGTAGGTATCGAATGTAAACCCAAGCCGGATGTAATTTCAACTTGTCATAACCGAGATCAACGACCCCTGCTGTTCATTTCAAAATATGCTTCATTAATTTTATTGTTACGCCGTTGCTCTAAGAAACATAGATTTAGTGAGTAAAGAGGTGCCTACCTAACTTATCTATTAGATAAAGTGAAATGAAGGGACCGAGAATATTTGAGAGAATGGCTACTGCGTTATAAAGAGTGTTTCAATTTGTGGGTTTTAAGGAAAACGAACCAAATAGATCACATTGCCCGCCGCCCTCCTGATAGCCTAGATAAACTAGTGGTAGGCAAGGTGGAGGGAAAACGACTACGAGGCCGATCACCTAGCCGCTAGTCAGACCAAGTGAAGTCGTCACGGGCCTCCACCTTACAACAGCCGTCAGAAGAGCCGAGGACCGGACTGAATGGAAAGAGATTGTGAACACCATAACAAGGACACTGCAATGTGGACACGACCTTCAGTATTGAAGAAAACGACGAAGAAGAAGAGTGCTCATTTCTACGTTACAGAGAGTTTATCGTATATAAAGAATAACGTTATAAAGAGTTTATACTATATATCAGTAATTTTATTCGTTTAATTAGCTACCTTAAGTAATTTTCGTAAACTAATAATGATATTCAAATCAAAAAGGCGTTACGCTCCGAAAGTTTCTGCGTAATTTGACATCATAGAGTAAAGTTGGCTCTACAGCAGCCCATTTTCCTTGAGTATGTTGTTTTAATACTTATCAGTAGAGCTTTTTATGACAGCTCGTTCAGGAAAATACTAAGAACCTAGGCATTTCTGCCGTCAATCAGCATTCAAGTATTCTAGTCTGAAAGACTATAGATAGGGAGATAGCGATTTTAAATTGGTTCGGGTTTGGCTTCGGTCGCGGCTAGTTACTACCCTACGCCATATTGCAGGTTATTTAGTGTTCCGGTACGGTGTCGGTAGAAACCGATTTTCTCCAGTTCCTAACAAGTTAGCCCGTTTCCATCTTTGATCGCATAATCACTTATCATCAGGTGTGATTACAGTCTGGGGTTAACTTGAAATGAAAAAAAATTGTTTTCGCATATTATGCGAAATAAGTCAGATTTTTATTGTTTTAATACAAAACAAAACAGGGCCAGGCCTTCCGCCTGCAGGAGAGGGGATTTAGAGCTTGAACCCACGACACCCCAATGTGTTACCAACCTCCCAAGTACAAAGCATATCTAGGCATACATAATTACCTACCGCGTTAGAGAAGTCATCACAAATCACAACACTATGCTTAATAACAATTATTATGAAAATTGTCTGTCGTTAAACGTTATTATATTAGGTTTATTATTTAGTGCAGTTAAATCGAACATGGTAATTTCACCATCAAAATAAGTATATACTTTATACTATTATCATAATGTTTGATAATTATATTGTGTTTTTATAAACAGCCGAAAGCTTACGGTTGTTGTCAAGCAATAAGGATTAAAATGTATTTTATGTCTTAGTAAGTTACAAACTTGTGTTTTTTATTGTTTTAGCTATAGTTCGTCTATATGGCTTCGATTACGTAGTCCTGGGTTGGAATACTGTGTCAGGTCACGGAATTATGAGTTTTTCATTTTACTATGAAATCTTTCATACAGCTTAACGTATTTCGTGAGATTGGGCGTGTACTCACCTACTCGGGAGTCGGGACTGAGATTTTAACTAAGAACTTCTTGAAAGAAAGGAGCTCTCAATAGTTCATATCCTAACATAGGACTTGAACTCAATGCCTCGTGATAATGTGACAATACCAATGAGGCAGTTATCTATAAATAAAATATATAAAATTTTTGTAAAAAAATGATATAATAAGTCTCTTTAAAAGTAGTAATTTTAGTTTATACCAGTACAGTACCAGTAACTGAACTTTAAAACTTCTAAACGGTCATCCGATAAAATCACTCGGAATACTCGAAGTCAGTGGAAGTGAGCGGAGGGGAGGGGAGGGGAGTGGGCTCATATAATAATTTATAACTTGTAATCTAATTCACCGGGGTCATCGACTCGGACCTGTTTGGCGTCCGACCAAACACCATCGCATGGTGATTATATCTATGGAGTAGATCTTTGTTCGACTTTGAAAGAAAAGTCGTTCTTTGTTGTATAGAAAGAAGAATAAAACTTTATTGCCAACGTCAGTGGTTCTATCGGGAACGATCTTGTTGACGCAAGTTTATAGAAAAAGCTCATTTTAGTGTAAAATATTGCATAAATGACAAACAGGAATTCCTTTGGGTTGGTAAATAGATGGGTATTGTAATGCTGTCACACTATAGTTTGTATTTTTAGTTAGATATGACAAATGATATTTTAACATGGGTAGAAACTCTACTAACTACCCACAAAGAAATTGAGATTATCTCACGACGTTCTTCAGAGGTTGTTCGAACCATCGGAATGATTGAACTTAAACCTGGTCACTTTCTGATCTGAAATGTCTTGCTAGTTTTAATTTTTTTGAACACACTACGTGGGTATCTTAAGGTGAGATATGAGCATATTAGTAGTAGGAAGTACCTACCTAACTACCTTTCCATAACAATCAGTGAGGTAGTCAAGCGATAACTTACTTTAAAAAAAATCCACGCATTTGAGGTGACTGCTTAGAAGATGGTTGACTGACACCTGTGGAAGAGCGCGGGAATTTTTTATTATTAATTATAAGGCAGTGCACTCGGTACCTTCGCCTCAACAAATTCCATTTTACTTTGTAAGCGACGCCCCGCTGTGAGACAGACCCCGCTCTGATTACTACATAGGACCACAACGATATCATGCGACGCTACACGCCGTGTTTTCGACTATGACTTAGCTAAGCATTCGAGCAGACTCTATGTCGTGTTGGAGCCGTATATGGCTACTATGTGACTTGAGAATACTTTGTATGACTATCTAAGCTATACTTTTTGTAACATAATACAAGTTAAATATTATATAGTTAATTTTGTTGGTGTATCTTCGGCCATAGGCGCTGGTATGTGTAAACACTTTTCTTATAGGGCTGCTAATTTATACGATCCGAACAGTTTCTATTGTATGTATGTACGTTGTATTTTTGGCGTAGTATTTGAGAAACTAAGATCTAAGTAAGGAGTTGGAGAATTGCTAGTGTTTCATCTCTGTGCCTAAGTGAATAAATTAAAGCATCGGCCCCGAACGTTTTCATTACCAAATGATAACTAGAGAGTTAAGGTTAAGGATTTCCTGGAGAGACAAAGTACGAAATGAAAGAGTATTGCAACGCATGAGGAAGATTTTTTTTTTTATCGACTACAAGTTGGCCCTTGACTGCTATAACACCTGATGTTAAGTGATGATGCAGTCCAAGATGGAAGCGGGCTAACTTGTTAGGAGTGGGGCGAAAATCTACAATCCTTTCGGTTTCTACATGACATCGTACCGGAACGCTAAACCGATATGTCTTTGTCGGTAGGGTGGTAACTAGCCACGGCGAAAGCCTGCGTCGGCAGCGTCAGCTAGGAGGAGAGATTTACAGGCTAAAATATAATTGGGTTAGATAATTCACTAATTCAAAGTCTAAATGTACAAATATGTACAAGTGTAGAGCACTTTACCGCGGCGAGTAGGTATGGGTGTGTTATGACGCGATATATTTTGACTGTTTGGAGCGATGGCGCGCCGCAAATCGGTTTTCGTGCGGAATTGTATAACAATGGTGGCGATAAACTTGCTGCTTAATGCCCGAAACGGATTTTTGTTTCACAATTTTTGGCGCGTATTTTGTTACGTCGTTTGAAATCGTTATTAGCTTGGAACTTGGGCTCCGTTACAAAGTCATTATGTAATTTTAAAACATTAATAACGAGATGCGTAAAGTGAACCTGAGGCATTAGGGATCAGAGTTGCAGATATTGACTTGGATATCTTGAAACTGACAAACGAAGGAAATAGTTTCTATATATAATTGCTCGATTTGCTTATATTAATGGATGTTTTTCGGTTCCTTTATTACTGGAATTTCGTCAAAAACTACACTTCTACATAATTGTAATTATTCTATGTCCTTTTCTGTGGTGCTCCCTTTTTTTGTTTCCGCTAGGAAATGCATTTATGTATCCACCTACCACACATACCACGATATTGTCGCGGTACTTCCCGTAGGGTATGTGGGACTCGGGAGGGAGGGAGTCACCCTGGTGGTAGCTTTCTATAAAGATTCTTGTAAAAGTTTTTATGATTTATCCTAATTATGATTATCATAAAGTTAGAATCGGGTAGAAATTCTCCGTAACATTATACGTAACTTGTGACGTCACTTATACAAAGTGTCAGTCCCATCACCGATAAAAGCTTATTGCGTCATAATAGTACTCTTTACTCTTATCCCGGCGTAATATATTCGTGATTCGTGATAGAGATACGCGATACGACGGCGAGGTTCCGTCGTAAAGTTGGAATGAAAAATAAATCAAATGCATCGCATGCATCCCACGTACGGAGTAGGTACGAGTAGGTACGGAGCAGAGCAGGGGCGGGCGCTCGCAGACAAACCGTAATCTTACTATCCGATTTTATGTACTCTATCTGTGTTGTGACCAATTGTTTGTGAGCATTTCTCGTATAAAATACTGAAATGTCTAACAATTATGTAAAAGATTTTTCCTTTATTTTTACATACATACATTACGTCTCATTTCTATAAGACCAGCCAACCCGCATTGGAGCAGCTTGGAGGATCTGCGCTCTATCCCCTCTTCTATAACAGGCCTGGCCTTGTAGTGGGCCCTTAATAGGTCGCTAATGATAATGATTATGATGAAACCTGACGCGTCGCATCCGATCCGAGTTGTGTTGTGTGACAAATCTTCTTATGTAACAAGATCTAAGGTCAGTTCAAATTATTTGAAAATGCCTGTTTCGGTGATTCTTGAACGAAAAATCGTTCCAAAGAGGACGCCGACGGCTCCGCTTGGGCTTAGTGAGAACTTCCTCTGGCTCCTCAGCCAGCGAGTCACATATACCTGGACGTACTTACATTGTGCAACAGTACCTATCCTGAACCGACGTACTTGTATGAAAGGTTGTATGTAGGTAATACCTACCCCAAAGGAATAGCTGAAAAAATATTATAAGATGATATAAAGTTCACCTGGTCAAGTAGTTATGTTGAACATATTGGCATCAGTTTGAATAACATCTTTTTTGATTTATCCGAAAAAAATATGCAAGCATATCCACCCTAGCCTCGTCTGATACACAATATTTCTTTATTTTAAGACCGAAAGGAGAAAATAGAATATTTATTTGTAAGCAGATTTTTCTTCTTAAACTCTCAAATGTTTTTATCCCAGATCAAAATCGTAAGCTAGCCAACTTTGCGCTGGAAGGGGAGGAAAATGTTTTTCTCGTTTTATGTAAAAGTTGTGTATAGTACGTATATTTTGTAAAATATTTATTACATTTTGTATGACTTGTTTCTTGCATGTTTTGACTGGTGGGAGGCTTCGGTCGTGGCTAGTTACCACCTTACCGATAATGACGTACCGCCAAGTGATTTAGCGTTCTGGTTCTATGTCGTGTACAAACCGAAAGGGATGTGGATTTTCATACTACTTATAACAAGTTAGTCTGCTTCATATGCTATGCC
Organism: Mycalesis mineus; assembly: GCA_034621355.1. Lineage (NCBI taxonomy): Eukaryota > Metazoa > Arthropoda > Insecta > Lepidoptera > Nymphalidae > Mycalesis > Mycalesis mineus. The sequence continues at coordinate 2,063,644 of CM067881.1, forward strand.
TGTTAAAAAAAAGAAATACTATTTTAATTCGAACTTTAATAATCCTTTAGTTTATTAATTGGCTATTACAGTCCAGATTGTTTTCCAGAAGTAAATAGTGACAAAGTGTCCGGCGAGGCGGAGCGGTCGGTCGGAGGTCAACAACTTTTTGTCTGAGTCCCGACACTATCGTAAAAGGGGAGTTAAGAAAAATGCGCTAGACGTATTTTATCTAGGAGGGCGCTTTATTTTAGTGCTAGCTCATACTGTCGGAGAGAGACGCTCGTTTTGTGGTGGCAATTAATAAAAAAATGGTACAAAAAAAATCATTTATTTCAATAAATATGTATTAATAAACCATGAAAGCCCTGTGTGTATGTGTAAGCCATATTATTGTTAAGTTTCATCAAAATCAATTTATTAGTTTTCATAATATTAATAAGGATTTAACAGATATTATTTGGCGACATTATTGTAAGATCGTAACAGAGTAGGTAAAGCTGCTTCGCGGCAAAAATGAGAAAGGCATAATTTCCTTGTCATTTTTTAAAGGTGAGCCTAAACATGTAAATACACATAAGAGTCCTATATTACTAAGTATGTAGAGGGTGCCGTTGTGACAAAGCTTTCGTCTGTGGAGCTGAATATTGTTGGAATTTGAAAGCTCACTCCGCGTAGCGTCGCCAGTGTGAAAATGTCACGTCTGCAATAAATCGCGAGAGAGATATCTCAATGTGACGGCTCTTTACTTTTTTCAGTTCGCACAGATCTGCTGTCTGGGGAAAACGCTCCGCTCATCGCTCTTAATAAGTGAGAGTCCAAGCTTTGGCGGTGTAATAAAATACTCGTCTTAAGACTAATAGTTCAAGATTCTAGATTAGGAAAAATACTGGGGAGGTACGTCTATTCTATTGGTAGAAATGTGATTAAACGAACTGTATAGGTTCGAAAACCACGCCAAGCAAGATAGACGAAATGAAAATTTATTGTTTCACAGTGGTACATAACTGCTAGGACAGACACATGTCTAGTACTTACTAGAAGGTTTCAGCCTTCTAGTAAGTACTAGACCTGTGTCAGAAGGTCTCGTTCTTCCCATTAGTAGCTACATATTAACAAATCTTCATAAAGTGGGTATAATTTAATTTAAGGGTAACCTTAAATTAAATTATATTTACTTATGTTTCTACCATGCAACCATGCGAAAAAGTGTAGTGTATGTATGTGTGCGTGTGTGCGTATGAATGTGTGTACGTGTGCGTGTGTTATGGTTTGTATGTAATTGTTGTCTTAAATATAGATATATCTTTCAAAAGAATAATCTTTCGAAAAAGATATTCATATCTAGCCCAGCCCTTTATAGCTAAAGCTACGAAACTTTGCTGTGGGTAAATGTTTTTGCAAGCCAACGCTGGTCGGAGACGTCAATGAAGAGGTATCAAACCATCCGCCTAACAGCAGTCCCGCGAGCAGGGACTTGCAAGCGGCCAGAGTGGGGGCTAGCTAGGAAGATAACAGCTTGTAGTGGTACAAGCTGCTATACATACTTTTTATTAATACGGAGTAATATCCGTAACCCCGACGAGCACTGTGCAATAGTGCAAAGGGGGCATCGGCGAGTTCACTGATATCCTAGTGTCACTTAATATGTACTGAGGGCGGGTCCATTGTGTGATAGAGAAAACAACGCCGAATAAAGTCTAAGACTTGCGGCACAAATGTGAGCTTAGGGGTATCCTTTATGACCGGGTAACGCTCGCGTTCTCTGCTCGAATTAACCTCCCTGCCCAACCTAATTTGATAGGATCCTGCTAGAGCAGCTTGGGACCCTCTATTTTGAGTTTACTGCAGTTCTGGTCAGGCCCAGGTCTTTGAGCAAGTTTTAGAGAGATTTTGCTGGTTATTTTTTTTATCGATTACAAGTTAGCCCTTGACTGCTATCATCACATCTGATGTTAAGTGATGATGCAATCTAAGATGGAAGCGAGCTAATTTGTTAGGAGAGGGATAAAATCCACACCCGTTTCGGTTTCTACACGACATCGTACCGGAACGCTAAATCGCTTGGCAGTACGTCTTTGTTGGTAGGGTAGTAACCAGCCACGGCGAAAGCCTCCCTCCAGCCAGACTAATATAAATTAAGAAAAATCTCAATCTGTCCCGCTGGAAATCGAATCCAGGATCTCCGTCTTATAAATCCACCGGGCTTACCACTGCGCCATGGAGGTCGTCAAAAAAAATCGTATATCTCTCGCACCCACTTCCATTACTATAAAATATACTATCTCCGTTATCAATCAAATAAGTACACCGCCTGCTTAGATCCACGACGTCGCTCCAACGTGGGTTTAAGTATCCTGTATCACTTACCTATGCATCAGGCGTCTTATTATTTTAAATTACCTCAATTCCTCCGAACATAAATTGCAGCCGGCGAAATAGCGCCGGGGATTTATATTCAGGCGGCACTTTCTCAAAATAAACGACAATCGTCTGCATACAATGGCGCTATGCTCGCGTAGGCCGGCTGACTCAGACCGCGGCTAGGCTGCGCCGTGTCTGTGGGCGTAATTAATAGCTGAGAGCTGCGTATGTAGTGTCGCGACTTGTTGAACATGGCTTTTTACTGAATCTTAATAACATTAAATTAAATTTTTAAAAACCCCAGTCCCAAATTAGAAACATGAAAAGAACCAGTCAAGACAAATTCAACGAGCCCAAACTCGATGGGTTTACTAAAAAGGTAGACCAGGGTTACGTCTCCTACCTTCGAGCCTTATCATACGACCTGCTCATTGGTTCCAGAAGACATTAGTGTTTCAAATGTCAGATCACACACATGCTTTCAAGCAAACTGAGCGTGTAACATTTCTATCACATCTAACAAACGACCTGATGACCTTGAAGACCTGAACCTTCCGACACTTTGGGTAATTCTAAAGCTGATTTAGAGCAACGACACCGACACAGAAAGATGTTACATGCTAGGGTTCGGTGGTTGGAATAAGAACACCCGATATTCAGCTCTTCAGCACGAGATCGAAGTAGTCTTCCAATCGTAGTCCAATATAATATCGTAGGTCGTTGGTAAAATTAATGATTTTGCTTCGATTATAACACAATTGTATATAATATAAATATTTTGAATTAAAATATAAACAAAAAGGGTTGACACCTTGAAGGTTTCAGCAACTTCTTGTCCACTTATCTCCTTCGGGATTCTGCATAGAAAGTTTAATTTTTTTTCTATGCATGTTTTTTTTTCTCCCTAACTCCTGCTTGATATGATATTACGTTGGATGCATTATAATGTTTTCTAAATTGTAACCTCTTCAATTACTCCACCTAGATATTTTATATAATTCCGCCCCAGGTGGGTAGTTAGTGGTGCCATCGAAGTATAACCTCACATAACCTCAGCCGGGCCCTCCCACACACAGTTGACGGTAATGCAGGCGGTCGTTTGTTTCGAGAAAGCTCTTAAATCTCGCCACTCTTTCGCCGGCGCGTATATTTTAGCCTCCGGGTCGGTATAATAACGTAATGAGGCGCTATTATTTCCATAAAGCCTGCCGAAGTCGTTCGACTAGTTTGGAGTAATCTTATTAGGGTATCTATGAGAGTTTATCGTGCGCTTGTTCGACTGGTACTGCTCTGGTTTTATATCAATTTTATAATAAAAATAATTTTGTTGAGATTACCGCCAATTGGAATGTTTGTAGCATTATAGTTTCAGCTAGGCTGTTGGATAAAGGGTCAAAGAGACGAAGGTCCAGTGAAGCGGCCGCCATGTTTATATCTGCTAATAATAATTGACGTATGAGATGCCAGGAAGAGCATAACACTTGGAATATAAGCAGAGTTGAATATACATATACTTACTATTTAAAGACAAAAGCATGACAGGCGGAATACTTTGCTGCAATCACAATTGTAAGTGATCATGCAATCTAAGATGAAAGCGGGCTAACTTGTTTGGAGTAGGACGAAATCCGCACTCCTTTCGGTTTCTATACAACATCGTACCGGAACGCTAAATCGTTTGCACCTCTTTGACGGTAGGGTGGTAATTAGCTACGGCCGAAATCTTCCACCAATTTAGAAATCCTTAATCAGCCCAGCCGGGAATCGAACCCAGGACCTTCGTCTTATAAATCCACTACGCACTGCGCCACGGAGGATTTAGTAAAATAATCGCTCATGATTTATTGTGCTTTCTACATGATCGATTCTGTGCTCGGTGTTATTCGAGCCCGTGACCCGATACCCGCACCGGGCTCCGACCGACGACTTTCTTTTACAATTACGGTTTCAATAACAACATACATTTGTTACTTTTCAAACATATTTATAAAGTTATTGGAGATTATATTTCAAAACATATAAGGGTGCTTGCACACGCGCAACAATCCTACTAATATTATAAAAGCGGAAGTGTGTGTATATGTGTGTGCGAGTTTCTTCCTTCTTCACATGGTATTGAGATTCGTATCCTCGTTTGTAGAGTACAGAGTACTTACAGTTGGGTATTTTTTTAATGCTATACGTAAGCACTTGACTGCACTTGTGTCTTGTTGTGTTGTTGTGTTGTGTTGTGACTTGTATCTCGCCTGGCGGTAAGCGATGATGCAGCCTACGGCGGAGGCTACTCTTGACTTAAAGATACCCATATATGGTGTGGTAGAAAACGAATGCTGAAAGCGTATTCCGAATTTGAGGAGTGCGTATGAGGAGGTACCTAACCGCTTAGTACGCGTTTGAGGGATATCGGGTAGGGTAACGGTGTAGTTCTCTGCGATGGCTTGCAGTTCTATGATAGAACGGTAATGGGCGAACGAGCTCAAACAGTTCCTGAGCACACTCTTCGAAATATATGTTGTAAAACTGATAAACAGGCAACCTTTCGGCGATTAGTTTTATTGACTACAAGTTGGCCCTTGACTGCTATCACACCTGATGTTAAGGGATGATGCAATCTATGATGAAAGCAGGCTAACTTGTTCGGAGTAGGATGAAATCCACACCCCTTTCGGTTTCTACACGACATCGTACCGGAACCCTAAATCGCTTGGTGGTGCGCCTTTGTCGATAGGGTGGTAACTAGCCTCGGCGAAAGCCTCTCACCAGCCAGACCAAGACAAATTAAGAAAAATCTCAATCTGCCCCGCCGGGAATCGAACCTAGGACCTCCGTCTTATAAATCTACCTCGCATACCACTGCGCCACGGAGGTCGTCAAATGCTCCAAACTAACGGGTATAAATAATACACTGATAATAGAATATCATAATGAGAAAAAATATATAAACCCGGAACTCCAGAAAAGAGCAACGTGGTCGTCAGGGTGTGGTTAATAGAGACATAGTAGCATGTTAGCGGTTAACGTACTGGGCCAAAGCGTTCAAGGAAAACCTTTGTAAGTAATTTGAGCCAATGCCAAAGGCAGGCGTAGGCATAGTTCAATGTACTATAAGTATATTATTTAGGTTGTCTATTCTATGGAATGTGAAACTCAACTCTTTATTTAAACCAATAAACCTCAGTTTCGGAACAAGACTTAGGTACATGCCTAGAAAACTTTTGTTACTTAGTTGCCAGTGAAATGACAGGCATTATCACTATAATATTATAACTTATTATTTAAATTGAATGATCACGGTCGCGGAGAAAAGTATAGCTGGAATAATAGATTCCGACGAATTGAGAAACTCCTCCTTTTTGATGTCGGTTAAAAAGTGTTATAATAAGCGATGATATTCCAATAAACATCAACTTATTAGATCAACTATCAGTATATTTGTTAAAGAATAACTGACCGAGCAAGCAGTATCAAAACTGTGACACAGTTTTTCGACATCAAGGCATATCTGCTATTGAAATCTCCAGCTACTTATAAAGTAATTGTTCCACATTTCTCCGCATAGAGTAACGGTAAGTTCTCGTGCAGTTCACAGGGCATCCGTCGTGAGCAATTTGCGTCTGTGCAACTAAATTATTGCTCATTGGCGGAGAATTTTCCTTAGCCGAGTTTAGCGCATGAGATATTGGATGATATTTCGATTGGCTCAATTTATGTTCTCTTGCGACTCTTTCCAAGTTGTAATTAAGTTTTCTGTGACAACGCTCGTCTGGGAAAGTACAGTCATCATTGCTTTGTCTTGGTTTAAAACAAATGGTCAGCGGTGTGATTGTAGGCACATGACATCTACGCTGCAGTTTGGTAGATACAAAATTTTTTTATCTTCTACAAGTTGGCCCATGACTGCTATCACACCTGATGTTAAGTGCTGATGCAATCTAAGATGGAAGCGGGCTAACTTGTTAGGAATAGGATGAAATCCACGCTCCTTACGATTTCTACACGACATCGTATCGGAACGCTAAATCGCTTGGCGGTACGTCTTTGTCTGTAGGGTGGTAACTAACCACGGCGAAAGCCTCCCTCCAACCAGACCAATACAGAAATTTAAGAAAAATCACAATCTGCCCTGCCGGGAATCGAACCCAGAACCTCCGCTTTATATATCCACAGCACATACCACTGCGCCACGGAGGCCATTAAAACTATGTAGGACGTGTTTCTTGTATGCTATGCAAATTGTTGCTCTGCTTTTGGGCGATGGCTTTCATTATGTGGACCATTTGCTTGGATTAACTATTATCCATACATACATACCATCACGTCTCATTCCCATAGCAGTAGGCAGAGACCACGTCTTTCCACTTGCCATAATCCTTGCATATTTCCCTCGCTTCTATCGAGAAATATCTATAATAAGTACACAGTAAAAGTAAAATAGAGTTCATGTTATGTTAATAAAACAAAATATAATATTATGAATTCCAGACTACGGGCGTTCGCGAATATAAAACATAGTATTCAACACAATACCTAATCGTCAATCTAGAGCGGTCGTGTTTTTGTGCCAGCTCTTTGGGCAACAGCGGCGTCTTTGTGTAACGGCCTTGCGCGGTCACACGATCCGACGCGGCCAGACCGCAGACCGCCTCTAGGCGTCGATACAGACCGTACAATGAAGTAACACGGCTTAACTCACGTGTTTCGAACCCATTTGGGGCCCTTTTAACTTCAAATATTAATATTTGACGCCCGCTGTGGCGCAGTGGTATGCGTGGTGGATTTATAAGACGGAGGGCCTGGGTTTGATGAAGATTTTCTAAATGGGTCCAAGTCTGGATGTTTCGGCTGTCGCTAGTTACCACCTGACTGACAAAGATGTACCGTTAAGCGATTTAACGTTCCGGTACGATGTCGTGTAGAAACCGAAAAAGTTAGCCCGCTTCCATCTTAGATTGCATCATCATTTACCATTAGATGTGATTTCAGTCAAGGGCAAATTTGTAATGAATAAATAAAAAATTAATGTATTATGCTCTCCGGTCCACGCCCAGACTTCTCCACTAGATAAATTAAATAAGTCGAGGCAGTAGTAATTAACAGAGAATCAACTTTAAATTAACCAAACAGTGATAATCCACGTTTACAGAGTACACAGTATGATTAAATATACATGGGTAGAAAGTAAATAGAGTTCGTAATCGATTGGTAGCGAGAGCTCCCGCGTTAATTGGATCGCGTAGCATTTGACCCCACTCGCGATTGCTAACTTACAAACTGTTATTTAGTTTAGAGATCATGGATTGTAGAGTTAAATAATTTCTAGCAGCCCTACAGTGCGGTACAGTCGTACGCAGAAATAATTAACACTTAAACCCTAGTAATGATAATAAAAACCCTGTGAGAGCTGAAACCGAGAAAAAACGTAAAGTATCTCAATCTGGCTCAAGAGGTTACCGTTATGCGGCGTGTGGAGTCCACTGAAATCATCCCAATCATTATATCTGCCAATGGGTTCCCAGTCAGCCTCGCTCACCATCTGAGGCGGCTGGGGTTCCTCGCAGCCAAGATGCAAAAACCGGTCTTCTGGACTGGGCTAGGATAGTCCGCTGGTTTCTCCACTTGTCGCCCTAACACCCAGCCGTCTGGTCTCCCTGTCGGGGTAAATCCCCCGCCTGAAGCATATTTGTATTTGTGTAGTATATTTAAGTATATTTATTTAAAATATTTAAGTAAGTTTATCATAACAGTTTTGGCCTTTATTTGAAGGTATTTATTGTATATCATGGCGTGAGAGTATAGTCTATCTATGATAATAATAATTTATTTAATCTCATTCATATAGAAAATAAAAGTATATCAAAAGAAAATAATTACATATTTCAAATTATTGTGCGCGAAAACTAGAGGACAAAGCCACATAGGCTGTACACTAGAGCAACGAAGCAGTCAGTACTACATTGTATTGAGTTTCCGTATTGAGTGTACCATCAGGAGACATGATCGTTCACGCAGCGCATTTAATATTAACGGCAATATTAAATGTTAACTTGCGCCGTGGGTGCGTCCGCAGATATCGCGAACGGCTTTCTCCTTGTCTATGCCGATCTCTGATATTTTACACAGATATCGTCGGTAGGTACATTACTTAGCTTTACATTATCGCCTTTCGCCATTATTAGTGTTTGTAGGTTCTGTCTCATTTAATACTTTGTTTGACTAGAGATATATTTTTTTATTTTTCCAAGTTTGACTTCGACTGCAATCACACCTGATGGTAAGTGGTGATGCAGTCTAAGATTGAAGCGAGCTAACTTGCGTCATCAGGGTTAATGTCATCCATCCATCCATGAGGATATCCTCTACTATAAAAAAAGCTTAGCTTAGCCAGCGGAGAGAGCAGAGCAGGGCAGTTAGATGCGTTGCTATAGCGTTAAATGTAACGTAGTTGTAAGATAGTCGGTATAATTGTATAAGGGTTGTGTATGAGCAAACATAAAACCTTATGGTTTTCCTATGTCCATCCGTCTGTGTGTCCATCTATCAGCGGCTAAGCTCATCATTATATCTAGCTCATTAAGCACTTCAAAACTCCAATTTTGCCATTTTTTTACCGAAGAAAAAAAAACGGAGGAGGTTCTCAATTCGACACGTATATTTTTCTTTATGTATAAAATAAATAAATAAGCCTTTTATTACTCTTCTTCATAATATTTCACAAACTGGTTTGGTTTAACATTTAACGAATTTTAAAACTATACAATAAAAAAAAATAATACTATACTTTGAAATTAAAGCATATTGATGACAATAACAATGGATATATTTATTAAGCAAATTATGTTTTAGTTATATATAGTCATTGACTTAATCTAATGCTTTAGTTTCAAATATGAAGATGAGAACCCTAGGGGTGTAGGCCTCTTAAATTTTCTGTCTTGGGCTGATTTTTTCCATTCTGCGCCACCAATGGCTGCTATTTCGTCTGCCCATCTAGAAATCGGTCTACCGCATCTTCTCTTGCCGAGTGGCCCTTTCCATGCAGTAACCTTTTGAGTCCATCTGCCGTCTTGTTGTCTTGCAATATGCCCAGCCCACTTCCACTTTAGTGAATGTGCTTGCTTTAGAAAGTCTAACATTTTGGTTTCAGCTCTTATGTCTGCACCGACTTCATAGATATGCTTAAGTAAATTAAAGCAACTAAATGACACAGTTATTTTTCACTTTTTAGTGCGTTCTATTTTTTGTTATTATATCGTAAACTACAATGTGATTGACTACACTGTGTGTAATACAAGAATATTAAACAAATAAATAAATAATTAATTAAGTCGAGAAAACTTCCCCACATACGTCGGCTCGAATTTTTCTCATTTCTATAAAATTGTCTTCAAAAGCATTCGAGTCCATTTTCTGCTAAGGAGCACCAAAAGATGGATGACATTAAAAATATGACGTTGCTTTTAAAATACAAGTAAATGAAATAATAATCAACATTATTTGTACTGTTTTAAAAGTGAACGACTTCTACCAGGTGACATGCAACTACAAAAGCCAGCCCAGCGCGTGGCCTGACAGTGGGCGAGGTTTAAGACTATTGTCGCATTCCACGCCGTGTACGGGAAGGCTTTCCAATAACGAGGCGGGATATGCACGCGCCGACAAATGTTCAGTGCGACTGCGCCAGCGCAGATAACAGGCCCCATGTTCAATTTGCATCTAGACATAGGGCATAGACTAAAAATAGTTTGTTGATTACATTTTCATGTTATACCTACAGACGGAGTGTCTCCGAGAGGACTAAGAGGTAAAAAAATAATTATTGTCGGCATAACATATACAGAAATTTATAATCTCATGATATTACATAATTTTTGTATCTTACATGATAATTGTCATAACTAGAGCGCTTATCTTAATTACTTAATTTAAAACAACATTACAAATGACTTAGCTAACAATGTACTGTCGTTTTGATTAAACATGTACCCAAAATTTCAACTTATAATATATTTTAACAGGCACTTACTTACGTAAGCGGTTTTTTATTTTGTCGATATTTAAATCCAGTTACATGAACCGTGGTTACGACGTGACAAAAGATCGCAGTGAGGTACGAAGCGGAAACCGTCACAGGCAGAAACTATTATAATGTCGAAGAACGACGAAATTAGATTATTATTGGACGAAATTAGATTTATATTGGATTATATATTATCATTAGATTATTGACCTTGACTAATAAGGCAAATTTTAATAAAATAATTCTATATTAAATTTAATTAAACCATACACATCTACGATAATATTCTTTGGTATCACGTCTGATACAGCATAATAAGTGTTCATCGACACCACGTCACGTGTGTCGGCCATTAAAGCAGGCATTACGCTGCCCCCAGCGCCTTGTTCTATTTTGAGTTGCAATTTTATAAATAGAAAGCGCGCTATCTCGTGCAAGGTCTGTTTCTTTTTGTTCGTCTATGGAACAAGTTGCAAGTCATATCCTGCGGTTTCTTCCGTGTTTTAAAGTTTTTTTTAATAATTTAGGTTATTACATGTACCCACAATCAGTATCAACAATCTCACAATTTTATTGGTTAGTTGGTCAGTTAAGCTCTTAACGAGACTTGTAATTTTTAAAAATTAGGCGTTTTAATTTTAAAAAATCATATTCATTAGAAATAGCTTGAATTTTAAAAATTCAATCTCAAAGAGAAGATCGGTGTGATTGTAGTTAAGGGCAAACTGGTAGTGTACAAAAAATTTTCATGAATAAAATTAATTATAGATATTTATAAATATATGGAAGTAATATTTTTTAATTTGAATCAATTAAAAAAACACTATTTTGTGTTGTTGTGTAGTACATCGAATGATAAAAGCCGCCGAGTACCTCTTACATCTAGTGAATGTATGTACAGGAATTGCTCGATCAAATTTATTACATGGATGTAACATCGGCCTTACAGTAAGCTGGCCCTTAGGCTGAGTAACTTTAGTTCGTTAATTAAACTAACTAATGATCCTCGTGGCCGTGTACGCACTAATCAAGATCTGTAAATGGTTGTTCGGTTTGTCCCGATTTGTTCTAACTAACAAAGTTTCAATAAAATTACTGCGGGATGTTAGATGTACGCGGGATGTATAAAGCTTTGTAGACACTTTGCGATCGAAGCTTTGCACTCAAGTGCTTTGTGACTGACAGTGGAACACAAAGGAATAGATAGAATTCCTGAGTTCACTCTCCAATATATATTCTCTAGAAAACCGGCTGACAGGCAACTTTCCTTTTTCCATAGTATCTAGACGTAATGTGTGTGTACCCCTGACTAAAAAAATATAGGTGTTACAAATTTTGATTTGTCTGAGTGTGTTTTTGTGTGTCCATGTGACTGTCTACGTCATGTTAGCTCTCGGAAGAAATAGCCTCGCGTAGAAGTTCTGCGAAAGTCGAGAAACGGCTAAAAGAACGAAGAAAAAAGATAGTCTTTCTTAAGAAAGAAAATATTTTGAAAGAAGTTTTTTGGTGAAAGAAGCATTTTAATAACCTATTTAGAATAGCTAAGTTAGATTCAAAATTAATTTAATTTTTAGTATTATATACGTTTTCACATTAATTTATTAATACGAACTCGTTATACTCACATAAAACTCGAAAAAGTTTACGAGGGTGGACAATTTTGTTAATAACATATTTTATGTAAGCTATTATGTACAATTACACTTTACATTAATTATGTATATGTACCCTAATGACTGCCTCGTTGGTCTAGTGGTTAGCCTATGTGGCTTCGATCACGAGGTCCTGGGTTCGATCCCTGGGTCGGGTCATGGAATAATTCTGAGCTTTTTCATTCTTCTATGAAATGTTCAGTACATTCCAAGCTCGGAGTCTGGAAGTTGGTGGTGTTACACCCCCGTGCCTCGGAGAGCACGTTAAGCCGTCGGTCCTGGTCACTATCATCAACATTATGATCGTTAATACATGAAACATTATCACCCTAAGCCCGCCAACCTGCATTGGAGCAGCGTCGTGGGTGTACGCTCCATATCCCCTCTCCTATAAGAAGGGAGGCCTGGCCCTATAGTGGGCCGTTAAATAGGCTGATAATGATGATGATGATTATGTACAATAAAAAAAAAGAGAGTCTTGTGAGATAGAGCTTTAAACAGAGTAACTTCACCAAAAACCATCGACTTTAAACAAACAAACTTCTGTCCTATGTATCAACCTGAGACGTATGTGTACACTCAAGGATAGCCGCATAGCATAAAAATCAGTACACTATGTAATTTCACGAAATATCGAAGGATACATACAAAACCAGTATTCGAAGAAAACGCTCGCTGTTAGCGATTCTCGTCGGCTATAGGAATGAGAAATTCGTAAAACAAACAAGATGGCATCCAAGTCGTAGCGCGAGGTATTTCGGCTGCGAATATGACGTCACGGCCTTCTCACAGTCGTTATAATCCAAACGAGGGGTCAACGACCGATGCAGATGCGTTGGTTCACATGTAGCGTAACAACCTCCTCCGCGAGACCGGCGCGAGTTACGAGAGGTCGCGGGGACTTTGAATTATCGTTAGCGATCGTCGATCGTAAATATAAGTAATTAGGATAACATAACTGTATGTTATCTTATAATTCAATGGTTATATTCACATGTAGCGCAACAAAATTTCCTCCGGCGAAACAGAAATCAAAAGGTAGCGAATACTCTATCAAATGTGTAGGAGGTGAGGCTCTGTTACACGCAAAAACAAAATTTACCAGGTAAAAAAGTTGTATAAGAAAATACTAAAATCAAAACTTAGTTGGCCGAATGATTTTAAAATATTTTCGAAAGATACAATGTATGTAATCAGCACAAAATAAAAGAGGAAGCGACAACTAATGAAGAATACATTAAAGGAACAAAATGAAAAAAGACGGTTGTTGAGGGAGGAAGTTCACTACCTACAAAAACCAAATTATGAATTTAGTTTAATACTTTAAGTGAGACGACCATGGGATTCAGAAAGAAGGGAAATTAACGTCGTTAACTAAAGAAGTATGAAAGTGTACTAATACTTTGAAACGTTCATACTCGTTCAAACTTTGAACGACAAGATTTATCACAATAATTGACATAATTAAAACGAAGAGGGTCAATGAACCGTGCGGATAATTCATTGGATACACGTGTAACGTAAAAACCTCATTCGCGAGTGAGGTCCTCGTTACAAGAGGTAGCGGATAGATACGACCTAACAGTGGAAAAAAGAATATCGAGGGTTCTTGACTAGTAATCGTTGCAGATTAATTAATTCATTGTATTCGTTCATTCAGCCACTTCCTACATAAGATAAGAGTGAATCCTAGTCACGTATGTTTATTTTAGGTGAAGCAATATGGGGGGCCCGTACGTAGTCGTATTCCACAAAAACTGATATTTATCAATGATAATGCGTTGGTGTGATCTTGCGTCTCATATAGATTCAAGTACAATTTATAAGTAAGAGCGATTATGAAATGAAAGTGTGTATATAACAATAACCAATATACTTGATAATCTAGAACATTAGAAAAATATCTTTACTAGCTTATAGTAAAAGATGCTGTAATTTTGCTGTAAAGGATTTATTTATATCTACGATATTTTGTCGAAACAAGTGACGTAGTTGGAAAATGTAATCGTTTTTAATAATTATTATGATGTTAAAACATTTAATAATCATTTAGTAATGGATTATTTGAATATTTTTAATTTATCGTACTTAAAAACAATTTTTGTTGTTTTTATTTCATTCAAAGTACAGACAAAGAATTTGTCCTCCTTTGTATTATGGAAAAATGGTTATTAGTCCAAATATATAATTAACCTAGTATCAAATTACTAGTCAGAAAAGTATCATCATACCATACCTACTTCCGCGTACCTATAATGATTACCGTAAAAACCACAGTTCTAAGATCATCAGTGACTACCGTTACACGTGACATCATAGCTTTAAATGTCTCTCGAGTGATTTCTATGTACTAAGTAGAAATATAAATATAAATGATCCGGTAAACACAAGAATGACGTGTCGATGGGTAGGTTAGTGCTAATGAGATGATGACATGGAGTGGTTTATTGCGAATCATTAAATGACTTTGATTGCCGATTGCCTTATACGAGTCTGTTTATTTGTTGATATTTTATGTTTCAACTAGCAACCGCGACTTCGTTGACGAAGAAAATATATAGGTAGTGCAATGTTTCTAGAACTTGAAAAAAAAAACGGATGTACCATTTTATAAAAAGAAAACTAGGTAAAACAAGCTATCCTTAAAATATAGTTAGATACACGCCATCGACGACTCTTTTGTAGTCTTAATAAAGAGGAACAATCCATCCATATATTGTTTTGTTATATCTCAAATAGTTTAGGCAGCGTTTTCAATAAAGCTTTAATTTTTTCCGACACTTTCAACATCATCGTCGTGATATTACAGTCAATTTACAGAAAACTATAACAAATTATATATCAAAAACTTCCTCGGCAACCATTCTATATGTTGGTTAAATCTGCCTAACAGTCCAGTAGTCCAAGTATTATGCGAATAGACAGACAGACATACGCGGCGTGGGACTTTGTTTTATAATACGTAGAAGTAAATTAATTAGTTTAATTTTTTTGTAAATAAGTTGAATAATAAACCGAAAAATTACTACATAACAGTGAGCTGACTATATATAAGATACTTGATTTCGTGTTCCAAATATTTTTTAAAAGTTATCAGGGTAAGTTTTCACGTAAAAAACAGCGTTTCTCTCATGACTTGTACTCCACCGCAGCAAGAAGTCCGCCTACACAATGAGCTCTCCAAGCAAGAGCGCGGTGATTTGGAAACTTTTTGTGGGCATTTAAATTGGGTGCTCGTTACAAGGTTGCCGGGCGCTGGTTCCACCGAACACTACACTAGCGGCTTTTGTTTTAAGCCAACCACTCATACGTAGTAGTTGTTGTAGCTAGTTGTATATAGGCTTAAGTGCAAAAATATCTAAAATGATGAAAAAAATTCTTCTTCACATCTATTTCTCATACGCATTGCTAAAATTTTGAATGCCCTTCCGATTTCTAATATATAAAATTTCCCTGTCACAATGTTAGTTACCGCACTCCTCCGAAACGGCTTACTACCAAATTTTGTATGTGTATTCAGCAGGTTTGAGAATCGGCTACTATCTAATTTTCATCAAATTTTTTTTTTAAATTGAATGCAAAACAACGTTTGCCAGGTCAGCTAGTCTAAATATCCCTGTCACAATGTTAGTTACCGTACTCCTCCGAAACGGCTTTACCAATTTTTACCAAATTTTGTATGCGTATTCAGCAGGTCTGAGAATCGGCTACTATCTAATTTTCATTAAAAATTGTTTTTAAATTTTTAAAGCAAAACAACGTTTGCCAGGTCAGCTAGTCTAAATATCCCTGTCACAATGTTAGTTACCGTACTCCTCCGAAACGGCTTTACCAATTTTTACCAAATTTTGTATGTGTATTCAGCAGGTCTGAGAATCCGGCTACTATCTAATTTTCATCAAACAATTTTTTTAAATTTTTAATGCAAAACAACGTTTGCCGGGTCAGCTAGTATACATATAGGTATCATTAAGTCAAGAGTGCATAGATAAGCAAGCGCGTACCATCACGCATGATGTCAAGCATTAAGAAAAGGAGAATGCCAGACAATGTATAGAACTTTAACCCACTAATAAAAACATATTGTACAACAATGTATTATGCATCATTTTATTGCATTTTTTTACTATTTAATATAAATTACATTTAAAAGTTGTATTCGCCACAGCGAGCGTAACATTTTTTATAGTCCATTTCCGTACTATAGTTGTCACACTGACATGACAGTCGCAAAGCTTCTTTAAATACATTTTTAAAGGTAAAAATTGGATATTACCTTTTAGGCCCACTTTTGATAAAATAAAAACGATTTAAATGTTAGAACTCAGTCATTAAAAATTGTAAACTAAAGGTTAATTATATATTTGGTCCAACAGTAAAAATAGTTTATAAACATTTATATAATATTTTTACTATATTACATATATTTTTTAATGCTATATGCATTAAAAAGATATATTTTAATTTCCTCTTAGCCAAGCGAATCGCGTATGATTTTTTAAAGATCTAGCAAAGAGCCCTGGGATTAACACAATGAAAGGGATTTATATTATGTTTCTACAAGCCTTCCTCCTTTTAAGATTGGAGTTTACAAAACCAAATGTTGTTTTAATGCTATAATATTACCGATTTGCTAAGGCTGGAAATTTTGTCAAATTCTTAACATACATTGTTTGCAAAGCATAAAAAAGTCTCAACTTTTGTTATATACTTTGTTTTTAAATATATAAAAAAATAATAATACCAAGAATTAGTTAGTTAGTTAATCCTGAGTCCCAGTATTAACAAGTAGTAATCCATTAATTCCTCGCAGGTAACTCCAGTCCTTCCAGTTAAGTGCCTCTCGAAGAACAAAAGATTGAGAGTAACACCTTTCAAAATGCTTAATTTTTAACCGAATTCATAAAAGGACGTTGTTAGGTTAGTTATTTGAATGAATGCTTAATGAAGCTAGAATGCTTAAATTTATGGTAGGTTTTGTTATTTACTTATATAACACTAGCAGATGACAATGACTGCACCCGCGTGGTGCTAGTGTGTTGCGATTTTACGTAAGTAATTTTTTAAGAAAAATGGGTAGAGCAAGTTACTCTTTAAAATAGATATATGCCATTACGGGCTTTTTGTAATCCTAATAAAGATAAACAATTCAATAGATACATTGTGCTTTTTAACCGACGAAAAAAAACGGAGGAGGTTCTCAATTCGACACGTACATTTTTTTTTATGTATGACTACGCATAACTTTTTACAGAGTTGTCCGATTTTGATAATTCTTTTTTTATTAGAAAGGGCATACTTCCAAGGTGGTCCCATTGTCATCATGTTAGGATCTGATGATGATATACTGGGGAAATTAAAGGAACTCTTCAAATTGACGACCTTCGTGGCGCAGTGGTATGCGCGGTGGATTTATAAGACGGAGGTCCTGGGTTCGATTCTCGGCGGGGCAGATTGAGATTTTTCTTAATTTGTCTTGGTCTGGCTGGTGGGAGGCTTTCGCTGTGACTAGTTACCACCCTACCGACGTAAAGTAGGGTTTAGCGTTCCGGTACGATGTCGTGTAGAAACCGAAAGGGGTGTGGATTTTTCTTCCCACTCCTAACAAGTTAGCCCGCTTCCATCTTAGACTGCATCATCACTTAACATCAGGTGTGATAGCAATCAAGGGCCAACTTGTAGTCGATAAAAAAAACTTTTGGAGGCACGCTTACAGCGATTTCGGTTTTTGTCTCGGTATTGGTAGCTTTTTGGCTACTAGTGACGTATAATATACTATGACAGTATAGTACGATTACGTTACGTGGCGATAAATCACTAAAAAGTAAGAAATAAAAATTTTTAACAAAAAATAAAACCGACTCAAAACGCACTAAAAAGTAAAAAATAACTGTGTCATTTAGTTGCTTTAATTTACTTAAGCATATCTAGGAGTCGGTGCCAGCCAAGGTTTCTACTTTAAAGACGTTACCTAGAACCCACAAACTGCTATAACTACGTAAAATAAATGTTCCTTAAACTTGGCTGGCACCGACTTCATAGATGTGCTTAAGTAAATTAAAACAACTAAATGACACAGTTATTTTTTTACTTTTTAGTGCGTTTTTAGTCGATTCTATTTTTATTTATTACATCTCGAATAGATAAATCGATGTAAGCTCCCAGGCGGCTTAAATTTCTCCGACTTTTCCGACATTTAATATTATATTTCATCTAATTTACATAAAACTCTAATTAAATACATTTTATAATCTTTCAAACGAACCATTATCTATTGGTAAAAACCGCATGACAACCAGTTCAGTAGTCTTTGAGTTTATCCCAAACGTACAGTCATACGGGGGACTTTGTTATAATAATATGCAAGTATTTCTATTACAAAATTGTTTATTAAGTAGATTCCAATAATAAATACTCTTTATAATTAATATAATCCAATAATACCTTTCTAACATTGAATTGTGTTTTGTATAAGAAAGCATGATTATAATTGCAATATATATGTGTTGTTTACTTTCATTATAATTTAAATCATCATCATCATCATTATTAACCTATTAGCGGTCCACTACAGGACCAGGCCTCCCTCCTTATAGAAGAGGGGATATAGAGCGTAGACCCACCATGCTGCTCCAATGCAGATTGGCGGACTGAGGGTGATAATGTTTCATTTATTAACGATCACTAACAGATGTTGATGACAGTGACTGGGACCGACGGCTTAACGTGCTCTCCGGGGCACGGGGGTGTATCACCACTAACTTCCCTACTCCGGGCTTGGAATTTACTGAGAATTTCATAGAAGAATGAAATACTCAGAATTATTCCGTGACCCGACCCAGGATTCGAACCCAGGACCTCGTGGTCGAAGCCGGATAGGCTAACCACTAGACCAACGAGGCAGTCGTAGGCAGCAGGCAATTTAAATACCATCATTTATTTATTTCATTGTAATAGAATTAACTCACTATATCTTAAATTCTGAAATGAGTAATTAGATACGGTTAAACCGCTTATGTTTAAATAGGTTTTACCCGAGGAATTTATTTTATTATTTCTTTTATATTAATTGAACAATGTCTTAGTACAATATAATCAATTTTAATTCCTATTATTTTTATTTATTTGTATGACAAATCTCTCGCGGGGATTTCTCGACGAAGTGTAAATCATAAAATTCAATAGTTTCAATAAATAGAAACCAAATACGAGAGGATAAAATTTATAACAAACGCTACGGTAGTTTTTTTTATTAATTACAAGTTAGTCCTTGAATGTAATCACACTTGATGGTAAGTGGTGATGCAATCTTAGATGGAAGCGTGCTAAATTCTTAGGAGTAGGATGAAATTCACACCCATTCTATTTCTACACATCGTACCGGAACGGTTAATCGCTTGGCGGTACGTCTTTGTCGGTAGGGTGGTAACTAGCCACTGTCGAAGCTTAATAGTCAGACCTGGTCCAACTAAAAAAATCTCGAATCTCAAGAATCGAATTCAGGGCCCACGTCTTATAAATACACACCAGATAAAGCTGTGCCACGGAGGCCGTTAAAAATATATTGATGTTTCTTAATGAATACTCATAAAACAAATAGTTTACGGTCGAATTTCTCCACTGACATCTACGACTAGTCTAATAAATAGTTGTTTAAAACATCACGGACAGTCATGGACATGGCAGTCACGAGAGGGTTCGTCACGACTCACCCCGTCAACTATTGTTGTATGGAAAGTTTTCACATTATACATTCATTCTGTGCATGACATTAGGCATTAGTTTATGCGGTATATTGTGGATCCTAATATTCTAAGCATTAGACGGAGTAGAGGGCATGTGAGTCATACAATGACGGCTGGGACACGATTGCCACTCCTTGCATAAAATATCGTATGTCGTACTACTAATATACTTAAGACGAAGGTTGTGAGTGTGTGTGTTTGTTACTTCTTCACGATTAAACGGCTGGAGCGATTTTAGTAAAATTTGGTTGGAGTTAGCTGACACCCTGGATTAACATATAGGCCACAATTTATCCCAAAATTCCCATGACAGAGAGAACTACGCGAGTAACACCGCGGGCGTCCTTTATATCACCTTATATATTTCACACGCACACACACACACACGCACACGCACACGCACGCACACACACAAAAATATCTTATATATTATCCCATAAAGATATTCTTTGTTTTTAACTTAATTTGTTGTAGATACACATTTCTTTTCGTAATCTATATTTTCTGATTTGATTATAAAAACAAATATATATTTTCTGATTTGATTAAAAAACAAAATAGTAATTGTAATGTTATGTTATGATCAATTTATATTAAGTTATGATTACAGATAAATAAATAAATAAACAAAACAAAATTTAAAAAAAAAGAAAAGATTAATATTTTGTAATCCAACCCGTAATTTCTAGCCTAGGGCCTCGTGATCGGAGTCCCAATAATAAAGTCCCATAGTCAAGGGGCCAAACAGTCTCTGATCTCAGAGACAGACTCATGAACACACAAGAAGTTCCGAACATAATATTAGAAGAACACAAAACTACGGATTAAAAGTGGGTACTTTTAATACTTCAGGACTCTTTAAAAGAGATAGGGGAAGTTGTTCACATTTAAATTAGTTTTTTGTTATTCATTACACGTTAGCTCTTGACTGCAATCACACCAGATGATAAGTGATAATGCAATCTAAGATAGAAATGGGCGGGAAGAAATTTACGCTCCCTTCGGTTTCCACACGACGTTGTACCGGAACACTAAATAGCTTGGCGGTACGTATTTCTCGATAGGGTTACTAGCCACGACCGAAGCCTCCCACCAGCCAGACGTGGACCGATTTTGAAAATCTTAATCGGCCCAGCCGGGAATCGAAATCAGGACCTTCGTTTTATAATTCTATTGCGCATTCCATTGCGCCACGGAGGCCGTCATAAATTTCTAAATCGTTAAATATTTGAGGTTTTTAGAGATCAGCCAGTTTACCTAAACCACTTGATAAGCTTTGGGTGAACTGATTTTGATGAAGTTGACAGTTCGTCAGTGTACTTTTTCTACGCCGCCAACTGTACGAGTGCATATACGTCGGCAATGAGTCACAGTTGTCAGACTCGGAGGGCACGACGCGGCATGACACAGTCCGCCCTCCATTGTAGAGTAGAAAGTTTTCATGTCTCGTGCCGGTACACAAGAGGTAAAGCCATGTCATTACATCTACATGGATATCTATCGCTGCTTCGTTGGTCTGTGGTTAGCCTATGCGGGTTTGGGTCGTGAGGTCCTGGGATCGGACTTTAAAATTCTCAGGTTGCTCGGAAATGATAGTTTAAAAGACACTTGCTTTGGATACGTAAATCCCGGTAATGACATTTCTGCAGAATTCTTTAA
This sequence comes from Mycalesis mineus, assembly GCA_034621355.1. Classification (NCBI taxonomy): domain Eukaryota; kingdom Metazoa; phylum Arthropoda; class Insecta; order Lepidoptera; family Nymphalidae; genus Mycalesis; species Mycalesis mineus. The sequence continues at coordinate 2,085,060 of CM067881.1, forward strand.
ATTCCTGTTTGTTATCTGTACGCTCTATTTATAGGTTCTATTTGCAGGTAAAATTGTTTATAATATGCACTTCCGGTTAAAATTTTCACATGGCACGGGATAACATTGGGTTCAATATCGGGTAGCAGAAATGCAGGAGTGTGAACAGCTAGAAGCCGTTCTCCGACCCGAGCACATTTTCATTTATATTTAGTAGTCATCGTTACAGAATCAAACATTTACTCGCTCGCCATTCTGCATTGTAGCAGCGTGGTATGTGTTCCATCTCCTTCTAAGGAAAGAGGTCACGACCGGCATTGGGAAATTAAAAATTATCTAATGCGGTCTAGTGAACGTATTATATAAAAGCTAGCGAATGAGCAAGAGACAAGGCAGCCTTAGAGCAGGCAAGGAATTTTGAGCACAAAAAAAAATTAGAACATTCTACAGAGTTCACAGCGAGTCGTCGAACAATGAAGGTAGTAGGTACGTAGGGAGACGTTTCCTACGAATTGGTCCGGGTTTATAGACGGTGAATCTGAAATCGTCTACGAGTGTTGTTGGGAGGAAAGGGCTATGAGATGCCCAGGCAGATCATCGTTGTAGTAGATGGGTTCCTTCAGGCCTGGGATCACTCGAATCGACGTAGCAAAGCTGCTGTAGTGATAGTTCTGTTAATTAATAAAATACTGCTCTCCTGTTATGGTCATTCTTCCAATCTTCAACCCCTAGCTTGTAAACAGTACTAACTAATTTCGTTGTTTCAGATCTACGAAGCTCCGCGATGGTTCACGTTTTTTTATTTAATTTTACTACGTTGTTAAGACTGTAGACGGTTGTGAAGTTAGTGTTCCTATTGTTGTTTTTTAAGCAATCTTATCTACCAAAAAGGTACATACAAAACAAGTTTTAAGACAAAGGAAATGGCCGAGATAAAGTCTCGGATACAAGGTGTAAATCAATCATCCAATACCACTCGGGCGTATTCTAGCCGCTTGTCTCATCATAATCCATTGATGTCGGCAAAAAACTTTGGTCGTATATTTTTTTAAACCTTTTTATACTTCACGATCGAACCGGCGTACATGTTACACGACATACATTATCATGTGTAAGAATATAGTAGGTGTATATCGCTGTTTTGCTCTAACGTATTGATTCATATGGAATGTCATGTCGCTAGCATGTCGTTGTCGTGTAGTGGAAAATTGCGGAGATCTCTCGTACCGCACATGAAGAAATTACAGTTACTTTTATCTTACGCTGTACATTTGATTTTATACTCTACTGTGTTAATGTTAGATTTCAGATTGCTTTGGATTAGTTAGTATATTATATACAAAATGCGAAAGGCTATTGGCACTTTTGTACTCAACGTTCGGTTGAGTTTTTGTTGCGCGAAACATGAGGATTTTGGTTTCCTAAAAAATATTTTCTCATGTATTCGATACTAGTGGTTGACCGCGAATTTTATATATATCCAATAATAATTGTTCACTTAAATTTACAAATACCAATTTCATCAACATCTGCTTAAAGAATTGCTGCAGGGCTTCCCTTCTTATAAAATAGGGACAGTTGACAGGCTTAATGTGACAATATTTTGAACCTTAACGATTGGTAGATATGCTTAATACACCAAATTTCCATCAAAGGGCTGAGAATTAGTGAAAATTTCGTGTAAAAAAGAAAAGCTCGATCTAGCCTAAACTACGACTCGAACCTAAGACCTTACGGTCGTGATTCCGATTGGTCCTCACCGCCTCCGTCACCACCACCACCACCACCACCATTACCACCGCCGTGGTAATGATTCGCGCCCGGGAGAGGTCACTTACACTTAGCAGAGACCTTGTCTTTGGCCGCGAATACGCAATGAAAATAGCTGGTTGTATTGCAAAGAGGGCGTTGGGGTGCGAGTATATAAGGTAGTGGTGGTGGGTGATATGGAAATTACTTTTGACAAATTAAATAGAAGCAGTTTTATAGTAAAAACCTAGTCGGCGTCTTGATCACATCGATAAGTTGAGAGTTGCAATCTTTCTACACTCTGAAAATGGAGGTAGTCTTACATTTACAATCAACTAACTTTTTAAAATTAGCGTTGTTTCTTAACTTCAAGAATGTAGAATTAACATCAATACTTGCTTCTGCCAGTTATTTTATTTCGATCGCAGTGTTCGCTCAGATTACCGAATCTTGACCTCGGTAAAAAATGTTTTTCATACAAAAAGTTTTAGTCGTAAACATTTTATTGGTGCCGGCGTCTGAGTTTATCTGCAAACCGGCGCTGCCACTCTGTATTCATAAGTAATTAAACCGAAATGAACAAACGCCTTTTAAATTTGAATACCTACTGAATACACGCAAATGGCTCTCAACGGCTCCGAATTTCTTCGAATATTATTAGTCGTTCGAGAACCGGTTATTTCAGTATCACGAGGCTGCCTGAACCGAGAGGACGTATAATTTTTTTATTGATACCCAAAGACAAGACGAGAGTTTTCGGAACGTTCGCGAAAACCCGTCGAACCCTAAACCGGTCCGCGCGGTCGCCATAATGGAATTTCGGCCATGTTTGTCTCGCGAAAAAGGCGGCAAAAGGAAAATTAACCTAGACCCAACAGTCGCCCAATGCCCAATTGTAATTCAAATATCGAATCGGTTTAGGTTGTCTGTGGTCACCGTGGATTTCGAAGTGGTCGGTTAATGGTCACCTAGTGATGTTGCGCTAGTTTAGGGGTGGGGTAGGTGGAGGGGAGTGGCGGGGTCCGGGGCGTGAGGCGGGCAGTCGCCGGCCGTCGCCGCCCGCGCACTGCCGCGCTCGCTCTCTGCGCCCGCGCGTCGCTCGGCGCTGACTAGCCGGCCAGGGCGCTGCGGTGCCCAAAACTTTCGTATCCACGTTCGAGTACCGCATGGCTCCATTTCACTACGTGCAGTTCGTGTGTCCGGTTCCACGGCTACGTGTAACGAAAACCGTGCGCCGTGAGTTTGTTCAGATACCAAATCGCCGGATACGTCGATTTGTGCGCAGGTGAGTTTTCCTTTTTCATGACGACGCAATACTTACAAGTAACGATATAGTACATACAGAACATCCAGCTTCATAAAATATACACGGAAAATGTTATTTAATGTATCTAACCTAGCTATTAAATGTCAATGTGGCGGTTATATTCAGTTTTTGTGGGTATTTGAATAAAAATGTTTACGTCACTAATAATTGTTTCTCGTTCAGCAATATTGATTCCAAAAGCGCATATATTCTTTTAGTTTCATGAACTACTAATATTTATTCATTAACTTTAAAACTCAGTGGTTAGTTGGTACATTCATTCAGTATCAGGCTTGAGTATGAGATTGGGTCATTTACCTACTTTAAGCCGAATTTCTCAGAGCACGCTGGAGTTGGCGGTCCGTTTCGTACCTGTAACATACGTAAATTAATAGTCCTACGTTGGATACTTGTATATCACTAGTAGTAACATACTTACTTCTTCGTCGGAATATTAAAAGAAAAGGTTAACTCCTATATATTGAACCTGTAAGCGTAATTCTTTGGAAATTATAATATCTTGTGTGGATAAAGGTATAGTTAAGTTAGTCCTATCAGTCAGTACATATCAGTAGACGAGGTTGCGGGGGAAATAGTTATTCGTATTTAGTTCTTTATGTAGAATGTACCTACCAAGGGAGAATATAGATACGTTAAAAATTAAACAAATCTTCTTTTATTCTACTTCTTTAGGCTTAATTGAAACGTTTAAATATATCCACGGTTAGGCACCGGAATCAGATTCAATCTATTCGATCTGCTACCTGATTATTCTATAAAGGTATAGTTTAATTGGAGGGGAAAGTGGATTATTAGCCATGTTATATTCAGTTTTCTATGTTACATACAATGTCATTAGGATAAACCAAACTTTTAGTCCACTCTCAAGCTGCAGCCGAATTGCGCATGTTTTCAACCCCTCTGGGGTATATTTTTGGTCAATGCACAGCCATACGCCTCAAGTTCAGAGCGGGCTAGAAGCTAAGCGTATGCTATGTGTAGTATCAATCTCCGCCGCATCCGGGTCGCGTCTGGGGCCCACGCAGTCCTTGACCGCTGCGAACTCACGCCGAAATCTTATGACGCACGCCCGGAAAAATCCTTCTGAATATTTGCCGCGAAGCTATAAGCGACTCTTTGTTTCCTTGTTATACTAAACATGAACGTGATACGCGCATACTTATTTATTAATTTGAAAAATAACCTACATCTTTGTTTATAGCTCCGTAGAATGCTAAGTTAGACGCGGATTCCAATAAATCATTGACAAAAATCGATGTGTTTGTAATCTTTTTATGCAACTTGTCTTGAGAATACCTTATATTTAAGATTCATATTTAAAATTTATAATAAATCGACATACTTTTATTACGATAGATTGCAAAACTAATCCCCATTTTTGGTTTTCTAAATAACTTAAGATTTGTGTAAACGTAGGTAGGTAAGTAGTAAACTCAAGTCGACTTTCTTGGCTATTTTCATGGTTAGATGGATGCAAAGTTTCTAATATTGTTCGTATTATTATGAAAAGGATAACTGACTAACCAACTTACATACCAATGCACAACCCATTATGTCTTGTACATGGAAAGGAATATATTTGAACACATTAAATATATTTTTTTAATAATAGAACGGTGTGGTTTAAAAATTGAGAAAGATATGCTTCGATGGTTTGGGCATGTACAGAGAATTGATAAAAAAAGATTATAACAAAAGAGATTTACGAGGCAAGGGTTACTGGAAATGTTGCCTTCCTAGACGAAAGTTTCTAGATCAAATTCAGGACGTTTTAAACAGTAGCCGGTATAAGAGTACTCTAAACCGACGAACTTGTAAGAAAGGAAGCAATAGAAGTATGCCAGGACCGTGACAAATGGAAGGGTGTAGTCTTTGCCTACCCTTATGGGAATGAGGCGTGATGTTACGTATGTATGTATAAATCCTTCTTCAATAAGATTGATTCGTTTTAATCTAAAATAATTTTTTTATAAAGTTCGTTTTGTAAACACAATATGATTGTTGAAAGTTGTATTTCGCCCAGTCCCCAAATGACCAGTCATGCTGAGTGGAAATTGAAATAACCTTCTAATACTTTTATAACAAAAAATAAATTAAGACTATTTCGCTGTACAATACAATGCCAATGCTATAAACGTTTTATCAAAAATACTTGGTATTAATAATATTAAAGTAAGTTTTATTTACACTATTGACAACTTGAAAACTTTCCGTTTCCATTATTTACGACTAGAGAACGCCCGCAGTTTCATCCGCGTCGTTTTCTTGTTCCTATGGGAGTTTTGGGATAAAATGTGGCACATGTGTTATTCTGATATGTAAGATATATTATTGTGAAGTTAGTAGTACGATTTTGAAAAGTGCTGTTTCGAACAAATAAATTTATTCTTCGTACTGAATTTAATTCTGAAATGCACTCGCTAAAATTGTATTCTGAATTCTGATTCTGAAATGCATTCACAAAGTTCAAAAATTCATTTAGAATTCTAAATCTGAGTCTGAAATGTACCTCCTCCCTAAAACATATTCTTCTTTATTATTATTAGTATTTATACATTAGATATGATTCTTTAATGCATTCACGAAGAAATGTATTCTGATTTTGAAATGCACTGAGCTTATGTACCTGCAACAAGAAAAGTTGTATATTAGAAAGCGAGCCAACCCGGCCGGCGGCTTAATGAATAACTTGTGAAAGACTCGTTAACTGTCATTAGTCCGATTTCCTAGTTCTATAACGCGGCGGTGAAATGAGAAAACGCAATGATTGATGTTTGTGACAGCTTATAATAAGTCTCTTACACATACTATTGTATTCTAAATAGTTCTCAAAGAAGTGACATGTTCTAGTAATATTACGTAGGTAGGCATTTGTGAGAATAGGATGTTTACAAAAAAGTGGGTGTTACTTTTTTTTCGCTGAAATTATAAATAAATAAATAATATTTATTTTTATATTATTTTAAAGTAAATATAGAGCCACAAACTCACACAGGTATTCCATAATCGTAAATAGCTTGTGTTGTGTGCTATGATAACTGATGAATATTTTTATATATATTATACATAAATACTTATAATATATCGATAATCACCCAGACACTGGAAAATATATGCTAGAAATGTATGCAAGAGAGCGAGCGTGTGTGTTTGCGTGTTTGTGTGTATGTGTATATATGTTGCATGTGTAGATATGTTAGCTATTCGTAGGTACATTAATATGTATTAGTTTTAGTGAAACTTTATAGTAATATTTTGCTAGTTTGCGTCTTTATCCTCGAGTTTGCGTCTTTATTTATTTTTTTTATTTATGTTTCTGTGTCCCGTCATATCTGCGTAGGTACATCTCGTTACCATAGAAATATCTGAATAAAAGTATGAATAAAATAGGTAATTCGAATCTAATCTGGGTTTGAAATATCTACATAGATATGGTGTTATAACTACTGTAACTATCCCGAATTCGTTTTATTTTTCTATTTGTATATGCTTGGCTGCTTAACATCTATTATTCGTAGCAAGGTAGAAAAAACAGTACTTATTTTAATTGAAGCCTACGATTTAGACCGCTTATTTTAGAATAACGTGTAGACAACATTAAATTATTACATTACATTAAATAAATGTTTTTATTAGACACTTTTTTTGTTATTTTTTTTACAGTTCTTTCGTATCTTATAAGTGCGATTGATTTTTTTGCTCTTGCCCAGCTTATTACTCCTATCTGTTATATTTTATATTTTGTAATTCTTTCGCATTTCTGTTTAGGACGAACTTTTGAGAACTTGACTTTAGAAAAGTAGTTTAGTGTTAAGTAGGTTAATTTTTGTTACATGTCTTATTTTAGACGAATTGCCTTTCGTATAAACCTTACGCGATAGTTTTACACTCGTATTAAACTAAACTTAATAAACAGTAGGTACAACTATTAAAATAAAAAAAATCACACAGTTTTTATGTAGTTGTCAGTTTAGTCGTACAATAGGAAAAAAGTATGATGTTTTTAGTTGTTAATCATAATTCGCTTTCCGTCTGGCTAGAGACGCGGTCAGCGTGACGGAGTGTAATGGGCAATCGCTCTGGAATCCAGCGCGCGCGTTGATGTCTTTTGTACTGAAACAGGGGTGGGACGACTTCAATGGAATTTACATTTATAATTTGAGTTATTATAATTGCTGCTTTTTTTAGTAAATTGTAAATTTATTGCAGAATTTTTTACTGTCAGTGTTAATGAATTATAGGATTGGCTAGAGAAAGGTATTTAAAAGATTTTAACATGTGAAAAATTTCTGAACTAAGTGACTTTTGAGTCTGGTGTTGTTGAGTCTAATGAGGTGAGGGTGAATGGAAATGTTGGAAGGGGAAGACGTAGGTGAATTTTCCTGGACCAAATTCAGGACATTTTAAAATATAGCCAGGACAAGAGTAGGTACCCTAATCCGACAAACGAGTATGAATGAATTAATGAGATGAGAGAATGAGAGTGGAAGAAGCTAAGGGAGTATGGAAGAACCGTGGCAATGGCGTGGAAGAATGTAGTTTTTGCTTGCCCCTATGGGAATAGGTATGTAAAAATATGTGAATTTAAGTTAGTGTCAATTTATTATTTATATAAGATTTTGTTTTCGGGGACGTACTAGGTTATTAATTTAATTCTTTAGAAGTCTTTTACTTCTAAACTGGTTTGCGTGACAAGTTTAATCAAAGTTATAATAGTCATTTGTGTTCGAATGCAAAAATAATAAATCCAAATAAGTGTTGCGTACAAAAGTAAAATTCGAAAACAGGTGTTTTGTTATTTGAAGCATATGTTTAAATAAATTATAAGTATTTGAATTAGTATTCATCTTTTGTTGAACTAACAACTGAATTGTATTTAAAATAAAATATTTTTCACTTTCTCGAATTATTCTCCCAAAATAATCATATCTGGTAGAATCCTGTTAGAGTAGCTTTAGACACTCCTTCTAGAATGAAGCTTACGGAAGTTCTAGCTAGGCGAAGGTCTTTGAGAAAGTTGTAGAGATTTTTTTTAAATGAAATGCCTTGCAAAAGATACCTACTTTATTGTGATTACAATCTTGCCATTTGGATTAATAAGTAATTTGACTTTATCCAAAACTTATACATAAAAATATTTAAATCTAAGACTGAGGTTCATCGACTTAATAATACCTACTAAATATTCTTAACGTAGAGTAGAGAATTATTGTTGCTAAACGTTAAAAAATATGTATACATATGCTTTTATTTACTATGAAGTTGGTGCCAGTCACGTTTAAGGAACATTTATTTAAACTAGTAAAGCAGTTTGTGGATTCTAGGTAACGTCCTTAAAGTAGAAACCTTGGCTGGCACCGACTCCTAGATATGCTTAAGTAAATTAAAGCAAGTAAATAACACAGTTATTTTTTACTTTTTAGTGCGTTTTGAGTCGGTTTTATTTTTTGTTAAAAATTATTATTTCTTATTTTTTAGTGATTTATCGCCACGTAACGTACTCGTACTATACTGTCATAGTATATTATACGACACTTGTAGCCAAAAAGCTACCGATACTGACACAAAAACCGAAACGAAACGCTACAAGCGTGCCTATAAAATTTGAAGAGTTCCTTCAATTTTCCCAGGATATCATCATCAAATCCTAACATGATAACTATGGGACTATCTTGAAAGTGTACCCTTTAAATAAAAAAGAATTATCAAAATCGGACAACTCTGTAAAAAGTTATGCGTGGTCATACATAAAAAAATATACGTGTCGAATTGAGAACCTCCTCCGTTTTTTTTCGTCGGTTAAAAAGATTACGTAATTACATATTGCTATAATATGTAATATATATTTCGTAGAAATTTTTCAAGTGTGATATTTACCTAGACATACTGTTAATAGATACTTACATAAACACGTAAATGATACATTCACTATTTCCTCGATTAACTAGATATACTCTCAATTTTCTATAGTTCCACGATTACGATCTCGGCGATTACGGTAATCGCTGGTAGTTACATTAAGGCTTCGAAACTAACGTCTGGACGGCCAAGTTTCGTAACTTTAATGTTTATAGCGCCCACTTACTATCGAGTTCTTCGAAACGAGGACAGATTTGTAAGAAAAAGCGATTTGCCACTGCTTTTAAAGTTTTCTTATAATTAAGTAAGTATAGGTATGAGTACTTCCTAACCTGCGAGTATATAAATATAGTCTTTTAAAATCTTTTTTAGAGTAAATATGAAATCCTATTTATCAGATCTGTCTACTGAGTTGGTACGGAACCGTTCATGCGCCCGACTCGCACTTGCCCAGTTCTAAGTCTGCAATATAAAATTTTGGAGGTAATAATCTAAAACACTTCTTAACTTACTTTTATTCGTTAACATAATTATAATTATATTTGTTTATAATGAAATGAAACATTATTACCCTAAGCACCATCTAGACGCCATCTAGTTCTAGCGCGAGTAAACGTTTTTTTCGTATAATTTGATGTTACGAGTAGTTGCGTTTTACGTAGTCACTAGTTGAAAAACTCACACTTGTCCTTCAGAGTTCGATCTCCTCTCTAGACTATTATCAGCTATAATATTTTTTTATACTTTTCTTTAGAGGAAAACTGTTTTTAACGCAGAAAAACTCAGGATCAAGGGTGTGTACTATGAAAATAATAAGGCGTATATTTCAATAGTACATAGTTTATGTCTAAGATGTTAGCCAAGTTTTGAGCTCCAGCCAACAGTTGGCCGGAGCTTGCATTCCTTTCCGAGGACAGGTTTTACATGTTTCTCTAAAAATAACACTGTGTCTTTAAAACACTGGTATTCGCACGCTTTTTGTTCGTTTTACGACTTCATTCATCTATTTGTGTCGTGAGCTGAAATACTTACATTGTAGAAATAAACATTCTAGTCATTGGTCTAGTCAAATAATTTATTTTCTTTCTTTCTTTCTAGTGGTCCTGGATTTGAATCCTGGGTCGGGTTGCCAGAATAATTCTGAGTTTTTCAATGAATACTTACATTCTAAGCCTGAAGATGGAAAGTTAATTGTGTTACACCTCCGTGCCCCGGAGAGCACGTTAAGCCGTCGGTCCCAGTTACTGACTTCAACATCTGATAGTGATCGTTAATAAATGAAACATCACCCAAAGCCCGCCAGCCCGCATTGGAGCAGAGTTGGTTACGCTCCTTAACCTTAATATTAAATTTAGACTATTTATAGGAGGATTTTTACGACCTCCGTGGCACAGTGGTATGCGCGGTGGATTTATAAGGCGGAGGTCCTGGGTTTAATTCCCGGCGGGTCAGATTGAGATTTTTTTTAATTTGTCTTGGTATGGCTGGTGGGAGGCTTTCGCCGTGGGTAGTTAACCTACCCACCCTACCGACAAAGACGTACCGCCAAGTGATTTAGCGTTCCGGTACGATCTCGTATAGAAACCGATAGGAGTGTGGATTTTCATCCTACTCCTAACAAGTTAGCCCGCTTCCATCTTAGATTGCTTCATCACTTAACATCCGGTGTGATAGCAGTCAAGGGCCAACTTGTAGTCATTAAAAAAGATATATATATATATACCTATAAATAGTCTAAATTTAATACTATTACTACTATAAAGAACAAGTCCTAGTAAAGTTACCTATTATTCTCTTCCTAATTACACTGTTTATGCCACCGTAACCCTAAAAAGACTTCCCAAAAGTATATTTTTTTGTAAACCGCGTTTCTTGTTCGTGATTAAGTCAATTTGAGCCCATTAACAATTTTCCGAGATGTAGATAGCCGTTCGCTGAGACGTCCCGTTACGCATTGTTCTTATAATTCAGAGTTTCTTAGTGTTAACACTCCAATCCCTATTTACATACCCAGCGACCGTGAATGTGTGCGTCTCCGTGTGAATCCGTCTAAGAATGTGGCTGGAAAAATCTAACTATTAAACTACTGTGGACATGGATTTTGGTATTTTTTTGGGATTTTTTCAGTCTTTGTATGTTTTTGAAAAACTGAATAGTATTATTGCTTATTGGTACTGTGGGAATTTTATATTGAATGTAACTAAAAATAAATGAAAATAAATGATTTTTGACATAACTGCAAGGCATTTATCTGCATGTCTTTAATCATAATATCTTTGATTATAAATCCAAATATAGTTCAACAACAGAATTTTTTACATCTGTTACTAATATTTTATGCTACTGTATCCTGGCCTGTGGGTTCGATTCCCACATCTGGAAAAATGTGTGTGTGTTGAACATGGGTGTTTCCAGCGTCTGAGTGTTTTTCTATATAACATACATATCTATGTATCCATAACACAAGCTATTAGTTTTGGGGCGCTTATTTTGGGGCTATATGTAGGGATGTATGTATTGTCCTATAACATTAAAAAAGAAATTATGGGTATATATATATTTTCATATTAGCTAACTTTAACAACATGAAAAGAGCAAAGGGAACTTCTGCCAATAGCTACTAATAACAGATCTTAATTTAATTCAATTTATCAGCAATGAATAATAAATTCTGATAACTACCTTAAAAAGTTGACTGCTCTTTAAATTTTACAAATACAAATCCAAAGGTTAACAAAACCAAACTTTCAGTAAACCAGAGCACAACTAATACTTCCTTCAAAACAACCACAACCATTTGTCTTAACTAAAACAGTTTCCACAGTAAAGAAACCATTTAGCGTCAATTGTTTTCTGATGTCGAAATTTCGTGGACATTAGCATTATTTTGGTGTACAGTGAAGAATTAGTCACTTGTTACTCTTACATTTACATAGTCAGTGACCGTGAGTTTCTCGTGTGAAACGGATCGGGCCGAGCGGAGCGTGCACTGGGGCTCTGCTCCTTACATTATTATGTCCGAATTCAATTAGAAATGCTTCGGTAATCGTGCCTTACGTTAGAAGACTTCTAACTTGATAGTAAGCCTGAGAATATTTTTTTGGGAGCTATCTGTGTATTTAAGCTTCAAAAGCTGTATGGTTAAAAAGCTGGCCCTAACGCCGAGAGGTCAAGGTTTCAGAGTCTATTGACGTACCTCTAACAGTCTTTAATTGGAGCGCCAAATATTAAAAATATGATATATTCTTTGTCGCGTAATGTGGTTTAAATATAAAACACGATAATATCTATTGGGGAAAAATACATTATAGTGCCTTGTGTAGTTTTAAAAATCTTAGCATACATACAAAGGGGGCATGGTATGATGATTAAATCTAGCCTTCCTTGTAGAAGGTTACCTACCTTAGGTAATAGTGGTAGTCTACAAATAGTCTTGACGTTTCAAAGGTGCTTATAATAAAATAAGTCAACTAGGAATAAACGACTTTGAACTTGAATTTGAAGTAAATAAATCCTAAATAAATACCTGTAAAACTAATCTGTCCTGCAGGTGTAGATAGGTATTCAATAGAGTAATTCAGTATAATTTTACTGTCGAAAGTTTACTGTTAATTAATCAATACAATTTTTTTAAATAATTCGTCTGGCAGACACACAGTTCTGTGTTTTCCAGTCATTTATTTTATTACAAAAGATCTAGCCAAGTAACATACAAGCCAGGTCGTTGACATTTAAATAGCGGCACCACTAGGTGGTCAAAACAGAGAATGCAAATTTGTATGGCGTTAGACAGCGAGATAACAAAGACAAGATTCATTACTTTTTAAAAATGGTAAATATGATTTGCTAAGGCCATTTGTAATCTTTAAGCTTATTATAAAACATCTATTTTAAAAGCAACATTAATTCTAACGGAATTGGACGGTTATTTTTATCCGACCTGTAGGTAAACAACTTGTGCTATATTATTTAATTTGAATATTTTATAAAATTTTCCATTAAATTCTATAGGTACTCAATATTATCTATATAATGTGCTAGAATGAAATATTAAGTTATGTTATTACATAATATTTCTTATAGTAGCCATTTGCGTGCAGTCAGAACTGCGTGGGCGCATATTAAACATCATTTTTCCTACTAAAAGATATAAATCTTCTGTGACGTTTTCATACCGAGTGGCGCAGTGGGTAGTGACCCTGCTTCTGCGTCCTAGGCCGTGGGTTCGATTCCCACATCTGGAAAATGTTTGTGTGATGAGCATGGATGTTTTTCAGTGTCTGGGTGTTTATCTATATATTATAAGTATTTATGTATAATATATATAAAAATATTCATCAGTTATCATAGTACCCATAACACAAGCTACCTAAGCTTACTTTGGGGCTATATAGCGATGTGTGTAGCTGTCCTATAGTATTTATTTATTTATTTATTTATTTATTTATACCTAAGTATAGTGTTGTTATATTCTACATAAATAGTTTTTATATTTGTTCTTTATACGAATTAACATTTTATTTCGATTGCGATATTGGATTGTTCTTTAAATAACATTCTTAGATATGCTACAGTAAGATAAAAATCTACGAGTTAAATTAAATATCCTTACTAATATTATATAGGTGTAAGTTTGTATGTATATGGATGGATGTTTGTTACTCTTTGAAATAAAAACTACTGAATTTGTGAAATTAATTATAAATTAATTAAAAAAACGAATGAAACGGTTTGTAAGTTACGTTGTAAAAGTAAAAGCTGTACTCACACACATGCTCCAGTTTTTTATATCTACTTTTTGTCACTATATCCTCACGGAATCTAAACGCGTGATGCAACTAATCGAAGAAGAACTTAGACTCCGACATACTTTCTGAAATAATTATAGTGCGACCCATGCCTAGTTACCAAAAAAGCCCAACAGTTTCATTTAATAGGTAAGTTTAATGTCCAAATCTACAGACTCGCGTCGTAAAGTATAAACGTCATAACTACAGTTCCATGAAATTATTAAATATGTATGAAAATTACATGGAATTATGGCCACCCTAACGCGAACATCATAATAGAGTGCATTAGAAGTATCATCACGATCGCGGGACGACGCCCGTCTGAATATAGCCATATCTTCGCTGGAATCGAGGCCCGTTCGCACGGTCGCGCTAGTTTTTTCCTACACAATTTGAACTCTATTGTTATAGCCATTAGGTTCAAGGAAACTACATTTTGTTTGTACAAAAAATTGACGGCAATTTAATTCTTATTATCATAGCTATAAGGTGTTGGTGGGATACACTAAATTGCTATTCTTGTGGACGCTCTTATTAAAAACTGTATAAGTTAGTGAACGGTGATTTTAGTTGCTTTAGGTATAGTGTGGGTACATTGTTCATTTTCTTTAATTCAGACATTTTTTAAATATATGTTTTTTTATTTACTACAAGTTGGCCCTTGACTGCTATCACATCTAATGTTAAGTGATGATGCAATCTAAGATGGAAGCGGACTAACTTATTAGGAGTAGGTTGAAATCAACACCCTTTTCAGTTTCCACACGACATTGTACCGGAACGCTAAATCGCTTGGCTGTACGTCTTTGTAGGTAGGGTGGTGACTAGCCACGGCTAACGCCTCCCACCATCCAAACTTTTTTAGTGTCTTAAATCGCGCCTCTTAAATTTTGTTTTACCAACTTAATCATAATGCTCCAGTATAAAAAAATACCATTTTTAAAAATTTATTTTGTATATTATGTATCTACAATTGTTTAAAGGTGGTTTAAAATTATGACTTATACGTGTATACCCTTAATCTTCGCATAACTCTTAAGATATTCATAAAATACCATCTAAATAAAAGAACCTTCAAAATCCTTAACTACCTGCTCGTAAACGTATCCATTGTACCTTTTTTTAAAAGGTTTTGAAAATCGAGTGCTGCAGTGACTGCGCGTTTTAATTGTCCGTCAGACAAAGAGGATAATGGAGACTGTATTTCTTTAAACTCAAGTGCAGTCATAAAGAGCTTACGCCAACAAAGGGCAGGTATGAAATTTTGACGTGTAATATTGGGTGTAAGGATGGTTCTCGGAAATTTTATGTAGGTGTAAAGTTATTATGTGTATCTGCCTACGTTCACTGTGTGTTTGGAACAGGTAACTATTATGTCTGACCGTTCGCAAATTATTATTTTACTGAGGGAACTTTTAGTAGGTATGTTTATAGTGCAGTTTGAAATAACACCGTGCCCATAATGTTAATCTTTAGGGAGGTAGGTTATAAATCTTTAATAATAAAATAGGTAAAGGCGAAGAAAAGGAAAAAGTATCAAAATACTTGGACCTTGCTCATGAGATTAAAGCCATGTGGAAAGTTGAGTCGACGATTATTGTTCCTATAGTCGTTTCAGTCAATGGTCTTATTGCGAAAAGCGACCAACATCTTTAGAAGCTTTCGCTTGACTGTTGGATCTAGGGTCGAATACAGAAGGCGTTGATTCTTGAGACGGCGCGTATTGTGAGCAGGTTTCTCACTCTGGAGCCCTGACCACCGGTTGCTCGGGCACTCAAAGGCCCCGCAAGTGGAGGAGCAAATTTTTTTTATAAATTTTTAATAGTGTTTGTGTATGTTTTTGTATGGCATTGTTAAAAGTTAAAAAAAAAATGTAAATAAATAAATGATAGAAATAAAGGCCAAAGTTTGTATGTATGGATGAATGGATGTTTGTTACTCTTTACGCAAAAACTATTAAATGTATGAAACTTCACAATAATATAGCTTACATATCTGAATAATATGTAGACTACGTTTTATCCCGAAATTCCCACGGGAATAAGCTTAAAATAAGGAACTAGGATTTTACCGCTGGCGTCTGGATTTATAAGGCGGAGGTCCTGGGTTCGATTCCCGGCGGGGCAGATTGAAATTTTTCTTAATTTGTCTTGGTCTGGCTGGTGGGAGGCTTTCGCCGTGGTTAGTTACCACCCTACCGACAAAGACGTACCGCCAAGCGATTTAGCGTTCCGGTACGATGTCGTGTAGAAACCGATAGGAGTGTGAATTTTCATCCTACTCCTAACAAGTTAGCCCGCTTCCATCTTAGATTGCATCATCACTTAACATCAGGTGTGATAGCAGTCAAGGGCCAATTTGTAGTCATTAAAAAAAAAGTCCTCTAGTGCTTAGTAATTTTATGCTTTACTATTTTCTTTACATTTCTATGTAACGGATATAAAAAATGTTTCAAGACGCACCGCCAAGCGATTTAGCGTTCCGGTATGATTTCGTATAGAAACCGAAGGGGTATTATCCTACTCCAAACAAGGAACCCTGCTTTTATCTCAGACTGCATCATCACTTACCATCAGGTGTGAGTGAAGTCAAGGACTAACAATGCAATGATTGCAATAAAACAAAACATACATTATTTTTACACACTTGGAGAATTAATGAAAATTTCTTTAAAGATAGTAAAGATTTAATTCTGAAATTAACCTAAAATTAACAAAACGGTTAATAAATCATGAAGTAACTTCAAGAGTTCTTTAGACATGTAATTTAAGTTACACACAATGTGACGTCATGTGGGTAGATGTCAAACGAACGCCAAGTTCTGTGACACGTCTCATTAACTACGTCAAAGCTGAAGCCACTTTAAACATTTCAACCTGAATCCCTGATGTAATAGCCAATTTAACCTCTCTCGACGTTTCACGAATCATTAGTCGCTTTCCAAAATCTTCTTAGCCTTCGTAATATTGAAACAAAAGGAAAGCCCGCCCGCCATTTCGTTTTGATTACACGATGTAATAAGTTTTATTTGAGTCTGGATGAGGTTCATAAATTAATGGAGATGGCTTTGTGATTTAATGTAGGTAGGTAGACATTCATTTGCTTAAATTGTAGTGCGTATGTCAAACAAGCAACCTGCTCTGGCTTTGTAAGATAATTAGTATATTCTAGCCAGCTTTTAACGCCCAACGAATAAAGAGGGGCTATGGACCTGTATCAAAATATATGGACCTTGATCATGAGATTACCCCCATGTAGAATGTTGAGTCGATGGTTATTGTTCCTATAGCCGTTTCAGTCAATGATCTTATAGTAAAAAGCATCGACCATTTCGATGTGCCAACCATCTTAAGGTTTCAATTAGTTGTCAGATCGAGGGTCGGAAACAGAAGACGGTAATTCTTGACACGGCGGGTATTGAGGAGGTTCCTCACTCTGGAGTCTGGAGTCTCTGCAACAGGCGGATTGGAATTTTTCTATAAATTTTTAATAGTAATAATTTTTATGAGCATTGTTGAGAAGTAAATAAATTATATATGGGTACAATTAGTGTACCCAAATGGTGTTCGCCTAATATCTACCTACTTAATAAATGGTCAGATTAGAAGCCAAAATACGGCCTCGAATAATAAAAATAAATCCCAACCGGACCACAGGTAGTATTTCTTTTAAGCAGGTAGGCGCACCTGCCTAATGCCTTGCCCCAAAGCCGGTGTCCACTACGAGACCCCTCGCAACTCCTTCGGATCTCCCTGTGGATTCCTGCCGCGGTACGTCCGCGGGAGGAGGGGCGGCTCAAACAAGCTGGTAGTGCTCAGTCACCTGTGCAGTGAACACGACCCTACCGTGTGTGATTAATAGTGTTTTGTGAACATCTGTCCAAGTTAAAGGTACTTACGAAGTTTTTATATAGTGATGTGATTTTTATTTTGAAAAACAGGTAACTTTTGTAAGTAAATTATCTATTTATAGTTTATTGTTTACTTGGTTTAACGTTAGTTATAACCGTAAAGGTTTTTAACAATTTGTTGATGAACTGAGTTGATACGTCAGCTTGACTAACTGTGGTCCATCATTAATTAGGTTTGTTTCTTTACCATAATAATTTGTTAAATTTATCATAATACGGTGGTGGATAATGCAGTATAAAACATGTTAAAATGATTATGGTTGACATATCGAAACGACAGAAAACAAATGAATCATTCTTGAATATCTTACAAAATTTTTGCTTACGACAGATAAGCGCAGAGATAATACTCGTCCGATTTCGCATACGGGTCTTTTGTTCACGTTTATTATTTTGATAAAAAACTATAGGTTAATTTAAACTTAATAAGTTAAATTTCGAATAATCCCTCTGGTAGTTGAAAAATTAATAAATTATTATTTAAAATATTCAAAGTAGAAAAACTTTCCAGAAAAATTAAATCCCAGATGGATTCACTGAAGAGTTTTCAGAGGTAACTTAATATTTATTTAGTTCTATGTGAAAGTTGGCGAGATAATTTCACGTGTTATTTGAGAAAATGTAAATGAAAGTAGATATGTAGATTTCGCTTTGAACCAAGAAAGCGAAACAATAGGGGTAATTAATTACATTGGATACTTTGTACCTACGTATACTTTTAACTCCTCTCCCTCTCCTGATGGTTCTAGTCCCTTTTTAAAAGTTATATTGTTATTAAAAATAACATTTTTTATAATTTGAGGAATTGAATATACAAAGGAAGTTTTAAATTTTCCTTTACGAAAATAAAAAAAATGGCTGTCTTCCGAAACGGTGGTAGAGTTACTACATCGTGAAACTTGACGTTACAAAAGCACTTATAACGTAAGCCTGCTTGAAATAAGCGAATTGGAATAATAAAATAGATTTAAGTCAAGGTTACAGTGGAATTAATAAATGTTTAAAGACAAAGGTTCTAAGCAAATTTTATTTTGCAAACAACAGACTAAATTAAAGTGTAAAAATATAAATTCTGTTTATTTACTATTTGTAGTTGCCTATTTGTAGGGTATCGACACCGGCTGGGAGGAAATGTTCTGCTGAGAAACGTTGAGTTAAGACGTACGTTACCTTTCGTTATGTTAAACGTGTTGCATACCGCCTACCGGTATCGTTTCACAGTCAACTACAACGACGCAATTCACCTGCCGTTTCCGTTCCATCACCTGTGTGCGGCGTAAAACGTAAAAAATAGTTCCAAGTCGACCTGTTTTGTTCCAAGACAACTTGTTTTGTTCCAACCTGTTCCAAAAGGATGTGATGTGGGAAACTGTGCCATAATTTCAGCCGCGTCTGTTTTTGCGAGATTTTTTGATGCTCTTTCTTATTAAAAGTATTTTTACCTGCTATTAAGGTATTAAATGTAAATTTAGAGTTGTGCCTTCGTGTTACTAATCTATCGATAAGTATAGTACGTAAAACATTTCATTTAGGTTTTCTGTGCGTATGGATCAAGCTACCTATATATATTACTGCACACAGTTTTCTGATTGTTGATATTTAAATACAAAAATAAATACATACGTAGAGTTAAAACTAATATGTATTGCTTGTAAATTTCATTTTATCTAGTACCAGTAATTTCAACAGGGCACGTTGTAAAACAATAGTTGTACTTGTATAGTATAAAGAGAATAAATCGATTTCTAATTTATCGATTTTGTACGTGTGAAAATCAATTTAGTCGATTTGCTTATTTGCCATTTTATTAAATTAGGTCTATAATTGCATAATACAATTATTTTTCTGCAAAATCTTTCTTGAAATTTTAAAATCTTTTGTAATATCTACTTAATAATTATGATTGTAATTTACGATTTTTCTGTAACTAATTACTAAAGAATTATAGTTTATGAGTGCTATAAACTTATCGATATCGATAAATAAGTGCAGTGCTTATTCTGTTCGGAACAAAAATGTCTTTCTTTTGTCTTGTCTATTTCTGAAATATGTTTTTATAGAAATATTACTCGCGTTCTGTCTGCAATGCAATAAGCAAAATATATAAATAAATAACAGTTAATTGGTTGTAATTGTGACGTAGCCCGGTAAAGGCAATGGCGCCTGTTATTATGGATTATTGCGTGAGATGAATGAATAACTACAAGTAATTATAACGATATCAATGAATGGATACATGTATTCGATCGAATAGTGTTATACGTGGAATACATAACGATTTCCAAGTGATTTCCAAAACGAACGATAATGTCAGATCAGCATGTAGGTACCTACCTACCTTCCTATGATTGTTTTAATTCGTTCCCTTCGGGCGTAGTTAGTTCACAGAGCAGTTATTCATTTTTAAATAATTGTTTCGAATGATATATGGTAAATATATATTTTTTTCATAACAAGTTAGCCCTTAAGTTAGATCTATGATCGAAGCGGGTTAACTTGTTAGGAGTAGGATTATTACCACACCCCTTCGGTTTCTACACGCCATGGTAACGAAACGCCAAATCGTGTGGTGATAATTTAAATACATGTATGTTTTTCGAAAAGCTCTGCTGTATCTGTAGGTTTCATTCATAACCGCTTACTTAGAAGTAGAATAAAATAAATAAATAATAGTCATGAAAAAAAATATGAATCATAAACACTTATGCACCTAGCTCCTGGCTGCTACAATTTTTGCAATGCATCTATACCTGATTAAATAATTACGCCATGTTCTTACGTTCTCAAATATCGGGAATCCGAATGCGTTTCCGAAATTTAAATTTGAAACGTGAAGCGAATTTGAAGTATTTCCCTCAGTTGTGTCCACAAGTCATCAGTGCATAGAATTTTAAATAACCTTTAAGTTGTCCTTAATGTATTAGTTTAACCGAAGGTTTAATATGGATTTGCCTTTGTGAGTAAAATACATTAAACGCTCTTTGTCGGTGCTAGTTGAGTTTGTATGTAGTCCAACAAATTCAAACAGAACCGACGAAGAGTGAAGTTGAATGAAGTTTATAGGAAATTTCTGTCGTACATTTTAGTATTCTAAGGCACATTCATTCAGTAGGTACTTGGGAGTACCTACTAAATAAATGTGCCTTGAAAATCTATCTACATAGAAATGCTACAGCTATAAATAAGCTTCTATCATAGAAATTGTACATTAAATTGAGAACATCAAGCTAGATTGTGCCTATTGAACAGAAATAGCCAATTTTTAAAATCCACTGAGTCGGGTTTTCCTCAAGTTCTCTTCCTCAACACTCAACAGCAAGTACTGTTTAATTTGAAGACTAGGCTTTGCAAAAATTAACAATAAGCGATACTCTATTAAAAAGAGGTGGCATATTTTTTCACTTAATTTATTTATGTTAATTCTATTTTGAAAGATTACTTAATTTTCGTTATTTGTTACAGGTACTGCCTGCAGTCTGATGATTGCCTGACCGTCATCACAACTAGAAGCAGCCGCTACTGATTATATCATTGCTGGATCATTTGAAAGTAAGTTACTTCATTTTTGTTTATTATTCGTTGACTAAAACTCGATTGAGTAAGTCGATTCTTGGAAAAAGTACATCGTACTAACATCTCGTTGATCATCCCACCTTCAGTTCGACTCGTCTTAGTCAAATGTGACAAAATGTCATTAGAGAATACCGATTTCTGTTACATCCGCTTTGCGACCGTTGTACATCGGCTTCAAACCTGACGTTTTTACAAGAATCGCCGTACAGGACCCCTGAAATGCAATCGGATAAGTTATCCAATTTCAAAGAATACGCCTTGCTCTGCAGGCGGAAAATAGCGCCAGTGCTTGGGCACTTTGCCTTTAGGTAATTGGCGCATAGTTCTTGTAAATGTTTTCTTTTAATTTTAACGTGTTTTCGTCTGAAAACTATTAGATACTGACAACGTTAAATAAATCTAATAAATTTAAGATTATATTATATTTCCAATTTCGTAGACGTCTTTATATCAGAAGAACAAACTGAAATAACGCTGATACAGTAAATTATTATCTCTTAACTCGTTTTATACATTCAGTTATAATATAATTAGTCTGCGGCGTTAACGAACGGGTCACACGAGTTCGTTACACGTTCTACGTGACTGTACCTGATACGATTTAATTAACTCATTAAGTAAGGAGTCCCGAATGTGTTAACTTGACTAATTATTATAATTTATTCAAGGGCGCTTCGCAATAGCTTCTGCGACCCTATCGCCTCCTACAGGGATAAACGAAAAATGTCCTTAAGATCCAGACAGAAATATAAAAAATTTAAAAGCAATCTTAATATGGCATTCACCCTCTGCATAGCGTTTACGCCGGTTAAGAGAAATCCTCGATTTCATGCAGAACGCGGTACAGGGTTACAGGGGCATCAGGACTAATCTTATTCAGTAAGTTAGATTGCAGCATAGTTTTTGTGCTATGCAATCCTCGGGCCAAATAAAACGCTCATAAAAACCCATGAAATAGAACAATCATTTGAATCTAAATACACCGTATCTGTGTGACATTTACTTTTATTTGATTATAATTTACATTTAATTGATGATAATTATTTTATGCTTTAAAGAAAGTTGCCTGTCTGTCGGTTTTCTACAGAATATATTTTGGAGAGAACTTTTCGATCTAGTTCCCTCCGCACCTTTCTACCATAGGAGTAGGACTGCTAGGCATCGTAGTAGTCTGCACTCATACGAAGTCGATATCCCATGGACGCGGACAAAACGGTTGGTTTTCTGATTGAAGCTGCGAAATTATGGAATGTTGTCTCGTTTTCCCTATCACCTGATGGTCTTCATTTATCATCAGGCGTGATCGTAGCCAAGCGCTACGTCTATTATGTTGGAAAGGATTTTCGGGAGAAGGAGGAATCCATTCTATTTCTACTTAAGTGACATAACTAGTAAAATTCATATCTATCACTGACCGGATTTTTAAAATTAATACGTGAGCTATAGGCTATAGTTTATTAGCGCAAATCTGTTTCAGATAAATCATACATAAGATTCACATAAGTGACGATTCTCCTTCCTCCCTCAAACCTGTAACAAATTCATCAGATTTAAACTCAGTGTGGTTCTACCCGCAAAAGGCAACGAGCCCGAACCGGTCGCGATTGAATAAGCTATTACTGAAGTTTCTACATCAATTACACTGCCTCTAAATGGACATGTCTGCTCCGCTCAGTTTATATTGCGTCCACTCGAATTGGCCAATTATTGACGTTACAAAAGCGGATGGCGAAATTGCTTGAGTGTGATCTTTTTGCTACGATTTTTAATTATCTTCTTGTCTTCTTTGGATCCAAAACATGCACATTGCTTGAAAAGTTCAAAATTTAATGGAATTGTTAATTCCAAGAATGAAGTTTCATCCTGTATATGTATGTAGGTACCTAGTAAGGTTTAGTTTCGTCTATAGTTAAAACACTACATGTTAATCTGTTACGTTAGCTCATATCTAAGCGACATAGGACCAAAGAGCTGCAAGCAGAGCTGTTACGGCTTTAACTTTGTATGACACAATATGTAATCGTTGGCGGATTTGCAGAACTACGAAAACGCTATTAAAAGTTACGTGTCGGTAATTGTTCGACTAAACAGAAGTTAGTCAGTTAACAGGATGTCACGAACTCTGACTTGACGTTAGCCGTTACGCAGTTCGTCCTTCGAATGTGCGTCGAGTGTGCGCACACCTCAGACAAGACGCGATCGACGATAGGCGACAGTCGCAAGCTCAAATATATTATCGAACATTACCTAAACGTAACTAAATTTACGATACTCTAAATATATTTACAATTTTTTATCTCGAGATTATTCTAATAATCGAGTATAACAATTTGTAATTTTTTTTATCAGATGAAAAACAGAGGCTGTTTATTCGACGCATATATTTTTTTTATGTATGATCGCACGCATATTAAATTCAATCCTACCATTCTCGCCCGCGGAGTGAATGTTTACTCGACAACAAAGAAATAAAATGTCTGTAATATCACCAAAAACCTTTTAGACATGACAAAGTAGCAACCAGACACTTCTATTTCTGTTATTAATAACACATAACGTAACAGAACATAACACATTTTGTCGCAACATCGCAAGTCTGTGCACCAAATAGGCACAATTTAAATTCGATTGTAGACGTTCAGTCTATTGGTATGCACGATTGCGTGCATTGCTTGAATAAGGTGTTTTTGTCGTCCCTCGGAATTGCCTTGTGCAGACGTGATGTGAACGAATCCAGCTCCGATCGGTAAATAGGTATCGGGCGAGATGCTCGTGAAATTGCTTTCGGGGCTCCCCCTGTAATTTGGTCCTTTTTTTCAGCAAATAGAACAAATTCGATTACGGCTTTAAATGTTTATTTCTTCGATTTTTATTGGGGTTTCGTTTGAACCCATGCACGAGTACTTTGGTCATATCTACCTTATTTTATTTGTACGGAGAAATTGAAAGGTAACTAACAGGTAAGACGTTGATATAGCAAATAGAACAATTTATTAAAGTTAATCCACACACTATTAACTATTATCGCAAGTATTTCAATATCATTAAAATATAATCAGCTTGCTTCACGCCGCGTTTCATGAACAAGCGAGCTCATGACTAGAGACCCCGTATGGGTTCGAAACAAGTCGGACATACACCGACAACAGTGACGTGAGTTTCTGCCGTTTATATTTTAGTAACATGAAAAATATTGGCGACAGTTTAAATTTTGTACATATCTTTGAATTAAGCAAAAATTTTTGTGAATTAATTTCAGCATAGGTATCTTTAAATGCAGCCAACTTCCAGAAAAAATATTTGGAAGTTAAAAAAAATAATAAAGGTTCAATAAGACGGATATATGGTGTAATAAACCGCACATTATGTCGCAAAAAGTCGTGGTTGTAGTCATTGGGTAGATAGATAGCTACGAATAGTTGTCTCATGAATTTTCGTCTAGTACAGGTGTGACTGTAAGATTATGTACAATAGTGTACCAAGCAAGGCCGTTTCTGGTCGTTGGCTCCGTCTGCTATTGCAAAGGCTACAAATATATTGACTTTTACTTTGGGTGCTGCATATCTTGTAAGTTTGAACGAGCTATTCTTACCTATATTGCTATAGGTAAGAATAGCTCGTGTTTGTCGGAAACGAATTTGACGACCGCCGTGGCGCAGTGGTATGCGCGGTGGATTTATAAGACGGGAGGTCGTGGGTTTGATTCCCGGTGGGGCAGATTGAGATTGTTCTTAATTTGTCTTGGTCTGGCTGGTGGGAGGCTTTCGCCGTAGCTAGTTACCACCCTACCGACAAAGACGTATCGCCAAGCGATTTAGCGTTCCGGTACGATGTCGTGTAGAAACCGAAAGGGGTGTGGATTTTCGTCCCACTCCTAATAAGTTAACTCGCTTCCATCTTAGACTGCATCATCACTTAACATCAGCTGTGATAGCAGTCAATGGCCAACTTGTAGTCGATAAAAAAAAGAATTCTATACTTTCGGTCAAAAAACTATAGGTGCCTACTTATGCACTTGCGATGATACATGTGATTATAACTATATATCAAGGTAGAAGTTTCGACGAAAAATGGTTTTAAATAAAAAAAATTATCAAATATAACCTTATTTGAACCTTAGTTTTTTTGTGGAATGCTTTGTTTTACCTAAAATTATTGAAGTGGCAATACTAATAAACCTGGACGACGGACGGTGGACGAGATGTAAGCGATATGTTCGTACGAAGTATTTTTACAAGAATCGACATACTATTCTTTTTTCTATTTTTATATTATTATTTTTCCTACTGCTTAATTTAAATGAAAATTAAAATATGCCCAAATGGACCGAATTTTTGGTCGGATAGGTACAATGTAATACTCTGGTATAAACTTTCAATAAGTATACATTTATCTAAACAGTAACTAAACTAAATGACTATGAAACTAACATCGCAGTAGGTCTAATTCCGATCAAGTGGCCGTGGGACTCACGTACTACAGAATCTATTAACTTAGCAAACGATTCCGCGAAACTGGCCCGAATCTTTACACTTTACACAACTCATTTACACTTGCTTTGCACCTTGGGCGGGCGCGATCACTTATTTGAGGAACCTGTTTGACCTCTTGCTGTTGCTTTGCTAGGCGAGATTGTTGGTTCGATTCCCGACTCTAAATTAAATCGTAATTTATGTACTTAGTTATATTGCCTATAGATAATGAGTTGTGTAATATAATTATTAGATAACTATATCTATAAAAAAATCAAAGTTAGGGTAGTTACACGATTTCCGTTTATCGGCTGAACGGATATGGATGAAACTAGATACAGAGATAGAATGTAGTCTGGAATACCATTTACTTATAACACTTTTATCCTGATTCCTCTTTTTCGATATTCAGTTTCACAGTATATTATTAGTCTGAATTTAAATTTATTCTTACTATGTACGCATAGTTATCGTTTCCGTGGAAATATCTATATATACCTATTCTCATTATTCTGATATATCTATCTATAATATATCCGTTACTATAATCTGTTGAGATTATAGTCAAACGCTAACTTGGCTTTATTTAAAAAGAGAATCAAAATTCGTTTCTTTGTAACTATGACATTTTCTTTTTTATTTCATTAAGGTTCTTTTGATCGTCTGATCGATCTATTGGGTTTTTTGTAGCGCACGTTATTATAAAAACTCGTTCCACGTGTTGTGTACAAAAAATGTAGTAGGTGTTCTTATAAATACCTGATTAGAGGTGTTCTGCATAATATTCTGAATTGATATTTTTCCGCTGTGATTAACTAATGAATATATATTGTATTTAGAAATTTATTACAAGATCTTTATTGTATTGTTTGCAATGATGAGTTAAATATTTCATGCTGCTAATACGATGTTATAGGCTTTATTTAGTGTTTTTGTGCACCGCCTTCAAACCGATCAGCAATAAGCATATACGATATAATTTTTCACTTTTAAGTGTAGCAGTACCTACTAATATCTTTAGTATTTTATGTAGTAGGTAGTATAATTATTAGCAGAAAATATTTTTCTTTTTTTTTCTCATGTTTCTCTGTCTCACAGAAGCTAGTAAAATATGTATGTCCAAGTTTAAAAATATTACGAATAATTTTTATAATTTAATAACAAGAAAATTACTTCTTACGCGACAATTTAAAGTTTTCTGTCCTTTCTTTATAAAATTGTGACTCTTTTTTTTTTAAAAAGTCGACTAAAAGTTGGCCCTTGACTGCTATCACACCTGATGTTAAGTGACGATGCAATCTAAAGATGGAATCGGGCAAACTTGTTAGGAGTCGGATGAAATCCACACTCCTATCGGTTTCTACACGACATCGTACCGGAACGCTAAGTCGCTTGGCGGTACGTCTTTGTCGGTAGGGTGGTAATTAAGAAAACTCCCAATCTGCCCCACCGGGAATCGAACCCAGGACCTCCGTCTTATGAATCTACTACGCATACCACTGCGCCACGGAGGTCGTCAAACTCTCAGAAGAAAACTGGCTATTTTAGGTTCATTTTAATTTTTACATTACATTCCTTGGGGATTTCAATTCCTTAAATAAGTACCTTTTCAAAGCTAATTTTCTTTTCGTATCTATTCGATTCTGTGCTTGAAAGAAAGCCCTTTGGGTAATGTAAATGATCGTACCTATTTCGCTTCGAAGGGAATTTCTGAGTTTCTTTAAATAGTAGCTATTCGTTAATTCAAATGAGATTTAGTATACTGAGAATTGCTAAGTAGCAGTGATGCACTACGTTCAATTCTTGTTAATTCTGCTTAAAAGGTATTAAATTTACTTACCGTATATATTTCAGTTAAATCTATACTAACATTATAAAACTGAAGAGCTTGTTTGTTTGTTTGTTTGATAGCGCTAATCTCAAGAACTTCTGTTTTTACTTAAAACATTATTTTTATTGTTGGATGGTCTATTTATCAAGGAAGGCTTTAGGCTATATGACATCACGCTGCATTCAATAAGAGCGACGAAACAGTAGAAAATGTGGAAAAAACAGGAAAAATTATTCCTTTTTGAAGGTTATTTTTTTTTATAAATTTCATTTATTTTAATTCCACGTGGACACGAAGTCGCGATCATTTGCTATTTTCAAATATCCTTATTATTATTGGTATGCACATAATACTGGAGTTTTTAATATTTATTTTAAAAGAATGAAGGAATTCAAATTATACAATGAAATTAAATCACCGTTGTTCTCAATTTCAGGAAGAACTCCACGTTTCGAGCTGTACAGCGGCCGCGAGCAAGTTGAGGAAATGAGAGAAGCACTAACGAAACATAATGAAAATAAAGGTACTCTAGAAAATTGCAGTTAATAAAAGTTCAAGACAAAGCAATTTGTATATTAGAATTTAAATTATCGCGAATATTTTCCACTGCAACTACTAAACTATATTAAAGCCAAACTCGATTGAGAATGCTTGTCAACAAACAAATTAAAAATGTAGGTAGAAATCACTAGACATTTTACACCAAATTTTTATAATTAACTAATTTATGACGAATTCATGACAATAAATTAGATTAGTTAGCTTAAAACTAATTAATATATTGAATATCTTTTTAATAAGATTTTTTTAAAAAAACAAAACATAATTTTAAATATATTAGGCATAAAATGTGTTGCATTTTCTACCTTCTTTTTAAATTTGTTTGTTGACAAGCATTCTCAATCGAGTTTCGCTTTAGAATAGTCGGGCATACTCCGACGACAGTGAGTTTCAGCCGTTGATATTTTAATAATAAAGCAATTTGTAATTTTATAAACTACTGTATTTTGTAACGGGTAACGCAAGGTTTTTTCTAACGTTACCCTATGTGACTAAAGATCACGAAGACTATGGAATAATAATGATTTCTATTAATTTTATTTATTTATAACTAACGAATCACAAGACAGTATTTGAAACCGGAGTTCGTGATGATTTTTAAACGCATGTTACATTAGTTTTAAGTGCCATCGTTCCATTTGAAGAAGTTGAAGAAGTTAGAAAGAAAATTGAAGAATCTATATGTGAAGAATACTTGAAGAGAGAGAAGAAAGACAGGTTATTTATCTTTGGTTATCTAGCTGTATGAGTATTCAGACATCATAAAGCTAGGTTACCGGAGTTAAGGGCCGTCTGATAACGACGATACGAACATTGAGATGATGATACGACACGGACCAGAGTTTGGGATACCTTCATTGTTTGCTGTTTACTGTACCTACGAATATGCATACTCGTAAATATTAGTACTTAATACTTAGGTGACTAGGAAAGTTTTGCAATAGGTACCTACATCCGTATGCAAAATATGTATATAAGGTGAGTTTGAATTATCTGCCAGCGTTGAAACTGGACTAAGTGTAATGGATACTGATTACAACAGCAGAATAAAAATATTTCTAGAACCAGTAACAAAAAATTTAAAAATTACCTACAAAATATCTACTCACTTAGGACATATCGTAAGTGAATAGGTATTGACTAGCTCCAGTTTTGACGCTGGCAGATAATTCAAACTCACCTTATATATACTATACAACTATATATTATTATTTTATACAATTACATTATTATTTTTTCAATTTTTAAAAACTATTTATACCACCTCTTTTTCACTTCTGCAAATGTAAAAACCAATCATTAAAAAATTAATAACTTTTTTTAGAACTAACTGCAGATTAACTACAGAATTGCTTCTAGCGCGCCAAATGCTCTTTACCGGTCCTTTTTTTAAAATCAAATTTCACATTTTGTTCAGTACAAACTTCCATAGCACGTTTGCGACTTAATTAATCATTCTAAAAAAAATCATGTACAATAAGAGTACTTTTGTCTAAGTATAGGGTTAATTAGTAGTTAGTTTAGTCATTTTTATATGTTCTAAAATTAAAAAAAATATTCTATAAACATTTATACATTTATCATCATCTACTGTGAGTGACTTTCAAATGAGATACTATTCGTTTATCCATATTAATAATATTATATTTATATATGGCGTATTGCGAAACTTTCCTAGTGCCCTACGTATCAAACTTTGGAGAATTTTATTGTAATTATCCAATATGTTTAAACGAGCAATTATGGAATGTATTTATAAATAATTTATTTAACACCTTTACAAGAAGTGTTTTAAAAATGCTCAGATTAAAAATTAAGTAAGTGAATTAGATTTGTTACCGTTATGGGAATGATATACGAGTACTTGTACTTACTTACCTACTCCTATATCATTTCCCGGGATTGCCGCTGTCCACAGACCGGTAATTTCAATTTGAACTTAATAATTATTACATGGTAATAAAAACGTGATTGGTTGTACACTTATAATGCCCTCTCATTAAGTTTTCAAGTAGGTACTTGCTTACAACAAGTAGGTAGGTACCTACCTCAAAGATCTTGAGATAACGTCTTGTACTATTTACGTTATTTGTAATATTGGTAAACAGTAGTCGCCCACTGAAAAACTCTCATCTCACTCTCAACCTTCTAATCTCTTATAGGGCAGACTTTCATACCAATGTTCCTAAGCTAACCCTTTAAACTTCCTCTCTAACCTTTTAAAGGTAAAAATTGCCAATAATCCTTTTCGAGGTTCCCGTCGCTATGTAGGTTTATATATGTGTGTCTGTGTATTTATTTAATTTATTTTTATTACCTCCAAAACTACGCGTCCTAATAACATGTTTTAAAAAGCAAAAGTATTGATGATTTACCTTTTTTGTAATTATTAATGTGCCATACCTACCTATAAACATCGCTCATAAATCATTTTGAATTCATAACTAACATAAATTATGTTACTGTGGTTAATGTACAAGACAAGTATAAGGTATCTTGGACTTTTTATATGTATTATTGATCTTTGCAAAACATTGTTGCATTTCTGCGGAATGCTATAAATTCTTGTTGTCTTTGTGTCTGTCTGTGTGTCTGTCCGCACTATTGATATGTTCCCCTACAACTTCCAAACGGCTTGGCCGATCCCCGATATGATGACATATTCTTAAAGGAAAAAGTCTGAGGAGTGTTCTTACATACTTTTTTTTTTACCCGACTGCGTCAGAAAGAGGGAAATATTTTTATGTGTCTTCGCGGATAACAGCGTCATTCATGAACCGATTTTAATGATTCTTTTTTTGTTGGAAAGGGATGGCTCGCTAGAAGAACCTGACTCCCTGACTGGTGGGAAATATCTGGAGCTTAGACCCACTGTGCTGCTCCCGTGTAGGTTGGCGGGCTTAGGGTGATAATCGTTTTATGATTGTTTTAATGGCCCACTAGAAGAATCTGTATCCCTGACTTGTAGAAAATATCTGGAGCTTAAAGCACCAAGCTGCTCCAGTTTGAGCTGGTGGGATTAGGATAGTAATAGTTTTATGACTATATTAACGACCCACTAGAAGAACCAAAGTACAACATTGGGTTCAGAATCGGGCGTAGCAGAAATGCAGGAGTATGAACGGCTGGAAACCGTTCTCTGACCCGAGCTTATTTAATTTAAGTTTGTAAGTGTGTTGTTACTCCTATAAGCCTGCCCATAGTATTCAACCTCTAGCCGTTACGAAAACAAACGAAGAAGATAATATGTTGATGATGAATTTTGTAATAAAATAAAAAAAAATGTTTGTAAAAGTTTAATTATAACTTTTGCATTTTTGTAATATTTATGAAAAAATCTTAAAAAGCGGTTAAAAATGCTGCCAGTATCTTAGGCACTATGCCTCGTTGCAGTGGAGATTTAATTTATTAATTAGCATAAGGTACTTTGCAATGTAGATTAAGATTTATTCAAAAATAAGTAGGTTATTATATATTTTTAATTCGATTATAACTATAACCTGTACCTGGTGGTAAAAAAGTGGATAAATTTTTTTTTAAATGTCTCATTAAATGAAATTTAATCGAAAAGACAAATTCAATTGAATAAATACCATCTCAAAGTTGTAAGACATATTTATTATAAGTGCCTACTTTAATGTATTTTCACGCGTGTTTTTGCGTTGCACCCTTGCTTATCTTTTGGAGGTCGAGTCATCATCGTCAATATCAACCGATGGACGACCTCCATTGTAAGGACTTCCAGACACCAAGATCTAGCTGCCTGCATTCAGCGGCTCCTTGCAACTCGCTTGATGTCGTCAGTCCATCTAGTGAAGGGTGGGCTAATACTGCGCTTTCCCGTTCGGGGTCACCATTCCGACCATTTTGAGACCCTAACGTCCATCGGCTTTTCGAACTATGTGCCCCGCTTAAGCTTCGCAACTCGTTGAGCTATATTTACTTTGGTTCTTGTGCGGATCTCCTCATTTCTGATTCGATCAAGAAGAGATCCTCCGAGCATGTTCCATCCGTTGCCCGCTGAGCTACTCTGAGTCTTCTTCGCGTAGTGTAATTAAATAATTTGCATTGACGATTATATCCGGGTTTACTTTAAGATTAATTGACTTGGAAAACTATGATATCTTCAAGCACAGTATGTCCCTTAGCCCACTCAAGTGACTCAACGTTTAAGTCAATTATCACTTCCTTATTCATTTTGTTCGCAGAACTATTCTATTTGTAGCATTGTATAGATATTATTTACTCGTAGGAACTTCATTAAGTTGATTATTCATGCAATTTGCGGGTGGCGTTCATTGAAATAGGTATTTATTATTTACCTAGTGCAGACATCCGTTACGTATCTACGGGTAGTACATATTGTTGTTAGACTACATCGTTAGCCTAGTGCATTGATTCTCAAAGTTGTGTAAATGATAGCTGCAGGTGGTCCATCGGAACCAGCTACACTTTAAAAGTGGTCTATGAGAAGAGTACTAGCCTATTTGCTATCTCTAGCGTAAATGTAAAGACTTAAGCTTAAATCACAAGGTTTCCTATTTACTAATTTGTCATTGTGATGACACGAAGCTATCACGAACGAATCCAGGTTCCAGCAATAAGTACCATGGTAGATACTGGGTAATGTAACATCAAAACAGACAGATTAATTCGTTATTATCTTCGCAATGAAAATTCATGATTATAATTGGTTGTTGTGTATAATCGTTATGTATGTATTATACGTTCACACCTCAACACCCCTTTTAATTGTAATCCACTCGTAATGGTAATTGCGACCTTATTGCATTGGATTACGATTGCAATTCGCTTATTTATAACGCCATAACTTAGTTATGAAATTACTTAACATAGACATTAGTATGGCAATACCTGTCTATCTACGTATCTGCGTCGCCACTAAATTAATCCGAGAAATTAATTTAACAGAAATTATTTATATGTCTTCATCATCATCATCAGCCGTTATGCATCCACTGTTGGTATAAGCCTGGCTCGTTTAAGGAGCGCTAACCATCTCAATTGCTGGTTTTCTGCATCTAATAGGTGCCAGTCACAGGATGTCGCTCCATCAAGTCGGGGGACGACCTGCACTCCCCTTGCCGAGACGCGGTCTCCACTCCAACAACAATCATTCGTTCAACAGACATGACCATCCCACTGCCACTTTAAAGCCCTGAGAACTGTGTCGGTTACTTTTGATCTATGAAGATAGCATTACTTTTACTCTCATTTATTTTTATTTACATATTTTTTTTTAATTCTTAACAATGTTATATAATACAAAAATATATAAAAAAAACACTATTAAAAATTTCTAAGAAAAATCTGCTCCGCCATTTGCGAGGCCTTTGCGGGCGCAAGCAACCGGTGGTCAGGACCCTAGAGTGAGGAATCTCCTCACAATACGCGCCGTTTCAAGGACTAATGCCTTCTGTATCCGACTCTTGATCCAACAAGCAAGCAAAAGCTTCTTAACTATCTATCGGAACAATAATAGTTGACGCAACATTCCACATGGCGGTAATCTTGTGAGCAAGGTTCAAGTATTTTGATACTTTTTCCTTTTCGGCTTTCACGACGTTAAGACAGTGTCTTTGGCATTACTTTATTGTTTTGTTGCCGGATTTTGTCTTTTAAAGAAATTGCAAGTATAGCAGCTATACCACGCTGAGTAGGTAAATTGAAGTTTGTGGACTAATCTCCAACTTTTCAGCACCGTAAGTGATAGGTAGGGCACATTGATTAAAGACTTTATTAGTAGCTTAAGAAAATTGTATTTAATGTTACGTTTAGTGTTTTTTAGTTTATAATGCATGTTGTATTTACTAATAAGTAGGTTGCCAATTTAACATTTAGTTTGAAGATGTGTGATTTATGTAATATTTATCTTAAATAAAATAAACTTAATTTTAGGATAGAAAATAATATCTTTGATATTCTGAGAAACTGAATGCGTTAACTATTTTATTTAAGTGAAAAAAGCTTTTACACTATATTTACTTCTAAAAGAATACGTGAATGTTACGTAACGTTAACAAAGTGTTAACAATGATTTGTGGGCAAATGGCGGGAATAGTGCGCCGGCTCTGTAATTTACTAAAAATTCTGAAGCTTCTATTTTCAGCAGGGACAACTGTTGGTAACAAAAAATATTTACGCTTATGGGTAATGTTTAGAGAAATTATTGTTCGGCAACACGTCTGGATTATTCTCGATCAATTAGAGTCATGGTCTAGGCCCAAAAAAGCTGGCGCCACAAACTTAAGGAATTTATTTAAATTCCTATAAAATCCAGTGAAATGAAGTGATTTTTCAGCAATATTGTTTTTGCTGTTTCATAAATTTCAAGACACGATTTGGAGGTAATCTTGACACACTAATTGTTCTAAATCAGTGCATACTTTAGTACTTACTCCAATACATTTTAAGAATATACCTAGAGCAACTCTTTGGTGTTAACAGTTATTGCAGTAAATTGTTTCTTGTAGTTTTTATGTATTATTTGTCATACTGTGAGATTAGATAATATAAAAAAGGATTTTAATAATTCCCCTCGATTACCCTCAAATCGTATTTATAATCGAAAAGTAGATGTTAATAATTTAAAGATTTTAAAGTCTCGAGTGTTTTGTATCTATAAATCTCAGTTTTTATAATAAAATTAGTACTTATTAAGAATTGACTAAGATGCGAAGTGAAACTGGTAAGTGGATATAAATTATGCATAATGAGAATAATTACACAGACTTAACTCATCTATTTTCCATAGATAGCTTCAAAGACGTTCGTTTTCAAAGATATTTTCTCATTTTACCTAGAAAATTTATTTATTATAAGTAGTTAGTTTCTTAATTACTTCTATGATTATTTTTGTTTGATATCGGATTGTAAAATTAAAAATAAATCTCATTAAAAATACTTTGATTGTCTGTTTTATTCGTATCTAATTATATAATTACAATTTCTTTTTAATTTTCAACAAAGCCTTTAAAAAAATTATAAAAAACACTATTAAAAATTTATAAAAAAAAATATCCGCCTGCTGCGGGGCTAGGGGCCCCAACAACTGGTGGTCAGGGCTCCAGAGTGAGGAACTCTTCACAATACGTGCCGTCTCAAGAATTACTGCCTTCTGTATCCGACCCTTGATCCAACAATTAAGCGAAAGCTTCTTAAGGTGTTCAACATTTCACATGGATTGGATTAATTAAAAGGAAAAGTATCAAGAGTAATTTTTCCTTCTAATTATTACTAACTCTTAAATGAATGTTCAACAATTGTTAATCTGTGGAATTACTAATACTTTTAAACAAATATAAAATGTTTTAGCAGCAATTACATGTTTGCGGAACATAAAAGAAAAAGTAATAAAAAATATAATAAAAGTGATACTTTTTGAATGTCATGGGTAGCTAGACTTACCCTAACGCTTATTCGGTCTGTTTTTTATAAATTTATCTTGAATTTACTGCTATATTAACTTAGGCCTGTGAGCACTAAGATTTCGGTTATCATAACCAATGTTTAACATAAGCTAACCGTCGGTTACTATAAATTTACTGTTCGCGACAACCAGCACGCCGGTTAACGACGTAAACCGGGCGTTTATCTTAACCGAGCTCGCAATCCCCGGTTATCCCTCGGTTACAGAGTTTGACAGATACATTTCTAGGTTATCTAATCTATATTTGATTTGTAGTGATTTCCTATCATTTGTTGTTTAGTCTATCCGCTTATTTTCTATGATATTCTTATATTTTTGTATTAATTTAATCAAGACGTTTATTTAATTTTTCTACTAAAATTGGAAGTACACTTTTTTGAAGTAGTAATAATTTTAAAATAAAACTAACAGTGCAATAAACAGTATAACTTTAAATTTTAGTGTAGCTATTACTTTATATTTTGATTTACCACAAAATTTACACACACTGAATAACGACGTAGATAATAATGTGAATACCTATCTTCTTTGACAAATTAACATGCGGCCATAAAAGACTTAATCCCAGGCCGTTAAAGTCATTAAAAACAAATCGACATGCACTAGAAAGTGAGATAAACAGCAAATTATGTCTACAAAATTTGTTACGATGCCAAATTGAGATTTCTTTTATATATGCGTCCGTCCTATTCAAAAGTAAACATTTACATTTGGTTAAGTAATATTTTTCACAAATCGTTCATTCAAACGCCCGGTCAACAAACCGAAGTTGGAATGCTTGTGATGAACAGTAAATAAACGTTTCTTTTTTATCGCCCGTTCATTTAACCGACGTTTAAAGTAAAGTCTATGCACACTGTAGTAAAGTTATGTTAACCGTTGGTTATGATAACCGAAATCTTGGTGCACACAGGCCTTAGAAGTAGTAACTATGAAAAAAACATTGCTATTAATAATGTGTAAGGTGTATTTTTTGTATCTATTGATTTTAGTATATTATCTCTCGCATGTTTTTTGACCATAAAACTTAAACAGTAGCAAACTCACACTCATAAGGTATTATATGATGATGAACGAGAGAAGAATAGGGACATTCTACAGAGTTCACAGGAGTCGTCGAACATTGAACACGGCAGAGGGAACGTAAGAACTCGTATATTTATTGTACTTGATGTAAAGTAGTGTTGAAGAAAATTTTATATCCAACCCCTCAGGAAGCCTTTAAAATCTTTAAAGTAATTAATTGTGTTTTAACTTTTGAGTTGTGCACTTACCTATGGGCTTGTTTATAGGAAGATTTCAATTCGATACAAAAACATAGCTTCAAATATTTCGAAATCTTTATTGCGGTCGATTTTGTTTTTTTTTATTCATATAAAAAATTGTACACGAAAACTAAAGGTACATTCGTTAGAGCAATTGTGATATGCACACAATAAATAGAGGAATGGATTGATTGTATCAAAGCGAAGTAGTTTTTTTGTAGTGCACTAACGACGTCGGTGCCGGGGGACTCGCTCTGATTGAAAGAACCGCAACCCCTACGCAAGGCTGTATGATTTTAATTGTTTTCCCTTCAACTCTCTTGTGATCACAAGAGGTTATTGCGCACTACTTTTTCACCGACATTTTAAAAGGAGGTTCTTATTCGACAGTATATTATATTTAATCATTTAAGTAACTCAAGACCCGGGTGACGGGTGAGTTACATTTTACCTACGCCTGCTGCCTAAGGGAGTATTAGACTATTGAGAGTATATCCTAATCATTCCATTTAAATGACCCACTATATTGGTCAGGCTTTTCTCCTTATACGAGAGGGGATTTAGGTCGTCAACCCACCACGCTATTCCAATGCTGATTAGCGGGCTCAAGGTGAAGTTTGGTTCTGTAATGATCTTTATCAGATGTTAATGACTGCAATCGATGGCTTCCATGAAATTTTCAGTAGCATCCCGGTGTTGGAAAATTGTTATTGATACACCCCCGGGTGGAAGAGAGCACGTTAAGCCATCGGTTCCGGTTATTATTAATAAAACTTCATTATGATATTTATTTAAATCTATTATTACGTATATTTAGGTACAAAATATCACTAAATTTCAACAAGAACAAATAAATATTAAAATTAAAGAAGACAAAGAAGAAGAAGCCATCTATCTAATCGTTCGCCCAAAGGCAAGGTGCCCAACACACTGGCACTAGTTCCCCTCTGAATAGCAAGGCTTATTCTTCTGGCTAAATAGGCTTTGGTCACCAGACATAGTGATTATTATAAAGTCATTTACTTTAACCCACCCATTATTACCTTAAGCGCGCCAATTTACACAGGAACAGCTTGATGGGTCTAAGCCCCAAATTCCCTCTCCTCCTTCTTCAGTAAAGAAGGACACCTGGCCCAGTGGTGCGTCACACACTCATAACTTAGTAATAGTTAAAACAAAGTCTTATAGTGACCAACATCTTAAGAAGCTCTCGCTAAGTTGTTGGATCAAGGGTCGGATACTGAAAGCGGTGATTCTTGAGTCAGTGCGTATTGTGAGGAGGTTCCTCAATCTGGAGCCCTGGCCACCGGTTGCTTGGGCCCACGACCACGCAACAGGTGGACTGGATTTTTTATTAATTTTTACCTACTAATTTTTATAAGCTCAGTTGAAAATTTAAAGAGTTGTAAATATATGCGTTATCTTCAGTAGGAACGCGCTTTCCACTTTAGGTCACATCTACCTCTATAAGGTTAAACCGTAGTGAAGCGCGAGTAATTCATAAAAAAAAATACGTACAGGATTCATTGTGGTCTGAAAATAATGAACTCGCACATGAAGGTAGTGTGTAGGTGTTTCACAAACAATAGGCAGCGACCCTCCCCGAGGAGCTGTCGCAATGATTGTAAAGACCCTCGGCAACTCCTTCTAATTTATATAAACGTGGTTTGTTGTTTATAAATGTTTTAGTTTTGTACTCTCGTCTCTTGCGACCTTACCGTTTATTTATTTTTTGTACACGAGTAACTTGTGCTTTTGTTATGAAATATTGAGCATTTATTTTTAACAGATATTCTCAACGGAGTTGGGAAGTTACTTGTTGCATCGAAGAGCTTGTTAAGTCATCGGGATCGGTCATAGTTATTAACATCTGATAGTAATTGTTACATGTTTAAATATTATTACTATAATAAATAAATATAAATAAATATTATAGGACCATTACACATATCGCTATATAGCCCCTAAAGGAAGCGTACTCGTAAGTAGCTTTTATGGATACTATAATAACTAATGAATATTATTATGTGTATTATTCATAAATACTTATAATATATAAACACCCAGACACTGGAAAATATCCATGCTCATTAAACAAATATTTTCCAGATGTAGGAATCGAACCCACAGCCTAGGACGCAGAAGCAGGGTCACTACCCACTGCGCCACTCAGCCGTCATAATAAAAGACACTCGCGATTTCTATCGAAATGTCGGGATGAGAGTAGCCTATGTGTTAATACAGGGTGTTAGCTAACGCAATACCAAATTTATTAAAATCGCTCCAGCCGTTTAGTTGTGAGGAAGTAATAAATATACACACTCACAAACTATGATATCTATAGTAGGTATGTGTCTTAAATACATAAAGTACAAAAATACGAAAAATATCAAGTACTAAAACTATCACTAGCGGCTGGCAAGGGTCGTAGATATAATATTAATGGTAACTTAGCCATAATTATTGTCCTGGAAAGATAATGTTGTGGTTTTCCCGTTGCCTTACACATCGCTCTTTGCCGCCATAACAATGTCCACTATCCATAAGCCTAGAAAATGAATGCTTATTGAATGTTCTACTCTTCAACTATCAGTAGCGCAGCTGACCGCCACTGAGGGACAAATGGATTTACTGCATTGATTCGTCAGGACACCGAACTTCTGGTGTGTAGTCGGAGATTGCATAAGCAGCTAACTTTGATATCTCAAGGCCGCTCGACTATCCGCGAACTGCGGTAGTAGCTCACACCTAGAGTCATGATTGCCGTAATGATCGCCAACCTCCGTAGTGGAGGACGGCACTTGAAGAAAAAGAATACCTACTAACTGACGAGTAGGTACATTATAGTTCTTGTACCTATATAGCTTACGTGAAACTTAGTAAAAGATGATTTTCAAAGACATAAAATATGCTCAAAACTATTAAAAAAATAACACGCGCCGTTGCGCTAGATGTGTATTTCTCTTAAAATAATAAAATAAAATATACATAGAACGTTTTATATCAAAAATATAGATAGATTGGTTTGGAATTATGTTTGAACAATAAAAAATATTAAGTAGGTAAGTTTTATAAAAATTCCAAGTGAAAGCCATTATTTATTTTATCTCTGATAGCTTCAATTTTTAACAGGCACACGAAGTCTTTTAAAACGTGAAAATGGCTCTTTATTGAGAATTCCGCAATTTCCGCAATAATTGATGAGTCGAGAACCTAAACGCCTTTCAACATAAAAGAGCAAAGTTGCTTTTTGAAGTAAGAAACCGTAAATAATTCAAAGGCTATCGTAAAGGATTTTTCGATTCGGCTGGTTTTATTTTGTACAGGCTTAATGCGAAGCCTTTTAACTTTTATTATAATAAAATAGTAATCAAAATAGTTCAATACCTACCTCAATGCTTTAACCAACGTCTCGGAAAAATTAGATTTTTTCGCAATGGCCTACTTAATTTTAATTTTATACAACAAAATTAATATGTTTTAGCTTTTTCTATTGGTTTTTAACGGAGTATATTTTCTATCTGCCTCGTCGGTGTAGTGCTCTAGTAGGTTAGCCTTCAATCACGAGGTTCTGGATTCGAATCAGGTTTGGTTGCAGAATTATTCTGAGCTTTTTTCTTCTAGTAATTTTTTAAGTCACATTGAGCCGCAGTGGTGTGTCTACGCTCCATATTTCTTACAATAAGGGATACTTGGCTCTCTTCTTCTCTTTCTTTCTTTCTTTCTTTCTTTGGCCTAGCCTTTTCCCGTTTAATCAGGGTCGGCTTTTTTAATCATGTGGCGCCACTTTGTTCTGTCTTTTGCGTCGTCTTCTGAAAAGCCAATTTCCTTCATGTCCTTATGGACCCTCGTCAACCATGTCGTTAGCGGTCTTCCTTTTTCGCTCTTCTTTGTATTCATGGAAAGGCACTTTTTCACCACATGATCTTCTGATCTTCGCATCACATGGCCATACCATCGTAGTCTAGACTCTGTAGCTTTATCCGCTATTTTTGCGACTTGGTGGTGGGTCAAGCTTCAAATCCTATAGGGGAAAAATACCCTGAGCCCTGCTCTAGGCTATTGAAGTTAGCCTCATGACGATGATGAGGAATGGATGCGTGATGTTATATATGTATATAGAATCATAATTTTGAATATGTAACTTTATTAAGTTTTCTGTGAAAAACCGGGCAAGGTGACCATATAGAATAACCAAGTCTTTTCGGTTTACCTCGTGTAGTGAAGTAGACGAATGTCTACAAACAAAAAAAAATTTTTTTTTTTTTTATTAATTATATTGCTATTGGAAGATGTGATATCCTTAAGTATTTGAGCATAGTTGCTATACAGTAGGTACGAGTACATATTTGTAGGCTTTTCGCGGAAAATAACAAAAATCATAGTTCAAATGTTTTATATATTAATGATATACAAAAATAAGGTCAGCTGGACGACATATGGAGTCCGAAGAAATAATAATAACATCTTTTCATTCCGGTCGCATTTTCCTTCTTATCAAATAGAATGAAAACAAAGAAAATTCGCGAACATTTAACGAAGCTCTATAACGTCCACTCAGACGAATAAACTTGCTTTGTTATTTTTACTTTAATTTGTTTTCTTATCTAAAGAAGAGTACCCGGCTCTTTTGGCCCAAATCTTACCTTATTGGCGGAGATTTTGATAAATATTTTTTTTTTGGAGCATATACAATAATTGGTTGTTCGTTCTGTTGAACCCGAAAATTTCGTCGATTATTGAATATTTTTTGCACTAATATTTTTATCTTATTTACATTTTCTGGTAAATCTCTGAAACGGCTCGACTTGTTTTGACAAAACTTTCAGACACATTTAGTAATGTTATAAGTGACTAGGCTATTTTTATTTTAGTATTTTTTTATAACTAATTGCACGGGGGCGAAGTCGCTAGCATCCTTTACTTAAATAATGACTGGTTAGTCAGATTCTTA
The DNA here is from genome assembly GCA_034621355.1 of Mycalesis mineus. Classification (NCBI taxonomy): domain Eukaryota; kingdom Metazoa; phylum Arthropoda; class Insecta; order Lepidoptera; family Nymphalidae; genus Mycalesis; species Mycalesis mineus. The sequence goes on from CM067881.1 coordinate 2,126,780, forward strand.
GATACTATCCAGATAACTACAATTCCGAATAACTGATTGGATCACATTTGACAGTGTATTTAAGTGAGCAACTCGTTGGAAACTTTCGGTCTATAAAGTGTATAAGAGGGTAATAATCGTTTTATATTACGTAAGTGCAAACAGCAAGTTGCTCGCGTAAAGCAATTTTCCTGCGAATTCTTGCGAAGCGGGGCTTAGAAGCTCTCCCGTGAAAAGTTGGAAAATTTTAAGCTCCTCTTTGAACCACGTCGGTTATCCGCTCGTTACTCTAATGTTTTCTTGGTAAAGGATCCTTGCTTTTTGAACTAAACATAACAGTAGGCTGATATTAGATCATGGATACATCTATACTAATATTATAAAAAGGTCAAGTTTGTAAGTTTGTAAATAAAACTCTGTCGGGGCTAATCTTCGGAACTACTGATCCGATTTTAAAAATTCTTTCACCAGTAGAATGATACGTTATCGGTAAGTGTTATAAGCTATATTTTATATTTGTATTGTATATATTACCCGAGTTATCATAGTTTTAGTCGCGCGAGTCGGAGCGTGAAATTTATTAAATTTAGCTTAATACATGTACGTGTACGTTGCCTTAGATATTGGATATAATTGAAAATATTGTATGAAAACTTTATGCATCTTAAAAGTTTAAGTTCTACAAAAAAGTCCGGAATAGCATATATCTACCTTTTAAATTTTAGCAGATATATAACTTTTTGTGTTTTAAAAAATCATTTAATTCATATGCTTACGTTTACGTCATTATTTATACAACTAAACTTAAATCTTTACCAAAATAAATTATTTAATAATCACAAGGATATTATAGAGATAAGATTTGCCTTTTACAGTATGTTAATTAGTTATATAGTTTCGGAGATATTACATAATTTCTAAAAAACGACACTGCCGCTATATCATCCAAATTAAGTTTACCTCCTCCGTGTTATGTTTCACGTACTGAATAGGGGTCAACATTTTGGTACAACATACTGATATTCTTTGAGAATTCTATCTTTGATCATTTCTTTCAATTTATTTGGCATGGCAGATCATATTTATATAATATACGAAACAGTTTGTTCGTTTGTTTAAACGGGCTAATCTCGAGATGTGCATGTCGGATTGTGAATTATTTTGTTTATTATGAAAGCTAGACTCAAAAGTGAAATAGACTATTTAATACAAGCTATACACATCAGCTTGCCATAAATATATATTGTTAATGTTAATGTACTGTAATATCGTACAATGTTTAACAAAAATGTAGATCTTTAGTGGGGGACGGACACGGGACGGGACGGAGAATATTGCTTCACGGGAAACTATCAAAAAATTGAATTGAGAGGGGGAGCGGGGAAAGAGCACACTTTATATGGAAGTTTGTCTTTAAAATTAAAAGCGTAAGAGGTTTTCACGCAGACGAAGTCTATACTATGTAGACTAGTATGTTATATGTATAAGTGAAATGAAACGAATTTAACAACTTTATAGTAAATGTTTTTAACTTAACTTTACAACAAAATGAATACCATAAACCGTTTATTAAAAGCTGAAAGTTTGCCAGTTTATTTTCTTATTTCATGAGGTATATCCGCTTTATTAGTACGGTAGGCAGTTATAGAGATCATGTTTTCATACTTATCTTTGGAAAGTAGCTGAGTTAAGTATTTTTATGTTACCCCGAAGTTTTTCATATTAATCTCGAATAATACGAAAAATAACTTTATCCGAAGTCACTAGTAAATAAGCTTCTTGGTAACCATTTGAAAAAGATCGGTTAAGATTTTAAACACAACTAATTAGTTAGAAAAAGCTAGACTTTCAATAACTAAAGTAAATATAACTAATCTACTTGAGTTGAAACGCAGATAGCTAATGAAACGTTTATAACTCACGCACAAAGTGGCGGTCTAATTAAAAAGTTAATTTCCATGCTAATAGACTTCACAAAGACCGAGTCAAGACCGAACACAAAATCCAATGTAGATAGAAAACCGCACTTTTTGAAACAAGCATTAGCATTCCGAGAAAATACTTTTAATGAGGTTCTAACTCGTCAACTGAGGGTATTTCTCAAAATGTTTAATGGTATGATAAAGAGGACTGATTTACGCTGTAATAACAGAAGAGCCGCCATTCTGTCAAGAATATATTATTTAAGAATATATTTTTATTATTTATAATGTTTAGCATAAGGATTTGTCAGGTTTTTACAGAAAATAATAAAATTACATCCTTTATACATCCCTAAATACCATATATTAAAAGGGAACATATATAATGCTCTTACAAAAAAATTAACAAAAAATAGTTATGTGGTTAGTTTATATTGTTGGTTGCAGCGGAGTTTTCAAAATCGTTTTATTCTTTCATAATCTTTTATCTACCGCCGCATCGGAAAAGCAGTCCGTGACGAGAAAAGACGCGGCCAGAAAAACTCGACACATGCTCTTTTTAAATGAATTACAAAACCACTCAATTACAATAATTAAAATTACACTCAAATATGCGTACTTTGTAACAACCAAAAAAAACAGTAAAATACACCACTCGACTATTCTAACATATCCATTTTTTACATTTTATTTTGCGGCCTGGAATCTAGTCCTTTTGAAATCATCTCACGGTCGACAGACACAAGCTTACGTTACCATAGACAATATCGTACAGTATTGTCTATGGTAACAAATTGTTATATTTTAAATGCTAACAATATACAGTAGAAGTAAGTGCGAGAGGTATACCAGCAAAATTTTTCTATGATAAGCTTTAATACCTTGGCCTATCATGAACTGTAGTAAGTCCCATTTTAAAACGAGTCTCTAAAGCTGCTCTTGCGGGATCTTACCAGATTTAATTAGGCAGGGAGAATAATTCGAGCAGAGAAGGCGAGCGTTGACCGCTCACAAAGACTACCCTTAAGCCTACATCCGTGTCGCAAGTTTCGGACTCTGTTCGACCTTTTTCTCTCTGCCACACGATGGACCCGGCATCCGCACGGTGAATCCATGGAATGCTAAGATATTTGTCTGTCTAGCCAAGAGGTAAGATAACTAGGTTATACAGCCTAGTTACTTTAAAATGAAGTAACATAATGAAAAAAAAGCTACACCCTATGGAAAATATTATCAAAAAATTTTAAACAAAAAATAGAACCGAACAAAACGCACTAAAAAGTAAAAAATAACTGTGTCATTTAGTTGCTTTAATTTACTGAAGCATATAGAGGTTGTAAAATATTTCCCCTATAATGCTTATATTTCATTTTACGAGAATGTTCGCATATCAGTGGGAGTTGATATAAAACTTTAATGCGTCTCCCGGCGCGTACAAATGTTTAAGCTGTTTTAAAGCTTAAAGCTTGAATTACATATTACACTAAATTATAATAAAGTTTTGTTCCTTTTCCGTAAGCCATGAAATCGCAGTGCAATATATCCGAAATATTTCAATTTCCTGGAACAACATCAGTCAAGCCAACTAGTATTTAGTATATTATACTAAATTTTTGAAATTAATTGCAGGATTTTGGATGTAACGAAGTCTGTAAAAATAAACACGTTAATTAAGTTAATGATAAACAAGATCAGTTGACCAAACTATCGAATAACTCAGCTAGTCTAATTTTATTTTATTTTTGGATTAGGTACTCAAGGCGCAACCACTTAACGGATTGTAGAACACATGATGTAGGCGTGCGTTAAGAAATAAACTCATCCCTAAAGCGGTGAAAAAGGGGTTGTTTTATTCTGCATACTTGATATAGAAATTTTCACGCGGACGAAGTCGGAGGTGGCTAGTATGGTAATAAGCTCTACCTTATACTCTCTTATCTGTCTTATCTTATACAGATAAGCGTGATACAGACTACAAAGGGTTAGTATCTAAACTAAACTTATTATTAATACTAACATTACAGTTATTCAGTAAATGGTGGCGAAATGAAATACATAATATTATGTATATTCTCATTATATAAGGAGGATTGTAATAACATAATTACTACACGTATAAAGAGGGTGTATTTGTGATACAAAGCGGGTAGGTCGAGTGCGCGCGTAAGGCGCCCCGGGCGGAATCGTGCTGCTTTGATAATAATGACATGTCATACATTTAGGCTAAATTAATATTGTGCTTTTTAGATAAACGCCACATTCGTTATTATATACCTATGTGTGAGTATTTACATATTTCATCAGTGAAGTGGTTTATATACCCAACATTTAAGTCGTGTTGTATGATTAATTATACATACATAGCATTACGCTCCATTCCAATAGAAGTAGGCAGAGACCACATCTCTCCACTTGCCACGGTCCTTGCATACTTCCATAGCTTCTTCCACCCTCATAAATCCTGTTCATTATTTAAAATGTCCTGAATTTGATCCAGGATTATCCGCTCCGGCCTTCCCCTTCCAACATTTCCATTCACCCTCGCCTTGTAAATCTCTTTTGTTAATCTTCTGTCATCCATTATCTCTACATGCCCAAACCATTTAAGCATCTCTTTCTCAATTGTAGTCAGTACATCTTCTTCTACACAACACAATACTAATTATCTTGTACGAATTAACTACTAAGTGATTATTGGAACTTTTTTAATTTAAGAGCAAAATTGAAGGGAATGTTATGTGAAAGTGTTTTTTTTTTTAAATATAATATAAGCTCGCGCTTGACTACGATCTCAAGTTATGATAAGTGTAGATGTGGTCTTAGATGGGACACTTGCTTAAAAGATGCCCATTCTTGTTTTAAAATACCTAAGTTGTAAGAATAACGACAAACTGACCTTGGAAGGGCATTCCGGATCATAGCTATGCGTATAATAGAAGATGACGAAAAAGCTTTGCACGAGTCTTTGGAACATCAACGACGTAGGAATGATTTCCCGCCCGGTGTCTTGCAGGGCGATGATGTAAATATTATTATATGAAATAATTGAAGTAAGTATTCTCATTACCTTTATTCTAAGATGGATGGACAGCCAGTCCACCATCTATACTCATCATCGTGTATCATTGCATCATCTATAGAGCTGACTGCGCTAGAACTTGTTTGTGTATTGTGCCTGCATGTAGAGTTAATGTAAAAATTTTATAAGAATTTAATTTGAATTATTTCTCCTATTATTACTTATTTTAACCTTGACTTTAATTAATTCATAGACAAACTAAAAAGCTTTTCAATAGAAAACATTCAAAAGAGCATTTCAAAAAACCTCTTTCTAAACTTCGAGTTCTCACTATATCTGCATTCAAAAGCCTTTAATTAAAAAACGTAAAAGTGGGATCAAGCGAAATGTCGACTCCAGTCTAGTAAAGCAAACGTCAAACTAATAAGCGAGGCACGGAAAATACAGAGCATTTTTCAATTTCGAGTGTAAAAAGCTCGTTCAGGTCGCAGGGGGTGTACAAATTGCATTATTACAACTGGGTTAGGGCTGTTACGAGAGCACCGGCCGCCTAGTGCCGCGCAAGTGCCTCCGAAATAGTGTGTTCATTTTGAATTCGAGTCGAGGTAACTTTTTTATTCGTCACAAGTTTGCTATTGACAGCAATCACACCTGACGAAAAGTGATGATGTAATATAAGATGGAAGCGGGCTAGCTTATTAGGAGTAGGATGAAAATCCACACCCCTTTCTGCATGACATCGTAGGTACCGGAACTCTAAGTCGCTTGGCGGTACGTCTAGCCGACAGGGCGATAATCAACCACGGCCAGGATTCGAACCCAGGAGCTCGTGATCGAAGCCACATAGGCTAACTACTAGACCAACGAGCCATTCGAGCATAAATATTTTGAAAGTTTATTTTTCTGATCACCTCCAACGGTTTTAACAAACAAAAATATTTTTGACGTGACAACGTCTTATGATTCGATAGAGCCGGCTGCACGCACGAAAAAACATGACTCATGCGGCGTTACCTCGCTTTGAGGCGTGCCATGTAAGGCTTGAAGTGCAAGCGAGAGCGCGGAACGAGCGACAAAGAAGCACAATCGGCCTTTAAATATAATTATTAAATATATTAATTTTAAAATAAAAATTAATATATTTATTATAAATTTAAAATATAAATTTATAAAATCAAAACCAATTATTTTATTAATTTAAATTAATATTTATAAAAATATACTTAAATTAAAAATTTTAATAACCAATTAAATGCTACCATTCCATCAGTATTTTCTTAAGACGTTGTCACGTTCAACTATCGTCAGTGAACCGACTTTACAGACAACAAATTTTTTTTTTCTAAATAAATATAAAAAACTAAAGAAAAATATTTTAAATACCTAACCATGATCGACTCTATGCCTTTTTGTTTTACCAATTTCGTCAGCGTCACTAAATCATGGTAGCAGAACCAGCAAAAAAAGGACAATAATAAAGGGACGCGGTCTAATCTAATTGTCCAATGACGTCCAATAGACCGCTGGACGGTGGTCAAAGAGATTTGCCGGCGCTACTAACGAGGGTCGCTTTAATCTTTTTCACCAAATAAATTGACTGATTTCGTCCGATCCAAGTTCCCTTTCTTATTACGTATCGGTAACCTTATTTAGGCTTACTAGCTTACTGTGATCTCCTTCAAGGTATTTGTAATTAAGTTCCTGGATTATCTAGACGAAGTCTAAAAGCATTTTCTAAGGTTTTGTTACAAGTAATCTACGAGTATAGTTCTCTTAAGTTAGAGTAACTTCTTTGTTAGTTGAGCTTTTCTTTCTCAGTAAAAATTACAGGTTGGGGTTGAGAAGTGGGAGGCTTTAAGCCATCGTCTACTCCAGTTTCTACTATTAATGTCGTCACTAGAGTAAATAACCGTCTGTGAGGAAATTAGGAAACACTGCACAAAGCACAAAGAACGGCTGACCCAACATCCAAACAGTCTCGTCAGTTCATTGGTTCATGCACCGCGAGTTTAACGCCTGAAGCGAGCGGACGTGCTCGATACCTAGTAGATGGCAGAGCGATGGCTGTACTGTCTTGAACAGCCAGTATCAGCACAACTCATCTGCTTATAGTCTAGCGACTGATCGCAGATACAGCAAAGGAAAAAAATTCTAGAGTAAACATAATTACATGTTAGCTTCATATCCGCTGTTCTTTAACTGGCTAAGGCCTGGCTAACTAACTAACGCTTATGTAGTGATTAGCCTATGTGGCTTCGATCACGAGGTCCTGGGTTCAAATCCTGGTCGGGTCACATAATTTATCATTCTTCAACAGTAGGTATATTCCAAGCCCGGAGGCGGGAAGTTGATGGTGTTACACCCCCGTGTCTCGGAGAGCACGTTAAGTCATCGCTCCCGGTCACTATCATCAAGATCTGATAGTGATCGTTAATAAATGTAACAATATCACCTTAACCCCGTCAACCCGTATTGGAGCAGCGTGATAAGTCTATTCTCTATATCCCCTCTCTTATAAGAAGGGAAGCCTGGCCTTGTAGTTAGCCGTTGATAGACTGATAATGATGATGATTATTAAGTACAGATAATTTACACAAGCATTCATCAAGTCTCACATGGATCACGGCGATGTGTAATTTGTCTTTCAAACTTTGCAAGTCACAAGTTCAAGGCTTTCAGGCTTCAGTTAACTACAGGCTGTAAATAATTCGCCTCCCCCGGCTCTAATATCAACCGTAACGTTATACTGCCACGTAAACCGGCCAGAAGATCCTTTGAGAGAATTATAACGTAGTTTAACTACCGAAAATTAACTTAGCATTTCGAATAACTTAATAAGATGATTTTCAGTTATTACTTATAATATCTAGTTAATGTAAGTGCCTTTGGTCCTGTCTATATGCCTAAAGAACTCATGGGGTTCTGGTCTGGGCTAGAGCCCTAGGTTGGGATTACTGATGATGATGGTTCGAGTTTGTATGTAAAAATATGGGTTTTTCTTTTTTACAAAAAATTCACTTAGTAGTCCGGAGTTACGTAGTTACAAAGCAAAATCAAACATGTTTTCATTGGTAATAATACATTGTTAGCAGTATAAAGCATAGACTAGAGACTGAAATCAAAGACAAACAATCCTACCGCTGGCCTATATAAGTCGTCCACGTGGTAGCGTGTGATCATTATCTTAACTAATATTATACATGCGAAAGTAACTCTGTCTGTCTGTCTGTCTTGCTTTCACTCTACAACTACTGAACCGATTTAAATGAAATTTAGTACACAGTAAGTCTAGAGCCTGAAAAAGGACATAGGCTACTTTTAATTGCGAAAAAAGGGTTGTAAGGGGTTAAAGGGGGGATGAAATGTTGTATGAAAGTATCGTCATTTTGAATGCTTAAGACCTATTTCTTAGGCAGTTGATTAGATATTAATAAGAAAAATTAGGCTGCCGTAATAACTAATTCCACGCGGACAAAGTCGCGGGCAAAAACTAGTTTCCTATATGTTCGAGTCGTAGACATTCACGCTGCATGACAAGTAAGTTATTGCTAAATTAATTGCTCCTTATAATTATTTGTTTTGTGTTTGCAAGTTAGCCCTCGACTGCAATAAGATATGATGTTAAGTGATGTTGCAATATAAGATGCAACGGGCTAACTTGTTAGGAGTAGGATGAAATCCACACCCTTTTGTATTCAACATAACAACGTACCGGAACACTAAATCACTTGGCGGTACGTCTTTGTCGGTCGGTTGGTAACTAGCCACGGTCAAACCCACTCACCAGCCAGACCAAATTAGAAAATCTGAATCGGCCTCGCCGGGAATCGAACCCAGAACCTCCGTCATATAAATCCACTGCATATACTACTGCGCCACAGAGGCCGACAAAAAGACTGTGTTTCCATCTATTACATTTGCGTTAAATTATGGACATAATAAATAATGAATATTATTTATTAACATTCTACTATTTTCATAATCTATTACTATAATTTAAAAATTCAAAAGTATAAAAAATAAGCTCCGCCGCGACAGCTATCTGCTGCCGTGACCAGGATTCGAACCTGGGTTACTACGGCCACAACGTAGGGTCCTAACCACTAGACGATCACGGCTGTCGGAGCTGGTGATTGTAGTATCCAAAAACCGAACTGCATTTAAACGACGTTGCTATACGAATAAATTACAAATACCCGCAAAATATATCATCTCTACTGCTACAAATAACTGTTTAATTTGGTAGTATTTTCAAAAACCGAACAAAACGAATTGATTGCAAGTGGAGCAGATTTCGACACTTTTATTTTATTTGTCGTAAATTCGTGACCGTTTCAAATTGAAAACGAAAGTAATTTGAATGCGGAGATAAATTTCGTCGGTGTCACCACCAGCTCCGACAGCCGTGATCGTCTAGTGGTTAGGACCCTACGTTGTGGCCGTAGTAACCCAGGTTCGAATCCTGGTCACGGCAGCGCATAGCTGTCGCGGCGGAGCTTATTTTTTATTTTTTTCAGTTATCTGTAGCATTTATTACATACTTTTCTAATCGTATATGTGGTTAGATCAAGTGGTCCTAGATTCAACTCCTGAGTAAGACAAAAAGAAATTGAAGACAACATGAAACTGAGCTTTTCTTTCTTCCAAGAAATTCTCATCTCGGGATCAATTATTATAATTAAAATGTTTAAGTGATCGTAAGAGATAATAAGAGTAAAAATTATTATAAATAAATAATAAAAGTAAAATTTTTATTACAGGGTAATTAAGTTTTCATCAACCACATTCGAGTGGCGTGGTGGGTCTAAGCTCTATATCCCCTAATCTAAATGAAAAGAAAGCCTGAGCCTTTATATAAAATAGGTAGATAATGACGACCGAGTATTGTACTCAGTCGACGGTCTAAATAAGCAAAAAATTGTTAACGAAAAATAGAACTCAAAACGCAATAAAAAGTAAAAAATAACTGTGTCATTTAGTTGCTTTAATTTACTTAAGCATATCTTAGAAGTCGGTGCCAGAGAAGTTTAAGGAACATTTATTTAACGTAGTAAAGCAGTTTGTGGGTTCTAGGTAACATTCTTAAAGTAGACATCTCGGCTGGCACCGACTCCTATATATACTTAAGTAAATTAAAGAAACTAAATGACACAGTTATTTTTTACTTTTTAGTGCGTTTTGAGTCGGTTCTATTTTTTGTTAAAATTTTTTATTTCTTTCTTTTTAGTGATTTATTGCCACGTAACGTACTCGTTCTATACTGTCATAGCACATTATTAGGATCTGATGATGATATCATCATCAGATCCTAACATGATGACAATGGGAATGGGACATGATGACACCTTGGAAGTGTGTCCTTTCTAATAAAAAAAATTATCAAAATCCGACAACACTGTAAAAAGTTATGCGTGGTCATACATAAAAAAAAATATATACGAGTCGAATTGAGAAAAGTATTCTATATTTTTTCGTCGGTTAAATAATTTTCTACATTAACGTTAAAAGTTTCAAAATTTTGTCTTTAAGAAAAGAACTAAGCTTTCATTATTGGGTCGACATGAAAGAAATGATCCTAAACTTGTATAAACTGTGTCCTGGGAGATGTCCTTTGATCTGCCTCTGAAAATTTTGTCTCGTAATATTAACAGTACAAGTCAAAAAGTCTCTAAGGAAGTTTGCGTCCACTTCGGTACGTATATAACTTTACTGAAAGTGGATTTTCACTTTAATTCCATTTGATTTTGTGTGATGAGACAGCTCTTTAAGCTTTTTGCTGTTTTAATATTTTTTATAAAAGGTCGCTTAATATAAAAAGCGGGCTTTAAAAGAGGAATTTTAATTAAAAACATTAATTAAAATCCTCTTTTAAATCCTGCACTAACATCTTGTAAGTACCTAGGTAGTAATAACATGCTCTGCCTCAATGATGTATGTTTTACGGCCTCCGCGGCGCAGTGGTATGCGCAGTGGATTTATTAGACAAAGGTCCTGGGTTCGATTAAAGTTATCTAATTTGGTCCAGGTCTGGCTGGTGGGAGGCTTTAGTCGTGGCTAGTGAGATTATAAGTAAAACTCCTCTTATAAATTCTGCACTATAAGTGATGATGCAATTTAAGATAGAAGCGCACTAACTTGCTAGGAGTAAATGAAATCCACACCTCGTTCGGTTTCTACACGATATCTTACCGGAACGCTAAAGATAGTAACTAGCCCGGACCGAAGCCTCCCACCAGCCAAAAACACTAACGTACGCCTGAAGGATATTTAAAAAAAACTAAAGAACTTAATTAAAGGACATTGCCAAAAATTGTATGGAAGTATACCCTAGGCTGCTCAGTAATGATATATATGTCATTAAATAGTGCAGATTTTCTATTTACAGAAAAATAAAAGTTGTATGTAGCTATGCAGTCGCAGGAAAAGGTTACGAAGGTTCAAAAAGTTGACTTTTCATACTACGACGACGGTCACGTGATTCAGAACACAAAAATCGATTGAAATTATTATTTTTTTGATATATTTTCAAGTGATTGCTATGACACATGGGTAGTTGTTTAAAATGCATTGTGTACTGTAATAAAACAGTTAAATATGAGCATAAGTTTGGACAGCCTGGGGCAAATTTTGGCAATGTCCCTTATCAACTCGCGTATCCATTGTATTACCTGTACCAAAACTATATTAACTGTAAATGTTAATACTAAAAAATTCTTTTACCAAAAATAATATAGAGATGAGAAAAACTGCGCTTCCTACCTCAAATTAATATCGTGTCTACTTCAATTACTCGTGTTGGTCGTTGACAGATGACCACATCCATTTGTGTCAACCTGTAATATGTGAGGTGACCCCAACAAAAAGGTTGCTAAAATAGGCTGAGAGATTTATTCAAAATTTGAGTTATTATAGAAATCTGGTAGGTAGCCTTAATTTGAACAATTGTATAATTAGTTTAATTTTAGGTAGGTAGTTACACGTTATTTCCTAAGATATTTGACGGCCGAGTGGCGCAGTGGGTAGTGACCCTGCTTCTGCGTCTTAGGCTGTGGGTTCGATTCCCACATCTGGAAAAATATTTGTGTGATGAGCATGGATGTTTTCCAGTGTCTGGGTGTTTATCTATATATTATAAGTATTTATGTATAGTATATATAAAAATATTCATCAGTTATCATGGCACCCATAACACAAGCTACTTACGAGTACGCTTACTTTGGGGCTATATAGCGATGTGTGTAATTGTCCTATAATATTTATTTATTTATTTATATTTATTTATATAATTTTTATATGGTTTTATATCTTTTAACGCTATTATTTGAAAATAAAAAAATACCATTTTTTCAGTACAATTTAGCCCTTGACTGCAATCACATCTGATCGTAAGTGATGATGCAATTTAAAATGGAAGCGTCCTAATTTTTTAGGAGTAGGATGAAATCCACACCCCTTTCCGTTTCTACACGACTTCGTACCGGAATGCGAAATCGCTTGGTGGTAGGTCTTTGTCGGCAAGGTAGCTGAAGTCTCCCATCAGCTAAGCCTGAAACAATTTAGAAAATTTAAATCTGCCCAGCCGGGAATAGAAGCCAGGACTTCCGTCTTATAAATCCCCTGCGCATACCACTGCGCCACGGTGCCGTCAGATATAACTTTAGTACTAATGTAGCTTAGTACTATTCCATGCAAGGGCATGGTTTAAATGTTTGGGCGTCGAAATAAGGAAGTTATTTTGAAATATTGTCACTTAAATAGAAATCGATGGCACCATTTGTCAAAGAAAAACAATATTGTAGTACAATGGTAATATAATACATTTCTCTTCTCTCAGAATGTTGTCTGTGCCAATTTGTCACTGTCTTTTGATCGCTTAAAGAATAAATAAACAGTTACTTTTCTTGTAGACATTGCGTGTATTGGGAATAATTATTACTAACAAATAAGTATTCGAAATAGGCTGAATTGTAAATAATACTAGAGTTACTTTATGGTAAGTGACATAAATGCAATCAAAGATAAAGAAGTTTCAATGCACCATGCGCAAGTGAGATCCTGAACTGGTACTGGCTTTATCCACTTATTCCGTCAACTTAAGAGTAAGTATATTACGAGTATATAAAGTAAGAAAGTCATTCGTATATCAAAGAATAGCAAGGCACGTACGTATTCTAGATAAATGTTTAGAAAGCGCTGCCATTTTCCCGAGGTTTGCATATTAAACTTTTCATCGGTAAGTTTTCAAACTATTTTTTTCTACATATTATAAACTAGTGCTTGACTGCAATCACGGTAAGCGAAGATGCAGCCTACGGTGGAACGTGCCTGCCTAGAAGATGCTTATTCACTCTCGACTTGAAGATACCCACATTGTAGGTGGTAGGGAAAACGGAAGCCGGAAGGGCATTCCATATTATCTTAGCAGTGCGTATAAGGAGGAACCAAATGGCTTAGTACGCGTCCAAGGGATATGTACACGTACGTTACACGAAACGGCTTAAATATCTGCGATGCCTAGCAGTCCTATGATAGGACGAATATGGAGACGGTTCCTGAGCATACTCTCCGAAATGTATCTTATAGAACACTGACACACAGGCATAAAATTACCCATAACCTAATTGACGTCACAAAATTACGTATTCAAATAAAGTTTACATATATCGCAATTCAATATATGCATTAATCATACATGCAGTCCCACACATTTTCAGTCCTTATTATGTTTAATTTAATATAATTTGCAAATAAAAACATTTCCATCACAAAAAGCAAGCATAACGATATCATCATAATATATGGCGGCTGAACTCACTCGTGAAACGCCGACGAACGTGGCTGCCAGAATATGTAATTAAAGCCGCGTTCTCACTGTGCGAGTTACTGGAAAATATAAATAAATATGTGTATCATACTACTGTTATATAGGAGAAAGTTTGTGAGTGTGTATGTTTGTTATTTCTTCACGACTGGAGCGATTTTAATAAAATTTGGTAGGGAGTTAGCTGATACCCTAGATTAATACATAAGCCACATTATAGGAACGAGATCTATGCATTTGTAACCGCGGGCGTTTTCTGGTAAAGGTGAAAAGTATATATGCATGGATGGATGTTTGTTAATCTTTCGGGCAAAAACTATTGAATGGATTTTGATGAAACTTTACATTAATATAGCTTACATATCCGAATAATACATAGGCTACTTTTTATCCAGAAATGCCCACGGGAACAAGAACTACGCTGGTAAAACTGCGAAGTCCTCTAGTTGAGAATAAAATAGTATACAGCACGATATTATAACTACGAGCTTACAAGTATGAGCGATTTGAATCTTACATAGGTTTTCGGCTCTATATGCATGCAAGTTGTTACTTTCAAATCACTTGCATAGTTAGAACGCGGCTTCATGCAAATTGTTATATTTAAGTTTATTCGTAACTGTGTCACTCTTTATATTATATGATTATTTAATTGCATTACCCACAGGCTAGCTTGTCAGGATTATGAAGTCCAAAGTTCAACTCTCGGGCTATATACTATATCTATATATAGCCGTTTGATCCACTCTTTTTTTTATAAAAATAGCGAGCAAACGAGCACCTGATGTTAAGTGATTACCGCCGTCCATGAACAACTACTACACCAGAGGCGCCACTGATGCGTTGCTGGCCTTTGAGATGTTTATTTTCTCTCCCCTCTTATGTACTCTTATTGTTATGAACTAATGTTTTTCTAAATCTAAGGTTAACTGGATGAAATCGCTGTTAAGTGATAAGACCACCATTTGTACTAGCTATATCTAAGCAATTTTCAGTAGAATTGCAAGTCTGGAGTCAAGAAGTTGTTAGTGGTAAAACCTCGTGCCTCGGAGCCCGTTGAGCCGTCGGTCCCGGTTACTATCATCGATAACTGATAATCCCTATCATATAATGAATTAAACATTGCAAACTGTTGGTAAAAGTAGGTAGCACGTAAAAGAAAAGACGTTTGCACTGCTGGACCGTGTGATTTATTAATGTATAAAATATACTGAACAACAAGTGAACAGAGAATGAATGATTGACTGAACTGCGAGTATTTGAATGTACGAGACCGACTGATTGGAACGAATATGTCCACAGACAACAAAACGTCGTCACAGACTATTAAACTATTCCATAGACTTGGATTTTTCTTATATTCCAACACAAACAATCTTCATATATAACAAACAATATTCTAAGCCCAAACCGCATTTGAGCAGCGTGGTGGGTCTGAGCTTCCCTCACCTACAAGGAGCGAAGCCTTGTAGAAGGCGTTTATCAGGCTGATAATGTTGCTGACCAGGCGTTTCCTAGTCAGTTAATATGGTACAACGGCGTCGCTGTCACCAGGCCGTGAACTACACGCTTGCCGATGCTGTATTGTATTGCTAGAAGACGCCCGCGAAGTTCCCGTTCCCATAAAAATTAAGTATTAAAAGTAACGTGTGTGTTATTTTTTTTTATTGAGAAAGAATACAATAAAGAACTTAAGCTAGTATATTATATAAATCATGCTCACCTTGAATATGTGGCTAGAATACTGGCTGCATTTCCGCATTAGATAGCCAGGCTAATTAATCCTTTGCACAAATAAATCGGACTTGTGGTTCCAGAGATATGCCTCCACAAACATAAATACATACATACATACATAAATATATAATTACATACATACACATACATACATACATACACTTTTGGAAATTGGCACATTTGTTCAGACGCTGATATAGACTAACATACGCGAAAACTGGGCAGTTCTGGAAATATTATATACATACGGGTCGAATTGATAACTTCCTTTATTTGAAGTCGGTTATAAACGAACCATCCCTTCTGTCACCAGTTGAGGCAATTAGGCAATTATGTTATTTTGATATATAATCTGTATTTTTGTAAAGTGTCATCAAAATCTTTTCAGTAATTTTTGTGTGAAACAGTAACAAACATTCGCATTTATAATATTAATAAGGATTGTAATTACTGCCCATTTGTTAAATACACAACTTACTGTTGTGTATTTAAAAATAATAAAAATATATACCCATGCTTCGGAATTATGTACTAGTAGGTAAATACGCTTCTGATTTCTATCATATAAGTTTGTTACAATCTGTTACTGTGTTATTGATGGACAAAGTGCCCAAAGATTGAATGAATATCCTTCACCTTTCATCGAAGAACACTTAAACAAACTTGTAACAAAGTGTAGTAAAGATGTCAGGACAAAGGACGATGGGACAGATAGATGTACATTCAAAGCTCAACTTCTTACGAAGTATGTCTTTAACATTTTGCGTCGTTTGGACCAATTCATATTTCGTAGGTCCAGTTGACTCGAGTAACAAATAGTACAACTCTATATTAATAAATATAGAAACGGCTGAACCTCATGTCACTTTACCAGAGTACGCCCGACTAAAAAGCAACACATTTTATGCCTAATAAATTGAAAATTATGTTTTGTTTTTTTATAAAATCTTATTTATAAGATATTGAATATATAAATTAGTTTTAAGCTACTATTCTAATTTAAGCTAAGATACTAATCTAATTTATTGTCATGCATTCGTCTTAACAAGTTAATAAAATAAATAAGGTGTAAAATGACTAGTGATTTCTACCTTCATTTTTAATTTGTTTGTTGACAAGCATTCTCAATCGAGTTTGGCTTTAGTATAGTTTCGAACCCTTACGGGGCGCCTTAGTCTTGAGATTGCTTGTTTATACAACGCGGCGTGAAGTTAACTGCGAGCCGCGCGCTTAATACTCACGATGGTTTAAATTCTAATAGTGGAACTCAAATTGCAAGAAATGTTTGCATTTCGTCTTAAGGTGCAACAAACATTAATTTAATTTTTTTTTATGAACTACAAGTTGGCCCTTGACAGCTATCACACCTGATGTTAAGAGACGATGCAATCTAAGATGGAAGCGGGCTAACTTGTTAGGAGTAGGACGAAATCCACACCCCTTTCGGTTTCTACACGACATCGTGCCGGAACGCTAATTTAATTGCAGTGAGCTTGTTAACGTTATTTTTTTTTAATGTAGATACTACTATTCAAAGTAGATACTACATACCACCATTTTTTACTGGCACCATTTTATAGTAACTAATTGAGTATCAAGGTCCTGGATTCGAATCCTGTGTCGGGCTATGGAATGAAATCTTCTTTTTGCTAAAGAATAACTATTTATTAGTAAAAATTGTAAACTCGTAGTTCTTGGGTTACACCCCTGTCCCTCGAAGAGAATGTTAAGTTAAAATGTTAAAGATTCAAATCCTAACGCCACCATTAGCTTTGAAACAGCATGGTGGGTCTAAGCTCCATTTTTCTTTCCTATAAACTAAGCCCAGCCCTGTAGTGGGCAGTTAAGATAAAACCGTCACAAAAACACGATAAACATCGACTATGAAATCCCGCATAGTATCCATCGACCTTAAAGCTCATTAATTGTTAGTGATCACACTGGAACCGTATTGATACTGTGTTCCAGTCTAAAAGTACGTTTTACATTACTTTAAATTAAAGAAACATTTTTCATACTTAAACGGGAAATTGAACACTCAATTACTTAAAATTGAGCATCCAATTTCCCGAACTAGCGAGTGAAAGCTCGAACGTAGAGCAAAGAAAATGCCGTGCGTAAGTCGCAACCGCTGAAGGGTTTGTTTACAAAAGCCCGAAGTGTGAACAGCCCCTATCCCGAATCCCGTTAGTGCATCCGCAGACGGCGTGGAGCGAACACGTCCCTGAAACCGTTCAGTCTTTACATGGAAAATCGAACGATCGAATGAAAATTCGCAGTGAAAAAATAACTTGAACCTCAACTTTTGATCTATTTATTATCTTCTACTGTGTTTGTTATAAATGTTCTTTTAGTGGACTTTTGATATCTAAAGTGATTGTCTAATCGTGTGTGGTCATTTGTTTCTACGGGTGCCCAATCGGCATGCAGCTGCGTTGGATCAACAGGCTTCGTTGCCAAAAGGCTGTTTATTTTGTCAGTTGGTGAGTTTCCGCACAACGTATCGGCGACCACGATAGTGTATCTGTTAGTTTGCGGCTGTTTTCATTGGGAATGTTAAACAAACATTTACTTGTCACAATATTTGCAGAGCGTGTTTACAATATCAGTCGACGAATTTACTCGTGTTGATCAATGATACTTAAAAAAGAAAACGTGGAAACAAATATTGAAAAAAGGTTACGAATTTTAAGTTGGAATTGGAAAATATTAAAAAAAATATCTATGATTTGGTATAATTTTATTTGAGATATGTATTTTAATTTTGTTTATTTTAGGACACAAGTATTCCCTAATAAAATAAAATTATGATTTGAAAAATGCAAGGCCTTTTTTAATGGTGATTTGGATATTTTTACATTTATTTATACAGTACATTATTTGTACAGCCAACAAACATGGCAGTATATTCAAAACATACGATCAATATAATTTGCATCGGCTTTGGAAGGTTGTATGCTATAAAAGACAAAAGCGGTATTATCTCTAAGTTGAGATCTCTTTGTAGTATATGACAGCCTTATATTTCAGACATTTTCAGATACAAAAGACGAGATCTGATAGTTAAGACATAGATTCTATGTTGAAATTAAGTTTATTAGAATACACCATTATTAGAATAGTGGTATTATGGGAACATTGTGAATTATAATTAATGTATAATAATGTGTCTTAAATAACCTACTTATGTAGCTAGAACAGACACATAATATACGTCCACTGCTGGACAGAGGCCTTTTTAGTGACTTCCAACACAACACAACGACCCTGAGCTGCCTGTAGCTATCTGCGACACGTCTAATGTCGTCAGTCCGCCTGGTGGGGACTAATTTTGTATGTTATATATTACATACAAACTTACAATTTAGTGGGGAAAAAATCCAAACAGGTGTACACATTTCATCTAATGGATTATCCGACCCGATCCGGGAATTTCTGCAAAAATCAGTTTTGTTTTTATAATAAAAATTGGAGTTACAATTAAATTAAATCAGTGTTAGATACACAGGTAGTCGCGGTAAACTTATAATATTATAAAGACCCTATTTTGTTCGTCTACATTTTTTTTTTGCACAATAAAGATAAATCTTTATTGTGCAAAAAAAAAATGTACAAAGGCGAAACTTAATGCCTTGAAGCATTTTCTACCAGTTTTACCTCGTGTGGCGTGGACAGAGTTAAGTAGTATGTAGGAATGAAAACTAAAGAAATGCTACTACATTTAAATAAAAATATAGTATAAACATTTTCAAGTTTATGTTAAAATGGATTTTCATCTTTCTAGCTCCAACATGGTACCTTTGCTGCATTACCATTGAGCAAAAGTCGTTTCTGTCATTATCGACGTTATCATCGTCATTATCGGCCTCCCTCCTTATAGGAGAGGGGATATGGAGTATAGACCCACCACGCTGCTCCAATGCACGTTGGCGGGCTTAGAGTGATAATTTTTCATTTATTAACGATCACTATCAGATGTTAATGATTCGAGGCACGGGGGTATTGCACCACTAACGTCCCGACTCCGGGCTTGGAGTGTTCTGGAAATTTGAAATATAAATAAAAACCTCAGACCGTTACCCGAATCAGGATTCGAATGCAGGACCTTTGTAATTGAAGCTACCTACTAGAGACTAGACCAACGCGGCAGACGTTTCTACTTACCCAGTAAGAAATATCTGTCTTGAATTTAGGATGCTGTGGATTGTCATTAATAAATGTCTTTTTGTCCTAAAAACTTATTTATTTCCTCCCCTACAAGAACCTGGCTCTGTATTGAACCGTCCATAGGTTGATATTAAATTAACATACGAGGAACTTTGCTCTCTTGTCAAAAACATAACTAAAGTTGGATAAATACCATGTATTTTGACTGGTGGAAGGACTCGGCTGTGGTTAGTTACCATCTCAGCGTCAAAGACGTACCCCCAAGCGACTTAGCGGTCCAGTAGGATGTCGTGTAGAAACCGAAAGGGTGAGGATATTATCCAACTCCCACCAGGTTAGCCCGCTTCTATCTTAGATTGCATCATCACTTAACATCAGGTGTGATTGATGTCAAGGGTTAACTGTAATGAATAAATAAAAAAACTTTTTTAGTCAGTGCTAAATTATCACTGCCCCGTTAGTCTAGTGGTTAGCCTGAGTGGCTTCAAACACGAGGTCCTGGGTTCGATTCCTGGGTCAGGTCACGGAGTAATTCTGAGCATTTTCATTCTTCTATGAAATGTTCTGGAAATGAGTCTGGAAGTTGGTGGTGTTACACACCCGTGCCTTGGAGAGCACGTTAAACCACTGTCATCAACATCTGATAGTGATCGTAAATGAAACATTATCAACCTTAGCCCGCCAACCCGCATTGGAACAGTTTGGTGGGTATATGCTCCATATTCCCTCTCCTATAAGGAGGAAGGCCTGGCCCTGCAGTGGCCGTTAATAGGCTGATAATGATGATAAATAATAAAATCCCCTCTACGTTTTACCCTGTCTTATGAGGAGGGACCCTAGCCCTATAGTAGGTCATTAATAGAACGATGATGATGAAGGAATAAGAGCAAATAAAGTAACAATAGTATAAAGTTCAAGCAACCGCAACCGCACAGCAACGGTCAAGGAACAGCGCTGTAAGGAGAGGAAATCGTTTGCTGCGCTATCGGAAATAGGCCAACCTCAACTGCCAACTAATGTAACAATCTATTACTCCCCTAACGCAAAAGCTTTCTGCTCTAATGACTTGTGAGGCCTAACACGTGAATTATTCTAATGGCATTAACAACTGTGCCGTGCACAAGGGTTTTAGTTGGAGAAAGGTAACATTACTAAATATACTATAGCCACGCTGGATCCAATAGTCACAAATAACACAACAACTAATATTGAAATGGGAAAGCATATTTCTCACTATAAAAGCGAGAAAGGGACAAACTTCTGTAACAATAGTTTCAGTTTCAACTTTATTTTTTAAGGTTTCCATAGCCAAATGGCAAAAAGTGGATTCGTGATGTCTATTTTGGAGGTTCCCCATACTTGAAACTGAAACTCTCATTTTCTTTCTCATCAACGTGTGGATAATATCTCGATAGGTCTTCTTATATATATAAATCAAATCATCTTATATATATTTTTTAAACTGAATAGATTGCACGAGAGACATTTCCAAATTGGCGAAATGTGTGTCAAAACTATAGGTAAATACTTACAGGTAGGCACTTATATTAAAGACAAGAGCCGGAAGAACCTAGACCTCAATCTGATTCATCTCCTTCATTTAGGATATGAGAAGCGCGCGGAAACATGTAAGGATCACAATTATTGAGCAATCGACATTATGCAAATGAACATAATGAAGCTGAAGGCTGAAGCGCCATGAATTCTAATAGGCAGGATATTGTCACTGACCTTCTCTTACGGTGTACTTGCTTACGTATAGTACCAGGCGCGTAAAATGAGAGCTGAAAGTTTGTGATTAATACTTTAAATTTATTAACTTAAGGGATACAAGCAGACGTTACTTTCCTGAAGTTCAATCTAAATACAATTTATAATTCTGTCTCCGCTAAACATCGACGATTCTATAGGTTTTCGAGTTCGCATTTGCTGGGCTGGTTATTTGGTATAATGAAACGAGAATTCAGTATTCAGTTACTATACGTTTACTTTACTTTACTTTTACATGAAACGGCCATTACAAGGAGGAAGTGCACACAACCACAAATTTCAAAAAAAGCTACACAATGTTAATATAATGTTGCTATTTCTAAACTAGTTTATAACTAAAATTTACATTTTGTTTTGGAGTAAAATCTAAGCGACATGGTCACCCAGATCCTATTGGATCCATAATAATATCGTATAGTTGGATGAAACGTAGGTAGGTAAATTCTAGAAGGCCTATTTCTGCCGTAGAAAGCTATTATCTGTAAACAATAGCATTGTGTTCCAGTGGTTAACATATGCACCTAGTTTACTAGGTACTATTTTCGAGTATTGAACCTAATGGTTCAAGAAACTGTCTCAAATCAAGTCTCGAAACTCAGCTTTTGTTTCTTCTAAGACATTATGAGTAAAAAATTTCAGGCTGTATTGAAATAAATATACTGTAAACCATGATACTCTAAAGAACATAAATCACTTTGCCAAATTACTTCATCTCGTATAATAACACTAAGTAGACATGATACTAAATTGTAGCTTTTTGAAAGACAAAGGAATACAACTTTTGCACGCAAAATAGAATACATTTTCCTACAGGTAATTTTCCTGTTAAGGACATTTTCCGAGTAAAAGTAGAAGATATTGTTTTCGAAAGAAGTACCGGGCAGTAATAAATAGGCAACGGTCCAATTTGGCTGAATCGGAATTTCGTTATTTCTAAAAGCTATTTTTGTAAAATTTATTGCCCATTTTTAGATTAACCAATGGCAAATGGATAGATATGCGGATCGACTAAATTGAATATTTACTTTAGAAGTTTTAAGAGAGAATACTTAATCACAGGATTTCAAGTTCATATAATTTAGATGAAATTAATTTTAACCTAAATTAACATTGCTTTTTAATCTCCGATATTAAAGAGAAGGGGAGGAGGGCGCCACCACCGCGCTGTCAACACAGTTTTTAACGGCTCCGTATTATTTTTATAAATAAAAAATGGAAATAGTAGTGAATCAGTGCTGAATCATAACCTAAACTATTATTTACAATTAAACTTGAGTGAAAAATGTTATATAGTGCTGAGTAATACAAAGGAAAAGTGCTAAAACTGTTTCAAAACATCGAAGGTTGCAACAAAGTTTTCTAGCCAATTATTGATAATACTGTGACAATAATAAGTAACGTGCTTACAGGAGCTCCACTAGTGTCGTGATTAGATAAAAATATTTAACACACAGTGAGTAAAACGCCAAAGCACTTTTTATAACCTCAATTGATAACAGCTGAATTACTCATCATCTCGTAATTTCAAAACTACCAGCGCCATCTATTGTTGAGTAGAAGATAACCGATTATTACCAATACTTTTCAACATCTTCACTATCAAGATTTTGGACACGCAACGCCATCTAGTGTCGAGTGAATTTGAATTTGTATTAAAAATTTTAAAGACTCAACAACGCGCTGCGAGGGAAACAATAACAGTCGCTTGTGATCAGGAGCAAAAAATGGAGGAAATTACAAACATTTTAAAATCAATTCAAAGTGACTTAGCCCTACAGAAGAAAGAAATGAAAGAAATGCAAATAAACATAACAAGGGAAATAAATAAAAATGTTAATGAAAAATTTAAAGAAATTGATAACAAATATAAGAAGTTACAAGAAAAATTGGATCAACAGGAGATACAAATTGAGCACCTGGAAAGACAAAATATAAAGAAAAATTTGGTGTTTTTTGGAATACCTGATGATGAAAAGGACTATTTCCAACTGCAAACAAAATTAATGGCCATAGTCTCAGAAATCATGAAAGTACCCTGCACTAGCTCGGATATAGAATCTATCAGGCGTATTGGTAAACGGGGTGACAAAGCTAGACCTGTATCGGTCACATTGGTAACGATGGGAAAGAAGCTGGAAATTTTGGGAAATAAAAAATCTCTCTTAACAAGCTCCAAGTTTAGAGTGAAAGAAGAGTTCACTCCTAAAACTCTACAAAAGAGAAAGACTTTACAGGAGCAAGTCAACAAATTAAGAGCTGAAGGTGAAATTGCTGTTCTAAAATACGATAAAATAGTAATTCTCGAGAAAAAATCCCAAAAGAAACGCTCATATTCGTCTTCGCCACCAACTACAGAAATTCCGAAAACATCTTCCCAAACAAGTAAAAAAACCAAAACAATGACCAGTTTCTTTGCGTCCCGGAGTACGAAAACTGCACCTGTGGAGGAAATAGTACGCCAAAATGAATCCAACGCCTACCTAAAATAGCAACCATTAACGCCTCCTCCTGCTCTCCCAATCCGGCTGGTCCCCGTGGGAGATATAGACCACAACCCTCCAGAGAAAGCATTTCAGGATGACTTTACACCTAACTTAAATTCTAACGCATTTTATATAGCAACTTACAATGTCAGAACTCTATCAACTTACGATCGCTTACTGGAACTTACTGGCTCCTTGAAAAACATTAAATATGATATAGTAGGCTTGTCCGAAATACGAAGACTTGGAAATTCAATTCAAGAATATGACGATTTCATTTTCTATTTTAAAGGACAGACTCCTGGGCTCTACGGTGTTGGCTTTATTATAAAAAAATATCTGAAAAACTACATTGAATGCTTTACTGGTCTATCTGAAAGAGTTGCACTACTGAATCTTAACTTCAATAACTTTAGACTTAGCCTTATACAAGTCTACGCTCCTACGGATACAGCAAGTGACGAAGATGTAGAAAATTTTTACAATACTATTGACCAAGCTCTAGCACTTACAGGTACGAATGTTATAGTAATGGGCGATTTCAACGCGAAAGTAGGCCAACCGAAACCAGAAGAAAGAATAATAATGAGGAGCAATGGCTTTGGAGAGCGCAATGGTAGAGGTGAAAGGTTAGTAGAATTTGCATATGAAAATAAACTAGCTATTATAAATACATTTTTTCAAAAAAACAAGAAGCAGAGATGGACTTGGCGTTCACCAAATGGCACCACCAAGAATGAAATCGATTATATTCTAACTAATTTACATAAAAATGTCTCGAATATATCGGTAATAAACGTAGCCTTTCCCTCAGATCACAGATTAGTTCGTGCCACTTTTAGTCTGCAAAAGACAAGACCAAGCCGATCGAAGTACGTGACCTGTTTAAGGAGCACACTGAAAACGCAGGAAGAAATTGAGAGGTATAGACAGTTACTAAGAGTGGCCGAAATAAACTTGTTACCACAGGAAAAAGATACTATCCAAAAATACTATGACAGAATAATAGAAGTAATTGAGCACTGCCAAAGACAGGCAAGGACGTCGGGTAATCAAAACACAAACAGCGATATTATTTCTAAGTACACAAAAAAGCTAATCAACCGAAGGCGAGAACTACATGGTACCAAGTCAAAAACACGTTCAACGAAAAACGAAATAAAAGCTCTGTATAAACTAATAAGCAAAAGGATTAGAATAGATTATAAAAATTACCGGTCACATGTACTTGAAAAGCACTTACACGCTTCGGGTAGCCTTAAAAAAGCATTTAGAGAGCTTAATTCCCACAAAACTTGGATCGAAGGACTACAAGAGTCAAAACAATCATTTGATACCAGATCAGACATACTACTCGCAGCGACAGCTTTTTATAGGAACTTGTATAGTCCACAGAATCAACCGCCATGCTGTGTTGGTCTTCAGAACGGGCTCGATGATGCAGAGATAGAATTGGTGAACGAATCTGAAGTAATCAGAGAAATAAAAAGACTTAAACCAGAGAAAAGCCCAGGCCCAGACCAAATAACTAACGAAGCTATAAAAACGGCGGGGGAGTACCTGGTCACACCTTTAGTACACCTTTTTAATATGGTTTTAAAATCTGGTATCACTCCTAGCCAATGGTCACAATCCAACATAATTCTATTGTATAAGAAGGGTGACCCAAAAAGTATAAGCAATTACAGGCCAATAAGTCTTCTCTCCACACTCTACAAACTATTCGCTTCACTTTTAGAGAAAAGAATTAGTAAATCTCTAGAAAAGCACCAACCGATCGAACAAGCCGGTTTCCGGAAAGGTTTCTCTACCATGGACCATATACACTCATTAGAAATGTTAATAGAGAAATACCAAGAGTTTCAGAAACCTCTGTATATGGTCTTCATAGACTACCAGAAGGCGTTCGACACTGTACTTCACTCTGCAATTTGGGAAGCTCTACATTCTCAAAATGTAGAGTCGCCATATATAAGAGTATTAAAATACCTGTACAAAGATTGTACAAGCCGAGTGAAGCTAGAGCGACTAGGACAAATAATATCCATTAAAAGAGGCGTGAGACAGGGGGACCCCTGCTCTCCTAGAATTTTTATTGCCATCCTAGAGATGGTGTTTAGAAAACTAAACTGGCATAACTGTGGAATAAAAATAAAAGGAAAGTATTTAAGCCATTTAAGATTTGCTGACGACATCGTGTTGTTATCAGAAAACATTACCGAACTTAGGATTATGTTGCAAACTTTACAGCAAGGAAGTAGGGACGTTGGCCTAGAACTGAATCTCAGCAAGACAAAAATTATGACAAACTTTGCAGAGCCCCCTACGTATCTCGAAAACATTCCTATAGAATATGTAAACAGTTACATTTACTTAGGCAAGCAAATTTCCTTTAACAGCCAAAGTAACGAGCTAGAGGTAGAAAGAAGAATCAAGGGTGGATGGAAAAAGTATTGGAGTCTTAAGGAAATTCTGAAAAGTGATATGCCAATGAAATTAAAGACTAAAGTATTGGACACTTGTGTGCTGCCTTCGTTAACATATGCTTGCCAAACGTGGAAGTACAGCTCTCGTATAAGAAATAAAATTAAAACCTGCCAAAGAAGTATGGAGAGAAGCGTAACCAAAATTAAAAAAATTCAAAAGATACGACATTCTATAATTCGTCAAAAAACAAAGGTTACAGATGCTCTCCAATACTCTCTAAGGCAAAAATGGCGATGGGCAGGCCATGTAGCAAGAATGAGCGACGATCGTTGGACCTCAACATTGACATCGTGGCTCGGCCCTACAGGTCACAGGAGAGTAGGAAGACCATTCGGCAGGTGGTCGGACGACATATCGAAAATCGCTGGCAAGAAGTGGCTACATCTAGCCAAAGATCGAAACAGATGGGCTGCTTTGGAGGAGGCCTTCACCCTCAACTAGAGGGGTTCTTGTTTAAATTAAAAATTAAAATCATTTATAGTATTTTGATATTAGTTATATGTTAAACCAATTATGTAAAAACAAGAAATAAAAGGCTTTTTTATTTTTTTTTTTTATTTTTTTTTTTTATTAAAGAGAAGGATGCTACACATTTGTGCCCGTGTGTTTGTCTCCTTGTACCTATAAATGCTATTAAACCAAATGATTAATTATGTTGCGGATTTTCTCTGGTGGTGGTGTTCGTACGGTTTAAATAATAATAATAATAAAGCCTTTATTTCCAAATTTAAAAGTATACAATACATTTCATTGAATTTAATAAACATGTCATTTTTAATTCCTAAATATATTATTGCGTCATATTCTTTTTCTGTCACTTTTTCATTGGATTACCCATCTTTGGGCGTAGGCCTCCTCCATCCTTTTCCACATGTATCTATCTCTCGCCAACCTCGTCCAGGTGTTCCCCGCAGCCTCAGCGATGTCATCGCGCCAGCGCCGTCTCGGCCGACCTCTCGACCGGCGTTCGTCTCGTGGGTACCAGTGCAGCACTTTCTCCGTCCACCGTCCGTCCGTTGTCCTCGCGATGTGTCCGGCCCAGCGCCATTTGAGAATACATGCTAGTTTTGCCGCGTCTATGATTTTTGTCTTATTTCTTATGGTTGTATTTTTAATTTTATGTTTTATTTTTAGGCCTAGCATGCTTCTCTCCATGGCTCTTTGAGAGACCTGTATTTTATAAATTGTCTCTTTAGTAATTGGCCACGTTTGACAACCGTATAAAAGAGTTGGCGTCACTACAGAGTCCATTACCTGTTTTTTCAGTTTTACATCCATTTGTGATTTAAATATGTGTTTTAGGCTCCAGTATGTGGCCCAGGCCTTTTTTATTCGTCTTTCCACTTCATCGATATAATGTCCTTTGAAGGATACATTTTGGCCTAAGTACACATACTCATTTACATATTTAATATCTGTGCCCTGTACCGAAACTTTATGTGGATCGCTGTTGGACATCACGCAAGTTTTCTCTAAGTTCATGTATAAGCCACACTCTCTGCTACGGGAATCTAAAGTGTTAATCATATACAAGAGCTGTTCATGATTTTTTGCTAATAAAACTATGTCATCGGCAAAACGAAGATTATTTAAATATTCCCCATTTATATTTAAGCCTAAACCCGTCCAGTTTAGCTTTCTAAAGATGTGCTCTAGGAGAGCTGTGAAAAGGTTAGGCGAAATGGGGTCCCCTTGTCTCACGCCTCTATTCACTTCAAAAGCTCTACCTCTCTTTTCAAGTTTTATTATGGCTTTACTCTTTGTATATATTTCTTTAAGGATATTTATATATTTCTCGGCGATTTTCTGTTCTCTCAGAGCACACCATAGAGACTCGTAAAAAATGGAATCAAAAGCTTTTGAGTAATCAATAAAAGCTATATAGATTGGTTTCTTATACTCTACATATTTTTCCATGATTTGACGTAAAGTAAAAATATGGTCTAAGGTAGAGTAATTACTTCGAAAGCCAGCTTGTTCTCGGGGTTGGTTTATTTCAAACTCTCCTTTTAGCCTATAAAGTAATACATTAGTAAAAAGTTTGTATAAGCTTTGTAATAAGCTAATAGGGCGATAGTTATTGATTTCTTGGGGGTTGCCTTTTTTATATAGTAGCGTAATGATAGAAGTTTCCCATTGTTCCGGTATCTTTTCTTGTTGCATAATGTTATTGAATAGTCTCGTTAAGATAGGAGTTAATGGCTCGGTTATTATTTTGATAGTATCATTCGTTATGTTATCTTCTCCTGGGCTTTTCATAGTTCGTACGGTTTAGGGGGATGTAAATCTAACAAGAGTTTAGTATGACTTATACAGTCTGCTTTATTAACTTAGGTAATTACAATATGAAATTAATGATATTTATAGTTAACTAAAATATGCTAGCTAAATAATAGCCCATGTTACTCCTTATAACTTATTACATTATCCCTCAAAGATTAATAATTTTCCACATTTATCACTAATTCTTCGTTCCTCTTGGTTGCAGTGTGATATTTTATAACCTTATTTCTTATTAGCGCATTCAAACAAAGAAACAAACTCTTCAGCTTTATAATATTAGTATAAATTTTTTTTATATTGTAAACAATGATTAATTATTTTTTTAAATTGCCACTATTGAGAGCTGGTGGTAGAACCATTACAAATAATAATCTAATATGACTTTTTAAAAAAGCTGGTAAACTAAACTAACTGAAAAGAAACAAGCATGACTTGAATTTAATTTGAGGCCAGTAGCAAAAAATAAATTTTACAAATAATTGAATTGGGAGTTAAAAAGTTGGGAGGAACTGCGTTGGTCAGTACGTTCCACTAGAATAAAATCCTCGTAGTTATTCTATGACCTTAGACCCAACAGAAGCTTGAGATATAAACTTCAATTGCGCCGCAATAAATTACCTACAACAGTTTAGCATTTACTACAAAATAGACTCGTACAAAAGTTTCGTAGCACATGCTCGTAGATGTCCTTCGTAGCTACTTACGGAATTGTATTCTTACCGCCCTTATACTGTTAGCCTAGGTGATATTTTTATTTAATAACAGCTTTTTTTTCTAGCTTGCTGCTAGGTAATCTACGGCAAAGATGAGCTCCTGGAGATGACAATTAACAGAGTTATTCAGTCAGAAGAGTAGGTTATTGTTCTCATAAGGATTGACATGATACAGCATAACAAATAAAACTATTGTTAGTTTTTATAATATGTTGACGACCTATGAGTATTTTAGGAATTCAGGAACGCCACGTTTTTTACTTTTCTTTTGGCTTGGGCTTTTGTCATCTTAAGCACGTTTTTATGGAAAGCTGCACATTCCTGCTTACATAATGTAGGTAGGTCCCGTTGTCTCTGGTGGAGAGGGTTAAGTGCTTAAGTGCCACATAACCTCCTAGAAGGCAAGCATCTCCGTAGAGATTTCCCCACAATACCAAACAAACAAATAAGGTTATTTAACTAGTTTAAATGCACCTCTGAATGGCTTTGATGATTTTTAATGGTGTCTGAATGATCTCGTACCGTGTATACAGTTTAAACAACACATATATGACGGCGCCTGCGTCATCGTACGCGACTAGAAAGAAGTATGTGAACTGCACGTGTACCAGCTACGCCCTCTTGCGGCGACGCATCGTTCGATACCCCCACTCACCCCACTACTTGAGTTATTGTGACTTGTATAAAAGGAGCGGGTCTACAACTGGTGGGCAGTCTAGGCTCTGGCGTGGCGCGGTGCTGACGTTGTACTTTGCTTAACGCTTAACCTAGACAACTCGGATAGTTAATTTGTGCAAACGGATTCATTATTACTCTCAGCTTGAGTCGCGGTGTCTTGGGGTTGCATTAATTAACACGAGAACGCATCATTGTAATACCATAAATTTGCCAGTAGTAATTCACTGTTAATTAAGTTGCTGTTAATTATTCTTTCAGTTATCTATTTGTGGTTTAATTATAATTACACTAAATACAAAGGTTTACCCTATTATTTTATTCACTATGTCTGACCGACTTTCGACATATATAATAAAATTAGAAAAATGTCTAAAGGAGAACATATAAAAATCAGAATAATACTTTTTAGTTTAAAGTTCCCCAGAGACCCGCATAGTCTAAACTCCCACAAGCAGCCCTCAACCGCAAACGAGGGTATTCTTTAACAAAGGCTAATAAATACCTTTTGAAAAAGGATCAAAGGCATGTCACGAGAACACGAAATGCTGAAACTATCTGGAGTGATACAAGCAGAGATAAATACTACCTATACACAACTAGCTGTGCCCAGCGGCATTACACGCGTACATTCCATTCGTTCTACGAAATCGGTTTTGAGTGAGCGTCTACATCGCCAAATGAGTAACTACGCCAAACGAGTCAATCTAGTGTATAGGTAATTTAGAGATTTCGTGAAGGGTCAATAGATTAGTCAGTTGTATTGAGTTTTTAAACGTATAAATTCAAAGAAAAAGATTTAACCGCACAGGTGTAGCCAGGTTAAACCTACCCCCAATGGACTATACATGGACATGTACGTCTAGGAGTACCTGTAACCTACATAACTGCGTTTTCTATTTACTTTTTATTTAAAACAAGAAAACGTCCGCGGCTTCGTCTGCGTGGTTTTTAGTATGTTAACATCCAAAAACAGCAAAAATAAAAAAATGCACATAACCCTTTTGTTTTAGAAAAATGGGTAGGTATAGCAAGTTCTTCTCAAAAGATAGATATGTGCAAATTTTTGTAGTCCTCATAAAGATAAATATGCATGCATTGTTTCGTTATATCTCTAATAGATAAAGCAATGTTATCGGTGAAAGCTTCCAGGTGGCATATGGTGGTGTCATACAGTTTTCACCACTCTAAGTAATGGTGAAAACTGCATGACATGAGTAGTCTTTGAGTTTATCGCGAACAAACTCTGTATTATAATTTTTAAATTATCTTTAAAGTCGTTGTTTATTCCTTTAAAATTTATCGCTATAATCCGATTTTCACAAAAACAAAGTCACAAGTTCTAGTCAAAATAGTGAATCTAAGCTCTATATCCCTTTTCAAATACAGAATAAGGCCTGACATTACAGTGACCTGAATCTCTCCATAATTTTTGTATCTTAACGTTCAAAGAGCTTAATGGAATACCTAGTCCTAGGTACAGTCCGGCAGAAAAGTTTTATAGTGTATTTCACTGAATTTTCATCAGAATTTAACAAAAGCAAATTCGCGCGGCTTAGTCTCCAAGAGAGAAGTAGGAACACCGTGGTGTTTTAGTCTAAGGCCTAATCTCTTGAGTAAAATATATAAGATTTTTTCCAAGAAAAAAACGGCCAAGTGCGAGTAGGACTCGCGCACCGAGGGTTCCGTAAATTTCAAGGTTTTCGGAATTATTACTTCATATGTACTATAAAACATTGCTTCTTGCGAAATTTTAAGATTCTAGAATGAATGGAAGTTTTAAGTTTGATTTAGTAGTGAAGCGAGTAGTTGCGAGTTAAATATGCTGGTCGTATTGCTGTATTGATTGCGTTGATATAGAGGTTTGATTTTATTACAGCTTAAAGGTATTTGATGTGAATTTCTAGTTAATACCTGTGTCTTCATGAAAAAAAACAGGGGAAAATGGAAAAATTATTAAACATATTTTTATTATAAGATGTAAGTTAAAATTTACAGGTTTCGTTATTTTCGATTATCTCTGCTATATGACGTTGCTGTGTACTAAATTTCAAGATTCTAATAATGCGGTAAATACCCTGTAGGTTTTAGTTTAGTTGCGTCTAGTTGTGAGTTAAATATGCGGGTTACATAGAAGTTTGATTTTGTCACAGCTTAATAGTTGTATTTAATAGATTATTGACAGTTGCGTCGGTTAATCCGATCGCTGCCGATTCAGTGCCGATTTAGTAGTAAAAACAGTATGATCCGATGCGTCCGATGCGTACCGTACCTACTTAACTAAGAACGCAAGCCTTAACCGCCGACGCGCGCCGCCGCGCATCACTCCATTCATCCATGATTAACTGATTATTACAATATGTAGTTAACGAACTTGAACTCTATTCACTTTCAGTCTGAATAGAGCCATAGAGTAATTAAACATGCAAGAACATAAAACCTCTTATACCAAATACCTACGCCTACCGTTGCCGCAAAACCAGAGAGTTGTGCAAGAATTCGTAATTGTAGCGTATCGAATTACAAGTGAAAGTAATTTGAATTTTGCTCAGAGCGACGGTTAAATTCGTCGATATCACCACTAGCTCCGACAGCCGTGATCGTCTAGTGGTTAGGACCCTACGTTGTGGCCGTAGTAACCCAGGTTCGAATCCTGGTCACGGCAGCGCATAGCTGTCGCGGCGGAGCTCTATTTTATTTCGTTAAATTGTTCATCTTTAAGGTAAGCTATGACTTCTTTTTTAGGGTTCCGTTCCTAAAATGAAAAAAAGAAACGGAACCCTTATAGGATCACTTTGTTGTCCGTCCGTCTGTCTGTCAAGACCCTTTTTCTCAGGAACGCGTGGAGGTATCAAGCTGAAATTTACATGAAATACTCAGGTCTATGGTCCCTTAGAGTTGTGATAAAATCTTACTTCTAGACCCAGGCAATCAAAAGACACAGCCGTTTATGCCGAAAATTTCCGCCAAATGTCGACTCTCGCAATCAAATCGAAATTTATAGGGTACCTCCCGTAAACTTAGAATCTTGAAATTTGGTACGAAGTAATGTCATATAGCATAGACAAAGGAAAAATTGCGAAAACTGTAATTTTTTAGTTACATCTTCTATCAGAAAAAGGAGGTAACCCCTTTTCTGATAAAGGCGTAGAGGTATTAAATTGAAATTCATTTCAAATACTCGAGTCTACAAAACCTTTAAGCTGTGACAAAATCAAACTTCTATGTAAATACAATCAAAAGATATAGCAATATAAGCCGCATATTTAACTCACAACTAGACGCAACTAAACTAAAACCTACAGGGTATATACCGCATTATTAGAATCTTGAAATTTGGTACACAACAACGTCACGTCAACTTTTGTTCAATTCTGATGAAGTTTCAGTGAGTTCCAGGGATGCAAAATGGAACAATAAACTTTTCTGCCGGGCTGTACCTAGGACTAGGTATTCCATTAAGCTCTTTGACCGTTATGATACAAAAATTATGGAGAGATTCAGACCACTGTAATGTCAGGCCTTATTCTGTATTGGAAAGGGGATATACAGCTTAGATTTAGCTAGAATGCAGGTTGGCCGGATAAGAGCGATAATGTTCCGAGGCGTGGGGGTGTACTCGTAACACTACCAAATTCCCAGTTGGCGCAGTGTTTAGCCTGTGTTTACAAGCCACAAAGGCTAACAAATAAAGAGGCAGTACAAGTATCTAACATTGCGCTAAAATGTACTAAAATGGAAATAAATATTTACGCGATACAATCAACCGAAATGATTTAAATTCAAATATTAAATATTCAAATTGTCTTTTGCGTGCTTTAAATAAAGTTTTGATTTGTCGTATTTATTCCAGTTGGCTGGTAATTCGTTGGCGCGGCAGTCATTAGCTGAACTTTCTTAGGGAAGATTGGGGGTAGATTATTTTATAAATAATAGATATAAAGGGTTAACCTAAATAACCTAGTAGGAAGAATTGAAGTGCTAAAATTAACTAATTTAGAGTTACATTCAAAATTGGCGGCATTTAGTTATTGCAAATATCCGCGATAATTACCATAGTGATCGATTCAGAAGTAAAAAATTACCAACGCCAACCTTTATTGGAACAGCAAGGCGGGTCTAAGCTCTAAACTTTTATAAAGTGATGAGATATGTATATAAATTGTCCGATACTGATGAGCAACAAGGTTCAGTATTCTTTTTTTTATTAATTACAAGTTAGCCTTTGACTGCAATCACAGCTGATGGTAAGTGATGATGCAATAAATGATGGAAGCAGACCAACTTGATAGGTATAGGATGATTTACACCTCTTTGGTTTCTACACGACATCGTACCGGAACGCTAAATCGCTTGTCAATAGGGTGATAACTGGCTACGACTGAAGCCTCCCACCAGCCAGAACATCTTAAACGGCGCAGCCTGGAATCGAACGTAGGACCTCCGTCTCATAAATGAACTGCGAATACCAGTGCGCCCCGGAGGCCATCAATATTCTAGTGAAAAGTGTTTTTGAAATCTCTGATTTGACTCGTGTTTAAAATGTTTGTTTAGGTAAAATCTCTCAATTGAATAGTAACGCAGTTTTCAACCGATTGAGCTGAAATTATTAATTCGTGTCTAGTTTGGATGACAATAGCCTGCTTAATGACGTCACTCTAAATTGAATTCAAAGGTCATCAGTTACAGTCCATAACCCTTGACGTTTTTCGCTCACCGTTGTCTGTCTAGTATTGTTGTGTGTACCTATCTGGGCTAATCATTTTTTTATATTTATTTTTTGTGTAATTGTTATTATATCTTTATCATTATCAGCCTGTTAACCGCCCACAATAACCAGGCCTCCCTCCTTTTAAGAGGGGTTACGGAGCGTAGACCCGCCACGCTGTTTCAATGCGGGTTGGCGTGCTTAGGGTGATAATGTTTCATTTATTAACGATCGCTATCAGATGTTGATGATAGTAGCCGGGACCGACGGCTTATTGTGCTCTTCGAGGGGGGCTGTTACATCACCCTCTTCCCGACCCTAGACTTCGAATGTACAAAAAATTTCATAGAAGATAGAACGACTCAGAATTATTTCGTGACCGTCCCAGGATTCGAGATCGAAGTTCATATTAAGTCTTATCAGTAGATACGCAAAATACTAATAAATACTTGCGCGTATGTAAAAAATGTGAGAGATTGCGTTAAAAATATATACGTTTCTGAATACAATCAGGTATTTTAGAAATGGTATCGGTAAAAAGATGGAAGTAGATAAACTTAAACGGTCAAATTATTATATTATTTTTCAATTTATTTTATTTCAAGTTGATTTTAAAACTATTCGTTTTAATAAAAAAAAACTATAGAAAAACGATTTCGATTCACTGTATCGCGATAGAGTGGACAAAAACTGGAGCACTTGAAGATTTAATTAATTTTTTATCACCGCGAATACCGTGTCCGATTGGAGAGAAAGTGCTTTGCATTTTGTATGAATAACGAGCTTATTTTCGAGGCAGCTACCACCAGCTCCGACAGCCGTGATCGTCTAGTGGTTAGGACCCTACGTTGTGGCCGTAGTAACCCAGGTTCGAATCCTGGTCACGGCAGCAGATAGCTGTCGCGGCGGAGCTTATATTTTTTTCTATGTATTTTGATGTAATTTTTTCTTAAATAGCGCAACAACCAACGAGTTTATCATTTTTGACCGACTTAAAAAAGAAGAATGTTGTGTTAAACATGGCGAAAAGTAAAGTTCTCCCCCAATTTTTAATGGGCATTAACTGACTGAGACACTGCGTTAGGACTCACTATAGGCAATAGAACAACAGGTATTGTTCGAACCAATGGACTATTTAAACGATAATGCCTAGTATAAAACTCACTTTGTTCATCTCATACCATAACTGGAGTTTTAACAACCCCAACAATCGATTCCATCTTCCTGTTAGTTATACACGACCCTACAATAACTCTTTCGTTAGTACTTATAATTTCATAACCTACTATTATTTTTTAAATAAAGAATAGTAAAATTAAAGTTTCCAAACTTGTCTCCTATCTCTAATTGAATCGCAAAGTCTGCCCGTATCCCCGTTTGCAGACAAATTACTTAAACTGTTATCGCCTTATTCCATCTCGCCTTCATAAACATCACATCGGGTGAAGTACCCTCTTTTCGACTTTGCGTAATCTTCATTAGACGCAATGAATATTTTAGTGGGGAACTTAATCTTATCCGCTTTGGGACGCTCCACTTGATTTGCAGTAATAGAAAATACTGGCGCGGTTCCACTGTTTACTGGTTTTTATATATATTTAAAAAACAAACTCGGTTTCGTAACAACACTTATTATTCATCATCATTATCAGCCTATTAACGGACCACTACAGGGCCAGGCCTTCCTCCTTATAGGAGAGGGGATATGGAGCGTACACCCACCACGCTGCTCCAATGCGGGTTGGCGGGCTTAGGATGATAATGTTTCATTTATTTACGATCACTATCAGATGTTGATGACAGCGACAGAGACCGACGGCTTAACGTGCTCTCCGAGGCACGGTGATGTAACACCACTAACTTTCCGACTCCGAACAGACTTAGAATGTATTGAGAATTTCATAGAAGAATAAAAAACTCAGAATTATCCCGAGACCCGACCCAGGATTCGAACCCAGGACCTCGTGATCGGAGCCAGATAGGCTAACCACTAGACCAACGAGGCAGTCACTTATTATTACTCGAAACCTATTGGACTGATTTTTATAACCATTATTTTTTTCTCGATTTATATTTGAATGTACTAAAATTTCATAGAATAATGAAAAACTTGGAATTATTCCGTTATCCGACCCAGGAATCGAACCCAGGACCTCATGATCGATGCATAGCCTAACCACTAGACCAACGAGGCAGAGTTAACTCTATAAGCTCTTAATCAATTTGCTATGTTAGCATGCATCTAATCGCGTAATCTGTATTAAATACACTTACACACTGATTGAGCTTAATTTTCACATACCTACTTAATTAAGTTCCTATCCTTTCGCCATTCTCATTAAAAGCCCCCCTGGTTATATGAGAGGGGATGTGGCTTATGACCCACCACACAGCTTCAATATAGGTTGGCTGGTTGGTTAAAGTCCAGCTATAGATAGCACTTTGCCTAGAGCTAAAACTCACCACGGAGCTTCAATGTGAATTAAACGAACATGAGAAATCTTATTAATGTTTGTTGTACACTACATCACCAGGTTACTAGGAGAGTATCTCCTCTCTTCATAAGGAATGAAGAGAGGAGATACTCTCCTCCTCACCACGTTGATCTGATGTGATATTTCTTAACGCTATATCGAAGGGCTGGCTCGTTTTTGCGCAAAAGATTAGCCTGGCTATCGCACGCGGAACTGCAGCCTGTATTCTTGCCACCATTCCACGTGGGTATGATTTGTATAGTTATTAGTATAACTTAGCTTAAGTTCATTATTGTATTCTTTCTCAAAAAAAAAAAAATTAAAATATATTTATTTATTCATTACAAATTAGCCCTTGATTGAAATAACACCTGATGGTAAGTAATCATGTAACGATACGGTACGTCTTTATCGATAGGGTCGTAATTAGCCACGGCCGAGGCTTCCAACCATCCAGACCCAGATCAATACGGAAAACTCAGTCGCCCCTGTCGGATATCTAACCCAGGACCTCAGTTTTTATAAATCCACAGTGCATGCCACCGCGCCACGAACGTCGTCAATAACTCTACCATTAATATATCAATTAACTCTACGTCTATCGAATAGTATCAAATCTATACTAATATTATAAAGCGGAAGAGTTTGTTTGTTTGTTTGAACGCGCTAATCTCTAATCAACACAAAAAGATTTTTTCATTTCAGACCTTTAAAGTTACTGGTTCGAATTGAAAAATCTTTTTGTGTTGAATAGACCATTTATCGAGAAAGGCTTTAGGCTATATAACATCACGCTGCAACTATTAGGAGCGAAGAAATAATGGAAAATGTGAAAAAAAAACGGGGAAAATTATTCAGACTTGAGGGATTCCGTTGCGTGCGCTGCGAAAACGGTTCAAGATACCAAAAATATATGTATGAAAGAATTATTCCTCTTGAAATGATCTAAAAAAATGTCCACAACAGTAGTCTATCTTTTAAGATTAACTCACTAGAACCGTTTTTATGGTAATCAAATTTGGTCGAAATTAATGCATTTGTTAAGAGTTATAAATATATGTATATTGTTAATGTTAATGTACTGTAATATCATACAATGTTTAACAAAAATTAAAAGGGTACCTAAGAAGTTTTCACGCGGACGAAGTCGCGGGCGACTACTATGCTATATAATGACCAAAACTGAAGTGCTCTCCGAGGCACAAGAGTGTAGCACCGACTTCCCAATTCTGGGCTAATCATTTTTACTGAGAATTTCTTAAAAGGAAGAAAAATTCCTATTCATTATTTTATATTAAAATATACACTAACCGCTTTAAGTATACCAAGAAACTTTTAAAAATAAAAACCGTGAGAAACCGTGGGCACTCTCTCTTGACTGAGACAAATGGCTCCTTATAACAAATGGACGACGTCTTCTAATGAGGGAACCTTAAAATAACGATGCAAGAAACTCTCATACATAAGACGGGTCAGCGGAAACTTCCACGTTTCCTATGAATATTTCTTTAATTAGCTGTATTTTTTAAATACATATAAATATTTACTGGATATTTACCATAGCATATTATTATAAGAACTCAGAAAGACAAGCTTTAATTCTATTAACCTTGTTTTAAACAGAGCATAAAAAGAATACGAATATCATAACTCTTTCATGGATTTACCGTGCGTATGCCGGGCCCATCAGAGAGAAAAACGCCTAAACCTAACTAACGCTCGCCTTCGTTTTTAAGATATATTTTTTCAATAATTATTACAATATTATTACCACTATATACAGTCATTATACTAAAGCCAAATTCGATTGAGAATGCTTGTCAACAAACAAATTTAAAATGAAGGTAGAAAATGCAACACATTTTATGCCTAATAAATTTAAAATTATGTTTTGTTTTTTTTTTTAATTTTATTTATAAGATATTGAATATATTAATTAGTTTTAAGCTTACTAATCTAATTTATTGTAATGAATTCGTCATTAACAAGTTATTTAAAAAAATTAGGTATAAAATGACTAGGGATTTCTAACTTCATTTTTAATTTGTTTGTTGACAAGCATTCTCGATCGAGTTTGACATTAGTATAGTTTAATCTTATTTAATGCCTTAATTTTAATTGCTACGGAAATTAGAACGAGTATTTCCTATCTTTGGCTGTTATTCTCCATTCTGTAACGGAACAATTAGCACCTCATAACTTTGTTTAACCTCGTCAAACGTTTGATGCTGTGGAACCTGCTTAACTACTAAGCCTTGAAAACATAATACTAATTATACAGCAGTTGGGTAAAAAACTTATTATTACAGTTAGTTGAAGTTACTTGAAAAATGACTGTCTGAATTAGGTTCAGCCTCATTTAACATAATTACGTATGCCTAAATTAATTAAGCGACTTAAAAAAGCAAGAAATTTTAGATTTGTAACTTGATAAAAGGGGCAGCAGCTACAAAACGTACGCAATAAAAAATAACTCAAAAAGGAGCGTATGTTGACTCGCGTCAATCCTCTTCAGATTTTTGTAAAGCCGCTCAAAAAAGAATATTAATTTACCCTCAAATCGGCTTATCTGAACGTGTCAGAACGAAGTATTCAGTGTACCAACTTGTTTATTTTTCTACAGCTTGTACTTATACGATAACACGTACGGGCGACAAGTTACTCAACAGCAAGAGCTCTCTTTTTAAAAAACTCAAAATAAAGATTTTTTTAATGACTACAAGTTAGCCCTTGACTGCCATCACGCC
This sequence comes from Mycalesis mineus, assembly GCA_034621355.1. Classification (NCBI taxonomy): domain Eukaryota; kingdom Metazoa; phylum Arthropoda; class Insecta; order Lepidoptera; family Nymphalidae; genus Mycalesis; species Mycalesis mineus. Next base: position 2,166,765 of record CM067881.1, read on the forward strand.
TGATGTTAAGTGATGATGCAATCTAAGGTGGAAGCGGGTTAACTTGTTAGGAGTAGGATGAAATCCACACCCATATCGGTTTCTACACAACATCGTATCGGGACGCTAAATCGCTTGGCGGTACGTTTTTGTCGGTAGGGTGGTAACTAGCCACGGCGAAAGCCTCCCACCAGCCAGACCAAGACAAATTAAAAAAAACCTCAATCTGCCCCGCCGGGAATCGAACCCAGGACCTCCGCCTTATAAATCCACCGCGCATACCACTGCGCCACGGAGGTCGTCAAATTAGATCTAAGAAAATCTAAATTTGACATAGGTACCATTTTATGTAGGTATACTGTCATTAAATTTTTTGTCAGATTTACAATTTTCTTGCCCATAAGGTAGATTCTTCGGTTCGAGGATTCGATGTCGTCTAGAAGCTTTAAAGTTTAGGGCTGTGGATATTATCCTACTCCTAACAAGTGAGTCCGCTTCCATTTTAGATAGCATCATCATCATAGGCTGACTTGTAATGAATAAATAAATTCTACACTTAATTTTATAATAGAGAAAGTAAAACACCACAGTCAAAAGTCACTGGATCGCTGGCGGCTCAAGATCATGGTATTTGGAAATCCTTACAAAAATCCACGTCCTCGGTCCGGATAAAAGTAAAATAACGATTAAATGACATACTTTGTCGATCTTAAGGTGAAATTCATAACACATATGACCCATTGGTCCAATATTTTGAAAATATATAGACTTACATATTCCCTTCAGCAAAGAGCAATGTCTCTCTCAGAAGGGCAGGTGTCACTCAATACAATACAATGGAGAGCCATCTGCTTTTCGAGAACACTCCAGTACATGAGAGACGAAATTGAATGCCATTCAGATTTAGATTTGCCTATACTCGTATATACGCTTACAGATTTTTTCCCCGAGTGAGTATAAATGGTTCGAACTGAAGGGTTGGGTTAAGCAAACATCTGCAGAATGTATCCGTTCAATTCTCTTGAAAAGATCTACACTTGTACATTAAACGGTCTATCACTATTCAAAGCATTTACGGAAAAGCTGTTACTAGGAACATACGTACTTTCTTGACAATTGTGATGACCTTGTTTATAAAATTGAAATCTTTTCAATTTTAAAGAGAAGAGAACAGTGTGGTGTAAATGAAAATGTAGTGACTAAAGGGCTGCTAGATGGATTGAGCGTACTCGTAGAGAGAATGGATAAAAGAAGATTAAGAAAAGAAATTTATGAGGAATGGAAATGTTAAGGAAAGGCCTAGGCGAATGTTCCTGGACATTTTAAAATATTCCCAGGGTTATTCAAGAGTACCCTAAACCGATGAACTTGTATCAAAGGATTAATGAGAGTCAAATAAGTTAAGGAAGTATGCAAGGACCGTGGCAAATAGAATGATGTAGTCTCTGTCTACCTGGGTGCATCCCAGTAGTGCCCCCAAATTTTAGTTCTATAGAACTGTTGATACATCATATTAGAGTTTAGTGTAGTTCTATATAGAACTAATGGGACAAAATTAAAGAAATGTCGATATCAACACCTTGTTTGTACGTTACATATAAAATATCTATAGTTTTTATAAGTATAATATGAAATCTCTTTTGATTACAAAAATAAATGTCCACTTAAATTTGAGAGTATTTATGAACATGTTACTATATCGAATACAGCTTTGCTTAAATTGCACAAAATGTCTTTAAAATGGTATTGAGGTTTTTAATATACTACTTGGTTTTAACAACTTAGCTTTTGTCGCAAGGGACATTTTTTTGTTAAAAACAAAATGAAATATCAATCAAAATAATATAAAGTTTATAACTTATATGGTATAAGTAAAGAGCAAAAACTATACTACAGTACTATATAGAACTATTAGGACATAATTTGACAGCACGGAAAATATCCCAACAGTTCTATAGAACTACGGTATGGGGTACAGGGTACTACTGGAATGCACCCGCCTACCTCAATGGGAATGAGAGGTATGTATGTTTTAAAATCTAAGTGATTTGTAGTTACTTCTAAATGCAGTCTAGGAAAGTTTTTCGAATACAAGTAACAATTTACACAATTTCTTTCTAGGCATTTAATAGATTCAGAGAACCCTGTCAAACACACAACGAACGCGTGGCGAAGCGAAAGCGAAACGAATTGGAAGGAAGGAAACGGTTTGCTTTGGTTCATTTTAATAATATTTATAAAATACAATACAAAAACACTTTGCCACATTTTCAGTTCGCGCTGTGTTTGACAAGGCTTTTATTATGTGGCGTTAGCATTTTTCCCTTTGCCGTGCTAATGTGATAATTATTATCTATATATACTTATAACCTAACTGTGGCCACGTGGGTTTTCCTTTTTTAGGTTTCCGTAGCCAAATTCCAAAAGCGGAACCCTTATAGATTCGTCATGTCTGTTCGCCGTTATGTCGCAGCCACTTTTTTTTTTAAATATAAGAACTATACTGTTAAAACTTAGTAAGTCGATGAATTTTGTAAACGGCATTAAGATTTTCACACAAAAATAGAATAAAAAGCCTATAAATTATGGGGTTCCCCATACTTAAAACTGAAACTCTAATTTTTTTTCATGAAACCCATACATACGTGTGAGATATTAAAAATGATATTGAGATTTTTTATACAATTTTTTTAAACGGGGACATGTCTATCACTTTGGAAACTCCTGTAACTTCTGAAATAAAAAGAATAATAAAAGTAAAAAAATATAACCCTTTATCTTCGAGTTCAAATCTCACTTGGCCGCTTTTAGAATAACTGCGAGAATATTTGTTACAATGATGTGATAAATCGAGTATACAATATGATGATAATAATTCATATGTCTGCGCATTTATTTGAGAAGTAAAGTCTCATAAGGCGATGTTTGCTGGATTCCCTTTTTTTGCGATATTTCGAACTCGGATTCTCGTAATTCTGTTTACAATACAAATATAAACAGCCCCTAATTTGACGTTTCAGTGCGTCACTACGTAAGGGTGTGTTTATAGTGACTAAACAAAATGTATATGCAAGAATAAACTTCATAACTATTGTAAATTTTTCTTTTACTTGTTTTAAGTTATAGAGCCTCATCTGATTTTTGAATAAATGATTAATAAACAAAAAATTGACTCTCCATTTGTTTTAATTCATTACAAGGTAACTCTTGACTGCAATCACACTTGATGGTAAGTGATGATGTAATTAAGCGGGCAACTTGTTAGGAGTAGGATGAAATTCACATTCCTTTCGGTTTCTACCTAAATCACTTGGCGGCAAAGGCCGAAGCCACCCACCAGCCAGACCTGGAGCAATTTACAAAATATTAATTGGCCCAGCCGGGAATAAAAAAAGACGTGTGGCTCTCGGAGACTGCCGCGGTAAAGCTATTGCATAGAGTTTTTTATCAACTTATGTTTACCTACCGAAGTTATCGGGACCGTTGCCTAGCGGTCAGTTTTTTTTTTAATTTTTTTAAATAAAAATAGAACCGACTCAAAACGCACTAAAAAGTAAAAAATAACTGTGTCATTTAGTTGCTTTAAATTACTTAACCATATCTATGAAGTCGGTGCCAGCCAAGTTTAAGGAACCTTTTGTTTTACGTAGTAAAGCATATTGTGGGTTCTAGGTAACGTCCTTAAAGTAGAAACCTAGGCTGGCACCGACTCCTAGATATGCTTAAGTAAATTAAAGCAACTAAATGACACAGTTATTTTTTACTTTTTAGTGCGTTTTGAGTCGGTTCTATTTTTATTTAAAAATTTTTATTTCTTACTTTTTAGTTATTTATCGCCACGTATCGTACTCGTACTATACTGTCATAGTATATTATATGGCACTAGTAGCCAAAAAGCGATTACCGATACCGAGACAAAAATCGAAATCGCTGTAAGCGTGCCTCCAAAATTTGAAGACTTCCTTCAATTTCCCCAGGACATCCTCATCAGATCCTAATATGATGACAATGGGACTACCTTGGAAGTATGCCCTTTCTAATAAAAAAAGAATTATCAAAATCGGACAACTCTGTAAAAAGTTATGCGTGGTCATACATAAAAAAAAAAAATAAACGTGTCGAATTGAGAACCTCCTCCGTTTTTTTTCGTCGGTTAAAAATTATTGAGTTTTGGAAATCACGTGCCCCGATGACGTCGTTCTCGAAATTGTGCTTTTGATAATATATTATGTTTTTGATACTCAGGGGGTGTTAGGTTTTTTCGTTACGGAATTTCTGTATTCGGTCTCCACGCTCAAGGCCCGTGATAAAAGCGATTCAATAGCTTAAAACCAGGATTTCCGTCTTATAAATCCACTGTACATACTCGTATCAATGTTCGACAGAGGTCGTCAAAAAATATAATTAAGACACTCGTAGCAAATATTGACGACTAGAAGACGCCCGCGTCTTTCTCATTCCCATGGAAATTTCGGAATAAAAGCTTATATGTTCATCCAGGGTGTCAGCTAACTCCATACCAAAGGAGATGGTCCAAAATTGTATGGAGCACAAATTCACTTTCTGTACATAAGTTAAAAAAAACTACATGTATTAGTAATCTAGTTTTAATTAGCCAATTCTCCGAATTTACTTTTATTTGGGCGAAATATTATTTATTATCTCCAAAACAATGCAACACTATACGTATAATCATGGCGGATCTTAGATATCATAAGTTATATTATCTATGGTAGTAATTCTTCAGGTGGCGGATTGATATTGTTTTGACTTTTGCTGTCAGTGTTTATTGACGTATGGTCCATTTGATTTGATGGTTACTGGTTAGGCATAGGTACGTTACTGAAAAACCAGATTAGTATATTGAGTTTTGTTCTATGTCTATGTCTGAAATGTATTATAGCTAAAAACAAAGCCCGGAACACGGAAGGAAAGACTTGTCAAAAATGACATATTTTGAGTTGGACAAATCAATGCCAGCGCATCTATATCACCTAAAGACTAATATTAGATTATCTTAAAAACTAGGAAATTAATTTTTTAACCAACGTTTTATTTAGTTCGTTTCGTTCACTTATTTTATTTTTGATAAAATCCTTGTATTTTTTTCCATTTTAATGGTATGTGGTACAAGAGTGAAGCTGAAATGGACCATCTCCTTTGGTTAAAATCCCTCCAGCCGTTTAATCGTGAAGAAGTAAAAATGTTACTAAAAACTTTTGCTTTTATAATGGTAATATGATAATCTAGCAGGCGTTGATCGAACCAACAAGGCTTTCCGGCCTCGAGTCGTGTAGCTATTGAAGCCTAACTGCATCTTCAATTAACATGACGTTCCCAGTCAAGAGCAAAGCCGTTGAATAAAACATCAAACGATCTACCCGTAACCCCATTTGAATATTATATTATGTTTTCGTGAATGTCAGCATCAATATTTATAATGATTGAATCGCTTTGAAATACAAGCTACTTTTGGTTTCGAGAGCGTTTGTGGATTATAATTTCATAATCTGACTTAATAGTAATGAGAATAAAAAGACGTGCGTCCGATTTGAGGATCACTTTTATTCTGACTTTAATGGCCGACCGTCACGCAGAACGGTCTAAAAATGCTTACATAGCGAAACTTAGCTTAGGGCGGACGGACACATAACTCCTCCACCCCTAGATGAAAAATTATCGGAGGGATTTTCTTTTGCATTCCTCCGGTAATTTTGCTTAAGTTCTAATGAGCGTGGTGATTTAAACCACAGATAAATGAATAATGCGATTACAAGAAAAATAAAAATGATTAAACTTAACGCTATATAAGAAAAGATGCCGCTTAAACTATCGTCCTTTATATTGTTAAAACACTTTCTATCACTTCACTTTGTTTTAATGATAGGTCACTTTCTACGCTAGACACTGTGTTACTTGGATTTAATTGTGGAAATATACGATGTGGTAGACGAATTCCTTAAATGTGTAAAATACGTTCGTTTGGTGATCGTTCGAGTTCGTTCGTTTGGTGACCTCATGACCGCATCGTTAGGTCATTGTTGTTCACACTCTGCTGTAGAGAACCTGCATCGATTTGCTGGACCTTAACATTCTCAATTTGGATTTGATGCTACAAACAGGCCATAAGACTGTCTTCAAATTTCAAAAGCTGCTCTATACATGTGGGTTCGTAGTATAAAGCTTGGTTATCTGAGGTGCATAGGAACTCGTTGCTTGAAGAAGTTGATCGACATGGTTTTCCTAGGGGTAGGTACTTTGAACCTTTCGCCAATAGGTAAGGACATTTAGGAATAATGGATACAGTTTTTTTTTCAGGTGGAAAATATCTTAAAATAACAATATGTTGAATTATTCGTAATTATATAAGGTCTTTCCATTATAGATAGATAGATAAATGTTATCTGATTAGCTTTTATTTATAACTTAACACTAACGCTAAGTTCAACTTTTAAAAATATAATAATTTTGTAAAGTTTACAATTGATTGGAGTAATATAGAGACCTTACTTAACGTTAATGCGGTTATATTTCACTTATTCTAACAAAAATGGTGCGAAAGCTACTTGTAAAAATACTAAATAATCCGGTAAGATAAGTAATAAAATTATCTTTCAATAACAATTCAATTTTTGTTACACAGTTTTGAAATTAAAGAGAATAATGATTTAGAAACTCAGTTTCATTAATAAAGTATTCAAACATTTTAGAAAATATTCGATAATGGCAGCAGTATACATCCATGGTAAAAATTAGTGTAAAATCTAGTGCTGATACTGACATTTCTTACAGGCATATACAACATTTCCATTTCTCCGGCTTAAATTAACATTAGATACAATTAATTATAAATTTAACAAAGAATTGGTTACAAAACAAAATATGATTACTAACATAATTATAATTTAAAATTAAAGTAAATTAATGTATTTTTTAACCTTATTGAAAGCACTGCTAAAATCAGTATATATCGAATCAACTTGTTGTTTGTTGTCAGCATATTTAGATATATAGGTTATATAGCTTATAAGATTTCATACTGTAGACTGATTTCGACAAAGTCCGTGATGGTCGAGTGAAATAAAATTACTTGAGTAGTTTGTTAAGATGGGGCAAATAAGTTTTTCAAAGATTTTGGAAAACATAGAGATGGATCAATAGTTGCGAATGTTATGCTTGGAACCTTTTTTTAAAAAAATAGGCAAAATATTAGCAATTTTCCAAGTATTAGGGAAGTTGAGGTTTGCAATGATTTATTAAAACCAGAATATTTTTTTGTTCACGTGATATAGCCTGCTCGGTTCCCTCTATATAGTTACAATAACAAGATTTCATATTCGAAGGATTCGACTCTATGATAAAGATAATTCATACTTATCTCTAGAATTTTGATACATTTTCACTCGACTTGTAATTTTCTTTTTCTCTGCAAAAATCTTATTCAAGTTTTGTGTAAACGGATACCTCAGTTGTTTTTTTTTTTTTATTTTTTTTATTTTTTGGAATTGTTGAGCCTATAATTGCTAAGACTACATAGATAATAGGTTAGTTATAAGTTATAAATTTTAAAGACTATAGTCAGTTTCTTAGAAATAATAATTTGATTATGATTGATATAAATTTATCGTATTTTATACCAGTTATACTACATAATATATAACAATAACTTTTATAATGAGCCCAATGGATTTATAAGACCTCTATTAAAGCGTTGCTGCGGCCTAGTTGTATGTACTATTCAATTATTGAAATGCTGTATATGAAGTCGGTATGTCTTCTAGCATTTTAACCTGCGGAGGACGTTTAACATTTTTAAGAGTTTTGTTACACGTTCTCCCATTTTTATGGGTAAAACATTTCTTTCGAAATTTCCTATAATACATATTTGCCTTTTTGGGTATACCGTAAAATAAAAAGTATTTCATCAAGGCGCGTACCACCTTATGAGTTGATTTGTTGTGAATTTCAAAAACTTGGCCTAAATTACTAAGCGGGTCAATAAGAGTCAAATACGTTTTTCTTTCATGATGCTTAATTAATACACTTTTCTGTTCCTTTTTATTTTCAATATATACTACTCTATTTGTACATTCATAAAAATTGACTAAACCTTCCACAAAGAGCTGAATTATTATATTACTGAATAATTTACGATGTTCTTTTTCCTCGAAATAAATGAAATATTTTACTTTTGGTTTTACGTGTTGTTTTAAAAATTCTTTAACTAATTCGGGATTATTTATGGGTAAGAAAACTTCAATGACCTTTTGATTTTTGTATTGTTTATCCCGAGAAAGATCTTTTACTTGAATTTCATCTTTTAACCATGAAAATACTAAAATTTGATTTGGCTTGGTATCTATAGCCTCATTTAAAATTGGTATACCAGACGAACCGGGATTTAAATATGAATGAATTGTATTCGTTTGATTAGATGATTCTGATCGGACAGGGTAATCTTTTATATTTTCATCATTAAACTCTATGGAACTAGCAGTAGCTGTTGGACTTGTATCTGATACAGTTATAGTCGATGAATCACTGCGATTTAATTTTTTGTCAATGTTAACTATAAGTGAGACTTTATCTTCGGTAGAGTTTAAGGCGTTAATCTTTATTTTTGAAAGAGCATCATCTGAAAATTGTTTAACTGATAATTTAACCCGTTTTTCTGAAAAATGTGGGAGTGGGTGTTGAATATCATTTGTCGGTTCTAATTCGTTAATTTGTGCTGTGTCGTGAATTTGTTTTTGGTCTAACTCTACATTTTGGTAGCCTTGGTCGATGTCAGTGTCATAATGTTGATAATATTCGGGATATTCATAGTTTGTTATAATAATTTCATTAACATTAGAGCTTTGAGCCTTTGGTTGGGTCGTCCTCATAGAAACGACATGATTTTGACCCGTGGGTGGATGACCTGGATTGCAAAATATTTGTGGGGGATTTTTTTCGAACACTTGTGGTGGTTTGTATCCAAACGGTTGTGGGGGCCTACTGTCTGATTGTTGGAAATGTCTATAGCCTACTGATTGTTGATGAATATAGCCTAATTGTTGAGGCCTATAGCCTAATTGTTGAGGCCTATAGCCTAATTGTTGAGGCCTGTAGCCTATATGTTGAGAACTGTAAAATGATTGTTGAGGCCTGTAGCCTATTTGTTGAGAACTGTAAAATGATTGTTGAGGCCTGTAGCCTATTTGTTGGAGGGGTTTGAAACCTACTGGTGGTGGAAGTCTATAACCAACTTGTGTTTGCGGCTTAAATGTACTCATAGACTGTTGAATTGGAATTTTAGGTTGAGAATTGATGAATGATTGCCTCATAGGTAAGTTAAAACCTAAGTATTCGCTTCGCGGGTCTCCGAATTGCTGAGTTAACAAATTCTTTAATGCGGACCAAGTATCAACATACTCTCGTTCCGATAAGAGCGCAGCTGCATCGTCTCGTAACCGACTTGATAAAACGTGAAATACATACAGATTTTGTTCTTCATCACCGCTGTAGTGATCAATTACATATTGACAATTTTCTAAATAAAGGTTTAATTGTTCCTTATCTCCGCTGTAAATAGGAATTAATTCGATAATTTCACTTGGTACGAACGTAACTGTTAGCATGATGATAGAGTAATGAATTTATAGAGGGTGCAACTGACTCTTAATTAAAACACAATTATAATTAAACACACACAATTAAAACACACAATAAGTAAAAGACAAAATTAGCATGAATGTAATAAATCTAATCTTAATTAATAATAATGTAAAGTTTTAATGTATTTAAAAAAATTATAAAATAATAGTAAATTAAAGTAATTATAAAATAACTTTAACTAGAAAACTTATTTTGAAGTTTTCAATTCAATCAAAACTTTGTATTTTTTTAAGTATTTAATAATCACTCAATAAAGTTTATAATTCATAACTGCTCTATTACATTCTTAATACTAAGCAATAGCACGCGTATCAAATTACATATACTGCGAACTGAGGTTGTTATGACGGGCGAGGATTGATCCCAAGAAATAACAATGTAAACACTTATATACTAATTATGGAATATGGGAGAATTTTGGCAGAAGGGAATGGCGAAATAGCTCACTTACCCCAATATCACCGATCTCTCCATATCCGTTGCTCACCACAAAAGAAAATTTATTTGGTTCGGTAGGAATTTCTAACCGTTTATGCCGAAAGTTTTATCGGAACAACTACGGTTTTCGAAAATCCTATACCAGGCTGCGCCACTTTTGGTTTCGAGAGCGTTTGTGGATTATAATTTCATAATCTGACTTAATAGTAATGAGAATAAAAAGACGTGCGTCCGATTTGAGGATCACTTTTATTCTGACTTTAATGGCCGACCGTCACGCAGAACGGTCTAAAAATGCTTACATAGCGAAACTTAGCTTAGGGCGGACGGACACATAACTAGCTCGTAGCTCTCAGTTGTAAAGAAGAATTCCATTCATAATACCAATGTGTAAAGAGGCGCCGCGAAATACTTCGAATATTCTCAATACTTGTACTTTGATATTTACTAACCTTTAGTATAATATAATATTTTGAAGTCATTTATGAATGACTAGCGGTCGCCTGCGGTTTTACCCGCGTAGTTTATCTTCCCGTGGGAATATCTGAATACAAAGTACCCTATGTCACGCCTCATGAGTCTGGCTATTATATACAAAAGGCTTTTTTACAATTCGACTGTTACTTTCAGAGATTATCCGGAACAAACAAACAGACGGACAAAAATAGTACAAAATGTTATTTTGGCGTATGTACCGTATATATTCATACGCATGTAATAATAACGGTTATTTGAATATTACAAACAGACGCTCCAATTTTATTTTTATGTATAGATAAGCCTACTGAGCCGAAATCAATGTCTAATCTGAGTTTAAAATATTAAACAGTAATTGTAAAGGCTTCATGCAGACATACAGGTAACAGCCTCACTTTGATCTCTTGAACTTGACTAGCTACCCTGGTAATCGTCTTTGTTAATATTTGATGTCCTTTGAATGTTAATATCACAAATTGCTCGTCTTGATCATCCCCTAAATCTGCATACGAAGGTAGGATTAGCATTTAGCCATATATGTTAGCGGGATGCACGGGTGGAGCTACAGTTTTCATTCAGATCCAGATCGCCTAAGCCAAAAATGGGAGGGCAAAATCAAAAAAGAAAGGAAGTAAAAATAAAAAAGACACTTATGCATTCCTTTTCAAAGTCAAAGTAAAAATATCGTCATTCAGTCAAATGTTTATGATTATTTTGAATCATTAATATGTAATTTTTAGATTATGAAACGTAATATTGATCAATAAGGTCGAAAACTTAAAATTAAAGCTACGAAGATTCCAAACGCACCCTGGTCCGAGAAGAGCCCACAACAAACTCAGCCAGGTTATTTGTTTATTATCACCATCTTACATTATTATTTAAAAACTATAGAACTAAGCACACGGCGCTTTACAGCAGTTCATTCAAACGTTTATAAATTATTTTACACTATGCTTTGTGGAGAAGTTTTTGTATACATATAAATCTAAAAAAAAGACGTGTGGCACTCGGAGACTGCCGCGGTAAAGCTATTGCATAGCATTTTTTATCAACTATGTTTACCTACCGACTAAATGATATTGCAAAAAGTCATTAATTTAAAAAAAATGACTTTAAATTTTACGCTTGAAAATAAAAAAAAAATTGCGGAACCGACGTCATTCGAACCCGTGTCTCTCTGGCAATCCAGGCACTTGGAGCGCCTTACCGCTATGCCATGTTCCCCGATGAGGTCGTTGCCGAAATTGTGTTTTTGATATTATGTTTTTGATACTCAGGGGGTGTTAGGTTTTTTCGTTACAGAATTTCTGTATTCGGTCTCCACGCTCAAGGCCCGCGATAAAAGCTATACAATAGCTTAAAATAAAAAAAGAAAATAGCGAGCAAGGGAGCAAGCGGGTCTCCTGATGTTGAATGATATAACCGCCGCCCATGAACATGTCCGACACCAGAGCAGCAACTTAAACATCGTTAAATTATAGCTGATTCCGCAGCTTACAAGTACGTGGCAGTAAAGTTCTGGTATAGTACTATTTCAAATTTTTAAGGGATGCATGTCTTGACCAACTTCATTTTTCACAAAGTATCTCAGAACCATACTGAAAAATCTATTCTCTATCTATCTATTAGATAGGGTTTGATAAATGTCATTGGGCAGGAATTTTTAATCTCTCAATTCAGTGACCAGCCTCTAAACAGTTGAGCTTTTAAGGTTCATTAGCATTTAATGATAAGATTAGAAACATTATTAGTTCGAAGAAATGTTAACAAATTATTTATAGATGCCTGTAGGCGTAAAGGCAGGCGGTGTTATCACTACGAATGAAGAGAGATTTCTTCTAATTAATGTTACCTTAAGCTTTATATAAATTACTGATAATAATATTTATGATTGGCTTGACTAATATATAGTCAAACCAATTATAAAATAATTATTAATACATTTTATCCGAATATTTTAACGGTCAACTACAGAAATGGGGCTTTTTTAATAGATATAAACATTTAAATACGAATTTAACCACCTAGTGAGATTGCAGTCAAGGGGCAATTTGTAGCAAATAAAAATGATCTACTGCAAATAATCATTCAGGGCATACGGAGCGTGGGTAGAAAAGAGTGTCCTAGCTTAAAAATATTCGCCAGTGGTTCAATAAAGGCTTGTATCATAATTATTATTGCATTATCACTGGAGATACACAAGTTAAAAAGTATACAAAATTCAGTGCAAAGTTTTGACGGCCTCCGTGGCGCAGTAGTATGTGCGGATGACTTAGGTATAAGACGGAGGTCCTGGGTTCGATTCCCGACGAGGCAGATTGAGATTTTCTTAATTTGTCTTGGCCTGGCTGTCTTTCGGCGTGGCTAGTTACCACCCTAGTGACAATAACGTACCACCAAACGACTTATAGTTCCGATATGTCGTGTAGATACCGGAAGGGGTGTGGATTTCATCCTACTCTTAACAAGTTAGCCCGCTTCCATCTTAGATTTGATAACAGTCAAGGGCCAACTTGGAGTTGATAAAAAATCAAACCCTAAAAGTGATTCGAATTAAGCCCCCAAGAATAATTTACCTGTATACTCGTACGTCCCCCTCTCCTATCAGGGAATGGCCTGACCCTGTAGTGGGCCGGTTGTAGGCCGGTAATCATGATGACTTGTAATAAAAGCCTGTACATTCATGTCATGTTGGCGGCGTAGTATATTTTCAGGTTTTTGCTGCGACCGTCCAATTGATTTTCCAGCTTCGCCTAAAAATGAAATCGGACTTGAAAATACGTCGATTTTTCCCGCCATTTTGCACGGATGCTGACAGCGATTACTACGCACGATTTGCTATGTAGAGTTCCGTAGCTTGGGGATCGAAACGGAAGAGTATTGTTCGTGATTCCTAATGTTTTTCTAAATCTAAGGTTGCCTAATAGTAATCGCTGCTGTGCGATAAAGCCACTTTTTGTACTAGATCCACTTATTGTATTTTTGTCTATGTTCTAAGTTTTTCTTCGTTGTGGTTTATAAATAAATAAATACTGTTGAGGTTGAGTATTAGTCGCTTACTTATAAAATAAAATTATTATTATAAAAACAAAAAACCCGACTGCTTAGAAGTTATGAACTGAAAAGAGAAAAACAAGGATCACTATATCTGTATAAAATTCTAAATACTTTATGGTGCTGCAAACAGGGACAAAATATTTTAACCTGCGGGGAAAGAAAGATCTACCAAAACTACGGTTGTCCCCGCCTGCAGCACCATAAAGTATTTAGAATTTTATACATATATAGTGATCCTTGTTTTTCTCTTTTCAGTTCATAACTTCTAAGCAGTCGGGTTTTTTGTTTTTATAATAATAATTTTATTTGGGACTTTTTAGTTTTAGTTTATGGTATACAAATGAGACGGTACACTTAGTACACTTTTTGCCATTTTTTGTTAAAAAAGTAATATGAACATGATATGATATTTATATTTTTGAAATGGTCTTTTTACGACCTTTCAATTGCTATCCATATTGCTAAGATAAAAGAAAAAAATACACACATCCCCCTTTTTTCCCCCATTTACAGTCGCCATTTTGAAAATTTATATAGCCTATGTCACTACCACAATTTTGACAAATTCAACGACACCTCACAAGTCAAAATCCGTTCAGCCGTTTAGGCTGTAGCGCGTGCCGAAGAAATGCACATACATACATACATACATACATACATACGCTCGAAAAACATAACCCTCCTTCTGACGCAGTTGGGTAATAAGATAACTTACTGATGAAAGGAGAGTATTAGTGAAGTGATTACTTCTTATGGGAGAGTAGAACGCTTCGTTACATAACGCTGTAACGCCAGTCTGTCTGGCTTCTCTTTCTCCTACACTAATCAACAGGGCTAGCTGTATTCTGTCCGGCGTCCCAAAACGCACACTTTTTATTTTCTCCCTGAGTGCTTTTTACTGCATAATAAATATTTAGCAGACGTGGGAAACAAATATCTCTAAAGACCCTATATTAAAAGTGAATAAATATTATGACCTTATAAATGAAGTAACAAAAATGGCTATTTAGTTAGTTTATATGCAGTAGAAGTGGGTGCGAGAGGTATGCCAGCAAAATCTCTTTACAACCTGCTCAAAGACCTTGGCCTGACTAGAACTGCGGTAAACTCCATTTCAGAATGAGTATCGACAGCCGCTCTAGCAGGGCAACACACTCAGAAAGTTTCGACTTTATAATAGTAGTATAAGAACTTCATTTTTCTCACCAATACCTATATTTAATAATTATAAATCTTAAAATTTACGCACACGATGCTGCCAGTCACACCTTCGAAAATAATGTTTTATTTCAGAAAAAAATCCATCAATATATTTTAGCTCTATATGAAGAAATACTGGCACCGATCACTTCACACGATTTGCTTCGTAGAGTTCCGTACCCCGAGGGTCCAAACGGAAAACTATTGTTGCGGTACCGTATGCGTCCTTTCTTACTGATAACACGGGGTAGGATTTCTATTCAAATATATTTTTTTATAATAATTCAAGCGTGTAAGGATATTATACCTGACTGCCTTTCGATTTTACTGTACATAATGGTTATAATGATTTTTTGTAATAGTTAGCGGAATAAGGACCTCCTTTAGAAGAAGATTCATGATCATCATAAGCTTAGGACGTCTAGTAACTGTTGTACTGGTTTTAAGCCCCAAGTCATCATCATCATTACCAGCCTATTAACGGCCCAATACTGCCTCAATACTACTACATACTGCCCAATACAAGCCTCCCTCCGTATAGGAGAAAGGATCAAGTACTTGCCTGTAAATACATCGGCAACTATTTTAAATAGCAACACGTCAATATTGCTTCCTAGTTACCTGGACTAACTTTAACATAAAGAGTCTTTTAATTATTACTACTACCTTAGCATGTTTTATTAAAATAGTAACGGCTGAAACTCGTGATAGTTTAAATTCTAATACATCATATTTGATTTTGTTTTTTTAATTACTTCGTTTGGATAGTGGTTAACGTATTCGCTATGCATCATTTTTAACCTAAGAAAAAAAACGGAGGAGGTTCTCCATTCGACACGTATTTTTTTTTTATATGTGTGACCACGCATAACTTTTTACAGAGTTGTCCGATTTTGATAATTCTTTTTTTATTAGAAAGGGCATACTTCCAAGGTGGTCCCATTGTCATCATTTTAGGATCGGATGATGATATTCTGGAGAAATTGAAGGAATTCTTCAAATTTTGGAGGCACATTTACAGCGATTTCGGTTCTATTTTTATTTAAAAATTTTTATTTCTTACTTTTTAGTGATTTATCGCCATGTATCGTACTCGTACTATACTGTCATAGTATATTATATGGTACTAGTAGCCAAAAAGCTACCTATTTCGAGACAAAACCGAAATCGCTGTAAGCGTGCCTCCAAAATTTGAAGAGTTCCTTCAGTTTCCCCAGGATATTATCATCAAATCCTAACATGATGACAATGGGACCATTTTGGAAGTATGCCCTTTCTAATAAAAAAAGAATTATCAAAATCGGACAACTCTGTAAAAAGTTATGCGTGGTCATACATTAAAAAAAAATACGTATCGAATTGAGAACCTCCTCCGTCTTTTTTCGTCGGTTAAAAAAGACTCACCGATCATTTATCGGTGAGTTATTACTCTTAATAATTTAGTTAACTTTTTTCGTTTCTCTCTCATTTAATGTTAATTTGACTGTTTGCATGTTCTTTTTGGTGAGTATTATGTGCACTAGTAATTGATATGCGTATAAGTAAATGTGAGCATTATTATAATTGTATTATCGTGTATTTGTCTTTATATGTATATTGTTAGTGTACTTAGATAAATAAATAAATAAATAAAATAGAGGTGACGATACTAACCCACTCCTAACGAATTATCCCGCTTCCATCTTGGGTCACATTAAGAGGTGTGATTGCAGTCAGGGCTAACTTGTAATTAATAAAAAATTAACTATAAATGATCATTGGTTTAAAAAGAGCAACTGCAGAGTTTCTTGTCGGCTTTTCTTATTTGGACTCTGCCTTCCGAACCGGTGGTAGAGTATAGTCCACAAACAGAAAAACTTGACGATTCCAAAGTTGCTTGTAAACAAAACCTACTTCAAATAAAGAAATGTTGAAATTTGAAGTTATTATAATTTTTATAGAACCAGATTTTTAATGTTAATGCAAGATGTAACTTATTTTATATACTGCCTTTCGTAACTTTACAAAAGTATTAAGTATGCGTACAAACTCTCAATTTGAATCAACAACTTTGAGATAAATCTCACAGAAGCCGCCAGATTGTTTTGGCTTTATGGATGTATAAGTTGTAAAACCATATTTTCTTTTGTTGATTAGATTTCGACTACGACCTACTTTTTAAGATTCCTTTAAAATTGATCCACATTTTGGCAGAAATAAAATGTTTTTAAAGAATTCTGGGCTCTTGCCTACTTATAAATTTTTGTTATTACATTTTGACGGCTTCCGTGGCGCAGGGTTATGCGCGGTGGATTTATAAGACGGAGGTCCTGGGTACGATTCCCGGCGGGGCAGCCTAAGATTTTTCTTAATTTGTCTTTGGCTGGTGGTAGGCTTTTACCGTACCGAGACCAGATTGCTAAAATTTACTTTCTCTACACGCCTGAGCAGTTAAAAGTTATCTATTATTCTGTCCCTCAGGAACAGTAATTTCTAGATTAAATTCTAGATGAAAGATGTACGCCATATAATGGCTTGAGTACTTAAATCGCTCGTTGAGTACTTAAGGCGTAAAATCGCAATAAACTTTTTTCTAGATATCTTAAATGTTGTCAGAGAAAAATTTTTAACAAAAAATAGAACCGACTCAAAACGCACTAAAAAGTAAAAAATAACTGTGTCATTTAGTTGCTTTAATTTACAAGCATATCTATGAAGTCGGTTCTATTTTTTGTTAAAAAATTTTATTTCTTACTTTTTAGTGATTTATCACCACGTAACGTACTCGTACTATACTATCATAGTATATTATATGGCGCTAGTAGCCAAAAAGCTACCGATACCGAGACAAAAACCGAAATCGCTGTAAGCGTGCCTCCAAAATTTGAAGAGTTCCTTAAATTTCCAAAGGATATCATTATCAGATCCTAACATGATGACAATGGGACTACCTTGGATGTATGCCCTTTCTAATAAAAAAAGAATTATCAAAATCGGACAACTGTAAAAAGTTATGCGTGGACATACATGAAAAAAAATATGTGTCGAATTGAGAACCTCCGGTTTTTTTTCGTCGGTTAAAAATTAAAATAAAACATTGTTTGAAGATAAAAATTAAATAAGCAATATTTTTTAGATATTCTTTCACAAACAGTTAGCTATGTTAAAATAAAAAAAGAGCTCCGCCGCGACAGCTATCTGCTGCCGTGACCAGGATTCGAACCTGGGTTACTACGGCCACAACGTAGGGTCCTAACCACTAGACGATCACGGCTGTCGGAGCTGGTGACGAGATCGATCAATATAAGCAACCCAACGAAATTGACTTTCAATTTTGCTATTTGATACGGTATCAATTTGAATGCAAAAAGTGCCTACATAAAAGATCCATTGAATTCCGTTATGATGCTTAGGAGCGTCAATAAATTATATTTTGTTTACTCAGTTTAACTTGAAAAGACTGCCTTACTAGACCACTTTGAAAGAAAACATCTTTATTAATGCAGTTATAACAATTTATTGACTATTACAACTTGTTGACTAGTCGCCAGGACAACATCCGATGTGTGACATGATCCAGAAAAAGGACCCAGCTCAGCATATAGCTACATGCAATTAAAAAAAAATAATCAGCACTGATTTTCAGCTGGCCCCTAATTATCGTGCCACCACGTGTGCATCCCATTACTACCCCATAACGTAGTTCTATAGAACTGTTGGGATATTTTCCGTGCTGTCAAATTATGTCCCAATAGTTCTACTTATATAAGGTAAACGCTGGTAAAGTCAACAGTGTCCCAATAGCCGTCATAATATGAAAAATGACCTGTTATTTATTTCTTATAATAAGTAAGTAAAATTTTTTTATGCTAACATATTTGTGGTATTACACACGATAATTTGTATGCAAAGTTTCAATTAGCACTTTATTGGTGTTTGAGAAACAACAAACGAAAGTTTGCGTTTTTGAATATTTGTATTTTTTTACAAGTTTAGGCACTGAATCGTAGCTCTACATGCTTGTATACGATGTAACTTTTGTAACATTTGTTGTCAACTTTTGATATATCCAATTATTTTGTACAAGAGTCAATTTAATTTTCTACCGAAATAATTAAAAAAACCGTGTTATTTTTCTTTTTATTTTTATTTTGGGCGTGTGACGTCTACTCGTACTTTGAATTCCCAACTTGACCCAGAACTCGTCAAAATTTTGACGACTACTGGGACATACACAACAAATGAACGTAAACCTGACACCCTTTCTAGTTCAAGATTTATTGCGTGGGAATAAGGGTGAAAGTTGCATTAGTGTTAAGTCTTTAACTTAGCTTTAAATTTAAGATGAAAATATATCCGCTTGATAGTTCCAATGCCTTTATTTTTAACATAAGTCAAAATTGAAGTTAAATACGATTTTAGGTTAACGTGTTATATATAAATATCAGCTTTACTAGCTCGTTATGCTGCTTTGCTTAAACATATCGTTAGATGTGTATTTTTTTTATCGCTATTAAAGTGGGCAAACGAGCTCACCTGCGGGTCACCGGACGTTGAGTGATCATCACCGCCTATGTACATTTGCAACACCAAAGGTACTGCTAATGCGTTGCCAGCCTTTGAGGAATTGATTTGTTTGCCCCTTAAATACTCCTATGTTATAATTGGCAGAAAATACCGCAGCAGGAAGTTGGTTCCAGTGTCTGCATATGCGTGGCAGAAATGATGTAGAAATTCTAGAGGTTGTAGATAGCCAACCATCCAAATGGTGTAGGTAAAACTGGTTTCTACGCCGCAAGTTCCGCTGAGAGAAGACAGAGGGTAGTATAAGTTCGAACAGATCCTCAGAGCACTCACCATAATAAGGACGATAGAACACACATACAGAGCTAATGACCCTACGGTGTTCTAACCTGCTGGTGAGTTTGGAATTGTCAAAAAAGCGAACTGCCCGCCTTTGAATGCGATCAAGTGGAAGAAGTTGGTATTAAGGTGCTCCGGCCCATAGATGTGAACAGTACTCCATGTGCGGACGTACTTGGGCTTTAAACGGCAAGAGCCTATGTTGAGGCTGAAAGTTACGCTTATCTCGGTTGAGCACCCCAAGTTTTTTTAGAAGCTAACTTAGCTTTCCCTTTCAAATGATCGCGAAATTTGACTTCATTCGAGATGTTGACACCAAGGATTCTAATGGATTTACTAGGCGAAATGTGAGTTCTCTGAAAGGGCAGTGACGAACCTAACCCTGTCTTTTTAGCGATAAAAGCACAGACTTCCGTCTTAGAGGGGTTTAATTATACAAAGTTAAGTGAGTCAGAGACTTGATTCTGGGAAGTCTCAATTTCAGACACAAGTCTGAACCTACACTCCTCCAGCTGTTTAGGAGAAAGCTGTACGCAGCCATTGTAAAGGGCGTCGTCCGTGCTATCATTCGTATAGCTACGCATGTTGTTGCTGGAAAGCATGTCATTTATGTGCAATATGAATAACGTGGGCGACAGCACTGAACCTTGTGGAACACCAGTGTTAATTGATTTGGGAAGGGAGCACAAACCGTCGACTACGACTTTAATGCTCCGTTCATTTAGAAAACTGGCGATTCAATCGTATAGCTTCTCCGGGGGTCCATAAAAAGGTAGTTTGGGCAGAAGTGCCTTATGCCATGCTCGATCAAACGCCTTCGCAATATCTAAGCTCGCCGCGAGAGCTTCTCCTTTACTCTCTAAAGCTTGTGCCCAACGGTGAGTGAAGTAAACTAGGAGGTCGCCAGCTAATCGGCCATGGCGAAAGCCATATTGACGATCTGAGGAGTTGACGTTCTTCTATGTACCCAAGAAGTTGCGCGTTGATAAAAAAATAATCGCCTTTTTTGGGCACAGGGTGTACCAAGGCCGTCTTCCACGTAGTCGGAACAGTACTGGAGGAGTAGGAAAGTTGAAACAGACGTGTCAGGACTGGAGTCTGCTCTGGTGCACAAGTTCTCAACACAACCGCTGGGATACCATCCGGCCCACTTGCCTTGTTGATATCTAGGGATAAAAGCGCTTTGTGCACTTCACGCTGGGTGAAGAGTATGTTACGCAAAGAGCTATTGCACCGCGGGATTGTAGGTGGTGTATTTCCCCGATCAACAAGCGTAGAATTATTATTTCTCTTTAGCAGAATAGGCCAGTGTATCGTCTGATTTGCAGAGTGATGAAAAAGAAGAACGGCAGAAGTTGCCTTGAATGGCTTTGAAAAGAGACCAAAAAGCACGAGATTCAGATGGCATTTTAAGCAATTGACCAATTCGTTGACGCACTTGGACTTTGCCCTGGCAATAGTACTTTTGTAGTATTTGGAGGCAGCAATAAAAGTTTTCTCCAAGTGTCCTGCATTTGGATCTTTTTGTTACATGCAGTGTTCCACGCTTGGTCACACATGTTTACATTTAGGTTCGAGTCGGTCGCTAATTTTAGTTTAATAAGTTTGTTTCGGAGGACAGTTACTTATCGTGCGTTCTGAACGGATGGGAACTAGAATAAATAATGTTGCCCATAACAAATGCTTCACAAACAAAGTAGCATCGAACTCGATGAAACATAACAACTCACAGTCAATCTTATTATGTTTGATTTTGTCACTTCCTATAACTAGTACGTCACATTGCAAAATCTCTGTAGGATTTGGTTATAGTTCAATCGATTGGCAAGACATGGTGCTCGGAAATATACCATTAACAAGTACCACCAGATCGACTGCATACTATTCCCGTTATGACTACAGATTTTCAAAGCTGGAGTACTAATATCAAAACAATCATATCATATGTATTGAACTAAAAAAATAATTAATAAAATGAACTTTATGTCTAAGTCAATAAAGTTGAAATTCTTTTTAAAAATTGACGAGTTCTGGGACATTTTGACGATAATTAGGACAAACCTGACGGATACGGGTACAAATCGCTCATTTTGAAATTTTTTAAATATTTAGTTACATTATATTAACTAATTAATACCAAAATTATATTTCTAAACAAATTAATTAAATTTGCTCTCTTGTCATGTAATTAGTTTTTCTCTACTATGAATAGTAGTAATCTGGCAAGGCTGCAAAGGTAGCGAAGTTCAGAAACTGACGACTATTGGGACGTTTACCTTAGTACTGTAGTATAGTTTTTGCTCTTGACTTCACTTATACCACATAAGTTATAAACTTTATATTATTTTGATTGATATTTCATTTTGTTTTTAACCAAAACATGTCCCTTGCGACAAAAGCTAAGTTGTTAAAACCAAGTAGTAATTGTGTTTAAAAAAATATTCTCTGGTTTTAGAAGTTACAGGGGGACACACATTTTACCACTTTGGAAGTATCTTTCGCGCAAACTATTCAGTTTAGAAAAAAATTATATTAAAAACCTAGATACCATTTTTAAGACATTTTGTGCAATTTAATCAAAGCTGTATTCGATGTAGTATGTTTATACATATTCTCAAATTTAAGTGGATATTTATTATTGCAATCAAAAGAGATTCCATATTAAACTATAGATATTTTATATGTAACGTACAAACAAGATGTTGATATCGACATTTCTTTAATTTTGTCCCATTAGTTCTATATAGACTATTGGGACACTAAGCACTAATATGGTGTAAACAGTTCTATAGAACTAAAATTAGGGGGTACTACTGTTACTGCGGTAATGCACCCGCCACCACGAACACAGTCAAAACATCCTTTTTGCTTTACAAACAATGTTTAGTTAAAAAACACCACCAACTTCCCGACTCCGGGCTTGTCCTTGACAGAGTGGGCAGTAAAAAGAAGTACTTAATTACTTAGTGTTTATTACAATTATATATATTCAATCCGGTGCGTGAAGCGCAGAGCAGCCGGAAGAAGAGAGATTACAGAAAGATACCACAGACTATGTAAAAAGTCATAGATACAAAATATAAGGGCGAAAACATACGGTTTACATTTCACAACACCCTCCCTTAAACCTATGTTTATAAAACAACCTCACATTAAACTTGTTACATAGTTACCTCCAACAAAAATATGAACTCTAGGACCTATACGTACATAATAATACAAAACAAACTTAAAGATTAAACTTATTACATAGTTACCTCTAACATAAGCATGAAGTAGGACCTATACATACATAATAACCTTAGCTAAACAAAATCAAAAACAAGTATTATTTAAAACAACACTCTTAAGTTAATCTCAAATTTATCAAAAATCTATGATGTATTTGTTTAGACAAAGGCTTAGTTAAGATATCCGCCAACATCTCATTGGTTGGTAAATACTTAATATCTACTGAACCTTTACAAATATTTTCTCTAATAAAGTGATATCTTATATCTATGTGTTTAGTTCTAGCATGAAGCATCGAGTTGTGACAAATTTTCTGTGCAGACTGATTATCATTGAAAATAGTTACTTTTACAATTAAACCACATAATGCTTTTATAAATGCACGTAAAAAGAGTGCTTCTTTACAAGTGTCTGACAGTGACATGTACTCCGCTTCTGTGCTAGATAAGGCAACTGTACGTTGCTTCCTGCTCTCCCACGAAACAACAGACTTGCCTACAGTAAATACATACCCAGTGTAGGAGCGTCGATCTGGTTCATTCCGGCCCCAATCTGCATCTGCATATGCTGTCACGGCCAGCCCGCTCTTGTTGAAAGTTAAACATAAATGCTTAGTACCTTTAAGATAGCGTAGAACTCGCTTAGCTGCTTTCCAATGTGACTCATCGTGACAATCGTTAAACTGGCTCAGATAACTCACTGCATGTGCAATGTCAGGTCGCGTTCCTACTGCAATATACATAAGAGATCCTCTATAATCATAATTACTATTTTTTGACTTTCCCCCTTTAGTTAACTTTATTCCTGTTTCCATTGGAGTTTCAGAAGACTTACAATCAGACATTTTAAATTTTTCTAATATTTTCTCAATATAGTTTGATTGATCGAGAGTTATTGTACTTTCGTATTTGCTTATTCTCATACCTAAGATGTGGCTTGCAGAACCTAGATCAGTGATCTCAAATTCACACTCAAGTTTTTCCTTAATCAAATCCTTTTCATTACAATTGGGAGTAGAAAACAGAATTATGTCATCAACATAAAGAGCTATTATTATTAATTTATCATGCTCATTTTTATAATATACACATGGTTCTGAAGAACACTTTGAGAACATCAATTTTTCACATAAAACTTGGTTGATCTTCTCATACCAAGCCTTTGCTGCTTGCTTTAATCCATATATGGCTTTATTTAGTTTGTAGACTTTACCTTCTTTACCTTTTATAAGAAAAGCTTCAGGCTGCTCCATGTAAACTGTCTCTTGAAGATCTCCATTCAAAAAGGCAGTTTTTACATCAAAATGCTCAATGCACATGTTGTATTCAGCAGCAATAGCTAGTAAAGTGCGAATACTCGAGTATCTTACAACGGGAGAGAATGTCTCATTGTAATCAATGCCATATCTCTGAGTAAACCCTTTTGCCACTAGTCTGGCTTTATATTTCAAAAGTTCACCATTTAAACCTCGTTTTTTCTTAAAGACCCATTTACATTTTATAGGTTTATGATCTTTAACCCTGTCTGTGAGAGTCCAGCACTTATTGGTAATAAAAGATTGGTACTCATCTTGCATAGCCTGTGTCCAGCTTTTGGCATCAGCACTACCCAGTGCCTCTTGCACCGTTGCAGGTTCCTCAGTGCTGCTCGTAGCATTGGCTAGAAGATTTTGTAATGAATCGTTGTAGTCCGAATCATCCGTGGAGCTTTCCTCCGATGATTCATCTGGAATATATGTTTCATCGGCAATATCATTAGAGCTAAAACTCTCCTCACCCTCTGTATCAACTACTGTGGCTGTACTGTTTCTCTGATTATGCTGTGTTAAATTTGTGTCATCAGAACGGTTCTCACTAGGTGTAGTCTCAGTAGATGCTTCTGTGAGAGGTTCAGAGTTACAACTAAATTTTGTGAATAGTTCTCTACACAAATTGTCATCATGTGACACATTATTGTAAAATTTATTTTCTAAAAATGTTACATCACGAGCCTTCCTACATTCTGTAGGGTACTCAGGATTTATTAACCTGTAACCCTTCGAATTTTCACAATAGCCCACAAATATATATTTGTCAGCTTTCGGTTCCAACTTAGACCTTTTTAGCCTTTGAGCATACGCTATGCAGCCAAATATACGTAAATGAGAAATTGATACCTTTTTATTTGTCCATTTCTCCTCTGGAGTAACTCCTTTGACAGCTATTGTTGGTGACCGATTCTTTATATATACAGCTGTATTCACAGCCTCGGCCCAATATTGTGGTTTAAGGCCTGCATCTTGCAGCATACAACGTGCCTTCTCCATAATACTTCTATTAGCTCGTTCAGCAACTCCATTTTGCTGAGGCGAGTAGGGCAGCGTGGTTTGATGTTGGACTCCTTGGTCCTTCAGGAAATTCTGAAATTTAGAACTCATGTATTCACCACCGTTATCACTACGAATTGATTTTAACCTTTTATTAGTTTGATTTTCAACCAAAACTTTCCATCTTTTAAATATATCAATTACTTCATCCTTTTTTCTTAAAAAATAACAAAAAGTCTTTCTAGAAAAATCATCAATGAATGTCAAAAAGTATTTGTATCCACTAAATGATGCACATGGTAAGGGACCACACAAATCAGAGTGGACCAACTCTAGTAAATCACTAGCTCGATGAAAAGATTTCTTCGGGAACGGTGATCGAGTTTGTTTACCTTCTATACAAGAAACACACTGCTGAAACTGTACATTATCAAAAGAAATACCTGTAACCATACCTTGTTTAAGTAGTTGCATGCTCCTGTGGTTTAGGTGCGCTAAACGTCGATGCCAAACCTCTTGAGTGACCTTGCAGCCATCAGACACATGTGTGATGCTAGGTCCAGACTCACACTCCACAGGCTTCTCTTGACTTACCAGGTTTGCTGATTTTAAATTCACCATGGTACCTAAATTGTTAGTTAACATGTCAAGGATATATACCCCATGATGATAAGTAGCAGTCGCTATCAATTCACTACCATCAAGTATCCTACACCCTTTCGGACTAAACAATACAGTAAATCCTTTTCTATTTAGTTCACTGACTGACAATAAATTTGCTGAAAGCTTAGGAATATAGTAAACATTACTTATTGTCTTTAAGCCATTGCATAAATTAACTCTAACACAACCATTTCCTTCAGTTTTCACTATGTCACCATTTGCAATATTCACTTCTAATGACTTTGTACACTGAAAGTCTAACATCATTTCCTTGTTGTTAGTCATATGGTTGGTAGCGCCCGAGTCCACAATCCAGACATCGCTCTTCACACACACCGACAGAGCTGCTAACAAAGATTTATCTTGCTTCGTTGACAATGTTGGGTGTTTGTCAGTCTTCCTTGACTTATTATTTAAATTTACTCTGCAATCCTTCCGAAAATGTCCAGTCGATTTACACCGGAAACATCTGGGAGCCTTCTTCACCGCCAAGGCATTTTCACAGGACTCAATCTTATCATCTCTTCGAATATTTTCTTGTAATAATTTTCCTTTTACTATTTCACTGGAAAGTTTAAGATTTGAATTTTCCATAGCCATTATAAGTGGATCATAATCCGATGAAAGACCGCTTAACATAATGACAGCTATGAAGTCGTCCTCTAGTCCTGAACCTATTTCATTCAATTGTTGAGAAATTTCGGTGATTTTATTTATATAGGCTTCCATGCTCGCGCTCTCTTGTAACTTGATTGAAAATAATGTGCGTAATAATCCCAATCGGCGACATAAGCCTTTATCTTCGTAAGCCTTTTGTAGATTACACCATGCTTGATGCGCTGTGGTGGCATTCCGGATGTGGGGAATGGCTGCCGGTTGTATTGACAACGCGATTCTCGCCAACGCCTTCTGTTGTCGTTTTGCATCACCGCCATCACTCTCCACAAAATCCCAAAGGTCTTCGTGAATTAATATCATTTTCATGTGGAATTTCCAAGTATTGTAATTCTCAATACCTTTGAGTTTATCTATAGAGATCGTATTCGAAGCCGCCATCTTGCACAAACTTGTAAGTTGTAACTGCGTAGTACGCCGCACGGCCACACATCAAAATACGTGATTTTATTATGGAATTTATTTTAATTTTGAATATCTGGGCCCATAACCTGACAGAGTGGGCAGTAAAAAGAAGTACTTAATTACTTAGTGTTTATTACAATTATATATATTCAATCCGGTGCGTGAAGCGCAGAGCAGCCGGAAGAAGAGAGATTACAGAAAGATACCACAGACTATGTAAAAAGTCATAGATACAAAATATAAGGGCGAAAACATACGGTTTACATTTCACAACAGTCCTGACCATTTCATAGAAGAATGAAAAACTCAGAATTATTCCGGTGACCCGATCCAGAAATCGAACCCAGGGCCTCGTGATCGAAGCCACGAGGATACGAGGCAGTCAAGTAATGCGCTTCAGTAAATACATTTCGCCACTGTTTTTTATTTGTGAAGAATCGTCAATTCACTTGCAATATTTGTGAAAAACACAGGAGTTTTGTCGAACGAATGAGTGCGTATACACCAAATTGCTAAATACATTTTTTTGCGGAAAACACAACTTTCCGCAGCCTTCAGAGTAACAAGGAAATGTGAGTTTTCAGACGTTACGTTTAAAGGAGGTGAGCGAGAGATGTGTACCTTCGTCTTTTTATGCCGATGGTTAAATTGCACAAAGTTATTTCAACGGTGTTTGTTTACTTTATATTTTCTAGAGAAGCCTTTTAAGCTTTTGTGTGGTCCCCGTGCCTCGCATAGGGACCACGTTTTATGGTGTTTTATTTCGCTGTGATGTAAGTTTTTACTGTAATTCTTTGAACCCTTTTTGGGTTTACTGTTACATTTTCACGACCTCTATCAAATGTGGACATGAGCGATTTATTTGTTTAATAGCGACCCGCCCTGGTTTCGCTCTGCTCTTTTATTTTAATGAATTTGGTATAGGTATAAGTTACCGTTAGACTAGGGTTTGGGTTGAGTTAGAGTTGGACTGCGTCGTTGGTCTAATGGGTAGTATGGCTTCGATCACGAGGTCCTGAGTTCGTATCCTGGGTCGGATCGCCGGAATATTTCTGAACTTTTCATTCTTCTATGAAATTTTCAGTACATTCCACGCGCGGAGACGGGCTGATCGTTAATAAATGAAACATTATAGCCCTAAGCCTGCAAATCCACATTGGAGCAGCGTGGTGGGTCTACGCACCATATCCCCTCTCCTATAAGGAGAGAGGCTTGGTCCTGTAGTGGCCGTTGGTAAGGGAGTCGATCGAATTATCTATAAGTTGAACAAATAAGAATATACAGCCTGGATAAGTTTGCTTCTGTATTCACGATTGATCATTGTAGAAAATTCATATTAAATATTATGTTTAAGGATTAGCAGAAAAAGAAAATTCATGAAATAAATGGTAGTACTTATCTACAACAATATTTTTTTGTAGTCATGTTTTTCACAGCACACAAATTTTGTACCCGTTTCTGAATACATTATAATTATTATAGTTTAAAATAAAATTAATTCGGGATATATATTAAAAATACCATATATAAAGAGAGAAAGAAAAATGTTTATTTAGGAAAAACACCATATATCGTACGAATTTTCAAACTTTTACATGAATTTCCCGTACATTTTCTTCCATACAAACGTGATTCTGACATTTCACAATAGACAAAAGAAATCAGCCAATTTGCTGAGTCGTTCAAATCGTTCGTCGTCAAGTGACACTTTTACAGACACGCGTCAATCGATTCTTATTTACAAACATTTTCTGACGCGCGTAGTCCGTTGGATTTTCAGATCATTCCTCGGTTTGATGCAGAATTGGTTTCGCCCACGACTTCGTTTCGCGTACGTCACTGCGCATCATATCTCCGGTCCTACCGAACTGAAACGGAATTGCATTAGAGGGGATTACGAGTACATTTCTGTTTCAGACTGAGCTTTCAAACTGTGGAATATCTGAGACACAGTTAATCTGGTTCTCCAAAATTGATTTCGCTTCGCAGCAAGACTTATTTAAGAATAGCAGTCGCCCGCGACTTCGTCCGCGTTAAAACCTCTTAGGTATCTTTTTAATTTTAAAGACAGACTTTCATATAAAGTGTGCTCTTTCCCCTCTCAATTTAATTTTTTATAGTTTCCCGTGAAACAATATCCTCCGTCCCGTCCCGTGTACTAAAGATTTACATTTTCCATAAAAACGGTTCTAGTGAGTTAATCTTAAAAGATAGATATATACTGTCGTGGACATTTTTTTTAGATCATTTCAAGAGGAATAATTCTTTCATACATATATTTATGGTATCTTGAACCGTTTTTGCAGCGCACGCAACGGAAGCCCTCAAGGATGAATAATTATTCCCTGTTTTTTCACATTTTCCATAATTTCTTCGCTCCTAATAGTTGCAGCGTGATGTTATATAGCCTAAAACCTTCATCGATAAATGGTCTATTCAACACGAAAACAATTTTTCAATTTGTACCAGTAGTTCCTGAGATTAGCGCGTTCAAACAAACAAACTCTTCAGCTTTATAATATTACTATAGATTTGAAACAGAAGCAGGTATAAACTGTAACGTATAAAATGATGACCTCCGTGGAGTTCCTGGGTTCGATTTCCGGTTGGGCTGATTCAGATTTTCCAAATTAGTCCAGATGTGGCTAGTTAACTCCCTTCTGATTAATACGTACCGTCCAGCGATTTAGCGTTCCGGTACGATGTTGTGTAGAAACCGAAAGGGGTGGATTTCATCCTACTCCTAACAAGTTAGGCTATTCCATCTTAAATTGCATCATCACTTACCATCAGGTGTGATATCAGTTAAGGGCTAACTTATAATGAATAAATAAGTAAAATTATTTATAAAAAAATCTCAGTATATTTTAAAATAAACAAACATACTAATTTCCTTTACGCTCTCATACAAATAAATACATATGTAATGTTTCTCATTCCACTTTAATATCGTATGGGGAAATTTAAATCTGAACGCTTTTCAATTCAGTCTGTAGCGTGCGCGAGTAATCTTAGGAAGCAGATGGCTTCATTCATTTCTGATAAGATTCGGGTAGGTACGTGCCAACGGAAATTAAATTTTTCCTTTTTAATATGCTACATACACGTTGACAGATGTACACGAATTATTTCCCTTTGTTAAGGATTATCTATTCTTCTCATATTTTCAATCAATTTATTTTCACAACGTAAAATGTATTTTCTGGGAATTTATTTTCTCAGTTTTTATCTATATTCTTTCCTTTTTATTATGAGTTAATAAAAGTCATTAAAACATATATAAAATTTGTTTAAAAAATACTTAAAAAACTTTTTAAAAATAAAGTTTAACTATAAGTTCTTATCAAGGCGAATTGAACGAGCCCATGGGAAACTTAATGGGATCATGTTGTATAGTTGAGGAATACTTATAGCCACCTTTCCATTAGTGCCAGATCAGCTCAATATCACCAATATATTGCATTGTCACGCGACAAGCATGTGCATTAAAAATCAGCTCTATTTAAATCCGGGGTCAAAAACTTTCAAGATTTTATTTCTGACCTGACAGGGGAAACTAGTAAAATGTACATTAGAATATTTACCAAGAGCTCCAACTTGATTTATTTATCTTATTTAGTTAATGAGTTAAATTACAAAAAGGAATACATTAAATTTAAATCTAAACAGCCAATTTAGTATCTAATATTTGACTCAAACTTACTAAGTTCCTGCCAGACGTCGCAGAGATCTACATCGTTACGTAGCCTATATCCCTTGGACACGTACTAAGCGGTTTGGCTCCTCATTCTTCATACGCACTGCTAAAAGGAATACCCTTCCAACTACAATATGGTTATCTTTAAGTCTAAAGTAAATAGGTATCTTCTAGGCAAGCGCATTCAACCGTAGGCTGCATTATTGCTTGCCAAGCGATGATTGTAAAATTTTTTAACAAAAAATAGAACCCACTCAAAACGCACTAAAAAGTAAAAAATAACTGTGTCATTTATATAAGCATTTCTATGAAGTCGGTGCCAGTCAAGTTTAAGGAACATTTATTTTACGTAGTAAAGCAGTTTGTGGATTCTAGGTCATGTCCTTAAAGTAGAAACCTTGGCTGGCACCGACTCCTAGATATGCTTATGTAAATTAAAGCAACTAAATGACACAGTTATTTTTTACTTTTTAGTGCCTTTTAAGTCGGTTCTATTTTTTGTCAAAAAATTTTATTTCTTACTTTTTAGTGATTTATCGCCACGTAACGTACTCGTACTATACTGTCATAGTATATTATACGGCACTAGTAGCCAAAAAGCTACCGATACCGAGAAAAATACTGAAATCGCTGTAAGCGTGCCTCCAAAATTTGAAGAGTTCCTTCAATTTCCCCAGGATATCATGATCAGATCCTAACATGATGACAATGGGACCACCTTGGAAGTATGCCATTTCTAATAAAAAAAGAATTATCAAAATCTGTAAAAAGTTATGCGTGGTCATACATAAAATATATATACGTGTCGAATTGAGAACCTCCTCCGTTTAATTAAGTGCCTATTAAAAAGTTAAATAATAGCGCATATAAATAAGTAAATATATTAAAATAATAATTACTATTATTGCAGTACGATGTAATATAGTCAATTAAAAACAACTTATTATTAAAGAAATATGTATTGACTCCTAGCTGTAGACATGCCCTTCGGCGATCATTAAAAGGAATTAGGCACAAAGTTTTTTTACTCTGCTACTTTTGTTAGTAGCTCTACAATTTTCCATAATGCACGAGTATAATTTTTCTCAACAAAGCCTCTCTAAATAGAAAGCTGTTTCTCCATTACGTGTCGTCAGCTATGTGATGCGAGCGTTGAAAAACTTCTAAAATTGTGTATTATGAATACTTTTTTTATACTTAGACAAAATATTATTACCTAATTATAGATAACTAGCAGTCGCCCGCGACTTCGTCCGCGTGAAAACCTCTTAGATACCCTTTTAATTTTAAAGACAGACTTTCATATAAAGTGTGCACCTTCCCCGCTAGCCCTCTCAATTTAATTTTTTTATTTTTTCCCGTCAAGCACCGCCCCGTGTACTAAAGATATATATTTTTGTTAAACATTGTACGATATTACAGTACATTAACATATTTTTATGGCAAGCTGATGTGTATAGCTTGTATTAAATATTCTATTTCACTTTTGAGTCTTGCTTTCAAAATAAACAAAATAATTTACAATCCAACATGCAGATCTAGAGATTAGCCCGTTCAAACAAACGAACAAACTTTTTCGTATGTTATATAAATATGGTCTGCCATGCCAAATAAATTGAAATAAAAGATCAAAGATCGAATTCTCAAAGAATATCAGTACCAAAATGTTGACCCCTATTCGGTACGTATAATATAACACGGAGGAGGTCAACTTAATTTGGACGATATAGCGGCATAGTTGTTTTTTAGAAATTTTGTAAAATCTCCGAAACTTTATAACTAATTAACATACTGTACAAGGCAAATCTTATCTCTATAATATTCTTGTGAATATTAAATAATTTATTTTGATAAGGATTTAAGTTTAGTTGTATAAATAATAACATAAACGTAAGCATATGAATTAAATGATTTTTCAAAACACAAAAAGTTATATATTTGCCAAAATATAAAAGATATGTATGGTATGCTATCGCGGACTTTTTTGTAGAACTTTTTAAGATGCATAAAGTTTTCATACAATGTTTTCAACTATATTCAATATCTAAGGCAGCATACGCGCATAAAGGTAAATTTAATAAATTTCACTCTCCGACTCGCGCGACAATAACTATGATAACTCGAGTAATATATACAATACAAATATAAAATATAGCCTATAACACTCACCGATAACGTAGCACTCTACTGGTGAAAGAATTTTAAAAATCGGATCGGTAGTTCCGAAGATTAACCCCGACGGAACTTTATTTACAAACTTACAAACTTTACCTCTTTATAATATTAGTATAGATTGGTTAAATTATTAATATAATTTACCTCTATAATGTACCTAAGTATCCTTTATTTAAGTAGTCATAGTATTCAAATATTCCCACGGGAACAGGAACTACGCGGGTGAAACTGCGGGCGACCGCTAGTTACGAGTATAAATACAGGACGTGGTTGGAATGCACACAAGCGCAGCTCGTAGTAGCTGTAACACTATGTGGCTTGTGACCATGTAATTGTTTCTTCATATTATAAAAAATGTATCCATTGTGTTTGGTGGTATTCAGTCCTTTCTTAACACTAAGAAATGCATTTACGCATCCCTCCTGAAAGCAAATCCGAAGATGGGCTCGGTTTCGGAAGGCTAGGTGGGATTCCCCGGCAATGCCGAAATACTCTCCAAAACCCAGCAGACACGTCTACGTCATTCGGTGTTACGTCACAGGATTGACAGATACATTCTACTTTGACGTACCGACGCTTTCCTGCATCGTTATTAACGGTGGGAGTAGCACATAGAGACACTGCCCTGTCTTCGCTTTCACAAGATAGAAGCATCTGGATCCACTGCCCTCGCCTGCCAGCCTGTTGTAAAGCGATAATTCGCAGAAGAATGTGGCATACAGCCCTAAACAATTAAATTATGTTATAAAAGTACGGCAAAAAGAAAAAAGGAGCGTGGAAATGTTTTAATAGTATAACATCTTGCGGCGACGGGTCCTGAACTCGCAGATTATTTCAGGCCATTATTCATTCCATACGCTTTGCGTCTGTCGACTTTTTTATTAATTTTATCTTTTCGACTTAAAAGGTATACATTTTTAAAGGAATGCCAACATTCCAACATGCCAACTCTAAATCCTTCTCTGTGAAAGCTCTCTCTCGAAATTCGGCGTGCACAATTGTTAGCTACATTTAAACGGCTGGTGAATGTGCACCCCCATAACCTCGTCCTGACACCTCTATAATTATGCATTTATTTATACTTATAATACTGTCTCCCTTGAATATCGTCTAGATTATATTTGTTCTCTGTCTATAATTTTCCTTTATTTATTAATTTATATTTTTATGTGAATTCGTATAGGTATTTTTATATTATGTATGTATGTATGTATGTATGTTTGTTATGTTGTCTGGAAGAGATCGCTCATTAGCGATATAATTGTATATTGTTTTAATTTCTAGTGTATTTTCTATTTTGTAAGCTCTTTTCTTTGGTGTACAATAAATAATATTTCATTCGTTCATTCATGAAGCTACAAATTTAACAATTTTTCAGGATAAATTCCTTGTTGAATGATGTATGAAATAAAATGGTGCTAGTACACAATTTGTGCCCGTCTAATACTGTTTTATAACGAGGGGACCATATACAAACAATACCTTATTTAGAGTCAGTTACAAGTCTGTAGGGCGCAGTCACGCTGACACAGAGCGCAATAGAAGCTTATTACACTACTGCGACTAGCGGATGCCAGAGATTCGAGAAAATAAACATGATTACGAAAATAAAATTAGTCTAAGTCACTCCTTATATTTATTATTCCTAGGACGTCTGTCAAGGCCAGACGGGTGGTCAGTTCTCATTAGAACCATTCCACCCAATTCCCGTGATTGAGACACAGATTCACTGGTGTCCCGACAGTGTCCCCCCTCAAGCCTACCTGTAGCCTTCGTGAATCTAATAATTCCCCCTATGGTGAGGTTCGACAGGTCTGCTTCACTAATTCTATCCTTACCAGCACGTACATGGGAAACTTAGCTACGAAGTGATAACTAGTCTCCTCTTCGGACACGAAGAATCCTCCTTAATTTCCATTATCTTGAGGTGCCTATTGAGCAGACATTGCCCAGTTGTCATGCCTACTACTAGTGCTATGTTGGTTCTGCTTTGTGGCAGTAGATCTTCTTCTTGTAGTATGACTTCAGGAAAATAAAATGAGCCTAAGTCACTCCTTACAACTTATCGTATTATATTAGCCCTCAAAGATAAATAATTTTCCCCGTTTTTTCCACATTTTTCACTGAATCTTCGCTCCTATTCGTTGCAGCGCGATGTTATATAGCCTAAAGTTTTCCTCGATAAATGGAAATATTTTTTCAATTAGTACCAGTAGTTCTTGAGATTAGCGCGTTTAAACAAACAAACTCTTCAGTTTTATAATATTACTAAAGATTTCCCAATACTCCCAAGAGAAAAGGAGCACGCAGGTGTAACTACGGAGCATTGCTAGTGTTTGCAAACAGACAACTTTTACGACCTTTAAATATTTGAAGATGCGAGAGAATTTTATGACAGCTCATGACTTTAGACAACTTTTAGAATCTCCAACTCAAGGTATATAAATGACAATTTGTGTGACTTAACGTGCTCTACGAGTACGAGGCACGGGGGTCCGTTGCCAGTTGATGGTGATACACCCGTATCACATTCACCACCAACTGGCCGACTCCGGGCTTGGAATGTACTACAAATTTCATAGAAGGATCAAAAAATCTGAATTACCTATTCCTTGAACCGACCCAGGAGCCACGAGCCTCGTGATCGAATTGCATGGGCTAAACACTACACCTGGGAGGCCTGGCCCTGCAGTGGGCCGTTAACCCTAGAGAGCTAACCTTCGTCAAATTGACGAACACGAGATAAAAATATCTTTTTCTCTTTTCTTTGCGCGCGCTGATTGCTTTGCCGACTCTAGTCAACAAAGTGCCCGCCGAGTGCTCGCAGGTGACGACGGCGTTTTGCCAGTAAGTACATGATTTACAGATATATTACAAAAATTTTCGTCATTTTGACGAATGGTTAGCTTTTGTGTATATTATTACTGTAACTAACGTATTTATTTTTTTCGGTTTTTACCGATAACGATTCCTGCCAGATGAAGTTATTGCGAGGCTTTTATTAGAAGAGGGAGATATCGGAACAGCGGAGGTGTCCACATTGTGGATTGATACTAGGGAGAATCATGGAAGCTCTAAACAGAAGACAATTTAGAAGTGGATGAAGTAGAAAGTGATACTCAATATGAGCTTTCTGATAGTGAAGAAAGTTTTTCATGCCACCAAAATTGTTCTTCACCTTCGTCTTCGGTGAAAAACTCAGATATTAACTCGAGTATTTTAACTTTCTCACAAAGCAGTACCCGAAGTCGAAGTTGTCATGTTTGGTCGACCAGGAAGGGTGTGTTTCAAATAGAGCAACTGCAATAAATATTGTAGATGTCGCCAGAGGACCAACGCGTACTCTAAGAAATATACCGGATGTAGAATATATTTCTAAAGAAACTGCATAGCCGGCTGGAAATGGTTATTATGCCCACACGTGAAAAAAAAATAAAGATATCTTGAAAGTGGAAGGATTGAAGAGTGATGTAGGTCAAGGTGGAAGTGAGAGTCACTGGTCAACCAGTCTTATATCAACTGAAGTTACAAACAGCAGAAGAAGTAAAATTTGTGGTATTTGTCCCCACAGAAAAGGGTATATTGCGTATATACTTTGTGTTCACCACACTGCATTTTGTGGTGAACACAAAGTTGATTTTTACCACAAAAGCGCTTTAAAATTTAAGGTTTTATATTTTTTCTAATAAAATGAGACTCTTTTAATTTATATTTGTCCAAGAAAAGAAGGGATTTTTTGTTGTAAATTTCTTTATACTTTTTTTCCAAGTAAGGGTTTATTTTGACCTCAAAAAACTAGTGTGTTAGATTATAAGGAACAAAATAAATATTTTTGTTAAAATATCAAAAAATACTGTTTTATTCAATAGAATAATACATGTTTAACGTAATTAAACATTAAAATGTTCAGATATATGTATCGTTTTATGAATTTATATACTTCAAATATTGCTCGTCGATAAGACGAATGGTTAGCTTTAAAGGGGTATATAGGAAGGTTAGCTCTCTAGGGTTAATAGGGTGTTAATGGATGACTGAAAGAATTTGTCTGACTTCTGTTTGGCTCACTTGACTAAATAATAATTTATCTAAAAAATAATATAGATAAAAAATTAAGCTCCGCCGCGACAGCTATCTGCTGCCGTGACCAGGATTCGAACCTGGGTTACTACGGCCACAACGTAGGGTCCTAACCACTAGACGATCACGGCTGTCGGAGCTGGTGGTGATACCGACGAATTTAACCATCGCTCTGAGCAAAATTCAAATTACTTTCACTAGTAATTCGACACGGTACAATTACGAATTCTTGCACAACGCTCTGGTTTGCGACAACGGCAAGCGTAGGTGTTTGAAATGAGAGATTTTCTGTTCTTGCATCTTTAATTATTCATCGACATCTAACGCTCATTTAATTCAGTTTCGAACTTTAAAAATACAAGAAAATAGGAAACACATTATTAAACCTTTTTCAACCGACTTAAAAAAACTTTCTCCTTTTCGTTCCTTTTTTCCTTTAAAGGATAATATTTTGTTTCATCATCATTATCAGCCAATTAGCAGCCCACTACAAGGCCAGGCCTCCCTCCTTATAGGAGAGGGGATATGGAGCGTAGACCCACCACGCTGCTCCAATGCGGGTTGGCGGGCTTAGGGTGATAATGTTTCATTTATTAACAATCATTATCAGATGTTGATGATAGTGACCGGGACCGACGGCTTAACGTGCTCTCCGAGGCACGGGTGTGTAACACAGAAAATAATAGGGTAAAGGAGAAACTCCCTCTCTGAAAAGTTTTTCTACTCCTCTTTTATTTAAATGATTTGGATCTGAAAGAGATCGCGCTGCTCCAATACTGGCTGGCGAATCTTCAACTACTTACTTATTAAATGTTTGCAAGAGATTCTTTTTCACAGAATAAATACAACTTATTCAGATTGGAATCCCGATTAAGATTACTTTACGAATGAATAGGTAGAACTTTCCAATTTCTTAAAAACTTTACTTTAGCTTAAACTAAGCCAAACTTTGCATCGAAGTTGTTTGGATTCATCTCAAAATGAAATGCAATGAGATCTTATAAAGAGCTTGATACCATAGGACTGTTAGGCATCGCAATAGCCTGCACGTAGTCGATATCCCGTGAATGCATACAAAACGTTTTGGTTCCTCATTTAAAGGGTTATGAAGCGGGCTAACTTGTTAGGAGTTGGAAGAAATCCATACCCCTTTGGATTTCTAGACAATATCGTATCGGAACACCAAATCTTGGTGGTCTTGGTCTTTGTCTTTGCCTACGAGTATCTGGTCTGGAAAATAAGCCATTAGTCACATTACATACCTTCCTTAAAAACCTATAAAATAAATCCAAAACTTTTAAAATTTGAATGTGGTGTTCATCGTAAAACATCTTAAAACGAATTTGTAGAAAGCACAAGTTTCAAACACTTCGACGAATTCCAGCAATTTAGTCTTGGACCACACAATGTATCCTAATCTGAAATTAGGTCAAGTGAAGACGCATGGCTTTACCTTAAGGTGATAGCACACCGGATACTTTTAGCACCAGCAGTCGCCAATTTTGCAGATTGTCACCAATATAACAAAATCAATAATTTAAATTCGGAAACGTCAGCTTTTGACGTAATTTAATTGTTAAAAAAACTATTTTAGTTTGTTATCATCTTAGTTTGTTTTAAATTTGTGTAGTTTTTGAATTGCGGGTTATTGGATTAGCGTGGATTTTAGCACACCAAAATAGCACATTTCAAGTAGGGTGTTGCTTATAGACTAGACTTTTGAAACATCGAGTCTGTAAGTAAATAGATACGTAGTGACTCTACCACCAGTTCGCAGGGCAAATCCTGCCGAGAAGAGCCGGTAAGAAATACAGAAGTTTATCTTTTAAAAATCAGTGTTACAATTTGTATTTTATAAATTACAATTTTGGGTTTCCCGCTTTGTGAGTAGAAAGAAAAGCTGATTGCTTCCAAGAATCTTTGTTGTTTACCATTTATGTAACCGAGGGACACAGGATATTATGTTTTATAACGTACTTAAATAAACTAATTTAAATAACTTATGTGTAAATCATGTAGGTTTATCGCTCCTCGATTTTCTTGAAAATGAACTTAATTCGCAAACGCTTGTGCTGAAAGTATCGTGTGTGCTATGATCTTAACTCTTCCACTTGCTTTACGACGTTGTTGACAACTCAAATACGAGGTTGTACTAAATAAACCAAATGATCTCTTGCATTTTGACCTATTTTATATGGTATCGACTATTCGGAGCACAACTAATACTAACCGGGTATGTTTGTGTATTTCTATCTAATTCAAAGTATATAATATTATCATTCTTGTATTAGAGTTCAACATATGAATGGATGTTGGACTCAGAGCCGTAACCAACAATGTACGCGTGCTGTGCCAGCGTGCGCAGCTGCGCCCTACAGACTTGTAACTGATTATAAATAAGGTATTGTTTGTATATTGTCTGGTAATATCTGCGCTCCTCCAAGGTCTGCGCCAGGTGCCTGGGCACCGCTGGCACTGCCCTAGTTACGGCACTGATTGGATCTTTCAGGTTTGAACCTAACAACTTTGATCGTATCAGCTAATTACACTCTAATAGTATTTTATAATATTTGAATTTGTTACCGTAGAAAACTAAAAACTATACGATGTTGTCTATGGTAACGTTAGGTAAAGTCTTTCGACCGTCAAATGTTATAAAAAAATTTACATATCCGCATAGTCGTGAGCAGTGTCCCTTTGTCTTTTGCAAAGTATAGCATATTTAGTGAAGTGTGTATTAGTGCATATAGTAATGCACCATATATTGTAATCAATAATTTAAAAAGGGCGTGTGTCGAGTTTTTCTGGCCGCATCTTTTCTTGTCATGTTTTTTTTCTTGTCATGTTGCTTTTCCGATGCAGTGGTAGTTAAAAAAATAAACGTTATTAAAGACATCGATGTATATTATTTCAAAACCCAAGTCGGATACTTATGACAGACAAATGACAATACACAGTGTGGGGTGGTGTGGGATGGTAACCATCTTTAGACTACGACGTTTGACGACTTACGACGAGTTTTGATATAAAATAAATCATCTAATTAACCGATGGACGTCCTCTGACAAACAGGACGTAAACATAAAAACTTTAAGTACACATTTAAAAATTACTATTCCAGTAAAACTCTTGTACTATTTAAATCACGGCGGTAAAAATATAATATAACGTTTCCGAGAATTCCATGCGTGAACAAAGTACGTAATGGAGTGGCGTGCCGTAAGCGTCAGAATTAATGCGGATTTTAACACGAGTTTGCGGATTATGTACTCTCACATGCGCCGCTTGCAGAGCCGCAAATGCAAAACCGCGCCGGCCACGGGATGCGGATTTAGAGAGACGCCAACATCCGTTTCCGTGAATTAATGAATTTGTTCTTAGTACTTCAATTGCTCAATATTTATTTAGGACTCAATAGCAAGTTGTATTTCAAAGCGTTGACCACGTATTTGTTGTAAGATGTCGATATCTTAGATTGCTTCTAGGAATCTAATAAGTGGATTTACAAGACGGAGGTCCTGCGTTCGATTCCCAGCAGGCCCGAATAATATTTTTAAACTGGAGCAAGTCTGGCTGGTAACAACAAACCGAAAATATGTGGATTTCATCCAAGTTAGCCTGCTTCCATCTTAGATTGCTTCATCACACCATCAAGTGTGATAGATTCCATCATCACTTAACATCATGTGTGATTGCAGTCAAGGGCTAACTTGAAATGAATAAAAAAAAAACATATTTTTTTATCGACTACAAGTTGGCCCTTGACTTAAGTGATGATGCAGTCTAAGATGAAAGCGGGCTCACTTGTTAGGAGTGGGACAAAAATCCTAATTTCATAGAAGAATGAAAAAGCTCAGAATTATTCCGTGACCCGACCCAGGAATCGAACCCAGGACTTCGTGTTTGAAGCCACACAGGCTAACCACTAGACCAACGGGGCAGTGATAATTTAGCACTGACTAAAAAGTTTTTTTATTTATTCATTACAAGTTAACCCTTGACATCAATCACACATGATGTTAAGTGATGATGGAATGTAAGATAGAAGCGGGCTAACTTGATGGGTGTTGGATAATATCCTCACCCTTTCGGTTTCTACACGACATCGTACCGGAATGCTAAAATTGCTTGGCGATATGTCTTTGTCGGTAGGGTGGTAACTAGCCACGGCGAAAGCCTCCCACCAGCCAGACCAAGACAAATTAAGAAAAATCTCAATCTGCCCCGCCGGGAATCGAACCCAGGACCTCCGTCTTATAAATCCACCGCGCATACCACTGCTCCACGGAGGTCGTCCAAAATATAAGCTATTCTGTTATTATATTTTTTATAAGCTATTCTGTACAATAAAATAAAAAACCCCACGCACTGTTGTTTTTGTTATTAGTATGTCAACATTTGTGCTATAAAAACTGTAACCGAACGCATAAATTATTTAAATTGCCTTCCACTATGGAAGCAAAACAAACGAATTTACGTCAAAACACATACTGATGGATATAACCGCATTTTTTGCAATATACATTCACATTTCAGTGCGACTACAGAAAGGATAATTAATGATACGCCCAATTTGCGTAAAACAACAGAGGGACGTGAAGGAAAACAACGATAGATAGCGTTTCGTCGCGCCGGGTCGCGGACTTATAAAATATTCCGACCATTATTCACTACATGATGTTGCCATCAGTGTGATTTTTCGTTCTTTTGTATTTATAGGTATATTTCTTAGAATATTTAAGTTAATATAATATGTCGGAGCGGTAGAATGACAACTAATCGGAGTTACATATATACATACATACCATCGCGCCTCATTCCCATAGGCAGTAGGCAGAGACCACGTCCTTCCACTTGCGATCCTTGCATACATCTCTCGCTTCTTCCAATTTCATTAAACCTTTCTTACAAGTAGGTACGTTGGTTTAGGGTACTTGTGACATGGCCTTTTGTCAGAATGTCCTGTATTTGATCCAGGAAAATTCGCCTTGGCCTTCCCCTTCCAATACTCCCAATTGTTCTAGCCTTATAAATAAATGCCTTTCGTCTAAAGCCTGCCTTGTCAAGTCTGCCTTTAATACACATTCTTTTTCATTTAAAATTAGAAGCCGTCTAAAAACAACTGAAAGAGATAAAGTTGTAAATTAAATTTGATACATTAATGTGATAATTTATGGTAAAAAAATCCGAAAACCCTTTTTAAAATTATACGCCCTCCGCGTGACGTTTAACATCGTTTCATTCTGCAATATTACTCGCCGGTTGAATGGGATGATAGGATTATTTTTAACCAACATACGACCAGGAGGTTCTTTATTATTTTTTAACCCTCAATGAAAAAAGTCAAACTCGTTGCAACGGGTTCTAAAAAAAAGAGAATAGCCAAAAGTTTCACGTGTACGTATGTATATGTATTTATATGTATGTATGTAAAATCGTAGCTTTTAAACGTATGGGGACCACCTGAATAAGGCTGGCGAGTAAATGGAATATATGGAATACGATGGAAAAGGCCTATGCCCAAAAATGGGCTGGGAGCTTGACTACGATCTCAAATGATGATCAGATGAGAGAAATGAAAAGTGTAGATGTTGACTAAAATGGGACGTGCTTGCTTAGAAGATGCCTATTCACTCTTGTTTTAAAGACAGCAACACTTGTAGGAATAGGTTAGGAAAATTTTTTTTAAATAAAAATAGAACGGACTCAAAACGCACTAAAAAGTAAAAAATAACTGTGTCATTTAGTTGCTTTAATTTACTTAAGCATATCTATGAAGTTGGTGCCAGCCAAGTTTAAGAAACATTTGTTTTACGTAGTAAAGCAGTTTGTGGGTTCTGTAACATCCTTAAAGTAGAAACCTTGGCTGGCACCGACTCCTAGATATGCTTAAGTAAATTAAAGCAACTAAATGACAGTTATTTTTTACTTTTTAGTGCGTTTTGAGTCGGTTCTATTTTTATTTAAAAATTTTTATTTCTTACTTTTTAGTGAATTATCGCCACGTAACGTACTCGTAATATACTATCTTAGTATATTATATGGCACTAGTAGCCAAAAAGCTACCGATACCGAGACAAAAACCGAAATCGCGGTAGGCGTGCCTCCAAAATTTGAAGAGTTCCTTCAATTTCCCCAGGATATCATCATCAGATCCTAACATGATGGATGAATGGGACCACCTTGGAAGTGTGCCCTTTCTAATAAAAAAAGAATTATCAAAATCGGACAACTCT
This sequence comes from Mycalesis mineus, assembly GCA_034621355.1. NCBI lineage: Eukaryota > Metazoa > Arthropoda > Insecta > Lepidoptera > Nymphalidae > Mycalesis > Mycalesis mineus. The sequence goes on from CM067881.1 coordinate 2,209,885, forward strand.
GTAAAAAGTTATGCGTGGTCATACATAAAAAAAAATATACGTGTCGAATTGAGAACCTCTTCCGTTTTTTTTCGTCGGTTAAAAATTGACCTCGGAAGGGCATTCCAGACCTTAGCTATATAAACAGAAGATAGCTATAACAATTAAACCACCAATCTACCATTGACCAATGTGAACAGCTTTTTTATGTTTTATAAAAAAAAATAAAGACGTCTCAAGCGTTTTATGACTCAATCAGTTTTTTACCGCTGGCCACCGTTAAATTGGAATAAAAAGTGCTCTCGATTTAAAATACGTCTGCTTTTATAGCAAGATATTCGTTATTTTCACCGCACCACTCACCAGCTCCGACAGCCGTGATCGTCTAGTGGTTAGGACCCTACGTTGTGGCCGTAGTAACCCAGGTTCGAATCCTGGTCACGGCAGCGCATAGCTGTCGCGGCGGAGCTTAATTTTTGCTTTTTCTTTTTTAATGTGACAGTTTTCTAAAGATTTTTGAAATAATATATAATTAAATACAATACAACCTGAAATTAGAGATGTTTGTGTAAGGCATTGAGGTTTTAGTGAAACGGCAGATGCTTGACGATTACATTGATTGTTATTTATTAATGGACGACTTAACATTCTAGTGCGACGCAAAGACAGAGACAAGTGACAAGTGACAAGTGGCAACTGATTGACATAACTATTTGACATTTACAGATATCTATGTAACAGATTGGTGATCCATCATTACTCAATCCTGTTAAATATCAGGGGTTAAAGTATGAAATTGCCGATTTGTACTGAAAAATAAAAAATTTTAATTTAACATATTTATTTAATCAAAATAATTAGTATTTTTATGTATATATTGCTGCCATCTAATAGGAAGCTCGTTTATGCCTTTACGATATAACTCTGGTGATGTAGATTCGACAAACTGTGTGAAAGCATTTTGCACTGCCTCCTGAGAAGAAAACTTTTTATCACGTAGAAAATTTTCCAAATCACGAAAAAAATGGTAGTCCGTTGGAGCAAGGTCTGGCGAATATGGAGGGTGACGACTGGTTTCTAATTGCAGTTCCTGTAGAGTTAAAACGGTTTCTCGTGCTGTATGAGGTCTCGCGTTATCATGGAGCAATAATGGTAAAGATTGATTCATAAGTCGGGGTTGTTTCACTGCTAGTTTCGCTATCATTGTTCGGAGTTCGGCGCAGTAAACATCTGCCGTTATTGCTTGACCAGATCGGAGAAAGCTATAGTGAATAACACCACGCTGAGATCACCAAACAGTTACCAATACCGTTTTATTGGTAAGCTTTGCTTTAGGAAACTGTTGCAGCGTTTGACCTAGGGTCAGCCATTGCATTTTCCGCTTACGATTATCGTAAAGAATCCATTTTTCATCACATGTCACAATTCGATCCAATATTCCTTAATTTCTGTATCGATTCAACAAGACAACACAAGTTTGAACACGCGTTTCTTTCTGCAGATCAGTCAAATCATGAGGCACCCATTTTTCATATTTTTTTATTTTATTGATTTGACGCAATTGAGTCAATATTGTTGGTAAAGTAACGTTAAACCATGCCGCTAATTCCTGGGTAGTTTACCTCGGATCGGCTTCCACCATCTCTTTCAAATCATTGTTTGTTGATGGTCGCAATATCAGAGTAGTGGTTGACGGTTCTTGCTCTGATCCTAAGTCCATTGATGCTGGTGTACCTCAGGGCTCTGTGCTGTCTCCCACCTTGTTCATTCTGCATATCAATGACATGTTGGAAAATAATAACAACATACATTGCTATGCAGAAGTACGGGAGACGCTTTTTATAAAGGCCATGCGCAGCTATCCGGAGCACAGCTAGTGGAGAACAGATGCAAACTTGTGTCCGATATTGAGGAAACCCTGGAACGAGTGTCCGATTGGGGAGCATAAAACAATGTGCAATTTAATGCCTCAAAGACACAAGTTTGCGCATTTTCCGCAAAAAAGACCCCCTTCAACATCGCTCCTACATTTCAGAACACTCTCCTTACCACCTCTAACAGCATTGGGATTCTTGGGGTCAATATTTCGAACGAAGTCCGACATCATCTGGAAGGGAAGGCTAAGTTAGCATCAAAAAAGCTCGGCGTGCTCAGTAGGGCTAAGAGGTACTTTGCGCCCAAGCATAGACTTTTGCTTTACAAGGCTCAAGTACGGCCTCATATGGAATACTGTTCCCACCTGTGGGCCGGTGCTCCACATTACCAACTCCTTCCATTTGACCGGATCCAAAAGCGGGCTGTTCGACTTGTTGACAATCCCAGGTTAACTGATAGTCTGGAGTCTTTAGAACACCGAAGGGATGTCAGTTCCCTTTGTGTGTTTTATAGACTGTACTATGGAGAGTGTGCTGAAGAGCTATTTAGTCTAATACCAAAGTCAGGATTCTCTGCCCGTACCTCACGCCGCAGAAACAAATTTCATCCTCACCATCTGGATGCCTGGTATAGTACTACCATCCGCTATACTAGGAATTTTCTGCCTCGCACCTGTAAGATTTGGAACGAGCTTCCATCCTCGGTGTTCCCACATTCTTACAATTTGGGGATTTTCAAGGGGAGAGTAAATAAACACCTCAAAGGCCGGCAACGCATCAGTGGCGCCTCTGGTGTCGCAGTTGTTCATGGGCGGCGGTAATCACTTAACATCAGGTGATCCGCCTGCTCGTTTGCTCGCTATTTTTATATATAAAAAAAAAAAAAAATTGTTATTCACCTGTGTGGGCGGTCTTCCACGTGGTTCGTTCTTCAAATCAAAGTTTCCATCACGAAAGCGTTTAAACCAAAATCACACAGTGCGTTCATTACCAGTCCCCTCTCCAAATGCAACATTAATATCGCGAGCTGTTTCTGCCGCGTTACCTATCACAATACTATAATATTCAGAGTTTTTTTTATAAAACCTTGGAGTGTAACAGCTTGGATCCGATTCTCTGTACAGTCCTAATCTTGAATTCAGTATTTTTAGATTCCTTCTCGTCAAAAGCTGCTGTATTGCAAATTTTCCAAAAAAAATATTTTTATTAATTCTACGTACCTATCCGTGATCCCGTCGTCGTGGTTCCTTCTGAATGTTTCAAAATGGATGAAATTCTTTAAAATATGTTGTTGTTTTAACTTCTTAGAATTTTTGTTTAGTTGGAGTGGAAGGGGGAATAGTAAACTTGTTTCATTTATGTTATACTAATTGTGCTCCATGGTTTGACCCGCATATTCTATTCCGTTCCCGTTGAAATAAAACCAGAATAAAAGTAGGTACGTAAGCACATACTTTATGCTATAGTTTGTATCTTCCAAATGTCCTTGCAGTGGTTTTAAAAATTAAATAGATAAGAAAGGCAATTGAAAAATAATAAGTTTGAATCTACATTTAAAGTTACATTTATTAGTAGGTACCTAATTTCATTTAAAATAGATAACAAACAATGTAACCACAGTTTAAACATTAAAGTATTCAACCAGTTAATTCATATCTAATCCCTTCTGTTCAAACTTTGCTATATTAAAAACGAGCCCTTTTTGAATACAAAATGAATATTTGCCAAGTTGCGCACTTGTATAATACAAAAGTAAAACAAAACGTAATGTTTCGTGTAATAAAACTTAATGTTTCGAGAACTAAAATGGGAATAAGAATAATTTGTAAGAGTTTTGTACTTGTTTCTTTTCATAAAAACATACATACCTAACATCACGTCTCATTGCCATAGGAGTAGACAAAGGTTACATCCTTCCATTTGCCACGGTCCTTGCATACCTCCTTAGCTTCTTCCATTCTCATTAATCCTTTCAGAAAAGTTCGTCAGTATAGGGTGCTTTTTTTAAATAACCATTTTTTTAAATGTTCTGAACTTGGTCTATGAATTCACCTAGGCCTTCCCCTTCCAACATTGTCATATACCCTCGCCTTATAAATTATTATTATTATATATATAGCCTTATCCTTTTGTTAATTTTCTTTCATTCTCTTTACATGCCTAAGCCATCTAAGCATCCCCTTTCTCAATTTTAGTCACTATACAACTTCTTTTATATCACACCGTTCTCTTATAATACTATTCTTAACTCTGTCACTCAAACTAAGTAAGTAAGTCTAAGTGTCAGAATTAGAAACAGGTACACTATCAACTTCGGCCCTGCCAGAAATCAAACCCGGAGTCTTACAATTCTATTGCGCATACCACTGCGTCACGGAGGCCGTATTTGATATACTTAGACAACAATTATTGTTTCATAGAGCTGTGTCTGACAGCCTCCTTTCATATAATTTCTTTTTCACATCCTTTCTGCCTCCACGAACAGACTTTATAAGTAATTTTCTTTGTGTACTGGATAACATAAACATTTTCTAAAGAAACAATCTTGTTTTTCCACTATTAAATTTATAATCCTGCCGCTTTCGCTTTAAAAAAGATTTTTAAAGGTGAATTGGGAAAACAAACAGAATATCTTAGCGTTTCATTGATTCACCGTGCGGGTGCCGGGCGTCAGCCATCGCGTGGCTGAGAGAAAACTCCAAACAGAGCCCGAGACATGTGACACGAGTGTAGGTTTAATAGGGCTTACTGTAACGCATTACTGTTACGCATGTCAACACTTACCTCCTCTGTTCATGTTATTCTCCCTGCACAGACAAATTTGAAAATATCCTATCCTAGAGCACTTGCTGTCACACATTATCACGTAAACATTTTTACAGCTGTAGGAATCGATTCCACAGCCATGGATGCAGAAGCAGGGTCACTAACCTCTACGCCACTCGGCTATCAAACTGGCAATATACGGCTACTGTCAAAATATAAAAGAACTAGATGACGCCCGCGGTTTCACCCACGTAGTCCATGTTCCCGTGGGAATTTAGGGATAAAATGTGGCCCACGTTTTATTCTGATATGCAAGCTATATTATTGTAAAATTTCATCAAAATCTATTCAGTAGTTTTTGTGACAAAGAGTAAGAAATGTCCATCCATCCAACCATATATAATACAACTAAAAATAAAACTTTCGCCTTTATATTACATATTAGTAAGGATTATACTGCCATTACTTACTGTTATTACTAGTGGTTGGCATTAGTAGTTAAACAATGAGTTAATGCGTTGTCATATATTTTTGTTCGTAGTATCGCGAACAATTTGTGCTGAAGTAACCCCAGCTTTGTCATCGGAGGCGCCGGGGTGGCCGCGTCGGTTGGTTCGCAGCCAGACTTGTATGTCACGGACTTCCGGTCGTTACAATACGTAAAAGCTACTCAATTGTCCAAGTGTTCTTCCGGATTATATGAGAAACTAGCGACTTTGTCTGCGTGGTATTAAAAAAATAAGATTACGAAAATAAAAATAGCCTAAATTAGTCCTTATAACTTAATATTATATTAGCCCTTTAAATATAAAATATTTCCCAATTTGTTCACATTGTCCCCTGATTTCGCTTCTATTGTTTGCAGCGTGATGTTAACCTAAAGCCTTTCTCGATAAATGAACATTCCAACACAATAATTTTTTTCAATTAGAACCAGTAATTTCTGAGATAAGCGCATTCAAACAAACAACCCTATCGAAAAACACCATTACAGATTAAACTTCAATGATCTCTGAGTTGCTGAACAAAGAATTGCTACAAACTTACTTGTCTGGCGATTGCGTGGTTACATACGGTTTACGTGGTTGGGCAATTGAGGTTAGACCTATGTTAGCTGCTGTCTCGCTATTCTCGCTAATAGGGGCTATGATATTAGCTCCTGTAGCTATTATGCTTACCTATGATATAAGCGTGTACTGACTAATACACTTCCAGCAATAACATTATGATAATGATTAGTCTAGACATCAGGCTATCACCCCAGGTGCATCCCAGTAGTACCCCCTAATTTTAGTTCTATAGAACTGTTAGATATATTAGTGCTTTGTGTCTCATTAGTTCTATATAGAACTAATGAAAATTAAAGAAATGTCGATATCAACATCTTGTTTGTACGTTACATATAAAATATCTATAGTTTTTATATGTATAATATGGAATCTCTTTTGATTGCAATAATAAATGTCCACTTAAATTTGAGAGTATCTATAAACATACTATATCGAATACTGCTTTGCTTAAATTGCACAAAACGTCTTTAAAATGGTATTGAGGTTTTTAATATAATTTTTTTCTAAACTGAATAGTTTGCGCGAAAGATACTTGAAAAGTGGTAAAATGTCCCTCCCCCCCTGTAACTTCTAAAATAAGAGAATATTTTTTTAGACACAACTACTACTTGGTTTTAACAACTTAGCTCTTGTCCCAAGGGACATTTTTTTGTTAAAAACAAAATGAAATATCAATCCAAATTAATATAAAGTTTATAACTTATATGGTATAAGTAAAGTCAAGAGCACAAACTATACTACAGTACTATATAAAACTATTGGGACATAATTTTACAGCACGGAAAATATCCCAACAGTTCTATAGAACTACGGTATGGGGTACTACTGGGATGCACCCAACACCCCATAGATACATGTGCCGCTTTAGTTAAGTATTTCTCCTTATTTATACTCCAGCGAAGCAAGTTTTAGTTTAAGCCCAGCTACTAAACTGTAACCAACACTGAACCGGATCCCGTCCTAAGAAAAGTTTTCTTATTCAACGTAGATAAGGAAAATTGTCCGAACTGTGTTCACGTGGAAAATCAAATGATGGGTTTCAATACGTTAATCCTTTTACGTGTCCTTTTAAAAGGGTTTCGCGATCCTTGGACGAAAGAAAAGGCTTTTCTTTTGTTGCTTTCAATATTTGTTACTCGTTATTTATTAAATGAGTCGGCGTTTCGTTTCAAGGTGAACATCTGAACAAGATTATTGTTAGATTTTTCTAACGATATTTATTCAGTAGGTTTTTTTTGTTGAAATGAGAGTATTTTATATATACGGTATTTTTGTATATAAATTGAAACCTGATACTTTCGTCGTGCCTGGTGCTCCCGCCGAGACAACGGACGAGGCTCTAGCACCCACTAATGGCAGTATATCCAAAGACCAGAAGAGACATCAGTGACCTTGGATTCTAAATAAACCCTAAAAGACCTGGCGCAGAAGGCAACGGAACACCGCTGCGTCTATTTCTCCCATAGGAGTTCCTAAGATGAATAAGGGTTTGAAGGTATATGGCTTTGGATAACTAGATCCTCAGCTTGATTCTTTTATTAGGCTTTTAAATAAAGACTTTCGTTCACCCAAGAAATTTCTAGTAAAATTACAATAATTAATCAGCTATAAAATGGGAAGTTGGTGGTCTTACACCCCTTGCGCCTGGGAAAGCAAGTTAAGATAATAGTCCCAATCGTTATCAATAAAAATAATAAGAGTATTACAAATAAAAAACCTTCTTACCCTACGCCCACCAATCCGCATTAGAGCAGGCGGTGGGTCTAAGTTCCGGTAAGATGGCTTATTAACGCATATGACTTATGGGTAATCATAGTCGAGTAAACCTTCCGATTATAGACGGATATATTCAATACATTAATCGACTTTATCCGACGAATCGAAAGGGTTCGAAAGGTCTAAGGTCGCCTTAACCCGCTGTTAAACATAATAAAATATGATCCAATTACTTTCAAAGATAATAAATTCGCTGCCGAAATATATTTTTTATTAAATTTACTTTTCATTACGTCGTGGAGCTGTTCGTTGAATAAACCGTAACTTTATTTCAAATGAAACCCACAACAGGCATTTCTATTATAGGCTTTATAGCGGTTCTTAATTTTCGAGCCCCCGTTGAGAATTTACCGAAGTTATTTCAACTTGTACTTTGACTTGCGGACCTCCGAGATGATTTTAGTCGGTTATTAAACTTTAACATTTTCCTTAAAAAAGTATGTTAAGCTTTGTGTAATTATTTATTAAGTACTAGAAGTTTTTATCGAACCCCACGGGAAAACCGGCACTCCATTGTTTCTGGAAGAAAGCATATACGCTTTATTTTTTGACGTACCTACCCTTGATATATGCAGAAATTCAGGCAATTAGTTGAGTACCCAAAGCGAAGTAAATTCTATAATTACGTAAGGATGAGATTATAGATCCGTATTCTTACATATATTATTGTATATTCAAACTGAAAATATCTAAAATTCTTGGTAAATAGCAGAACACAAAGATTTCCATTTACTAAACCTGCAATATAATATAGGCTTACTTTCAATAATGATTTTTTATAAAAGAGAGGTTACAATTTGGGAAAAAAATGCTTCTATTGATTAATGCAAAAATGTACCTCTACAAACAAAGGGTTGTAGTCAGTTCGTACATATAACTAGCGTATGCCAGCGTCTTCGTCTGAGTGGGATTTCCACATTTTGCACTGATTCTTCGCTCCTACTAGTCGCAGTGATGTTATACAGCGTAAATCTTTCTTCGATAAATATATTCAACTCAAAAATAATTTTTCAATTAGAACAAATATTTCCTGAGATTAGCGGGTTCAAAGAAACAAACAAACTCTCAAACAACTCAAAAGCTTTTTAATATTTGTATAGTTGTAACATGCAATTCATATGACCCCGTGGTCATGTAGCCTCATAAAAGTATACTTGTGAAAAATGTGTCTCTCGCAAGGGGAGAGTCCGCTTTTTAGAACATTTCGATTTACAGAAAACTTTGTCTCGATTGGAATCATCAGTCATAAAGTTGGAGGCAAAAATTCCTTTCAAAGCCGCCGGATCGTTTGCTTTATCCAAGCTTTTATAAAATATGTTGTTCAAGAGCAAGAGAAATAATTTTTCATAGGGTTATTACTAATCATAGCGGTGGCGCGCTAATGCCCTACTGGAGTCATTTTCGCTCACGCATTTGTAACTATATAAAGTTTTTTGGGTACAAAGAAGTAGGGTTGACTAATAAATAAATAAATAATTTAAAAAATAATTGTAAATAAATATTATAGGACAACACACACATCGCTACATAGCCCTAAAGTAAGCGTAAGTAACTTTTGTAATGATGAATATTTCTACATTTATTATACATGAATATTTATAATATATAGATAAACCCACACATTAGAAAACATCCATGCTCATCACACAAAATTTTTTTCCAGCACCGACAGCCTAGGACACTAATGCAAGGTCTCTACCCATTGCGTCTTACCTACCCACCACCGACCTGATACTCCAATATGTGCATCAAACCCATTTTAATTAATTTGGGATTTAAATCTAACCTACTAAGACAACATAAGGTTGTCTAAGGAATTTTGATCGTTGATCGTTTGTTCGACCGGTCGTTGGCTCTCAGTTTGATATTTTATTCATATTTTTTCACGGATAGTGCGATCTTGAATAAAGCATCTTCGCTTATTCTCTTGTTACAAAATATATTTTGAGACAAGAATATTTTGTGTGTGGATGAAATGAGGCACAATATGTTACAAATTCATAGACGTTTCGTTATTTTAGATTAAATAAATAATAATAAATAATATAGGACAATTACACACATCGCTATAAAGCCCCAAAGTAAGCGTACTCGTAAGAAGCTTGTGTTATGGGTGCTATGATAAGTGATGAATATTTTTATATATACTATACAGAAATACTTATAATATATAGATAAACACCCAGACACTGAAAAACATCCATGCTCATCACACAAACATTTTTCAGATGTGGGAATCGAACCCACAGCCTAGGACACAGAAGCAGGGTCACTACCCACTGCGCCACTCGGCCGTCAAACAAATGAATATTAAATAAAAGTAAATTTTAAATTGTCTTAATGATATTATTCCAAATAAAACATTTTTAACAATAAATAAGTAGCAGCTCTTAAATAAATTGCAAGCTTTTAAGAGAAACCTAACTTGTAATGAATAAAAACACTAGATCAACGCCTGACTAACTAACCGAAACATACATACATTAAATCACGCCCCATTTCCATAGGGGAAGAGACTACATCCTTCCATTAACTATGGTACTTGTATATAGTTAGGTCCAGGAATACTCGCCTGTTCCTTCCTCTGTCAACATTTCAATTTACCTTCACCTAATAAATCTCATTTATTAGGTGAAGGTAAATACACGGAGAACTACCAACATCATTCCGAATTTTCTGACCATTGCAAGAAGAAATTTAAAACATTTAACATGTACCTCGTAGGTATACTTCACAACGCTGTTGCTATTATGAAGCAACCATTGTTTACCAAATTGTTTGTAAAGAATCCTTAAGTGAACAACTCTGGCCACTCGGTTTACTCTTTTGTTCGTCATTTTTACATTTAAGAAATAAAATGACGAACAAAACTCCGGTAGAAGTACAAAATTTTATTATGTAACCACTTTTATAGTAAACTTTTAATGGTTACATAATATTTTTTTAATTTGGTTGAAAATCATAAAGATTAGTTTTTTTAAATAACAAAGAACTAAGCCTCAAGGTTACCCAAACTTTCACACTATCTTAAAATAAGTGAAAAAAAATTTGCTTTTGCTTTGATTTTTCTATTCTGCATTATTTAACCGTTTAAAAAAGGTTTAATTCTCCATGAAAAGTCTAATTATAACCACTACTTCACAATAATGTCAGAATTACGCTAATTAAAACTCATTCTTATTTAGCTGTCATACAAAATAGTTCGATTCTCTATCTAAAGATTAAATACACATCGCCTCTACCTTACAATAATGTCAACATTATAAAATAAAACTTAAGTAATCGCGGATTCAAAATAATATTTACTTGAACTTTGAATATCAACTGCATTTGTCTTATTACAAGCAGCGGGTCGAACAAAGCGATAGCAAAATAGCCAGCTCACGTAGACCATACGTTACTTTATCTATGCGATATATGATTCGCCTTTCAGGGGTTTTACGACTTATGATTTTCCCAAAAGGGTTTTCGGTACAGAATTAGCTTAGGCTTCCATCATACGGGTACAACGATTTCAACCCTGAGTGGATTGGGACTGAATTTCAGATTTTAGATTCATATACTTAGTCAGTTGTATCCCAGCGAGCGAAGTTGGTATTTTTTTATTATTTTTATTTATACCTAAAGTGTTTCTACTCTTTTCAGTTTTATGTCAAATATACAAGAAGTAATTTGATGTTGCTATTTAGCATCAACAATATCTCGAGATGCTGGGTCACTATTCAAACTTGGAAATCCAACGTCCATCGGCTCTTCGAATTAAGTGCCTAAATTATTGCCACTTTACCTTTGGTTATTACTGCAGATATCCTTATTTCTGATTCAATAACGCAGAAAAACCGAGAGCATAGCATAGCATTGTCCGTCGAGTTTGCTTAAGAGGCCCATGCTTAGCGACCAAATCACGGATCCGTATGTTATCACTCAAAGCGGATTATATTTTGGTATTCAGACACTGAGGAATTTTGTACTTGTAAAAAATCCTCTACGTAAGTAAATGAGTTTCGCTTCAAAAACCAGAGCATCCTGAGAGATATTGACTCTACAATGAATGGATGAATGAATGGAGTATTCTTTATTGTAACACCAAATACAAAATAAATTCTTACAAACAGAAAGTAACTTAAAAAAAACCAATGTACAATCTTATCGCTAATGAATCTGTATAATGCTATCGTAGAGTAAACATGTAAAACCATAATTTAAATAACAGTACCTACTGTAACTCGGTCGATTTATAAACTTAAACCACGCGAGTCCCTTCGAGTCAAATTTAAAGAAATGGGAATTCTTACAGTAGCCTGTCAATACATATTCAATAACCTAGTTTATGTTAAACAAAATATAAATATGTATAAACAGAAAAAGGATTTAAACGAACGTCTTCCTAGAAATGGACATAAGTTAGTCATATCAGCTTATCGCCTCCGAAAAGTACAAAAATCTTTCGTAGGATTGGGTGTACTCTTCTACAACAAGATGCCCAATTCAGTTTTAGATCTGCCATTGCATAAGTTTAAACAATGTATTAAAACTCACTTACTGAGTCAGGGTTATTATACTATCGATGAATTTTTAAATGACAAAGATGTTCAAAGGCAATTGGATAGGCTTTCAACTTCACACAGGAAGTAAAATAAATAACTTTATGTAACAACACACTTAATATTGTAAAATTGATAATATTATAAAAAGAGCAACTGTTGAGTTTCTTGCCGGCTCTTCTCAACAGGGCCTGCCTTCCGAGCCGGTGGTAGAGTCACTACAAATAGTCCAATTTGACGTTTCAAAAGTGCTTGTAAGAAGCCTACTTGAATTAAACGATTTTGAATTTGAATTTGAATTTGTAATGGGTAGATACTGTTTTCATACGAAAATATTCACCAATTAATATCATTCGATGCAGAACTTGTTTGGACATTTATTGAATAATATTTCGAGGAACAGACATTTCATAAATTCATTCATTTATGTTTCGATAATAATGTATATGGAGATAACTAAAGTCGTAAATTACTGTTACTTTTAAGCTGATTGGGGAAAGTTTACCCATTTAGTACTTTTGAGTTTTGATGAAGATTTATACGTTTTCTGAAGTTGAAAATGGCACCCTTGAGGTATAACTTTTTTGCACGTCAGTCTGTGTTTAAGTTATTGTCAGTAAAACGCGTGGAGGTAATTTAAAATGAATATGGTCTCGGGGTCATAGCCTCGTTGGTGACTAGTGGTTTGCCTATATAGCTTCAACCACGAGATCCTGGGTGGGTATCTTGGGTCAGGGTCGGAGTAATTAAGAGTTTTTCATTCTTCTATGAAATTTTTAGTACATTCCAAGCACGAACCATCTAGAAGCACCTGAGAGTTTTAGGTATTAGACGTGGTATTTTTTAGGGCGATAGATTGAGCCTCTTATGGTTTTGTCTAGCTTTTAATCCTCTCAGCACTTTGCTGATGGACTCAGGGCTTTTGACTTTTGAGTTCGCAGAAACGTGAGCTAATATCTCCCTAGCTCTACATGGATGACTTCAAACTGTATGCATCGAAGAGGACATTGTGTCATTGCTGAAGAATACGGATAGAATTTGGTGTAGACAATCCGGTAATCAGACTCTATTAGAAGCTCTAATACAGTATGTAATAGAAATACCAACTTGCCTTTTCTCTTACTTCAGCATATATCAAATACCAATCTAAACCAAGTTGATAGAACAAACAATTATGTATATACAAGAGCTAATAAGAAGTATGTTGACTGCAAACATCTTCTGAATATCATGTCTGAGTTTGCTCTGCAGTTTGATTTCAATTAAGTCGCAGCCAGTTAGCATTGGATAGTGTAACCATGGGGTTTGTAATCTACTGGGACAGTGTCTCTTTTAGTTTAGTTAGGTATATCCTGCCAGCTCACTCCCTATACAAACAAGTACTACATTTTACCATCATGCAGCTATCAAACTAGATATACGCAACACATGTAAGTATGAACATAATATAAATAAATACTCAAATCGATCAAACTGTTCTTGAATTTAGAACTAAAAAATGTGTATAGTTTAGAAATAAATCTCACAACAAGTTCGCGGTACTGATATTTTAAACATAATTTTCTTCCTTAATTGGAAGCATAACAAGCACACAATGGTTATTGAATTGAATTACTCCTGAAAGAAATATTATTTCAAAAGAATATAAAAAGGCACGTCTGAAAAGTAAATATTCTTAAAAATTCTGGTGTAGCGCCTAACGTCCACTCTTCGATTCACGTCCCCTCCTAGTCACTTCAGTAGCACTGAATTCTGTTACGAAACTCGACAGTATGACTTCCGATCGTATCTATCTAACTCTCTCTATATAGAGTTAGACAGAGAGGGAGAAATACAATGTCGAAGCTTACACTGTCGAGTTTCGTAGTAAACAATAGCGCTACTGAAGTGACGACTAGCGGGGGCATAGATCAAAGACGGACGTTAGGAGCTGACATAGTAACGCATGTTGCGCTATAGCGGCAAGTTTGTTTTGTCATCTCACTTTTGATTTGGTTGCGTCAGATCATTACTCGCTTTCTGTGACTCAGAGCTTTATTGTAAAGGCCAGAGTTAGCAATCGAATCAATCAAAGTTCAAGTTTACTTCTTGAAGTAAATGAATTTAATTGTCAAAACAACCTCAACAATGTTTACGGCCTCCGTGGCGCAGTGGTATGCGCGGTGGATTTATAAGACGGAGGTCCCGGGTTCGATTCCCGGCAGGGCTGACTGAGGTTTTCTTAGTTGCTCCTGGTCTGGCTGATGGGAGGCTGTGGCCGTGGCTAGTTATCACCCTACCGACAAAGACTTACCGCCAAGCGATTTAGCGTTCCGGTACGATGACGTGTAGAGACCGAAGGGGTGTGGATGTTATCTTACTCCGAACAAGCTGTCCCGCTTCCATCTTCATTGCATCATCACCACCTACAGACTTGTAACTGACTCAAATTGATCATCACTTACCATCAAATGAGATTGCAGTCAAAGGCTAACTTGGAATGAATTAAAAATCTCGCTATAATGATGAATGGTGAGCCTAGTTGAAAGCGACAACAAAACAAACATAGCTCACTCACTGCGATGTGCATGCCAACTAAAAGACTGCCCACGTCTGAGCAACGTCAACAAAATGCAATTTAATATTGTCTCTGTGACATCGTAACTTCCAAACTGATGATCCGATTTTAATGCGAAAGGTAACTTTTGCTACGTTTGTTCAGGTCTTCAAGGTCATCACGCGTAAACTAACCATTTAAATGAAATTTTTCAAGCCATATCATCAGGATAAGGCGTGGGATAACTCTGGACTTTTTGTAACAGTTTGGGCTCGTTGAATTTGTCTTGATCAGTTTCTAATTTGTCGGGGGTATTTAATGTTTATAATCTATACTAATATTATAAATGCGAAAGTAACTTTGTATGTTTGTTACTGTCATTTAGTTCTCTTTCTCTTAGATAAATTAAAAATACAGAAGAGCTATTTCAGCCTGCGCTTTTCGTAAATATACTCTAACTTTGTTCGAAATTTCATCAAAATCCATTCAGCCGTTAGTTATAAATTGTGTAACTTACCCGACATATTCTAAAATATAACTTTCTCCTGCGTTTAAAGAGGGCGAGAATTAAATTTATGTAGCTCCCGTAGAACATATTGGGTAAGATATTATTCCTTTATTAGAAGCCATGTTTCCTCAAGAATTGGACATTAACAGTACTATACCGAAAATGTTGTTATTTTATAGCCGCTGATCGCGTCATATATTTTACGATCATACTTTCCAACCGTAAAATACTGTCGACGTCGTCTCAGAAGTTTAACGCACGTTTTGAAATATAAGGATTATTTCTGCACGACCTCACGCCGATCGCGTGCACAGGGTCTCAGATTAGGGTAAGCATTGTACAGAGACTGGGATAACGACAATAAAATTATTATTTAAACATAAATAAGTATAAAATAAAAATGACTATTCCCATTTCTTTATACCAAAAATTATTTTATAAAAGAACGCTCACTCAGTTTAAAGTATTGAAAGTAGTAAATCTTTGTCTTTCGTGACATATTACGTACTAAAAAGGATTTTTGAAATTTTTAAAAATGGGAAATGGTAGATTCATTGTAGTGTGAAGTATATCAGTAAGGGTTAGTGGACGAGTATTACCTCTGTTATTAACTCTAGTAAGTAAAAATTTCTCACTATTTAAATGCATATTTTTCAGGCAAGCGTTATGAATCAAAAGATATTTAATTTTTTGAAAACATATTAAATACAAGTTTCTATTGTTGGTAAATATTTGAAATTTTCCTGACAGATTGGAACAATACCATCATTGTACAGTAAAAACGTCGAAGCGAACGTTAAATGCAAAATAGTATAATAAAACGGGGTACAATTTCCTGCGTTGATAGCTTCGCAGAAAGCCAATATTTTAAAGGAAAATATTGACTTTATAATAACGAAGTAACGCGCTATCTCGGGGGGATTTATTTCAGACTGCCAATAACAGGATCTCACAACACTGAGACGGAATACCCTGAATTTATTGATAAGGTGAGACTTCGATACGCAGAATGTACATTATCTAAAAAGTAAATTCATTGACATATTAATACTATGGACTTCGGGTCTAATGCAAAATTTACGTCCCAAGATATTTTATACACACTAGGATGTATTTATGTTTTTATACACAAAATAACATTGTAATGTATGTCTTATCGTATTGTTATACAATCTAATTTGCAACGGTCTAATTGCATGCAATAAGTAATCAGCTTCGATTGATGGTTATCATGGCAGCCTTTTTTTTGACATGACAGCTTCTCGTGAAAATAGGACAACATAAATGGTGTGGAGTCGGTAGCTTTCAAATTTTTTTGGCATCTTATATTTATATATTATATTTACAGCAAATTTTAATTTATATTTACATATCCCTGACCTCTATATGCTGGGATAAATCTTGTACCAAATAATAATTGTTGTAATTATCTGGTATAAAATAATAATTAGTTATAATAATAATTAATTACAAACCAAACCCACTAATGTACAAAATGATATGCACATACATACATAGTTCTTTACTTTGAAATTTTAAGTTTTCGATATTTTCCTCTTTTTAATTAAACTGAAAATATACTTTTTTACTTCAATGACGTTAGATCACTTTTTTAAATAACTGTTCCTAATTTCATGTAGATAATTTTTATAGTTATCAAATTAATATACCATTATGGTAAAAGTTATTTGATTAGTATTCATGACATAAAAAATAAAAAATTTTGAATTGAGATAATCAAATTATTTTCATTCAAAAATTAAGTAATTAAATAATTCAAATGTTGAACAATAAAATAACTCTATGCAGTCGTTGTTCTAAAACATTCTATTGCTCACGGCAGATCCGAACTAAATGTGGTTAATTAGATAAACATATTGCACTCCTTCTATCCTATACGCGGGAAAAGGACAGATAGATACTTTTGTTCATTTTGGTTGGTTATGCAATTTGTTTCTATAGTTTATTAAAATTTTAATAAAATAGCCTGTTTCTAAGCAAAATAATACTTTAAAATCATCAGTAAATATTTACTTACTGAAAATATGGTACACCGTCTTCTTTTCTCACCTTACTCGGGTAGTTCTTACAAGTTTTTTATAACACATTACGGCATTATTGACGTGTATTCTGTCAGTCAGCTAATATGAGACTGAATTGCAATTGGAAATCATTTCGCGTTTTGGCTTACTTTTGGTTCGGACACTTTTTATCGCTGACCTGAAGTCCATAGTATTAATATGTCAATGAGTAAATTGAATAAATGAAATGGCAGTATTTCAAATGAACAATGATAACAAAGTAAATAGGTATTTGACATTCAAATTCAAAATTTATATAAAGATTTTGTCTACTAGCACTTTTGGAACATTTAATTACTACCAGCTATTTAGTTGCTACCGGAACTTACTTAATACGTGTAGATCACAATCTTACAGAGTCTGTAAAAGTTAAAGCGTTAAAATCGACGCCTTGTTTCCATTTCCGTGTACTTTTAAACACAATAAAGTTATAAATTTACTGTACGTGGACCTCAACAAGCTGTCGTATAATGAGTTTCCGATTTAATTTCAAAACTGTGCGCAGTCTGAATGAAGTTGTGCAGTTTGCTCCGAACTGGCAAAGTCTATTAACTTAGGTACCTACGAGTGGGTCGACACACTAAGAACACAGTTTATTATGAAACTCAGAATAAATATCAAACTTTATTAGATACTGATTGCGGTATATCTACCATCATTTTTTTCTATTCACCACAAGTTAGCTCTTGATTGCCATCACACCCGATGAAAACGAGAAAGTGTTAGAAATCGGATGCACCCCTTTCGGTTTTTACACGATTTATTCCGATTCCGATTTATTTCCGGTACGACGTCGTGTGGAAACCGAAGAGGTGTGAATTTCATCTTATTCCTGACAAGTTAGCCCGCTTCCATCTTAGATTGCATCATCACTTACCATTAAGTGTAATTGCAATCAAGGGCAAACTTGTTATAAATAAAAAAAGAACATTTATTTAACGTAGTAAAGCAGTTTGTGGGTTCTAATGTTCTTAAAGTAGAAATCTTGGCTGGCACCGACTCCTAGATATGCTTAAGTAAATTAAAGCAACTAAATGACACGGTTATTTTTTACTTTTTAGTGCGTTTTGAGTTGGTTCTATTTTTTGTTAAAAAATTTTATTTCTTACTTTTTAGTGATTTATCGCCACGTAACGTATTCGTAGTATACTGTCATAGTATATTTTGCAGCTCTTGTAGCCAAAAAGCTACCGATACTTACACAAAAACTGAAATCGCTGCAGGTGTGCCTATACAATTTGAAGAGTTCCTTAAATTTTCCCAGAATATCATCATCAGGTCCTAACATGATGACAATGGGACCACCTTAGAAGTGTGCCCTTTCTAATAAAAAAAGAATTATCAAAATCGGACAAGTCTATAAAAAGTTATGCGTCGTCATACAAAAAAAAATATACGTGTCGAATTGAGAACCTCCTCCGTTTCCGTCCTTCAACGAAACAGTATTTTCATATTGGTGAACATTCTGTATTTGTATTTTTGTATGAAAAAATAACGTCACAATGACAAATCACCGCCATGTCTAAAAATGGCGGCACAACAATAAATCTGAATGTGAATATCGATGTTCCCATCACTAACGAGCGACGTGCACACTACAACACACAATTTGTCTTTCAATTTAGTTCGACATGGCTTCCCAGCAACCCAATTTTAATGGTTTCCCTAAAGAACAGGAGATTTGAAGCTCTCACCACGCTGCTTCAAAGCGGGTTGGCGGGCTTACGTAAATAATATTCGACTTTGTAACGATTACTGTCAAATATTAGTGATAATGACTAGGAAGAAACCACACCCGAACCTACTCCAAATATACACTTTTTCTCTTAAGTATAATTGATTGTCGCTCATTAGCGATCTGACCGCCAATTATAGTGTTAAAGGCATTTTCACTTTGTAAGTTAGTTTTTATTATTTGGTGTACAATAAAGAATATTTAATTTATTTATTCATGAAATAAAAGAACTTGTACCCTGAACTTCATAATCATATCGGTTAACCGTTGAACAGCCGAGACATTGCAAAGTTATTGCTTTGCAATGCCGACAAGCTTACCCTTCGCACTAGAACACAGTAATGCTGCTAGGCGCCAGTTTCCTAGACAAAAAGCTTGTCTATAATTCGATTGCGTTAAGAATGCAGTGAGTCATCACTGTTCCCCGACGCAGCCTAACAAGTCAAATCGCGCAGCAAGGTTAGAAGCTATGCCGTCAAGTGGTCACAGTGAACTTGACCTTTTTTTTTTTCCTCATTAGGTAGTGCCGGACTCTTACCGGCTTTCAGCCTATAACACGGCAACATTACTGCCTAATTTTTACCCGACTGCGTCAGTAGGAGGGTTATGTTTTTCGAGCGTATGTATGTCTGTATGTCCATTTCTTCGGCACGCGCTACAGCCTAAACGGCTGAACGGATTTTGACATGTGAGGTGTTGTTGAATTTGTCAAAATTGTGGTAGTAACATAGGCTATATAAATTTTCAAAATAGCGGCTGTAAATGGGGGAAAAAAGGGGGGATGTGTGTATTTTTTTTCTCTTATCTTAGCTTATATGGGTATCAATTGAAAGGTCGTGAAAAGACCATTTCAAAAATATAAATATCATATCATGTTCATGTTACTTTTTTAACAAAAAATGGCAAAAAGTGTACTAAGTGTACCGTCTCATTTCTATACCATAAACTAAAACTAAAAACTCTCAAATAAAATTATTATTATAAAAACAAAAAACCCGACTGCTTAGAAGTTATGAACTGAAAAGAGAAAAACAAGCATCACTATATCTGTATAAAATTCTAAATACTTTATGGTGCTGCAGGCGGGGACTCTCTCCTTTTCTCTCATTACTGTCTATAGGAACTTTGATATACTGATCCAATTATATTCTGTTTTCAGCATTTTTAATACGAGGTTTTCTTCCGTTAAATATCCTACATCTTCGTAAATGTCCCGCCTTACCTTACTCCACTGCACGCAGTTAAAAATAGTGTGCTTTGCGTTGACTTGACCTTGTAATTTGAAAAGATTTGATTGATAAGGGGGCGGGGCTTGGCCGGCGCTCACTGCATTCTTAACGCGAACGAACTATAATTAATTTCTAGAAATCAAACCTGGAACCTACGACATAACGACGTAGACTGCTTCATAAAAGTCGCGAGGGTAGGTTAAAAGTTTCCTGCGCAGCGCCATCAATCAAGCGTGGGGTTTATTACCGACCCACTTGTAATCTGATCGGAATATCACCTATTATATTTCCACCAATCAACCGCATTAGGGTATCCATACTGCATTTTCTACCAAGACAGTCTTTACTCTTCTATACTAATATTATAAAGAGGTAAAGTTTGTAAGTTTGTAAGTATATAAATAAAATTCTGTCAGGGCTAATCTTCGAAACTACTGATCCGATTTTGAAATTTCTTTCACCAGTAGAATGCTACGTTATTGGTGAATGTTATAGGCTATATTTTATATTTGTATTGTATATATTACCCGAGTTATCACAGTTTTAGTCGCGCGAGTCGGACCGTGAAATTTATTAAATCGGCGTAAACCGCGTGCGCTGTCTTACCTATTGGATATTATTGAAAACGTTGTATAAAAACTTTATGCATCTTAAAAAGTTCTACAAAGAAGTCTGCAATAGCATATATCTTTTATATTTTGGTAGATATATAACTTTTGTGTTATAAAAAATCATTTAATTCATATGCTTTCGTTTACGTCATTATTTATAGATCTAAACTTAAATCCTTGTCAAAATAAATTATTTAATAATCACAAGGATATTATAGAGATGAGATTTGCCTTTTACAGTATGTTAATTAGTTATATAGTTTCAGAGATATTATAAAATCTCTAAAAAGTGCGACTCTGTAATAAATTATTTAATTCATATGCTTAAGTTTACGTCATTATTTATACAACTAAACTTAAATCCCTATCAAAATAAATTATTAAATAATCACAAGGATATAATAGAGTTAAGATTTGCCTTTTACAATATGTTAATTAGTTATTTAGTTTCGGAGATATTACAAAATTTCTAAGAAACATGACAATGCCACTATATCGTCCAAATTAAGTTGACCTCCTTCGTGTTATGTTATACGTACTGAATAGGGGTCAACATTTTGGTATTGATATTTTTTGAGAATTCGATCTTTGATCTTTTCTTTCAATTTATTTGGCATGGCAGACCATATTCATATAATATACGAAAAAGTTTGTTCGTTTGTTTAAACGGGCTTATCTCTAGATCTGCATGTCGGATTGTAAATTATTTTGTTTATTATGAAAGCTAGACTCAAAAGTGAAATAGACTATTAAAAGCTATACACATCAGCTTGCCATAAATATACATTGTTAATGTTAGTGTACTGTATACAATGTTTTACAAAAATATAGATCTTTAGTACACGGGACGGGACGAAGGATATTGCTTCACGGGAAACTATAAAAAAATTAAATTGAGAGGGGTAGCGGGAAAAGACCATACTTTATATGAAAGTCTGTCTTTAAAATTAAAAGATTACCTAAGAGGTTTTCACGCGGACGAAGTCGCGGGCGACTGCTAGTATTTTATATTATAAACAATTTACAACACTTAATAAATTTGAACCACTTACTATGACAACTTTCTTACTTTCAAACATTTTTTATAAATTTTTATCTTGTTTACGTGGTAAATTAAGAACAATAGACACACACCGATAAACAACACAATTTATTTTTGTCTTATATTAAAGTAAACATTAAAAGACTTGAGTGGATCGATCATGCACGGCGGGAGTGACATTCTAACATCCACATTGACAGTTCAAACTATGTAATTTTAAAAAAATATTTAGTAAGTTTAAAAAATTGTATCGCTCACGTCAGCATATTTATTACCCTCTCGTACATGGAACCTCGTACATGGCTTAAATCTGAATCCTTCGCTTGCTCAATATTGTACTCGCAACTGCTGCCAGAAAATATACGTGTCTAATTGAGAACCTCGTTTAGAATTTTCTTCGTCCTCGAGAATTTTTTTCGTCGGTTAAATAAATAACCGTTAATTTTAGATTTAGGGTAAGTCTTGCTGCGGTTAGAAACCAATGTTTAATCTGTGCAGTTAATTTAAGAAGACCAACATGTCAAAACGCCTGTCTTAGCAGATAAGATTAGAGCAATATATCCAGCTGTCAACGGAGCGATAATCGCTAATCAGTCAGGCTTGCGGCGTAGATAATATCCGTGTCGATTGCTTCACCGACCAGACACTAATTAAATAATCTAAATCCATTTACTTGATTCGCTCGTACCACGACCGCAGGGGAAATCAAATAATATCAGCCAATTTGTTTTAATCTGAGGTTAATTTTTTGATTTAATAACCTCGTTATCGTGTGTTACACCCTAAGAGTGCTACTTTTCGTTTGCTTTAAGAATGCAGTGAGTGCTGGCTCAGCCCGCTCTCTAACCAATCAAATCTTTTCAGATGACAAGGTCAAGTTCACAGTGACTAGTTGAAAGCATAGCTTTGAACGCGACGCGCGATTTGATTGATCGGGGGGCGGGGTTAGGCCGGCGAACAATGAGGACTCATTGCATTCTTAACGCGAACAAACTGTGAGCAAGTAAGCTTTTAATTTCTTTTTCTTTATGTAGAGAACAGATCTAATGATGATGATGATGATAATAATAAGTGATTGATAGGGTAGTATAAAATAATCGGAAATCTCAAAGTAGAATTCCACCTGCAATTCCTGAAGTAACACTATTTAAAAATAAAAAAATTTAACAAAAAATAGAACCGACTCAAAACGCACTAAAAAGTAAAAAATAGCTGTATCTTTTAGTTGCTTTAATTTACTTAAGCATAACAATGAAGTCGGTGCCAACAAGTTTAAGGAACATTTATTTAACGTAGTAAAGCAGTTTGTGGGTTCTAGGTAATGTCCTTAAAGTAGAGACCTTGACTGGCACCGACTCCTAGATATGCTTAAGTAAATTAAAGCAACTAAATGACACAGTAATTTTTTACTTTTTAGTTTTCTTGGGAATTTCAAGATATAATGTGGCCTATGTGTTAAACCAGGTTGTCAACTAAATCCATACCAAATTTTATTAAAATGGCTCCAGCCGTTTAGTCGTGAAGAAGTAACAAACATACACACTCACAAATTTTCGCCTTTGTAATAGTAGTATGATATCGCGTGGAAGCGCGTACTTCGTTGAACGTTGTCTGTGAACTTGTCTAATTGTGGTTTAAATTTGGTTTTATTATAATTACTCTAAATATTGTTCTCCAATAAATTAATTTATTACTAAACAATTAATTGACTGTCCATAATTACGCGGTAAGAACCTCGAATATCCATTGTCTCTAAATCCAGCTGAAATTTTGGAAAATCAGTATGATGAACTGCGGCTTGTGATTGATGAATCTGTCAGGGACCGCGCGATGTTCTTCGACTAATATTTGTTCGAATAATTTATTCTGTATTTGGGATGGGTCTTAGTGACAGAAATACGATATAAATTGTCACAGCTCCTGATGATTTGTAGCATTGCTGTGTTTCAGTCTCAAATGCCAGTAAAATTATACACATGAGGAATGGATTGCACATTTCTGAGCCTAGGAGTAGCGTATTGTACTCGTATATTATGTACATATCGCGTCGGTTAGCTAACTATCAGGATGGCTCAATACTGAATACTGTACTACTACTCGAATACTGTATTCACTAAAACTAGTTATAAACGTGGCGAATATATAAAGAGGGCTATCCGCTCCCGTCAACTATTTTAATAACCGAACTACTTATGTGATCAACGATTATTATTCAGATGAAATCAGTTGGAATTCATTAAATTCAAGTGGGCTTCTATACACTTCTGAAATTCAAATCTGTAAAAAGTTGTACAAAGCGTTTCAAAAGCAGATTCTACCAAGAACCAACTAATTGATTGAGTTTCGTGAGAGAGAGATTTTAATAAATATTAAAAGCTTGAACTTGTTGAATGCTCTTCATATCCTAGTCCGCAGTATTTCATTACGGGTTTTACGGGTAAGTACTCAATGAAATCGCGGAGTTTATTGCCGTTAGCAGCGCCGTTCATTACGTCACAGGTACGTCTGATTTCCACTGGGGATAACAAATTGGCTCCCTCATGTGGATGTTTGTGCCACTCCAACGTATGAAGGTGACATGATTTATATGAACGGCAACACTCTAATGTATATAATTAATCTAGCTATAAATAAGGTGATAATTATATAAATGTATATTATTTACCAAGGTATGAATGGGCCTTACTGGATTGAATCATAGACATTGTCTGGCGTATGCAGTAATCACCTCGGTGATGAGGAGTCTACCTCCAAAATATTTTTGTTAAAGAAAAACAAAATAATATTTTTAATATTTAAGTATGTTTTAATGGTCTTTAAATTTGTGGTAAAGGGACTTAATCAGCTTCACCAAAGTGGGCGTGAAGCGAGGGCAACTCGCTAGTTTTAGTAACGATCTTTAAAACTCATACGTTGAGCGATATAATTAGGCTAATAACGCCTCTAGTTAGCGGTTTTTTTCAAAAGTTATTAAGTAAACTTGATAAAGTAAAAATATTTTGATCTTATTTTCAGGGCCGTGCTAAATTCCGCCATTTATAGGTAATCCAATTTTGGCGCCCTTTCGGTGAATAAAGATCACGCGCTTCTCGTTTATCTTATTCAAAAATTCAAAGGAAATTCCTTAACGGAAACACCGTTACAGAGTGTTTTGTTAGAGGTTAACTTCAATGTTTTTTATCTCGATGTATGTAAGTTGTAAATATGTTTTAATTATTTAGTATATTTTATAACATAAATATAAATTGTTAAGGAAGGGGTGGGTCTTCACCACTCTTCCTTAACTTTCTTCCTTCCCTCTTTTTGCAGAGTAGCCTTATGCTTAAAAGAAGACACCAACCACCAGTGTTGAATTTTGTGCTGTTTTACGAAATAAACGATTTTTGATTTTTTTAATTTAATCTTATTGGATTTGTACATTTTTTATAACATGAAAGTTAAATAAATACAGTAGAAAATTTTTTTAACAAAAAATAGAACTGACTCAAAACGCACTAAAAAGTAAAAAATAACTGTGTCATTTAGTTGCTTTAATTAAGTTAAGCATATCTATGAAGTCGGTGCCAGCCAAGTTTAACATTTATTTTACGTAGTAAAGCATTTTTTGGGTTCTAGGTAACGTCCTTAAAGAAGAAACCTTGGCTGGCACCGACTCCTAGATATGCTTAAGTAAATTAAAGCAACTAAATGAACCAGTTATGTTTTACTTTTTAGTGCGTTTTGAATCGGTGCTATTTTTTGTTAAAAATTTTCATTTCTTAATTTTTAGTGATTTATCGCCACGTAACATACTCATACTACACTGTCATAGTATATTATACGGCACTAGTAACCAAAATGCTACCGATACCGAGACAAAAACCGAAATCGCTGTATGCGTGCCTCCAAAATTTTAAGAGTTCCTTCAATTTCCCTAGAAAAATGGGACCACCTTGGAAGTATGCCCTTTCTAATAAAAAAAATTATCAAAATCGGACAACTCTGTAAAAAGTTATGCGTGGTCATACATAAAAAAAAAATATTTACGTGTCAAATTGAGAACCTCCTCCGTTTTTTTTTCCTGGGTTGAAAAGAAAATGTACTGTCTAAAATTGAGAAAGGTTTGCTGAGATGGTTTGGTCATGTAGAGAGAATGAATTAAAGGAGACCTACGAAAGGGACAGTGAACGGGAATGTTGGAAAAGGAAGACCAAGACCAATCTTCTATACGTTTCCTGATGTCCTCTTTTACTGTCCAGGCTTCACATCCGTATAGAAGTATGGGTCAAATGTAACAACGAAGAGGTAGTATGGAGATCGAGAAATAGTTCCAATTTAGCGTCCAAGTTAAACAAAAGGTTGATACAACACAATTCGGCAACAACTTCGGGCGAACAATTTTCGAAGCATCAAGATAGCAGCAGTTTCATTCTATCATTGCATTTCGAACGGGAGCCATAATTGTTCCGTAATTTGTACTTGTTTGTACAAGTTCTGTTGCAACGCGTTGAAAGTTGAACAGAAATGGAGAAACAATTTCACATCGCCATAGCAAGAGCAGAAACCAAGCACCTGCACTGTACATCAGATGTTTATTGTATAAAATTACCAATTTGTAATTAAATAAAAGCAAGGCAACAGGATATTATACAAGTTTATACGTTCCGGTACGGATGTCTTGTAGAAACCGAAAGGGGTATGGATTTCACCCTACTCCTAACAAGTTAGTCCCCTTTCATCTTAGATTGCATCATCTGAGTGATGATAAATCATCATCATGACATCAAGTGTCATAGCAGTCAAGGGTTAACTTGTAGTAAATAAAAATATTTTTTCAGCCTTGAAACATTATCAGTATTAGCCAAATAACAGCTCAATTCTAGGTCATGCCTTCTTATTGGAAAAAGGATATAGATAATAGACTCGCTACTTAAATGTGCGGTCGGTCTTCATCTGATAATGCTAATTATTTAACGATCAATATCAAAAGTTGGTGATAGTTACCGACGCTTTAAAGTGAGGCACAAAGTTGGCATAGGTCATTGATATAATGAGTCGCGTGCGGGACGCCGTAGCGAGTGGTTGCGTGCGCTCTTGCAGGCCGTCTGTATTCGATGTCTCGAATTTTTAATTGGCTTCATAATATATCGTATTTACTAAAAAATCTACAGGGCCCTTTTCAGGGCCATCTTTGTAATTATTGTTGCTAGATATTGTTGGGTTTTGTTGTCGTTATTGTCTTGAAAATACTTTGTTTGTTTCTAGCCTATTAAACACCCGGGGGGCCCCCTCGGGGAGTCTTTGTTAGTTTGTTATTCAATTTGTTGTCGTTCTATCTCCGCTATTTTGATATTGTTTTTGTTAGTTTGTGTGCTATATCGTCTATTGTTAATTCTGTGTCGGGTAACTGTGTGGTACGTTACTGCCACCGGGTGCGGTGTGGTACGTTACTGCCGCCGGGTGCGGTGTGGTACGTTACTGCCACCGGGTGCGGTGTGGTACGTTACTGCCAGTCAACTCTTTGACTTTTGTGTATGGAAAGTGGGATTTTCTAAATGGGGGACCCAAAGAATCCCTCTCAACAGCAAGACGGCTTGTCGGTGTTGACAAGAGAAGGTCAGTCGCGAAATGATGTGATGGATCGTGGGAATAAATCACGGACACGGAGTCCGATACTTAGCTTTCGTCGACGGGAGACTGATTCTGAATCTGAGGGTTCTAGAACTAGATGTAGAACCGCCAGTCGAGGCCGATCTACTGTTAGAGGTCGCGGCACTGGTATTGCCCGTGCCAGAGCTGAGCTAAAAGAAGCTCGGGAGGAGGCAAAGGAGGTAGCTTTTAATCAGTTTCTCAGGGATAGGACTTTACGGACGGAAAAGCCTCAGGTCGTTTCAGACCCTGACGAAAAGACAGAGGACAAACTCTCGGAGGACGCTTCCAAGCTTAACGCGGAGGAACTGCGGGCCCTTGGAGGTCATAACGTGGCCAGCATTATACATGTTGCCACGAAGTCGGGAAACCTTAAAGGTACCTGGGTAAAGCGCCTTAAAGACTCGGCCCATGTACTACAAGAGATTATTGATGCTCTGGCGTCTAGAACCGAAGCTGAAGAAACGCGCCGCTTGAGAGCGGATAACATCCGTCTCCGAAATGAGATCGAGAGCCTCAAATCTGACTTAAAAGCTCATCGGCGAGAGTTTTCAGAGATGCGCTCCACCATGGCGGCGACGAAGGGGACTACAGCATCTGTTCTGGGCAGCGATGCTATAGAGGAGTTTAAAGCCTTTATCGTCTCGTCGGTTAGTGGAATGTTGGATGCCCGATTTGCCGGAATAGAAGAAAGACTTCTACCTGAAAGAGTGCTTCGCCCACCTCTGGCAGCCGACCGTAGGAGACAGGCATCGTCTACACCCACGCCTCCAATAGCTGCTACAACCAGGCCAGCTTCAGTGAGTCGCAATAATTTGTCGACACCTGTTGCCGGATCCCCCGAGGCAGTCGCTGATCCTAGTCAACCTGCTGTGACTACAACAGCAGACTGGGCCACTGTGGTAAAAAAGGGAGGGAAAGGAAAGAAAACTACCGCAGTTACGGGTATGACGGCTATCTCTATGGATAAACAACCAACAGTGCCTAAGCTCTCCCCTCCCAAGACTGCTGCGGTCATGGTGACTTTGTGTCCAGAAGCGGCAGACAAAGGCATAACTTATGCTCAAATACTGGAGAGAGCCGAAAAGAGTGTCAATCTGCAAGAGCTCGGGATCAGTGAAGGCCTGAAGATTCGTCGAGCTGCCACTGGAGCCAGATTATTAGAATTATCACAGAATCAGACTTCGGAGCAAGCCGAATTACTAGCGAGTAAGCTTCAGACGGCTCTGAGTGGAGTTGCCAACGTGGTGCGTCCTACGCCATCTGCGACGCTCAGAATTGTCGGACTTGACGATTCGGCCACAAAGGAGAAAATAGTTGCCGCGGTTACTCGTGACGCGAATTGCCTTGCGCAAGTCGTTAAAATTGGGGATTTACAATCTGGCCCTAGAGGTATGAGCACTGTCACTGTACACTGTCCTATCGAAGTGGCTAAAAAGTTATCCGACTCTGGAAGAATTCTAATTGGATGGAGTTCAGCTGAAGTCCGGGTGCTTGAACAGCGTCCTCTGCGATGCTATAAGTGCTTTTCAATAGGACACACAAGACCGGTCTGCCCTCTCACAGTGGATCGTGGAAACTTATGTTTCCGCTGCGGCAAGGAGGGCCACAAGTCGGCTGACTGTGCACGTGAAATGCACTGCGTGGTATGCTCAGATGCGGGATTGTCAGCAAGCCACATCATGGGGGGAAAGAGCTGTAATCCTCCCAATACAAAAGGAAAGACAGGAGTTTACACTAGTGCCGATGCTAATCGCCGTCAATCGCATGAGGGAGCAGATATGTCATCATGAATCAGCAAAGACATATCAGCTTCCTCCAGTCGAACCTCAATCACTGCGCCGGGGCTCAGGACCTCTTATTACAAACCATAGCTGAATGGAAAATTGATTTGGCGGTGGTCTGTGAGCCTTACTACGTTCCTTCACAGTCACAGTGGGTGGGAGACATAGATGGTTTGGTGGCAATCTTGGCCACACACAACACTGATATTGAGCTATCGGTAATAGAAAGAGGCTCAGGGTATGCGGTGGCAAAATGGGGTGATTATGTAATTGTAGGTACCTATTTCTCGCCTAATCGTACTCTGGCAGAGTTTGAGAGTTTCCTAGACTCAGTCCGAGTGGCGATATGCAGACAGACAGGGGCAAAGGTAATTGTACTCGGTGATTTAAATGCGAAGTCTCAGGCGTGGGGGAGTCCTATCACCAACTCCAGGGGGAGAGCAGTACAGGATTGGGCTTTCATCTCAGGCTTGTCTCTGCTCAATAGAGGGTCAGCTCATACATGCGTTCGTTGGCAGGGAGGGTCTATAGTAGACCTCTCTTTTGCTTCCCCGATAGTTGCGGGTAACGTTGTAAACTGGAGGGTGGAAGAAGATATAGAGACCCTCTCTGATCATAATTATATCCGGTTTGAGATCTCCACTTCTTCGAGGATATCGAACCCCTTTAGACGACAAAGCTGTTTTCCGCGCTGGAGTCTTAGACAGCTTGACATCGAGTTAGCCAAGGAGGCTTTAATAATCCAGAGGTGGTCCTGTTCTGGCTGCAGTGCTGAGGCTAGCACAGAGGAGTTTGTAGACCGTCTTCGCGGCGCCCTTACGGAAGTATGCGATGCGTCTATGCCAAGAGTTCAGCGTAGGCCTCGCCGTCGTTGTGTATATTGGTGGACGTCCGAAATAGCGGACCTCCGTAAGACTTGTATTAGGGCACGAAGAGAGTACTTACGATGCCGCCGGCGTAATGGTCTTGATATAAACCTGGAAGAACAGCTACAGAGTACCTACCGTCTGGCGAAAAAATCTCTGCAAGCCGCCATAAAGCAAGCGAAGGATCAAGCTCGAGAGGAAATGCTGAAGACACTCGATAGGGATCCTTGGGGTCGACCTTACCGTCTAGCAAGAAATAAATTCCGTGCACAGAGTGCTCCAATAACTGAGACTCTTCAGCCTGATCTTCTGCAGCGGCTGGTGTCCGAGCTTTTCCCTGATCCACAGGGACATATTCCCCCGTTAATGGCACCATTTTCGGACGACAATCCAGTCTGCGACGTACCTTTAATTACCGAGGATGAGCTGGAAACAGCGTCTGATCGATTACGTCTCAGAAAGAAAGCACCGGGCCCTGACGGTATTCCGGGCAAGATCGTCTTCTTAGCTGTCGAGCACAACAGGGCGCGGCTTCGCGAACTTTTCGATAAATGTTTACTTACTGGAGAGTTCCCGAAGCAGTGGAAAGAGGGGAAATTGTGCTTGATTAGAAAGGAGGGCCGCCCACTTGATTCCCCCACGGCATATCGGCCAATAGTATTGCTCAACGAGTTGGGTAAGCTGTTTGAAAAGATCCTGGCTGTTCGACTTAACTTGCATCTGGAGACGGTAGGGCCCGGTCTATCGGAAGTGCAATTTGGATTTAGGGCAGGTCGTTCAACCTTGGATGCACTAGAGACCTTAAGAAATCTTACTATGGAGGCTGTGGAGGCTGGGGATGTGGTACTTGCAGTTTCGTTGGATGTTGCTAATGCATTTAATAGTCTTCCCTTTGAAACCTTGTTGGAGGCACTACGGTACCATAAAATTCCACTCTACTTGAGGAGGCTACTGGAAGCATATCTCCACGACAGAGAAGTTATTTGGGAGGGAGGCGATGGAAGAATGCATCGGCGTCAAGTTAGTTCTGGAGTTCCGCAGGGATCAGTCTTAGGACCAAGCCTTTGGAACGTTGGTTTTGACTGGCTTCTGCGATCCCCTTTATTGCCAGGAATGAGAATCCTATGCTATGCTGACGACACCCTCGTCACCGCCCGTGGGAAGACATACATAGAGGCTTCCCAACTAGCTGTGGTCGGCACGTCTTTAGTTGTAGATAGGATCCGGAAGCTGGGCCTAAGGGTCTCCATCTCCAAAACTGAGGCGCTTTTATTTCATGGTCCGCGTCAGGGTCCACCTCGGGATGCAAATATAACGATTGAGAATACAGTGATAAAGCTTAAGCCCTGTATGAAGTATTTGGGTCTCATTCTAGATGCGCGTTGGAAGTTTGAGGCACATTTCGAACAGCTGGAGGCTAGACTCGTAAAAGCCGCTGCGGCACTCGGAAGACTCTTGCCTAACATTGGAGGGCCGGAATCAGTTTGCAGGCGCCTTTATGCCGGTATAGTTAGGAGTATGGCACTGTACGGTGCTCCAATATGGGTGCACTCTCTGACTCCCCGCAATAAGATCCTTTTACGAAGACCTCAAAGAATCATTGCGGTGCGAGCCATCCGTGGATACCGTACAGTGTCTTGGACAGCTGCCACGTTGTTGGCTGGAGACCCACCCTGGGAACTTCAAGCTGAGGTTCTGGCTGAAGTTTATAAATTTCGGGCGGATTTGAGGGCTCAGGGATTGCCAATAGCAGCTGCGACAAATAGATTCAGGACCCTTGCTCAAACGGTGCTTATCGAAAGGTGGAAGGAGGATCTGCATTCCCCAGTTGCTGGATGTTGGACAGTTGTAGCGGTTCGTCCTCACTTGGAAAGCTGGTTAAAAAGGAGACACGGAACACTGACGTTCCGGCTGGCGCAGATACTTACAGGACACGGTTGTTTTGGTAAGTATCTGCATCAGATAAGACGGGAACCAACTCCGGCTTGTCATCAGTGTGGGGCTCCAGTGGACACAGCACATCACACGCTAGTCGAATGTCCAGCTTGGGGGCCTCAAAGGCACATCCTGACGTCAATTGTGGGTGGAGACGTGTCGTTGCCGACCTTAATCAATACCATGATCGGCAGCGAGACCTGTTGGACGACCGTGTTGGAATACTGTGAGGCGGTAGTGAGCCTTAAAGAAGCAGAAGAGCGGATACGGGAAGCAGACCCTGATGCTCCTGTAATACGTAGAGGAAGACGGGGTAGAAGAAGGCATCGTTATGCCCAGCTACTCCCACCGTAGGTTAGGTCGTACCAACATGGAGATCTACTAACAAATGTGCGTACACGTCAAGACGTCATAGTAGCATGCGAAAGCGATCCTGTGGCGCTCTCTCAAATGACGCAGACGGATCCGCTGGGTTTTAGTGGGTATTCCGGATTTGGGAGTCCCACATACCCTTCCCCCTTTCGTGGAAGGGATGCGTAAATGCATTTCCCAGCGATAAAAAAAAAAAAAAAAAAAAAAAAAAAAGGTCATTGATATAATACGTATTTATCTAAAGCATAGGCATTGAATTATGCCACAGTAGTTGCCTAAAGACCTACTAACATTTTAAATTCATTTAAGGAACATGTAAAGATGTGAAGTGTTTTGAAGGCAGAAGTTCTTGAAGCGTGATCCACTAACGAGACGTCACGTAATAGCTTGCTCTACATTACTCCACTCCACGTAATGTTGGGAAATATATTTATTTTAGAGTAAATATACCTTTTTTATTCATTACAAGTAAGGCTTAGACTGCATAATGATGGAATCTAACATGGAAGCGGGCTAGCTTGTTAGGAGTAGGGTGAAATCCACACCCCTTCGGTTTCTATACGCCATTGTACTGGAACGCTAAATCGCTTTGCGATACGGTTTTGTCCCACCAGCCACCTTCTCACCAGCCAGATTGATTGTTTGATTGCATTTACGAGTACCTAATCTGCAATTCAAATCATGTGAGATCGCACTTCAGGGAATGACGAAATCATCATTATCACATCACCTACTAACGGCCCTCTACAGGGCCGGGCATCCCTCCATGTAGGAGAGGTGATATGGAGTGTAGATCCACCACGTTGCTCAAATGCGGGCTGGCGGGCTTAGGGTGATATTACACATGTTACATTTATTAACGACCATTATCAGATGTAGACAATAGCGCGACCAACGGCTTAACGTGCTCTTTGAGGTACGGGGTATAAAACCACCAAGTACTCGACTCCGGGCTTGGAATATCCGCAAAATTTCGTAAAAGAATAAAAATCTCAGAATTATTTTATGACTCAACCCAGGATACAAACTCAGAACCTGTGATCAAAACCACATAGGCTAACAACTTGACTAACGAAGCAGGAATTACGAAACATATACTAGATATTATGAATGATACGTCAAGCAAAGCTCCCATCGTTGCCAACTAAGCCCATTGAGCCCATTTCAGATAGCTGTTACAAGCTACAATGTGCTTCCCATGTTCACACAGACCGCAGATGTTCGTGTCGGTACAGGCCTAACATGTTCTTGTTAACTAAATTGACTAACATAAGCTTCGCTGTAGCTTTTGATAACCGATACTGCTCTAATTACGAGTACCTCCAACCTACATGTTTGTACGTACCTACTCGATTCTATCACACGAATTTGGCGTTGTTTGTATGTTTATTATATCTTCCCGCCGTAATTTATAAAACGATTAAAATAAAATTTGAAATAGTTTAAATAGAGAAAGGAGATTATACTCTGGATTAAAAGACGTTGTACCGGAAAATTTAAGTTAACCGAGATGTTGTGAACATACTAGTACTAGTAAGTTATTCAGTAGTTTGAACAGCTGATGGACGTTGGGGGCACAAGGTGCTAGATTAACGACCCCGCACCGGAAAGCGCAGCGTTCGTCGACGCCCCACTAGGTGGACTGATGACATTAAACGTCTCAGGATATTATGTTTGGAACTTTGTTTGGAAGTCCCTAAAAAAGGCCTATCTCCAGCAGTGGACGTCCGGCGGCTGCTAATGATGATAATAATGATCCAGACAAAGATGCTACTACAGACAAGGTTAAATCGTATTTTTTTGTAAACAAGCTTACTTGAAATGAATTCATTTTAATTTATTAAAATATAAACGGCTGAAACTCACGTCACTGTTGTTGGAGAATGCCCGACTAATTTCGAACCTATACGGGGTATAATCATGACTATGGAGTCATGACTCGCTTGTTCATGCAACGCGGCGTGAAACGTTTGACATGATGCTCCATGTCGGGCATACTCCGACAACAGTTACGTGAGCTTAAGTCGTCTATATTAGCTTGTTCATGCAACGCGGCGTGAAACGTTTGACATGATGCTCCATGTCGGGCATACTCCGACAACAGTTACGTGAGCTTAAGTCGTCTATATTTTAATAATATGGAAAATAGTCGCACAAAAGCTTAATTTGTAATATTAATTTAAATTTCCAGTTTCAAGGAAGTTTTAAAAATTTTCTGATATAAACACAAAGATGTTCTCTTACTACCATTAAAACATTATTTAGTATTAAGCACCGCAATATCGCACCTCAATAAATCACAAGCCATTACAAGTCAGCGATCAGATTTTACGAGCGCTTTACCAACACTTGCGACTTTGTCGGAGATCTCAATTACTGAGGCGCTGCCGCGCGTAGCCCGCGGTTTGGAGAAAGTGCTCCAATTACTTACCGGTAAGGCTTATTGCAACAGCCAGACAACAAGACAATATGACAAGACAATGCGACTTTAGGTAAATTATAAATATTTGTCATGACGAACGAATTCTTACATACATCTTATCTTCATGCTTCATTCCGATAGGGGTAGGCAGAGACACGTTTTTCCACTTGTCACATTCTTGAATATATCTCTCGCTACTTCCAATGTCATTAAACATTTGTAACAAGAACGTTGATTCAGAGTACTTCTGACGTACTCTATATTCAGAATGTTTGATTTGATACAGTAAAACTGTTCGCATTGGTCTTCCCCTCTCAATATTTGCATTCACTCTCGCCTTATAAACCAATTTTTATAATGTAAAATAAGACTTAAATGTTAAAGTGAATTTGTATATTGTTTATACATTATTTGTATATGTATTGTGGTAAAGTTTATGTATTTGTTTTGTAAATTAGATAAAAGCGTGTGCAAAAGTGCAAGCAATGTCTGCTTTAAGATGATTTTGCATACGTTAGGCATGTTATTTTAAGTTATATATGTTACGTAAGTGTAATTATGTAAAAATCACTAAACTTAAATAAATAAATAAATGTCTCTCGTCTGTAAAGAGCCTTATTAAGCAACCAAATTCAAATGTCACCATTATAACACAGTTGTATATAAGCCTTAATAAACATTTCAATTTATTGGTGTTATATCTTGTTAGAATTGGATTGAAAATTTGAACAGTTTCACCAAGCTCCGACAGCCGTGATCGTCTAGTGGTTAGGACCCTACGTTGTGGCCGTAGTAACCCAGGTTCGAATCCTGGTCACGGCAGCGGATAGCTGTCGCGGCGGAGCATATTTTTTATTTATTTTCATGTCAGTTTTTCTTTTTTCATAGCTAACTGTTTGTAAAAGAAAGTTTCTTACTTTCTTATAAATGAGATATTTTACAAAAGCTTTTATATACAAAGCGACGACGTTGGGGATTGCAGAAAAATATATTCTTTTAAATTTACCAATGTTGTACTTCTAAAATGTTGACAGCGCTTTTATTATTACCGACATTTTGAATATAAAAATGAGCTTTTAATTTTATTATATTGAAAAACTTCTAATTTAAAAAGCTAATCGAGTGAAATCTTTTGTTAGGTTTTAATACGACAATATTAATGTAATTGTATCAAATTCTACAGGTTTGAAAATTCATAATTTTCATACATTTTGTTGATTTTCATGAGTGCCCGCCGACAATAATCAATGGTACATATCGTTAGGACAAACCATTTGAATCAATAGTTAATATTGCACATACTCGTAGATCGTAGGATTGTTCTGAGCCAAGTTATAGGAAAAAGTTCGATCTTTGGTCATTTTAATATATTTTGATGATGAATTCGGTCATTACAAACAAATGATACATATAACTAAATCCAGAAAAATAGCTAATATGGCACAAGTGATGTGAGAATGTTGTGAGCCAAGTTACGGATAAAAGATAGATAATACGTCACTTTCATATATTTTTATTACATACAGTTAGGTACTATACTAAATGCAAACTCAATTGAGAATGCTTGTCAACAAACAAATTTAAATGAAGGTAGAAAATGCAAAATTTTTATGCGTAATAAATTGAAAATTATGTTTTGTTTTTTTTATAAAATCTTATTTAAAGGATGTTGAATATATTAATTAGTTTAAAGCTTACTAATCTAATTTATTGCCATGAGTTCATCATTAACAAGTTAACTAATATAATTAGGAGTAAAATTACGATTACGATTTCTACCTTTACTTTTAATTTGTTTGTTGACAAGCATTCTCAATCGAATTTGGCTTTAGTATAGTAACATAGCTTCCAAAATTTAACCTACACATACTATCAGGGACTTAAATAAAGGCTTATTAGTGCCCATAAAAATAAATTATAAGTTAATATTAACTAGATTTCCCAATGCAACAATGCACCGAGTACTGTCTACTAAGCCATAATAACATAAGCTACAAAACGTTCCATTTGTAAATTCATAACGCCCTAAACGTTTTCCAATATGGCCGCAGCTTTAATATTATTAGGAAATAGAGGCACAAAGTGTTGGCGAACTCTGCAACCCAATAACACTGTCTAGACCCATTCTGCTCTTAATGGCTTTTAAACTTTTTGCCTCTCAGCAACAAATCGGGTTTCCTGATGCAACGGCGCTTTATAAAATAGCTGAGATAAGTTTGTAAGGCTATCTGATAACGAAGAAGTTTTAGCAGGGGTGGCAAACTGTTGTCAGGTCTAATTTAAGGATTGAATATTCCAAGGGTTCGGTTGTTAGCTGAAAGGCTTAACTGTTGGACCGTTGTCTCGTCAACTACGAGATTCAATTAATTGGAGGAGAAAAGAGATAAAAAAATAATTAATTATAAATAAATATTACAGGACAAAACACATCGCTATCTAGCCCCAAAGTAAGCGTTGCTTGTATTAGGGGTACTAAGTTAACTGATAAATATTTAATTAGGTATATATATACTGTACCCTGTATGGGTACTGTACCCTGGAAAGCATCTATGCCCATCACATATACTTTTTTCAGAATTCCCATTACGTCACTCGGCTGATGATATCAATCGTACATAAATATTAAAGCAGGTGTCGAAGAAAAGGCTAATCTATACATTTTGACTACTTACCCAAAAATTTAACGCAGAAGTTTTTTTATTCTAAAATAAAATTCTCTTATTTATTTAAAAATAATTGTTGATGAAGATCCAAAGTTAGACAAGAGTTAGCAGATTCCTTGAGTAACCAAACGGCCAAGCCTGATATAGGTTTGTAGAGAACTTACAAGTTAGTTCTTGACTGCAATTACACCTGATGATCAGCAATGATGACATTTAAGATGGAAGCGGGTTAACTTCTTAGGAGTAGGATCTTCTTAGGATCCACATCCCTTTCGATTTTTACACCACATCGTACCGGAACGCTATATCGCTTGACGGTGCACCTTTGTCTGTAGGTAACAAGCAGTAGTCTCCCACTAGCCAGACCTACATCAGCCTAGCCAGCCCAGCCGGGAATCGAACCCAGGACCTCTGACTCATAAATCCACTGCGCCACGGAGGGTGTCAAAAGCCGGAGTTTTGGTACCTACATTACATTACAGGGTTGGGAACGTCATACTTTTGGCAACCATTACAAAATGGCAGAGGCAAACCAAAACAAACTTCCAAACCCTTCTAACATATTACGAGTCATAAATAGTCGTAACAAGTTGTTCAGAAGTTTTAACATAACTGAAAATATTTTATAGTTCTCATTTTATTTTTAGTTGTATCATAGCATATCACTGCAGACTCGTAAAAATATTTCAAGATGGCCGACATTTCAAAATTAGTAGGAAATAAAAACACAAAGTGCCGGCGAGTTGCGCAACTCAATAACAGCGTCTAGACTGCTCTTGTTACAGAGACGTTTTAGCTTTTTAAAACTTCGCCACTATTCGTATAGGACAGATCTTCTCTCGTCTTCATAATATATAAGGTTTGTTCATTTTATCAAAATAATAAACGTAAACAAAGGATCGTTATACGAAAGCGGACATTTAGTTCGACAGTTTTTAAATAATAACGCAATATGATGATAATAAAAATCATGACCTGGCTGCAGTGCCGTAACTAGGACTGTGACATTGGTGCCCAGGCACAGGGCGCAGACTCCGGAGGGGCGCAGAAATGACCAGACCATAAATTCAAATTCAAAATCGTTTATTTCAAGTAGGCTTATTACAAGCACTTTTGAAATGTCAAATTGGACTATTTGTAGTGACTCTACCACCGGCTCGGAAGGCAAGCCCTGTTGAGAAGAGCCGGCAAGAAACTCAACAGTTGCTCTTTTTATAATATTATCAATTTTACAATATTAAGTATGTTGTTACATAAAGTTATTTATTTTAGTTCCTGTGTGAAGTTGAAAGCCTATCCAATTGCCTTTGAACATCTTTGTCATTTAAAAATTCATCGATAGTATAATAACCCTGACTCAGTAAGTGCGTTTTAATACATTGTTTAAACTTATGCAATGGCAGATCTAAAACTGAATTGGGCATCTTGTTGTAGGAGAGTACACCCAATCCTACGAAAGATTTTTGTACTTTTCGTACATTTCGTTACATATACAAACAATACCTTATTTAGAGTCAGTTACAAGTCTGTAGGGCGCAGTCACGCTGGCACAGGGCGCATAAATTGCTGGTTACGGCTCTGACTGGCTGAGTTTGTTGTGGGCTCTTCTCAGGCGAAGGCGCGTTTGGGACCCTCACAGCTTTAATTTTAAGTTTTCGACCTTAATTATCACCTTTTACATAATCTAAAAATAGTATATAATCTAAGAATAAATGTTGTTAGATTTTCGCCGCTTCGGCCGCGGCTAGGTACCACCCTACCGACAAAGATTTCCGGTACGATGTCGCGTAGAAACCGAAGGTATGTGGAAATTATCCTACTCCTACCAAGTAAGCCCGCTTCTATCTTAGATTGCATCTTCACCATTAGATGAGATTGCAGTCAGGGCTAACGTGTAACGAATAAAAATAAAAAATTCAATTCCTAACAAAAATTGTAGAACACCATTTTTTCTACTTTAAGAAGAATTAATGAAGTTGGACGTTTAATATTTAATGTGACAGTCCACAAACTGCGAGTTTTATTTTGTTACCATGAAAAATTATATTAAAACTTCGGGGCCATTTTTATTAAGCTTATAACTCATAGGCTGGGTTGGGAACTGTGGGTGGCCATGTTTTTTATAGAATTACCAGGGTCAAGTTGATGTTATAATCTTACATTTTTTTTGTGATACGCTTAAGTAAGTTATTCTAGTCCTGCGCTCAGAAATAGTTCCTGATTGAAAATATTCCTGGTATCCCTGTTTGTTACCAAAATCGGAAAATTTGCTTGTATGTTATTTTTATTTTCCTTCATATAATTAATTTCATTTTCAATCCATATAAAAAATTAATAAAAAAAATAAAAATAAATAAAATTTAAAATAAAAGAATTGTTCGCCCAAAGGCAAAGTGCCCAATAGACTGGCGCTGTTTCATGCCCATAGTCATCAAACGCAAATTAAATTTAAATTAGTTTAAAAGAAATCAAAAGTAGAATAATTATTTATAATGTAAAGTGACAAATACTACAAATAATAATTTTACAGAAGTATAACGAAAGAATACAATAAGGACCTTAAGCTAACTTATCCTAATACCTATACAAATCATGCCCACGTGGAATGGTGGCAAGAATACTGGCTGCATTTCTGCGTTGGATAGCCAGGCTAATCCTTTGCGCAAAAAATGAGCCAGCCCTTCGGTCACCAGTTGAGGCAATTAAGCGCGGTGAAATGTTACGGAAGAATTTTTTGGCACTGCGACTCCATGGCCCAAGGGTCTCCACGGCAAAAGGTACAAATATGTAACTCTCTGTCAGAAAGGCATACTTGTGCCACTTACCGGTTTCAGCCTTTTCCGCTGCGGCTCACGGTCTTGATTCTGTCTCCCTGATATGACACGGAGCCAATGTGTCAACGCAAGTAGCGTCCCACATATAAGTCATATATTCTGGAAAATCAGAAACCTCATTCGTCAGTCGTGTACAAACTCCAACTACTATTGAGAAACTACTGCACACTGCACAAATTAATATTCTTGTAAGACTCTTTTGTGTATGTTTCCACCAGTCTCCGCCTAAACTGTCTCTGCATGGACTTGTGTCTGTTTACAGCTTTACACGGTACCCCACACGAACGCAAAGTTTAACGAGTTCGTGAGGTCAGCTAGACAACAACGACGCCCGTAAGCTCGAGTCATAAATAAAGACATTATTTATCGTAAACGGTTTTCGTAGGATAACGACATATTGGGTTTTTTTAACAGAACTCCTCACTAGCTGCCTGGAGCGAAGAACTACGTATTCTTTATTAAGAATAAATTTTAAAGCTAAACTGACTGCTTACTGTTGTACTAAAGGATGCCCGTGGTTTCACCCGAGCAATTTTCATTCCCGTAGGAATTTTGGGATAAAATGTGGCCTATGTGTTAACCCAGGGTGTCAGCTAACTTCATACTAAATTTTATTAAAATTGCTCCAGCTGTTTAGTCGAAGAAGTAACAAACATACTATGAGTAAAATGATGTTTCAGTGAATATTCGCCATTCCTAAGTCCTTTCACTTGTTATATACTCGTATGATATCATGGAAGTAGGTACAATGATAGTCAGATGGAAATGGGAAAAGCATAGAATCTCTGGGATGTATGTGCATCAACCATGAAGCGATTTTTAAAGTGCATTTTGTATTTTAGGCTCAACTATTTAATATCCCCTACGAGTAAGCTTGAGAACAGTAATTGGCATAGCATTTTAAGTATAGCTATAAGCTATATAAGCGCCACTCTTGCGTATAGATGCGTGATTAGGATTCCGAAATTCATATTAATGTTCGGTTTTTACGTCAACGATTTCAAATCTTTGCGATATACATAATACATACATCGGATTGACGAAAGATGATGACGATGATAGTGATTTGTCAGCAGGAGCCAGTGATGCGGCGTGATGTACGGTAACGCCACCGAGGAGGGCGAGGGCGACTCCACGGAACAGGCGCACATCGTGGCACTCCTCACGCTCTACATCCTCGTCTCTATCATTGGTATTATTGGTAAGATAACTTACAAGCAGTTTATAGCACCTCACTCTCATAGTGTACACACTTATTACAAATCTATTTCTTCTTCACAGGTAATGTAAGTCTAATGGCTGCGCTAGCGTCTAGCGGTGCGTCGCGTCTGCGCACGCCGCAACTGTTGAGCGCGTGTGCGGCGGACCTGCTGGTGTGTGCGGCCAGCGCGCCGCTTGCCGCTACCCGCGCCGCCAGGATACACCACCTACCGTGCCACGTCACACACTACATTGAAGTGAGTTCATGCTCTGCTCGCGCCGCAACTGTTGAGCACGTGTTCGGCCGACTTGCTGGTGTGTGCGGCCAGCGCGCCGCCAGGATACACCACCTGCCGAGCCACGTCACACACTACATTGAAGTGAGTTCATGCTCTGCTCGCGCCGCAACTGTTGAGCACGTGTTCGACCGACTTGCTGGTGTGTGCGGCCAGCGCGCCGCCAGGATACACCACCTGCCGGGCCACGTCACACACTACATTGAAGTGAGTTCATGCTCTGCTCGCGCCGCAACTGTTGAGCACGTGTTCGGCCGACTTGCTGGTGTGTGCGGCCAGCGCGCCGCCAGGATACACCACCTGCCGGGCCACGTCACACACTACATTGAAGTGAGTTCATGCTCTGCTCGCGCCGCAACTGTTGAGCACGTGTTCGGCCGACTTGCTGGTGTGTGCGGCCAGCGCGCCGCCAGGATACACCACCTGCCGGGCCACGTCACACACTACATTGAAGTGAGTTCATGCTCTGCTCGCGCCGCAACTGTTGAGCACGTGTTCGGCCGACTTGCTGGTGTGTGCGGCCAGCGCGCCGCCAGGATACACCACCTGCCGGGCCACGTCACACACTACATTGAAGTGAGTTCATGCTCTGCTCGCGCCGCAACTGTTGAGCACGTGTTCGGCCGACTTGCTGGTGTGTGCGGCCAGCGCGCCGCCAGGATACACCACCTGCCGGGCCACGTCACACACTACATTGAAGTGAGTTCATGCTCTGCTCGCGCCGCAACTGTTGAGCACGTGTTCGACCGACTTGCTGGTGTGTGCGGCCAGCGCGCCGCCAGGATACACCACCTGCCGGGCCACGTCACACACTACATTGAAGTGAGTTCATGCTCTGCTCGCGCCGCAACTGTTGAGCACGTGTTCGGCCGACTTGCTGGTGTGTGCGGCCAGCGCGCCGCCAGGATACACCACCTGCCGGGCCACGTCACACACTACATTGAAGTGAGTTCATGCTCTGCTCGCGCCGCAACTGTTGAGCACGTGTTCGGCCGACTTGCTGGTGTGTGCGGCCAGCGCGCCGCCAGGATACACCACCTGCCGGGCCACGTCACACACTACATTGAAGTGAGTTCATGCTCTGCTCGCGCCGCAACTGTTGAGCACGTGTTCGGCCGACTTGCTGGTGTGTGCGGCCAGCGCGCCGCCAGGATACACCACCTGCCGGGCCACGTCACACACTACATTGAAGTGAGTTCATGCTCTGCTCGCGCCGCAACTGTTGAGCACGTGTTCGGCCGACTTGCTGGTGTGTGCGGCCAGCGCGCCGCCAGGATACACCACCTGCCGGGCCACGTCACACACTACATTGAAGTGAGTTCATGCTCTGCTCGCGCCGCAACTGTTGAGCACGTGTTCGGCCGACTTGCTGGTGTGTGCGGCCAGCGCGCCGCCAGGATACACCACCTGCCGGGCCACGTCACACACTACATTGAAGTGAGTTCATGCTCTGCTCGCGCCGCAACTGTTGAGCACGTGTTCGGCCGACTTGCTGGTGTGTGCGGCCAGCGCGCCGCCAGGATACACCACCTGCCGGGCCACGTCACACACTACATTGAAGTGAGTTCACGCTCTACTCGCGCCGCAACTGTAGAGCGCTGCGCGCGGCCAGCGCGGCGCTCGCCGCGACAAAGACTAGAAGTATGAATCTAATATAACGTCTTACCTTGCAATCTGGCTTTATGCTATGCTATTATTTCATATTCTCTACTGCAGTCTTTTCCGGTGGCGGCAAGCACGCTGTCACTGGTGGCGATGGCAGCGGACCGCTGCGGTGCAGTGCGGCGCGGACGCGGCTCGCTGTGCGCGCGCGCCTACCTCGCCGTGTTCTTAGTCTGGCTCACGGCACTACTGCTCGGTAAGGCGTGTTGTATATTTGAAAGTGTCCTTACAGAAGGCAAAGGACGAGTAATGGAGGATAGTGATGATGATGATACGGTAATACCTACACTTGGTCTTCGAGTGTCAGTTCGCAGCCGAATGT
Source organism: Mycalesis mineus (assembly GCA_034621355.1). NCBI lineage: Eukaryota > Metazoa > Arthropoda > Insecta > Lepidoptera > Nymphalidae > Mycalesis > Mycalesis mineus. Next base: position 2,253,620 of record CM067881.1, read on the forward strand.
AAACGACAACTGCTGGCGATCTGTTGTAGCGACACCACTGCTTTTTATTTAATTGTAAGAAATGAATTTCGTGGCGAGCGACTCGTTTCCACAGAGGTGTATAGAAATCAGTAGGCAGCAGGAGATGTTTGCGACACGCTCCTGTTATGGTAGAAATATCATAGCTCAATAGCGAATATTAAGTTGTAGTGTAGTGAGGCGTTAAAATACGCAGATAAGCTCAGGATTATATGTATATTAAGACTTTACAAATGAACTAACAAAAAATTACTATTAACTTAGATTATATGCAATAGAAGTTGGTGCGTGAGGTATACCAGCAAAGTCTCTCTACAGCAAGAGACTGTTCCGCGTTTTTCTCTCTGCCACACGATGAACCCGTCACCAGCACGGTGAATCCATGGAATGCTGAGATATCCATCTCTAGGTTGAATATATTATGAATAGCAAAAAAAATAAATAAAAGAGTAATTACTGAAAACATAAAGCGAGTTTCGAAGTTTTAAGCCAAATCAATCACGTAGAAGTACCTACCATGTATATAAACTTTGTTCGTAATCATCTTAATGGCTTTTGTAATCATCTCGCATTTGTTCTCTCTATTCTCTCCGAGCATCCCATTTTTGTTTTTACATATTTTATCAAAGAAACGTCGAATTTGATCGCCTCATAAAACTTTAACAAGTGGAATGATTACGTTAAAAATTCAGTAGAGCTTTCAACGTGTAATCGATTCAATAACTCTCTTTGTACACGAGGCATATCTGTTTTTATTACGTACTCAATTTCATTAAAAACAGCCATCACTACCTAGCACCTATTATAATATTACAAAGGCTGTCTATTCGTAATAAACCCATACAATGTTGAACAAGGTTTTCAGTAATAGATAGTAAAGAAGGAAATGCTGAGGAAGGTTTTTGGTATACTTAAGTAATAAGTAAATATTGTCAAGGTGGATTGATTGATTGTGTAAATTGGCTGAAATATGGCGATAGCAATTATTGGAAGTATAGGTTTAGTACCATATTTATTAATTTAAACCTCATAGTATTAGTTCATTGTGACAGAATTTGTCCGGAGTAATTGTAGATATTGCCATGCTTATTTCAGAAGAGTTCAGTATTCAACTTAACGTTAATTAAAATTCAATAGTCGACATTAATAATGCTCTCTTCCCTTACACAGGTGCAGTAACTGTGATAGCTACCTGCCTGTCATGTCCTCCGCTGGCCGCAGCGCACGCGGTGGTCACATACTGCATACCCGTCATAGCTGTGACCCGCTGTCACTGGGCGGTGCGCGTCAAACTGACAGCTCTGTCACTGACAGCCAGAGCTGCCCACGGCGAGCTACCTCTACCCGTCCCGTTAATACGGAGACCGACACACGTCATCATAGTTGCGGGAGTGGGTAGAGAAAGAAGAGACGCAGTCGACGTAGGAGATGTAAGAGCAAAGAAGTTGCAACCGAGTCTGTTAGGTCCGCAGCCACAGACTTCAACGTTGCGGTCGCGACGGCGTTTAGGGAACGTCCTAGTTGGTATCGCGTTAGTTTTCGCGGCATGCTGGTGCCCTCACGCGGCTATAGTTGTATGCAGCACGTTCGGTATACACGCGCCTTTGGTTATAAGTCAGTACGCCTTGCTGCTCGGTCACGCGCATTCGGCACTGAATGCTGCTGCTTACTGGTTGTTAAACAGACACGCGTTGACAGCGGCCTGTGCGGCGTGGCGTATCCCTCAGCTCAGGGTCCGGGAGGAGAGGCCTTCGTCCACGAACGAAGCGGCGCTGGGGGCCTTCCATCCCCGCCTCGCGAGGCCCGCACCATCGCCCCGACCTCCTCCCTCTAGCTTTCTATATTGATGTCCATCTATAACCCGTTTCACAACTTATGGGTACTGTCTCAATGCTTGTATGATAAACTTGATTTTTCTAAATGTGTCCGAACTTTGAAACTGATACCTCAAAAGCAATAAGCAAATTTTTCGAATCTTTATAATTTTATTTCTGAGTAAGCCCTTCACTTTTTTGATCGGTGTAAAAACAGGTAGTTTATAATTTAATCAAGCTGTTTTGAGATTTTAGAAGTAATGATTATTGTAACAATGTCAAAAAGTATTAGATATATAAAATATGTAAATATTGTATGTTCTTTGTACAGAGTTAATAGCAAAATTTATTCTTGTTATGTAAACGTGTACTAACTTTGAATATATGTATTTGTAAATATAATTAAATTCCTAAAACATAAATATGTATATTAACTCTGCGCTTCCACAAAAGCCAAATGTTTTAAACACATTGCGGTTTGTCGACGTACATTGGCTGAGGAGGAGCATTGTCAAAACAATCCCTAATTCTTCGCCAAATTCCCGTGGTATCCACCGGAATGCTACTGGTAGATTATTATGCAGATAGTCGAAAAGTTTTTTAGGACCAGTCCATGCCAGCGCATACCGGTATATCGTTCAGCCTACTATAGTCGACGCATTTTAAACTGAGTCATCGGGCAATAAATGTCACTGACAGTATCAAGTTAATTAAACGCTTTATGCAATTTTAGCTATTCTTCTAAACTACGTTGACAATTTGCTAAGCAACGTAGTTTATAACTACGACCGACAGACCCGATGACTCAATTTAAAATGCGTCGTCTACAGCTATTCTATGACAAAACTCGACCGCGTGAGTATCGACTTCATCTCTAATCTCTTTTCTAATACGATGTTATAGATAGGGAGTGACAGAGACGAATTCTAAATTCAAACTGTCGAGTTTGTTATAAAATAGCGATACTCTGATACTTATGAAAAACTCCAAAGTCGATTACAAAGCATTGAAATATACAACTTATTTCTATTAGATAAGTGTTAAAATCAATTGATAAAAAAGCTGCGATCCTGTTCCCAGTGTGCGTCGGCTACTTCCCTCGGACTCTGTTCTACCTCTGAATATGCCACAGTACCCATACACCGTGAAACGGTTAATATCTTCTAAGCTCTCTCGATCTGTGATTCCTGTCTCTCAGTGCCTCGTATAGTCTACGCAAGAGTCTCGGCGTTATGAACGTTGCTCGAGATTTTATTGTGATTATCCGTCAAGCAATAAAGTGTATGAAACTGTTGTGTTTGTTTTATTGCCCTTGCGAATGGCGACGTAAACATGTATAGATGTGTAATTATTTCTCTAACAGAATGCTTTATGAGTTCTTTCTTTAACGTTCGGGTATAAAGTATACCTTCGTTTTATATTAATAGATATTTACTTTACCGTTACTATAATGGTAAAGAAATACTAGGTAATTGAGAATGATTTATAGTTCTTCTATATTTCAAAAAGGCTGTTGTTTTGTAGAGCATTGAGTTCTTTTATTCACTATAAGATAGCCGTCGACTGCAATGTCAGGTGGTGGTAAGTGATGATGCAATATATACCGAAGTAGTAGTAGTGAAATTCACACGATTTCTACACGACATCGTACCGGAACGCTAAATCGCTTGGTGGTACGATTTTACCTCAAGGGTGGTAAGTAGCCTCGGCCGAGGCCTATCACGAGCTAGACCTGGACCAATTAAGAAAACTTCAATTGGGCCTGTCTGTAATTGAATCCAGGACCTCCCTCTTATAAATCCACCACGCATACCACTACACCACGGAGGCCGCCAAAACCTTTAGGCTATAATACTTTAACACTTCTTAAGCCATTCAACAGTATATCCTATATTGCGCTGGCTTAAATCTGTCAAATTTAGTGGGTAAAGCCTCTTCTCCCTTCGCATCATCTCCCTGGAACACAGCATTGGAAATAAGCCTGACAGTAGACTTCCCCGGACGAGCTCGGTCACAAAGTGTTCTACTACTTCTGATCTCTCAAACCCTGGAATCCAGGGTTATAGGTAAACACTGGATGGGACGACCTTTATACATTTAATATAGCTATTTGAACACTAGTTTGATCAAAGGTAAGAGCTACTGAAAAATAAATTAAGCGAACAATTTCTAACGAAAGAATATTTTAAACAACAGCAAAAATTAATTAAACAAGTTCCCTCAAGCTTTTTTACGAAGCAAAATCACAAAGGTCCATTAAATAATAGAAAGTTTGGACATTGAATTTGAGCAAAAAACTTCTAAATAACGCCATAGGGATCAATTACGGGAGTTAATGTCAGTTTGACACGTGACCTCTTTTTGGTGGACGACCGCTTTGGCGCAATAATGCCTTGGTTCACAAAAAGTCCTGGGGTCGTTTCGCAGCTAGGGTCATTTTGGCATTTTTATATCCTAACAAGAGGACGCCCGCGGATTCACTCGCGTACCAATGGCATCATATTATACAAAAAAAAATATTTGAAGAAGGATTGTTCACGGCAGTCGGGGGATTTTCAAAATTGTTAATTTTAACTTAATATTTATATCGGTTCAATGGCCTAAAATAATAACTTAGTTATTATATTTTTATTAATCATAAAAAAATGTGGACAAATAAATACCTTCTGCTAGCCGAAAAAGCCAGGGTGGGTCGCTAGTTAGAAACAAAATTAAAAAAAGCCCTGACCTAAGACCAGGATTCGAACCTGGGTTACTACGGCCACAACGTAGGGTCCTAACCACTAGACGATCACGGCTGTCGGAGCTGGTGAGAGGTGGGGTGAAAATAACCAATACCTTGTTGTAAATAAACACACCGCAATTTCAGTCATATCAATTTTACACTCGAATGAACAAGCCTTTGTGCACACTGGAACTTTTTGACGACTATATATTGGTTTTATTTATCGACAACAACGATATTTTACTAAGGATTCGTACATACAATGTCAGTATATTAATGTGATTACTGAGTACAGGATTCGGCTGTTTTTCTGATCATTGTCATCGTCGTCATAGGCCTTTTTAGGGACTTCCAAACACAAAGATATTGAGCCGCCTGTGGCCAGCGGCTTCCTGCGACATGTTTGATGTCGTCATTCCACCTAATGGGGGGTCGACCAACACTGCACTTTCCGGTGTGGGGTCGCTATTCTATCACCTTAATCATCATGATTATTTTTAGCCAATTTTACGGGACCATTCGTTATAGGAGAGGAAATATGGATCTTAGACCCTCCATGCAGATTCAGTTGCCGGGCTGAGAGTGATGTTCGATTCTAACGGTCACTTTCATACGTTAATGATAATTACCAAGACCGACGGCTTAACGTACTGTTCAAGATGCAGAGGTGTAAGACCACCGAATACAGTTGAGAATTTTTAATGACAATTTTATGGAAGAAAGAAAACTTCTAAGATCTAGCGCCAAATAGCACTACTGCCATGAATGAACGAGGCAGACTTCCTATCTTTTCTGATAGGAGAGGAGATTAGGAGTCAAAGACCACCACATTGCTCCTAATGCTATAATAATAGTTACATTATTCTCATACTCTTTTCATAGAACGACCAAGGTAATTTCACTTAGGTGCTACACTTTTACTTTCTATTGGACTAATATTCTTTAAACCCCCCTAACTCCAACTTTAAAAGCTCTGAACCTTCAAAGGTTTTAATATTCTCCATAATTTTCTCAGCATTAATATATTTATACTGTGAATTTAAACACCCAACAAGTACCCCAGACCTTATTAATTTCCACTCGAATATAGCTAATTCATGCTTATTATCGTCTAAATGATTATTTGGCTAATGAAATGTTTTACTGCTGAGTAACGATAGTTTTGCGTTTATGTACTCACGATCTTGTTATATTTATAATTAATTAATTAATTATAGTAAGACGAAGCGCTGACAGGGAAAGTTGATCAAGATTGATCCTGTGAAATACTTACAAATAAGATAATCTATTTGTCTTTTTGACGTGAATGATTGAATATTTTTTTTGACGCGTTACTTTGCGGTCTGTTATGAAAATTAATTAAGCTTTTTTTATTTACTACAAGTTAGCCCTTGACGGCAATCACTCCTGATGGTAAGTGATTATTAGGAGTTGGATGAAATCCACATCTCTTTTGGTTTCTACACGATACCGTACCGGAACGCTAAATCGTTTGGTGGCACGTCCTTGTCTGTAGGGGGGTATCTTGACGCTGTCGAAGCCTCTCACTAGCCAGACCTGGACCAAAAAACCAACGGGCCCAACGGCTCCATATGGCAACGCCAGCTAGACATATTTCATAATCCAAAATCGGAGGATCCTCAGTATAAGTAGTTACAAGTTAATTGTAAAGTAAACAATATTCAACTCAAAAATTAAAAAAAACTGTATTTATTTAATCATAGGTTTTATAACAACCCGCCTTGAAGCAACGAGTTACACGCTCCAATTGATTTAAATGAATTTTGGTACCACGAAAATTTGTCCCAAAATTTCTCGCGACGTCTGTTAGTTACCAATAAACGTCTTATTTGCTTCTTTAATCTTCTTAACCCATTCTCACTCTAAACATCTTTCTTGTACTGTCACTACTATTTTCACATATTATTCTTTTGCCATTTCTACTTTACGTTTTGCATACAAACTTAACTTTTTAAAAGTGCTTGTACTAAATGAAATATGAATTGAATGTCGTATGAAAAGACAACCATCTTTAAATCTTTGTCGTGAACGAAAAGCCGCCACTGTGAAAACAGCCTTACTTGTTTGTACATAACAGCAAAGCATAACTCGGCCAATGCAATCCGACCGACAGGTTCACAACTTGTTGGTTGGAATACACTGCTATACAAATGGTAGTAAAGTTTGGTAGGTACTAACTGGATGAAATGCATGAATGTGTTTATAGTTTTGAAGTGAAACAATCTACCGCAGTTTAACCATAATGAATGCTCAATGGACACTGCAACCAATCCTAATTCGTATCCGTCTGCCTGTACGGATAAGTCTCAGCCACTTTTTTCCGAAACTATAAGAGCTTATACTGTCGAAATTTGGTAAATAGTTATATTCTGTGAACCACATTAAGATTTTTACACAATAATAAAAAAAACCGTAAATTTTGGGAGCTCCACATACTTGGAACTGAAACGGCGTTTCTAAATAAGTTAATAGGTGAACCTAGTTTGATAGTAAATAAAAATTATTGATTGAAATAATAAAACTATAATAACATATAAAAAAATTGGATTTTTGTATTATCTACGATAGGTACCACAGCCTCTTTTGATCTTAATGCCACACAGAGAGATGTTATTTATACGCAGTAGTAAGCATGAATCAATTTAATGTAAGCCGGCCATGTTAAGCTTTAATAACATTCCTACTAGACGGGTAGACATTGTTAACCGGGCCCACTATGTTTGTGAACAAACTAAATTAGTTTAGTTTAAGTTTCGATCCTTTGATATTCACATACAATTACTTCATTGCATGTTTACAACAAAGATTGCGACTACGATTCTTGGAAGCAGTCGGCTTTTTCTTCTACACACAAGACAGGATGACCAAAATTTTAAATTAAAACAATGATTTTTAAAAGAGAAATTACTTAGTTTCATGCCGGCTCTTTTCGGCAGGATTTGCCTTCCAAAACGGTAGAGTCACTACGTACTGACAGACTTCACGTTTCAAAAGTGCTTGTAAAACAGCCTACTTGAAATAAATTATTTTGATTTTTTTTTAATAACGTGTTTAACATTTATTAAGTCGGAGTTAAAGGATTAAGATCTGTATGTCAATTTTTAAAAACATCAAAATTGAAGCCGATGTACAACGGTTGCAAAGCGGATGTAATACAAATCGGTATTCTCCAATGACATTTTGCACTACTGGACTAACAGTCAAACTGAAGATGGGATGAAAGACGAGATGTTTGTACGATGAAAAAGCTGAAACTTTGACAGCCCCTGCTCTTACCAAAGGTACTTTAACTGTAAGGTTAGGGTAGGCAACTGTAGGGGTTTAGAAGAGCCGGTCGCAGGCGGCTCGATCATAAACACTTGCCTCATTGACGAGGACCTCTGGGCGATAGATATTTCGAATCTGTCGTTCACAGGAGATAAATCCTCGAGTTGGTCAAAGTCAAAGTTGTGTATACCCTAGAGCTTGCCTTTGCAGGTACCGCTAGTTGCGGTAGTTTTCAAAATGTTTTCACGGCTCACCAGGCGATAAGTTGGAGCACCATGAGGTTTAGTCGGTAGAAGTCTGACATAGTTCCTTCTTGCCTCCCCGTAACGGGGAGGTATCCATGAATTTCCCCACGAAAAAAGGCAATTGTAAGGGATTATGTTAGCTTTAAGAGGTAACACGCAACAAAGGTTCAGGTCCTCAATTGTACAAGTAAGATAAGTAATTTTTTCGATATTATAACTAAGAAACCAATTATTTCCTTGTCCCTTGGTATGAGAAAAAAGCAGCATTCAGTCGAACCCAGGACCTCCTGCGAGTAGCTGTAAATTGCCACTGCGCTGGACAGTTTGACAAATTACCACATAATAAGAGGGAAAGTAATGCTCCAGTTTTGTAAAACGCGACCAAATTTAAAAGCAAGTGATTGTAGCGATATAACATGAATTTGAACAGCATTCACTTTACCACATTTATAATCGAACAGCGATCGATCAAATAGCAGTTCAATTTTTAACTGATTGCAATATCAGCTCCGACAGCCGTGATCGTCTAGTGGTTAGGACCCTACGTTGTGGCCGTAGTAACCCAGGTTCGAATCCTGGTCACGGCAGCGAATAGCTGTCGCGGCGGAGCTATTTTTTGTTTTTTTTTTCTAAAAAATTCTGGGACAATCATCTATTATTATAACAACCTCGGTGGTCCAACGTTTAGCTTAAGTAACCTTGGATCATGAAGTCTGGAGTTCAATTCCTGGGTCAAGCAATAATCTGATGAGTTATTCTTTCTTCCAAAACATTCTCAGTAAAATATATTACGTCTAATCTTAATACTTACTTACTTCATTATTACCATTAAAATCTAAAATTGATGTTTACAGGCACAGCATAAACATTGATTTCGGTTTCATGTAAACTTAATTTGGCCTTTCCTTAAAAGGATGATGGCCTGGCATTTATAAAAAATACAAATATTATTACGTCCATTTCAGTTCTGGCTAGTACTACTCGGTCTCCTCAGATGTCAACCTCACCTGGTTGCGATTCACCCTTCATATGGACCGTCGAAGCTCTGGCGACCGATGAATGGCGGTATAAACATTCAAAATAGGCTAGACTATAAAATGAGGCCAGTGTCTGGTAACAGTGACACTGGTTCGAATAGTCTAGACCCGTGGTGACCAACCCACCTGCCTAGCGTGGTTTCTATAGGGCTCCGCTATTCCTGCCTCTGGCAGCGGGCATGGTAACGGGGGATGTCTCTGAGATATAAGAAAACAATGTTATTGATTGTCCTTATTAAAACTACAAACAAACCGCAGTGCAATATGTCTTTTAAGGATAGGTTAGTATAAAAAAATATCACGTACAATTTGTTTGATGATGAAGGTGGCAACACTGATATTTTGCGGACAAATTCACGGGCGTCGGCTAGTACGATAAGTGATACAAAATGAATGGAGATTGACTCATAACAATCGATTTACTACGAATTACTTATATTGCGCATATAAGGCGAGTAAATCACACTTAGATAACCTCTCGCTATCAAAAATCGTACAATGTTCTCAGTTGGGCTGCTGTGTGTGGTCGCAGTTTATCGTGTGCAGGCACGTGGTATGTATAAAAAGTTTTTTATCTATTATTTATTTATTTATTTACTTTTTTTTTGCTTTTTTAATTAATTTACTATTTCATTAATTTTTTTATTGAGTATCTTGCCGGCTCTTCTCAACAGGACAGAGGTAGAGCTAAAGTCAGTGCTACAAAAGGTCTAATTCGACGCTAATTGAATTTTAGGCTAAGTTTCGCAATTGAAAGACAATTTTAAATAAACGGGTCTTGCAAATATAAAATTTTAGAAATTAGTATGATTTTGAAACTTTAATTGGCTTGGTTAACTTTAATGGGGCTTGAAAAACGTCTGTAGGTACTTTATTTGTCTTTACGTAATATATAGGACAGGTTAATTACCTAATTTTAAGTCTTGCCATTTAAATTTTGAATTACTAAAACTTTGTATGACGTAACTGAAAATGCTTTTTAACTGACGAAAAAAAACGGAGGAGGTTCTCAATATATATACGACACGTAAATTTTTTTTATGTATGACCACGAATAACGTTTTACAGAGTTGTCCGATTTTGAAAATTATTTTTTTATTAGAAAGGGCACACTTCCAAGACGGTCCCATAGTCATCATATTACGATCTGATGATGATACCCTGGGAAAATTGAAGGAACTCTTCAAATTTTATAGGCACACTTGCAGCGATTTCGGTTTTTGTGTAAATATCGGTAGCTTTTTGGCTACTAGTGCCGTATGTACTATGAGAGTATAGTACAAGTTGGTTACATGTCGATAAATCACTAAAAAGTAAGAAATAAAAATTTTTAAGAAAAAATAAGACCTACTCAAAACACACTAAAAAGTAAAAAATAACTGGGTCATTTAGTTTAGTTTACTTAAGCAAATCTAGGAGTCGGTGCCAGCCAAGGTTTCTACTTTAAGGACGTTACCTAGAACCCACAAACTGCTTTACTACGTTAAATAAATATTCTTTAAACTTGGCTGGCACCGACTTCATAGATATGCTTAAGTAAATATTATGTTATTTTATTTACGGAAGGCAATTACAGCTGATGGTCTGTTATGATGCAATCTAAGATAGAAACGGACTAATTTGTCAGGATTAGAATGAAAATCTACACTTCTTTCGGTTTCTGTACGACATCGTGCCGGGTTACTAGATCACTTGGCGGTACATCTTTGCCGGCAGGGTGGTAACTTGCCATGGCCAAATCCTTCTACCAGCCAGATCATGACCTATTAAGAAAATCTTAATCGATCCCACCAGGAATCCAACCCAAGACCTGTTAAATTTAGCGTAGGAATTATACTCTATTGTGATACATTTTCTGTTTAAGTGACCTCAGAAATATGTGAAGTGAAGCCGCAGGAAAAACATTGCTTGATTGAATGGGTCGTACGAGATAGATGGCCACACCAAGAAAGGTTGGTAAGAATTACTTATAAAGTCTGTAAAGCGGAAGCTGGAAGGGTATTCCAGAGGTTGGCAGTATGGGAAGGAATATAAGGAAAGAGGAACCACGTGACGACGAAGACTGACGACCTCCGTGGTGCAGTGGTATGCGCGGTGGATTTCTAAGACGGAAGTCCTGGGTTCAATTCCCAGCGGGGCAGATTGAGATTTTTCTTAATTTGTCTTGGTCTGGCTGTTGGGAGTCTTTTCGCCGTGACTAATTTCCACCCTACCAACAAGGACGTACCGTCAAGCGATTTAGCGTTCCGGTACGATGTCGTGTAGAAACCAAAAAGTGCGTGGTTTCATCCTACTCCTAACAAGTTAGCCCGCTTCCATCTTAGACAACATCATCACTTAACATCAGGTGTGATAGCAGTCAAGGGCCAACTTGTAGTCAATAAAAAAAAACCATACCACTAAGGAATATCAATTACATAACGGTGTGTCTATGTGCTTACTGACTAAGAGCGGAAAACCCCAGGAAGAAAGAAGAAAGAAGAAGAAAATAACGGTTTGTCACTGCAATGCCTAGCAGTCGTATGCTAAAATGGAAAGGGAGGAACGATATCAAACAGTTCCTGAGCACATTTTCTGAAATATATTTTGTAAAACCCTGACAGACTGGTAACATTTCGGTCGAATCTGAGCTTGGCATCGGGGAAAAAGACGGCAGGCTTTCCGGTTTTACTAAAAATTTTCTAGTAATAGCTCGACCCAGGATCCGAACCCAGAACTTCGTGCCCTAAAGCCATATAGGCTAACCAATGCATCAATGAGGTAGGAGGAGGTATTCAACGTGAGATTTTTTCATGCTTATTTACATCAATTTTGTTTTAGATGGGTATACGATTGGCGGCGCAGGTACTGCCACACCATCCGCTGGGCTGATCACTGTCCAGCTCCGAGACCCAACACCAACAACTTTGCTTCGGAGACCGAATGTTTGGACCAATGTTCTGGATGGGCGTAACAACGTCATATATATACTTCAATGTCTATTTGTAAACACAAATAATTCAAGCGATTGTAAATTAGTATTTGAACAACTTTTAAAGTATAATTGTGTTATAATAGTGGTATTTATATAGATAAATATTATTTTTATAAATAACTAGAGGACACTTGCGGTGTCACCTGCGTAGTTCTCGTTGGCTGGAAAATAATTTTCAAATTTTATTATGGCAATGTCTGTCAAAAAAGGCCATATACGTTTTATGACAGAAGATTGATATTTGCCTCATTTGGTTTTACCACTGGTTCCATTTAAAAATTACTTGTAACTGTATGTATGTATTTTTAACTGTACGCTTACAATAAAATAAAAAATCTAGATATAATTACCACTAAACTGTAACTTTAAATACAAATACCATAAAAATATTAAACAATATTGAAATATTAAACATTACCTCCAGTACTTTATCGAACGCCTCAACCTACGCAACCGCAAACAAAAATACCTTTACTGGACCAATTTCAAATAATATTCCACCTCGTAGTTTGCAATATCGAAATGAAAATTTCATCCCAGCGTGGGTGATACAAAGGCCGGCTTGTAAAAGGTTCATTAAAAATTCCCCGCGGTTATTTCACTCGTGGATCTCACATTGCGTTGTTGTTTTTAAACCTGCAACAACATTTTAATTCGCTCTTTGAGAAAGGCTTGAGTTATTACGTTAAAGTATAAAAATAACAGACGATTTACCATCTAAGGCATTACTACAAACTATGAAAGAGCAGGAATATCTTGCTGTTTTAAAGTGTACTTTACCAAACTAGCCGACATAGCTCAGTGAGTCGCAGAACTGAAGTGGCAATGAGCGAGGCACTTAGTTTGAAGAGCTTATTCGGAGGCCCTAGGTGCTAGAATGACGATATTATTTTCATTTATTTATTTATTTACTATAACTTTTGAATGTATGTATGTAAGTATGTGTGTACCTATGTATGTATGTATGTATGTATGTGTGTATGTATGTATTTATTTAGTATTTTATGTAAGTATATTCTATATTACATAATTTAATACAATACTTCCTATACTTGACTGTACGTACACCCGAACCTCTCCAATGGATGCACCTCTTCAATATTGGTCGTCTGGAAGAGATCGCTCTTTAGCGATAAGACCGCCAATTGAATATTTTTTTTTTTTTAAGTTATTTTCTATTTGTAAGATTTTTATTATTCGGTGTACAATAAAGAGTAATTCATTGATTCATTCATTCATGGCGAATCCGCACCGTAAAGCGACAAATGGTCGCTCTTCCACTGGGTTGACTGATGAAAGCAAACGTGTCGCAGGTGGCCGCTGGCTACAGGCGGCTCAGGGTCGTTGACTTTGAAAGCCCCTATAAGTATAAAAGGCCTATGTCGAGCAGTGGACTTCCACCGGCTGTTGATTTTTTTTAAAGCCTACAAGTTGGCCCTTGACTGCTATCACACTTGATGTTAAGTGATGATGCAAGTGAAAGATTTATGTGTATGATACATGCATAATAGAGTTGGAGAAAATTCATACCCCTATTGGATTTCTCAGACCTGAATCCAATATTGTAAATTATTATCGTTAGGGTGGTAACTAACCACGGCGAAAGCCTTCCACCAGCCAGACCAAGATCAAAAAATCTCAATCTACCCCGCCGGGAATCGAACCCAGGACCTCTGCCTTATAAATCCACCGAGCATACCACTGCGCCACGGAGATCGTCAAAATGATGACGAAATTGTACGTAGATTCTTAATAGGATGAAGTTAAGTACACGTTCCATATCGCACTTTCATTCAAGGACCTTGTATTGTTATAATTGTAATAGATATACGAAGTAAATGCCTTATTGTTAATATTGTATTCAGGTAGTAATTTATGGTACAAAATGTTAAAGTAAATCTGCTATTAGAGCTGAGATTGAGGCCCAAGAGAGATTAACGACACGAGGCAGTTATTTCTAGACGCGAACTCGTTGACCAAGTGGCTATATAATATGTGGCTTCGATTACGAGACCCTGGTTCGAATCGTTGTATAATTCGAATCGTTGCAGCATGGTGAGTATAAGCTCCATATCCCCTCTCCTATAAAAAGAGCAGCTTGGCCTTGTAGTAAATCGTCATAGGTGATAATTTATGATAATTTATAGATAGTAGTACTAATTGGTAGATGATATGTGGCTAACTATGATATCATTGAATTTGAATAGCAATTAAATCGGGCACTGCAATATGCAAAGGCGGCATACTATCGAGGGTAATGTTATGTGCATAATTTTTCGCATATCTCTCAAATTCAAATGTCATCACACATAAATGATAGTCTCTATACGATGGCAGGGACGACACAGCGGCAAACTATTAATTCTAATTTTTGGTTCCTTAGGTCTTAAGGTAATACCGGAACCCTTATAGGATCACTTTGTTCTCCGTCAGTCCGTCTCTTTATCAAGATCAAGACTCATATCTCAAGAACGACTCTAAGCTTCGAGTTGTTTTTAATCAAATAGCCGTAGCAAAAAATATTATCTCTTTACAAAAAACATCATAAAAACAAAACCTGACGCAAAAAGAGAGGTGTTATATGTTTGACGTCGATGTCTGTATGTGTGTGCGTACGTGTGTGTGTTTGTGTGGTGTGGTGGCGCTCAAACGAATGGACCTATTTCGATGTGGTTTATTTTATTTGTATGCCAGTTTCCTTGCGGTGATTTCTTTGAACCCAATTCTTTAAAAACTATACACAGCAGATATATCGCATTCTTAACCCTAGAGGCAAAAAAGAAGGTTGACATGTCTGTGTGTGTGTGTGCGTGTGTATGCTGTGGCATTACAGCTCCCGAACGGAGGAAGCGATGATAATTTAGATATTTTTGTTTGAAAGATGTATTTTATCAAAGGTATCAAATGAAAGGAGTTGACTAGTAGAATCAAATCTACGCCTCAAAAAATGGCGAATTAAATTTCAGCCGTAGCTGTTTTAAATTTTGAAATTAATCTTGTCACTTATGTGAATACTGCTATCAAAAGTCAGTTTATTTTCTATTTCAGATAATAAGTTAATGGGTAAATTAATTAGTTATTATGGATACTAAAACAAAAGTATCAAAAACAATGGCTCAATAAACAAGAAATAAATTTAAAATTAAATTTACGACGCCCCATCAGTAGTATCTGTATCAATAACGAAACAATTCCAGCTTTAGCTCTCTCGGTAGCAGAAGAGATAATGGGACATTAAAATTGTAATTCAGTTTCCCTTAATGGAAAAATCTAATCCGAATTGTCATACCGAGAGTAATACACTTCCAGATATGACAATATTTTTATAATATTAGGGTCATTATATCTCTCGAATATTTTTTTGTATTAATGAATATGAATACGTATCATCAAAATGATTTTTATCTATGATTAGGACACATTTTTTTCAAATTATGCTTGACCTTAAAAATGTGACAAACAAACAAAAAGTGATCAACAAAATTACACGTTCTCGTAAATTTCAGTACCATCATTATCTCAAGAAAATAAAATTTAGGAGTTAATTAAGAAGGGATACTATTTATATTAATATAAATATTATTATTTATAGTAGGGTATTTCCGTATCCTTATTTCCTGTCAGGGGGGAGGACACTTGATGATATATAATTGCAGTTTTAAAATAGACTCTGAAGAACGATTATGGTTTTGATTATTGTGTAACGTTGCATTCACAAAAAATAAAAAAAAAGCAGGTATTTCATAAAAAAAATACCTGTTATGATCTACGCGTGAGCTGCGAGGAGTCGAGCGCGGGGTGCGCGGGGTGTGCGCGGTGCGCGGTGCGCGGTGACCTATGCGCCGGTCGGACTCGCATCTCGATCATTCATATAATTTCGTGATTGCCGACAACTGTGTCGAATTAATTAATCCCGGAGTGCTACTTATCGTGCATATTATTTTAATACGCCTAAATTCCCGTAATATAACGGGTAAGTGTTGAAGCAATCTATACTAGCGTTTAGATTTAAGCTTATTGCATTATTGCACAGGATTCACCCATAAACATTTTCATTAGTAGTTACATTTAAATTTTATACGTTAATTGTTCAAATTCTAATTTTTATTTCCAGTATGTACCTAATACTTTTGTTTGAGTTGTGTTTAGATAATTATTAGCGTAATTATAACATAATTACGTTTATTTTCTGAGTAGATTATTATTTTTTTTTGTAGTAGGTACCTGTTAACACCAATCGTAGATTATTACGTGCATTGTTAATAGGTACATACTTACTCGAACTCATCTCATTTAACATCGATCATTACGCTTATATTCTCTCCTTCTTTTGTAAACTCCGTCTGCCGAAAAGCGCACCGCCATTTTGTTTTACCCTCGTTTGCTTGCGCGTGCGGTTCGGCCAACGGAGAAGGCTTTAACTACACACCCTAACATGCTGGATGTAAATTCCAGGAGCCAGGTCTACGGCTACGCCTTACCTCGGACCCACTCAAGTTAAGGGCCCACTTTACCTCGGGGCCCCAACCTCAAGTCCAAGGCCACGCCTGCCGAAACACCGGGTCTACCTACCTACCTACTCCGTGTTTGAGCGCGACCTACTTCTCTCCGCGTGAAACCTACCTACTACGACAGCGTGCCGGCATCTCGACCGACGCGCGCTGTCCTGACCTGGGCCCTTGGTGTTCCGCCCTCCTTGTGCCACGGAACACACCCCAGAGCAAACCAGGGGAGTACCTGACCCTCAACCGTACACGGAAGCAAAAATAAATGCAGGGCCCACTTTACCCACGGCCCTCTCTCTAGTTAACTTTTTGTAAAACTTTTTGTATTTATTTTTTTATTAATATATATTTATTCTCGAATCGTGTTGACGTTTCATTCATCTCTCCCGCATGAACGTCTCAATTGATTACCAGTACCTACCGCAAAACACCAGATGGTCAGATTCTTCAAATTCTGTATCCGTCCACTGCTGAATATAGGCCTTTCCGAGGGATTTTCTGCCATCTAAGTCCAGTCACTCCCCACTACATTTTCGAGGTGGACGGAGCCGATGGTCCGACGGGCTGAAGAACGTCCTACGTAGCGCTTAGTGGTACGTGGTGGTCACTCTCGATCACGCCGGCCCCAGCTACCATCTGTTCCACTACCACTGCACCGCAAGATTAAAGATACGATTTAAGATCCTACCTATATACCTACCTAGATACCTAATCACCTAGCTTTATATTTATTTGAAAATGAAAAGAATAATTCTTTACTCGATTTTAGTATGCATTATTGTTTTTCCGATACATTTTTAATAATACAACGGCAAATGAATACTGCCGAATGGTCTATTAGCGAGGGCGCGGCCGCCCGCCCGCCTAACTAGCGCACAGAGCACTGCGTGGGTAGAGGCCACGGATTGATTTTCTTTGTACTATACAATGTTATAACTTATAGTGCATACGAGTCGCATCGCTAAAGTGAAATAGCAAGAGTTAAGCCGATGGGCTTGGATTCAGATTAGAAAAACATCCATGTTTCTCATAAAGCGTTAGAATTAGTAGTTAAAATTAATTATGATAGAAGTATACTTATATCCGGGATGTGAATATGTCTATTTCGCAATCCTTTGACATCCCAGGGGGCGCTGCTGGGTTTTAGTGGGTATTCTGGCCGCTTCTCAGCCAGTGACTCCCACATACCCGGCCATAGACTACGCAGTCCAGCTTGCGCAACCTCCGACCAGGATGCGTCAAAGCATTTTCATGCGGAAGAAAAAGAATGAGTATACCTATCTGGTTAATGAAAATATATTCCGATTAAAAAATAATTTTCGTAAAGTGCGTTTAATTTAGTTTATTATTTCATTTAAAATACATTTGTCATTTTGTACATTTTCTCACTGCATAAAACATGCATTTTATCTTTTTTCATCGGTAGATACCTCTATGAGCTACCAAATAAAAAGATAGCAGTATCTTTATCCATTCAAAGGCTTAGTAACTTTACTTCATTATTTTATTTCTCAAAAGTTTCCACGGCTTGGTACTTAATTTGTATGAATATAAAAAAATAGTTTTTATTTTCATTAATTAATTTACGTAAACTCTACATTTATCTACTCTGTGCAAGGCACACCCTAATAAGAATTCGCTAACAACAGGCAGTGTTTAGCCGTCGAGGCAACAGGCGGGCCTGCACTTTTTAACTATTACCAATTTGTTATTATTAACTACTTATAAAAATGGACCGGTTGTGTGGTGTTGATAAATAAAATACAATTTTTTTATTGGTGAAAACGGTAAAAGTCAGCAAGTCGATCAGTTTTTATTTTGTGTATCGATGTTTTATTTCAAACTAACATAGATTTTGATTATTGTGGCATAAAATGTTATGTATCCACTTTAACTAAATCTGCAAAAAGCCGTTTAAATGTAAGGATCAAAATTAATATAAATGAATAAATTAAATAAATAAACAATAGTTTGTTTTTATTTGAAAAATAATTAAGTGCCACTAGATGTATTTCAATGTTAGCATTTAATATTTCCTTGATAAATTCATCATCCGTTTCTGTTTTGCTAGACTTCTGTATTTTTGTAAAAAAATCACGTCGTGGTTTTAAAGACGATAATTAAATTAAATTAAGACATTAAAAAATAAAATACAATGGGAAATAAAGTGGTCACATTTACTGAACAGCAATTGGAAGATTATCAGGTAAAATGCATTATTAGGTAAAATTATTTGCTTAGAAATTATATTTATTTACTTTATGTATATTAATTTAAAAACTTATTAGATATTCTAATAAATTGTAAAATACATACCTTGCAAAGAATATTTACAATGTTAATCATTGTAATTGTTCTTTCTTAGGTACTTCGTCTTAACTAGTGAACCAATTAGTATGTAACTTTGCAAATGTCACTCGTACAAAGGAAAACTTATCAATGTACCTTTTAATAGACAAAACAAGAGCTATATCTGAAACAAGCAAACGCTTTAGACAGTTAGTTTATAATATTAATTTTCTATTTTATTATGCAAAACAGGACTGTACCTTTTTTACTAGGAAAGAAATACTTAGGTAAGATATCTTCTTCCTCAATTTTTAAGAATCATTAGTATTACGATCACCATAATCGTCCCAATCAAAATCAATGAACATCTACTGCTACTGTGAGGACTTTGAAACACCAAATTGTCTCGAGTCACATACATTGCTTTTTTATCGACTACAGGTTGCTCCTTGACTGCTATCACAGCTAATGTTAAGTGATGATGCAATCTAAGATGGAAGCGAGCTAACTTGTTAGGAGTAGGATGAAATCAACATCCCTATCGGTTTCTACACGACATCGTACGGGAACGCTAAATCGCTTGGCGGTACGTCTTTGTCGGTAGGGTGGTAACTAGCCACGGCGAAAGCCTCCTACCAGCCAGACCAAGACAAATTAAGAAATATCTTATCTGCCCCGCCGGGAATCGAACCCAGGACCTTCGTCTTATAAATCCACCACGCATACCACTGCTCCACGAAGGTCGTCGAAACATCCAACGGCACTTGGATAAAATACAATTTAAATTAAATTTTACCCATTGTGTCATGCAGAAGCTAAAGTTTAAAACTGCTGAAATGCAATTCAATATTTAATAACGGAAAACGCTGGTCTATTATTATTTAATTTAGCAACAATATACCTACCTATATCTGTATTCGCTTACGCAGGCTACTCCGGTTGGATGTTATTTTTCGATATCGCCAACAATTGATGTTGATGATGACATAAATATTGTATGAACAGTAAACATCATATACAGAATCGCGGGTATGAATATAAATTGGAAATTATCGAGTTTAGACACACAACCCCTGCGGCCGGCTCTACGGAATTTGGTTTTTTAAGTACTTGTGATAGACCTTTACTTTTTATAAAATCAAAAGCTCCTACTATAGGTAAGTACCTACTATAGACAATAACAGTGGTCGCTGATCGTGGGGGGTACCAGGTCTGTAAAACCGTAGAAGTGCAAACCTTAATTATGGTCTTGCTTTACAGCAATAAAGTTTCGTATCCCAACTCAACTTCAACTCCCAGATAGGATTAAAAAAATAAGGAATAACATTTCCGAAAGCTTAACCAACTCGGGATTGAGATTTACTCCGATACCCCCTAAACTTTTGCTAAAAAATATGCCCAAAATTATTCTTTACGATACGATCAAACTGTATACCAATTCTTCGCTAACGAAGACAATGATTTTCAACGTCATCCAGACGTGTGTTTCAAACAAGGTTCGTGGGGCATCAAGATTAATCACTCAGGCTACAACATCTATTCTGAAAATCCCTCTAGGCCTGCTAGCTAGTTGTGAGTCTCACAGAAGGTGCCCTAGAGAGTCGTGGTCCCCATCTTTCTTCTAGTCTTCGAACTCCGTCTAGCAGAGCTTCTACGCTCGCTTAAACTCCCCACTAACGCCGCCGTGGGTCCAATAAGAAGTCTACGGTAACTATTCGATCAGAAAATATGCCTTATTACCTATCACACTTTTTTTGGTTTAACTGCGTTCAAAGCGAGTAACGCGCGATAAGTAACTTCGTTCCATAAATAGTTTATTTGAAACAAAACACTAGCGTTTGAGTAATTTTCTTTACTATACAATCATATTATAATAGATTAGTCGCTAATCTAAATTAGATCAGCAGGTAGGTAGGTGGGTTCACGTGTCGAGTTCAGGTAAAGGTCGCTCTATCGCCGCAAGGTCCCGTGTAATGTGGAATTAATCTATGCGGAATTGCATTATTATTTGAACAATAGATAATTTTGCATTGAAATTATTAGCTATCTATTGTATATTTGCTAATAAATCCAAACTGATAAATAATTTTGAAGTATTTATGGTTTTCATGTAGAACATGAATTCAATTAAAATTCGATTTATTTATATTTCATCATATTTTTATTATGAATTTATATTTTATTATTTATATTTCTCGAGTAAATAACCACATTTGAAAAGAGTATGAATCTAGTGCTTTTAGGAAGGCAGATTCTAGCGCTAAGAGCCAAAAATCTGCAGTTGATCTTTAAAAAATAAAAATATGTCTTATTTATTTTTATGTCGTTTTATGTCGTTGAGTGCAATAATCACCTTTCTTGAATGTTATGATTAACATCATCATCAGTAGTATCATCAACTCTACCAAAAGATCTAGACACATTTTTTTATTTTTGGCTTTGCCAAGTCCAAAACTTTTATCCTAATTAAGTTTATGTTCCATACACTAATAATTTAGAAAAAAATATTTTAGAGAATTTATAGCGAAATTTGTTTTAAAAAAATATCCACTCACGTCTTCGCAATCTTGAAAAATATTGCGTAACTAAACCAAAAATAAATTGTGTTGAATACTACAAAATACCTCTTGAAGTTGGTTGCGAAATAGTAAATACAGCTTTTAGCGAAACACGAAAAACGAATGGGTGAGTAAAAGCCACAATGCGCGCTTAGCTTCATATAAACGTAACACGTCTCGCTCGGAACATTCCAGAGCTTTTACGACACGTAAACGGTTACTACTACGAGACGACAGAGTTCACACCAAAAATCCGATTAGACGGAGAGAGCTGTTTTAACGTTTTGTTTGGAGGCTGTATACACGTGCGTTTCTTCTGTAGACTTACAATAAAGTGGAGATGCAATTTGCGTGGTAAAGTGTTAAAAATAACGGTCAGTTCGCCATAATAATAATAAAATTTGAATCTAATCTAAATGTATTATGTAGTATATCTAAATGTATTATGTAGTCCACGGTAATGCTAAACATTTGCGAACTGTATAATTTCTTTATTTCATTAAAAAAACAAAAACACCAACCTTTAAACTTTTATTGATTTATCTTAAATGAAAGGAAGACAAGAAGGGATTTTAGTATGTAAATTACTTTCGATTTGATAAAACCTACAAAACTGAGTTTGGTTTACGCAGCGTTCCATAAACAAACTTACGTCTTACAGGATCTAAAATATTCCTTTAGTTTAAAAACGCGCACTTCTATAGTGCAGATTATTAAACGCAATAATCAGCACATTATACAGAAAACCTTAAACTCGTTATAAACTTCAGCGAGAGTTGCGATTTATGTATGAATTTTTCATGCAAATATTTATTTTAAATAATATTAATATAAATATTGTATAAAATAAATATTATATATAATATAGATTTTTTTCAATTATAAAAAACACTATTAAAATTTTATAAAAAAATCCAGTCCGTCCGCTGCGGGGCTCGGGTGCCAAAACAATGATTAATATTATACAAGCGTGGAAGGCTAACCTAGCAAGAATCAGATCCGAACTTTGAGCAACATTCTAGCTAATATACAGAAAGACTTATTGACTCATCGACGTAATTAACAGTCGATGCAGGTCCACTGCTGGACATAAGCATTTTTATGGACTTCCCAACACAAAGATCCTAAGCTGCCTGTGGCAAACGACTCCGTGCTACACCTTTATTGTCGTCAGTAACACCTAGTTAAAAACGCTAGTATGGAGAGACTCGTAAGCTGAATTTCGGGTTACTTTTGCATTTACTTTTGTCTAGTCATCTCTTGTGAGCATTTCCCCGGTTATGTTTGGAGCGTGATGTTTGATTTTATTTGCCTTGACTTTTTAAAAGTGTTTATATAGCTGTGCAGATGGCAGTGGAAGAACTCTATGAATATAACAAATTGTAATGTATTAAATCATAATGATTTAATACATTACAATAGCATGGACTATGGGCGTATAGTGGGCGTGGGTACTGGGCTCTTTATAGTGTTTAATAGAAAGGCCTGTTTGGTACCGACATACTATTTGTACAGCAATATTAAGTAGGCAAAGTTTTAAATGTTTTTTTTCTACTCAGTCCAAAAACAGAGATAAAAATAATTTATCAATAAAAGCGATTCCGGTTTCAATACTGAGCGTGTAATCAAACGAACGAGTAAATGAACGAATTAATGAATGACGTTCTCGATAGTAAAACGAAACGGGCCGATACGAAGCACGCAGCAAATCGGCTTAAAGGCTTTCTGGGGATATAAACCGAATCACCCAGCCGTTGAGATACCACGTGCAAACGTGATACGTTGCTCGTCAATCTATACTGAGAAGTCCGTTTTACTTTGTATGTGTAGTGGAAAGTTGACCACTATCGCCTTTGTGTGTGTTACACCAACCTCTTCAGTTAACTCACTCGCACATTTCAAACGTTTGTCTTTACACCTACAACTGCATCCAATAATCGGTATTATTTTGTAACTACTCTCACATATTTTGTTCTTATTAATTACACATCTACGAATATACTCGTACTTACCTACCTAAAAGTACAATTAGGAATTCCGAGCGCTGAACGATGAGTGCCGGTGTACGGACAAACTCAGATGAGTTTTTGTTGCACCGTTTTAACAATTTTTGTAATGTTGTATTTAAATATATATTTTTTTTCTTAAACTAAAAAAAATATTTTTAAAAAAATAAAAAGGATTTGCTGGAATGAAACGACATAACAATGTATGAGCCTCGTATGAAAGCTCGAGTGATGGAATTAGAAATAAGGTTATCCGCAGATGAACTAAAATGAACGACATAGCTCAATGAGACGCAAAGCTAGGTTCGATTCCCGGCAGGGCCGATTGAGATTTTCTTGGTCTGGGTTCGGCTGGTGGTAGGCCTCAGCCGTGGCTAGTTACCACTCTACCAACAAAGACGTACCGCTAATCAACTTAGTGTACCAGTACGATGTCGAGTAGAAATAGAAAAGGTTGTGGATATTATCCAAATCTAACAAATTAGCCCGCTTTCATCTTAGATTTGTATGAAAAGATTGCATCATCACTTATCTTCAGGTGTGGTTGCAGTCAAGGGCTTACTTATAATTAAAAAAACAATAAGCAAAAATTTCAAGTGTCAATATAGTTCGAACATTCGATGAATGTTCTTCGGGCTTAAATGTGCTGCCCCGCACCCGATAGCGCAGAGTTCGTCGACGCTCTATTAGGTGTACACTGGCGATTATGGGTCAAGGGAGACACAGGATGCAGGTAGCTCGAGACCATGACATTTCGAAATTCTTACGTATGTCCAGCAGTTGATTATATCAGCTATTAATATGATTGTTTTTGGTTTTTAAAAGAATATTGGACATATCTTCAATAATTCCTTTCCTGACCAACAAATCGTAGAGACGACATAAGCCCAACATAGCCTATTAAAGGCAAAGGGCCAGGCCTCCCTCTTTATAGGAGAGGACATATGGATCGTAAAATGCGGGTTGGCAGGCTTAGGAGTATAATGTTTCATTTATTAAGGATTATTATCAGATGTTGATGATAGTGACCGGGACCGACGACATAACATGCTCTCCGAAGCATGGCGGTGTAACACCACCAACTTCCCGACTCCATGCTTGGAATGTCCTGAAAATTTCATAAAAGAATGAAAAATTATTCTGCGCCGCGACCCAGGGTTCGAACCTATAAATGAAAACCCGTGTGATCTAAGCCACAGAGGCTAACCACTAAACCAACAAGGCAGTCAATAGGTATAAGACCTACATACTAGATACTCATACAACTTGAACGTAACGTAACGAACAAGGTGTGTAGTTGCAGTCACTAATTGTGGTGCAAGTGTTTACGAACTGGGTCACCACGCGCAACTTTAATTACTTCATGAAGCCACCGAGCACTACAATACTATACTCGTACTAACAACGTACAGGGTAAACTTGCTTAAGTCGTACCTACCCGTTGATAGACAGTCGAAGTTAATTTATATTAACGGTATACTGCGACTGCGAGTTAAAACTAATACTAAATAGTGGAATTAGTGAAAAAAATTAATAATTTGAAAATGATATTTTGAAAACCTAAGTTTTTTTTTAACTTGTTAGCTATTTAATTATAACTTTTAAAACATTATTAAATAATGAAAATAAATATCAATAATAACTTGGTTACTAGATAACTTAGTAGCAAGCAGCTGTACTCGTAACTGCCTCTGCTTCTGTGGCTTCGATCACGAGATCCTGGGTTCGAATCCTGGGTCGGGTCACGGAATAAGTTTGAGTTATTTATTCTTCTATGAAATTTTCAGTAAATTCCAAGCCCGGAGATAGAAGTTGGTGGTGTTATACCCCCGTGCCTTGGAGAGCACGTTAAGCCGTCGGTCCTGGACACTATCTTCAACATCTGATAGTGATTGTTAATAAACGAAACATTATTAACAATCAAATTAACAGTTGTGTGTAATATCAATTATTTTCACCAGGGTATTCAAAAGGTTCAGGGAAGTGAACCCGGACTTGGTGCCGAAACGAATGACGGAGAACCAGGCGCACACCATAGCGGTGCCGGTCGAGGAAATTGAAAAGCTGCCCGAACTAAAGGTACCGCTTTACTAAATATATCAGATCTTTAATAAGGCTAATATTTGTGGCACCGCATTGCCTTGCTCTCATTTTCTTTATATTGGTTTGCTTTTGTTTTGTAGTTCCCTAGTTTCTCGATAAATTGCTTCGAATGTTGTTATAAATTGACCATTCGAGCTTAACGAACAATGGCGTGACGATGAGCTTAATCAATGGCTTATCACCCCAGCTTCGACCAGGCTTTTCTTAATGCTCTCCTATATAAAAAACTAGAAAATAGAGCTTAGATGTCGACTGTGCCATTTAACGGTTTAAGGGGCGGTATTATAAAGATAGAATCTTGTAACGATAACGAATGATAGTTCATTCAGTCAATGAGTATGTGACTGATGTTTTAACGTGCTCTCCAAGACACGGGGTGTAACACCACCAATTTTTCAATGACCTCGTGATCTCAATATAGGCTAAACACTGGATCACAGCCTCTACCTTTACATATTACTTTTGTTTTAATGTGTAAACAATTAATAATAATAAACAGTAATAAGGATAAGTTTAATCGTTAAATTATTGGTGATTCTAACAATCAATGAATGTTTTTAGGAGAACCCTTTCAAGAGACGCATCTGTCAGGTGTTTTCTCACGATGGCTCCGGCAACCTGACATTTGAAGACTTCCTGGACATGATGTCGGTATTCAGTGAAGCAGCTCCTAGGGACATCAAAGCATGGTAAATTATTTCCTTTAGTATTAGCTATAAAATCCATGAAAATCTTTATCATCATCTCATCAGAAGACACTCTAATACAGCGGCTTTAAGTGTCATGGTTTATGCCACTGACACAGTAGTTAATAAAGAAGATTGTTTTGGCCTGTGCAAGCAGGAGATACTATTGGCATCCTGGTAGAAGCTTTCGTTTCGTTTATTTCGTAAACCTTTTTCTTCTAAACAGAACAAAGAAACACACTTTATCCATCTTAAGACTCTTAAGCCCATCATTACCAGCCGATGGACGTCAACAGCCAGCAGTATGTCCAGTATGTCCCTCCAAGAAGTTTGTGTATGTTTGTTACTTCTTCAGGAGTAAACGGCTTGAGCGATTTTAATAAAATTTGGTATGCAGTTAGCTGATACCCTGGATTAATACATAGGCTACTTTTTATTTCGATATTTTTACGGAAACGGAAACTACGTGGGTGAAACCGCAGGTGTCCTCTAGTTAGAACTAAAAATTGCAAGCTCATTTTCTTTTATAGCTTGCGCTTTTATGACTGTACATTAATAAGAATTAGATTTCAATTAATGCCTTGAAAAGACTTTATAACAAAATCAATTAAGATTAAAATCATTAGGTTTTGATTAGAAATAAATATAAACCCCTTCAGAAGATTTACAGCAGCGTTATCAAGGGACCACAATCATTACAGACTGTACCCAATATAGGATTAAAGTTCAAGGTATTATTTTACCTGCCGTCCACCTTACCTTTACAAATGGGTTTCGGAAGATAGATTTATATTATACGTGTGTTTATTTTAATAATGGTTTACTGACCTAGTTTTGACTACAATAATTTCACCAATTATAGTTATCTATACTATAAATATTATAAAGATGAAGGTTGATTGTTGTAGTTAATAACAAATTTAGACATTGTTGTTATAAATATTTCTTCTAGCAGTCTCACAGATACTGCCAACCCGCTTTGGAACATTTATTCTTTCTCCTATGGGGTCGCATTTACTACTGCATTCGACTATCGCTACGGTGAATATATTTTAATCATACACCGAGATACATAATTACCCAGCTGGCCCTGTAATAGACAGTTGAAATACGCTGATAATAAAATTATTTATGGCAATGAAAGTTTTAGTATAGGAAAAAGTAAATCTTAACAAAAGTTAATTATTTGTACATTTCTTTTCCTTACTTAATCAAGGCGAAGAATAGACGAAGTACACTCCCTGCGCCTTTCATAAGCCTTTATCTGAGTGAAGATAATGCTGTGACAATGGCGCAAAAGGCTCAATGCCGTTTTGTTCGCGGACCTCTGATCGTGAGATTGTGATAATGGCTGGAGCTATTAATCCTACCCTGACTTCATTGACATCTATAAAAGCACTTCATTGGGTTTTCATTCAAAATTATAAAAAGGATATTTCTTTATTTTTTGCCTCGTTTGGCCAAAACTACAGGTTCGTACAGGTAGTGTGTTTATTTCCATCTCTGACGGAGCTGTAACACCACCAATTTCCCGACTCTGGGCTTGGAATGTACTGTAAATTTTATAGAAGAATGAAAAATTCTGAATTATTCCGTGATCCTTTTCAATCCAATTATTTTTATCTTGCTGCTCGTATACGGGATGACAGGCAGAGTTATGTTTTTCTTTATAACTATCACTATCAGATTTGAACGGTGATGTTCTGCCCCTCTATTCTGTAACTTTGGTTTTATTAGTTGACGTTGTAAAATTCGAATTTATCTCTATATTTTCTTTTACCAAGCGCGTTATCGCTTTATACAGAGAGACATAGAGATGAACTCGTTAATAACTCAATCGACTTATAAACACATATTTACAAAATAGTACTTTTTTATTACTGAGCGTCGATGAATAAATGAATAAAGCTCTACTCGTCGCTTAGTAGAATAGGCAGCCCATCAACGTACAAGCGAACGCCCACAGATTCAGCCGCGTATGTCTCGTTCCCGAGGGCATATCAGTATACAAATATATAATATCCTATACAAAAAGATTTATTTAAACAAGATAGTTGTTTCAGAAACGGTCCGGCACACGAAAAAAAAATTTAATTAAAAAAAATGAATTTAAGCGATTACTAGTATCGAGAGGCAAGGTAGCAGCTGAAAATCAGTGCATTATGCTCTAACATTTGTTTAGCTCATGCAGCACAACGCTGAGCTGGTACTATTCTCCAGGTGTTTCCGGACATAATAGAGTGATGTTTATAATGATTCTACTAATTGGTAACTGTTTACAAGCTCAAGTCGTAAATCCATCGGACTTTATAATGATGAATGTAATGCGTTAACTATGGCACAATGTTATAAAATTAACTGTTTGTTATTTTCTTTTTCCCTCTTGCTTAAATAATAATTATTTAATAATATAAGTAAGTGTATAAAAATACATTGCTTTTCGTAACAGGTACGCTTTTCGGATATACGATCTGGACGACGATATGTACATTGGACGAGAGGACCTACTTGAAGCCACTCGACTACTCACCAAAGGCGAACTGCACCAACAGGAGCGGGATGACATCGTCACGAGTGTACTGGACGAGGCGGACGTGGACGGGGACGGACGACTGTCGTTTATGGACTTTGAGCATGTCGTTGTGCGCGCTCCGGACTTCTTGTCTACTTTTCATATTAGAGTATAGATTTTTGCCTTTTATTTTTTTATATTATATGTCGTTTATGCTCGCTTTTGATCACCATAGTCTACACCATGACGGCGGTTCTGGATGTGTCTAAAAAAATATTTATTTCTTCTTTATTTGTACACCACATAGAAACTTAAATACAAGAAAAAGAATACAAAAGACCATATCACTTAATAGCAATGTCTTCCAGGCAACTTTAGGAAAAATAGAAGGAAATGCCTTCTATAAAAGATGTTTATAGAAGGCAGGATCTATAAAAGATAAGATATTTAGTTTTTTTAGAGACTCTGTTTGGTTTTTTGGTGCACGAGGTTCTCTGCTCCGGAGACGGGAATAGCATTGATAATGTTTGATTTTTTATTTTTATAGTATATAGAAGAGACCATAGAGAGTAAAATTCTGAACACAGAGCAATTGTCTATACAAAAGATTTACAAAATTTTTAAACATAATCGTCATACATAAACATAAATGCATTATGCATAAATACAGAATTTCCTCTTCTAAATAATAAAGACTTGTATATAGGTAACAATATGTAGGGATAGGTAAGACGTACCGCCAAGCGATTTAGCGTTCCAGTTTCGATTTCGTGTAGAAACCGAAAGGGGTGTGAATTTCATCCTACTCCTAACAAGTCAGCCCGCTTCCATCTTAGATTGCATCATCACTTAAAACCAGATGTGATAGCAGTCAAGGGCTAACTTGTTGATAAAAAAATAGTAAGTCTAATAATGACATGATTGGATCGTGATCGTCGGTGATTTTCGTAATGTAAATAATTGTAGGTACTTTTATATAAATTTAAATTAGATTTCTATAAAATATTTATGAAATATAAGAATATTCCTTATGAGAATATTTGAGCACAACTGATTCGCTGTAATAAGCGTAATAGCAAAGGAATTGTTTGCTTTTGTTCCCTTGGACTGCTCGCCGTCTTTTGATATTCACTGCTTTCATATTACGTTCGTTTATATTATTTTCTACTCTTCTAATAATACGATTCATATTTATTATACTTTGACCCAGATGTTTATTTATTTCTTATATTATGTATCTAAGTAGCAGTGGCAAGGCGGGATAAATTAAAAACGAGTTATATTATAAAAATTATAATTTTCTAATTCAAATTAAAAACTATTTGAAATTGTTTAAACAAACGCGTCATCGGCATCATCATCAACCAAGGCCAGGCCCCCCTTATAGGACAAGAGGGGACAGGAGAGCCTCGCCTTAAATCAAGCTGTTCCAACGGGCTTAGGATGATTATTTGTACTGAGGACGGCCACCGAGGGGCTTTTAGTAGTAAAGTTCCATGTAACTCGTCTTCTCACCCCAAAAGGCAGGTATCTCTGCAGAGTTTTCACCCCCGATACCTAACCAAGGGTGATTAATTAACGACCACTGTCAGAAATTGATGACAACGACCGGAACCGACGGCTTAAAGTGCTCTTCGTGGCACAGGGGTGTGACATCACCAGTATTTCCATATCAGACCCAGGATTCGGTCCGAGTCCTAAGAAATTCGCGCGACAAAAAATATTATAGGGAATTATTTTTCGTTCTTTAGGACAGTTAGAACTCTTACCGAGGCAAGCGCGGGTCATGAAGGTCATGACCCCTTCCTGAAATGGTCCTCTGTCGACCAGTGATTAAAAAATTACTATTTATTTTCAATAAGAGTTTTCCTTGTTTACTAAAACATATTATTTTGCACTTGCTCGTGTTGTGAAATCCGTGAATATTCCAATTTTCACGAATATTCTTGGGTAGCGTCAAAATCGCGGGCCTATGACCGCAGGGGACTCGTATTGCGCTTTACCACTGCGATGTTTCCGGCAAGACGTTTTGTTTTCGTTTTGATTGGCGAGGCGTATCTAAGATGGCGACTGCAGTTTGTTTGGATAGCAACTACGATTTGTTTGTTAGTATCATAGGAATTTAACGAAATTCTCCTTAATCCGAATTTTACGGATATATGTTGTTGACTCGAAATCAATATTTTTTTATGTTTATTATTTATCTAGAGTTTCGATCGAGTCTACCGTACCTCTTGACGAAATTATTAATATAGATAAAACGTAGAAATAATTACGTCATTATTAAATCACCTAATGATTAATGGCGGAAAAATATGACAAAACGCCGATGAAGTGGCTAAACTTTTAAAGCACCATAACCGTATATTTGACGGCGGAACATCAATACCGCAACTCATCGCCGCGTAATTTTATAGCTCTCAAGACCGCAGTACTGACAACTTTACGATATCGTGTAAAAACCATCCGAAAACTTTTTATGCCTCTGTAATGTTTGCTTCATTATAAATCCTGCTTTTACATCCTCGACCAACAATAGCACTTAAATAAATGGTGTGTTATATAATATCTACAAACATGTACCTATATTATTTATAACATACCTAGTAATTACTTCATTATTAACCGACGAAAAAAAACGGAGGAGGTTCTCAATTCGACACGTATATTTGTTTTTTTTTTTTATGTATGACCACGCATAACTTTTTACAGTGTTGTCTGATTTTGATAATTCTTTTTTTATTAGAAAGGGCATACATCCAAGGTGGTCCCATTGTCCTCATGTTAGGATCTGATGATGATATCCTGGGGAAATTGAAGGAACTCTTCAAATTTTGGAGGCACGCTTACAGCGATTTCGGTTTTTGACTCGGTATCGGTAGCTTTTTGGCTACTAGTGCCGTATAATATACTATGACAGTATAGTACGAGTATGTGATGTGGCGATAAATCACTAAAAAGTAAGAAATAAAAATTTTTAACAAAAAATAGAACCGACTCAAAACGCACTAAAAAGTAAAAAATAACTGTGTCATTTAGTTGCTTTAATTTACTTAAGCATATCTATGAAGTCGGTTCCTGAAATTTTTTGTGTAGATATTGTCCTTAAACCTTTGTCCTAACTAGTCTAGTCTTTCGACGTAGTTATAGTTAATTGTAAAATAATTAAAAAGTTGCAATTATAAAAGGTTGTAATCAAAATGAAGTTTTCTTTTTATTATTTGTATTTTTTTTCTCTCATTAAATTATGTTTCATCATCATCATCATTACCAGCCTTTAGACGTCCACTGCTGGACATAGGCCTTTTTTAGGGACTTCCAAACACAACGATCCCGAGCCGCCTGTTGCCAGCGGCTCCCTGCGACACGTTTAATGTCGTCAGTCCACCTGGTTGGGGGTCGACCAACGCTGCGCTTTCCGGTGCGGGGTCGCCAATCTACCACCTTGGGCCCCCAACGTCCATCAGCTCTTCGTACTACGTGCCCCGCCCATTGCCACTTCAGTTCTGCGACTCGCTGAGCTATGTCGGTTACTTTGGTTCTTCTGCGGATCTCCTCATTTCTGATTCGATCACGCAGAGATACTTCGAGCATTGCCCTTTTTATCGCCCGCTGAGTGACTCTGAGCCTTCTTATGAAGCCCGCAGTCAGCGACCAAGATTCAGATCCGTAGGTCATCACTGCCAGTGATGAAATTATGTTTAGTTAAATAAAACTCTATTAAAAATGTATAAAAATTCAGCTCCTCTGCTTGCGGAGCTTTTGACTTCTCCAGCAACCAATCAGGGTCCCGGAGTAAGCGACTTCTTCATTATACGCGTCTTCCTTCTGTATCTGAACCTTGATTCAACAGCCAAGCGAAAGCTTTTAAGATAATATTGATTAAAACTTTTCGCCATAAGACCATTGACTATTTATTATTATTATTTCTTTAAGGAGAATATTTTTTTATTAGAACCATGTAATACGTAGGTAGATTTACTTTAACTGACTAAATAATTGTAATATTAATCAGTTCACTTAACAAAATATAAATAAATAAACTAAAATATGATTTATTATCCTCTTGTTTTATCTCCTACTCCTAGAAAAGAGGTAATTTGTCTGTTCGAAATATTTGTATCGTGTTGAAATAAAGAATTTATACTTGTGTAATTTTTCTTTGTTACAAATTCTGCTGCAAAATCTTCGACCAACATTGAAACATAAATAAATGAATTATATTATTTGTCTTTGGTACGTTTTGTTTTGGCCAATATTAAGTATTTATACCTACGTCTGCAATTTCTTAATACCGTGTGGATATTAATAATATAGTTTTATAAATCATTAAACAACAATAAAAACTTTTCTTTCGTAAAAAATTTGTGTGATTTGATAATTTTTGATACATTTTCAATAATAAATGTTATTGCAACAGTGGTGGTGTTTTGTTTTGCATAAAATTTTGAGCCCCAAGTTTTTGAGTAAATAAATAAATTATGAACCACCCAAGTTTAAGGAACGTTCCTTAAACTTGGCTGGCACCGACTTCATAGATATGCTTAAGTAAATTAAAGCAACTAAATGACACAGTTATTTTTTACTTTTTAGTGCGTTTTGAGTCGGTTCTATTTTTTGTTAAAAATTTTTATTAAATAATAATTTTCTTTATTATTAATTCACATAATGAAAAATTCAACAAAAAATGGAGCAACGACAACGTTTGATTTCATCTTTGCATTATATTTTGTACTTTAGTGATGGGAAAATAGAGATGATTTTGCTATTGATTAAAATGATAACACGTTGCTTCGATTCGCCTCTGCGCCAATCTTGAGTTAGGCCTCAAAATTAATTATTTTTTTGTCTTTGAAGGGCTGTTTAACTTACAAAACTGTGGCTAACATTTACAACAATATCTGAAGAATATTTGAAAATGAAAAATTACTTAAAAATTATTTAGGAAAGTGAATTTTGTATGTCGGAAAACCGGTAAAGGAAAACACAGAAACACAGAATTCTTCGCGGGTGCAGTTCAAAGAAGAATGTTCGTAAAATAAACTAGCCAGCAGAAATTTGAACCGCGCATCAATATGAGCATTCCGTGCCCCGACTCGGAACCGTAATCCACAATACGACGGCACTGGGAAAATCCAATAACCCTCACTTTTATGATTTTTCTATTTCGTTCGCGTGACCGCTTAGATACAAACCTGTAGTTTAGGATTAAACTAATTATGATATATATTACAAAGCTTTAAAACTTAACATTAAAACCTGTAGCTGATTCGAAGCCTAAACATAATGAGAGTAACATCCGTTTTTCCCCTTTTATTTTTGCTCTGTGGTGGACTTCCGCCATCTCTGACGTCACATCCGCTAGGCAGTTTAGTCAAGTTTTAGTTTTGATGTTTGGTAGCTTGACGAATCTTGCTCATTGACGTCCTTTCCCCTGAACCGCACGGTGGTGTGCGGAGCACTCTGCCAACCAACCGTGCCATCAAATCGGTGAGAATTTAGAAATTTATTCTTAACGGTTTTACCGTTCGAAAAAATATTTGCTTTTATGTGGTTATTGGACTTTAGTGTACTAATATATCAATTAATTCCAGAAAGTGAATCAAATTTTAAGCTTCTATTTTCAAAAATGAGTGAATCCAACTTAAATACAGTTCAAAGTGAAGTGGATGCGACTGAAAGAGAACCAACACCAGGGCCAAGCCATATTCGCCCTGACTCCTCAGATTCCTCGTCGGAAAGTTCCTCAACAACTTCATCCGATTCCTCCAACTCAGATCGAAAGAAAAAATCGAGACGTACGAAGCGCCGCCCCCGAGACCTATTGGAGAAACTGGCTAAAGAGGTTAGTGAACTACGTAATCAAGTGCAGTACCGTAACGATCAGTGCTATTCCGAACAATGTTGCCCCGTGATTGATTTAAATATTAGTGGGGACTTGTATAACGACTCAAACGCACAGTGTAATGAGGAAATCCCCCAGGCAGATTTTCATCTAAATCTGGGCACATCCCTAAAACAGCCAGCAGTACCTAAAACACCCGATGAGTATTTAACACTGTTGCTTCAAGTTCAAAGATTTAATAATAGTGAATGGGCAGAGATTAGATACGCTGAAGCACAAAAAAGCTACAGTACTGCACCAGGTTTCACAGAACTTGATACAAACGAGGAAGTGCGTGCTTATGACACTGCCCGTAATTTAGCCTTTGCCGAAAAAAGTTACGCCGCACTAACTATGGCTTTGCTAAAGCAACAAACTGCCCTGCAAGAAGGTGTTCGCAGTTTCTTGTCCTGGGTGCGCAACCCAGAGAATTTATCGCACGATAAAATTAACGAAAAAGTCACTGAAACATTTACTGGTGGTGACTACTCAAAATTATCTAGTGACCTTCTACAAATGGTATGTGGCCACAGGGCTGATACGGTGGAACAAAGAAGGGAGCTCATTCTATCCTCCGTGAAAGACCCACTTATTAAAAATAACCTGCGCAAGGTTCCCCCTTCGTGTAAATACTTGTTCGATTCTGAAAAATTTACATTAGCCCTGGAAAAGGCTGGAGGAGTAAGAAAATCTTTTTGGCCTAAGCAAACATACAAACCGGCTGCGCAAGCTGGTAACTTTGAATATCCAAGAATCCCCGCGCAGGGGATTCAATCTAACAACAAGCCCAACGGTGCTAAATACAAAGCTCCCGCGCAGGGATGCTCTCACTGGCAAAATAATAACAGGTCACAAAGCCATTTCCACACAAACAGCTCTGCGCAAGGGCATATCAACACCAAAGCTAATTATAGACCTTCAACATCAAACATGAAACCAAACAATTATCGAGAAAGAATGGGGGGGCACCATAATCATAAGCAGCAGCCACCCCGTAAACGACAGGCATCCCCTTCGTTTCGATCAAAAAATAAGCGATACAAATACTGACTCGAGGCCCTTTCGGGCGGGTCAATTGAAACATTTTGTACATACATGGGCGAAACTGGGCGCATCGACACGACTTTTAAAAATGATAGAAAGGTACCGCATTCCCTTTTCTCGCAACCCACCATTGATACATCCAAATCTCACAAATTACATTCACACACCTGCTTCAGACGAAATGTCCCAATTAATATCACAAATGAAAGACGAAAATGTACTACGGCCAGTGCCCAACTCAGCAAGTTTTCTATCAACAATGTTTCTGCGACCCAAGCCCGACGGCTCACTACGACCGATCTTCAACCTGAAGAATCTGAATCAATTCGTGTGTACACCAAAGTTTCGACTAGTAAACATGCACAAAGTACCGGAATTTCTACAAAAAAATGGACTGGATGGGCAAGATCGATATCTCTCAAGCCTATTTCCATGTACCAATTGCCCAAAGCCACAGATGCTTTCTAAGGCTCATATACCGCAACGAACTGCTGGAAATGACGTGTCTACCTTTTGGCCTCAGCTCGGCGCCATCAGCCTTTGCCTCTATAACCGCATGGATAGCGCAACTTCTACGAGAC
The DNA here is from genome assembly GCA_034621355.1 of Mycalesis mineus. Taxonomy (NCBI): domain Eukaryota; kingdom Metazoa; phylum Arthropoda; class Insecta; order Lepidoptera; family Nymphalidae; genus Mycalesis; species Mycalesis mineus. The sequence goes on from CM067881.1 coordinate 2,289,889, forward strand.
GAAGGCATTCGAACATTGGTCTATCTAGACGATTTCCTTCTGGCCCATCAAGATCCAACCATCCTGAGCCAACACCTAAACTACGCGGTCCAACTGTTGACCGACCTGGGTTGGCAAATAAATCGAACGAAGTCGGTCCTGAATCCTCAAAGAACCATAGAGTTCCTGGGAATCATGTGGAATCCATGGTCCAACAAGAAAACCCTACCGGACAAAAAGACTGCCAAAATAAAATGCAGTTTAAGTCAAATTATATCTTCAGGGAAAGCCAACTTTGCAGAAATTCAATCTCTAGTCGGCCTACTGAACTTTTCGAGCTTCGCTGTCCCGAGGGGCAAGTTGAATTTTCGGCACATACAATCATTCAACCACAATTTACCCGAAATAGCTCAAAAATTCAAGGTACCGGATCTTGCCAAAGCAGAAATGAAATGGTGGCTCAAAAATTGTTACCGATCCACTGCCATTCATATAGCGCCACCGTCCCACTTCCTAACGACCGACGCCTCGGACATAGCGTGGGGAGCACGGCTGGACAATACAAACATAAAGGGCCTGTGGGGATCAAACGAAAAACACCTTCATTGCAATCAAAAAGAGTTACTCGCAGTCCACAAGGCAATAGAACAAATGCGAGCCAAATTAACCAACAAAACTGTAATGTTGCAAACCGACAACAGAACAGTCATCGCATATATTCGAAACGAAGGCGGAACAAGATCCCGGGCACTGATGACTCTAACTTTCAAGTTGTTTGCACTACTGGATCAGTACAACATAAAACTGATAACGTACCACATTCCGGGCGTTTACAACAGCGAGGCGGACCATCTATCTCGCAACATGTTATCACCGGAATGGCACCTGCTGCCGTTAGCATTGGAAAGTATATTCGCCAAATGGGGGGTCCCGACAATGGACCTCTTTGCCTCGAGAGTAGCTCATGTGGTGAAAGACTATTGTTCGATATACCTCAGAGACGACCAAGCGAAGAGGCACAATGCGTTCGCACACACATGGACATACCAACTAGCATGGGTGTTCCCACCGCCCTGTCTGATACCACGCGTGTTGAACCACTTGAACTGTGCATCGGGGATATACCTAATGGTAGTTCCTCGATGGGAACGAGTATTTTGGCGACCGGACCTGAAACAGAGAGCGTTAGGCCCGCCACACACAATCTGGAACTTACGCCAAGTACTAGTGGACGCAACGACAGGCCACCCTCCACCGAAGGTAGACGAAATGACTCTGGAAGTTTGGAGATGTGGGGGTGGTCAGACGATTTACCAAACTGGTCACCAGAACAGAAAAAACTACTCTTGACAAGTTGGCGACCATCAACTATGAAAACTTATAAGCCAGCTTGGAATCGTTGGTGTGAATGGGCGCGGAGAAAAGGTGTTGCCGTTACTAACCCCTCGGGTTCGGATCTAGGAAGATTTATTATCGACTTGCATCTTATCTATAAACTGTCATACAAATCTATATTACTACACAAGTCTGTAGTATCTACTATGTGTAACACTCGCTCATCACATCTTAGTTCAGACAGTGTAGTTAAACATGCACTGAAAGCCGTAGCACTGCAAAACCCAAAAGAAGCCAAATCTCCAATATGGGATATAGACATAGTGATATCTTTTATATCTAAGTCAAATACACAAACAAGCAGTTTATACGAAGCGTCAAGATATACAGCAACCTTGCTTTTGCTATGTTCTGGTAGAAGGGTCCACGACCTCACCTTGCTACGAATTGATGCAGATCACTGTGTGACACTAGAAGATTCTATAATATTCTGGCCCGAGTTTGGATCCAAAACCGATTTTTACGATTACAGACAATCTGGATGGAAACTGTTAATGAACAAAGATAAGCCAGCTCTAGATCCTGTAACTTGGATCAAAAAAGTGCTAGCTCTATCTGCAGAACGGCGACAAGGAACTGACATCAAAAACCTATTCATAAGTACATGTGGTGCACCAAAAGCTGCATCCAAGACCAACATAGGCACGTGGGTGAAATCTGTCCTGACTGATTCGGGAATAACAGCTACTCCCGGTAGTGTCAGATCCGCTGTCGCATCAAAAAACTGGATCGATAATTCTCCCCTCGATGAAATACTGACCAGAGGTAACTGGCGATCAGACAACACGTTTGCAAAATATTACCGAAGGCAAGTTTTGACATCTCAACCTAACCCAATATCGAGACTGTTTGATTCCATATAAATATTAATAATATACAAATTGAGTACTTATATCATTTATGATAAAACTCGTGATTTGATCGATTGATAACACATGATTTGTACATTACATAGTTTTTTTTTTTTATTAATTATATAGTAGTATACATAATACAAATAATTTTCATAATTAAACTTACTTTAAATGTTTAAAGGCGAAAGATTGGCCAATGCAATTGCCGGCTCTGATTTACCTACTTATACTTATTCAGATTCTTAATGTCTTTATCATAAGCATATTTATAATGTTCTAAGCGTCTAAGCGATAAGCAATAATGAATAAATTCCGAATATTTATTATTATTGTAAAGTTTACAAATAAAGTCACATAAATTAATAAACACAGAACTTTTATTAAATCCCATAAATGTGAAAGATACAGTCTTTCTGCAGGTGCTTCATTTAAGTATGTTTATGTCTTGTTCTTGCACAAGCAATATTCTAACTATATTCTTTACCGCAACACATCATAATAGGTACACTGCACCCCTACAATAGGTGTATCTAAGTCACATTGACGACCCAGTCCGCCAGGCGATAATAAACAAATCTCATTATGTTTAGGCTTCGAATCAGCTACAGGTTTTAATAGACGTGTTTTACCTACTAATAAAACACATATTAAAACACTTACCTGATTCGAAGCCTAAAAATTAGCGCTGCCTGGCGCTAAGGAAATGAGTCAATGAGCAAGATTCGTCAAGTTACCAAACATCAAAACTAAAACTTGACTAAACTGCCTAGCGGATGTGACGTCAGAGATGGCGGAAGTCCACCACAGAGCAAAAATAAAAGGGGAAAAACGGATGTTACTCTCATTATGTTTAGGCTTCGAATCAGGTAAGTGTTTTAATATGTGTTTTATTGGTAGGTAAAACACGTCTATTATATTTTGGCCTCCAGAGTTGTATGCCCGATAAATTTATAAGACGGAAAGGTCTGGGTTTGATTCTCAGCTGCGCCGTTAAGATTTCCTAAATTTGTCCAAGTCTGCCTGGTGTAGTGTTTTAGCACTTCAATACATTGTCGTGTATGATCCGAAGACGGAGGATATCATCCTGATCCTCACTGACTAAGAACGTATTTCGCGATACACCTATGAGAATAGGATCTTTTTAAGTAAAATCCGTTCAAGTTCAAATATTCTCGCACCCATGTTCCAAAATGTGCAGGACAGCCATCGTGTTGGAATGTCATCCTTTGTCCCGATTGTTCAGGGACAATTTTGACATTTCAAAATCGTTGGATTGGCAGAGGAGGTCCGATCCCTTGGCCAGCAAGATGTCCAGACTTAACAGCAATGGAATTTTTATGGGTGGGGTCACCTGAAAGTTTTAGTTTATTATTCTTCTCCAATATCAACCCGCGATGAACTTATTTCAAAAGTTACTAAAAGTGAATTGAATAAAAAATAGTGGGTCACAATTCGAACAAGATTTGTTAATTAATAAACATGTAATTTAATTTTAATACTATTTTTTTAAGCTATTGCATAGCTATTATCGCGGGCCTTGAGCGTTGAGACCGAATTCAGAAATTCCGTAACAAAAAAATTGGTTGTCTGTAAAGTCGGTTTACTGACGATAGTTGAACGTGACAGTGTCTTAAGAAAATACTGATGGAATGGTACTTAGCATTTAATTGGTTATTAAAATTTTTAATTTAAGTATATTTTTCTAAATATTAATTTAAATTAATAAAATAATTGATTTTGATTTTATAAATTTATATTTTAAATTTATAATAAATATATTAATTTATAAATATATTATTTTTTTATTTAAAATTAATATATTTAATAGACGGATGTCGAACGCTGCCGAACGCAAAGGCCGATTGTACTTACTTCTTTGTCGGTCGTTCGGCGCTCTCGCTTGCACTTCAAGCCTTACATGGAACGCCTCAAAGCGAGGTAACGACGCATGACGTCATGTTTTTTCGTGCGTGCAGCGCTCTATCGAATTATAAGACGTTGTCACGTCAAAACCTAACACCCGCTGGATACCAAAAACATAAAAAGCATAATTTCGGCACCGACGTCATTGGGAGCGTGGCCTAGCGGTAAGGCGCTCTAAGTGCCCGAATTGTCAGGGAAACGCAGGTTCGAATCACGTCGGTTCCGCATTTGTTTTTCTAGCGGTCAAGCAAGCATATTTCAAACTGTCATTTTTTATACAAGCGTGATATTTCAAAAAGTCATTAAAAGTTTTGGTATTTTTTTATGGAAAAACTAAACGGCTACTTTTTAGTTTTTCCATCTATCGGTAAATACCAGAACTTTTAATGACTTTTCAAATATCACGCTTAGAAAAAAATACTTTTTGAAATATCACGCTTAAAAAAAATAATTGCGAAACCGACGGGATTCGAACCCACGACTCTAGCAATTCGGGCACTTAGAGCGCCTTACCGCTCGGCCACGATCCCGATGACGTCGGAAGGTAAACATAAGTTGACAAAAATGCTATGCAATAGCTTTACCGCGGCAGTCTCCGAGTGTCACACGTCTTTTTTATTGTTCCTTAATCAATACCCATCGTTTCACTAAACCTACTAACAAGATAAATACTTTATTTGAAAGCTATATATGTAGATGTTATTAAAATGTTTTGCAGATTTAATTATATGGAAGATGTTTTTATTTGTGTTTATTTTCGATAAATATAAAAATAAACATTTAATAAATAACGTTTAATTTAATTTTTTTTTACACGCTTGTAATTTTTAACAATATTAGTATTTATTAGAAATAATAACAATGTTTTCTGACAAACAACAACAAAAATACCTAGTTTTTTCACTGATCGTGATCATCGATTCCTCACAAACTATCAATTTTCATCTCATCTATAACCTCTTAACAGGAATACAACATATTTCCAGTCACCCTGTATATATGTGGTAGGGAAAACAGAGATTGGAAGGGCATTCCAAATTTTTCGTAGCATATGAAGAATGTGGTACCAAACCGCTTAGTACGCGTCCAAGGGGTATCGTACACTACGTAAGGGTGTCGATCTCTATCTCTGCGATGAATGGCAGACCTTTGGTAGAACGGTAAAAACCGAGTTGTATGAACTGTTATCATTTGCTTTAGATTTCAGAAATTTTGTACTTTTAGAATGATATGCACAGATTTTCACACAGTTCTCAAAGAGATGCGGCTTGAATCCGCCTATTCCGGATTTTTTAAATATTTCAAAAACAATAAACATAGTAACACTATGAACACATCTGCTACATCTAATTTCACTGAAACAATCTAAGATACGCGTTGTAGTCATATTCTTCGACACGAAACAAGTTTAATAAGCGATTCTTTCATAACTTCTGTCTTGTTATATTTTACGCCTGGAGTACACTGCTTCAGCAGGGTTGATATGAAAATAAAATGTAATTGAAAGGGTAAGAATAAAGAAAGATATACAACGTGTTAGGTAAATGGTATAACATCCCGTAACGTACTGAGTATCAAAAAGATAATATCAAAAGCACAATTTCGGCAATGACGTCATCGGGGAACGTGGCTTAGCGGTAAGGCGCTCTAAGTGCCCGGATTGCCAGAGAGACACGGGTTCGAATCCCGTCGGTTCCGCAATTTATTTATTTTATTTTTCAAGCGTGATATTTGATTTGATATTTCAAAAAGTCATTTTTTTTTAATTAATGACTTTTTGCAATATCATGTTAAAAAAAATTGCAGAACCGACGGAATTCAAACCCGCGTCTCTCTGGCAATCCGAGCACTTAGAGCACCATACCGCTAGGCCACGGTCCCGATGACGTCGGTAGGTAAACATAAGTTAATAAAAAATGCTATGCAATAGCTTTACCGCGGCAGTGTCCGAGTGCCACACGTCTTTTTTTTTGTTACAAGTTCATATACATTGAATTAATCGAATTAATATAATGTAGATAAAATGTATGTTCAACCCTAACTACATGCATCTGGATCTAAAAGGATAAGGTCCTTTCTGAATAAAATTCCCCTCAAGCCGAGTTGACAGCTCGCGTCGAGCATTCGACTGTAATCTCGCCCATTACATCTACCAACCTCAGGTTAGAGGGAATTTGTGGGAATTATAATATTATGCTATTACTGTTTTTGCTCTGAGGATATGTAGTGTCAGGTATTTTAAACTTGTGCATCCCGCTTGTATTATTTTTAATAGTATACTAATAATTATAACAAATAAAATAATTATTTTTGATTGTAATCAGTAAAAAATGTCCCTTTCAGACATTTTTCAGGCCCTACTCTTATAAAATTGGTTTGATTTAATCCATATTCCTATAAAAATGAAAATTAATTTAAAAAAATCTTTAGCATTAACTACCCCTGCAGGAACGTCACCTGGTGGCTGAGTTCGGTTTAAAGTTAACATGCATTTAATACACAATCGTGCAATCGGGGGGAGTCTTAGGTTTAAAAATACTTAATAAATATAATAGTAATAATTTACTTAACATAGCCACGATAATAATTAAAAATATGATATAGTATTTTTAATTATTATCGTGGCAATGTTTAAAAATTCTAGTTGTGTGACTGTGAAAGAAACACAAAATATGTGTAACACGAAAGTGGGTTTACACCTAAAATACAACATAAAATCTGTCATTATGACTTTCGTGTCCTTAGGTCCGAAAATTTCCTCCACGACACGGAAATCTTAAGACCTTGAGATCCAGGCTTACTGCAAATATAATGATACCTGCTTTTAATCTAATTTTTAGAGTACCTAAAAATTAAAAAACGGCGGTTAACGTATAAATTATCCTTGCCATCTATTAGTGAATTAACAACTTAACACGTATACAGCCATCTAGTGACGAATAGTATAACTGCGACATAAGGGTCGGTTTAAATACCAGTACCACAAACCACGTTTACCACAAGTAACACGCGCGGAACATAACATTTGTGAACGCATCGTATTCTTTAGTGAACTTTGAAGTTACATCTCTCTGTGGCAAAATTCAATTCTACAATATCTATGCTCTAGTTAAAAAATTGAAGTTGGTACTAAAACCATCGCTTTTATAGTTGCGTTTTCAGCATTATCATGGCTAAAGTGCTAGTATAATTTATTAGTATAGAAAACGTGCCTCAAATATTGTTAAAAATACGTGAAGTGCAAAGACAATTTGATATATTAGACAATTATATGAATACCTGCTTTTTGACAAATTGCGCTAGACCGCATAAATAAAATGGCAGCCCTACCACGTAGAATAATCAAAGAGACACAGCGATTGATGCAGGAACCCGTGCCGGGGATCAGCGCAGTTCCGAGCGAGAACAACGCGCGCTACTTTCACGTAATCGTCACCGGCCCAGAGGACTCGCCGTTCGAGGGAGGTCTATTCAAATTAGAACTTTTCCTGCCAGAGGACTATCCTATGTCAGCGCCTAAGGTTAGGTTTATCACTAAAATTTACCACCCGAACATAGACCGGCTAGGTCGCATATGCCTCGACATCCTGAAAGACAAATGGAGTCCGGCGCTGCAGATCCGCACGGTGCTGCTCTCCATCCAGGCGCTGCTGTCGGCGCCCAACCCCGACGACCCGCTGGCCAACGACGTCGCCGAGCTGTGGAAGGTCAACGAGAGTGAAGCTATCCGAAACGCGAAGGAGTGGACCAGGAGATACGCCATGGACAACTGAGCACACCGTGCCTTGTCCACGCGCGCCGCGGAGTGGACGAACACAATATATTTAACATGATTTTAAGAGTGCAAGTTATGTTTTACTACCTAGATCGAGTAACTTGTGGAGAGACAATTGTGGACAAGTTTTTATTACCGGCGCAGGCCGGCTCCCAGGCCTCGCGCCGCGGCCGGCCTCGCGCTTCCCCGTAGCCTCGCCCTTCGCAGTCCGAGTGTAGTCCGGCAAGCCCACAGATTATCCTTTACCCAATCACATGTAGCTTGGTTATGATATTAGGTATGCATATTTTTTTACTATAATTATTAAAATAGCTAAATATAAAAATTCCTGAGACCCTATTGTATATATTTTAATAGTTGATCAAATTTGGTTAATTTTATACAAAGGATATAGTGTATTGTTGCAAAGTTCAATGCCTTTGTATAATATCTTATCAGAGTGCAACTGCAACTAACGATTATCAGTTTTTGATCTCTGCGGATACTGATTTACTTCTTACATAGTGCAACACTGAATAATTTATTCTTTCCCAGTGATAATCTGCATGAAATAATTTAAAAATGAATCTTATGTACTATATACGTTGTATAAAAGGTTATCATTAAATTGTATTTATGTACATTTGATTTGGCTTTGTGAGAAACTTGAAAATACATAATAAACAAATGCTAACCTTTATTTTATTTCACTTCCTAAAGCACCGAGTTGTTTAGTAAGCAATTTAAACAATTACATGTGGCTATCTTTCCCATGACTGTCATATTGTTTTCATATTAATAATTACTATATTTATAAAATATTAATTTATCATTTAGGTTATACAGTTATCTCTTTCTTTCATAATTGATAGAACTTGTAACAAGTAAATTGAAAATTAGTGCTTTTTTAATAACATAACCTATAATACTCTGATTAAATTATTAATAATTTTATCCTCATCTGGTTAGTTGAATCTCTATAGACTGTATTTAATCACACATGAAATAGTTAACTTAAAATTTGGCGTAGCTTTATTACACTTAATTGCAAGTTGTTGCAAAAATAGATTTTTGTTCTTTAAATCAATCTACTAAAAGAATATTTTCTGTTTTGTTTGAAACTACTCATATTATAACTGTGAAAATAGTTTTATGTTTATATAATTTCACTGTCTCTGTGGCGCAGTGGATTTATAAGATCAAAGTCCTGGGCTCAATTCCCGGCTGTACCACCAAGTGGTTTAGTGTTTCAATATGATGCTGCATAGAAACTGAAGGGGTATGAATTTCAATGCAAGAAACTAGACTCTTGATCTTGGATCTTGGAATGGCGACCTCGCTCCAGGTAGCAGTATTAGTTAAACATCAAGGCAACTTAAGACCATAGTGTTTGGAAGTCTAGCAATGGACATCTATTGGGTGATGATGATGATTTTTTTTAATTTTTCTTGTGTAGTCTAATCTGCTATCAATCCCAGGACTTTGAGCATCAATTTATTTCTTATTTAGTTATTACTTGTTTCAATTGTCCAGGTCTGAATATGTTTCAGTTTAAAATGTCTGGGACAAATGGTTTACAATCTGTTTGCCAAAATGTTGGTGTGATTACAGTATTGCTTCATCTCTATGATTATGATTACTGTGTTGTGATGGTCAAAGCTCTTAATATTATCACCGAAAAGAATTGCCTTTTATTACAATATATATATATATATACTAGCTGACCCGGCAAACTTTGTTTTGCATTAAAAATTAAAAAAAAATTAGATAGTAGCCGATTCTCAGACCTGCTGTATACACATACAAAATTTGGTAAAAATCGGTCAAGCCCTTTCGGAGGAGTATGGCAACGAAAACTGTGACACGTGAATTTTATATATTAGATAATATGTAAGGGTTGAAAATTTGTATATTATGCTTTTCAAATATAAAAAAAAGGATCCTAGATACTACTTGCATATAAGGCCAAAAAATTTTCAATGGCAACTTTGAGTTGGAGGTCGATGTTACAAGCCTTTGTCTCTGAGAGTTATTTGATTTGGTTGTTAACAACATTAACCTAGGCCTGCAAATCCACATTGGAAGAGTGTGTTGGGCCTAAGCTGACAGGCCTTGACATAATACATCTACATATTTTCTAAATATAAAATATTTTTGTTATCCAAATAAACTGCATTTCTAAATCTAGCAAACAATAAGTATTAGAATAGCAACAGTCCAGCCTTCAAGTAAGATTTATATGGCTCATGTAATTCATGACGTATGTAGGTCCATTGCACCGGTTTTTTAATTTAATAAAGCTGGCATTGCATTACATAAACTATCTTTAGACGCATGTTGCTAGAGGTAAGTAAGTAAGCAGTGAGATGTTACAGATCTAGAGATAACTGTATAGTTACACAATTTCTCTAGAAAGGTTTTATTAAGTGGCTAGTTGGTCCAGCAGTTAGTTTATGCTAGGTGTGTCAACCGAGCCAGGATATGAAATAAGCTTTTCTTTCAGAAGTATGGAAAAGTCGGTTGGTAATGGCTATGTGGTTAGTTTATATGCAGTAGAAGTGGGAGCGAGAGGTATACCAGCGAAGTCTCTATAACCTGCTAAAAGACCTTGGCCTTACTAGAAGAGCAGTAAGCTCCATATTAGAATGAGTTTCCTAGGCTACTCTCTAGTAGCACCCCTTCCAAATTTGGCTGGGTAGGGTGAATAACATGAAAAGAGGAGGTAAGTTTTGACCCGCTTTACTAAAGGATCCCACAAGGACGGCCAAAGAAGGACAAAGGACGTCACAACTCTCGTGCTCTGTTGGGAGTTATTCTCTCAGCCACGCAATGGACCCGGCAACCGCACGGTGAATCCATGGTATGCTAAGATATTGGTCTTTACTCCTATGCCTTAGAGAGCATAAAAGCAGTCAGTAGGTACTTGAGTCAAACGCCTTCGTCTCTTCAATAACCAAACTAATTAAAGAAGCATTTTTTTTATTCTTTACATACATCCATATTATTTCATTCATTCTGAAATTTTGTCTTTTGTAATGCTGAATTTTTGACTTTGCCACTCTTCAAATCCATTTAATTTAGCTTCACCATTACAAAAATAATGGTGAAAGCTAAATTAAATGGATTTTATTTTATTTTTATTACAAGTTAGCCCTTGACTGCAATCTCACCTGATAACAAGTGATGATGCAATCTGAGACGGAAGCGGGCTTACTCGCTAGGAGGGGATGAAAAACCAAAACCCCTTTCGGTCTAACACGACATCGTACCGAAACGCCAAATCGCTTGCCAGTAACTACCCACGGCCGAAGCGTCATCATATTTTCCATTTTATCTTTTTTTGCATCATGAACGTACAAAGTTGTAGGTAACATACGTCGCTGCTTTTTGATTCATCCTAAATCACGCAAAAGCTACTTTTTATCCCAATTTTTTTACGAGAACGGGAATTACACGGGTGAAACCGCGAGCGTCCTCTAGTATATGAATAATACAACTTCACGCCACTTCGCGTTCACTCCGAGTTAAGAGTTAAGCATAAAAGGGTAGTGTCTATAGAAGAGTGTTTTTGAGAAAAAAAGGGATTTGGTAAAAAAAAATAAGTGTGTCCCATCACTAGTTTCCCATTCCTTTGAAGTGAAAATAAATAAAAATGGAACTAATGCAACTAGCAGTCTAGCAACACTGCAATTAGTTGTCATTACCATAAAAGCAGTCTATATGGACTGTACTATAGAGCGACCAATCATTGTTGATAATTTATAATAGTAGTATTTGTCCGACTTAAAAAAGGAGGTGTTCAACTTCGTCAATATATTTTAGGCTTCCGTATCCACATAGCAAAAAAGGAACTCTTATGGATTCATCATGTCTGTTTGTCTGTCTGTCCGTCCGTATGTCACTGCCACTTTTTATCTGAAACTACTACTATACTGTTGAAACTTGGTTAATAGATGTATTCTGTGAATCGCATTAAGATTTTTACACGAAAAATAAATGATTTTTGGGGGTTCCCCTTACTACACTTAAAACTGAAACAATTTGTTTTACGTCTGCTGCTGCTACGGAACCCGTCATAGGTGAGTCTGACTCGCCGCTTTTTACTGTTTTATAGTGCATTATGAAGTAGTACTATTTAGAGTTAAAATGTAGTTCTAGTTAAGATACTTACAAAAATGGAACCCTCCGTGTCGTCTGATCGATGTGATATTTATCCCGCTGCTTCCATGCCGGAGTGATGTTTTACTTATACTTTTATACTGTTACTGTCAAATAGTTTTGCTAATAAAAAGCGGAAGCGTCGATTTGACGTGGTCTGCGAGGTAGAAGGGTATTCTGAGCATTTACCATAGTCCTTTCCAGACCCAGGATTGTTTATATTTTGCCTCAGGAGGCCTAGTACATAGATAATATACACCGGTAAGACGTACAGCATGGAGCTACCCACTATGCATAGAGGAAGACAAACAAGATTGTTTTAATGGAGAAGCGCCGTATAAGTTGATTTTTCCCTATGCAGTTAGTTGTCCGGATACCATAACTCAACTATGCCTATACATATATAACAGGGTATTTGAATTTGTATATAATATAACAATGATCCCAACTCCGACCTGAGAATTGTTTGGAAGAAAGAAAAGCTCTATATTTCGGAACTGAGCCTGGTACCTTGTGATCCGAATCTACTTAAAGCTAAGCACACCCTGCACGAAATAGTAAAATGAATATTCGATCCTGTGGCGTAGCAAATACGCAGACGTTTCCGCTGGGTTTCAGTGCTTATTTCGGTATAGCCGGGGAGTCCCACATACCAGTAGGGATGCGTAAATGCATTTCCCAGCGTTAAAAAAGCACTAGCCCAACGAGGCAGCATTCTCCTTTAGCTTTTTTGTTGTAAATAAAACAACCAAAATAAATTTGTTCAGTTTATTCTTAACTTTAATGCAGACTAGAATAATACTCTTAGAAATGAGAACAACAATAGTTATTTCACTTGTTATAGTGTACCTACATATCAGCTTTCACAATAAAATGCTATTTATTATCTGTGTTTTTTTCAATGTAAATAAATCTTATTCACAACAGCTAGCAATATAAAATTACATATCAGACTGTATTATAATCTATATTATATATATTTTTTGTTAATTTTAAACACAAAGAATGTAAGGGGCGTGACCAGTGACTAATTAAACAAAGATACTTTTGTTCAGTCTATTGCCTAATGCTGATCGGGACAAAATAAATGAAATCCATGCCTTTATTCTTTTATGTAAGTAGATGTGTGTTGCCAGTAACAAGACTAAAAAGAAACTCATTTTCACAGATTCATAAAATACCTATCTAAAATATGGTTTGATGTTGTTTTCTTTAGGTTTTCCGAACGTCAGATGTTGTTAACAGATAAATAATAAATTACTATTCAAATAGCCTAGATATTGGATGGTTATTTTTTTGAAATATCGAACCAAATATATTCATATTTCGGAATCATCTAACTTTGAGAGAGTTTAACCTTGAAACCTTTTTTAATTTGTAAAGTTGATAAATAGATTATCTACACAAATTCTGATATACACGTGATTTTATAACTTATGACGTATATTTTTAAAAATAAGAAACAAAAACTGTTACTAATATGTATTAGGGAAAAGAGGATGAGTTCAGCACACCGGTCTTGCAAACTAAACAAAATGGGTTACCATGAAATATCATATAAAGAAGTACACTACAATAATAGTAATAAGTAGAAGGCATCAAAACATGGGACATGATATAGAAAAGCGGATTAGGAATACTAAAAAGGTGTTCACTTACATTAGGTTGTCAAAATAGTATTTTTTTAACTATCCTCATACATACATACATAAATAAAACTCGTCCTCAGAGTGCTAAGCTTAGCTAAGAGTTGGACCTCGATTATATATGCCATCGAAGTTTTAATACGTGCGAGATACATTTTGTGAAGTCATGTTTGACACTTTAACTTTGAATTCACGAATTGTATGTCAAGCGAGGTAAAATTTGAATGTCATAAAAATCAAGGTACAGGACATACATATAGGTTATACATACAGTTATGCTATAGCCACACTATAAAATTTACAAAATATGACATATCTTTCGAAACGCTACACGAAATAATGCTTTATTATATCCACTAATCAATTCATTTATTTATTGATCACATAATGATGTGATTTATGATCACATCGAGATTCATCTCGACTGACAACAATTCTCACATTTATTCAAGATACATGTCACGCTGAGCCGCTATATGGATCAAGACTCATCAGTTGCACTAATTCAGCTATACATTTTTACGCTGTACTTATTGAATATTGGTGTTTATAATAAAAAATATTTAAGGATTACAAAAATCTAACTAAAACTACTACTAACCATACCAAAAAAGGCAATTCAAGTACACTTCACAGTAAACTATCTAATAGTGGAATGATTTAAAATGATTAGTAAAATATAAAAAGGTAAACAATAAAAAATATGGCAACATTGTACACAAATCAATACTCTAATACAATACTTAGAATGATTAGAACCCAAAGTACTAAAATAATAAAAATATAATTTATTCTAAAATGTAGGACAAGAAAAATACTTATTGTCTATGGCAGAAAGGCAACGGCTAATGCATTTTGTGTTGTTATCGCAACAATAATTTATAGTACAAATATTTTGTATGACGATAATAACTTATTTAATTATAATATCTAAGCAGATATGAGCGATTTTGATTCTCAAATTTAAGTATACAATAAATTATTTAAGTCGAATAACTATGTATACACTGTCGTGGCAATGTTTTGCAGTTGCCAAAGATAAATCAATAAAAATAAAATATAGAGAATAGTAGCACATATATACATATAGTTATGTATATATGCCCATATGCCACACGTCCTTCTCAGTTGTACAGATTATAAATTGAGAAATAAGTTTGGAGGACAAATATACAGAGACTAAAACTCTTTATATTCATAATTGGTTCCAAAAAAATTAAAGTAAAAATTCATGTTAAAATTCGAATTTATTTAAATTGACTTTATTTATAACATAATTGTTACCTTTCTCTCTCTCTCTCGCTAATATTATTTCTCCCTCAAATATTATCATAGATCTGTGGCAAATGCAAAATCAATGCCACTAATACATTAACTTATAGCTAAATTACTTATTTTAGCCACATAAGCATTGTAAGCATGAAACTTAACATCACATAGTTTTTTTGAGTATTTTTACAACCCCTGTTTTTGGACAAACTCTCAAATTATTCTTGTGATGATAAAAAAGTCACCCAAACTCAAATATACACTCACAATATTTCAGAGACTTTATACATTAAATTAAAAAAAATATATTTGACGATGCTAACTTAAACTATCGCCTTCAGAACAACAAGGGTGCGTAATGAAGTAATAAGGGTGCAGTGCTTTGCGTCCGTCTCATGTGCGTTTAACATAACACTGCTTAAGGACCGAAATGAGGCGCTTTCCCTAGCTATGTACGAAGCATTTTAAACTGTGTCGTCGGGCAATAAATGTCACTGACAGTATAAAGTTAATTAAACGCTCTATGCAGATTCTATTTAACGAAATTAAAATCTGGCAGTGAATTTCGGATACGATTGTCTGCAAATCCTCGATAAGTTCAGACTCAGTTTAAAATGCGCCACTATTGAAAATTATAGCGTTGTAAAGGCGCAAGCTCTGAAAGGGCTGTTTCTTTTTATGTTAATTTTCTAACATTTTACTTTTAAGAGTCCGAGTAGACAGTACTAAGTTCTGCGTTCATTGCATAAAATATAGCACCAATTAGATAGCATGCGCAAGCGCAGCACGCTGTCTGCAGTGCTATAAATATAAATTTGGAATGCATGATCTCTCTTACGTCACAATGAGTTTTGCATTGGTCGAATTGTCTATGGAATGGGTATTATTAGCGATACAGTTTAGAAAGCTAACTGGGTTTTACACGCTACGTAAATAGTATTTATCTATACTAAATTATTATTTTTACATAATATTGTGAAATGATTTTTATCACATCATGTTTCGAGTGAATATGATTTTTATTGATAATCGTTTGTTATAATGATTCTTGATGTTCATTTATCTAATTGAAATTATAATTTTGTTAGATATTACTATATGTTTTTATTTTTTTTATGTTAATTGGTTCGAGGTTATTCGAGTCGGTTTGTTAGTTATCAACTGTAAGATTAACAGAGAAAAAAAAATCATTTTTATTTGTATTACAACATTCTCGCCAAGAAAGATCTATGTAAGCTATATTTCCATAAAAAATTAAAAATACAAATGTCGCAATGTAAGACACATTAGGTCTTCATTTAGTAATTTTAAAAGAAACCAAGGCAAGTATTTTATAATTTCTGCTAAAAATACATACTTAGAATCTGCGATCCACAAAGACCGCGCTTTTATTCTTTTCCATTTTTACGTTTGAAAAATCTAATTTTAGTGTTCACTTTAAAACCTTGTACACTCAATTGTAACTAACTAACCACTATGTTGTTTTATTAAAAACTGAAAGCGTGACTAAAGAAACAAACCAATTGTTAAAAAATTACATATTTAAAGTTTTGTATGTAATAAATACGATTTGTGGGTGACTTGAGTGTAGTTGCGCGTCGCGTCGTGTCGCGGTGCGGCGCGGTGCGGCGCGGTGCGGTGCAGCGGGGCGGGGAGCGAAGCAGGCACTTGTGTCGCGTTATATGAACACGGGGTTCTCCTGCCCCGTCAGTAGCCGGAACATTGACGTCGGCATCGTTTTCATCAGGATCTGCAAGCATTTTTGTTATTAGCTAATTAGCTAATATTCGATGGACGTGGTACAGCCTAAAAATTGCAAAAATGGCAGTTTCCATTCAGTGATGATTTTGGATTATTTCTTAGTTTTTCGCATCTTTGGTCAGTCTTTTTCGAAACTTTATTCCGAATCTTATTATACGTATGCTATACCTCTCCAACAGATGTCGCTAGTAGGTTGACGATGCGTTCGTGCGGTACGGCCACCACGCTCTGCGAGTTGATCTCGATGATGCGGTGCCCCACCCGCACGCCGCCTCGCTCGGCTATGCCGCCCCGCAGGTGTCCGCAGATCTGATCATATGTATGCTATACCTCTCCAACAGATGTCGCTAGTAGGTTGACGATGCGTTCGTGCGGCACGGCCACCACGCTCTGCGAGTTGATCTCGATGATGCGGTGCCCCACCCGCACGCCGCCTCGCTCGGCTATGCCGCCCCGCAGGTGTCCGCAGATCTGATCATATGTATGCTATACCTCTCCAACAGATGTCGCTAGTAGGTTGACGATGCGTTCGTGCGGCACGGCCACCACGCTCTGCGAGTTGATCTCGATGATGCGGTGCCCCACCCGCACGCCGCCCCGCTCGGCTATGCCGCCCCGCAGGAGGCTGCAGATCTGATCAAATGGCACGTTTTTATAAAAATATCAATTTTATGCAGGGTGTTTTCCTGGTAAGTTTTATCTGGTCAGGCTATTCATAGATAGGATGCGAATGTAATGTCTTACCACTCCATTCTGCACGCTGAACCCGAGCTGGTACTTAGTGTCGGGCCGTTTTATCTTCACCTCGACGACGGGCGCGCACGGCACCACCGTCAGCTTCACCACCGTCTGGTTCTTGGAGTTCTTGATGTACGTCTGACAGGTGGACAGAGGGAGACCCACTAGACTCACGCCGTTGATCGCGATTATTTGGTCACCTAGACAAAGAAATTGGGAATTATCAGACATTTAGTTTAATGGCAACCTTTCGAAAAATTTGGAATTTAGCTTTATAGGTGTTTGGCGAAAGTTTGCCACGAACCTAAGATAAATAACCACATTATTCATTTCAAAGAAAATATGAAAATGTAACACATCGATGTGTCTGGACATTTAAACCCTTAGAATAGAATAGAATTAATTTATTTGCGAAAATGTTACAACATATTTAAACCAGCAATTCTTGTATATGTAATTAATTCTTGTATATATAAGTAATTTGTATTATAATGTAATTTAAATCGCGGAAACGGGTTCGCCGATTTCATGAAATTTTGTATGCAGGAGGATTCGGGAACGATAAGTCGATCTAGCTAGGTTTCATTTTTAGAAAACGTATAATTTCCAAAAAAAAGAAAAGCTAAAAATAAAAAATACCGGTCAACCAGGTAATATATAATGTGAGTAACTTTTCGTATGCGTCGGGATTTCTTCCATATGAAATGGAAACTCCGGTTTTTTTTAATACGCCCTTTAGGCACAATCATCCTCTTCATAATTAGCAACCGATGAACGTCCACTGCTGGACAGAAGCCTTTTTAAGGGACTTCCAAACAACGATACCGAGCCACCTAAGACATTAAACTTACCAATATTAAGTTGTCCACATCTTGCGGCCGCTCCCGCCGGCGCCAGGTTCGCTATCACCACAGTGGGTAGCATGGAGCCCCAGCCTGACTCCACCACCACTACGCCCAGGATTTCACCCTTCGTCTTCGGAACTACCACTTCTTTCTGAAGTTCCTAGGTAGGATACAAAATTAGACATCGATAGGCTATAAGCTCATAGGCTATATGGTTAAAATATTGCTTAACGATCATGTTACTAGCAGACGTCTGCGACTTCGTCCGGGAGCTAAGTACTGTGTTGCAAACTTCTAAGAACACCCAAAAATCGAAAAAATACTCTTCACTGTTTTTAGGGAAAGAATGAGTATAGTAAACTATCCTTAAGCGATAGATAAAGGAATAATGAGTGGAGTAAAATTGAGTAACAGACTTAGGAATAGCAGTATTAGAGAAGATGTAGTGAATAAAATCCAGAAAGATATACTGATATAGTTTGATCATGCAGAGAGAATGAACGAAGGAGATTTACGAAAGGGATTTATAAGGCGAGAGTGGAAGGGAATGTTAGAAGGGAAGGGAAGGAAGTCCAAGGCGAACGTTCCTGGATCAAATCCAGAACATTATGATTAAAGGTCAGGTTGAAAGTACCCAAAACCCACGTACTTGTATGATTTGCAAGTATCGTGGCAAATGGAAGGACGTGGTCTCTGCGTGATGGTACGCATCTACGTATTAAAATAAACAAGTTACCTTCTTAGCAAACATCTGAAGCTCGTCACCGAATATTTCCTGACTGTTGAGCACTTCCTGGTAATCCATCTCCTTAACAAAACTGTGGTCCTCGATACCGTTGGCTTTCAGAAACTCCATGTAAGCCACTTGGAACGCTTGCCCGATTGACTGCGCTATAAATTGCGCCTGAAACGCCGAAGACACCATTTTGAAATTTAATATTTTCAATACTTCACAAGAATTTATTGGCAATAAATTTTATGAACGGTCTGAATATATTTGCAAAGTTTTATCGGTCAAACAGTGATCGCCAGTAAAGGCACGGAACTATACTGGTTTAATGACATTTAAATTGATTTGACTATTATTAGCTGTTCTCAGTTAGTTTTTGCGGTATTTTTTTATGTAATTTGTCATAATAATCTAAATATAGGAGACTTCAATCTATTTGGACTGTATAACTTTTAGTTAGCATCAGATGAAAATAAAATAAGTCAGCTTGATTTCTTTACATTATTTCGTTTGCTCTTGAATAGTTCAGAAACATAATTGTAAAGTAATTAACAAATAGGTAAAATGGTACCTAATATTTAAGCCAAAAAGTAGTGCTTGACTGCGATTTTTCACTGACGTTATGGTGTCATTTTACATATAACCATTATCATTAATGGCTCATAAGGACCAGGCCTCCCTCCTTATAGGAGAGGGGATATATGGTGCGTAGACTACCACGCTGCATCAATGAGGGTTGGCGGACTTAGGTGATAATGATTTATTTATTAACGATCACTATCAAATGTTGATGACAGTGACCAGGACCGACGGCTTACGGAGGCCCGAGGAGCATTTTACTTATATTCTATATACCTTATACGTGTTTTAAGAAAAGATGTTTCAAGATATACTGTTTCAATATACCCGACAACTAAAACGAATCTAACAATTTATACCAGTAGTCCAAACACTTTAGGCAATAAATGAGAAATACAATAATACATACGAAATCCATAGCCTAGTAACTCACCTCTTCACTTTCGAAAACGTGGCATATCATCTTGGGCGTACGGTTCAATTTCGGCTGATCGGAGTCCGTTTCGTGCGGCACGAACCGCCTTCTCGCCATCAACACGACCAAGTCTCCAATATCCGCGATGTAAGAGATTGTCCTCAACGCGTGGTCCATCATGATCTCCTTCAGTTCCGTGTTCAACACCATTATCTTTTCCGTTGAGATGAACAGATCCACTTCTGTGCTTGGTTGGTTTTCGCCTTCTGGCGCCTGAGAACAACATACACATTTTTTAAAAATATTTTACAAGTCAATGTAATCCGGGCGAGGAATTTCATTTTAATTTGGATGTAGAGGTAATTTGCTACTACTATTGAGTTTGAAATTGGTATGTAAAAGCACAGCTACACACTAACGGTGTCAAACGCTTGTTAATGCACTTTGTAACTATGTTCAAACATTGTGGCTATAACAGCGAGCCCATAAAGAAATGCATGGCGTCAGCGTTATGACGTCATTAGTTAGTGTATAGTGATGGTGTAGCGTTGCTATAAATACTGCATAAACAAAGTGACAATTAGCAAAACCACGAATCGCCCTAAATGAAATACAGAAACTTATGAGGAATTTTGTTTAGATATTTGAACATGTTTCTGCAATGTTTGGCGAAGTGTTTCATGGAGTGAATGTCAAGTATTTACTAATTCATATAAATATATATCTAGTATGATACAAACCATAGATTAAAGACAACTAGATGGAGTCATAACGCGGCTGTAGGTTCAAGAGCGTGACAGACTTATTTCATTTGGCCTTTGTTAGAAAGTGACACAAGATTATGTTTTGTCCCTTTCAGCGTGTTCGTTTTTATTGTTTGTCAAAAGTGGAGTTTGTGACAAACAAAGGACATATCTGAGCAATTATTAGCTTTTTATTAAATTTGCTGATAAATAATATAGCTTTGCGGTTACGATATTAATTTAAAATGGTGGGTTGTAGTATTTTCGGCTGCAAAATTCGCAGCGAACGGAAAATCGAAGGAATAATGTTTCATACGTAAGTAGGCATAAACTTCATTGATTGATGATTTAAAGCTTAGATATGTTGTTTTTTTTAGCAAATTTCATGTATTATGCGTTTACTAAACTATCTTATATAAAGTAATATTTCGTATTTTACGATATTTTAAAACGTAACGTTTCATGATGTACTTTAAATGTTGACATGTCATGTCAATAAGGCTGTCTTGCTGTTTCACGAGTGGACACGCTATTTAGTTGTCTTAGTATGATACAAACAATGAAGGATTCTCCTCTAGCAATCGAACGAAAAATATCGTTCTTTTTCAATGCGTTGGGGATGAGCGAGAGAGCAATAAATGAAATGAAATACATGAAAATGACAGCGCTTCGTCCTCACAAACACATGTGTCAAAGGTTTCACTCTGTAGGTGTAATTTTTCGATATAGATATTGTTTAAATTTATCTTGTAGTAAACAAGAGGCATAGTAAAATTATAAAAATTATTTATTAAATTCGAAATACAGTAGTGTTGTCTATCCAGACGCTATGGTAAGGTAAGGTATGTCATAGACAATATTCAAAAGAACATTTGATGACGTTCTGTGTACGACCATAGTGTATATGTACTCTATGGCCGTACACAGATATAAGCAGGGTTACCAATATAATTATTGTAAACCCAATTATCAGTTTACAAGACATATTTATTACCCTCGGCTCTTATAATCAGTTAAGCATTCAAATTAGACGATTTCATTTCTTTACACATCAAGAAATAATATCGGACTCAAGGACTATGATGAGATTTCCAAGTTGCAAATAAGTTAGTCTGAAGAAAAAAATAACTCACTTACCAATGCCTATTAAAATCCGATGAATGCATGTAAACATACAGTACATAAATTAATGCTACACATATGTATGTTAAAGAAGCATGCAATTTATAATTAATAAACTAAAAAAAACATGCAAAATACGATTTTGAGAAAGCTAGTGAGATTATCTCCTTATTTTAAAAATATAATCAAATTTTTATCTTAATACAAAATATTTTTTATATTGTGCCATTGAATTTATTTGACTATATTACGAATTGGTTTTTAGAGATTTATTTTAAAAAATAATTGATATGTACATTTATTTATATAAGTATTCTGCTTTACCGATCTCGATGTACAAAAATTAAAAATTAATTTATGAGAACCAAAGGAAAATAAGTTAAATATAAATCAGAATATTTAAAGTAATCATGATATTTAGAATGAATACTAATGTTAATACATTTCAACGGGTACGTACCACGATAAAAGACGATTTTTTATTTTGTCGATATTTCGATCCAGATTAAATACCGTGGTCACGACGGGACTGTAGATCGCCGCGTGGTACAAAGCTAAAAACGTCATGGGTAGAATTGAAATACCCTCTTCCTTGTTCTTATAGTAAAAACTTTACGCTGGAAGCCTAAAGCCATCCTTCCTATAGGAAGCGAGTGGAACCCTGTTGTGGAACTTTGCAAACTAAAGGAACGCCGCATAATACCCAATCAATCGGAAAAGCGTGAAGTTTTTGCTAAAAAAAATGAAAGAGGGTAGCACGAATCTGCCCATGACGTTTCAGCTTCGCACCTGGCGACGATCTTGTCTCGTCGTGATTACGGTCCATATAACTGGATCGAAATATAGACAAAATAAAAAATTATCGTTTATCATGGTAAGTATCCGTTGAAATACATTATTATGTCGAACAGCCACGAAATTAGTTTAAAATATTACATTGAAAATGTGTTTAAGTAACTCTCTAGCGGAAAAAAACTACATTGAGACGTTTGGTGAGACCTTAATCTTAGTGACGGCCTCTTCCACCATATTCTTTTTGGGCCTCTTCTTGCGGCGCCTCGAGTCCTCCTCGACCTCGACCGAGCCGAGGAAAGAGAGACGGAACACGGCTGCGGGCGCGGCGTACACCCCCGAGTACGGACCCTCGCAGCCCCACTATGCAAACACACCGGCTAACCTCCTCTCGCTCTCACATACCCCCAATATATGTAGCTGTCTCTTACTCTTATTTCTCTTTATGCTCAAAAGGGCTAGAACCCAGAGCCGTAAAGTATATTAAAAAAATGTTCCTCAATGTTACCATTTTTGTAAGACAGCCCCAACGTGTCGTTTTGCTTGTTTTGTTAGTTTCGCTTTAAGTATGATTTTGGGAGAAATAATTTTGATTTTTGAGTTAAAAAAGATGTTTTTTGGTTTATAAATCCTTTCGATACAAGCCAGCGTAAGCTTAAGCTGTTAACATTATAAATGCGTCAAATATTCTAATAAAAAAACTTATATCTTCGATTGAAATCGGTCTAACTTCGATACTCAAAACATTTTTCAGGAGCGTATTGCAAAAATAAGCCAATTGTTCGGTAATTTGCGCAAAAGCAAGCAAAACAACTCGAATTACACACAAATTGACAATGATATGTGAGAAGCGAGCGATCCTTTTATTATGAAAGCGTACCTAACGGAAAATAAACCTTGACATTATTAGAATATGGTCCGAATTGTGTTATGCATTTATGCAAAGCTATTCCTTATTCCGTGGCCAATTTAGGGGGGCACCTTGCCGGTGTGAATCGGGTCGTGTGTCCATGCGGTCGTGCGTTTAATGGTAACGTGCTTGGAGATTTATGGCAAAAGCTCGGGTCTATACGAGGGCTGCCAATCTCAACTGCAAAGCGATGCGCGTTGAAACTCACCTTTATATATCGCCATGCATTTCAAAAAATGATTATTTAAACAAAAATATCGTTATGCTAGACGTAATGTAAAAAAAAATCATCGATGGGGATTCTCGTAAACGGGTATTGGTTACAGAAAAATGTGTTGCTGCAAATATGCAAGCAAATTCATCGTGCAATAATTTCTCAAACTATTATATCCTGATTATATCATGTATGTATTTCGCCTGAAAATACAAAAAGGATGCAATGATTATGTAAAAAGCATAGCAAAAAGCACAAGCCATAGATCAACAAATATTTTCAGAGGAGGCTAGCCGGCCATACGGGATCCGATCTTCCTGAGTCGGGTCGAGGAAGGGAACTGAAAAATAAATTCTCCTGCCAGCCTGATGCTGACGCCACCCTTGTATAGTACTGTCAAATTAGGTAACTAATAATAAATCATTGGATATTCTGAAATGGCTTGAAGTAATTTTAAAAAGTTACCCAAATTGGCAGATCAGAATTTGGAAAACCACTGCGATTTCCGCTAATTGTCTTTGGCTGATGAAATAATTTTTTTTTGTGGATGATGAAGAAAAACTTTTTGATTTTATTGTATATTTTTCATTAAAAGAATTTCTATACAAAATATAGGCTTCTAACAACTAAACGCTCCCGGTTTCCTAACCACTCTAATAATGTGTGGTTAGGCCGCAAAAATGCATTAGTACCGGGAAACCATTCTTTGAAAATTCGTTGAAAAAATCTATTCCACTCTGTTAATTAATTTTGTCGATAAAATGCTGCTGAGTTAAACACTTATGTGAAAACAAAGAAAGATTTTTAACTGCGATATAACGGTTTACTACTATGTTTTGAAACTACAACAATGACCTCGACTTAATCTACTATATCAAATATATATAGGTTTTTAGTATACAAGTGAATATTTAGATACCGAAAGAAGTTATTTTAGAATTGTTCAGCGTTAGTTTTATTTGCTTAAAATGTATTAAACTCAGCCAATGACAATATAGCGTTCGCTACAATAGACCAATGACGTTTCGTAAAACAGGCGTATAAGGTTTGGCAGGACGATGCATCAAGGAGCTGAGAGCATCGGGTACGCTTTACTACTAGTATATAACTAAGGTACACTGGCACTGTTGTTTAGAGGGCAAAGGGACTGAGGATTATATCCCACTAGCATTCTCAATACACTATATCTTAATGAGCATGAAATTACACACAGAATTGCAAAAGTTAAGTCATAGACAATGGATCAAAAAGTGCGTAGGGTACTTACACAAATCAATGAAAATAATAAAAAAATGTCGAAACAGTAACAAGTTCTATTTTATCAAGAACTAGCTGTCGCCCGCGACCCCCTCCGCGAGAAATGGATATTTGATAGTTCGACAAAATCTTGCCTATATTATTTTCATAATAAGTTTCGTCGGTTTGCCAACTGATTATTTGGGAGTGAGACTCAAATGGATTGCAAATACAGAAGTAAGAGAGAGATAGACAATATAATGTCAACTCCATTGCTCTTAGCAACTTTCGAGGGTTCAACGCCCTTTATTGCCAACCTCTATAGCTCGGACTATAGGACTAAGTAAGTAAGTAAATTTACTTTTATGATAAATACATGATTGCCGCCATGTATATTAAGAATATTAAGCTCGTAATTTGTTGATTTTTTGAAACGATCAAATATCTACTAAGTTTTCTTTGGAGTAAAATTTGATTTTTGAATCAATAGTAGAAACTAGAATGTAGTAAGTGATTGTATCAAATTGAAAATAATGTGTTTTTCAAAATTTAATTTATTATGGATTGTATAAGCAAATTCAACATTATTGATCTCTTATCTATGAATAATTTTTGTTGTACTAGGTATATAAAGGAGGGGGAAAAGATGTAATTTCATGCTCAAATTCTGCGAACATCTAAAAAGAGTATAACAGTATGTTTGTATGTTACCGATTCACACAGGCAATGTTATTTATATTTTAATGTTATTATAGAGAATGCATATTTTCAATCAAATATTACAATTATTTTTAATGGATCAGTAATATAATATGAAATTGAAATACAAGGTGTGAAAAGAGACAAGAACTAGTTATTTGGCATAGTATCATTAGTGATAAGATAGGTGTCTAATATAATATATTCGATAAAGTCTCCTTAGTAACTATATTAGTACAAATAAATGAATTAAACTTCAATTGGTTAAGGAATTGAAATCCAAAAGATTCCAGGTTAGGATGGAATCCACATCCCTTTTTGTTCCTACATATCGTACCGGAACGCTAAACAACTTGACGGTACGTCTTTGTCGGTGTCGGTGGTCCCACCAGTAAGACCTGGACTAATTTAGAAATTCTTAAGGCACTAGGACCTAAAGACCTCCGTCTTAAAAATCTACTATGCACACCACTGTGCCACGGAGGCTGTCAATAAGAATTATTAAAAACAGAAGTGTATTAAAAATAGGAACCAAAACTAAATTACTGATTGTTAAAAATAATTATAACAACAATTTGTTAATTAGTAAAAAGTATATGTCGGAAGAGGTATGGTGACATTAGTGTCATGACAATTACTCGGTGTAAGGCGACACTCTGTGCAGTCGGGGCTCATTTTCATCGTTGCGTTTACTGGGACCACACATCTCGGTCGTGTCTCAGATTACGCCAGATTAATTAATAATTGTAATTGATAGTTCAATTTTTTTTAATTTAACGACTACAAGTTGGCCCTAGACTGCTATCACACCTGATTTTAAGTGATGATGCAATCTAAGATGGAAGCGTGCTAGCTTGTTAGGAATGAAATCCACACGCCTTTCAGTTTCTACACGACATCGTACCGGAACGCTAAATCGCTTGGTGGTACGTCTTTGTCGGTAGGATGGTAACTAGCCACGGCGAAAGCCTTCCACCAGCCAGAAATAATTAATGTTTCATTAAGTTGGTTATTATTGGTCGTCTTGTGGGTTTCTCATCCGACATATACAAGTATCAATACTATCAACTTAGTGATTAGATACTTATAGAGGGTTACAAAAGTATTTGTAGGACAATCAGGGGATTGCCTAGAGTGTTCCGTCATACCTTGATCCTGGACACCGCCTCTTCGGCCTGCAGCATCCTGGTCGCTTTGGTGGGCTGTCCCTCACACGCCAGCTGTGTTGACCCGAGGTATCGAGCTCGGAATAGCACGCCCTCGATTAATACTGATGCCATATCTGGAATAAGATTATTTTAACAGATTTAAAAAAAAAGATTATATAGTCGAATCCTATATGTGATAAAAAAAATCCTTTTTCATCACATATATGTTATATCTTGACGACCTCCGTGGCGCAGTGGTATGTGCCGTGGATTTTTAAAAACGGAGGTCCTGGGTTCGATTCCCGGCGGGGCAGATTGAGATTTTTCTTAATTTGTCTTGGTCTGGCTGGTGGGAGGCTTTCGCCGTGGCTAGTTACCACCCTACCGACAAAGACGTATCGCCAAGCGATTTAGCGTTCCGGTACGATGTGTAGAAACCGAAAGGGATCATCCATCCTACTTAGATTGCATCATCACTTAACATCAGGTGTGATAGCAGTCAAGGGCCAACTTGTAGTTGATAAAAAAAAATCTTTACATATTATAAAACTCTCCCAACACGTCTATTTGTCTGTATGTCTGTTCGCAATACACTCAAAGACTGAACAGATTGTCATGCGGTCATCAATAGTGGTTTCTGAGGAAGGTTTTGGTATATCATTTGTTAAAGTTTTATGAAATTTGGAAACATAGAAACAAATAAGAGCTTTTGAGGAAGATCGAAAAATCGAAAATATCATTAAAAATGAAGAGTCGATAAAATGAAAACAATTTTAAGTTGTACAAACAAGCGCACTGGATCAGCAATTGTTTCTTTGGCTTCGTTAACTAAGATTTAAGGTATTCAGAGCAATAAAAACTCACCGTTGTTAGTTCCAAATGAAGCAAAAAATAATTAAATGTTAATTATTTTTTCTAAATTAATAATTAAGACTTAATATAAGTAACTCGATAATTATTCTATTAGTAATAGTTTGATAGCTCAAATATTTTTATTTACTTACCTTCTTTATTTTTACTTTTCTTCTTTCCGTCTTTGTCCTGAAACAAAAATGAATAAAAATAAGAATATCATTATTATAAGCCCATTCAATACACGACAATGGCAACAGTGCGCACGCGCATGTCATGTCGTTAATCCAGTTTAGTTTGATGCGTCTGTTTTTGCAGATGCATTTCCAGAGAAAAAGTGACGGGAATAAATTTTTATATCTTCTGTGGACAGTTTACTGTGCATAACAAATTTTGAGTCCGTTGTTTGAATTTCATGGTCTGCAGACAAAAAACCTAACCTTGAAGTAAAGAGACAATCAACCTACTTTTAATGTTTAGATTTACCTTACCCTGCTTTAGTGGTGGTTGGCGGGGGTATTTAATACGTACCTCGTCGCTATAGTAAGGCACCGAGTGAGAATTGCTACTTCTGTGGCGAGATAGATACTCCTAGGCACGCGCTTTATGAGTGTCGCAGACATAAGAGCAGCGGCCCAGGGACCAGAAGACAAGGTGGATGCCCGAAACCTCGTGGGACGCATGTTGGTAGGAGAGCAAGAATGGCGTAGACACTTCGACATGCTCCGAGCCATTATGGTCAGAAGAGAGGAATGGGAACAGGTGGAAAAGAAAGAAAGAGAGCAATAACAACAAGTCAGCACGACGAAATGCCAAGCGGTGCTGACCCGGCAACAAAGAAAAACAAAGTCGTGGTTGGCGGGCGTAGGCAATGTAAATAGAGCACATTTCAATCTGTATCGATTCATCTCAGAGGTTGATGATGAAGACCTATTCTACGTACTACTTTCCCTTATGCAGGGCGTCTTCGTTTCCATGTTCGTTTGAGTCGTACCTGTGCGCTCGCGCGTTACCAGTAGAGCCTCCGAGAGCATCGTCCGTGACTTTATGATTCAATGTCGTATAAGCCAATCATTGGGCTAATGAGGTATTTATTTAACTTTCCATTATCGTTCCCATGTTCGGCGCGTAATGCCCGTAGATACTTGGGAAGACACGATCCAATGCCTTACAGTCTAACCACAGTGCCAGTGGGACAGTTACCTTTCCATTATGCAACGCGTCTTCGTCCCTATGTTCGGTGGAGTCGTGCGTATGTTCGCGCGCGGTGCCCGTAGAGCCTCCAGAGGGCATCACCGTCCGGGACTTCGGTTTGCGCCATCCCTGGAAATAAAGAATTAATTATTTTACAATGTCAGAAGAAAAAAGGTTTTGAAGATCACAGAAAGATTGCATGATTGTCTGATTATGTTCTAATAGGTTTTTTCAGCCAGGAACTTTTGTTAACTTCTTATGGGATGGTAAAACGCGTCACAGCGCCAGTCTGTTTAGCTTCCCTTATTTTCTCACGCATACGGCAGCGTTAGGAAGGCTCTATATCTCTCACTTTAACCTACAGTGCTAGCCGTACTGTCAGACGTCCCAAGACGCACATGTTTTTTGATCTTGAGTAAAATAAAATTTTAGGCTACTTGTAGTAGTAGCTTTGCTCAAAAAGAAATTAGTAGAAAAATAATCTACTTGATTAATATTTTGATAGCAACAGATAATGTTCTATTTTAAGCACGATAGAAGATATAAAATAGTCTATGACTCAAAATACTCGTAAAAGTCCTTATCAAAACATTTTAGGGTGCTGTCCAGTTAATCGATAGTATGTCTAAACAATTCTTATCAAACACACATCACACCAATATTATAAAGGGGAATGTTTGTGTGAAAGCGTATATACATGTTCGTTATTCTTTCACACCGCAATTGGTGGCTGGTTAAAATTTAGACTGGAGATAGACTTTACTCTGTATTAATAAAACAGGCTAATTTCAGCCCCTAAAACTAAATAAAGTCGCGGGATAATAAAATTCTAAATTTATAGAAAGGAGGTTCTCAATTCGACACGTATATTTGTTTTTTTTTTTTTATGTATGACCACGCATAACTTTTTACAGTGTTGTCCGATTTTGATAATTCTTTTTTTATTAGAAAGGGCTTACATCCAAGGTGGTCCCATTGTCCTCATGTTAGGACCTGCTGATGATATCCTGGGGAAATTGAAGGAATACTTCAAATTTTGGAGCCACGCTTACAGCGATTTCGGTTTTTAACTCGGTATCGGTAGCTTTTTGGCTACTAGTGCCATATAATATACTATGACAGTATAGTACGAGTACGGTACGTGACGATAAATCACTAAAAAGTAGTAATAAAATTCTATATTTATAGAAAATATAAAGACTCAAGGACGTTACCTAGAACCCACAAACTGCTTTTAAAATAAATGTTCCTTAAAGTCGGCTGCGTTCATAGATATGAGTAAATTAACGCAGCACAGTTATTTTTTACTTTTTAGTGCGTTTTGAGTCGGTTCTATTTTTTGTTAAAAATTTTTTCTCATAAGTATGATAGACAATACCTTTTTCTTTTTCCCTCTATCACGATCTACCCCACTCACGTCACTAACATTTGAATCATCATCTACATTACTAATTGAACTCGAATCATTAATTGGACTTCCTCCTTCAGATACCGTTGAATCGTACGCTTCTTTGGAGACCTCGTTATTATTTACATGATGCGATTTCTTGAAGTTTCCGTTATTTTTTACAGCCACATTGTGCAATTCCATAGGGTCTTCATTCTTATTTATAATCGCATTGTATGATTCTTTAGAGTCCTCATTATTATTTACAGTCGCATGATGCGATTCCTTTTCATTATGTACAAACAGATTTACAGATTCTTTACAGTCCTTGTTGTTGTTAACTATAGCTGTGTTACTTTTGTTTACATCTTGTAAATTACAATTCTCATCAGCGTTTGACGTATTTGTTAAATATAGATCACTATTTTTATTGTCATAATTTCTTATGTAAACATTTGAACATCTGTCAGTGTCAGAAGCGTCTGTGTAACTTTGTTTACACTCGATGTTTACTTCATCACTCGTGCTAGCAGTATCACTTTTAACATATAATTCAGATATTGGTTCACTAGTATTTGAATCATTTTTGATATAACTGTCACTTTGTATTTCTACTTTTAAGTCCAATTTTTCTTCACACTCTTTAGAAGATATTAAACTAACATTTTCACATTTTTTGTCACTTGTTTTTGATAAACAATTACTACTACGATCAGATTTCTCTTCTTTTGCAATCAAATTTTCATTATTTAAATCACTGTCAACTTCTTTTTGGTATATTT
This sequence comes from Mycalesis mineus, assembly GCA_034621355.1. Classification (NCBI taxonomy): domain Eukaryota; kingdom Metazoa; phylum Arthropoda; class Insecta; order Lepidoptera; family Nymphalidae; genus Mycalesis; species Mycalesis mineus. Next base: position 2,321,014 of record CM067881.1, read on the forward strand.
CAACCAATTTAGTCTTTTCTGCTTCACTCATTTCGTTATTCACTTATTGCCAAGATGGAGTACAAAGTTTTTTCTCGCAATGTTACGTGCAAGTGCAGCGATTTTCGTAATTTAGTGAAATATAGCAGTAAATTGATATAATCGTAACATTTGGTCATTTCCCAGCGATAACGTTATCGTAAGGTAAACACGCGCGGCGCGGCATCTGATAAAGCCGACTGACCGGCCACCGGGTAATGTGGTGACTTAATGCGTGTGGAGGCAGAGATTACTCTAAACATTTGTGTTCACAGATGCGCCATCATACCATTTAAGTGGTAATGGTTAAAGCAACCAGCAGACGGTCTACGTAATGTTATTAGGTTTAAAACCATCGACTATGGCATGCTAAAAACACGTCCTGCTTAACTTTACTGTACTAAAATTGATGAAATTTTGCATACATATGTTATATGCCGTTATAGGGTAGGTTGAAATAAAAATACTATGCTAAAGAATTTAATAATAATTAAAAAAAGAATTGTAAATAAATAAATGAAAGACTAAAAAATGGTAAATTTAAAACGTTACGCGTAATGTGCATACACATATTACGCTTCGCGACAATGCACTCTCTCAATTCTCAAAATCGAATTGTGACATAATGTTCTAACGGTAAATTAAAAATATTTAATTATTAATAAATAACTAAAATAAAAAGTTCAGACATTGTAAAATTTCTAAAAAACAACGTATTTGCAACGTGCTCTAAGAGACAAGCCGCTTTTAGGTATAAACTTACAACAAAACCAAATGTCTAATCTATGAGCAAGTATAATATGAGAGCAAGGTCGCTCGTTACGACTCGAAACGTATGGAGTTTATTCCGATCGCTCCGTCAGTGATATTCGTGCAGTCGTGCTTCAATGAATCATACGGTACATAATAAGGAAACGTTCATTTGAATAATAGCGGTGAACATATGTTTTCTTAAATATTGACTAGTATAATCAAATTAACATAACCAGCATTTACCATCATTTGACATTCGAGCTTATTTTATTATATGAATATTTTTTTTAAATAATATTATATTCAATTGTAAACGTTTGTTTAAAATGTAATAATTAAATTTTTTAGAGTTACGATTTTTTTTCAAATTTTTACGATGCATCCTGAGGAAGTACATACGATATTTTTATCTCAGAAAACAACGACTTATTTATTATACATTCTTTACTTTATTATCTGTATCTGCTACAGGTATAAAAAAATTATCAAAAAGAAACTTAGTATGTAAAGAAAATAATTACGTACAAAAACTTACTTTGTCATCAAAAAACCCTTGGTCATCTGTTCTCTGCTGGCCGAGCAATCTATCGGTTTCTAAATCAGTGTCTGCTTCATCTGAAATATATTACAAAACCACAAAAAATGTAAAGAGTATATTTTCTTTTAAGAATATAAAGGGGAACAAAATCAAAATATAAAATACGTTATTTATTATAACGGTATGACATTAGAAAGTGAAAATGGCACTTTTTGTCAGTACAATTATATTTGTTTAAAAGACATGTATATGCCATAAAATACCAAAAGATTTTGTTTTAAGTATTTGGCTAAGTTTTGCTTATAAGTTTCTAATTGAAACAGCTAAATCATGGAATTGTCGACGTCTATGTTTTCTGCCCAATATAATTTAAACAAGTGAAGATGGATTTTGTGGTAAACAAATAAATTTACTGCTTGGATTCATAATCATTTTGATACCACCATGCTTAAGTTAAACCACACGTAGGTATTGCTGTAACGTAAGGGGTTTGGGTAGAAAGGAAACCGCCGCCGGTTAATACGAACCTTTCGTATTTGGGAGTATTATAAACAGTTTACGAGAAACTAATGTTTCTACGTTACAATGCGAAAGTAAGTTTGTCAGTTACCGATACACCACTAAGCCGTTGGACAGATTTGAATCACTTTGGTACAGAGATAAATGTAACCTTGTTGTTGTAGAAATGCTACTTTTTCGAAAAATTCAACACATTTTTTCGCAGAAGTTGCGGGCGTCTGTTAGTTTACCATAAAATAAATAATTATTTTTTAATTTATGATTTACCTTCATCGCCGCTGGCCGGCTTGATTTCGACTGACTCTGTACTCTGTGCCGACGTGGGCCTTTTTCTGAAAAAAAAAAATATACACTCTTTACTGAACCCTTTAAACGACTTTAAAAAAAGCGAGTTTCTCAATTCGACCGTATATATATTTTTTTTATGTGTGTTCGCGCATAACTAACATATCATAACATCGGTTCATAACATTTATGAACCGATTTTGATAATCTTTTTTGTTGGAAAGGAGATAATGGTGGTACCATGATAAGGAAACCAGAATCTGATAATGGGATCCTGGAGAAATCGAAGGGAACTTTAAAAAAATTGTAGGGACAACTATACTAAAGCCAAACTCGATTGAGAATGCTTGTCAACAAACAAATTTAAAATGAAGGTAGAAAATGCAACACATTTTATGCCTGATAAATTTAAAATTATATTTTGTTATTTTAAAAAATCTTATTTAAAAGATATTAAATATATTAATTCGTTTTAAGCTTACTAATCTAATTTATTGACATGAATTCGTCATTAACTAGTTAATAAAAAAAATTAAATAAAAAAAAATAGGTGTAAAATGACTAGTTATTTCTACCTTCATTTTTAATTTGTTTTTTGACAAGCATTCTCAATCGAGTTTGGCTTTAGTATAGTAACTATGTTTGTTAATTTTTCCATTATGTATTTTGAATTACTACAATTTAATTAAGGTCTGGAGTCGATCTGATGATGGAGCCGGACTACATAGGAGGGAACTCATATACAATTTGCTGCAGTTACCTTCAGTTTGGGCTTGTTCAATTTGTCTTGAGGAGCGGATTTGGCTTTAACTGTCATTAAGGGTCTGGTGATGAAGACGATGGACAGTTAAGAGAGCTCCATAATGGTTGACAGTAGCTACCTTGTAATTGGACTTGATTAATTTGTATTGATGAGAACTTTATACCTAGATAGATTGTGACTGTTATTAAGGGCCTAGTGATGAAGACGAAGTACAGTTATGGGTACTCATTAACTAAGGTTTAAGGTTACTAAGTACTCGAAGACAGCTGGACAGTTGGTTTAAAGTTTACTAAGTCATGATGATGAGATCTTAAAAACTCGAGGAAACTCTTCAAACTTTATAGGCACATTTGCGGGGATGTCGGAATATTGGTACTTATGGTTTAGTACTAGTAGGTTTTACGTATGTTCGTTGTCGATAAATCATTAAAAAGTATAAAATTAAATTAAAAAAAAATGTATAACCGCCTTCAAAACGCACTAAAAATTAAAAAATAACTGCGTCATTTAGTTACTTTTATTTAACCACATCAATGAAGTCAGTGCCACCCGAGCTTTCTCATTTTAAGACGTTACCTAAACTCGGGTGGCAGCGTCATAGTGTTTTTATTTTTTATTAAAAATTTTTTGTGTTAATTTATTTATATTATTTTTTCACTCCACTACTCACCTAGGATACACGTCGTCGTGGTGGTGGTGATGCGGCGTGTGCGACTGTAGCGGCGTGTGCGAGTGCGTGTGCGCGTGCGACGAGTGCGGCGTGTGCGCGTGCGGGGACGACGCCGCGGGCCGGTGCGGCGCGGGCGCAGGCGGCGGGGGCGCTGTTGCTATAAAAATGATATTGGTTTTAGAACTTTACTAATATTACTATATACTAATGCTAATTGTATATTTAGTATAGGCTTCTTTATAGAACAACAGCAGCATCACAGGCTCATCTGGGTCGTTTGGTTTAAACAAACGCAAAAGCGCTCTTACAAAAATGGGCTAAAACAACGAACGAAGCGAAACCTCACTCTTTCTCTCTCTCTTGCGCATTTCGAATGAGACCTAATATAATTTGCATGTCACATTGTGGCTGATTAATGGTAGATCCATCTTTGTATCTTTTCATGTCATAACTTAACATTTGAATTTACCGTGAAAAAGATTTTTACTCACCTAATGGATCTAAGGAGTGTAAGTCTGCATCAGTTAACATGTGAGGGTCTGTATTTGTTCCGCTATCTACAATTTCTTCTATTGTCACTGAGTGAGTCTGAAAAATAGAGAACCATTTAGGCTGTTACTAATGACTACTACCTCGAGCAATAATTTATATCGTCACTACAAATAGGCCAATACATAACTCCAGTATTTTAGGGCTCAAAAGATAGTTGTTAGTTGTTAACTTTTCTGGGAATTTTGAAAATCAGTAATGTTTTAGAAAGTGCCGCCATATTTCCAGGAAAATGACTGAGATATAACTGAAATGAATTTGATTTTGAAAATATGGCGATAAAATCACGTAAGAGTAATTCACCTGAATCGGGTTATTATTGTCAGTGTCGGACGCGTGTCCAGAGGAGAGACCGTCTTCGACGATAGGTAAAGTTCGGCGACTTGGTTCTGCAACAAATGCAATATTATTTAGTACTTAAATGTTAAGATGTTGGTCGAAATTTTTCGCAGTACGTCCATTAACTGAAACGATTATCGGAATAATGACAGTTGACTCTACATTCCACAGGGCCGTAATCTCGTGAGAAAGGTCCAAGTATTTTGAAACTTTTTCCTTTTCGCCTTTCACTAGAATATCGTCATAACAATAAACTCGGGTAAATACCGAAATACTTTGTTACCAAGGAAATACTGTTTTGAGACTAGCTTTGATTTTCACTTAAAGTTAAATGACGACAAAATGCCGTTTTTGTATTTTATGTCACTCACAACGCCATCTTTGGACCATTCCTAATAAGTTTGATTGATATCAATTTAGTCTGTACGGCTTCAACGCTGTGTTAATTAAATAACTAATCACAACCCATATCCTTGACAGCTTTCTAAGCGGTATCATACGAGTACAGTACCCAGTACTTTAAGGTACAGAATTAGGGACCCCCGAAGATTATAAAATCCCTCTTCCATTTATGAAGGTTTTCAAAGTGATCTTACCCTTCATTTCCACCAGCTCCTTCTCCATGATAGCCATAGACAATTCGCTGACAATGTCACTGGCCGCGGAGGATAATGCCAGTGCTATGTGAAGGGCCGAGTCACCACTACGCCGGACCGGATGTCTTCCCGGGCCGTCTAAACAGACGGAAATATTCACGATTTATATTATACATTGATTTAATGTCGCATTGCAATTTGACAATCTTTCCAGCTTATAATAGGATAGTTATATAATTTTGATACGGCCCTAAACATGTAGAGCCGTAAGGAATTTTGTTTAAAGTAACTATAGCCCAGCCATATAAGTCTTTAAAGTAAAGGTTATCTTGCATTAATTCCTATTAAGCTAAAAACTTAAAAGCACGTTATGGATACAACTGTAATGAACTCCTGAAAAGTCCTCATCGTTCACTTGTATGCAAAAAGTTAAAACATTAACTAAACATAAATCCCACTTCTGATCTTTGACTTTGAATATTTTTTTGCATAGACGGGATTGATGAGGACTTTTCAAGAAATCATAAGTGATGTATGCTTTACGCGCCTAAATTTTTTTAACTTGTTGGAAATTAATGTAAATGTCTATATAACCAGGCTATTAAATGTATTTGAAGCAAATATAACAGTATAGAAACAGCTCAGTAAATTAAAAATTTGATGTTTTTCGAAGCAATGGTGTGCATTGCATCCTTCTGACCAAAAAAAATACAGAGGTTATTAGCTTGCTATCGCGATGAGTTAAAGAATGTAGCGTTCGACTACAAACCGCTTAGAAACCAGCCAAGGCTATAGGAGAAATACATCTAATAACTATTTATCCCAAAAGTATACACAGCTAACTTTAAATAATGTGTCGTCACTTAACATCAGATGATCACATCGTGGTCATGAGCGGTCTGCATCTAGCAGCTCTCTTGTTTGATGCCATCAGCTCACCTAGAAGGACCTGACCAATACTGCGGATTTCCAGCTTTCTCTTCCAATTTCATTGCTTAAGAATTTGCGATGCTGAAATTGGTAGGGGCTCATAAGTCGAACAACTGGGAGATCTTACGTGTTGAAATAGCGACTTTGCATCGGATAGTCCCGTTGGTTGATCTCCCATGTAGACTGACGAACGTTGGACTAATGGCATGCAGTCGCTGGATGCAGGAGCTCAGTATGGTGTTCAAAAGTCTCTATAAAGTGTCTTAGTTACCGCTAGGCCTTAGAATGTTACATAACACTATATTGCTGGTGGGCGTCGTCTAGTAAATAGGTATATATTGGTACCCTTCATGTCAACAAGCTCGTTCTCCATAATCGCCATGGACAGCTCGCTGGCGGTGTCGCTGGCGGCGGACGACAGCGCCAGGCCGTCGTGCAGGTCGGCGGGCGGCAGCGGCGACGCGCCCGGGCTGCCGGCGTCTACTAGTAAATAAGTATTTATACCCTTCATGTAAACAAGCTCGTTCTCCATAATCGCCATGGACAGCTCGCTGGCGGTGTCGCTGGCGGCGGACGACAGCGCCAGGCCGTCGTGCAGGTCGGCGGGCGGCAGCGGCGACGCGCCCGGGCTGCCGTCGTCTACTAGTAAATAAGTATTTATACCCTTCATGTAAACAAGCTCGTTCTCCATAATCGCCATGGACAGCTCGCTGGCGGTGTCGCTGGCGGCGGACGACAGCGCCAGGCCGTCGTGCAGGTCGGCGGGCGGCAGCGGCGACGCGCCCGGGCTGCCGGCGTCTACTAGTAAATAAGTATTTATACCCTTCATGTAAACAAGCTCGTTCTCCATAATCGCCATGGACAGCTCGCTGGCGGTGTCGCTGGCGGCGGACGACAGCGCCAGGCCGTCGTGCAGGTCGGCGGGCGGCAGCGGCGACGCGCCCGGGCTGCCGTCGTCTACTAGTAAATAAGTATTTATACCCTTCATGTAAACAAGCTCGTTCTCCATAATCGCCATGGACAGCTCGCTGGCGGTGTCGCTGGCGGCGGACGACAGCGCCAGGCCGTCGTGCAGGTCGGCGGGCGGCAGCGGCGACGCGCCCGGGCTGCCGTCGTCTACTAGTAAATAAGTATTTATACCCTTCATGTCAACAAGCTCGTTCTCCATAATCGCCATGGACAGCTCGCTGGCGGTGTCGCTGGCGGCGGACGACAGCGCCAGGCCGTCGTGCAGGTCGGCGGGCGGCAGCGGCGACGCGCCCGGGCTGCCGTCGTCGCCTGCTTGCAGCGCCGCCACGTCCGGTGTTGGAAACCGCGCACGCTGCTTCTGCTAAGAAAAATTATCATGAAAGAACACACCAAATATATACACAAATACAAGAAAAACAAGGAAAGATGTGTGTGGTATCAAAAAGGACTCTACATATGATACGCCTGTGGTAAATCCAGCGGCGCAGCGCTAGTCTTCGCCAAGTGACTCGGACGGACTCTTAAAATGCAAAAACTTATAATGAGCTTAAATGTGTCATATATTTTAATTTTTAAGGTTCCTTAAGAAATCAGTTTCATACTTTTCTAACTACTGCACAACCCTTAAAATACTTTTCGGGCAAATGATTTGCAACTAAGTAATAGGTCTAACCCTAGAGTAGGATGTTAATTTTTGGCACTTGGACTTCAAGGTCTCCACGGTAAAAGGAACAAATACGTGACTCTCAGCCAAAGAGTGTCATACATGTGCCACTTACCAATTTCAGCCTTTTCTGCTCGATGTCTAGATTCTGTCTACCTCATATGACACGAAGCTAATGTGTCAACGCAAGTAGCGTCCCACATTAGGGCCTGTCAGGCCTCCAAAGCGTCAATCCATCAGGTTTTTTGCATCATACCGCTTTATTTAAAAATATCACTTTTTAAAGCCTACTGCACCTCATTTTACACGAGCAGTCTGTGGGTCGACTATACGCAAAAGCAGTACAATGCCCTGCGTGTACAATATAATAATGCGTTCAGGATGTTGTTGGGGCTCCGATCCTGCAGCGCGTCAGGGATGTTCGCCGACGCTCGCGTAGATTGTTTTTACACGACTATGCGGAAGCGGTGTACGTCCCTGTTGAGTAGGGTCCGGGCAGCTCTAACGGTATTCTGAAGGCGTTTTCTGACAGGTTAGATTGCCAGTATTTGAATCACTGTTCTATGATTCATATGCTGGCAAATCGGTCCTGTCGTAGGTTAGGTAAGATTAGATTATAAGATATTTTGTTACTAACACTAGATTTTTAGGGACTTCCCTAAAAAAGGCCTATGTTCAACAGTGGACGTCCATTGGCTGATAATGATGATGATGATGACTAGATTTTTAAGTTATTCGTTACTAACACATAATATGATCCATTGATGATCGAAATAAAGAATTTATTATTATTATTATTTATTATTATTATTCCTGACAGCTCCATTAGCGCAGGAATGTTTATGGCAAGCAATTCGGTTTTGGTTTCAAACACTTCCACATAAGGTTCAAAAGATATCATACTACTATTATAACGGCGAAAGTTTATGAGTGTGTGTTTGTTACTTCGTCACGGCTAACGACCGGAGCGATTTTATTAAAATTTGGCATGGAGTTAGCTGACACCCTGGAATAACATATAGGCTACTGTTTATACTAAATTACGCGGGCGAAACCGCGGGCGTCCTCTAGTTGCAAATATTATTTAAAACAAACGCAGGTACCTGTAACCCTAAGAAGTCGGTGTGGTTGTTGAGCGCGTGCGGCGAGTCGATGCCCTCGTTCTGCGGCCAGTCCGACTCGCTGCCATCCACGCCGTTCTCCGACGGGCAGTTCTGCGTCTGCCGCCGCAGCTCGTAGTCCAACTCCTGAAAAATAAACACATTTGTGCCATTGTCAAGGAATGCCAAAGCAGCGCGAGTGATATTTTGGCCATGAGAAGAGGCCAGCACGAGCATTATAATGGCTATGTACGTGCAGTACAGATTACATTTTCTACGACCTATTATAAATGCTATATTATAAAATAAAGTCCCCCGTTGCGTCTGTCAATCTGCTTCCTGGTGAACTCAAAAAAAAACGGACTGTAATGTGGTTCTCCTAATCGATTGAGTGATACCGAAGGAAGGAATATATACCGTAGAACTATAGGCGCTACAATTAATTATTATTGAATTAAATTAACATACCTGAAAGTTAACAATCTCGTCGGTGCTATTTTGCTGCTGCCCAGGTAGCGTTGGGCAGCGGAAAAACTCTTCTAGAACTTTCCTCGTCTCCGAGAACTCGTACAAATAATCAAATGCCGCAGAGCCGGGCGGCGGCGATATGTCTCTACTGTCTGTAGGAACTACCCTCTGAAAATTAAAAATAACAATATCGTAATTTATTTAAACTGCACTATTCCGCTTACTATACACAGGTCCTATCAATTAGGGATTTCTTGTAAGGGATTGCTCCAAGCAATAAGGCCGCCTTTGCATGTTCTATTGTAATCCTGTTTTTATGTATTTCTGATATTATTATTACATGTGCAATAAAGTGATTCTTCTTCTTCGTCCCCCATGCGATAAAAAGGTTTGGGGTATGGCGTCAGAGGGGAGCACCATCTCTTTTGCTTTCCTCTGTCGTCATTCGTCATACCAGGCAGATAGCTATAGTCAAGACCATATAAATTTCAACAAAGGCAATTGTTAACATTGTCAACCGGCGAAACTCTTTATGTGGGAGTGAGACTCACGCAGTAGATTGCAAATACATAGGTAGGAGGGAGATAGATAGTAGTTTCTTTATTCCTTTGCTCTTGAGGGTTTGACGCCCTTTATTGCCAATATATAAGGTTCGGACTATAGGTTCTTTCATATATTGTTCGGAGCAAGTGTTGAAATAGATTGACCATTTTGACCAAGGGAGAGGCTCTTCGTCGTTACAAAATTGTTCATATTTGTTTTGAACATCAAGTTCTGCCTCGGGTGTCTGACCGTCTGTCTGTTAATATGTAATGTCTGTGTGACTGTTAATACTAACACTCGGCTGTTGCTGTATAAAAAAATATATATTTAAACACTTTATAGAATACGACGATGTCGCAATGTTAACGCCATCCAAACCCAGCGTCGACTGCCAGCTCTATGAGACTAAATAGATCTATATTTACTCTTCGCCGTCCTGCCCATTTGGGTGGACTACCCAAAACATGTTTTTGATTAATTTTCAATCGATCTAAAGTTAATTAAATTAATTTAGTTAATAGGTACGAAGTTCTACGAATTTATGTCAGTCTTTTACAGTCGGATTTTTAAGCAGTAGATTAGGCAAAATCCAATGTGTCATATAGGCCTTGTAATATCTAAATTGGATGTAAAGAAAAATTCACAAATAATTCAATTCTAGACTAAACAAAACGTACCTGAGGAAAACCTGGTCTAGGCGATCTAACTTGTATTTTCTGCGGACCAACCCCATATCTTCTAGGCGAACCCTCATATTCAGCTATAGGCAGCTCGCCTATCACCCTCGTGTATCGGCTCTTATCTTCGTCCCCCGAGAGCCAAACCCCCGTTGGACTCCCTTCACTCAATCTCACATCTTCCCTCGAACGGGTAGAATCACTTCCATCACAACTGAGTTCACTTTTATTGTTCAATATATCACTATCACCATTTTTAATATTGTCCAAAGTTCTCTTTACACTGATATCGATTTCATCGTCGCTAGCGTCTGGGTCCATCCTCAAACCTAGAGACACAGAATTCAATATCACTGAAAATAAAAAAGAAAGAAAACAGAAATGTTACCAATGTCGTTGCAAGTACAATTTGAAGTGAATTAGGTACAATAATTTGAAAAGCAGATTACGAAAGAATGCATAACATGGGTTATTAAAACTCGAGTGCATTTTGCGTAAAATTAATTAAGTGAGTTTACAGCCATCTTCCTGATTGATAATGCTGTGTTTTAGGGTTTGCGTCTATTGTCTTCACGCACCATTTAAGGTTTAAAAATACATATACTCGTATCCCCTCTCCTATATGGAAGGAAGCCTGGCCCTGTAGTGGTCATCCGTGAAAAGGATTCGGGGCTATGCAGTTAATTCCCGGTATTTTGGGATATGTATCTAGCGTAGAAGAAAGATGGAACGAGTGAGAGTGATATTGAAAGAAGAGTAAATGCTGGAAATATGGTGAATGGAGCTCTATATGCATTTATGAATAGCCAGAAAGTGTCCCAGAAGGCAAGACTGGCTGTGCATAGAGGTGTGCTGGTGCCCACACTTATGTATAGTAGTGAAAGTTGGGTATGGCAGAAGAAGCATAAAAGTAAAATAAATGCAGTAGAGATGAGAGCATTGAGAAGTATGAACGGAATAAAACTAAGTGACAGAGTTAACAATAGTATAATAAGAAAACAGTGTGGTGTAAAATAAATAAATAGTAAAGGACAATTACACACATCGCTATATAGACCCAAAGTAAGCGTACTCGTAAGTAGCTTGTGTTATGGGTACTATGAAACTGTGACTAAAATAGAGAAAGAGATGCTATCACACAAAATTTGGTTTGGGCAGTAGAGAAAAAGATGATGAAAAGAAGATGTAGTGACAAAAGGAATGGATGAAAGAAGATTAACAAAAGACATTTATGAGGCGAGAGTGAATGGAAATGTTGGAAGACGAAGACCTAGGCGAAAAACATATTAAAAAATGACCAGGTCAAGAGTACCCTAAACCGACGATCTTGTATGAAAGGATTAATGAGAGTGGAAGAAGCTAAGGAAGTATGCAAGGACCGCGGCAAATGGAAGGATGTAGTCTCTGCCTACCCCTATGGGAACGAGGCGTGATGTATGTAGACTTTTGCGAAATAAAACAACTTCAATCAGTAAGATGGCTTTTAACTATTGCGTTAGATAACAATCACATTGGATGTAAATTAAAGCTGCAAAGCGAACGTTATCCCGCCCCTTCCGCTTTGAGACTACTAAACTGTATTGTAGGTCAGATTATTTTGTTTATACAGTGAAACCTGGTTAATTGGGATATCAAGGGACCTAGACATATACACCAGTTATTGAGGGTATCCAATAATCCAGTTTTCCAATTAAGCAGGTTTAAAATTATAGTTGTCTCACAGAGACCCCCGCTTTCAGAGGTCAAAATGTGCCGTTATTCCATTTTTTGAGGTTGAACTGTTAATAAATAAAAACTGATTAATTTGTCTCACTTATACAGGTAGTTGAGTTACAGAGCCTCAATTATAGAGGTAAACATTGAAAATGTCTGATATTTATAATCCCATTTAACCAGATTCATAAAGTCCCATTAACAGATGTAATTAATTGAAAAAGAACCGGGACATCATTGAAACTCTCAATAATACAGATTTAACCACCCACTTAAGCAAGTTTCACTGAACAATTTAATTCTATCACATTTATATTAAGCAATTATTTACATAGCACAAATGTACCTTTCCAATCGTCATTCTCATCGAATACCATAACTTCGCCGTCCGCGACGACAGCTATGGGGCTGCTTTTGGTGCTGACGTCATTAGTCTTATGGGGGTCCAGTATGGGGGAACTGTTTTTGGGTATGCCCATTGGGTTTTGTTCTAACACGGGATCTCGGTCTCCATTTGTATAGGTCACTGGTGAAGTGTGCCTCGATATCATCTTTTTGGGTTCACTGTTTATTCTGTGTATGGAAATCTGAAAGTGTAAAGGAAATATTTCAATATTTACAAATAACTGACACTCTGATTTTCCTGTATACGTCTGAGAGTCGTCGTCCTCTAGTTGAACATATTGTTGTCGGAGCATTTATCGGAGTCTTTATTTTGTAACACTTTGTTCTACAAGTTCTATTTAGTGAAGTACAATTATACTGGCTTCAATATCGATGTTGTTAGCGGCGTAGGCCGTTGCGCAAACACATCTGAATATGCAGGCAGCGCTTAAGTTTAGTGATGTACAATTTCACTTACTTCATTATTGATGTTGTTGTCGGAATAGTCAATGGAGTCTTTAGTTATCGAGCGCACTTTGTTCCGCAGGTTGTGTTTGTGCGTGTTGCTGTGCCGCAACTTTCGCACTGCTTTTGTGCGGCTCTGAGAATACAGCTCCCTTCCTCCGGCTATTTCTATTATCCTGGAAATTAAATGCATCACACAATAAGTGTATGTTTAATTTCGATCCCTTTCAATAATATATTGTAATCAATTGCAAGAACGATCTATTATTAAGCAGACCAATTGCAGAGTATAATTATTAGTAGTAGAATTACGATTATAATAGAGTATTCATTTGCTAGTTCCATTGTTCATTCTATATAATGAAATCTAGCGGCATAGTTTCTTTGCTACCGTAAAATATATACAGCTATATGAGTATGATGTAATCTAAATCAATTTGAAAGTAATATCTTTACATTGATTCATCAAGTAAAACTGGATAGAAAGAAATGCAAATAACATGTACAGTGTAATATCCCTGGCCCGCTTGAACAAAAAGATTGCATTAATAATTACAGATATTGTTGTTGGCGCAGTCAACAGTTGTTGCACAGTCAACAGTTAGAGCCCTCGACTAATTTATACCGTGGCATACCATTATAATCACTTTTTAACTAGGTACTACTTTTTAAAATTGTTATTGGTGAAGTCATGTGTCTTTTTGTTTCCCCAGATTGCACTTATCTTAAGCAAGGTAATATTACTTTATTAGTGTTGTCGGCGTCGTCATCGTACAACAACATTTATTTAACACAAGGCTCGTTAAATACCCTCCACTAATTTACATTCTGGCCATTACAGTCGCCATCCATCACACGGTGGCATACGCCTAGCTGCATCAACGATTCATTACCACTTGTTTGCGTAGCTTGGGTTACCTGTGTACACATTGTTCCCGCCCACGTTAATGCTTTGTATGGGACATTATCAGTGTCAAACGAGTTCAAACTTTTGAATTACTTATGTGTTAGGGACTAACAACATTAAACTCCTTGTTAAGCAGGACTGTAGTGTTGTGAAAGGTATAAGGACTTCATTATTAAGTTTAGTTGCTCAGCTACAGATGATGGGATAGGTTATAAAATTTTGGGTCGGGTTATAAAAATAATGGGTTTCCGAGAAACTCTGAGTAGCAGGCCAAAGTAACAAAAATAAATCATTTATTTCAAGTAGTCTTAGTTTACAAGGGCATGTCAAATGAGAGTTATAATTGTAGTAACTGTACCACCGACTCGGAAGGCCAACATTGGGAAGTCGTTGTACGAAATCCTCATATTTTGGAGAGCATGTTACGGCGTCGATTTCGATAATATTGCAGGATATAGGTAACGTTATCATTCGCCTATCAGCATTGAAGCGTGTTGAACCTAAGGTTGTTGGTCTGACCGCTGCATTAAATGCTGGCTGCTGAAAATGATGATGCCAGGATTAGAGCAAATTAAAGATAATAAATTCTTCGAACAGTGAGTGTTGCCAGTGATGATCTACGGATCCGAATCTTGGTCGCTGACCGCGGGCTTCATAAGAAGGCTCAGAGTCACTCAGCGGGCGATGGAAAGAGCAATGCTCGGAGTATCTCTGCGTGATCGAATCGGAAATGAGGAGATCCGCAGAAGAACCAAAGTAACCGACATAGCTCAGCGAGTCGCAGAACTGAAGTGGCAATGGGCGGGGCACGTAGTTCGAACAGCTGATGGACGTTTGGGGCCCAAGGTGGTAGATTGGCGACCCCGCACCGGAAAGCGTTGGTCGACCCCCAACCAGGTGGACTGACGACATTAAAGGTGTCGCAGGGAGCCGCTGGCAACAGGCGGCTCGGGATCGTTGTGTTTGGAAGTCCCTAAAAAAGGCCTATGTCCAACAGTGGACGTCTACAGGCACCAGCCTGATCATTACCAAATGATGATGATGAATGATAATAATGGCAGGATAAGAAATTTGTTCAGTGATATAGCAGAAATAATAAGATTACTTGTAGATGTCTTTATACTTCAGAAACGAGCAATCCAGTCGATTCATAAAGTTAAACCACGCTAGTCTCTTCGTGTCAAATTTGAAGAAATAGGAATTCTCACAGTAGCCTGTCAATACTTATTTAAAAACCTAGTCTTTGTTAAACAAAATATAAATATGTATAATCAGAAAAAGGATTTAAGCGATCGTCTTTTTAGAAATGGACATAAGTTAGTCATATCAGCTTATCGCCTCCGAAAAGTACAAAAAACTTTCGTACGATTGGATGTACTCTTCAACAACAAGATGCCCAATTCAGTTTTAGATCTGCCATTGTTTAACCAATGTATTAAAACTCACTTACTGTGTCAGGATTATTATACTATTGATGAATTTTAAATGACAAAGATGTTCAAAGGCAATTGGATCGGCTTTCAACGTCACACGTTATTTGTTATATAAATAACTTTATATAACAATACATTTAATATTGTAAAATTGATAATATTTTAAAAAGAGTTTCTTGCCGGCTCTTCTCAACAGGGCCTGCCTTCCGAACCGGTGGTAGTCACTACAAATAGTCCAATTTGACGTTTCAAAAGTGCTTGTAATAAGCCTACTTGAAATAAACGATTTTGAATTTTGAATTTTTTGAATTTCAACAGTTTTCAGGGTTGCGACCATTCGATGGTGCCCGAAGGACAAATATTTGCTATACACGTATAATACAACCCACAGGTGTGGGGTGACTAAACAAACAAACCTTTATCGAAAGGAATCTGTTTGAAAACATAATAAAAGTTATTTTAACTGAGTAAACTTACAGTATGTGAAATACAATACAATTTCGTTTTACGAAAGAGTTTGGTTAACACTTCAGATTTTGGGTCCAAATTCAAATGTAAGTAGTAAACATGTACTAAGTGTACAAAGGTGAAGGTAGTCGGAGGTAACTTACATCGACAATAAGATCAAATGTATTTGTAAGTTGATATATGAGTATAGGCTGTACCATAAACTAATTTGATATGTTTTGAAAAAAAGTGTGGGAACCACTTATCTATGGTAGTGAAAGTTGGGTATGGCAGAAGAAGCACAAAAGTAAAATAAATGCAGTAGAGATGAGAGAATTGAGGAGTATGTGCGGGTTAAAACTGTGTGACAGAGTTAAAAATAGTATGATAAGAGAAAAGTGTGGTGTAATAGAAGATGTAGTGACTAAAATTGAGAAAGGGATGCTTAGATGGTTTGGACATGTAGAGAGAATGGATGAAGGAAGATTAATAAAAGAGATTTACAAGGCGAGGGTGAATGGAAATGTTGGAAGGGGAAGACCTAGGCAAATGTTCCTGGACAAAATTCAGGACATTTTAAATAATGGCCAGGTCAAGAGTACCCTAAACCGACGAACTTGTATGAAAGGATTAATGAGAATGGAAGAAGCTAAGGAAGTATGCAAGGACCGTGACAAATGGAGGGATGTGGTCTCTGCCTACCCCTATGGGAATAAGGCGTGATGTTTATGTATGTATGTATTGAAAAAAGCTGCGGTGTGCCTAAGTTTTATTTCTTTTCGGATCAACAAGGTAGTTGAAACCAAACTGTCTCATTGTTGTGGTTAGCCCCTGGGGCTTTGAATAAGAAGGTCTTGAATTCGAGTTCTGTCTCGGGAATTCCAATAACATTGAGTTAAATTAAAAAAAGTTCGAAGTTGGGTAGTAAACAGTGGTGTCACAACACCGTGCCTCGGGAGCACGTTAAGCCGTTGATCCCAGTCATTACTATTAACATTTAATAGTGATCGTTAAAAAATGAA
Organism: Mycalesis mineus; assembly: GCA_034621355.1. Taxonomy (NCBI): domain Eukaryota; kingdom Metazoa; phylum Arthropoda; class Insecta; order Lepidoptera; family Nymphalidae; genus Mycalesis; species Mycalesis mineus. The sequence goes on from CM067881.1 coordinate 2,337,766, forward strand.
ACATTATCACCCTAAGCCCCGTGACACGTTGTTGACACTGAGCATGTCGCGACCGTCCAGGCCGGAGTTCAATCTGTAAATATTGCCCCACCTAGAGTCCCTGAGCTTGTAAGTGCCTCCCTTGGTGCTGAGGATGACGGGCTGGTCGTCTCTCTCGTCGTCGGAGGACACGTTGTTGACACTGAGCATGTCGCGACCGTCCAGGCCGGAGTTCAATCTGTAAATATTGCCCCACCTAGAGTCCCTGAGCTTGTAAGTGCCTCCCTTGGTGCTGAGGATGACGGGCTGGTCGTCTCTCTCGTCGTCGGAGGACACGTTGTTGACACTGAGCATGTCGCGACCGTCCAGATCGGAGTTCAATCTGTAAATATTGCCCCACCTAGAGTCCCTGAGCTTGTAAGTGCCTCCCTTGGTGCTGAGGATGACGGGCTGGTCGTCTCTCTCGTCGTCGGAGGACACGTTGTTGACACTTAGCATGTCGCGACCGTCCAGATCGGAGTTCAATCTGTAAATATTGCCCCACCTAGAGTCCCTGAGCTTGTAAGTGCCTCCCTTGGTGCTGAGGATGACGGGCTGGTCGTCTCTCTCGTCGTCGGAGGACACGTTGTTGACACTGAGCATGTCGCGACCGTCCAGGCCGGAGTTCAATCTGTAAATATTGCCCCACCTAGAGTCCCTGAGCTTGTAAGTGCCTCCCTTGGTGCTGAGGATGACGGGCTGGTCGTCTCTCTCGTCGTCGGAGGACACGTTGTTGACACTGAGCATGTCGCGACCGTCCAGGCCGGAGTTCAATCTGTAAGCAGATATATAATAAAATTATTTATTTATCTTTTTAAATCTTCTAAATCAAGCCCCTCATTTTATACGTATGGGTCAACAAGATATGGGCATCAAAAAATCCTTACTGATATTATAAAGGCGAAAGTTTGTATGTATGGATGGATGTTTGTTATTGTTTCACGCAAAAACTACTGAATGAATTTTGATGAAACTTCACAATAATATACCTTACATATCAGAATAACACACAAGCCATATTTTATCACAAAATTACCACGGGAACGAGTAAAAAAACTAAAATAGAAATAAGCGAATATTTTAAAACAACTATCAACTGAATGTCGGTCAAATTTCGACGGTCGTACGAGCAAGTAAGAACATTTCAGTCGTTCATTTACTTAAAGAGAAAAATCTACACACGCGTATAAAAGGAAAAATTATAAGCGTGAGCTCTTAGGAAAGTAGGGCAAATTACAAATCAACGGTTCTATTCGTGAGAGACGTGCACTTTGCTTCTGACGCCCTGATTAGAGGCAGCTGCTAGATGCTGGCTTGTGTCTTGTTTACGGGGTAGTTAAGCCTCTTGTTCCTTCACTACTCTGATAGAAATAGATTTGGTTTTGTATTTTTTTTTATAGGATAAGATTTTTTTTAAGGATCGTAAATCTGGTTACAATCATAAAACATTACACCTTGTTAAAACATAATCAAAGAAATACACTTAATTGTAACCTACTCGATACGACCAGACCTTGCTTTACGACCACAAAATTAACTTAAAATTAACAATAAAATAACAATAGAAACATATTACAATTGTGAGTTCACTAAATTACTTTTAATATTATTTAAAAAAAAGAAAAGAATACTACTACTATAGAAACTAGTTGGGCATACTCCGACAACAGTGAAGTGAGTTTCCGTTAATATTTTAATGGAAAACACTTGCGATAGTTTAAATTCTAATATAGGCTGAGAATACACTGAGAAACTCGACCAACTTATCCTAATAACTATACAAATCATGCCTACGTGGAATGGTGGCAAGAATACTGGCTGCATTTCCGCGTTTTCATCAGTAGAAGCAATTAAGCGCGATAAATATTATGGTAGAACTTTTTTTCACTGCGATTTAAAAGCCAAGTTTCCACGGCATAAGGAACAAATGTAACTCTCTGTCAGAAAGGCATACTACAATACAAACAGCACAAAATGGCCTAATTTATCAACCTGGTTTAATGGCCCACTACAGGGTAGTCTCCACGCTGGAGTAACGTCAGCTGGCGGGCAAAGGGTGGAAGTGTTTGACCTTGTAGCACTATTTGATGTTAATAATTGTGACTGACGGCTTAACGTGCGTATCGTATAGGCACGGGATGTTACTCGTACAACGACAATTTTCTGACTGGTTTTTGGATTTTTATATAAGGCTTGCAATGCCATCTTAGTATACCCTTCGGTAACATACCGATAAAATGCCGAGTGTGTTATGTACTCTTTATACATTTTTTACCCGACTGCGTCAGAAGGAGGGTAATGTTTTTCGAGCGTATGTATATATGTATGTATGTATGCCCATTTCTTCGGCACGCGCTACAGTCTAAACGGCTGAACGGATTTTGACATGTGAGGTGTCGTTGAATTCGGCTAAATTGTGAAAGTGACATAGGCTATACGAATTTTCAAAATGGCGGCTGTAAATGGGGGAAAAAAGGGGCATTTTTTTCTTTTATCTTAGCAATATCCTTGTTTTTCTCTTTTCAGTTCATAGCTTCTAAGCAGTTGGGTTTTTCGTTTTTATAATAATAATTTTTAATTAATTATTACTTTTTTAATTAATTTCTGTCGCCAAATAACGTGCCGATAATACCTACTACAAACTCTGTCACACACAAACTACTAATAATGCAGTAGTGTGCCTATTAGTACTCAAATTCCCAAAACAAGCCAGCTTTTTTCGGAAATCCGTCAAACAATGGTAAAAGAAATACCTAGAACTCGATTGCAATGCCAGCTCCCGGGTCTAATTACGAGGACATCCATAAAAAATATGGAGACCCATTGTACCACTCAAAACATCAAACATCAATGTGTCCTGCCAATTGCCAATTTTGATGTGATGTTTTTTATAGATAGATGATTTGATAGTTATTTTTTGACGAAAAAAAACGGGGGAGGTTCTCAATTTGACACGTGTATTTTTTTTTATGTATGACCACGCATAACTTTTTACAGAGTTGTCCGATTTTGATAATTCATTTTTTTATTAGAAATGGCATACTTCCAAGGTGGTCCCATTGTCATCATGTTAGGATCTCATGAGGATATTGGCAAATGAAGAACTTTTATTTTATTTACAGCGATTTCATTATTTTTAAAATTTTTTTGCCAACAGTGCATATAATTATAAAGTTATAAACGTGGCGAAAATCACTATTAAAAATTTATAAAAAAAATTGATTCAAACGCCTAAAAAGTAAAAAATAACTGTGTTATCTCGTGGCTTTAAGCTACCGGTATCAGGGTCGGTGCCAGCCCAGGTTCCTCTTCAAAGACGTTACCTAGAACGCACAAAATGCGTTTCTAGGTAAAAGAAAGTTCCTAACTTCTGTCACCGACCCTTGATATGCCAACAATTAAAGAAACTAAATGACAGTTATTTTTTACTTTTTAAAGCTGATATGTCGGCTATTTTTATTAAAAAAATTTTATTTCAAAAAAATCATGTCATCGAAAATTAGTATTACTTGGTAGAGTCCCAGTTTACCCATACATTTCAACTTCCGTGGGAATTTTGGGATAAAATGAAGCTTTTGTGTTATTCTGATATGTAAGCTATATTATTGTTAGGTTTCATCAAAATCCATCCAGTAGTTTTTCCGTGAAAGAGTAACAGTAACCATACATATAAACTTCCGCCTTAATAAGAAAAAAAGTAAAATGTACCAATATTTTCATACTTCTTTTTAGGTAATTCAATTAAATTATTAATTACAGTTAGCAAAAAGTATACAAAATGGCGGCTTTTTCTTTCCTTTTATTTCACTTGCAAACATGAGAAATAAGGCAGTAAATAAAAAAACATCAGATTTTTAAAAACTATGAAGCTATTACGTATCCCCTGCACACTTGTGAACAATGAAAGCCTATAAATGATAGGATACACAACCGATATCCTATTATCAGAATTGGGATTACAAATCAAAGGGTCGTTAAACCGTATTCACCACTAGGGCCCCATTCGCGATCATTTTGCATTTTACGCCGCACTTTACCTCATGATTAAAGGGCTCCCCAGCCTAGCACCTCACCCCATCGTGTGGTTAGTTGAAATTCAGAAAGTTCCCTAAACAAGTAGGCCGTTAGTGAGTACGTGAGGCAGTTAGCGCGATCAACACGCGAGGGGACAATTACGCTCATTTCCAGCCTACAGTTTGTACTATACTCCGCGATGGTACGTACTCGCATATAGGCTATCCGTATAGTTGCACGTAACTGGATCTAGAGAAAATTCACTGTGAAATGTACTAATCTTTGAGAACCTTATTTATATTGCCTAGATTTAGATTAACGATTTTCGCATTTTGAAACTTTTTCGTGTATCTATAATGTTGAATTAATTAGAGTTAAACTAAATTCAAAACCTCGTAAACTAATTGTTTTACAAAAGTATTTTAGTGTCGCCGTCAAGTTACGACGTGTCGTCACGTGTTAGCTGGTGAAGCAGAACTGTCGTCACCTGCGCGGGCGGCACTTGCGCAGGCGGCGCGTGATGCGCTCGTCGCCGTCGGAACCGGGCGTAGAGTCGCCCGCGGCGTCCCGTAGTACGCCCGCGCTCACGTCGCCGCGTTTAGCAAACAGAACGTGTCGTCACCTGTCGTGCTGGTGCTGCATGTTGCGCGGGCGGCACTTGGGGAAGAGGCGCGTGATGCGCTCGCCGCCGTCGGAACCGGGCGTAGAGTCGCCCGCGGCGTCCCGTAGTATGCCCGCGCTCACGTCGACGCGTTTAGCAAACAGAACGTGTCGTCACCTGTCGTGCTGGTGCTGCATGTTGCGCGGGCGGCACTTGGGGAAGAGGCGCGTGATGCGCTCGCCGCCGTCGGAACCGGGCGTAGAGTCGCCCGCGGCGTCCCGTAGTACGCCCGCGCTCATGTCGCCAGCGCCGACGTCACGTCGCCGCCGCCTCTACCGGCAAAACGCCACTTGTTTAGCAAAAATTGAAACACATCAAACTATTTCTACATAAAATTTTAATACTTATAACACACAAGTACTTAGAAATTAATCACATACAGTCAGCTCACCCTACCTTTTCCGCGTCGTGGCGTAAAACCACGTACAACAAATACAACGGTCGTAAGATTGAGTTAAAGTACTCGTAAGTAATACTCGTTTTTGTTTAAAAACGCAATTCAGCGGAGGCAGGTCGCCGGGGCCGCCGACGCCGCGTGCCGCGTGGCACGGCCGCTGCTCTGCCAAACTATCGGATCGATACTACATTAGCATTGGGGGTACAACACGCTTTTGTTGAGGGCGGAATGTTAAATGGACTTTCTATTACTGTTTTTAAAAGGTTTTGTTCGCTTGTAGGTACGAAACTTCGACTTTTTACAAGCTTTTATTTAACTTGCCCTGTTATTGCATTTAACGTGCCATTACACTTGGGTATCCTTGGTTATCTTCGGTGACGATGCAACAAAACGATAGGACTGGTCTGATGATGATATTTTGATTTTTCAGATTGCTATATTACCTATTAAGATTAATACATATGTCGATTCGTTTGCCGTTACTTTGGTAGCTTAAGTAAGCGTTTTTAATTGTCCCTAGTTTAGTGTGGGTCCTTCCAAAGCGCGTATGGAACTCCATAATTATAAGGTTCCGAGCCTACATTACTTTGAAATAATAATTTAATATGACGTTCCTAATTGCTAGTAAACTTAGCCTATTTGACATACATGATTTTGACAATGATTTTATCAATATTTGTTGTGATTACTTATCAGGGAGCTGAAAAAAGCTTTGCTCTATATGCCCGGTAGAACTTGAGTTCGGCTCTTTTATTAGTACAAGTTAACCTTCTGCTAAACTGCAATTTCACCTGGTGGTAAGTGATCATACATTCTAAGATAGAAGCAACATAACTTGTTAAGAGTAGGACAATAACCACATCCATTTCGGTTTCTGCACGACATCGTACCGGAACGCTAAATCGCTTGGCGGTATATCTTTGTCGGTAGGGTAGTAACCAAACAAGGTCGAAGCCACCAGCCAAACTTTGACCTATTAAGAAAATCTCAAAGCCGGGAATCGAACTCAGGACCTCTGTCTATAAAACCCACCACGCATACCACTGCGCCACGGAGACCATCGAAAAAAACGATGTCAGGTTTATTTAAAAACAACTGCATATTTTCATTTCGTCTGAAAATTTTAATTTATTTTTGTTCAAGCATCGCTCAAAAACGAATGTGAGTGATCATCACTAAAACTTTCATGCGGTTACATTAAGATTAACTTTGAGCAGTTTTGAGTTTTATTTCATTCGAGAAGTGGAAAGAGGTATTTTCGAGCGTGCTCGTGTTCATGTGGCTACTAAAATCTATTTTTTGTAACTATTATTACTATCAGCCGATTTTTTTGCACGAATTACAAGCTAAACCGTTTGAGAAAAAAAAATTTTAACAAAAAATAGAACTGACTTAAAACGCAGTAAATTAAGGCAACTAAATGACACAGTTATTTGTTACTTTTTAGTGCGTTTTGAGTCGGTTCTATTTTTTGTTAAAAATTTTTATTTCTTAGCTTTTAGTGATTTATCGCCACGTAACAAACTCGTACTATACTGTCATATATTATACGGCACTAGTAGCCAAAAAGCTACTGACACCGAGACAAAAACCGACATCGCTGTAAGCGTGCCTCCAAAATTTGAAGAGTTCCCTTAATTTTCCCAGGATATAATCATCAGATCCTAACATGATGACAATGGCACCGACTTGGATGTATGCCCTTTCTAATAAAAAAATAATTATCAAAATCGGACAACTCTGTAAAAAGTATACATACGAGTGTAATACATAAAAAAATATATATACGTGTCGAAATGAGAACCTCCTCCGTTTTTTTCGTCGGTTAAAAAGGTATTAAGTGTAAGTAGATTCTAGTAAGTTAATTTCAGAGAGCTCTATGGGAGGTACTGGAATGGTGACCCTGGTGGACAGCTGACATTAGGCGTTACAGGGGCCGCTAGATGCAGTTAGCTCAAGTCCATAGTGTTAGTCCTTACATAAGGCATATGTCGAGCTGTGGATGTCCATCAACATCGCCATCCTTATCAGCCGATTAACGGCCCATTATAGGGCCAGGCCTCCCTCCTTATAGGAGAGGGGATATGGAGCGTAGACCCACCACGCTGCTCCAATAATGTTTCATTTATTAACGATTACTATCAGATGTTGATAATAGTGACCGGGACTGACGGCTTAACGTGCTCTCCGAGGTACGGGGGTATATTACCGCCAATATCCCGATTCCGGGCTTGGAATGTACTGAGAATTTTATAGAAAAATGAAAAGCTCAGAATTATTCCGTGACCCGACCCAGGATTCGAAGCCAGGACCTCGTGATCAAATCCAGGTAGGCTAACCACTAGACCATCTTCTCTCATTAGTTTTCACACAGTTACTTTTCACATAGTTGACGGCCGAGTGGCGCAGTGTGTAGTGACCCTGCTTCTGCGTCCTAGGCTGTGGATTCGATTCCCACATTTGGAAAAATGATTGTGTGATGAGCATGGATGTTTTCCAGTGTCTGGGTGTTTACCTATATATTATAAGTATTTATGTATAATATATATAAAAATATTCATCAGTTATCATAGTACCCATAACACAAGCTACTTACGAGTACGTTTACTTTGGGGCTATATAGCAATATAATTGTCCTATAATATTTATTTATTTATTTATTTATTTAGTTATGGTTTTCCCCAATCAATAATACTTTCCATATTAACTGAGTCACCGTTGTAAGACGAGAAAAACAAGATGTCCATATATTAAAGCAAAGTTAATTACAGTCCGGCCGAGCCGTACGTTCGGCGCGATTTACCACCGCCAGTAGTTTTTATTGCAGCGCGCTACAGCAGGATTGTTGTCGCCAATTTGTTCTGTTAAATACTAGAGCGCTTTTGTACTTTTATTTAATGTCGCCAACTCTTGGTTAGTGTGAAAAATGGCTGTTACTGTTAACGAGTGCGCTTTCTGCGGCGCTGATTACTTTGTTTTTAAATGAACAAAGAGTAATGTAATGTTGACTGCCTCGTTGGTCTAGTGGTTAGTATATGTTGCTTCGATCACGGTCATGGGTTCGATTCCTGAATAATGGACTAATTCTGAGTGTTTAATTCTTCTATGAAATTATCAGTACATTCCAAGACCGAACTCGGGAAGTTGGTGGTGTTATACCCCCGTGCCTCGATCGTTAAGCCGTCGATCCCAGTCACTGTCAGCAACATCTGATTTGGAGCAGCATAGAGGGTCTCATCTATACTAAAGCCAAACTCGATTGAGAATGCTTGTCAACAAACAAATTAAAAATGTAGGTAGAAATCACTAGTCATTTCACACCTATTTTTTTTTAAATTAACCAGTTAATGAATTCATGACAATAAATTATGTAGATTAGTAAGCTTAAAACTAATTAATATATTCAATCTTTTAAATAAGATTTTTTAAATAACAAAACACAATTTTAAATTTATTACGCATAAATTCAATTTATGTTTCAATTTCTAACTTCATTTTTAATTTGTTTGTTGACAAGCATTCTCAATCGAGTTTGGTTTTAGTATAGAGTCCAGTTCCCCTCTCCTATAAGGAACAAGGCATAGCCCTGTAGTTGGCCGTTAATAGGTAGATAATTATGATAAGTACTTGTAGTATGCGACTCTAACATTAACAGAAACCGCGGAGCACAGCTAGTTTATTAATATAACAGATCTACATTTCCTAAAGCAAACGGAGCCGCGACCAAAATGAAATTCCAATACAAAGAAAAATCTCGATAAACCTCTCAATTCGGGTACGGAAAACAAAATCGACCGAATGTTTGGACTCAATAAAATTTTAGGGTTGACTGCGTGTTAAAAGTTGTAGGTCTTGAGGTCAAACTTGCGAAGTTGTCAAGGAAAAAAGAGTTTTAATGTAAAGAGAGTACGATCTCGTTTCAATTAACGCCCGTTAATTGCTAAGTGACCGAAATGACAGGCTTTTGGAGCGCACTTCGCCAATTACTGCGTCTCCGGTGCTCAAGAAAAGGGTCAGCTCAGCGATGTAATCCGTTTAAATTATGCGGTTAGGATGAGAAAAATATGGTTAAGTATTACTAGAGATTTTTATACCCTAGCACGGATTGATTATTATTATTAGAAGTATGGTGTGGCCATTCAATCCTTTTGGATCTTTTGCACACGCAACGCCTTCGCCTCCCCTAAATCAGTTCAAAGACCTACTCCAGTAGTTGGAAAGTTGCTTTCAGGTAGAAGACACCGTACAGCTCTGGTAGTGGATGTGCCACCCCCAGTTGATCCATTCGCTTTTTAACCAATCCGTCACATTCACAAGATTCGTTCGATCGATTCGTGGCTAGTTACCAAGATACCGACAAAGACGTATCGCCAAGCAATTTAGCGTTCCGGTACGATGTCGTGTAGAAATCGATAGGGGTGTGGATTTTCATCCTACACCTAACAAGTCTAACAAGTTAGCCCGCTTCCATCTCAGATTGCATCATCACTTAACATCAGGTGTGATAGCAGTCAAGGGCCAACTTGTAGTCATTAAAAAAAATTATGTGTTCCATAGACTCTGTGTCTTCATTGCAAGCTGTAGATAGGATCCTCAGAAATACTCATTTTGCAAAGCATAAATTGAGAAACAAAATTATTTAGTTCACAGATCGCAGGAAAACCTATCATTACCATCCTATAAATTTAAGTTAATAGGCTGACACTGAATGAATATTAGTATAACACAGTCGAACTTTACGCATTACTTGTCGAATTTACCTGTTAGAACAGAAAACATCTTAATTTACCTACAACAAGTTAGCTACAGGTAACGATGTAAACAAACTTCGCTCCTCAGTCAAACATCTCATTAATTAATTACCTTTCAACGTTGCCATATTTTGTATGCGTGTAACGTCTTACTTGATCCAGGTTTATACACAAATAATCCTGAGTAAACAAAGGGACTGCGCCGTTAGACCAGCGGTTATACTTTGTGAATTACGAGGTCATGGGTACGAGTCCTGGGTGGGAAATGTTAAAGAAATATTGACCTTTTCTTTCTTCCAACTGTAAAAATACTGTCAGTAATTGGGAAGTATCTCATTAAGATCTGATGGTGGTCGTTACAAAATCAAACGTTATTACCCTAAACCCTAAGCCCATTTACGCATTGGACTAGCGTGTATCCACGTTTTTCGGGCTTTCTTTTCATACAAATTATTAAAATTAAAATAACAATATTTTTCAAATCTTCAAAACTGCAATTGGTAGTTTCCTGTATTATAATAAAAAACACAATTTTTTATTTTGCCCTTAAACTAGAAGTAGACCTTTTTTGTACTTGTACCTTAACTAATATAACTGTGTTTAATTTTAAGGAGTATGTCAAATGTTAGTTTTAAGTATGTTCAATAAATATATTATTATTATTAATTTAAGATAAATAATAATTTTAAAGAAATTATCATGTTGAGATTATAACTTACTAAAATAAAAAATTAAGCCAGGCATTGAATCAGGAACAGTTCAAAGGCCGCGACTAAGTTCATTTCCACTTTAGCGCGAGTGCCATTCCCGTTTGTTAATTCAAGTAATCCATACCGCTAGATTACATCGGAAAAGAATTTCCCTCGGGACATTGGGCTACTTTGAATGGAATCCAAGGAAAATTACGCCGTTCCCGTCGCCGCTCCGTTAGGTATTTTATTCCTTTGAGGACGTTTTCTCTACTAATATATTATTTATTATAATATAATTTTTGTGAGAGCTTTGGCTCGATATCGACTGAATAACGAATGTGTATTTAAGGCCGTTACACACGACCGGACGTGTGTGTTACAAACCTCAGAGTTGTATTGTTGCATCCTTAAAATTGCTGCAATAAGAACATAATCCTAACTAATATTATAAATGCGAAAGTAACTCTGTCTGTCTGTCTGTCTGTCTTGCTTTCACTCTACAACTACTGAACCGATTTAAATGAAATTTGGTACACAGTAAGTCTAGAGCCTGAAGAAGGACATAGGCTACTTTTAATTGCGAAAAAAGGGTTGTAAGGGGTTAAAGGGGGGATGAAATGTTGTATGAAAGTATCGTCATTTTGAAAGCTGAAGACCTATTTCTTAGGCAGTTGATTAGATATTAATAAATATGACATTCAAAGCTTAGAAAAATTAGGCTGCCGTAATAACTAATTCCACGCGGACGAAGTCGCGGGCAAAAGCTAGTATTTAAATAATATGTAGTTTTATTTACATCTTCAACAACTAGACATCTACCGGCCAAACATTGAAACCTCTGGTCAAACTTAGGAACATAGAGGTAAAAAAAATTTTAACAAATTTTTTGTAATAAAAAATTAAAAGTTATTATTTAGCTGCATTAAACATTTAAATGGGATCATAAATAAAAACAATTAAGTTTGTATCGCATTTCATATTAGCGGAAAATAGTAATTTATATTAAAATCTGCTTAGTTGGTCAATTATACCCACAGTTATCCTAAATGGATTTTGATGAAACTTCACAATAAATTACAATAAAACACAGCTTAGATACACATCAGAATAACACATACCAGGTTTTAAATAAATGAATAAATAAATAAACTAATAAAAAAAATTTTAAACAAAAAAAAAGTAAGTAGTACTTTCAACTTACTTTTTAGTGCGTTTTGAGTCGGTTCTATTTTTTGTTAAAAATTTTTATTTCTTACATTTTAGTGATTTATCGACACATAACCTACTCGTACTATAGTGTATTATATGGCACTAGTAGACAAAAAGCTACCGATACTTACACAAAAACCGAAATCGCTGCAAGTGTGCCTATAAAATTTGAAGAGTTCCTTCAATTTTCCCAGGATATCATCATCAGATCCTAACATGATGACTGTAGGACCATATTGGAAGTGTGCCCTTTCTATTAAAAAAAAAAAGAAATATCGAAATCGGACAACTCTGTAAAAAGTTATGTGTGGACATATATAAAAAAATAGACGTGTCAATTTGAGAACCTCCTTCGTTTTTTTTCCTCGGTTAAAGTAGATAAAGAATAAAGATTATCAAAGCTACAATAACTCGTAACTTCATAATTACCTAAAACCGTACTTAACCACGTAGAAATATGACTTTCAACATTAAGATATCATAGTCTAGCAACTTTGGCTACAGAGATATAACCAAAAAGCAAGTTTATACAATTGCAATTTCAAGATACAAAAAATATTGGGACATAATATGAGTAGGTACACTTAGGCAAACGCTCAAGTTGTCAACAAACACATAAACTAATACGAGGCTTAAAGTATCTCTTAAATTTGTGTATCTACCCCCATGTTTCCCTTTACCTATTAATTAGACTGAACATAATTTCGTTCGGGGCTCCAAAGGTTGCTACGTTACAGCTATAATCCCGACCTTTTCAGCCCCTAATGCCGCCCTGCCAAACAACCTTTGCATCAATAGACAATGTGGTATATTTTACTAAGAGCTGCTTTCTATAAATGTATATTTGATTTACAACTACAGGGATCAAACCTCAAAATACATAGTACCGGCCCTAATCCAATGTGTGCAAAGCTATATAATAAAATCCCACAAAGATTAAAAAAAATAGAAAACGATGAATTATTTATTAAAACTGCCAAAGACTACTTGCTAAATAAAGCATATTACACAGTTGACGAATTCCTAAATGATATAATGGCGCCGTCTCCCTTCTAAGCCATTTGCTGTGCCCCTGACGGGGTTCCGATTTGACATACTATTTATGATACCAATTTGACATATGTATAAATTGGAATGCAATTAAATGGTCGACGATCTCCGTGGCGCAGTGGAATGCGCGTTGGATTTATATGACGGAGGTCCTGGGTTCGATTCCCGGCGGGGCAGATTGAGATTTTTCTTAATTTGTCTTGGTCTGGCTGGTGGGAGGCTATCGCCGTGGCTAGTTACCACCCTACCGACAAAGACGTATAGCCAAGCGATTTAGCGTTCCGGTACGATGTCATGTAGAAACCGAAAGGGGTGTGGATTTTCGTCCCACTCCTAACAAGTTAGCCCGCTTCCATCTTAGACTGCATCATCACTTAACATCAGGTGTGATAGCAGTCAAGGGTCAACTTGTAGTCGATAAAAAAAAATAGGATCTTTTATATATCAAGCGATGTAAATATAATTTAATTTAAATTTTGGATAGAGGTATCAGAAATACCAATATATTTATCAGTGTTTCTCTACTATATTATACATGTATTATACACATAAACCTTCCTCTTCAATCACTTTATCTAATAAAAAAACCGCATGAAAATCGGTTTCGAAGTGTTAAAGATTTAAGCATACATAGGGACAGACAGAAGAAAGCGAGTTTATTTTATACTATGTAATGATGTTACAATTTGACGTGAACCACAACTAGATTAGAAAGAAAACTCATTACCCCCACGTGACTGAACCCCGACAACGGCAATTTGGACGAAAAATGGCGAAAGAGAAAATTATACTTTGATATCCTCCCCCGTGACGATAAACTTCGTTATTGTGTTTACGAAACGTGGCTCCGATTGATTCGTGGCTTCAATGATTATTACCTACCTACCTACGAGTACAATCTATTTATCTCATAGACCAGGGGTTCCCAATCTTTATCATCCTGGGGCGCAGTTACGTAGGAACGCACAGTTTGGGAACCCCTGTCATAGACAGTTTCCAGTCCATCACAGCATGTTGATTCTGTAACGGAATTCAACAGTGTGACGCTCGACTTCCTCTCTATTATCTATAGTATCTTGTTAGACAGAGAGAAAGACAGAGACGACGTCGAGATTCAGACAGTTGAATTTCGTTACAGAATTAGGTATTTGACACTAAGTAAAATATTAGAATTTAAATTCATTTTTTGAAACTTGATTCTATAACAAATAAAATATATTAAAACTAATTAAATTGATTAAATAAATTAAAAGTTATAAGCATTTGAATGCGGGCCGTTCGTCTTGTTGACAATCCCAGGTTAACTAATAGTCTGGAGTCTTTAGAACACCGAAGGGACGTCAGTTCCCTTTGTGTGTTTTATAGACTATATTTTGGAGAGTGTTCTGAAGAGCTGTTTAACCTAATACCACCGTCAGGATTCTCTGCCCGTACCTCACGCCGCAGAAACAAATTTCATCCTCACCATCTGGATGCCTGGTACAGTACTACCATCCGCTATACTAGGTCTTTTCTGCCACGCACTTCTAAGATATGGAACGAGCTTCCATCCTCGGTGTTCCCACATTCTTACAATTTGGGGATTTTCAAGGGGAGAGTTAATAAACATCTCAAAGGCCGGCAATGCATCAGTGGCGCCTCTGGTGTCGCAGTTGTTCATGGGCGGCGGTAGTCACTTAACATCAGGTGATCCGCTTGCTCGTTTGCTCGCTATTTTTATAAAAAAAAAAAAAAAAATGTGTCTGATTAGACAGAGACAGCCATACCGTGATGTGACGTCACACCACAGTATCGCCGCAGTGGCTTAGTACAAATATTCGTTTTGCAAGAAAAGGACAGAAGACCCCTACTCCAAACATTTAAGTGGTTGTTAACATTGCAGATATTTATCGGATTTTTATTATTTTTGCAGCGTACGTTATTATTTTCATCTTAGTTTATAATAAAGCAATAAAATAAATTGAGTCAAATACCCTATTGACAAGCTGTTTGTGTTGTTGAGTGCAAAAATATTGTTACAATAGTTCCTGAAAAACATTAGATATTAAAATATGTTATTTAATAATGTAGAAGGTTAACAAACTCGCTTAAAAGAACGCGTTGCAATTTAGGTACGTCATGCGATAGATAAAATACCTGCAATTTAACCGTAAAATTCCTCCGAGCAGTTGTAAAGGAAACTCATTACGGGCACGTGACCGAAGCCAGACACCGGCAATATCGCCGAAAAAGGCCGCGCGAGAAAATTGCTCTTTTCTCCCTCCGCAGTAATTGTGTGTTGGGATCGCGCTCGTGAAACCCGACGCTGATTGATTTGTGACGTCACATGCGTGTGTGTATTTTTACGTGAACGACAATTATAGTACGGTAATTAATACATCACGACGTCGATGTTGCAGTGGTCACCCAATGTGGTTTCAAATCGCAAGGTCCTAGGTTCCAGTACAGTTATTTTACTATATTTAGAGATATAACGGTTTTCTTTTTATCAACAAAGCTTAAGCCTGGAGTTGAGAAATTAGTGGCGTTAACTGCGTGCCTTGGTAAGCACGTTTAGCCATCGGTCATTTTATTAACACCTGATAGTGTCGTTCGAAAATCGAACATTATGATCCAATGCCCGCCAACTAGCAAAGGAGCTGCATGGTGGGTTTAAGGCGAGGCATTAAAATAGTCGTCATGAATTAATTCTTTACATAGGTCTCCTTAATAAGCTCTACTTATAGGTATATACTGCCTCGTTAGTCTATTGGTTAGCCTATGTGTCTTCGATCACGCGGTTCTGGGTTCGATTCCTGGGGTCGGGTCACGGAATATTTCTGAGCTTTTTCATTCTTTTATGAAATGTTCAGTACATTCCCAGCTCGGAGTCCGGAAGTTGGAGGTGTTACACCCCCGTGCCTCGGAGAGCACGTTAAGCCATCGGTCCCGGTCACTATCATCAACATCTAATAGTAATCGTTAATAAATGAAACATTATCACCCTAAGCCCGCCAACCCGTGTTGGAACAGCGTGGCTGTAAGGAGGGAGACCTGGCGCTGTAGTGGGCCGTTAATAGGCTGATAATGATGATGATGATAATGATAATAGGCATATACTTTATCTGCTATTGTAAAAAATATGAACTAATTTTTTATTTCATTTCAACATTCACAAACATTAAGTATGTCAGTCCCTTTTATACCTTAAGAGATAAAATCGTTCCCCTATTGTCCACGTTATAAAGCTTAACGTCAGTATAAATAATGTCAGTATGTAACTCTGTCCACGTTGCTCCAGACACAAGCAGTTGTAAATGGCACTCATTACTGGCGAGTGTATCGCATCAGGCACCGGCATGACGGTATTACCCTAACAAAGTCATGAGATTGCGAAACTAGTGCTTATGTTGTACAATAAAAATTAACAATTATTTCATGTTAGACCTATTAACGTTAAGTCTATTTGCAATAATGTTAAGTATGTATTCCTGTTCGCAACAAAAGAATTTTATTTTATTTTATTTGAAATTACTTTTACATTTTTACATGTTCGATTATGCATTTGCCCATTTAACAGCCTAATCTATGAATAATGATAGCATGTAACTCTGTCCACTGTCATAGTTGTAAATGGCACTCATTACCGGCGAGTGGATCGCATCAGGCACCGGCATGACAGTAAGTATTACCCTAACAACGCTAGAGATTGCAAAACTTATGATTTAACTATTTATCTACATATTAGTTGTATTAGACACTAAAAATAATCTAAGTATTAATAATGTTAGTATGTAACTCTGTCCACGTTGCTCTGGTCACAAGCAGTTGTAAATGGCACTCATTACCGGCGAGTGGATCGCATCAGGCACCGGTATGACGGTAAGTATTACCATAACAACGCTAGAGATTGCGAAACTTATGCTTTTACTATTTATCTACATATTAGTTGTATTAGACACTAAAAATAATCTAAGTATAAATAATGTTAGTATGTAACTCTGTCCACGTTGCTCCAGACACAAGCAGTTGTAAATGGCACTCATTACTGGCGAGTGGATCGCATCAGGCACCGGCATGACGGTATTACCCTAACAAAGTCATGATATTGCGAAACTCGTGCTTTTACCGTTTCTCTACATATTAGTTATAACACACAATCAAAATTAACATATTTTCCAAGTTGTTACATTAACGTAGAGTCTACTATCGGATATAGAATTAATATGAAGAAACAGCCAATGTTACACAATAGGAGTAAAAATATTTGATTGGAGTTCATATTCATTGGTATTTCATTTCATTGTTCCGTAATATATTGTCCAGTTTTATACAATAACCTCGGTAGGTATATACAATGTTAGAATGTAACTCTGTCCACTCTCTCTAAACACAATGTAACTGTTTCGAAGTCCCATACAAAGGTAAACATTCGTCACATAAAAATACAAACACAATTTACATCATGTTTTAGATCTTTCTAAAAGGTTATTATACTTTTAATTTAAAAGTATTAGATTGGCACGTGATCGACTTTCGATTAGGACCCTATTATCAATGTTATGTCCATAAATAACTCAAGTACTTTTAGAGTTTCGGAAGATAAAATTCGTGTAACCATAAACAAATCTTGACTATCCCTAAACCCACACTTTCTCACTGTATTACATGAACTGATTCTCATATATGTGGCCCCTTTCATGTTTTATAAATTAATTGCTTTATATTTTTCAATACACGAAGTGTTTCCCATTTATGTGGCCTCTTCATGTATCATATAATTTCAAAATATGTGATTAGAATCAAATTCTCTTAAGAACTTAAAATTCCAATCAATAATAGAGTGGTATCACAGATACACACAGGGCGATCCGAGTAAGTCCTCAGACAAACCTTTGATCAATGGCATCTTTCTATTGAAAGATGTACATACTATTGCTCCACATTGTGGTGACACAGATACGTATGCGGAGCAATCCGAGTAAGTCCTCAGACCAACTTTAGATCGATGGCATCTTTCTATTGAAAGATGGTCAATTCTGTTCAATGGCATCTTTCTATTGAAAGATGGTCAATTCTGTTCAATGGCATCTTTCTATTGAAAGATGGTCATATGCTCCATCCCGCAATATGACGGTGCCCCGCTACCAGAAATGCTAGTTCTATGATGCCCGGGCCGAGTGAGGGTTACCGCAAAACGTCTAACTTAATAATTATAATATGATAGCCACACTTCGTGAATGCAGCCTCCGTTAATGTCTCTATGAACTTCGCTAGTTGCCAGAACATTCTGCGCCGACCACATCGCACAGCTCAACGAACCGTTCAAAGAACCGGCACGATTCTGTGGAAAGAATCTAATAATCGAATCTCTTATTAGAGAAACCGGAGCCCCCCCCCATATCATTTCTTTGTGAGAGAAATGTATACGGCACAAGTTATAGAGGTGTGTTCCTCTTTAATTTCATACCTCGATACCGAGGTGTAAGGCGTTCGAAAACAGCACATTTTATAGAGGTGTGCTCCTCTTTATATTGGATTCTAATTGTGAGAAGTTAGAAGAGAATAAGGCACTCAGTAAGTCAACATAGAGCTCAGGCATCCGTTTCAAACATCTCGTCAGATGCAGATTCAGAGCTGAACCAAATGTAAGTGGCTAGTATCTCACTCCTCAACCAATCAGATGAGTATACCTCGTTACGAGGTGTTATGCGTTCAAAAAGCTTTAACATAGATATAAATACAACAGTCGTATTTTATTGTGTAAATGCCCAAGCTGTCAAGGCATATTTATATGAAGATGTTAATATATTTATATTATAATGTGTCTTGCTATCACATAATTCAATAATTTATTTTATTAAATTCAATATTTCTTAGTAAGGGTGCATAACCTTACTTGATGGATTATTGCTTATAAATCTCTTTCCATATATGCCTTCGCACACTATTTATAACCGACCTCTATGTATTATATACATCGCTCGATGAAAATACAGAGGACGACACAGACGCGGAGCACATAGAAACAGACGGAGCGGCGCCCCGCGCATCGCGCATCGCTCATCGCACATCGCGCATCGCTCAAACACTGAGTCACTTTTCGTCTCCGGCAGCCCTCGGGGCGTATTTGACATATAATATGGACGCTTCACGATTTTGCGTTCAATTAGAAAATACTTCTAATTACTCGTTTAATATAAACCACTGTTGTTTATCGTTTTACTATTCTTTAATAAAACACATTTATATATTTTACATGTATATATATATTTTAATTATTTTTAGTGTTATTATATATGTTAGTATGTACGATTATGATCGTCACATTCAACCCCCTAAATTCTATGAAATCCTGTGGAATAGAATTTACCTTAAGTTGTAATATATTTCGATGAAAAGAAAAATATGCCTTCTTATATTCATTATTTATAATAAGTTTCCACAACCACCTAATGAAACAACATTCTATCAGGTCTACCAGACCAAATTGCCAAAACCAACAAAAAAAAAAAAACACGTCCTCAGACGAGTCTTCAGGTATCTATGAAACTCATCTACTCGCAACCACAAGTGCATTTGATTTATTGAGTATCTGTATCCTGATACATAAGTCGTCCATAGACGATTTCGAGCCCCGACATCGAACTAAAATAAATTTGAAACTTCGACACAGTGATAAACGTGTTATGACTGCTCACACCGTTTGTCGTGTTTCAAACCCATTGCACCACAGTGAATCCTTAAGAGTTCCCGCATGCAATTAATTTCGCAGCACCTTAAAAATAAAGTGCAACTAGAAAAGTCACATTGCTTAGAGTCTTACGACCCTCGGGCCTCAATAGTTAGTCAATTTTGTCAACTTCGTTGAACTGTTATCAGTTTTAGTGGCGTTTACATAACTAAATCTAGTAATATCACACCAACAGTCGCTCGACCAAGTGCGTGATTACAATGTCCAATCAACTGTTCTACTCATTTTTAGTAGTTTTACTATCGCAATAATAATAATGCCATCAGTAGGGTTTAAACCAGCTCAATATATTATTACAAAGCAAATCGTGCCTCATCAAGATTTGCACAGCTTGACTCAATCAACAACTTTGTTAGTTTATTTGAAATACAAGATAAACATAACAACCCCCAAACTGCAAGGACGTCTGACTATCTTTACTATTTGTTAATGTGTTTTAGCCATCAAAAGGGTAAAATATATTTCAATTAACACTATCTTATATTCAAAATCCTTAAATTTCCTAATTTTCATTACTATCGCAATATTATATTATAGCCATCAGAAAGGTATATAAATTTATATCAATAAACTTTATCGTAATAATCAACGCATCTCATAATTATTAAAATTCCTTCACTCGACCTTCTTATTCAATAACAGACAAAATACTTAATCGTAACAACCCCCAGACCTCAAGGGTTCCTATTAATAAAATATTAGTTTATAGTCCAATTGACTATTTGTTCATATCGGAAAACATTTCCTATTTAATAAATATAACAACCCCCAGACCATAAGGCCTTTTCCTGATATCTATTATTAGCAAGACTATTTTGGTCACAATGAACTTCATACTTCCTCAGACTCTTTCCATTTCACGGACAACAATTGTAGGCATTAAGCCTATTCAATAGCCATAATAAACGAGATCAAAATATGATCCTGGTCACTACGGCACCAATTGTAACTGTTTCGAAGTCCCATACAAAGGTAAACATTCGTCACATAAAAATACAAACACAATTTACATCATGTTTTAGATCTTTCTAAAAGGTTATTATACTTTTAATTTAAAAGTATTAGATTGGCACGTGATCGACTTTCGATTAGGACCCTATTATCAATGTTATGTCCATAAATAACTCAAGTACTTTTAGAGTTTCGGAAGATAAAATTCGTGTAACCATAAACAAATCTTGACTATCCCTAAACCCACACTTTCTCACTGTATTACATGAACTGATTCTCATATATGTGGCCCCTTTCATGTTTTATAAATTAATTGCTTTATATTTTTCAATACACGAAGTGTTTCCCATTTATGTGGCCTCTTCATGTATCATATAATTTCAAAATATGTGATTAGAATCAAATTCTCTTAAGAACTTAAAATTCCAATCAATAATAGAGTGGTATCACAGATACACACAGGGCGATCCGAGTAAGTCCTCAGACAAACCTTTGATCAATGGCATCTTTCTATTGAAAGATGTACATACTATTGCTCCACATTGTGGTGACACAGATACGTATGCGGAGCAATCCGAGTAAGTCCTCAGACCAACTTTAGATCGATGGCATCTTTCTATTGAAAGATGGTCAATTCTGTTCAATGGCATCTTTCTATTGAAAGATGGTCAATTCTGTTCAATGGCATCTTTCTATTGAAAGATGGTCATATGCTCCATCCCGCAATATGACGGTGCCCCGCTACCAGAAATGCTAGTTCTATGATGCCCGGGCCGAGTGAGGGTTACCGCAAAACGTCTAACTTAATAATTATAATATGATAGCCACACTTCGTGAATGCAGCCTCCGTTAATGTCTCTATGAACTTCGCTAGTTGCCAGAACATTCTGCGCCGACCACATCGCACAGCTCAACGAACCGTTCAAAGAACCGGCACGATTCTGTGGAAAGAATCTAATAATCGAATCTCTTATTAGAGAAACCGGAGCCCCCCCCCCATATCATTTCTTTGTGAGAGAAATGTATACGGCACAAGTTATAGAGGTGTGTTCCTCTTTAATTTCATACCTCGATACCGAGGTGTAAGGCGTTCGAAAACAGCACATTTTATAGAGGTGTGCTCCTCTTTATATTGGATTCTAATTGTGAGAAGTTAGAAGAGAATAAGGCACTCAGTAAGTCAACATAGAGCTCAGGCATCCGTTTCAAACATCTCGTCAGATGCAGATTCAGAGCTGAACCAAATGTAAGTGGCTAGTATCTCACTCCTCAACCAATCAGATGAGTATACCTCGTTACGAGGTGTTATGCGTTCAAAAAGCTTTAACATAGATATAAATACAACAGTCGTATTTTATTGTGTAAATGCCCAAGCTGTCAAGGCATATTTATATGAAGATGTTAATATATTTATATTATAATGTGTCTTGCTATCACATAATTCAATAATTTATTTTATTAAATTCAATATTTCTTAGTAAGGGTGCATAACCTTACTTGATGGATTATTGCTTATAAATCTCTTTCCATATATGCCTTCGCACACTATTTATAACCGACCTCTATGTATTATATACATCGCTCGATGAAAATACAGAGGACGACACAGACGCGGAGCACATAGAAACAGACGGAGCGGCGCCCCGCGCATCGCGCATCGCTCATCGCACATCGCGCATCGCTCAAACACTGAGTCACTTTTCGTCTCCGGCAGCCCTCGGGGCGTATTTGACATATAATATGGACGCTTCACGATTTTGCGTTCAATTAGAAAATACTTCTAATTACTCGTTTAATATAAACCACTGTTGTTTATCGTTTTACTATTCTTTAATAAAACACATTTATATATTTTACATGTATATATATATTTTAATTATTTTTAGTGTTATTATATATGTTAGTATGTACGATTATGATCGTCACAACAAGCAGTTGTAAATGGCACTCATTACCGGCGAGTGAATCGCATGAGGCACCGGCATGACGGTATTACCCTAACAAAGTCATGAGATTGCGAAACTCGTGCTTTTACCATTTCTCTACATATTAGTTATAAAACACAATCAAAATTAACAACTTTTCCACGTTGTTACATTAACGTAGAGTCTACTATCGGATTTAGAAATACATATTATGAACAAATAGCCAATGTAACACAATACGAGTAAAAATATTTGATTGGAGTTCATATTCATTGCTATTTCATTTCATTGTTCCGTAATATATTATCCAGTTTTATACAATAACCTCGGTAGGTATATACAATGTTAGAATGTAACTTTGTCCACTCTCTCCAAACACAACAGAAGGCGAGTGGATCGCATCAGGCAGGCAGCATGACGGTATTACCCTAACAACGCTAGAGATTGCGAAACTTAGCCTGTTACCTTTCCTGTATATACTAGTTATGGTATACAATAAAAATTAACAATTGTTCCACGTTGTTATACCCATTAACATTGTCCACTGTCACATATTGTAATGTTATGTCGCAACAAAAGTATATTTTTCAATTTGATTTGAAACTACTTTTAATTTTTTATTTCTTCGATCATCTACCATTTAAAAGCTTAATCTCATAATAATATAAATATAAATAATCTTAATCTTAATAAAGTATAAATAATGTTAGCATGTAACTCTGTCCACTCTCTCCAAACACAAATAGTTGTAAATGGCTCTCATTACCGGCGAGTGGATCGCATCAGGCACCGGTATGACGGTATTACCCTAACATCGCTAGAAATTGCGAAACTTACGTTGTTACCGTTGCTCTATACACTCGTTAAATTATATAGTTTACAATAACAATTTCTAGCTCTTTTACAATAAATTAACGTTATATCTTATATTAAGTGAAACACCTTTACCATCACCCAGTTCACTTGTTCGCTAGGAACACGTTTTACAGAGTTTCCCCCCGAGCCCGGTAACCGGAGTATAGGTCTTAAGCCTCGAATGCTTAATTTTTCAACGGTAACCACACTCTTTAGAACAAAACCATTACGCTTGGTACAAAAATATTTGGGCCAATCTTCAAAGGCTCCATCCGCAGTACATCCGTCATGAAATCTATAAAAATACGTCTGCAAGTATTCGTATCAATACAACTATTCGCAGATATAGTAGTTTACGTAGTACATCCATCTGATTTCTCTCCCTCATTAATTAGGAACTTAATTTGATCAAAAGGCTTAGACGGGCTTCGATGCAAAGCGACTTGACGTCTTATTTGCCAAAAGCAAATTCGTCTCTGTTTTTGCATAACTAAAGTACAAAGTTGTATTTTTTACAAAAAATAGAACGAAGCGACGTCGCGCTCCATTCCTAAATTTTTAGTATTAGAATAATACAACTTTCGACCTTATTGATTTGAAAATAGAGATGAATATTATAATTTGTAGTTGATGAATTGGACGCGCCGCTACGCTTCTAGCCTGAGTGAACCCTAATATTCCACCCTGTAAACAATTATACTATTTTGTCTAACTCACGTCAAACACATAAACCCCCAGTTGGGGTAAAAAATTCCCACTCGAGAAATATAATTATTAGCAAGCAGGTTAAACATTGGTTGAAAAACTTTGGAGCCCCTATACAGCGGTCGGTCGTAAAGACAACTATCATGCGCACGTGTCGGGCGACGTCAAAGCACCCCAAACAAGGCGGGTTTACGTTACCCTTTACGACGTAACGTACACCATTTTGTTTAACTTCGTAAAGTTGTACAAACAACTTTTTAGTGTTGTACTACTGATTATATCGATAATTATTTATTTTGAATATTTTCTACTATGAATCTAATACATATTAAAATCTTGGCCTGAGCTTTAAAACTTAGGTGAGTTAATAAACCAGCTTGTATATGACTTTTTACAAGCGCTTGCAAAGTAAGCTTTCTTGCAATAAACTAATTTAAATGTATAAAAATTATATAAGTAACAATAATACTATGGAAGTTTTCGCTTGGCTGTTGGATCAATGGTCGGATACAGAAGACAGTAATTCAGGAGCCGCCGTGTATTGTGAGGAGGTTCCTCAATCTGGAGCCCTGACCACCGGTTGCTTGGACCCCTTAAAGGCAAGCAAGCCCGCAAGTGGGGAAAGCAGATTTTTTATATAAATTTTTAATAGTGTTTTTTTTTTTAATGACTACAAGTTGGCCCTTGACTACTATCACACCTGATGTTAAGTGATGATGCAATCTGAGATGGAAGCGGGCTAACTTGTTACGAGTAGGATGAAAATCCACATCCTTATCGGTTTCTACACGACATCGTACCGGAACGCTAAATCGCTTGGCGGTACGTCTTTGTCGGTAGGGTGGTAACTAGCCACGGCGAAAGCCTCCCACCAGCCAAAAATATGTTTTACATATATTTTTGTATTTATTATGTAATTAAGAATGCTATACATTTTTAATTTTAAAAAACGTAATTAAAAATAAATGAGAAAAAATATTACACTTGTTTATGATATAGGTAGTAAATTCTGTAACAAAAAAGGTAGTATTGCCGACGCCGACGTTTCAATTATGCATTACAAAATCACTTTAATACGTCAAAACATCAAAGATATTAAATATTTATAAACAACACTGCACTAATAACGATCGATGTGTGAGTGCTGCTAACTCTGTAATGACTTTATAACTCACACAAACGAATCTCAGCCAGAGAGAAGTTAGTTACTTAGTCAAAGTTCGACCTATTTGTCAAACTTCTAACCTATTTATCAAAGTTTCAATACAATTTGACAGATGTTTTGTTATTGGGTGAATATTAAGTGATTTTAATTAATTATAATTAATTACTCAGTACGGGGTGCTTTCAAAAATGGCAGCAGTGCGTATTTTTTCGCCTGTTGATTTGATTTGATGTTACACGTCATTTTAATTAATTCCTGTAAGTGCATGTAGAGCCTGCCACGTTATAGTTTATTAATTTTAAAAGGAAATATATTTATTTATCGACTTGACTTGAAAAAGGGAATTGATTTAACCCGTGTACCTACATCTATGCATGTTTGTAATTTACTCGATGTAATAGTTAACTAGACAACGAAAATGCGATTTGGAGAGCATCTTCATTATTTTATTGCATATTTTTGAAAAAAGGTTTTAGTATTTATTTTAAAAGCAGTGGCTTCTTTTATCCGACTTCCAAAAAAGTAAAAGTTCGATATACATTTGTATGTATTATATGTTTTTGTATTTAGTTAGTAACTGTTACAGATGATGGTTAGGTCGATTTTGAGTTGGATTTGAATGGATGAATGAATTTGGAAATGCTGATTTCGTACGACTAAGAAAAATTTGTTTATTTGTCTTGTATTTGTTAGTTAGTGTTAAATTAAAATTAAACAAATATATATTTTTTGCTTGCTTGCTTGGCAATTATAAAAATCGTAACTACTTCGTTAAAATGACAAAATGATGAATGAATGAAACAAAACAAAGACCTTTTCAATTTCTTTTTAAAGGCCTGTTTTGGAGAGTTGCAAAATACACAAAGGGAGCACCACTAGAGATGAATTAAGCATTGTTTTAAAACTAAGCGGCAAATTTACTCGTTCAAAAAGTTTGCATTGAGAAAAAACTTCTGTTAATTTTTTTGTTATGAAACTTTTTTTGTAACAGTAAAGTTCCAAGAAAATAATGTTGCTCGATGAAGGAGCCGAGACGCTTTCAGAAAAAGTTCAAGTAAATGAACTTTTTATTACAGCTTTCTTTAAAACGATTCGATGTTTTAATGTCTCTTTGACACGACACAACAATCTGATAAATTGAAGTAGTTAAAGATAAGCTGTAGTAGGTACAATTTGAGTGTTATTTTATAATTATAAATATATTAAATACTAATGTGATGGCCGGTTTAGGGCCATGTCTCCTTGTCCTATGTCCAGGTGGGAGGTATGAAGCTTAAATCCACCATTCTGCTCCTATGCTGGTTGGCGGGCTTAGGGTGTTAATGAACAAATGTTGTAACCACCGTAAGGTGTTTTTTTTTTATTTTTTTATCGACTACAAGTTGGCCCTTGACTGCTATCACACCTGATGATAAGTGATGATGCAGTCTAAGATGGAAGCGGGCTAACTTGTTAGGAGTGGGACGAAAATCTACACCCCTTGAGATTTCTACACGACATCGTACCGGAACGCTAAATCGCTTGGCGATACGACTTTGTCGGTAGGGTGGTAACTAGCCACGGCGAAAGCCTCCCACCAGCCAGACCAAGACAAATTAAGAAAAATCTCAATCTGCCCCGCTGGGAATCGAACCCAGGACCTCCGTCTTATAAATTCACCGCGCATACCACTGCGCCACGAAGGTCGTCGAATGTTGATGATAATGATCGATTTAACGTGGTAACCACAATTTCTGAATTGATTTATTTTTAATGAGACTTAATAATTTTCTTAAAAGAACAGCTATACAACGACTAATAAGGCTGATTGAGATTTTCTAAGTTGGTCCGAATCTGGCTGGTAGGCGGCATCGGCCTTGACTAGTTACCACCAAGCGATTTAGCGTTGCATGTAAAAACCAAGTTAGCCCGCTTCAATCTGTTCAATTGCATCATCACTTATCTTAACTTAACTTATGATGATTAGGGTAACTTGTGATGATTAAAAAAAGAGTGGGACAGAAAACTAAAACTTACAAGACGGCAAACTACAAGGTCTTCGGGTGCGTAATTATTTTTTTAATCCAATTACATTCAAAATCTAAATGACGGGTTTTTGCAAAGGGAAAAGAAATACGGAGTTTCACATTTTCAACATGTTTAAAACGTTATAACGAGCGATATGCAAATACAGTAATTACACCGCCCGAGCCCGCGCCCGCGCCCTGCTACCGAATTATTACAATTTATTTGTCACGGTTCGTTTGGCTGGCTTGGTAGAAAAATATTGCGTGTACGAGTAAAAAGGATACGTTTTTAATATTCTATAGATTAAAGAACTTATCCAAGTACCGTATACTAATATTATTTATTAATTTTAATAAATATTATGTACTGAATTAAAGTTTCACAGCCCCGAGGGGTCCCCTAGCAACCCTCAGGCAAATAATGACAGCTGTCATTATAGCTCCGTCGCTACCCGGGTAGCCGCGGGCCTCAAAGAAGGTTTGAATGTCAGGCCCACAGGGGTTAATATTTATTTATTCCCCCTCCTATAAGGGGGAAAGCCTGGCATTGTAGTAGGCCGTTAATAGGCTGATAATGATGTATGATGAATATTATTTGTTAAAGTAGCAGACGCAACTTTCTAGCAAAATGTCATTGATATGATGTCAAAAATCAGTATTAAGTCAACTCAAAAACAGTAAAAGATAGCGCACACGTAGTCCACAGATGATAATTAAATAATAGGGGTTAAAGAATGAAATTGCCGTTTTATTGTAATAGGTACTTCGAATTGACATAGAACCTTCATGGTTTAAGATTTTAAAGTGAAACTTTTTTCATACGGTACCTGTGTAGTTCTTCTTTTAAAAAATGTGCAACATTCGATTATCAACTTTCAGTTGTTTTTTTTATTCAGCTTAAAGATGGATACTTCGAAAATTGTGATTTTTGAATACGAGTTTTAATGGTAACTGTTTGGTGGTTTCAGCGTGGTGTTAATCACTAAAGCTTTCTCCGATCTGGTCAACGGCAGATGTCTACTGCGCCGAACTCCAAACAATGATAGCGAAACTAGCAATGAAACAGCCCCGACTAATGAATCAATCTCCACCATTATTGCTCCATGATAACGCGAGATCTCATACAGCACGATAAACCGTTTTAACTCTACAGAAACTGCAATTAGAAGCCATTCCTCACCCACCATATTCGCTAGACCTTGCTCCAACGGACTACCATTTTTTCATGATTTGGAGAATTTTCTACGTGATAAAAAGTTTTCTTCTCAGGAGGCAGTGCAAAATGCTTTCACACAGTTTGTCGAATCTAGATCACCAGAGTTCTATCGCAAAGACATAAATGAGCTTCCTATTAGATAGCAGCAATGTACCTATAGATAATAATGGTAATTATTTAATTTAAATAATTATGTTAAATTAAAAAAAAAACGTATTTTTATTTTTCAGTACAAATCGGCAATTTCGTACTTTAACCCCTAATATGTAGATATCCTTTCTATGCAGGTAAGTAACAAAAATTTAGCAGCGAAACTTAAGTTTTTCTGTACCAAATTAGGCTTAAGCTCGTCTTTATGCAATTAGGCACGGCTACCCTGAACATCAACGCAGCGGTTACCTATTTAAAATTATGATGATATTATGACTAAGATATCTAGTAGTTTTATACAGTTACCAACCTTTTTTAAGCATGGTGTCTGCTTGATACCTGAAACAAAATACAATAATTAGTACAATATAGGGATAATTTTTTTAAACTTCATCATTAACTGTCCAATTAAGGCTTACTACTGGGTTAGGCCTCCCTCTAGGAGGGATATGTAGGAAATATGGAGCGTAGATCCACCACGCTGCTCCAATGCGAGCATGCGGGGTTAGGGTGATAATGTTTCATTTATTAACGATCACTATCAAACGTTGATAATAGTGACAATGACCGAACGACTTATCGCTTACGGGTTTAGATTAGATTTTACTTAAAACATTTCATAAAATAAAAAGATTATGCTACCACCGCTGGTCTATAGCAAAAGCCTTCTATGCATACTATGTGAGTTTAATCTGACACCGAAATATAAATGTTTATTTATTTATTTTATTTTATTTTATTTTGGCAAAAACAGTCATTACAAATAAAAAGTTTTACATTAAAGAAAAAATACATGTGTAACAATAGACAATACATTGCCGAAGATTTGTATTAAATAAATTAATTTTTTTTTCTTTTTAAATCATTGTCAGTAGTACTTCCCCGGATGATCATTCACTATACCTGAATAAAGCTCTACTATATCTGAAGATCGTATACTAGCAATAAAGCAAGCATGTTTGAAATAACAAAGTAGCCTTA
This sequence comes from Mycalesis mineus, assembly GCA_034621355.1. Taxonomy (NCBI): domain Eukaryota; kingdom Metazoa; phylum Arthropoda; class Insecta; order Lepidoptera; family Nymphalidae; genus Mycalesis; species Mycalesis mineus. The sequence continues at coordinate 2,367,245 of CM067881.1, forward strand.
TCACATAGCGATCTTTCCCAAACAAGCAAAGGCGTCCCTATCTCCCCCTTATTGTTACACAAGCAGAAGCTTGACATATTCCGTGTTTCATGTAAACGAAATGCGACTGAATCCTAAGGACAATAGATATCGGGAGACAAAAGACCTTCCATATCCATTATACATTCATAAATATAAATTATAGTTTCAGAGCTAGTGGTTCATTTGTAAGAAGTATTTGACAGTGGATTTTATGTAGGTATCAAGTTAGCTACTTTTAGTGATTATTAGTAGCTAGAATAGGATTGGAGCCAGCTTTGGTATCCAGTAGTGGTGAAAGGTATACCCCTGGCATTTTCTTTTTCTAAATATCTTTAAATTTTATGTACGAATCTGGTGTAACTAAAATGTACTTCAAAGCGGCATCTGACTGCTGTTTTAATCCTTGAAGCATTGAAGATCGTTTGTTTTACAGGACAGCTTTAACCTCTTGGGAATAAAATGAAACCGCGCATAAATATATATATATATATATATATATATATATACGTATTAGGTTCATATTAGTTGTGAGAGTTATAGTGTTTAAAGTATTAAATTTTAATTTGTCGGATTTCCTTTATTTTTTTTATCCAGGATTGTGCGCATTTGTTATTCTACTGTTTTTGTATAACTTTTGTGTTTTCTATTATTTATATGACAGGCACGCATTTTTTATCCAGGATTGTGTGTATTTGTTATTCTACTGTTTTTGTATAACTTTTGTGTTTTCTATTATTTATATGACAGAGTTTCTACCCTTGCCCGTCGTTGGTCCATGCGGTCCCCATAAAGAACTTGCAGTAAATACAACGCCAAAAAAAGAAAAAAGTTACGGTTTGAGATGCCTCGCGACTTGCTCTTAGACTATGTTGTATGTCGACGCGTCCCAATTTTCTAACGCGATTCTCCGTGAAGCGCTAGTAAATTGTGATGTAAATTTGTTCTCGAGTGCTGGTGACGGTACAGGGTGCGGGTGTTGGGCCCTCTTCACACTGAATAATGTACTTACATTTAATACGTAACTGCGTGTCAGGACACGCTTTATAAGCCTCCGTATTGTAGTCAAAAAGCTGTTTGCAAATCAGCGAATAATGTTTTCATAGGCGCCATGTTGGATATTAGTAGATATTTCACATTTATACTGGGTAGTATTGTAAGTATTATAACTTCGAATCTTTAGTGTTTTGTTCCCTGGGGTAGACAAAGTCTATTCTGTGGAATCTCGCGAATCTCCCTCTATCATGACAAAACATAGCCAAAATGCCTAGTGTGAGCTTTCACCAAAACAAATCGAAAACTTCACATTCGCGTAAAGGCAAATTTTATATGGAATTGAGCAGCGCCCCTGGCAGTATCGAGAGATAACTCAAATGGGTGAGTGTCAGTGTCATATAAAATTTGCGTTTACCGTTCTCGATATCGACGCGGTAAAATCTTACACTAGCCACACAGTACTTGTATGAAAAGTTTAATGAATTTGGAAGAAGCGAGAGAGATATGAAAGGATCGTGGCAAGTGGAAGGACGTGGTCTCTCTCTGGTCAATGAGACGTGATGGTGTATGTATATAGAACATCGTGAGGTCTACTTCAGCCTTGTTTCGCTTTTCATTTCTATACAAGAGACTGTTTATTTATTTGGTCCTTTTGCCTCCTGCTCTAACCAGCGAGGTGGTGTACTTTACTAAACTATTCTAGTTAAGTCTAGCATCTTAAAAAGCACAAAAAATCTTCCAAACAAGTAAATTTCCTGACTCCTAGCAGTTTTAAGGGAGTCGTGTTCTTAATCAACACGAGTAAAAATAAACATAAGGTATACAACATTAAAAAATGCTGCTACCTGATGGTTGGATTTTCATGTAATTTTTATTAGTTTTTGGTTTTGTTTTATTGATAAATCGTAAGAAAAACACAACCTGGAAACGATCTTATTCCACAAGCATCAAGGCGAAAGAACTTGCTAGTATTTTATGTGTTTACAAGTGAGCACCTAATTTATCCTATTTTAAATCTTTAACATTATGTAGGAAAGACCTCAGAAAAATAAAATCACCGTTGAATATTTAAAGATCTTGAAAATTCCCTTACATGAAAATTCGGTATTTCCAACGCTTCACGCGAGGCTCTTTTGTTGAAAAACTCGGAAAGTAATAGAATTGATAAAAATATCAGGTTATGGGGAATGGCTTTTACGATATTGCAAATTTTATTGCATTTTTAGGGTTCCGAGACTGACTACAGAATATTTATAGAGTAATTTCGTACAACTTTTAACTGTCTGTCTGTCTGTCAAGATCTTCTTGTTTTACTTTTTTCTCAAACGATTGGTGTTAACAAGTATTTCGGAGAGTGCTCTCAGGAGTTATTTGACCTCGTACCTCCTTCATCTTGTGGGACCATATTCATCGGGTGGGATTTCCTCCCAACGTCGTTGATGTTCCTAGGATAGTTCCTCGTACAAAGCTTTTTGCGTCATCTTTTATTTTACGCACTGCTAAGGTCTGGTATGCCCTTCCAAGGTCACATTTTCCTTATTCCTACAACTTGGGTATCTTTTAAAGAATTAGTTGCAATAGAAATTTTCTAAGCAAGCGCGTCCCGCTTTAGACCAAATCTATATTTACCATCAGGTGAGATCGTGGTTTAGAAAAAAGTTCTAAAATTTCAAGTTAATAACAAAGTAAGACTATCGAGTGGCGCAGTGGGTATTGACTCTGCTTCTGCGTCCTAGGCTGTGGGTTCGATTCCCACATCTGGAAAATGTTTGTGTGATGTGCATGAATGTTTTCCAGTGTCTGGGTGTTTATCTGTATATTATAAGTATTTATGTATAATATATATAAAAATATTTATCAGTTATCATAGCACCCCTAACACAAGCTACTTTCGAGTACGCTTACTTTGGGGCTATATAGCGATGTGTAATTGTCCTATAATATTTATTTATTATTATTTATAAGACTTAGTAATTCAATTACTTTATATCTAGTCGTAATATCACTACGAGTGTTATCCACGGTTTAAGTAAACAAAGTCGGTTTGCGGTTACTGCGAGTGTGGCATAAACATAATCCGTTAGAGAATCATTTTCATGCGGTCATGTTATACGTACGGTTTACAAGCGGTACTGTTATACATGCAAGAGCGCTTGGCTTATCCCTTATTGTAGACTTCCTCTATGATTTGATTGTTATACATGTACACTCTTATTAATAAAAAAAACGCTTAATCTACACATCATCCTTCGTTATTCTCATACTAGTAACTATCAGAGAAACGAAGTATTATCAGCGTTGAAAGGTCGTTATTAATAAATATGGAGTTACTTCCGACTGACGACACTTTTTTTAAATCGGTATTAAGGTGTACAATATGGCAACCCACATTTTTTAAAAGTAAAAAGAGTGAGTCTTTGAATGAATTTAACGCTCAATTACCCTATTTTATCTGTGGTTATGACATAAATGACATAAAAATATTTTTGACAACTAATTTAAACTTAAACTCGAGTTTTATGTGTGGTGGTATGAAACCACCTCTGGAATCTCTAACTAAATCGTTTTCGATCAAGTCAATTATAAAAACTGCAGCTGCATTCTTTATGGAATCGATATTTTGTTTTGAAATCGGCTTCTTGCAGTTCTTCAAATGGATTGAAGCGTATTTTGTAAAGTTTGACGCATCTACTTAATACACTTCTTCTTAGATTATTAATTTCATTTATCGTCTTCAAATCGTCGATATAATAATCCCTGATCAACTTGTTATATGAATCTTCAATTTAATCAAGTTTTACTGTAAACAACCACATCACATCGAGACAAATAATGGAAGACAAGACGCTGTAAACGTCAAAAACTGCAATTTTGTCAACTACTCCTTCGTTAAACCATGTAGCACCAATGATTAAATTTTATTACGGTAGTAGAGTGTGACTTGCTTACTCGTTCTTTTCTCTGCGTTTATTAATACAAAATTTTGTTAGTATAGATTAAAAACTTGTATTAAAGTTAGTTTCGTTCTAGTCTACGTTTATTAATAGGGCTGCTAGGGAATATAAAGTGTGTAAAATCTTATATAACTAATGTAAAATATGTTTATAACTTTATATTACAAATGTTTACTCTCTCTGTTTGTTACTCAATCAAGCCTAAAGTACTGAACCGAATTATATGTGATTTGGCGAAAATTGCCTGTTAACAATTTTAGGTGGTACAAAGCCAGTTAGGCCTGTGTGCACCAAGATTTCGGTTATCATAACCAATGGTTAACATAACTTTACTATAAATTTGCTACTAATAACAAACCCGTACGTCGGTTAAGGACGTAAACCGGGCGGTTATCTTAACCGAGCTGACGTCGTTAACCAGTGTACGGGTTGTCGTGAACAGTAAATTTTACGTTTAGCTTATGTTAACCGTTGGTTATGATAACCGAAATCTTGGTGCACACAGGCCTTAGTATTTTTTTTATTCATTGCAAGTGAGCCCTTGACTGCGATCACGCCTGATGGTAAGTGATGGTGCAGTCTAAGATGGAAGCGGGCTAACTTGATAAGAATAGGTTGATATCCTCACCCGGTTTCTACACGACATTTTACTGGAACGCTTGGCGGTACATCTTTGTCGGTAGGTTGGTAACTAGCCACAGTAGATTCTGTGTACAATTTCTGATTATTTGAAGTCCAAATCCAGCTAGCATGTATATAGCTTTGTACAAAGTGCATTGTACTACCCTACAAAAGAGCCAATCCGTCTCACACGAAAGCTCGTAGTCGTACGTATAATTAAATCGATCGCGCCTATATAAAGTGAAACAGGCGACGTACGTAGTGGAGTCGAGTACCAGACCGCGCTAATATATAATCAATTGGTGTCGACGGCCCGGTAACGGGTCAAGCTACCCGAGCTATTGAAGCTATTGTATAACGGAATACGTAAACACTGCTACGGGACTCGAGGGCTAAAACTCATTTTGATGTCATAGATTATGTAGACGCGAAATGGCGGAATAATTCCTACTACTCATATTTACCTATTTTTAAAAGCAAATTTTTTTACCCGACTGCGTCAGAAGGAGGGTTATGTTTTTCGAGCGTATGTATGTATGTATGTATGTATGTACGTATATATGTGTGTATGTATGTATGTATGTCCATTTCTTCGGCACGCGCTACAGCCTAAACGGCTGAACGGATTTTGACATGTGAGGTGTCGTTCAATTTGTCAAAATTGTGGTAGTGACATAGGCTATATAAATTTTCAAAATGGCGGCTGTAAATGGGGGAAAAAGGGGGAATGTGTGTATTTTTTTCTCTTATCTTAGCAATATGGGTACCAATTGAAAGGTCGTAAAAAGACCATTCCAAAAATATAAATATCATATCATGTTCATATTACTTTTTTAACAAAAAATGGCAAAAAGTGTACTAAGTGTACCGTCTCATTTCTATACCATAAATTAAAACTAAAAAGTCTCAAATAAAATTATTATTATAAAAACAAAAAACCCGACTGCTTAGAAGTTATGAACTGAAAAGAGAAAAACAAGGATCACTATATCTGTATAAAGTTCTAAATACTTTATGGTGCTGCAGGCGGGGACAAACGTAGTTTTGGTAGATCTTTCTTTCCCCGCAGGTTAAAGTATTTTGTCCCTGTTTGCAGCACCATAAAGTATTTAGAATTTTATACAGATATAGTGATCCTTGTTAGCTTTTGGTTTAGCTTAAGCTTAGTTTGAGGCAGTTTAAATAATCTAAGATACTTTGATGCTTTTTAATTGGCCAGGTTTTTCACCAATTATGACACATTATGACGGCCTCAGTAGCACTGTGGCGCAGTAGATTTATTAGACGAAGGTCCTGGGTGCGATTCCCGTCTGGGCTGATTGTGAATTTCTTAAATGGTCCAGGACTGGCTGGCGGGAGGCTTCGGCCGAGGCTTACCACCCTACCGATAAAGACCTACCTCCAAGTGAAAGGGGTGGCTACTCCTAACAAATTAGCCAACTTTCATCTTAGATTGCATCTTCATTTACCTTATATAGAAGGTATTATTAGATATATCAATATTTAATACCTACTATAAATAAAAAAAGAAAATATACATTGAAGCATGAGAAGCATCAATGGAAATACAGTTTATTGCGTTCGTTATGAAAACGTCATAACGAGCTGCCGTAAATACACCGAAATGGAAATCGAAAATATTTTTAAACAAAAAAGTCATGGCCTAACGAGGTCAGTAACCCCAGTTATCTGAATTTAGTCCTTTAAATGGAGCTATAAAAGCCATCAGCAGCGAAACAGCCGGCGTAATGTCTGCCACTGATAATGACACTTCATCTCAAATGTGACGTTCAGTCGGAAGTTATGACAATTCGGCGGTTTTTTATTAACTGCCGACGTCAAAAGGGTGTTATTCTGAATATTACTTCGTAGTTTATAAATGAATCGACCGATACCGGTAAATTTATTTTTGAAGCCACTTTGGAGGTTATGGATGAGTATAGCAGGTAAAGGAAGGCAATGTGCTCTGCTAGGCCAAGGTAACCAGTACCTTATGAGTAAGATTACTGGAAAAACGTTAGATAAATCTAAATCGTATTACCTAATAAAATCATATAAACATCATAGGTTTTAGAACTCCTCGCTAACTTCCTTTCTCCGTACTACTGTACTTTCTCTGTACTGAGAAATTTTGACAGTGCAGTGGCATGTGCCATGGATTTATAGGTCCTGGGTTCATTTCCCGGCGGGGCCGATTGGGATTTACTCAACTGGTCTTGGTTTGACTGGTGGGAGGCTTTTACCATGGCCAGCCTACAGACTAAGACCTACCGCCAAGCGATTTAGTGTTCCGGTACGAAGTCGTGTAGAAACCGAAAGGGGCGTGGATTTCGTCCTACTCCTAACAAGCTCGTCCGCTTTCATCTTAGATTGCATCATCATTTAACATCAAGTGTAGCAGTCAAGGGCTGACTTGTAGGGAATTCAAAAAAATAATAAATAAAAGACGTGTGGCACTCGGAGACTGCCGCGGTAAAGCTATTGCATAGCATTCTTTATCAACTTATGTTTACCTACCGACGTCATCGGGACCGTGGCTGAGCGGTAAGGCGCTATAAGTGCCCGGATTGCCAGAGAGACGCGGGTTTGAATCCCGTCGGTTCCGCAATTTTTTTTTTAAGCGTGATATTTCAAAAAGTCATTAAAAGTTCTGGTATTTATCGATAGATGGAAAAGGTATTTTTTTTAAGCGTGATATTATAAAAAGTCATTATTTTTTTAAAAAAAAATGACTTTTTGAAATATCACGCTTGAAAAAAAAAAAAGTTGCGGAGCCGACGGGATTCGAACCCGTGTCTCTCTGGCAATCCGGGCACTTAGAGCGCCTTACCGCTAAGCCACGTTCCCCGATGACGTCGTTGCCGAAATTGTACTTTTGATATTGTTTTTGATAAATCTCAGGGGTTGTTAGGTTTTTTCGTTACGGAATTTCTGTATTCGGTCTCCACGCTCAAGGCCCGCGATAAAAGCTATACAATAGCTTAAAAGTTCTAGGTACAAACAAAAACGTAATATTTAATAGTCCGATCCAAGACTTTACCTAAGACCTCACCTGAAGCAACATAAGCTAACCAGTTGATCAACAAGGCAGTAAAGCAGTTATGAAATAATATGACCAAATCAAATGAAATAATTTATAAAAAGAGGGTAAAATACACCCCTCGTAGCCATCGCAACAGAAAAAACAGCACTTATATGCATTAAATGCCTTTACACGAAGCTATAAAGGGAGATAACGCGTCGACACGCGTGTTCCCGGCTTAGGGAGTTTATATTTAAACCTGGCAATGTTTGAATGTGCTTTTTATTTGTTAATTAGTCGTTACCTCCATAACATAGAGTGGTGACGTAGATTTAAATAGCTACGATACACTGTGGTATGTTAAAATGTAATTATTTATAAATAGAGGTAAAATTCAAGGGTATAAATTTGCCTGATTGTGACCACTTTAAGTACTATGTGTACTCGTACAACAGTTAAAAGAGTTATTTTTACCTCCTCCGCTTTTTCATCCGTTAATCATAATTTAGTCAAAATTAGCCAAAAATCCCCAAGGAGTCAAACTGAAACATTTTTATACAGTATTTGTATACAATAAGTAAGAAAACCTATTTGCTACTTGTTAAATTTCACTCTCATTAAACAATCTATTCCAGGCCTTCGTTATCTATCTATATAATACAGGAGAAATGATATATTCCAAGATGCCATAAACGTAAGCCATAAAAGAGTTGATTTGAGGTTTGAGGTAGGTATAACTGCTCCCAGGTGGCGTGCATGAAAGCCATGAAAAAGAATTGGCTTGAGGTTTTATAAAACCATTTCAAATAAATTTCCAAACTTTTAAAAAGCATAGCATCAGTTTTAAAGTTACCACATACAGTGCTATTATGTACCGTATTTATAACCCGACAATATGAATTTTAAAATTTTCTCCATATGTAGGTATATCTCCCATCTATACATTTATATAGAGGGACAATATACTCGTATGTAGTGATATACAGCGTGTTTGGTGAATGGTATAACATTTCGAAACGTACTAATATCATTCGATCTTGTGTATAAAATAACTATTTTAATAAAAAAAATCCATAAAAAATTTAAAATTATTATGAACTAGCTTTTGCCCGCGACTTCGTCCGCGTGGAATTAGTTATTACGGCAGCCTAATTTTTCTAAGCTTTGAATGTCATATTTATTAATATCTAATCAACTGCCTAAGAAAAAGGTCTTAAGCTTTCAAAATGACGATACTTTCATAAAACATTTCATCCCCCTTTAACCCTTTACAAGCCTTTTTTCACAATTAAAAGTAGCCTATGTCCTTTTTCAGGCTTTAGACTTACTGTGTACCAAATTTCATTTAAATCGGTTCAGTAGTTGTAGAGTGAAAGCAAGACAGACAGACAGACAGACAGAATTACTTTCGCATTTATAATATTAGTTAGGATTGTATCATGCATGACCCTAACTGCTTACAATATAACAGAAATGTAGTATAAACATTTGATTACGAGGGCGTTAGCCTGGTTAATATATTTCGTGAAGCCTAGTAGTCAATCGTCAGAGGGGTACTAGTCGTGTCTATCTGTCCGATAGTCACAGTATGGTACACGGGCAAGCGACCCCGGCTCCCCCGAGCTGTTACTGACTCTTCTTGAACCGAGCCAGTAATATCCTCTTTACCTTACTTATTCCCTACTCTTATTCTCTTTAACCCATCCTTTTGTTGTTGATGTTATGTATGTATGCTAGGGGCTGCCACCTCAAAGTTTTAGGCAAATGCTTGAAGTCCTCATATCTCTATCAGGATACTGCCTAGGAAGCTCATTATTTTTCTAGGCATGTATTCTGTCTCCCTCACACCTCGTCGACGGCTTGATAGGGTAGAGTATTTACTAACACGTTGTATACTAGTTAGTGAGAGATTTAGATAAATAGAGATAGAGATGTTAAAGCATAGCGCTACAGGTTTGAAGGCTTTCCAAAAGCAAACACAGTCAAAGTGAAACATTATTTTATATACATTTTCATGAATACATTAGTCGCATAATGGGCGCAAGTTACATAATGCAAATGAAGTGCCGTCCAGAGCACACACGGCCACGGTCGCTGTTTGCGCGTAAACACTTGCCCGCATCAACGGTTATTGAGTCATAATAATATTGTATTAAGGCTGGAGCATATGTGGCGAGATGGAGGGTAATGCGTTTTTCGTCTATCTAACCCTATTGCTCTATATATTATCTCTTCATATCCTACTAATGTAATAAAGAGACGAATATCTTAGCATTCCATGGATTCACCGTGCGGGTGCCGGGTCCATCGCGTGGCTGAGAGAAAAACTCCGAACAGAGCCCGAGACTTGTGACACGGGTGTAGGTTTAAGGGTAGGACCCTACTAGGACAGCTTTGGACAATCGTTCCAATATGGAGTTGTAGAGAGACTTCGCTGGTATACCCCTCGCACCCACTTCTACCGCGTATAAACTAACCACATAGCCTTTTTGGGTTAGTTCATTAGTGAGGTCATAATATTTATTCACTTTGAATACATGGTCTATAGGGATGTTTATTTCCCACGGCACTGTAAGCACAACAAGTATTATACGTTTGATTTGTTTGGAAAAAAGAAATATTTCCGGTCTAGATGTGGTAATAGCTAAGTCTTCCGGGATTTTATAGTGCTTTTCATAGGTGTCCATTAATATAGTCCAATCAGGAGCAGAGCCCAGAATTGAATAAGGCTTGCTTGCTGGTGGAATTTGTACTTGAGCCTACTTTAACGAAGTTAGTTTGTATTTTATTCGTCGTTAACCCTTTTTGACCTCTAGCTACTGAAAGGCTTATAGCTTCACGTATGATTTCTAGTACTCTGCCGTGGCGGCGTGAGTAGAGACCCCTGTCCAGGAGCACCTTGCATGTCCAGGAGCACCTTGCATCCTACCAATAAGTGCCTTGCAGTGCCCACTGCCTCACCACAGGTATAGCAATATTTTTCTGAGGCTTTTCCCCATCTTACTAAGTTACTCTGATCTGGGACAGTCAGTTGAAAGGCATTAAGATAAAATTTCAATAAGGCAGGATACCAATCGTACAGCAAGGCGCGCCACTTCAGAGCCAGAGGGATGCAGAACTCGCCTAAGTTAAACCACTCGTTTTGCATTTCTAGGTTCAGGCATGCACTTTGTAGTTGTCGTCCTCATCTTGTTTAAGAAAAGATTTTATTATGTCTTGGTCTTCCTTTTTCTGTCTTGCACCCAACTCGGTTCTATTTACCTGAGCCCCTGCCATAAATTGTTTGTAAAATTGAAGCCTAGAGTCAAGTTTTCCGGCACCCTCGTCTTTAGGAAGTGATACAACTAGTTCGTCCTGGGACTTAACTAGAATGTGCGTTCTGGTAACTTTGAGGTGTTTATAGAGTTCCGATGGCCTTTTTACTTTTAACCCAAAATTATTGGAATCTCTGAATAGATCATTCATTTCATTTTTCACGTACTTTTTCATTAAAAAAAATGTTGAGCAAATTAAGATATAATCAGAAACAATTGAACATTATAAGCTTTTAAGACGTGGTGTAGTGGTGGCTCCTGATCATAATCATAATCATTTATTCATCAGAAAGTAGGTACATAATATGATGGATATTCTTAAATCTAATTCCCCTATACATTCTTCCAATTATGGAAAATTCTCAAGGAAAAATCCTGAGGAAGAGATTTGTTCGGTATCGTCAATTAAGGAACGGGTGGGGACCCGTTGAACTTTTGTAGTACCCCCATAGACATGTTCTACGATCGAAGGTAAAAGATGTTTAAAATCATAGGTAAATATTCTAAAATAAAAAAAAAATCGGGTATAGAAAATAAATATGACATTTCAACAATAATTAAATCACAAATTAAGAAAAATCATCATTAAGCTCCAAGCTTCGCTCAACTCAGGTTTAACAGCACCTCTGGCAGGGAGTTCGTCAAAGTAAACACATTACGTCCCCTAGTTACACGTGGCGGTGTCCTGCAGAGCTGTTGTCAGCTCAGCAGGTCATAATGACTTTATAGCACTGACGCAGGACTACAATGTTTGTTGGCAAACAACTACCTAACCGCGGCGCTAGAGTACACAAATGAACGGTAGCACTTCATTTGTTTTCATATTTAGGAGTAACTTGTGACCGGCGGTAGTTCTGTAAATCTGTACCGAAACTCAACAGCGTCACTCGTGACTAAGTCTCTATTATTAATAAATTGGTTAACCAGAGAGACGCAGTTCGAATCCCGTCGGTTCTGCAATTTTTGATGTTATGTTTATTTAAAAAAATACAAATCATCAAAAGTGTGGGTAATATATAATACTCTATAATAAACTATTAAGTATCTATTTGGGTGCATCCCAGTAGAACCCCTTTAATTTTAGTTCTATAGAACTGTTGATACACCATATTAGTGCTTAGTGTCCCATTAGTTCTATATAGAACTAATGGGACAAAATTAAAGAAATGTCGATATCAACATCTTGTTTGTACATTACATATACGAGTAAATTACCTAGCTACCTACCGCTGGCACCGACTTCATAGATATGCTTAAGTAAATTAAAGCAACTAAATGTCACAGTTATTTTTTACTTTTTACTGCGTTTTGAGTCGGTTCTATTTTTTTATTAAAAATTTTATTAAAATCACTTTTGACTGCAATCACATCTAATTGTAAATGATGATGCAATCTAAGATGAAAGCGAGCTAACTTGTCAGGGTAGGATGAAATCCACACCGCTAGGTTTCCACATAACAGCGTACCGGAACGCTAAATAGCTTGGCATTAAGTCTTTATAGACAGGGTGTTAACGGCCGAAGCCTCACACCATCCAGACCTAGACCAATTAAAAAAAATCTCAATCGGCTCGGCCGGGAATTGAATAGAAAACCTCCGTCTTATTAATCGATCGCGCGCACCGCTGCGCAACGGAGGCCTACAAAGCTTTTACGAAGGTCCGGCCAACGCAGGCACTTTAAAAAGCTTTGAGATCATATTTACACGAAATCAACACTCTCATTAGATTCCGAGCCAGCATCGAGCACCGAGGGACAATTAACGGCCCCATTTAGGGCGCTGGGCCAAAAGAGTGAATAAATTCAAAGGAATTTTTAATTTAAGGAAACGTTGAAATCTTTTAATTATGACCTTTTTTCACCAAAATTATGAAAAAGCTTGGAACGATAAACGTTCAAGAGATAACTTTTTAGTTATATAAAGAAATCTTATTAACTTAAAGTACTATCATGACTATGACATATCGATGAAGTACTTTATATTGTAGATTTAATAACATAAAAACCTGATAGAGCAGCGAAGAAGATAGGTATACATACGCCCAAATGCTAAGGGACATAATGAGGGAATGGAGAAAGAGAGTAAAAGGAGAAATGTGAGAGAAGAGAAATAATACGTGAAAAATCCATTGCGGTTCCGTGCCGTCCGTGCAAGTCGCACATACAGGAAAAATGATTTCATTTCCAATAGTTTTTTCGAAAATTCTACGAAATCATAAAACATAATAGTAGCCAATTTATTTCAAAGTTTTTTAACTTCCGACGTAAAAGACGGGTGTTATTTGAGGTGTCTGTCTGTCTGTAGCATCGTAGCTTTGTAATGACCTATTTGTAATGCGTTTTCGCTGAAATCTGACGTGATCAAAATAGTTGTTATAAAAATCTGATAAGCCAATTTGGAACATAAGGAAATCAGGTTTTATCTGTTATTATGATAGACATATTAAAGTCCAATTTAATCCAAGTACAAGGCTAAGTATTGAAAATATTTTTTATTCAAAAAGTGTACGAAATGAGCAAATCAACTAAAACCTTGCCATTCAATCATAAGAGTGTACAAAAGTAGACATAAAATAATAAATTTAATTTAAAATACAAACATTTTATTTAAAAATAAATCATCATACGAGTACCTATCATGAAAATGCGGTTCCAAGAAAAGGAAAAAATATACGTGAAATGTTTGCTTAACGCACAGTTTTCCACATTTTCCTTCATAATCGCGACACCGCACTCGCGGCACACTCGCTCACACTCGCGGCCATAGATTAAAGACGACTAGATAGAGCCCATAGCGTGTCCACTCGTGAGACAGCAAGACAGCCTTATTGACATGACATGTCAACATTTAAAGTACACCATGAAACGTTACGTTTAAAATATCGTAAAATACGATATATTACTTTATATAAGATAGTTTACTAAACGCAAAATACATGAAATTTGCTAAAAAACAACATATCTAAGCTTTAAATCATCAATCAATTATGTTTATGCCTACTTACATATGAAACGGAATTCCTTCGATTTTCCGTTCGCTGCGATTTTTGCAGCCGAAAATACTACAACCCACCATAGCACGATAATGTTTAAATTAATATCGTAACTGCAAAGTTATATTATTTATCAGCAAATTTAATAAAAAGCTAATAATTGCTCAGATATGTCGTTTGTTTGTCACAAACTCTTGACAAACAATAAAAACGAACACGCTTAAAGTGACAAAAAATAATCTTGTGTCACTTTTTAACAAAGGCCGAATGAAATAAGTCTGTCACGCTCTTGAACCTACAGCCGCGTTATGACTCCATCTAGTTGTCTTTAGTCTATGCTCGCGGCACACTCGCGCACACTCGCACACAGTCGCGCACATTCGCGGCACACTCGCGCACACTCGTGGCGGATGTCTGCAGTTGTGCTAACGACGTGGATATCCGTTTCAGCGAGGAAAACAATTTCCGCGGCCTCCGTATGAGGAATTAAAAGGATAACTTTAAATTATAAAAAATATTCAAATGGCACTCCAATTTTAATATTTCCTTCAAATCATATCTTCTCCCTTTTTATCGCTATGGTCCATACCATAGCGATAAAATCGATGCCCATGTCCGCCAAACCGTATTAGCAGTGTGATGGTGGTGGATCTGATCTGACTGCCTCGTTAGTCTATATGGCTTCGATCACAAGGTTCTGGGTTCAAATCCTGGGTCGGGTAAATGGAATAATTTTGAAATTTTCATTTGTACCTATATAAAATTTTCAGTTAATTTCAAGCCCGGAGTCGGAAAGTTGGTGGTGTTACATCCCCGTGCTTCGGAGAGCAGGTTAAGCTATCAGTTCTGGTCACTAACACCAACATTTGATAGTAATTGTTAATATAGAAATATTATCATCCTAAGCCCGCTAATCCGCATTGGAGCAGTGTGGTGATCATTATCAAAATCTTGATGATAATGATCAGGTCCAACGGCTTAACATGCTCTCCAAGGCACAGTGGTGTAACACCACCAACTTCCTGACTCCGGGCTTGGAATGTACTGAAAATTTCGTAGAAAAATGAAAAAAAGACGTGTGGCACTCGGAGACTGCCACGGTAAAGTTATTGCATAGAAGTTAAGCAACATCGGGCGCGGTCAGTACTTGGATGGGTGACCGCCTGGGAACACCGCGTGATGTTGGCTTTTTTTAAATTTTTATTGTTATTCTATTTTTTTTAATTTGTTTTATTTTTTTTATAATGATAAAAACTTATGTAATTATAATATATTTTATAATGATAAAAAACTTTTGCAATTATAATTATATATTTATAAATTTAAATTAAAAAAAAATAAAAAGAAAAATTAAAAATAACGAAGTAAGAAAAATAAAAATTTAAAAAAGCCAACATCACGGCGGTCTTCCCAGGCGGTCACCCATCCAAGTACTGACCGCGCCCGATGTTGCTTTCGGTGATCGGACGAGAACCGGTGTATTCAACATGGTATGGACGTTGGCGAACATAGACGCGAATAAGGCAATCTGAAAAAACTAAAAAGTATTACCGCTGTGCCGGTCGGAGTGGGGGTGTTATGGTTTTTGGTTACGGAATTTCTGAATTCGGTCTCTACGCTCAAGGCCCGCGATAGAAGCTATGCAATACCTTAAAAAACTCAAAATGATTCCGTGACCCGCGACCCAGGACCTCGTCTAATCACTAGTCCAAGGAGGAAGTACATCACTAACGAGGTCTATTTCAAAGAGCAGTACTAAAATAATAGTCTCTGGACAACCTGGTTGACATAACCGCCACTGTGTATTATGCTCTTTGGAATGTTATAGTAATGTACGTGAAAAATTGTTTTTACTTTAAATCGGAGGTAAGCAAATGGATTGATGCTTACAGCACTTTGAGCTGCGTGCTGAAACGGAATACATTTGGCACAGAGTTAGGCATGTACAGAGTTGGTCGAATGTTTAGTATTCCGGGCGTGTGGGTTTTTTATTTGGCCGGAGCTTCTAGTTTGCTCTTCGTACCTGGTTCTTGTTTGGCCGCAAACAGACTAATACAATTCAAGCCACTCTTGAGGTGGAATTAGATAAAACTTTAGTGAGTAGTTTCTTATGCTCTACATAAAACTACGCGGACTAGCGTGTGAAGTGATATAAGATTACTCAATTCAATTAGCTATTCTGTTTCAATGCAATAAATTTATTATATAAATTTTAATTTTAATAATATAGATATTAATAATATAAAATTAATATTATCAATAAATATGTAGAGGTAATTATAAAATTAATGACTTTATTAACGACAAAAAAGAGCGACTAACGCAACGCGTTGCGACGTCAGCGGCGAGACGCGACGTAATGGGCACCTGTGTCGCGTTGCATTTGTCGCTGACGCAGGATACCCTCGTATAAAAGGAACCTACCGACAAAGATGTACCGCCAAGCGATTCCACAATTTTTGGAGGGCTTCTTGTTCAAATTTGAATAAATAAAAAAACATTTACTACGCTACGACGCCCCCCAAGTATAAAACAATAGTGAATAGACATTTTCTAGATAAACCTGTAACTTAAAATTGTGTGGGCGGGTTAAAATTGTGTGACAGAGTTAAAAATAGTGTGATGAATGAATGTGAGAAAAGTGTGGTGTAAAAGAGGATGTAGTGATTAAAATTCAGAAAGGGATGCTTAGATGGTTTGGACATGTAGAGAGAATGGATGAAAGAAGATTAACAAAAGAGATTTACAAGGCGAGGGTGAATGGAAATGTTGGAAGGGGAAGGCCTAGGCGAATGTTCCTGGACCAAATTCAGGACATTTTAAATAATGGCCAGGTCAAGAGTACCCTAAACCGACGAACTTGTATGAAAGGATTAATGAGAGTAGAAGAAGCTAAGGAAGTATGCAAGGACCGTGGCAAATGGAGGGATGTGGTCTCTGCCTACCCCTATGGGAACAAGGCGTGATGTTTATGTATTATGTATGTACCTCTAACTTGAATTTTATCATTACTTTCAACCAGACACGATCGTACTTAAACGCAAAATATCTACCATGAAATTTCGTGCTAAAGCATCAGCTACTCAACAAATTAGTTGTGGACAGTGAAGCTAAATCCAATATAACTCAAGTGCAGTGTGCAGGGAACAGTTTCCGCGCAAATTAATAAAGCGAGCGTCCTCGAGCAGCCTCGCGAGCCGCTTGACCCGGGATAGATTATAATTTGTAGCAAATGGACGCTTGCCGGGATGTTAACTTGAATTTAAATGTATTTTTTTTAATTTAAACCAGTCTGTATTAGAATTTAACCTATTGCGAGTATTTTCCGTATTACAACAAGCAAGCTCATGATTAAGGACCCCGTATGGGTTCAAAACAAGTCGCGTATAGTCCGACAACAGTGACGCGAGTTTCAGCTGTTTATATTTTAATAATATTAAGGCCTGTGTGCACCAACATTTCGCTTATCATAACCAACGGTTAACATACGTTAAACGTATTACTGTTCACGATAACTCGTACACCGGTTAAGGACGTAAGCTCGGTTAAGATAACGTCCGGTTTACGTCCTTAACCGGCGTACGGGTTTATTATAAATAGTAAATTTATAGTAAAGTTATGTTAACCGTTGGTTTTGATAACCGAACTTGGTGCACACAGGCCTAAACCAGTCTATTTTACAGATTTTCGATTCCCAGATTGATTGATTGGTTGAGATTTTTCTTAATTTGTCTAGGTCTGGCTGGTGGGAGGCCGGTGGCTAGTTACCCTACCGACAAAGACGTATCGCCAAGCAATTTAGCGTTCCGGTACGATGTCGTGTAGAAACCGAAAGGGGTGTGGGTTTCATCCAACTCCTAACAAGTTAGCCCGCTTCCATCTTAGATTGCATCATCACTTAACATCAGGTGTGATAGCAGTCAAGGGCCAATTTGTAGTCGATAAACCACCACGCTGCTCCAATGGGGGTTTACAGGAAACAAACTCAGTATTTCACAGCCTTTTTTTTAACGTCGGGAAATCCTCATGGATACCTTCTAGTCATGGGGAGACGAGAAGATTATGTCGGACTCGTACCGACTAAAACCCCACGGTGTTCCAACTCGTCGCCTGGGGCTGAATCACGAGAACGTTACGTGCTACTACCGTAACCCAGTCAGCGGCACCCACAAACGCAAGCACTGTTCTTGAGCAAGGAACCCTAACTAATTAAAATCACCATGGGAACACAGAAAGTGTCTATCTACTTGAGGACTTATATCCGGTGGGCGACAGATTCAGTATTTCACAGCCTGGCCCAACTTTTGCATGCGTTTTTGACAGAACGCAGTTGTATAAAAATGCCACTGAATGCTCTATCTGAAGTAATTCATATCCTTACTGAGTGCCGAGTGTGAGTTTGTTACCGAGCGTAACGCAAATTTATGTGGAATTTTAATAGCGCCATCTAGTTACAGCGAGAGTAAACGCTTTTTTTTTTATATAATTTGACGTTATGAGTGACGTTTTTACGCACTCGCTCGGTGAAAAACTCACACTTGCCCCACTGATATTATAGAGGCGAAAGTTTGTATTATAGTAGATAGCAGTTAGTTACTCTTTCTCGCAAAAACTACTTGATGGATGGATAACTACGCGGGTGAAACCGCGGGCATCCTCTAGTATAAACTAAGTATACGAGTACTTACTCATACAGTCAAGAGATCAAAATCAACATGGAGATATAACAAACAAAACTTTAAATTGCTCATAGCCGTCCATTCAATACGTTTCAGCTCAGTATCCAAACAAAATAATTAATTAATAATGTTAATCAAATATAAATTATCTCACATTAAATCCGTTAAACCAAATTAATTGGTAACAAATAATACGATTGTATATATACATCGGCTGTGTATAATTTACGCGAATTGTTTCGAAGTATGGAGCTTACGACACATTGAAAAATTTTAATTAATATATGATCATTAATCCTCTTAACTTTTTTAAAATAGAAGTTAGCCCTTGATTCCAATCAGACCTAGTGGTAAGTGATGATGCAATCTAAGGTGGAAGCGGGCTAACTTGGTAGGAGTAGGATGAAATTCACACCCCTTTCGGTTCTTCTACACGTATTACTGGAACGCTAAATCCCTTGGCAGTATATCTTTGTCAGTAGGGTGGCAACTGGCCACGGCTGAAACCTCCCACCAGCCAGATTTGGACCCATTTACAAAATCTTAATCGGTCAAGCCGGGAATCGAACCCAGGACCTCCGTCTTATAAATCCACTGCGTACACCACAAAGCCACGGAAGCCATAAAATTGATTGAACCAATTCTAGTTTTGCTTGTGTGCTTTAAAATCAAAGGTCAACAAATAATCATAAATATCAGGGATGTATGTAGACTAAGAATGAACTAGTTACTCATTAAATGTCTTCTCTACGCACATGATCAAGTATTACTTGCATCGTCTGCTAATGAGTTACAAGCAATGGTAACTATTATGAATGTAGCTCTGAAAAGGAAAGGAATGAAAGTGAATGTCAGCAAAACGAAAGTAATGATTTTTGAAAGAGATGAACATGTGACAGATTGTAATATTTTGATAGATGGAGAGAAAGTTGAAGAAGTAAAAGAGTTTGTATACCTGGGTAGTAAATTCACGAAAGATGAAATGAGTGAGAGTGATATTGAAAGAAGAGTTAATGCTGGAAACATGATGAATGGTGCTCTACATGCATTTATGAATAGCCAGAAAGTGTCTCAGAAGGCAAGACTGGCTGTGCATAGAGGTGTGCTGGTGCCCACACTCATGTATGGTAGAGAAAGTTGGGTATGGCAGAAGAAGCATAAATTCAGGACATTTTAAAAAATGGCCAGTAATGTGTATCAGGAATATGGAGCATAGACCCACTAAGCTGTTCCAGTGGTTCCAGACCCACTAAGCTGTTCCAGTGGTTCCAGACCCACTAAGCTGGTCCAGTGGTTCCAGACCCACTAAGCTGTTCCGTCTTTGCTCGCGTGGAATTTAAATTAAAATAAATTTAATTCCGTAATCACTTTTTCTTACTTCTACAACATGGGTATCTTTAACCCGGCGTTATTGTGGCTACTAAACGGAACTTACTCGTTGTGGCTGGGTATATTTAACCCATGTACATTACTGTAAACTGAATCAAGTTTATGTCAATGATCGTTTTCTTCATTAAAGAAAAAGTAATAAAAAATGTTATTTATAAAAATTAAACATTTATTTATTATAAAATTGATGTATTACCATCAAACAAAAATAAATAAAATATTTTAACTTGAGATCAATGTGTTAGAATATAACTTGAAAAATATATTCAAAAACAAAAAATAATAATCATTTAGCTACTAACGCGGGTATTTTGTTTTAAAGTTATTACGGTTTAAAAATCCGCCGGGTATTAGATACCCGGCAACAATGATGCTGGATTAATACAAAAGTGAATACGCACTTTCACGTTTATTTCAATTAAAAATCATCCAACGGTACAAAGGTTAACCACTGCACTAAGGAGGCAGTCCGCTAACTTTTATCTAACCAGTATAAATAAATAAATAAAAAGGTCGTTAGCCAGTTACCTTTTACTTTCCCTATCTTAACAACGTCGGGCGTGTTATCTCGAGCTGGCTGAAAATAAAATGGGCCGTTCCTTTAATCTGTTTACTTTCCGACGTTTATAGCCAAAACGGTGTAATAAAATTACGCTCCCCTTAGGGCTAATTGCCTACAGCACGTTTACGCTTTTAAATATAAAAATATAAAAAAAAATACGAACGGTATTCGTAACTACCTAGTTATGCCCAAAGCTGTCTAACGAATGAATGAAAAAGTTATATGAAAAAAAAAAACAAAAATTTTGACGACCTCTGTAACGCAATGGAGACGCATTTATAAGACGGAGGTCATAGGTTCAATTCTCTATTAAGATTTTGGCCTAAATTGGTACAAGTTTCACAGGCGGAAAGCTTCGGCCATGGGTAGTAACCACCCTACCGACAAAGACATACCGCCAAGCGACTTAGCGTTCTGTTACGAAGTCGCGTAGAAACCAAAGGAGTGTGGATTTCATCCTACTCCTAAACAAGTTAGCCATCTTAGATTGCATCATCACTTACCATCAAGAGTGATTGCAGTCAAGGGATCAAGGGATAACTTGTAATGAATAAAAAAAGACATGTGGCACTCGGAGACTGCCGCGATAAAGCTATTGCATAGCATTTTTTATCAACTTATGTTTACCTACCGACGTCATCGGGACCGTCGCGTAGGTGTAAGGCGCTTATTCAAAGCGCTAATTAACTAATTAAAAGTTCTGGTATTTATCGATAAATGGAAAAACTAAAAAGTATGACCGTTTAGTTTTTCCGTCTATCAATAAATACCAGAACTTTTAATGACTTTTTGAAATATCATGATTGTAAAAAAAATTAATGACTTTTTGAAATATCATGATTGTAAAAAAAATTAATGACTTTTTGAAATATCACGCTTGAAAAAAAAATGCGGAACCGATGGGATTCGAACCCGCGTCTCTCTGGCAAGCCGGGCACTTAGAGCGCTTAACCGCTAGACCACGGTCCCGACGATGTCGGTGCCGAAATTGTGCTTTTGATATTATGTTTTTTATATTCCGGGAGTGTTAGGTTTTTTCGTTAAGGAATTTCCGGATTCGGTCTCCACGCTCAAGGCCCGCGATAGAAGCTATGCAATAGCTTAAAAAATTGTCCAAGCTATATATCGAATAAATGTAAAAGTTGTATAAAAAACCAAAAACACCCGAAGTTACGAACGTCTACGAATTCATATAAAAAGAAACATTTAGGATATTACGTCACACGATGACAGTACTTCCTATACACGCATACGGCATATCTGTGTGATCGTATGCGAGGACACGCGCCGCATTATTAAAACTCGTTCATCATCAGTCAACAGCCTCACTCGCAGATCATATCTTACTAATATGAAAGTCAATATATCGAGTGCCGAGTTAATCTTTAGCGCTCATTTCTGATCACGGGTTACAAAATATTATAGTAAAAGAGCTGGTAGGACTTTTAAAACAGGTATTTGAAGTATGTACGTAGTATTAAATTGTATGTTAACATTAGGTGAGATCGCAGTAAAGGGCCAGCTTGAAATTAAATAAAAAATTTTTGGAAGATTTTTAATTTAAAAAAAATTTGGAACCTACGAGTGTTAACAAACAGCCAGAAGGGAATACAACTTAAAACACCAAAAGACAAACTTAATAACAATTTATTTACAAAGACTTCAAATATGATCAAAATGAAACATTATTACAGTAATTACTTAATTAAACATTACAAGCACAGATTCTTACAATAGTCAAACAGTACAGTGACTGCACAAGACTCGGACACTTAGGTGTATGATAACAATTATCTATAGGGGCATACTTTATAGCCTACCACCCACCATTTTTGCTCGACGAGTACCGCCCCTAGTCCATTATCTATAGTTTAAACGCGGTACCACAATACAGCAAATGAGGCCACTATATTGTCTATAGTCTTTTCAAACAGTATACAATGCTGCCAACACGAGAGTAGTACGATAAGCTCGAAAAATATTTCATCCGGTTTGCACTATTAGAGTGATTGTTATGATTTATTATCAAATATAATTAAAATTGTCAGAAGAATCCTGCTGTTGGGGTCTTTAATTGAAAACGCTGTCTTAAGATTTGAGATATATCTAACAATAGAATAGATACATATATAGAAGGACACTGACAATAGTAAATTAACGCTCTATGCAGTTTCGGATATTCTATTTAATGAAATTAAAACGCCTGGTTTGGATGCTGTAAATCTATACTAATATTATAAAGCTGAAGAGTTTGTTTGTTTGTTTGTTTGAACGCACTAATCTCAGGAACTACTGGTTCGAATTGAAAAATTATTTTTGTGTTGAATACACCATTTAACGAGAACGGCTTTAGGCTATATAACATCACGCTGTAACTATTAGGAGCGAAGAAATAATGGAAAATGTGAAAAAAAAGCTTCCGTTGCGTGCGCTGCGAAAACGGTTCAAGACACAAAAATATATGTATGAAAGAATTATTCCTCTTAAAGTGATCTAAAAAAATATCCACGACAGTATATATCTACCTTTTAAGGTTAACTCACTAGAACCATTTTATGGTAATGAAATTTGGTCAAAATTAATGCATTTGTTAAGAGTTGTATCAACTTAATATTAATGTACTATAATATCGTACAATGTTTAACAAAAATGTAGGTCTTTAGTACACGGGACGGGACGAAGGTTGACGGGAAACTATAAAAAAATTAAATTGAGAGGAGGAGCGGGAATGAGCACACTTTATATGAGTCTTTTTTTAAATTAGAAGGGTACCTAAGAGGTTTTCACGCGGACAAAGTCGCGGGCGACTGCTAATCCTCGATAAGCAACGAATTTGTCACTACGACCGACTGACCCCTAGACTCAGTTTAAAATGCGTCGACTATAGTATTTATTAGGATATTTTATATGTTTGTTCTATTCAATATTTTGTTTGTGTTGAATCGTATTATGCTACTCTACAATCCATTCTCCAGATATCTTAGTTGATTAAATTCGAAGAAGACGCTATCAATTTTCAAGTTTTAATATATTAACAATCAACTGATTTATTTTCATTTGTAGGTAGAAATCATTTAATAAACAAAACGCGTAGCAGTCGATATCTAGTAATTAATAAATTCGCACTTTGTTCACTCCGACCACAATGATATCGGTCAAAGCAATACCAATGATTACCAAATTGTGTAACCACAAAACGGAAATTTCGCAAATTGCCTTTAATTAACACTTTTAATAATGTTATTTGAAATACAATATGGAATCAAAGTCAGTATAAAAATACAATTACATAGGTATCTGCTTTCCGCACCGGTGGTAGTGTCACTACTAGACTTTTTATATAATCACTTTAAAAAGGGAAGACGATCGCAGACTGCACTGCATGTCGATTCTTTAAACATACATTTTACGAACATCTCGTTTATATCTCGCCGATCATTCCACCTTCAGTTCGATTGACAATCCAATACGGCAAAATGTCCTTAGAGAAAACCGATTTCCATTATATGCGCAACTGTTGTACATCGGCTTTAACTCTGACGTTTTTTTCAAGAATCGTCATACTGATTTGTATGAATTTTTTTTTATCGATAAAAAAGCGGGCAAATGAGCATGCGGGTCGCCTGATGTTAAGCGATTACCGCCGCCCATAAACATTTGACACACCAGAAGCATACAAGGAAAGAGTTAATACGCGCCTTAAATACCTCCAATTAAAATTCCCAGGAAAAACCAGGGCGAGAAGTTGATTCCACAATTTACAGGTTCTTGAATGAATTTCTATGAAATGATTCGTGGCCAACGACACGTGGTTCCCATATAAATACATAGATATCGGAGAGTCGCTGCGACACGTCTTCTACACGTCGCACCCTAAATCCGCCTACCCGCATTAGAGCAACGTAATCTCAAAACTACTACGTACTCTTTCTACTCATTTAAATATCCGACGTACGAAAAAATATTCTAATCTGCGTCATTTTGTAACAAAAAACAAAAAAATGAAAAATCCTCTTAGAGAATCTAGAACAAACCTAATTTTTCAGACAATAATATGAAAATACACGTAGAGTTCTCTCCACCACAACGTCTTCATGCAGAAGATTAATACTTATTAAATTTTTTCAGACATTGAGTTCGCGCGAATTTTGTGGAAAATCTCGTTTGGAAAAAGTCGGATAAAACACGAATTGGATTTTCTTCAAATTTTCCTTTCCTCTTGTATTTTGTGGCAATACGATGAAATTGCATTTGTTGAATCACAAATAATCACCACCGTAAAAAGGTCTTCAATCCGATACCCATTTTACACCTATTTACAGACGACTTTTAAGAAGATATATTAAGGCTTTTTCGTTCGCATTACAGGGACCTGTTCATATTTTACAAAGTTTGTGAAAAATTTGTCGTATGTCGTAGAGTAAATAATTAAGTCACAGTGATACATATTTTTTTGACCTTTTTTTATGGAACACGGCGGCGTGATTTCGGAGGTATTGAAAAGAAAACTTGGCTCATAAATATATTAGGAATATTATCTGGTGATTAGTTTCGGCCGAATTAGTTACCACCTTACCGGCAGAGACGTACTGCCCAAAGATAAAAAATGTTCTGGTATGATGCTATGTTGCCACCCTCAGAAATATAGGCAGAATAAACTTATAAGTAGATAGACCCTTACCTTTAGATGTGGTATAAAAGAAGTAGTGACTAAAATTGAGAAAAGGTGTGCTTAGATGGCTTGGGCATGTAGAGAGAATGGATTAACAAAAGAGATTTATGAGGCGAGGGAGAATATAAATGTTGAAAGGGGAAGGTCTAGGCGAATGTTCCTGGACCAAATTCAGGACATTTTAAAGAATAGCCATGTCAAGAGCGCCCTAAACCGACGAACTTTTATGAAATGATTAATGAGAGTGGAAGAAGCGAATGAAGTAAGCAAGAACTATGGCATATGGAAGGATGTACTCTCTGCCTACCCCAATGGAAATGAGGCGTGTTTTATGAATGTACATAGCATTAGTTAGTAAAGTGCTCTAGTTAGTAAACACAATACATTTCACGAAAGGTAGCATAACGACAAATTACAAGCAACGTGTTCGTAGTTATCCAGGGAAATTCATTTAGCAAGGTTTAGGTTTACGACACGTAACCGCGTTGTAAAGCTAAACCCGCCTCCCTTGCTTCTATAATTCGATTGACACATGAGTACGCAGGGAAATAAATAATTAACATTGAACTAAATATATACTCGTATGGGTGTAAAACAAAGTCGGGTTAGATATTTACAACTGAAAAACGTATGAAGTATCACAGAAGGCTAGACTGGCTGTGCGTAGAGGAGTAGATATTAATGTCAACGCTTATGGTAGTGAAAATTGGATATAGCAGAGGAATTATGAAAGTAAACTAAGTGCAGTAGAAATTAGAGCATTGAGAAGTAAAACTGAGTGTCTGAATTAAGAATAGTGTGATAAGAGAGTGAGTGGTATAAAATAATATGTAGTGACTAAAATGGAGAAAAGTATGCTGAGATAGTTTGGCCATGTAGAGAGAATTAATGACAGCGGACTTAGGAAAGGGATTTATTAGGAGATTCTGATTAAAGGCAAGGTCATAAGTAACTTAAACCGACGTACTTGTATGAAAGGTTTAATGAAATTGGAAGCGAGAGATATGCAAGGATTGTGGCAAGTGGAATGACGCAGTCTCTGACTACCACTATGAAAATTATGAAACTAATAATATTCTTATACATTTTGTCTGAAACAGGTTATTTAGTAACTATCACTAATGATCACTAAGATTTATAAAACCACTACAGTAGTCTTAAAACCTACGTATAAAGTACGTACCTACCAAGAAGCTTGGTACTTTTTCTATTAAAGCGTGGAAATCCCTTTACACCACTGGCGAGACTTGAAAACGAGATACACACGAGTGGCGGACGCCGGGGGGTGAGAGGTGGGGGTGGCGGGTGTTAAACAGAGGGGGGCTAGGACGTGTTGCACGTATCACTGAGAGGACGAATAATCCTCTAGACTACACTACGGGTAAGTAGGCATTTTGATATTTTTTTTATTCACAGACAAGGTTTTTTTTACCCGACCATGGCCAAAGTAGAAAAAATCCAAAACGGTAAGGGTATACACCAGTATGTTGAGTCCTAAAAAAGACGTCAGTATTGAAGCCGCTGTACAACGGTTGCAAAGCGGATGTAACAGAAATCTGAATTATCCAATGACATATTGTCGTATTGATCCCTATCATAAACATCTGAGAAATGAAACATTATCTCCCTAGGCCCGCCTACCCGCTTGGAAGCGGCGCGGCGGGTCTATGCTGTTTCCTATAAGGAGAAGGGCCTGGCCCTGTCGTTAATAGGCTGAAAATAATTAAAGATGATGACGATATTGTCGTGAAACAGAAAAGGTGTGGATATTATCCTATTCCGAATAAGTTAGCCCTTTTTTTATCGAATACAAGTTGGCCCTTGACTGCTATCACACCTGATGTTAAGTGATGATGCAGTCTAAGATGGAAACGGGCTAACTTGTTAGGAGTGGGACGAAAATCCACACCCCTTTCGGTTTCTTCACGACATCGTACCGGGACGCTAAATCGCTTGGCCATACGTCTTTGTCGGTAGGGTGGTAACTAGCCTTCCACCAGCCAGACCAAGACAAATTAAGAAAAATCTCAATCTGCCCCGCCGGGAATCGAACCCAGGACCTCCGTCATATAAATCCACCGCGCATACCACTGCGCCACGGAGGTGTCAAAGCCCGCTTCAATCTTAGATTGCTTCATCAGTTACCATCAGGTGTGATCGTCTATCAGCTGATGTATCAATATCTCGGACAATAGTCTGTATTTGTAAAGCTTTAATACCAAAGTTTGTAAAGCAAAAGACCATACAAAGGTGTTATTAGCGAGTTCAGCGCGGTAAGCTCTAGGGACTGGAGAGCGGCGGCTTTATTAGGATCCCTAACTTGATCCCAGCTTACGTCGGCATAAGTACATACATGAGGTTAGTTAGCCCCGAATTATCGCTATGTAACTAATTGTTTGTTTAGTTTAGGTATTAAGTAATTAATAGTCAGCCGAGTTTACTTTTACAATTTTAAATGCGAATATTGCTGAACAAGCGTCGTCATTCATAAATTATAGTAATTAATAAATTATTATAGTGAAACAGAAGCGTGAACTTTTGCAGACCGTCAGTATGAGAAAAATCGTGTATCTGGGGCACGTGCTACCACACGAGAAATACGAGCTCCTATAACTCATTTTGATGGGAAAAGTTTCCAATAGAAGAAGAAACCTGTCGCAGGAAGAAGTGTTGGTGTAGGAACATCAGAAAGTGAACCGGAGTCACATGGATAGATAAAAGGAACAGAGGCAAAGCTCTTAAGTACGTGTAAAATTGTTACCTATTTTGGTAGGGTTGTCACAATAGGTTAAGACAACCAAACAAACAACGTGTCGCACTGACATGACTCTAAGATTGTCAACTGTGCCTGCGTAAACTGGATTGTTCCAGTCTCGCCGCGTACGCGACAAGCGGCTGGTGGTCACTCACACATGCCCCGCGTAGTGCAACCGATTCGCGCGGTAGTAAGAAGCTTTGTCTCTGTTCCTTTTATCTATTCATGTGCCGGAATTGCGAGTGCCAAACAATTTTTTAAGCGCCAAAAATTTGACGACCTCCGTGGCGCAGTGGTATGCGCGGTGGATTTATATGACGGAGGTCCTGGGTTCGATTCCCGGCGGGGCAGATTGAGATTTTTCTTAATTTGTCTTGGTCTGGCTGGTGGGAGGCTATCGCCGTGGCTAGTTACCACCCTACCGACAAAGACGTATCGCCAAGCGATTTAGTGTTCCGGTACGATGTCGTGTAGAAACCGAAAGGGGTGTGGATTTTCGTCCCACTCCTAACCAGTTAGCCCGCTTCCATCTTAGACTGCATCATCACTTAACATCAGGTGTGATAGCAGTCAAGAGCCAACTTGTAGTCGATAAAAAAAAATATTATTATACGAAAGATAGAGAGAAGTTAACGAAGCTGACTGCCAACCTTCGCTAGTCGGAGAGGCACTTAAATAATAATTATTTAAAATCCTATTACGGCTAACTATAATAAAGTCATACTTGAGCAACTATCTTCTTTCTTTTCAACATTGCATGTGATACTTACCTGAAACAAAAATAAATACAATTAATATTGTCACAAATACAATAAATTATATAAAAGAGAAAGCAGAGAGCAAAAACAATATAGAGTAAAACACAATACAGAATCTATATGAATTGTATTTCACTTCACTACAAACTTCTGTGCCTAGAGAGAAGTATTACTGATACCGTCGGAATCTTTTAAGTGTTTTGCGCTACTTTTTAAGTGCTTTGTACTGGGATTATAGGCTATTGTGGCGCGCCTCAGGATGTTACTTAAAGACTTAGGAAGATACGAACTTTTAAAGAATGGTTTCATCGCTCTAGCGTAGTTTAGAATGCCTATCCATAACTATAACTAAACATAAGTGTATATATTTGATCTATGGTCTAGAGGTTTTAGGATTGATAAAAAATTATCGCGAAAATTCAGGTCAATTTAGGCAAGAAGAGCAACGGAAGTAGTGGAGGTTGATGTTTGATGGCTTGATGCATCGTTTAAGAATTCTTTAAATCTACACACAAGTCTCAGGCTCTGATTAAAGTTCCTATCTCAGACACGCGATGGACCCGGCACCCGCACTGTAAATCCATGGAATACCAAGGTGTTTGTATTTCTAACAGCAGCAGGGGGTGTACTAGAACCAGCTAAAAGAAAGTGGTATGTTTATGAGAAAAGCTTTGGGAAGCTGTATAACCTCCATCGAGGCAGTTTATAATAGGTCAATAATATTCTAACAGCGGCAACGGCTAGAGCAAACTAATGGAGGCTCAGTAGGTAATGCATGGCGCGGCACAATCGAATTGGGTTGTTTGCCAACCCCGCAGTCAATGACCCTGCTAACGATCGCGCAACATATTGCTTGCCCCACACACTGCCGCGCCACTCGCCGATACAATACATTATACTGTAGCGAAACAAGTCAAAACTAGATTTAAAAGAACATTGTCTACGTTGGAGCATCACCGAAACGTTGGTTGACTCACTTGTATTCTGCAAGATTTCTGAAAGTATTCTTCACTTCCATCTTGTTCCGTTTTACCACATAACTGCTAAGCACCGAATTAATATTCATCTTTACGAAACCAAGAGGTTAGTTTGGTTTTCTACAATGTTGATTCAGAATTATACCTGAGAACTTTTGATCTAGGTCAACCTTTCATTATTCTGCTGCTACGTCTGTATCCGTGCCCGAGAATAAAAAAGCAAAAGGCAAATATTTAGCTCACTCGTCTCACTCACTCATTTTTTATACTTGCCCTGGATGATCCAAAAGATCTGGTGATTAGTCAATAGGTGAGTCAGTGATATTTTGGCTAATTTTGTATTATTAAATTCAAAACCCTTCTATCCAATTCGAACGACTGGCTGTTCGTTGCAGGCGCTCGCAGTGTGTAGTGAACGATAGCAATCTGCGGGTGGATTAAAGGTGGATTCACACTGGTTACACGGATTACAAACGGCCAAACATCTATAGTAACGACATACTATACTACATGTAGCGGCCATATGCCCGCATATGGCCGCTTATTATATTGGACTATTCGTATTCATATATTATTATCAAAAGAGAGCAAGGCATAAAAAAGATGTAGTGAATCAAGAAAGGTGTGCTGAGATGGTTTTTCCATGTAGAGAGAACAAGTGAAAGGACTTACGAAACGGATTTATAAGGCCAGAGTGAATAGGAATGTTGCAAGAGGATGACCAAGGCCAACGTTCCTGAACTAAATCTAGGACATTCTGATTAAAGGGCAGGTCAAATTATTAATCCCATCATATAGGGCCTCCGTGGCGCAGTGGTATGCACAGTGAATTTATAAGACATAGGTCCTGGGTTTGATTCTCGGCGGGGCAGATTGAGATTTTTCTTAATATGTCTTGGTCTGGCTGGTGGGAGGCTTTCGCCGTGGCTAGTTACCACCCTACCGACAAAGACGTTTCGCAAGCGATTTAGCGTTCCGGTACGATGTCGTGTAGAAACCGAAAGGGGTGTGGATATTCGTCCCACTCCTAACAAGTTAGCCCGCGTCCATCTTAGACTGCATGATCACTTAACATCAGGTGTGATAGCAGTCAAGGGCCAACTTGTAGTCGATAAAAAAAATAGGGCCCTTGAAAGCTTGTGGTCACTGGCAACATCGAGGGAAAGAGACTCCGCGGACACCCCCCGAGACAATGGACGGAGCACGTCAAGGAGGCAATAGATGCGCCCATCTCAAATGGCATTCGCGCGGCTGCAAATAGAAAGAAATGGCGTAACTCCATAAAGACGCTTTGTCGTTAGGGTGCCACGATCTTCAAACCGAGGAAAGTATGGAGCCCTACTGTGAATTTAAATTGAATTTTATTTTAAAAAAACAGAGTTTGATGTAGGAACTATGATGTAATCTCATAAAAGTTTAGTTTGGAAGGTTTAAAAATGAAATTACTTTACAAAAGCTCTCGTGAACGCGGGTAGTGTTAATATTTTGAAACGGTTTACAAGGAAATGCACTCGGAACAAAATCGCGGTGCTTTCGACCCGCCTTCAACAATCTTTCATTTTTTACCGACATAAAAGGGACGGGGTTATACAAAGTAAGTTAGACGTAGACATAGTACCCCTTTATTATAGTACCAATAGGTATTCAGGGAAAACTTTGTTATAATAAGTAAAAGTATGTATTTGTGATGAATGATCTAACCCTATATTGTTAGCATTTTAAAATATTACAATTTGTTACCATAGACAATACTGTACGATATTGTCTATGGTAACGTAAGCTTGTGTCTGTCGACCGTGAGATGATTTCAAAGGACTAGATTCCAGGCCGTAAAATAAAATGTAAAATGGATATGTTAGAATAGTCGAGTAGTGTATTTTACTGTTCTTTTGGTTGTTACAAAGTATGCATATTTTAGTGTAATATTAATTATTGTAATTGAGTGGTTTTGTAATTCATTTAAAAAGAGCATGTGTCGAGATTTTCTGGCCGCGTCTTTTCTCGTCACGGACTGCTTTTCCGATGCGGCGGAAGATAAAAGATTATGAAAGAATAAAACGATTTTGAAGACATCAGCATATTATTTTGAAATTCAGCTGCAACTAACAATATAGTCTAACTACGTTAAACAAATGGTCATTAAATAAATAACGATCAAGTCGGCCACTGTTCAAGTTTTAATACAAGAAATATCTTCGTACTGTCTCACCCGAAGTCATTCAGTCAACGTCTTATTTGTGTTCAGGCTTAGCTCAAATTGTAGGCTCAACGCCTCAAGCACAAGTTTGTCTCGTTCTGTGCAGTTCTACAAAGCAAGTAAAGTAAACTCTGTCCCCAACAACCCCAGTGACAACTTAATGCAAATCTGACGTTATTTAGGTCAACCAGTACTAGTATCTGGTAAGTGTAGTTGGCTCGGGCGGATATTTTTGTACTACCCGCCTACGCTGAGGCTTAAAGAAAATATTTCATTCTATGTATATATATGTTACCGTTAAAACCCGTTTTTGGTTAGAACGCGTTTTTTCCTATTTAGATCTAGTTTTTACGAAATGCCTATTTGAAAACTAGTATTAATTTGTGATCTATACTAAAGCCAAACTAGACTGAGAATGCTTGTCAACAAACAAATTAAAAATTGAAGGTACAAATCACTAGTCATTTTACACCTATTTTATTTAATTAACTACTTAATGACGAATTCATGACAATAAATTAAATTAGTAAGCTTAAAACTAATCAATATATTCAATATCTTTTAAATAGAATTTTTTAAATTAACAAAACATAATTTTAAATTTATTAGGCATAAAATGTGTTGCATTTTCTACCTTCATTTTTAATTTGTTCGTTGACAAGCATTCTCAATCGAGTTTGGCTCTAGTATAGATTGGTCTTCGCTAACTTCTGGCTTTGCGTTTTATAAAAACACTAGCCGTCCGTCCCAGCTTTGTCGGTGGTACATATAAAGCTCTTAGGGATCACGTATTCAATAATGAAAGAATATTTGAAATCGGTCCAGTATTTCCTGATATAAGCACGTACAATGTAAAGCTGAGCGCAAAATGTATGAGCAGTTTTTTTTTCTTAAACTCTGAATAAAGTTGCTATAAGCTGAGCCGTGATGATTAGCCAAATCTGTAGCAATCAGAATCATATTTTCACGAAAATTTATACAAATGATAATTACTGTAAGTAATGATTACATAATAACAGCAATTACTAAGTTTCTTGCTCTCTCTTTAACAAATAAACAAAGTCATTACTGACAAACATCCTTACACAAGTGGTTAAAAGTTAATGGGTAGAGGGGGCATAAAACGACCATCCATTAAAAATACTCCCTATGAATAGCATATCGTTCAAGCGCTAACATATGCACTTAAATATAAAAAAAAAACAGTTTCGTTTAAAAAGCGAGCAGTTGGTGGATCCAGCAATTAAAGTCAATATTCGAAGTGGCTCGGAGCATTTTGCCCCAGTCAGTCGCCGGCCTATTGGCACTGGCAGATACCGGTTGACCTAGAAAGGCGGAAATTTGCATACCGCTATCGGCTGGATAGATTGCCGTATGCCGTACACAGCATGCTGCAATTATACCAGAGGATTTCATTTGAACTTTGTTATACCGCGCTATATGAAATCTGGCGTAAAGTCAGCTACAACTCATTGATCACAGCTTGAGTACCCGTGAAACATAAACTTTATCGGCCAATAGTTTGGTGTTCTTTAATTAGCATGAAAATCTTTAATTATATAAATAAATAAAATTGTTTTGTCTGTTTGTAATTTTAAATCAAAACTTTTCACAAAATGTACAAAAGTTAGAAACATCTTTATTAATGCAATTATGCCACACTTCACAATTTGTTTATTAGTCGCCAGGACAATACTCTGCGATGTGTGGCACAACCCAGAAAAAGGACCCAGCTCGGCATATAGCTGCATGCTCTTAAAAAAACATGCAAGTGGTAGTAGTAAGTACTTAATTAATTTTTCTGATCTGGTGTTTGTTTGTTTGTTCTAGCTAATGTCTAAAAGAACCAGACCATGAGGAGTAACATAGGCTAATTTGTACCCTTGTTATTTCTACGGGAACAAGAATTAACGTGGTTGAATCCCGGGTATTCGCTAGTACTGATTAAGAAAGAGACCTAATTGGTCGATAAAAAGTCGGCAGTATGCGGGCCCTAATAATGTAATTCGTGTGTGTAAATAAAGACAAAACTGCAGTGTCTTGTTTAAGTTTTCCTAATCCAAAGGTTGCCTGGAAGAAATCGCTATAAAGTGATCCATATGTTATTTTATTGTTTTTAATTCTTACATGTATTATGGTGTACAACTTAATCGTGCAATGAATCTTTATAATGATGAATTTTTTCATATTAACTTATGCTCCACTTCAATAAGTAATATTAAAAAAAGTTGAGAGGTGTCAAGGGACACCCGGATGGAACGAAGTTCCTTTCGATTAATTAGTGAAGGAATTGTAATAAATTTTTTTTTTAAGTAATAATAATATTTGTTGTTGTACACCGAAACACCAGAGGGCGCCACGAGAGCGCGAGACAGCATACAGCGCGGGCGCCCCCGCCGCTCACGCGCACACACATCAAAGGCGGCGGCAAGATCCTTTGATCAAAAAGTGTCGTGACAACTTTTCGTACGAATTTTTTCCGTCTAGCCCCCTTTCACAACGCGCGATAAGGAACTTCGTTCCAAAAAGAAATGTTTGAAGAAATACCTTTAGTTGTTTCTTAACACATATTGGTACGAGAACATTGTATAAATATACACGTTATCATTGTTTTCTTTTCTTTCTCTTCTCTTTCTTGCTAATATTATATTATTTCTTACTAATATTATCTTATTAATGCTGTTATCACATAAATAACATATATTTTCCTTTTTTTTATGTACAAATCTTCGGCAATGTATTGTCTATTGTTACACATGTATTTTTTCTTTAATGTAAAACTTTTTACTTGTAATGACTGTTTTTGCCAAAATAAAATAAAATAAAAACTTAAACATAACTAAATAAATACTTGGAATTATTTTAAAGACTAGCCATATTTATCAAATGATTTACAAAAGGCTGATTTAAAGGAGACTACGCTGTGATAGCGCAAGCGTTTACCTTGCATTGATGCATGATTTCCAGATTTTATCAATTTCAGATTGATGATCAGCTAGCCGTGGCTAATTACAAGTTAACAGGCATGCCGCTATCGGCTGGATAGATTACCATACAAGCATGCTGATATTATACAAGAGAATTTCATATCAGCTTTGTTTCAGCAGACGCAATATAAGGTCTTATTGCTTTATGTAATGTCAGCAACCAACCGTAACAAAACTTATCTATCTCCGAGGGGGGTAACACCTCGGAACACATGGCTGGTGGGAGGCTTTCGCCGTGGCTAGTTACCACCCTACCGACTAAGATGTACCGCCAAGCGATTTAGCATTCCGGTACGATGTCGTGTAGAAACCGAAAGGGGTGTAGATTTCATCCTACTCCTAACAACATTTCGCGCTTCCATCTCTGATTGCATCATCACTTAACATCAGGTGTGATAGCCGTCAAGGGCCAACTTGTAGTCGAGAAAAAAAAATAAGCCATCTATCCCGGTCACTATCATCAACATGTGATCACGATCGTTAATAAATGAAACATTGTCGCCTTAGAATTTATTATTATAAAGAATTTATTTAAACCAACAGTTACACGTTCCATTGTGTTTATACCCCCGAGGCAAAAACGACGGGGTGTTATAAGTTTGACGTGTCTGTGTAAATGTATGTGTATGTGTCCGTCTGTGGCATCGTAACTTCCGAAACGGATCATCCGATTTTAATGCGTTTTTTTTTGTTTGAAAGGTATATCAGTCGAGAGTGTTCTTAGCTATATTTGGTGGAAATCGGTTCAGGTCTTCAAGGTCATCAGGTCGTTTGTTAGGTGTGATAGAAATGTTACACGCTCAGTTTGCTTGAAAGCTTGTGTGTGATCTGACATTTGAAACACTAATGTCTTCTGGAACCACTGAGCTCGTCTGATGATAAGGCTCGAAGGTAGGAGACGTAACCCTGGTCTACCTTTTTAGTAAGCCCATCGAGTTTGGGCTCGTTGAATTTGTCTTGACTGGTTCTTTTCATGTTTCTAATTGACGAGGAGCTGATGCTGGAAATGGGATGTGGCATATAAAACCCTGGAATGCCGGAATAAAACGGATAAACCGATTTATATTTTTGCTGAAGAATGACTAACGTTTAATCTTTATTTGGGTCGGGGGTTTCTTAAATTTTTAATTTAATAGTTATTTAAAAAGACAATAAATATTCCCTGAAGTTAAAGATCATAGAGCGGCGTATGTTTCAATGCAAAGAGCGGAATTTCAGCTTGAGACCATGTTGTTATAGGCATTGCTATCGGGGCTTGGATTTGTTTGTTTAATTAACATCTGTTCTCAAAGAGTTAAAGAATATAAATTCATCTTCTATCCAACGTGCCATATTTCATTTCACAGTCTGGCTATGAAATATTGAATCAGCCCAACCCAGGACTTTTTGATCTGAAGCAATAGGCTTACAATTTGACCTAATATTGTTAATATTCTTTTTTAGGGTTCCGTACCTAAAAAGGAAAAAACGGATCCCTTATAGGATCACTTCGTTGTCCGTCCGTCTGTATGTCAAGACCCTTTTTCTCAGGAACGCTTGGAAGTATCAAGCTGAAATTTATACCAAATACTCAAGTCTGCTGTCCCTTAGAGTCTTGAAAAAATCAAGCTTCTAGGCCAAGGCAATCAAAAGATACAGCAGTTTATGCCAAAAATTTCCCCAATTTTCGACACGGTTAAGTAAATCAAAACCTAACGGGTAGTTTCCGTAAGCTTAGGATCTTGAAATTTGGTACGAAGTAACGTTATATAGTATAGATAATGGAAAAATTACGAAAACCGTAAATTTTTAGTTGCATATAATAATAATAATGCTTTTAATAATTCTAAGCTTACCCCCTTTTCTCATGAACTCGTAAAGGTATTAAATTGCAATTCATATCAAATACTTGGCTCCATAACACCTTTAAGCTATAATAAAATAAAACTTCTATGTCAACACAGTCAAAGGATATAGCAATATAAGCCGCATATTTAACTCACAACTGGACGGAACTAACCCAAAACCTAACGGGTAGTTCCCGTAAACTTAGAATTTTGAAATTTGGTACGAAGCAACGTCATATAGCACAGATAATGGAAAAATTACGAAATCTGTAAATTTGTAGTTACATTATATAATAAAAATATTTTTAATAATTTACACTTACCCCCTTTGCTCATGGACGCGTAGAGGAAACGTTTAGGAATAATTCCGTAAACCTTAAAAGCGTTTTACGGAACCCTCGGTGCGCGAGTCTGACTCGCACTTGGCCAGTTTTTATTTTACCTCACATTTATTTATTATTCTTTTTTAGAGTTTCTATTATTAAAGTTTAGAAATCAATGAGAGAATGGAACATACAGTACTCGTAGGTAGGTAGTATGGGCGTGCGTGAGTCATACACTAGTCAT
Source organism: Mycalesis mineus (assembly GCA_034621355.1). Classification (NCBI taxonomy): domain Eukaryota; kingdom Metazoa; phylum Arthropoda; class Insecta; order Lepidoptera; family Nymphalidae; genus Mycalesis; species Mycalesis mineus. Next base: position 2,404,531 of record CM067881.1, read on the forward strand.
CGAACTTAATGTCCTCTAGAGGGGTGAGTCAAATGAATGTGAGGGGATGAACGCGAGGGGTTGGAGTGGATTACTCGTTGATGCGGTCCGGGGATGACCGAGCTAAATATTGTATTAGCGTGATGAATGGCAAACATCATGCTTTCTTATACCAACAGCGAGGGCGGCAGGTATCATTTGTTTTGGACATTTTTATAAGGTTTTATTTGAGTTGTTTCATTGGGTTCTAAATTAGTACCAATTCCTGTTGCAATTTCTACTTGAGTATCCTTAGTTTATACTAGAGGACTTCCCGTGGGAATTTCGGAATAAAATTTGTAAGTCAAAGAAAATCTTTTAAGGTAAATCTTATTAGGTGTTATAGTCGACGCATTTTAAACTGAGTCGTCGGGTCAGTCCGTCGTAGTAATTCATAACGTTGCTTAACAAATTATCGAGTATTTACAGTAATTGTACTACTACTACAATTACTGTAAATACTACTGTAAGTACAACACTACCAGGCGTTTCAATTTCGTGAAATAGAATATCCAAAACTGCATAGAACGTTCCTTTAATTATATATTGCTAGCAACATTGAACACTGCGCTTCAAACAGCTAGAGTCTACGATGATTAGACGAGAATCATTAAAAAAAATAATGTGATCTGCGGCATTTTTGGCTTATATAAAAGGACGGTTTATTAAATTGCGGACATTATCAATTCCAGTTCTAGCATAGGCAGTTATGTTGTCTCAATAATATTATAAAATTAATTAGATTAGTGTTTAATGTAAGATTGTTTCATTTTGATTTGATTTAAGAAAGTTTGTAATTAAAATGTGTTGATATTTTGATTAATGTGGTTTTCCTGCTCGTGCCTTTTAACCCCTTCTGGTGATGTTTCTAAAAATATTGTAAGTGACATTTATTGCCCAACGACTCAGTTTAAAATGCGTCGATTATACTAGTTACATGTAGGTATAATTATTAGTAGGTTCGATGCGATCCTGTCACTATATCTACTCGCACTTAGATCCGGGTGTGGAAGAGAAATGTAATTTAGTCGGTACGTGAGTTTCAGTACAAAGGGGATCATCCTAAATCAATTATGTACTGTTTGTATTGTATACCTACAGTGGAAATTTCCAGTCAGAATTCTATGCAAGCTATGCTATTTACACTGTGAATTGCGACCAAATCCAATCGAAGTTATTGATAAAAAAAGATAGATAAATAAATATTATAGGACAATTACACACATCGCTATATAGCCCCAAAGTAAGCGTAGGTAGCTTGTGTTATGGGTACTATGATAACTGATGAATATTTTTTATATATAATATACATAAATACTTATAATATATAGATAAACACCCAGACACTGGAAAACACCCATGCTAATCACACAAACATTTTTCCAGATGTGGGAATCGAACCCACAGCCTAGGACGCAGAAGCAGGGTCACTACCCACTGCGCCACTCGGCCGTCAAAATGATACGTAGACTGTTAAAATTAGTTGCGATTCTTTTGTTTATAATTCTGAAATTATTGAATCATCGGCATTATCAGCTTATTAAATGCCCACTACAAGGCCAGGCATCTCTATTTATAGGAGAAGGAATATGGAGAGTAGATTCACCACGCTGCGTCAATGCGGGTTGGCGCGCTTAACTCATTCATTGCGTAATGCTATATTCAACATGAGGCTACGCGAGTAAAATCGTGGGCATAGCTAGTATAGTTATAAACGAAAGAAATTATAATTCATGTACTAGGCAAGCATAATTCAGCTAGCACTAAAGAATGAAGTTTAAAAGAGAATTCTTGGTAATTTTCTTTAACTTTAATAATAAATTCTCGTGGTGCAAACGCTTTTCAAACGTCACATTAAGGTCCATTAGAGTTGTGAAATAAATATTTATCGTCCGCTTTATTTGTGCGTAATTTATTTTATGTGGTTTTATTTAATCTAGGTGCCTTTATTTATTCGTTTGACTTAGTCTGGGTGATTGTATTTACTAGATTAATTTAGTCTAGGTTTTCAAATACCTCGACATGAAATGACTTCAATTATTTGTATTCAAAATTAACTCAACTTTGACGACCTCCATGGCGCAGTGTATTTATAAGACGAAGAATATATAAGTATACCAAGTTATCTTTAAAAGATAGATACATGCCACCGCGGACTTTTTTGTAGTCCTAATAGAGAGAAACATCTCTTCTATACATTGTATCGTTATATCTCAAGCATTTAGCGATAGCAGCATATTTTATTTAATGAAAGCACATATCCATACCAATTACAATTTCTCCGTCTTTTCCAACATACATACATACATAGCATCACGCCTCGTTCCCATAGGGGTAGGCAGAGATTACATCCTTCCATTTGCCACGATCCTTGCATATTTCCTTAGCTTCTTCCACTCTCATTAATCCTTTCATACAAGATCGTCGATTTAGGGTACTCTTGACCTGGCCATTTTTTAAAATGTGCCCTTCCAACACCCCCATTCAACATTGTCACTCTGTTTTATTCCGCTCATACTCCTTAATGCTCTCATCTCTACTGCATTTATTTTACTTTTGTGCTTCTTCTGCCATACCCAACTTTCACTACCATACATAAGTGTGGGCACCAGCACACCTCTATGCACAGCCAGTCTTGCCTTCTGAGACACTTTCTGGCTATTCATAAATGCATGTAGAGCACCATTCGCCATGTTTCCAACAATTACCGTTATATTTCATCCCTTAACAAATTATATAGTGAAACTTTCCTTAGGAACTCTATCTAATGGTGAAAAAACCGTTTGACAGTCCGATTGCTCTTTGAGTTTATTGAGAATAAACACACGGACAGATGCGACGAATTTATTTCATAATCTAATATATAAAATTTTCCTGTCACAATGTTAGTTACCGTACTCCTCCGAAACGGCTTTACCGATTTTTACCATTTTTGCGTATTCAGCAGGTCTGAGAATCGGCTACTATCTAATTTTCATCTAATTTTTTTTTTAATTTTTAATGCAAAACAACGTTTGCCGGGTCAGCTAGTATATAAGTAAATAAAATGTGCAGAACAAATTGAAATAAAAGTAAATCAGTAATACTTATTAGATGTTATGGAATTTCAAACATATACAAAATTAACCCCATTAGCTAAAAAACACCGAAAATTCCTCCCGTACCGAAACGCGAATCAAAAGTCCTTGAAAAGACGACCGGTTATGAAACAGCTGAAACTACTACCTACGTCAACACTCCCCTTGACATTCTTACGATTCCTACCAGCGGGCTGTACCGTTTCATGTGACATAACAACACACATGCTTTATTATTTCTTATTTTATTCACTTATATTTAAATTTTATTTATTTTCATGCGATACATAACATTCATGCTTTATTTATTACTTCTTATTTTTTTACTTATTTTAATTTTATTTATTTATAAGCGACCTTAACATCGTCTGCGATGATTTCGGGGTTTTTTTTATACGTTCAATCTTATTTATAGCTTTATCTATTTTATTAGTAAACCCCTCTAATGTACTTTGTACTAGTAATATTCTTACACAGCTACTAACCAAAATAAAAGTAAAAAAAAATATGAAATAACTGGTCGGGCACATTCCGACTACAGTGACGTGACTTTCAGTCGTTTATATTCTAATAATATGAAAAATACTCGCAATAGTTTAAATATTACTAAAAATAATGAAATAGTTGAAGTCACTTCTCTCTCTTTATGAATGTCTTAAAGGTTTATTTACTAGAGTCCAGGGCGGTGCTTAATAATTTAAAAAAAATAAAGTTCAGTTATGAAATTGCACTAAGTATTGTAACGTGCCTAATTTTAATGAAACCGTATTTTCTGTAGGGGTCTGATTTGGCTATATACAGGAGTACTTACTCGTAAGGCTTTCAGTCTCCGTTATTATTATTAAGATTTCATAATAATCGTTACCCTTAATTGGAAATTATTAAGAGCCTTAACTAACTGAAGCTATTGCGAACGTTATTACAATGGGAATTGTTCCTTATTGAAGCTTACTATAGGCGATTTATAATATTAATAACGCTCTAATAGAATAGATTTCTGTTATTTAGAAGTGTAGTAGTTTAGAATAATTAAATCTGAAAAAACGGCTTGAGAGATTTAAGTCTTTTTCTATTTTGTTAGCTCTAATACAAATAAGAAGATTGGGAATCCAAAGAAACTTTTGAAATATCGACAAAACTCTGTACAAATGTAACAGGGTTTACTTATTCGAATAAACGGAACAAAATTAAAAAAAACCGATACCTTTATAGTATTACTAGCGGACGCCCGCAGTTTCACTCGTTCTAGTTCCCGTGGGAATTTTGCGATGGCCTATGAGTTAATCTAGGGAGTCAGCTAACTCCACAGCAAATTTTATTAAAATCGCTCCAGCCGGTTAATCGTGAAGTAACACACAAACTTTCGCCTCTATACTAGTAGTATGATATTTTTTTATTTCTTGAAACCCCTACCGATACCGAAAAAGTAACCCCTTTTTGAACATCACATACACTGTTCATCGTTATATAAATATAACACCATAATTGGTCGCATAACCCGTTGTTTCTCTAACATCCAAAGACACAAGTACAAACATATATGTATAACACTTACATCACAGCATCGGCAGTTCAAAGTCGCAATCCATTCACACTACCCAACACTACACCTCAAGCACGTTACGATCGTCGACGTATCGATACGTTATCGATGTCGGACGTCACTGCGTCACCCTGAGGCGTCGGCCGCCGACGTGCGAACTGTCGACGCGTGGGGACGTAACTGCGGGTGATACGGCGGACTGCGCGCATGCGTCGACTTGCGTAGGGGATGGATTCGCATAATGGTCTTGTCAAACCTTTCTAGGTTTCCGAATTCCGATAGCGTGTTGAAGGGCCCCCCCTTCGCTTGATAGAATTCATGGGTGAACGCCGTTGATATACAAAAGCGGCTATGGCGGCGCTAGATACGAGTACAAGGACGTCGGTGACATGAGTTTTACGAGGCCCTTTTTATTCCAAGCTTACGAGTATTAGAAACATGCTTTTAAAGAGTTATGCCAGACGGCTCTAACACTGGTAATTTACAATCAATTACTTTAAGTAAATATTAACAGATTTTTGCGAGGTCATGGCCCCTGACAAGAAATTTGAGAAACGGTGACAGTTTAATTAACAGTAGCAGTTGTCGAGTCAATAAACAAACTTGAAGTTTCAGATTGTTAGCAGATTTTTTGACTTCAGAGTTCAGACAATGAGATCCTCAAGGCTCGGGCTATGAATCATTGAGCTTTTCGTTCTTCTAATGGAAATTTCTAAGAATCAAATGGAAGTGGAAATCAGATGGAAGCAGGCTATCTTGTTAGGAGTAGGGATGGAATCCACACCCCTTTGGTTTCTATACGACATCGTACTAAAACGGCGGTGTTGGCTAATCGTCTCGATTAGCTACATCAACCATTGTTGTACACTGCACGTAGCACCCAGAGACTAAGGTAAGTGGGGCCCATTAATGACCCTGATACCTATTTTAGTTGTTATGTAATTTGGATGGATTTTATTTTATGTAATGTAATATGTAATGTGACTATGAACTTATTGTAATTGACATTTTTTTTTATTGTATATTGTACTAGCAGTCGCCCGCGACTTCGTCCGCGTGAAAATCGCTTAGGTACTCTTTTAATTTTAAAGACAGACTTTCATATGAAGTGTGCGCTTTTTTCGCTACTCCTCTCAATTTAATTTTTTTATAGTTATAGATTATATTAGTTTTAGTTTTTTCGTATATTATATAAATATGGCCTGCCATGCCAAATAAATTACAAGAAAAGATTAAAGATCGAATTCTCAAAGAATATCAGTACCAAAATGTTGACCCCTATTCAGTACGTATAACATAACACGGAGGAGGTCAACTTAATTTGGACGATATAGCGGCAGAGTTGTTTTTTAGAAATTTTGTAATATCTCCGAAACTATATAACTAATTAACATACTATAAAAGGCAAATCTTATCTCTATAATATCCTTGTGATTATTAAATAATTTATTTTGATAAGAATTTAAGTTTAGTTGTATAAATAATGATGATTGAGTCTTTGTTGCTTTATGAATAAATGATTAATAATAATAAATCGCTAAATCGCTTGGCGTTACGTCTACTACGTACGTCTATTAGCCATGTACGACGCCTCCTACCAGCTCGACTTGGACCAATTTAGAAAAATCTTATCTCATCTTCTTACCTTATAATCTTACCTCATTCTTATCTCAAACGGGAATCAAACTTATGACCTCCGTATTATAAATATCACTGCGCCACGGACAAAGTACTTAAAATCATATCTTAAACAAAAGAATATCAATGGTTATAACACAAATGGTGAATAGTTAACAGCAATGCCGCAAATGCAGCGTTTGTATAGCGCTTTTCCTTATTTAACGTAATTTAGTGCGGGTCAACGGCTAGTTTATTGTATCGCGGCGTTCACTTGACGGCGAATCGACTGGAGGAGGGCCGTTTCCACTGAATTAGGTCGTCGGTTAATACTTTTTGTTATTCCGCTATAAGTTGGCTTGTTGAGTGCTATTTGTTAGCCAAAGATAACGATAGCCGATAACGATTTTTAGTTTTTTTTTGTTAGCTATTAAAAATAGAACCGACTCAAAACGCACTAAAAAGTAAAAAATAACTGTGTCATTTAGTTGCTTTAATTTACTTAAGTATATGTATAAAGTTCGTGCCAGCAAGTTTAAGGAACATTTATTTAACGTAGTAAAGCAGTTTGTGGGTTCTAGGTAACGTCCTTAAAGTAGAAACCTTGGCTGGCACCGACTCGTAGATATGCTTAAGAAAATGAAGCAACTAAATGACACAGTTATTTTTTAATTTTTAGTGTGTTTTGAGTCGGTTCTATTTTTTGTTAAAAAATTTTATTTTATTTTTAGTGATTTATGGCCACGTAACGTACCTACTCGTACTATACTGTCATAATATATTATAGGGCACTTGTAGCCAAAAAGTTACCGATACTTACACTAAAACCGAAATCGCTGCAAGTGTGCCTATAAAATTTGAAGAGTTCCTTAAATTTTCCCAGGATATCATCATCAGATCCTAATATGGTGACAATGGGAGGACTTCCATCTTGGAAGTGTGCCCTTTCTAATAAAAAAAAGAATTATCAAATTTGGGCAACTCTGTAAATACATGTCGAATTGAGAACTTCCTCCGTTTTTTTTCGTCGGTTAAAAACTCAAATGGGTGAGTGTCAGTATCATATTAAATTTGCGTTTACCGTTCTCGATATCGACGCGGTAAAATCTTACACTAGCCACACAGATCAGTCAGTGCAATATTGAATTAAAAACTCAGAATGATTCCGGCGACCCGACCGAGGAGTGGAACCCAGGACCTCGTGATCGATGTTACATCGCCTAACTACTAGAGTAACGAGGTAGTCAGTAGCTATTGCTTTAGGGATGTAGGTAAAATATTTTGCAAAAGAATTCTAATCGCATGTTATAATATTCGTAGTAGACAGTAAAATAATTTAGTTGTTCATTGTACAGCAAGGACTTCCGGTAAGTACGGTCTGTTTTAATTCACTACAACATGTACTCGTACCAAACAAGTATTCAAACAAATAAGGTCAAAGTATACCATTGATTACTTAAAGACCTTCACCAAACTTATTATTTCCTACACCTACTTAAGTTATAATAATAGTGTTTTAAATAACTAAATCAAAATATTATCTTGAATTATTCAGGATAACAAAATGTTTGAAGTAAGTTTGATTTTTGAAAATTAATAAATGGATCAAAGTTAATCATCTTAAGCAAAGGACATCATTTACGGCCCATACAAAAAAATAATTATTTGGATTAAAGGTAGGTATTATTTCGATTACTCGCCGGTATGCCACGAGTGTGGTGCGACTGAGGACACGGCGCATCACACTCTGGCAGAGTGCGCGTCATGGGCGTCGCAAAGGCACTCACTGGTGTCTACTCTAAACGGAGACCTCTCGCTGTCGAGTGTCGTCAATCACATGCTCGATAGCGAGGAAGGGTGGTCCCACGTTGCCTCCTTTTCCGAGACTATAATCGGTTTAAAGGAGGCCTCGGAGCGGGAGAGAGAGCAGGCGGCTGACGCTCACCCGCTCCGGAGAAGAAGAACGGGCGGCAGGAGACGCCGGTATGCGCATCTCCTGGCCCCCTTGTAGACACCAATGAGTGCACCGATGGGCGCGCCGGGCGTCAAAGTGAATGTTTTTCGATCCTTTGACGCTCCAACTAGGGCGCAGGCGGCTCCGCTGGGTTTTAGTGGGTATTCTGGTTCAGTCAGCGAGTCCCACATACCCGGACGGAGACTGCGCAGTGTCCGACCGGGATGCGTAAATGCATTTCCCAGCGGAAAAAAAAAAAAAAAAAGGTATTATTTCGAAAATTTTTACAGTCAAAATTATGCGCAGTCGAATTATAAGACTGACTGATGGAGGTCCTGGGTTCGATTCCCAGCTTGGCCGACTAAGATTTTTTAAATTGGTCCAGGTCTGACTAGTGGGAGGCTTTGGCGGTGCCTAGTTAACCACACTACCGACAAACATGTACCGCCAAGCGATTGAGCGTTCTTGTACGATATCGTGTAGGATGAAAATCCAAACCCTTTTCGGTTTCTACATATCATACCGGAACGCTTAATGACTTGGCGGTACGGGTCTTTTCCTCCCACCATCTGACCTTCAGGTCTGACCTGAACTATTTAGAAAATTTTAATCGGCCCAGCCGGGAATTGAACCCAGGACCTCCTCAAAAAACTCGTCCATTGCATGACCTGCAGATGTTTAGTTGATACTTTAACTTAACATCAGCTCTTGAACTTTACAATAAGATAAACTTCCCCACATTAGAATTTTCAACATATATCATATTAAACATTTTCTCAGGAGCGTTCGCCTCTTAAAGTTTTGTTAACCGATCAAAGGAAGACTATTAAGCTCTGAACGATACAAAAGAATGCCGCGTCGCCCTCTCGACCGGAAAGATCGATTCCTATCTTCTGGAACTATTTCCTCTGTTAATACACTGTTTCTGATCGTTAAACTTTGTACCGTGTACAATAACTGCTTCAAACTTGACAATGATTATAAACTGAAATGAAAAACTGAATGCACGTGATTATTGTCGGAATATGCCCGACGGGTACGAGGAAAACTAGAGATATATCGGCAATACAATATACGGCTTATTAGTTCAATTATTTTTAATTGTATTATTATGGAAAACACATCAAAAAAGGATAAACAATTTTTAAAAATAAACGTGATAACAAAAATTACAGAGCCTATATTTTCAAAAATTATAATATCCTAAAATGTGGTTAACACTATCCAATAAAAATAAAGAAATTTAAAAATTTATTAATGAACAATAGAACCGACTCAAAACGCACTAAAAATAAAAAATAACTTTGTCATTTAGTTGCTTTATTTTCTTAAGCATGTCTATGAAGTCGGTGCCAGGCAAGTTTAAGGAACATTTATTTTACGTAGTAAAGCACCTTGGCTGGCACCGACTCTGGCACTAGTAGCCAAAAAGCTGCCGATACCGAGATAAAAACCGAAATCGCTGTAAGAGTGCCTCCAAAATATGAAGAGTTCCTTCAACTTTCCCAGGATATCATCATCAGATCCTAACATGATGACAATGGGACCACCTTGGAAGTATGCCCTTTCTAATAACAAAAGAATTATCAAAATCAGATCGTAAAAAGTTATGCGTGGTCACACATAAAAAAAAATATACGTGTCGAATTATAAACCTCCTCCGTTTTTTTCGTCGGTTAAAAAAGGTTTAACTCGCGCGAGTTTAAATCCTAAAAAGCTCATATTTTTTTATTTGTCTTGATTTGTTTTCTTTGTCGTGTCATCGACCTTTTACCATCGGCTTACCAACATTATTTTATTTTAATTAAGTTTTTATGTATAAAATCGACTCTACCAAAATATTGTTGAAATAAGCAATGTTGATGTCAACCTGTGTAAATTTTGACAAAAATCTGGGCAGAGTATTATTTTTCTGCTCTGTGATACAAAAGTTGGAAAACCCTGACTGAAAACATCGAAATTTTTAGAAAATTCCACGAATTTGTTTTAAAGTATCCTTCCATTATTTTACTTTTAAATGAAATACAAAGGAAGTTCCCCGGGAGGGTGCTCGAGGAAAACATTTCTATAATTAGAGTGCTTTAAGTAGAACTCTTCATTTAAAAATTAATTTTCATATTTTAATTTGAGAGCCATTGTAAGCTGACAGTATGCACTGCAATCTCGCTACAGCGTAGGATAGACAGTATCACAACTATAGAGATTGTGTATATTACTTGTACCTAAGTATTTAATTTTATGTCTTGTATTTAATTTTAAGCAAAAAGTACTTAAGTTCTTTTTTTTATTTACCACAACTTAGCCCTTGACTGCAATCACACCTGGAAGCGGGCTAACTTGTTAGTATGTTGAAAATCCACACCCCTTTCAATTTCTACACGATATCGTACCGGAACTCTAAATCGCTTGGCGGTACGTCTTTGCCGGCAGGGTGGCAACTAGCCACGGCCAAGCCCTTCCACCAGCCAGACCAGGACCAATTAAGAAAATCTCATTCGGCTCTACGGGGAATCGAACCCAGGACCTTCGCCAAATCCACTGCACATACAACTGCGCCACGTAGTAATCGTTAAAACCTAACGTAATTTGCGTTGATCCACTGTTTTTATCACACTGTGACAGACGACCAACAGCTTTTAATTCTCGGAATGTCTTTTGTCTAGAGGATTTTCCTAGTTACTATCCGAGGTTGAGTACACGAGCAACTGGAATCGCTCAACTTCAATGCCAACTCTATATAATCCTACCAAAATAAAATATCCTATTAGATATGTTGTTTGCCTATATTTTAATGTAATATTCGACATTTTGAGCCATATTTATATAGGACTAGCGGATGCGGAGCGAGTTCATCGGTGTGGAATTATCATAAATAAGATAACGAATAAAAATGCCTAGTTAACCCTCAATGACGACTAATTTTCCCCGTTTTTTATATTTTCCACTGAGTCCTATCCTCCTATTGGCTGCAGGGCTATGTTATATAGCCTAAAGCTTTCCTTGATAAATGGACACAACACTTTTTTTCACTAGTTTTTCAGTTCCTGAGATTAGCGCGTTCAGACAAATAACCAAAATCTTCAGTTTTATGATATTATAGTGCAGATAAAATTCAAACACTAGAATAGGATTTCATTACAATTCGTGGGTCTTTTTGTAGGGATAATTATGCATATATAGAGATTCATATTATCTGTAAGGATTACTACACCATATCTGTCGAATTTAAGAAAATCCCTTAGTTAATATTGACAGATAATTCGCAGAAATTTAGTTAAATCTACTATCTAAACTCCTGATGGACTTTTTAGATAGACTAGTGTCTGGGCAATTATTGCTCAAACTATAGTCCGTTTGTTGCAACTTAACGCTATCATAATGAACTGCAAGAGTAGGTCGTCAACGCTTTGAAATGAAGTACCCAGTATAAAAGGTCGTCAGGTTTTTTATTTGGAAGGTAATAGAACAATTGCATTCGGCGAGCTGGCAGACAGACTGCCATTAAGTATTCACGGGGATAAACAAAGACTCGGTTTCATTTTTAATTTGTTTAAAAGTGAGGAATATATTGTGATAGTTGTTTTTTCGTGTAAATTAAAAATGGTCTGAGTGCCATATTTACAAAATATAGTACAATAGTACGAACAGTTTTTAAAGGTATTTTTATTTTACTCTGATTCCTTCGCGGATTTTTGGCCGTTATTATTATTTTGTTGTACGCTAGATATTTTAGCTAGCTATAGTTCGTTCGCGTTAAGAATGCAGTGAGCGCCGGCTTAGCCCCACCCCTTAACCAATTAAATCTTTTCAAATTAAAAGGTCAAGTTCACAGTGACCAGTTGAAGGCATAGCTTCGAAAGTGACGCGCGATTTGATTGGTTAGGGGGCGGAGTTTGGCCGGCGAACAATGATGACTCACTGCATTCTTAACGCGAAAGAACTATAGTTGGCTTTTTAACCGACGAAAAAAAACGGAGGAGGTTCTCAATTCGACACGTATATTTTTTTTTATGTATGACCACGCATAACTTTTTACAGAGATGTCCGATTTTGATAATTCTTTTTCTATTAGAAAGGGCATACTTCCAAGGTGGTCCTATTGTTATCATGTTAGGATCTGATGAGGATGTCCTGGGGAAATTGAAGGAACTCTTCAAATTTTGGAGGCACGCTTACAGCGATTTCGATTTTTGGCTCGGTATCGGTAGCTTTTTGGTTACTAGTGCCATATGACAGTATAGTACGAGTACGATACGTGGCGATAAATCACTAAAAAGTAAGAAATAAAAATTTTTAAATAAAAATAGAACCGACTCAAAACGCACTAAAAAGTTAAAAAATAACTGTGTCATTTAGTTGGTTTAATTTACTTAAGCATATCTAGGAGTCGGTGCCAGCCCAGGTTTCTACTTTAAGGACGTTACCGAGAACCCACAAAATGCTTTACTACGTAAAAGAAAGGTTCCTTAAACTTGGCTGGCACCGTCTTCATAAATATGCTTAAGTAAATTAAAGCAACTAAATGACACAGTTATTTTTTACTTTTTAGTGCGTTTTGAGTCGGTTCTATTTTTATTTAAAAATTTTTATAGCTACCTAGTTTTTAAAGGGTTACTATAGTATTTAAACTACCACGGGTAATTTCCATAGTGTTAAAATAGAAAACGCTGAAGCTCAGCCCCCACCTCAACGCGCGCTACGTGCGTCTGCGCGCGCGACTCGCAGTTTGCTTCACGCCGCGTTGCATGAACAAGCAAGCTCATGACTAAGCACCCTGTATGGGTTCCAAACTAGCCGGGCATACCCCGACAACAGTGACGTAAACTTCAACCGTTTCTATTTTAATAATATAGTTATTATAGTCATTATAGACACACAAAACAAATCACACGTTTGGAACTATAGTGACATAATTTCAAATTTTTGAACTTTACTAATAAAACGACCTTTTAACAATTGCATCGACTCATAAGAATGAATCTCTACTTGCCAGTTGAGAAAAATTTCTTGCCATCCAAACGAAGATCACGCCTTTCTATTTTAAAGCCTTTATATGTGTTAAAAAACTTTGCTTATCCAGGCTAATGCTATATCGTGGTTTAACACGATTTGCATGCGGACGAAGTCGTGAACAAAAGTTAGTTTAAAATAAAACAAGCTTTCGTGCTTTCGTGCAAAAGTTTACGCTTTTGGCGGCGGCCAACGACCGGGCGCATGTTGGCTTAGAAACTCGTTTCGGAGCTAATTTCGCGCCTTTCGAACAGTCTCATCGTTAATTACGCCAAAATGGTTGCAAAACTTGATTTTGGATAAGTAAAAGGTAATAAAGTTAACAAAAAGAGTTGGTCATCACGGCACACCCGGCAGATGTGTAACATTTATATACATAACATAACATCACGCCTTATTCCCGTAGGGGTAGGCAGAGACCACATCACTCCACTTGCCACGGTCCTTAGCTTCTTCCACTCTCATTAATCCTTTCATAGTTCGTCGGTTTAGGGTACTCTTGACCTGGCCATTAATTTAAAATGTCCTGAATTTGGTCCAGGAACATTCGTCTAGGCCTTCCCCTTCCAACATTTATATTAATGTTAATAAAATAAAATTCATAAAAATCCTAAATCATTTATTTCAAGTAGTCAGATGGGTATAAACACTTTTGAAACGTCAAATTAGACAATTTATAGTGACTTGACCATCGGCTCCGAAGGCAAGTCCTGCTGAGAAGAGCCGGCAAGAAACTCAACAGAAGCTCTTTTAAAATCATAAATTTTTACAATATTAACTGTATTGTTACATAAAATTATTTATTGCACGTCATGTGTGAAGCTAAAAGCCGATCCAATTGCCTTTACACATCTTCAAAAATTCATCTATAGTATAATAACCTTAATGACTCAGTAAGTGAGTTTTAATACATTGCTTAAACTTATGCAATGGCAGATCTAAAACTGAATTGAGCATCTTGTTGTAAAAGTGTACACCCAATCCCACGAATGATTTTGTATCGATATTTTTTTTAAAGTAACTTACTGACTAGTTATGCGAAGCAATATTAAATATTGTTATAACACGCGGGAAGCAGGTTGTTTTTAATACCAAACTTTTATTGTAAGGTCTGTTTTCCATTTGCTGCGGCGTGCAGACGACGGCTGAGGGCTCGGTTTCATAAAAACCCTTCTCCTTTTGTCTTCCGCGGCTCGCATCCTTTGTCTGTCGCTTTTAAAGTACAATGAGCACATTTTCTACTTTTTAATGTACATATTTTTGACCGAGCGAGATACGGTCTCTCGAGTTTGTTCTGGTGAACTGGCACCTTATATGTCCATCTAATACAGCTTGATAAGTAACAATATTATAAATATATATCTAGGCGAAAGTTAGTGATTGATACTTCTTCACGGCTTAACGGCTGGAGCGATTTTGATAAAATTTGGTATAGAGGCACTGACACTCGTGTTTAACTCATACGCTACTTTTTACCCCGAAAATTTCACGGGAACGGGAACTAAGCGGGTGAAATCGCAGGCGTCCTCTAGCGTGTCGTCGAGTGTGCGGGCTTAGGGAATAATGTTTCATTTACTATCGTTCACTTTTTTTTTTTTATAGGACAATTACATACATCGCTATACAGCCCCAAAGTAAGCGTACTCGTAAGTAGCCTGTGTTATGGGTGCTATGATAGCTCATGAAGATTTTTATATATATTATACATAAATACTTATAATATATAGATAAGCACCCAGACACTGGAAAAAGCCATACTCATCACACAAACATTTTTACAGATGTGGGAATCGAACCCACAGCCTAGGACGCAGAAGCAGGGTCACTACCCACTGCGCCACTCGACCGCCCACTATCGGTGTGGCTAGTGTAAGATTTTACAGCGTCGATATCGAAAACAGTAAACGCAAATTTTTTATGACACTGACACACCCATTTGAGTTTTCTCTCGATTCTGTCAGGGGCGCTGTTTCAATTCCATATAAAATTTGCCTTTACGCGAATGTGAAGTTTTCGATTTGTTTTGGTGAAAGCTCACACCAGGCACTCTGTGTGGCTAGTGTAAGATTTTACCGCGTCGATATCGAAAACGGTAAACGTAAATTTTATATGAAACTGACACTCACCCATTTGAGTTTTCTCTCGATACTGCCAGGGGCGCTGCTTCAATTCCATATAAAATTTGCCTTTACGCGAATGTGAAGTTTTCGATTTGTTTTGGTGAAAGCTCACACTAGGCACTCTGATGTTGATGATAGTGACCAGGACCGCCGGCATAACGTGCTCCCCCAAGCACGAGAAATGTAATAAAAATTTTAATACAGCTACCCCTATGCTATGGAGAACACATTAAGCTGTCGGTCCCGGTCACTATTATACCTAACACTATATATACCTAATTTTAGTAAAAAAGTTTTGAACACCCGTCGGTACTTTCATATTGTACCTAACAATGATTGAAAGAATCAATAGCAACTGCGTAAATCCATTAATTAACTATAGTATCGCGCTGTTAATGGAGGGCTAAACATAAAATGTGAGCCAGTGACGTCATAATCTCACTTTGATGTCCCGCGGCGGCTTAATCGGCTGTAAACCCGCGTACGTGCGAGCAGGCATGTGTCTAACTACTTTAATTATGCATTCACTTTGCTAGGCAATAATGCTCTAAGATCCCACTGCTCGATTCTGCAGCTATCTGTTTTTTTCATGTGTATATGATACTTACGCAAAAACCGAAATTGCTGCAAGTGTGTGCCTATTCAATTTGAAGAGTTCTTTCAATTTTCCCAGGGTATCATCATCAGATCCTAACACGATGACAATGAGATCACCTTGGAAGTGTGCCCTTTCTAATAAAAAAAGAATTATCAAAATCGGAGAATTCTGTAAAAAGTTATGCCTGGTCATACATAAATAAAAAAAAAATATATACGGTCGAATTGAGAAACTCCTTTTTTTTTGAAGTCGTTTAAAAATATATACGTATCGAATTGAGAACTTCCTCCGTTTTTTTCGTCGGTTAAAAAAAGGGTTGCAAATCCTCAGTAACAATTAACGATAGTGTTGCCAAGATTAATCAGGCATATTATTGTTAATTATTTACAGCTGTCCAAAATTTCTTTTAAATTTTTAAATCACTTCCTTCAACGACGTAAAATTTATTAAAAAGAAATGTAATTGCTTTAGTATCAGCAATTTAACTAAACTAAATTGAATAAACGTAACTACTTCTAGTTTTTGTTAGGTGACCTATCACTGTTCCATTGTAGCCCACGACATTAATTTAAAATTAGTTTTATTGAAAAAACATTTGGCTGCAGAATCGAGGATAAGATCCTGTACTATAGATAATCTGCGCAGCGTCACTTAGCACAGTAGAGCACTCTGTGAGAGCACGGCCGGGAATGTACTACATTCCTGCATAAGCAGCTTGTTTTAGCTTGTTTCAGCCCCTTTCAGTTTGAAGGGTATGATTGACGGCAAGTTACCGACATATGAGCCTTAACGTAGGATAGGGCCTCGTAAAGTATGTTCAATTCGCAGCAAGTCTGTATGTCTGTGATTTTCTGTTCTGTATCGACGGCCTCCGTGGCGCATTGGTATGCACGGTGGATTTATAAGGCGGAGGTCCTGGGTTCGATTCCCGGCGGGGCAGATTGAAATTTTTCTTAATTTGTCTTGATCTGGCTGGTGGGAGGTTTTCGCCGTGGCTAGTTACCACCCTACCGACAAAGACGTACCGCCAAGCGATTTAGCGTTCCGGTACGATGTCGTGTAGAAACCGATAGGGGTGTGGATTTTCATCCTACTCCTAACAAGTTAGCCCATTTCCATCTTAGAATGCATCATCACTTAACATCAGGCGTGATAGCAGTCAAGGGCCAACTTGTAGGTAATAAAAAAAAAAGAACCCCAATATTTTCGTAAGTTAAAGATTTGGCTTCAATGCCAATACAATAGGAGAAAGATGACAGAAACACAGAGTACTGTCATTATTATTACCCGTTACGCGTTACTCTCCAGTGACTAGGGAATCCACGTCCAGTTGACATTAGTAATGGGATTTAACCACTGAACTAAAGAAGAAAATGGTGTAGGTACCCCTTAAATGCTCCAGTGACCATGGTATCCACCCCTATAGTTCGTTCGCGATAAGAATGCAGTGAGTGGTCGCCAAGCCCCGCCTCCTAACTAATCACATCTTTTTAAATTACAAGGTCAAGTGCACAGTGACCAGTTGAAGGCATAGCTTAAAACAAGACGCGCGATTTAATTGGTTAGAGGCGGGGTTAGGCTAGCAAACTATGATGACTCACTGCATTCTTAACACAATCGAACGGTGGTGCAAGTGACAGTTTTATACCGTTATACTGAGCGACAGTGTAAAAACGTAATCACTCGTAACGTCAAATTATATAGAAATAAAATTATTATTATAAAAACAAAAACCCAACTGCTTAAAAGTTACGAACTAAAAAGAGGAAAAACAAGGATCACTATATCTATATAAAATTCTAAATACTTTATGGTGCTGCAGGTGTGGACAAAATAGTTTACTACCTGGGAAAGAAAGACCTACCAAAACTACGTTTGTCCCCTGCAGCACCATAAAGTATTTAGAATTTTATATAGATATAGTGATCCTTGTTTTTCTCTTTTTAGGTCGTAACTTTTAAGCAATTGGGTTTTTGTTTTTATAATAATAATTTTATTTGAGACTTTTTAGTTTTAATTTGTGGTACACTTTTTGTAATTTTTTGTTAAAACAGTAATATGAACATGATATGATATTTATATTTTTGAAATGGTCTTTTTACGACCTTTTATTTGATACCCAAATGGCTAAGATAAAAGAAAAAAATTCACACGTCCCCCCTTTTTTCCCCCATTTACAGACGCCATTTTGAAAATTCATATAGCCTATGTCACTTCTGCAATTTAGCCAAATTCAACGACACCTCACATGTCAAAATCCGTTCAGCCGTTTAGGCTGTAGCGCGTGCCGAAGAAATGGACATACATACATACATACGCTCGAAAAACATTACACTCCTTCTGACGCAGTCGGGTAAAAAAGCATTTACTCTCGCTATAACCAGATTACGCTGCTTCAATTCCATATAAATTTGGTTAAGTTTTTACGCTCGGTAACAAACTTATACTAGGCACTCTGTAGTTGACATTAATAATGGAATTTAACCACTAAACTGAAGAGGTCAATGGCGTAACGCAATAGCAATCAGCTGAGAGCATCACATGCTCTCTACAACGGCTCAGTCGCGTCTGCTGCTGCGAATGGTAATTAACAAATGGACTCTCGATGCGCCACTTCATATGCAACTGCTATTACTCACACGTATAAGGGAGATCCGATTCTAACATGCTAAACTTGGCCTGTAGCTTTTTATACTTGAGAAATGGATCATCATCATCGTTATTATCAGCATATTAACAGCCTACTACAGGGCTAGGTCTCCCTCCGTATAGGAGAGGGGACATGGAGCGTAGACTCACCGCGCTGCTCCAATGTGGGTTGGTGGGTTTAGGATGATAATATTTATTCATTAACGATCGCTAACAGCTGTTGATGATAGTTAGTAACCGAGACCGACGATGTAACGTGTTCTTCAAGGCACAAGGGTGTAACACAATCAATTTCCCGACTTCGGGCTGTACTGAAAGTTTTATAGAAAATCTCATAATTATTCAGCAACCCAGGATTCGGACCCAAGACCTCGTGATCGAAGCACCAAAGCAGTAAAAACAGTAGTCAAACACCAGTCCGCGCCTTGAGGTGCGATTGAGTGCTCAAAGCTCAAAGGTCTAGAGTAACGAACCTCCTTATCCTGTCTTATCTATCATCTTCATTCCAGAACCTTGGGATAGAAGCAAACGAATGAGGTTCAACGACGCAGCGTTAGCTTGTACAAAAAACTCTATCCTACGACCTATATTGGCTAGCCGCTAGACAATTTAAATGTGTAAGGCAGGCTGGTGGGCCGTAGCGTGCGAGGGGTCGCCCGGGTGGCGCCGTGCCATCGATTCGACGCCCCTTGCTTATTAGTTGCCCCACGAGCGGAGCACTAAACCTGACTAGTGTTTGTTTTTTAACTATTTTCACTTTTGTTTATGTAAATGTAACATAAGTAATCTTGCTAATATGCAAGTGACTGCATTTTTTCTTAATGTTCCATAACTTTGATGGCGAAAGGTGCGAGTTTATATAGATCGTTCAATCCACGAAGGCTCGTCGTTTTTTGTTTTCCAAACGCTTACAGTGCAAGTGTGCAATAAAAACTGCAAGAATGTGAGTTCTATTACACATTGCTACTCGTCACGAGCCTTCGTGGATTGAACGATCTACAGTACAAGTATGTGTCACGGAGTTTTAGAGGGTTAGAGTTACCTTCTTTTGGTAACATGTATGCTTCCAGCCGTTTACACTCCTGCATTTCTTCTAGGCCCAATATTGAACCCAATGTTATGCACATAGACATACATACATAGTTTTCCCTACTGGTTTTTTGTTTCTTCTGTTTGAAAATTTGAATCGAAAGTTTTGGATTAGTGGTGGCTACACACACACACCAACGTTTATAATGAAATGTCGACTAAGCATTTTGTATAGCGACGGCGGGCGGATTTGCCCGCAGTATAGTTAGTCGTTAACGAGTAGCCAGTAAGATACAACGCGTAATAAGTAATAGTGAACAGTTTGTGTGGCTACTCATTTACTAACCTGACCACCTAGCATACAATCTAGCCCTAAAGATTCTAAACAATTTTATGTCTACAAACTTTTTCGTTTCTACAATTACATTAAAAATATGTAGAGTGTTAGGGAATTTTGCACTCACTTCCGTAGCCAAGAACACTTCGCAGACTTTCCAATAAGGATATGTCATCACATCGGGAATCGGCCAAGCCATTTGGGTGTTGTGAAGGAACATATAAATAGTGCGGACAGACGGACAACAAGAAATTAAATAAGCTTGGGTCGGAGAACGGTTTACAGCCGTTCCCACTCCTGCATTTCTTCTACGCCGATTTGGAACCCAATGGTTCTTCTAGTGGGCCGTTAAAATAGTCAAAAAATTAAAACTATCCCAATTCCACCAACTCACACTGGAGCAGCTTGGTGGGTTTAAGCTTCAGATATTTTCCACAAGTCAGGGAGACAGATTCTTCTAGTGGGCCACTAAAACAATCATAAAACTATTAACACCCTAATCCCGCAAATCCACACTGGTGCAGTATGGTGGGTCTAAGCTCCAGATATTTCCCACAAGTCAGGGAGTCAGGTTCTTCTAGTGGGCCATTAAAATAGTCACAAAAAAACGATTATCACCCTAAGCCAAGCCGTTTGTACGGGAACATGTAAATAGTGCGGACAGACGCACAGACAGACAACAAAACAGCATTCCGCAGAAATGCAACTAAGCAACATTTGACAAATGTTTGATAGCAATGATGCCAATGATGCTCACTGCAACGCGAAACTTTTGACAATGTCTGTCTATGCATGACCAAGAGCTATCACCACGTCGCCAAAGACATTAGTATTTATTTCAACAGCGAAATTTTTATTTCATGAAGAGATGACATTTTTTTACAAATATCAATACTCACATGCTTTTCGCCAGTCTTTTACTCTTTCATATCGTCTATGAAAAATAATCGCATCAAATTACTTTACCGAATGGAAAATCGACGATCGAAATCCACGATGCTATTAAACATTAATTTTATACGGCCAAACATTTCATTGTTTAGAAATCCCGCACCCCACTAAAACAACAAAGTTTGAACAAGCAAATGGAAAAATAAACATTTTTTCAAATAGTCCACATTTTGCTGCACGTGGATCAAAAACAGTAGCATTTTTAATTGCTTTCAAAGCTCTCCTTTTGTTCAGTGCTGCGATTGTCTGGAATAGCCGCAATTTAACTATAGTACAGTTTGATCATGAAACGGTGAGCTACGGCTTTGTGAATCTATGCAAATTGAATGACCTTATATAATTTGATGAAAACTCTGGTTTCAATACTAGATTCAAAACATGATCGGTATTAAGGTCAATTTAACTGACAGTCCTCTATGCAGAGCCTGCATGGAGGAAAACGAGACACCGATACATGTTATGCTTAGATGCAGCAGTGTGTCGAAGCAACGAGCTACCTACATTGGTTCCTCAGCGACACTCCATGAAGCGATCGGCGACCTGGGCGGCCTCCTAAACTTCTGGAGCGAGCTCGGCTGGTTGGAATAAACCAGAGGGGACCAACACTGGAGGAATCACGCACAACGGCCAACATCGTGGCCAAGTGCGGAAAAAGCCCGGGAAGGAAGAAGAAGAAGAAGGTCAATGTAGTTTTTTATTTTCTATAGTAGTTCAGATCTGATTTGGTGAAAGGCTCGGCCGTTACCGTTCTACCGGCAAAGACGTACCGCAACGCGATTTAGAATTTCGGAATGCTGTTGCGTAGAAGCTGGCAGAAATATCAGTTATTGTGCCTCTAGGTTGCCTAGTAGAGATCGCTTTTTTAGCGATAAGGCCACATATAGATATTGTACATTTCTGTTTTTTCTGCTTTTTGTTATTTACTTTTATTTGTCAATATGGTGTACAATAAAGTGTATTTTTATTTCATTTACCTCTTCCAAGTTTATCCGTGACCGTCTCAGAGTAAATGTATCAGTTAACTTCAAGTGAGACAGCAGTCAAAGGCAGGCATATAATATTGTAAATATACTATTGAGATTAAAAGCTATATTAGACATTGGTATAATAGTTAAACTGTGGTATAATATAGCATTTTTTCCTGCGCATCAGATAAAGTCCATTGTTGAGATAAATCTCAGCCGAAGCTGCGGAGGCGCGGCGATTGCATTCAAACGCTTTTAATACTTGAATGGAAAATCTTCAATATTTAATCTACCTACGTGGCGTTTGCGTCTGGACTATTGAAACGAAGCAATACGTGGATGAAATAATACCTGCTTATATTGCTTTTCATTGCGCTTTTAAAGGACGCTTTAGATTCATAGCTATATTTTTAACCGACGAAAAAAAACGGAGGAGGTTCTCAATTCGACACGTATATTTTTTTTTATGTATGACCACGCATAACTTTTTACAAAGTTGTCCGATTTTGATAATTCTTTTTTTATTAGAAAGGGCACACTTCCAAGGTGGACCTATTGTCATCATGTTAGGATCTGATGATGATATCCTGGGGAAATTGAACGAACTCTTCAAATTTTGGAGGCCCGCTTACAGCGATTACGGTTTTTGTGTAATTTTCGGTAGCTTTTTGGCTACAAGTGCCGTATAATATACTATAACAGTATAGTACGAGTACGTTACGTGGCGATAAATGACTTCAAATAAAGAAATGTGTCATTTAGTTGCTTTAATTTACTTAAGCATATCTAGGAGTCGGTGCCAGCCAAGGTTCCTACTTTAAGGACGTTATCTAGAACCCACAAACTGCTTTACTACGTAAAATAAATGTTTCTTAAACTTGCTGGCACCGACTTCATAGATATGCTTAAGTAAATTAAAGCAACTAAATGACACAGTTATTTTTTACTTTTTAGTGCGTTTTGAGTCGGTTTTATTTTTTGTTAAAAATTTTTTTTATTCATTACATGTTGGCCCTTGACTCCAATCACACCAAATGGTTAGTGATGATGCAATATAAAATGAAAGCGGGCTAATTTGTTAGGAACAGGATGAAATGAACACTCCTTTCAGTTTCTTCGCGACATCGTACCGGACCACTATATCACTTGGCGGTAGATACGTCTTTGTCGGTATCTAACGACAGCCGGAACCTCCCACCAGCCAGAACTGGATCGACACAGCCTAGAATCGAACCCAGGACCTACGTCTTATAAATCTCCCGTTCATACCGCTGTCAATGTCATGGATATATCAAGGATGTTTTTCGTTTTTATTTCCTACATTACAGTCTGGAATTCCTGTCCAGTGAATCCAGTGAATAGGCATCTTCTAGACAATTCCTTTTCATCTTAAACAAGATCCACACTTTCTATCCGGTGTGATCGTAAGAGGAAAATGTTGAAAAATGTATATAAAGTTAGACTTATATAAAATAATTTTTTTTAAATAAAAATAGAACCGACTCAAAACGCACTAAAAAGTAAAAAATAACTGTGTCATTTAGTTGCTTTAATTTACTTACGCATATCTATGAAGTCGGTGCCAGCCAAGTTAAAGGAACATTTATTTTACATAGTAAAGCAGTTTGTGGGTTCTAGGTAACATCCTTAAAGTAGAAACCTTGGGTGGCACCGACTCCTAGATATGCTTAAGTAAATTAAAGCAACTAAATGACACAGTTATTTTTTACTTTTTAGTGCGTTTTGAGTCGGTTCTATTTTTATTTTAAAATTTTTATTTCTTACTTTTTAGTGATTTATCACCACGTAATGTATGTGTTGTACTATACTGTCATAGTATATAATACGGCACTAGTAGCCAAAAAGCTACCGATACCGAGACAAAAACCGAAATCACTGTAAGCGTGCCTCCAAAATTTGAAGAGTTCCTTCAATTTCCCCAGGATATCATCATCAGATCCTAACATGATGACAATGGGACTACCTTGGAAGTGTGCCCTTTCTAATAAAAAAAGAATTATCAAAATCGGACAACTCTGTAAAAAGTTATGCGTGGTCATACATAAAAAAATATATACACATATACGTGTCGAATTGAGAACCTCCTCCATTTTTTTCTTCGGTTAAAAATAGAAGTAAACCCTTTTAAAAAAATTACAGAAATAAAAATATAAACTTACTAAAACAAACAAAAGGTAATTCATTTAATGTAGTCGAAAATTGTAACTGAATTCCTTGAAACTACTCAATATAAAGTGCAGAGTTTTCCGGGGGAAAACAATGTCAATAGCCATTTATTCTTCTAACCGGGGCTTACCCCTCCTTGCCCCTAGTCTTACCTCTAGTCTACCCCTCTGTGGCAGTGCAGGTGAATGACCCAGACGCGTCAGGACAAACATCCCGCGGCGCTCGTAACTCAATGTTACACAATTAGACGACCTTCTCACTTGCGTCCTTTTCCTACCTGTATCACTTTGATTTGTGTTGTTTTGTCTTTTGTCGCGATTCGTACACAAGATTGTGATAACCAAAAAACGTATTAGATACTAGTGGACGACCGCGGTTCTACCCGCGTAGTTTCCGTGGAAATGGGATAAAATGTGGCCAATGTGTTATACTGATATGTAAGCTATATATATTATTGTGAAGTTTCATCAAAATCCATTCAGTAGATTTTGCGTAACAGAGTAATAGACATCCATCCATACATACAAAATTTCGCCTTTGTAATATCCTAGTTGCTGTAGATTTGGGCGCCGTGGAAACCTTCCTGAATCCAGTTCGATATGTATTGCTTTTGGTTTGCCTGGATTGATTTGTATAGAAAATAGTGATAAAAAATATTAGGTATTATATTATTATTATAGATTTCGGTGCAGTGGGAACTAATCTAATTTCGCCTAATTTAACGAAGTTAAAAAAACGAAAGTATTCCCTTTGAACTCTTACTCCCAAATAATGGCAATGTTGCCAACCGACGAAACTTATTATTTACGCACGCAGTAGATTGCAAATACATATATTTAGTTAACTCAGAATTGGTAAAAAACCATAAATCTCACAAGTTTTACTAATTTTTGTCCGGACCCTTTTCAAAACATCCAAAATGACTCGAGATCATAATTACGCAGTTCCCGCTATCTTATCTTGTCTATTTTGACAGTGTATGTCATTATCAAAATAGTCAATCACATACTGACATTAACGTTCCGTAATACTTAGAGTAAATAACGCAAATTTTGTTAGAAAGATTCCTTTTCAAAGTATCAGAAACCATTTAGGTATTTTGACCAATCGGAACGAAAATGTATTGGGATTTATCTAATTTTATTAAATATCAAAACACTCATAGAGGTGATATTTTTTTAATTTTTGATTTGGCGACGTTTCGACACTCTCTGCGAGGTCATTTTCAAGCCTTAAACAAGGAAAAGAAATCATTCTTCAAACTTGCATACAAATTTTCAACTAAACAAATAAATTAAAAATTAAATTATGAATTTATAAATTAAAAAACAATTAGATGCATACCAAAGTCCGTTGAAACAACATTCATCCTTATTCGTTATAACACTCGTCAACATTGAAAATTTATTAAACACTGTGATATTCACTAGTCAAAACATATTACAATTAATAAATTAAATAATTACTATAAAAAAGTTAAAATAATTACAAGTCCAAACGGTCAATAACTGGCAGGAAAACAAAAGATGACATTGACATAATTATGCTTGTGAGTAGTCAGGTACTAGCGCCAACTTGCGAACGAAACAGCAAGTAGCCAATACTTTATAATATGCCCATATATGTAGCACTAAGATTGTCAACATCAGATCTTTCGTTAACAGTGTTAGGTGTCTTTACAATACAAATCATTTCCCGAATGATACGTTTTTTATAATTCCTTTCTAAATGGCGAACCTTAGTTTTTTTAAAGTCAAAATTATGGTCATACTTAATTCTATGTTTCGTTAGGGCTGTGTAAGATTTTTCATCACGTTTTATATTATAATCGTGTTGGTAGTGTCTCTGTTTTAAATACTGTTTTGTTTGACCGATGTATACTTTGTCGCAACCTTTACAGGGGATCTCATACACCACATGTGACCTAATCGGCATAGGGTCTTTATCTTTTAACTTACTAAAATTAACATTATTCTTGCGATTGTTATAGAAAACAGGTGTTACCTTATACTTTTTTAATGATTTTTTTAGTTTAACATCAGCATTATTAACAAAAGGAATCGCTATGTATGTAGTATTATCATTATCAAGTTTTTGTTGTAGGATGCTATCTTTATGAAAACACAATCTCTTCTTTATAAAACGGTTAACAAACTCATTCGGGTACAAGTTATTTGAAAGAGTTGACTTGACTAAAGTTAAATTACTTTCATGATATTTTTCATGTGACAGTTGTAAGGCCTTATCAACCAAATTAAAAACCATTGCTATTTTTTGGTTTTCACTATGGTGCGAGCGATAATTCAAGATTCTACCTGACCAGGTTGGTTTTCGATACCAATTAGTGTGTAGTATGTTATTATCACGGATTATTAAAACGTCAAGAAAATTTAAACAACCATTATTCTCCAGTTCAGTTGTGAATTGCAAGCGTGGATGGAAAGCATTCAGAAAGATTCCTTATTATTTATATACATAAGAGAGTTTGTCTACGCCTCCACTCTTAGTGTTCAGTTCAACACCCTTTAGTGCCAATATATATGTAATGTACGACTTTTTCTTCCTTTTACCACCGGCCATTAAGTTCTTGACCACCTAGGAACCACAACTCACACTTTGACAAATACTAGTTATCTAAGACAAGCCACCTTACGACAGAGGTTGTCAAAACGTGTTACATATCCATTTTGGCTTTTAAATATGAATGCGATCACTTATTCCCGCTACTGGTAATTCCTTTCTCGTTTTTCGACACTGCCGCCTCAAGGGAAATCAGGTTAGGCGTCATCTGGCCCATCACTTAGGGAGATTGTGATAATACGCCAATACCGCGGTGGGCGGTGACAAATAACTTGCGAGATGAATGACGATCATTACAGGCCTGGTTTGAATAATCTTAAATTAATGACTCTACACGTCAAAGTGTGAAATTACCATCCAGTAATATTTCTGTTGGTTATATTTTCAATTCTTAACCAAGTATTTGATAAACATGAAGACGATCTACATGTAGCGCGTCTAAGCTTAACAAAATTACACACTTTATTAGTCAATTTTGAGTTTATCTTATTATACTAATATTATAGAGAGGTAAAGTTTGTAAGTTTGTAAATAAAGTTCTGTCGGGGCTAATCTTCGGAACTAATGATCCGATTTTAAAAATTCTTTCACCAGTAGAATGATACGTTATCGGTGAGTGTTAAAGGCTATATTTTATATTTGTATTCTATATATTACCTGAGTTACCACAGTTTTTGTCGTGAGCCGATTTAAAAAAATTAAATTAATGGGTAGCGGGAAAAGAGCACACTTTATATGAAAGTCAGTCTTTAAAATTAAAAAGGTAACTCGGAGGAGGAGGTTTTCTCGCGGACGAAGTCGCGGGCGACTGCTAATAGAGTATATAATTACAGAAAGGGCATTCCTGACAGACAGACTTTTGATTTTGATGATGAAACAACGATTGCAGCAAAACTTTCTTACAATTAATTCTAATTTCTTGTACTAAACACCCGGGGTTGTGTCAGAGACCCCAACAACATGTCAACTGCATTCCTGAACATTCCAATATGAATAATAGTAATTGTACTGGTAGGAGGGCTGAAGCGGAGATTTTGTGCAATACTTAATCGAATCATAAAATCGTACATAAATACTTACATACACAACTTTACTGTTACATTTTTGAAAATTCGTACACGCTCTCCACCCCAACTAAAATGTATATGAACTTTATTCGTTTTTAAAACCTAATCGTCACAATCCAATAGGTCCGCAGGACGTGCGAGTTCATGCAAATTTACCATCCTTCCCTTCTCTACAATATGGTATATATCAGAGCACGCCATAATTTAACATCAATAGATTAAAACCTCACGCACGCAATAAACGAATAATCAAAAAAACCTGGAGCTGGTGCCGGTGCTGAAGCCAATAGCGTGATTTCCCCCGGGCCTTGTGTGGCCGGCGGAAATGGCGTAATGACACCGATAGCTGGCTGCACGTCTGCTATTAAAAACCGCTTTTGAAAATATTCCGCTTTTATTTTTCACTCCGAACAATAGGGAACAATACCCCAAACTATACCTCATGTTTACTTAAATAGATTGGAGAAACACAATATCATGTTTGTGTGTTTTCAAATAAAGGCAAAGATAAATACTATTTAAGTTTAAGCACGAATGATAAATTGCCTCCATGGCCCAGTGGTCTACGAAGTGGTGTACGCAATTGAGGTCCCGCGTTCGATTCCCAACAGGGCCGATTAAGATTTTCTAAATTGGTGCAGTTCTGGCTGAGGGGAGTCTCGCCGTTGCTAGTTACCACCCTACCGACAAAGACGTACCGTAAAGCGATTTAGCGTTCCAGTACGATATCAATTACAAATTAGCACGCTTCCATCTTAGATTGCAAAATCACTTTCCATCAGATGTGATTGCAATCAAGAGCTAACTAAAAAGAAATGAAAAAGATATTTACTCGTAGTATCATACATGCATTTTCGAGTGTCCGGCTTGCGCGGATCTAAGACTGGTGGCACAAGGAGCGAACAGCGACGTAAAGGCCCACAATCTGATAACGCGTATGTTTAGCGGCATGTTAAGGGGCATAATGAAAAGAAGAGAAGAATTGGAGAAATGCGAGAAAAGAAAGAGAGATAATACGTAAGAGGGTGGGCATGAAGTAATCAATTGCGGTCCCGTGCCAACCTTGGAGTCCAGAGGGGGTCGTTTTAGTCCGTGCAAGTCGGACATACCCTGCCAATAGGCAGAAATCCGAAGGGCTTTTTCCTCCTCAATATGAAAAAAAAGTATCATACATAGTAATATTATGACAATTAAACACATAAATACAACAGATGTACGCATTCAATTTAAAAGTTTCATGTATAAAATACGTGTAATGCTGGAATAAATAATTTACTTGTAGACTTCAATCAATCGCCGCATGCTTATAAAACGAAAATAAATTCGAATACAAAAGACAGAAAAAATCTTATATATTCTAAGAAATACGAAACAGAGATTAAATTATAACAGAAATATAAAACCTAAAGATTGGTTTCAAAAAAATTCTAATAGAATAAAGTATAATATAATATAGAGTATAACAACTATTTACTCGAAGAAATTGAAGCAGCTAATCATAATGAAAACTTTGTATTCATCAATGTAAGGGCTCTATCCTTACTAAAATTATACACGCGAGTGTTTGTATGTGTGGATGTATGTTTGTTACTCTTTTACGCTTTAACTTCTGAATGGATTTTGATAAAACTTTACAATTATACAACTTATACGTCAGAATAACACAAAGGCTACTATTTACACCGAATTTTACGGGATTGGGAACTACGAGGGTGCAGCGCGCGAGCGTCCTCTATATTATATTACCTAACGGCCGCCCGTGGCTTCACCCGCGTTGTTCCTTTTCCCGTAGAAATATCCAGATACAAATTACCCTATGTCACTTCTCAAGAGTCTGGCTATCATATACAATAGGGTTTTTAACAATTCGACTGGTAGTTTCAGAGAATAGCCGGGACATCAGAGATATTAATTTGGTGTATGTAACGTATATATATTTATTTATTTTGGAAAACCAACCACTGCTACACTAATACATGTTAACATTACATTCATTCAAGGATATCTTCTATAAATACTCATCTAATTATAGGTTTTCACAACTTTTACAATATAATGTTAAAATACAGTTGTCAATGCATAATGTTTACAATATTAATTAATCAAAATGACACAAATATAGCAACAATATAAATTAAATTATGTAGACCAAATGATAATTAAATACTAAATACTAAGAAACAAAACAAAACAGCGTTAGAGTCAACAATAATAATTACAAAAAAATAGCAAATGTCAAAAAGAAGAATTCATTATTTTACAATGTCAAGGCTTATTACTAGTAAATATATTAAAAAATATTCATATACATGTAGTAAAAAACGTTTATTTCAACATTACATACAGACACTCCCAACTTCATCTAAATGTATATGTGTAGATTTAGTCGTAAACATTGAAGAAGCTAGACATAATGAAAACTTAGCGTCTATCAATATAAAGGCTATAAGATCTCGAGCCCCCGCAGAGTAAACGACAGCCTACAGATGAGTTACAAATGGCGCAATTCCACCGCTTAGGTACAGCATCGATTTCAATTAATCCCGGGACAATGATAGATATCTCCAATATGTTATCTTAATTGTTTTAATCAGTTAAGGATCCTACAGAATCTGCGCCGTTCCACGTGTTATCACAGTAGTCAGTTATACATATGGAGTATGGTTTAAACAGCTTCTAAAGTACATATTGTTGAAACGTGATCAATTTTGTGTTCGCCTCAGATATTAATTGTGTCAGATCTTGAAGTCGACTTTAGATGTACTTAACAATATTATGCTATTCTCTCTAAAACATAATAAATAGATGAATAGTTGGAATTATATATAATATACTAAACAGACTAGTATATTTCGTTATAATATGTATATTATAGAAAAAAAAATCTTTTAAGAGGTGTACCTCTTAAAAGATTTTTTTTAACTTTTATTGATTACAAGCTAGCCCTTGATTGATGGCAAGTAGGATGAAATCCACACTTCCTTTGACTTCTACACGACATCGTACCTGTATCTAAGCGGTGTCTTTATCGGCAGGGTGGTAACTAACCGCAGCCAAAGTCTCCTACTAGTCAAACTGGGACAATTTTGATAATCTTAATCGGTCAAGCCGCGAATCGAACCAAGGAGCTCCGTCTTGTTTCTCCACTACGCATACCACTGCGTCACGGTGGCAATGATTTATTATATCGTCAAACGATGATTTATAGATGAGGACAACTACTGAGATTTTACTAGACAGGAATTGACCCAATGTGTCTGCCCGATACATTGAAGTTAATATCTCATAATCCATAACCCCATAGCGAAATAACCTGTCTCAATCTTCAATAATATTTGTCAAAAAAGCACTTGGAGAAGATCGAAATGGTTTATTGCACTTGTTTTAGTTGTTACAATTATTAGAATGAATTCGGACAACCTTCTCCAACCAGAACGCTAAATCGCTTGGCGGTACGTCTTTGTCGTCCGCGGTAGTTTAAGGACATAGCATTTAACAATGATATTTGAAAACACGCAGGCGTTAACGATATTAATCTACACTAATATTACAAAGTTTGTAAGGTTGTAAATAAAGTTCTGTCGGGGCTAATCTTTGGAACTACTGATCCGATTTAAAAAATTCTTTCACCAGTAAAATGGTACGTTATCGGTGAGTATCATAGGCTATATTTTATATTTGTGTTGTATATATTACCCGAGTTATCACAGTTTTTGTCGCGCAAGTCGGACCGTGAAATTTATTAAATCGGCGGATCGAATGGAAAACATTGTATGAAAACTTTATGCATCTTAAAAAGTCCTACAAAAAAGTCCGTGATAGCATATATCTATCTTTTATATTTTGGCAGATATATAACTTTTCGTGTTTTAAAAATCATTTAATTCATATGCTTACGTTTACGTCATTATTTATACAACTAAACTTAAATCCTTATCAAAATAAATTATGTGATAATCACAAGGCTATTATAGAGATAAGATTTGCCTTTTACAGTATGTTAATTAGTTATATAGTTTCGGAGATATTACAAAATTTCTAAAGAGTGCGACTCTGTAATAAAACATTTTATCATAATAAAATGTTAGCTAGACTCAAAAGTGAAATAGACTATTTAATACAATCTATACACATCAGCTTGCCATAAATATATATTGTTAATGTTAATGTACTGTAATATCGTACAATGTTTAACAAAAAATGTAAATCTTTAGTACACGGGACGGGACGGATGGGTTGCTTCACGGGGAACTATAAAAAATTGAATTGAGAGGGGTAGCGGGGAAAGAGCACACTTTATATGAAAGTCTGTCTTTAAAATTAAAAGGGTACCTAAGAGGTTTTCACGCGGACGAAGTCGCGGGCGACTGCTAGTTTAATATACAAAAGAAGAGATATAAATATAAAAGAAGATATGAATATACACATAAAAGAAACAGTACTGCAAATACACAAACGTTAACTTCATTAATGCTAGCAACATACTGGATAGATTTCACGCAATTCTATCGACATGGACAGTTCGATTTTGAATTTCCATATTGACTCGCTTTATTTGCACCGCTTATAGCTTACAGCTAGAAACGGCTCGGTAGGTATTAGCCAGCTTTTGTGTTCCGCTCCAGATTATGTTCGTAGCTTGTCATGCTTCAGCGCGTCGCTGGGATACGGGAATAACGAATACGATAGATTTATACTTTTCACTAGCTTATGCTAGCGGTTTTGTTCAGCTTAATTTTTTTTAGGTTCTCACACTACTCCAAGATTTCTATGAAACAACACTAGAAGCACTAATGAGAGAACTGTGGTTCAAAACTAACACTAAACTAGGCAAGACCGCGGGGACTAACAAATTAGCCAAAATATTGAAACAGCTTCATCAAAGTTGCCAAGTAAGTTTATCACATTTAATGAAACTGTGCACTATTATAATCTTACTACCTTGTGCCCGCGATTTCACCCGCCTAGTTTCTCCTGTGGGAGTATCGTGATAAAAGTTAGCTTAGGTTTTAATCCAGGGTATAATCTATCTCTGGTTCTATAGTTGCACCTTGAAGAAGTAACAAACACTCTGACAAGCATTCGCTTTTATAATATCAGTGTGATTTATACGCTCTCCCAGATGAAATGAGGACATTTTGACGGAGCGCACTAATGATATACGCAGTTGATTTATAAGACGGAGGTTCTGTTTTAGATTTCCAGTTGGCCCTTGACTGCTATCACACCTGATGTTAAGTGATGATGCAATCTAAGATGGAAACGGGCTAACTTGTTAGGAGTAGGATGAAAATCCACACCCCTGTCGGTTTCTACACGACATCGTACCGGAACGCTAAATCGCTTGGCGGTACGTCTTTGTCGGTAGGGTGGTAACTAGCCACGGCGAAAGCCACCCACCAGCCAGACCAAAACAAATTAAGAAAAATCTCAATCTGCCCCGCCGGGAATCGAACCCAGGACCTCCTTATAAATCCGCCGCGCATACCACTGCACTAAGGTGGGCCTCAAAAATTTTTTTTGATCGTCTTTTTTTTTTCTTCATCGGTCTAAGTCTGGATGATAGAGCCGTAAGGGGTGTGATTTTCATCCTATTCCTAACAGGTTAGCCAACTTCCATCTTAGATTGCATCATAACTTACCACTAGGTCAGTCAGCTAACTTGTAGCAAAAAAAAATATTAAAAAAAATGGTTTTTTCTACGCAATAAATGTCTGGTATGAAACCTGCCGTGTTTACCATTGTCTACATTGTCTATGAAACTTCAGTACTTTTTTTTATTGTTCAAATTTCGATCAGTTTTTTTTTATGCCACAGTAGATATTCCAGTGTATTTTTCTACGTCACAATGGAATATTAAACGTCCTGTGTCTACCATCGACAACGGTTCGGCAGGTATTAGTTAGGTTTTATTTTCCGCTTCCAGATTATATTCGTAGTTTCTCATGCTTTACCGCGTCGTTGGAATAAATACTTTTCACTTATAACATTCCTAGACTGACTGTTTTTTTTTACGCCACAGAAGATATTCCACAATGTTTTTTTCTACGCCTCAATGGAATATTAAACGTCCTGTGTCTCAACGCAATGGTATGTATCAGCAACTTTTGTGTTTCACTTCCAGATTATGTAAGTAGCTTGTCATGCTTAACCTTCTTCTTCTTCTTCTTTTTTTAGTGAGTGACTTCGAGGCGGACTAGTGGTTAGCCTATGTGACTTCGATCACGAGGTCCTGGGTTCGATCCCTGGTTTGGGTCATGGAATAATTCTGAGGTTTTTCATTCTTCTATGAAATGTTCAGTACATTCCAAGCCCGGAGTCTGGAAGTTGGTGGTGTTACACCCCCGTGCCTCGGAGAGCATGTTAAGCCGTCGGTCCTGGTCACTGTCATCAACATCTGATAGTGATCGTTAATATATGACACATTATCACCCTAAGCCCGCCAACCCGCATTGGAGCAGCGTGGTGGGTGTACGCTCCATATCCCCGCTCCTGTAAGGAGGGAGGCCTGGCCCTGTAGTGAGCCGTTAATAGGCTGATGATGATTATTAATCTTAGATTGCATCATAACTTTATATCAGGTAATTGCAGTCAAGAGCTAACTTGTAATTAATAAAGAAAAATCAGTCTGGAATTCTTTTGCCTTTACGTCATTTTGTTTCGCTGCAATGGCGTAAACAAAAAAACAAAAAAAGACGTGTGGCACTCGGAGACTGTCGCGGTAATGCTATTGCATAGAAGTTAAGCAACATCGGGCGCGGTCAGTACTTGGATGGGTGACCGCCTGGGAACACCGCGTGATGTTGGCTTTTTCAAATTTTTATTGTTATTTTAATTTTTTTAGTTTGTCTTATTTTTTTATTTATTTTTTTTAAATTTAAATTTATAATTATAATTGCATAAGTTTTTTATCAACTTTTGCAATTATATGTATAGTTATTACACCCATCCAAGTACTGACCGCGTCCGATGTTGCTTAACTTCGGTGATCGGACGAGGACCGGTGTATTCAACATGGTATGGACGTTGGCGGACAAAGACGCGAATAAGACAATCTGAAAAAACTAAAGAGTATCATCGCTGTGCCGGTCGGAGTGGGGGGTGTTAGGGTTTTTCGTTACGGAATTTCTGGATTCGGACTCCACGCTCAAGGCCCACGATAGAAGCTATGCAATAGCTTAAAATGTTAATGACTTTGTCTAGTCTGTATCATCATTCAATCTACAGTATGATAACGCCTTAACACTAGGGTCCAATTATACTAACCGCAGAAAACACAATCGTATCAAATAGCAAAGGGAAACTTGGATGGTTTCACTTGGATGGATTTTAAAACGTCCTGATTGCTTATTCCGAAAGTTAAAGACGAACTTACGCGTTCGAGGATTGTATTTCCAATTTCCGGACGAATTAATTTTCAATTATCTTCAATCTATCGCTACTGTTTTTAAACTGTAATATTATCTCGACTATCTTTGTTCGCGTGGAAAAACTTTAGGTACCTACTAATTTTTAGGTTACCGTAGCCGAATGGCAACGGAACCATTATGGACTCGTTATATCTGTCTGTTTGTCCGTCTTTATGTCAATGCCACTTTTTTCCGAAACCTTAATAAGGGGGCGTCCATAAATTACGTGAGGTGTTTAAGGGGGGGAGGGGGTCGAGTCAAATCTCATCTAATCTTACGTTGGAGAGAGGGGGGGTCTCGGCAAATACCACGCAATTTTTTTTCTGATTGAAACAAAAAAAAATTATACTATTTTGGTCTATTTAATCGTATCGTACATGATTCTCCATGGACTGAATTAGAGTAGATATTCTTTTTTCAATTACAGAATTTACGAATTCTATTGTTAAATTTTTATTAGATACACTTATAATTTAACTCTCAGCAATATTGATTACTAGTCTTAACTAGTCGTAAATAAAAGGGCGATGCAAATTTGTTTTTTTCTTTTTACAATAACAATCCAACGCGTTTACGTAAGAAACTCACATTTTGAAAAATCTCACGTGAGATTTGGGGATGGGGGAGGGGGTTGAATAAAATCTCACGACATCTCACCAGGGGGGAGGGAGGGGCAGAAAATTAAAAAAAACACCTCACGTAATTTATGGACGCCCCCTAATAGCTATACTGTTGAAACTTGGTAAGTACATGTATTCTGTGATCCGCATTAAGATTTTCACACGATAAATTTTTTTAACAAAAATAGAACCGATTCAAAACGCACTAAAAAGTAAAAAATAACTGTGTCATTTAGTTGCTTTAATTAACTTAAGCATATCTGTGAAGTCGATGCCAGCAAGTTTAAGGAACATTTATTTAACGTAGTAAAGCAGTTTGTGGGTTCTAGGTTATGTCCTTAAAGTAGAAACCTTGGCTGGCACCGACTCCTAGATATGCTTAAGTAAATTAAAGCAACTAAATGACACAGTTATTTTTTACTTTTTAGTGCCTTTTGAGTCGGTTCTTTTTTTGTTAAAAAATTTGATTTCTCACTTTTTAGTGATTTATCGCCACATAACGTACTCGTACTATACTGTCATAGTACATTATACGGCACTAGTAGCCAAAAAGCTACCGATACCGAGATAAAAACCGAAATCGCTATAAGCGTGCCACCAAATTTTGAAGAGTTCGTTCAATTTCCCCAGGATCATCATCAGATCCTAACATGATGACAATGGGAACACCTTGGAAGTGTGCCCTTTCTAATAAAAAAATAATTTAAAAAATCGGACAACTCTGTAAAAAGTTATGCGTGGTCATACATAAAAAAAAAATATACGTGTCAAATTGAGAACCTTCTCCGTTTTTTTTCGTCGGTTAAAAATAGAACAAATGAATGAATAATGAAGTTCCCCATACTTAGAATTGAAATTTTTAAAAAAATCCAGTCGGTCTGCCCGGTCACTATCATCAACATCTGATAATCATCGTTAATAAATTAAACATTTTCACCCTAAGCCCGCCAACCCGCATTGGAGTGGCGCGGTGAGTCTACGCTCCATATCCCCTCTCCAATACGGAGGGAGACCTAACCCTGTAGTGCGCAGTTAACAGGCTTACTATCTTAAGAGAACGCATAAAATACAATACCACAAATATGACAACGTACTTCACTCTATACAGAATAAACAATAAGATAGATAAACAAAGGTCTCTGAACAAAAGGCGGCTCGTCCACAGCGCAAAATAGGAGAAAATTAAAAAAAAAAACTACACAAAGACACCGCGCTTCTGAGTGACCCAAATAAAATTCATGAATTAATGCAGCAGAGCATTTTGAATTGTGACTGACAAAGCACGC
This sequence comes from Mycalesis mineus, assembly GCA_034621355.1. Lineage (NCBI taxonomy): Eukaryota > Metazoa > Arthropoda > Insecta > Lepidoptera > Nymphalidae > Mycalesis > Mycalesis mineus. The sequence continues at coordinate 2,441,548 of CM067881.1, forward strand.
GAGGTCACGGAATTAAAATAACTCTATTGGACTTTAAAACTGGCTCTTTTGTGTTAACCATGGCTTATGAAACAAAAAATAAAAATAAATTCGAAAAATTGTTACTACTTTGAATAACGTAGCGTTTTAAGCATTAAAAAGATTGTTGTTACAGCTTACAAAACTTACGTTACTATTTTTAACCGAAGACAAAACGAAGGTTCTCAATTCTGCGCATACATAACTAATATCCTTTAAAGATGGTCTTATAGGGATCTGATGTTGGGATCCTGAGAAAATCGAAGGAACTTTTGAAATTAAATAGGCCAAAATCGCTATATCGCTATATAGTTTATACGCGTAGGTTTATCTATGTCCGCTGTAGACAAATCATTTAAAAGCAAGAAAAACAATAAAACCGACTTTAATATTATTGAAATGTATCATTAACATCCTTATGATTTTGAGCTTTACTACTTGCAGGCTCTAGATTGGTATATTATGTTTACCTTATACTAAAGCCAAACTCGATTGAGAATGCTTGTCAACAAACAAATTAAAAATGAAGGTAGAACGTACTAGTCATTTTCCACCTATTTGTTTTAATTAACTAGTTAATGACGAATTCATGACAATAAATTAGATTAGTTTAGTTAGCTTAAAACTAATTAATATATTCAATATCTTTTAAATAACATTTTTTTAAATAACAAAACATAATTTTAAATTTATGAGGCATAAAATGTGTTGCATTTTATACCTTCATTTTAACTTTGTTTGTTGACAAGCATTCTCAATCAAGTTTGGCTTTAGTATAGATGTTTATTTTTCATATAGCTTTAAATAGATTAAGACAAAAATTCACGTAATTTTTGGTGCTTTTCTTTTTGGGATTAATTTACGACGTGATGCATGAGTCATGACGTCTGGGCTAAAACTCGACGGGCATATTCCAACAAAATTTACATGGAAAATTATTATTATCAAGTAAATTTACAAAATATACAATAAATTGAAAGTTCCTTGCTAAATTTAAACGGCGGGTATGCTCAGATTTAGGTAATTTATTAGTAACCATTACACCTGATGGAGGTATCCCATCTTTGAAATGATTCCTTCATAAAGTAAGATTTCCTCTGGGCATAGAGCAATTTAGCCGCCGTAGAGGCTGCGGTCACTTATAATACGCCATTTCCGCAGTAAACAGTGCTCATAGGCGGAAGTTGAGATTTCGCAATCCCTTTCGGTAAAATGATCGTTTAGGGGGTTAGCCAATTCATTTCCATAATCTGTAGAAGTATAAACTCCAATAAACAAGGTTAAAATTTACGCAGTTTCAGAATCAATTCAAGCAGTATCTGAGGCCATATTATGTATCAACTTTAATGACACTCGACGGTGTGCGATTAAAAGTAGATACATGTCTCTCTCTATATAAAAAGATTTTATACATTTTATAAACTGTAGTGTCATGCCCTACTGATATTAAAATCCTAATCCTAACTAATATTATAAATGCGAAAGTAACTCTGTCTGTCTGTCTTGCTTTCACTCTACAACTACTGAACCGATTTAAATGAAATTTGGTACACAGTAAGTCTAGAGCCTGAAAAAGGACATAGGCTACTTTTAATTGCGAAAAAAGGGTTGTAAGGGGTTAAAGGGGGGATGAAATGTTGTATGAAAGTATCGTCATTTTGAAAGCTTAAGACCTATTTCTTAGACAGTTGATTAGATATTAATAAATATGACTTTCAAAGCTTAGAAAAATTAGGCTGCCGTAATAACTAATTCCACGCGGACGAAGTCGCGGGCAAAAGCTAGTAAAAAAACATTTTTAGGACAATACACACATCGCTATCTAGCTCCAAAGTAAACGTAGCTTGTGTTATGCTTAATGAAATAATTGATGAATATTTCATATACATAATTATGTAAATAAGGAGCCGAATTTCTTAAGCATTCCATGGATTCACCTTGTGAGATCGCGTTGCAGAGAAAAATGCCGAACAGAGTCCGAGACTTGCGGCACGGATATACTAGTACGCTTAAGGGTATCCTTTGAGACCGGTCAATCTTCTCTGACAACCAAATCTGGAAGATCTTGCTACAGCAGCTTTGGACACTCGTTCGTTGGAGCTTATTGCAGTAGAGTGGTGACTAGCCACGGCCTCCCAGCAGAACAACAAGAAATTTTGAAATTCATCAACTTCACCGCCAATACAGAATAGCAGTCAAGGGCCAACTTGTAGTCGATAAAAAAAAAAAAAACTTCACCACCAGTACAGAATACACATTCCACTAAGAACGCACAGCAGAATACTCAGCAATTACTATTTTTAGAGAAAAATCTAGAATTTTTCAGTTGCAAAGTAACACAAACATACATAGCTATTACAGCTAAGGAGAAAGGTCGTAAAGTCAGCCAGCAGTAGAGTAAAGCACATCTAGTTTACGATTGAATCATAAGCAATTGTAAATTGCACTCCATCTCAAGTATTTACAATTCATGACACGCTCTCGGGAGGAGCACATCGTGAGGAAACCATTATGTTTATTTGATCTCAGGAGAAATTACACAGACATATGTAACACGCGAATTCACAAAGGGACGTCGGCTCGAAGTCTACACGCTTCTCCCGCAGGAGGCATTAGTCCAGAAATATGACGTTGTCCTTCGCAGCTTTTCAGAAAAGGTACTTTGATTTTTACTTTGACTGTACAGCTTTGGATTCTGGACTTTTTGTGTTTACTGAACAGGTAAAGTATGTATAACTGTAAAAATATTTAATAAAAAAATTAAACCGACTTTAAAACGCACTAAAAATTAAAAAATAATTGCATCATTTAGTTGCTTTAATTTATTTAAGGATATCTATGAAGTTGGTGCCATCCAATTTTAAGGAAAGTTTATACGAAGGAAGTAGCAAAGCACTTTCTGGGTTGTAGGTAACGTCTTAAACGGGCCGATCCAAGCAGGAGACGGGGACAGAGCCGAGTTCCCTCTATAAACCCAGTATCTCTTGAGTTGGGACATCGGAGTCGCAAGCAATCAGAGTGGGGGCTCTGACTACTTACTGCATGCTATTCCGGGCAGATAACAACCTGTTGTGGCACAAGCTACATTGTGGATGAACCCAAGAGGCATAGTGCGAGAGAGGCACCGATATAGCAGTTCATTAGAGAGCCCGGTGCTTCGCTAATGCACTGAGGATGGCCACCGAGGGGTTTTAGTGGAGAAGTCCCACATTACCCGATTACTCCCCTGCGAAATCGGGTATCTCTGAAGGAGATTTCCCCCTCGAAAAAAAAAAATTGGTTGTCTGTAAAGTCGGTTTACTGACGATAGTTGAACGTGACAACGTCTTAAGAAAATACTGATGGAATGGTAGCATTTAATTGGTTATTAAAATTTTTAATTTAAGTATATTTTTATAAATATTAATTTATAGTAATAAAATAATTGATTTTGATTTTATAAATTTATATTTTAAATTTATAATAAATATATTAATTTTTAATTTAAAATTAATATATTTAATAATTATATTTAATAGACGGATGTCGAACGCTGTTGAACGCAAAGGCCGATTGTGCTTCTTTGTCGCTCGTTCCACGCTCTCGCTTGCACTTCAAGCCTTACATGGAACGCCTCAAATCGAGGTAACGATGCATGACGTCATGTTTTTTCGTGCGTGCATCCGGCTCTATCGAATTATAAGACGTTGTCACGTCAAAAAAGGTAACGTCTTTAAAGTAGAAAGCTTGGTTAGTTGATTGCTAGAAAGAAATACGGTTCACAATCAAATACGAACGGAGTGGGTGTAAATTGTCACCGTCTTATTAAATTCAGGCTAGAGTCTTGCAATAAATTAGTGAATGTTGGCGCGTCTCGCCTCCTAATGAAAATATATGGAGTGGAGGGAGACGGCACGCAAGGAACGTTTCTAATGTCACTTCCCTTTGCATAATATAAAAATATTTGTCTGTATATAATTCAGCTGAAAAGATTTTGACGGTCTTCGTGGCGTGGATTTATATGACGGAGGTCCTGGATTCGATTCCCGGCTGGGCTAAAAGAATTTCTAAATGTTTTCTAAAGATTATTTATATTTAAGAATAAACATAATATCTAAAGTTGCGGTAACGACGGGATTCGAACCCGCGTCTCTCTGGCAATCCGGGCACTTAGAGTGTCGGTTCCGCAATTTTTGATATTATGTTTATTCTTAAATATAAATAATCCTTTAAGTGAGTGTAACACTTTTCAATAAAAACTAAATGGTCTAGATCTAGATAGTGGGAGGCTTCGGCTATGGTAAGTTACCACCATACCGACAAAGATATACTGCCAAGCAGTTTAGCGTTCCGGTACGATGTCGTGTAGAAACCGATACGGGTGTGCATCTTAGATTGCATCATCACTTACTATCAGGTGTGATAGCAGTCAAGGGCTAACTTGTAAAGAATTAAAAAAAAATAAGTAAAATATTTACTTAATTTAGGTGATTTAAAGAAAACATTTTATTAATTTTTACAAATCTACATTTTATACATATGTAGGCTGGACAAAACCAATGAGGTGGTTAGCTTTTGGCTTTGGATTTCTGGGGTTCGAGTCCTGTGTCGGGGTTTTTTATTCATTGGGGATTTGGGGCGTAGGCCCACCACGCTGCTCTAATGCGGGTTGGCGGGCTTAGGGTGATAATGTTTCATTTATTAACGATCACTACCAGATGTTGATGCTACTGACCGGGACCGACGGCTTATCGTACTCTCCAAGGCAAGGGGGTGTTACACCAAAAACTTCCTGTTTCCGGGTATGGCATGTACTGTAAGTTTTGTAGAAAAATTAAAGAATTATTCCAGTGATCCGACCCAGGATTCAAATCCAGGACCTCGTGATCGAAACCACATAGTCTAACCACTAGATCAACGAGGCAGTCTATGTGCGTTGAATGTATTTATTTATTTAAGAACATATAATAGACATAAAAAGCATTAAGTAGAACTGGCACAAAAGGCGGCCTTATCGCTAAACAGCGAATTCTTCCAGGCAACTTTAGGCTTAGGAAAACATTAGCACACTAGAATGCAGATGGTGAATAAATTGTATTAAGACATATATACATTTGAAAACATTAATACATGAACAATAACACAAAATACCTATTCTACAATTATAATAGTCTGAAGAGACATTATATTCAGGTAGATTTATAACTTGAAGAGAGAGTAGTGGAACTAGATGGCGCTGTTAGTATTTTAACTCGCGCTAAAACAGTTCTACTTTGGAAGTACTAATACTGAGCCTTATACATGTTACAACTATGTACAGAATTCGCCTCGTTTCTAAAACTAGTGGATGTCCGCGACTAAAATTCGCAATTTTTGATAAGTCTCCAATTCTCAAAGGAGGCTTCAGAGAGATAAACATTTAAACTACTGAGTTAACCTTTACTTCAACACTTAGTTCTCAGGAGTTATTTCACCTCGTACCTCCTAAACCGTCCATAAAGAACCATCGCACTGAAAGACACCGGGTGCGCTTTCATCCCTACGTCATTGATGTACCCAGGACTCGTACTCAGCGTTATTATATTTCATTATACGCATAGCTAAGGTCTGGAATGCCCTTCCGAGGTCAGTTTTTCCTTATTCTTATCACTTGGGTAACTTTAAAACAAGAGTGAATAGGCTTCTTCTAAGCAAGCGCGTCCCACCTTCGACCTCATCGACACATACCATCAAGTGGTCAAGCGCGAGCTTATTTCATATTTAAAAAAACTTCAGTATTACAGGCCGTATACCTAGCAATAAGCAACTTCAATTATAGAGACTGCAAAGCTTTGGTGACTAATTACCTAAAAAAACTAGATTACGAGGACACGGAAAAGATGTTGGAAATTGTAAAGTAAAATTTTGAATGTAAGTTCATGTATTTTAACTAGTAAGAAAAATTGTATTATATTTAAGTATATTAATTAACAATCATTAGTACGATGTTATTTAAAATAAGAACTGAGAAAGTCTGAAACACAGGTTTGACATAAACAGGCTGGTCCCAGTACCATCAAATTGATCTACAGCTAACCCATGTAGACTCAGACTAAAATGTAAAATAGTTATCAAATAATAATATAATGTAAATTAACTTATACTGATGTAGATCTGGCAGCTTATAATTATGTAATCTCCATTATGTAAATGAACTGATTGAAAATAAACGATTTTTATTATATATTTATTATTACCTAGATATCAAGAACTCAATATCAAAGTACAATTTCGGCACCAACGTCATAGGGATCGTGGCCTAGCGTTAAGGCGCTCTAAGTGCCCGGATTACCAGAGAGACGCGGATTCGAATCCCGTCGGTTCCGCAATTTTTAATATTATGTATATTCTTAAATATAACTTCAGCAATGTGCCCTAGCCTACTAGCGGTTTCATCCGCATTAATTAATTTCCCATGGGAAAAGCGAGAAATCTATTCTTATTAAGCGCCTACATCGAGAAAATAAATAACTATGCTAAACAACTCAATGAAGGGCGTCGGCCTTCGGCCGTGTTGTTACCTTAATAGTTGTTACCGCCCTACCGACAAAGACGAACTGCCAAGCGATTTAGCGGAACGTTGTCGTGTAGAAACCGAAAGGAGTTTCCATCGTATATTCCATCATCACTTACCATTAAGTGTAATTACAGTTAGGCCTTGAACTTGTAATTAATAAATAAACAAAACACACAAGATGAGTTGGATACAAAAGTTTTACCATTATTTAAAGTACGAGTAATTCTTCCAAATTCTTGTCGACACTCAATTTGATACTTTGTCAGTTTTTCAAAGAGGGTAGTCCTCTCAACACGGTCCGCTTTCCCCAAAATATAAACTTCCAATTAGGGTGACAAGAGCTTTTTCAGCGGAAACTTTTATAAAAAAAAAGAAAACATTTCACCCAATTTTGTTGTACACGACTAGTAAATTTATTCGCTGAAGTTTTTGTCAATTTAATTTGCACCAACATTTAGTGTGCGTGATACACTATTGCGTTTTCCACCTCGTCAAAGGCGGAAATGGTTGGATGATATAAGTGAGTAAACCCGGTTCAATTACTCACAATTAAAGAGATTTTTTTATCTACTACAAGTTGGCCCTTGACTGCTATCACACCTGATGTAAAGTGATGATGCAATCTAAGATAGAAGCAGGCTAACTTGTTAGGCGAAGGACGAAATCCACATCGCTTTTAGTATTTACACGACTTCGTACCGGAACTCTAAATCGCTTGACGGTACGTCTTTGTCGGGTGGTAACCAGCCACGGCAAAAGCCAGACTAAGACAAATTAAGAAAAATCTCAATTCACTCCGCCAGGAATCGAACCCAGGGCCAGCGCATACTACTGCGCCACGGAGGTTGTCGAATAATAAAATTTGTGTCCAAACCTACAATGTTCTAGATTGTAGGTTAGTTGAAAATTTCCCAAAGGCGGCGGAGCGCTTAGCTTTAATTTAAAAGAAGGCGTTATAGCTTTTAAATTTAAAAGCAAAAGAAAGAGCTACAAAGTCAAAAGTAGAAATAATTCTCAACAGCGCCACTAACTCGGGCAGCGCTGATGGCTGATTGGCTTCGTTTGCGAAAGTCAGGACCTTACTCCACTTGGCCTGCTGTGACATATTGATTTTCAATGTACTGACAAAATTGCAGTACCATTTGTATGAGCGCCAAAAAGAGACAGAAAACACTTATAATTAAAGCTATCTATACTAATATTATAAATGGCGAAAGTAACTGTCTGTTTTTTACTTAATCACGCATAAACTACTGAATTTACTTTCGACGACCTCCGTGGCGCAGTGGTATGCGCGGTGGATTTATAAGAGGGAGGTCTTGGGTTCGATTCCCGGCGGGGCAGATTGAGATTTATCTTAATTTGTCTTGGTATGGCTGGTGGGAGGCTTTCGCCGTGGCTAGTTACCACCGTACCGACAAAGACGTATCGCCAAGCGATTTAGCGTTCCGGTACGGTGTCGTGTAGAAACCAGAAGAGGTGTGGATTTTCGTCCTACTCCTAACAAGTTAGCTCGCTTCCATCATAGACTACATTATCACTTAACAACCGGTGTGATAGCAGTCAAGGGCCAACTTGTAGTCGATAAAAAAAAATTGGTACAGAGATAGTTTATCTAGAGCCTGAGAAAGGAGCTACATTTTGTCGAACTACCACAAAACAAAATTTTTTGCTAGTCATACTACTGTTAGCAGCATTGAACCCTGCGCTTTAAAAGGCTAGAGTCTAGAGACGAAAATCATTAAAAAATAAATGTACTCTGCGGCGTTTTTGGCTTATATAAAGGACGATTTATTAAATTGCGGACACTATCGATTCCAGTTCTAGCAGTTTTGCGGCCTAATTACTGTAACTGTAACCAGTGTTTAATGTAAGATTGTTTCACTTTGATTTGATTTAAGGAAGTTTTGTAATAAAAATGTGTTAATATTTTGATTAATGTTCTTTTGCTGCTTGTGCCTTTTCACCCCTTCTGATGATGTTGCTAAAACTACAATTATAAAGGCGAAGGTTTGTGAGTATGTTTTTTACTTCTTCACGCCGAAACAGCTGGAGCGATTTTAATAAAGTTTGGTGCGGAGTTAGTCGACACTTTGAATTAACATATTGGCCACATTTTATCCCAAAATTCCCACAGCGACGAATACTACGCGGGTGAAACCGCGGGCGTCCTTTAGAATAAATTTATGTCGGTGTGACACTAACTTTCAAATCATTTTCTATTGCACAGTAGTACAATTCTATGTATCATTAACTTCTGCAAAGGATCACCTATTTGTATTCAGTAACATAGTTATGTATTTGTACTGTACTCGGATATGTATATTTCGTGATTTATTTCAGTATCAGTATCACGGTAAACATTTTATTGCGCCTTACTCAGTTATGATCATACATATGGACGAGCTAAGCAGAGATATTAACTTTCGTGTGATCGCACATATTGTATTTATTTATTTAATTATAGGTGTAGACAGAGACTACATCCATTAATTTCCTCATTAATCCTTTCACACAAGTTCGTCGCTTTAGGGTAATCTTGACCTGGCCATTCTATAAAATGTCCTGAATTTGGTCCAGGAACATTCGCCTAGATTTTTTCCTTCCAACATTTCCATTCACCCTGAATCTCTTTTGTTAATCTTCTTTCGTCTATTCTCTCTACATGCCTAAACATCCCTTTCGCAATTTCACTACATTTTTAAACCACACCGTTCTCTTAAATCTTCAAGAACTGTAAAAAAAAAATAGAATTTAACATGCCACACTTTAAAACCAAATGTCGCAGCACTGTTTGACAATTTTAAAAATTTCTTAAGGCCACTACGTAATGTAGGCCCAAATACCTTAATGATTAATTACTTTTTGGGAGTATTTTCCATATTATTTGGGAGTAGTGTCAAAATACATGATGGTACATGTGGCAATACATTCTCTATCTAAGCAATCAGTAGATATGCGATCACCTTTCATCTCCACGCTATCGTTTCTGTAATCTGTGTAAATTCACGCAATCCAACCTTATGAGGGCATTACCGTATAAAATGTGCTTGAATTTGTAAATTTGAAGGCTTTACGAGTATAACGACGTCCCTTACTAAGAACGTGCTTTTGTAATTAAGTTTCTTTATAGCTTTTGATGACAACATCTGTGATATAAAAAGATTCCTTTTGGTATACTTAAGGCTAGCTACTAAATAAAACCATATGTTGTATATGGACAATACGTCTTATTTCGACATTAAAGAAACCAGCCTGTGTTTGGAGTAGGCATGTACGACAGTCGGCCGTAGTCAAAGCTTTGTTAAATAGGGGCCTGGGAAGCAATTGTTTCATTCTGCACGACTGTAATGACCCAAAAAGAGGCAGCGGAGGAAATAAGGGAGACCGACGTAGATTGTCATCCGATCCGCCGCAGAAGAGTTGGGCGCAGGCGATTCGCCGAAGACTGCCGCCTGCCTCCTTGATAAGGTGCTCCGGGCGATAGATACGGAGAATTTATCGTCCTTAGGAGATACGTCCTCGAGCTGGAAGGCGCACAGTGTGTCCAGTGCGCCTTTAAGGCATTAAATAAAACAGTGACGAACCAGCTACATTGGGCATCGCTGACTGAATTACGGTAGAGTGCATTCGTTCCCGTAGCTCAGTTTATCAGGCGGCGTGTAGGAACACCGTGGGGTTTTGGTCGGTAAGAGTCCGACATAACCCTCTCGCTCCCCCAAGTTGGCGAGAGGGTATCCATGAGGATTTCTCCACGAAAAAAAAAGTCATGTACGACAGTAAAATAAGGGACAATTGTAGGTTTAATTCCAACGTATTGTATTTAGGATTTTCCAGTTTAGACAGGTAACCAACGACTCCTAGGCAAAATCTCAAAGGAAAATGTAGATGCTTAAAGCTTCGTGAGACGCATGTTGGAAGAAGAGCAGGAATGGCGGAGCTATTATGGTTGGAAGAAAGGAGAGCGAAGAGGTGGAAAATAAAGAAAGGGAGCAGTAAGATCTAGAAAGTCAGTATGACGTAATGCCAAGTGCTTCCGTGCTGACCCGGCAGCTAATGAAAAAAAAAATAGATAACTAGCTTTGGAGCCTAAAAAGTTTTTACAAGCATGGGAGAAACGTTAACGTCAGCTTAGCACCACCGATTTCTCAATACCGGGCTGACGAAATTTTCCTAAAAACATTTAAGATTATTATTATAGAATTAGCAAAATACCTAATAAGCAAAACTCTTGTCTAGTAAATACACTAAATAGGCAAGACCTAAAAGCTAATCTCAACTGGGTAGGTATTGGAATACATTGAAGTCACCTCAAAGCGAATACAACCGCAGAAGCGTTGTATTGCGCCCGTCGTCGGCGCGTCACAAAGGGATGGTGGAAAAGATTGGCCGACTCGGATATCTTGCTGGCTGAGCTCCTTCTACAGTATAATACTACAGAACGTTTCCAGTTTGAGGACACGATAATATTCGTTTTGCATGCTACAAAGCGTATCCAGTTTAATAACAAGAAAACATTAATTTTGCATGTTTGTAAAGATGGACACCGACTATTTTTTTAATAGCTTTGACTATTTCTGTGGCGCAGTGGTATGCGAAGTGGATTTATAAGACGGAGTTCGTGGACTAGGTTCCCGACCGGGCAGATTGAGATTTTTCTTAATTTGTCTTTCGCCGCGGGTAGTTACCACCTTACTGAAAAAGACGTACCGCCAAGCGATTTAGTGTTCCGGTACGATGTCGTGTAGAAACCGAAAGAGGTGCGGAATTTACCCTCTCCTAACAAGTCAGCATCAATTAACATCAGGTGTGATTTACATTCAAAGGCCAACTTGTAGCAGATAAAAAAAGATGACTCTTCGATTTCATCTGCGGTCGCAACTCGCTCCACCTTGTGTACATAAAATAGTGTATACTGCGTATAATCGGTATAATCAAATTAGATTGCTTTACCAGCTGAGCTTACTAAATTGGAATTGCAGTTAATTTAAAACACAAGCAGTGATCCGTTGCAGCGCGCCAGACATCTGGTGCGGGCAATCCTTTCCGTTATTCCTTTGTGCTCCAGTCGCGGCGCTTGACGCCTTGCGGAATGCACTCGCATTTCTTTGGACCCACTAGAGACCTTTTACTGGTAATGGAAAACCTTTTGTATCTATCAGTTGTTAAGGTTCTTTTCATTTATTTGGTGCTTACTACAGACTAGTATTCAAATGAGTTGCCTTTTTTGGTTTCTTGGACAACTGAGTTAAGAGTTGTTATTGAAAGTACGCATAATTTCTTTTTATTACATTACAAGTGAACCCTTGACTGCAATCGCACCTAATAATGTAATGATGCAATCTAAGGGTGTACTCTTCTACAACAAGATGCTCAATTCAGTTTTAGATCAGCCATTACATAAGTTTAAACAATGTATTAAAACTCACTTACTGAGTCAAGGTTATAATGCTATTGATGAATTTTTAAATGACAATGATGTTCAAAGGCAATTGGATCGGCTTTCAATACTCTAGTCAATCAGTTCAAAAACGTGAAAAATAGAGTTAAAAGTCTTAAAAATATGAGCGATGGCTCATTCGATTCGGAATCACCTCTAGGAAAATGTTTTTGAAGGATTTTGGTGGAGGTTAAAATTGCAATTGTTATTAACAAAATAAGATGAAAAAAAATGATATTTCGTTTTTTGTTAATAACTTAAAAAATTATTAACATTTAAGCAATTTTGAAAAAAGCTCGTTAAAGAGGAGAAAATTTCCAATAAAAAAGTCCTAACTCCTGAAACTCTATCTCCATTATTTATTCTTTTAATTAGACGTTGAATATTTTTAGGGCCTTTATCTCTATTTTTCACGTTTCTGAACTGGCTGCCAAGACTACAACTTCACACAGGAAGTGAAATAAATAACTTTATGTAACAACACACTTAATATTGTAGAAATGATAATATTATAAAAAAGAATCAATTTTTAAAAAGTATTCATTGTTGACTAACAAATTTTTCGAGACAGTTTCGAGTCACATAAATCATTTGACGTTTCAAAAGTGCTTATAATTAGCCGACTTGAAATAAATGATTTTGAATTTGAATTTAAATCAGCTAGTAGACATTACTGAAGTTTTTTAAATAGGAATAGAATTTGAATAAGATGGAAGCGGACTAACTTGTTAGGAGTAGGATGAAATAAGAATATATTTATATGAGAAGTTACAGATTAGCTTACACAATGAACCCCTGGCCCCTAAACTAGATAATCTACACTCTTAAGTTTCTAGACGAACCGGAACGCTAAATCACTTGGCCGTACGTATTTGTCCACTCTACTAGTGGTAACTAGCCGAAGCCTCCCGCCGCCATAGCTTACATATCAGAATAACACATAGGCCACATTTTATCCTGAAATTCCCACTGGAAAAAACTACGCAGGTGAGACCACGGGCGTCTTCTATTTTCTTTTTTTTTTAATTTACCTACAAGTTAGCCCTTGACTGCTATCACACCTGATGTTACGTGATGATGCAATCTAAGATGGAATCAGGCTAACTTGTTAGGAGTAGGATGAAAATCCACACCCCTATCGGTTTCTACACAACATCGTACCGGAACGCTAAATCGCTTGGCGGTACGATCTTTGTTGGGATTAGGGTACACATAAACCCCTGGCCCTTAAACTAGGTAACTAGCCACGGCGAAAGCCTCCCACCAGCCAGACCAAGACAAATTAAGAAAAATCTCAATCTGCCCCGCCGGGAATCGAACCCAGGACCTCCGCCTCATAAACCTACCGCGCATACCACTGCGCCACGGAGGTCATCTATTTAGCTTAAAAGACATCACCTTGCAGCGTACAAATAATTTTGCTTATAATATAAGCAAGGGAGTTCATATATGGGAACCTGATGGAACAAGCAGCAACTATCGTAACAAGTATTAATGAAATTATCTCGACGTCAAAGTGCGGAGTTATTCACCAACCAGCGGGGCATTAATAGAGCTACTTAACTCTAATACAACCAGCGCATTGTTTAACCTTCGAACATCAAAATCCAGCGCTCGCAACTCGTAAAGATGCATTAAACAACACATTAATCAACACCATTTGTGGCGTACGCGACATAATATCGCCGGTCACAAGACCAACAGTTGCACGTAGACCCCTGAGAGAAGGGGTAGGCTTCTCGCAGTAAGCAGCTTTGTAAAAACCATCGTCATATTAATTTACCAGGCTCATAGCAGCGTTATTTAATAGAAGACAAAACCATGATTATGAAGGTATGAATTTTAGTATGAAGTACTGCAAGAGAAGTTTTGTATTTGTGTTAAGGTTAATGATTATGACCTGTTTTGGTGATTTTGTCCCATCGTGACCACAGTTTATTACGTAACTGGATCAAAATATCGACAAAATGCGTACTAAGCGGTTTGGTTCCTCGGTCTCTTTACGTAAATTACTCTTACTTACGCAAACTAATCTTAGATACGTAATGCCCTTCCAGCTTCCATTTTTCCCTGCCACCAAATTGTTTTTACCATTTCGGCATCTTCAAGTCGAGAGTGAATAGGCCGTAGGCTGCATCTTCGCTTATCATCAGGCGTAATAACATAAAACTAGCATTAAGACCACCATACATTTTATGACCAAATGGTCTAATACTTTGGCATAAAGAAAATGCTGCGATTATCGTCTCTCACATGACAAGCTCTTTGCCCATACATTTGTATTCAGACAGTAAGTTTATTACGGCACACATTACAACGCGCCTCATCACAATCATGGATTTCGGTTTGTATGTTAATTTCATATGGTATATGGATCACCATGTACTTAATAAATGTAGTATGTAGGTTACAGAGCGCTATCAATTATAGTGTTTTGGTATATCATGTGCATATTAGATAATAGAGAGCGCCCGTGGTAGCTACCGTGTACTTCTCGTTTCCGTTAAAATTTTAGAATGAAATATGGCCTATGACTCTACGTTATTGTGAAGTTTCATCAAAATCCATTCAGTAGTTTTAGCGTGTAAGAGTAACAAAAACCCATACATACAAACAAACTTTCGCCTGTTGTTGTAACACTTTTCCTCTACTATATATCAAAATAACTCATCCTATGTGTTATTTTGATATATAACTCATCCTATGTGTTATTTTGATATATAGCGTATATATCAAAATAACACATAGGGCACATTTTTACCCAAAATTCCCACGGTAAAGTGAACTAAGCGGGTCCAAACGCGGGTGTCCTTTAGTTTTAGATATTGTCAATGTCGCGTACTTCCCGACGGCCCGCATAAATGTAAAACTTCCCTTGAGAGTACATACCTACTTTAGATACGACGAACTTTCTGCATAAATTATTAAATAGTTAAACTTATGTTATTCATTAATAAACTGCTACAAGTAACTTTAAAGTTGCAACGAAAACAACAATTTCACCAACACGTTTTTTAAATAGACAGGTCAACTTAAAAACACATTCGCAAGGGAGCAAGTACAAAATACAACGCGTCTCAAGTATTTAAACTTTCCATCCACATCAAGAACATTAATTCAAAACACAAACAAACAGCTGGAGTAATCCTGCTCAAGGGACAACTATGGAAACTTTCATTAGACGGGCCATTAAGGTAGCTAGTTTTATACCCCTGGCCGGGATCGACGACTGGATTTATTGCCCCAATGCAATATATCGAGAAGGGACAGGAATTACCGGGTTTTACGATGTGATTGCAAAAATATAAAAACAGCTGTGTGCCGTAACATACCGTGGCGACATCTATCGATAAATTAGTCAAAATAATTAAAGAACACGTAAGTCATAGTTATAAGAAATTTCAAGATAATTTGATTATCATCGTCATCAGTAGGAGCCGATGGACGTCCACTGCTAGATATAGGCTTTTTTTGGGACTTCCAAACAACAATACTGAATCGCCTGTAGGCAGCGGCTCCCTGCGACACGTTTAAAGTCGTCAGTCCACCTTGTGTGGGACACTGCGTTTTCTGGTACGGGTCGCCATTCTGGCAACTTGGGCCTCCAGCGTCCATCAGCTGTTCCAACTATGTGCCACGTATATTACCACTTCAGAGTGCCTAGTGTGAGATTACTTCAAAACAATCGAAAACTTCACATTCGCGTTAAGGGCAAATTTTATATGGAACTGAAGCAGCGCCCCTGGCGGGAGTGAGAGAAAACTCAAATGGGCGAGTGTCAGAACGCTTTTTTTGCTATATAATTTGACATTATTAGTGACTACGTTTTTACGCAGTCGCTCGGTGAAAAACTCACACTTGCCCCAGAGTTCTGCGACTCGCTGAGCTAGATCGGTTACTTTGATTTTTCTGCGGATGTCGTCATTTCTGATTCGATCACACGTTGCTTTTTCGCCTGCTTAGTGACTCTGAGCCTTCATATGAGGCCCACAGTTAGATAATTTAATACTAACCAGCAAATAATATAGGACTGACTAGAGAAGGGTTTAGACCAACCTAAAAATCTATGTATCACTATAATAAAGTTATTTATCAACGTAAAATAACACTTGCAGTAAATAAATATAAAAACCAAACAATCAAATCCAAACAAAACACAAGGCTATAACAAAAGCAGTTCAACTCACTGTACATTTAATAACCTTTCCTTATTTTTTCGTAGGCGGGATCAATATATTCAGATACTTTTAGCTTCGAATACGATCATGCAAATGAGTAGGGAGATCTCGAAGTAATATACACGGATGGGTATATGGATACGATATGATATGGACAAACTGAAATATTGATGTATGATACAATGTTCCTTTGGCCGAATTTAGGTCACAATGGTCTCTTGTGAGATTAGCCAGTTAATCAGCATCATCTCATCTCTAGCTTTTAGAATCCAGAACTTAAGTTCCATCTTCTTCTCCCTACATCGTCAGCTTTTTGAGAAAGGTACAACTGTATTTCCTTTCTCTTCCCTTATTTCTCTGAGAAAAGCACAAACAAATTTCCTTCCTCTTCCATTCATTTCTATCACACATCAATTTATCATCCTCTTTCAATTCTTTATTTTCTCACCTCGCGTCCTAAAACAAACTTTTCAATCTAGTGAAAAGACATCACAAACTGTTCTTTGATCCTTATCTTTATTTCTTTTAAAATTTTTAAACTCTTATTTTATAGCTATCTCTTCAGCATCAGCATAACATTGTTAACAGCCGGTGGGCGCCCACAGCTGGACATCGGCCTTTTTAAGGACTTCCAAACACAAATGCTATTCTATTTTATATACTATATCTATATCTATTTTATATTCTGCAGCTACTTCTTAAGCATCTTCAATTATATTTAATACACAAACACTCGTTTCTTGAAGTTTTGTTACATATAAATAAGTAAAGTTAAAAGTAATATCGGTATAAAGAGCCGACTCACTCGCATCTATTCTGTAGAGCAGTCTAAACAAATTTGCTTTTAACCGCAAGGCTCGGAAGAGTATTAGCTGCAAAATGTCTTTTTTAACCGGAGCATATAAATCCCTGGGAACTCCATCCGTCTTCCAAGGCGATCTCTAAGCCGACGGAGCGAGGTTCAAATATATTGGCAACATAAACCACCGCCGACGATTCCCGTTTTGTATCGGGGAAACATGCTTTCTTTACGGCGCGTAGGTCCACTATAAGTCGTTTAATGGCTGGTAGATGTTTGGACCATAACTTACTTTTGAATTATACTTTTAGTTGGTTAAAGTGGTTCTACATGGCTCTTAAAAATATTCGATTTCATTTTGATTACCATTAAATTACAAGGAATTACTCTACTATTAGGTCAATAAATGTTAGATGCTTGGTGCTAGATGTCTTTCATGATGTTGAGAACCGATTTCGGCTATAGCGAAGGCTTTTGACTCCTCAAGTTCATGTATTGGACTTTGATGGTTAGTTCTCTGGTGTGCGTTCCTTGACTAATATACTCTATTTTAGCCTAACAAATTAATTGCACTATATCATCATAATATATAGTTGCCAGTCGTCGCTTCGACCCCGTGTGCGTGAGCTGGCATTGAAAATGCCTCTATATCGCCGTCATTATAACAAATAGAGGACTCAGTTTAAAATGCGTTAACTATGGAGAATTCAATTACAATTAAATGTTATACAAATAACACATCCCAATGACTACCAAAAAGGCTAAGAAGTCATATTATCATCGACCAAATCTAAAATAAAAACAAACACAATCGTCTCAGATACACATATCCCGTGAAAATAATTCACACTTTTAGCACTCGATACATTTTCCGAGACGGGATTAAAACCTTTTCACGAAGCATCACAGCAGAAGACATTTTGAACGTTGACGAAACCGTTTTTTCCGTAGGATTTACGGAAGATCAAACATCCGCGCCGCTTTTAAAATAAACCAGTGGAGTGTCGAGTGATGAGTGTTATAAAAGGGTCTATCCCTCTTCATAAACGCTACACTCTCACGATGAGAAATGACAACTGGATAAATACGATACACGGATGTTATATTTTTGCGAATTTTCATACCGGGATATTACGGAGTAACATTTTGCAGTTATGCTTTTTATTTCATTTTGATTTGCATTTGACTGCAATCTAGATGGAATGCTAATTCTATTTATTCTACATTTTCTGTCACACCAGATCAGATTTTTTGACTTCTTAAATCTGTTACATTTAAATCTCTTCTCGCGTACCTTCTTCTATGTCTCACGAAAACTCAAAAAGCAATTCTGAGCTCGAAAAATCTAAATTATTCTCTCAAAATAATCAATTACCTTTTTTTAAGTCAGCAGCATCATTTGGCAAGCAAAACACCGGATTAAAAAAAATACAGCTTAGCAAATTGCAAAAAGGAAGCAGATGTATGCTTTCATAATCTTTGTCCCTATAATACCTAATGAAAATAATAATAAGTTGGCCCATGACATCATAACTTTCAGTCCATTTTTGCGGTCCGTCCCATAATGTAATTTTGGCTGTGCATTGATCGACACAAACGATTCCATAAGCACAGATGATATGACAATTTGCAGATGGAAAGCACTCGATGCGGGAGCGGTTATTTGATCGCAGTATCGCGTCGTCGCCGGCAGCGCACTCGAGCGCCTGTAAACCGGATTACATTCTGTATTTTTATTTGAACACTGCTCGATCACTAGATATTTCGATCCTGAAATTCAGTAAAGCGCTCCAGTCCTACTCTGTTATAATGCGGTATTTTATCTTTGAAATACGAAACACACTTTGCGCCGGGTTGTTTGTTGTTAGTTTCTTTATCCACCATTCATATTACCAGTAGGGCAATGAAGACTAAAGACTCTTTGGTCCCAACGCAATGGTAGAGCGAGCGATATTTTTGATTGCGAGTAATTTGACGACACTTTGACCATATAACCAATCGATGTGACACATTTCTCGTTGTCTCAAACGAGGTATGTTTTTGGTCGCATCTCTCTCTCATCTATAGGACATTACTTCTTCTTCGTCGTCATACTCATGACAGAGCTATCATGGTCGTCACATCAGGAGTCGTGGCAATCTCCACAGCCCGTCACCATTGCTCCCGTACCGCAGCACTTCTAGTGTAGTCGTGGACACTTCTATTAAAAGCGATTCTCATTTGATCGGTTCAGCATATTTGGTGACCTGCCGAGCGCTCTTGCGCTCCATATCTTTGTCTCCTCGGCGAGTAATATGCCCAAAGAAGGTGAGAATGTGACCTTGGACGATGAAAGACAGATTTTGATGCGGATTTCTTAGAAGATCGAAACGCTTTGGAACTGTGTCAACTGTCAAGGATATTGTCAAGCGTTTTTCTCCATCACTACAATTTTAAAGCGTCCATCTTTCTAAATGAAGATAGGACATTTAATTGTGAGAAGAACTTACAATGTAAAAGATGTCTTTAGCTTTATTTCTATGTATCTGAATACCGAAAATTCATGCAATTCAGCGTTAGTTCAGGTATGAAAACAAAACGCTTCGTAAAATTCGTAGGTCAAACTATACATTAAGTTTATTCATCTAAACCGTTCATAGGATTAGGATTAGGCCAGTCAATTCCCAGTCAACTGTTGGCCTACTGAAACTTAATCACAAAATAGATCCTTACTACAAAATACTTAATTAAATTAAGCTTCATCTTATTAAGTGATAATATGGATCATGTTTAGATCAAAGCAAATGAAACAAAAATGCTTCATAAAATAATCTGACAAACAAAATGCTTATTAAAAAACCTTGTAAGAGGTATCGAGGGCCCGAGATCCTAATACCTTTGCGTCAACATTTTTTTGAGCTGAACTGATATCTTTTATCTGGTACAGGGAGTTGTGAGCCAGGTGCTATTGATTTGTTGGTGTGCCTACGTATCGGTTATATTGAGAATATACGCGAGTTTCGCGATACGAGAATTTACTGTGTGTCACTCTAATTGTGAATCAAAACCAGCTAACCGATTTTAATAAAGTTTTACGGCCAAACATCGAATCGACAGACTGGAGTAGAATATGTCCAGTAGTGGACGTCCACCAGCTGGTGTGATGATGTGAATATATTCTACTGGAATAATAGCGCTGAGGTTACAATTTAAATTGTGAACGGTCGAAATCTAAGGCAACCATTAGTATTGAATTCGAAGCCTGTGTAAAACATTTAACGATTATCAGCTTCATTATGCTTGCTGCGACTGTAAGCAGCATGACGATGATGCTAACGTGTTTAATGTTTTGATACTCTACTAGAGGAGGTGTGCGGTTTCACTCGCGTAGTAAAAATTCTACGTACGTAGTAATTATTCTTCAAAGAGCAGCCTATTTGTTATTCGGATGTATGTGCTGTATTATTAAATAAATAAATAAATATTATAGGACAATTACACACATCGCTATATAGCCCCAGAGTAAGTGTACTCTTAAGTAGCTTGTGTTATGGGTGCTATGATAACTGATGAATATTTTTATACATATTATACATAAATACTTGTAATATATAGGTAAACACCAAGACACTGGACAACATCCATGCTCATCACACAATCATTTTCCAGAAGTGGGAATCGAACCCACATCCTAGGACGCAGAAGCAGAGTCACTACCCACTGCGCCGCTGGGCCGTCTGATTACTGTAAGGTTTCGTCAAATTCCATTCGGTAGATTTTGCGAAAGAGTTCATCCATAATCCATACTTACAAACTTTAGCGTTTGTATAATTAACTCGTGGTCGCCTGCGATGTTATCCGCGTAGTTCCCGCTACCGTATAAATTTATAGATAAAAGTAGCCTATGTTAATCTGATGTATAATCAAAATCCATTCAGTATTTTTTGCGCGAATAAGTAATCCATCCATCGATTTATTACAAACTTTCGCGTTTACACTATTAATGGGATAGATATGGATAGGTATATCGATGTTGATGGTGATTAAACAATAATAACAACTTTATCCTTCATGCTATAAAGGAGATGGTCCAAAATTGTATGGAGCACAGCCTCACTTTCTGTACATAACTTGAAAAAAACTACATGTATTAATAATCTAGTTTTGATTAGTTATTGGAACGAAGTTCCTTATCGCGCGTTGTGAAAGGGGGCTAGACGGAAAAAATTCGTACGAAATGTTGTCACGACACTTTTTGATCAAAGGATCTTGCCGCCGCCTTTGATGTGTGTGCGCGTGAGCGGCGGGGGGCGCCCGCGCTGTATGCTGTCTCGCGCTCTCGTGGCGCCCTTTACGAAAATTGAGCCTACTGATTAAGTTTATATAACATTATATTTGTTAATAATAAAAAAATATTATTATTACTTAAAAAAAATTAAATTTTATTACAATTCCTTCACTAATTAATCGAAAGAACTTCGTTCCATCCGGGTGTCCCTTGACACCTCTCAATTTTTATAATTTATTCTCTCCAAAACAATGCAACACTTTACGTATAATCATGGCGGATCTTAGATAAGTTATATTATCTATGGTAGAAATTCTCCTGGTGGCGGATTGATGTTGTTTTGCCTTTTGCTGTCAGTGTTTAATGACGCATAGTCCATTTTATTTGATAGTCAGGCATTACTGAATAATCAGATTAAAATATTGAGTTTTGTTCTTATTATAGCTAAGATGTGTATGTCTAAAATGTACCTATTATAGCTAAAAACAAAGCCCGGAACACGGAAGAAAAAAACTTGTTAAAAATGACATATTTTGAGTTTCACAAATCAATGTCACCGCATCTTGATCACCTACAGCATACCTACAGACTAGTAATAGAAAGACGCCATCTTTTAATACCTCAAAAACTAGGAAATTCATTTTTAACCAATGTTTTATATAGTTCGTTTCGTTCACTTATTTTATTTTTGATAAAATCCTTGGTACAGTGAGTGAAGCTGAAATAGATCTCCTTTATATGGGTGGTTATATGCTAGGTAATTATAGCCTGTACAAGAACATTATTATTCATACGCGGAACTTATTTAGCACTACACAACTGAACGTGATCGAAATTAAAATTCCCAGCACTACTCGGTGTAAGTTGAGGGTACAAATAATGAATTTACATGAGCGTCTGAAGTTAGAGACGCAGTTTAAGACAGGTGATTTATTATACTCCTTACGAGAGCCGGGAATACGTCTGCATTCGTAAGGGCTGATGAGAATGGAAATCAAGTCTAATTACTTGCTCACGTGCCGGTAAGTAAGCATCTATCCGCACTACTCGTGCATATTAACAACTCTATAGTTGTCTCTTTTCTTTTATTTTATGTTGGTTTTATTTTTTTTTTATCCACAAGTTGCAATCACAGCCCATGGTAAGTGGTAATGCAGTCTAAGATGGAAGCAGACTGACACGTTTAGAGTAGAATGAAACACACACCCCTTTCGGTTTATATTCTTCACGATTCTTACTGTAGTAAACAATCAACCATTACGACGGTCCTCGTGGCGGATTTATAAGACGGAGGTTCTTATAAATTCGGTTATAAATCCGTGGTTAGTAACCATCATACCGACAAAGACCTACAGCCAATCGATATAGCGATCCGGTACGATGTCGTCTTCTTTCTTGTAGGCTGTGGGTTCGATTCCCACATCTGGAAAAATGTTTGTGTGACGAGCATGGACATTTTCCAGTGACTGGGTGTTTATTTATATATTATAAGTATTTATGTATACTGATGTAACTGTATGTATGATGTAACTGATGAATATATAAAAATATTCATCATTTATCATAGTACCCATAACACAAGCTACTTACGAGTACGCTTACTTTGGGGCTATATAGCGATGTGTGTAATTGTCCTATAATATTTATTATAATATTATAGTTATTATTTATTATAATAAAGACCATGTATTAAAGAAGAAAAATAAGTTTCTTTAATTTAATTTAAAATTATTAAATTAAAAGGTATTCGTTTCTTTTGACATTTAGGCGGAAATATAAAGTCAGACCAAATAAATTTCCACCGGGTTCCACCCGCGTAGTACTCGTTCCCGTGGGAATTTCGGGAAAAAATGTAGCCTATGTGTTATTCTGATATGTAAACTATACTACTGTGAAGTTTCATCAAAATCCATTCAGTATTTTTTGCGTAAAAGAGTAACAAACATCCATCTATACATACAAACTTTCGCCTGTAAGGCTCTATTTTAAGAAACTTGATTGCTGCTTGTTGAATGACCACAATTCAAAACATTTAGAACAAGCGTAAATTCTAATAATTAATTGTTAGTATAATAGATAACTAGAAAGTTCATTACTCACAACGAAATTTATTTGAATGGAGATGAAATTCCAAACAGATCCAAATTAAAGCCGGCTTTTGTCTCTCGTTTTTGAAACAGGCACTTAAGCCGCGGGGAATATGCTGAGGGAGCGATAATTTTTTTTTAATAGCAGCTAGGAATTTTAGACAGCGAAATTCTCGAATTAAGAATGGTTATTATTTTGTAAATAAGCGTACGCTGAATGGAGGTCACACTGTGCTTTAAGGTTAACGAGTTTTGGCTTTGTTGTTTTATGGCTTGCCAAAATAAAACAGTTTCTATTGATCTGATTTTATAACAACGTTCAAATCGTGATTACACGTGCGCAGGTTATCACGTTTCCATTTTTTCTGGCATTTGATAACGACAGGTTTATTTATTATTAAATTTTTTTAACAAAAAATAGAACCGACTCAAAACGCACTAAAAAGTAAAAAATAACTGTTTCATTTAGTTGCTTTAATTTACTTAAGCATATCTATGAAGTCGATGCCAAAAGTATTTTGACCCCGCTTGCATCTCCATAAAGTATTTAGAATTTTATATAGATATCCTTGTTTTTCTCTTTTCAATTCATAACTTCTAAACGGTCGGGTTTTTTGTTTTTATAATAATTTACTTACGTATTAATACAATTAAAACAATACGACACATAAAATAAACGACCACGAGAGTTACTTAGAAGAACTAAAGCCTAAACGAAGCGTTGATAGTAGTTAACGGATGAATAAATAACGACAGTTTGTTAAACGACACATTGATCCGATTACCGGCGGAAACAGGCTTGGACTTTCTAAGAAGCGCAACTTCTAAGAGGGTGATACGTATACCCTTACAAAGAGAGGCTTTCCCTTCGAAAGTTACAACGTATTAGAAAGTTGCATATTAATAATTCTGAATGTCTCTTATTCGTTATAGGACTTATTTGTTACACTTAACATTTCTCCATCCATCCATCCAGTCAGCCTGCTGCGGGGCCCGGGGGTCCAAACAGCAGATTGTCAGGGCTCCAGAGTGAGGAACCTCCTCACAATACGCGCCGTTTCAAGAATAACCGCCTTCTGTATCCGACCCTTGATCCAACAACTAAGCGAAAGCTTTTTAAGATGTTGGTTAAAGCTTTACGCTATAAGACCGTTGACTGAAACGACTATAGGAATCAACATTCATTACACTTTATTATTAGTAGTAGAGATCATCCGTGGAAAAACAACGGCCAAGCAGATTCTATGATCTTTTTCAATTGAATTTTTTTAAGTTTTAACAAGTTAGTCTTATGGTAAGTTATGATGCAATCTAAGATAGAAACGAGCTAACATTTTAAGAGTAGGAAGAAATTCACACGAATATCGGTTTCTACACGACATCGTCCCAGAACACGGAACGTCTTTGTCGGTAAAGTGTTAACTATACACGATCGAAGCCTCTCACCAGCGAGACATCGACCCTGCCGGGAGTCGAGCCCTGGGATTCCGTCTCATAAATTTCTAGTTCAATAATTTCAATAGTTTTAAGTTCAATTCTAAAGAGTTAATTAGATAAGTAAGCATACTAAGCTACATTTGTAACACGAAAATCTCAAATTTGTCTTACATTCCTTGTCATTTTTGTTTTCAGGACTGTACCACGCAGTGACACATTTATCACAGAATCGGAACCCTGGGTAACGTTTCTAACTAACGAACATAAAGCTAGAGATTCATATTTACATGCTTTTTGGCAAACACTGCGCTAACATCGAACCTTACGCCAAGACCATTTCTAGACTAAACATAACTAGAGAACGCCCGCGGTTTCATCCGCGTAGTTTTCGTTCCAATGGGACAAAATGTAGCCTATGTGTTAATCCAGGGTGTCAGCTAACTGCAAACCAAATTTTATTAAAATCGCTCCAGCCGTTTAGACGTGAAGAAGTAACAAACACACACACTCACAAACTTTCGCCTATGTAAGAGTAGTATGATATCCCCCCAAAACCAGTTTCACTTCAAGTAATGCCAAAGCGAATGCATCTAACACTAAACAAAAATCAAATCAGATATCGTAGAGAGCAAAGTTCTTTAATCTACACGACTTTACCTAAAACTCTTTAAACTCAATCACATGTGTAACTTCGTGAATCATTGTTTTGGTTTTCTACAAACAATTGAATATAAATAAATACGTAATTTTGTATGCGACTACCATTTTTTAAACGACGGAAGTTTAAAACGGAAAAGGTATATTTGCTCTAGTTATGTTATGAGCAAATTGTTATTTAGAATCTCCGAAGTTACTTGAATTGATTTGTTGCCGTGTTGCAGTTGTGTGCGCAGTTGTTTTATAAGATGGAGGTTCCGGGTTCCATTCCCGGCAGGACCGATTTTCTAAATTGGTACAGCTCTAGTTGGTAAAACATGATGCAACGCTTGGCGGTACGTCTTTTTCGGTAGTGTGGTAACTAACCACGGCCGAAGCCTCCCAAGCCAGCCCTTGATTGCAATCACACCTGACTAACACATTAACGACAAAGACGTGCCGCCAAGCGATTTAGCGTTCTGGTGCGATGTCGTGTAGACACCGAAAGGGGTGTGGATTTCATCCAACTCCTAACAAGTAGCCCGCTTCCATCTTAAATTGCATCATCACTAAACATCAAGTGTGATAGCAGTCAAGGGCCAACTTGTAATGAATATAAAAAAGGGAATTACCTCTATATCATGTACGACGTACATATAAGTCTGGCTTTGGACCATTAACAAATGACATTTATTACCACAATAACCTAATAGAAATTAACTATTGAAATTGAAACAAGGGCCAAAGTGATATTCTAACAAGTACGCGTATAGTGAAACCACAAAGCGGTAGGCTAGTAGCCATTCGCGTAATTAATGGCACAAATACATCGGCAAAACATCGAAAGCGTGCAAACGACGGCAAATCAAACGATACTATCGACATTTTTGGACGGAGCGCTCATTTCACATTGAAGTGAACAAATAAACGGAAAACAAACACAATGTTAATTCAAAATGCGGCAAAATGGCTTCCAAAATCTACATGCTATTAGTTTAAAACTATTTTTATCCGCGCATAAAATATAAAACGAAAAACAATTAAATGTTTACTACAACAATACATATATGGATTAATTTAATTATAAACATACAATATTTTAGCAGAGGGTATTCCGCAAAATCGCTTTACGTCGTCCGACTATAAAAAATCGCTATAAAGAGCTTACCAACAAAGTCAATTCCAAGTGTTGTTTGGGTTAAATATGATGGCTTTTTATTAAATTTGATCATCCTGTTAAAAGTGATATGATGATAATGATATGATTATGTTTAACATTGATATACATACATACATATACCATCACGTATCATTCCCATAGGGATAGTCAGAGACCACGTCCTACCACTTGCCACGATCCTTGCTTATCTCTTTCGCTTCTTTCAATTTCATTAAACCTTTCATACAAATACGTCGGTTTTGGGTATTTTTTACTTTTTTTTTTATCGACTACAAGTTGGTTCTTGACCGTATATACTTATGTTAAGTGATGATCCACGCAAACTGTCTAAGATGGAGTCAGATTATTTTTTTAGGAAAGGGCAACACTACAAGATCCCTTCGGTTTCTACCGACATCGAATCGGAATGATAAATCGGAAACTTGACGGAACTCTTAAATTTTAGGGGTAACTTATAGCGATTTCGGTCCTGACCAAGAAATTAGAATTATGGCTACAACTGCCGTATAATATACAGGACGTATATAAATACCTTACATACCATACACCACGAAAACGTAAAAACTTAAAATATTTTTATCAAAAATATATTATCACAAAAAGTGATAACTAAATAGTGTCCTTTTATCCTGAGCAGCATAAAATTACATATTAACAAAGAAATTCTACTTATCTAGCCCATTACACAGTCCTCGTCATTAGGACGGGCTGCGAATGCCCGGCGTGGCTGCGCGTCCCCCGGATATGCCCTCATTTCGCGCACCGAGTCCCGTCGGAAACCTGCCCTCCATCTGCAGCCGGTTATAGCTACAGCATACGATAATTACGAGCGCTTATAATACTAACTTTAACTTTAATGTATGAATTTTAACAATACACACCTAATTATAAAAGTGGATCCTTTTGCAAGACTAGGTATATCACGTTTTAGTTATCACTGCATGATTTTATTGAAAAAATGAATGTGATACCCAGTCGGTATCTGGAGGTTTTATTACAGAGATAACTGAGCTGATAGAGAATAAAATTATTATTTTAAAAACAAAAAACCCGACTGCTTAGAAGTTATGAACTGAAAAGAGAAAAATAAGGATCACTATATCTGTATAAAATTCTAAATACTTTATGGTGCTGCAAACAGGGACAAAATACTTTAACCTGCGGGGAAAGAAAGATCTACCAAAACTACGTTTGTCCCCGCCTGCAGCACCATAAAGTATTTAGAACTTTATACAGATATAGTGATCCTTGTTTTTCTCTTTTCAGTTCATAACTTCTAAGCAGTCGGGTATTTTGTTTTGAAAATAATAGTTTTATTTAAGACTTTTTAGTTTTAGTTTATGGTATAGAAATGAGACGGTACACTTAGTACACTTTTTGCCATTTTTTGTTAAAAAAGTAATATGAACATGATATGATATTTATATTTTTGAAATGGTCTTTTTACGCCCTTTCAATTGGTACCCATATTGCTAAGATAAGAGAAAAAAATACACACATCCCCCCTTTTTTCCCCCATTTACAGCCGCCATTTTTAAAATTTATATAGCCTATGTCACTACCACAATTTTGACTAATTCAACGACACCTCACATGTCAAAATCCGTTCAGCCGTTTAGGCTGTAGCGCGTGCCGAAGAAATGGACATACATACATACATACATACGCTCGAAAAACATAACCCTCCTTCTGACGCAGTCGGGTAAAAAGTTGAAATACCAGAATAAAAACGCAATTATAAAATTGATAAAGATTGGGTCCAAAATTTCGAGTGATGAAGCTAATCGGGCAATCACAGCTTTAGCTGAATAAATATAATACGAATTATCCCAAAAAACCCACGTAAGTTTTGCCCAAAAATTAACAAACCAAATCTAAAGAAAAACAATTCCAATGACAAACAAAGTAAAGCAAACTGTAGTCCTAACGTTTTAAATGAAAATGAAAAATTAGCAGTAGCAAATCCTTAAACAAAAATAAACAAAAAGAGAGGGAAAATCAGAAGACCCTACATCAAATGATGCCGAATGAGAGGTGAGGACAATGGACGGCAACGACACTAACTCGATTAGACTGATCCTTTGCAATGTTTTTGCTGGAGATAAAACTTGGAAGTAATGTTTAAATGTGTCACTGGAGACACGACGTTAATATGCTGGAATCCCTTGCGACTATGACATATTTATCAGGCGAAACGCTGCTTTTTGCGTCAAAGGATCATTGTATTAGATATTCTCTCCGACTGTAAAAGCTGTTGGGAAGTTTGAAAAGGATATCCAAGACGCGCTTTATCGTTACTTATATTACGGGTATATTGGAAAATACGGTATTAAATACGGAACTTTAAAAAATAATTGGTTTGAAATCTATATCTATAGTTTAGATTTTAAAGTTTTACTAAGTTGGAATTGTAGAGTTAATACGTAAAAGTTTAGAATTAATGGAACTGAGAATATATCTAAGAACTTCCTGATTTAATGTGCCTCCATACGCTGACCTTTGCAAGAATTTCTGAACATATGTGACATTCAGTTAAATTGATTAACTGAGCAAATGCCAACTTACAAGACTTCTAATCTAAGAGATTGAAATAAGCCAAGAGCGAAGTTAGAAATAGACATCTGTTGCCTCCTTTTTAGACATTAATAAATCTTTCTTAAACAATTTATATTAATTTATGGAAATGTTACACAACCTTTCCTTAACAGGTATTGCAAAGCCAGACGGCCATTATCATCAAATTAAAAATATGACAGAGACATTTTAAAGGGCACTAAGGAAAAGTTAAATTAAATAAAAGACAAATTATGGATCCCTTCCGGTAGTGCATTAGCGAAGCATTTCTGACACCTTCAGTCTATCAAGAAACTGAAATGGTTGATAAATGAATTACTTTCCCGCTCCCAACAACTCCAGAGTGCACTACTCGCGATGCGAATGGAATTCCTCCTGTACAAATAGAAAACGAATAAAACATTTGCGCTGTCTTAGCATTCGCAATTTGTTGAGAAAATAAAATAAGACACCCCTACACACTTTCGCGATTTACGGAGCCTTTTGAAACGTAATAGCATTCAAAAGAAATATTTTATAAGCTGTTTTTAAGGATAAAATATTTTTGAACTCTATACTTTTGTGGTTTAAGTGTTTGTAAAAATAAAACTCAAGTAAAAATCAAGCTTAATTTTCCTCTACCTGCAGTTTTCTAAAAATTCAGAAAAGGACAAGCTTAAATACACGTTATTAAGTAGTTGCGATGACCTGAATTTCAGTTAAACCATATGTCGGAGAGATGAGAACGATTAGCTTTGCTAAATAGCACAATCTATTCACGACTGAATAAACCGAATAAACGGTACAGCTTGTGGCGATAAAACAAAAACAACTGACATTGGGGAAATTGCTCGTGATAAATAAAGGTACGAGCATATATCTCATAAATCAGAAAATGCCCGAAGAAAAGGCAATATCGGGAAGTTAGTCTCACGTGAGACAAAGAAAAATGCGTAACGACTGTCCCGATGAATAGTTGTGGTTTCAGCTGCTGTTTATGTACAACTAGAGGACGCCCGCGGTGTGACTCGCGTAGTTCTCATTTCCGTGGGAATTTCTGGATAATATATGGCTATGTGTTAATCCAGGATGTCTGTTAACTCCATACTAAATTTTATTAAAATCGTTTCAGCCGCTTAGTGGTAATATGGGATAATAATGTGCAATAAAATAATAATATTCTTTCATAATATTTCACCGCGCATAATTGCCTCAACTGGTGACCGAAGTGCTGGCTGTTTTTTTGCGCAAAGGATTAGCCTGGCTATCCAACGCGGAAATGCAGCCAGTATTCTTGCCACCATTCCACGTGGGCATGATTTGTATAGTTATTAGTATAAGTAAGTTTAAGTTCCTTATTGTATTCTTTCTCGATAAAGAAAATAACAATATAAATAAATTATCAACTAATCATTGTAAACTTTCGCAAAGTAACGCCCGCATCTGTCCAATATCTAAAAAGAATCATTATACCAAAATATTGAAGAACTTCACTAGTACCTTTGTCTTGACTGTGAAGTTGAATAAACCATTATTGTAGCTGTCTACAATCGAAATTAATTATGGTTTATGTTACGAAGTGACCTACTAAATAACTAAGGAACTAATTAAACTGCAGTGAACTTATTCCTTCATTAAGATAAGAATTCATCGAGTTCATTAAATATTTCTTCAGCGGAAGATAAACGGTTCTTAGTTTTTTTTAATTAAAGGCAAGACAGAATAGGATTACCAGGAACGGTAGGATAATTAATAAGATCTACTTATACCACAGAATATATAACAGAACAAGCTTTTACATAAATATATTTCTCGACTTTATCAACATCATCATCATTAGCAGTCGATGAACGTCCACTGCTGAACATAGACCTTTTTTGGGGACTTCCAAATACAACGATCCTGAGCCGTCTGTACCGGTTTCCTGCGTTTAATAGCGTCACACCACCTAGTTGAGGATCGACCGACACTGTGCCTTCCGGTGAGGGGTTGCCATTCTAGCACCTTGGGCCCCCAACGTCCATCAGCTTTTCGAACCACGTGCCCCACCCATTGCCACTGCATTTCTGTGACTCGCTGAGCTATGTCGGTTACTTTGGTTCTTTTGCGCATCTCCTCATTTCTGATTCGATCACGCAGAGATACCCTGAGCATTGCTCTTTTCATCGCAGGGTGACTCTAAGCCTTCTTATGAGGCCCGGTACCTCACAAATAAAGGCTAGTTAAATTAGTGTCGTTGAGAATATGGTACATGTGATGAAAGTAGATTGCGCCTTATAAAACCTAGTCTTCAAAGCATTTTATTAATAAATAATAACTAAGAGCGGAATCTGTTTATCAAAGTAAGAAAGTGTGCATTTCCATCACTTTTTAATAGCTTTTGTGTTTTAAGGACAAAATGTTATCAAAGTGGGGCATCTCTAAGTGCCCTCGAAAGGCGTCTTAAAATCACTAAGACGTAGCTAGTCATTATGGAGGGAAATGGCCAACCCGTTTTAGGCAAATTCAAGAAAAATTATGGCAAGAAAGCCACCCCTTTAACATAATAGAGTAGACCTTTAACATAATAGAGTAGACCTATAATAAAACTGTCAAACGCAAATTCCGTTCGTACAAGATAAGAAAATATTAGGAAGACGGGGGTGCTTTTGATAGACATAGAACCTTCTTAACCGGTGGTAGAGTCATTACAAACAAATAAATTTGACGTTTCGAAAGTGCTTGTAAAGTAATCCTAAGTATTTCATTAGAAGAATATGTTAATTAGAAGTTAGCCCTTGGCTGCAATCACACTTGATGCAAAGTGATGATGCAATATAAGATGAAAGGGTTTTTTGTTAGGAGGAGAATGAAATCCCTTTCGGTTTTATTCTCGACGTCGTACTGGAACGCTAAATCGCTTGGCGGTAAGTCTAGCCACGCCGAATCCTCCCACCAGCCAAACTTGGGTAAATTTAGAAAATGTTAATCGGCCCTGCGGGGAATCAAACCTAAGACCTCCGTGTTATAAATGCACTACGGCCGAGTGGCGCAGTGGGTAGTGAACCTGCTTCTGCGTCCGTGGCCGTGGGTTCGATTCCCACATCTGAAAAATGTTTGTGTGATGAGCATGCATGTTTTCCAGTGTCTGGGTGTTTATCTATATATTATAAGTATTTATGTATAAAACATATAAAAATAATCATCAGTTATCATAGTACACATAACACAAGCTACTTACGAGTATGCTTACTTTGGGGCTATATAGCGATGTGTGTAATTGTCCTATAATATTTATTTACTACGCCATAGAGGCCGATCCTCCTCCGAGGCCGTGGCAAATCCTTGTAATAAAAGAATTTTGAGTTTGATTGTATCTGGAGTCTAAAAAACTAGGAAGGATAAATTTTTAGATTACCTTCTCTTTCAGTAATCTGAATTATCGTCAGAATTGACGACGATTCTGTGATCATAATAGTGCTAGTTATAATCTAAAAGCGTATCCAGACACCTGTCACTTAGAACCATTGATCATTGAATTAGATAAAGCACTTTGAGCACGCACAACGCATAATTGGCAACGATCTAGCGGCCTCATTCTGACCCCAAATCGATGATTGTTCCACCAAAGATAATTTTCACGCTCCACTGACGCTTTAATATAAACGCATTGAGCGGGCGAGCCGATTTGACGAGGGTACTGGAAGGCTTTTCTGTACTAATGACCGTCGATGGACTTTTTGCTTCTTACACTTTTTACCTTTAAAATTCGGTTCGATTTTGTTATGAGTATACCGAGAGCACTTACTTCCGCATGACATAGCTCGATCTCAAGCCCGCACATTCGAGGATTTATCTTTGGACTAATTCTATTGGGCGAGAATGATCAGTTCATGGGAAAATAAGTAAAAACAATTTTTTATCACTTATTTATTTATTTACAATTATTTAAAAAAATTTTAACAATGCTTATAAAATTATAAATAAAAAAAATTATAAAAAAAATCCATTCCTCCTGTTGCGGGGCCCGGGGGTCCAAGCAACCGATGGTCAGGGCTCCAGAGTGAGGAACCTCCTCACAATACGCGCCGTTTCAAGAATTACTGCCTTCTGTATGCGACCCTTGATCCGACAATTAAGCGAAAGCTTTTTAAGATGTTCGTCAAAGCTTTTCGCTATAAGACCGTTGCCTGAAACGACTATAGGAACAATCATTGTTGAATCAACATTCCACATGACGGTAATCTCATGAGCAAGGTCCAAGTATTTTTATACTTTTTCCAGTATTTTGATAATTATTATTAAAACATTTGGACATTGAAACTTGTATGAACGGTAACCAACTGTGATTTTGATGATAATCATCATTATCAGCCAATTAATGGCCGATTCATCATATAGAAGAGCGGATATGGAGCGTAGACTCACCACGCTGCTCCAATGCGGGTTGGCGGGCTTACGGCGACAATGTTTCATTTATTAATGATAATCATCAGATGTTGAGGATAGTGACCGGGACCGACGGTTTAAAATGCCATCCGAGGCACGGGAGTATAACACCACCAACTTGCCGACGCCGGGCTGGGGATGTACTGAAAATATCATAGAAGAATGAAAAAGTCAGAATTATTCCGTGCCCCGACCCAGGAGTCAAATCCAGGACACCTCGTGATCTAGGCCACATAGGCAAAACACTAGACGAACGATCAGTCAGTTGATGTCAATAATAAACAAGAATACACAATACAACATTACAACAACATAAAGTGTTAATAAAATGTCCATTGTATTAATATTCTAAAACCTGAATCTTTGGACGTGAAAGACACGGGTAATTTACAAGACCTAAATAAACCTGAACCAACCAAATAAAATAACGATATATAGACATAATTCTACGTAAACTAGTTAGATGGAGGCATATAACTCCAACTACACAACTTCCATTTCACCTCAGCAACGGCTTCAATTTGCACGCTACGAATTCGAAGACCTGCCAACGGCCTGCCCGGAATAGTAATTAGCTTGAAAAGTTATTCTAAGAACAGTTCCAAAGTTTGGTTCAAATTATCCTCGCGAAGTCATCCACGATTTATCGTCCGCACGAGTTTGCGTTTTACACGTTAGATGAGAAGGTTTCATAACGATAAACAAAAGTATTCACCTAAATAAAGTAACTTTTAAATTATGTTTGGGTAGGTTTGTTAACTACAGTCAAGACTCATGGAAAACAGTTTCGATGTCTATGTTGAACTGACTTGAGTACGCCTCTGCAGTCTTGCTTCAAAACTACGTCGCACTCAAGGCCCATACCCTTCCCCGATTCTTGGAGGCATCGAGAGAAGAAGAACGGTACACGCACTAAAAAGTAAAAAATAACTGTGTAATTTAGTTGCTTTAAATTACTTAAGCATATCTATGAAGTCGGTGCCAGCCAAGTTTAAGGAACCTTTATTTTACGTAGTAAAGCATTTTGTGGGTTCTAGGTAACGTCCTTAAAGTAGAAACCTTGGCTGGCACCGACTCCCAGATATGCTTAAGTAATTTAAAGCAACTAAATGACACAGTTATTTTTTACTTTTTAGTGCGTTTTGAGTCAGTTCTATTTTTATTTAAAAAATTTTATTTCTTACTTTTTAGTAATTTATCGCCACGTATCGTACTCGTAATATACTGTCATAGTATATTATATGCCACTAGTAGCCAAAAAGCTACCGATACCGAGACAAAAACCGAAATCGCTGTAAGCATGCCTCCAAAATTTGAAGAGCTCCTTCAATTTCCCCAGGATATCCTCATCAGATCCGAACATGATGACAATGGGACCACCTTGGAAGTATGCCCTTTATAATTAAAAAAGAATTATCAAAATCGGACAACTCTGTAAAAAGTTATGCGTGGTCATACATAAAAAAAAAAATATACGTGTCGAATTGAGAACCTCCTCCGTTTTTTTTCGTCGGTTAAAAACAGTTTCGATGTCTATGTTGAACTGACTTGAGTACGCCTCTGCAGTCTTGCTTTAAAACTACGTCGCACTCAAGGCGGTACAGGTGACGTCGAAAGGGCAATTTATTTATTTAAGTAATTTCAATTTTTTTTCTAGAAACCTGACAATAGTCAATAAATAACTTAGCTAAAGAACTTTCTACTAAAAATTCTTTTTATCATATTGGACAAACTATATCTTCAGAATAAATCACCAAGCACATCTATTAACTTTCTTCCGAAAAGCAGTTCTTTATTATAAACTGCGAGTGCCAATTGGACCATTTATTTGCGAGCCACAATGAACTTAAAACCAATTTTCTTTTGCGTTTTGGATAAATAATTTCAATAATAAATTATTTTTGATATTTCTGAAAACTTATGATTGCACTAATCGAATATTTCCGAGTCTACAATTCCTATGGTATTTCGGTTATAACTACGTGGAAAGTTTATAATGGTTTGAGATTGTACTCGTAGTACCTAGTGTTGGGTTCTAGCTACCTAGCTAATAACAACATAAATCAATTTTACATTGATCATCAAGTACTTTCGCAACGTACGTAATTTTCATTCATTTCAGATCGTTCATTCAACAAAAAGTTTTCAATCAAATGTGTTGCCATTTCCATAAAACTATAAGACAGTAGGTATTAATTACACGTGGAACAATAAGCATTGTTGTTTTACAGAAAGGCCCGATGCTCATTGTGCTGCAGCTAGCGAGTAGCGAGGGAGCTTTCACGTAATCGGCTTGGAGCGTAGTGCCGCTTCGCGATAAGGGCTCGGCTGCGGACTGGAGCGGGCTTGTATTGTAGCTAATGTTCGCCGTTGTTATTACCGCTTATTGCGCTTATTGCTTGTTGTCCCTTTGTTTCGTTTTTAAAAATATAGTCTAAGATCCCGTTGCTAGATATCTAATTTTTTGACACGAATTTTAAATGAATTTTGAGGGAGTATGCAATTGATTCAATCAAAATCGTTTATTTCATGTAAGCTTATTATAAGCTTTTCTAACGTCAAATTAGACTATTTGTAGTGACTACCACCGGCTCGGAATGCAGGTCCTGTTGATAAGAGATCACAAGAAACTCAACGGATGTTCTTTTTAGGTCATTTATTTTTACAATATTAACTGTATTGTTAATTATTTATTTAACTTCTTGTGTGAAGTTAAAAACCTATCCTCTCAATATCTTTGTCATTTAAAAATGCATCAATAGTATGATAACCTGGACTCAGTAAGATTTAATACATTGTTTAAACTTATACAATGTTCTAAAAGTGAATTGGGCATCTTTTTGTATAAGAGTACACCCAATCCCATGAATTTTTGTACATTTCGGAGGCGATAAACTAATATAACGCTGAAAGGCTGATTAGACTATAAGGTTGCCTATCAAAAATTAGCTGAAAATGCATTGCCTATTCAAAAGCGAATTAATGCTTCGCGATAACGGCTTGGCTTCAGACTGAAACGGACTTTAAGCGCTCGTGACCGCGCGGCTTACGTGCACCGTTGTTATTACCGCTTATAGCGCTTATTGTCCCTTTGTTTCTTTTGATATAGCGATATATATTTGGCGCTGTCCTAAAATATGAAGTGTTGCGCAGGTTAACAGCTAGATGTATACGGCTCAAACACATCGTATTTCAAAGGTCCTATTATCATCGTACTGCAAGACACCGGGTAAGATTTCATCCCTACGTCGTTGATGTTTGCAGGACTCGTACAAAGCGTTTTGGCGTCATCTTTTATTATACGCATAGTTAAGGTCTGGAAAGCCATTCCGAGGTCAGTTTTCAACTTGGGTATCTTTAAAACATCACTCTTGTTTTTTAAGCAAGCGTGTGCCGCCTTAGACCATATCTATACCAACTACCACATGAGATTGCGGTCAAGCGCAAGCTAGTTTCATAAAAAAAATACTATTATAAAAACAAAAAACCCGACTGCATAGAAGTTATGAACTGAAAAGAGAAAAACAAGGATCACTATATCTATATAAAATTCTAAATACTTTATGAAGATGCAAGCGGGGACAAAATAGTTAATTTTCTGCAAAAATTCAAAACTTTTGTCCCCGCCTGCAGCACTATAAAGTATTTAGAATTTTATATAGATATATTTTTCTCTTTTTATTATAACTTTATGCATCGGGTTTTTTGTTTTTATAATAATAATTTTATTTGAGACTATTTTGTTTTAGTTTATGGTATAGAACATTTTGCCATTTTTTGTTAAAACGGATCAACATGATATGATATTTATATTTTTGAAATGGTCTTTTTACAACCTTTCATTTGATACCCATATTGCTAAGATAGAAGAAAGATATACACACATCCCCCCTTTTTTCCCCCATTTACAGCCGCCGTTTTGAAAATTTATATAGCCTATGTCACTACTACATTTTTTACAAATTCAACGACACCTCACATGTCAAAATCCGTTTAGTCGTTAAGGCTGTAGCGCGTGCCGAAGAAATTGACATACATACATACATACATACGCTCGAAAAACATAACCCTACTTCTGACGCAGTCGGGTAAAAAGAAAAAAAAATAGCCAGTTTTCGGCGTCCATCGGCTGTTAGTGAAGATGCACGGACGATATTCACGCTTCCAATTTTTGTGCTCCGTAGCAAAATTTTCAAATGCTTTATTTATATTTACCTTTCTGACGCTAATGCTCTTGGCATAAATTATTTAAACGTTTAGTGGCTGTCTATACAGTATTGATTCAAAGTACAAAAACGTTTTAGTGGAGCGTAGATATAACGCATTAAAATGTATTTGAATGCTTTTATATTTCAAATGAAATTCACACAGGGGAAGCGGCGGTCAAAGCCAGTTTCTTCTAAATCGAGTGAAATATAGCGAATAAAGAGTTGCAAACGTGTGCACGACGGTGAAATTTTCTTGCCGGTGCAAGCGAGGCGACGTGCCGTATTGACAAATTTATTAGCCAATACAGGAGCTGCTAGTTTATTGGTGCGGAGCTGGAAAGTGGAGCAATGGAATTGAAGGGGTCTGAATGTTCTCTAACACCCACTCTATAGTGCAGTGGCAATATTTTTGAGGGCATAGTTGTTTAACGAAGCAATACTTGTTTGTCCGGTTGGATAGTGCTTAGTTGCATAGTGTTATTGAAGTGGATTTCTTATGGGAGGTTAAACCGCTCGTTACGTATAGCTCTGTCCAGTCTGTCTGTCTGGCTTCCCTATCTCTCACACTACGGCAGCGGTAGGCCTCTCTCACTCTGATCCACAGTGTAATTTAAGTTATCATATCTGTCGGGCGTACCGACACGTACACCATTTTAGGGTTCCATGTGTAAAAATGTAAAATATCCCCCTGTAACTTCTAAAATAAGAAAATTATAAAACTAAAAATACATATGATGTACATTACCATATATCGGTTTGAACGAGACTAGTAACTTGTATTTTTTTAATACGCCATAAATCGTAAACCGCAATTACATTTCTATCAACTCAAATTTTAAAAAAACATTTAATTTCATTAACATAAAATAAAAAATAAACTATTCTTAAAACAGCGATTAAGATTATTTCACTTGTTGCTACGGAACCCTTTATGGCCGTGTCCGACTCTCACTTAGCCGCTTTTATTTTTAATAAATTTGAGTTCCGAAAGTCCCGGAACAAATATAGGGAATAAAGAACGCAACAAAGTAGGTACACTTTATCGCAACTAAGGCACGGCATTAAATATTCCTCCCCGACCTGAACCAAGTGAGGCATAACGTCCCGGCACTCGACTAAAGTGACTAAAGCATGGCAGCTCGTCGCCATGGCAACGGCAAGTTTGTGACAATATCAGCTAATACACCTTATGCTTACTTTATGTAACACGAACTTTAGATTTTAAACTATCGTCAGCAATATTAGGTTACCAGTCAATAAAGTTACGTGAGTTTTAGCCGTCAACTGATTTAATTTTAACATGAATTTTGTGTTATATTTTAAAGTATGTAGCTATGCCCTGCGGCTTTACTCGCGTAGATCTTGTCCCTTTTTTTATGGACTACAAGTTGGCCCTTGACTGCTATCACACCTGATGTTAAGTGATGATGTAGTCTAAGATGGAAGCGGGCTAACTTATAAGGAGTGGGACGAAAATCCACACCCCTTTCGGTTTCTACACGAACGCTAAATCGCTTGGCGATTCGTCTTTGTCGGTAGGGTGGTAACTAGCCACGGCGAAAGCCTCCCACCAGCCAGACCAAGACAAATTAAGAAAAATCTCAATCTGCCCCACCGGGAATCGAACCCAGGACCTTCGTCTTATAAATCCACCGCGCATACCACTGCGCCACGGAGGTCGTCAAATGTTTAACAGCTGAGGCCCTCCTGTTAAACATATTTAAAAAATATGGCAAAAATGTATATGAAAAAATTGCGGCGATTTTGATTATTATAATTTTTACAGACATCACACAAACACATTGTTTTGTTTGCAAAATAATTGTTAAATATAATACAGCAATGATTAAAATCAAAATGGCTGAAATAGGTAAAGAATATTTTTTTTGAGGATGGCTTTACTAATTCTCACTTTAGAAGATTTATTAATTACAATTTTATTTAAAATATCAACAATAAAGTAAAAGTTTTACAAAAAGATAGAAAACATGCAAACTTACATCAATCCCATAAAACGAATGAAGCTATCGAAGTTCCACCAAAACGCTGAAACCAGCGATCTCTGTAACAAAAGGACAAATTTTAATTACTTCCCGAGCGTAAAACAATTAAATTTCTTCAACCGCAACCCTTATATTTGTAGTTTTAGTACAAAACTTTTGATTATTGTAACCAAAACAATGTCACTTTCATAGTAACGATAGATTTTTGACGGTCTCCGTAGCGCAGTGGTATGCGCATAAGACGGAGGTCCTGGGATCGATTACCGGCAGGGCTGATTTAGATTTTAATTGATCCAGATCTGGCTGGTGGGAGGCTTCGGCCATGTCTACCACCCTACCGATAGAAACGTACCACCAAGCGATTTAGAGTTCCGGTATGATGTGTAGAAACCGAAAGGGTGTGGATATTATCCTACTCCTAACAAGTTAGCTCGCTTTTGTCTTAGATCGAATCATCACTTACCATCGGGTGCGATTGCAGTCAAGCGCTAACTTGTAAGGATTAAAAAAAAAGAACATTAACGTTTAGTATCTAAAAAACTGCTTTACAAGCGTGTTAAGCATACCCTAAATGAAGAAGATAAATGACTTAAAATTCCCCCTTCATATCATATATCGAATATCGGTCCCTTATAAAAAGCTAAATGCAAGCTTTTAAGAATCCATTATGTGGTACAGATTTTCAAGCTTTTTGAAGGCTCTTAAGATTTTTTTCAAACGTTGAGCACATTATTGTAATGCAGTTTCAAGTTGTTCACGAAATATTACATGAAGGGGACGTATAGCTCGCGTAATATGCTTTCGTTCATCGATGGATAACGCGAAGCATAAAACTTGGTTTTAAAAGACAGACGAGTTTTCTAATTGATGTCGTTATGTTTAGACAAATTTTATTTTTATTATTCGCGACGCGGAAAACGTGTTTTAAAGTTTATCAGTTTTTTTTTACTTTTTGTGCGTTTTGAGTCGGTTCTATTTTTATTTATGTGGACGCAGAAAAGATTTTTAGTTTGAGGGTTTGTTCAACGTTATTGAAATTTGAAAAGATTTTTATAAAGATAAGGTTAGAAGAAATTTATATATTTGAAAATAGTAGCTTAAATCAGATGCATGTTTTATCAATGCATGTATAACAGTAGACGGATTTCGAAAATTTCACAGCCAAAACACTGTTGGCGGATTTCAAAGTTTTAACAGATGAATATCTTAGTATTCCATCATCCACCGTGCGAATGCGGGTGTGTTCCTTCATGGCACCATGGAGTCCATCGTGTGGCAGAGAGAAAAACGCCGAACAGAGTCCGAGGCTTGCGGCACGGATGGAGGCTTGAAGCTTTTGTGACGTGTCA
Source organism: Mycalesis mineus (assembly GCA_034621355.1). Classification (NCBI taxonomy): domain Eukaryota; kingdom Metazoa; phylum Arthropoda; class Insecta; order Lepidoptera; family Nymphalidae; genus Mycalesis; species Mycalesis mineus. The sequence goes on from CM067881.1 coordinate 2,482,666, forward strand.
AAGCTCACCTTCTTTGCTCGGTTTGACTCCTAGGCCAACCAAATTTGATAGGATCCTGCTAGAACCGCTTTGGACACTCGTTTTAGAATTAAGCTTACTGCAGTTTTACTCAAACCAAAGTCTTTGAGCAGGTTGTAGAGAAATTTTGCCGATAGACCTCTTGCACCCACTTCCAAGATTTTTCCAAAGCTTTACACCATCTTACAAATTTACTGATCTGGGAGAGTCAATTAAAAACTGTTAAGATAAAATTTCACTTTTTATGGATTTTCGTAGTAAGTAATCTTAAAAGTTGTTACATTTCACGAGAACGTCTATAAAGCTGAAACGATGTAAATGCCTTCCATATTGAACTTGGTCTGAGAGCACATAGTGCGCGCCACAAAGCGAGTGGGCTCAGGTAAAGCCTCTCATCGCTTATGAAAGTGCATCTGCAGCATGTTGGCCATAAGACCCGATTATACAACCGCTTTCAGTTGAATTAAGTATTTATGAACTTCCACGTTTAGCGGAAAAATACGATACGAGCATTTTGTCATTTGTCCTGTAGAATTGCTAATTTTTTTATTCTGTAACGGTAAAAATTGTTAGTAAAATTAATACGTTTTTACCCGACTGCGTCAGAAGGAGGGTTATGTTTTTCGAGCGTATGTATGTATGTCCATTTCTTCGGCACGCGCTACAGCCTAAACGGCAGAACGGATTTTGACATGTGAGGTGTCGTTGAATTTGTCTAAATTGTGGTAGTGACATAGGCTATATAAATTTTCAAAATGGCGGCTGTAAATGGGGAAAAAAGGGGGAATGTGTGTATTTTTTTCTCTTATTTTAGCAATATGGGTACCAATTGAAAGGTTGTAAAAAGACCATTTCAAAAATATAAATATCATATCATGTTCATATTACTTTTTTAACAAAAACTGGCAAAAAGTGTACTAAGTGTACAATCTCATTTCTATACCATAAACTAAAACTAAAAAGTCTCAAATAAAATTATTATTATAAAAACAAAAAACCCGACTGCTTATAAGTTATGAACTGAAAAGAGAAAAACAAGGATCACTATATCTGTATAAAATTCTAAATACTTTATGGTGCTGCAGGCGGGGACAAACGTAGTTTTGGTAGAATTTTCTTTCCTCGCAGGTTAAAGTATTTTGTCCCTGTTTGCAGCACCATAAAGTATTTAAAATTTTATACACATATAGTGATCCTTGTTTTTCTCTTTTCAGTTCATAACTTCTAAGCAGTCGGGTTTTTTGTTTTTATAATAATAATTTTATTTATACATTGCATACGTTTTCATGATAGCGGTGTCCCACGGTTTCATCCGCGTGACAACGTGAACTACGTTTATGTAACAGTATTCGGATAAAAAATAGGCTATATGCCACACCAGGCGATAATCCATCTCAGTGCCATATTTCATTCCGATACGCTCACACGTCAAACCTTGGTTGAGTAACAAATATCAATAAAATAGTCGTTAAGTTTTGCTGAATTTTCACATTTAACGTGCAAACTTATATATTCATTTAGTAAGAACCTTCTGAAAATAGCAAACAGCAAATAAAGAATTTTAGCGAAATCGATTCAGCCGTTCTAGATTTTTGATATTAGCAACACATTCCGTGATTCATTTTTGAATTATAGATGTTTTAAAGGCCTCCTCAAACAACCACTGGAATTGCAGTTGACTGTGCAGTGGACTGGGTGTACTCTTCTACAACAAGATGCCCAATTCAGTTTTAGATCTGCCATTGCATAAGTTTAAGCAATGTGTTTAAAACTCACTTACTGAGTCAAGGTTATTATACTATAGATGAATTTTTAAATGATAAAGAGGAGAGAGGCAATTATCTCAGCATTCAACTTAACAAGTGTAGAATAAATAATTTTATGTAACAATCCAGTTAATATTGTAAAAATTAAAATTTTAAAAGAGCAACTGTGGTTTCTTGCCACCTTTTTCTCAACAGGACCTGCCTTCCGAGCCGGTGGTAGAGTCACTACAAATAGTCTAATTTGACGTTTCAAAAGTGCTTATAATTGGCCTACTTGAAATAAATGATTTTGAATTTTGAATTTTTTTTGAATTCTGTTTTAGGGTGCATTAGACAACACTGCATCGTACACATTTTGAGGGAAGGTATTAAAAATTAGTCAAAGGTCAATCTGTTGTTCACATCCAGCTTGGGACAGCGTATAAAAGCAAAATCCCTATCTGCTATAGTGGAGAGGAAGACTTTTCCCTGCATCAGGCCATTAAAACTGTCTAACAGATATGACATACCGCAAAAGAAGGAAAAATATACTTCATTCAAATACAATAACAATAACTTCTAAGTACATGCAGAAGTATTACGAACTGTTCTTATAAATATTGCAGCTGGCAGTTGTTAAAAGTTTTTCTGCCGCTGCAATCTTATGAAGACTATACTATATAATACCTGCCTAACGTTTCGTAGTAAAGCATTTTTTGAGAACCGACGAAAAAAAACGGAGGAGGTTCTCAATTCGACACGTATATTTTTTTTATGTTATGTATGACCATACATAACTTTTTACAAAGTTGTCTGATTTTGATAATTCTTTTTTTATTAGAAAGGGCACACTTCTTAGGTGGTCCCATTGTCATCATGTTAGAATCTGATGATGATATCCTGGGAAAATTGAAGGAACTCTTTAAATTGTATAGTCACACTTGCAGTGATTTCGGTTTTTTTGTAAGTATCGGTAGCTTTTTGGCTACAAGTGCAGTATAATATACTGTGACAGTATAGTAGGAGTACGTTACGTATCGATAAATCACTAAAAAGTAAGAAATATGCTTAAATAAATTAAAGCAAGTAAATGACACAATTTTTTTTTACTTTTTAGTGCGTTTTGAGTCGGTTCTATTTTTTGTTAAAAATTTTTTATTACCGCCATTCTTATTTTTTTTATTTTTTATTTTAATGCTATATTGGCTAGCGCTACGCAATCATGCCTGTTGGTAAGCGACGATGCAGCCTACGGTGGTACACGCTTGCCTAGAAGGTGCCTATTCACTCTTGACTTAAAAATACCCATTGGTCGAAGGGAAAACGGAGGCAGTGCGTATGAGGAATAAGGAACGTTTAGTAGGAGTAATATAGATCAATTTTTTTTTAATTTGTCCAGATCTGGCTGGTGGAAGGCTTCACCACCCTACCGGCAAAGACATTCAAGCGATTTAGCGTACCGGTACGATGACGTTTTTTTTTAATGACTACAAGTTGGCTCTTAACTGCTATCACACCTGATGTTAAGTGATGATGCAATCTAAGATGGAAGCGGGCTAACTTGTTAACAGTAGGATGAAAATCCACACTCCTATCGGTTTCTACACGACATCGTCCCGGAACGCTAAATTGCTTGGCGGTACGTCTTTGTCGGTAGGTTGGTAACTAGCCACGGCGAAAGCCTCCCACCAGCCAGACCAAGACAAATTAAGAAAAATCTCAATCTGCCCCGCCGGGAATCGAACCCAGGACCTCCGCCTTATAAATCCACCGCGCATACCACTGCGCCACGGGGGTCGTCACACTGCGCCACGGAGGTCGTCATGTGTAGAAACCTAAGAAGGTGTGGATTTCATCCTACTCTTAACAGGTGAGCGCGCATATCTTAGATTGCATCATGACTTATCAGGTGAGATTGCAGTCAAGTGATAACTTGTACTAATTCTATTTTTATGAATAAAGCACTATCTTCATAGTATTGCTATGTCTATGTAGTATATTGTACGTAGGTCTTAGGTACAGTGTCGCAGAGCTTTAGCAACATAAGCAGCGGCGGCAAACCTAATCAAAGTGCAGCGGCAGATGCTCACGATTGGATTAGCTATCCCCCGCCAGCTCGGATTTCAAAATAATATCGCTCCAGTTGTGAATTTCTGTGATTAATTGAACCCAGTAATACGATCCTAGAAGTACTTAGTTAAGTGGATTTGCTCAGTTAGTGCAGGTGCTTTATTTATATTTACTCTTTATTTGTATACCAGAACAATGAAGAACATATAACAGAGACATAAAGAAAATATATACGGTCGAATTTAGAAACTCACGAAAAAAACGTATATTTTTTTTATGTATGACCACGCATAACTTTTTACAGAGTTGTCTGATTTTACTAATTCTTTTTTTATTAGAAAGGGCGTACTTCCAAGGTGGTCCCATTGTCATCATGTTAGGATCTGATGATGATATCCAAGGAAATTAAAGGATCTCTTCAAATTCTGAAGGCACGCTTACAACGATTTCGGTCTCTGTGTCGGTATCGGTAGCTTTTTGGCCACTAGTGTCGTAGTAAATTAAACCTGAAATCAGACCTGATAGTAAGTGACGATGCAATCTACGATGGAAGCGGGCTAACTTGTTAGAAGTAGGATCAACAATACATATTTATCTATACTATAATATACTCGAAGCCTCCCACCAACCGGACCTGGACCAATTTAGAAAAACTTAATCTACTCAGCCGAGAATCGAACCCCGGACCTCCATTTTATAAATCCACTGCACATATCACTGCACCACGGTTTTGATGTCATACAATGTTATATTATACTAACGGTGCCCCGCCGTTTCATGCCGCGCCGCGTAGTTTATGTTAACCAGACCATATATCCATCTATATATGTATCCATCTCTGTGTCATATTTCATTCCGATACGCTCACCCGTCAAGCCTTGGTTGAGGAACAATCAACAAATATCAATAAAACAGCCGTTAGCTTTTTCTTAAATTTTCCGCGCAATTTCTTTATAAATTAGAATTAGTGTAACGGATGCAGCTATTCTAGGGATTAACAACATAATCACTGATTAATTTTTATGTCCTAGATAAATCATTCTATATGATCAAAGTTTACAGTTCGTCTTTGCAATCTATACTAAAGCCAAACTCGATTGAGGATGCTTGTCAACAAACAAATTAAAAATGAAGGTAGAAATCACTAGTCATTATACACCTATTTTTTTAAATTAACTAGTTAATGACGAATTAATGACAAAAAATTAGATTAGTAAGCTTAAAAGTAACTATTATATTCAATATCTTTTAAATAAGATTTTTTAAAATAACAAAACATAATTTTAAATTTATTAGGCAATAAATGTGTTGCATTTTCTACCTTCATTTTAAATTTGTTTGTTGACAAGCATTCTCAATCGAGTTTGGCTTTAGTATAGGTTTTTACAATCTTTCAGTGACATACATAGGAATGAAACACGATACGATGACGTAATGCAAAACTTTTAAAGTGCCCAGTGGAGCAGCGTTTCACTGCAGCTGAAGTTAAAACTGCCAAGTCATATAGCAATAGAAGTACTTTTTCATAGCGAACTTATACAAGAACTGTACCAGCGTTTCGTGAAACACAAGCGAGGGAAACAAACTTTTGCGTGTAGGTACGTGAAGCTGAAAATTTAAGCTGTACTTTTTTAATTATTCGCCCCGAACAAGTTTACGTATTAACTTCAGTGCTCAACATCTAGTCATGCTCCAAAGTTTGTCCCGTCGAAAAGTTCTGTTATTTCGCTAGCCCCGACCGACGTTACACTTCCAGTAAACAATGTTCTCTTTAATTTCACTTCAACTTTCATATGAAGCTAATATAATATACATGCAAGTTCTGAATTGCTCGCTAATTTAAGCTGCATCTTCGTGCAACTTGTGGGAACTTTGCAAAGAACTCCCAATTCAGTTAGGTGCTCTCAAATATTATGCAAGTAATATGTGTATTGCACTCGTAATTAAATATTTTAGAATCTTTCGCAGCAGACATAATATGCATCCGTATTTAAAAGTGAATAAATATTATGATCTTACTAATGAACTAACTAGAAATGGCTATGTGGTTAGTTTATACGTAATAGAAGTGAGTGCGAGAGGTATACCAGCGAAGTCTCTCTATAACCTGCTAAAACACCTTGGCCTTGCTAAAAATGCAGCAAGTTCCTCACTAGAACGAGTATCGAAAGCTGCTCTATTAGGATCTTTTCAAATTTGGCTGAGCGGGGAGAATAAGTAAGGGGAGAATAATAGCGCGCAACACTATGTAAATATTAAATAAATAAATATTATAGGACAATTACACACATCGCTATATAGCCCCAAAGTTAGCGTACTTTTGACGACCTCCGTGGCGCAGTGGTATGCGCGGTGAATTTATAAAACGGAGGTCCTGGGTTCGATTCCCGGCGGGGCAGATTGAGATTTTTCTTAATTTGTCTTGGTCTGGCTGGTGGGAGGCTTTCGCCGTGGCTAGTTACCACCCTACCGACAAAGACGTACCGCCAAGCGATTTAGCGTTCCGGTACGATGTCGTGTAGAAACCGATAGGGGTGTGGATTTCATCCTACTCCTAACAAGTTAGCCCGCTTCCATCTTAGACTGCATCATCACTTAACATCAGGTGTGATAGCAGTCAAGGGCCAACTTGTAGTCGATAAAAAAAAAAAGTACTCGTAAGTAGCTTGTGTTATGGGTGCTATGATAACTGATGAATATTTTTATATATATTATACATAAATACTTATAATATATAGATAAACACTCAGACACTGGAAAACATCCATGCTCATCACACAAACATTTTTCCAGATTTGGGAATCGAACCCACAGCCTAGGACGCAGAAGCAGGGTCGCTACCCACTGCGCAACTTGGCCGTCAATGTGTTCCTTTTTAACCGACAAAAAAAAACGGAGGAGGTTCTCAATTCGACACGTATATTTTTTTTTTTTTTTTTTTTTTTTTTTTTTATGTATGACCACGCATAACTTTTTACAGTGTTGTCCGATTTTGATAATTCTTTTTTCAATAGAAAGGGCATACATCCAAGGTGGTCCCATTGTCCTCATGTTAGGATCTGCTGATGATATCCTGGGGAAATTGAAGGAACTCTTCAAATTTTGGAGGCACGCTTACAGCGATTTCGGTTTTTGACTCGGTATCGGTAGCTTTTTGGCTACTAGTGCCATATAATATACTGTGTCAGTATAGTAAGAGTACATTACGTGGCGATAAATCACTAAAAAGTAAGAAATAAAATTTTTTAACAAAAAATAGAACCGACTCAAAACGCACTAAAAAGTAAAAAATAACTGTGTCATTTAGTTGCTTTAATTTACTTAAGCATATCTAGGAGTCGGTGCCAGCCAAGGTTTCTACTTTCAAGGACGTTACCTAGAACCCACAAACTGCTTTACTACGTAAAATAAATGTTCCTTGGCTGGCACCGACTTCATAGATATGCTTAAGTAAATTAAAGCAACTAAATGACACAGTTATTTTTTACTTTTTAGTGCGTTTTGAGTCGGTTCTATTTTTTGTTAAAAAATTTTATTAAACTTACACTCGTGTCACAAGTCTCGGGCTCTGTTTGGAGTTTTTCTCTCCGCCACACGGAGAATCCATAGTTAAGATATTCGGTGTCCCTACAAATTGCAATTAAATTTACAATTACAAAGATCAGAGACACAGCAAGAAGAAAAGACTCTTTAGTCGTTGGCAGTCAAAGCTCTTTGTCATTCAGCAATGAAACATATTAAATGTAATCAAAGACGCCGCGTGTTTGCAACACTTGTAACAAAAACCTCCTTTAATCAATCCTTCTTGTCGGGTGACTCCTCCGAAGAATCTTTTGTTCGATAGTTAGATTAAAATCCAATCACAGACGTCAATGGCTCCGGGAATCTAATAAGTCACTGATAACTGTCGCAAAGATCTAATATTCGTCACTTCGTAAAAGGGTTTATTTTACGATGAACCTTTTGATAAAATAATATTAAATTGTAACTAGAATAATTTAAGGCAAAGATTTGCTAGAATGGTTTTTGAAGTGAAACTTCTTTATCGGGGTTGGAAAAAAATTTAGTGTACCTAACATTTTTTCGTTACGCGTCACATTTTTCCGTTACGCGCCATCTTTGCCTTATGGAAGTGACGTGATAAATATATATATTAGGGTTTATTTTAATTCAAATTCCAGTGAATTTCTAAAAAAAGTAAGTAATTACGACATCATAATTCCAGTGAATTTCTAAAAAAAGTAAGTAATTACGACATCAATGATAGTAATAATTCTATTACAATTAATGAAATTCAATAATAATAAGCTAAAATGAAAGAATTGTAGAATTTGTATTTATGTCTATGATAATAAAAGCCTTTTATTAAACTTTATCTAATTTAACTTTATTTAATCGGATTTCTGTAAAGTTGCATATAGTAAATTATTTTTTGAAAAATAACGTCATAAAAAAGTTTCACTTCTTACACGCACACATTTTTTTTATTTTTTGGTTTTGTTATTGTAAGTCATAATGAGCATATATTTTAGTGTCTCTCTTACAGAAGAAAAAATTTGGAGCTTAGACCACGCTGCTAGTGCCAGGGTTAAACTGATTTAGTGTAATCTTTCTCCATTAGATCTTCATTGATGTCTTCCGACACTGAAAATAACCGAGACCAATGGCTTACCACGCTCTTTGCGCCTTTCTTACTGATGAATATTTTCATATAAATTATACATAAATACTTATAGACACCCACAGAGAGACACCCATACAGAGACTATACATGCTCATCACAAACCATTTTTCCAGACGGAGGTCCTGGGTTCGATTCCCAGCGGGGCAGATTGAGATTTTTCTTAATTTGTCTTGGTCTGGCTGGTGGGAGGCTTTCGCCGTAGCTAGTTACCACCGTACCGACAAAGACGTATCGCCAAGCGATTTAGCGTTCCGGTACGATGTCGTGTAGAAACCGAAAGGAGTGTGGATTTTGTCCTACTCCTAACAAGTTAGCCCGCTTCCATTTTAGACTACATCATCGTTTAACATCAGGTGTGATAGCACTCAAGGGCCAACTTGTAGTCGATAAAAAAAAATGTGGCAATCGAACCCACAGCCTAGACGTAGGAACAAGGTTTCTACCCACTGCGCCACTCGACCGTCAAAGAAAAGTGCAATATGCCCACGCATATTGAACCAACTTATTTTTCTTCATGAGCTAGCTCACGGGGGTTAGCGACCATCATGACACAGAAGAACTATAAAAAATATTTTGTAATTAAGTAAAAGTAATTGTAGCACTTGCTTGAATAGTAAATATCAAGCTACCAATATATAATTAACTAGCTTTTGCCCGCGACTTCGTCCGCGTGGAATTAGTTATTACGGCAGCCTAATTTTACTAAGCTTTCAATGTCATATTTATTAATATCGAATCAACTGCCTAAGAAATAGGTCTTAAGCTTTCAAAATGACGATACTTTCATACAACATTTCATCCCCCCTTTAACCCCTTACAACCCTTTTTTCGCAATTAAAAGTAGCCTATGTCCTTTTTCATGCTCTAGACTTACTGTGTACCAAATTTCATTTAAATCGGTTCAGTAGTTGTAGAGTGAAAGCAAGACAGACAGAGTTACTTTCGCATTTATAATATTAGTTAGGATAGTTAGGATTGAACAAACAACCTGTCAAGCGAACCAAATTCAAATTCAATTTAAATTACAATCATAAATTATAAGTAAACACAATAACACGAGAACAGCAGATGAGCCACAGCTATACAATAACGCAAAGTTAGACCTAAATACATCGCCTAGTTCGAAGTCTGCCGCCACGATGCCAGGCATCTTTGTTAACTGGGAATGTAAGCCCCTTCAGAGTTCTCGGCGTTAGGATCATTGAAATAAATGGAACTAGATTAAATTCAACTTACAAGGGTGTGATAATAGTGTTCCGACGGCAGGGCGACGGAGTATTGCAGCAACTCTGCGTTCAGTGATCCTTCGACTTTTGTCTTGAAATATTTATTACTTGTTTTTCTTATCTGAAGGCCTAAGATTGCGGAAAAGATTTTTTTTTTTAAGCTATGACATAGCTTCTATCGCGGGTCTTGAGCGTGGAGACCGAATCCAGAAATTCCGTAATGAAAAAATCCTAACACCTCCCACTCCGACCGCCACAGCGGTGATACTTTTTAGTTTTTCCATCTATCAATAAATACCAGAACTTTTAATAACTTTTTGAAATATCACGCTTTTAAAAAAATACTGTATAAATAAAATAAATATATAATTATTAGGATAAGTTAGCTTAAGTTCCTTATTGTATTCTTTCCCAATAAAAAAATATATATAAGTTGATAAAAAATGCTATGCTATAGCTTTACCGCAGCAGTCTCCGAGTGCAACACGTCGTTTTTTTATTCATTACAAGTTAGCAGTTGACTATAATCTCACCTGATGGTAAGTGATGATGCGATCTAAGGTGGAAGCTCGCTAACTTGTTAAGAGTAGGATAATATCCACACCCCTTCGGTTTCTACACGAGATCGTACCGGAACGCTAAATCGCTTGGCGGTACGTCTTTGTCGGTGGTTATTAGCCACGGCCGAGTCCTCCTACCAGCCAGATCTGGACCATTTCATAAAATCTCAATCGGCCCTACCGGAATCAAACCCGAAACCTCCGTCTTTAAAATCCACCGCGCATACCACTGCGCCACGGAAGCCGACATTTATTTATTGCAATCTGTTTTAATTCAAAGGAGCATGCTTATGAATACAAAGTACTCAATTTATTGTTTTATTGAACACAAAGTTAATAGGCAAATAATAATTGCATCAACTTACATGGAACTTGACAGGCGTGTCGTGGTATTGGCAGCAAATGAACCGCGGACAGCTGCCCGTTGACATGTTCATTACAATCCGTGATAATTTACCGATAAATAATCGTATTGAGGAAAATGTGGACTCTATTCTGTATCTCTTCTAATAAATAAATAAAAAGAGTTTGTATGTTTGAACGCGCTAATCTCTAGAACTACTGGTTCTAATTGAAAATTTCTCTTTGTGTTAGGTAGTACATTTATCGAGGAACGCTTCAGGCTATACCAGTATATAAATGCTGCAACCACTAGGAGCGAAGAATCAGGGGAAAATGTGGAAAAAACAGGGAAAATTATTTATCTTTAAGGGCTAGGTAATATTTTTTTCTAACAACTACAAATTGGCTCTTGACTGCTATCACACCTGATGTTAAGTAATGATGCAATCTAAGATGGAAGCGGGCTGACTTGTTAGGAGTAGGATGAAATCCACACTCCTTTCGGTTTCTACACGACATCGTACCGGAAAGCTTAATCGCTTGGCGGTACGCCTTTGTCGGTAGGGTGGTAACTAGCCACGGCGAAAGCCTCCCACCAGCCAAATGATAATATATAAGCCAATGATATGATAAGTAATAATGAGTAACTTGGGCTATTTTTATTTTCGTAATGTTATTTATTTTAATTCCACGCGGAGGAAGTCGTTGGCTTCCGCTAGTTTTAAATGAAGGTATGACTGCATCGTGCCTTGGAAAGCACATTGAGCCGTTAGTCCCGGCCACTATCATCACGATCTGATAGTGCAACATTAGTGTAGTATTGAAACAGCGTGGTGAGTTGAAGCTCCATAATCCCTCTCCTACAAGGAGATGCTTGGCCGTGTAGGCCGACAATGATGTTGTTAAACTGAGTGTTTATGGTTTTCTCAACTACTTTAATTAAATTTCCTTATGCACATTTTACTTGGATTGTTTTAAACGGTTTTGCATTCGTTGGAAAGGTTCCGGGCTCCTTGAGGTTTATAGCAAAGAAAATTCAGGAAAAATTTTTCACAAAAGCGGGAAAATCTTTTTTCACATACAGCGCCATCTCTGATACATGCATGTACTACAAACCAATATTTTAATGTAGATGTAGTATGTAGATGGCGCCGGTGTGTGATACATTGTTTGACAGCTACTCATTGTTCTCTGCTCAGTTAATTAATTATATATTTTCGGAGACATTACAAAATTTCTAAAAAGCGCGAAAATGCCACTATGGCCTCTATATTTAGTTTTTCTAACCTCCTTCGTGTTATATTATACGTACTGAATAGAGGTCAGCATTTTGGTACTGATATGCTTTCATGATCAAAGCGTTAATACGGTGATGGATTAAGAATTCGATCTTTGTTCAAATAACTATACTACTACATAGTACACGGAAGAGTTTGTTCGTTTGTTTAAACGGGCTAATCTCTAGATCTGCGTGTCGGAATGTAAAATTATTTTTGTTTATTCTGACGGCTAGACTCAGTGTAATATACTATTTAATATCAATTTCTTCCCATCAGCTTGCCAAAAATATATATTGTTAATGTTAATATACTAAAATGTCGTACAATGTTTAACAAAAATGTAGATCTTTAGTACACGGGACGGGACGGAGGATATTGCTTCACGGGAAACTACAAAAAAATTTAATTTAGAGGGGGAGCGGGGAATGAGCACACTTTGTATGAAAGTCTGCCTTTAAAATTAGAAGGGTACCTAAGAGGTTTTCACGCGGACGAAGTCGCGGGCGACTGCTAGTGTTCTTTAAAATTTAAACTTTCCATGATACCAAAACCAGCCGGATACAAATAGTATAGCCAAAGAGATTATATTACAAGTTCAAACATACTATAATGCGAAGACTTTTCCCCCAACCCCAATAGTATATGGTGGATAAGGTCATGCTATGGCCGGGGACAGGATGGGGAAAATATCTTCACGCGTAATATCAATCGAGGTTCAATATTTCTTTCCCTAGTAGCCTTATAATGATATAATGGGAGGAAAACATTTTTAAGGCCTAGGGAGTAGTCCTATACTAGCTTCTAACTTCCAAATACTACGACTCAATATAGTGCTGATTCTAGAGCAATTGTAAAGTTTTGTCTAATTGTCTGTTTTTGTTATTTATTCGCAATTAGATGATCTAAGAGTCTTGAGTCTTGGAGAGCGTTTTAAGGCGTGATTGGAATCGGATGTTAATAAATATTTTATATAAAAATTCTTAACAGCCACTTAAGAAGAATATCCAGTGTTGGTGATGCAATTCTATTAAATAAACTATTCTCTTCCATTAGGATGTTTTCTATGGAAAACCATTGTAGCAGGTCAGAATGATAACATCTAAGAGTGGATCTTTTTTTTATCGACTACAAGTTGACACTTGTCTGCTATCACATCTAATGTTAAGTGGTGATGCAATTTATGGAAGCGGGCTAACTTGTTAGGAATAGGATGAAATCCACACCGGGCGGTACGTACGTCTTTGTCGATAGGCTGCTAACTAGTCACGCCAACCAGACCTAGACAAATTGGGAAAAATCTCAATCTGCCCCGCCGGGAATCGAACCCGGGTCCTTCGTCTTATAAATCCATCGCGCATACGCCTGCGCCACGGAGGCCGTCAAAAAGTTAACATCAGAGGAAATCAATGTTAAACGTTCAATTAAAGTGGGATATAAAACCCTACACACCAATGCAAACATCATATCACTACAGATTGCTTTGACGGCCGAGTGGCGCAGTGGGTAGTGACCCTGCTTCTGCGTCCTAGGCCGTGGGTTCCCACATCTGGAAAATTTTCGTGTTGTGAGCATGGATGTTTTCCAGTGTCTGGGTGTTTATCGATATATTATAAGTATTTATGTATAATATATATAAAAATATTCATAAGTTATCATAGTACCCATAACACAAGCTACCTACGAGTACGCTTACTTTGGGGCTATATAGCGATGTGTGCAATTGTCCTATAATATTTATTGCTAAACCTTTTTATCGTCTAAACTTTGTTATCTCTAATCAGTATTCTGTATCAGGTGCTTCACGAATAAAGATAAAAATAAATTGACAGATGGGCGTTATCAGCGATCTGTTAGTGGCCATCAATTCTCATTTTGTTTAGTCAATTAATATGGGTCTGAGATTGAGGTTGATCAGGTAATTGGCAACTCAAGTGCGAAATCTTGTTACAGGTAGACTTTTCCTTATTTATTTATTAGTAATACAAAAAGTTTTGTCACTGTCTGAAGTTCAAGGGATACTTAAATCTCATTTATGTTAAATTCATTCATTTAGTTGAATAGTTAAGTATGCAAGCGTTAAGTTTGAAAAATTACGTCTACATTTATATATAAGTAGAAGCAGGCGTTTAGTTTGTGAAAGCATATCATTAACAGTGAATAACTGATTTATTTTTACTGTTTTGCGCGAAGAGATCCCGGAAATTTCTTTACTTAATTGTCACTAGGAAACCGGAAAAAATAAATCTATTATTATACAGCATTGAACACTGCGCTCCAAAACCCAGATTCTAGAGACGAAAATCATAAAAATAAGAATGCTACTCTGCTGCATTTTTGGCCTATATAAGCAATAGTTTTATTCTAGTGCGGACATTATCAATTCCAATTCTAGCATAGGCAGTTTTGCGGCCTAACTACTGTAACTACTGTAACTAAATTCAAATAGTGTTTAATGTAAGACAGTTTCAATTTGATTTGATTTAAGGAAGTTTTTTAATAAAAATGTGTTGATGTTATGATTAATGTTCTTTTGCTGCTTGCGCCTTTTGACCCCTTCTGATGATGTTGCTAAAACTATTATATTAACTGATCTGCGTTTAGGATAACCCTTTATTTCCTTTTCTTAGGACTAATAGGGGTATTTTTATTTGTTTACTGTATTGGAGGATATGGGTAAGTCGGGATTATGAGTAAGTCTACTTGGGTCAGAGCAGGCGGCTGACGCGCTCCGCAGAAGAAGAACGGGTGAATGGAGACGTCGATACCACTTCCACACCACGACGGGGACGTCAAAATGCATGTTTAAGGGATCCTTTGGCGACCCAAATAGGAAGCAGGCGGTTCCGCTGGGTTTTTATGAATATTCTGGCCTGCCAGCGCAGCCCGTAGCCAGCAAGTTCCACATACCTGGACGTAGGACTGCACAGCCTCCGACCGATACGCGTAAATACGAAAAATAAGGTCTATTTAGGATATCTACTAAAGTCATCAACTACATGTCAACGGTAAGCTCTTTTTATGTGGAGTATTTTTTGCTAAAGGGATTATCTCAGATCGGGATATGAAAAGGGTTGACCCACGTTGTAGAAATAACCTCGAAGCGTTTTATCTAAGATTTCTGAACCAATCTGCCTTTTTTACGCTTAAATCTATAGAGGCCTCGTGAACCGGGCACGTGAAAAAATGTGTAACTTAACAAACCTTGACGGATGAGTTATTGGCCTAGCCTTAAGCTTAAGCAACGTAATAGTTCCAGTAGGTACAGATTTGACGATCTCTCAGGCAATCTTTTACATTCGTAGCACGGTCGATTTACATACCTTCAGATCGCTAAGGACAGTATCCGACGGATTCCTTTCCTAACAAATTCTCAGCCCAAGGCTGTTACCAAAACTTTCTTGATAGGACGGAAATGCTCAATATTCCGTGACTCGATAGATGAGATATTTTTAAATCTACCTACTACAAGTTGGCCCCTGACTGCTATCACATTTGATGTTAAGTGACGATGCAATCCAAGATTCAAGCGGGCTGACTTCTTAGGAGTAGAATTAAATCCACACCCCTTTCGGTTCCTACATGACATCGTACCGGAATGCTAAATCACTTGACGGTACGTCTTTGTCTGAAAGCCTCCCACCAGCCAGACCAAGACAAATTAAGAAAAAACCACAATCTGCCCCGCCGGGAATCGAACCCAGGATCTCCGACTTATAAATCCACCTCACGTACCACTGCGTCATGGCGGTCGTCAAAACCGAAAGGGATTGGAGCCTATTGCTGGATTATAATTTGACCCAAGCGTTGAACCCATTACCCTCTTATAATCCAGCTACCAACTGGACCAACGAAACAGAAGCCATCACGCAAGAGGTATTAAAAAGCTACGCCGCCAAGTGGGGTCGCAACGGATTACTCTTCATTTTATCCATAGCCCCATTCGGCGTTTGCAGTAGAGTGCGAACTCTTGTAGCACGCGCGGCAACTCTATCTAACGATTATTATCGGATTTGACATCGTACCAGTTTGTGGAATGGTGGTCATCGAAACAGTTTTTTAATCATTGATTATTTCCATATCGTTCGTTGCATTTATTCGTTGTTCACAAATGTATTGTATTATTGATTTGAAGTCTCCCAAGTTTAGCAGTTAAGAGGGCAACAAAATTATTTTATTCAGACTCTTTAACTATTAGAAAGTCAACTGCTGGACTCAGGGTACGAACTGTAACAACTTCCTAATGGTCTCACTGTACTGTATTGTACTTGGTAGTAAGATGCTGGATGTATCCAACGACATCATGCTACGCGCTAGTCGAATATTGAATGGTGAATTTCAAAAAATCTCTAGCTACTCGTACAGTTTAGGGTTTCTCGGGTGCATCCCAGTAGTACCCCCTAATTTTAGTTCTATAGAACTGTTGATACACCATATTAATGCTTAGTGTCCCATTAAACACATAAATAACAAAATTAAAGAAATGTCGATATCAACACCTTGTTTGTACGTTACATATAAAATATCTATAGTTTTTATAAGTATAATATGCTATCTTTTTTGATTGCAATAATAAATGTCCACTTAAATTTGAGAGTATCTATAAACATACTATATCGAATACAGCTTTGCTTAAATTGCACAAAACGTCTTTAAAATGGTTTTTAATATAATTTTTTTCTAAACTAAATAGTTTGAGAGAAAAGATACTTCCAAAGTGGTAAAAAGTGTGTCCCCCTTTAACTTCTAAAATAGTAGAATATTTTTTTGAGACACAACTACTACTTGGTTTTAATAACTTAGCTTTTGTCGCTAGGGACATTTTTTGTAAATACAAAATGAAATATCAATCAAAATAATATAAAGTTTATAACTTATATGGTATAAGTAAAGTCAAGAGCAAAAACTATACTACAGTACTATATAGAACTATTGGGACATAATTTGACAGCACGGAAAATATCCCAACATTTCTATAGAACTACGGTATGGGGTACTATTGGGATGCACCCGGTTTCTCGACAATTTTCTTGTATCAACTTTACACAGATCATTTTCCCAATGTAAGAGTTCACTTAGTATATAAAGCGAAAACTGTATTACGTGTACAAGGTTTCGCACTCTGACATAAATGATTAATACGGCTCTATAAAAGATCCAAACGAAGAATAATCCCTTTCAGTCAATGTTTGAGTGAGTTCCGCTGAGTGCCGTTCTATTATCACATCCATCTTGAGCCACACATCAAGATATTATATTTAATTACCTATATCTAGCACAACAGGTAGCCGGCCATATCTGTATACTCTATATCGCTACCCGTAGGTAAGAAAACATTATTTTATGACGGTATTTAAGAATGTATCTATATTGAACGCCATTTTTATTATGATAGTATATTTCATTATCATTATCAGCCTATTAACGGCTCACTACAGCGCCAGGCCTCCCTCTTCATAGGAGAAGGGATATAGAGCGTAGACCCTACCACGCTGCTCCAATGCGGGTTGGCGGGCTTAGGGTGATGTTTCATTTATAAACGATCACTATCAGATGTTGGTGATAGTGATCGGGACCGACGGTTTACGTGCTTTTTGAGGCACGAGGGTGTAACACCACTAACTATCTGACTTCAGGGTTACAGAAAATTTCTTAGAAAAAAAAATCGGAATTATGCGGGATCCTAGGCAGGCAATCTAGGCAGTTCAATAAAGTCAAAGTCAAAATATCTTTATTCAATAAAATCTTTATGATTATTTTGATTCGTCAATATGTAATTATGAAAAATAATGGTGATAATTGAGGTAGAAATTTAAAATTAAAGCTACGAGGGTACCAAACGTGCCCCGGTCCGAGAAGAGCCCACAACAAACTCAGACAGATTATTATTATTTGTTTTTTATTATCACCGTCATACATTATTAATTAAAAACTATAGATCTAAGCACCCAGTACAGGCTACAGTAATTCACTCAAACGTCTTTTCGTTTAAAAATTCTTTTACACTATAATAAGCTTTGTGGAGCTGCAACTTGCGTTAGACAAAAACCTTGAATTTTTTGAGAGACATAGTAGTGATTTCGGTCGGCAATTTATTGTAAAAACGAATGCAATAGTCGCCCTTAAAAGTTGTATGCCAGGTATTAATGTAGCTTCCAAGATTTGTAGAAATAACTCCTCTAAGAACTATGACTGTGAAAGTAATATCTATGTAGTTATTAGTTTCTAGTACCGTTGTTTTTCTCCGCATACATTACAAAAGATCCTAATGTTCAAAGCGTTGCGGCAAGCCGTAAAGAGTTCAAACAACTACCGCTGCCTCATACAAGAGTCGCGAAACACATTTACTAATGAAGTAATGCTGTAATGTAATGCATAATGCAACCTACCCACGCTTTCATATTTCATACCCACTGATATGGTTTGAAAGAACTGAATTATAATAATTAAATATGTTTTTTCGGCTTATTATTATAGTGACAATAGTTTTTTTTTTATCGACTACAAGTTGGCCCTTGACTGCTATCACACCTGATGTTAAGTGATGATACAATCTAAGATGGAAGCGGGCTAACATGTTTGGAGTAGGACGAAAATCCACACCCCTTTCGGTTTCTACACGACATCGTACCGGAACGCTAAATCGCTTGTAAAGTAGCAGAAAGTGTAATGTGTGTGGGTTTACGCTTCATATAACAAGGAGCGAGACCTAACCCTGTAGGGGGCTGTTAATAGGTTTCTAATGATGTACAATTCTCGTCTTCTGAAGACGAGTCTTCGAACAGTGCGTGTTGCCAGTGATGACCTATGGATTTGAGACTTGGTCGCGGGCTTTATAAGAAGGCTCAGAGTAACTCATCGGGCGATGGAAAGAGCAATGCTCGGAGTATCTCCGCGTGATCGAATCAGAAATGACGAGATCCGCAGAAGAACCAAAGTAACTGACATAGCTCAGCGAGTCACAGAACTGAAAGGAAATGGGCGGGGCACGTGGTTCGAACATCATCAGATCCTAACATGATGAACGTTGGGAGCCCAAGGTGCTAAAATGGCGATCCTCCTACTAGAAGGACTGACACAGGGAACGGCTGACCACAGGCGGCTCGAGATTGTTGTGTTTGGAAGTCCCTAAAAAGGTCTTTGTCCAACAGAGGATGTTCTACGGCTGTTAATGATAATGATGATGATAATGATGTACAATTGGACTAAAAATAATGTTAGTTGGCAATTATTTGGTGTCATAGAGCTGGTCTGACGATGGTGGAAGGACACAGTATATATGTTTAGTCGTAAGTATTGAGGTAGGTAGGTATTGGTAAGTATACACCTACAGATATAATATAAACTAAGTTATCACTTAACATGAAATTGTTATAAAACAGTAGATAAGTAAACTCAAGTTAATTGAGTTCGTAAAAAGTTTGAAAATTTTATATATCGCTGCTATTTAAAATTTATTTCAAAATTTCCCTTTTTATGTAGAGGCTTTTAGCTGTAATGGATGCTCCAAGGTCTTTTGACGAATGCCTATAAAATGTTTAAATACATTCGCGTGTATAGAACTTCTATAGAAACTTGTATAAAGCTTCCTATTCTAGACGCGTTTTCGTTTATTTTGATCTAGGGCCCTGCCCATACAAGGTCTTAGGTGAATCCCATGTCAAGCCGACAAGCAGGATTAGGGAGAGAAAATACATGACTAGAAAAAATAATGAGCTTCCTAGGCAGAATCCTGAGCGAAGCATGAGGACTTCAAGCATTTGCATAAAATTTAGAGGTGGCAATCCCAGCTAGACATACGAAAGTTACCAGGCTAACGCCCTCGTAGTAATATTTTTAGGTAAGCAATTAGGACAAACCGCGGTGCGGTTTGCCGACGATGTAGTGATCATGGCAGAATCTCTAAATGACCTCAACATTATGCTCAACCGACCTCAGCAAAGTTTCTCAACAGGTGGGCCTTAAAATGAACATGAGCAAGACAAAGATCATGTGTAATGCTCACGTTCCGCTCCACCCAGAAATTATTGAAAATTCCGCTCTCGAAATTGTAGACGAGTATATATACCTAGGGCATATGGTCCAGTTAGGTAGGTCCAATTTCGGGAAAGAGGTGAACCGCCGAATCCAACTCGGCTGGGCAGCGTTCGGGAAACTCCGTGACATCTTTTTGTCCAAAATTCCTCAGTGCCTGAAGACGAGAGTCTTCGAACAGTGCGTGTTGCCAGTGATGACCTACGGATCCGAATCTTGGTCGCTGACTGCGGGCTTCATAAGAAAGCTCAGAGTCACTCAGCGGGCGATGGAAAGAGCAATGCTTGGAATATCTTTGCGTGATCGAATCAGAAATGAGGAGATCCGCAGAAGAACCAAAGTAACCGACATAGCTCAGCGAGTCGCAGAACTGAAGTGGCAATGGGCGGGGCACGTAGTTCGAACAGCTGATGGACGTTGGGGGCCCAAGGTGGTAGATTGGCGACCCCGCACCGGAAAGCGCAGCGTTGGTCGACCCCCAACCAGGTGGACTGACGACATCAAACGTGTCGCAGGGAGCCGCTGGCAACAGGCGGCTCAGGATCGTTGTGTTTGGAAGTCCCTAAAAAAGGCCTATGTCCAACAGTGGACGTCTACAGGCTGGTAATGATGATGATGACGAAGCAAGCAATTAGGATCACGCATATCATTTTAAAATAATAATTTTGACATTTAGTATGATTTTTTTGTAATTAAAATAATTAATTGTATATATATATACAGAATTGTGTTTTATATACAGTAAAATAAAAAAGGTCGAAATATATCAGTACATTTCAGAATACTAAATCATTTACCTAAAAAACTAAACGTATTCTTTAAACCCTTTTGCTACCGTAACGCCATCCTAAAATATCGCATTTTGAAGGACACTACGGTTCGCATTTAGAATGCAGTGAGCTCCGGCCAAACCCCGCTGCCTAACCAATCAAATCTTTTCAAATAAAAAGGTGAAGTCACAGTGATCAGTTGAAGGCATAGCTTTGAACGCGATTGTGTCCTATATTTTGATTGGTTAAGAGCGGGGTTAGCACTGCATTCTGAACGCGAACAAACTATATTTCATACACATTTGACGACTTCCGTGGTGCAGTTCCGACATGCGGGGTGGATTTATAAGACGGAGGTGCCGGATTCCCGGTGGGGCAGATTGAGATTTTTCTTAATTTGTCTTGGTCTGGCTGGTGGGACGCTTTCGCCGTGGCTAGTTACCACCCTACCGACAAAGACGTACCGCCAAGCGATTTAGCGTTCCGGTACGATGTCGTGTAGAAACCGATAGGGGTTTGGATGTCATCCTACTCCTAACAAGTTAGCCCGCTTCCATCTTAGATTGCATCATCACTTAACATCAGGTATGATAGCAGTCAAGGGCCAACTTGTAGAATAGATAAAAGAAACAGAGAATATTCATCGACCCTCCACAATGATGAGCAAAACCTATTCCACTGTTTACATTGACTGCGAGTGTATTGTCGGTTGAGATCGGTATATTGTTCGACTCCCTAATCTTCACGGACCTATTTGTGGCTGTGGCCCGTGGCGCTACGCTGTCAGTAACAAATTGTTTCTGCGAGATTAATAGAAGCGGGCCACGTGTTAAGTGATTGTAGCACTAAACTTGCCGAACAAATATCCGGGAATGTGAATATCATTCCTCGAAAATGTATTAAACTTTGGTATTTCGGAAGTTTATTTCTGTTACCCATATTAAGTAAATGTTTGTTGAGTAGTTTTGAACTGCCTTCGATGTGTTTCGTAAGGTTTCGAAGATTATATGGAAGTCTGCATTTGCCAGCAAGTTCTTGTGGTATTTAGGTATGCCACGTGTTATGTGTTGCTTTATTACAAGGAGATATTTTTTTTGTTTTTTTTTAATCACTACAAGTTGGCCCTCGACTGCTATCACACCTGATGTTAAGTGATGATGCAATCTAAGATGGAACAAGCTTTACCGGAACGGTAAATCGCTTGGCGGTACATCTTTGTCGGTAGGGTGGTAACTAGCCACGGCGAAAGCCTCCCAACAGCCAGACCAAGACAATAACAAGAAATAAGAAAAATCTTAATCTGCCCCGCCGGGAATCGAACCCAGGACCTCCCTCTTATAAATCCACCGCGAATACCACTGCGCCACGGAGGTCGTATGATTTAATTTAGAAATTCATGTATTCATAAATGTTCTTATTTATGTACCTACATAGTCCCCCACCCTATCTGTCTGTCTGGCAGTTCGCGATATACTCAAAAACTACTAAACGAACTATCATGCGATTTTCACTAATAGATAGCGGATTCTGAGGAGAGTTTAATTAGTCAAAGTTGTATGTAAATTGGCTAAAATCTAACGATAATTGTTGGAAAAGTCCAGGCGTTGAACTTTCATTGAAAACGCTGCCGAATGCATATGAAATATAACAAAACAATGTACGGAAGGGTTGCTCTTTATTAGGAATACATAAAAGTTCGCGACTGCAACGTTGGTCTAGTGGTCAGCCTATCCGGCTTCGATCACGAGGTCCTGGGTTCGATTCCTGGGTCGGGCAACGGAATAATTCTGAGTTTTTCATTCTTCTATGAAATTCTCAGTAAATTCCAAGCCCGGAGTCGGGAAGTTGGTGGTGTATCCCCCGTATCTCGGAGAGCACGTTTAGCCGTCGGTCCCGGTCACTGTCACCAACATCCGATAGCCCGCCAACCCGCATTGGAGCAGCGTAGTGGGTTTACGCTCCATTTCCACTCTCCTATAAGAAGGAAGGCCTGGCCCTGTAGTGGGCCGCTAATAGGCTGATAATGATGATGATGAAAAGTCCGCAACGGCATATATAATTATGTACCTTCCTATCTTTTAAGGACAGGTATACTCATACTATACTCATTCTCTTCTTAAAAAAGCGGCTCCCAGTGACACGTTTAATGTCTTCAGTCCAGATAGTGGGGGTCCAGATTCTAGCACCTTGGGTCCCCAATGTCCATCAGCTGTTCGAATGTAATGTAGTTAGAACCAAATATGTATTTGCATCCGAGCTTAAATAAAATATTCAAAAATACTCGCAATTCTTTGCAAAACTATAAATTTAAATAAACTCAAAAATTTACAGAATTTCAGTCGACATTCGCTGTACGGGCATGCAACTTTAATAGATGTTTGTGCAACGAAGAAAATAAATTTAACAGTACCCTCAGCTCTGTAGAAGGAAAACATTTTTTACACATTTTCGCGTCATTCAAAGGGATTTTCCGCGCGATAGCGTCAGAATTAGTCTCTCAGTTTGTATCTTATTAGACAAAAGAAATTCTGAAGGGAAGCGGCAAATCTCCGCGCTTCGTTTACTGAATGAGCTACATAAACACTGCGTCAATCTTGATCAAATGAACCCCTTTTGATGACGTGTTGGCTTTTGTATGAATAACTGTTAATGTTACTGTTACACGATATCATAAGACACGAAATGTTATTAATTATTAGAAATTAGTGTAAATGATAATAATTGCACATTGTACTTTACATAATGTAGAGAAGCAAAACTAGTTTTGTAACAACACTAGTGAACGCCCGTGGTTTCACTCGCGTAATCCATTAAGCATCCGTAAGGTCATCCGACAAAGTTTTTTGTTTTTTTTTTATCACTACAAGTTGGTCCATGACTGCTATCACATCTGATGTTAAGTGATGATGCAATCTAAGATGGAAGCAGGCTAAGTCGTTAGGAGTTAGGATGAAATCCACACTCGTTAAGTGTCTACATGACATCGTACCGAAACGCTATATCGTGTGGTGGCTGCGTACACCACACACTCACCAACGTTTATTGTGAAATGTAAAATAAGCATTGTAGCGACAGCGGGCGGATTCGCCCTCAGTAGTTCAGTCGTCAATGGGTAGCCTTTAAGACAACGCTTAATAAATCATAGTGACCAGTTTGTGCGACTACTCATTTACTGACCTGGCCCTAGCGGCGCACATTGCCTCTGTACCTATAACCACCAAACTACCCCAAAAATCGCTCCGCGGTACGACTTTGTCGGTAAGGTAAATAGCAAGCCAGACCTGGACCAATTTAGAAAATCTTAGTCGGCCCAGCTGTAATTGGACCCATGACCTCCGTCTGATAAATCCACTACGCCACGGAGGCCGTCAAAAACTTTTATAAAACGTTGTAGGTCTGGCCACCGCTACCAAAATATGGATATATTAGGAACACAAAATATAGCATAACAAGTTCATGACAGCTTCGGGATTGTGTTTACTACAATGAACGATTTCGAGCATTCTCCGCGAAGGTTGTAGGAAACTATAATTGTGTACACATGACTCGCGAAAATTGCCCTCCGAGCTTTTCCGATACATATTATTGACTTGGTAAGTAGGAAATACGATTGCGGCGAAACGTCTTAATGACTTATGTTTATTAGATATGTTGGTAAATGTGCCTACTTATTTCCGCAGAGTAACAACGTATAACAGAATAATCGCCTGCTTCTCTTACGTTTAATTCAAGCAGGCGGTATTTTGCAGTTTAGTCTATACAATTAATATTTGACTTACGTTGGAATTTACCCAAGTGTTCAACCATAAGGTGTGATTGACTTAACAATTGAATATTGTAGGATTAACATCTAAAAATACTCGATTTTGGTTAACCACATTTCCCAAATTGGCCTATAAATCTGCAAACGATCAACTTTACAGCATTTGTAACATACCATATTATATTAGGTTACTACATGGTTATGTAAACATGGTTACTTGGCTACTTTATACGCTGTAGAAGTGGGTGCGAGAGGTACAACAGGAAAATCATTCTACAACCTGCTAAAAGACCCTTGCCTTATTAGAAATGAAGCAGGCTCCAGCATTAGAAAGAGTACCCAAAGCTGCTTCAGTAGGATTTTACAAATTTGGCTAGGCAGAAAGAATAACATGAACAGAGGAGGTGAGTGTTGACGCGCGTCATTAAGGGACCCCTTTTAAACATACACGTGTCACAAGCACTCACAAGTCTCGGGCTCTGTTCGGAGATTTTCTCTCTGCCACGCGATGGACCCGGCACCCGCACGGTAAATCCATGGAATGTCGTCTTAGAGAAAACATTAATAAAAAATAAGTCTATTCTTTGTACGCTGAGCATTATCCTCTATACTCTCAAGTATAAAGGATAATGCTCAGCGTACTTATATACTCAAAACTTGCACGTCCTTGTAAAATCCAATGAACAAACTTAAAATATTTAAAAAACATTACGAGTAAGCGCAATCTCGTATTCGATTGTCTCTTAAAATTAAACCGAATCGTATCCTGTGCAATATATATTAACCCGGACTCCTTATAACAAAACCAGAAAATTTAAATTGAAGTACCGAACCATAAAAGTTATTTAACGCAAAAGAAATTGTTACATCGGGGAGCCAACGTAATGGTTTATTCAAATTTAACATCTCTTCGGAGAGCGCCCCAGGATACGATGGAACGCACACCTGCGACAGTTATAAAGATATTTCAGAATACTTTATTATTGCAATTTAAATAAAGCCGGGATCTCTCAAGATATTTAAATTTCAGTCCATTCAGCGGTAAAGTTTCTTACATTTTATATGTGCATGGTCTGTACTAGAGTACTTGGTATGTCCAGTTTTGCATATTGGATGCTCGAAATTCATGTCGAGTGTTGCTAGATGGTGAAAGGAGGAGATCGGGAAGAAAGGAGGAAGGATAGGCGTATTTTAAACTTAAGTTTGGAAGGAAGTCAGCGCCTGTAACCTAAACATCCTTATAACAAATGCGAAGGCTGTCTGTTTGATATTTTATTCCGGTTTAACTACCGAATTGCTACAAAAATTATTATGAGCCCAGAAAGAATATAGACAACATCGTTTTGTAGTAAGAATTGCACCCTCGAACTTTTTTTTCACAGATTTGTTTTTGTACGCAGTCTTGTGCGCAAAGTTGGGTTAGTTATTAGCTTCAAAACGACTAAACCGATCTGAATGAAAATTAACTTAAATATCACAATCACTTTATATTATAAAAGAAAGTCCCTCGCCGCGTCTGTCTGTCTGTTCGCGATGAATTCAAAAACTACTTGAAATAATTTTTTTGTACTTTTTTTTTATCAACTACAGGTTGGCCCTTGACTGCTATCACACCTGATGTTAAGTGATTTTGCAATCTAAGATGGAAGCGGGCTAACTTGTTAGGAGTAGGATGAAAATCCACACCCCTTTCGGTTTCTACACGACATCGTACCGGAACGCTAAATCGCTTGGCGGTACGTCTATGTCGGTAGGGTGGTAACTAGCCACGGCGAAAGCCTCCCACCAGCCAGACCAAGACAAATTAAGAAAAATCTCAATCTGCCCTGCCAGGAATCGAACACAGGACCTCCGTCTTATAAATCCACCGCGCATACCACTGCGCCACGGAGGCCGTAGTTTTTGTGGGTGTTCTGGGAATGTTGCAATACACTATTCTGCTCGCAGGCGAAGTCGCGAGTAGATCATACTTTGGAACATAACAAAGGCTACTTTTTGTCCATTGAACCGGAATATACATCCATTGGAACGGGTGAAACCACGAATCCCAGCTAGTATTTTATAATATAACCCACTATTGGATCGTTTGAAGGACAATATTGTCCCTACGCGCCTGCAAATACGAGTACAAAACGTTCGTTATTACACGCGTACGTGATCGAAATGTTATAAAGCGTTTATTATTCATACCGAGGGGGAAAGCAAACATTTGTACACGGCGACATTATTCATGTTTTAATTTCAGACATGATTTGAAAAGCATTCGCCATAATTAAGGTCCCGTTTTATGTAGGTGATTATTTGACAGCGCCCGTGACGTAGTTTACAATATTAAGTGTGTTGTTACATAAAGTTATTTATTTTACTTCCTGTGTGAAGTTGAAAGCCTATCCAATTGGATTTGAACATCTTTGTTTTCAGTCGAAGGATGTTTAAACTTATGCAATGGCACAACTGAATGGCATCTTGCTGTACACCCAAAAGAGAGGCGCTAAGCTGATATGACTAACTTATGTCCATTTCTAGGAAGACGGTCGTTTAAATCCTTTTTCTGTTTATACATCTTTACAAGTTGTAACGAAACGTTATACAATTAAAAATTTTATAACAAAGCTGTGGGTGTGCACCTTTAGACCAGAGGCCAAATACCTACCGGGCGTCGTATGGACCTAAAATTGACGGAGGGAGCATTGACTGGACCTTGGCCGCTACCTGCGACTACCATCCCCTGGCGTCACTACAGCTCAAGAACCCGTCGTTGCTGACCACCACCACCTGGCGTCACCCAACATCTTAGCCTCCACAGGGGAGTACATCGTAATCGACATAAAGATTAGTAGATATACACGGACCTACCACGACCTTATAAATGTGTGTGCCTACCTATACTAAAGCCAAACTCGATTGAGAATGCTTGTCAACAAACAAATTAAAAGTGTAGGTAGAAATCACTAGTCACTTTACTCCTTATTTTATTAGTTAACTTGTTAATGACGAATTCTTAGCAATAAATTAGATTAGTAAGCTTAAAACTAATTAATATATTCAATATCTATTAAATAAGATTTTATAAAAACCAAAAATAATTTTAAATTCATTAGGCATAAAATGTGTTGCATTTTCTACCTTCATTTAAAATTTGTTTGTTGACAAGCATTCTCAATCGAGTTCGGCTTTAGTATAGCTAGCCGGAGGAATAAATAATTAAAATACCTACCACTTTTGTATTATTTACTCTCACATCATCCGCTTGCCATCTTTAGCCGGCACAAAGTTAGCGCTTGACTTCAATCACACCCAATGGTAAGTGATGATGCAATCTAAGATGGAAACGAGCTTGTTAAGAGTAGGATGAACTACACACCCCTTTCGGTTTCGACACGACATCTGGGACGCTAAATCGCTTGGTGGTACGTCTTTGGCCGTAGGATGGTAACTAACCGCGGCCGAAGTAATCGCGTAAATATGCTCCTCGCGCTGCAGCGCTGTTGCCCTCACTGCCCACAAACTACTACCGTTAAAAAAATCGCAACGCTTGTATAAAATGATAGGCTAAAGCTGAAATATAAAGGACAAAGTTTGTGAGTGTGTATGTATGTTTGTTACTTCTTCACGCAAAATGATTGGAGCAATTTTAATAAAATTTGGACCTCTGAAACCCCCAAAACCCTGGATTAACACTTAGGCCATGTTTTATCCGAAAATTTCCACGGCAACGAGAACTACACGGGTGAAACCGCGGGCGTCCTCTAGTGAGCAAATAAAATGAAAGAAACTTTTATCTCCTTGAATGTAACCAGGCAAAACACGGGCTAACGAACAATGCCTGAAGTCACTTTTCTTAAGAAACTTATTGCTATATCTTTGGAGCCGTGTTTGTCATATCTATACTACAATAAAAAGTTTCAACAAACAAGACTCGTCCATGAATTACTGTTATAACGCCTCCTGAATTTTAACGTTGTCGCGACAAAGACAGTACCGTCATAGGGCAGCTCTCCTACGCTCTGCGACGCTACGTTGCGCGAGCTTTTTGAAGTAGATCCATAGGGACGATTCAAAAACCTATAGATGGTGTTATTTTCTTATACATGGTTCTGTAAATTTCTGTTCGTATTTAAATATTTATGTTACAGACAGAGCAGAGCTGTGGCTTTTAGAAAAGATGCAAAGTTAATGGTATGCATATGACGGTTATAATGCTCTGTATGCATTTATGAAGCAGTGTCCCAAAAGGCAAGACTAGCTGTGCATAAAGGTTTGTTGGTGCCCACACTTGTGTATGGTAGTGAAAGTTGGGTATGGCAGAAGAAGCACAAAAGTAAAATAAATGCGGTAGAGATGAGAGCATTGAGGGGTACGTGCGGGTTAAAACTGTGTGACAGAGTTAAAAATAGTATGATAAAAGAAAAGTGTGGTATAAAAGAAGATGTAGTGACTAAAATTGAGAAAGGGATGCTTAGATGGTTTGGGCATGCAGAGAGAATGGATGAAAGAAGATTAACAAAAGAGATTTACAAGACGAGGGTGAATGGAAATGTTGGCGAATGTTCCTGGACCAAATTCAGGACATTTTAAATAATGGCCAGGTCAAGAGAACCCTAAACTGACGAACTTGTATGAAAGGATTAATGAGAGTGGAAGGTATGCAAGGACCGTGGCAAATGGAGGGATGTGGTCTCTGACTACCCCTATGGGAATAAGGCGTGATGTTATGTATGTATGTATGTTTATGACGCTTAGGGAGGTAATATGCTCTGTTTATGGCACACTAGCGCGCGACAAAAATTCTGGCTAAACTATTCCAAAGTTACTATTAGTACCTACTAGATTTGTAGTGTATGAGTTTAGATAAAGACGATGATCATGAGGTACAATGACCTGCTTTACTTTCAATTTATAAACTACACACGAAGTCTACTTTTATAACCATTAATAAAATTATTATTATAAAAACAAAAACCCGACTGCATAGAAGTTATGAACTGAAAAGAGAAAAACAAGGATCACTATATCTGTATAAAATTCTAAATACTTTATGGTGCTGCAAACAGGGACAAAATACTTTAACCTGCGGGGAAAAAAAGATTAAATTTCAGCACCATAAATTTTTAAAAAATATTTAGAATTTTATACAGATATAGTGACTGTTTTTAGTTCAGAACTTCTATGCAGTCGGGTTTTTTGTTTTTATAATAATAATTTTATTTGAGACTTTTTTGTTTTAGTTTATGGTATTGAAATGATACGGTACACTTTTTGCCATTTTTTGTTAAAACGGCAATATAAACATTATATGATATTTATATTTTTGAAATGGTCTTTTTACGACCTTTCATTTGATACCCATATTGCTAAGATAAGAGAAAGAAATACACACATCCCCCCTTTTTTCCCCCATTCACAGCCACCATTTTGAAAATTTATATAGCCTATGTCACTACCACAATTTTGACAAATTCAACAACACCTCACTTGTCAAAATCCGTTCAGCCGTTTAGGCTGTAGCGCGTGCCGAAGAAATGGACATACATACATACATACATACATACATACATACATACATACATACATACATACGCTCGAAAAACATAACCCTCCTTCTAACGCAGTCGGGTAAAAAGACATCGAACGAAGTACCTTCAGCCCCTTAAAAACCCATCAAGTTTCTGACAAGCATTAAACTCAACATTGTTTAATTCATACACGTTCCAATACAAAAACGCAAATCAAATTTAAGTATGTCTCAAGTCAACTTATTTTCACAGATTTCTATTGCAAGCTATCAAAATAATTCGACTCAAGACGTATTTACATTTGATACGCGTTTGAAAGTGGGACCACAGAATAAAAGATGGGTCGATGACATAATAAGAACGGCAGGAAATTTAAATGAATATGGCCATAAATAGAAAAAACAAATTATAAAATATTAAACCGACTTTAAAACGCACTGAAAAGCAAAAAATAATTTCGTCGTTTATACTAAAGCAAAACTCGATTGAGAATGATTGTCAACAAACAAATTAAAAATGAAGGTAGAAATCACTAGTCATTTTACACCTAATTTTTTTAATTAATTTATAAATGACGAATTTATGACAATAAATTAGATTAGTAAGCTTAAAATTAATTAATATATTCAAAATCTTTTAAATAAGATTTAATAAAAAAATAAAACATAATTATAAATTTTTTAGGCATAAAATATGTTGCATTTTCTACCTCCATTTTTAATTTGTTTGTTGACAAGCATTCTCAATCGAGTCTGGCTCTAGTATAGTTACTTTAATTTACTTAAGCATATCTATAAAGTCGGTGCCAGCCAAGGTTTCTACTTTGAGGACATTACCTAGTACCCACAAAATGCTGGACCGACTTCATAGATATGCTTAAGTAAATTGAAGGAAGTATTACATACATACGGAACGAATTGATAACCTCCTTTTTTTGATGTCAGTTGTCAAAAGAAAAAGGATGAAGAAGGCTTTTCCATACAGGGACCCCATAGACATATGTTCTGTAAATTGTTAGTGGAAAATAAAGCTGTAACAATAATGTATACGTTTGAGAACTCGGCGTATAGCTTAGCTTCGGACCCGCGTTACGCTCCTCTTGGCGCGCCGCCCTTAGGGGTGAATCATATTATTCGGTGTAACTTCACGAGGTTTATTTAGCCGTTATTTATCGTGGCACTACGCAGCCACCTGGCACCCATATTTCTCGCCAATTACTTTGAGCCTCGTTCGTTCTACTAAGAAAGCCTACGGGTAAAGAAATAAATTTTAATAACGGCCATTATAATGCGCTTAAAAGACTTGCCGCAATTACCTTAGATACGCTGAAAAATAGCTTCCTTTTGAATATTTTGTAATAATAACATGGGTTAACGACGTCACGCTTTTTAGTTGATCATTCTATCTGAAAAAGCTTTTCGCTAAATACATACATATATAAAAACCCCATACTTTATGGCTGTATAATCATACTTCTATTATAAAGGCTAAAGGTTGTGTGTATGTTTGTTACTCTTTCACGCAAAAACTACTGAATGGATTTTGATGAAACTTAACAATAATATAGCTTACATACCAGAATAACACATGGGCCACATTTTATCCTGAAATTCCCACGGGAACGAGAATTACGCGGGTGAAACAGCGTGCGTCCTCTAGTTACACAATAAATTACCATAAGACATTAAACCATTACCTATACTAAAGCCAAACTCGATTGAGAATGCTTGTCAACAAACAAATTAAAAATGAAGGTAGAAATCACTAGTCATTTTACACCTATTTTTTGTGACAAATTCATGACAATAAATTAGATTAGTAGGCTTAAAACTAATTAAATGTTCAATATCTTTTAAATAAGAATTTTTACAATAACAAAACATAATTTTAAATTTATTAAGCATAAAATGTGTTACATGTTCTACCTTCATTTTAAATTTGTTTATTGACAAGCATTCTCAATCGAGTTTGGCTTTAGTATAGCTTTAAGATTAAGTAATGTGCTTTAAGATATACGTTTCTTTTTTTAGAGATACGAAGTCCTAAAACAATATATAAGTTAGAACACACAAATTCCCTGTTGGCTGGAACACTATCCTGCAATATAGCATAACACGAAATAGAAATACAAAACATCTTTCGCCGGTAGAGCGTTCTGCGTTGATAATTTATG
Organism: Mycalesis mineus; assembly: GCA_034621355.1. NCBI lineage: Eukaryota > Metazoa > Arthropoda > Insecta > Lepidoptera > Nymphalidae > Mycalesis > Mycalesis mineus. Next base: position 2,514,844 of record CM067881.1, read on the forward strand.
CGAACAGTTTCGTTTAGCGGCCATTGTCCGGAAAACATAAAAGCTTTTACATCGCCCCGCAGCGCCCTCACGTGGGGGTTTTTCGTCGCATTTCAAATGCTATTAACCGAATTTCTCGCTCCAACGCCGGGCCATTAGAAAATATTATTGCGGAGATAAAAACTGTTTGTGAAGAGGCAAAAGGACTTCAATAGCTCAACGGTTAAGGAAGAAGGGAATCAATCCGTAAGGTCTTGGGTTTGTTTTTAACGTGTTCAACTGCACTCAAATCAGTATTTAGGATGCAATCCTCACCCGGTGCCCACTTTTAGCACAAGCTTTTTGTTCAGTTGGAGGCCAACGGAAACATTGGTAATGTTTATTATAGGTATGGGTAAGATTATTTTGTAACAATAGCGGACCTATACTAAAGCCAAACTCGGTTGAGAATGCTTGTAAGCAAACAAAATAAAAATGAAGGTAGAAATCACTAGTCATTTTACACCTTATTTTTTTTGTTAACTTGTTTATAACGAATTCATGACAATAAATTAGATTACTAAGCTTAAAACTAATTAATATATTCAATATCTTTTAAATTAGATTTTACAAAAAACAAAACATGATTTTAAACTTATGATCCATAAAATGTGTTGCATTTTCTACCTTCGTCTTAAATTTGTTTGTTGACAAACATTCTCAATCGAGTTTGGCTTTAGTATAGTGCAATATTATGTGTGGCTCAATACCGCAATCCGTCTGAATGCTACTAGTAAACTTATGGATTTAATTTTTTTATATATAGAGATCATCGATTTATCGTGTTCTCTTAGAAACGCGGCAGTACCATCAACTTTCCAACTCCGAGCTGCTACTGAGAATTACTTAGAAGAAAGAAAAGTTTAATATTTCGTAACCAGACCTATCATGATCTGAATCTACAAAACCCAACCATTGAACCTGGAGGCTGATACTCCGTACTTGTCCTATTACTAAATATAACATACATTCATATATAACATCACGACTCGTTCCCATAGGGGTAGGCAGAGACTACATCCTTCCATTTGCCACGGTCCTTGCATACTTCCTCAGCTTCTTCCACTCTCATTAATCCTTTCATACAAGTTCGTCGGTTTAGGGTACTTATAGTTACAGGGAATCTCATGCCAAATTGCCAAGGTATAAATTCAAAATCAAAATCGTTTATTTCAAGTAGGCTTATTATAAGCTCTTTTGAAACGTCAAATTGGACTATTTGTAGTGACTCTACCACTGGCTCGGAAGGCAGGTCCTATTGAGAAGAGCCGGCAAGAAACTCAAAAGTTGCTCTTTTTATAATATTATCAATTTTACAATATTAAGTGTGTTTTTACATCAAGTTATTTATTTCACTTCCTGTGTGAAGTTGAAAGCCGATCCAATTACCTTTGAACATCATTGTCATTTAAAAATGTATCAATAGTATAATAATCCTGACTCCGTATGTGAGTTTTAATACATTGTTTAAACTTATGCAATATCAGGTTTAAAACTGAATTGGGCATCATGTTGTAGAAGAGTACGAAAGATTTTTGTACTTTTCGGAGGCGAAATGTACAAAAATCTTTTGTACAAACATTTTTTTTAGTTCGAATTATATATTAATCTGTTTTAATAATAATGTTCAATCAAATATAACTTCCGCACTAGCCCAAAACTTTCGCAACGTGCTCTTAACCTGGCCATATAAACATAACTCTACAATAAACCTTCAATGGAGTCTCGAGGCTCAAGCGGTGGAATCCTGTATTTATTGTACTCCTAAGAGGCGCTTTTACTTAGCACATGTCGAGCCTCAATTAATCTTCCGAATGTTTCACAAAACAATTTGTAACTGACAGAGGACCGCTCGCCGCGGCCCAAGCGAATTCAATAGCGAAGATTAGAGAGTCAATGGACAAAGGTACAGTACCTTACCTTACAATAAACACTCCTGACCTAAATTGTAACTATTATTATATACATAGAGAGACGAACATCTTAGCATTCCAAGGATTCACCGTGCGGGTGCCGGGTCCATCGCGTGGCTGAGAGAAAATCTTCAACTGTGTAGGTTTTAATGAGTTCTCTTAGTGACGCGCGTCAACACTCACTCCTCTGTTCAAGTTATTCTCCGTGCCCAGCCAAATTCGGAAGGAAATTCCCCACTGGAGCAGCTTTGGATACTCGTTCTAATATGGAGCTTACTGCACTTCTAGTAAGGCCAAGGTATTTTAGCAGGTTATAGAGAGACTTCGCTGGTATACCTCTCGCACCCACTTCTACCGCGTATAAACTAATCACAAAAACCAAAAATAGCTATTATTTTTAGTTAGTTCATTAGTAAGGTCGAAATATTTATTTACTTTGAATACGTTTGTTTCCCATGGCACTGTAAGCTCAACAAGTAATATACGTTTAATTTGTTTGGAAAAAAGAAATATGTCCGGTCTAGATGTCGAAATAGCTAAGTCTTCCAGGATTTTATAGTGCTTTTCATACGTGTCCATTAATATAGCACCAAACATGTGCAGAGCCCAGAATTGAATAAGGCTTGCTGGTGGAATTTGTACTTGAGCCTGCTTTAACGAAGTTAGTTTGTCTTTTATTCGTCGTCAACCCTTTTTGAGTTTAGTAGATCATTTTGTCATCTGTAAAGTATTGTATACTACTACGCGCTCTATTTTGCCATAAATCAAAAAACCCCTTTCGTATATTACCTACTCCCTAATGTCTTAATGCTTCATTTTTAAAACTAACGGGCGTAGTTTTGTTGGCTAAAAAACCATCAAGGCTTTCTGGTGAATATGGAAATAGAATTCGTTGCGTAACATGTAAGCGACAGAATCAAAATATATAATATCCAAATGATATACTATCTGTTTTACTAAAACTAGCACAGTATTGGTAGTCGTTATTTTATTTTTATCGACTACAAGTTGGCCCTTGACTGCTATCACATCTGATGTTAAGTGATGATGCAGTCTAAGATAGAAGCGGGCTAACTTGTTATGAGTGGGACGAAAATCCACACCCCTTTCGGTTTCTACACGACGTCGTACCGGAACGCTAAATCGCTTGACGATACGTCTTTGTCGGTAGGGTGGTAACTAGCCACGGCGAAAGCTTCCCACCAGCCAGACCAAGACAAATTATGAAAAATCTCAATCTGCCCCGCCGGGAATCGAACCCAGGACCTCCGTTTTATAAACCCACCCGACCACTGCGCCACGGAGGTCGTCAAAAACGTCGTCGTCGTTATTCTATGATCTTACAAAGAGACGAATATCTAAGGATTCTATGGATTCGTCGTGCAGTTGCCGGGTCCTGGCATCCAAGAAAAGAACTTCGAATAGAGTCCAAAATTTGTGACACGCAATTTTTAATATGTACATACATACATACATAAAAACATCACGCCTTATTCCCGTAGGGGTAGGCAGAGACCTTACTGCCTTAGCTTCTTCCACTTTCATTAATCCTTTCATACAAGTTCGTCAGTACTCTTGACCTGGCCATTATTTAAAATATCCTGAATTTAGTCCAGAAACATTCGCCTAGGTCTTCCCCTTCCAACATTTCCATTCATTCTCGCCTCATAAAGCTCTTTTGTTAATCTTCTCTCAACCATTCTCTATACGTGCCCAAACCATCTAAGCATCCCTTTCTCAATTTTAGTCACTACATCTTCTTTTACACCACACTTTTCTTTTATCATACTAAACGGGTTATGTTTCGAGAAAACTTTATATGAAGAAATACAAATAAAGAAATAAAAATACAAATAATTTTGAATACCTACCGTCATGTTTGAAATTACCAGTATTCAGACTTGCAGTAAAGGGATAAAATATTCGCATTTAAAATTGAAACTTACAGGTAGTTTCGGTTTACGACAAAGTAAGTATCCAACAAGAAATGAAGAACGACTTACATTAAGTTTTGAGCTTATTTATGTCTGTCTGCTGCATGCATTACGTTCGCCGCAATGTTTATTACGAGTCGAGTGGTGAGACAATGGAAGAATGTACCTACGCGAACAATATTGTACGTTCTATATACAAGTGGAAAACTGACTTATCATACTACCATTATAAAGGCGAAAGTTTATGTGTGTGTAAGTGTGTATGTTTGTTACTCTTTCATGCAAAAACTACTGAATGGATTTTGATGAAACTTCACAATAATATAGCTCACATATCAGATAACACATGGGTCACATTTTATCCCGAAATACCTCCGGGAACGAGAACTACGCGGGTGTAACCGCGGGCGTCCGCTAGTATGTACTACATACAAGTGGAAAGAAAATATAATAATATATATATAATAATAATAATTATAAATTGTTACAATAAATTTCATTTTATTTAAACGAGTTTACATGCACTTTTTAAACGTCATGTTAGACTATTTATACTGACTCTACCACTGGTCATCATCATCAATCATGTACAAATGCTTAAAGTGTCTTTTCCTAGTCATAATAATAATAATGGCACCCTCAACCTGGCAACATCGATAGATAGCAACACTGACTAAACTCTAGTGCTTGCGACAACCGAACGATACAGTACTTTTGATTTAAATAACTTTTTACAACCCACATTGGATCCCCTTATCACACAAGCCTTGTAGTGGGTCTTTTATAGGTTGATAGTGATAATACCTAGCATTTATGTACACAAAGGAAACTATACTATTACTTTATCCTTAGAAGCCACGAAGTATCAGAATAAACCAGTCTATATTGGCATATGATCACTCCAGCTTATCAACATTCTTAGTAGGTGTTAGACTTACAGTGGAAAGTATTGTATCAAAGCTCAGGAAAACAACCCAGAGAAAAGAACAAACTTCAGAACCATATTACAATTGTTCACGCAAAATTGAACAAACCAAATTATAGACGATAGTAAGTAAATTGTCAAAAAACAATTAATTAAAACTAAAAAAATAGTAAGATATAGCCTGACCTAAAAATAAATAAGTAACTGCACCATGTTACAGAAGAAAAAAGAGCAATGTTTTTTTTAAATATCATTCTATGCACAGATTGCTAGAAGGCAGCAGGCTATAAAAAAAACACATAAAGGTAGTAGACATAAATTCTAATCATTATAATGGCTCTATAAAGAATGGTTAAATGGACATCTCATACATTTCCCATCAAATTAGCAATAATTTGCGGACCCCTAATGCTCTCTGTCATTAGGAAGCAATTAATCAACCAAGCGAAAAATGAGAGGTCAATAAAGATGGATTTCTATAGGCGATTAATACCCCTGATTCATGGCATTCAAATTATACTGAGAAATCCATCTCTTCTGTAACTGTGACAATGTAAAATACATTTTTTTTCATATTTATTATATTATCATCATCTTTATCATGTTTTAAACAGCCCATTATGGCTGTGGAGAGGAAAGACTATATAGAGTTTAAACCCAACACACTATTCCAATGCATGTTGGTGAACTTAAGATGAAAATGTTTGAATCTAGTTACAAACTATATTTTAATTAATGTATGTAGATTTAAGGTTAAGGGTATCTAGGAAGAGTTGCTGTGAAGTTAAATTTCTAGGAACTAAGTATCATATATCATCAGTTATCATTCTAAATTGTAACCCCCTATTTGTGGAAATAATCAAAGAGATCCGCCACATTCTTAGTGGCTAATTTTGGTACATATTTTCCCTCTATAACCTAAAAATATATTATATAATTGGACCTATTTATCTTAAATATAGCAAAATCATAGCAAGGTTTGATATTACTTTTTTTATTTATTTTATAACTATGATAGTTTAATCTTAGTTAGCTCACTCTAAGAGTTGAATACTTCCTCACAAATTTTAATCTATGTAGAAACCTTCATAAGTTTAAAACTCTATAACTTGAAGATTTTAATCTCCCTTCAAGTGCAATTTATAAAGTTCTAAGAAATTATTTTACACTTAAACAATTTTATGTTTGAGCCTTTGTTACCCAGAGAACTGAAAATTATACTGGATTGAATTTATGATTAGATACCAAAGAATTTGCAAATCTTGATTATTATAATTAATATAAGAATTATATAAATAAGTTCTTCTCAGCCTTTTTCAGTTTTTGCAAATTTATTATTTGCTGTTTAATAAGAGAGAGATTGTTCCATAATATAATCAAAATAAGTATTTATACAGTTTAACATAAGCAGTTTAATCCAACAATTAGAAATCGTTTAAAAAGCGCCAAATATTCATGTTTGTGCTGTTTTAGAGTTTTTCAAAAGTTCGAAAATGATTTATTCCGATGACATTTTCAATTGGAACGCTGACCTATTTTCAGCTTTGCGAAACATTTGCGAGTTATCTAAGTTAATTAATATCTTATATTTTAAAGATTTATTTGTGAAATATGAAATTTAAGTACCTAATTAAACTTATTTTGTAATATCGATCGATTGTTGTGTCAGACTGCGCTAGGATATAAAACTAGGACTTACTTTATGAAGCACCGGTGGTGTTTTCTCTCCAATAAACGCTTTTACACTTAATTTAATGATTGACTAACTTTTTAAATTAAAAACACTTGCACATGAATATGTTCTAATTTTAAAAGTTCTTGTTTTCGACGAACACAAAACAGAAATATTCCCGAACAAAAAACAGCTACAACAACGCCACCGCACGATGAAATGCGGAAGTAATTTTTGACATTATTCTTTTTTATTATACTCAGTTTGAGAGCTCTTGTTTTTTCAACTGGGATGGAATCTTGTATTTTGAGACAAGGCAACAACAAAAATGTTACTTATTTAGCTTTCACATCGGAATTGCCAGCCATAGATTTTTACTACCAACTCCCTCTCAGGTGGTGACTTAAATTCACATTTTTTTGTATTTTATTATTATAATAAAATAATTAGCTCAATTGAGCTAATAACAGTTTTGTCCGACTGTTGCTGTGACATAGGTACGTATATCGTAAGCTGCGTTTCTGTGTGGGCTGAGGTAGTAATGTCAATGTACTCATAATTTATAGGTCACATTAATTTCAACCATGTCCATTTTTAATTTTTACTCGATATTTAAAATGGGTAACATTGCAAAACTGATTAAAATAAAAGAGAGTGCAGTAGAAAACATATATATTTATTTTAAAAAACTTTGGTTTCCTTACATCGGGTCAGACTTCAGAAGCGACATGGCGACAAGTCTCCTTTACACACTTTCCCGTAACTCTTGTATTACAAATTACTAATATTTTGTTATGCTTTAACTTTACAATAAATATCGTAATGAGCAAATGTAGTTTTCCCTTAATCTCATAAAACTATTACTAATACCTATGTTATTAACTGTTAATAAAATACTTCACAATACCGGCAACACCATCATCATATAAATTCTGAACATTTGGTTGCACAATTTGGTCCCAATAAATCTTATACTACTATTAAATATAAATAACTTAAAAATTAATAAAATGTGTTACATCGCTATATATACACTCGCGAGCAAAAGTATGGAATCACTTAGCTGGAATTGATTCCTCGCGACCTTGAGTACTAAATAATTTTTTTGTTAATAATAAAAATGGTACCATTTTAAAGGTTCAACTGTTAACTTTAAATTGATACCAAATTTATTAAAATCACTCCAGTATTTAAGGAGCTATCCCGGATTAAGTGACGGAGTTCGGAAAACAGGGAAATATGGAAAAATTATGAATGAAGAAAACAACAGAAATTTATTAATAAAAAATTTATATAGCTTTAAAATTAAATTTCAATATTTTGTGTTCCCTCCCCTAGCCCTAATAACAGCTCGAAGACGATTCTTCATTGATCTAATCAGCTTCTGAATAGACTCTTGTGGGATACTTTCCCACTCCTCTATCAAAGCCGATTTTAGCTCATTCAAACTTGAAGGAGCAGGATTTCTGGAACGAACCTTCCTCTTTAGTTCATCCCACACGTGCTCAATCGGATTCAAGTCCGGGCTGAGCGCTGGCCAGTCCAATGTTGCTATACCGACTTCTTCCAGGTATTCAGTTGTGGCACGGGAAGTGTGACAACGAGCGTTATCGTGCATAAGGATGAAGTCATCACCGATATATCCCGCATATGGAAGGACATGTTCCAGCAGAATGTCGGAAATATAGCGGTCTGAAGTTAGGCCACCTCCTCGTCCCCCACCAGGCACGAAAGCAAGCTCCGTTTTACCGTCGAACGAAATGCCGGCCCACATCATACAGGAACTGCCCCCATAAGCCACTGTCTCAGCAAAACAGCACTGCGCAAAGCGCTCTCCAGGTCGCCTGTAGACCCGACCTCTTCGATCACTGCCGTGCAAACACATTCTGCACTCGTCGGAGAACAGGACTCGCCTCCATTGCTCAACTTCCCAATCAAGATGGGTGCGAGCAAATTGAAGGCGTGCCTGTCGGTGACCTGCCGTCAGTTTCGGGCCTGTGGCAGGCCTTTTTGAAGTCAAATTGACTTGCTTGAGTCTTCGACGAACTGTCCACTCGCTGGCAGCTACCCCACGAACATTTCTGAGCTCCTGCTGGACGTCGACACCAGTCAAATGGCGATTTCGAAGGGAGGTTGACACAATAAAACGGTCATCGATCTCCGATGTGCACCGGCGCCGTCCAGATCTTGGTCTCGGGATGTAGCTACCCGTCTCCCGAAACCGTTTATAATTTTTCGAAACACAGGACTGGCTTATGTGGAGCTGACGTGCGACAGCCCGCTGGCTGAGCCCCTCTTGCAATAGGGCGACGATTTGTGCAGCTTCTGTAGGTGTAGTTTCCATTTTCATCCAAGGTTAAGGGTCGAAAGTAGCGGAGATGTGTACAGGTCAACGTGTGAAAGCCGACTGATAAAGAAAATCTGATAACATGTGCTTTTATAGGGAGTCAATAGGGCGCAACTCGTGGCGTATAAAACAATTGAAATGTGTCTTTTTTCTTACTCCTTCACTTAATCCGGGATAGCTCCTTAAATACTGGTGCGGTTTTAATGAATTTAGTATCAATTTAAAGTTAACACTTAAAGCTTTATAATGGTACCATTTTTATTATTAATAATAAATTATTTAGTACTCAAAATTGCGAGGAATCAATTCCAAGCAAGTGATTCCATACTTTTGCTCGCGAGTGTACTATAAATATAAGACATTCCAGTAACCAATATTCAGTCTATAATTTAGTATGAGCTTGAGCAATAAATATTTACGTTATTATTCTAAGCATAAAGTCCCTTCTTTAGACCCTCACGCCCAAAGTTTTCGTAAAACAATAGGAAATTCTATAATAAAATGGGCAATAGGATTATTGTTTTCGATAGTTCATAGGACAAGAACCCCTCAAATTGTCATAAATGCTGCTCAAAATTTAGTGTTTTCACAAAATTTTGAGCAAAACAATGAATGGTCACCTCTTATCTTACTTACACACAAATATAGCGCAACGTTTTAAAGTTGATCAAATTGCTTCTTATCATACTACAAAATAAGTCAGGTCCATAAAAAAACTTAACTTTCAGAAAACTTTCGTTTTGCCACAAAACATCGAGAACTTTCTTTCTTTTACAACAATATCTTCTTTCACACACTTTCATTGTCGAATTTAGTCCGCCACCTATCTTGAAAGGAAATGGTGGCGCCACTTGACAGCTGTCATGTAAGTTTTTACGAACTCGTCATGATGTTGCGAAGCCATCCAGTTCGAATTTGACACATGTTTGGGCTGCGACGAACAGTAGATGACAACCACCTATATTTGCACAAATCATTATTAAAATGTTTGCTAGTGTTAGGTTCATTTTCATAAACATATACACGAGGCCTACGTGGGTGAAGAGCGGGCGGTAGGCACATACGTTTATACATAAACCGAGAAGAGTATATACTAACTGGAGATTGCATTCCGAACAGATAATACAAGACGTAAAATATGTCCTTCCATAACGTCACTTTTATGACCGGTCATAATCTATTAACTTAGGCCTGGAAAAAGATATATATGGACCAGGGATATACACTCGAGGATAGGTGCGGAAAAATCTCGGATTAAAGCAGAAAGGAGAAAATATGATACAAAAGACATAAATTGCTGCCCTGTCCTGTCCTTGTCTAAAACTTAAAAACAGAAAAGAATAGGACGTATATTGACGTTATTCAGACATATTTTTCTTTTCAATTTTATATTCGTAATGCAATTACACTTCCTCCATTAGTCCTGCTCTTTTCTTTTTCCATTAAGCTCTTTGTCATAAAGCGCAGTGCGCAGGCGCACCTATATTTTAACTACATTACTTAAGAATGTTAAATTACACTAATAGTAAATATTGCTATCAAGCGAAATCCACGCCTGTATCTAGTAAATCCCTTATAAGTACAGTAGCCTTCCGCGGCAGTATGCGCAAGAGATGGCCGAGGAACAGAAAATGTTTGGGGACTGACGCTTCAGGGTAGTTGCGCAACACGCTCTCCAGGATTGAGTCTGCTGCCTTCTCTGGTGTTATTGTTCCGAAGTAGCTTGGAATTCTGAAAATAAACAGTTTCTTCATCATCATCATCATCGTCATCCGCCTATTAACGGCCCACTACAGGGCCAGCCTTAGAAGAGAGGGGATAAGGAGCGTAGACCCACAATGCAACTCCAATGTGGGTTAGCGGGTTTAGGATGAAAATGTTTTATTTAATAATTCGCTATCATATGTTGATGAAAGTGACCGGATCCGACAGCGTAACGTGCTCTCCGAGGCACGGGAGTGTAACACAAACAACTTTTCGACTCTGGGCTTGGAAAGTATTGAAAATTTCACAGAAGATTAAAAAACTCAGAATGATTCAGTGTAACTCAGTATCTAGTAGTAGTAGTAGTAGTAGTAGGCTAATCAATAGATTAACGATGCATTCAAATAGATACACTTTCAATCAAAAGTAGACATTGAATTAATTATGGAGAATGAAGAGCATACCATGAATGAAAAAAAGGTACGTGGACAAAGCCGCGGGTGTTCGCTCGTATTAAATAATAATTATCAATTTACTATGACAACAGCAATCTGACCTTTACCAATGACTAAACCAAGTTTTGCTGATAAGATAAACTAAGCCAAAACGTAGGTGATCCGTTTGTTATCAGAAACAGTCTAGATCCTAAAGGATGTGATAAATCTAGCATAAGTACACACACACACACACACACACACACACACACACAGACACAGACAAAGACACACAGACACACAGACACGCACACACTACTCCTAAAGAATATTTTTCCCGAGATAAAGAGTATTTCAAATTGAATAGAAGGTCCTAATCATGGATTGTTCTAATCATGGATTGTTACATAAGGGGCTAAAATGACCAATTATTTGAAAGTTATTTTTGTCCCTAGTCTTTAAGCTGTCCCAGTGGCGCTGTGGCTAGTGACGCTGCTTCTGCGTCCTAGGCTGTGGGTTCGATTCCCACATCTGCAAAATGTTTGTGTGATGAGCATGTTTTCTAGTCAATCAGTTCAAAAACGTGAAAAATAGATATAAAGGTCCTAAAAATATGAGCTATGGCTGATTTTTTAAAACTACTGAAAAATTAAATTTTTCAACAGTTTTAAAAAATCATAATTAACAAATTAATAAACTTTTTAAGGGCTCCACGAAGTTTAAAATTTTTAGGCCAATTATTTATACCTTTCATTCCATTGTTTATGCCAATGGAAATTGGGAAAATATTTGTTAGTTAACAATTGAATAACTTTTTGAAAAATGATGATTAAACTTTTTTTTCTTCTGGGCTCGATTCTTTCAAGTGTTAAGAAGATACTAGAATTTTTTAAAATTTTTAAAATCACATTTTAAGTTATAAAAAAATTATTTTTATTGCTGAAATCTATTTAGCGGCGGCGCGTGACGGCACGAATGCCGTAACAGCCGCGCGAAGCGCTATTTTGAATGTCTAATTAAAATTATAAATAATGGAGATAGAGTTCCGGGTTGTCATGTATAATATATTTATAATCTACATCATTTCTTTAACTTTTCTTAACAAAGTTAAATTAAGTGGGTAGTACTAAATAATTACACATTATGACTGTCATGTTTTGCTACCTAGCTCAATAAACGTATCTACAATATAAACTCGTATTATTTGGACATAATAGTGGCGACGAGGCGAAAATTTGGTTAAAATGGATCATCAAGCAGTGAAATTCAGTGAATTTAATCCAAAAGTCGACATATGGGACAATTACATTGACCGGTTAAAGTTTTGTTTTGAGGCAAATGGCATCATGTTGGATGGCGCCAAACGAGCGAATTTCTTTACTGTGTGTGGTCCAGAAGTTTTCGAGACGTTTTTAGCGTTAATTACACCAAGAAAACCTAGTGATGTGACATTTTTAGAAATTGAAACAATCTTAACAAAACATTATAGCCCGAAACCAAATGAAATTTCCGTGTCATACCGGTTCTATACACGTAACCAAGGTACAAATGAATCGGCGTCCGAATACATTGCACAGCTGCGAAGAATTAGTTCAAACTGTAATTTTGTGGATTTAGAACGGATGCTACGTGATCGGCTCGTTTGTGGAATGAAAGATCGTCTTTTGCAGTACGATCTTTTGAAAAAAGATAATCTACGTTATCAAGATGTTATCGAAGCTATGTTAGCCGCCGAGACGGCGGGAAAAGATTGTCGTATGATTCAATCTTCTGTTGGCATGGAAAGCAGTAGCCAAAGTACACAAAATTCATCTCTAAGTTCCCCAGTGGAAGCCATGGATGTAAATGCACTACAATCTCAGACAAGCAAGCGTCTCTGTTACCGGTGTGGTGATCGTCACGGCGGTCAATGTCGATTTATTAATGCCAGCTGCCGATTTTGTTCCAAAAAGGGTCACATTGAAAAAATCTGCTTATTAAAAAAGAAATCCTTTAAGAAAAATATAAATTTCACTGAGGAGACAGATACACATCTGAATGGAATTTATAGCGTCCAATCCCAAACTAAAGTATTACCATTTGTGGTTGAACTGTTAATTGAGAATATCCCTGTTGTAATGCAGGTAGATACAGGGGCGAGTTTCTCTTTGGTGAATGAATACACTTGGAAGAAAATAAAACACCAAAACCAATCCATCACCATTCAACCAGTATCACTTACTCTACGCACATGGACAAGTACACCAGTGATATTACTCGGACAAGCTAAACTTCATGTTCAGTACAGAAATATAAAATGTACTCTAAATATAATCATAGCAAAAGGATGTGGCCCCAATCTCCTAGGACGGGATTGGTTGAGCCCGTTGAATATATCATTGAACATTAATTTTATATCTAGCAGTGATCTTGTAAGCATTGATAAGACTATTTCAAAGTATAGTGACATATTTAATGATGGGCTGGGAACATATACGGGTGACCCTGTCACCATACATCTCAAACCAGATGCTACACCGAGATTTCTAAAAGCTCGTCCAGTACCATATGCTATTAAGTCTAGAGTGGAACAAAAAATTGACCGGCTGGTGGAAGAAGGTGTACTTCGACCAACATCTTTTTCAGAGTGGGCAACACCAGTCGTGCCAATAATAAAGAAGTCCGGGGATATCCGCTTATGTGGAGATTACCGTAGTACAGTCAACCAAGTTACTGAATCTGACACTTATCCTATGCCTTCAGCCAATGAGGTATTTGCTACTGTGGCAGGCGCTAAGTTTTTTACCACCTTAGACCTTGACAGAGCCTACACTCAAGTAAAAGTCAATGATAAGACTGCTAAAATGTTGACATTAAACACTTGCAAGGGCCTATACTCAGTTCATCGGTTACCTTTTGGAGTCAAAGCATGCCCAGGAATATTCCAGAGACTTATGACATCATTATTGGCGGGAATCCAGGGAGTTGCAGTTTTAATTGATGACATCATTGTAGGTGGTCCTACAATACTGGTCATGCAACAGAGACTTGAAAAGGTTCTAAATCGTATACAGAAAGCTGGATTCCATCTTAACAAGAATAAATGTAAATTTGCTCAGGAACAAGTAGAATTTTTGGGTTTTGTGATTAATGGAAATGGTATACATCCAGCTCCAAGTAAAGTAGAAGCTATCTTGAAGACGCCCGAACCAAGAAATGTACAAGAATTGCAAGCATTTCTAGGCTTGTATAACTTCTATGAAAGGTTTATACCACACAAGGCAACTATATTGGAACCATTACACAGACTGTTAGATAAGTCTCAAACATGGCGATGGACTCAGAGTGAACAAGATGCATTTAATAAAGCTAAACATTTGCTTACGTTTGAAACTACATTGGTTCATTATGATTTGAATAAACAAGTAATTCTCACATGTGATAGTTCTGAATATGGCGTTGGAGCAGTACTATCGCATATCATGGATGATGGATATGAACGGCCAATTGCATTGAGCTCTAGGACATTAAATACACATGAAAGAAGATATTCACAATTAGACAAGGAAGCTACCGCAATTATGTTTGGCATAAAAAAATTTCACAATTATTTAGCCGGTAGACATTTTACAGTAGTGACCGACCACAAACCTTTACTGGGAATATTTGATCCTAAACGACCTATGCCATCTATGTTATCACCTCGATTGACAAGAATAGCCATAGCATTAACAGCACATGATTATAATATTACTTATCGGCCGGGGTCTGAAATTGGCAATGCAGACAGTTTAAGTCGATGGCCACTGCCAATGCCAGAGCAAGAGGATCAATCTTTGTATGAAATATTGCTAATGGCAGAGAATATGGAAGATTTTCCCTACACTGCTAAGGAGATAGCTTCTGAAACTATGAAAGACCGGACACTTTCACGAGTTGTTCATTTTTTACATTGTGGATGGCCAGCTAAAGTGACCGATAGTGATCTACGAACCTATTGGTTGCATAGATCAGAGTTGTCGCTACAGGACGGGTGTATAATATTAGGCTGTCGTGTCGTTATACCAACACCCCTCCGACAAGCCATACTCAGCATGCTTCATACTACGCATAACGGAATTGTACACACTAAGGCATTGGCTAGGAGTTATGTCTGGTGGCCACAATTGAATGATGACATATGTCAACTTGTTCAGAATTGCACCAAGTGTCTAGAAAATAGACACATGCCTCCGAAGTCATCTCATGAATGGATTCTTCCTTCAAGACCATGGTCCAGACTACATATAGATTTTGCAGGACCATTTATGAATAAAATTTTTCTCATTGTTGTTGATGCCTTTTCTAAATGGCCTGAAGTGCTGGTAGTAAATAATACAAATTCAACAACAGTAATCAACCATTTAAGAAACTTGTTTGCTACACATGGTATTTGTGAAACCTTGGTCTCTGACAATGGCACATCTTTCACATCCAGAGAAATGAAATTATTTTTAGAGTCCAATAAGATAAATCATGTGAGGTCTGCACCTTATCATCCTGCCACCAACGGCTTGGCAGAGCGGATGGTACAAACAGTTAAAGAAAAACTAAGAAAGATGGATGGATCATGGGAAGTGAAGATTCCAAAGATGCTATTAGGCCTACGCGTAACACCATGCTCAACAACAAATAAGAGTCCTTCAGAACTTTTGATGAACAGACGTCTCCGAACAGTTATGGACACTTTACATCCAGACAATATACAACATAGAAAAATAGAATGCCAAGTCATAAAAAACGCACAGCAACAAAATAGACAAACTAATGTTGGACAAAATATCATGTATAGAAATTATAATACTGGACCAAAATGGTTACCAGGCCAAGTGGTGGAGAAGGATGGCCCGTCTAGTTACAGAGTGCAAGCAGGAGATGGAACAGTTCTAAGACGTCATATTGATCAGATTATTAAAATAAGAAACGAGGCTGAAACCAGTGAAAATAATGAAGTTATAATTAATGATACAAAGTCTCCGGAAGAGGATCAAAAAGAAGGAAATCAGGATTTGACAGACTTTCCTGAAAATGAAATAGAGAAAGACCCAATTGTTGAAATACCTAGTTCAGAAAAATGGGAGGAGATGTTAGGTATACCTAAATCCTCAGATGTTCAAATGTGTGGGGGAAAAATTAGAAGTAAAAGAAATATTTATCATAAAGTGCCATATAGCAGGCCTAATGAGGAGGATGATTTATTTAGTTTAGTTGAATTGTTTAATTAATTATTTAAGTTTAGTTAGATACTTTCAAAATACTTAGTGTGTACATTTGTTGATTTAAAGTCTCAAAGTTTAGTTATATATTAGTTTAGTGTAATAAAGTTTAATGATTATACTTGGGGGGAAGGTATGTCATGTATAATATATTTATAATCTACATCATTTCTTTAACTTTTCTTAACAAAGTTAAATTAAGTGGGTAGTACTAAATAATTACACATTATGACTGTCATGTTTTGCTACCTAGCTCAATAAACGTATCTACAATATAAACTCGTATTATTTGGACATAATACGGGTGTTAGCACTTTTTTATTGGAAATTTTCTCCTCTTTAATGAGCTTTTTTTCAAAATTGCTTAAATGTTAATATTTTTTAAGTTATTAACAAAAAACGAAATATCATTTTTTTTTCATCTTATTTTGTCAATAACAATTGCAATTTTTAACCTGCACCAAAATCCTTCAAAAACATTTTTCTAGAGGTGATTCCGAATCGAATGAGTCACCGCTCATATTTTATGGACCTTTATCTCTATTTTTCACGTTTTTGAACTGATGACTAGATAATGGATATTTTCCCTAGTCTGGGTGTTTCTCTATGTATTATAAGAATTTATGTATAATATATATAAAAATATTCATCAGTTATCATAGTACCCATAACACAAGCTACCTAAGCTTACTTTGGGGCTATATAGAAATGTGTGTAATTGTCCTATAATATTTAATAATATAGCAAGGGTACTAAATGGAGTTCGAGTTATAATGACTCTAGCTTCACTCTAATTTTCACTATGATTGCGAGAAATTAAAATTATTTAGCAGTTGGAATTTTTTAGATAATTCGAAAGAACTCATTCCAATTGCTTTTTTTATTCTTGCCGTATATGCAGCTCGCAATACAATTAAAATCAAATAAAAATAAACGAACAATGTTTATCATACTGTTGGGACCATGTTTAATTATGATGATTCTATATATTCTATTCTACAAAGGTACTCCTTTTTGGTTTTACAAAAATTTTACAAGATTTTTACGCAAGGGCTAAAATGACCTATTATTTGAGAGGTATTTTTATCCTGAGCCTATAAACGAGAGCGCTAAATAGAAACAAAGTAATAATTGGTATTTCCTCTGACCAAAGGTCCATAATCTGAAGTTGACTTCCAACAGCTAATATAACGATGATGTAAGTACTAGAATACAAGCAAAATTCCAACTTACTTCATTCTCAAATCTGAACTGCTTTCAACAATAAAAGGATATATGTGCATGAGTGTTACATGAACTCCAGTAATCTTATTCACTCTCAGATCTTCCATCAGAGACTCTGCCAGGCCCTGGACGGCAAACTGAGCTACACTGAGAGGCTTTTGGTGCTTGATGTAGCTGAGGCCAGCCACTGAGGTGAGAGCTACTATGTGTCCATGGTTCCTCGCTTTCATATCTTCCATGAAGTTATCTGTTATCTGCAAAGAAAAATTAAACCTCATTATTAGTTAAATAATGCTGTATTTCATTTCATAGCAGAGCTGAACATTTTTCAATGTTTTGCCTGTCTTTTCAAAATGAGACTATAGTCAAAACCATATAAATTACACACTCAAGAGCAAGAGGAACCTACCAGCGAAACTTATTCTGTGGGAGTGAGACTCGCGTAGTGGATTACAAATATATAGGTAAGAGAGAGATAGATAGTAGTTTGGATATTGCTTTGCTTACGAGGGTTCAATGCCCTTTGAGGTAGTTTGCATAACAGTCCTGTGGCCCAGTTCCCAGTGGACAAGTTGAAATAGCGTGTGGTTGGAGTTGATAGGAGTTACATAAAATTACATAACATAACCTTCAAAGGTATCCCTGAGGATTTCCCCATGTAAACATCTGAGCATTGCTAGCTAATTCCGAATACGTATTTTAGCTACAATTAATTTATCCCACACCCTGGACCCTGGTTGGCACATAAGATAAGATAAGCAATTCGTTTAGAGGCAAGTTTTTGGAGTACAGGACATTTAATCATCATCATTATCAGCCTATTAATGGCCCACTACAGGGCCAGGCCTCCTTTCTTATAGGTGAGGGGATATAAGATAGTACATTTAATAATACATATATACATATATTTACCCAAAAGTAAGATGTTAAAGTAAGATCCAAGGTTTCATGAATATCCTGCGGTGGCTCAGTCATCAGAGACCTGGGGCTTGGTATGCCGCAGCAATAGAACACCATACTGACAAAACCGAGCTCGCTTTTAATCTGTTTGGCTAAATTGTCCACATTCTTCTTCTTGGTAATATCACAGATGTAACTCAGGGCTGCACCACCATTTCCTTTGATGTATGCAACTGTTTTGATGTTGTTTACTTCGTTATTATCCACACAGATGACCTTTGCCTTAAGTTCAGCTAGTTTTATTGCAATTTCTCGTCCAACACCTCTACCTGAGCCAACCACCTGTAAATAGAAATAGACAAAATAAATAGTTGCCAAAATGGTCCAGTGATTACCCTGTTTAACTTCAAGTGAGTTTTGTTTTGGGGTCTTGCACTGCAAAACTTTGGAAAGCAGTCCTAATTACACCTGTCTCAGAGTGCATGTTAAGCCTTTGATCCTTGTCATCATCATAAACACTTGATAGTAATCATTTTCTTAACCCATTTCAGATTTGCGGATGATATGGTACTCATTGCAGAAAATAGAAGAGATAGATTTGCAATACATAGTTGACACTTTACACAAGGCTAGTCAAAATGTCGGGCTAGACATAAATGGTGTTCTCCACACTCTCAGGTATGCAAGCTCAGGGATTATATCTTCTAGATAAATGTACAATGTACATATGTGATAACGTGGAACACTAAGCAGAGAGCACATAAAGCCTCATTTCATCCAGCCAGAATTTTTGCCCAAATGAGGTCTGGTTCATTAAAAGCCATACAATACTTCATACTCGGCTGCAGCCATGGAGCTAATGTTCAGGCGCATATACAACCACAATTAGTTTGTACTTTTATTATCATTGTAAAAAACGCAACAATAGATATAACAACATCCTATGGAAAACAAGTAGCATTGATAGGCATTGATAATAACATGAATTATCTTTGAGCAATGTAAAATACATGCTATTCTCATCACAGAAAAAAATGTTATTGTCTACAACTTCCTTTGTGTGAACGACTTATATTCTATAGAAATATCCTTGTTTCTGGCAACGTTAATAAAAGCCATTTCATGAAAGTTATTAATCAAAGTTAAGGATGGCATTAAATACAGTTTAAAAAATGTACAAACAGGCTGATATATTTATTTGTTAATCTTTAACTTTTAATAAATTTAAATAAAGCTATTAACTAATTTATTTTTAAATCTATGTGACAATGGCAAGAAAACCTGCTTGGCACACTGAAGCCTTAAAGAATTGAATGTAGCAAGCACAATTTAGCTTTCAAGCTTTTCCATGAAAATATATAAAATATAAGTAGTTTCTCCCCACCACCACATTACAAATTACACTTACCTTCAGTTGTGATTGCAGTCAAGGGCTAACTTGTAGTGAATAAGAAAAGGAGGATTAAACATATAATATCTCACCAAGGCCACTTCATTTTGTACAGATTTCTTTTGTGGAGGACTGAACACTTCATATACCGCTTGCAGTATTGCACACACAGCATTTATGATCACCCACACTGTATCCACCATCAGAACACACAATGCATAACCTCTCAACAGCATTTTCAAGGGAAACATTAGCGCAATGCTTAGTATACTGTTTTTCAAAGACGCCTAGAAGAAATAAAATTGGTAAATAGAGACAAATATCTTAGGATTGGTCAATTGTGTGGCAGAGAAAAATGCCGAACAGAGACTGAAACTTGCAGGAAAAGATTTTTTCTACTTTTTGGGTGCAATCAATGTTTTAATTATCTCTATTATTATACCACTCACTGATTAAAAATGTCCGTCCTGTCTTAAAATAATGAGTGTTTTTAAATAATTGAATATTTATACATACAATTAATAATATTTTCTTTACTGGTATGTTAATTAAAATATCTATTTTTTATATTGTATATTAATTTAAATTATGAATACTTAAACAAAAGGTAAGATAAGGTGTAATATCTAAAACTTACCATCACCAAAAAAAGTATAATGCTCTATAGGACTTGTATTGATCTAAAATAAAAAGTAAAATACTTATAAAATTTAAATTAATTGTTTAAAAAGCACCTTTTCTACAAAACTAAAAACTGAAAATTCTTTACAGTTACCATGCAACTAGTTTGTCACAACAGTTGAAAATGTATGTTAGTGTTTATATATCTGTTATTTATATGTACTATTTACTACTACTTGATATTTTAGTTACGAAAATTAAAAACAAAATCAGCTGATCTAACATACAACCAGTCGCGTTGAAAGTACAGTATTCTTTGTATAAAACTTACTACCATATCTTATTAGTAAGATAAGATCTTGAATTCAAATTCAAGTGCAATTATTAAACCGATAATTATAATATTATCACTATTAATCACGATATTAGGGGTGATAAACCTATATCAAAGTCAATTACTAACCTCGTGCGTACACCGACGACCTTTGCTAATTGCCGAGTCACGAAGAATATTATTTTAAGACGCTTTTATTTTTAATTATTTTGTTATAGATAAATCATTATCACATGGAACAACTATTTAGTATAATGCCAATTTCCAAAAGTATGTTTCGTAAATAATTCATTCGACAGCACAGGATGACAAGTTTTGACCACAGATTATAGATAGATTACTTTTACTATTTTGACTTTTGTGCAGTAACCACAAATTATAGAATAGCCACAATTGACACTAACAGCTGCTAAAAGGATGTGACATTACACACAGATATTACTCTCCTATTTATCTATGGGCTAATCAAAGGACAATGACAAGAGTTTATATGTAAGAGAAGTATACAAATCTATTAAAAGTTTATCTAACTTTATTTATCTAACTTAACAGTTTAGACTATTGTATACGTATTAGTTTTCATTAATTTTTATTTGTATTAAATTTTATAAATAATAGTCTAATTTTGTAAAATCGACCAAATAGAGAATGAACCATATTTATTGAGCTTTCTGTGGTTATGCGATCTGTGCATGATGTGTGACATCTGTCTATATATTGTTGTTTAGAGATGAGTCGTACTAGGTAAATTCTATACTAGGTGTACCTAGTCCAGTTCCGTACAAATACTTCATCCAAATACCTGTTCCACCTAGTAATATGAGTATCATAGTACGTACGTACCATAGAGTTACGTACGTACTATGGTATACTAGTAGTACTGAACTGTAAACTTTCCTTCATACTAATACAGGCTTAGGACTGTCAACGTAAACATTTATTTATATTGTTGGCGTATTTAAAAGATTTCAAGATTCTTGCCTTTTTTAAAGGTTTTTTCAGAGTAATCCAATTTATGGTTTTTTTTTTAATTTTTAAATTTTTTTTTATTATATTTTTTATAATTAACAATAAAGAAGCACACGAACGCATGTCATCCTATAGAATTTTGAGTTAAAAACATCAGTTGTTGGACTTTTCGAATCCCCAGCCTCGTTCTCTTGTCATTTAATAATAAGCCACAAGAGGAAAATAATCTCTCACAAGGGACACTTGTGGCCATTGCATTTAACTTAAACCCTGTCGTTTTTGCGTCGGGGTTTGAATTTGAAAAGCACAGAATATATTTTTGTACAACACGGCAGCGCGGACGGCTTAAAAATTGTCATTTGAATTTGAACCATATTTCAACGCAATTGAAACCAACACAACGTGCAATTGTATTTGCCTGAACCATGCGGAATCAGTCATTTGAATTTGAACCATATGTCTACAGAAATAAATGCGACGTGCACTCACTATTCTTGGCGGGCGACTTCTGTCCTTTGATTACCTATAGAAAATTAGTCATTGCTTCTGGTGTCGGACTCGGACGTCGCCGCGTATTTCATAGTATGTGGTATCAAGTACCATAGAGTATTTTA
Source organism: Mycalesis mineus (assembly GCA_034621355.1). Classification (NCBI taxonomy): domain Eukaryota; kingdom Metazoa; phylum Arthropoda; class Insecta; order Lepidoptera; family Nymphalidae; genus Mycalesis; species Mycalesis mineus. Next base: position 2,537,077 of record CM067881.1, read on the forward strand.
AATGTTGGAATAGGTGCAACCTAGTATTGTCAAATACCTAGTCTCTGGATCTGTTCTAGTATATACGCTTCATCTCTATTGTTGTTTATTAGTATAAACATATAAAAGTTCACTATTTTACTGTGTTGCGGAAATGAATAAATTCGTATATCACTATTTTATATCGTGATTTTCGGAATAGTAAAATAAATTTTTATGATTTCATGCAGTTACTGTGATCAGCACTTCTAAATCCAAGAATATTGCTGTGGTTTCGATACAATGAGAATAATATATTTTTAGAATAACACAGCCCAGACCGATTCTGAAAAATAAATAAAATCAAATCTTCAACAGATAACAATGGCGTTCGTATATCAAAGCGACCCTGATCTTGAGGCGAAAGCTAAAAAAGGTATGGATATAAAACTAAACTATTTGTCCTTCTATCTCATACTGATAAATAGAGGACGAACATTAGTCTTGTTTTTGCTCCGTTGGTCCAGTGACTTCGGATCACGAGGTCCTAACTTCAAGTCCTTGTTAGGGCTGTAAATAGCGAGGGTATCAAATATATTTTTTAAAATTTTGTATTAATATTTCAGCAGCCGAACGTATATCAGAGAACATGCACATAGTAGCCAATGAGCCATCATTAGCTTTGTACAGGTTGCAGGAGCATGTTAGGAAAGCACTGCCACCCATGGTAGAGAGGAGAGTTGAGGTCACAAAACTACAACATGAATTGCAAGGGAGGTGTTATGATGTGGAGTATGCTCTGAGGTAATTAATACATTTATTGAAATAGTGTCAATAGTGTCTAGTAGCTTGTAGCTTCAAAACTGTTGAACAGATTTTCAAATGAAAATAGAAAAACAAATAAACAATTAAATTATATTTTAATATATATATATATATATATATATATATATATACATTGTTGCACTAAAGATTGCTTTTAGTGATAAGACCACCTTTGTACATTTAACTTTTGTTTTTGTGTACTGTATCTTTTAAAATGTGCAATAAAAAACTTATCTATATTGTATAATGCTAGTCTTTGTAGAGACTAGATTTCTTTATTTCTTGTTTTTATAATTTGGCATTGAACATCCAATAGGCATTAGTAATGTATATTTCAAGTTTTGCTACTCAGAAGAGGACTAGAAGTTAGAATGACATCTACCTACTCTACTAAATATCCCCATTTTGCTGTAAATATGTCTTTTCCTTAAATTTCAGTGCTGTGAAATCCATGGATGCAGCAGCCACAAGCTTCAACAACATTCAGGAAATGTTGAAGCAGTCAATATTTTTAAAGCAACAGTTAAAATATGAGGAAGCTCGGCGAAATAAAAAAGATACTAACTCTGTGTACAAACGTCTCTCTGCGCACATAGTGCTAGACCTCCCGGATTTGTCCGACTTTTCCATGATTAGGGAAACCACCAACAGGTTAGAGAATATCATGACACACGCGCGAGGGTCCAACGCTGAGCTACATAGGTCCCATACTACTTTACATTAGAAACATGATCTCAGTATATTTCTCTGTCTCACGGCAATTAGGACCACTTTCTATCATCTATGAAAACTTGACAAATTTGGAAGAAAACTTTCGTAGAACTGCATATAGCAGCAGCAGACGACGTGTCGCCGCGACAAGACGATGCTGCGATGTATGAAATACAGCAGCTGAAGGCATTTGAATACCCTCTATTATCAGCTATAATTGTAAATTTCTTTAACTTCCACTTAATACTAATGCTTCTTTTTGTGCTTTCCAACAAATTATTTCAAAAATATACCAATTTGTCAAGTTTTCATGTAAAATTGTGCTCCATTTTAAAATATCACATTATTAGCTTTGGTGTTGCTTCTTATACATAAAGTAAAATTTCTGCATATAAGATGTTAGGTGCTAACAAATGTGAGGACTGTACTGTAACAAAACTTGTTCAGGAATATTCTACTGCTCTGCTTATTTATAAGATCAAACACAGGCTTAAAAAAGAAAATTTAACAGATAGACTGTTTGTCTAAGTATATAAGAGTTTCAATAAGTCGCAAGTTGAGAGACATTATTTGGGAGTTACAGTAGAGGTAAGGAATACTATCTTATGGTGTATAAAAAGCACTTATGTTAGTCAGGCTAAACTTGGCTCTACAATTTAGAGTAAAGCTGAACTAATAATCGAGTTAGAATATTTAATTATTGGGGGTAGAACTGTGAGATAAAATTGACACTACTGCAGTGGCGCCACTCCAACGCATTTTGACTGACGTTTCCTCATACAGAAATGATCCTACTTCAAACCTATATTACTTACTACTTTATAAAAATAAAAGAGCTCGCACAGAGAGATAGAGAGAGAGAGAGTTCTGGCGTACTGAGTTCTGCGATCTGCGTTCCCCGTTCTTTGTAACGTTTACAACTTGCGCGGTGGTACAAAGTTACAAACATTGCGCAGAATGCAGAACTCAAATCGTCTCAAGTCGTTAAAAAGCAAGCCCCTTTTAACGATTTGAGACGGTATGAGTTTTTTACCCAATGAACGCGTAAAAACGAAACGAATTGTCCCGTCAATTTACACGAAAAAAGTTATAACACGCTATTACTAGATGGCGCTGCTTCAATTCCATATAAATTGGAGTTCATTTTTACGCGACTATGTAAAATACACTGAGGGCATTTAGACCTATATAAGGCTTTGGGAACACTGTGTGGGTATTGTAAAATATCATCTGTCATCGCTTTTGCTTATCTTCCTATGGGCCAAGACGCACGCCGTATCCCACCACGTGTGTTAACCGTCTCTTTCATTCGCACGCTATTTATCTGGCCTTCATTCATAAAACCACCAATATGAGATAATAATTATGTTTATTGCTGTAATAAACTATTTATAATATTGTAACAATGCTTAATACTAACAAAAATAAATTTAATTCTTTCGCAATAACGTAACGCTTTTATTTAATTGCCTCACTTGTTTGTCATAACTCAATGGTCTCCGAGCCAAGAACAGATTTTTATGATACCATACTGTCCCAAATCAACTTTTGTACAGTGCTTGCGCTTGAAGTGCTTTTGTATAGCAGGTTAATTACAGCCTATGGCCTGTGTGCACCAAGATTTCGGTTATTATAACCAACTGTTAACATAACTTTACTATAAATTTACTGTTCACGACAACCCGTACGCCGGTTAAGATAACCGTCCGGTTTACGTCCTTAACCGGCGTACGGGTTGTGTAAAGTAAATTTATAGTAGTTATGTTAATCGTTGGTTACGATAACCGAAATCTTGGTGCACACAGGCCTAAGGATAGGATCTGCCAATCTGATAACGCGTTCAAAAGAATCCTCTTGAAAATATCCACGCAGTTAAAAGTTTACCAGATACTAGTTTAAAAATTGAAGAAAAAAGTCGACCATAGACTGTGGAGGACAGAATGACGATGGAAAAATGATCTGATTTTATTCATACATGCGTTAGCACATCGCACTAGCGCCATCTAGTTTTGAAAATGTTAAGCTACTTCTACCCATCTCATTGCAATAGCAGGTGTAAATTTTTTTTGTGCTATTTAAAACACTCAAGCACCGTTCAACTTCTGGTGAGAAATGACCAACAACTTGGTGAGAAATGACCTATGAAATTTATTACTGGCTCGGGGCCCTTAAAGGCTTTGCTAACTTATATTAATTAGGTTTAAAGATACTTAAAATACTTTAAAAAGACGTCCATTTTCGAAATCTATTGATAATTAACTATGCTTCTATACGTAAAAGTCAATAATACTTAGTAAAAAAATGTTCTACGTCGAGCCAAGCCGAATAATATGCTCCAGTTGTAACTTTTTGTCTATGCATTTAACAAAATTTCAAAAATGTACGTCTTGCTCAGGTGGTTTTCTGGTAAATACAATGCATTAACTAATGGTAAACCAAGTGTCGAGCACAGAGTATCATGGCCAGAGTAAGCACTTCGAAGGAAAAAGAGAGTTAAGGTCTTAATTAATTAACGGCGATAAAAAATAATAATACTTCTGACATATTAAAATAAAATTACAAATTCTAAACTGACCTGAACTGAAACTCGAACCTATATCCTCTTGATAATATATTTCTTATCAAGAGGTCGTAGGTAAGCCAATTACAACAACGCCAGAGACTAACAAAGAAAATTAAAAAAAAAACCGACCCGAACTGAAAATCGAATCTACGACCTCGTGGTTATAAAGAGGGCATTTACAACAAGACTTATATAACAAAGTTTAAGACAGCATTACTATGCTTACTAGGGGACGCTCGCGGTTTCGCCCGTCTACTTCTCATTCCCGTGGGAATTTCAGGATAAAATGTAGCCTATGTATTATTATATATGTATGTATATATGTAAGCTATACTATTATGAAGTTTCATCAACATCCAACAGAAGATGTAGTGATTAAAATAGAGAAAGGGATGCTTAGATGGTTTAGACACGTAGAGATAATGGATGAGAGAAGATTAACGAAAGAGATTTATGAGGCGAGAGTGAATGGAAATGTTGGAAGGGGAAGACCTAGGCGAATGTTCCTGGACCAAATTCAGGACATTTTAAATAATGGCCAGGTGGCGAGTACCCTAAACCGACGAACTGGTATGAAAGGATTAATGAGAGTGGAAGAAGTTAAGGAAGTATTCAAGGACCGTGGCAAATGGTTGGATGTAGTCTCTGCCTACCGCTATGGGAACGAGGCGTGATGCATGCATGTATGTATGTATGTATGTATGTATGTATGTATGTATGTATGTATGTATGTATGTATGTATCAACATCCATTCAGTTGTTTTTGCAAGAAAGAGTGACAAACATCCATCAATCCATACATACATACAAACTTTCGTATTATACTACTATTATAAAGGCGAAAGTTTGTGAGTAAGCGATTTTAATAAAATATGGCATGGAGTTAGCTAACATCCTGGATAAATGGGTAGGTAATTGGTTATTATTTATCCCGATTGTTTTACAGATACGGGAATTATGCAGGTGACACCGCAGGCGTCCAGTTTGTAATATTAGTAAGGCCTGTGTGAACCAAGATTTCGGTTATCATAACCAACGGTTAACATAACTTTACTATAAATTTACTGTTCGCGACAACCCGTAAGCCGGTTAAGAATGTAAGCTCGGTTAAGTTAACCGCCCGGTTTACGTCCTTAACCGACGTACGGGTTGTCGTGAACAGTAAATTTATAATAACCAGCGGTTAGCTTATAACCGTTGGTTATGATAACCGAAATCTTGGTGCACACAGACCTAAGAATAGTGGCCTAATATCTATCTGTTAAATATAACAGACCAAGGCAGCTCAGTCAGCTTGGTTATATGAAACCGCTGTTTGAACGGTATAAGTCGATCCAACGCCTCCTTAGGTGGGACTGCTTTGGGCTTCTGTGGGTAGAGAAATCTGTAACAGCACGGTTTATCTTCCTCACTGACGTTAACGTGCCCAATGTCGTACATAAGTATGGAGTTGTACACGTAGTCGATAGGTGTCGCTGTCACTATATAGGAGTACACGTGTCTGTGCGCCGCTTGTAGTTGCTCCATCGTCTCGAAGACTGCGCCCCATGACATTGGGTCTAATACTTGGACGCTGATTAGTACCTGAAAAAAAAAGACATCATAAATGTTTTATCCAATCTATACTAATATTATAAAGAGGTAAAGTTTGTAAATAAAACTCTGTCGGGTCTAATCTTCGGAACATCTGATCCGATTTTAAAAATCCTTTCACCAGTAGAACGCTACGTTATCGGTGAGTGTTATAGGCTATATTTTATATTTGTATTGTATATATTACCCGAGTTATCACAGTTTTTGTCGCGCGAGACAAAATTTATTATGAAAGCTAGAATCAAACGTGAAATAGACTATTAAAAGCTATACACATCAGCTTGCTATAAATATATATTGTTAATGTTAATGTACTGTAATATAGTACAATGTTTTACAAAAATGTAGATCTTTAGTACACGGGACGGGACGGAGAATATTGCTTTACGGGAAACTATAAAAAAATTAAATTGAGAGGGGTAGCGGGAAAAGATCACATTTTATATGAAAGTCTGTCTTTAAAATTAAAAAAAATACCTAAGAGGTTTTCACGCGAACGAACACGCGGGCGATTGCTAGTTAATATTATAAACGCGAAAGTTTGTGAGGTTGTATGTAAGTATGTTTGTTACTTTTTTACGCAACTATACTACTATTTTATGGATTTTGACGAAATTTTACAATAATACAGCTTATACATCAAAACCCATAGGCTATTTTTTATTGCAAAATTTTTACGGGAATGGGATCTACGCGGGTGAATAGGTGAGAACCGCGGGCGTCCTCAAGTACATATATGGCTCATTGTTGACTAGGTCTATTGACTCATTATGTGATATCTAAAACTAGACTCGACGGCCGCCAATATGGGAGTAGTGTGTGTAAAGGGAGTAGTGTGTGTCTACGCTACACCCCTTGCCTATTAGGAGCGAATGTGGCCCTGTAGTGGGCTGTTAAAAAAGAATCAGTTGAGAATACTGATTTATTGTTTACCTCTGACGTATCATTGATGACAAAACTCTTGAAGTATCTGGAGAACATTCGTTCAACGTTGACCTCGTCCTTGAGATGCACCACCACAGTGTAACCCTTAACGCTGTAACGCGTCACAAGGTTGTCCACTTGGTCTACGTCGTGGATGTGGCCTTTCATCAAGATCGCCAGTCGGTTGGTCACGGGCAAGTGGCATTCAACACTGGGAATCAAACGATATTCTGCTTAGAATGCGGTAGGTAATTAGGTATACTTAGTTTGTGCCAATTAACAAATATGCGGCTGCGCACTATAAAATTTAGCAGTATAAAATAGCATAGCCGCCATGACAGTTACGTGTTGAAACTAGATTCTACGAACTATTGACAGCCTCCTTTATCAGACGGAGGTCCTGGGTTGATCCATGTCTGGATGGTGATAGCTAGTTACTATTCTACCGGCAGGGACGTACCGCCAAGCGATTCAGCGTTCCGGTACGATGTTTCGTAGAAACCGAAAGGTATGTAGGTTGCATCCAATTCCCATAAAGTTCCGCTTCCATCTTAAATTGTCATGTAGATCTCAAGGGCCAACTTATTGCGGTTTTTTAGGTAAATAAAAAAACGTGATATATCCTTAGACTAAATGAAGCTCCGGAAGTAGTGACTGAAGGTGGATTTACCTGGAGGAACTAATAACAATGGCATGTCCACGTTTCCTCAACTTGTACAATATGTAGTACATGGAACGTAGGATCGAGTACTTCTGGTAGGCCGTGTACTCGTCCAACACGATCACAGGCGGAGCGCCGACTGTAGCAGCCGCGAAGCGCAACCGAGTAAGGTCCTTGGATCTGAGGTTTTCTATGATAGTATCGGCTTGCTGATGGAAACCTGGATCAATTTTTAATTTAATTAAGGGTAGGTTAAAGGTAATTTTGACGACCACTGTGGCGCAGTGGTATGCGCGGTGGATTTATAAGGCGGAGGTCCTGGGTTCGATTCCCGGCGGGGCAGATTGAGATTTTTCTTAATTTGTTTTTGTCTTGGTCTGGCTGGTGGGAGGCTTTCGCCGTGGCTAGTTACCACCCTACCGACAAAGACGTACCGCCAAGCGATTTAGCGTTCCGTTACGATGTCGCGTAGAAACCGATAGGGGTGTGGATTTTCATCCTGCACCTAACAAGTTAGCCCGTTTCCATCTTAGATTGCATCATCAATTAACATCAGGTGTGATAGCAGTCAAGGGCCAACTTGAAGCCATTAAAAAAATAAAAAAGGTAGTGAAATTTAACATCGATAATTTACTAAGCCCGCCAACCTGCATTGAAGCAGCGTGGTGGATCTACGCTTCATATCTCCTCTCCTTTAAGGAGGGAGGCTTGATCCTGTAGTGGGCCGTTAATAGGATGATGATGATGAATTTATAAAGGCAGTCGCGACCTAAATATACCCCTTCCAGCTTCCGTTTTCCCTACCATCTACCATGTAGGTCTTCAAGTCGAGAGTGAGTAAGCATCTAGGCACCCGTTCCGTGCACTACAATTAAAGTACTTCAAATTCTTATATTTATTAACCATTTTCTTTAGGTCCAAAAGTTATTATAAACTCATTAAACTTTTTAAGACAGAAAAGATTCTATTAAATTTTTAATCATGCCGGTTTGAGAGTAATCGTCCATAGTAGTAGTTTTGAAAATACTTTAGTGTGGCAGATGAAAATAAGTGAGGATAGATACCTTTCATATGATTGATTACCTCCATCAATTCATCATTATCAGGCTATTAACGACCCACTACAGGGCCAGGCCTCCCTCCTTATAGGAGAGGGGATATGGAGCGTACACCCACCACGCTGCTCCAATGCGGGTTGGCGGACTTAGGGTGATAATGTTTCATTTATTAACAATCACTATCGGATGTTGATGACAGTGACCGGGACCGATGGCTTAACGTGCTCTCCGAGACACGGGGATGTAACACCACCAACTTCCCGTAACCCAACCCAGGATTTAACCCAGGACCTCGTTATCGAAGCCAGATAGGCAAACCACTAGACCAAAGGGCAGTCAATCAATTACAAGCCTTTAATGTTAAGGAAGACGTTCAGGGTAACCCATTAAAGTGTTTAAAGCTGAAGATCAACTCTTGGGCTGCTCTCCTATAATTCACCAAATCAGTAGCATGTTCCTCACCAAGAGCATCAACATAGTTCATGACCTCATGGCGCACGTGCTTGCGAGGCACGCCGCGGATCAGAGCCAGCATCTCCAGCCCGTTGAACACCGTCATCCACCGCGGCAGGGGATTCAAGCCAGAACACAATGATATATTTTGGGCGTACTGCCTCCATATGAAAAAAATATTTTAGACAATTACAAATTATTTAAACCACCGTAATACTAGTCGAGGACGATGTGGTTCAATATATTAGTGCTATCATGATCACCATTATCAGCCAATAAAGGGCCAACCTCCGTGGCGCAGTGGTATGCGCGGTGCCAGGCCTCCCGGCGGGTCAGGTTGAAATTTTTCTTAATTTGTCTTGGTCTGGCTGGTTATAGCTGACAAAGAAGAATGTGGAGTCGTAGAAACCGAAAGGGGTGTGAACCCACCATGCTGCTCCACTTAATCATCATCATCAATCAATCATCACTTAACATCAGGTGTGATAGCAGTCAAGGGCCAAGGGTTGTAGGCGATAAAAAAAAAATACTGCTCCAATGTGTGTTGGCGGATTTAGGGTGTTAATGTTTCATTTTTTAACGATCGCTATCAGATGATGATAGTGACCGGGACCGACGGCTTAACGTGCTCTCCAAGGCACGGGGGTGTAACATCACCAACTTCCTGACTCCGCTTACATTACTGCAAATTTCCTAAAATAATGAAAAACTCAAAATAATTCCGTGACCCGACCCAGGTTTCGAACCCAGGAACAAGTGATTGAAGCCACATAGGCTAACCACAAGACCAACAAGGCAGTCAATGTAACACTACATTGACAAGAAAAAGATTTGTAAGCCCATGGTCACCAAGCAGTGGCTATACTAATCAAGTGATCAAAGTGAAATAAAAGAAGGATTAACAAAAAATAAAACCAACTCAAAACGCATTAAAAAGTAAAAAATAACTGCGTGATTTAGTTGCTTTAATGCGTGCATTTTGAGTCGGTTCTATTTTTTGTTAAAAATTTTAATTCTTACTTTGTAGTGAATTATCCTTAACGTCCGTACTAAAGTCGAAGTATTTTATACCGTACTTCTAGCAATATGCTTACGTAATTAAACAAAAACCGAAATGACAAGTTATTCTTTACATTTTGAAGAGTTTTAATTTTCGGATATCATCATTCGATTCTAACATGATGACAATTTTTGGAAGTGTGCCCTGTCTAATAAAAAAAGAATTATCAAAATCGGACAACTCTGTAAAAAGTTATGTTATATACATAAAAAAAAATATACGTGTCGAATTGAGAACCTTCTCCGTTTTTTTCGTCGGTTAAAAAGTACAAAAAATTATCATACATGATGAGGACTCCTGTTTAATCTCCATTTTGACAAACACCACAGATTACCTTCTGTTGTCATTTCATAACCTGCAAACAACTTTTAAATAACATTATACTTAAATATCTTTACTAATATCACAAAGGCGAAACTTTATATGTATGGATGGATGGATGATTGTAATCTTTCATGCAAAAAAAATGAATGGATTTTGATTAAACTACCACGCCACATTTTATCCTGAAATTCCCACGGGTATGCAAGTATGCGGGTGTCATTTAGTTTACCATATTATAAAGATTCATTCTAATTATTGTGTCAATTTTACAGGTTTTCTTAGAAAAAAAAATTGGTTGTCTGTAAAGTCGGTTTACTGACGATAGTTGAACGTGACAATGTCTTAAGAAAATACTGATGGAATGGTAGCATTTAATTGGTTATTAATAATTTTAATTTAAGTATATTTTTATAAATATTAATTTAAATTAATAAAATAATTGATTTTGATTTTATAAATTTATATTTTAAATATATTAATTTTTAATTTAAAATTAATATATTTAATAGTTATATTTAATAGACGTCGATTTAATAGATGTCGAACGCTGCCGAACGCAAAGGCCGATTGTGCTTCTTTGTCGCTCGTTCCGCGCTCTCGCTTGCACTTCACGCCTTACATGGAACGCCTCAAAGCAAGGTAACGACGCATGACGTCATGTTTTTTCGTGCGTGCAGCCGGCTATCGAATTATAAGACGTTGTCACGTCAAAAATACGACATGTACCGCCAGGTGGTTTAGCGTGCTAGTGAAATGTCGTGTGTAGAAACCAAAAGACGTGTACATTTCATCCTACTCCCAAAAGGTTAGCCAGCTTCCATCACAGTTTGTATGTATAATACCATCAGGTGTGATTGCAGTCTAGGGTTAAAAAATTACCTGCAAGTACTTCACACAAACTTATCCTTCCATGCTCTGACAGCCCTGAGATGGCCAAAGCTTCTCCCTTCCCCACACCTAGGTTAATGTCTTTTAATATGTACTTCTCGAATCTTCTCAGCGAAACATTGCACGCTAAAAGGTATTCGCCAAACGTGTCCACTTTGTCTTCTAAAATAAAATAGACAGGACTTATTATAATTATAACTAGTAGAAAAGTAGTAAAAGAATACTTTTCCACTGGAGATTGAGCATATGACCTCTTGAAGTAAAGAAAATGTGTACTGTTGTAATTGCCTCGTTGGTTCAGTTTTTTGGGCTGTACAATAGTACCTACTCTACTAAGATTTTCTTCGTTCTAAGAAATTTTCTGTTAAAATAATAAACCAGGAATAAAAAAATTGGAGGCATTAGCCGGAGCCTTGGAGATTACGTTAAGCCGTCGGTCCCGTATCATTTACATCTGATAGTGATCTATAAAACAAATCCATTAATCATTGTTAAACAATCACTATAGGCTTCGTATCCCCTCTCCTATACCTACGGAGGGAGGCCTGACCTTGTAATGTGCCCTTAGATAGATAAAGAAGATGTTGAATATGTGTTAAAAATTCACTAACTTCGTTTCTGCAACAGTTCGTCCTGCTTAACCATCACACTGGCTTTCTCCTGCAATGCCTCAGGCATCCCCGTAACATTTCCAGTCTTTCGCGTATACACCAGCCGGTACATTATAATTGACCAAAATCGCTGTATATACTTATACTCCCAAAGCAGTAACAGCATCATGTAAACCACAGCAGCAGTGAGGATGGCAATTATATCCATTAGAACACCTTCGTTCTTATCCAAGTAAAATCTTCGAGAGAAACATTGTTGTAAAACTCCGCATTTCGCTGAAATTATGTAAAAATTACTTTTGCTACACACTTTTGCTCTAAGTAGACTCTGAGTATGAACCTACACTGAACTTTTGTAACTGAAAAGTAAAATTGCACATGACTCTGATTTCGCAGTGTCGGTATTAGTTACGGCACTTGGCACGTACTTACCGCAAATATTTCAATGTTAAAAACAAACCTACAAATTTTTTTCAATGAATCGAATCCTCCCAAAATATATAAAAACTCAGATCATTCTATTGTTTCATCTAAAAATTATCTCTATCTTCATTTATTTAGAAGATAATACCCTAAACCGACGTACTTGAATGAAAGGTTAATGAAGTTGTAAGAAGCGAGAGAGATATGCAAGGACCGTAGCAAGTGGAAGGATGTGGTCTCTGCCTACCCCTATGGGTATAATGAGGCGTGATGGTTTGTAATTTGTATGTGTATGATGGCGCCTGCGTCACCGTACGCGACTAGAAAGAAGTCTGTGAACTGCACGTGCACCAGCCGCGCCCTCTTGTGGCTGCGCATCTTTCGATGCCCCCACTCACCCTACTACTTGAGTCATTCTAACTTTTATAAAAGGAGCGGGTCAACAACTGGTGGGCAGTCTTGGCACTGGCGTGGCGCGGTGCACACGTTGTAGCTTGCCAATAGCCTAACCTAGACAACACGGATAATTGATTTGTGCAAACGAATTAATTATATTCTTACATTAATTAACACGAGACGTTACGTATCATTGCAATACCATAATTCAAAGTTAATTAAGTTGCTGTTAATTATTCTTTTAGTTATCTATTTGTGGGTTAGTTATAATTACTTGGAATACAAAGGCCTAATTTATTCACAATGTCCTTCACTCTTTCGACAATTTTGACTGGGCAAGGAGAATGACCTGAACTGGGGAGGTGAGTGTTGACGGCCGCCACTAAGAGATCTCTTTTAAACCTACACCCGTGTCACAAGTCTCGAGTTCTGTTCGGAGATATTCTCTCAGCCACGTTCGGAGTTATTCTCTCAGTGTCTCTCAATTTGAATATGATTCCAGTCTTTGTACCTGCGTCGAAAAGGTGTTTCCCCCTTCGACATATATATGATATAAGCTTCCCCGCACCGGAAAAGACTGCGTTGGTCGATTTCCCATTAGGTGGACCGACAACATCAAGCGACTTGTAGGGAGCGGTTGAATGCAGCCGGGATATGGTAGTGCTTGGAAGACCATACAAGAGAGATCTCTAGCAGTGGATGTCAATCGGCTGTTAATAATGATGGTGATATAACTTACGGCAACATTTGTGGAACATTTTCGACGAGCACATATGTTTCCTCCGAAACACAATGCATTCACTGTTGTACAGGAATATCTTTTTGATCTTAATGAACGCGTAAGCCATATTGAACTGAGGGGACAGGGTCATGAAGTTCAACATGTAGTCTAGCGCGTTGCCGTAGAATAGCTTCGCTAACACAGTGGTTTCACCTGTAAAATAAACATTAATAAGATAAGCACTTTTAATTTGATGATATCCATAACATATTTTGGTCAATAAGAAGTTTTTTTTATTCATTACAAGGTAGCCATTGAGTGCAATCGCACCTTATTCACGTATTAATAGTTAGTACAATGGTCCTCGGGTGTAATGCAAAATTCACGACAAAAGTGTCCCGAGATAACTTATATTTTTATAAACAAACTAAAACCTTGTAATATATGTCTTATATTATTGTTATACAGTCTAATTTGCAACGGTCTAATTGCTTGCAATAAGTAATCAGCTTTGACTGACGGGTGCTATGGCAGCCTTTTTTTGACAAAATGGTGTGGAGTAGGTAGCTTTGAATTTTTTTGGCATCTTTAACCTATATATTATATTCACAGCAAACTTTAATTAAATCAGGGGCCTCTATATGCTGGGATAAATCTAGTACCAACCAATATATTTTTTTACTACAATGACGTTAGGTCACTGTTTTAAATAACTGTTCCAAATTTCATGTAGATAATTCTTATAGTTATCAAAATAATCAAGTGTGAAGAACGGACGGACGGAAGGGTTCCATTTTACCATTATGGTAATAATTCTTTGATTAATATTCATGACATAAAAAATAAAAGTTTATCGATTAAAATTATTTTCAATTCAAAAATGAAGGAATAAAAAATTCAAATATTAAACAACAAAATAACTCTATGAAGTCGTTGTTCTAAAACATTATTGACGTGTATTCTCTCAGTAAGCTAATATGAGACTGAATGCGATTAGAAATCTTTTTCGCGTTTTAGCTCTCTTTTGGTTCGGACACTTTTTAGCGCTGACCCGAAGTCCATAGTATTAATATGTCAATGGTCCTTGACCTAGCATCCTAGCAATCGATTTTTCGATTCGATTTCTTCCATTGAATTTGAAGGATATTAAATAAACTATTTACTTTACGCGGACATCTGACACATTAACATATTACTGGGCCACAAAAAAATATTATTTTTATTTTTGATTTCTTGGATTTTAATTTTATAATACCTAATCTATTCAGCTGTCAGCAAAATGTTCGCAACCTAATTATTGCAATAGACTAGTAATTGTCGATCGCAACTTCCAAAAGTACTGCTGCTAACATATGCACTCACCAAACACGACGTTCAGCATCACATACGCCATCGTGTTGAGAGATGTCCGCGAGCTCATGCTAAACAGATACGCTTGCGGGATACAGCCTACTCCATACACTATGAGCATCAGAGGAAGTACCACTGAAACAAGCAAAGCAGGGAAAACAAGGTTAGCTCGTATACATTGTGTGGAAATATTCTTATGTCGTTGTTTGAAATCGTTGTCCCACAATAAGTAGGAGTTTGACTAGGTTTAAGTAGGAGTTTTGAATTACGTAATTCAAGTTTTAAAATGTAATTAAAGCTATAGGTCTTGTACTTTTATATTCAGACTTTTTTATTTATTAAAAGCTAGCTCTTGAAATCACACCGGATTGTAAGTAATGACGCAATCTAAGCGATGGATCGATATGGAAGCGGGCTTCCTTGTTAAGAGTAGAATGAAAATCCAGACCCCTTTCGGTTTCTGCACGAAACCGGAAACGCTAAATTACTTGGCAGTACGTCTTTGTCGGCAGGGAGGTAACTAGATGTAACTAAAATCTCAATAGGCCCCACCAGGAATCGAATCCAGAACCTTATAAATCCACTGCACATATCACTGCGCTACGGAGGTCGTCAAAAAACTACTGCGAAAAAATTATAGGTATGTGTAATATTTACTGCCGGTTATTTTTACTGGCATTACTATCAGTATCTTTTAGGATGCCTCGTAAAACATATCTCATGTTTTGAGAGAAGATTAATATTTGATTGAGCCGCTGCAGCTTTGGGTAATACCTTAGATAAAATGAGGTTTGCAATGAATCATAGCACGGTGCCCAGAAAGTGTACGCAGTATTACCAAGGTCAGTGTAGTAAAATGTCCTGGGTGCCACCAGCACCATGATAGCTATCATGGTCGTCGTCATCAGGATAACGAGTACGAAGTACAGGACAAAGTCGAACACGAACAGAGTGAACCAATAGCGCGCCGGAGAGAAGTTCATCGCGTGACTCTATGAAATAATAATTTTAGATGGTATTAGAATTTACTATCGCGAGTATTTTCCATATCATTAAAATAGAAACGGCAGAAAATCACATTACTGCTGTCGGAGTATGCCGGACTATATTAAAGCCAAACTCGATTGAGAGTGCTTGTCAACAAACAAATTTAAAATGAAGGTAGAAATCACTAGTCATTTTACAACTATTTTGTTTAATTAGCTAGTTAATGACGAATTCATGACAATAAATTGGATTAGTATTAAAAGCCAGCTAAAACATATAACGTTTATTAATGAAATCACATAGTATATCTATATCATTTATTTACACCCTTCCTGTCCATTAAATCTGCTTTATTGATTACACAAACATGACAACATATTTAGACATTATACAATGATACGATACCAATTCCAATACTTATAATCCCTTCACTTCTTAACTTTGTTTTCGTAGATTATGATCGCTTGCTCTCTCACTGTTGACTGTGTTAAATGTATTTTTACAATCACTTTTATGAAGTCGGTTAAGTGGGAGATAATGGTGCAATGCAGCATTTTCTGCAGTTCTGCCAACCAATCGCGTAGTGGGGCGTCATCAGTTCAATGTAGCCAACTGTGCGACCACAGATAACGCACATTTTCCATAGATGATTTCACAGACGACAACATCCGGCCCTCCTGTTGACGCGTTCGTCCCGAATCGCGTGCTAGTCTGGTGTAATTGCTGAGAACAAAAGAATTAGTTAAACGCGAATCAAATGTCAAGATGTTATTCTGAATGTATACATTCGGATTCAGAACAATAATTTTACATTGACTATCAGAACACAAGATATTACAATGCGTAAACGTTTAAAGTGACAACTTGAGCGTGTATAAACCACTATCTAAGGTCGTGTATGACTAGTTTATCAGACGAGTGTGTATGAACCTGTTATATAGGGTTGTGTATGGCTCACGTCATCATTGTATACAGCGTTCACATCGGATGCCTGATACAATGTTGTACTGCATTGTAAATCTTTTGTTTGAAGCAAATACATCAGACATTATTCAGACACATTAATCAGTTATGACTCAACAAATATTTTATCCATTATCTAAGGTCGTGTATGACTCGTTTATCAGACGAGTGTGTATGAACCTGTTATATAGGGTTGTGTATGGCTCACGTCATCATTGTATACAGCGTTCACATCGGATGCCTGATACAATGTTGTACTGCATTGTAAATCTTTTGTTTGAAGCAAATACATCAGACATTATTCAGACACATTATTCAGTCATGACTCAACAAATATTTTAATGCTCACATAATAAAGTACCATCACCGACAACAGCCGGCTTATCAACTGTTCTAAAAAGTCTAATAGCTGTTCATCGTTATTGCCATAAATATCGATGCTCATTCGTAATCAGAGTAACTAAAAAAAATAGTTACATATATAAATACTCTCTTGGTACTGCCGTTATGCCGTTAATACAAAGTTGAACTTGATCGATATATTGGTGCCATTTAATAAAATCTGTATCTGCTCCCATGTTACGAAGAGTCTCTACATTTATTTTCTTATACCGTTCCACTTAGCCAGTACAACAGTGGTCTCGCGGTTGCTGTTACATGACTGCGTTGCACTATTATTGCAGTATTTGGAAAACAATTTTAAGTAATTGACCTAATAAAAGAGATTTAAACAATGTTATATATTCATTTACTGTGTTTTTAGACGCAGATGTAACCATGAGAAAATTTTTGTCCATTGCAAAATGTTTGACGTCATCAGGACTTAATGTACTGTAATGACTTAATGTAATAATCTGTCAAGTGAACTTTCATGATAAAAATCGTTGGCCATATCTAGTGCGTAACTTTGTTACCAAGACGTTAACGAATTATCAAATATTTGTTTGCCGTTCGGCCTCTCCTGATTCTAATATAATTTTAATGAATACTACAAATGCTTTGATTTTGAAAATTGACGGAGAGTAACCAACAATAATATTATTTGCAAAAGGAGTTACCATGATTATCTAATTTCTACATAATGCATTGACATGTTGAATTTGCGTATCTGCCCTTTTAACTACCTCAATTGAAAATTCTGGTAACCTGGCTACTTATACGAGTAGTCTTTATTAATATATATTCAGTGGCATTACAGTTTAATTATATTAAAACTAGCTGACCCAAATTTCGGGGTGGACTACAACTAACATTCAGGGGGATGAAAAATAGATGTTGGCCGATTCTCCTAGATACCGGATAAGCACAAAAAATTTCATCAAAATCGGTCAAGCCGTTTCGGAGGAGTATGGCAACGAAAACTGTGACACGAGAATTTTATATATTAGATTAGATCTCCGTAAATGATGTCTGCATTTGTCTTAGCCCACCCACCCACAGCTAGTAACTCTAATTCAAATGACTGATACGCTTTTTCTTCATATGAAGTGTAACAACTTTAAAGACTTATGCTTACAACTTTACTTTCTTTCAACACTTACTAGATTTTGTACTTAATAGAATTTTTTTTTACCAATTTCTCGACCAATTTGCGTCCGTATATAATTTTATGAGTAACTTAGATCAAATATGTTAATTGTATTGTTAGAGTTTTTTTTTTTAGCTGCATGTGTTTTTTTTTTTGTATTCCAATAAAAGCGCCTCTCTTTGTCAAATGAAGAGGTTAGAAATACACAATCTTCAATCTATTTTCTAAATAACTAATAAGACCTAAAAAATGGCCTACCTACTGGTGTTGGATAACTGTTAACTCTATTAATCTTTATTGAAATGGCCGTAATTAAAAATCTAATACCCTAATAAACCATAACCTATATTATTTAATAATACAACACGTGCACTTCCGGAAATTCAGCTATTATTCTTGACTCCCTTCTAGGTGGGCACGATTTTTACAGTTATCAGAATAAGTCAGCTTACATTACTTATTGTATTCATGCTAATGTTAATATCACTAACTTTTAAGATGAACATTATTACATTTTAAGGGTTTTTTTTAATGACATATTCTAAATGCCACATTATGTTGATTGATTTATATGTATTTTATTGTTACTATTATTTGTCAATGTTACATTGAATTTAATTATGAATTATTTGACATGTACAATTAAATAGTAGAGTTATGAAATATAATTGCTATGTATAATGTTTTACAAATAATATTAATTTATCGTAAAACAATAAGTTACAATGTAAAAGGTAGGTTTACAAATGTACGCCCAAATGGCAAAATATGCATATTGTTAAGATGAAATATGTAACTATGAGTATATTTATAAGCCCCATATTTGAGCCAAATAAAATAAATCGTATGTTAAAAACTCAAACTCAAAAAAATAAAATTGAGCACTTCTTCTAGGCACGAAATATTTTTTTACTGCTAAATTATCTAATGCAATAAGTATCATATTTACCAAAACAGTGGTTTTCTGAAACTGTATCAATCGCTGAAACATTGCTGGTTTATTAACAAAATCAAAAAGCCTGTCGTAATAAGAGACGTTTTGTAGATATCTTGTTCTGTAATTAGAATGTTATGGTGAAAGGAAGTAAAATCGCAAAAACTGTCGGTAAGATCGTTAGTTGTGTTTTGAATTTTTTTTTTTTACCGTAATTTTATTTAACATTTATTTTTTTAAATATATTTTTCACTACAGCTTCCGAACATGCAATACTTTTCAAATCATTAATGTTTGTAATGTGACAAAATCAAAAAAAAGAGTATCACTGATATAACTATACATATTCGTTTTATTTTCAGTAAAATTCCTACCAGTTCGCAACTTCGTTCCTACGCGTTGTATTTCTTATTTCAACTTCATCTACCTTAAGTGTGTAATTTAAGAATTTGTACACCCTGTTGAACAAATTGGTTTATCAGAATCACGTATTAACAAACCAAGTTTATCAACATAACTGGATACAATTAAAGATCTGGTTAAAACAATTAGATCAAGGCAATATTTCAAACTACCCGCTTCTACCCTATTATAAAATTGTGTTTCTTATTCATGTTCACTATACGTAATTTTGCTTTATTATTTTTTTTTTTAAGTAAAAACTCGTATGCACCGTCACTTGGTTTAGAATCTAAATCTCTTTTTAAGGAAAAGTATTTCGTTTTATCTGGACGGTGTCGGATAGTTCATTCCGCCAATTTTTCCATTTCAGGTATTTGTTTGTATTTCTTAATTTTTTTAAAGCCTGATATTCAATCACATCACGTAACTAACCAAAAGCTATGTGCGTCTATCACATTGGCACATTTTACATATCAACGTCATCAAAGTCACATATCAATCGGATCAAATTCAGGTATAACAGATAATAATAAAACATTCTGACTCACTCTGAACGGCGGCGAGGTTGAATACTTTCGATGTTACGAAGGTAAGCACTGTTGTTACCAAGTAAAAGATGTTACCATGTCAGGAATGACCGTCTGTGAGTTGACCTACGCTTTCGTTTTTCTTTTCCAGGCACTCTCGAGCGTCGGCGTCGTGGTTTCTTAAACACTTCTGATATTAAAAGCCAGCTAAAACATATAACGTTTATTAATGAAATCACATAGTATATCTATATCATTTATTTACACCCTTCCTGTCCATTAAATCTGCTTTATTGATTACACAAACATGACAACATATTTAGACATTATACAATGATACGATACCAATTCCAATACTTATAATCCCTTCACTTCTTAACTTTGTTTTCGTAGATTATGATCGCTTGCTCTCTCACTGTTGACTGTGTTAAATGTATTTTTACAATCACTTTTATGAAGTCGGTTAAGTGGGAGATAATGGTGCAATGCAGCATTTTCTGCAGTTCTGCCAACCAATCGCGTAGTGGGGCGTCATCAGTTCAATGTAGCCAACTGTGCGACCACAGATAACGCACATTTTCCATAGATGATTTCACAGACGACAACATTAGTAAGCTTAAAATTAATTAATATATTCAAAATATTTTAAAAATATATTTTTTTTAAATAACAGGACAAAATTTTAAATTTATTAGGCATTAAATGTGTTGCATTTTCTACCTTCACTTTTACTTTGTTTGTTGACAAGCATTCTTAATCGAGTTTGGCTTGAGTATAGTTTCGAACCCATATAGGGCCCTTTGTCATGAGCTCGCTTGTTCACGCAACGCGGCGTGAAGGGAACTGCGTGCGCGGGCGCACGTAGCGCGCGTTCAGAGGGAGGCTGACGTATAGAACGTGGGTCTGTTCCACTTCTCGATGATTCATCATCATTATCACTAGTCCTGTCTTCTTAAATGCAAACTGAACTAACTGTGTCGTGCTCTAGGTTTGTCGTCTGTGGCCTCCTATGTAGAAGTGGTTTTTCACGCTGTAGGGAGCACCCACCCTTGGTTACGATTAAAAATAGTTGGGCATACTCCTCCTCCATAACAATGATGA
Source organism: Mycalesis mineus (assembly GCA_034621355.1). NCBI lineage: Eukaryota > Metazoa > Arthropoda > Insecta > Lepidoptera > Nymphalidae > Mycalesis > Mycalesis mineus. Next base: position 2,558,038 of record CM067881.1, read on the forward strand.
GATGAATCAGTAATAAAATAAAGTTTAAATATGAATAGTTCTCAATAATACCTACAAGAGGTTAAGTAAGTACTCGTACATCCTAATAAGCATGAAAATAAAAGCTCTCTATCTCGTCTTCTTACCTGTATGTGCCTTACAAATCCGCTTTCATTTGAGGGTAAGATAGTGATATGCGATATTGTCAAAATAAGCAGGAATTGAATGAATATCGGAGGAGTAGAGGCCTGTTTTAACCACTGTGGACAAAGTTTACGTTAAATGGCGTGGAATATAAATGTAGTTTTTTATTCAGTTCACATTCCGAGTCTTACATAACAATTTACATTATAAATGACTAAGGCACTAAACTGACCAAGAATGGGGTCTATTGATCCGATTTGGTATTGGCGGTATTGCTGTTATAGGCGGTGAATTTCCATATAACATCACAGGCTTACTGATTGTTTGTCTCTTAACTGTGACTTTAAAAATGTATTATTCTCCATATAGTCAATGCACGCTTACTGTAGAAAGGTCCAAGGTCATGGGATAATCCGTGACTTGTATGGTGGCGTCCAGAGCGCCTGTGTAGTGTCGTATCAATGCCATGTAGGTGCGGGCCAGAGCCCTGGCGGCCGCGCCGTGGTCGTGATGCAGTGGGCTGTATAACACCCGCATCTCGGAGGAAAATAGAGATATTTAAATATTGTATAACTCCTTAAAATATTAAAATAAAATATGTTTACCCTCCAAGTAAGCAAAAATAAGCCTAGATGGGCTTATACTAATATTATAAAGAGATAATGTTTGAAGTTTTATATGGATTTGTTGGTTAAAAAAATCATCACCAGTAGGATGCTACAATATTAGGGAGTGCTATAGGCTATATATTAAATTTGTATTATATATATTCACCGAGTGCTATATTCAGTGCCTGTGGTAGTGTGTATAATTATTATGTACCTACTTCATAATATACGATTTATCTAGTAGTAAAGGTGCTAGGTTCGAATCCTGGGTCGAGTCTTAGCATAATTGAAATTAAGTAAAGTCCAAGCCTGAACTTGGGAAGATAGTGGTGTTATACCCCTTGCTTCAGAAAGCACGTTAAGCCGTCGTTACCAATTTTATCATCAACATCTGATGGTGATCGTTAACGAATTAAGCATCACTTTAAGCCCGTCAACACATATTGAAGCAGCGTTGTGGGTCTAAACTCCATAGCCCCTTTCCCACTAGGAGGGAGGCGTAAGCCTATAGTTTGCTCTATCAACTATTATCACGAAAGCTCCAAGCCTGTACTTACAGAAAGGGATTCATTTTTAGAAGAGACTTCTAGACCATAAGCAAAAATATAGACGTAATCTTGAGGCGAATATACAGCGCGCGTTACAAGATATTCAGTCAGACTCTGTCAAAAATAAAATAGAATTTATGAAACCGTCACAAAAACCGATTAATATTATATTATATATATATATAATAGACGCAAAAGTTTGTAACTATGGAAGGATGCAAGATATTACTCTTTCACGCAAAAACTAATGAATGGATTTTGATTAAACTTTACAATGATACAGCTTACACGTCAAATTTCACACTACTTTTTATCTCAAAAATTTTACAGGAATGAAGTACTACGTGGCCACTACCTCTAGTACCTAATATATTTATTTTACTAAGATACTCCAAAAATCTTAGAATTTGTTTCTATCGCAACGCGGAAACGGATTCGTTGCAACCTAGAATCTGAATAAAAATCCTCACACGTTCGCTACACTCCTAAAACAGTTTTCAGTTTTTAGGCTATGTTGAAATTTTGTATTCTAGCGACTCGCTAAATTTTTAGTCGTTTTGGTGGCTCTTAAAATCTCTTTAGCTGCGAGCCTAGTCCTAATGAAAATTCATAGCTCTGGGGGACTCGCAACTTTAAAATAAGTTTGACGGCCGAGTGGCGCAGTGGGTAGTGACCCTGCTTCTGCGCCCTAAGCCGTGGGTTCGATTCCCACAACTGGAAAATGTTTGTGTGATGAACATGGACGTTTTCCGGTGTCTGGGTGTTTATCTATTTATTATAAGTATTTATGTATAATATATATAAAAATATTCATCAGTTATCATAGCACCCATAACACAAGCTACCTAAGCTTACTTTGGGGCTATATAGCGATGTATGTAATTGTCCTATAATATTTATTTATTTTATTTATTTAAGTTAGTCTAAAATAGTTTTAGCCTTTTAGTATTTTAAGTATACTCTGAGCAGAGCTCATTTAAGATTCTTCTTAATTTCCTAGATGAAAGCTTCGTTGGTCCCTTGATTAGCATAATTTATAAATAATATGGTATCAGTATTAGAGGTTCTGGGTTCGAGTTCTTTCCATTCATCCATGAAATATACAGTAAACATTTTCCGCTAGCAGTGAGTCGGGTAGTTAATGTAACCCCCCCGTGCAACTGAGAGCACCTTAGGCCATCACCTGAAAATGCTTGTTAGACTTAAACATGATCACCCCAAGCTCACTAGCTAGACTAGTGGGCCCTTAGTATAATCATAAAATTATTATCACCCTAAACCCACCAACCAAAATTGATGCAGCGTGGTGGGCGTGAGCTCCGTATCTTCTCTCCTTTAAGGAATTTTCCCGTCAAACTAAGTTATGACAATGATGGTTTACCTCTGGTTCTAACAGCGCCGTATAACTCATGCGTTTTACTTCTTTTTCGGTCGCCTTGGTTTCCGACATTACATATCTATTAAAATAAAGAAAATATAAAAATATTATTAGGATTCAAAATCCAATAAAAGACTGAATTTTGCTTTACATTTTACAAAAGAATTTGAATGTTTCAATACTAACGCATTCGCAACGGATAACGCTTCGGAAGAATTATCGCATTTGAGTATCAAGTTAGTCTTCTGTTCCAATGCCTCTACAGTTAATATCTGTGGTAGAAAAAATAATTAAAGAAAGAAAGAAAGAAAAATGTTTATTTATATCAGCAGGTTGGTAATTAACCACGGCAGGAGCTCACCTCCAGCCAGACTGCCAAACCATAAAATCTTAATCCACCCAGCCTGGAATCGAACTCTGGACCTCCGTCTTATAAATGTAACATACCACTGTGTCACAGTCGCCACAGATAGTCATCGTTTTGGGCTTTTTACTTTTCTTTTCTTAGATGAATTCCAATAAAAAAATTAAATTAAATCAATTAGTTTAAAAAAAGTTACCTCTCCATGCATGGTGCTTTTAGTAACTTTGTGCCCTTCCATCTCACTAAGGACGGAAGCGAGTGATATGCCTATAAAGATACCGGCTACCAGGGCTGAAAGGATCTAGAACATACACGTCAATGGGTAAACGAATCGCCATTGTCGAAGTAATCAAACATGGTAAGATTATGTGAGGAGTTTCACCGTGATGATAAAGTAGAATCTGTAGTACTGGTAAAACGTGAAGAACTTCCATCCCATGTACAGCAAGTCGTCCCTGTTCCCAAAACGGTTCCTTCGTCTCTGCCATGTTACCGACTCTGTGATTAACAAGAATACACAAATTATTTAAACATATTATTGTATTTATTTATTATAGCTGCACTTCTAGTTGTCCTTAATTCCAAAGAAGAGTTCTGTCGATATCTTCAAAAGGCAGCATCGTAATCAGCCGATGGACGTTCATGGTTGGACAAAGACATTGGCGTAGGGTTACCATATCTCAGAATTTGTCCTGAGATTTCAGGCTTTTCCGACTTTTCTCAGGATTGCGGCCGGTTTTTGGAAATCCTTTTCATAGATCTATTTAATTAAAAGTGAAACGAACTAAAAATAATATTCTTTTGGTATATAATTGAACAATTAAAATTAAGTATTTATCAAAGTATTACAAACTAAAAATAATCTTCTTTTGGTAACAATTGCAGTTACCAATACAGACCAATTGTGATCCCCTCTTTGTCCATACATAATATTGTTAACCAATTTACTGCCAGGTTACAGGTATTATTAAGTAGACATATTAATAAAGTGACTTACCAGCAATATTGGCCAAAGCATTTCTCACAATATCGCGCTCATTTATGCTGGTTACATGTATTACAGCTCTCGACTCTGTTATAGCCCTACGAAAATAATAATAAACACTGTTTTACTTTTCGTCCTTCGTGCAAAGTTTTCAATTTCCTTATTTTTCAAATAATATAGGTACAATCATTAATTCTTTATGTGTTAGTTATGTGGATTAAACCGGTATTTTCATGTCGCCCAAATTCGATCGATAACGCCTGAGGATAATAAATCCTAGTTATGATTCTCCACACCAAATCATGTCAGTTATCCTATCTATTTCTTTTACTTCACCTTGTATTATTGAAACTTATAAAATGATAACCAATAAAAAGATTACCGCGCTCCGAGTTCGGCGTTGCGCATTTTCTGTAACGTATTCAACTTTGAACATGTTTAGGGGGTGTCCTGCGTAAGCGACTAACGCGACGAGATGCTATGCTATGCGACACAGGTGCCCATTACGTCGCGTTCCGCCGCAGACTGCTACATAGGACGCACGTAGGAATTGGGTATTTGACACAATTTATTTTATTAGTTTATTACAAACTATGATAAAAAATAATAACTTATGGTGCAAAAATAATAAAAATCCGATAAATATCTGCAAAGTTACAATCACCTAAATGTTTGGAGTAGGGGTCTGTTGTCCTTTTTTCGCAAAACGAAAATTTGTACTAAGCCACTATGGTGTGACGTTCTAATATTTTGATTAGTGTCAAATACCCAATTGCCGTTATTTTGATTGCGTTCGTCGCGTTGGCAGCTCCACGTTCATCGTTTACGCAGGACACCCCCTTACAGTCATACACATTTGTCTGTGCAGATCCTTAATTACAACCAAATGATAACCAAGTACAAACAAATTGGTACTAAAAAGTCTAGCCTTACCTATTACAAACCTCTTCCGTATCAGGTACGCTGATGTTCATAGAAATAATTCCATATTTGATCGAGTTATCTGTAAGGTCCTTGATCAAACTAGCGACATTAGCCGTCGGACGGGCGGCTAGACGCAGTATGAGCAAGGAGCCTAAATGAGCTCTCACTGTTGCACCCGCTTCTGATGTTCTACTGAGTAAGTTTGAGATATTCGCCTCGGTTTCCTTTCCGCCACTACGGAATGTTATGCGGATGCGATATTCACGTCCTGAAATCATAGTCAGCCAGAACCCTTGATATTTAAGGTTACCCTTGAAAATATTCTTCTATATTCAGCGTTCCTTTATTATCTGTCTCATAATATGTTTGTCCCCTTCAATAATGAGCGAATTATCGAAATGCATATACATATTATCCAGTAGATAAATATTAAAAGTCTCTTCTAGTAATTACATACAAACAGCTCGTCACTTTGCCTTGTCATATCTTTGAATTGAAATCAGACTTTTAAAAGATTTGCAACTAAGCAATTTTTAAAAGTAACGATTAGTAACACTGTCAGGTCGAGAAGTAATCATTTATTATATTTATAATAAATTAAGGTAAAACCTTATTACAAAATAAAAATGAATATTTACCGAAGTTAAAGAACATATAAGCTGGAGTGCCGCCAAAAACCAAAACTTTGTGGTCGAATACAAAAACTCGATCGGCAAACTCTAGTGAGATACTATTGAAAGATAACTTCACGATCGTTATATAGCCTTTGTATTGCTGTAATATATAGCATTTAAATTAGAAAGACATAATATTTTATTTATTTGAGCCAAATGTATCTACTAAGCTACGTAAAAGTTGCGTTTATATTTCACTTGACTAAATACCAAGAACATTCATTTACTTTTGTCGAGTTTACTCTACGATTAATGAATTTCTTGTATAGCTTAAATTCATCACTGGATTATTATCATATTTTAGATCAGAAATCTATAGCATGAGCTCACCATAATTTTATCTTTGATGACAGCAGAATAAATAGGATCAGCAGTAAACGATGGTATGATGACAACCTGTAATGAAGAGGTATATGTAATTAGTTCAACTTTGTATATTCTCTCCTTATGTTTTAAAATTAGCCTTAAAGCTTAGGGTACAAGTTTGTACCCGATTTACTGACAGCAACAGCAGGCGACTTGTCGCTGCAACATGAGGTAGGTATACACACTTGTCGCTAGCCACGAATTAGCCCTAATGTTAACCTTACAAGAAGTAGGAAATACAGAGAAGAGGGTGCTTATTGCAAGTTTTTTACCGAATAACTAAATCAAAACGTAACACGTAATTTTATATTAAATGGAAATTGAAGCTTTTTTCACCTTGTAACTAGATCGCATCGTTTTAATTTGATATAAAAAGACGTTACGTTTTTACGCAGCAGCTTAGTAAAACCTCTCACTCCTTCAGGATAAGAGTATACGTGAACTCACTCGCGGCTCCAGTAGAAGCGCAACCGCCCAGCACAGCTGCGCCCGATAATAAGTGCCCAAGTTCCGCACATACTCATGTCGGTGGCCCTCAAGATCGCATTCAGTCAGCAGACGTTTGGAGCGAATCTCCATGTACTCTGCTATTGTCTCGCCAGGCTCATTCCATAGGCAGATCTGAAGCAGTATATTAGGTTAAGAGACGCACGTAAATCAGAAAGGCCTGTTAACTTTTGTCGTAACCATTGTTAAGTGCTCTTCGCATAGTTAGAGGAAGAAGAGAAGGAAAAAAAATGACCAAAAAAATTGAGATGCTCGACAGTTACCGTGACGACGTACAGTATCCGACTAAGTTTTGCTTTGCTAAAACGATTGATCATAAGGATTTAGATTTGACGACCTCCGTGGCGCAGTGGTATTGGCAGAGGGAGGTTTTTCTTAATTTGTCTTGGGCTGGCTAGTGGAAGGCTTTCGCCGTGGCTAGTTACCACCCTACCGACAAAGACGTACCGCAAAGCCATTTAGCGTTTCGGTACGATGTCGTGTAGAAACCAAAAGGAAAAACTTGTTAGGAGTTTCATCCTACTCGTAACAAGTTAGCCCGCTTCCATCTTAGATTGCATCATCACTTAACATCAGGTGTGATAGCAGTCGAGAGCCAACTTGTAGTCAATAAAAAAAATCTAACAAATCAATGGTCGTAAATAATTTAGTCATACTTTGCATTACAAAACTAATGCTACAGTTGTTTGGTTATACTACGTAGGAAAACCATCTCTATAGTTCTTTTATTGATGATTGATTTATCGGATATCGATTGTAAATTATAAAGCATAGCACCATTACTTACACGACAGAAAAGCGTCAAGTGTTCTTGGACGGTCAAGTCTTCCACAAGACATCCATCCCGGTGGCAGTAGCCCATCATAGTGCACATCGTCATGGGGCTGAGGCCAGGCTTCAGCTCCTCGCCCAGCACTGTCACTGTCCCATTATCTGGGTACGTGAGCCCTAAGGAAATGTCAGTTACTTTTACAATCAGAATCGCGTGATGATACTTCTGCTTGACAACATGGAACTGACTGATTTATACACGGCATTATGTTCAGAAACAGACATTACTTTGTCATAAAGATCTACCCTAGACCAGATAGATCTGAGTCAATTTAGAAAATATAAATTACCAAACGCGACCATTAAACCTCAGATTAGTTAGGATAATAATGCGCCTAATCATCATAAGTTAGACGCATATTTTAGCTTTTCACGGATTCACAGTACGGGCGCCGGGTGAGTCAGGGTTAAAATAAAACTTATATAATGCCTGTTAATAAATCTTCGATCGTCAAGATGGTGTCTTGCTGCATTCTTTCAGAATAAAGCATTGTGAATTCACCGCGGTAGATGTCCAAGGTTACGTTGCTTAGAACTGGGCCTCCCATAATACTCTGGAAAATAATGAGAATTAACTAGGTACTTATATATTCTATGTATTTGGAAAAGAAATGTGATATAAAGCTTGCTTAGGATATGTTTATTTAATCTTGCTTCGAATATGCTAGAATCAAACGTGGCAGAAAATACAAGCGCTGGAAAGATATTGCTTTATCTTAAAACAAACGATTGTACAAGTCAATTGAAAGTCAATTACGAGTACATAGACGTGCCACCATTCATATAGTAGAGATCCTAAGCAATCTCTCCAAAGTAATCAAAAAGCTTATTAGTGTTTACTGGAAGTTCAGGTAACGTTTTACGTTTAGAGTATTAACGTTACCTAAATGGACCAAGGAACTAGAAAGAATATCTATAAGGCAATAGGAAGACACGCACAGAAGAACCTTACCTTTGTAACATTTCGGATACTTATAGCTTTGGCCATGAGCTCGTCGACTTCCTGTAAATTTTCACGCTCCCTTCCCGATGGCGTTTCTATTGTATGCAATTTGTTGACATCCTAAAATATTAATAATTATAATTAATAAAAAATCTTCCCTGTAGTTCTCGAGTTCAATTGTTTCTCCTTTGCTACGAGTTTTCTGTTGAATGCATGTATGTTTCATAACTGGGAAAACTTACCACAGCTTCCTTGAATATGATTGATTTCCAGGACACTTGTCCACCAATAGCGTTAGCTTTGACTGTTCTTTGTAGAATCATCAGCAAACCAAAGTATATTACTACCACTATAAGCCACGACACAATTGTGTAGTTCACTGTGTTTGATTCAAAGCGAGCTTCCTCTGAAAAAACAAAATGTTTTAATTTGCCTTTAATAGTTTAAGCTAAAGCTTGATTACAATTACGCTTGATATAAAGCGATGATGCAGCAACCATCGTAAATGGACTTCTTTTGAAGGTGTCTATTCACTCTTGACTTGAAGATTACCAGATTATATCCCCGAGCCAGGATTAAAGGAGAATGGCGAGATTGTATGTACCTTTGGACCCGAAGAAAACGGTAGCATTCAAAGTAGAAACTTATTAGCAGTTGTAAAACATAACATAACTAAGAAAAAAGCAAATGGTAAGTAGGTTTGAAAAGTTGGGAGAAAAAAGATATGAAAGCTTTTATCTTATAACCTCAAATATTTACTAATCAAAAATGAACTGCTAGAAGAAGTTACTGTTTAATTGTATCAGGATATTAAATACGTAGGAATATGTTCAACATACACTCGTAAATATTAGCTAGATATTTAAGTGAACATGCGGTACAAGATTAAAGTAGGTATACCACAGTTTTTATATCGCCAATAAATCGCTATGCTTTTGTTATAGGTAGGCAATAGTTTACTATGCATAACTTCTGCATGTTAAATGTGAGATGGAAGATAGTTACAGAAAAATTACTAAATATATTAATAAGCCTAAGTAAAAATCTCAGCCAAAAGGTTGATTGTAAAGTACAGTAGTTATAAACTAACAATAATTAAATAAAAAGGAGATAGTAAATTCCTTAAATACAAGTTTTCTGAAGTTACAAACTACCAATTCATTGCAGAGAAGAAAATGAAAATATTGTTACAACTTGGGTATCTTTAAAACAAGAGTGAATAGGCATTTTCTAAGCGAGTGCGTTTCATTTTAGACCACAATATCTACACATACCATCAATAGAGGTTGGGATCAAGCGCAAGCTTATTTCGTATAAAAAAGAGATCTACATAGATATAAGACTAATTGTATAGATCCACTGAAAATTATAAAAAAAATTACAAGAGTAGATAAATAAAACAATATTGACATAATGCAAGCTCATTTATTTTGTTGCTGAATGTAGGCATCACAATTTGTCCAGAAGATTCTACTAATGGACCTTTAGTAGAAGAACAATCAGTATAAACTTCTACAACTTCCTCTGTTTGTTAATTTGGAGATATATTGACTCCCTGGCTTGTAGAGGGCACAGGAATACCTGATCTTCTATTGGACATACCTCTTTTTGTGCTAGTAAACAACAAGTAACACATACCTATCTCATCGACAGATGTTAACTGAAACAATATTTTAATGTTGAACTTCTTACAGAATAAATAATATTAAAGCTGTAGGGCATATCAAGGGATTTTAATTTTTTTTTATTAAACTACCTTGTTGTTCCAGTGGTGAGCGTATGTGCCTTCACATAAAAAGGTTTTGTGCCTGTTTTCCATCCTACTATATGCAGATGATGATGTTTAATACTAATAATCACTACAGATTATTGAAGCAGTTTAAATTGAAATAACACATTTTAATAGTTAACAAAGTCCAAATTGCTGGAAACTAGATGTCCAAAGGCAAAAAAGGTTGACAGGGCCATAATCAGTAAATCCTGTATATAGCCAAATCGTTAGGAGGAAGTCACAAAAATGGCAATTACTTTCAACGTTTAAATCACTTGGAGTATATTAAATCAACGCAAAATGTAACATTAAAACCCGAAAATGATCAACAACCAACATCAAACAATATTGTTTATTAATATGACTGTTAGTTTTAAACACAATGACAATGCCCAACATTTGTCTGTCAAAAAATAAAGTCTATTAAGTCAAAATAAGTATACATAACAGACAAGTTCCTTTTTAAATGTCACTTAATTAATCAATAGCCTAGCACCACATGAACCCAAAATATCATGTTATAGCTGGACAAGAAAGTCGTGAAAATAATGGTCGCGTCACAACCGTTCATGTGGGCACTCTATATAGTACGACAATATCGGTTTTGATACTTTGATTTAAATACAATTTTTAATAACGTGATTTCACTGACACACTTTCAAAATAAAATTGGTTAGGATAGAAAAATAATTAATGAAACTTCTTAAAGGATGGTAATGTATTTTAATTAGAAAATTTGTATTCATACAACTATAAATATTTAGTCAGAATGAAAAATGCTTTCGTCTAAATATTCCACGCCAGATAAGTCTTCAGCCACGTCTTGGCGCGAGCCAACTCCAATTGCTGCTACTATCTATCTGCTGCTATCAACCGCTGGCTATCTTCGGATGTGTCACTATTGCTTTCATCTTGCAGGTTTATAATTATTTTGTCAATATCACTATACAGAGATTGTCCCCTTTGGTAATAATCACTCTCTATTTTCATTACGTGTCCAATCGTCCAATTCTTTTGTTGGTCGCCTTGTTCTATGTTTCCCTGGTGTGGAGAAAACACCTTTATTTCTCTGTCCTTCCAGAGCAATTCGTCTTATAGTACTGACGAATTTACCTAAAAAAAGATATTTACTTAAGTATATACAGGTTTATTACCTACCATTGTTATATAAGCGAAATCATATAATCCGCACAATTTTTTTCTGTGATTTATGCAATATCCACAAAAAAGTATCAAAATTATACAAACGCGCTATTTGGCAAATGCATTTTATAAACATAACCTTTAATTCCGGAATCTACATTTACATGCAAACAAGCATACTATGAGAGGGTATTGTAATTAAGCCACACATATACTATACGATTACTTTATTTAAACCACATTTTACCAGTCATTTCAGCAGTCCTTTTGTAAACTTCGTTCAAATCGGATAAAATTTTTGTGGATTAGAGTTCTGCCAAAAATAAAAAATAAATACTTTGTAAATGATCTCTCTAGCCGAGCTGCGGATTGCAGTTCTGTCCATTTTGAGCACAATAACACAATAACATTGAAAATAACACAAACAACGATTATCGATTTCAAGAAATGACACATCTACGGACTTGACGTGGTTGACAACCCGCAAAAGGGGTGTTGCCAGTTATCATATTTTTTTAGTACCGTTTCACGACTTTTCTGCCAAGCTATATATGAATATAGAACGAAAAAATAAAGCCGATTCTATAATAATTATTCGAATAAATAGGTCATACTTAAAAATCAAAATGTTCAATTTGCACAGTAATAAAATATATAATGAGAATAATAATTGTAAATAGATATGTATTTTACATATATTTTTTATAACTAGTAGGTAACTGTTATAATAGAAACACTTTTAAAACTAATACATAGTTATACGTTTTACAATAATTACAAAACTTATGTGATATTTTTTTACTGGTTTATTATATAAATAAACATCTCTTCTAAAATAAACTTTTGACTTAAAACTACCAGATTTACTAAGAAATCTACTAAGTTGGTAACACTGGAGCTGCTGTCTTGTGCTACCTTCGACCAGAGAACCCTTCCGGTTACTGCAGACGACTAATTTTTAGTCAATTATAATTATTTTTGTTCTTCTGATCCCCATCTTTAACTAATCCCAATTTTTTTATACAAGTATCATAATAAAGTTGCAGTTTTAATTAGCACAATCTGGTATCTGAACGATGCGTTAAAATTATAAGGCCACTCTCGCCAATCTCCTTTGATCGGTCATTGTTGACCGATCGGTTTGATCGATCTATACAATATTGTTGTATGCAGCCTAAAACTAGTCCTCTGAGATTCTGATGGTGGGTTGAGGAGAACACCTATCGTGTCCTGAGAAAGCGCTAACACGACGCGACGCGAAGCCGCCAATGCGACGAACGCGATTTGGCGGCGTTTGTCACGTTAGCATTCCCTGCTTGCGGCCTTTGTAGCAGTCTGCGGCGGGACGCGACGTGATGGCGCCCTCCTTGGCGCAGTGGTATGCGCGGTGGATTTATAAGACGGAGGTCCTGTGTTCGATTCCCGGCGGGGCAGATTGATATTTTTTTAAATTTGTCTCGGTCTGGCTGGTCGGAGGCTTTCGCCGTGGCTAGTTACCACCCTACCGACAATGACATATTGCCAAGCGATTAAGCGTTCCGGTACGATGTCGTGAAGAAACCGAAATGGGTGTGAATTTCATGTAGTTGATAAAAAAAAAATGGGCACCGGTGTCGTGTCGCGCAACATCGTGTCGCATCGCGATGCGTTTGTCACTCACGCATGACACCCCGTGATCTAACCCTATAAACAGCACAAACTTTACTTACGGCCAGTTTGCAACAAAGCGAACTCATTCAGTCCATGCATGAGACCGAGCGGCGGAATCAGGAGATTCAAGCAGTAAGTAAAAACTTCATGCTTGAGGTCAATCCCGTGGTGAACTATCAGCTCCGCTAAGAAAGTCTGCAGCAACGTGAATAACGTAGTCCAAAGGCATGCGATCCAAGCTATATAACGAAACATTTGTAATATATTACAATACCAGTCAAACGCCTGGCCCTCGGTAAAATACTGCTTTTAACAAGCCTTATAAAATGTTGTAAAAAAACCAACCAGCTGATTTTACATACATCACTTTGATTTTGATACATCACTTTTAAAAAATCTTATAGTCTTTCATGATATCAAAATTGCTTCTAAACTAAGCGTTATAAAAGGAATTCTAATTTACATTAGATGTAACAAAATAATTCCTGGATACTAATAAGTAATACCGATAAAGCAATTCGCGAGAAGCAAGAATAATATTTGGCAATAAATTTGACCATGTTAAACTTACCTAGATAGCTAAATACAGATTTTAAATTAAAAACAATAAATACTTAATCGACATTCAGTTAGGAGTTACTGACTTACTTTCAGTATGGTACATAGCCATAATCATCGCGATCATGATCATGACGGAGACGTAGACGAGGATCAGCACCAGCGCAAACACCAGGTGGATCCAGCGGAAGATGAGGATGAGGGTGATGCTGCCCAACAGGCAAGGGGGCGCCGAACTGAGCAGCGCATACACCATCCAGCCCAGGTACATTGACGAATAGTCCATGCCGCGAATGCGGAGGGCTCTCTGGAAAATAATATTGACATTTACGAGTATTACTTAGCTAAAACAATCTGCTCTTCACACAACGTTTCCCTAATAATTAAAAGCGACGAACCTAACTGGTAATATTGCTCAAAAATAGACAAAATAGGAAGCGATGGGTATGACGAGGAGAATGAAATACTCTCTACCTCCTTTTCTTGATACTTCCCATGCCACTCTTCGATTTTGTGACAGAACTGTTAAAGAAGACCAACTCACATTTCTTCTCCATTTAAAAGATATGCTAGTGCTAGTAGTTGGCATGAGAGTCCTACGGGAAGGAATTTTAAGGGACTCCTTTTTATCATTATTTCCTTTCCATCAGATTCAGTAATCTGATTTGCCCTTATGATAACGTATCTAACAGGCATAGTACTTCCGGATAGTAAGCTAGTCTTATTCTCATTTTTTCTCAATAATAGGCATAATAGCAGGAAGGAGCTGCTTAAGAAGCAACACTGGTATCATGATCAACATAGATAACCTTGAACTTGGTCTCGGCCACGATCAGCGCCTGTGTCTCCAGCACAGGCGGTAGCAGCGCGCTGGTGCAGCACAGCAGGATGCCGGAGACGGCGCGTCGCACTCGGCCCTGCTGCATGAGTGGTGACACCGGCATTGACGCCAGCTGCAACTGTGAATGGACAATACATTGTTTTACTGCTGACCTAGCCTATTACCAAAAGGTTCCCATAAAAAGTATCAATATAAGTGCCCAAGTCTATTAAAAGAACGTGCCACCAGCAGGGACACAGTGACCATTAATACTGGCGTAGTCTTGCTGTTCGATATAACCCTATCGAAACAGGTAGCTGTTGAACTCGGTCCAACCGTTTTAAAGATTATCGGGACTAAACAGACAGACATACAGACAGAAATTTAAAAAATTTTTGATGACGCAAGTATCCCTATACTCTTCCATATTATAAAGATTGAAATTACAAACATGTTGTAATGCTGTTACCTATTTGGATACATATAACTCATACCCAGGCAGTTGGTTACAATGATTATTTATAAGCTCAGGATAGTAGAGCTTTTGTTATAGAGCTAGACCAACAGACGGCTAACAAGAACCAGGTTTGAAGTCTGGGCTGTTAGGCTAATATTAAAAAAGACGAATCACTTCCTGCATAACATTATGTTCATTGAAAAAGTTTATTGACCTTTAGCCGCTTTTTTTGTTATTAAATTGACATACATTTTCTTAAATAATTTATGTAGAAATATTAGTAGCATATATTTAGCTATGGGTTTTAAACAAATAATATTTATTAATAAATTCAAATGGGATTTATAATAATTTGTCACTAAGTTGTATCTCATTTGTTAACTGTTCGTTGTTTTAAAGAAATTTGAATAAATTCAAATTTTATGGCTAGATTATTTATTGTGTTAAAACGTAGGTATGGTTTTAGTATAGGTTTAGGAGTTTGGTTTTAGTATAGGTACTTACCTATACTAAAACCAAACTCGATTGAGAATACTTGTCAACAAACAAATTAAAAATGAAGGTAGAAAATGTAACACATTTTAGGTGTAATAAATTTAAAATTATGTTATGTTATTTTAAAAAATCTTATTTAAAAGATATTGAATATATTAATTAGTTTTAAGCTTACTAATCTAATTTATTGTCACGAATTCGTCATTAACAAGTTAATTAAAAAAATAAGTGTAAAATTGACTAGTAATTTCTACCTTCATTTTTAATTTGTTTGTTGACAAGCTTTCTCAATCGAGTTTAGCTTTAGTATAGTTACAGATGATTCATGCGACATCGTTGATCAATTTGGATCCTTTACGAGTGTAAAATGACGTGACGTCATGACAACAAACCTAATTATTGAACATAATATGGCACTACCAAACGCCTGCTAATTCGTCCACATAAAAATATAGAATAGATAAATACAAAAGTACAAACGCGACCCGTTCCATTTCTCACCCCTTATCCTAACTAATCCTTTTCAGTAAGTCAATAATGAAAGAAAACTAATTTCCTTTAAGCTAAGTATGAAATGTATGGAGGAGCACTAAAACGCCAGAACGGATCTTCATAAATAACCTACTTGAAATAAATGAATTTGAATTGACAATTTGGCTTACACACACATAGCCGGAATAGCTCAGTTGGGAGAGCGTTAGACTGAAGATCTAAAGGTCCCTGGTTCAATCCCGGGTTTCGGCAGTTTCCGTAGATTTAATAAATCTGTCTTTTTTTAGAATTGGTTAATCTTGTAAGAACATTAAAAATAACAACGTGCGTTAGTTACGTTATAATTGCGAAATGCTAAACCATTTCGAATAGTATTTGTACCACGGCCTACGTTTTATGGAAAGCGGAACTGGATAAATATTGATGAATAAGATAGAAACAGAAAAATCTCAATCTGCCCCGCCGGGAATCGAACCCAGGTCCTCCGTCATATAAATCCACCGCGCATACGACAGCGCCACGGAGGCCGTCAAATAAGAAGCCATCTGATAATAAAAGTATTTGTCCAAAAATCTATCTCAAAGGGGACGAAATCAGGTAAAAAGCTTTTTCAAAATATTTTAGCGATTATACTCGTAAAAGGCACTTTTACATATAGGATAGGAGCAGCTGACGTACGCCAGTGTTGCGTCGCTGATAGAATTCATCATCATCATTATCAGCCTATTAATGGCCCACTACAGGGTCAGGCCTCCCTCCTTATAGTCGAGGGGATATGGAGCATACACCCACCACGCTGCTCCAATGCGGGTTGGCGGGCTTGATAGAATTGCACATTCCAAAATTTTGTTTTCTTTATACAATATATATTATAAAGCGGTTCAAATAACAATAGGAATGAAATTGGCGCCATCTTGGACCAACTTCATACATAGCATAAAAGTAGCGTTAGCACAAAAACCGAAAACTAAAAGTTACGATAAAATAATAAAATAAAACTATTATTTTAACATAACTTAATAATGTAACTACTTATTAATTGATTGATAAATATGAGCAAATAATCATAGTGTCGATCAAAGATGGCCGCCTCGCTCTTATCGATAAATAATAAAAGAAATAAGACCTAAACATTAGATGATGGATAATTTATTTAGAAGCCACGGACATGAGACGGTGCTAAGGTTGCCACCATACAATTGCGACCTTAATCGAATTTATTTGGTACCTCATCAAAAGGAGAGTGGCAGGTAAGTATGTAAGCCAGCTAGAACGTGAAATTGAAAAATTGACATTAGAAGCAGTTCAAAGCATTACTGCCGACGATTGGCGGCAAGAAGTCAATCATGTAAAAGAACAGAGTAAGAGTGCTGGACTCGAGATCATGGTGAAAATGGCCCGTTTAGCCTCACAATAAATTTTGCTTTTCGTATTTTTTTCGTTTCTTCTACAATACGTAATAGCGTGAGTAGTTAAATACTACTAATAGTAACTCCTGTTTCTTTAAAGAAAGTGATATTTTATTTCAGTAAAATCTTTTTTACATATACTCGTACTTATTTACATAATGTTTAGATCTCTGATGGTGATTGCTCAAACTCACAAGAGAGTAAAGATGAAAATGTATAATAAAAATAAATTTATTTTTGTTTTTTTCGCACATCATACTACAAAGTCTGAAGTTGTCGACCAATGCGGTCCAAGATGGCGCTAGCTTTTATCCTATTGTTATTTGAATCGCATTACACCATACATAGCCTTACCGTGTACATAGGATTGAGGGGGCTGACGTACGTCAGTATCGCATCGCTGACTGCAAGCTGCACCGACAGCACGCCGCTGCGTAGGTGCGGGTTGTACAAGTCAGCCTCCGATTTCGCATCGTATTTGGCGCGCTCCGTACTGCGTATTGAGAACCTCCACATGTTGTTATCCTAAAAAGTATACTACACTGACGATATAACAAATGTATCGCAGGGAGTCGCTAGACGAGAGCAGCAATGGACTAGGCACATACTCAAAAGATGTGGACATCTATAGACCGATGTGATAATATATTCATGCCAACAAAAACAAATTGGAGCTTATTCAACAACAAAGTTCAAAACCGATAAGACGATTCTACCGAACCAGTGGTAGCGTAGCTGATATTCCTTGGTCGCGTACCAAGCGCTTAAATTCCTTGTTGAACACAAGGAATGCCCTTCCAGCTTACGTACCACCTACAATTTGGGTATCTTCAATCTCCTAGGCAAGTGATTTCCACTTACTGTAGGCTGCATTTTCGCTTACCTTTAGGCGAGATTGCAGTCAAGCGCTTACAATATAAAAAAAGATAGGTGTTATCTATACATCTATAAAGATAAGTCTAACTCTTTTGTCTATTCCATAATAGAACAATAAAACTGTCATAAAAAACTCTTGGAAAAAAATTCAACTCTTGGAAAAAAGCTACTTAGTAAAAGTTTAGAGCGAGTACAATGTTACCGTAGGTTTCCATATAACCCAAATGACCGGGTTGTCGATGGGCGTTCCTCGGGAGTGGTTGTACAGCATCATGTTCAGTTCGTCCTCGGTGGAGGCGCTGATAAAACCTATAAATATAATATTTCACTGGCAAGTCTGAATTTTTTTTATAGTTTGCAAATTATATTGAAATATTTGCTTTGACAGGGACACAGTCAAAATGAATAGTTCTACTGTGGTATAGGATTAACATTCTCCGTATCTATAGTCACTGGCAATTATCCAACTTCATACCGACCGTCTTTCGATCAAATGGAGACAAAAAAGTAGTAAATATTTTAATTGAATGTCTAAAAATATGTCTCACTTTAAAATCTATACAATTAAAGTGTCCGTAATTTAAAGAAAATAATTTAAATGACTGAGAAAATTAAAAAAACTACGATGGAATCGAACTTATCTTTTAAGGTAAAAAGTAATACGTCATGTATGTTTACCGAATCCTAATCTTTGGGAAGCGATATTCATAACATGATGGTAGGGCGGAGTGTTGGGTGCGTATCCAAGTATACATTGCTTGTTCAAAGACTGTAGAATATCAGATGAGGTGAGGGGCGCTTGAGGCACAGCCTGCAGCGGCGTAAGGAACACCGGCGTCGCCATAAACACAGCCACGAGAAACAAGATGGCCGCGAACAGAGTCTCCACTAGTAGCAGACGCCACCGCCGTCTGAAATGAATGTGCACTTCGTTGTACCCTAAAATAGCTTCATGTTTAGGTAGCCAGACTTAAGGTCTATAAGTCGATCTATCTATAAGTTTATAATATGTTTTTCGATAGATTATCTTGAGGCGTCTGGCGTAATTTGGCTCTGTCAAGGGCAATAATTTTGCAAGTATACCATGTGGGCTTATTCCGGCAATCATTTCAATAAAAAATTCATCATCATAGAGATCTAATAATGATACAGACAGAGTCAAACTGCGTAAGCCCTCTAATCTGTAGGAGCAATATGGGTCTAAGCTCTTTATCCCCTTTTCCATAAGGAAGGCAGACTTAGCTTAGAAATAGTGGTAGTTGCAGCGAATAGCTCCACGGTTAAGGGGTAGGATTCTACACCAAAAGGACAAAGGTCCAATTCCTAACCGTTGGATTCTTGACCTACCCACACTTAAAACAGTCTCTATGCGTTATTGAACGGGGGAATTGGTCATATTCAAAAATTAACTTGCTCATTTTCATTTAAAAAAAATTGTGAACTGTGGACATTAACTTAGGCTGATAGTGATAACTGCAGGGTATATCTGTTCTTACTGTCTCTGTAAATATGATTTCCAGATGAGAGCATTGGTTTGTCGCTGAAATTTACTGCGGATCGGTTTCTTGTCAAATTCCACAGTCATGCTTTAATTGAAAATAACTCTATTCTCAATTTACTGTATTTATTACTGTTGTTATTCTAAACAGAATAATAACTACAACTTTAAACTAACGAACAAATAATAAGATTTTTCATAAAGCAACATTTATGTAGAAATTATTGCTCGTCTCTATATCTTTACCGGGAATATTGACATATGCCAAAAACATATCAAGTTGTTTTAAATCCCAATTTTCATTAAAAGAAATTCTAGTTGACCTCTTTACAATATTTTTTCATATAAAGCCTATCATCTTATCTGTATCTAGCGGCTATTTTTTATACCATATATCGATGTATGTTTGTATGTGGCAGTTTAAAATTACAATAGTACCTATTTACAATAAATGAAGTCATCATTTACAATAACAAAATGTGAAAAAAGCCACTATCGACTACTACCTATCGACGCGATATTCCCATATACGTAGAAAATTAGAAAATCAGCTTTAAAATCACGCTTTATTATCAAAACTGGAAAATTATAAGTGTGCAAACAACATTGTATACTTTACTAATAAGCACTGTGCCAACTAAGTGATTCTGAGGTAGTATAAAATGAAACTAAAACGTATTAGTAGCAGTGTTGTTGAGTAAATTGACGGAAACAATGGCCCGGTTAAGTTTGTTCGTAGCTTTAGTTGTGATAGGCGTTGCTCATGCAGGTTTGTGAATTAAATTAAATTATTAGTAGTTATTTATCAGTATTAAAACTTGAACTATCGATTTATATTCTGTACGCGATAAAATGCGATAGTAAACTTATTTAAAATTTAGCGGACGCCTGCGCCTTCGTTCGCGTGGAGTCAAAATTAAAAATGGTAAAATTTCTAAAATAAATGATATAGAAGAATAATTAGAATTTTTAGAAGTTACTCCTTATAACATAAGCTATCTGAAAAAATTCCCATGTAAATCGGTCCAGCTATTTCAGAGATTAGTCGGACAAACAGACAGGCAGATAAAAACGTTAATAAAATATTATTTGTAAGAATCCGTATAACTAATTATACTTTCCTGTGTTTAAATTGAAAAGCTGTTAATTTAAAATTACAAACAGACACATTAATTTTATTTATTTGAAAAGATTTCAAGTGTAGGGCCTATTTCATCATCATCATCATCATCATTATCAGCCAATGGACGTCCACTGCTGGACATAGGCCTTTTTTAGGGACTTCCAAACACAACGATCCTGAGCCGCATGTGCCCAGCGGCTCCCTGCGACCCGTTTGATGTCATCAGTCCATCTGGTGGGGGGTCGACCAACACTGCGCTTTCCGGTGCGGGGTCGCCATTCTAGCACCTTCGGCCCCCAACGTCCATCAGCTGTTCGAACCACGTGCCCCGCCCATTGCCACTTCAGTTCTGCGACTCGCTGAGCTATGTCGGTTATTTTGGTTCTTCTGCGGATCTCCTCATTTCTGATTCGATCACGCAGAGATGCTCCAAGCATTGCTCTTTCCATCGCCCGCTGAGTGACTCTGAGCCTTCTTATGAAGCCCGCAGTTAGCGACCAAGTCTCGGATCCGTATGTCATCACTGGCAACACGCACTGTTCGAAGACCTTCGTCTTCAGGCACTGAGGAATTTTGGACGAAAAGATGTCACGCAGTTTCCCGAACGCTGCCCAACCGAGTTGGATTCGGCGGTTCACCTCTTTCTCGAAATTGGACCTACCTAACTGGACTATATGCCCTAGGTATATATACTCGTCTACAATTTCGAGTGCAGAATTTTCAACAATAACTGGGTGGAGCGAAACATGAGCATTACACATGATCTTTGTCTTGCTCATGTTCATTTTAAGGCCCACCTGTTGAGAAACTCTGCTGAGGTCATTGAGCATATTATTAAGGTCATCTAGAGATTCTGCCATTATCACTACATCGTCGGCAAACCGCAGTTGAGTGAGGTACTCGCCATTGATGTTGATGCCAAGTCCGTTCCAGTCCAAGAGCTTAAAGACGTCTTCCAATGCGGCGGTAAATAGCTTCGGGGAGATAACATCTCCCTGTCGCACTCCTCGCTGCAATTGGATTGGCCTCGTAGTCTCATCCTGTATACGGACTGACATGGTGGCGTTTTCGTACAGGCACTGCAACGCTTGGATGTACCGGTAGTCGATTCGGCACCTCTGCAATGACCTTAACACAGCCCAGGTTTCCACCGAATCAAAGGCTTTCTCATAGTCCACAAACGCCAAGCAAAGTGGCTGGTTATACTCTTCGGTCTTTTGTATAACCTGCCGCAGCGTATGGATGTGGTCTATGGTACTAAAGCCTTGTCGGAAACCGGCTTGTTCGGGAGGCTGGAAGTCATCAAACCTACGAGCGAGACGATTCGTGATGACTCTGGAGAACAACTTGTAGACATGACTCAGCAGCGAGATTGGTCTGTAATTCTTCAGCAAGGTATTGTCACCCTTTTTGAAGAACAGAACAACCACGCTCCTGTGCCACGCCTGAGGCGTCTTGCCCTCGTGAATGACAGAATTGAACAATCGCTGAAGGACTTCAAGTATCGGTTTACCACCCGCTTTCAGGAGTTCTGCTGTGATTCCGTCATCACCTGGCGCCTTGTTGTTCTTTAGGTGTTCGAGAGCCATACTAATCTCGTCTAGGCTGACGTCAGCCTAGGGCCTATTTAGTGATAACAAATAAACAAAAGCACGTTCTCATTACAAAAAATTTGCCTTAATTTGCGATTTTGCTTGGAAAATAATCATAAAATCATAAAAATAGTTTATATTTAGAGCAGTCACTCAAGGGTTTATCATTACAGGAAGCTTTCTAGCTTCATTTGTAAAATAAAAATTGCATTTATAATATATATTTTCGTTTCAGCGCTAAGAGTGCAACGATCACCACATTTTGCTGGTGCATCTGCTGGTGCTGCAGCGGGAGGATTTAGCAGACCTGGTTTCGGTGGTCCTGGGGAGTTTGGCAGACCAGGATTTGGTGGGCCTGCAGAGATCAGCAGGCCTGGCGGGCCTGGCGGATTTGGCGGTGGTGGTTACGGCGGGCCTGGAGGATTTGGCCCCGGTGGTAACGGAGGTCCTGGAGGGTTTGGCCCCGGAAGTAATGTAGGGCCTGGAGGATTTGGACAACCGGGTTTTGGGGGTGGTTACCCACGACAGGGTGGTTCAATCAACATCGCGAAGAGTGTCAGCATCAGTTCAGGTCGAGGCGGAGGCAGTTCTAAGGCTAGCTCAAGCTCGTTTGGTGGAAAATAATTAACTGTAACAACGTAAGGAATGATAAAATAACGTCGTGATTTTTTTTTAATAAAATTGGTTGCGGTGCATTTATGGACTCTCCTAGAAAAAAAATCTTCCATAAAAAACGTAGCTGTATTATTCTGTGGGATAACCCATCGTACTTTAACACTGTATGTACTTTTTTGTTATATTAATGTATATTTTTTTAATAAATTTTATAACGTGTACACAAAATAAAAATATATGACTCATAGTTATATAGTGTTCAGTTTACTTATCTTTGACCATTTCAATACATCAGTTCTTTAATTTGACTTGTGTATCAATGAATACATGATATTTGAGGTTACATAATGTAACCTTAAATATACTTAATAGGGTGGTTACCCTTTTTCTCAACAGTAACGAAGTGCTGTACCTCTTTCCCTGTCGATAATGTGAATGTAATAACTTGATGCAAATATCACTCAAAGACAGAAAATAGGATTTAAATCTATTATTACAGTAAAAGTACACCTCTTTTAAAAATTTGTAGCAACAAAATGAATTATTGGGTTCTGATACAAAATATTGCTTTTGGTATCTTCCTTAACTTTTTATATGGCTGTCTGGTTATGACTTGTAAAAAGTATAGAAATAAATAATAAATTTCTGAAATCCTTTACTTAACTATTTTATTACTACAATTACATTATTAATAAAGTATCTCTACATATCGAAGCTCTGTCGATGCTCAATTTTACGCGCTGGAGAATCGCCGAAAGGTTGCTTGTTGGTTGGTTATGTAAGTATTATGGAAATATATGCAGAAATATATACAGAAATATATGCAGAAAATTCTCAGTTTAGTTCATTATTTTTTTTTATAGATGAATATAGAAACAAAGATTGCCAGGCATCACAGTAATCTACAACCAAATGTAGTTGATATCCCATTGATATTTACAAGTTCGTTCTAGATTCATATTGCATGGATATGGTACCTTTGAGATTTTGATGATTATGATTATGAGATTTTTTTTCCCCTACCACCTAAAATTTATAGGTATCTTCAAGAAAAGAGTGAATAAGATCCTCTAAGTAAGCACGGTCTACTGTAGGCTACATCTTTGCTTATTATTGGGCATAATGCAGCTTCTATTGCTTAAATTTCGACGCGCAGACTCGTTCTCAATACTATGCAATAAACCAGTGGCAAAAAACTTCTTAATATTATAGTATTATAGGACAATTACACACATCGCTTCATAGCCCCAAAGTAAGCTTATAGTACAGGATCCGTGGCCTATTTTTTCACTTGATTACTATCAAGCTAAAATTTCCTGTGCGAAAATTTTTGATTGTGGTAGCTAACAGAGGTAGCAATGATAAAATATGTCGATTTGATGATTCATCAATATTTATTACTAACTGAATTGTTTTTATTAAATCTTAAGATAATTATCTAAATTATTTGAAAAAATATTTGTCCTACAAAATCTATGGTTTCATCAAAGAGTCCTCCCCCTCCAACATGTATTGATAACGAGATCACCAAAAATGATTACTAACCAGCTGATTTTTTTTTTTTACTTAGTTAATATTTATATAATGTAACGGTCATATTGTCCTACAAATTCCATGGTACGTTGTCCCGGTCCTACGGTCAAAAGTAGTAGTACAGATCCTTGATGTAAAAATAGCGTGGTACGCTATTGCGGTGCTCCAATTGAATATATATTGGAAAGTCATGAAATTAAAAATCAATTTATTTCTCAAGCGTGCGAAAAAAAAATGTTGACTTTTTGGTAGATTTCAGTCAACAATAAGTTAAAAAATTACTGAACGTCAACTGAAATTAAACAAAACAATAACAAAGAAAACTTTGTGCCGCTTGGGTTTCTATATTTTTCTACAACAGCTGAGTCACGCCGAATTTATTACATTGATCACAGGAAAAACTGTTAAACTTAACTATGATCAATGTTACACTTATGAGGTGTCTAGTGAAAATAAAATAAAAAGAGTCATTGACTATAACCTCTCGTGTTATCATGAAGAAGCTGATACCAAAATTGTATACCACATTTGTCAATTTAATACTAACTATCGTGTGCAGATACATTGTACGGATTCTGATATACCAATAATAATGCTGGCAAATTTTAAGTATTTAAAAGATGAAATTCAAATAATAATTAATTTAAGCACGAGTAAAAAAAAAATGTACTTTAACATAAATGAAATGTATGAAAAACTTGGGGATCAATTATCTTGTTCACTCGCTATATGCCATATTTTTACAGGAAATTATTATAATCCCGCTTTCTTTCGTAAAGGAAAAAAGAGACCTTTTAGTATTTTAAAGAAAAATAAAAAATTTCAAGAGGCTTTTATTCAACTCCTACGGATTGAAAATACAGCATTAACAACATCGAGTGAGGTATTTCAAATTATTGAAGAGTATGTATGCAGAGTGTATTCATTAAAAACAAAAAATGATATCAACAAAGGACGGTACGAGTTATTTGAAAAAGGATATAAATCAAAAAATGAAAATGAAGAAATTTTAAAACAAAAAATCGTAGGATATGATCCTTCCAGTTTGCCACCAACAAAAGAAGAATTGTTACAACAAATTAAAAGAACTGCATTTATCTGCAATGTATGGTGTAACGCACATATGCGGTGCCCCACGGAAAAATTGCCGGAAAATTTTGGATGGACAATAATTGATGGCAAATATGAATATTATTGGTTTGATGGTCCCCAAAGTCCATCTTTTGAAGAATTATCTTCTGAAATACAAGGTACCCTATTTATACTATTGTTATTTATTGATTGATTATTCATTATTATATAATTTACTAAATTTTTTCATGTTATTACAGAGTCAGATATCACGAGTGAGGAAAGTGAAATAAATGAAGATGACAGCGATGTTAGTAGCGAAGATTATGAAGATTCATCAGATGAATATGATGAAGATTAATTTTTTTTTTATCTATAAATACACCAATACACCAATTTTTGTACCTAATTTTCCTAAAAAATAAACTTATTTAAACTTTAAAAAAGATTTTTTCACTGTATTTTATACTGTCATATGTTAGAAATAGGAAAACGAAAAAATTACAATTCTTGTCGGACTAGTGATACATACCTGTTTTTTTGTAGGACATTGTTTTATTTGGGCACTGAACACACTAACCTATTATGTAATATTTTTGTCCTACAGTTAGTAATGAGAAAAATGGTCTTATGGTATTAACAATTTCTGAGCGTAGGACCGGGATAACTTACCACGAAGTTTGTAGGACAATATGGCTGTTAAATTATATATATATTAACTAAGTAATAAAAAAAAAATCAGCTGGTTAGTAATCATTTTTGGTGATCTCGTTATCAATACATGTTCTTTGATGAAACCATAGATTTTGTAGGACAAATATTTTTTCAAATAATTTAGATAATTATCTTAAGATTTAATAAAAACAATTCAGTTAGTAATAAATATTGAAGAATCATCAAATCGACATATTTTATCAATGCTACCTCTGTTAGCTACCACAATCAAAAATTTTCGCACAGGAAATTGTTGGGCGTCTTATCAAAATGAAGCTACTCACGGAAAATTAGCTTGATAGTAATCAAGTGAAAAAATAGGCCACGGATCCTGTACTATTAGGTAGCTTGTGTTATGGGTACACTGGAAAACATCCATGCTCATCAAACAAAAAATTTCCAGAGGTGGGAATCGAACCCACGGCCTAGGACGCAGAAGCAGGATCACTACTCACTGCTCCACTCGGCCGTCTTTGCGTTATATATATTGACTATTAAGTTTCTTGCCAGCTTATCTTCAGAATCTCAGCACTTTTTCAGCAGAATCTGCCTTTTGAGCGGGTGGTAGAGTCACTAGAAATAATCTAACATGAAGTTTCAAAAGTGCTTATAAACTAAGCTCACTTGAAATTAACTTATTTTTAATTTTAAATATATTGTTTCTAAAGTTTTTTTAAGTCAATATAATCATGAACGAGACAATAAATTATTTTCATAATGTAACCCGTGTAATTTCAATAATTAATATTTACAGTAAGTTAAGTCAACGTTAATATTTGTTATACCTATACCAGACCAGAAAAATAAAAACCTTGCTATATTGCAGAAAAAGGAAATTATTAAAAATCGTTTATTTCATAAAACACCACAAAACTCAACACAGGTGGTTGGTGTCTTCTTTTAAGCGTAAGACATCAGTCCCAGAAAACACTACTCTTCCATAACAATTCAATAGTTTTATACAATCCCTCAATTTTAATGGGTATCTATTATCCTCTTATTTATCAAGTTATACAAATAAGTTGAATGTCTAATTTAATTTCTTCTATCAGTAACCTATGCACAGACCAATAAAAAGTATTTGTAGCGGCCTTAATCTAGGTTTATTATGTTATAGTTGCTACATTCTTTTTTATTCAGTATACCCGGATATGTTTCAAAAATTACAAATTCAGCTCTAAAATGGTGCGTTCCGAGTATGATATTAAAACTGGGAAGTTAAAGCGTGTTCAAATAATGTTGTATACTTTACTAATAATAGTCAGCATGCGAATAGCTTCTGTGGTAATATAAAATGAAATCAATAGAGTATCAGATGCAGTGTTGTTAAGTAAATTGACGGAAACAATGGCCCGGTTAAGTTTGTTTGTAACATTACTTATAATAGGCGTTGCTCATGCAGGTTGGTGAATTTTATACGTTATTTTACCGGCAATAATCTGTCTTTTGTGACGGTTTTGTGTTGTCCTTTTCAAAACATTACCTGCGGGCTGAAATGTATCACGCTAAAATATAATATTTACTGTTGTTTCAGCGCTAAGAGTTCAACGCTCGCCACAATTTGCTGGCGCATCTGCTGCAGCGGGAGCATTTGGCAGGCCTGGTTTCGGTGGGCCGGGAGGTTTCGGTGGACCTGGTTTTGGCGGGCCTGGAGGATTCGATAGGCCAGGTTTTGGCGGGCCTGGAGGATTTGGTCCGGGTGGTTTTGGCGGACCAGGGGGATTTGGGCCTGGAAGATTCGATAGGCCTGGTTTTGGCGGGCCTGGAGGATTTGGTCCGGGCGGTTTTGGCGGGCCTGGAGGATTTGGACAGCCAGGCTTTGGAGGCCGTTACCCACGACAAGGAGGTTCTATCAACGTTTCAAAAAGTGTCAGTATTAATTTAGGAGGTGGCGGCGGTATATCTAAAGCTAGTTCAGGCTCATTTGGTCGAAAGTAATTGACATGGTACAAACAATTTGCGTCTAATAAGTATTTTTGAAACAGTGATATAATTTACGAGTCTTTAGTATATAAAGAGTATTTTTTATATTACTTAGGTAACATTTCCTTTTTTATACAAATAATAAAATTCTTAAAAACGTTTTTTGTTTTTTATTTTGTCTATTAGAAGTGTATGTATATGTGTGTATTTATTGAAAAAATATTTTGAAAATAAATTATT
This sequence comes from Mycalesis mineus, assembly GCA_034621355.1. Classification (NCBI taxonomy): domain Eukaryota; kingdom Metazoa; phylum Arthropoda; class Insecta; order Lepidoptera; family Nymphalidae; genus Mycalesis; species Mycalesis mineus. The sequence continues at coordinate 2,586,269 of CM067881.1, forward strand.
TAAACAATATCCTAATAAAAACGTAATTTTAGTAGTTTACATAATAGAAATAAAAGTGTGTTATTATCTCAAACATGAATATTATTTAGAACTCCATCTAAAATTTCGACTAGCAATGTTTAAAATGATAATTTAAAAAAATAAACAGCAATTACATGCAATGCATTACATACAATAGTTTAAAAAAAAAGGTTTTACTAGTAATTGAAGATATATGACCATTTTCTGTGAGAGCATTTCCTTGTAAAACATGCTAACAAGGAAAATATGCCCTTGTATTTCTTATAGTAGGTAATAGCACAGAATTTATAATAATAGGCTGAAGGGATAAGCACAGTGCACTTGATCTTAAGTTAAAAACCAACGACTATCTAACACTGCGTAGGACATGCAAGGAACATATCCTGCAATGCCTTTCTCTGCGACCTTATAAGCCTGTACTGTAATTTTTTCGAAACCCGTACTTCTTTGAGCGAAACACAGCAGTGCTTATTTCACAGCAAATATAAAGATGAAGAAGAAGAGTACTGACACTAAAATTACTACACAGCGATCAAATTCTAATTTCCAATCCTTTCTTACAAATGACTGAACTAACTTTTGAGAAGTCAAATAGTATGTCTACTATAGGTTGGAAAACAATTTGACGTGACAACCAAGACTGTCTCGTCGCGAAGGTAATCTTCAACGGTTAGTAATGTGGACATAAAACTCAACATTATCTCTATCATACACTAGTCATAGAAATATACCCGAAACTGATGCCTGTGGGAGACTCAATTTGGCAGATTTTTAACCTGTATGCTCTTAAATAACAATATTTTAGTTTTTAGCTTCAGTACCATAATATCGCAAATTTAAATCAGTGGGCGACGTGTTTGTCAGTAGCATGTAAGCTATAATGATTAGCAAAGGTATAGGTGAAATTAAAGTAGTCAAAAATTAAATCTCCGAAGAATATGTATTTGCATTTTAGCCCGCCAACTCGCATTGGAGCAACGTGGTAGGTCTACGCTCTATATCCCCTCTCCTATAAGAAGGGAGGCCTGGCCCTGTGATGGGCCGTTAATAGACTGACAATTGTTATGATGATGATGCATTTGGCTTACAGACTAAAAAAGATACGTTTTTCTCAGGATTTTATTCCATGTAGAATGTGTGTTTATCGTTTATAATGTTCTTTCAATTTTACTGAATATTCTCAGGACAATATTTCTCATCTTATAGTCTATATCATTAGACCCGAACTTAACTTTTTTAGAAGGTAGTTAAATTAGTTAAGTTCATAAAATTCTAAACTGACTGTAGCTGGGTCTCAAACTCAAAACCTTTGAATCATATCGTCAATCTTAATAATATTCTAGAATTAGCGTATAGCGCTACATACTGGTACTATGGAAACATAATATTTACTTAGATTCCAGTCGTTAAATTACATTAGCACATTAGTAATAACGAATTACGTAAGTGAGTTTGTTTCATTTCACCGGTCGCGGGGACTTTTAGAAACCACAACTGAAATACAAACAGTTGGCGTGAGTTTACCAAATCCATTATTTGTTATTTGTGCTACGAATTTGTCCACGGGAGCTGACACCTGGCTATTTCTGAGAATATAGTTTTTATTATCACATACAAGTATGACTATATAACGACAAGATTTCGCGAAGTCGGATCAGAATAGTGATAACGATATGAGCTGGTCTATAGTTTTAGTTTTGGGAGGTTGTGTTCTTGCAGCACATTCTGCAGCTGTGCATGGTATTAAAGGTATAGTTACACGTACTTTTATTTTTAAATAGATAAGATTCAATTCCTGTGTAGCCACCACTTCATTTTTAGTTTACGACCCAACCCAGAGCAGTTACTCAGAAAATTTTTATTCTTTAATAATTTTAAGTATTAATAATTTTAAATTTCTTTACTAGGATTTTATTGCAACACAATATCCTGCATTAAAAATCCTAGTCATCGCACTCCCTAATATTTTTTTTTATTTTCTATTTTACTTATTTACCAGATTAATAACACTAAACTTTTAACACTTAACCCTTCCTGTATTCCGCAATAGATAGTTTTACATACCTTTTCATTGGAGTAAAAATAAAATTAACTCAAGTAAATGTTTCGCAAAATAACACAAAAAGGATAAAGTATAAAGTATTATTACCTATTTTTTGTTCTTCAGATGCCACGCACAATCGAATAGCAAGATCGCCACACTATGGATCAAGTTACCACCACGATGATATAGATCAACCGCCACCGTCTGGACCTCCACCTCCCCCCATCGTATATCATACTCAAAACTGGAGCGGAGTATCAAAAGGTATTGGTGGTACAGCCCAAGGAGTGTTCAGTGGAGCTGCTGCATCAGCTCAGAGTGCTGTTCCTGCTGTCAGCGAAGCATTCTCATTAGCTGCTTCTGGGACTGGACCTGTAACATCAAATGATGGAGGCCAATTAAAAGAAAAACTAGGAAAATCAGGTTTAGGTGCTACTAAAATTTCTGGGTCTCTAGGAAATAGGTTTGGTGGCTCATCAAATAGTTACGGTAGCTCAAGTGATGGACAGTATAATATTCAATTACCAGGATTAGAATTAAATGGAGATGCATCTGGATGTGGATCAGAAGAATCTGATAGTCAATCGGGTCAATATAATGCTGGGACTACAGGATTCAATAGTAAATTAGCTGGAGGTGTATCGTCTGGCTACAGGAGTTCATATGATCAAGCAAACTTTGATAGACAGTCAGGACAGCGCAGTATAAATTCTGATTTCGGAAGGGATAGGCCTGTATATGGAAGACAAAATGGTCAATATGGGTCTTACGAAGCATTTGGTGAAACGGGAAGTGGAAGAAAATTTGGCTCTGATTCTTGGACAGATGCTAAGGCTGTTGGAAATATGGCTACAGATTTTGGAAGCGAATCAGGACAGACGAAGTTGCCAAGCTTTGGTCAATCTGGTACTGATGGGTTTGCTGGTGCAGGATCTGCAGGTTCTGCAAATAACTTTGACCAGTATAAAAGACAATCAGGATCTGGCTACAGAGCAAGGGGAGGAGAACGCAGCTATGGAGTTGGCAGAGAATACGAAAGCCACGGTGGCTACGGTGGCCATCATTTTGATCATCACGATGACTTTCATAGACATGGTAAAAGTCATCATGGAAATCACCGCTTTGACGAAAACGATGATGGTATATATTACCAAGGAAATAGTTTCGGTGAAAACGAACAAAGTCGTGGTATTGGATTTGCAAACTCACAGAGCTCATCTTTCGGAAGCAGCAACAAACGCAATTTCGGGTCTCATTCTAGCGGCTTTGGCGAAGACTACTCTGGTAAACAAGGTGAGATAGATAGTGCAAACCAAGCAAGTACTCAAGATATTTCTGGCGCACAGCAAGTAAAACAATTAGATGCAGGTTTAAGTGCCAGTCAAACATCACAAAGTTTATCAGGAGGGCAAACTCAGTCAGCCCCTGGATCTTCAGGATTTGACTACAATAAGAGCTCTGGAAGTTTAATCGCTGATAACAAAGGTGCTTTGCTTGCTGGGAAAGCGAATGTCGATATTCCTGCAGAAGTACCACTTTCAGCAGGTGTTAGTGGATCAGCCCAGGAAGATGTACAGTCTACTTTCGGAGGTGCTTTGAACCTAGCGTCTCAAGGTCTTCAGACAGCTCAAAATGCTCCTTGCGCCACTTGTAATAAGGGTAGCTATGCTTTAAGTAACGCTAAGAGTCACAGTGGCTCAGCCATTGCACTTTCTATTGGAGGTTAGTTAACTTTGATACGGGCTAGCATGGAATTTCTGATGTTAAGCCAAACATTGATCATGCTGGACTGTCTTATAATGAGTCATTAGAATAGTTCTGTATTATATTTTTGTTAAATTATAATTATTATTATTTTAAATGTAAAAATATTTGTTATATCTATATGTTTAAAAGGCAATAAAAGGATTTTAAAAATTTAGTGCTTATTTCTTCTTAATTATGTCTACCATATGCTGCAATGTTAGACTTAAATTAAAACGACTAAATGATTTAGTCTTTATAGTGAATATTTAAAACCCTCTCCCAGATACTAGCTATCTATTGAAAAATCTTCTACCGGTTTATTTATTTTTAATTATTTAGAAGGATATAATAATTGTGGTTTGGTAGAAAATTAATTGATTATTAAATTATTTGCGTGGATTTTAAAAAATTATCGACGGCTAAAAAAATTTAATGAAGACAAAGTAGTATGGTTACGGAGTATACAAAATAATGCCTATCTAAGATTCATTTATTTTTCTTAGTTCAGCTGTAAGAATACCAAAGTGGCTAGTTTATATGCTGCTTAAACACCATGACTTGTATTGCAATAATTTCAAATTAAGTAAGTTAGCTTAACTTTCATATTGTATACTTTCTCAGTCAAATAAAAAATTAGTTTAAATCTGCTCTAGTCAACATCCTATCGACATAAATAAAATGACATTAGAAGCTTAAAACTACATTTAAAAAACACGTGATGCATAAATATCGGCCTATCAAATTTAAAGAATTCCTTCAAATTACCCAGGCTCCTATCATCAGACCCTAACATGTTTAATGCATGTATACCCTTAAAAATTATGTCGAAATAGGACTTCTCTTTTCAAAGTTATGCATGGTCAAACATTAAAAAAAAACAAAAAATGTCGAACCGTCGAATTGAGAACTAAGAACCTCCTCGTTTTTTCGTTGGTTAAAAATAGGCTGATAATGATGATGAACAATAATGCACTGCTTTTCACCCACCCACGAGCTTTAAGCCTCATATACCTGTACCTCATGTAACTAGTTTTGCTATAAAAGTAAGACAAGTTCTATCATAAAGAGCTTTCAAGGACAAAGAGCATTCGCTTTTAGTATTCGTTCGATTCCCGGCGGGGCAGATTGAGATTGTTCTCAATTTGTCTTGGTCTGGTTGGTGGGAGGCTTTCGCCGTGGCTATTTACCGACAAAGACTTACCGCCAAGCAATTTAGCGTTCCGGTACGATGTCTTGTGGAAACCGAAGAGGATTTTATCCTCCTCCTGACAAGTTAGCAAGCTTCCATCTTAGATTGCGACATCACTTAATATCGGGTGTGATAGCAGTCAAGGGCCATCTTGTAGTAGATAAAAAAAAGTATACAATAAAGTCGCTTCCAACCGTATTACTCGGATTATCTCAATAGACAGACCCATTCAAGAGAGTTTTATATGTGTAGTTTAACAGAGAATATCGTGGTCAAGCATGAAATCGCAGGCGTGCGATGGTTCTAATAATACACTGGGAACGAATATGTTAGTTAATCTGGACCACACTTGCCCACTTGTAGCGTCACACACTTGCCCGTGCCATTTCCATGTGCATGATCTTATATAGTTAGTTAGAATATGTAAACTTAAATTTCTTATTCTTAAAAGCATTAAACACAACTGGAAGCGAAGCGCAGAGTCAAGTTCGTGAACTACAACTTATAATAGTCTATGTTCAAATCGTTAAGAAATTCAAATACGAAAAATTCAACAATGGCGCTTGATTTAACTTTTGTTAACTGTAGTGATGGAAAATAGAGATGAATTTGCTATTGACAAAAATGATGGCGCCCGTCTGAGTTAAGACATATAAGCCTTGCATTTTTTAAATCGCTATTAAAGTGGGCAAACGAGCATGCGGGTCACCTGACATTAAGTGATTACCGCCGCCCATGTACATATTATGCACATATAGGCACTGCTAATGCGTTTAGAAATTTGTTTATTCGCCCCTTAAATACCCCATGTTAAAGTTGACAGGAAACAGTTTTAATTATTATTAAATTGGTTGTAGGTTGTCGCTATGTTACATATAAGTAACATTTATTTGAGTTTAGGGGATTTACATTATTGAACCACAAAAATAGCCATAAGTCCGGGTGTCGTAGTTATAAAACAAACATCACCACGTTACATAAGGAAAACCACATGCCATAAGTAACAATGCAGAAATAATAATTGAAATTCACACGTTTTGGTCGAGTGTACTCTACTTGTTACCACTTGTCTGTGGTATGGACATGGATTCGCAGTATTCTGTGATAATTTATTAGTGTATATAGACTGGGAGGTATAAAATTGTAATACAAGGTGATTTTGGTCGCACTCGGGCAAAATGATACGAATTGGTCTATTTGTTTTGGTGTGTATTGTTGTCGAGAAAAGTTTGGCTGATGGTGTGCAAAGTGAGTATTTTTACACTCATCAACAAGTTAGAGGCTGTATTTACATGCAGCCTCCATAAAGCTTTTTCGAATATTAAAAGAGAATGTGAAATATGTGATGTTCTTCAGTGGCCTTTTTCAACAGTCCAAATTAGCAGGTTAGATTATTGATGTCTCGATGCACCTTCAGGTTTCACGTAAGAATATAAGTAAAGACTATTTAACCTACCTATAATTCAAAATAAAGACTTCATGTAGCTTTTTAAAGCAGCACGTAACGATCCTGCGTAAACACGGAGTGGCGGTGCAGTTTAAAGTAGTATTGCCACAGCATGGTGCTATAACGTATAAGGGTTGCACAGTTCATTGAATCCTTCTTATAATTATTAGTTTCTATGCTAGGTTGAGTGTCTGTGGGGTGGCTACAACAGATGAATATAATTTGCTTAGGAACTGGGGATGCCCTCGGTTGGATACCCAATTCGAATAGATTTGTAATTTGTTTATAGTATGTACCAGAGAAAATTACCTACGGAAATAAAACCAAGATAATACAAGAACAAACTTTTTATCTCCTATATTTCTAAAACACCTCGGAAAGGCTTATCTTATCTTTTCTAATCAGAAGTTTATTTTCAGATGACAATCAGATACAAAGGCTAAAACGATCCCCGCATTACTACCAACCATACTGGCCGCCACCACCGCCGCCGCCTCCGCCTCCGCCGCCGCCATACTGGCCGCCGCCACCGCCTCCGCCGCCGCCACCACCGCCACCGCCGCCGCCATACTGGCCACCACCTCCATGGCGCCATCGCCATCACCATCACCACGACAGCGGCGAAGATGACGGCGACTACAACGAGTATAAAACGAAAGAAACAACCATTTACAAAACAAAAACCTTTGTTAAGGGACAAAATAACTACCCACAGGGTGATCCTGGCAATTTCGGCCAGGGTAACGCTGGTGTAGGTTTTGGTCAGGGGAACGCCGGGTTAAGTTTTAGTCAAGGTGCCACTGGTGCTGGTTTCGGTCAGAATGCCGAGTTAATTGATGCTAGCCAGGGCAACGCTGGTCTTGTTGATCCTAGTCAAGGTAACGCTGGTCTTGTTGATCCTAGTCAAGGTAACGCTGGTATATTGCCACCAGGCAGCCTTGGGTTGGGTAACCCACCGTGTGATACGTGTAAAGGGAAGAGTACAGCGGTGAGCAACGCTCAGAGTGGGACAGGGAACGCTGTCGCCATTGCCATATCTAGGTCCAAAGCATGAGTCGAGTAAATTATGGAAATTTTTAATGGTAGTAAAAATTTAAGTATTGTGTAGAGCTAGCGCAAACAAAAGGAGTTCTGCGTTCTGCATTCCTCTTTCTTTGATATGTTTTAACTATAAACGCAGACAGCAGGCATTCTATAAGTGTTGCCATAAATTTAAAAATTTAGCGCAAAACCCAGAACTTAGAAGGCCTGAACGCTTTTTGATGAAATGTTTGTTTAACTTAAAGAGAGCGAACTTTAAAAGACCATGCCACACACTTAACAAATAATTTTTTTTATTGATATTGATTATTATGTAAATTGTAAAATACGAACATAGCATAGATACGCCCGGTCCGGGCTAATAAGAATCTTAAGAGCTCATATTATGTCAGCATTCGATCGTAACTTATTAATTATATTTAAGTTATGTTAATTTTTTATTGTATGTACCAATAAATATGTAATACATGAATCATTTGCTTTTTCATTCTCACTGAATCTATATTAACATATTACTTATTTTACAAATGAGAAAGTTTCTATAACGTGTATTTGTATATTTGGTAGTTACTTGTTCCTGCGAAAAATCATCTGAACATGTTGATTTGTAACACAGAAATGAATATGATATAAAAATTATTTCCATTTACTACCTGCCATTTCACAATAAACTCCAAAATGATAATGAATAGCATGACGCAGGACTTGAACCCATAACCCATGACCGTAATATGCCTTACTTTGTAAAGCACTGGATAGACGAGGCAGTACCATTATTCCTTACAATTATGCTTACATGCGGAAATAAAATTGGAAAGTTAACAAATGACAACAATATCGTGCAACTTGATAGGTATAATAAAATGTTAAGCGCATAATCCGTTTTCTATATTTACCAGATATATTTTGAAATTATAAAGGACAATGTGTTTGTTGACCTAAAGAACGTGGGAGATAAATTATTTAATGGAACATTTCAGATGACATTAAACCTTAAGATGAAACTAAAGAAATGGCTACTAGATAATTGTTTCTATGACTTAAAAGAATATTTGACATAATATATTTATTTCTAACATTTCCTATTTTTTGTTCCCTTTGAGGCAACTAAGGCTTAGTTGCCTCATATAAATTTACTACATACTTTGTAATTAAACTCGCTTGGCGGTACATCTTTGTCGGCACGGTGGTAACTAGCCACGGCTGAAGCCTCCCACTAGCCAGACCTAGACCAATAAAGACAATTTTAATTGCCTTTCCGGGAATCTAATCCACGAGCTACGTCTTATAAATCCACTGAGCTTACCACTGTGCCACGGAGGCCGTTAAAATTTAATTAAAAGCTACTTAATGAGGGTATTTTTTTTCAAAATTAAAAATCAGTTAACGAAAAACTATATTTAAGTGAGTAGTATATGTAATGGCACTGATACAATGATACTTGGGTATGCAGAGCAGCAAGACTAGACATTTATTATCCGCTGGCTAGTTTACGAGCCGCCTATATTGGTTGTACGTGCCACTTAAGTAAATTGCAGTATTCCTACACGAAGGATTATTAATCAACCTTTCCACGAATTACTACTCGATGTGTGGCCTGGTTTTAGTCGCTGCGTTTCAATGGAGAACCGTGGTTTTCCGAGGTTAGATTGTATGCCTGAAAGATTGATGGTTAAGCGTCAGAGCCGAGAGGTTATGCCTTATCTACCGTTGCTGTTTCTAGGAACTGGTTATAACTTTTTTTAGTAGACCATGATCAAGACTTCCCGTTAAGCCTTTTATTTAAAACAAAAATATTTTTTGTCAGCGTCCCGATAGGAAGGTATGAAGAATGATGATCATAGGAATGAATGTAGCTAATAGTAATGACAAAGCACCTAAATAGCGGAGTTAGGTATGCCTTGGAATGGCATATCCTTTTTATTTTGTTTAAGTACTATATTAGATATATATGTATATATTATTTAGTATATAATATACATATTTATTTTATGATATTTCTATTTATGTATCTTAATTGTGTAATCTTTTTATATTTAGTATTGTATGTAGGTATATCATATTTTTTAAAATCAATTGTCATCTGTACACCAACCATCTCTGTATTCATTAATCTCCATACGTATGACGGTTGCCTGGAAGAGATTAAGGATATTTAATTGTTTTTTAACTTAAAAGATAAAATGCTTAATGCTTTGAATTCAAGCTCGGTTTAAAATGCCTTCTAAAAATCAGTCAGCTACATTTTGATTAAACTGTACCTCTTCTAGGTTAGCGCACTATTACCATCCTACCAATGTAATAAGGCATAGTCACTTAACATCGAACCAAATTGAAATCAAATAATAATTAAAATTGGATTAAGATGAAGAAAGTAAGTATAATAGATATAGGTAAGAATAGATAACCAAAGTATATTTTTAAATTACAAATTTAATTTAAATTGCTGTGGAGCAACTCTTTAACACTCAATATTTGCAACAACAAAAATAACAATATACAATAACATATCTGTATTTTGTTTATTTTATTAATATTAATAACAATAATAAGGAATATTAATAACAATAATTCTGTCACCTGCCACCAGTCTGACATAACATAAAAATCAAGAAAATAATTTAAAAATATGTAAATAATTCAAAACAATACTAAAATAATAGCTAAAAATAATTAAAAATGTACACAAAATTATATAAAAATGAGACGTGGTGGCGGCCGATCAAAATCATGCGCACAATCAAGAACTAGAACATCGTCGTCGTCGTCGCCGCCGTCGGATGAATATGGAACTCCACCAACATCTGCGAGGGATGTGACGCCCTCTCCAGCTCGGAGGACACATCGGGGCGTCACCACACGGCGCAAAGCAACGACGACGGACGACGAACCACCAGCCAGCTTGGAGCAATCAGAGCCGATGGCCCCCGCGAATGCTCCCGCTGCCGGTGGTATAGTGCGCCGCATGAGATGGTCTCAGAATATGAATGAGAGTGTCATGCGTGCGTACTACGGGGCGACAGAGGGGGGAACTAACCTCACTGCGTACCGTGCAAGAATGCTGTCTCTGTTTCAGGCGCTTGAACCAACAGTGACCGTGACTGCACAACGATTGGCGGATCAAGTACGGGCCATCCAGCGACGTCATCTGCTGGATGAGGCTCTACTTGAACGGCTGCGTTCAACTCTACCACAGGTTAATACCACTTGTAACTTACCTCAGCATGCAATACCAACAGCATTGCAAATTAACATCCAAGAGGAGTTACAGAGTGGTATCGATCTGACAGTAAGTAACCAGGATGATGAGCAACTGAGGAGAACTTTGGAGGATGCGATTCTGATGTACAGGTATATGGCTCTTAATTTAAGACCACGTTTGCCTCGGTTGCCTATACATAGACGAAATATGGCATTAGTGGGGGTTCTAGACCAGATATTAGGTAATTACCTTTTAACATCTGAGGACCTAAGTGATACGCATTCGATCCTATACTGTGGAGCCGTTGCGGCGTGTCGAATCGCGGGAGTTAGATTCCCTGAACCACGCACGGCCCCGCAGAGGACGGGTCAAGCTCCAGCTTGGCAGACCAGAATCGAAAGGCGTATCACACTGGCTAGAACTCTCATTGCTAAGCTAATCTGCTTTAAGGAGGGCAATAACCGCCCTAGGGTCATGCGATTCGTGAACCAGGCTTTTGCTGGGACTGATACACGTCCGTCCCAGTACCTGGACTGTGTCACGGAACGCATCGACTTCTTGAAGCAGAAAGTCTATGCATGGGCAAAACGTATCAGGCGTTATAAAGAGCGCAATGACCGATACTATCAGAATCGGAACTTTCAAAGTGACCAACGGAAAGTATATAGGAACTGGGAGCAATCTAGTGTTTGTGTGACTAATGGAGAGTTTCCAACTTCTGATGCTATGTCAGATTTCTGGCGTAGCATCTGGTCGGCCCCCATTGATCACACAACCGGCGTTTGGATGAATATTGTCAAGGAGAAATGCGCGATGGTAGAACAAATGGTTCCAATAACCATAACTGCGGAAGACGTAGGTTGTGCAATTCGGCCGGCTTCCAACTGGAAATGTCCTGGTCCGGATGGATTGCACAACTTCTGGTTGAAATGGTTCCGCAGTGCGCATTCTATCTTGGCAATACAATTCCAAAGCGCCGTTGACATTGGATCACTACCGACACTCTTAACAACTGGTGTCTCGTTCCTATTATACAAATCCGGAAGTACCACGGATCCCAAAAACTACCGACCGATTACATGCTTACCTACTATCTATAAGCTCCTTACATCCATTCTGACATCAAAAATAACAATGCATATTAATGCAAATAATATTTTGGCCCCAACACAGAATGGATGCAAGGCCCGGTCTCGTGGTACGAAGGAACTGCTCCTCATTGACACTGCTATTTGCCAGCAGGTTCGGCGAAACAGAAAAAAATCTCACAGCTGCTTGGATTGACTATAAGAAGGCCTATGATTCAGTGCCTCATTCATGGCTCATGGAGGTCATGCGGTTGTACAAGGTCGATGCAACCCTATGCTCTTTTCTCGAGTCGTGCATGAGTCAGTGGATGACAGTCCTTAATCATCCAGGCATCTCTGAGAGTTCTGAATTGACAGAACCGATTGGGATTAGGCGGGGTATTTTCCAGGGCGATAGTTTGAGCCCTTTATGGTTTTGCCTAGCTCTTAATCCTCTCAGTACTTTGCTGATGGATTCAGGGCTAGGCTTTCGCCTTCGCAGGGGTGGTGAACTCATATCTCACTTGCTTTATATGGATGACCTCAAACTGTATGCATCAAAGCGTTCAGACCTTGTGTCATTGTTGAAGATCACTCAAACCTTTAGCAGTGACATAGGGATGGAATTTGGTGTAGACAAGTGTGCGGTAATCAATATCGAGCGAGGTAGAGTTGTGAGCTCTGAGAATATAGTACTTTCAGAAACTATTATTCTCAAATCACTTTGCGAAGGGGAGACCTATAAATACCTTGGAATGTCAGAAGCACTCGGTATTGAGGTAGGGAATATGAAACAACTAGTGCAGGAACGGTTCTTTGGCCGCCTGAAAAAAGTCCTAAAAAGTCTTTTATCAGGTGGTAATAAGGTGCGTGCCTACAATAGCTGGGTCATGCCCTTACTCATATACTCTTTTGGCATTCTAAAGTGGACTCAAACTGAACTGGACTCCCTGGACTGTAAAGTCCGCAAACTGCTGACGTCATATCGGATGCACCATCCACGTTCATCTGTAATGAGATTGTACCTCCCACGCAAGTGTGGGGGACGTGGTTTCTTGAATGCCAAGAACCTCCATAATCGTGAGGTGTGCAATCTCAGAGATTATTTTCTCAAGATAAATGTGGGTATGCATAAGGATGTCGTTGCAGTGGACAAGGGTCTTACCCCACTATCCCTTGGCAAAGAGAACTGGCGTAAGCCTAAAGTAATTAGTAACTCAGATCGTGTGGCGATATGGAAGAGTAAGGAGTTGCATGGACGTTTCTACAAGGCCCTCACGGGACCGGATGTAGATCAAATAACATCTGTATCTTGGTTGCAATTCGGTGACCTCTTTGGGGAAACCGAGGGTTTTGTCTGTGCAATTATGGACGAGGTTATCAAGACGAGAAACTACCGGAAACATATTATGAAAGATGGCACTCTAGACATATGTCGAGCGTGTCATCAACCTGGGGAATCCCTCAGACATATAGTTTCCGGGTGTTCTCATCTTGCTAATGGCGAATACTTGCACAGACATAATCAAGTAGCCAAGATAATCCACCAACAACTTGCTCTTCAGTATGGCCTTGTCGATTCTGAGGTGCCTTACTATAGGTACGACCCAGCGTCAGTTCTTGAAAATAGCAGTGCGTTGCTCTACTGGGATCGAACAATTATCACTGATAGGTATATTGTAGCCAATAGACCTGATATAGTGATAATTGATCGATTAACGCGCCGTGCAATGATTGTTGATATTACTGTTCCACATGATGATAATCTGGTGAAAGCTGAAAAGGAAAAAGTATCAAAATACTTGGACCTTGCTCATGAGATTACCGTCATGTGGAATGTTGATTCAACAATGATTGTTCCTATAGTCGTTTCAGTCAACGGTCTTATAGCGAAAAGCTTTGACCAACATCTTAAAAAGCTTTCGCTTAATTGTTGGATCAAGGGTCGGATACAGAAGGCAGTAATTCTTGAAACGGCGCGTATTGTGAGGAGGTTCCTCACTCTGGAGCCCTGACCACCGGTTGCTTGGACCCCCGGGCCCCGCAGCAGGCGGAATAATTTTTTATAAATTTTTAATAGTGTTTTTATAATTGTTTTATATAGCATTGTTGAAAATTTAAAAAGAAATGTAAATAAATAAATGATAGTTAAAAATAAGGAATTTATAAAATAACCATAAATTATAATAGTATGATAATTATAATAACCATAAGTTACATTATATAAATTACAAAAGGATTTCATTGAACAAAAGACATCAACGCTCACAAAGCACTTCCTTACACCATATATGGGTATTATTAAAAATCGGAACAAGAAACTTCCGTGGGAAATTCTAATAAGGCTCAACAGCCACAATTTAAGGCCATTTACAATACTAAGTCATCTCTTCAATTAATATTAATTCACAGTAAAAAAATAAAATAATTTTAAAGCAAAAAAGAAGTTGGTAAAAAGTATGGTGTATCCAGAACTCAGTCTCCGTTTCCACTAATACTTTTAGATTCAGTGATTAAGATGGAAACAGGTAATAAATAAACTTTGTAATACAAGCCATTATATCATTTCACTAGAGAACGCGCGCGCGTTCCCGTAAAATTTTTGGGATAAAAAGTATGGTTATTATTGTAAAGTTTCACCAAAATCCATTTAGAACTTTTTGCGTGAAAGAGTAACAAACTTCCATCCATCCTTATGGATACTTCGTGTGGTGGTGGATGGCTACTTGTGGTCTTGGTATCCCGTTGGACTGTTGTTGTACTACAGCATATTTTTACGATAAGAACAGGAAAAGAGACACTTTATTAAAAATATTCTTCAAAAAAAAGTTTGTATAATGTGAAGTCAGCCTAAAACGTGGGAGACGACCTCGCGAAACATACTATAAAACTTATTTGACCCGCGAATCTCAACATACCTTAAAGTTAACGGAATCGATAGAACATGACGAAGTTTCTGGTCTGTTTTTTTACAATCGTATTTACGGGATGGAGCCCTGCCCTCGCTGAAGGTAGTAATTTACAGATAATATTTATTACTTTTTTTTACCGACTCTATGGATTTTATAGGCTCTGATTGTATCTAAGGTTATGGTTGTTCGATATTGTTTATACCGTTAGATAAATTGGCAAAAAATTGCAATAATCTTTTGTTTAAAGCCGTGTTTTGGTTTCGATATAATTTTGTGGTCCCAAACGTGACATATTACTTTTTGTGTTAACAGTCAAGCCAATCTGGGGCGTAATTATTTATAACAGTAAAATATATTTATTAATGAATCAAACTAAAAAAATGAAATGATGAATTATGTAGTTTTATTTAAAAAAATAAAAAAAGTATATCATCATCATCATCATCACCTGGTGCAATCTTTCGAATAAAGTTTAGCGGTCAATATACGAAAATCTTTTCTACTATTCATAAATCGCTTTAATCGTGGGTAATCGAGTCCGACCCACTCTCATGTTATGGTCGTTATGTCGCCTAGCCATAAATATTATTATTACTAATATCTACTCATATTTAATATAGGTATCGCCGGTTGAATTAAGGCCACGGTAGCTAATTTCATTTTAAGACAAACATCGCACACAAAATATATTATTTTAATGGATGCTCACAAATAGAGTTATATTTTTTATTTACTTTATTCTACTCTTTTTCTATGAAAGCCAGGGGAATCTACAGCCATCCAAACCCTTTTTAACTGGCTCATTAGCTCGAATTGTGCAGTATTTAACAAATAATAGTTACAAACTTTAATCCTGAATCTTCTGATCCATAACCGAATAAGTTAACTTAACTACTTGTCTAACGAGCATATGGCTTCTAGATGACCTGTAATGTAAAACTCTATCATAGGTATACTAACAACAAAAAAAACTGAATTTAAATAAAGTATTGTAAATCCAATTCGCATAATAGGAGCCTCCATTATATTTATGTTAAACAGGTTTCTTTTGTTGAATGATATTTTTTTTCTCCTTATTGTGCTTAACAGTCTTTCTAGACAAATATGTGAGGTCAATATAAAAATTTCGCACCTGACAAAAAATTTAGTTTCATTGGTTGTAAAATCGCTTTGTTAATGTTTTAAAATACAATGTGCTAGAAATAATTCAAAAATTGCCCGTCGTATCGGTGAACTAGGTATATGCCGCATTGAAAATGTATGTTCACTTCTTATTCGATAGAATAATTATAGAGACGAATATCTCAGTATTCCATTGATTCAGTGTGCGGATCCATCGTGTGGCCGAGAGAAAAGCGCCGAACCGACTCCGAGACTTGCGGCACGGATGTAGGCTTAAGGGTACCCTGTGTAAGGTGACCCGCAATCGCTCGCCTTGTCTGTTCGATTTATTCTCCCTGCACAACCAAACCTAGTGGGATCCTTAGCAGCTTTGGACACTTGTTCTAGAATGGAGCTTACTGCAGTTCCAGTCAGTCCAAGGCCTTTGAACATGTTGTAGAGAGATTTTGCTGGTATACCTCTCCCACCCACTTTCTACATAGAAAATACGATTTTACATTAAATCTCCTATACATTATTAATGTCCTTAAAATACATATGGCAATGGTCAGGGACAAAACTTTTTTAACAGTTTAAATAAACTTCCATTGAATTCCGTCCTTTTATTGTAAGAATACATATTTTTTCCAGAAGATCTGGCGTTGGTAGCCAAAAACAGAGAACCAAGACATTTACAAGGCAAACTATGTCTCAAGCTAGGAATATGCGGACATAAAGGAGGATACGATAACCACCACGGAGGATACGATAATTACCAAGGAGGTTACGGTGGCTACCAAGGAGGATATGGCGGTCACCAAGGATACAACCCATACCCTGCAATAAATATCGGTATAAGTCAATCCCAATCATCAGCGAGTGCTGGAGGCGACGGTTTTGGCAGTTCGAACTATCCAAACAATTATCAGTACAATGGAGGATACCCTAATCATGGAGGATACCAGAACCATGGAGGTTACAATGGTCACAAAAGACCTGGTTACTTTGGTAATGGTTTCGGTTCATACAACAACCAGTTTAATGGGAACTATTACGGTGGACCCTCAGGGCATGGTGGATATGGTTTTCAAAGACCATTTGGATATCACGATGACTCTAGTGAAGAGGATTACGACAATTTCAGCAGATCGGCAAAAAATAAGGACTGATTTGTATTAGTATTTTAATGTTTTCTGTGATATTTATGAATAAATCAACGAATAAATAATTTGTTTTCATTTACTTCATTCTATAAACGACGCATTTTAAACTGAGTCGTCAGGCAATAAATATCACTGACAGTAGGAATGTGCACGCATTGCAACCCGTTATCGAAACTTAGCTACCTGCGCACGCGGGGTCGATGCGTCAGGTGAGATATGAAATGGGTCACGAAGTGATAAGACTGCCTCCGTACTACTGTCATTATAACCTATAGGCGACTCAGTTTAAAATGGGTCGACTATAGGTTAGATACTTAGATTGTACAAGTTTGTAGGCCACAGGCAGATCAGGGTTGTTGTTACTGGAGGACCCTAAAAGGCCTATGTCCAGCGGTGGACGTCCGACCTTCCTCCTCCTTACTAATATTATAAAGGCGACAATTTGTATGGATGAATGGATGTTTGTTACTCTTTTACGCAAAAAGTTCTAAATGGATTTTGCTCAAACTTCACAATAATATAGCTTACATATCAGATTGACACATGGGCCACATTTTATCCTGAAATTCCCACGGGAACGAGAAAGAACTACGCGGATGAAACCACGGGCGTCCTCTAGTGATAAATAATGATCGGGACCTATGGCCTAACACGCTTCTTGAGGTAGAGGGATGCAAAACAACTAACTTGGTATCTCTAGACCTAGAAAACTACCGGTTTTATATTGCTGTTTACTTTATTATCTGTCATTTATCAATAACTTGCCTAGCAACATTTGAATACAGCATTGTTGCCAAGTTGAAAAGTTGTTACAAGCAAAATTATACTGTTAACATACAGCGCTGATTTGTGACTTTATTTAACATTTTGAGTGTAATATACTATATTAATATTTAAATTATATAATTTAGTTAATAAAAAAGCAATAGAATAATATTTTGAAATATTATAACATGATATTAAAAGCTCGCCCGGCATATTATTATCGCGGCGGCGAAGCATGTAATTAATTAAGTTTATAGACAATTTTAATTAATTGAAGGAGGATAAACTCAACCATTATTTTATTATATTGAAAGGATTTACCAAAGTAATAGGTAGTTACTGATTTTACATTATAATTAACTTTTATAAGATTTATATGAAAATTGATCTGGTTAAGTGTTTATGAAATATGTTTTTATTAGTTAATGGACTTTTTAGTGAGCATCTACATCTCGAAATGTGTATAGATTGGTCAATCCACGATGGCTCGTCGTTTTTTGTTTTTCAAACGCTTACAGTGTAAATGTGCAATAAAAACTGCAAGAATGTGAGTTCTATTACTACGTGACAGTAGCAATGTGTGCACACTCACACAAAGTGTCAAGTTAGTTAAGTCAACAAGAATGTAATGTTTGACTCGCAGTATGCTCTACTTTATTTTAACCCATTTTTAAAAATATATATGCCGTATTGGTCCTGCATAGCAAAATTATATTGTGATATAGATTAATAAAATATATTAACCAATTTAACAATATCTTAAAAACACACACACCCACAATCATCTCAGATAGTTACCTAGTATAATTATATATATTTTTCTTTTGTTTAAACAGTTTAATGATTGAGCTCGACTCTGTCTTGTCTACCATACCCCTAGCGTTTTTGTAAAGCGTGAACCAATGATAACTATTATTATTTTGATTCATTACAAGTTAGTTTATGTAAACTAAGATGGAAGCGGGCCAACTTGTTAGAAGTAGCATGAAATCTACATTCCTTTAGTTTGTACACGATACCGTACCGAAACGCTAAATCGCTTGACGGTACGTCTTTGTCAGTAGAATGGTAACAACAAATGACCAAAGCCTCGCATCAGCTAGACTTGGACTAATTTGGAAAATCTATATCAGCGGTAACAAGCCAATCAAGTGACCTTTGTAGAAAAGTTAAAGTCGAGTCGGTCAACCTGAAGGAATGGACAACAGAACGATTCTTCTGACTAAGTCACATTTAAATATGTAGTTTATCATCATACTCAAAAAAAAGTTTATCATCATATTAAAAGAGTTTAAACGGGCTGAACTCCAGATCTGCGTGTCGGATTGTAAAATTGGTTTTGTTTATTATATAAGCTTGAAATAGACTAATTACCATACACATCAGCTTGCCATAAATATTTATTGTTAATGTTAATGTACTGTAATATTGTACAATATTTAACAAAAATGTAGATCTTAACTACACGGGACGGCACGGAGGATATTGCTTGACGGGAAACTATAAAAAAATTAAATTGACAGGGGTAGCGGTGAATGAGCACACTTTATATGAAAGTCTTTAAAATTAAAAGGGTACCTAAGAGGTTTTCACGCGGACGAAGTTCCGGACGATTGCTAGTTGATAATAAATTAATTCCATTAGAGCATGTCGAATTAAAAAATGATTTCTAATTTAAAATAGATCACAACATGTATTATTAAATGATAAATTACGATCTTTTAAAAAATTGTGTTGCAAAGATTAAAGGAATCGTTACATTTTATCTGCTTATAAGTTTACCGTTTGTCGTTTATGAGTTAAAATAAATGTATAGTGTCATTGCCTTGGATGTTATTCTGTGACCCACTGGTTTAAGTGGGGGGATAACATCTTCTTATAGTATATAAGATCGGAGAAATGATACGCAACTTACCATTCCTTGGCGAAAGCTCCATTCATTAAATTCCATAAGATTCTTACATCTAGTTGTGAAAATGATCGGGAAACTTTTAATTGTTGTGTACGCAGTCGTTTATACAAATGCTGTGCCGGTTGTGTATGGTAAGTCCTGATTTACATGGAGATTTATTATAAATAGTTAGTTTAGAAGAGGGATATGAAGCTAGACCCACCACGCTGCTCCAGTGCGTGTTGGCGGGGTTAAGATGTGAATGTCCAATTTAACTATCACTATTAAATGTTATGATAATGAACAAGACCTTTAGGTGCTCTTCGAGGCATGAGGTTGGTACACAACTAACTTTTCAACTCTTGCTGACAATTTCTTAGAAAAAAGAAAAATTTCGATAGCCCGACCCAGGACTCGAAACCAGGACAGGATCCGAAGCCATACTCGTAACACTCAACCTTAACGTAAGCCGTGCAATATTTTGTAATAACTTTATTTCTATATCAATATCTAATGCACCCATCCACAAGATATTGTAATATTTTAAAATCCAATTTTAAAGCTGTACTATTCGTTCTTATAAGCATTTTTTTTCAGAAAACATTCTTCCGGGTGTCATATATCGTATTGGCCGCGCACCAAACGTGGCATTTGGGTTTGGCAGTGGCTTCAGCAGTAACATAGGCGGGATAAGCCACTCTTCCGGTATTGGAGCGTCCTTTCAAAGCGGAGACGCAACTGCTTACGGCTCAGGAGTTGGATCTACTGATGGAGCTTCAGCTAGAGGTGTAGGGTACGCTCACGCGGCACCTTACAACCCAGTGGACAATGGATTTCAACAATCGACTCCAGTATTCGGTAACAGCTTTGGAGGATACGGATCAGCGGTGTCCTCAGCACACAACTATGGAAATTACGGAACGGCTGTATCATCAGCACATAGCGGACATGGATTTGGTTCAGCTGTATCCTCCGTCAATGGTTACGGAAGAGGAGCGGCAGTATCGTCTATCAGCGGTTTAGGCCGGTATTCAAGCGCTGTGTCTTCTGCTAATGTACGAGGTTTAGGTTACGATGCGGTGTCAAGCGTCAGCGGCACAGGTTACGGATCAGCTGTATCCTCCGCTCAGAATGTTGATGGTTTTGGATCGACTGTATCCTTAGCTCAAGGTCGAGGGCTCAATAACTTCGGAGCATCTGTAGCCGCGTCGCACAATTACCCGGGGTATGGAGCAAGTGTAGCCCATTCGGTTCAACAGCAAGATGGAGCTTATCAACAGAGTGGAGCAAGCAGTATCAACGCTCCTGGCGTCCAGTCCGCTCAATCTCATGCTGTTAATGCTGGTTATAATCAATATTAACCATGTGTATGGTTTATAACAAGAAAACGATGTCGAGATGACTATATTTAAACTTATCTCAATGTCCTTTTCATTAATTTGACGCAATGTAATCGTCTGCGTAGAATTTAGTTTAGGTATTTAATAAATTTTTGTTCCTTTAATTCAGTAAGTTGTAGATAACCAAAGCCCAAACACTTCAAGCTTAAACAACTTGCGAAAATCTAATAATCTATACATTTTTAACTCTTTCGGGATGTGTGTGTCCATTTTTTTACCAAATTTTGATGATGTTTTGGTTGTCTTACGATTTAATTTGCTGTCAATAAGAGTAGCAGGATAGAGTTATTTAAAAATTGTCCTATTTATGGTTACCATTGAAAGTATTTTAATAAAAGACTGGTACATACTTTTGTTTTATTTTTATTTTCTTATATATACGAGTATTTAATATATTTGTAAGATAATCAGTGCATAATATGTAATAACTTTTAGTGAAGTAAATAATTCATTATCCAAATATAAAACTTTGAAATGAAAAGTTTACGAAAGATATCTTAAAAAAACTCGGAACAAAACTCAGAAACCAACGTATTTATTTCTATAAAACAAAAATGCAATTTTTAATAAACATAGACTATATTTTCTTTTTAATATTAAAACTCTATAAAAAAGATAAGAGATCCTTAAGCAGGATAAAACTTTCAAAATCATTCTACCTCCAAACCAGGCTTAGCAGTTTTTTCAAGAAAATTACTTCCTGACTAGACGATATATTAAAACGGTACCGTTACGAGTAGAGTTTAAAGAAAAAACTCCAAGCGTACGTTTCTAACTGCATGCCAGCCCCACAGTTATGATTATTCGCCACTCTACCATATAGTTAAATCAAGTTTAGTCTTTACAATGCCGATTGTAGTATGAACACCTTAATTTAAGTCTAATTCAAGTATCATCTGGACCATAAAATTTATTCAAAGTCCCGTTCTGGATGGAAACATACAATTTGTGATCTGAATATAAAGCTAGACATTGATGACTTCGTCGCACTTATAGTTTGGATCTGTCAACGCCATGGCATTTCTATTGATTGTATTTTGTATCATCTTTGGAGCTGAAAACGTATTTGCATCTGAGGGTAACGTTTTTTTTTATCCATTACAAATTAGCCTTACTGCAATCACACCTGCTAAGTGATGATGCTATCTAAGATGGAAGCAGGCTTACTTGTTAGGAGTAGTATGAAATCCACACCCCTTCGGTTTCTTCACGACGTCGGAACGCTAATTGCTCGCGGTACGTATTTGTAGGTAGAGTGGTAATTATCCACCGCCGAAGCCTCCCACACGCCTGATCTGGACCAATTAAGAAAATCTTAATCGGCCCAGCCAGGAATCGAACCCAGTACCTCCGTCTTAGAAATCAACTGCGCATACCACTACGCCTTCAAGATGCCTTCAAAACATTATCAATCAACTTCGTCATCGCTTATTCTAGCGTGGTAGTATTCTATTGTCACTTACAAATCATATTGATATAGACTTAATGTGTTCTCTGGGACCACAAAGTTCCAAAATCCGTGTTGAAATATTTTATTAGCGATTTTTTTGGAAGAAAGCTAAATGAAATGTTTGAACCATATCACCCACATCGAGACTCAAACCCAAGACCTCGATTTAGGAAACCATATCGGTTTATCATTAAACCAACGCTACAAAGCACTGGATGGTTAATAATACAAACTTTGTAATAAGAAAAAAAATTAAATTTAACTTTAATAGACGCGAAGCAAACTGGAATCTCGTTACCGGAACAAGCAAGCTCATGACTAAGGATCCCGTATGGGTTCGAAACTAGTCGGACATACTCCGACAACCGTGATGTGAGTTTCAGCCGTTTATATTTTTAATAATATGGATAACACTCGCGATAGATTAAATTCTAATATACTTCAAGTAATGTTTTAATCAAAGAGTTGCGGTATAAATTAAAATTTATAGCAATTAAAATTGAAATAATTTTTCAGATAAAGAAAAACCAACGGACCAAACCACAGCGCAACCTGGAGTTCCATTAATCCTAAATAACGGTATGGTGGGAGTCGCTAGTGTAGCGGGCATAACATCAAGAAATGGAAGAGTTTCGACTGTGGGTGGTATAAAATTCTTCCCACCTTTCAATCATTATGGATATAAAACGTCGAATAATCCAACCTTAAAGCCAATCATACATAGAAATGAGGAATTTTCATTCAAAACCAATAAATTGAATAAAAAGAAAGATGAAGGATCTATGGAAACTTACACCAGCGCAATAACTAGTAGTGCAGACAAACCAGAAGATTCAAAAACTCCCAATGCCTGGCCACATCATTTTGATCCAATCTTCTGGCCAAATAATGATTTTCTGATCAGTTCTCCAATTGATTTACATAAAAGTCATCAGAAAATAGAGGAATGGATCCATAGGGATTTGATGAATATGTTTGTACCTCCAAGTTTGAGATACAAAAGCTTTTGGCTGTACCCAAATTTTAATCCAGTTTTTAATTATTAACAGTATTTTAAAATTAAGAGACGAACATAATCAGTATTGGAATATCAAGTTACAAATTAGTTAAGATACGCCTTATGAAATATAAAAGCAAAATGAACTGGCTGTGTAACGTTCTTGTGGAAATATGACGAAAAATAATAAATAAAGAATGTAAAGAAGCAAATAAAGTAAATAATAATATAAGATTATATATTGAAAGACTCAAGGCTCCCAGTCTTGATTCTGTCTCCCTGATATAAGACGGAGACAATGTATCAACGCTAGTAGCGTCACATTAGGACCGTCCCACTTCCCTGGAAACCAGATTTATTTAATTGTAGTTGGTTTTATAAAATTGTTCGTAATATAATAAAGATGAAAGTTGAATATAGTGTTATTATTTAAATTACTTAGCATGTATAAACCTATAATTTAACAAATATCAGGTCTTAAAAATTGTAATTACTAAAGTAATTGATAAAATTAATTGTAATAGTAAATCATTGATGTAGTATAGAAAAAATATAAAATAAGAAAAAATAATAAATGTCACATAACTTTTATTGTTTTGAAACTACTGAATTTAGTTTTAACGATTAGTATTTCCCACTTGAGTTTGATAATTTATATCAGAGACATCCTGTATTTAATTAATGTTTTAAAGGAAGGTTTACAGTGATGAAAATATAAAAAAAGCAAAGAAACTTGTTAATTTCTGAATTAAATAATCAGAAAACTAGTTCTTTAAGCTCTATCAACAGAAACCCAAGAAGCTAGCAACAACAAACAATATAAAAAATGACATAAGTTGTCAGCAAATATAACAGTAAAGTATAACATCAAGTTATAAGGACTAGTATGTACATACGTAGGAGCTAATGTTAATTACTTCGTAGTAAACACGTACATTGAGTAACAATT
The DNA here is from genome assembly GCA_034621355.1 of Mycalesis mineus. Lineage (NCBI taxonomy): Eukaryota > Metazoa > Arthropoda > Insecta > Lepidoptera > Nymphalidae > Mycalesis > Mycalesis mineus. Next base: position 2,610,654 of record CM067881.1, read on the forward strand.
TCTTGTGCTAGCTTTAACGCTTAGGACATGTTGCAAAGGAAAAGCGTTTATGCACTAACAGTATGAGAGCAAATGCGTGATACTGTAGTGGTACATTACAATAGGCTGATAATAATGTCCTTTTAGATGTAAGCGAAATGTAGTTACTAAAATAGAAAAAAAAAACAAAAATTGATTTTGATATAAATTTATATTTTAAATTTATAATAAATATATTCAATTATAAATATATTAATTTTTAATTTAAAATGATTATATTTAATAATTATATTTAATAGACGGATGTCGAAGCTGCCAAACCATTCGATATTTATTACCATAACCGTTATGGCCTTTACATTTGAAATCTGTTGCGTTAGCTCGTTTTTTTAATACTTATTTGGCTTCTTTGACTCAATAAGACAGCTCTTTTGATGACAATCTAAAGAGCAATTATTTTCAAAGCATGCAAGGTATATTCTATCATCAACTGTACCTTGCGACGTGTCCGTTAACCTGAGGCACAGAGATTTACTTCTACTAATATTATAAAGACTTAATTTGGATGGATGTTTGTTACTCTTTTAACCAAAAACTAATGTATGAATTATGATGAAACTTTACAAGCTTCCATATCAGAACACATGGGCCACGTTTTATCCCGAATCTCTCGAGAACGAGAACTACGTGGGTGAAACCGCGGGCGTCCTCTAGTATGTTAACAATTACACCTACGACAATAATTTTACGACTAAAACAAAGCAGTTTTGGAAACAGAAACAACCACTATAACTAACTTCTCCAAATAAAGTTTTTTCATAAAGAGTTTTAGGTACAATAATCGCTCCGCCTATCGCCACCCGCGTCGCTCGTCAACGTGTGCCGGGTGCAGTGCGCAGGCGAACTAAGCCGTCACCCACCTTTACATCATTATGCAACTACTGCAGATCCATTCTACAACAAATCGCAAAACTGCAGAATATATTTTTATATTATAATAATTTGAGTTTATTATGTTATAATTATAAAAATATAAAATAAAGTCGTAAGGAATTTTGTACGTTTTTTCTTATGGAGAATAGCTCAAAAATCAATAGCATAAAGAAATCGACTAATTTAGATTGGGAATTGACTATTATAGAGCTAATTATTTGAATGAAATTATCACAGAAATTATAAGAATTTTTCTCTATTTGCTTTTGAGTTCGTACCCCTATAATCAACATCAACTATAATAATGACGATTAGGTCAAAGTCAACCATGGCAACAATCAGCGTGGTGGACATATTCAAATCCCTCTCATACTCTGAAAAAAGAGAGCCCTCGCTTCCTTAATAAAGGCTGATAATGAAAACCTAATATCGACTTGATACCACCACCCATTTCTGACACAAGTCTTATTAAACAGAGATACAGACAAAAAGACAAGCAGACAAAAAATTTTATAAAGGCTTATTTTTCTTTTATTATACGGAACCCTAAAAAGTGCAACAATAATTAGAACGGCCCAGCATGCCCTAGATAGTCGTAACCACAGATGCGTTGTTTGTCACGCCACTCGCTCTGAGTCCTTTCACCACCGCGGACGACATCACCTCCAGCCTCTACCACTTTCTACAAACATCCACCAGTGATCCACCATCCTTCCCAATCTCTACAAAAAACATCTGTGAAGATGCGTCTTCTATTCATCATACTGTTACTCTGCGTGGCAGTGTACGCTGCGCCACAGTCAAAACTGCTTTTCGCCAACAGTGGTAAGATTATTTTTTTATCGACTGTTTTATTTGTTAATTGATTTCAAAGACAACTTGCAAAGATAATTAATTATGAAATAAGTTGAATATGTATTAAAAAGCTAGATTAATAATCTCGGCCAAGAATCTTAATAGCACTAATTAGAACAAAGGATAATAATTAATTGTTCTTATTTAAGAATAAGAAAACAGTAAAGCAATTGTTTACTTTAAGTTTTTGATTTAGTTTTACATATTTATGAAGTAAGAACAACTGAAAAAATGGCTTATACAAAACTGTTTTTATAAAATAGATGAGTTACTACAACTCTAAAACAAATCTTATCTTGACTATAGACCTACATTGCACCTTGACATTACTCATTACTCATATCTAATGTTTAATTGAAAACCTATCTAGGATATTATTCCCCCACTAACTTTACTAAATTATAATTATGACATTCTCTTTATACATTACTTGACATTATACTTTTCTTGACATTAACATATTTAGTGACCTAATATTAAACATATAATTTAATTTAATGTACTGTAATTATTGATAATTTATAAATATGATAAATGTGTTTATGTATGTAATGATATATATCTTTATTAATAATGATAATGTAAATAATGTTAGTGACGCCCTAACAGGGCCTCATGTGTATTTATATGTACATGAATGCTACAATAAATAAATGAATAAAGATATAATAAAATTATGACGAAAATAAGGCTCCAGGATCTTTATTACCAACTTGTATATCATTATTTATTCCTTATACCGACTGCATGCTGCTGTTCGATAGGTATATCATATATTCTACTATCAAACCCAGCTTTCAGTTTTCGCACCCCCAGCCCTTATTTTATTTATTACAAGTTAACCCTTGACTGCAATCACACCTGATGGTAAGTGATCATGCAATCTAAGGCGGAAGCGGGCCAACTTGTTAGGTGCAGGAGGAAATCCACACCCCTTTCGGTTTCTACACCACATCCACCCCTTTCGGTTTCTACACCACATCGTACCGAAACGCTAAATTGCTTAGCGGTATGTCATAGATGGCAGGGTGGTAACTAGGCTCACACATAGCCACCAGTCGAATCCTTAGCTTTAATAAAGCTCTAGAAATATTATATTATAGTATCAGGTTTACAAATTGTACCACACAAAATCCCATGTCCTATTAAAAAAAAAATTATACCAATTTTATTAAGAAATGAATGTATGTAAATGAAATATATTACAAATGATATATCTGCATATAGCAAACTGTTAGTAAATACAAGACAAATGTCACAGCGGTGATTGGTTAGATTCTAACTGTACGTAATAAATTCAACGGCTGACCTCGTGAGGTAACGTTGTGTGTATTTATTAGCAACACATTATCATAATGATATGCACACACGGTGGCAAATCCGACGCTGACCTTTTACTATACCTATAGATAACATGTTTATTGTGTTCAACCACTTGTTAGATACTAGAGTTATAACAAATCATTTCATATCTGTATATTTTTAGAGTAATAGCATAAAAAACAGAAAACCGTTACGTTGACATATATCAACGCACAGCGCAAGCAGCCGAATGGATTGTGTTCAAATTTGACACACTTGGTTTTAATCATGAAGAGCTAAGAATAGATTTTCCAAAACTCACCTCATAAAGGGGTCAAAAGGGGTTCCAAGTATACGCCAATTTTCACAAGGACTATTCTGTATATTAAAAATAAACATAATATCAAAAATTGCGGAACCGACGGGATTCGAACCCATTTCTCTCTGGCAATTCGGGCACTTAGACCGCCTTACCGCTAGGCCACGATCCCGATGACGTCGGTGCCGAAATTGTACTTTGATATTAAGTTTTTGATAATGCCTGTAATGCCATCTACAGTATGAACTGAACATGTTACAATACTATTGAATACAATACAATATTAAGTGTGGGTAACATTTTTCAATAAAAAGTAAAAAAATAATAAAATAGGAATATGTCATATTTAAAATTGAAGAGCTTCATTTGTAATATGAGCCTTCACTCACCAAGGACTCAAGGACCACCACACGGACTATTCTGTGAGAATGTTTTTATAACTCGACTGTGTGATTAACGCATTCGTCACTACGTCTCTCCGTCTAACACAATTATATAGATAAATAGAGATAGAGAAAAATTCGAAACTGACAATGTCAAAATAAAAACATAGTTACAAACTTAGGCTAAGAGCTTTTCCTATTATAATGATAATGTTGGATTCTTTTATGATCACTGACGGCTTAACGTGTTCTCCGAGGCACAGGGTGTACCGTTAACTTCCTTTTCTCGGGCTTAGATTGTACTAAATATTTTTGAAGAGAAAGAAAAAGAGTACCCTAATCCTGGTGACCTAAAGCCATGTAGGCTAGCTACTTGGCCAATTAAACAGTTAATAGTAGTATCTACCAATAACATAAATACTGTCTACGTTCCAGATAACAACGGCAAGCAGGTCATTGAAGAGGTGGTGGTTGAGTCAGTGCTGCACGTAAAGAGTCCGTCAGCCACGAGGCAGGCGCGCACCAACGTCAAAACTAACCTGCAGGATGGCAGCACTGTTGCAGAAGCGAAGAGCTAATTTAATTTAGTGGTAGTTAGAATGAAGATTATATTTTAACCAGGCACAAAGAAAAAATGTCCTTCTGTAGTATTAAATAGAAGTAGACATTATTTTTAGAAGTATTTTTTTGTTTTCGCATTGCACATTGTAAAGTTAAACATCTCTGGAGAATACATCGACTACTATGATCCAATTGTCTTTCTTAAACACGACAAAGTGAGTTTTAAATTCGTCTCAATCTTCTCTTTGACGAATTCAAAAGTCACTCTGTCGAGTTTCGTCGCAGAATAGCGCTACAGCTGCCAGTTGGAATTGTCGCCTTCTCGTGGAATAGCCAAATATATTTATTATTCGACGCATATGTAATGTCTGAAGCGCAAGTAGTCTGAAAATTGCATATTAAAAATTTTTTAACAAAAAATAGAACCGACTCAAAACGCACTAAAAAGTAAAAAATATAAAATAAATGCGTGGTCATACATAAAAAAAATATATACGTGTCGAATTGAGAATCTCCTCTGTTTTTTTTCGTCGGTTAAAAATAATTTAGATGATCAAATTAATCATAAAGATGTCACTGAATACCTAAAGATATTTTGACTTTGACTTTAGTCACCACACAACCAAAATGTGTTAAGGTTGAGATAATCTACCAGGATAAAATTTTAATTTTAGGTTTATATTTCATTAACTAACTAGTCATTTAATTCTGTATATATTAATAGGTGTAAAGATACAAATAAAAAAATAATAAACAATTCAATTGTTTCATTAATAATAACATAATCCTGCAATACCTACTCTACTACAACTAATGTAGCTTAATTAAATAGTAGGCATAACTCATGAATACTAAAGAGTTTTTTATACACTTTTCAACATAGAAATTGTAATAGCATTATAATAGAAAGGCAATAGAAATGGCGTCTTCTACTCCAATCAATAGTGACCAGTGGCACTGACAGATAAGCACTTCGCTTAAAGTGTCAAGTGTAGAAACTCAGTGTGAGACATACTCTACAGAGCACGCTCCAGATATTATCGACCGTAAGATGCAATGTACCTATGCAGTTAAAAGTTACAATAAAGTTGGTCACAGTACAGCTTACCGCAGAATAATGAACAAAGCAGCGCTGCTATTATTACTCGTACGAATTTCTTGAATAGTGAAGAACGATCTTTGCTTTTCGAAATTAAAAGATAAAGCATAAACTCAAAACGGTTTATCGAAAACCGCGCGTAAGTAACCGTATCAATAAATCATTCATCAATTCGGCTCTTTTGTGGTGGACTTAAAATTCCGCGGGCCCTCTTAAATATTCCGTCTACACATACTGTAAATGTTTAACAAGAAACGACTTATTATTCGCATGATCGGCCCCTGCGTTGTACGGCTAGCACTGACACGCGCACACGGGCCTGTGGCAAATACAAATTAATATAAAGATTTGTGTCTAGCTATAAACTTAGATATTGGATAAACTCGAACATATTATGCCTAGTTGCCAAGTTAGGGGGAGAGCATATTTATTACAATATAGCTACGAAAGAAGAAAAAAGGGTTTGATTCTATGTTAAATACTCATGAAAAAATCATTTCTGTGCCTGAGTAGGTACATCTGTACTATACGCTAAATATCTAAGTAAAAGAAAACTGTTAACAAATAAAGGCGAGAAGGCACTATTATATGATTAATAATAGCCGCATAATTTGGTAAACTTCATTATAAAATTGATTTTCGTCCATTTTAGCAGTTTATTATTAATAATACAGAAAAGAACACGTTTCATCCCTTTTCTTCTACTAGTAAATTCATTCAACTTTTTTCCTTAAGTTACAAAATTGAAAATATAAATATTTTAGCTGTTTCATATACATCATTAGCTAAATTGCAGTTCAAGTTTGCATTCCTTTCAGTACATTTAAGTGCGGAGATTAATCCGTTGATATTTTACAGCATCGTAAATCCGGCGATAAAGAGAAATACGCCTTTTTATCGCTGACAAAAAATCGGCGTAACAACAAATCAGTGACGCCCCGCGCATGGTGATCGCGTAATAAGTTCCGAGAAGCTGTAACGATATTCTAGGCAGACGTCAAATAAGTAATGTCTACAGATAAAACGCGCGCCAGGCTGCGGTCCTGACAATCCAAATCCAGCAGGCATTGATTGTATTTAAATATTTATGAAAATAAAATGTAAGTATAAATAAAAATCTAAGTAGTCGTCTGCTCATAATTATTTTTTATCCCTGTAGTAGAGGGCAAAGGGTCGTTGTCGACCTTTGAGAGATTTTCTATTGTTTGCACCTTAAATGTTATGGATTTCCTTTAAATATGAATGGAGTACATAATATTTTCACTTTGTATTAAACGATACACAGTTTTCGATGTTTCATGTCATCACGCCCACCTTTTCACCCTCGAACAAAGGGGCGTCAGGATATAATACACCCGCCAAAACACAAATTCCTCTAATCTAATCTCTAATGGAAGAAGATGCCCTCATAGAGTTCCACCAACTTTTTCTTCATGAAGGCTTCGGGCCTCTTTTAGCGATGCTTCTGAATTCGCCCAAACCCCTTTAAGAAACGTATGGCAATTACTCAATCGATAAAGAAGAACAACCTAATTATAATGTAAATCCAATTTGCATATTCTACATGATTAGAGGAAACAGACAAACTTTACCAAGTCATTTTAAATTAAAATGTTTGTAATTCAAACCAATATGGGACCACCAAGACTTATAAATCGATGATCAAGACAATAAAAAAATCAATTGGAAGTCAGTTGAAATACTACAATATTTCCGTAAACATGTTACTAACGAGATGAATCAAAGAGATTTAAATTGTATGAAATTAATTACTTAATCAGGTATAAACTTAAAGTTCGGAGGTAAAAAAAGAATTCAATCATTTGTATGCACAGCCACAGCAAGCGCTACCGTGCCTTGGTTGTTAGTTCCAACGTCCATGTTTTAAATATTTGAATAAAATCCACATCATTAATATTGCCTTCTACAAAGGCATCAGTTGGAACATATTATTACAATATAATTATTCACGTTGTTCAATGTTCAGTCTTAAAAGCTAAGTTAAATGTTCTTGTAAAATATTGTAATTTTGCATGTAAATTGGGTCGACGAAGGAACAAAGAAAACGTAAGTTGTTCCATTTCTTTGCTCCCAACTGCAGATTAAATCTATCCAACAGATACATCTAAAACCTCTCCCACTAAAAATACTGATACTGGTACTGGTACTGGTGCTTACCTCTTTGATATCTACTTCCGAGTATAAACTTAAATATGTTTATTTATGTTTTTCAGAATAAAGCTTATATCAGAAATTACTTCCTTGAGCCTTATGCGATAAGACTGCCAACCACAGCAGTAACTTGCACCGTGTTTGGGTTATTAAACGATGTGGTCTTTGTTCCTGATATCCACTGTAAAAATGTAAGATCAAGAACTTCAACTGAACAGCTTCTGCTTTTCTTCCCTCATATTATAAAAATCACCTGTAAAATGGCTTTTTTTGGCCTGACCATGCGTAAGTAGGCTTTTTCCAAGCAATTGCATTTCATCACAGGCATAATTTTTGCTTACTATCAGATCAGGCATGACTACTGCCAAGTCTAAACCTCTAGAAACATTGAAAGATAAAGAATCAAGTAGAAAAAGTGCTGGTTATGACAAATGTCAAAGATGGATAGGGGACTGTTAGATTTAAAACTTGTGCTTAACGAAATTTTGTAATGCAATGGTGGCTTGTCTGCCGCAGTTGGTCATTTAAACATCATTTGCATTTTCATTATTATACAATGAAATAAATTGAGTCGAGCAGGTGCTGATAATACTGGAATTTAAATAAATATTCTGCATCTAAAAAATAGATCTCTTTCGTCTGTCCTATAAATTGCGATCAGACAATGGGTTTGGACGCGCAATTATGTATTGAATATTTCATTGGTTTTTTACATAATTTAGTTAAGTGCGCAGGTGTTTTAGTGCCCTGCTCATATACATATATCGGTAATTATAAATAACTAAAGTATACGGCATATGTGACACAAATAACGATCATTGTACAATTATATATACAACTTTATTGTGCTTAAATTACTGTGGAAGGTAATATTTATCAGTAAATATAAATTATATTAAAATATATTATTGTTTGGACGTTGAGGGCCCATGTAGCAGCGTGTTGGTCGACCGCCCACTGGGTGGACCGCTGACCGAAGGGGGCTCAGAATCGTTGCGTTTGTTCCCAGTAAAGCCTATGTCCAGCAGTAAACGTCTATTAGCTGTTAATGATGATAATTATGTATTTTTTTTTATCGACTACAAGTTGGCCCTTGACTGCTATCACACCTGATGTTAAGTGATGACTTAGACTGCATGTCTAAGATGGAAGCGGGCTAACTTGTTAGGAATAGGATGAAATCCACACCCCTTCGGTTTCTACACGACATCGTACCGGAACGCTAAATCGCTTGGCGGTACGTCTTTGTCGGTAGGGTGGTAACTAGCCACGGCGAAAGCCTGCCACCAGCCAGACCAAGACAAATTAAGAAAAATCTCAATCTGCCCCGCCGGGAATCGAACCCAGGACCTCCGTGTTATAATCCACCGCGCATACCACTGCGGAACGGAGGTCGTAATTTTAACTAAAATAATATGATATGAGCTTTAATTTATAGTTGTCTATATTAGTTGTAATGGACACTATAGTTGCAAATTGAGTATCATAAACAGTTTAACAATTATTAAGAACGCATATAAAACAATTTTCAAAAATTTTTACTTGAAATAGGTTTAATAAAATATTTTTACCTATGAGTGTTTAGTGTAGTATAAGTTTAGTTTTTCAATCCCTTAGTATCCATCAGTAAAAAGGAAAATGTTCTTTTGTTCAAAAGTTTGATATCTCAGTGCATAGTGCTCTACTGCCGGTTCAAAAGTCATAAAATATGTTATTCTGAACTATAAAGATTTAAAATAATTAAAACTCAAACAAAATATTCCTCTCTGGTAATTCCAAATCACAAAACATACCGACACAGAGTAGAGGGAGCGAGAACCTACAACGGAAGCTTATTGTTGAGTCGCCGATGATATAACCGATGTCTGACGCCATGCCTCATATCTGATCCGTCCGCAGACAAACAGTGAGTCAGTCACGGAGACACTGTTCTCTATCTTAAAAATTAATGCTGTGTGCAGAATAAATAAAATTAAAAGCACTTACGTACGTAAATATAGTTAATTTTACAAGCTTACGCTGCGAACTTTGTACCGAAACCAAAATCTGAATTTATCTTTTTAAATGGGGGCTGGGGCAAAGTGATCGCCGCCGCTGCCCGTCTGGATATATTCGTTTATTCGCCCCTTAAATAAGCGCAAATTAAAAGTATGTGGAAACACTGAGGATAGAAGCTGATTCACAGCTTTTAAGTGCATGGTAGAAGCGACCAGGTATAGTGGATGGTTGTGCTGTTCTTGGCATCCAGATGGTTGGGATGAAATTTGTTTCGACGGTTGAGGTACGAAGAGAGACAACAAATAGGGGTATAAGTTTAAACAGCTCTTCAGAATACTTTCCATAATACAGTCTATAAAAATACAGAGGTAACCGACGTCTCATAGGTGCTCTAAGTAATCGAGAGTATTGGTTAATTTGTTGTCAACAAGAGGAACTGCCCACTTTTGGATCCGGACAAACGGAAGGCTGATATTGCGGTGCTCTGGCCATCAAGGGGGAAAAATATTCCATTTGCGACCGTACTTGAGATTTATAGAGCATAGTCTATGCTTGGGAGAATAATATATTTTGTCTCGACTGAGAACACACTTTTTACTATTTCCTTTATATATTCTCAACTTTTAAGCCTTCCTTGGACTGCAAAGCCTGATTAATTCGTAATCTTAAGCCGCATAGCATTGAATAGCAAGCAATGAACCAACGAGCCGATGAAAGCGAGAAAAAAATCCATCAGATTGAAAACTTTAAGAAAATGTACTTGTTAATGTTCATATTTATTTGTATTGGTTTTGAGGATGTTAGGAATATTAAAGTTAGTAAGGTTGTTTTACACCGCGCACACGTATAAATAACGGCAATCACGGCGATCACAATAAGTGCCATTTTCAATAAAGAGGCACTTTATCTGCATGTGCCGCAGCTGCCAGCTGGTGACATGTTGTTTATGAAAAGATTCGCGTCATATCTTAATGCTAGACGTGACAAATTTCTGAAATTCAAAAACACAACACCCAAAAGTAGGCTTTAAGTTCGTTTTAGGAAACGAGCGATTAATACATATGATTAGTAGGACTCAATAAAATGAAACAGCCTCGTTGGTACAGTGCTTATATTGCATCAGATTACAAGGTCCTGGGTCGGGTTACAAAATATTTTCCTTTTAATTTTCTTCCGCAAAATTTTCAGCCTAGAATTAGGAAGTTTATAGTGTTATAACCCGTGCCTCGAAGAATACGTTGAGCTGTTGGCTCCGGTCATTATTATTAATATATGACAGTGATCGTTACAAAAATTATTACTATAAGCCCATCTACCCACATTAGCAGCAGCGTAGTAGCTCCAAATAAGGAGGGTGGCTTGCTCCTTTAGTGATGTAAAAACGACTACTTCTACTGTTTCGACGGTTTCCGTGGCGTAGTCGTGTGCACAGTGGGCTTATAAGATGGGTGGTCCTGGGTTTGATTTGGGGCGATTAAATTTTTTTAAATTAACCAGGTATAAAAGTGTAAATAAAAGTAGTGACTGTTATCACGTCTGATGTTAAGTGATGATGCAATTTAGATGGAAGCGGGCTAACAAGCAAGGCTAGCGGGCAAGTTAGGAGTACACGATGTCGTGTACTCCTAACTTGTTAGGAGTACACGACATCGTGCCGGAACGCTAAGTCGCTTAGCGGTACGTTTTTATCGGTATCGGCGAAAGCTCGAACCCAGAACCTCCGTCTTATGAATCCACCGCGCATACCACTGCGCCACGGAGGTCGTCAAATGAAGGAGGTCGTCGTATGAAGCTTAACAATGGCGGAAGCCCGCCTGCAAGCTTACTATGCACCAAACGTTTACGATTGCTATCAAACCATCTAGACTGTATATCATCACAAAAATCAGAACACAAAAAATGACAGCAGACGATAAAAAAATAAAAATCGAACGCAATCCCGTTCGTACTGTACGCGATCCACGTAGTGATCTAGAAGCAAATAATAACAATATCGATCGGGAACTTGGGCACGTATCCACGCCCGAGTATGCTAATACAGATCAAAGAGTACAAAGAACAGGAAAACGTATACGACCACACAGGCGAGATGAATGACAGAGGGTACTTCTTCTATTACAGAGCTTTGAAATTTCATACTTACTCATGTATTCTAATTATGAATGAATGAATGAATTCTTTATTGTACACCAAATAATAAAAACAAACTTACTAAATATAAATACCTTAAAACTAATGTACGATTAGCGGTCTTATCGCTAATGAGCGATTAGACCACCATACTTAAGACGAAAAGTGCTCTACATAGCATCAATTAGGTATCGTTGATGCTATGTAGAGCGTGAGAGAGAATATGGTCTTTTCAATATTGAATAAGAAGAAGGGTGTATACATATAGATAACTTACGCAAAGATTTGCGGAAGTTCGTCATAAACAGTAAATAATTTATTTAATTCGTTATTTTCCGCGAAAAGCCGACGAGTCCAAACGACGGCGAGCGTTTCGTTTGAAGGTTATTTTAGTTAGGCTATGTTATATTAGTGCTTGATTGTGGTTATAATATTAAATCAGAATTGACGTCAATTTTGTATGAATATTAAAAGAAACGAAGACTTTTGATTCACCATTCAATAGCTATTATGTTGTTCCAAGAATGGGCGTAAAGCTGACGTAGGTCATTTTTATATAAGGAAGTAAGGTACCAATTGGTAAACAATATATTTTTCACAACATTACATATGTTTCACAAATAAATGAAATTTTGGAGTACTTGTCTCCAAATCACTACATGTTATAAAACAAAGTCCACTGTCGTATTTGTTGTTTGTCTGTCTATTTGCGATTATCTCAATGACCACTAAACAGATTTTATACTGCTTTTACCAATAATTATTCCTGAGGATGGTTTTAATATAATTATAATTTGTGTCATTTATCTCAAATATGACAATAATTGTTGAAAATGTCGTTTCGCTAGGAAGCTTTCATTAGAAACGCGGCGTATTCCGTTAGAGACATGAAGCAAGGTAGACAATATAGATTTTTCCACCATCATTTTTTTATTTATTTATACATTACAAGTTAAACCTTGATGCGCTCACACCTTATGTAAGTAACAATACAGTCTTAGATAAAAGCAGGCTAATGTGTTGGGAGTAGGATGAAATCCACACCCCTTTCGGTTTCTACACGACATCGTATCAGAACATCAAATCGCTTGGCGGTACGTCTTTATCGGTCAGGTGTTAACTAGTCACGGCCGAAACCTCCCACCAACCAAAATCTTAAATCCTAATAATTCGTACACATATATAATTTAAACCGGCAACCATATTCTTGAAAAGGATTCTGCTATGTAACATTTAGTATTTCTTGACTATGTATAAACACTGCTAATAAAAGTATTACTATATTCATATAATGCTTTTTTTAATAAGAAATAACCTTGCGCTTGACCACGATCCGAAGAACAACCGACAAACAGCTCAACTAACTCTTTTGTAAACTCATACATTGACATAGTTACCGTGACTGCTGATGCAAACTCTTAAAGGTAGCCTGAACTTTTCTTGGCACGTGTACACGGGGCATACAGTCTGACAGCATAGTGGAACAAATGTAACGGTCACAGAAGAGGTCCTTGCACTACACCTCTTTAGCAGTTATCAGTCCATCTGATAGTGTATCGGTCGATCTGACGGCCGCAGCGCAGGCGGAATGTCTACCGAGCCAAACGAATAAAGCTTCACGACTCTTTTTTCGGGGAGATGATATACTAAACTTTTAACTGTACTCGTAAAAACCTTGGGCGTGTAATAATCTAAAAGTATCATAGGAGTGTGCAATGCTGATATAATATCCATTCCAATTTTCAGATTTTATGATATGAGTAAAGTTATGTCTGTTTGTTTTGTTTTCGTCTGGCCTTGTTGGCTGGTTTGTAGCGTGAGTCGGACCCCCGAAATTTAATAAATTTAGCTTTATGCGCGTACGCTGCCTTACCTATTGGAATTAATTGAAAACATTTATTTTTTATTATTTATTAATAGTACTACAAGTAAGTCTATTGCAGACTTACTTGTAGTACTTGTATATTTTATATTTTGGCAGATATATAACTTTTTGTGTTTTAAAAAATCATTTCATTCATATACTTACGTTTTTTAAACAATAAATTATTTAATAATCACAAGGATATTATAGAGATAAGATTTGCCTTTTACAGTATGTTAATTAGTTATATAGTTTCGGAAATATTACAAAATTTCTAAAAAACAAAAATGCCGCTATATCGTCCAAATTAAGTGGACCTCCTCCGTGTTATGTTATACATACTGAATAGGGGTCAACATTTTGGTACTGATATTTTTTGAAAATTCGATCTTTCTTTCAATTCAAAATGCCAAATAGGCATGGCAGACCATATTTATAAAATATATAAAAAAGTTTGTTCGTAATATCGTACAATGTTTTGCTTAAACGGGCTAATCTTTATATGAAAATTTGTCTTTAAAATTAAAACGAGATCTGCATGTCGGATGAAATATACTTGAAACTATCACGTTTACTTATTACGGGCGTCCTGAAAGTTTCTGTATGTATTACTTCTTCAGGACTAAACAGCTGGACATTTTAAAAAATTTCTAGTAACCCATAATTATGAAGTTTTCTTAAAAATCGAGTAAATAAAATGTAAGGAATTTTTTCGATGTTTTTATTTTAAAGTAAGGTCCTTTGATTCAATATTTCCTTGTTACAGAGCATCACTGCGCATGTTTTTCATTCCTTTTATGAAGTATCTTGTCTTCTCTTCAAAGAGTTGCGAGTTACTCGACGGCTAAATGTATGCAAGCGAGTGCATTACGATTTACGAAGAACTGTTTAAGGGTAATTTCGAAAATAAACGTCCCATCTCGATAGCTCACGTGACTTCATTGTTCTACGTAGAGCCTGTGGGGTCCTCTAGTCTATTTGGATCGATGACTCACGTGGCTCCAAGTAAACTGTCAAGAAGAGAACAATGAGGTAAAATTTTAATCAATGCTTAACGAAATTTTGATACAACTTTGTTAAATAAATATGAAGCTACAAAATAGACTACAAAAATCTTTTCCTATTATTAAATACATTGATTAGTACCTAAAAATGTCCGGCTAGTAAAGGCTTCAGCCATGGCTAGTTGCCACCCTACCGAAAAAGACATACCGCCAAACGATGTAGCGTTCCGGTACAATGTCGTGTAGAAACCGAAGGGGTGCGGATATTATCCTACTTAACAAATAAGCCCGTTTCCATCTTAGATTGCATCATCACTTACCATCAGGTGTGATTGTTGTCAAGGGCTAATTTGTAATGAATAAAAAAAATTATATTGTTGCCGTTGAAATTGTAAAGTAATGAAACGTACAACCTATACGTACCTAAATAATCGGGTACTGGACGGTTCCGTATAGGTTATGTTTATGTTCCTACTGAAGTACCTACCTACAAAGTAAAGTTCTGTTTTAATATAATAGTTTCCCACGTATAATCAGCCGTCTATATGTTTGCTCTATTAGTATAAAAAATGTTTGAACCAATTGTTATTCAGAGAATAAACCAAAGCTGGCTCGCGACAATAGGAAACAAAGGATAAACAATACTTGCTTACATGTGATAGTAGCTCTGTGTCTGTAGAGGGTGAGGAGTCTCACCCGGCCATTGTACTATTTGCATTGCATCGAAGGCGTTACTGGTGCCTTTATAGACTTTAAATTAAGGTTAGATGGATAGATACTAAGTATAACATAACAAATGAGACATTCCTTACCTAACTCGTTGGTAGAGCTGTGAAGTTGTTATGGCAAGGAAATCTTTTATAGGTTATCTTTTGCCTTCTTTTCCGCTTTATGATGAATGACTAGGACCATTATTTTGCCTAACGAATCGGTGCAATCAGACAAACTTGAACGTTTAAAAAATGATTGTAAACTAAGTTCTAGTGTATGTTTGTAATTTCAAATTAACAGCTTGTCTATGTACGGTACTGTCTACCCATCTGTTTGTTCTCTCTGAAACTATCAGTCCGTTTACAATTTTTTTCGGAAATGATAGCCAAACCATGAGTGCCCTAAATTATTTGTATCCTTATATTCCCACAAGAATGGGAACAAGACGAGTAAAACTGAGGGCGTTCTGTTAATATCGTTTCTTTAATCTCTAGGTTTTTTTTAACCGACGAAAAAAAGACGGAGGAGGCTCTCAATTCGACACGTATATATATTTTTTTATGTATGACGGAGCATAACTTTTTACAGAGTTGTCCCATTTTAATAATTCTTTTTTTATTAGAAATGGTATACTTCCAAGGTGGTCCCATTGTCATCATGTTAGGATCTGATGATGATATCCTGGGGAAATTGAAGGAACTCTTCAAATTTTGGAGGCACGTTTACAGCGATTTCGGTTCTTATCTCGTTATCGGTAGCTTTTTGGCTACTAGCGCCGTATAATATACTATGACAGTATAGTAAGAGTACGTTACGTGGCGATAAATTACTAAAAAGTAAGAAATAAATTTTTTTAACAAAAAATAGAACCGACTCAAAACGCACTAAAAAGTAAATAATAACTATGTAATTTAGTTGCTTTAATTTACTTAAGCATGTGCAAGGTTTTCTTAAAGGACGTTATCTAGAACCCACAAACTGCTTTACTACGTAAAATAAATGTTCCTTAAACTTGGCTGGCACCGACTTCATAGATATGCTTAAGTAAATTAAAGCAACTAAATGACATAGTTATTTTTTACTTTTTAGTGCGTTTTGAGTCGGTTCTATTTTTTGTAAAAAAATTTTTAAAAGCTTTTATTTTTATTTATTACAAGTAAACCCTTGACTGCTATCACACCTGATGGTATGTGCTGATGCAATCTAAGATGGAAGGGGGCTAACTTGTTAAGAGAAGTATGAAATAATCCACACTCTTTGGGTTTCTACACGACTTCGTACTGAAAGCTAAATCGCTTGACGGTGCGTCTATGTCGGTAGGGTGGTAACTAGCCACGGCCGAAACCTCCCACCAGCCAAAAAAAGGTGTTAAACCGTTTTTCTTTTAATTCCAACCACACCTACTGCTTGAAGGCAAAAGTCTGTTTGTCAGCAGAAATAAAAAGGTAGTTCTTCTCCGTATAAACCATTATAAAAGCGAAAGATTTTGAGTATGCATGTTTGTTACTTCTCCACGATTAAACGGCTAGAGCGATTTTAATAAAACTTGGTATGGAATTATCCGATACCCTTGATTAACATATAGGCCACATTTTATTCCGAAATTCCCACGGGAATGGGAACTACGCATGTAAAACCGCGAGCGTCCTCTAGCACTTCTACTCTATATAAGCTCCGTCACAAAGAGCTTGTCTATTACCAAGGCTTAGTGACACTGGTATGTCCAACCTAACAGACAGGATTGCCAAAACTGAATGAACCGCCGCGTCCGATCAACACTGAGATAGTGAATTGTTATTTGAGGCACGGGTGAGCTACCTGCCTACTGCTGGCTGATGAGGCTCTGATAACGCCTATGCGATAACATCGCACTCCACGGCATAAAGTGCCCCTAAGTGGTTATAACTGTCAAATTTGCGAGCGTGCACGTTCATGCAGTGTTGCCAGTATTAAAAAATCATAGGTGCGTTGCATGATTTTTTTTAATTTACAGAAATAAAACTATAAGTAATTTAGCATAAAAAATTATTTAATATTCTTACAAAAAAATCATCAGGCCTCATTCCCATAAGGGTTTATCTTGCATATCTCACTCGCTTCTTCCAATTTTATTAAACCTTTTATACAAGTACGCCGATTTAAGTACCTACTTTTGACCTAGTTTTAAATAAGAATGTCCTGGATTTGGTCCAGGAACGTTCGCTTTAGTCTTCCCCTTCCAACGTATCCATATTCACTCTCGCTCTACAAATTCTTTTCGCAAGTCTCTTTTCTTTCATTCTCTCTACATAACCATGTGTCAAATCAAACAATATAATTTTAGCAACATCATCAGAAGGGGTCAAAAGGCACAAGTAGGAAAACAACATTAATCAAAATATCAACACACTTTAATTACAAACTTTCTTAAATCAAATCAAAATTGAAACACATTCTTAACGGATAATTATTACACAATTTGACGTAACTGCACACAAAAAGAGCATTTACATTTTATTACACTTTAACTTTTAACAAAATTAACTGGCAGCGTAAATGCACTAAAGAAATGTAAATTTCGGCAATCAACAAAAATCAATCTTTGAAAATTTTTAATGTAGCTTATGTTTGTCAATAATTTGCTTATAAGTTATAGTAAAATAATTTTTACCATGCATAAAGCAGATTTCAAAATTAAAATTACAACAACACAACAACAAACAACTGATATAATAATTAAAAAAAAAGAAAAATTACTAACGAAACTGGCAACACTACATGCATATTTTCCGGAAATCTTTTATGGCCACCTGGTCCTCTTACTCAGCAAGTAAGATTATAATCTATACTAAGATGTATTGAGATCACGTAATGTTTGATTTATTAAAATGAGATCTGGTAGTTTGCAAAAAGAGTACTGAATGCACGCGGCAGGCACTGTCACACTTTATTAGTTCCTTGCCCTGTGTTACTTAGATTTTTATTTCTCAAACGACTGTGCATTAACTGCCTTTCAAAAAAGAAAACTTTTTCAGTTTCGATTCTTGTTATTTAGTATTTTAGAAATGTCAGCCTTTGATTGAAAACCAAAGGCTCTACGGCCTTTTATTTTAGTCGTTTTGACGCGACTATAGTTTCTTTTTTTTTATAAGTAACAATTTCATAAAAGTTACAATTTCCTCAAGTCACTCTGATTCCCATTGCCGCTGATTTCCACGAAGAGCTTGCACGGCGCTCACAGGCGCAGGCGCAGGGCGCTATCGCTGACTGGCTCATAAATCGTCCTCAAGGGGCCCATCTGACGTGCCCACATCGAAAACAGTTTATCGTGGAGATAGCGATCAGTGCATTATGCAAGATCGACCTACGATCTACTAGGCTTTGTTCACACTAGGCTTTAACTTACAAATAACCTCAATATTGGTAGATAGAGCTTTAAAGCTATAAAAATGTTTACGTACGATCCCGCCCAATATATTATTGGTGTACTCATTTCTATTTAATGGTTCCCGTAGTAGCTTCATGTTTAATATCGAGAGGTCGTGGGTTCGATACCCGGACGTTGTCATATCTGCTCCTAACACAATTTCCAAGACTAACGATATAACTGCTATAAGCCTCAATGGCTCTACGTTTAAGGTGCTGGACTCAACATCAATAGGTCATGGGTTTGATTCCTTGCCGTTAGGCTCAATAGTCTAAAGGCTCGGATCAAACCTAAAAAAATGAGAAGATACGACAATCAAATCGTACCTTTTCATAATACAATTTTCATCTTCAATTCAATGATATTTTTTAAATAACAATAATTTAGCAACTCCTCCAAAAAAAACTTACACTCTTCAGTAACATATTAAAAGAAATTTTAATAATGCCTGTACCTGTTTTTGTGGAGAAAATAACAATTACTTTAAAAATAGTTTTAGAAAGAAAGAAAAACACAAATTACTAGCTACTATTATAAGTTGTGACTGTCTGCTTTGATCCTTTGGGTTTGTTGAAACCAAAACCAAGTAGAAGAAGCATTAAACATTTCGTTATCAATGGTATAACCCTGAAAAAGATAATTAATTATCAGTTCAGCCACGCAAATGCGTGTACGGCGCTTTTTTCAGCCGGCATCTTTACTAAAGTTAACAAAGTTGTAACACCAACTTAAAAAAGTCGTTATTATTTTTGCTCCCGAATTAAAGAAGCCAAATGACTCACTTAAACCACTGCAGCTTACGTAAACTAGATCAAAACAAGAAGTTCAATGTAACAAGATGGGAAACGTGTCGTGCATTCACATTTCATCGTCTCTAGGATGTCCAGTTTCCCATAACGGTCGGAGAGCACTGCCGAATCGTGTAAAATGACGGTCGTAGCATGCGCGGGCGCAAGCCACCAGCCGTGCCTCGCATCCCAATGAGACGGCCCAGACTGGACTATATAACGCGTCCACCACTCCTCAACAACAATAGCTCGACAACCTCATACCGCACAACACCCTTCGGATCACAAAGGGGATATAGTGCCTTAAGGTTTTAGACCAAAAATCTGAAGATGAAGATACTTTTCGCGCTCATCTTCGTCTGTGCTCTTTGGGAAGCCAATGGATATCCTTACCCCTATTATGGAACAAATGTGGATTCAAGTGAGTTTACCGATAGACAAAGGATTATCGTTATTCTATTTGTTGTGACGGTTACTTAAATTGTGGATGGCCGTCTGACGATGCCTTCGCTTAGATATCTACTTCGAGATAGAAATCGAACTCAGCTTCTGCACATATTGATATAATAACCAATATAGTTAATTGTAATCGGTTATTGCACCCTTTGGATAAAAAGTAATTTTAAAATATTTGAATTTTTTTACCGCCTGGTAAATTATAATCGTATCGCCTGATATTCAATAACATGTGTACTAAAATATCGAGCATAAAGAATATTCAATTCAGCGATATTTTATTTTATGTCAATTTGTACTAGGTAATCGAACTGCGAAATTTATAACAAAATCTTTTTACCACTTTGTGCAGCATTCTAACAACTCCTATAACATACTATTAGCAATATAATAATCAACATAGTTTGAAGTTCGCAAATGATTAGTCTTAAAACTGATTAATTTATAATTAAAACCTAGTTAAATATAGTTCGTTAGTCAAATAACAATGGAAGTAAAACAACTGCTGTAGTTAAATATGTTGTTAATTAAACGTTTCTTATATTAAAATTCGAATTTATTTCAAGTAGGCGGTATACAAGCACTTTTGTTACGTCAAGTCTGTCAGTACGAAGTGACTCTACCACCGGATCGGAAGACAGAAACTGCCAAGATGAGCCATCAAGAAACTCAGCTTGCTTTTGTAAAATGAATATTATACACTTATGTAATATAAATAATTAAATATTTTTATTTACAGTTTCCTATGGATCAAGCGACATCAACCGCGGGGGCGTGGCACTGAGCCGATACTACAACCCTTACAACAGCCCGCGCGCCTACGGAGGGGGCATGGCTGCCTTCATGTTCAAACCCGAAGAGCAGTACCAGCCGCAGACCAGCCAGTACTACTTACCTGACAGACGCCGTCAAACGCAACCTGAATCTAACTACCCCCAACAAAACGAGGTCTACTACCCTCAACCACCTGAACAAGCTGAAAGACTACCTGAACAACCAGTCATACCAGAAAACCCAGTTGTACAAGAAGTACCAACAGTTACTGAGGCAACAGAATTAGTTGAGCCCACTGAAAAAACTGAAGTGGGTACTACTTTGAAATCCGTTTCACCAGAATTGTCAGAACCAGAATCTGAGGAAATTCCCAAGCCTGCTCCAAAGAAACGAGTTACCAAAAAGAAGCAAGTGAAAAAGCCTACAGACGAGGAAGAGGATGACAGTGACGATTATCCTCCAAAGATGCCAACTGGTGCTTACTTCCCAATGTTCTTTGGCTGGGGTGGAAGATCCAGTAACGGTGCGCCGGGAGGTGCAACTGCTATAGCCAATGCTTTCAGCACTGGTCGTGGAGGCGTAGCTACGAGCCATGCTACTGCATACGGACCACCAAGACCAGAAACTAAAAGATTGTAAAGTTCATAGATTATAAATACTCTTATAATAATTAAGCAGTCTGTGTCCAGAAGAAAAAGAGTTAAAACGCCATCTGCCGCATAAGCCTTAATCTATTAAAGTACATGACCGTCTCCCGTACCAACTGTTTTAAATAGCGGTGTTGCGAGTAAAGTAGCTTCAGTGTTGCCGTATCGTAGTTTAGTTTAGTTTAGTTACACAGAGAGCGTAATATTCATTGATAGATTAAAAAATATATATAATTGTGAAATATTGAATAGTTGTATAACATCTATTTTATAGAATTTTATGAAAAAATTTCATTTTTGTTGTAAACAATAAAATTATTATTTTTAAATAATGTATTTTTTTAAGTCGGTGCCGCAAACTTTTCTAAAGTAACAGAGCTATGATTTCAAAAATTAATAATGAAAAAAGTTTTGAGTATTATTATAATTTATTTATCAGCAGTACTGTTGTGTGACATAGACTTTTTGCCTAATGTATGTGGTTTCTGATCCTGAGATCTTGGGTTCGAGTCCTGGGTCGAGCTATGAAATACTGAGTTTTTCTGCTAAAAAGTTTTCAGTAAAAATTTTAAGCTCGGAGTTGAGAAAATCTGAGAGTTATCGTTAAATAATTAAACATTATCACCACAAACCCGCCAACTCACACTGGAATAGCATGCTGGGTCTAAACTCCATATCCCCTCTCCTATAAGGGAAGAGAGGCCGTGCCCAGTGTTGGGCCATTAAAATAATATTATAATGATGATCAGGACTGAAGTCTTGTCATCGTTATAATATTGGACAATAAATTAAATAACATATAATATTAAAAAATGTCCTGATATTTGCATAACTTAACTAAGATAAATACCTACCTTCTCTGCATTAATTTTAGGAAGTGATACTTATCATAGCAATTGGAATGTACCAATTTAGTTTGACGTTGCCTAGTTCATTTCTACTGGCTTAATTTGCTGACTAATATTGGTAACATAATAATAAATTTAACGGAATTAGAAAACCTCGAACTTCATGACTTTTCCATAAAAAAAAGAAATGTGATTTAATGTGAAGAAGCATTTTCCACGTTTTTGTCAAAGTAACAAAGACAAATAAATTATGATGAGCATTATAGCTTGTAAATAAACTTTCTCACGAATTTAATTATACTACTACATCTACGAACTTGTAAAAAATAATGCTAGTATATTCACACTTCACTTTAAAACAGTAGTTAGATAGGGTCATTCCAGCGGCACATAGCGTAGATCTTGGAGGAGTATAGAAATGACCAAGCTAGGAATATATATAATTTTAGCAGCACTATTATAATACTCATACCGGACACACACGACACAGCTTTAATAACCCGTACAAAACGATCTTCCTTTAAATAAAAACCTAGCATTAACACAGATTGAAAATACTGCAACGAAGGTAACCTAGAATTCGTTTACTTTCAAATAAATTGTATGCCCGACGTTTGATCTTAATGAAACATTTTTATATACTGCATAAGATATGACTTAATGAATTCAAAAAATAAAACACTAAAAAAATATTAATTAAATTATATTTTAATGCAACATTCCCAATTTTTTCTAGCTTTTTAAATGATATAAATACACTAAACAGAGCAATTGCTATTAACAGAATGTATTTTAAGTTACAGAAGTAACTTAAATAACTATTTAATTCACACTCATTGTTTCAAAATATGGGTTAGTAATGAAACAATAAGGTTAATAAAATAATCAAAAATGAAATTATATACTAGACTAGGATGGCATGGTATAAGTAATTATTGTCTCATATTGTTTACACAATTCACGATGTTTTTCGAAATAAATTTTTATTTTTTTTAATTTTAATTTATTGTTTAATAAAACTAAACGTATTTCACAATCCTATTGGAAACATAAATATCATGTACTAATTCTATGTAATATACATATTTATTTACAATAACATATTTTAATGTTATTGATTGACGTTTGGTAATTTTTTAACTTGGATACTTTCAGTCTTGAATTAATTACTACTTCCTATAAGTTCCAGCAGAGGCAGATGCCGATGCGTATGCATATTTCCTTTTCTGATCACCACACGAACTACATCCATTGGAACCACTTCCAATTACAGAGCCATCTCCATGACCACCTTGCCCGATTCCATCCAAACCTCCATTTATTTCGTCATACTTTGGGCTAAATACACTAGAGACTGGTGGAATCGGAAGAAAGCCACCTATTGGTAGACTTGGAGGTCTAAGGCCTTGGGAGCCTAATCCCCAATTTCCGAATGGACCTAAACTTCCGAAACCAAAACCTCCACCGAAACCACCCAAACCACCCAATCCACCTAAACCATATCGAGCATTTCCAAAACTGCCATAATTTCTAAACCTGTCGTAATAGTCTCTGCTTCTAGAGCCACTAAGTCCATTGTTTACATTTCTATATCCAACTTGACCTGTGTTCCTAAATCTGTCATTATTTGGTACAAATCTACCATTGCCATCAATATTTGTAGACTGTTCTAAACCAGCACCAGACCTGACATCAAGGCCACCGCTACCATCAAAACCACCGCCATTCACTCCTCTAGTTTCATCATACTCGTATGTAACAGAGGAACCATCATATCCACCGTAGCTGGCGTAATTTGATTTTGTGTAACCAATTTTTCCATTACTAGTAATCGTAGGATGTAATCCTTCTCCACGATGAAAAACTTCGCCAGAAGCCCTTGAAATTATGTTCCCAAACTGATCTACATAGACATGATAATTTTCTTCTGTTTTTTTATTTCCGTGTTCAAACCCCTTTCCACTAACGAAATCAATTTCGCCGTAACTCCCTCTGCCTTCAACGCCATTGTTTCTTTTTTGTATTACTGAAATAAAAAACAAGCTATTATTATTCATTTAATATAAATGAGTTATAAATCTTTATTTTGTTAATTTTCGTCAGACGGTCAATCCTCGGTCTGTTTGCTCAAAAGTAGAGCATATTTTGTACAATTTTTTACAGGCAGAAGAATCAATTGAGTACTATGAATAGGCTTTGTTTTAATATCTGAGATCGACTATAAGAAAACTAAAAATATAGTCACTTGATATTTTATAAGAAAATATAGACACATTGTAAGGAAAATGAAATGTAAAGTGACATAAATGATTTAATAAACCCCATTTATAACTCTTTTTAGTTCAGATCTTTCCAAAGAACTATCCAATTTAATCAATATCACAATTATCATGGACTGATGATCGTAACAGTCAAAATTATTCTCACCTTTTGCATTGACTTTTGCTAAAATAGTCCACAAGGCAAAATAAACCAATACTGTCTTCATGGCTGAGAATTTACCAACTACCATAAAGATATTTGAAGATTCTTTTTATAGAAACACGCTATTAGCGATCTGCCAACCTGAACCATTTCATTAATTTATTAGCGAAGATTCACTAACGACTTTGTACGGAATCGCTTATGTTTAATACAGACTTATAAGCACGAAACATTGTTCCAATTACAGCCAATTTTTAAAGGGTTATTATCTATCTCGATGTATGATTAGAAATGTTATATTGTCTAGTGTACAATACAGGGTTTTTTTTGTTTTTGTATACCGGAAGTCTCAAAATTAACTAAATTTAAATAGGCTTTTTTTATAATAAGCAGTCATATTAGACTATTTGTACTGTCTCTACCTCCGGCTATGAAATTTCTGCTTCTTCGTGGTCTATGTATAGACACCGACAGTCTAAATTTTTATTATACTTACGTGTATATTAGGATTCTCAGGACAATTATATTTTATGTACATAACATTATATTAATGGCCATTGGGATGTATTTCGGGCGGCCCACCGGCACGATAGGTATATCTCAGGTCATAGACATCTAAAAACTCGCCCTATTCAAGTCTATTAATTATTACTACTACTTACTAATCTAATAATTATTCAACAAACGGTAAGTTTATTAAGGATTTAATATTCAAATTAGGTAAATTATTATGGCACAACAGACAATTTGTAAGGAGGTAGTCGATCTAAAACGAAATTACATAGAAATTTTAAAAACCCCGACAAAATTGTAATTCACCACGGCAAACTCAGATTTAAATTTTTTTGTAGTTTATAGTATTCTACTCGTTGAGCTCTTTGATTTGATACCCATTTTGAGGGAGTTGTGGAAAAATATGTAATCCGCTATTTTAAAACGGTGAAATTTTGGATCGATTTTCATCAAACATTGCTAAGGGCAACCGCCAGAAAACTGACTATTAAATCATATACCAAAAAGTACGGGTAAGGCTTAACTCGGAGTGGAAGCAAAGCGGCGCATTCAATTTGTTATCTACAAATTACAATATTCCTCTCTGTTTTCAAATCATTATAGTAAAATTTGTATTACCTATTCAAGTATATCGCAAATTTTCGAGCAGCTCGCATCGACATCACTTAAAAAAAACTTCGCTTCGCTTCAATGACAGTCTGAGTTAAAGAGGACGTGTTCCAAGCACGTGTGCACATGCTTCGAGCATACAAAGAAATTATATACAGTTCATTACTTATTTTATGTATTATACTTATTATTATATTTATCTATAGTTTACATTTCCATAAAAATGTGAAAGAATACATAATAAACTTAAGCTAGCTAAAAATCACGCCCACGTGGTGGCAATAATACTGGCTGCATTTCCCCAATGTATAACCAGGCTAATCCTTTACGCAAAAAACGAGTCAGCTTTTTTTTATCGATTACAAGTTGGCCCTTGACTGCTATCACACCTGATGTTAAGTGATGATGCAATCTAAGATGGAAACGGGCTAACTTGTTAGGAGTAGGATAAAAATTCACACACCTTTCGGTTTCTACACGACATCGTACCGGAACGCTAAGTCGCTTGGCGGTACATTTTTATCGGTAGGGTGTTAACTAGCCACGGCGAAAGCCTCCCACCAGCCAGACCAAGACAAATTAAGAAAAATCTCAATCTGCCCCGCCGGGAATCGAACCCAGAACCTCCGTCTTATGAATCCACTTATGAATGAACTTGTACTCGATCGTTAAAAAAAGCTCCTTTATCACTAGTTGAGAAAATACAATAATCCATTTATTTTCAAAAAAACTATTTTAATGGTATTTATCAAGGCGTTTAGTAGTTCTGTAAATCAGATATTAATTAAATATTACTTTCTATAAGTCCCAGCAGAGGCAGATGCCGATACAAATACATATTTCTGTTTCAGATCACCACACGAACTACATCCATTGGAAGCAATTCCTTTTACGAAGTCAACGCCATTACCGCTTTGTTGAAATCCGTCGAAACCTCCATAATTGTGGCCAAATAAACTATTGCTAGATGGTCTTAGTAGAGTCTCACTGGTGTCAAGAGTTGGAGGGGTGCTTTGGGGGTCATCATTTAATAGGCTTAAAGGGCCCACCAAAAGCAATTAAGGCAAAGAGAGCACCTAAGCCTAATAAACCAAATCGAGAATTTCTATTACGGCTTAATTGTCTAAATCTGTTGTAATAGTCTCTGCTATCAGTGGCATGAAGTCCATTGTTTATATTTCTATATCGCTCTTGATCTATGTTAATAAATCTATTATTTCTGTTGCTGCCGTCAGTGACTGCAAGTTGTTTAAAGCCATTGGAACCACCGCCAGGATTTCCTCTATTGTCATCATACCCGTATGTAACAGTAGAACCATCATAGCCACTGTAGCTGCCATAATTAGATTTAGTGTGTATAATTTTGCCATTATTACCAATCGCTGAATATAATCCTTTATCACGTTGTAACACTTTGCCAGAAGCTCTTGAAATTATGTTTCCAAACTGATCTATATATGTATGGAATAGTTCTTCTGTTTTCGTATTTCCAAGTGCAAATGGCTTGCCAGCAACGGAATCAGTTTCGTCATAACTCGCTCTGCCATCAAGATCACTATTCCTTTTTAATATTTCTGGAATTAAATAAGCTATTGTTACTCATCTAAATATTAATAAGAGAATATAGATCAATAAATATAAATAGAGCAGCGAATTGTAAAATCTAGATTTAAAAAATATATCTGCCTGGCAAATTGTACATTGGTCACTCTGTATGCGGAATTTATTGGATGTGCTACACATTTTTATAAAACGAAGCCGTAGAGCACCATTTTGGCTTTATTTTACTATGATCTGTCGAAATAAATATATTCGCATCCTGGTAATTTCACACGGGGAATCCATTTATAACTCTCCTTTTTTTTTACTTGTTTTTAACATTTCCAAAAAATTATTATTAGTATCTATATTTTTTTCTACCATGGAATGTCGTATTTCAAAAGATTAAATTTATTTTCACCTGTTGTATTAACTTTTAACAAAATAATTCCAAAAACTAAATAAACCAAGACTATCTTCATGGCTGAAAATTCACCAACTACCACGGACATATTCGAAGATCCTTTTTATACAAATGTAAGCCACGTGCAGCCGTTAGCTATCTGACATTAGACTAATTTACTCAAACACAACGAATTTGTACGGAATTGTTTGTTTTACACAGACTAACAGCATCGAGCTCATATACAATCAGTCATCATTTGTTCGGCAATAAAGTCCACGTAAATGATTCTACCGTTAAATGTTATATTGTGTGCAGTAAAAAGATTTTACTATTTGTCGTCTTCCCTTTCTTTTAAATTCGACACGTATATTTTTTTTTTTTTATATGTATGACCACGCATTACTTTTTACAGAGTTGTCCGATTTTGATAATTCTTTTTTTATTAGAAAGGGCATACTTCCAAGGTGGTCCCATTGTCACCATGTTAGGATCTGATGCTGATATCCTGGGGAAATTGAAGGAACTCTTCAAATTTTGGCTACTAGTGCCGTAGAATATACTATCACAGTATAGTACGAGTACGTTACGTGTCGATAAATCACTAAAAAGTAAGAAATAAAATTTTTTTACAAAAAATAGAACCGACTCAAATCGCACTAAAAAGTAAAAAATAACTGTGTCATTTAGTTGCTTTAATTTACTTAAGCATATCTAGGAGTCGGTGCCAGCCAAGGTTTCTACTTTAAGGACGTTACCTAGAACCCACAAACTACTTTACTACGTAAAATAAATGTTCTTTAAACTTGCTGGCACCGACTTCATAGATATGCTTATGTAAATTAAAGCAACTAAATGACACAGTTATTTTTTACTTTTTAGTGCGATTTGAGTCGGTTCTATTTTTTGTTAAAAAATTTTATTCTTTTTAGAATCTTATTTGAGAAGTTTAATATTTGGGATTTTTCTTATATTCAGATTTAATATAATATAATATAAGTATTTTAAAATCTCGACTTCTTTGTCGCCAATGTACAAACAGCGGCTGTTAGTGTATATATATTTCGGGAGGCAAACCGGCTCGATGTTCTCAGGTCACAGACACAAGCTTGCTCCATTTAAAGTTTTTTAATACCCAAATAACAAAATTTTCGATAGATAAGTTTATTTAGCATCTGTTATTTTATATCGTGTATATAAAAATAAAATTCCTTTGCCAAAATGCACTAACATTACTTAATAATTGCTTGACAGGTATTGATGAGATTTTCTTGTCTTTGTGTTAGTGGTTTTAACTGCATATTTATGCTTTTTTGTTATAAAATTTAGTTACACAATAATGTGAGTCAGTTTTCTTATAAATTAAAACGATAACAGAACTGTCTTAGGCCTGTGTGAACCAAGATTTCGGTTATCATAACCAACGGTTAACATAACTTTACTATAAATTTACAATTTATAATAACCCGTACGCTGGTTAAGGACGTAAACCGGGCGGTTATCTTAACCGAGCTTACGTCCTTAACCGGTGTACGGGTTGTCGTTAACATTGTGAATGTGAGTGAATTTTACATTTAGCTTATGTTAACCGTTGGTTATGATAACCGAAATCTTAGTGCGCACAGGCCTTAGACCTTTCATTTTAACCAATAACAAACTTATATTTTTTAGTATTATAATAAAGAAGAACAATCCTTTCGTACATTGTTTTGTTATATCTCTAAGGGATAAAACAGCATTTTCGATGAAAGCTCCTAGGCAGCTTGAATTTTTCCGTCAAACGTCATATTTTAGTTAAACGCTGTAACAATTCAGTCGCTTTAGAAAGCGCATGTAAATCCGTTCAGTAGTCTTTGAGTTTATTGCGAACAGACAGACAGACACAGCAGGGAACTTTGTTTTATAATATGTTAGTAAATTTTTGACAAATTAGTGAAATGGGTCGGGTTGATAGATGCGAATAGCTGCCGGTGTCTGATGTCTGGTTGACTGGGTATAAAAAGTGTGAGGTTCACATATTTCGTTGATAGTTACTGAACTCTCAGCTATGAAGACGGTCTTGGTTTATTTAGCTTTCGGTATTTTTACGGCAATATCCAACACAAAAGGTGAAAATTATTTTTAATTTATTTATTTAATTTATTATTTTTTTTGATTTAATAGTATTTTATTGTCGCAGACGTTGAAATTTAAAAAGTAAAATACATAAAACTCCAATACCATACACCACACAGTGTATGTAATTATTTACATTTCATTGTTAATAATACTACTACTATAAAGACGAAAGTTTGTATGTACGTTTGTTACTTCTTCACGACGGCGGGAGAAATTTTAATAAAATTTGGTATGGAGTTAGCTGATTCCCTGGATTACGCATAGGCTACGTTTTATTTCAAAATTCCTACCTTAACTAGAACTACGCGAAGGTCCCATTATTGTTATATAAGTAACAATAACTAAATTTTTATTTCAGAAATACAGAAAAACGACGATGACAGACGTAGTTATGGCGAAATTGATTTCATCAATGGTAAAACATTTGAAAGTGGGAAAAGAAAATTAGAAGAAAAATTTCATACTTCCGTAGATCAATTTGGAAACATAATGATAAGAACAACGGGCAAATATAAACAACGTAGTAAAGGATTCTATTCTGCAATTGTTAATAATGGAAAAGTTGTGTACACTAAATCAAATTACGGAAGCAACGGAGGCCACGTAGATTCCACATCTAATTCCGAATTTAATGAAAATAGTGGAACTTTTGGCGACATCAATGGTGGTGGTAGTCTTCACGTTACAGCTGTATATGGCTTAGAAAAGCATACAAATGGCTACAGCAGAATAAATAGATTCAAAATTAGCAGCATCAACAGAGCTCAAGAATATAGAAGTATTAACAGAGCATTTAGTCGCTTGAGAA
This sequence comes from Mycalesis mineus, assembly GCA_034621355.1. Taxonomy (NCBI): domain Eukaryota; kingdom Metazoa; phylum Arthropoda; class Insecta; order Lepidoptera; family Nymphalidae; genus Mycalesis; species Mycalesis mineus. The sequence continues at coordinate 2,641,297 of CM067881.1, forward strand.
GCAAAAACAGATTTTTCGGATTTGGATTAGGTCTTGGCGGTTTTGCAAACGCCTCCTTTAGTTTTGGAGGTTTTGGTGATTTTGGTGGTATAGGTGGTTAGGGTTATGCGTAGAGCACACCCTAATTCCCTAAACCCTAACGCTGGTACTAGGCTGTTGACCAAAAAGATAAAAGAAATGGAATTCCATTACTCAAAATCATCCAGCTATTAGTATGCATGTGCACAAATGAAGGTGATTCCAGTAGATGTGGTGCAAGGTTATTGAAAAAATCATTCAATTACTTCATCGTGATAGACGAATATACATATTACTGACATTTTAGATTTTTTGAGTTATTGGAGTTAAAATATATTTTTTTTTATCTTTTTGTAGTTTATTGTGTAGGATCAACACGCTTATTCAATGGGTGTTGTCTGGCTTAGTGTGATAGTGTATCTAGTTATTTAAAGGTTGCATCTAGTTCTTAATGTTATAGATGGGGTCGAATGACTCGTAGCACGAGGTCCCGACTTCAGTCTGCTACAGAGAAGCTGTTTAAAGGAATACAAACTCAATGTTTATAACCAGACTCCAGAACGTATGACCCTGATCGGTTGCCACTACGCTAACCTTCCGAACCATCGAAGCAATTTAACGAAATTATGTATAAATTCCCTATTATGATGCAATATAATGTACTTTTGAATACTAGTTTCCAAATGTACATACGTTCCGATCTAAATGGGTTATTTGACCTAAATATATTTTTCTATCACCTCAACGGCAAAGCAAGCTTCAATAGGTATAGATAAGTCATTCCATGATGAAGTTTATGTGGACATATTATATAAGAGAGTAATTTATAAGGTAAGACATTGAACATAGACACATAGACAGAGAGGGAAAGGAACCCTCTGAAACAGGTCGGAACTTAGGGTGAGGCAGGAAAGGTTGACCACTCTCAAACTGTTCTACTTCTATGTAAACGAGCTGATTGTGGATTTCTAAAATTATTTACAATAATAGAGGATAAGTTTGATACTGTTGTAAAATTTTTTTCGGCATTGTATGTTTTCTAAATAAAAAATATTATCTTAAATATTTTTTTTTCAATTGTTAATTTTAGTTAAATATTAGTTAATATTTTCTATGGAGAAAGTTAACAACAATAATGTTTAGTTCAATATAGGTTATATTATTAACGTATTATGTAAAGTAGTGCAGTAAATTATTGACTTAATATAGTTATTTTTTTATTTTTGTGTTTAGGTAAGGTTTTGCTTCATCCATATTTAGTACCCCGTATGTAGTCTGTGCTAGTACTACCACCAGACCTCGACTAAAACATCAATTAATATTTAAGCAGAGCTAGTTCTTGGAAGTGTTTGACCTGACAAAAAGTACTAACCTCACTGCTACCGTACAAGAATGTTTTCACTTTCGTTTGTATAGAAGCAAACGTTACTTTGCGTTTAATTATAAATATGTAGTCAATAATATTCTGCTATTTTTAATATTTTGCTATTTTTCGCCAACTCTACAATGTTCAATTGGGAATCATTTACTGAGAATATATAGAGGATTCGCAAAGTTAGTTACGCAGACGTTCGTGTGTGTCTAGCACGTACTACCAATGATGATAAAATACAAATTTAATATTGAAACATGAATTAATATTTAAATAGAGCAAGTTTTAGAAGTCTTTGACCTGGGAAAAGTCTAGCGTGTCCGCGCGCCGCTCAAATATATATTTAAAGGTCATTGATTCAATGAAAATAAAATTAAAGTTTTTTTGAGAATTATAGTTTCTAAATATTGATAAGTAAAAATTTAAATGTTCCTGTTTGTTCATTGACAAAAAGGTCGAGAGGAGAGGATAGGATTGACAAAGTCGTTTATAAAATTTTAAGTTAAATTTCGACACAAAATAAAGAAAATTAACTTAGATTAGTGCGTGGTAATAATTCGTTTTAATAACGCCTAGAATGATGAATGCTAAGGGAAATAGAATTGGAGCTGATGACAATAAGGCTGGTTAATTGAACAACGTATACCATCCCTAGTAGGAGTAGAAGAAAGAGAACTGTAGTGCACACAAAAACAAAAAATAAAAAGATACTTACCAAAATAATAAGTTCGCGTTCTTCTTGCATAAGTTGAATAATTAAAAGAAAGGTAAGAGCTGAATGCATGATAGTACAATACAGGCAATTCCGTGAATAATCGTTAGTAAACATTGTGCTGATAAATCATGAAATGGGTCGAGTTAGCAGATCTTGAACTACTGTATCTTATTTTATAAATATAAAAATCATATCTAAAGTCTGGGTATATAAAAGATCCTTACATATTTACTTTGTAGTTGATGAATTCCCAGCCATGAAGAAAGTTTTTATTTACTTAACTTTTGGTTTTATAATAAAAATCGCCAAAATAAAAAGGTGGAAATACATTTAAATTTTAATCTAATTTTACTTTATTGTGTATGATAATGTGAAATTTTAATTCTTTTTTTTTATTTTAGGAATACAGAAAAGAAGCAATAGTTATGGTGACTTTGATTACTTTGGCAGTGAGAAACTTGAACATGGAAATAGAAAATCAGAAGAAAATTTTTACACTTTTGTAGACCAGTTTGGAAATTTGATATCCAGAGCAACTGGAGAAGTTAATCAACATAATGAAGAAATGAATGAAATGAAAGAAATGAATAATGAATCTATCCTGTAATTACTCCCATGCTTAACAATGCAAAAATTATATATACTAAGTCAAATTATGGTAGCTACAGCCGCTATGCAGACTCCACTGTTACATATGGATATCCAGAACATGGTGGGAATAATAGCGACTTCGTTGGCAGAGCTGGTCATCATATCATGTCTGGAGGTGGCTTAGATCCATCTACAGACGTTAATAATCCAAGCAGAGTTAATAAATTAAAAATGGACATCACCAACAAAAATCAAGTAAGATATAGAGATGTTAATAGCGGTTATACTTACTTCAGAACTTCAAAGGTGAAAGGGCTAGGGTTTGGTGGATTTGGTGGTTTCGGTGGTTTTGGCTTAAGTTTTGGTTTTGGTGGTTTCGGTGGTGGTTTTGGCGGTGGTCTCTGTTTCGGTTGGAGATGCTTCCAATGACCTGGCAATAGTTCACTACAACTGTAAAACTGACTATGTTAAATCTTGTTATGTTAAATTAAATAAACAAATGTTAAATTAAACAAACAAAATTCAATCAATCATCGTAATAGATGGTACAATATTTTATAGAAAATAAAAATAAAATATTTTGAAATTTGTTTAATTAATTTATTATAATCGATTATAACTGGAACTAAGATATTATGTATGAAAATGAATTAATGTATAATAACCGACTGAATTTTTGGCCTATTTATTGAAGCTTTAATCAGAAAATTAAAATTATTTTTTTTTTGTATTTTAAATGATTTATAATATCAAGTAGACTTAGTTTCCAAGCACTTTTGAAACGTCATGTTGGATTATTGCTAGTGGCTACCACCAGCTCAGAAGGCAGGTTAAAGACCAAAGAGAAAGTATTTAGGTTCACGGCTGGAAATGATATAAAAAGATGTCAAGATTCATTTTTTTTTATTTATTGAGAAAGAATACAATAAATAATAATTTGTAATCTATTTTTTGCAAAGGACAGTTAGCATTACGTGGGCATGATTTGTATAGTTATTAGTATAAGTTAGCTTAAGTTCCTTATTAGATTCATTTGCAACCTATCAAACATATTATAAGATGAAAAAAAGATAAAATATACCTTCCACAAGTATTTCTTTGTATGTTATTTTTATGTAAATCCAAAAAACCATTAGTGAAATAGATCAAGATCAGACAATTTTACGACCTGTCCAGTTTGCGTGTATAAAAGAGAGTTAATATCTTCACAGCTAGTTGCTTAGTCAGCAGCCATGAGAGTGGACTATTTAGTGTTCGGAATATCGCTGGCTTATGTCAATGCTAGAGGTAAATATCTGTCATACTTCTATTGTCAGGCGAAAGTTTCTGAGTGTGTATGCTTGTTACTGTTTCACACAAAAACTACTTAATGGATTTTGATAAAATAATATAGCTTACATATTTGAATAATTATGACCTCCGTGGCGCAGTGGTATGCGCGGTGGATTTATAAGACGGAGGTCCTGGGTTCAACTCCGGCGTGGCAGATTGAGATTTTTCTTAATTTGTCTGGCTGTGGGAGGCTTTCGCCGTGGCTAGTTACCACCCTACCGACAAAGACGTGCTGCCAAGCAATCTTGCGTTCCGGTACGATGTCGTGTAGAAACCGAAGGGGTGTGGATTTCAACATACTCCTAACAAGTTAGCCCGCTTTCATCTAAAATTGCATCATCACATAATATCAGGTGTGATAGCAGTCAAGGGCCAACTTTTAGTCGATCAAAAAAATACATAGGCCACATTTCATCTCGAAATCGCGGGCAACGGGCAGCCTCTTATACAGATATATAAAATTTAAGTATCTTTTTGTCAAATTAATAGTATTTCACTAACATACGAAATTATATACGTACGGTTCTAACATCAAATAATTTTTTTAAAATTTTAGTCTGTCTGTTTGTATCGGTTAATCTCTGAAACTAACAGTGTAATAATACACAAATGATGGTAGGTAGGTGCGGCAACAGATACCTTAATGTTATAATTTTTAAACTTTTTATACAAAGCAGGTCTTAAATTTAAATTGTAATTTTTTATAATTTATATTATTAAAAAAAATAAAATAATAATTCGCAAGTGGTCATCTCAACATACCGGAATGGTATTTTTGCTTATGAGAGACAGGGACAGAGATAATACTCGTCCGCTTTCATATACCGGCCATTCGATTCCATTGATGCACTTTACGTGTCATTTTATGTTTGTCCGTGTACATTGTTTTGTTTTAGTCTGAAGCGTATGGTAGCCACTATAATTGACTTCATACTTTTTTTGCAGAAATAATACGTCAACAACACAGACAGGATGGCGAATTCAACTATAAAGGTGACACTAAATTCAAATATGGCGTAGTAAATAAGAAAGAATTTGATAAAGCTATTAATGCCCATAGTGATGAAAATACACGCCTTCTATTACCGCTCGGAATCATATTATCAGGTCTTCTGTTAAATTCATTGTCATCGGGATCTGGAAATGGCAGCACGTTTGGGATTAATTTTGGAGCTAATATTGGAGCTGGTATTAGTATTACCACAGGAAGTAGTAACGGGGATAACAATGCTAAGCCCGAGAGTGGTGCCACACTTGAACTAGGCTTTCATCCTGGTACTCAGCCTGTTAGTGTTAAACCTGACACTAATACTAAACCTGATACTGGTGTGAAACCTGGAAAAAATTCTAAGCCAGGTATAAGTATAAAACCCGAAAGTAATTTTCTACCTAACAATGGTCCTACTCCTAGTAATGCCGAAAGTGGATCTAAACCTGAAAGTGGTCCTAAACCTAGCAATAATATTAAACCTGGTAGCGGTACTACACCTGGAAGTGGCTCCAATCCTGGCAATGGTACTAACTCTGGTAGTTATACTAAACCTGAAATTGGCTCTAAACCAGACACTGGAACAACTACTAACCCTGGTAGCGATACTAAACCGGAAAGTGGATTCAAACCTGACAATGGAACAACTACAAATCCTGGTAGCGGTACTACACCTGGAAGTGGCTCCAGTCCTGATAATGGTACTAACCCTGGAAGTAATACTGAACCTGAAACTGGCTATAAGCCTGACACTGGAACAACTACAAACCCTGATAGCAGTACTACACCTGAAACTGGCTCCAATCCTGGCAACGGTACTAACCCTGGTAGTAATACTAAACCTGAAACTGGCTCCAAACCAGACACTGGAACAACTACAGACCCTGGTAGCGGTACTACACCTGAAAGTAACAACAATCCTGGCAATGGTACTAACCCTGGAAGTGATACTAAACCTGAAACTGGCTCCAAACCAGACACTGGAACAACTACAAACCTTGGTAACGGTACTACACCTGAAAGTTGCTCCAAACCTGACAATGAAACAACTACAAACCCTGCTACCGGTACTACACCTGAAAGTGGCTTCAATCCTAACAATGGTACTAACTCTGGTAGTGATACTAAACCTGAAAGTGGCTCCAAACCTGACAATGGAACAACTACAAACCCTGCTACCGGTACTACACCTGAAAGTGGCTCTAATCCTGACAATGGTACTAACTCTGGTAGTGATACTAAACCTGAAACTGGCTCCAAACCTGACAATGGAACAACTACAAATCCTGGTAGCGGTACTACACCTGAAAGTGGCTCCAATCCTGACAATGGTACTGACCCTGGTAGTGATACTAAACCTGAAACTGGCTCCAAACCAGACACTGGAACAACTACAAACCCTACTACCGGTACTACACCTGGGAGTGGTTCCAATCCTGGCAATGGTACTAACCCTGGTAGTAATACTAAACCTGAAACTGGCTCCAAACCAGACACTGGAACAACTACAAACCCTGGTAGCGGTACTACACCTGAAAGTAACAACAATCCTGGCAATGGTACTAACCCTGGAAGTGATACTAAACCTGAAACTGGCTCCAAACCAGACACTGGAACAACTACAAACCTTGGTAACGGTACTACACCTGAAAGTGGCTCCAAACCTGACAATGAAACAACTACAAACCCTGCTACCGGTACTACACCTGGAAGTGGCTTCAATCCTAACAATGGTACTAACTCTGGTAGTGATACTAAACCTGAAAGTGGCTCCAAACCTGACAATGGAACAACTACAAACCCTGCTACCGGTACTACACCTGAAAGTGGCTCCAATCCTGACAATGGTACTAACCCTGGTAGTGATACTAAACCTGAAACTGGCTCCAAACCTGACAATGGAACAACTATAAACCCTGCTACCGGTACTACACCTGAAAGTGGCTCCAATACTGACAATGGTTCTGACCCTGGTAGTGATAATAAACCTGAAACTGACTCCAAACCAGACACTGGAACAACTACAAACCTTGGTAGCGGTACTACACCTGAAACTGGCTCCAAACCTGACAATGGAACAACTACAAACCCTACTACCGGTACTACACCTGGGAGTGGCTCCAATCCTGACAATGGTACTAACTCTGGTAGTGATACTAAACCTGAAACTGGCTCCAAGCCTGACACTGAAACAACTACAAACCCTGGTAGCGGTACTACACCTGAAACTGGCTCCAAACCTGACAGTGGTACTAACCCTGGTAGTGATACTAATCCTGAAACTGGGTCCAAACCAGATACTGGAACAACTACACACCCTGGTAGCGGTACTACACCTGAAAGTGGCTCCAATCCTGGCAATGGTACTAACTCTGGTAGTGATACTAAACCTGAAACTGGCCCCAAACCTGACAACGGAACAACTACAAACCCTGCTACCGGTACTACACTTGAAAGTGGCTCCAATCCTGACAATGGTACTAACCCTGGTAGTGATACTAAACCTGAAACTGGCTCCAAACCAAACACTGGAACAACAACAAACCTTGGTAGCGGTACTACACCTGAAACTGGCTCCAAACCTGACAATGGAACAACTACAAACCCTGCTACCGGTACTACACCTGGAAGTGGCTCCAATCCTGACAATGGTACTAACTCTGGTAGTGATACTAAACCTGAAACTGGCTCCAAGCCTGACACTGGAACAACTACAAACCCTGGTAGCGGTACTACACCTGAAACTGGCTCCAAACCTGACAGTGGTACTAACCCTGGTAGTGATACTAAACCTGAAACTGGGTCCAAACCAGATACTGGAACAACTACACACCCTGGTAGCAGTACTACACCTGAAAGTGGCTCCAATCCTGGCAATGGTACTAACCCTGGTAGTGATACTAAACCTGAAACTGGCTCCAAACCTGACAATGGAACAACTACAAACCCTGCTACCGGTACTACACCTGAAAGTGGCTCCAATCCTGACAATGGTACTAACCCTGGTAGTGATACTAAACCTGAAACTGGCTCCAAACCAGACACTGGAACAACTACAAACCTTGGTAGCGGTACTACACCTGAAAGTGGCTCCAAACCTGACAATGGAACAACTACAAATCCTGGTAGCGCTACTACATCTGAAAGTGGCTCCAAACCTGACAATGGAACAACTACAAACCCTGGTAGTGGTACTACGCCTGGAAGTGGCTCCAATCCTGACAATGGTACTAACACTGATAGTGATACTAAACCTGATACTGGCTTCAATCCTGACAATGGTACTAACTCTGGTAGTGATACTAAACCTGAAACTGTCTCTAAGCCTGACACTGGAACAACTACAAACTCTGGTAGCGGTACTACACCTGAAAGTGGCTCCAATCCTGACAATGGTACTAACCCTGGTAGTGATACTAAACCTGAAACTGGCCCCAAACCTGACAATGGAACAACTACAAACCCTGCTACCGGTACTACACCTGAAAGTGGCTCCAATCCTGACAATGGTACTAACCCTGGTAGTGATACTAAACCTGAAACTGTCTCTAAGCCTGACACTGGAACAACTACAAACTCTGGTAGCGGTACTACACCTGAAACTGGCTCCAAACCTGACAGTGGTACTAACCCTGGTAGTGATACTAAACCTGAAACTGGGTCCAAACCAGATACTGGAACAACTACACACCCTGGTAGCAGTACTACACCTGAAAGTGGCTCGAATCCTGGCAACGGAACAACTACAAACCCTGCTACCGATACTACACCTGAAAGTGACTCCAATCCTGACAATGGTACTAACCCTGGTAGTGATACTAAACCTGAAACTGGCTCCAAACCAAACACTGGAACAACAACAAACCTTGGTAGCGGTACTACACCTGAAACTGGCTCCAAACCTGACAGTGATACTAACCCTGGTAGTGATACTAAACCTGAAACTGGGTCCAAACCAGATACTGGAACAACTACACACCCTGGTAGTGGTACTACACCTGAAACTGGCTTCAAACCTGACAGTGGTACTAACCCTGGTAGTGATACTAAACCTGAAACTGACTCCAAACCAGACACTGGAACAACAACAAACCTTGGTAGCGGTACTACACCTGAAAGTGGCTCCAAACCTGACAATGGAACAACTACAAACCCTGGTAGTGGTACTTCGCCTGAAAGTGGCTCCAATCCTGACAATGGTACTAACACTGGTAGTGACACTAAACCTGATACTGGCTTCAATCCTGACAATGGTACTAACTCTGGTAGTGATACTAAACCTGAAACTGTCTCTAAGCCTGACACTGGAACAACTACAAACTCTGGTAGCGGTACTACACCTGAAACTGGCTCCAATCCTGGCAATGGTACTAACCCTGGTAGTGATACTAAACCTGAAACTGGCCCCAAACCTGACAACGGAACAACTACAAACCCTGCTACCGGTACTACACCTGAAAGTGACTCCAATTCTGACAATGGTACTAACCCTGGTAGTGATACTAAACCCGAAACTGGGTCCAAACCAGACACTGGAACAACAACAAACTTTGGTAGCGGTACTACACCTGAAAGTGGCTCCAAACCTCACAATGGAACAACTACAAACCCTGGTAGTGGTACTACGCCTGAAAGTGGCTCCAATCCTGACAATGGTACTAACACTGGTAGTGACACTAAACCTGATACTGGCTTCAATCCTGACAATGGTACTAACTCTGGTAGTGATACTACACCTGAAACTGGCTCCAAACCTGACAGTGGTACTAACTCTGGTAGTGATACTAAACCTGAAACTGTCTCTAAGCCTGACACTGGAACAACTACAAACCCTGGTAGCGGTACTACACCTGAAACTGGCTCCAATCCTGGCAATGGTACTAACCCTGGTAGTGATACAAAACCTGAAACTGGCCCTAAACCTGACAACGGAACAACTACAAACCCTGCTACCGGTACTACACCCGAAAGTGGCTCCAATCCTGACAATGGTACTAACACTGGTAGTGACACTAAACCTGATACTGGCTTCAATCCTGACAATGGTACTAACTCTGGTAGTGATACTAAACCTGAAACAGTCTCTAAGCCTGACACTGGAACAACTACAAACTCTGGTAGCGGTACTACACCTGAAACTGGCTCCAAACCTGACAGTGGTACTAACCCTGGTAGTGATACTAAACCCGAAACTGGGTCCAAACCAGACACTGCAACAACAACAAACCTTGGTAGCGGTACTACACCTGAAAGTGGCTCCAAACCTGACAATGGAACAACTACAAACCCTGGTAGTGGTACTACACCTGGAAGTGGCTCCAATCCTGACAATGGTACTAACACTGGTAGTAATACTAAACCTGACACTGGCTCCAAACCTGATAATGGAACAACTACAAACCTTGGTAGCGGTAGTACACCTGAAAGTGGCTCCAATCCTGACAGTAGTACTAACCCTGGTAGTAATACTAAACCTGAAACTGGGTCCAAACCAGACACTGGAACAACAACAAACCTTGGTAGTGGTACTACACCTGAAAGTGGCTCCAAACCTGACAATGGAACAACTACAAACCCTGCTACCGGTACTACACCTGGAAGTGGCTCCAATCCTGACAATGGTACTAACTCTGGTAGTAATACTAAACCTGAAACTGGGTCCAAACCAGACACTGGAACAACAACAAACCTTGGTAGCGGTACTACACCTGAAAGTGGCTCCAAACCTGACAATGGAACAACTACAAACCCTGGTAGCGGTACTACACCTGAAAGTGGCTCCAAACCTGACAATGGAACAACTACAAACCCTGGTAGCGGTACTACACCTGAAAGTGGCTCCAAACCTGACAATGGAACAACTACAAACCCTGGTAGTGGTACTACACCTGAAAGTGGCTCCAAACCTGACAATGGAACAACTACAAACCCTGGTAGCGGTACTACACCTGAAAGTGGCTCCAAACCTGACAATGGAACAACTACAAACCCTGGTAGTAGTACTTCACCTGGAAGTGGCTCCAATCCTGACAATGGTACTAACACTGGTAGTAATACTAAACCTGACACTGGCTCCAAACCTGATAATGGAACAACTACAAACCCTGGTAGCGGTACTACACCTGAAAGTGGCTCCAATCCTGACAGTAGCACTAACCCTGGTAGTAATACTAAACCTGAAACTGGCTCTAAACCAGACACTGGAATAACTACTAACCCTGGTAGTGATATTACACCGGAAAGTGGATCCAACCCTGACAATGGCACAACTACAAACCCTGGTAGCGGTACTACACCTGAAACTGGTTCCAATCCTGACAGTGGTACTAACCCTGGTAGTGATACTAAACCTGAAACGGGGTCCAAACCGGTCACTGGAACAACTACAAAACCTGGTAGCGGTACTACACCTGAAACTGGTTCCAATCCTGACAGTGGTACTAACCCTGGTAGTGATACTAAACCTGAAACGGGGTCCAAACCGGACACTGGAACAACTACAAACCCTGGTAGCGGTACTACACCTGAAACTGGTTCCAATCCTGACAGTGGTACTAACCCTGGTAGTGATACTAAACCTGAAACGGGGTCCAAACCGGACACTGGAACAACTACACACCCTGGTAGCGGTACTACACCTGAAACTGGTTTCAATCCTGACAGTGGTACTAACCCTGGTAGTGATACTAAACCTGAAACGGGGTCCAAACCGGACACTGGAACAACTACACACCCTGGTAGCGGTACTACACCTGAAACTGGTTCCAATCCTGACAGTGGTACTAACCCTGGTAGTGATACTAAACCTGAAACGGGGTCCAAACCGGACACTGGAACAACTACAAACCCTGATAGCGGTACTACACCTGGAAGTGGCTCCAATCCTGGCGATGGTACTAACCCTGATAGTGATACTAAACCTGAAACTGGCTCCCAACCTGACATTGGTAACACTGAAAATGGCTCTCAATCTGTAAGTAATTACAAACCTGGCAGTTTGATTGGTAATAATTTGGGAGCTAATATTGGAGCTGGTATTAGTAGTATTATCACAGGACTTGGCTCTGTAATAAGCAACGGCTATAACAATGTTAAATCTGATAATAAAGATTAACCGAAGACTCGCTTTTATTAATGAAAATAAAGATACGTCGTATTATTTTATATAGGTACAATTAATATTTCTGAGATAAACACGTTTTTTAAAATTGAAATCTTTTAAAAAAGTGTACTTAAGGAAAGTGGTATTTTTAAATATAAAAAGGGTATCTCAACAGTACCTAACACTTAACCTGGTTAACTTATTGTTGGTTGTTAAATAATTATGTAAATTAAGACTTTATAACAACAGACAGGCTTTCATCATCATCATTAACGGCCCACTACAGGGCCAGGCCTCCCTCCTTACAAGAGAGGGGATATGGAGCGTACACCCACCACGCTGCTCCAATGCGGGTTGGCGGGCTTAGGGTGATAATGTTTCATTTATTAACGATCACTATCATATGTTAATGATAGTGACCGGGACTGACGGCTTAACGTGCGCTCCAAGGCACGGGGGTGTAACACTACCAACTTCCAGACTCCGGGCTTGGCATGTACTGAACATTTTATAGAAGAATGAAAAAGCTCAGAGTTATTCCATGACCCGACCCAGGAATCGAACCCAGGACCTCTTGGTCGAAGCGACATAGGCTAACCACTAGACCAACGAGGCAGTCAGACCTAAATCATTGTTTCTTAATTATGATAACAAAGATGGTTTAGAAATCCATAGAGTTCCATCAGGATTTGGATTTAGTATAACATGGCATTAACGAACCACAATCATGTGGCTTAGAAAGAGGTTTAGTTGAAAATATAATAATTTGCTGTAACAGTTGTTAAAGCTTATGTAATTTTATATTTGTAAAAATTTGATTTACAAATCAAATGAAATAATTAAACAGTATAATTTAGCGTAATATTTATTTTATATTGTAATATCGACTCATCAACTAGATTATTGTAATAAATATTATCGTCCACAAACAACTTTCCGACTCCGAAAACTATTAGAATGGAATTTAAGTGAAAATTTTATACAAGAGAGAAAAACTCATTTTAACCCATAGCCCGACCCAGGATTTAAATGCCGGACCTTGTAAACTGAAACCACATATGCTAACCACCGAATTAACGAGGTAGTGGCAGTGCTTTTATTTTTAGAATAGATACATATATAGTCAATTATAAGAAGAGATAATAAATTATTTCACAAAATTATACCTAATAATAATTTCAACTCCATACAAAAACAATAAGGTATTAAGCGAAAAATAACATAGTATGGGCTATACTAATTGATGTGTAAGCGTCTTAGAGCCAAGACAGTGACGTCTAAATAAAAGAACTGCTGAAAATAACTGACTAAAAAGCTAACTCTATGTGAAATCGGCTCGGATCAGTCACATAGTCTAACCACTAGCAAAGAACAGTTAAAGAAAGAGTTATCATAGGTCTCTAACCAAGCACCTTGTGGTCCGAAGCCGCATACTGCACTAGACCAAATAAGTTAAAGAAAGAATGATGGTAAATATAAAAGGTTAAACTATTTAGTATGCGTATAGCAGTTTTTCTCATCGGCCGGTCACGATACGCGTTAAATGCACCGAGCGCTTCACGTAAAAAACCACATCCGTGTACGCCAGCTGAAGACAACTTATCTGATGTCATCTGGATTTTATTGAATTTATAATTGAACAACAGGAAAACTAAACGTTTCGATCGCTATATGGGTGTGGATCGGGGCACTGCCCTTATTCTCACCTATTTGGTCCAGTAGCCGTAGTAGGAGGGTGGGAGGCTTCCTGTAGGACAAGAGGTTCAGTCGTAATACTCCAGAAAAAAAGTCATTGCTCTAAAGCAAGTTAACTTTGGTAGAATGACACTATAAATCATGACCAAGATCGACGTCTTAACATACTTTTAAAGACACTGTGATCTTCCACAACCTCCGAACTTCTGGGCTGCTACTAAGAATTTCAAAGAAAGAATGCCCAATTATTCAAAGCAGGACCTTAGACTGTCTAGGAGTTAACCTCGTAACATACTTAACCCCTAGACCTATCACCTCTTTTCATTTTGTGCTTCAAACAGAAATATTCTTGGAAACATAATCTATGCAATATTAAACTTTTGATTAATGATTTAACTAGGATTTAATCTCAAAACCTAATGTCACGGCAATATCTAGGATCAATCTGTGACATTTATGATCTAGGTCATGCTCACGAGTTCATAAGTTTTTATGTCACGAATTTGTGGTGAACGGATCCTATCCTATTTTTACCAGTTTAATGCTAAACAAAATGATTGTTTAACTCTAAAATATCTAGTCTACGAAAGTAGTTCCACCATTTTTACCAATTTATTTTCAACTTTATGTTAACACTTTATGTGCACAACACAATTGAGCTAAACAACTATACTAAAGCCAAACTCGATTGAGAAAGCTTGTCAACAAACAAATTTAAAATGGAGGTAAAAAATTCAACACATTTTATGCCTAATAAATTTAAAATTATGTTTTGTGTTTAAATAAAATCTTATTTAAAAGATACTGAATATATTAATTAGTTTTAAACTTACTAATCTAATTTACTGTCATATTTTCGTCATTAACTATTTAATTAAAAAAAAAATAGATGTAATATGACTAGTGATTTCTTCCTTCATTTTTAATTTGTTTGTTGACAAGCTTTCTCAATCGAGTTTGGCTTTAGTACAGATAAATAAATCTTCACTTATCTTCAATTTAAGCAATTTATCTAAAGTACAGGGTCTAATAAATCTTCTCCACTTTCCGAAAAAAAATATTTTCTAAGGTATCTAAATGCCTACCACATAAACAATAACTTCCAACTACAAGCTAAGTTAAGGATAGAGAACAGTCGTGGCATAGAAATCATTGGGGTACTGCATTGACTGCGGATCGCTAAAGACGAAAAAATATCCATGGACCATTTAATCGCCCTATCAGAGTTAAAAGCTATGATCAATACCAAACGTAATTTAAATAATATTGTACCTAACAATTATGTAATGTTTACCTACATTCGTTAAACCCAAGACAAGTTTATTAGCATACCGCGAAATCATTTATAACGCCAACAGGATATTTATATATCTACCTAAATACACTACACTAGTGAAAAAGTATGCAATACAAAACTTGAGTTAAACTTATCCTAATAACTAAGTGTTCAATCTATGGTCACGACTACTATTGGTTGAAATACTAGCTGCATTGCTGCGATGGTCAATCAGGTTGATATTTTTCACAATAATTAGGAAGCCCTTTCGTCACTAGGCTCCTACATTATTTAAGTCTTTGAAGAGTACTATCATAAGTTCAAGAGCAACTACCTACTTAGGCACATAAGATAAGAGTTTTATAAATTTATTAAAGTGTTACTACACTTATTTTAGGTTCACGTCCCTCTAGATAAGAACAACTGCCATATGCCTTTTGTACCGCCAAACGGAACTGCTTTTGGTTTGCAGGGTACGGTGGGTTGTTAAATTACAGGATATTACAGAATGAAATACAGGAAGCTTAATAGATGGAATGGTACGCGCATAAGGCATGTCTCTAGCGAGTATCTTTACAGGTTTCTCAGCCATAAAAACGAAAAAGAATACAACCTTCAGGGTGGTGCAACTAAAACTTGATATTAAGAAATGTATGAATAAAAAATGGAAAGAAACAACAACAAAAGATAAACACAACCTTTATTGTTCCTAGAACGTGTACTACGAGTATAACGGCTAAGTGCCTAAGTCTAATAATTCCATTGTATTAATCGAGCAAGATGTCAGATGGTCTGACCTTCAGCCTTGGAAATACCTCCCGTACTGTCATGATTTTATCTTCACCTCCTCTAATATGAGCATCGCAAAAAACATGATTTTGAACAACGAAAATAACAATAATCGGTGACCATAATTGCCGTGTGAATTTTAATATAATAGAAAAGAGTCTGTCCGATTATATACAATTAGATTGGGCCCTTAAAACCCCCTTTGATTAATATAAATTACTTTAGTTACTTTACTTATTTATACTTTATACCATATTAATATGTTTTCCTCTCCGCAAAATATCGATATATTATTGCTGGTGAACCAAAAATGGAAGTTGGTCAAATGTTCTGCAAGAAAAAGCTTACTTACTTAGTTTTAAGCTTATTTTGAGGAAAGAAAGACAATGTGTATTGTTTTCGTTTAGTGCTACAAATAGTAGGCACTGTATAATTAATACTTGTCTGTTTGTATATTGGTTTATATCTACTCTTATGATAGTGCTACTTTATTGTTTTTGTATATTAATTCATACTACTAGCGGTTTCATCGTATAGGTATTCCTTTCCAGTAAGAATATAAAGGCATAAGTAGGTATAAAAGTGGCACTATTCGAAAGTGCCTATAAAATATATTTCCTTTGTATAAATTGTCTCATCTAAATCCATTTAGCCGTTCTGGCGTGATTGACTAACAAAGATCCATTGCACGTATTAATCTATTGAACCTACATGTGGTTGTTGTCTTCAATGGTATTTATAACTTCAATTATGAAATAATAACTATTCGCTCTACTTTACATAAAAATCTTATTAAATAAAATAACAACACAAATTGATTACGTAAAGAATTTTTAAGAGCAATTAACTTCCCATGCAATTCTCATGCATATACGATGAACTCTAGTATTTCTACAAACTGTGGAATATTACCCAAGTTAACAATAAAACTTGAACGATTCCGCATACATGCATTAGTGAATTTTAACTTACCCGGTTTCTCCGTATAGGTAGGTACTTTTGTTCTCGTGAACGAGCTTCGATCGCGTAGATTATGTATGATAAGTGAAGATGTATAAAAGGATGATAATTGTGTTCACGGTTAGTTAGTGATTTCTCAGCCATGAGGCCGGTGTTATTAATATTTGGGATTTTGTTGGCATTCGCCAACGCAAATGGTAAGTGCAAGTGTTTTATTTTACGACCAGATCTTGGATTACAACACGGTGGAATTGTTTTATACCCCTAAATATGGAAAATGAGTGAGAAAGTTATGCGAACATTCTGAAATTCATGATTTATTTATTTATTAGGTTCGCTCACAATCACTTACACTAAAACATGATATCTTAAACTTATTCCTTAATTTATACTAAGTGTATTTACAAGCAAACACAGCATGCCCAATATAGTAGATATAAAAGATAACTTAAATAATACAAAACTTAACTGACAATTCAAATAGGGCTTTAAGTATTAGATTTGCTTACCTACTTGTAGCATAGTTCAAAATTTTTTACTTAACATACAATTTGGATACGGCAGTAGTCTAGATTAATTTAAATTTATTTAGCAGTTGGTAGAAACAGCATAAATTTTAACGATGGATCTAAAGAATTTTAAATGACTTTTCACTTTGAAGGAATAGGAACTTTTCTCTAAAACTTTCAGTAAAATGTAAAACATGAACCGTACCAAGGTAACCGGACTTTTATGGGACTTTTGTATCACCTTCAATAAATGTAATTTTTGCTCAGCCTATATTGGAACAGAAACTTATATAAAATGCCGTTTATCCAGCCAAAAAAACAAAAGGTAATTAACTTAGTTAGGTATCTTTTTTAACTTCAATTAAACATGAAAGTCAGCAAAGGCAGATTAGATTAGAGGTCCACCAACACTGCAGTTTCCGGTGCGGAGTCGCCATTCTAGCACTTTGGGCTCCCAACGTCCATCAGCTGTTCAATCCACGTGCCCCGCCCATTGCCACTTCAGTTCTGCAACTCGCTGAGTTATGTCGGATACTTTGGTTCTTCAGCAATTTTCCTTATTTCTGATTCAGAGATACTCTTTCCATCGCCTGCTGAGTGACTTTCAGCCTTATGAAGTCTTCTTTTTATGGGAGACAGCCGTAAATAACAATAATAAATATTATATCGCTTATTTTCTTATTTACAGTAAGAATCCGTAGAGGATACGGCGGCGGAGGTGGCGGCGGCGGTGGAGGCGGAGGCGGATTTGGCTTCGGAGGTGGCGGCGGATTTGGATATGGAGGAGGCGGTGGTGGAGGTTCCGGCTTTGGAGGTGGCCTCGACGCTATCCGCGAAGGAGTCAATGGAATTATTGGCAAAGTGTCTTCTGGATTCAGTCATCTTGGAGGCGGATTTAGCGCAAGCGGTGGCCTCGGAGGTGGCTCGGGAGGTGGGCTCGGAGGTGGCTCGGGAGGTGGGCTCGGAGGCGGCCTTGGAGGGGGCAACGAGAAAGTGATTTATACAAAATCAAACGATGGCAAATCCGGTGGTTTCGCCTTCACGGGAACAACTGGAAATGGTGGTTACGGCGGCGGCGGTGGCTACAGCGGCGGTGGTGGTGGCAGTGGTTACGGCGGTGGTGCTGGTTTCGGAGGTGGAGCCGGAGGTGGTAAAGGTAAGTAATTTTTACGACTATTTTCACTATATCAAATTAAAAAATGTCATCAAAATGAATGAATAATTTTTGATGAAATAAGATATGATTGTTAAGCCTGAAAGCCTTTCAAAGAAGTATCTATCATATTTCTGTTGATAAGGTACAAGCTTGGTAGAAATGTCAAACTTTAATGAACTTAAAAGACACAAACTTGAAAGACGTAGGAAAGGACTATTCCTTTATGAAATCAAAATGCATTCGTTTTTAATATTTAGATACGGACTACGGACTAGATTAGTTAAATACTCGCACTTGGCTTGCGAAAAAGAATGTACATTGAACCTTCCGGGAACACTCAACAGAAAATTTACATACAGCAAGCCATCTTTGAAAGGCAGATATATTCCATAAATAATAAATAAATAAAGAGGAACTATCCTGCCATACATTATTTTCGATCGAATCGATCTAATTTTTCCGATCCTTCCAACATTAATCATGTTTCAGCAAAGGACATAGCCAAAAATTGTATAGAAGTCTGCCCCATAAATGTCTAGAGATGATATCTATAACGTTAAATAGTACAAATATTCCATTTACATAATAACAAAGTAACATGGAACTATGCAGTCGCTGATAAGTGATAATGGTTGAAAAAAGTAGATTTTTCATACTTTGACGACGGTCACATGATTCATAACATTTTCATATATTTTTAGTGACTGCCTTGAAACATAGGTAGTTGTTTAAAATTCACTGTGTATTTAAATTAAATACTTAAATATGAGCATACGTTTGGAAAGCCTGGGGAAAATTTTGGCAATGTCTTTATACAAAACCTTGAAACATTGCATATCTACTAAAACCTTCCCCAGGATGCAGTCTACTTATTGGTGCAAAAGCATCTGTTCGGTGGTCTGTTTACCGCAAACAGAAAGACAGACGCAGCGAGAGACTTTATTTTCATAATATTATGAAATTTCTTAAGCCCAGTCCTCACATTATTTGTCGTGTGTGGCTTATTTATATTTACTACCGCTTTAAGTTAAATCCAAGCACCACTCAAGTGAATCATTCAAAACGAGTTCAAATTCAAGGACATGGCAAATGGTTTTAACTTGTAAACATAGAAAAACATTAGTTTCGCTCTGCGTAGCGAAATGCCATTAATCTATCCTTGTGAATAATCCTTTTGAACTATGATAGTACATATAGAGAACTCTGTGAAAAATATCATCAAGTCAATTCAAGTCAAAATATCTTTATTCAGTGAAATCTTTATGATTATTTCGATCGCTAATAAAATGTAAATTTTGGTTTGTAATAGTAATGGTGATAATAAAGGTCAGAAACTTTAAATTAAAGCTAGGAGGGTTCCAAACGCCCCTTGGTCCGAGAAGAGCCCACAGCTTTTTTTTATTACCACCATCTTTCATTATTATATAAAAACTATATAACTATGCACCCGGCTCGTTACAGCTATTCACTCGAACGTCTTTTTTCGTTTATGAATTATTTTACACTGTAATATGCTATTTGGAGAAGCTTGCATTCGACAAAAACCATGAACTTATTGAGAGACATAGTAGGGTTTTCAGTTGGCAATTTATTGTAAAAAAGCATGCAATTGCCCTTAAATAAATTATTAATTTTACTTAGCCTAGTTCTAGGTATTCATCGCTTTAAAATGCATATTATATTCCTTGAAGTCCAGTAAAACTACGAGTAGGTCTAAAATCAAAATACTACCACTTTAGATATTTTGGATACGATATGGTCTTAAAGAAACAAAATCAATGTGTGAATTTTTCAATGTTTGTAATTGAGTTACAGATATGCATATTTTATCCAAATATTACCCGTACCTCTTCATTAATTTCGATTATTATTTTCGTTTTTATTGAAAAATATAGCCTCTAAGTATTTGTTTCCGATTCCATTGAAATAACCAATAAAATATTTACAATTTAGATGCGATGATTCCTATACCTACTTTTTTTTGTTTTACCAGGAGGCAGTGGTGGATTTGGAAGTGGTGGCCTAGGTGGCGGGTCTGGTGAAGCCGGAGGTGGTCATGGTGGTTCTGGAGGATTTGGAGGAAGTGGAGGACTTGGCGGCGGTTCAGGAGGTGGACTTGGCGGTGGCTCAGGAGGTGGACTAGGTGGAGGTCACGGTGGAGGCAACGGCGGAGGCCATGGTGGTGGCAACGGTGGATTTACCGGCGGTAGCGGTGGATCTGGTGGCCTCGGATTTGGAGGTTCAATTGGTTTCGGTGGCGGATCTGGAGGTGGACTCGGAGGTGGATCTGGTGGCGGCAATGGCGGCGGCCATGGTGCGTCTGGTGGTCTCGGAAGTGGAAGTAGTGGATCTGGAGGGTTTGGCGGTGGATCTGGAATTGGCGGAGGTTCTGGCGGCGGCCTAGGAGGTGGACATGGTGGATCTGGAGGTTTCGGAGGGGGAAACGGTGGATCAGGACTTGGAGGTGGTCTCGGTGGTGGATCCGGTGGTTCTGGGGGATACGGTGGAGGCAGCGGTGGTAGCGGTGGAGGATATGGAGGATCTGGCGGATTTGGAGGCAACGGCGGTGGTCTTGGTGGGGGATCTGGAGGCGGTTTAGGCGGCGGCTCCGGAGGTGGTCTTGGCGGCGGCCACGGTGGATCTGGTGGACTGGGCGGAGGTGGTAGTGGTGGATTCGGTGGATCAGGCGGATTTGGCGGCAGTTTGGGTGGTGGACTTGGTGGAGGACAAGGAGGTTTTGGAGGCCTCGGCGGAGGTCACGGAGGTTCTAGCGGCGGCTCGGGTGGTTACGGCGGTGGTGGTTCCGGTGGATGCGGGTCCGGATCTTGTGGGGGATGTGGATCTGGCTCGTGTGGTGGTCACGGCGGCGCATTCGCATCCGCCAAGGCCTCCGCATCCGCGTCTGCGAGTGCCGGCAGCTATGGAAAATAAATTAATTTGGAAGCTAAGATATTCAATAATGTAACTCATCCTACTCACTCACTTAAATGAAAACTTCAATTTAGTACATTTTCAATTTAGAGCTGGTTCTGCGTACAAATGAAAAATTTACCGTACTTCCGATAAATATATTCTAATTAACTAATTATTAAAGTATTATTCAAACTGATTTTATTATTGTAAAAAGTCTATATTTGCTTTTTCTGAATAAGAATAATACGATCTGATGAGTGAACTACAAATCATTCAATATTCAAATAAAAACTATACATTAAAATAAAGTAAAACAATAATTCCTGTCATGTATTTGTTATTGCTTGCAATGTATAATTATGACAATCCAAGTATTATCCAAGTTTATATTCAATGTAATTATATTTTTTACCGTCAATTGAATGATGTAATAAAAACTCACTAACTGACTAACTGAGATTATAATTAAGGATAGACAACGTGTCATGCGAATACTGTGATTGTATTGTTTACGATATTAGATTACTGTAATGTTTTTAAGTTTTAAGTATTGAATATAAGTTTTATAGCAAATTTTTTGAGTATTTTATTCAACTAGCCCGCGCTTTTAACCGCGTGGTTCTTCAGGTTGGAAAATCAGGAACCTATCTCACTACGCATGAGTCTGGCTATCATATTCAAAAATATAGCGCTTTTACAATCTAACAGTTTCTGTGATTAGACGGAACAAACGGACAGACAACTTTAAAACTTTAAAAGCTGGTTATTATTTTAGTACCATAATAGATGCTGCTGCAGGCGTGGACAAAATACTTTAGTACCTGGGAAAGAGAGATCTACCAAAACTACGTCTGTCCCCGCCTGCAGCACCATAAAGTACCTATTTAGAATTTTATATAGATATAGTGATCCTTGTTTTTCTCTTTTCAGTTCATAATACTGAGCAGTCGGGTTTTTTGTTTTTATAATAATGATTTTATTTGAGACTTTTTAGTTTTAATTTGTGGCATAGAAATGAGACGGTACACTTAGTACACATTTTGCCATTTTTTGTTAAAAAAGTAATATGAACGCGATATGATATTTATATTTTTGAAATGGTCTTTTTACGACCTTTCAATTGGTACCCATATTGCTAAGATAAGAGAAAAAAATACACACATCCCCCCTTTTTTCCCTCATTTAGAGCCGCCATTTTGAAAATGTATATAGCCTATGTCACTACCACAATTTCGACAAATTCAACGACACCTCACATGTCAAAATCCAATAAGCCGTTTAGGCTGTAGCGCGTGTCGAAGAAATGGACATACATATACACATACATACATACATACAAACGCTCGAAAAACATAACCCTCTTTTTGACGCAGTCGGGTAAAAACCTTTTTCGGTGCCTTCGCGAACCCGGCGTTGGAATCGGGGTCTAGGAAATGAGAAATAATACATTTTACTTTTTGAACGTTTTTTATTCATCGAAGAAGACATTATAACATTTTTAAAATAACAAAATTTAGTAAAAATAAGTACAAACAGTAGGCATAATTTATTCAAATTCAATTATTTCAACTTCACTTTTGAAAGGTCAAGTCTACGTAGCGTCTTTTCTACCGGTAGATATATAATTCACTTATACCCAGTTAACTTATACGTAAGCTAGTTTATACCTATATCGGGTTTTTTAAAAAGTCAATTAAATTTTAATAAAGGTAGGAAGGTTAAAGCACCTCTGATGAACATCACGTGTCAATAAGAAACACGTGCTACAAGTAATTACTTTTTTTGTCAACAAATTAACGCCAGGCAGCCAACCCGCCTACATGACTATGCAGTCCGCCATGGAACACTGATCAGCAGACCACGAACGAAACATCAAATTAATGATGATCTATATTTTTTATTATTCTTTTTTATTCTAAATAAGCTAGCTGCCGCAATCTCACCTTTAGTAAGGGTAAGTGTGGATAATATGGTCTACAAGTAAGAAGGGAAGTGTGGAAACGATGCTATTTACTTTTTAAGATACCCTAAAGATCCCTAATTTCACAGTGAATCTACCAAAGCTAAATAATTTTAAAGCAGTATTATAAAACATTTAGGTTATATAGGTACTAAGAAGAGGTTACTATGCGATTGACAAAGATGTTTGAAAGAAAGAAGAGATCCAAAATGAAAGAAGAGGCATCATTCAATAAGTATTGAATCAGCTTTCTTTCCCATAGGAACTAAAGAATATTATAATTGTAAATTATTATCATTGTTCGAGGCAAATGGAAAGTAGTCTCTGCCCTATGAGAACGAGGTGTGATGCTGTTTTCGACGGCCAGATGGCGCAGTGGGTAGTGACCCCGCTTCTGCGTCCTAGGCTGTGGGTTCAATTCCCACATCTGGAAAACGTTTTGATGAGCATGGATGTTTTCCAGTGTCTGGGTGTTTATCTATATATTATAAGTATTTATGTATAATATATATAAAAGTATTCATCAGTTATCATAGTACCCATGACACAAGCTACTTACGCTTACTTTGGGGCTATATAGCGATTGGTGTAATTGTCCTATAATATTTATATGTGTATGTACAATATATGGTATTTCAAAAACGGTAACAGTTGAGATGCTTGTCGGCTCTTTTCAGCAGATTAATTATTGCTTTCTGAACCAGTGGTAAAGACACCTCACACAGATGAACTTGACGTTCAACGACAATGACAAAAGTGCTTGAAATAAACATATTTTGAATTGTTTTATAAGGGGACTTGGAAAGGATATTTCGCACCATAACCGTGCGTATAAGAAGACACAAATGGTTTCAAGCAATTTCTATGGACATAAACGACACGGCAATAAAAAAACCTGGTATCTTGCAGTACGTTCTTATATATGAGGAAGTGATCTGACCCGAAATAACTCCTCAACACACTCTACGTAATAATTATATGCCCTAAACATCGACAATCGACCTCTGATTGACGACCTCCGTGGCGCAGTGGTATTCGCGGTGGATTTATAAGACGGAGGTCCTGGGTTCGATTCCCGGCGGGACATATTGAGATTTTTCTTAATTTGTCTTGGTCTGGCTGGTGGGAGGCTTTCGCCGTGGCTAGTTACCACCCTACCGACAAAGACGTACCGCCAAGCGAATTAGCGTTCCGGTACGATGTCGTGTAGAAACCGAAAGGGGTGTGGATTTCATCCTACTCCTAACAAATTAGCCCGCTTCCATCTTAGATTGCATCATCACTTAACATCAGGTGTGATAGCAGTCAAGGGCTAACTTGTAGTCGATAAAAAAAATATCTGGCAATTTTACTAATGATCTAAGATTTGAAGTTTCGCAAGATATGATCCATAGACTTCAAAGCAGCCAACTGGTGAAAAAATAATTATGATGACGATAAAAGTGATTTAAAAATTTTCGAGTTAGAGAGTAAACGCAGAAATTGTACTCTGACAAAATGAAGGCACAGCTATTTTTAGTGTCTTCGAAAGTCTGCGATGATTTTATTCCCAACAGCGTTGCGGTCCACAAAAACAAGCAGTAGGTTATGGGAATTTTCAGTTTCCAAAAGGTGCAATAATTATATAAAATATAATTTCCCCATGATGAATAAACGTACAAACCCAGACAAAACCCCAAATCTCTCAAGTTGAACTATTTCCATGCAGTGCACATCTAAATGTTGTTTTTTACAACTTACTCACTGAAGCTTGAATATAAAGGTGAATAAACTACCAAAACATATTAACACCTTCATTAAAAGGATTACACCACCAACCATACCCTATAGCCTTTAGTCTGCTTAGTAGGAGAAATAGAAATTACGTTACCAGCAAAGAAATCTGCCAGATTTGGTGAGATGGTGGTATCGTGCAGAGAGAAAAGAGTTGAAAAGCCTATCGTTCGTAAATACCACTACTAATAGGAAGAACTATGAGAGGATACAGGATGGAGGTAGAAAATATTGTAAGCTCTTGTTTAAGTGCTCACTGACTTTCTTTGCTCTGAAGTAAATACAGTAAGTATTCGTTAAATATTAATTTTTTTTTTTTATTATTGGGGAGGAAAAAAATCCTTACGGACTTCTGCCGGCTGGTCGGCAGGGCAAATTTGCACGGATTTAAAAATAATTTTCCCTTCTCCTCGGAAAGCACGAAACCGTTTAACATTTCTTCGTGCTGACCTTCCTGTTATTGTGTGACCTCTATTTTTTCTCTCGATCTTCTGGGCTATTTTTGGTTCGCTCCTTTTTATTGTGGCCTAAGCATTGGCGCATTTTTCCACTCTTCATCGCTTGAGATCATCGGGTAATAAGGTTGCCTGCATCCACCCCATCACTCGTTCCTACGGCAGCTGCTCTCAAATCTGAGCAGCCGTGGCACTCGAAGAGCGCGTGCCTTGGGGTATCTTCTTTGTCGCAGAAGTAGCAAACCTCGTCTTGTGACTTACCAATGGCAAAGAGGTAAGTTTTAAACACTCCATGACCGCTATGAGTCGTTAAATGGTATATCTCTGTCTATTTCCCTAAGTAACTTACTTCGATTTGTATTAGAATTTAAACTATCGTGAGTATTATTCATACTAATAAAAATACAAACAGTTTGCTTCACGCCGCGTTACCGGAACAAGCAAGCTCATGACTAAAGACCCCGTATGGGTTCGAAACTAGTCGGGCATACTCCGACAACCGTGACGTGAGATTCAGCCGTTTATATTTTTATTAATACTTCGATTTGATTAACAATTTGCATTCCTTTGATTATTTATAGTATGTTTATCAATTATTATGATTGAAAAATTTGCATTTATTTTATACAAGGCGCTAAGAAAATAATAACCAACGTTTTTACAAAAAATAAAAAAATAATATACAGAAAGGCATACATTTTTGTTTCTCATTTCTTAAGACTCCGATCATCTCCAAATTAAAAACAGGAAAATGGTGATCCAATAGTAATCATATACTTTCTCTTTGTTAATAAGAACAGATTTTAATCTCATACTTATATTATAGCATGATCTGCTGTAATATCGTTCTCCTATTTTTGGCTTTTACAATAAACATCTGAGACCTGTCTACGCACATAAAGAAGTACCACACCGATACTTTTTATCACCTTGCTCTTATAGTAATGGAATCAGAGAGATAAAACACAGGACTTATTACTTACTATGTAGCTTTATGATGTCTTTGAAACACGAGGCTTTATCGACACCGCCAGTTTCATCGTCAAACTATTGTTGAGAATTTTTTTTAAATAAAAACCCAATAAACTATATTTATGTTGGTCAAACCCGAGAACTGGAACCCTGGACTTCATTTTTCGCATTCGACTATGCCAATATTACAGCATACAGTAAATTAATGGCACAGTATGTACCTTAACCGATTACTGAGAACTCACCGTGTCTGATTAAACACTGCAACAAAAACATCTAAATAGTTTTTGTGGCCGCATACATGTCGAGTACCTTATGGTTGGTTACAGTCATTACTTGTGTACGTATCATTGAACACTAGGTTTAGACCTATGGTCTGTTCGCTTTTAGATTAAAAGCCCTGTGTTTAGATCTATGCTTTTATAGTAAAAGCCCTATGGAGATCGAACGAACAAGAATCTCTCGGATTTCATTTAGCTAGTAAAGAGTACCTTAGTAATTACTTTATTTTAATATTTTTTATTGCAAGTGGAAGGATATAATAGGAGAGGAAGGCTAGAGATGAGTTGACTGGAATGTGTGAAATAGGATATGTTTGACTAGTAAAAGGGTAAAATGATGATAAACTGACAATTGTCAACACCTAGATCTGTAGGGCAAGTATGTAATGACACTATACTTTTTTTTTTCTTTATCGACTACAAGTTGGCCCTTGACTGCTATCACACCTGATGTTAAGTGATGATGCAATCTAAAATGGAAGCGAGCTAACTTATTAGGGGTAGGATGAAATCCACACCTCTATCGGTTTCTACACGACATCGCACCGGAACGCTAAATCGCTTGGCGGTATGTCTTTGTCGGTAGGGTGGTAACTAGCCAAGGCGAAAGCCTCCCACCAGCCACGGTACTGGCCATACTGTACGTTTGAAATTTGTCCCAGTGTCTCTCTATCTATAAAATCTTTTTAGATTGGGAGAGAAATATAAAATTATAATCGCACACCGTCGAGTGTCATTAAAGTTGATGTATATGGTCTCTGATAAAATATTCTCGTCGATGCACAGTTGTGTCAGATTTCTGCTATAAAAGTCATGGACTTCCAATAAATGAAATAAAAATAAAGAGAAATAACTATTTATTTAAACTGTTTTATTTATTTATTGAATGATGTAACCAACGATTGGATTATCAGGTATACTTACTATATTATTTTTAAGAGAAAATTACAAACAATTATAAAAGTTTTTTGAATTTTATCTTTTTATCTATTATTTATTTTATTATATTTAGTTCGAAAAAGCCTCACAATTAATATTAAAATTAGCTTTAATTTAACAAGAATTGATTGAAACTGGAGTTGCTCTGCTTGAAGTGCAACTGATTTACATTTTCCAACTATCTAAATTATTTAACAGTTTTCAATACACAGAAGTAATTGGCTGTCAATTTTATATTAGTCGTTATCCTTTGTTCAATTTCCTGACCGATTTTATACGATGATAACGGGGTCGCCCGGCCGGTATCGTTTAGTAGATATTTTTTGCTGCAACTAATGATTCGTATTATTTTTTAAACTTGACTCAACAGCTGTAATGGAACTATTTTTGTTATTACTGCGCCTAAATAGTCTAATCTCAGACAAATATAAATACTATTTAAAAAAGATTTAAAGAAATAAAACAAAGCTTATTTTCGAGAAGTTTTCGCTTGACTGTTGGATCAAGGGTCGAGTACAGAAGGCGGGAATTCTTGAGTTGGCACGCTAGGCTAGACTTTTTTAATTTTCAAAGTTTGTAATAAAAAAATAATTGCTTACCCTTACCACCTATTAATTAGTGAAGGAATTGTTTGTTATTTAGACCTTCAACGCGCACACCCTGCAAGGCTAGACTTTTTTAATTTTCAAAGTTTGTAATTAAAAATGGAAGATATTAGAAATACAAGGAACATGAAGGCAGTATAAACTGGCAGATTTCAGTTATTTAGCCTTTGCTAAGCCAAATTCGAATAAAAAGAATTAAAGATCTTTTTCATTACTATTATTATCTTTATTGTTTTAACTAGTTCTAAGAGTTGATTTAAATTTTTAGATATGCAATCATTGTTGAATATCTCATCTTTATGAGTGTATTCAACATATTGTAACTTGTTTATATTTTATTGTGTATTTATATATTAATATGTCCAGACGTCACCTCATCTTACGGGCTTTACGGAAGACCAGCGCGGTGTCCTGAAGGACACTGCAAAATGCTGAGTGAGGTCTTGTTTGGGATCACATCACATTCACATCCTGTATCTTATTGTATGTTGTTGTATTATATTTCTATTAGTGGTGTTTTTCTGAATAAATATTTTTCTTTCTTTCTTTATTCTACTAGCCAAGCGTCCCCTATTATAGGAGAGGGCAGAAAAATAAATACGCCATTAAGTACAGGTGAACCCGCTTTGAGGTAGCTTGATGGATGGTTTCGATATCCCTTCTCTTATACTTCATAGTCACTAAAATATTAAAGTCTTATAGTTCATAGTCACTAAAATATTAAAGTCTTATAGTTCATAGTCACTAAAATATTAAAGTCTTATAGTTCATAGTCACTAAAATAGGCTGATAACGATGAGGTAAATATTAAAAATATTTTGTATCATGTTTATGTTGTACTTCTTGTAATACGTGGAATTATTTCAAGGCATGTAATAGTGAGGTCATGATGAATGATCTTAAACGTTTATCCTTGAATTATTTATCGAAGATTATAATAATAACAAGAGCAAGTAACGTGTACCGAACTGTCTCGTCGGTCCATTATCTATATTGTGGCTTCGGATCGTGAGGTCTGGTTTCGAATTCTGAGGATCGATAAGTATTGATCCTATTTTCCTTCTAAAAAGTTCTTAGTAGCATCCCGAAGTGCAGTTATACCCATGCTCCATCATTATTGACAGCCCACTACAAGACTCGGCCTCCCTTCTTATAGCAGAGGTAATATGGAGCGAAGATCCACCAGGCTGCTCCAATGTGGGCGGCTCTAATGTGGAGTGATGTTTAGTTTATTAATAATTAAAATCAGATGTTGACGCATGTGACCGGGATGAACGGCTTAACGTGCTCTCCGAGGCATCACCAGACAGTTGGTGTACCATCACCAACTTCTTGACTCCGGACTAAGAAGTTACTGAAAATTTTTCCATGACTTGAATTAAATCAATTTTTTTAACAAAATATAGAACTGACTCAAAACGTCCTTCAATTTTCCTAGGATATCATCATCAGATCCTACCATGATGACTATGGGACCATATTGGAAGTGTGCCCTTTCTAACAAAAAAAGAGTTATCAAAATCGGACAACTCTGTAAAAAGTTATGCGTGGTCATACATAAAAAAATATATACGTGTCGAATTGAGAACCTCCTCCGTTATTTTTCGTCGGTTAATTATTTATTGAAATTTAGACAAATTAATGCCATATAATACGAGCCGGATCGCTTGCATGAGACTAAGTTGTACTTACCTACTAGGTATAAGTAATTCCTAAGTAATTGATAAACAGGTAAAAACTACGTACGTATTGAGCTGAGATTTATTGTCAAATAGATCTCACGAATTCAATTATACTTAACTACACTACATACACTTAGATCAGTTATCTAATAAATACTAATTATTTTAACCTACAGTTATCGACAAATGATAATTAACTGTTGATTGTTATATTTCTGGTTAAGATAACTTTATGTTAAAAAACTACAGTTCTGTTACGACGCAGTATTAGTATTTTTTTACTGAATAAATCGGCGGTTCTATTTTCTTAAAAACAGGCATTCAATTTTTTTTTTCACATAACTTTTTCTACTTTTTTCTTTACAATAAATTGTAAGGTTAATTACCGTATTGTGATTTTAAACTTACTGAAACTAATTTTCTACTTTAATTACTTAAGTTTGAACTAATCTTTTACTTAAGTTTAATTTTATAAAACATGTTATTTTTTAGGGTTCCGTATTAAAAAAATTATTATTATAAAAACAAAAAAGGATGCAAGACATGTATCCACACTTTTCTTCCAATAAAGCCAATTTTCTCTGCAGCAATGATGGATTAAATTTTATATTATAGTACTTGTTTTTCTCTTTCAGTTCATAACTTATAAGCAGTAGGTATTTTGTTTTTAGATAAAAGTTAGCTTTTTAGTTTTAGCTTAGGATATATATCTAACTGTACACTTTCCAATTTCTGCCATAACGGTATAAATAGATATGATATATATAAATAAATAATATAGGAAGAATTACACACATCGCTATATAGTCCCCAATTAAGCCTCCATTTCGAAAATTTAAATAGCTTATGTTATGGGTGCTATAATACACCTCAGATGTCAAATCCATTTTTTATGTAGCGCGTGCCGAAGAAATGGACATACATACATACATACGCTCGAAAAACATAACCCTCCTTCTGACGCAGTCGGGTAAAAAAGCGAAAATCTTATAGTGTTGTAGTATTCACTCGTGTGTCCACCTGTCCATCCATTATAGCCAATTTTCTCTGAATCAAATTCTATGGTCGATTAAATTATTATATACTAGGTTCCCGTAGGAATATCGAGATAAAAGTTTCTGTTTTATTCCAGGGTATATATCTATATCCCTTCCAAATTTATAACGTGTATAAGTAGAAGTAACAACTTTAGTTTTCTTA
Organism: Mycalesis mineus; assembly: GCA_034621355.1. NCBI lineage: Eukaryota > Metazoa > Arthropoda > Insecta > Lepidoptera > Nymphalidae > Mycalesis > Mycalesis mineus. The sequence continues at coordinate 2,672,580 of CM067881.1, forward strand.
CATATACCTAATATTAGTGTGACTCGGTAATATCATATCAACTTATTTTAAATAGTTATAATAAATTTCAGTAGTAGATAATTCTGCACTTCAAGGCGATCGGTTTCTACAACTACCTGTAAAGTGTATTTTGATTACATTTCACACCTTTAGATAGATCAAAAATGACACCTCAATTAGCAGTTAAATTAACATTGTTATTTATTTGAAAATATGATATCATATCTATTATCCAACAATGAAAAGTAAGTCTGAACTAAGTCTAGTTTACCTAAAAGATGACCGTGACGGATAATGCACGAAATTAAAATTGTATGGCCTAAAAGACTGTGGAAAAAACCTAATTATTTGAAGTTTTTATTTAGTTTCAGTAATGAAACCTAACTGTACTGAAAATAAAAGTAAATTAAATTTTTCCCCATCCCAATTAACATTGAGCTTACATGACGCAGTGGTTTTGTAAGACGGAGGCATTAGGTTCAATTCCCGGTTGGGTAAGTGTTTAAGAATCAATACTATCAAACAACACAACTATCTAAGAATAAATAATAATAAATAAATAAATATTATAGGACAATTACACACATCGCTAGATAGCCCCAAAGTAAGCTTGTGTTATGGGTACTATGATAACTGATGAATATTTTTATATATTTTATAATAAATTTATTCATATAGACAAACACAATAGATAATAAAACACTTACATTGATCAAATAAACATTTTCCAAATGTGATAACCAATTGAATATTTCGATTAGAAGCGGAAGAAAGCGGGCTATCTACTGTTCTGTTACGTAACAGCACATGTAACGCCAGAATGGTAACTAGCCACGGGACCTGAACCAATTAAGAAAAGAACCAAAAAAGAAGAACCAAAACGCCCCATCCGGGAATCAAAGGACCTCCGTCTTTTAAATCCATCGCACACATCACTCCGCCGCGGAGGCCGTCACCACTCGAATCTAGCACCTCCATAAGTCCTCCGAAACGGCATAGCACAAGCCGTTGTGGTTATATTTATTTGTTTATATGGTAATATAAATAGACTATTAAAGCGTGTATAATTCGCCCTTGGTATCAAATGTATTACTCACCTGAGCTTTTGTTTGTTGCCGAATTCGCGATAAATATCTCTCGCAAATGTTCAAGGAAAAATACAGTATCGGACAGTTTCAGCGAAATATTTAATTCGCACTGCAGTTATTGTTTTTCCTTTTAAGTGCTAATTTTATTTACTAACTAGCCGATCTGACAGTCGTTGTCCTGCATAAAATTCCATATTTTTATTTATGTTTCAGAATGAAACCTCCCTCCCAGGAAAGGGGGAATGGGACTTAGATCAACCTTTGCTTCAATGCAAATTACCGATCACCATTGGACGTTTAATGATAATATCTAGGATCACAGTCTGTATAATAAGTAGGAGAGATGTAACTTGTTTGAAAGGATTAATGTGATTGGAAGAAGCTAAGGAAGTATGCAAGGACTGCGGCAAATGCAAGGATGTTGTCTCTGCCTACTGCCTACTATGTTATGTATGAAGATTTTTTTTACTGTGCTAGGGTCGTCACATTTTAAAGATATTTGCTCTCTCGAGAGAACATTTTGGATGTAATGATGGCCTCCGTGGCGCAGTGGTATGCGCGATGGATTTATAAGACGGAGGTCCCGGGTTCGATTCCCGGCGGGGCAGATTGAGATTTTTCTTAATTTGTCTTGGTCTGGCTGGTGGAAGGCTTTTCGCCGTGGCTTATTACCACCCTACCGACAAAGACGTATCGCCAAGCGGTTTAGCGTTCCGGTACGATGTCGTGTAGAAACCGCTAGGGGTGTGGATTTCCATCCTACTCCTAACAAGTTAGTCCGCTTCCATCTTAGATTGCATTATCACTTAACATCAGGTGTGATAGCAGTCAAGGGCCAACTTGTAGTCAATAAAAAAAAGATGAACAAAAATTAAAATATATAAATAATAATTAAAGACAATTTACAATTTTCACGACCAGTTTCATTTTGAACTCACGGACAAACACTTCCATTTTATTTACAAGTATCTACAGTTGCCACATTTTTTGCGGTGAACGAGATAAGGGGATTGCTACAAACCCAATTTTGTGAAAAACCACCAAACGTGCATTTCATACATGCGATAATAACTGCCTGTCTTCGTTTCTAATGTCCATTACAAACATCTGAATTCCCCCTTTTTATATTTCCATACCTAACTCATTATATTTAAAAACATAATACATACTAAAACCCAAGGAACCACGGAAAGGAATACCAGGAAAATATACTCAAGAAAATTCCAAGCCGACTTTTAAAACTCAACCATGTAGCTGATCCGCTACTACCTATACTCATCAATGGTCAGCCTATTAAGCCAATTAAGCCTCCCTCCTTACAGGAAAAGGAATCCCGCGCTTGATCTCACCACATTACTCCAATGCGGGTTGGTTTGGTTCCATATCTCCTCTCCCTTTAGAAGCGAAGCCTAGACCTTTACTCGACCGGTAATAGGCTTAATGATGTTTAAATGTGGATGATAATGACCAGGACCGTGCTCTCCGCGGCAAGGGGGTGTAACACCATTACACCACCAACTTCCGAACTTGGAATTTACTGAAAAATCTCTTAAAAGTCAGTATTCTTACAAGTTTATATTTTGGTATAAGATGTTCGGTACCACGATCCAGGACTGTAACCCAGGACGTCATGATCTAAAGGTACATAAGCTAACCACTGGGCAAACAAGGCAATACCTATATTACTTAATTATAAACAAGTAAGTAGATAGATAAAAAATCTGCTAAGCAAAAATCGCCAAGGAGAAGCGTTTCCTAGTATTGGCAGCACTTCTGTATTGTGTTTGTTATCACTACAGATCGATGCGCGCGCAAAAACTTACCACGCAGTACGCACAATGTATTTGATAGGTAAGCCTGAACAGAAACATAAAAACCTCGCTGTGTTGCCGATAAATAAACGTAATTTCTTCTACCAGCATACTATGCACAGACTGCTATAACTGCTTGTGGCGTCCTCAATCCAGGTTTTTTATTTTCCTGATCAGCCAATTCCCAGTACACATACGACAATCATAACCACTGAACATATTTAACTTACTATATGACACTATCTCTAGATAGATAGATAGATAAATTCTTAATTGCACATTTTAAAAGATACAGAGACACAAAAACAAAAATTAAATGTACAAAGGCGGTCTTATCGCTAAAAGCGATCTGCTCCAGACAACCCTCATTGAAGTACTCTAAGTTATGGAAAACGGATAGTGCAATAATGAATATATATGTACATATAATATATGTAGGTATATTTTATATTAAAAAAATAAATATACCTACATATACATTGGGCCTACACAATAAAAATACACAAATAGTTTATACATATAAATATATATACATACTATATTATCTTTAATGTGGTGTGCAAAAAATAATAAATAAATATACCTCTCTACTAAAATGTTTCAATGCAAAGAGTCTAACTTGGCGAAAATAAAGTTTCTTGAGAGCTTCGCTTTCTTCTACGCACAAGACAGAACACTTTGATTCTAAACTATCAATCACAAACTGTAAAAGAGCAACTGCTGATCTATTTTTTTCTAACTGGTTGTAGAGTCACTATACAATGACAGATTCCACTTATAAATATACCTCTGAGCTTGTATAATAGCCTACTTCAAATAAATTAATTTGGGTTTGAATATGTAGGAATATCAATCAGCTAATTCGAATTAAAGTATATCTAAGCTTCCCCTTTCTTATTCTCTTAGCTACTACATAGGTATTATTTATTCCTTTCATAGTGGTCATAAAAATATCACAATAAAACCACAAACAAAATAAATGACAATGTCACTTTTATAATTTCCAATACAATAGATATTTTTTTAATCTGTGACTAAAAATGCCTTGCTTTATAACTTAAAAGTACTGAAATCTATTTTGTGCAGATGCTAAATTTCAATTTTCTAAATTGGCTTGTGTTGTTAAGATTGGGCCAGGGTAAGTGTCACTCCACGCAACTTAAGCATGGGGTAAGAGATCATTTTACTTCTCGCAAATCTTTAGGCTGCATCTTAAGCCCTATCGTCACTTATGGTCAGGTATGATTGCTGTTTGATATCAACAATAATTAGGAGTTATTATTTATTATAGTAATTCGTTAGTTAAAATATACTTATATCGATACGTAGAAACATGGTTTACTTCGATAAAGTAATTCAAAATACATTAAAAAATTAAGTAATTGCAAATACACTTGTCTATTGAACCCAATAGTATCTAGCCTCAACCACGTATGAATTAAGTACCATTTTTCCTGTAACGACCGATACAATCGAATACCTTAACGAAATTGGCGCAAAAAAATCGCATGCAAAAACTGAAGAGTATAGTAAACATTTGCCTGTTCATGACATAAGCGGTTTCGTATATAAGCTGGCGCAGGACGCTGGTAGCCACAGACAGCTCTGATCAGTCGACATGGCAAGGTTCGCAGTCATTTGTGTGGCCCTCGGGGTCTGCGCTATCGCACAAGCAGCGCCAGGTAGGCTTTCTTGTTTATTTTCAATTTTTGCAATAAAATTGCAGGATTTACCCCTTTGAACCAGCGTAGTGAGTCTTAAATCCCCAACCCCCTGTACTGTAATCGTGGGTTATTTCTAAATTAACAACCCTCAATAAATTCAAATGATAGTAATAATCAATCGTTTGGCCTACACCAATGGACAAGCCTAAGTTCTCCAGTAGGAGAGAGGGATGTAGAGCAAAATCCCGCCCCGCTGCTATTACGCTGACATGTTAATGTTCTGTATTGTTAATGAATCTAATAATGTTTGATTAATTTGTTGAACTGAAGTCGTATCCTGTCGGAGGACTTAGGTAGAAAAGGGAATGTTGGTTCAAAAGACAGCTAGTATCTATTCTTTTAAGTCTGTATTATATCTAATAAAAATTCTCAGTTACTATAATTTAAAAATTGGTAACGTTTCGTCTGAAGGTTAAAAAGGGGATAAAAAAGAATAACATTAGCCAGGACTCTTCAAGTAAACGAATATGTGTTATACTAGTTAGTTATACCTCATACACAATCAATGCATTAAGTATTACCTGGATACCTACAATTTTAGATACCATTTTTTTATAAAGGCTAAAACCAACCAATAAATTAATAAATATGCATGCCTATCTGGATAGTTATGGATACAAAAAAATTTATTTATTATCTCTATCAAGAAATAAAAAACCATGAAATTTTGATCAGTCAACAATATTTGATACGAGTGTTATCGTTTCTTTTATTACATGAAATACATTACACCTACAAATTATCGCATTACGAGTATAATATGATAAAATGTATTATTTTCACCAGGTTATGGCGGTGGTAACGCCGGCGGTGGCGGTGGTGGTTTCGGCAGTGGTGGCGGCGGTGGCGGTGGCTTCGGCGGCGGCCACGGAGGCGGTGCCGGCGGTGGCTTAGGAGGCGGCCATGGTGGTGGTATGTAAATGTTGTTATATACATTCAAACTATATACATACACTAGTTACAAGCAATAAGCTGTCTAAGTTTCTTTAACAGTTTTTAGCACTACTATGAAAATTCATTATCAAAAATGAGAGATGAAGCTGAACTTATTTTTTCGTTGTTATTTTCTCCTTAATTATATTCCAATTGACTATGTTAAATAACTAAATCAATTTTGAGTCAAATTAATTATTTATTTCAACAGGTGGCGGTCTCGGCGGAGGCGATGGTCACGGTGGCGGACTTGGCGGTGGTAACGGCGGCGGTCTTGGTGGCGGAAGCGGCGGCGGACTTGGCCATGGCGGCGGTGGTGGCGGCGGACTCGGCGGTGGCAACGGAGGCGGACTTGGCGGTGGATTAGGCGGAAACGGCGGTTATGGCGGCGGTGGTCATGGTGGAAACGGCGGATTCGGTGGAGCCCGCGCTCAGTCCAGTGCGAGTGCCTCTGCTGGCGTTGGCGCTGGCGGATATGGCGGAAATAAGGGCGGATATGGGTAAGTAGCAATTTTTTTAAAATTAAATAAACATTAACCTTTAATTGTATTCTCAACTGATATGTGAATCTTCCCTCCACCCCTTCTCCTATAAGAAGTAGAAAGTTAATAGACTAATAATGTTGGAAACTAAAAGTAATTTAATTTAACCATTGGGTTAATTTAATAATAACCCGACATAAAATGTAAATCAACTGGCGATATATCTTTTTTATGTCGATTAATATTTATTAAGTTGTCTGACATTGTGCTCAGTCTATTTATTTAGTATTCTATGTTTTGCTATTAACAATAATACTCTGAATTACCAGCGATGTATTTTATCCTTTTAATCTTTTCATATTTTGCAATTTTATCTCAATAATATGAATAAATATTATATCAATATTAGCTATCACTATAGTGTAAATTACATACAATTCATATACTAATGATGATTCGTGACAAAAACAATGGAAAATGATATAGTGTAATTTTTCAAATTAAAAGCCGTGGATTTATTACTTACGACCTGTACCCGCAGCATTACCATGGGTAATGCTCCTATTCCTGGAGAATATCCAAAAATTCGTTGTTACAGAGCGTCCACATCGCAAAATGAGCAACTAAATTTCGATTGATTGATTGATTGATTTGAAATTTAGTATCTAGCTAATAGCTACATAGCTAATAGTTTTAGAGATCTTATGATTAATCAGTGATATATCACTTATGTAGACTTGAGTAGAATCAGCTTCTACTTATTTTAAATTAATCAAATCGTTAAAATTTAAAGTTATCAAATCAAAATATCGGAGATAGGTTACCTACTTTGTTAATTTTATTCAATTATTTTGAAGTAATATTTATATTCATTAAAGGCCACTTTAATAACAGCAGTATGTGTCACAATATTGATTAAAGAACAAATTACTTTATTTAAATTGTTTACGAACATATTGCTTCTCTAGGTGGCAAAACTTGTGGCTTTTTTATTAACACGCGTGACTTCACTTAGTTTGTTGTTATGTACTGTTGTCTACTGTTAGGTATGTACTATATCATATTATGTGTTAATAATATTTCATTTTCTTTATTTTCAGACGTTAATCCACCGCAAGATTTAAGTCAAAATTTTACCCGATTTTATATTGGAGAACATATTTCAAAATTGCTAGGGTTAAGAACACATTGTGATATATAGAATTAACAGCTTGCCATAATATTGTACATAATATTATGTTCCAAATAAAATCAGTTACCTACTTTTAAGAAGAACGTTTTATTTTTTCCATAGTCACCTAAGTATGTATTGTAATCGTACTATACCGCTATAAATAGCGGTATATCTCTACTCCTAATTGTACTTACCTAGAAATAATTTATTTTATAAGTAAGGGGCAAGAGGTCCTTAACTTAATTCCGAACTCAAGTCTTTTGGGATTTAGTATTTTCTAAATTGTCTCAAGTCGCAGAATACATTGCTATGGAGCTAGATTCACAGAACTAGCTCTAATCTAACGGTAGACTTCGGCCATAGGCAGTTGTAGCCTATCTACTATGAGAAGTCAGTGTCTTTAGCCATGTTCACTTTCTGTGTGTGAAATGTGTGTAAATGACATTTCGAATCGTTCAAAAATTAATTTCGAAGAAATTGGTTTTTGAAACGAATTATAAAGCGCTTAAAAAGTAGCCCTTGACAACTGGTAACTAAATTGCAACAGTGCCAAGCGCTTACGACTCTATGTCGAAGTTTCCAAACGAGTTTCCAAAGCCTGCATTTTGGATGAAGTTGTAAGATGTAGAGAAAAGTTCACCTGAGCGTTGTTAAACAAACTGCGTGTTGGCATCACTTTACATTACACGCAAAAAAGCGACAGTGCTGTCAACTTACCACTACATACAAAGTTGAACGGATTTCCTGCAATATATTAGCGGTGTAACACATAGACCGTGTACTAATCACTACCGTGTCTCAACACTCTAGGGAAATGAAAACTCTCCCGATTTAGTGTGATGCAAAATTAAATGATTTATTGGGGGAAAGACACAACTCTTCAGACAAAGATTATAAATACCGATATTACAACTTCAGAAAGAGTAAGCAGTTCAGAGAAAAATAAATTCTAAAAGAACTCAAACATTTATTCCTATTAGTCCAACAAATTTTGTGGGATCTTCTTATTTGGTGAAATCCCAAGTACAAGGATACTATCATATTGTGTTTTTGACAGCTAGACTAGGTAACTTGCGGCGAACTACCTGCGTGCCCACGCAGAGTACTCGTATATCATTTGATCCGAACCATCACCAGCCCATTGCCTAGGGTATTATTAAAATATAAACGGCTGAAACTCACGTCACAGTTATCGGAGTATGCCCGACTAGTTTTGAACCCATACGGGGTTCTTAGTCATTAACTTGCTTGTTCTTATAAAGCGGCGTGAAGCAGTCATCATGACTAAGACAAGCAAGCTAAAAATATAGAAAATATTCGCGATAGTTTTAAAACTTATATTGCATTGGATAAGTACGAGGGTCACCAACTTAATAATATCATCGTATGCGCTATATGATCGACTATAAGCTCCGCTATGTCGATGGCGTCTTAATATAAGCAGTTTCTGGAACAGAAAATAACAGTCTTAAAACCTAAATGAACATGATATCGGCTTAAATACCTTATCTTACCTTCAAATCTATCAGTAGATAAGACAATCGTTCAAATAATTAACAAAAAATAGAACCGACTCAAAACGCACTAAAAAGTAAAAAATAACTGTGTCATTTAGTTGCTTTAATTTACTTAAGCATATCTATGAAGTCGGTGCCAGCCAAGTTTAAGGAACATTTATTTCACGTAGTAAAGCAGTTTGTGGGTTCTAGGTAACATCCTTAAAGTAGAAACCTTGGCTGGCACCGACTCCTAGATATAGTAACCAAAAAAATTTTTAACAAAAAATAAAAACGCCTTCAAAACGCACTAAAAAGTAAAAAATAACTACATCATTTACTTACTTTAATTTACTTAATCACTTCTATGAAGTCGGTGCCATCCAAGTTTAGGTAAAGTCTTTAAAGTAGAAAGCTCGGGTGGCACCGACTTCATAGATGTGATTAAGTAAATTAAAGTAAGTAAATGATCTAGTTATTTTTTACTTTTTAGTGCGTTTTGAAGGCGTTTTTGTTTTTTGTTAAAAAATTTTTATTTCATACTTTTTAGTGATTTATCAACAACGAAAATACTAAAGAACCTACTCGAACTAAACCATAAGTACCAATATTCACTAGCTAGTTATAACATTCCAACATCCCTACAAATGTGCCTATAAAGTTTGAAGAGTTTCCTCAAGTTTTCATAGATCTCATCATCATATCATGACTTAGTTAACATTAAACCATCTGGAATCTATAACCTTACAAACTTCTCATTAAGACAAATTAATCGAGCCCAAATACAAGGTAGTTACTCTAAACCGTTAAAGAGCTCCCTCAGCTGTCCTTCGTCTTCATCGCCAGACCCTTGGTGACAGTCACAGCCCATCTAAATGTAAAGTTCTCATTGAGACAAATTAATTGAGCCCAAACACAAGGTAGCTACTGTAAACCGTTAAAGAGATCCCTTAACTGTCCTTCGTCTTCATCTGCAGACCTTCAATGACAGTCACAGTCCATCTAAATGTAAATTTGTCATCGAGACAAATTATTCAAGCCCAAACACAAGGTAGCTACTGTAAGCCGTTACGGAGCTCCCTTAACTGTACTTGGTCTTCATCACCAGACCCTCAGTGACAGTCACAGTCCACCTAAATGTAAATTTCTCATCGAGACAAATTATTCAAGCCCAAACACAAGGTAGCTACTGTAAGCCGTTACGGAGCTCCCTTAACTGTACTTGGTCTTCATCACCAGACCCTCAATGACAGTCACAGTCCATCTAAATATAAATTTCTCATTGAGATAAATTAATCAAACCCAAACACAAGGTAGCTACTGTAAGCCGTTACGGAGCTCCCTTAACTGTACTTTGTCTTCATCACCAGACCCTCAATGACAGTCACAGCCCATCTATATGTAAAGTTCTTATCAAGACAAATTAATCGAGCCCAAACACAAGGTAATTGCAGTAAATCGTCAAAGAGTTCTCTTATATTTAGATCGGCTCCATCATCAGATCGACTCCAGACCTTTATCAAATTGTAGTGCTTTTAAATACTTATCGAAAAAATTAACAAACGTACTTGTTGACCCTACAATTTTTGAAAGTTCCCCTCAGTTTCTCCAGGATTTCATCATCAGATCCTGGTTTCCTTATCATGGTACCACCACCGGACTATCTCCTTTCCAACAAAAAAAGAATTATCAAAATCGGTTCATAAACGACGAAGTTATGCGCGAACACACATAAAAAAAAAAAATATATATATACGGTCGAATTGAGAAACGCCTTTTGTTTTGAAGTCGTTTAAAAAGCTACCGATACCGAGACATAAACCGAAATCGCTGTTAGCGTGCCTCCAAAATTTGAAGAGTTCCTTCAATTTCCCCAGGATATTATCATCAGATCCTAACATGATGACAGTGGGACAACTTTTAATGTATGCCCTTTCTAATAAAAAAAGAATTATCAAAATCGGACAACTCTGTAAAAAATAAAAAAAATATACGTGTCGAATTGAGAACCTCCTCCGTTCTTTTTCGTCGGTTAAAAATCAAACCGCAACAACGCCAATAGTAAATAAACTCGTAATTTATAATTCAATAACAACTTTAATTATAAAAACACTAAAAAAAATTTGCTCCTCCAATTGCAGGGCCCTTGAGGGCAACCGTTGGTCAGGACTCCAGTTTTAGGAATCTCCTCACAATACGTGCCGTCTCAAAAATTACCGCCTTCTGTATCCAACCCTTGATCCAACAGCCAAGCGAAAGTTTCTTTGGTCAAAGCTTTTCGCAATAAGACCATTGACTTAAACGACTATAGGAACAATAATCTTCGACTCAGCAATCCATATGGCGGTCTTTCATGAGCAAGATCCAAATATTTTGATTCTTTTCCCTTTCAGCTTAGTTCGTCAATATTAATCAAACGAGCCCAAACTGGAAGGGCTTGTGTCGTTTTATAGCGGAGTTCCTAAGACCACTTTCAAATTCTGGTTACCAAATTGGATCGAATTAACCGTCAATACGAATCAAACGAGCCGAGCAACAAAGAAGGACAAACCTAGCATACATCAATAAAACCACTCAAGCGGCTAGAGTAGATACTTCCGACACTTTGAACTGTTTATCGTTTTATTATTTTAGCTAATTTACAGAAAATTATACTAAGATCTTTCTCAGAAATCTATCTACCTATAGTATGATTAGTATAGGAGGGTTGTCTAGTCCTGTAGTGGGCTGATAATAATGATGATGATGATGATGATGATGATGATAATGAGGATGATGACTAGTATTCGAGTTTATCGCGAACAGACAGACAGAATCGACAAAGTAAATAGGTAACAACGATTCTAGCAGTAAATCTCTAGAACAACTGTCTATTAAATCCTTATTAATTGTACCTACCTACTCCTACTTAACGTTAACCACAATAAGAATTATGTAGGTTTTTGGTACTAAGATAAAACCCGCTAGAATGCCTTAATGAAATCATTGCAAAAAAATCATCACGCAAAAAACTGATGAGCATACATTTGCATGCAAATGGCATGATATTAGGACTTTAGCTATATAAGGAAGCTAAGGATACAATTGAACATAATCAGTTTTCTTCAGCCAAGATGTCAAGAGTTGCAGTCCTTTGTGTTGTCCTGGCGGTCAGTGCTTTTGTTCAAGCTGCGGAACCAGGTAAGCTTTAATAATAAAATGACAAAGATGTTTGGTGCCATTTGGATTGGCTTTCAATTTCACACGAGTAAACCATAGTAATAATAAAAAAAAAACCGGCCAAGTGCAAGTCGGACTCGCACACTGAGGGTTCCGTAAATGTTAAGGTTTTCGGAATTATTCCTTCATATGTACTATAAAACATTGCTTCATGCGAAATTTCAAGATTCTAGGACTAGCTGCGAGTAGTATATCGTCGCTTAAATAGAAAAGTGGCATTATTCAAAAATATCAATTTTGTAGTTATGACCATTTAAAGTTTTCAATTTTTTTTTAACTCATTTTTCTTGTTATGTATTATATTTATATCTAAGTGTTATATATCATTTAAAAGGTATTTACATAAGAAACAAAACAGTGTAGTTATTATAATTGATTTATTAAAAAAGAGGGCATTAATAACAGGAAGTGTCTTTTTTCCATATAAAATTGATAATACTATGGCACGGATTTTCTAAAAAATTAATCAAATTATGCAAAATAACAATCAGAAATGAGCCCTATATGAACGTAACTCCTACTAATTATATAAATCAATGGCAACAATATTGATATCGATGAGTTTTAATTTAAATCTACGTAATTTCTTGATTTTTTATAATAATATAATACCGCAAATAGTAATTGCAAACGTCCTAACGTTTAAATGTCCTGAATTTGGTCCAGGAACATTCGCCTAGGTCTTCCCCTTCTAACATTTCCATTCACTCTCGCCTCATAAATCGCTTTTGTTAATCTTCTTTTATGCATTCTCTCTACATGCCCAAACAGATGGTTTGGACTTTCAAACTTTCTATATTTTGTAAATTTACTACCCAGTTCTATAAACTCTTTTACTTCCTCCACTTTCTCTCCATCTATCAAAATATGACAATCTGTCACATATTTATCTCTTTCAAAAATCATTGCTATCGTTTTGCTGACATTCATGTCCATTCTTTTCCTTTTTACAAAGCTACATTCATACTGGCTAAAAATAAGTTTTCGCTTCTCCTCACTAATTTTGTAATAACATTTCAATTCACATTTTTTCAGTACATGTTACTATCATTTGTCTTTCTGACATTTGTTTTTGTAACTTAGATGTCGATATACCTATACCCTTTTCCAGAATTCCTTAATAGTTTAGCTATACTTTTTCTGCATTCACTAGGCACAGCTTCTCTTTTTTTACATGCTTTTTTTTCTCTTTTTTAACTTCATCAGCTGTATTTTCTGGGATTCCGGAGACATTAGCAGCTTCATCTTCCGAAAATGATGATGATGATGATATTGCAAGATCTTCGCATATTGAAAAATCCGGGTTATTATCCAAATCCGACATAATTATATTACTTGAAGTCTTATTATGGGTAGAAATGTTAGTGCTTTTTTCTAATTTTGAATGTCTTACAGCAGATTCCACGATAATCCTACTCAGTACTCCACTAGATTTTCTTTAGAATATATCCTAAAAAAGCAAAATAAATTATTAATGTTCAAAATTTTTATTTTAAATCTTTAATTAAACCCGTTTATTTAAACCGTGTTTAAAATAATCATGTACTTTTGCCATTAAATGCATTTAATGTTTACAAATAAACGTGATTATTAAAAAAAACACATCAAATAAATAATTAATTTAAACATTGACAGTTATATTTAAAACTGTAACATAGTTTTGTTAAACTTCATGCTACTAAATGTACAAAACCTATATAGAAAAACGGCATTTTTAAAAATAAGTTATATTTTAACGAATTTATTTCATAAACAGATAGTCGCATTTCAAAAAAAGCCATTTTTCTATAAAAGTTCTGATCACAATGATGGTTTAATTTTAAGGAACAAACGTGATTTCTCGAAGAAATACGTTTTTCTTTGTTTTTTTCTTACCGTTTGCAATCAAATCCAAGCACTATTTTGAGAAATAACACTTTTCTACAAAAACGCACATGTACTCAACTTTGTAGACAAGTTTCAAATGGCAGAGTGTCATTTTTCTACAATCAAACTGGCGAATAACCGCAGAATACCGAAACGACACTTGTGAGTTGTGACATCTAGTGAGCTTGACGTGTAGTTTATGAACTGTCATTTATCCACATAATAAAAAATCATGTCAACTGATTCGTTTTATGAAATAACCTCATTTTCGAAAAATTTTGAAAAATGTCACTTTTCTATTTAAGCGACGATATATCGTCGCTTAAATAGAAAAGTGGCATTATCCAAAAATATCAATTTTGTAGTTATGACCATTTAAAGTTTTCAATTTTTTTTTAACTCGTTTTTCTTGTTATGTATTATATTTATATGTAAGTGTTATATATCATTTAAAAGGTATTTACATAAGAAACAAAACAGTGTAGTTATCATAGTTGATATATTAAAAAAGGGGGCATTAATAACAGGAAGTGTCTTTTTTCTACATAAAATTGATAATACTATGACACGGATTTTCTAAAAAATTAATCAAATTATGCAAAATAACAATCAGTAATAAACCCTATATGAACGTAACTCCTATTTATTATATAAATCAATGGCAACAATATTGATATCGATGAGTTTTAACTTAAATCTACGTAATTTCTTGATTTTTTATAATAATATAAAACCGCAAATAGAAATTGCAAACGTCCTAACGTTTAAATGTCCTGAATTTGGTCCAGGAACATTCACCTAGGTCTTCCCCTTCCAACATTTCCATTCACTCTCGCCTCATAAATCGCTTTTGTTAATTTTCTTTTATGCATTCTCTCTACATGCCCAAACAGATGGTTTGGACTTTCAAACTTTCCATATTTTGTAAATTTGCTACCCAGTTCTATAAACTCTTTTACTTCTTCCACTTTCTCTCCATCTATCAAAATATGACAATCTGTCACATATTCATCTCTTTCAAAAATTACTATCGTTTTGCTGACATTCATTTTCATTCTTTTTCTTTTTACAAAGCTGCATCCATACTGGCTAAAAATAAGTTTTCGCTTCTCCTCACTAATTTTGTAATAATATTTCAATTCACATTTTTTCAGTACATGTTACTTTCATTTGTCTTTCTGGCATTTGTTTTTGTAACTTAGATGTCGATATACCTATACCCTTTTCCAGAATTCCTTAATAGTTTAGCTATACTTATTCTGCATTCACTCGGCGCAGCTTCTCTTTTTTTACATGCTTTTTCTCTCTTTTTTTAACTTCATCAGCTGTATTTTTCTTAATTTGTCTTGGTCTGGTTGGTGGGAGGCTTTCGCCGTGGCTAGTTACCATCCTACCGACATAGACGTATTGCCAAGCAATTAAGCGTTCCGGTACGATGTCGTGTAGAAATCGAAAAGGGTGTGGATTTTCGTCCCACTCCTAACAAGTTAGCCCGTTTCATCTTAGATAGCATCGTCACTTAACATCAGGTGTGTTTTTTTCTTACCCTTTGCAATCAAATCCAGGCACTATTTTGAGAAATAACACTTTTCTACAAGAACGCACATGTATTCAACTTCGTAGACAAGTTTCAAATGGCAGAGTGTCGTTTTTCTACAATCAAACTGGCGAATAACCGCAGAATACCGAAACGACACTTGTGACATCTAGTGAGTCTAACGTGTAGTTTATGAAGTGTCTTTTATCCACATGATAAAATGATGTCAACTGATTCGTTTTATGAAATAACCTCATTTTCGAAAAATTTTGAAAAATGTCACTTTTCTATTTAAGCGACGATATAGTATTAGTTCTTATTGTGGTAGTAGAGAGGTAAATATGCGGCTTATGCTGTATCTTTTGATTGCATTGACATAAAAGTTTGATTTTGTTACAGCTTAATTGTTTTATAGGCCCAAGTATTTGATATGAATTTCAATTGAATACCTTTTACGTATTCATGAATAAAGGGGGTAAGTGTAAAATTATTAAAAATATTTTTGGTACATGATGTAACTAAAAATATACAGATTTCTTAATATTCCCATTATCTGTGCGATATGACATTGATTGGTACCAAGATTCTAAGTTTACGGAAACTACCCATTAGGTTTTGATTTACTTGACGGTATCGAAAATTGGGGATATTTTTGGCATAAACGGATGTATCTTTTGATTGCCTTAACCTAGAAGCTTTTTTTTCACGACTCTAAGGGACAGCAGATTTGAGTATTTGATATAAATTTCAGCTAGATACCACCACCCGTTCCTGAGAAAAAGGGTCTTGATCTTGACAGACGGACGGACAACGAAGTGATCCTATAAGGGTTCCGTTTTTTCCTTTTTAGGTACGGAACCCTAAAAAATTAATATAAATATATTTTATTAGGTATTACATTATATATATTTTTAATTAAATAAAAAAGAGCAATTCTGGAGTTTCTTGCCGATACGTCTCAGCAGAACCCGGTGGTAGAGTCACTACAAATATCCAAGATATCGTTTCATAAGTGCCTTTTTGAAAACAAATTAGTGTGAATTTAAATTTGTGTGAGTATCTACATAGCGCAATGACTATGCTGAATCATATCAAATCCAATGAGTGTAAAGTTTAAAGATCTCGTGATAAGTCAATAGGTCAGTAGTATTTCGCTCGTATAAGTAGGTATAAGTTATATTACACTCTATGGACATCGCATTTCAGGCTAGAGTGTTCGAGGTCTCACTTTATGTGCTAAGTACTAAATCTAAAAGATAACCAGTAATCTGATTGGAGGTAGGAAATTAAAACTTCGCCAAAATTACCTAACAAGTAAAAATTAATCCATCCATACATTGCAGGGATTACTTTTAAATTAATCACATTTAGATAAAGAGTAGGTACGTGTCGTACAAACAAATACTAATCCACGATATTCGTAGTTTTATTTGTCAAAATGTCCAAGTTTGCAGTTGTTTGTGTCACTCTCGGAATTATTACTTGTGTTCAGGACAAACCAGGTTGGTTTTATACCCTATATTGTGTATCAGCCCGCCAACCCGCATTGGAGCAGCGGGGTGGGCGGCTCCATATCCCCTCTCCTATAAGGAGGGAGGCCCTGTAGTAGGCCGTTTAATAGAAATTACTACCTAAATATGTTTAAATTGGTCCAGATTAAAATATAAAAAGTGATTATGGAGGATAAACTATATTTTTTATGGAATAGCTATTTATTTTTAATTAATCAGTACATAATAGAGTCCCTCTACGTACTAAGTACATGACGTAGAGTTTACAAAACTCAATGTAAGAATAATCCAGTTGAAACAAACGATTTTCCGTCAGTACTTTTTTCTCATTTCTACACTTTTATGATTCCGATTACTTAAGTAATTGAGTTGATTCATTATTTGGATTATAATATCTGATATAATCTTGATATCGGAAAGTGCTAGTACCAATTTTTCGATAAGCATTATTTGCATCAAAATATTACACTCATAGATAGCAAAATAAACACTATTAGGCACCTATGTAATTATTTTGTAAGCTATTTATAATAATTTGAGATCTAGCCATATCCTGTCAAAGGATTTGAAGTTGGAAAAACGTGAACAATGTATTAGACCGACCAAATGACGATCGCTCTAAATAGAAGTGTCCACGAATGTACTAGAAGCGCTGGCAGCAATGACGACGGGCTGTGGAGCTTGCCACAACTCCTGAAGTGACGACCATGACCGCTCTGACAAGAGTGTGAAGAATACTAATGATAGACGCAATTGGTTAAATTATTATGTAGTAATTTTTTTTTTTTTATCGACTACAAGTTGGCCCTTGAGTGCTATCCATTGACATATTAATACTATGGACTTCGGGTCTAATGCAAAATTTACGTCAAAAGTGTCCCAAGATACTTTATACACACTAGGATGTATTTATGTTTTTATAACAAAATAACATTGTAATGTATGTCTTATCGTATTGTTATACAGTCTAATTTGCAAGGGTCTAATTGCATGCAATAAGTAATCTGCTTCGATTGACGGTTACCATGGCAGCCTTTTTTTGACATGACAGCTTCTCGTGAAAATAGGACAACATAAATGGTGTGGAGTCGGTAGCTTTCAAATTTTTTTGGCATCTTATATTTATATGTTATATTTACAGCAAATTTTAATTTATATTTACATATCCCTGACCTCTATATGCTGGGATAAATCTTGTACCAAATAATAATTGTTGTAATTATCTTGTATAAAATAATAATTAGTCATAATAATAATTAATTACAAACCAAATCCACTAATGTACAAAATGATATGCCACTCGACATAGTTCTTTACTTTGAAATTTTAAGTTCTCGATATTTTCCTCTTTTTAATTAAACTGAAAATATATTTTTTACTTCAATGACGTTAGATCACTTTTTTAACCCATCACGCGTCCGAGCCTAGCTCGCCTATCGGTCGCTGAGCGCCCCAGCACTTTTACTTCACTTGATATTTCACACTTCCGCAAGATAATTCATTTTATTAGGGTTTTGTTTTGAAAATTTTCAATATAAATCGTATATTATTGGAAACTACACAATATTTCCTATACGATGATATAAAGATTGTAATATTATAAATGTAGTATATAGTAAAAATAAAGTTGTGAATCTGTACCTTTGATTTTTGACTTCCTAGCTCGTCGAGTTTTTGCAATATTACACTAAATAGAACACACAAAACACATTTATTATTGGCAAAATAATTAGGATTACCTTTCTACTAATCATTTGTAACACTATCACATCATATAATTGCTTTAAAACGTTGTAATCATAATTTAATTTTTACCGCGCGCCATTATCTTCCCGACGGCAAACGAAATTTTTGAAAACTAATAAATGTTGTCCTTGAACGCCATTTTAACCTTGACGCGTGTAAGTACAGTTGACACGAATAATGTTCTTTTGAATACCAAAAAATGTATATAGTAATTCGTTTAATATAATTTATTTAATTAAACGTATTTTATTATTGGTTTATGATTTTATTATTGGTTTATGATTTTATGTATAAGTTATTACGATTGAAGTAAGTAAAAAATTCAATATAATAATCTTGCTCTCCCGGTACACCACTACTATTTTCTACGAGGTTCTTGACGATAGGAGGGTGCAAAGCCGGAAACCTGTGATGACCTTGGGACAGGCGTGGCTGATCGGGAACGGGATGCAGGGCGATAACGCCGGCGCATACTAAAAATTATGCCAGTAAGATAGGTATTAAAATGGCAAGGTCATTTTATTTTCGGGGTGCTATAAAAAAATCACCAAAACTGTAAGTTTGCGAACGGATTCTGCCACTTCCATAGGTCGATAAAGCATAGTCTCGAGGAACAGGTACATTTTGTTTCACCTATCAGATCGAATATATATATAAAGAATCACACGGACGGAGTCACGGCCATCCGCAAGTCCTCCATATGGTCTTTAATTTTTCGAAGTCAATAAGGTCGATGAAATCGACTTTATTATATTATTTGTGATAAAAGTAATGTATCATCTGGCAAAAATCAAATAAAGTAAAGCATCTGTAATTATAGTAAAATACTGAAAAAATATGAAATCAAATTTATGAATCATTAATAATAGATATTAATACATTTTTATTATATGAATGAAATTCTAATATATTCGCAATTTATGTATGTGTAATTCTTTTCTGACTGTACACGTCACACGATGTCACGTGACATTGGAATGCGACCAGTACTTCGATACAGTTGAATATTCAAAATGGCCGTTATGAATGTTTACTTATTATTAGCTATTTATTTGTTTTAGGTTTTTTATAATTTATAAACAATTAATGCACTAAATATTTTTATAATCTTATTCTTGAACATATTTATTACAAACTTATCTATATTTTAGGATAAATTCACTGCAAGATCATAAATTATTACGTAACGAAAATAAATCATAACATAGAAATTCTGCCCGTTTAAAAGTTTCGACCTTTTTTCACTATGTAAATCTTATATTACATGAATTTAACAGTCATTAAAATATTCTTTACTTTGTTCTTTGTATTTTAGTATGAAATACATGTATATTTATTTACATTTCTTCGGATAAATCCATTTTTCACTGAGTTACGTCTACCACAAACACTTGTTGAAAACGTTAACGCGGACTTTTTTCAATTTATGATTGGTGTACGTATGTTTTATTTTTTTTCTCGATCGCTATGCCGTGTAATTTTATTTAGTTATACCTTGTTTCGTAGGGAGTAAAGTACAGAATCAAGTCACATTTTTTGTTATTCTGTGATTCGAATAGTTTTTAAACAATTGAATGTCGAACGAACGAGCTTCAGTTTTGTACACATGGGTGTGCGCGGGACGCTACAGGCCAATTTTATTCTTGTACATACGGGTGTGCACAAATCGCGTGACGGGTTAAATAACTGTTCCTAATTTCATGTAGATAATTCTTATAGTTATCAAATTAATATACCATTATGGTTAATTTTGGTTTTGATTAATATTCATGACATAAAAAATAAAAATTTTTGAATTGAAAATAATCAAATTATTTTCATTCAAAATTTAAGTAATTAAATAATTCAAATGTTAAACAACAAAATAACTCTATGCAGTCGTTGTTCTAAAACATTCTATTGCTCACGGCAGATCCGAACTAAATGTGGTTAATTAGATAAACATATTGCACTCCTTCTATCCTATACGCGGGTAGCGTATGGGAAAAGGACAGATAGATACTTTTGTTCATTTTGGTTGGTTATGCAATTCGTTTCTATAGTTTATTAAAATTTTAATAAAATAGCCTGTTTCTAAGCAAAATAATACTTTAAAATCATCAGTAAATATTTACTTACTGAAAATATGGTTCACCGTCTTCTTTTCTCATCTTACTCGGGTAGTTCTTACAAGTTTTTTATAACACATTACGGCATTATTGACGTGTATTCTGTCAGTCAGCTAATATGAGACTGAATTGCGATTGGAAGTCATTTCGCGTTTTGGCTTACTTTTGGTTCGGACACTTTTTATCGCTGACCCGAAGTCCATAGTATTAATATGTCAATGGTGCTATCACACCTGATGTTAAGTGTTGATGCAGTCTAAGATGGAAGCGGGCTAACTTGTTAGGAGTAGGATAAAAATCCACACCCCTATCGGTTTCTACACGACATCGTACCGGAACGCTAAATCGCTTGGCGGTACGTCTTTGTCGGTAGGGTGGTAACTAGCCACGGCGAAAGCCTCCCACCAGCCAGACCAAGACAAATTAAGAAAAATCTCAATCTGCCCTGCCAGGAATTGAACCCAGGATCTCCGCCTTATAAATCCACCGCGCATACCACTGCGCCACGGAGGTCGTCAAAAGGAGGAGGAGGTAAGGATAGGTTAAATGAAATTCAAGTAATGATAGTATTTCGTAGGCGTGTGAGCCCGTCCATAACGTAGGAATCGTAAAAGTTCCACGCGAATTTTAAATAAGTCTATACAATTGAAGATGCTAAAACCAGGATGTAGCTTGAATCAATCCAAAGCAGCCCAGGATATTACAAAAACTAGGACATGTCCTGGGAAAACAGGACGGTTAGCAACTGTATCTACATTAAAGCGAACACTGAAGTAGAATGTTACATCAACAGATACCAACCTATAGGTAACCTATAAGCTTGTTAAGAGTTATAAACTGCTTTTCATTAGGTTACAGCGGTGGCAGCAATGGCGCTGTCGGCAGTGGACACGGAGGCGGCGGTGGTTTAAGTGGTCAAGGTAACCATATGATTATTATCATTATAAGTCTACTGCCTCGTTGGATTGGTCGATCACGAGGTCCTGGGTTCGAATCTTGGGTCGGGTCACGGAATAATTCTGAGTTTTTCATTCTTCTATGAAATTATCAGTACATTCCGTGCTCGGAGTCAGGAAGTTGGCGGTGTCCCCGTGCCTCGGAGAGCACGTCAAGCCGTCGGTTCCGATCACTATCATCAACATCTGATAGTGATCGTTAATAAATAAAACATTATCACCCTAAGCCCGCCAACCCGCATTGGAGGAGCGTGGTGGGTCTACGCTCCATATCCCCTCTCCTATAAGGAGGGAGGCCTGGACCTGTAGTGGGCCATTAATAGGTCGATGATGATGATGAAGTCTACTAGCGACTTGTATATGTAGCTAAGACCCGCCTCGCTACTCCTATGCAGGTCGGCGGACTTAGGATGATAATGTCTGTTTTTTAATGTCTTTCTCAGATGTTGATGATAGTGACCAGCCGAGAGACGAGGCGCGGGAGTCAGGGGTGTAATACTTCCAACTTTTGTAATGCCGGTCTTAGGTTTTTACTGAAAATTTGTAGTAAGAAAGACTTCTTAGTATTATTCCATTATTCCAATTCAGAACTCTAACCCAGGACCTAGTTATCGGAAGCTACATACATACACTATAACCACTGGGGCACTGGACCAACAAGGTCCTAGCGAAGTACATATACCTACCTAGGTAACAATTTACAACAAGCGATTTTTTAAAAATGTCACAGTTCTGTGGTTATCATCGGCGTCAAGTCGGTCCCATCTGTAAGCTTTTTACTTTAAAGACGATACCTAGTTCACACAAAGTGCTTTGCTACTTTGTTAAATAAACTTTCCTTGATCGATGGATGTAGTAACTAAATGACGCATTTACTTTTTACTTTTCATTACGTTTTGAAGTCGGTTTAATTTTTTATTAAAATTATTTTTTTAAATAATGTATTGCTATGGTAATTTCGATCAATTTAACACTAGGTAGCTTGAAGATTTGCAATTGTAAAAGACAAAAGCACAACTAATTAGGTAAATTATCTTCTAGTACCTACTTGGGTAATTATATACCCAACTGACTATACTGACGTGCTAACGATGTCTATATCTATGTTATATATAGAAACCTCACGCTATAAAAGTTCTTGAACGCGTTTTTGTGCAAGTACATCGAACCAAGATGATTGCTTTGTGCACTTTTTGTGACTTACTTTAAATGAAGTAGCCACGTGACTGCACATCGAATATTGCTCTGACTGATGAAGGATTCTCAAAATTATTCAACTTTTTCGTACTCATTTAAAAAGCCTCTAGCAATTATTAGCATTTCATTTTATTTGATGTTGTAAGTTAGAATATTTTATTTACCACAACTTAGCCCTTAACTACAATCACACGAAGTTGGGTTCGATTCTCGCCTAGGCCGATTAAGATTTTCTAAATTGTTCCCGATCTAACTGGTGGTAGGCTTCGGCCTTGGCTAGTTACCACCCTACTGACAAAGACGTACCGCCAAGCGCTATAGTGTTCCGATAGGTATGATGTCGTATATAAACTAAAATGGTTGTTTCATCCAATTTTTAAAACGTTACTCCGCTTCCATTTTACTCACTTACCATTAGGTGTGATTGTGGTCAAGGGCTTTCTTGTAATGAATAAAAAGCTTTCACGGATGAACTCTGTCACTTAAAGCTTTACTACATTCATATTATTGGTATATTTTTAATCAAACAGATGGAGGTCATGGCGGAAGTGGCGGTAGAGGATACGGCGGTGGAAAGGACGGTGGTGACGGAGGCGGTATAGGTGGAGGCCGCGGAGGTGTTGGAGGCGGATTCCGAGGAGGAATCGGCGGACAGGGCGGAAGTTATGGCACTGGTACCAAAGGAAGCCTTAACGGAGGTCGAGGTGGATACGGAGGTGGCATTGGCGGAGGTCAAGGCGGATATGGCGGTGGCCGTGGCGGTGACGGAGGCGGACTTGGCGGAGGTCGTGGCGGTCAAGGTGGCGGTTATGGTGGTGGCAAGGGCGGCACTGGTGACAAGGGTGGATCTGGATATAGGTGAGGCCTAATTTAAAGTGTGTGTGTGTGTGTTTTAGACGTTTATTTTACAACCTTACCTTACCTGCATACCTTTTGACGTTTGTTAAAGAAATGAAAGAAAGACTAGACTTAAAAGGTAGAATCTAGATATCAATGAAAACATAAATAAAATATATCACACACGTCATCAAATTCTTTAGTGTTAAGTAACTAGATGAAAGAAAAGTGATTTAGATCTATTATAATAACGGTAGGTAAATAAAAAAGACAAACCACCTACCTAATTTACCTACAGTACAAATACGTAAAAGTATTTTTAGAGAGATTAATTTAATTTTTTTCCTACCCTGCACCAGCTACAGTTAATTTGAGCCTTTAAATTTTTAACGAGCAATATAATTGTTTATTAACTTTTGTTCTCTTTATTTGCAGGCGCTAATTAAGTGCAAACAGAGTGCATCATGTAGGACCTTCTACTTCGCAACTGTTTTTAATGAACTACGGGTTATATAATGTAAAATATATAAAATAAAGTTTTCCATCTTATCGCTTTATTATTTTTCCATTATATATTATCATCGCCTACATTATAACCTCTCGCTCAGAAAATTGCAATGTTCTTTGGCGGAAACAATGCTTGTAAAAATACTTCACTAAGCGAACTCCCTATAAAAGAGCTCTATTTAATTTCAAATATGTACTCTAAAAATAAAATATATTAATGTGTTTAATTGTCTGTAAAATAATATGTAATGATTATTCCATTTGTCACGAATGCCACGAAAACCCATATCACCTTTTAAAACTAAGTCCTAAAATAACCACTTAGGTAAGATTGCTATTTCATATTAAATAAGCCTCTATTTGGGCCATAAAAATATTTATTGTTCGAACCTATGGACTGCCAGCCAGCATTTACTAAGAACACCTACCTATACTAAAGCCAAACTCGATTGAGAATGCTTGTCAACAAACAAATTTAAAATGAAGGTAGAAATCACTAGTCATTTTACACCTATTTTTTAATAAGCTCGTCTTCGAATTCGTCATTAACTAATGACGAATTCATGTCAATAAATTAGATTAGTAAGCTTAAAACTAATTAATAACTTCAATATCTTTAAAATAATATTTTTAAAATAACAAAACATAATTTTAAATTTATAAGGAATAAAATGTGTTGAATTTTCTATCTTCAATATAAATTTGTTTGTTGACAAGCATTCTCAATCGTGTTTGGCTATAGTATAGATACTTATTGCAGTAGGAGATCACAATAATAAAAATCAAAAAATAAAAGACCTTAAAACTATCAAACAGCCAAACTAGGTCCGAAATCTAAAAACGTTATCAACTTCATTACACGTGTAATGAAATAATGTAATTTGTTATCCACACCTGATTATCGTAACCGACACATCCAAGTTCACGACCTTCGTACAACAGCACCAAAGAGACAATTCGACGTGCACCGTCCATCCTGTGGCATTGTCACAGACAGATATAAAAGTAATGTGTGGAGTCATCTGGCTACAGTCCTGCATCAAGGTTCATAACATCATCAGTCATAGCGCAGTAGACAGCTAGCAGACAACATGGCCAAAATAATGCATTTGCTTCTATTGGGACTGGTTTTGAGCTCCGTGTTTGCTTCGCCAGGTGAATATTGAAACCTTACTTTATGCTGTAGTTAGTAAGTATTGTCACATTATGTTATGCATAATAAACTCCAAACCGTCCATGTTTCGCGATCCTTTAACGTCCCAACTAGAGGGCAGGCGGCTCCGCCAAGCTTTAGTGGGTATTCCGGCTGCTTCACAGCCAGCGAGTCCCACATACCCGGGTGGAAACTGCGTAATTCTGTCCTGCGCAGCCTCTGACCAGGATGCATAAATGCATTTCCTAGCGTCAAGTAAAAGGTATATGACCATATATCTTTTACTTGATTTCGGTTTTTTACTTAGGTTCGGTTAGGGCTACTATTTTTTAATATTTTGTCAGTAAAAATTCTCAGAACTGCGTTAGAAAGTTGGTAGTATGTATATTGTATGGTCATTATCATTAGCATCTGATAGTAATGGTTACAAAATGAAATATTGTTACCCAAAGCCTATCCATATCTAATACCATTAAGCGAGCAACTCTTGTATATATAATACAATTGACGGTACGAAAAACAAATGAAAATAACGTATTTTCCTAAATTGAATTTGGAATTAAGTTCTTTAAAATTTAAACTTTGAGTGATATCAAGATCAGCCAGACACAAATATTATAGCCAAATAAATTTTATTACGAGTTCATACTATAATGCGAAAAGACCTTTTCCCCAACCTATTATAAAGGCTCGGTGATCGGTCAACAAGGTACTAAACATTAAGGCAGCGACCAACGTGGTGGGTTTAAGTATATCCCCTCTAAAATATCTTTGTATGAGGAAGTATAGTAGTGTCATAGACCATAGTGTATTGAAATTAAATGATAATTAATGTAGTACATTATTTTACATAGTACACCTAAGTTCTAACTTACTAAACTCTACTAATTCTAAAACAACGCTATTCAATAATAACTTCGAACCCAAATATCTTCGTAATCGACAAAAATTTTTCAACAAAAAATAGAACCGGCTCAAAATGCACTAAAAAGTAAAAAATAACTGTGTCATTTAGTCGCTTTAGTTTACTTAAGCATATCTATGAAGTCGGTGCCAACAAGTTTAAGGAACATTTATTTAACCTAGTAAAGCAGTTTGTGGGTTCTAGGTAATGTTCCTAAAGTAGAAACCTTGGCTGGCACCGACTCCTAGATATGCTTAAGTAAATTAAAGCGACTAAATGACACAGTTATTTTTTACTTTTTAGTGCATTTTGAGTCGGTTCAATTTTTTGTTAAAAATTTTTATTTCTTACTTTTTAGTGATTTATCGCCACGTAACGTAGGTACTCGTACTAAACTGTCATAGTATATTATACGGCACTTGTAGCCAAAAAGCTACCGATACTTACACTAAAACCGAAAGCGCTGCAAGTGTGCCTATAAAATTTGAAGACTTCCTTCAATTTTCGCAGGATATCATTATCAGTTCCTAACATGATGACAATGGGACCACCTTAGAAGTATACCCTTTCTAATAAAAAAAGAATTATCAAAATTGGACAACTCTGTAAAAAGTTATGCGTGGTCATACATAAAAAAAATATATATACGTGTCCAATTGAGAACGTCCTCCGTTTTTTTCGTCGGTTAAAAATATCAGTTTGATTTGTGCTATTTTACATCTTTAATTTTGACCTCTGCCGCCACAAGAATCTGCCGCCTCGCCTACTGGTAATCTTTCACTTGTATGTATTAGGTAACTATTTAGAAAAACATTTTTTCAGAGGGTGATCACGACGATGGCCCCGGCTCCCACGAAGACGACAGCGGCAGCCACGAGAAGCTCGGACACGACAGCGAGCCAACATACGGACACACGTTCGTTAAAGCAGCCGCTGCCGCCTCCGCTTCCTCTTATAACTAACACCAGCACGTTATGTGCACTCGTCTATGCAATTATAAAAATTGTTATAGTCTAAAATAAATTCTTTAGCTTGTTTTCCGCGAAAATTATGCAAGATATTACATATCATCTTTCAATTAAAATATAAACATTTAGATATTTCTTTGCTATTGTTAAATCTCGTTTTTCTTAATTATTGTTTGAATAAATCAGATAAATAAAACAGGTGAATTCTGTTTCATTTTCTTGTGTTTCATTTTAGACTAAATACTGAGTTTAGTAGAGATTATCTACTTGATTCCACAGCGGGAGGCCTGAACATATATCGGAAAATCCTCAGTCCCTGAAAATAATTGTTTACTTTATCGCTTACATAAGCACGACTACATTGCGATATAAGGAACTGTACAAAATCGAGAATATAGTTTTAGAATTCTCATGATGGGTCAGTTAGTCAATGATATTTGTATGTTCATACATTCGTACATGTTCACTGACATGTTTAGAAAATGTTTTTTATTCATTCTCTGCTAACCCTTGACTGAGGTAAGATGAAAGCGGGCTCACTTGTTCACAGTTAGAAGAAATCCATAGTTCTTTCGGTTTCTATACGACATCGTACCGGAACGCTAAGTCGCTTGGCTTGATACATCTTTGTAGCGTGATAATTGTAAGGCCAATGTCTCCCAAAAACTGAACCTGCACCAAATAAAAAACCCAGAACCTCCGTTGTATTAATCCACCGATCGTACCACTGAGCCACGGAGGTCGTCATATTATATACAAATACGATCAAATTGAGTATTTTGTAAACTAAACCACGGTATAACATGGTATGTATTGTATATAGGATTTTTGTTTAATTTAGCAAGGAATAGAAAACACAATTAGTTTCTCAATAAAGTTTTGTATTTATTTACAAATAATTAAAAAAAATACGTGACTAATGTCACAGTAACAATTCTACAAATACAAATATTACATCGAAGTTACAGTATTATACTTATTATGCATTATTACAAGCTGTACCGGATCATGACCAGAGTTATAAATTCTCTAACATTAAAATGAACAAATCCATACAAAAAGGAGCCCAATTTAAAACTTAGACTATCGTGAAAAAATATATAGAGTACAATTTGCGTAAAATATTTGCTAAAAAAATTTGCATTCCTCTAAACGTTTTCTTTGTGATGTTTTGGTAATTTATTATTGCTAAAACCTTAACCTAACTTAGTACTACTTAGATATGAGCATACAAACATAAGAACAAATCACTGATATTATAGGAAATATTCTGAATAGTATATTCATTATTAAAATAAACGATTTTTTGATTTTGATTATTATGCTTATCTTCCTTTTAGGTATCGATTTCACTAACATTTTATTCAGTAACGTCTCAAGAAGCTTTCGCTTAACTGTTGGATTAAGGGTCCGATACAGAAGGCGATAATACTTGAGACGGCGAATTGTGAGGAGGTTCCTCACTCTGGAGCCCTGACCACCGGTTGCTTGGGCCCTCAAGCAGAGGCAGATTTTTTTATAAATTTTAAATAGATATTTTTGTATTATATAAAATTGTTAAAATTAAAAAAAAAGGTATATAAAAATGAATAAAAGAAAAAAAATACAATACCTACAAGAATGATATTTTTTATGTGAGAAAACCTTATTAAAATAATATAAGAAATATCAATAAGGCAATAAAAGTATTGTTTATTATATTTATATGCTCATAATATATTCGATACAATTATTAAGATGTAAAAAAACACCATTCAACATTTAAAAATAAGAAATTCATATTAAATTTCAATTAATATATATTAGAAGATAATAGGTAAGTTGCAATTCAAAATATTTATTGTCAAAAACTACAATTTTTCATATCATATTAGCCATATTTAGTACCCGACCATAGAAACGCACATCGTTTTATTTAAAAAAATATATATAATTAATTGAAATAAATCTCAGTATAATTCCATTATAATAAAAAACGTGTATAGTTATAACAGAGCGTACGCAATATACGAATTTAATTAGATATTAAGCGAATCGACAACCAGCCCGGTGCGGTGTCTAAAAATTTGCTCTAAATTCAGGATTATTACACATAATATATTGAGGAGTAAAAGAATTTACTACTAACAAAGACTAGTAAGATTGTGTTCATTTTTATAAACCATAGAAACCTTAATAAGGCAGAATAAAATCTTTCAATGCAATCTGTAGCAACCAGTTTCGGTAACAATGCCTTAAATCTGCACTGTACTCTACACTGGGAACATCACGTACTGTGAGATACAGGATGTCCCATAATTAATAGATCAAACGAAAATGGGAGGTATGTCATCTAATTACCTACGACTAAAACATTTTTAGAACATTATTAATCGTTTCCAGTTATTTTTTTACGGAACAATTATAATATATAAAAAAAATAAAACAAAATAACATTACTAATCCAGTCTGCAATATTTAACAAAATTCGGATCTTGAAAATCTAAACTACATCAGCTCCAGCATTGACAGAGAAAATTTAAAAATCCGAAAATATACTATAACCTGGTCGACATATAATTCTTTTAAAAACTAGTCAAATTAGTTAGTTAATTAGTTGTAATTAGATATAGGTGATGTAGATCCCATAGGCGTTTGATTTACTATTTATGGAACATCCAGTACATTTTTGATACAATATAGATGTTATTTAACGAATGACGATAAAGTCGGCTATAGGACTTTTGATTTTTATAACATTTGAAAGTATGTATATGTCTTGCGACGATAATCTATGCGCCACGCCATTTCTATTGCCTTTTTATTAACATTTCTATGATATGCAGAGATATTATCCTTACAATATATACAGGTTGATCGAGACAAACTTTGTAAAAGCTACTGTAAACATAAATATAGGCAGTTAGGTATAGAATAGGCAGTTTTTAAAGTTCTTATTAATATTCCATAAGCATTCGAGAATTATTTTACAGAACATTTTTTTAACCATTTGTTACAATCGCATTTTCGCGTAAACAATTACTATATAGCTTGTTTTGCTAATTTTTAATTGATACTACAACTTTAATAAAAGTCAACTCAATCTCCACAAACGCCCCCTGTAGGTATATACAATCATACAACAAACACACAATTTTAGTTTAGCTAGGCCTTATGGTTAAGGAAAACCTTACAAGAAAAATGAAAAATATTTTACTAAAATATTGAAATTTATATATAAAATGGAAATTAACTTTAATATAACGTTTAGAAACTGAATTATAGCGATTGCACTAAAACACATATATAAGCGTCAAAGATTATTTATAGTAACATTCAAATTAGCACCGAATTGGTTACAACAAAGATTATTAATTAATAATCGTAATAATAATTATAAAATTCAATAGATTAAATTGCATTCAATTCTTTCATAATAATTATTTTATTAAAATTAAAATTCTTACAGTATACCAATTTAATAAAAAATGATTGCACAAATATAATGCACATTTTAGGAATATTATTATGAAGGTCTTTATGTTTTATATAAATCCTAACTCGAACAGCAAGAACAAGGATGACAACACAGCAACTGTCAAAGTCAAACTGACAGTTTAAGTTAAGAAATTGATGGGCAGAAGAGTTGCCACCAATAAAAATGATTAAAAATGACTTCAATATGCAGTAAAAAACGCGCTACTCATGGAATGAAAACGCAGCACAAATTTAACTAAACGTGTAACAAATATGAATTCATAATATAGAAAATATATTAAATATGTAGGTAATTTTTGGGACGTTCTTAATGTTTGTAAAGTCTTACAGATTTAATAGGTATTTAAGGGTTGTATTAACACTATCCTCAAATCGTTTGCTCGCTTTTAAATTGATAAAAAACATTAAAAAAACGAAATATATAGAGCTATTAGAAAAAATAAAAATTTTTACTTACAGTTTTCCTACAATGCTGAATTTTTCGTAATTTTAAAGTATGAGTTGACATAAAGTAAATTTCAATACATAAAAACATAAAATCTGTATATGATAATTTCAGTTCTATTATCTAAAAGACGCCATTATATTGCACTTCGAAGTATATAATATAATATGTTATAGGATATCTCATAGCTTATTTAAAAAATGATTATTTAAAACTAATCACAATTAAAAAACAAATATTATGCTGTGTAAACACAACGGTGACCTAACCTAAAAATTTGTAATGCAGCCGTAACTTCTAACATTAGTTATTTTAACTACATATTTTACACTCGACCCAGCCTTAAAAGCCCTTTAAAAGTAGGGTTATTAAAATAAACCATATCATGAAAAAAATTACATTATCGAAATTAAATTATTCTGCCACAATTAAAAATTATTTATCGTTCGATTTCATTAATTATTATTTTAAAATAACGCGAATAATTAATTTAACAACGCCTTTTTATTGCGTTTTAAAAACGTTAAATCATAATTTATATCAACAAACAGAAAATTGTAAACTCAATTAAATATTATATAAAAAACGATCGATAATAGGAATAGTATTTTAAATAAAACATTCAATATTTTCAATAAAACTAGAATGTTTATAGTATGTAATATATCTCGAACTCATTGATGAGCGGGACAAAGTCAGTCAAGTGGCTGAATTTGTCCTGCTGTTAATATCTATATGTATATTGTTGTGATATATGTACAGGGGTGGTTTAAAACTAAGGAAAAAACAGGAGAAGATTATTTGAAACAAGCAATTTTTATTGCTTTTGATCCTTAACTGAGTTTCGAGCGAGCAAAAACGTTCGTGGACTAAGTTAGTCAAGTCAGTTACTTTTTGATAAACTTCAGTAGATTTTACACTCAAAATGTATTGAAAATATTGAGTAATATTTACGTGCAAATAATCTGGCCACAGAAAACTGGCCACATTTCATATGATGTTAAAATAAAACACGATCGATAAAACAAAATATGAGAATAAAAAGCCTTCCTAAAAACAACAACAGATGCCTATATTACAACTAATATTATTATGTGATTAAATGTTACAATTGCATTAATAGATTACATATATTTACAGAAATATTTGCAAGTTATTTTTATAAAAAAAATATTTGCACTAATCTAATATAAATGTCTAATCACTAGCCATGTAATTCGCAATAATCCAAACAAATATATATTCAAGTCTTGCAAACAAATATGTGACGAATCTCGAATATTTAATATATTCCCTATAATATTATATGAATACCCGCCATGTTTTAATTTTTAGTAATTATAGAGCTTAAAAACATTATCAACCAATAGAACTGAATATATCGTTTGTTTTAATGCGCTAATCTCGGAAACTACCATTCGAAATTTAACAATGATTTTAAAGATAGATTATTATTGAGCACGCTATGAAAATTTTTGAAAGAGGATTGAATAAGGTATGAAATTTTATACTTTAACTCACAGATAAATATTTCAAATTTTTGTCTTTAATAATAATACGAAATCAAAGATTTAATTATGTGTGGGGAAATTAGTTTTACAGCTATTAAAAAATAATATTTAAAATAAATATATCTACAACATCAGTCAAGTCTTTATTTTAACATATCATAATGTCGCTTGACTTGACGTGACGTGGCGTGGTGTTAAAACCCGTTACTAGGTGCATATCATTAATGTTATTATAATCAATCAATCTGTTATACCAGCATTGAAAAACAACCTGCAATAGTATGTGAATTGAAAAAAAATGTTAAGTTTACATTTACGTGTCAATACAAACAACAGTATTAAATGGAACTGCGTCTATCATTTCTTGGATCTAAAAAACAGACCTTATTTCCCTCCTATAAAGATATTTATATTTAAATCTTGTACTATTTTAATTTAAAACAAAAAGTAAAGAAATTTCGAGCCTTTACATTAAGCATAATTGATATATTCTTTAAAATTGTCTATATTAAAATTGAGCACAGATAAAAAAACTAGTTTAAAAATGCGTATGTTAAAATGCATTGAATATAATTATTTAATTTGATTTATATTATTCAGTCATCGTTACAGCTATTACCAAATTGTCCTTTGCTCAAAAAAATAATAAAAAAACAAATATGCAAAATAAAATAATTATATGGCAACACTTAAATTAAGCATTTATTGCTAAAAATATTAACAATAGTTTAATATTAGATCTATAATTTTGCACTAGCTTATATATTTTTATACAAAATAAAAAAGAATATTCTCGTACATTCAGTAGGAAGATTTGTTGACGCCATTTTTGATCTTATAATTTTTTTAGCTAGACAGCGATCTCAGCTTATATCAAACGACTGTCCAAAATGATGAGCTAAATTGTTTATAGACAGTAACATTTGCATGCTTCAATTACAAAACAAGTCAAAATATTAAATTTTAACATAACTAGAAAATTATTGTGTTGAAATAATTGTCGATTGTACGTGAAATATCAGCGCAGTCGTCGTTACAACCTTTACAGTATCCAACGAATATCGAGGCCAACGGTTTCCTATGGTCAACTAATTATGTCCAACTGCCAATAAGTCGTGTCAAAAAGGTGTGTCCAAAGGGAAACGAGAAGTGTCTAATAGTATAGGTACAGGACCAGTGGGTCCTTTTTTGGAATTTCATTTCGTTCAACTTTTTTCCACAAACTCGATTAAAATATTTATCGTTCGACACATAAACTTTAATCGATGTTAATTAAAGCAGTCAAAAAGATTCACATTAGTGTAATGTTTGCGGTTTATAGAGGAAAACGGACCTAATTTCAAAAGTAGCGATATAAGAATCGAATAAAATAAGTTAGGCCAATTTTAGTCTGATATTTCTGCACAACACTACTGCTAATATTATGTCAATCACATGTCACATTAAATAATCGAAAACTCGATTAATTATCGAGTTAAGCTGGCAATTTCATCGAAAATAAAAGTAGAAACAGAAAATCGCTTCAGGTGTCAAGTTCTAACTTTTATAGGTCGTACTATTTTGCCTTTCGATGCATAAAAATTATTCTCATTGAATTAAAGATGTGATTCGTACGAGAATGTTCGTCGTGGTTGCCGTGAATTAAGTGACGGCGGTGACGGTAGCGGCGACGGTGGCGGTGACGGTGACGGTCAGAGGGGGGTGTCGGACGGCGCGGTGGGCAGTGGGGTAGCGTCGGGCGCCTTGTCGGCGGGGTTCATGTCTATTCGACCTGCCTTACTCCACACTAGCATGTCCATTATGAAGGCCAGGAACATTAGGCCGGCTGATAATCCTGCAATATTGAATTGAACTTAACGTAATTTTTTTTTCTTTTTACATAATTGGCTTAAAATCATTCAATCCATAATCCATGGTATTCTTGTCCATGTAGAACCGCCAGATCTTGTAATGTTAAAGTAATTTTTTTCTGTATTTTTTATGACGTATTTATAACAATGAGGGACTTGACTGACATTGTCTTGACTAATAAATAATTATTTTGAGGAGCAATTTTGAGGTTAAGTCATCTGCATCGTTAACGATATTTTTAACAGCGGAAAAATGGAAAAAATGCTCTCTCTTCCTCTTCATTGCAACGAAACAGCAATAATATTGGTTTAATCGGTATTGTTACGTATTTTCTTATATCCACTTGAATGTCTTGAATATTCAAGGAGGTAGTTCGTTGTGCCTCTGAGTGTATATGTTCTTATTTTACAACAACTCACCGAGGTAGAAGTGCCTCAAGCTGTCGCTGTCGTAGGACGCGCAGCCGCCGAGCAGCCCGCAGGCGCGCTCGCGCAGCCGGCACGCGGCGTCCACTGCGGCGCCGAAGATGATGGGGCACGGCACGTTGCCGAACACGCCTATCGCGAACTGGATCACGCCCATCGCCATCGCCTTGTCTGTGAACGAGCAATGACTAAAAACGAGTTGGATGTTCCAAACATGATTTGTTTTATTTGATTAGTGCTAATTTGCAAGCTATCAAATATCTTTATCAATTTAGAAGACAGAATTTACAAAGATCTGCCAAGAATCTTCTAAAGTATTTAAATTTATCGGTTCTATGCGGTTTTGTAGAAAATAGATTTCTTTTGCCTTTACCGTAAGGAAATTATGAGACAAACATGCTACGTAAGAACCTCCATAGATAATGGTTGTATCATCTGTGTAAAATATTATTTCACCTTCAAAAGCATGGATATCATTTATAGACATAATGAAAAGCAAGGGTCCCAATATACTTCCTTGTGGTATGCCATAATTGACTGTTTCTAAGTCACTATTATATGAATCTACTTTAGCACAGTGTCTTCTACAAGTCAGGAAGCTTTGAAACCAAAATACAATATCGTACGAAATTGAGATTCGAGCTTTTTTAGGAGTAGGAGAGGATTGGAATCGATACTAAGTCAAAAGCCTTGGACAAATTAAGAAAATAGCAGTTCAAGCTATTTGATCTTCCAAAGGAGCAGCTATTGTGGATGTGACCAAGATCAATAAACACAAGCACTTTCCGTTGACGTCATACTATTAACACCGGTTGCTTTAGGGAGGTTAACTTATTAACTTCAATCAACATGGTGAGCCTTTTCGGCAGGGTGTATTAATATCTTTATTTTTATAAAAAGGAGATTTATTCTTCCGGAGATAACCATATCTCTGTCTGGAACACAGAGGTTGCGTACCATGTTTGTCGGTGCAGCGTATGATGAGCAGCACGGCGCCCACCTCCCCGCTGGCGTGCACGAACATGACGGCGGCGAAGATGGCGATGAACGCGTAGATCTGCGAGCACGCGCCGCCGCCGCACTCGCCCGACACCGCCGCGCCCGTCGCCTGGTAGCCGAGCGGCGAGGCGTCCAGCCCGAACCGCTCCAGGCTGCAAACAGACGTCTTTACACCCTCGTGCCTCGGAGGCCGCGTTAAGCCCACAGTAGTGGACTATATCATCATCTGATAGTGATCGTTACAAAATGAAACACTATCATTCTAAGTCTTTCTCTCTCTCTCCTACGAGAAGGCCTTATCCCAGTGGCGTGCCCTTCTTCCACGCAAGCACTGCCTGCCCTGACAAAAGCCAGCAAAATTTGTGGATATCCCCTCTCCTATAAGGAGGGAGGCCTGGCCCTGCAGTGGGCCGTTAATAGGTTGATAATGATGATGATGAAGCCTTACGTTTTAATAGCCTTCTCGCCCCGCAGCTGCGAGTCGACGCAGAGGCAGTTGTAGTAGAGCCACGTGCTGTTGTCCAACTGCTTGCTGTCCACGCAGCCCGCCTGGCACGGCGACTGGTACGTGAACGAATCCTGAAACAAACAAATAAAAATAATTAAATATTGTGACCAAGTAACTAAAACGGCTATAATTTCAGTAGCCATAGCAAGCGCTTTAGAGTGACAATGTTTGATTCTGTAATATGAAACCTTTATTTATCAATAATTGGGCCATATTATTCAAAATATTTTGGCAAATTAAGTAATTTTAATGGGCCACAAGAGCCACATGACCAAATTTACCGCTACAAAGTCGGCTATCACTGCAAGTCCTTTCCCCACCTACGTACCTGTCCACAAACCGGCGAGTAAGGTGCGCCATCGCAGTGGCACGCCTCACTGCAGGTGAGGTTGGCACCGCCGGGACTCAGCGCGCGGAAACTCTCCTCCGGGCAACTGACGAACATCAGCACTATCATTCCTGAAATTATTTTTCATGTTAATTGAGGTGACAACATTTCGGGACTTTATTTTAAGTTTAAATATACATCTATCTATACCACAATACATGTAAGAAATGAAAACAACAAAAAGACAAAAGAACAGGACAGAATAAGTAGAATATAAAAGTGGCGGCCTAATCTTTCGCTAATCGCTGTGTAGCGATTTCTTCCAGGCATCCTTAGTATTAGGAAAAGCACAGCGAAACGTTGTCTACCGTTGCAGTTTGCAATCGGCAACGAACTCGTACGCTAACACTTACCCGCGCTGTAAATAGCAGCGGTGGCGGCGGTCCAGGCGGCGACCTGCCGCGCGGTGGGCACCAGCTTGAGGATCACCACCCCTGACGTGATGATGCCCAGCCCCATCACCAGGATACCACCCAGACCTGGAAGCGACAGCGATACTGTGGTTTAGTTTATTTTTGATATTTCACTTACACACAATAAGCTCGCGTGTGGTCATAAGTGATCTTTGGAGAACATGTTTGAATCATCAAAAGTTTTCTAAAGGCTACAGAATTGTTTTGCCAATCTTCCCCACACTATATTTCGCTTCATGATGAAAATATTTCGATCACTAATATCAACTATAGATATATTAAGGAAATTGCTCTCTGTATAAAAAAGTGACATATTAATATTCCCAAAAATAAGAACCATCTTCATAAATAAAAAAGCTTTATCGTCCCTAATACCTCGTCCTTCCTTCAGATCTAAACCTACATTTTCTGCTGACAAGAAATGCTACTTAATAAACATGGCAGTAGATCAGCTGTGTGGCAGACCTATAAAGACCTCTTTTGAAATAGCTATAGAAATGAAAATTTAAAAATAAAATTATCAAAATGAAGCAGCAAAACTGGGTAGCCTCCTAAGTCATGGCGATGCAAACAAGTAAGTTAATCGTAGTACCTCACCCGAGACAAGGTTTGCGTCGTGCGTGGGCAGCCGGAACGCCTGCTCAAGGTACTTGGGCAGGTAAGAGTACACGCCGCTGATCGGCATCAGATGCAGCACCGACGACGCCGTCCGCCACATGAGGATGTCGTTCGTGAGCTGCCTTTTGATTGTTGCGAAGAAATCTGCAATTAAACGAAGAAGGTTATAGATTATTCTAGGCTACCTTAATGCCGATCGACAAGTCTGGTAAACAGAGTTTAAACCACTATTTATCTGTTAAAACATCCAACAAAATAATGTATTGTATGGATAATTTTAAAAACTTTAATCCTGATCAACAAATTTTGTTAAAGTTGAAATCGCTATTTGTCTGTTAAAAGCTCATCATTGGTAATTTTTTTGGGTATTATATATATATATATTTTTTTAAAAACATTAATTCAGATCAGTAATTTTAGTAATCATAGTTTAAACCACTATTTATGTGTAAAATCCCCCATCTAATAGTTTTTTGTTTTTTTAATTCTTACAAGTCAGCCTTTAAGTGCAATCACAAGTAGTAAGTGATGATGTAATCTAAAATTGAAGCGGGCTAACTTATTTGAAGTAGAATGAAAGTCCACATCTCCTTCGGTTTCTGCACGACATCGTAACGGAACGCTAAATCGGCTAAAGCCTCCCATCAGCCAAAAAATGTATGGTATATATCATTTTGGCAATCTCAATGTTGAACAGCAAATTCGGTAATGTTAACAGCGCATTTTGTAACGTTACGAATAACTCTTAATATGGTTGTATGTTTATTCTTACTTTTATATTGGAAGTATATACTTGTAAAATTATTTATAGATAAAAACATTCTTTTGTTTAACATTTCGTAACAAGGTAGGTAGTTACATTTTGTAACGTCAATATTTTGCTATGGTAATACGGACAACTAGAACGAAGTATAACTATGCTTTATCGCTAATTAAACGAGGGCAAACGCTTATCAATTAGTTATAGCACTAATTGATTACATCTATGTACTCAGTTAAATCAAGATATTTATATTAGGTTCAGTGTACTCAGATATGTACTCGTGAGATATAGGGATATCAAAATCTTTAAAATATAAGCCGATAAGACCACGGATTTAAACTTTATCGTCATGTAAACATTGCAGTAATCCTACCAACGCTATGAAAATATTAGTACTCTTTTCCAAGAAATTCTCAAGGCCTGTATAGTAGGCAGTTAATAAAATAATAAGGAGAGCGTCTTGCTGATAGCGTCCCAAAAACTAGGACCTATCTAATCTACTAGTTCTCTTTACTTCTCTAATTGTTTCTTCACTCTTTAAGACGATATTCAACGCCTTAATTTGTAGCTGATCTTCAACATACGTAAGATTTTGTTTGCGATCTTCAAATATTCAGGAGCACTTAGGCGCCTTTAAGGCAGACGCATTCTGTACATGTACCATCTACGTTTCTAAATATATTCTTAAATTGAAAGAACAACTTAGTGATTATAAAAAATGTACTAACCCTTGAAAAACGGTTCCCTCTTGTCCTTGTTGATCTTGGGCGGCGGAGGCAGCGGCGTCGGCTTGATCTGTCGCGGGAAGCAGAACATCAGCGCTGACAGCAACACTATGAAGCCCGCTATGAACACCATGCCTAGAATAAAGGAATCCTACATATAATATCGATCTATATCATAATCATCATTATCATCAGCTTATTTTAACTGCCCACTATAACGTCAGGCCTCCAGGAGGCGAGGTGATACGGAGCTTAAAGCCATCACACTACTCCAATACGGGTTGACGTTCTTGGGGTGAAAATGTTATTTAACGATCACTATTAGATCGATGATTAATGCATTCTGAGCCACGAGCGTGTTTCTTCATATTTTACCTTAAACGAAAACCTTTTAATGAAAATTTCTTAGATGAAAGAAAAGCTCAATATTACACGTACCCCGATAGCCAGGACTTATCGGTATACATATCAATCTCGTGAAATATCTCGTACAGCGAGAAGACAGAGAGCTATATATTTATATCCTAGGCCTACGGTCAAGGTACAAATCCTCTCATTGGAAACCAGAGGGAATAAACAGGCAAAAGTTATGAAATACATTTTTGGACTCTGCTATTGGTCTTGTATATCATCATCATCATCATCATCATCATCAGCCATCGTGCATCCACTGTTGGACATAGGCCTCCTTCAAGCAGCGCCAACCCAGTCTATTATAGGCTTTCTGCATCCAGTCGGTGCCAGCCACCCTCCGGATATCGTCGCTCCATCTAGTTGGAGGACGCCCTACATTCCGCTTGCCGAGACGCGGTCTCCACTCCAGGACCTTTCGACTCCAACGACCATCAGTCGTTCGACAGATATGACCAGCCCACTGCCACTTCAATGTACTAGCCCTGAGAGCTATGTCGGTTACTTTAGTTCTTTGTCGAATCACTTCGTTCCGGATTTTATCCCTTAAAGAAATTCCAAGCATAGCTCTCTCCATAGCTCGCTGAGAAACTTGAAGTTTGTGGACTAGTCTCGCTGTCAGTGTCCACGTCTCAGCACCGTAGGTCATGACAGGTAGGACGCATTGATTGAAGACTTTAGTCTTCAAACATTGTGGGATAGGCGACGAGAAGACTCGACGAAGTTTGCCAAAAGCTGCCCAGCCTAACTGCGTTCTCCGATCGATCTCTTTCTCGAAGCTGTTTTTACCTAATTGCAAAATTTGCCCAAGGTATGTATATTCCGAAACAACTTCGAGTGTAGAACCATCGACTGTTATTGGCCCCGGAGTCACCAGATCATTTAACATTACTTTTGTTTTGTCTAAATTCATCCGGAGGCCAACATGTTGGGAGGCAGAGTGAAGGCTGTCTAGCATGTATTGAAGTTCCTGCAATGAACTCGCCAAGAGGACGATGTCATCGGCAAAACGAAGGTGCGACATGTGCTCACCGTTTACGTTTATGCCATGTTCTTTCCAATCTAGCGTTTTAAAGACGTCTTCCAAAGCATTCGAAAACAGTTTAGTGGATAGAACATCCCCCTGTCTCACCCCACGATGCAGTTGGATCGGTCTTGTACACGCACCTTGTACTTGAACAGACATGAACGCGGCGTTGTATAGGCACTTCAGCACTTCGATGTATCGCCAGTCAACTTGGCATCTCTGCAGGGACTCCATAACAGACCAGGTCTCGATAGTATCAAAAGCTTTTTCATAGTCCACGAATGCTAGACATAGGGGTTGATTGTACTCAAGTGACTTCTGTACAACCTGTCTCAATGCATGTATGTGGTCTATGGTGCTAAATCCACTTCGAAACCCAGCCTGCTCGGGAGGCTGAAAATCGTCAAGTCTTCGCGATAGACGGTTCGTAATGACCCTTGAAAACAATTTATAGACGTGGCTTAAGAGCGAGATGGGACGGTAGTTTTTTAATAGTGTCTTATCACCTTTTTTAAAAAATAAAACTACTATGCTCTTATTCCACGTCTTTGGAGTTCTCCCGTTGGTAATCACTAGATTAAAAAGCCTCTGCAGCTCCTTAAGTAGAGGCGTTCCTCCTGCTTTTAAGAGCTCGGCGGTGATTCCATCTTGTCCTGGGGCTTTTCCATTTTTTTGTTGTTTCAGGGTAACCTTGGTAATTTTATATCAACACTTGGTAATTTTATATCAACACTTGGTAATTTTATGTTATAACACCAGAAGCAACTTGTTTATTTCGGCGATAGACACCAGGTTTCTAACCTTATGACGTACCACCAAGACAGAAATTGAGGGCAGAAAGCAAATTCAGTGTATGTTGGAATCTATTGAAAAATGGGAGCTGATTGGAAGTTTTCTGGAATATATAATCAAGACAAAGGAGAAGTATGAAAGAAAACAGATGAAAAGAGAACAATGAAAGAAAACAGATAATTAGACTGCGACGCTGGTGGTAGGCTAACGTTTTGCAGGCAGGTGGTGTTTTCAGTCGGTAGGAGTCCGGCGCTAGCCAAGGGTGTCTATGAGGATTTTCTCCCCTACAGAAAAATTCTACCCTTAACTGTAATAGGTATAACCAAACACTAACCAAGTTAGAAAATTATTACCTTAGATAAGAAAACTTTATGCAAGGAGGGTCTATAGCGCCCGGAAGTTTTATCAACGTTTAATAATTTTCAGTTAGACGTAAAACTTTTACGTTCTATATTTATACGGC
This sequence comes from Mycalesis mineus, assembly GCA_034621355.1. Lineage (NCBI taxonomy): Eukaryota > Metazoa > Arthropoda > Insecta > Lepidoptera > Nymphalidae > Mycalesis > Mycalesis mineus. The sequence continues at coordinate 2,714,613 of CM067881.1, forward strand.
GAATATAATTTTGAATAGGTATAGCCCATATTAAAACGGAGTTTATTATGACTATAAATTCATAGTGGTAGACTTAAACGGCTAGTTGTAAAGTTGTTTTGAGGAAGTTGTAAATACTGTTAGCATGTTGGAAGCTCTTACAAGGCAAGGGAATTTATTTTTAAACTGCAATATTTGAAATATTATGAAATATATGATATTTTTATAATAGTTTTAGCAACTGCAGTAAAAAATTAGACTTTGTTTATTAAGGTACGATTAAAACACTAATAACATGGATGCAAATCCAGTTCGATCATTGTTACTAAAGTTTTAACTTGGACCTTAGATTAGACCACAGTAGTAGTGTTTTCTATTGTAGCAATAGAAAACACTACTGATGTGGTATCTACACTAAATTCTACTGGTCGTAAGTAATACTTCACTATATTTAGGTACATTTAAAATTTCAAATTCATTACAATAAGTAAAATAAGCTAGGTATCAAGTTCAGTACATCTGTAAATGGTTTTATTGCTAATGCTAATACGTGCAAAGAAAACTTAAGAGAGACTGCGAAAAACTGCTAATCACAAAATAAAACACGAAACATACGACTCATTCTTTGTTTGTTTAAACTATCATCGGATATGGAATATTCTAATTATGCCAATTATAACAACGAACTTAAAGCAGTCAATGAATAATCTGATGAAGAACGTTTCCTTCAACTAACCTTTAAAAGATAACAAGTTGATTTTGCTATATTCCACGCAAGCCGAACAACCCTCACTTTAGTATTACTTAAACATGGCAAAGTATCAACCACGTGTTTGCTCATAGATATTATCAACGTATCTTGAAAGTTTCTTTACATAATGCTGATTTGGTATTTATTGAAAATTCTGAAGGTTCAATACGAGAGATTAGTAAATTATCTAGGACGTAACGATAGAAAGAAGAAAGTAGATCCTAATAAAGATAGGCGAACGAAATGGGCTTAATAAGCTCAAGGCAAACGAAATATTCAAATAACTCTGTGATAGATTCGCTTTAATCATAGTTTTATTTTAGTAAAGAATTATTAAACAAACCCTCGATAAATCATACATCATGCAAACACTAACGAATTCGTTAATCGCTTCAAATTGAACTTTGGTTAACCCTATCAATGCGCCTGTACACCGTTCTATCATCGAATGTTTCTGGAACAAATCTGAAACTTCCACACAAATTTTCTTATGATTGCATAGTTTTACGATGTGTACTTTTACTTTTTTCAGCTTATATCTTTTAATTTTAATACACTTTTATTGAGTAGAATATACCATATCGTACCGTATAAAAACTATAGCAACCAAAATCTGCGCTTAGTCATTAAGATCGCCTAAGATTTTAGATTTCAAACCATTGCATGTTTTAAAATATTTTTTTTACAATGTGATGAATTAATACAAACAAATATATTTTTTTTATGAGTGCGAATACTTATTTTAATATTATATCACGTTTATATCTTTAATATCTAATCCAAGATAAAAAATCTACACGCGTTCCTTTGAAATCGTTGTTTGAATATTAGATTAAAAATTTAGACTTTGATGCGGACTTTGATGCGTATGCGGAAATACCCAAATGGCGTTTTCTATAAAATAAATATCTAGTAGTTTTTTTAAACTGCTAGATATTATTTCATATATTTTTTACAATATAATTGGATAGTATTATGATGTACTTTTTTCAACAAATTGCGTTTAGTCAAATAAAAACAATTTAATAAGAGCTTTTAATATAAGGATATTATAATTTTACCTTAGTGTGACATTTAAGAACATATCAATCCTAGTATCTCCCTATAAAACACTCAGAAATAATACGCCACTAAATCACAATCAGTATCCAGAAAAGAAAACTCCTTTCAACAAAATGAACAAAGTTTAAATAGTCAATGCACATCAAGATCAAGTGTCCACTAAAGAAAACCAAATGGTTTTCCTCAGGAGCGACGTGAGAAAGCTCTATTATTTATACGTTCATTCACCTCTATATGCATCATGAATGATAAATATCTTCTAGAAACTTGTTACAGGACAGAGAGCATTGATAATATCAAAAAATATTCTTAAATAAAAGAGTTATAGCAAAAATCGTAAAATAATGAATAGAAAGAACGCACTGGTTCAATCAGAAACATGTATCCTGATGATAAATCTAAACAGAAACATTTACGTGTTACAAGGTCGCCCGGTCGACGCACAGTCAAGGGCGTTCAGTAGACACAGCAGGTACATAAGTACGAATACAATTTAAATTGTTTACACTATTTCAATATCGATTATTGAATCATTCTTTACATTTAATGCGCCCAGATGTTTTGCCATTTGGAATTTATAGGATGCTAGCCATTCTAAAGTGAAAGAGAAAGATGAGGTTACAGACGTGGTAGTGGAAATTAATCCCAAAATGGAAAACGACGAACAACCTCTTGACATAGAGCGTGGAGACGAAGGTCAACGTGGAACCGGTTTAAAAGTAAAAGTGAGCAAGGCAGCGGTCGCGTGTCCACCCACTAAATCCTCATTACGGGCGTCGATGGCATAATTGTCGACAACGAGGCAGCCTTGGCCGTGACCGTGTGGATAGAGCGCTTATTTTAGTCGTGGTGACGCGGCGTGATGTAATGCATTATATAACGTCGAGCGTGCGCGGGACCGTGACGACGCAGCCCGCGCACGAGAAAAAGCGAAAGCCGAGTGAAAATTGCACTCGCCGTACGCTGAAACGCACTATTCACTATTCGCGTAGCACTTTAATCCAAACGAGTGCAGTTAAAGTGGAAGTGGCCTTTTTAGTCACACAACGTTAAAATCCAACTCTAGACACAAACGAACAAAAGACAGAACACTTTTATTGATTTATTTAATTTATTCCTCAGTAATTTATATTCGGTAGAATTTTTATTATTTTATATAAAGACGATACGATATCGACAATTGCTACTTTTCTGCAATATCTAACGAAATTGATCATAATTAATCAGAAAAGCAAAATCTCAAATTACTTGTCAATATTAATAACCGGAACAAATTTATCAAAGATTGCTATCATTAATAATGTAATGATACTAAATGTGTGGGAAAAACACATTTTGTATTTGTCAGAGAACAGAAATCAGAATTATCAATAAAGATAGAAGTGAAAAATTCTGTAAGCTCTACGCGTGATCTTATTAATAACAAATATAAAATTAATTTGATTGAGTAGGAACGTTGTAGTTCAAAAGTTACAATAAATAGTAAAAGCGGCACTTAGGCAAATAAAGATGCCGTGAAAAAGCTTATTAAAATTCCATGCTCCATTCACAAGCATACCGCTTTCAAACAATAAGGAAATACGCGGAACCATTCAATAAGTATTTGCGAATTCAGTTTATTGCTAGCCAAGGCACGCCTGACGCAGTTTTCTATAGTGACAAAGATGATTTTAAAATAAACATTAAGGAAATCCGAACCGTGCCCTAAAGGTATTAAGGACTCGATTGTTCGAAGTCAGTTGCAAATTTTACACAGTGGCGATATGCACGCATCCGCTTTGTAGTTTTGTCACGTGCGTGCTTTCTTCGTGAATTTTGCGCGCAAATCTGAGCCAACGCTTGAGTAACGGTAGCTGACAGTTCCGCGATGTGTGTACGAAGGAATTCCAACTCCTAAACCGAACACAGAGTTAAAATTACAATAGGACATTACAACGGCGTCTCTGCAATTCTGTTCAGAAGTCAAAGAAGTAATAATACTGAGGATGTGGAACGTTTACAGTTGAAATGTGTCGACTTGTGGTAAAGTAAAGAATGTTAGTGCATAACTGTCAAGTCTGGGGATGGAAAATGGTAACTAATTAATTAACGATCAAGTAATTAAACATTTGCCAAAAACCCTAACAGTAATAGTAGGGTATGGATATATATTTTAAACAACTTTATTTTTATACAAAGCAGTTCAACTATTTGTATAATTTTGGACATTATTGCAGATTCCAAATAGAAAAATCATGCAAAAAGTAAATGAAACCTAAACATTTCAAAAGTGGGGAAAATGTTAATGGCATTGTAATTTATTATTTCGTCTTAAATAGTAATTAAGTATTCAGTGCGTTTCTTTTTGCACAAAGCATTACCAGTGGGGGCGATAAATGACTTGCGTGAAACGGAGTGCGTTGTGATGTTGGCGGGTTGGCGTAACACTATTTCAAAAGGAGATATATATAAATAATTAGTCTTATGTTTTGCCTGCTAGATAATATTATGAGCACGCCACTAACGATAAGTTAATTCTGTAAAAAACCTAAGTCATACATAATACATCAGACAGCGAATTTAAAATGTTAAATCACTTATTACTCGAAGCTTGAACATGCGATGAGTAAGATTACGTTGATAAAAACAAAACAAAAGCCAGACAATTACAGGGGCAACTATTAATAAAGCACAGGCAATTTAAACTTAACTAGAAAATGTGCAAAATCATAGCGTCACGCTTGCGAGTTCTGTTTTTAGGTTTTGCAACTAGTATAAAAACCTTTTCAAAATTAGATAGAGAAACAGAGAAATGGAATTCCTGGATACGTCACGTGGTGGTTAGTCTTTTTTAGTTAGAAAATTAACTAAGCGATTTTAATTATAGCTATGCTCTTTACCGAGTATTTTTTTCATCTTTATAAGTCATTCGTGCACACATTTTCTCGTTACTTCAAGATTATTTTACTGATGATATTTGTTTTTTTAATATGTAATAAGCTTACGCTTGACCACGATCTCACCTGACCTGATGGTGATGTGGTCTAAGGTGGGACTTACTTAGACTTATATAGGTCTAAGGCGCTTGCTTAGAAGATGCCTATTAACTCTTGTTTTAAAGATACCCAAGTTATAGGGATATGAAAAACTGATCTCAGAAGGGTATTCCAGACCTTATCAATGCGTATGATAAAAGATGAAGCAAAACGCTTTGTATTCAGAAATTGAAGTTACAAATTTTTAATATTTGTCTAATTTAATGTGGCTTTTGGAAAAGAGATTTATTCTATTAATGAAGGTTTAATGTAACTTACCAAGCCACCAAGCGCCAACCCATCTTGGATCAGTGTACTCGAACTCTGGGTTAGCGAGCGGGTCCACGTACACTCTCGTACACAGAGCCCCGAGGAGGAATCCTAACGCTGGCCCAATAACTCTTGTCCCAATTGTGATCGCTGAAATCAAAGAAGATCTAATTTTACTCAGTTGTATGCAATCATTCGAAAAAAGTATGCAGAATTTACAAAGGTGTTAAACAAATATTGTTGGAATTTAAACATATTATTTGAAATGTCGATTGTCGTATCGTTGACCCACAGTTAGGATGAGCATTAGGTTTGGACCAAGTAGAAAAACGAACCAATGTTGCCCAGACCATTAGCAATACAATGTTCTTCTCGACAAAGAGTAAATTGTTTTTATTAATATATGAAAGAAAGGAAAAGCAGATCTCATATATAATGTAAACAATCGTCTATAAATGAACATCACCAGATCTCACTAGAAACATGTCACACGTATAGATGTTGGCAAGTTACTAGTAGGTTAGTGATGAGTCGGGATAAATGTGGCTATGTGTTAAACCAGAGGGTCAGCCAACTCCATACTAAATTTTATAAAAATCGCCGTTTAGACGTGAACAAATAACAAACATACTCACTCATAAACTTGCGCCTTTATAATAGTAATATGATATCCGTGCAATGAAATAATAAGTGAACGTAGAAAATAACGGATTAAATTCAATATCATAGTAATTAAACTTATTGCATATATTATGTTATAAAAATTTATTAACGAAACTCCTGATTACATCCTTAAAATAACATTTAGCAAACATGCCATTTAAGCGAACACGTTAAAAGCAAATAAAACAAACTTGATACGATCATTATGTAACTCAGGCTTATTTTCGCAACGACGATTCACCAGTGGGGGATTGAGTGAAACATGCAACCCATCAATCCCTTTGCATGTCATGTTGATTGAATTAATTCAAGGAAACGCATTATTGGCGAGTCGACTCTGTAAATATTAATAGCAGTAATGAACAACTCGGAGGCTGGTATTATGTAAATTGATCTGGATACTGGCAAGCATAATGGAGTATCTACCGATTATCTCAATAGACTTACTAGCTAGGAAGGCTTATTGTAGAACATTGAACGCAGGGCGTCAAATCATCTCAGGAATTGCGGCCGTCTAAAGATCTCGTTAAACAACTACATCCTCGCCGCAACACGCGAATTCCGACCGACAAACTCCTAGAATTAGAGCTACATCTCACACGACGTAATCTCCAACTATAATCAATAAAGACCCAGCGTGTTTGAAGGGAAAATAAAATAATTGGCGGGGTCGTTGACTGAATAAATATCTGTCCCACTTTTTCGAGTTAAATTGAAAGTTATATTAAAAAAAAAGTTACAAAGAACCGCCGTAGGGTGAGTGACCGAGAAACAATCAAGTACTTAGGTCCCAAATGTAATCTTTCGCCGAAATCGACTGCGACGCTTGCCAAAAATCGAATCGGGCGCGTTTGGCTCACGCGCACAACGGCGAAAGGAATATAAAATATACGATCGCATTATCATCGTACGTCTCCGCAATGAATAATGGCCTGACGAGAACCGTTCTCCAAAAAAGTTCGCTGCTCACTGCAGTTTTTTAATCATAAGTACTCTTAAACGCGTACCAAAGTATCTGAAATTGCATCGAGAGAACGGTTAAAGCGGGTTGTGTTTTAATTTTTATTTTAATTATAGATTAAAATTTTCTGAACGAGATTTGCTTTTCGCACAACTTCTTTCGGTATCTGTTTCACAGCGGGCAGCGGTTCCGGTAAATCATTAAGAGCATGCAAGCGCTGAATACCTCTGAATTAACACCGAGCACTGTCAAAAATGACGAAACGCGTCATTAAACTTATATAGCTTGTTTTTGGAAAAACGGAACCATAATTTACGTGAACTTATTAATCGTTGCAGAAATAAACGTACGTGTCCGATATGCCCACATGTTTAAAGCGACCGCAGTGCAAATGTGCAGGATCTGTATTACGAACTCTAGTTATTTTGAAAAGATATATTAGGTTTTTGTTATTCAATACAGGGAAGGTTTATCTGGTACGCTTTTCTTAAAACAACCTTAGAGCTTGTATGTACACAGCCTAGAAAAGTTAATCATAACAATAATACTAAACACATTAATATAATAATAATAAACATAATGGTAACATTGATGGGAATATACTGCTCTCCAACACAATGGGCCCACCGGCTGAAGGAAAATAATAACTCTACCCGATAGCGAATATAGCCACTAATAGAAACCGGTGGAAAAAAATGGACCCGTTCGAGGTTGGAATCTTACCGTCCTGGTAATAATCACGATCTTCAGAAACGAAGGAGCGACTGCAGAAAGAGAGATGTTGATGTCTATTGGATTGTAAGATATTTTTATAATATTTATCTGTTCTAAAAACATTGTACACTTGTACATATACAATTTTTATTAAGTAGATACCGCTATACGTAGATTACTCTTTAGATACTGCTATGTAGATTTTTAATGTAAATATTATTCTAATCCTTAGTTTAATGTTATAGATATTCAGATCATAATCAACAAAATATGATACATGCAATAAATCAGAATAACAACTTGCCGTTTTTCCTGTGGTTCTATACTAACAAATGCATATAAAATGAAAAAAAAACAAACAATATCTCCACAAGGTTAGGAGTCAAAGCTATAAAGTGTTTATAGCCATAAAGAGTCGCCAGTTCAACGCCCTCTAGAGGAGAAATAGTTTTAGGAAGGATGACTAATTCTTTTCCATAACACGCCAGTAGACACAAGAAAGTTTCAATGAACTCACTTGACCAAATATTTGAAAAACACGCGTCAAGTGTAAAATTACCAGTAGATAATACATTCGGTATATAGAACAAAACCAAATTCATTTATTTAAAGTAACAAGTGACTGCCTCGTTGGTCTAGTGGTTAGCCTGTATGGCTTCCATCACGAGGTTCAGGTTTTAAAAATTGGTCTTCAAGGGTCTCTGGCGAAAGTTTGCCACGAAGCTAAGGGTCTGCTCACTGCAGACGTTATTTCTAATACGAATAAATTCAAATTCAAATTCATTTATTTCAAGTAGGCTGTTATACAAGCACTTTTGAAACGTCAAGTCTGACAGTACGTAGTGACTCTACCACCGGTTCGGAAGGCAGATCCTGCGGAGAAGAACCGGCAAGAAACTCAGCAGTTGCTCTTTTTAACCGACGAAAAAAAACGGAGGAGGTTCTCAATTCGACACGTATATATTTTTTTTTTATGTATGACCACGCATAACTTTTTACAGAGTTGTCCGATTTTGATAATTCTTTTTTTATTAGAAAGGGCATACTTCCAAGGTGGTCCCATTGTCACCATGTTAGGATCTGATGATGATATCCTGGGGAAATTAAAGGAACTCTTCGAATTTTGGAGGCACGCTTACAGCGATTTCAGTTTTTGTCTCGTTATCGGTAGCTTTTTGGCTACTAGTGCCGTATAATATACTATGACAGTATAGTACGAGTACGTTACGTGACGATAAATCACTAAAAAGTAAGAAATAAAAATTTTTTACACAAAATAGAACCGACTCAAAACGCACTAAAAAGTAAAAAATAATTGTGTCATTTAGTTGCTTTAATTTACTTAAGCATATCTAGGAGTCGTTGCCAGCCAAGGTTTCTACTTTACGGACGTTACCTAGAACCCACAAACTGCTTTACTACGTAAAATAAATGTTCCTTAAACTTGGCTGGCACCGACTACATAGATATGCTTAAGTAAATTAAAGCAACTAAATGACACAATTATTTTTTACTTTTTAGTGCGTTTTGAGTCGGTTCTATTTTTTGTTAAAATTTTTTATTAAAAATCAATGTTACAATTTGTATTTTAAAAATTACAATTTTGGTTATCCCTTTTTTTGTGTAGCAAGAACAGCTGATTGCTTCCAAGAATCTTTGTCGTTAATAAAGTCCTTAGTGTTATAGTATTACCTTTACCTAGTAAATGGCTTTTAACACATTTTTTAAATTTTTCTAAAAGCAAGTCCATCCTTTGGGATGAGATTATAAAATCGTATACTCAGTCCCAGAAATGATTTTTGCACTCTGCTCAAGCGCAGTACTGGGGAAACTAATTTATGACTCTGTCTAGAGATTCGTTCGTTAGTATCAATTTTCCGTTTATAATGGCTGATATTTTGTTTAACAAAGACAATATTACTATAGATATATTGCGAAGCGACTGTGAGTATGCCTATTTGTTTGAATTTTTTCACTAAGCGATTCTTGGGATTTTAAATTATATATGGAGCGTACCGTTTTTTTTTGTAATTTAAATATAGTGTCTATATTAGCTCCTTTTCCCCATAGCATTATACCAGACATAACACAATGGAAATAGGCAAAGTAAACAAGCCTGGCTGTTTCGACATAGGAAAGTTGCCTTATCTCCCTAACTGCATTATGATATAGCATTGGTTTTAGGTCTCATAACTAGTCTCCTGTTGGAAACAGCAAATCTGTGTATTTGTAGAGACTGCATTGTTTGCTTTCGTTAACAAACAATTATGTAGTCGTGAGCAGGCGTTAACGTTGAGTTTGCTGCTACATGTCGCACTGCACTCGGGAAAATTAAATCATCATGCATGTTTAAGAGACCTGGCTGACTGGTCTAATGGTCACATACATTCATACATAGGGAAAGACTACATCGTACCATTTGCCACGGGCCTTGCATACTTCCTTAGCTTCTTCCACTCTCATTAATGCTTTCACACAAGTTCGTTGATTTAGGGTACTCTTGACCTGGCCATACTTTAAAATGTTCAGGAACATTCGCCTCGGCCTTTCCCATTACAACATTTCTATTCATCCTCGTCTCATAAATCCCTTTTGTTAATCTTCTTTCATCCAGACTTCACCCGATAAAATCACAGTAGCACCCAAATTTTTTACTGAATAAAAAGCAGCTGATCGTACTTCTTGTACAAACTTTTCACTGAAAAAAGACTGATCGTACTACTAGTAATCTAATCTAGCTGTAGTGTAGAAACTGACCTACACCAAATACCGCAACAAATGATTACAACAAGAAACACGATAAGGCACAAGTTGCATAAGTACACAATGCACTGGAAACATGTAGGTGACAAGTGAATGGTGATCGCGCCAATACCGCGGATGTGACAGCTGTTATGATGCCTGTCATAACTGCATTCGCGGTTTTGTCCGCCATAACTGTTTTATGTGAAACAGTTAATGGTGTTGTAAATCATTTTAGTTAAATAAGATGTCCAATCATTATATTTACATATATTATAGAACTATTCATTACATATTAACAATAGAGATAAGAGAACAGTGTGGTGTAAAAGAAGATGTAGTGACTAAAATTAAGTAAGGGGTGCTTAGATACGGTGATACACATACGCACGCAGAGAGAAAAACTAAAGCCAAACGAACATGTGCCAAATAAATTTAAAATGAAGGTAAATGCAAATTTTATGCCTAATAAATTTACAATAATGTTTTGTTATTTAGAACATTAAAAGATATAATTTTATAGTTTTAAGTTAATCTAATTTGTTGCCAGAATCGTCATTAACCGTTGATTCAAAAAAATAGTGAGTGATTTCTACCTTCATTTTTAATTTGTTTGTTGACAAGCATTCTCAGTAGAGTTTCTTTGTATAGGTACAATTTGACGTTACGAGTGAACTGTAAACGCAAATTTTATATGGAATTGGAGTAGCGCCATCTAGTTATAGTGAGAGTAAACGCTTTTTTTCCATATAGTTTGACGTTATGTCCGAGACTTGCGACACGGATGTAGGCTTAAGATTACTCTTTGTGATCGGTCAACGCTCGCCTTCTCTGCTCGAATTATTCTCCCTGCCAAACCAAATCTGGTAGGATCCTGATAAAGTAGCTTTGAACACTCGTTCTAGAATAGAGTTAACCGCAGTTGTAGTCAGGCTAAGGTTTTTGAGCAGGTTGTAAAGAGATTTTACTGGTATACCTAAACTAACCAAAAAGTCAATTTTAAGCTATTGTGTATAGCTTTTATCGCGGGCCTTGAGCGTGGAGACCTAATACAGAAATTCTGTAACGAAAAAACCTAACACCCCCTGAGTATCAAAAACATAATATCAAAAGCACAATTTCGACAATGACGTCATGGGAACGTGGCTTAGCGGTAAGGCCGGATTGCCAGAGAGACGCGGGTTCGAATCCTGTCGATTCCGAAATTATTTTTTTTTCAAGCGTGATATTTCAAATAGTCATTTTTTTTTAAATTACTTAATGAATTTTTGCAACATCACGCTTAAAAAAAAATTGCGTAAATAACCGACAGGATTCGAACCCGCGTCTCTCTGGCAATCCGGGCACTTAGCGCGCCTTACCGCTAGGCCACGGTCCCGATGACGTCGGTAGGTAAACATAAGTTGATAAAAAATGCTATGCAATAGCTTTATTGCGGCAGACTCCGAGTGCCACACGTCTTTTTTTTGTTAAAACCTCGACTGCAGTCATAGGTAGCTAAACGGTCTTGAACCGTTTGTGTCTAGATAATGCATGGTGCGTGTTCCAAGTGATGCGTTAGATACATTATTGTGAAGCAACATACATGCGCATGCGCGGTGCGACGCTAACTTTGTATGCACCCAGGTCAACAAGATGCAACATTCTGCGGCCGAAATACGAAATATATGATTTCGATATAGGTAAAATAAACTGGTAAATATACACACATAGATTTAGATTCGATTGGCATCGGACACAAAGCATTTCAAGTTTGTGTATGTGACTTTATCGTCGGATCGTATGGCTGAGAAGAGTCAGCAAGAGTACCAGTGGCTACTATTTAAAAATCATCATTTAAAATCCTGTTAGTTTTACGTCTTGTGTGAAAATGGAAGTTAATCCTTCAAGCGTATTTAGATAGACAAAAATATCTGGAATCCATCAATAGAATTGATGTCCAATAATCAAAATTCTACACCAAAAAGGACGCGGATATACGCCAGCTTTATTATTAATGAATTGAAATGTAAAGAACAGATTTTTAACATTGTTGTCTGTCGTCGAATCACGCAAAAAATCTTGAATGGATTTTGACCGTGTTTCTAGTATGATTTTTTGGAATTCAATTCAAATCTGTGCGATGCTTTGTATAGAATCATTCATTAGAACTAGATACCTACACGGAGCATGATTAGAATCTAGTATTTTTTTTCTTTTTGACGGCCTTTGTGGCGTAGTGGTATGCGCAGTGATTTAAAAGGCGAGGGTCCTGTTCAATTCCCGGTTGGGCCGATTCATATTTTCTAAATTGATCCGGGGATGGCTGGTGGAAGGTGTTGACCGAGGCTACCACCTTAGCGACAAAAACGTATCGATAACCAATTTAGCGTTCCGATACAATGTCGTGTAGAAAACGAAGAGGTTTAGCTTTAATCCTACTCCTAACAATTTAGCCCGCCTCTATCCTAGATTGCACCATCACTTACCCCCAAGTGTGATTGCAGTCAACGGCTAACTTATAAGGAAAAAAATTTTAACAATAACAAAAAATAGAACCGACTCAAAACGCACTAAAAAGTAAAAAAAATTAACAAACAATAGAACCGACTCGAAACGCACTAAAAAGTAAAAAAAAATAGAACCGACTCAAAACGCTAAAAAGCTAAAAACGCAACGAAGTAAAAAATAACTGTGTCATTTAGTTGCTTTAATTTACTTAAGCATATCTAAAAGTCGGTGCCAGCCAAGGTTTCTACTTTAAGGACGTTACCTAGAACCCACAAACTGCTTTACTTCGTTAAATAAATGTTTCATAAACTTGCTGGCTTGGCTACAACCAAAAAGTACCGATTCTTACACTAAAACCGACATCACTGCAAGTGCCTATAAAATTTGAAGAGTTCCTTCAATTTTTCCAGGATATCATCCTAACATGATGAAAATGGGACCACGTTGGAAATTTGCCCTTTGTAATAAAAAAAAATCGGACAACTCTGTAAAAAGTTATGCATGGTCATACATAAAAAAATATATATATACGTGTCGAATTGAGAACCTTCTCCGTTTTTTTTCGTCGGTTAATAAAAAAAATGTAGTATTTTGTATTTATTAGTAATATTTGATAGAACTCTTTTTGACAGTATTTAATTGAGGAAGTACAAACGCCATGCTTATTTCTGGATCTTAGCCATTTTCAGCTTGAGAATTTAAAACAACGTCCCTTATATAAGAGCAAAATTTCGAGCACATACGAGTACAAGTTATTGCGTAATACAAGTATGTTATCGATTGAAATGTTAAAGATCACTCAGTGAAACGGGCCCGAATACTAAAATAGTGCAAGCGGCTTGCATCTCATCTGACACTATCTCGTAAACACACACATACACACACATGCCTGCGCACGCGTTACGACATTTTAATATGCATGTAATAAACAATAACTAAAGTCTGCTTCGTTAATCAAGTAGCTAGCTTATGTGGTGTCGATTAAGAGGTCCTGGGTTTAAATCCTGGGGTGAAGAACAATTCCAAGTTTCTTTTCTAAAATTTTTTCAGTAATAAATAAATAAATAATAAATATTATAGGACAATTACACACATCGCTATATAGCCCCAAAGTAAGCGTACCCGGCACTTTTGGGTAGCAAATTGTGATATGTGGCCAAATTTTGCAAATATATAATAATGTAATATTTTTTTATATATTAAAAAGAAAAATACTTATTAATATATATATAAACACCCACAAAAAAATAAATTATTTTATTAATTTTTTCCTTTGTGGCAACGCATTAGGACGCAAAGCAGGGTCTTGGTGTATTTAAAATTTTGTCACAACCTATTACGCACTCGGTCGTAGTAAGTAAATAATTTATATCTATTTCTTGGGGACAAAAGTTGGAGATGTTAAATATTGCCTGCCTCAGGAGTACACATTAGGCCATCAGTTATCATCAACATTTAAAAAAAATCGTTAATGAATTTACACTGCCCACCCGCATTAGTGGGTCTACTCTCCATATCCCCCTCTCCTACAAGGAGAGAAGCCTGGTCCTGTAGTAAGCAGTTAACATGCTGATAATGATTGCTGTAGCTGACAGAGCAAGGCAGAGGTCCTGAGGCGTGGTTAGGTGATGTTCAGGGATGGAAACACTTGTATTTTTGAAACATCGACGTAAGACGGCTGCTTAGGTGCGCAAAGCTTGACGTTACAGCAAGAAGAAAAAAAAATTTTAACAAAAAATAAAAACGCCTTCAAAACCCACTAAAAAGTATAAAATAACTATGTCATTTACTTACTTTAATTTACTTAACCACAACTATGAAATCGGTGCCATCCAAGTTTAGGCAAAGACTTTAAAGTAGAAAGCTCGGGTGTTGTCCCTACAATTTTTTAAAGTTCCTCGTTTTAGTTTATGGTCCAGAAATCCGATCATCAGATACTGTTTTCCATTTTTTGTCAAAAGGTACCATCAACATGATATGATATTTATATTTTTGAAATGGTCTTTGACTTTCTACTTTCCAACAAAAAAATAATTATCAAAATCGGTTCATAAACGATTTGAAAGTTATGCCGATGCACTAACACACATTTTAAAAATATATATATATATATATATATATATATATATATATATATATATATATACATACGCTCGAAAAACATAACCCTCATTCTGACGCAGTTGGGTAAAAAGAGCAAGGAGCGCTGCCTTCGTACATTGGACGTTCCGTTTATTAAAACGTTCAGTTCGATACATAGCACAAAGGTAAGTCGATGTTTAAATTATTATAATTTTAATAAATAAATATACTTATTTACAATTAACTATGTACCTAATATATGTAACTAGATAATTTACAATTCTAAATATTACACTAAAAATAAATATTTTTGTTATGTTTCAGGTGCTGTGTCGGCAACAATGGCAATAAAGTTACGCAACGTTTAAAAACTACTACTAACTTAACTAACTTTTGTTTAATAATATTAACAGTTTCAAGTCTAGCTCGCGTTCAATGAACTTTGGATGAAATCCAATGGAAACCTATTTTTTCTGCAACCTACCAACATGTAAACAAAATTTTCATGATGATCAGTTAAATATTTCGAGCGTGAAAATAAAGAGTTCATAACAGTTTTAAAATAATAATATGATTGTTTTAAAGAAATGTTTGCTCTCGATAAGGAAAGTAAGGTATCATGCGGGTCATGTTTGGTGATACCATACTTTGTGAATCACTAATTAACTAAATATCGAATAAGAATTTTAATTTTAAACAAGAGATTTAAATAGTTTTTGTTTTCTATTGCGACTTTCTACTTTAATTTGATTAGTAATCATTCATTGATATTGACGGCCTCCGTAGCACAGTGGTATGCACGGTGGATTTATAAGACGGAGGACCCGGGTTCGATTCCCGGCAGGGCAGATTCTCTTAATCTGTTTTGGTCTAGCTGGTGGGAGGCTTTCGCCGTGGCTAACTACCAACTTACCGACATAAACATATCGCCAAGCGATTTAGCGTTCCGGTACGATGTCGTGTAGAAACCTAAAGGGGTGTGGATTTTATCTTACTCCTAACAAATTAGCCCGCTTCCATATTGGATTGCATCATCACTTAACATCAGGTGTGATAGCAGTCAAGGGCCAACTTGTTACTTTTTGTCTTGCAGATAAAAAAAATACCGCGAATTATAATCCCGCATTTTTATTTCATCATATTCGAATGAATTAAATACTAATAATACTACATAAATATCACGTTATAAATATTTTGTAAATTAAATATCATTGAAACCTATGTATTAGGTTGAAAACAAAATATAAAAAACATTCTATTATGTCTGTCTGTAAGATACCGCGTCACGGAAAAACCGCGGAACAGGTTTTAATGTGGCTTTCACAGACTATGTATGAGTCACAGTTTGAGAGCTTGTGATCTAAATCAAACGCTAAACGATTTATCATCGAATTCGTTAAAAAGAAACGGATATTTAAAGAACTATTTATAAAACAGCTCAGCTAAACATATATAACTAGAGGAAGCCCGTGTGGAAATTTCGGTATAAAATGTGGCTTATGTATTATTTACAAAACGTTTCGGTTCCTCGTTAATGATTCGAACTGCGAAAATATGGAACGTCCTTCCAGCTCACGTTTTCCCTACCACCTACAATATGGGTATCTTCAAGTCAAGGGTGAATAGCCACCATCTCGACAAGCGCGTTCCACCCTAGGCTGTATCTTCGCTTAACATCAGGCGTGATCGTAGCCAAGTGCTAGCCTATACATTATAAAAAAAAATTAAGGGTGTCAGCTAACACCATACTAAATTTCATTAAAATCGCTCTAGCTGTTTAGTCGTGAAGAAGGAACAAACATACACCCTTACAAACTTTTGCCTTTAAAAAATTTTTAACAAAAAATAAAGTAAAAAATAACTGTGTCAATTAGTTGCTTTAATTTACTTAACATTATGAAGTCGGTGCCAACAAGTTTAAGGAACATTTATTTGACGTAGTAAAGCAGTTTGTGGGTTCTAGGTAACGTCCTTAAAGTAGAAACCTTGGCTGGCACCGACTCCTAGATATGCTTAAGTAAATTAAAGCAACTAATTGACACAGTTATTTTTTACTTTTTAGTGCGTTTTATGTCTCTGTTTTTTTCGTCGGTTAAAAATGGTAGTATGATGAGACACGTTTATGCGATTGTTTACAATAACAGCCAACTGTCGTAACCGCGAGCATATGTTAACTGACCTTAGTTTTAAGCGAGTATGGTAAAAAAACTGTTATTAACGTAATTTTAACTGCTAATGAGTTTTTATGGAACTTTTGCTTGTTTTAAACAAGCTTTTGTGTTAACTCTAATTGTAATGTATCTAATTATTTTTGTGGTGATTTTAAATTTTATCAAACTGTTTAATTAGTGTCCTAATTCAAGCAACGTATTACGTCCTCTGTTGCGCCATGGTATATGCAATAGATTCATAGGAGAGAGGCCCCGGGTTCGATTCCCGGTTTTTTTCAATTGGTCCAGGTCAGGTTAGTGGGTGCCTTGCTAATGCTGTACCAACTTGGCGACAAAAACGCAGGTGCCGTAAAACAGTTTAGCGTTCCGGTAATGTATCTTGTACAAACCGAAAGGAATACCGAGTGTGAATTTCATCCCGCTCATTTGCGTCGTCACTTTCCACCAGGTGTGATTGCAGTCAAAGGTTAACATGTAGTGAATGTTTTGCGGTTGTTGGACTATTACAATAGGCTAATGATGATGATGATGATGATGATGATGATGATGATGATGATGATGATGATGATTATTATGATTATGATGATCATGATGATGGTGGTGGTGGTGGTGGTGGTGGTGATGGTGATGATAATTAAAAAATATAAAAACAAATATTAAAATTTTGTTGTTTTTTTTTCCGAAATAAAAGTTCTTTCTTCCATATATCTTTATCGAATATCCACTACGTAGCTTAGTTGTAATCAGTATACGCTACACGTCCAAGAGAAATATATTTGGATACCTTATTTGGATTGCAACCAACATGGACATTGTCTCTCCCAGTTGAAACGGGTTAGGCCAGTTCGAAAAAATTACCATCAGAGTTATAGCGCGAAATATAAGATAGGTACGTGCCATTATAGAAAATTGTTGAATATTGCATCGCGCGATGTGCGATGTGTAGAACAAATTTAATTTTCAGAAGCTATTTGCTACATAGAATCTCTTTTTAACCGACGAAAAAAACGGAGGAGGTTCTCAAATCGACACGTATATTCTTTTTTTTATGTATGACCACGCATAACTTTTTACAGAGTTGTCCGATTTTGATATTTTTTTTATTAGAAAAGGCACACTTCCAAGATGGTCCCATTGTTATCATGTTAGGATCTGATGATGATCTGAGGAAAAAATCCTGGGAAAATTGAAGGAACTCTTCAAATTTTATAGGCACACTTGCAGCGATTTTGGTTTTTGTGTAAGTATCGGTAGCTTTTTGGCTACAAGTGCCTGATAAACACGGACTTCATAGATATGCTTAAGTAAATTAAAGAAACTAAATGACACGGTTATTTTTTACTTTTTAGTGCGTTTTGAGTCGGTTCTATTTTTAAAATTTTATGCAATATGTAGTGATGGTATCATAGTAGAAACTAGTTAATATAAATTACAATATCTGATAACTACGCCTGTAATAATATATATAGTCTGTAATAACGCCCGCGACGCCATCTGCATAAATCGATAGTATCGCGAGTGCCGAAGTAAAAGTAATGAGCTTATTCCTCCGAGGGCAAAGGCCTCTATTATGTGGCGGCTATATACAATTGGCACAATAGGTGGGAAGCCATGCCACTGGCGAATTAGACGAGAATATACCACTTTCGGTTTAAAAGGCTTTCGCTTTAATCAATAATAATACGTACTCTCTCTAGTACCTACGATATTCAAGCTTTATATTTGCAGTGGCGTGCACTTCATAAATGCATAAAGGCACTGCCTACGCAGAGGATATATGACGAACCAGTATCGGAGAAGGAATTTTACAATTCGTGTAAGCCCTGTGCACCGCTGATTATTTAGATGGAACTACGAAAGAGTTATAATAATAAATAATAATAATAATATCTTTATTTCAAAGGGCACATATAAAAAGTACTTATAACTAAGTTACCAAAATTCATCTTGTATTATTTAGATTTTATCCTAAATAAGTAGTAAATTATGTGCTTTCATTATAAACATATTCTAAGATGGAAATTGCACTAGTATAAACTGTGTTGCAGCTTCCATCGCTCTTCCTTTGTTCAAAGATTTTACACATTTAAAAGTGTTGAGCGTTAATTATTTAAAGTAACTTAAATATAAGTTAAGGCAAAAAGTTAAATTAATTTACTGTGAGTTGTGTGTGAGAAGTGTATGTGTGATTTTGAGTAACAGGTGTAAAGTGTAGATAGTATGTAGTGTTCTGTGTGAGTGTAAGTAGTCAGAGTGTAAGTAGTCAGTAGTATTTAAATGCAAAAGTTTGCGGAAGTTCATTATAAATGATTAACCATTTATTATTTGCTCTCCTCTGCGTCATACTTACCGACAAATCCAAGCGATAAAGCTACCCAGATTTAATCGCCTCACCCTCAGGAGTTACTTACTGTACTGTTTAATTGCAAATCATTATCATCAATAGGTTGATATCACTACCAGGACTAGGCCTCCCTCCAAGGGTAGATATATGGAGTGTAAACCCATCACACCCAAATCCAGCGGCCCATTGTATTTTTCTAGCCTTGCCACACTTAGGTTTATATTTTGGCAACATTATTCCGTATTCCTTTTAAAACTGAATCACTGTTTTTTACTCAATTTGGTAATATATGGGAGGTTTTACAAAAATCCGATGACTTGCGACTGAATCGCAATGTTGTCAACTTAAAAGCATTACAACTTTTTTTAGCTCGTTAGCGTCAATACGCCCTAAACGGAGAGAGGGGAGCATGATGAAGGTGTATCGAAGTAGTACTGAACAGGCGACTTTCGGATCTGGGTCCACGGTTTTACCGTTAAGCTATAAGTACTAACAAGTTGTCTTTATATGGTGCTGCTCTCTGGTTATTTTCCATCTCGCTGTTTATAAATATAGAATAAGAGCAAGTTACTTTGCGGAAGTTTATTATGAACATTGTTCTATTGTTCTGATCACGAGGTCCTGGGTTCCTGATCGGTCTACGAGTTTCTTTTTTCAGTTATTTCTCAGTAAAATCCTTTATCCATAGTTTGTAAATTACACACCTGTAGCTTTGAGTGTAGTGACGTTAAATCATTGTTGCCAAGTCAGAAGTTTAAACCTCTCCTCTTTTATAGGGAAGAGAGCTGTATAGTAATAAATTAAAGATAATGGCAATTTTCCACGATAGTCACGAATTAAATTTACAACTGAGCATTGTAGAGTCGACATCTGGCGGTTTTGAACTGGGTATAGTGTTTTCAGGGAGAAGAACAAAATAAATGAAATTTGAGAACTCACCCATGTACAATGGCGATTGTCGGCTGCCGACGTTGTCGTCCACGTATGGTATCCCGAGCGTGGCGATGCCGGTCTGTCCCACGCCCACCACCAGCAGGCAGATGAAGAGCCACGGGATCACCACCGCCGTGATGGACGACCGCGCGGCCGTGTTCTGCGCGTGCGTCGCGTCACATATCACTTCCGACGACGTCCCGTTGATGGAGCACACGGGCGCGGCGCCGGCTCTGTGCGCGTCCAAGTCCATCAGCCGCGTGCCGTACAGCATGTGAGGGACCACGCACCCGATCACTCCCACCGCGAGTACTAACATCATACACGCTATCCACCGCGGCCGGTGTCCCCGACCGGCCAGATACGTCAAAAACAATGCCGTGCAGATCTGTCCGATCTCCGTCGCTGCCAACAATGTCCCCGTAGTCTTCGAGCCGACCTTGAACAGCTTCTCCACCGTCGTGGTGACGCTCACGAAGTAGGTGAGAAACATGCCCTGCAGAACCCATCCCGATAGGAACACCAGCATGAACACTCGCGTGGAGTAGAACGCCGACCGCGGTCCGACCTTCTGCACTGGTGGCGGTATCTTGCAATCGAATGAGCCATTGTTGTTTCCGGTAGCTAGACGTTCCTGTTCCTCAGGGGTCGCCTCGACGCCTTTCATCGCGCCGTCCTGGGGAGCCGGGTCGGGAGCCGCCTGCCCGCCCGTGGACACAGCCGCGACGTCGGGTGCACTGCGACAATAGAAAACAAGCTCATTAATGCGTTTTATCACTGAATTAACACGCGCACCTGGACATCCATCGACACTCACGTCATTTTTAAGATACTAATCCAAACTTCGCCAGTTTTTAAAACTAGAGTAACTGCGAGACTAGGAGCTAAATCGCACGGTATCTATATTCAATAACCGAATAGCCACACAATACACGAACGGCGCGTTGAGCATACGGTGGGGAAAAGTTGCATACTCCTGCGGAAAAGCAAAAAGGGGATGTGAAGGCTGCGTGCGCGCACCCAGCCCGGCGCACTGAGACTGCAGCGTGCAATTACAGCCGCGGCATAGTGCAGACAGCGGCACCCGTGCACCCGCCCCTCGGCTTCTCTCCACGGGGTTTTTATTGGCCGCCTAGCCGTTTTTTGTGCGGTACGCATTTACTTACACACGAAAGCTGTGTACACAGGCTAGCCCTCCCCCGAAGATTCCCTCTCGATTCGATATGGAACGTGTTTGTTTTACCGGAGACACTCGGAGGTGCATCTCTATTTACGTATGCGCATGCGACTCTAACGACTATTAGATAAGTCAAAATAGTCTATTGTTCCGTATTTAACCTCTATTCTATTCCTAGTAACAAGAGATTCCGCAAAATAATTTTGCATTCCTGCATAACAAAGCAGTTAAAAGTTTAAAGTTATGTGTTCGTTAGGAACACGTAACTGAAACATTCCTTCAGTCAATTTTAATGTATTCGGCAGGTGCGACCAAGTTCATCATCATACTACTATTACAGAAGCAAAAGTTTGTGTATGTTTGTTACTCTTTTACGCAAAATCTACAGAATGGATTTTGTTGAAATATCACAATAATATAGCTTACATGAAAACTACGAGGGTGAATCCGCGGGCGCTCGCTAGTTGGACTTAAGTGTTCATCGTCAGTGAATTACTACAGAATTTGACACTACAATTACAGGGGTAAAATAAAGTAACAAAGTTAAATATTTATGGCGATAAAAATTGGAACATCCGTAAATCGAAACACAAACGCGGAGGATATACGCAAAAGTTCTCAACGACACAAGCGCGGAATATTAATGCGAATTCGTTCGGCTAACTGCACTCGCAAATTCACCAATGAGGCCGATGACCAGCGTCGACGCGCCTCACCACACGAACCTACTGCACTCGTCCTACCAGCCTTAAAGACATCTATTTTCAACAGTGATGATAGGAATATTAGAACACTAGAATATTCAAATTAAATCAAGTTTAGGTACGTCTCATATAAACTTACTGTCAAAGTTTGCAATTAAAATCTGTTAAAATAAGTCTACATCAGTATCGTTGATGTGCGTTTGAGTATTCGGCCTAAGTCCTATAAGTTTACTGGATAAAAAGGCAAAAGTATCTATAGGGACAGGGAGAGAAATAGGGAATAGAGAGTGCATGTGAGTTCCAACTGGACACGCAATTTCCAAAAAAGCCGAGCCACATAATACAAAACAGTTTACTTACATTTAGCTTGAAAGAAATGGGTATTTCTAATTATTATAACAACTTACATCAGGCCAACAATTTTAATCTAATCTTATCCAGTAACTTCACTTGAAAGAAGAACACCAAACGTTAATTATGAACACAGTTATAACTAGGAAGATAAACAATAGTTACTTCAAGAAACTCCACCACGAAACCCTGAAACAACACTAATATAATCGAAACCACATTCAAAAAGGTCGAGTTTTTGAAAGCAATCATTCCACAAACGAAAAAAGCACTTCGAAAAATTTAACTCGTGTTTTGGCGGGTTAATAATTTAAACAAGTAAAAACATACCACGAGAAAAAAAACAAGAGCTGAGATTTTGTTTTTTCACGACCGCAGATAAACGAGACACATCGCTAACATTCCGTGAGATAAGAAAACATAACTTGTGCAATGTTCTAACTATAATCATATCCATATCGGCGGTGATAACGGGACGAGCCGGCCGACGCCTAGACAGGCCACTTGTGGCGCGGGTTACTGGCCTAACAACCTTAAACAGAGTGCCCTATTTATCAATATCGACGATACTATTGGAGCATGAGCCGGTATCGAGAAAAATAAGCTTCAGATACCTATTTGGTTCAAATATAGCTATATTACTAGGCGATAGAATGCGTAGAATATACTGTGACATCAGTTCTCTCACTATGTTTAAGTGTGCCTACACTCAAACATAGAAGAGATTATCATTATTAATAGCCAAGTAACACCACAGTGCCAGGCCTCCCAGTTATAGGAGAGGGGATATGCAGCGTAGCCTCACCACGCTGCTCCAATGCGGGTTGGCGGGCTTAGGGTGATAATGTTTCATTTTTAACGATCACTATCAGATATTGATGACAGTGACCGGGACCAAACGCTTAACGTGCTCTCCGAGGCACGGGGGTGATTCACCTCCAACTTACCGACTCTGGAATGTACTGAAAATTTCATAGAAGAATGAAAAACTCAGAATTGATCCGTGATCCGACCCAGGGGTCGAACCCAGGACCTCGTGATTGAAGCCGCATAAGCTAACCACTAGACCAATGAGCAGTAGAAGTTATACTAATTGTCATTTTGACTATAATTTTTTAAAGGATCAGAACGTTAATCATAGTTTGAGTGATTAAATCCACAGAATCTGTGGCCAATTAGATTACATCTTTGAGATATTTCGGTTTTTCAGAAAGAAAATTATTATCATTATCAGGCTTCCCTCCACAATAGGGGATTTGAAGCTACAAGAGGAAACATCTGATTTTTTAACAATATCGATCGTAAGATTTTAACAATAATGTCCAAAAAAAAAAACTGTGTCATTTAGGTGCTTTAATTTACTTAAGCACATCTATGAAGTCGATGCCAGCAAGCTTAAGGAACATTTATTTAACGTAGTAAAGCAGTTTGTGGGTTCTAGGTAACGTCCTTAAAGTAGAAACCTTGGATGGCACAGACTCCGAGATCTGCTTAAGTAAATTAAAGCAACTAAATGACACAGTTATTTTTACTTTTTAGTGCGTTTTGAGTCGGTTCTATTTTTTGTTAAAAAAATTTATTTCTTACTTCTTAGTGGTTTATCGCCACATAACGTACTAGTACTATACTGTCATAGTATATTATATGGGACCACCTTGGAAGTGTGCCCTTTCTAATAAAAAAATAATTATCAAAATCGGACAACTCTGTAAAAAGTTATGCGTTGTCATACGTAAAAAAATACGTGTCGAATTGAGAACATCCTCCGTTTTTTTCGTCGAAGAATAAAATAATGAATAGCGATTTAATCAATGCTTTTGCGTATCGCGGTGGAGCCGCGTGCAGTGTGAGGCGGTGGGAGCGAGATTCAGTTTAATTGGTGACAATGATGTATGAAAGGCAAGCACGCACGCAAAAGCCACAATCGCGTTTGCAATACTATAACAGCGACTCTATATTTGATCCTCCACAGCGATTGAAAGGCAATGAACAACACGGTCACGAATGAGGTGATTTATTAAGGATTTATTGGCACGATTGAATAAACTATCGGCGTGACTCTAATAAAAAAATCATTTATTCAAATAAGACGCTCGTGTAAACCCCGCAGCGGAGATAACAACCCACGTGGCAGGAAACGAGCCATTGCCCAAACCCGTGTCCTCACTTACGATCCGGTGATATTCCGAAATGAACGAACGAAGAATCAAGAATTCCTCCAACTGTGTCGACCCACATCAAATCCGTTCGTGCGTCAGTGTGGAAAACAAAAAGATACCGTCGGGACACAAATAAGCCTCGATGTATTCGGGACAAACGTATGGACTCATGCATACGTTTTGAAATGCACATCGGACGCTCCGGGCGTCACAAGATGTTAAGAGACAGGACAAACGGATCATAAATCAAAATGCATTGGGCCGAGATCGAAAATTATTGTACAGTAAAAAAATCTAATTGCAATATTTTTAACAGACTGTAAAGGAAACACTAGCCCATAAGATACTCGCTTACCTAGATTATTACCCCGGCCACCATTGCAAAACCTCCAAAAAATAGTAACAAACATCCATCGTCATACAAACTTTCGCCATTATAATATTAGGGTAATAGTAGAAAATCACAAAATTCAAACGAATTTGGGGAAATTCGTACGCCTAAGGCCTGTGTGCACCAAGATTTCGGTTATCCTAACCAACGGTTAACATAAGCTAACTATAAATTTACTGTTAACGACAACCCGTACGCCGGTTAAGGATGTAAGCTCTGTTAAAATAACCGCCCGGTTTACGTCCTTAACCGGTGTACGGGTTGTCGTAAACAGCAAATTTTACGTTTAGCTTATGTTAACCGTTGGTTATGATAACCGAAATCTTGGTGCACACAAGCTTAAAACTGCCTGTCCTTCCTTTTGCGTCAGTGTTCTAATTAATTAGATCCATGAGCAAAAGAGATTTAATCCAATGAAACAAGCTATCAAAAATAAGACAGCAATCAAAAGCACACAACCTGTAGTATTCCGCGTGAGGAGTGAACCCGGTCAAGGCGAGTGAGCAGCTCTGATGACACTACACGCTGTGCCCTCTAGATCAACGTTTGTGTCCACAAAACTCGACACTGAAGTAAACGCTAATATAAAAATTTGTTTATTATTATTTTTGAGCTAAGAGTTTGAGCTAAGTCTGAATGATCAACAACTAATCAAATCTCTAGTTCCTATTCATCATTTAACAAAACGAAATCTAAAATCTTTCTCAATAGTACTGGTAGGTACATCTCTGTTAAAAGGACTTGCCGGCTATACTTTTTAAGTGTCTGTTGTGTTTATTTTCTCTCGTGAACTCGTGTCCAAATATAAAGTCAATGACGAGATTTCTTATTCAAGTACAATGATTGCCTTTTTAAATTGCCAATTCATTAACTTAACGCTACAATAGACATTCTAAAATCATTGGTATCTTTATTATTTAAGCAAATATTAATGGCATAGACACTTTATTTATTAATTAGGTACTAGTTACAAGAATCACACTTGCTGGTAGTAGTAATGATACAATCTACGATTTCGATCGATAAATTTGAACTAAAAATCTTGTAACGAGTAGGATGAAATCCACACCCTTTCGATTTCCACACGACATTGTACCGGACCGTTCGCTTGGCGGTACGTCTTTGTCGGTTGGGTGGTAACTAACCATTGCCAAAGACCAATGACCATGGACCAATTAAAAAAATCTCAATAGGATCTGCCGGGGAACGTGGGACCTCCGTCTTATAAATCCAGCGCACAAACCACTGCGCCACGGAGGCCGTCATATTCTGCATGTATAAACTCATCATTGTGCCAAAACTACTTCATAGACATTTTCCGACATCATGTACCTGTGTATATACTAATTTTATGAATACAATAATATTTTGTTGAGTTAGCCAATTAACAACTTAAAAAATACAATAAATCATTAGTAACAATCGAAATTGATCATTGAAGAGAAACTGCTTATTGTAATTGCTATATTAAATCTGATATAAAGTTCATTGGTAATTGGTAACGATATATCATTATACCGGCCGTTACATTAATGGGCATGCAAGCAATAAAGTTCAATTGCATACCAACATAAATATAACAAGCAGGAGCTGCTTAATGTTTTACGATCTTTAGTCACGAAACTGACACAATTTCAGCCAATAACAACTCTTTACGACATCGGCGCAAATTCGGATCTGTAAGAAACACTGAACTTCACTCTACAACACCATCAACCTATAGCAAGAAGAATTTAGCTATGTTTGTGTAGCTAATTTAGAATCTGACGTTGAGTACTTTTAAACATGTCAATTGAATTCTGTTTATACCTATACAACGTGTAAGGTAAATACGCTATCAAACCGTCAACCAGCAGTTAGGGAAAGAGAATACATGCCTGGAAGAAAATAAACTTCCTTGGCAGAATCCTGAGGGTGATATGTGGACAGGAATTGCTAAAATCTTCAATTTAAAATAATTATTTTATACACAGAATTGTGTTAACAAGATCGAAATGTGTCGGTACGTTTTGGGTTGTTATACCATTTACCTAACATATTGTATATAACTAATATCAAAAACCTTTAAAAAAAACATCAGGCTTCTGTGAAAAAAAATAATCATCAAAGAACAAACACAAAAGAAGCAATATTATTTCACTACAAAGCTTAAGTATTCAGCAAAAGAAGCAGAAAACAATAATCTTTCGAGGAAAAATATAATTGAAGGCTCGTACACCATGTTGATGGACAAGACATGAAAATAGTTAGTATAGTCAAAGATGAACATGAATTAGAAAAGGAACAACGACAAAACTTTATACCACTAAGGCCTCTGTAAAAGAATAAATAAACATTAAGCTTTGGAGGAAAAATATAATTGAAGGCCCGTACACCATGTTGACGGACAAGACATGAAAATCGTTAGTATAATCAAAGATAAACATGGATTAGAAAAGGAGCAACGACAATACTTTATACCACTAAGGCCTCAGTAAAAGAATAATCAAACATTAAGCTTTCGAGGAAAAATATAATTGAAGGCCCGTACACCATGTTGACGGACAAGACATGAAAATCGTTAGTATAATCAAAGATAAAAATGGATTAGAAAAGGAACAACGACAACACTTTATACCGCTCACGCCCTCAGTAAAAGAATAATTAAACATTAAGCTTTCGAGGAAAAGAAAAAGTGCAGACAGACGACCATGCATCACTTATTTTTGCCATTGCACAATTAATTTAAGCGTTTGAGAATATTTCGAATTGACGTTTTAATTAAGAGTCAATTAGCATTTTAAATATCCCGTTCGGTAGTCGGTGTTGATTCCTAGAAACTGGTTTTTAGTACAGAGTAAGCTTGGATTTAACTTACATGATATTGTCGGAATGTGTCCGACTATTTTTAGATGATTCGAAATTAGTAAGACTTACCAAAAATAACTTTATATTCAATAACTTCTCATACTTAAAAAAAAATTTAATTTCCGCAATAATCTGCAAGACAAATTATATAAAAAATCAGTAACTGTTTTAACGCTACATATCAACAGCAAAATACCATTTTAACATTTTAACAAACAAGTCCTAGTGTTCACGTGTGCACAAAAAAACAGAATATTATTTGTTTTTCTTAAAACCCTAGAATTTCGTTAAAAAGTATATACGATTGAGACTTAAAATAGCTGCAAGTGCAGTCACCATTTGTCACCTTGTTCGCAGCTCGTCATGTATCTGCAATACGTTAAATACATTCAAATGCTGGTCTCAATAGGCTATTAGTCCTAGACGCGGCACAGATTTTGAAATGTATGGCGAGGACAGGGCACCGAGCACAATTCAGACTTGACACATTTACATTGATTTATCTACGTAGTCTAAAATCTTTTACACGACTTGCACTTAGCGTTGCACTTGCACTGATTTAAGTAAAGTGTTCATGTTGTCAAAATATCGCAGTTTATCCCACCCATCATTCGAGTTAACATTGAACTATGTTTAGGCATTAGGCCTAGAGCACATTAGGATAATTGTATGGTCTAATCAAATGCGTTTTTATAGCTCTCCGTTGCTCGATGTTATCCGTACTATAAATAACTGAATGTACCTACATTAAAAAATGCACCGAAACCGAAGAGGGTAAGATAATAAGAATTTATATTAACGACAACTAAAAAAACTACAGAAGGCATCGCCGTGGGCATTAATTAGGCAGTGTTATAATATATGAACTTTGTTTCATTGTAATTGGACATAGAAAAAATAGTACGAAAAACCAAAGTCGTCAGAGATAACAGCAAGTAAATGAAACAAATATTCTGACGAATGTCTACGGCGGCGTAACTCAAATCCAACAAAATACCTTCAATACTCTTTCCACTCCATCCAAGAGACGTTAAGAAACACACTTTTTTAAGCGTTGTTAACTGAATACATTTCAAAAGAATAAATTGTAAACGAATACTATTGTATCATAACATCTCCATTTAGATCTACTTTAGACTAAGATTTTTTAAGAAAACCTAAAACAGCTCTTATAATATTAAAATTTAAACTATGGTGACGTCACTGTTGTCTCCAACCCATGGTGTTTCAAACCCATAGTTTGCTTCACGCCGCGTTGCATAACAAGCGAACGCATGACTAAGGATATGGGAGCAAAACTAGTCGGGTATACTCCGACAACAGTGACGTCGCCATAGTTTAAATAATATTATAAGAGCTGTTTCAGGTTTTCTTAAAAAAATCTTAGTCAAAAGTAGAACTAAGTGGACAGTTTCAGCCGTTTATATTTTAATAAGCTCTTATAATAATTTTCCATTTAACATACTCTGTACTTGATGATAATCTGATAATGTCTTTACTAAGTTGCTTACTCCGTAATAATCCCTTTCTAAATGTCTTGTATCAACTGCAGTAATTATCCAATTACAACTCAATCAACGACTTGTATCGAGTTAACATAACTTTTGACGTTCCAGACAATTTCCTTGGGCGTGTTATAAATTGAAAGCCAGCCTGATTACGTGCATATTTTCCATCTAAATCACGTTAGGGTTTTACTACCGGTAATGTTGCTCGAGTACGAATTATGGTAAAATAAAAATTTATAACAAAAAATAGAACCGACTCAAAACGCACTAAGAAGTAAAAAAATAACTGTGTTATTTAGTTGCTTTAGTTTACTTAAGCATATCTATGAAGTCGGTGCCAGCAAGTTTAAGGAACATTTATTTAACGTAAAGCAGTTTGTGGGTTCTAGGTAATGTTCTTAAAGTAGAAACCTTGGCTGGCACCAACTCCTAGATATGCTTAAGTAAACAGTGACGTCGCCATAGTTTAAATAATATTATAAGAGCTGTTTCAGGTTTTCTTAAAAAAATCTTAGTCAAAAGTAGAACTAAGTGGACAGTTTCAGCCGTTTATATTTTAATAAGCTCTTATAATAATTTTCCATTTAACATACTCTGTACTTGATGATAATCTGATAATGTCTTTACTAAGTTGCTTACTCCGTAATAATCCCTTTCTAAATGTCTTGTATCAACTGCAGTAATTATCCAATTACAACTCAATCAACGACTTGTATCGAGTTAACATAACTTTTGACGTTCCAGACAATTTCCTTGGGCGTGTTATAAATTGAAAGCCAGCCTGATTACGTGCATATTTTCCATCTAAATCACGTTAGGGTTTTACTACCGGTAATGTTGCTCGCGTACGAATTATGGTAAAATAAAAATTTATAACAAAAAATAGAACCGACTCAAAACGCACTAAGAAGTAAAAAAATAACTGTGTTATTTAGTTGCTTTAGTTTACTTAAGCATATCTATGAAGTCGGTGCCAGCAAGTTTAAGGAACATTTATTTAACGTAAAGCAGTTTGTGGGTTCTAGGTAATGTTCTTAAAGTAGAAACCTTGGCTGGCACCAACTCCTAGATATGCTTAAGTAAACTAAAGCAACTAAATAACACAGTTATTTTTTACTTTTTAGTGCGTTTTGAGTCGGTTCTATTTTTTGTTAAAAAATTTTATTTCTTACTTTTTAGTGATTTATCGCCATGTAACGTACTCGTACTATACTGTCATAGTATATTATACGGTACTTGTAGCCAAAAAGCTACCGACATACAACTCAAATTTCGGGTATACAGGCTTAAGGTATAATGTTTCATTTATTAACCATCACTATCTGAGGTTGATGATAGTGGTGGACCAACGGCTTGACGTATTCTCCGAGACACGGGGGTGTAACACTACCAACTTCCCGACTCGGCCATAGTGTGATAGAAGCTACATATAGGCCAACGAGGCAGTGAAAAAATTACAGCTTCTATATAATAATAAAGGACTGGACAACCAGGCTTTTAGTCCATGTATTATACGTAGAAATGTCAAGTAAAATAATTTACACATAGTGTTGCCAACTTCGACTTCTTGTAACATGTTTCTTGGTACAAACAATACAATAAGACAGCGTAGCAACACGCTTTAGTTATTGGCAATATCTTTCTAACATAATTGCTGGGTCTACGGTCTACCACTTGCATGGAAATAGCTGCATTATTGAGAACATACAAAACGCAATATTTTTGCTGCGTAGGATATTACTGAATGTTAATGAATGTTAACACGTTCAAGAGGTTGATCAAATATTTTTTAAGCTATTTTATAGCTTTTATCTCGGGCCTTGAGCGTGGAGACCGTATACAAAAATTCCGTAACGAAAAAACCTAACACCCCTTGAGTATCAAAAACATAATATCAAAAGCACGATTTCAGCAACGACGTCATCGGGGAACGTGGCTTAGCGGTAAGGCGCTCTAAGTGCCCAGATTGCCAGAGAGATACGGGTTCGAATCCCGTCGGTTCCGCAATTTTTTTTTTCAAGCGTGATATTTCAAAGTCATTTTTTTTTAATTTGCTACGACTTTTTGCAATATCACGCTTAAAAAAAATTGCGGAACCGACGGGATTTGAACCCGCGTCTCTGTGGTAATCCGGGCACTTAGAGCGCCTTACCGCTAAGCCGCAATATAAGTTGATAAAAAATGCTATGCAATAGCTTTACCGCGGCAGTCTCCGAGTGCCACACGTCTTTTTTGTTTATTACAAGTTAGCCATTGACTGCAATCACACCCAATGGTAAATGAACCAATCTAAGATCGAAGCGGGCTAACTTATTTAGGGGTAGGATGAAAATCCACACCCTTTTACGACGTACCGGGACGCTAAATCGCTTGGACTCAGCTTACTTGCACTTTTACTTGCACTCAGCTTACTAATTAAGCGTATCTATTTTTAATTATATTATTTTAAGTATTATTATGATTTTTCTTGTTTACAGGTCAATCAATAAATAATTTATTAGGTTACACGTATTTGCATATTATTATATTATTAAAGTACTTTGTATTAGATTTAGTTTTTAATATCTGTGACGTCTAGGTCTCGGCTGAAAATCAGCGCCATGCTTGTGCTTGCCAAAATTAGCGGCATTATGCTGAGCCGTACACCTTTTCTACTTAAGGTTACAGACAGGTGTATGGTGCGACTAACATAGGTGTGTGAAATATTACCTTTGCATTGCATTGCCTGTACTGTATTGCCTGTAACACTTAAATTTGAATAAATATATTTTCTTTCTTTTCTTTTCTTTCTTTCTTGGCGATACGTCTTTGCCGGACAAAGACTCCCACCAGACCAGGACCAATTAAGAAAATCTGAAGCCCCGCCGGGACTCGAACCTAGGGCCTCCGTCTTGTAAATCCACTCGTAACGCAAAAAAATAATTACAAAGGGATTCAGTTGATATCTCAGTATTACACGACCACGAGTTTTATTTCCGCTCTCGATAGTAACGACTGGGTAGTAGTGTTATGTATGCAAATGAATTCCTAGTGCCAAAGTGCCAAGTAGCAATAAATTCTGCAAGCACAATGTAAGAACCGAGTTATTATCTACTTAAAATTCAGAAATAATTAATTTATCTGCAATTTGCATCGACGCTAATAGTAATCTAGTTGGTACGGGTTTGTAATCAGAGTAGCTAATACAAGATGTTATCAAGTAATATTGTAAATGTTCTTGTCTATTTATCAAGAGCCCGAACGGAATCGGTATTTAGAGTTTTTGAACCTTAAGGCGTTACTATTGTGCTAATCAAAATGTATGTTTGCGCAGATAATGTTAAGACAAATATAATAGCTGGCAGTACAAAGCTTAATAGATATTAAATGGAAAATCATCATTTATAACATGACAGCAGGGTATACTGAGTACTTTCCCTACTTCTGTTCAGTACCCCTTGAACTGATATAGTCCGGTCAATTTAGACCAAAAAATGAAGTTACACAAAGTCCCAACAAGCTGAATTTTTGTGAAGTTGTTCAAAACATAATTATAAACAATGTCTGGAAGTTCCCCATCGTACACTACCTCATAGGTGGCGTGGAAACGTGTGCATATTATGACGATAACAACTTTTATAACTTTTAGAATCGTTATATCTCAGAAACGGTGGCTCGTAAGAAAAAAAGTATTGATACATTTTTTATAGATAATTTTATGATCTACAATTTTTGTCTGAGGTACTTTTATGATAAAACTTACCGTTTTGCCGAAAATCGCGAAAACCTCATTTTTTTGACCTTTGACCTTGAATTAAATTTTTTCCTTACAGGGGAATGATGGGGAACTTCCAGACATTGTTTATAATTATGTTTTGAACAACTTCACAGAAATTCAGCTTGTTGGGACTTTATGTAACTTCGAATGTCTAAATTGACCGGACTAATATAGTAACTATGTACATAAGGGTTAACTCATGTGCAATTGTACAATTCTATTGGCAATGGGCGGAGCTCGTGTTTGGAAGAGCTGACGGAAATTGGAGGTCCAAGGTGCTAAAATGGCGACCCCGCACCGGAAAGCACAGTGTTGCTCGACCTCCCACTGGGTAGACTGACGACATCAAAAGTGTCGCAGGGAGCCGCTGGTCACGAGCGGCTCGGAATTGTTGTGTTTGGAAGTCCCTAAAAAGGCCTTTGTCCAGCAGTGGATGCCTTTAATCGGTTTGCAAATAGCCAGAAGATACAAAATATGCAGTTAATATTATTGTTATACGCGGCGTGATGCACAGGTAAATACAGTAACAACAAAAACGCTTCAAAAGAGACGTTTATTCGCTACTTTAAAGAATTACATTTTTAAAAATGTCGTAAATAATAAAATAGGAATTTGGCTATAAACATGTCTGTACCAGTGATATTACACGACACGTAATAAACTACAGACTTCGAGACTGAGACCCGAATAAATCGCGCCGATAAAAATAAACATCGTGCACACAATAAAACTGCATTAAATTCGAATCGAAACTTAATAAGGAAGAAAAATAAATGAAATCAGGTCAAGGGTGTTTTAGATTAATTGTGAAGTCGGGTTCTGTAGAATTGTGAGTGGAGAAATGCTTTGAACAAAATCGAGAGTCATTATGAGCTAACCTTTGCGGTTGTATTTTCACTCACGACTCAACACGAGATTACTTTATTTGATTAGTGATGAAGTAAAACACTTCATTTCAAATTAATTAGTTATATTTTTTTTGTAATAAATAAATATTACAGAACAATATACACACCCTATTAAATATTAATACAAAATTAAATAATAATACACACCCTATAATATTTATTTATGTACTTATTATTAAAGATAAACACCCAGACCCTGGAAAACATCCATGTTCATCACATAGACATTTTTCAAATGTGGGAATTGAACCCACAGCCTAGGATGCTGAAGCTGCATCACTACCCACTGCGCCACTCGGCCGTGAAATAAATTTAAATTGCTTTAATTTAATTCTCACATTTCATTTCGAAATTCACTTTCAGTTAAACAGTCGATCGGGCTGATAATAAGATGAATAAATAAAAGATTTATTATTTATGTACGGAATCCTAAAAACGTGAGATTAAAGCGAATAATTCAGGCAGAAAGACATTCGCTCGAAACAAAATACAAATCCTACGTACAGAGGTGTGTTCACATAAAGCAAGAGCTGACAGGAGACGCCCTGCGGCGCTCTGTTGTTGGTGAAAGATATACGGCAACCACACCGACAAATGCAAGAATACTTAGCAGAACACGACATTACTTTAATAAGGCAATAAAATTAATATTATAAAAACAAAAAACCCGACTGCTTAGAAGTTATGAACTGAAAAGAGAAAAACAAGGATAACTATATCTGTATAAAATACTAAATACTTTATGGTGCTGCAAACAGGGACAAAATACTTTAACCTGCGGGGAAAGAAATATCTACCAAAACTACGTTTGTCCCCGCCTGCAGCACCATAAAGTATTTCGAATTTTATACAGATATAGTTATCCTTGTTTTTCTCTTTTCAGTTCATAACTTCTAAGCAGTCGGGTTTTTTGTTTTTATAATAATAATTTTATTTGAGACTTTTTAGTTTTAGTTTATGGTATAGAAATGAGACGGTACACTTAGTACACTCTTTGCCATTTTTTGTTAAAAAAGTAAAATGAACATGATATGATATTTATATTTTTGAAATGGTCTTTTTACGACCTTTCAATTGGTACCCATATTGCTAAGATAAGAGAAAAAATACACAAATCCCCCCCTTTTTTCCCCCACTTACAGCCGCCATTTTGAAAATTTATATAGCCTATGTCACTACCACAATTTTGACAAATTCAACGACACCTCACATGTCAAAATCCGTTCAGCCGTTTAGGCTGTAGCGCGTGCCGAAGAAATGGACATACATACATACATACATACATACATACATACATACATACGCTCGAAAAACATAACCCTCCTTCTGACGCAGTCGGGTAAAAAATGTTGGCTTTCGAATTTTATACTTTGCTCTTTTATATCGGTAACGACAACAGTTTAAGTACCATAATTAATTTTTCATAATATTTATGTATACAATAACCGCGGACGGCCTCTAATATAAAGTATCTAAATTAACAGAATCACCACGTATAGGCGATCATGTTGGCACTTAATCAATTGGTAAATTATATGAACAACGTCTTCAATAAAACAGGGGTGTTAGTTTGTGTAGTCTAACTGGGCAAGATTTCCTTCGAAACTCTTGCGCAACATGACATAATGAAGCCTTGACATTGTTGATCTCATGCGGCCAGCGCGTGCCAAAGCCGTCGCAGTTTGAGCTGCCATCAGCCGTTATAACGATACTTTACCCGTGTCTCAGATGAGATAGTAGTAATCCATTTTGGTAACTTTAACATTTAATATAAACACATTTATAAAAAAAAATTAAAACATGGCTTGCCAAGAGGGCTTTCTACAGCTATAATGAAAATAAAATATTATAATAGAGGTATATCATTAAAATAAAATAGAATAGAAAGTGACATTAAAATGAAATAAATATATCACTACCTAATTGTAATTTTTTTTATGATAGATGAATATTAATTCAGAATAATGAATTTATTTTTATCTAAAAATATTTTTATTTTTTTTAATGAATATATTAAATCACATTATTTATGAATAAATGACTATTAAAAAATAAAGTAAATAAATGACTGCTTCGGGTATGGCATGCGCACTAGCATTAGTTTCATTTATTTTAGTATATTTAATTAGTAAAGCCTTACATAAAATAGGAACTAAAACGTATTCGTGAAGTACTTGCCATATTTTTAGTAATGTTTAACATTATATTTGTCGGCGTCCGTGGCCCAGCGGAGTTCGCGGTGGATACATAAGACGAAGGTCCTGGGTTCGATTCCCGGTAGGGCCGATTGAGACTTTGCGAATTGGTCCTGGTCTGGCTGGTGAGTGGCTTCGGCCGTGGCTAGTTACCACGCTACCAACAAAGACGTATCGCCAAGCGATTTAGAGTTCCGGCACCATGATAGAAACCGAAGGAGTGAGGATATCGCTTCCATCTTAGATTGCATTATCACTCACCATAAATAAAAATAATTGAAAATCAGTAAAAAGTAAGTAAGAACCTACACATAATGTAAAACAGCAAACCGGCGTGTGGTGTCGAACAAGGTCGCACAACAAATCATAAGTGCTGCCAATTTGACACTCCTCACCTCCGCTCATTGGACAAAGTGGAACGTGTAAATGAAGGAGCGATACGCCTGGCCCGCAACCGTTTAACAATCGATGGTAATGACGAAACAGATGTCATCTCCGAAGGTAATATTCATTTAAATATACGAGGTAACACTTCAAATACCCCCCCGTACATTGGATGTTATAACGCGTTACATTATAATTGTTACAGAAGCAAATAACTTGAACGCCTTCCGTTTAAGCTATCTGAAATCGTAACTTTAATCATTCATTTTGAGCCTTTTTTGAAAGTGCCGGCTAGCAAAAATATGGTACATTTCGCTAGAATTAGCTATTAGCAATAGTTAATATGGCAGCAAAGTAGGTGTGCACCGAGTCACATTCTGGAGGTTTAAAGATTTATAATTTTCATATGTTTTATTGATTTTGGAAAGTAACCACCGACAGTATTTAATGGTACGTATCGTCATAACAACCCATTTGAATCAACGATACCTAAAGATAGGTACCATTTTTTATTCGGTCGGTACTTTCAGAAAAGTACCAAAAATGTCCATACATTTTGTCCTTGGTCTGAAAGTTATCCTTTATGTAACGTAATTCGGAATCAATTTTATGAATTTCTAATTATGCCCAATAGAAAAGATTTTAGCAGATCTAAACGTGCATGCAATTGTAATAGATTAAAGGAAAGAAGATAAACTTATCGACAACTATTCGCGAAATACACAAGTTTATCAACGACTCGTTAATCGATCTGTCCCCAATCAAGGAGAAGTGGTGAAAGTGTTACGGCAACTGTCATGAAATTTGGCCCATAGGGGCGGGCTGCTAATAATGTCATCGTATCAGAAACGCCTTCGTACCTTCGTGTGGGATTTGCATACAACGATCGCCTGAATTCACGTGGAGAAATCTCGGCGTACAACTTTTTAAGAGTCTGCAAGCATTGTGTGCTTAACAAAGCTGTTTCCATTTTCCATTTGTTCAAACTGAATATTTTAAGGTCAATGTACCAACGGATGCTAAAGACCGAGAGAATCAATAACTGGTACTTGACGTGATATTAAACTTTGGATTTTGTTTGTACTCTTCACAAAAACCACTTTCTAGAAGCGATGTGAATTTATGTTTTGTGAAGATAGCTTTATATGTGGTCGTTATTGGTGTAAAATTAAATATCTACTGTTATAAATTAAAAATCTTTGCAGGAATACATTAATTGAAATAGAGGGCGTTAATAACTGTAACACAGTATCAACTAACACAGTTATTAACGTTTCTTTACACGTGTAACCCATGTAACCGAAGCCTAATAAAGAAATTTTTATTTTTTTTTTTTATTTTTAATTGCCCATGCCAGTTGCGCACATTATACAGATGTTTTCCTGATATCCTGTAAAATTCTGACTTCTTGTTGTATTCTGACATCTTGTATCTATTCTGACATTGTGAATTATTCTGACATTTGTTATTAAGTAACCTGACATTTTGA
Organism: Mycalesis mineus; assembly: GCA_034621355.1. Lineage (NCBI taxonomy): Eukaryota > Metazoa > Arthropoda > Insecta > Lepidoptera > Nymphalidae > Mycalesis > Mycalesis mineus. The sequence goes on from CM067881.1 coordinate 2,752,659, forward strand.
ATTATTCTGACTTTGTATCTTGTATTTGTGTAATACTATTATTATCTGAATATGAGTGAAATTTATTAAATGAATTTTATTTTTTATATTATTTATTATTTCATGATTTATTATTTAATTTTACGCTTTTTCAAACAGTATTTTGCAATTTCTATTGAACAAATAGCTAAAATTTGCATATCTAAATTGTTTTCTGTCACAGCCGACCTCATACAAAACGTTAATAATTGATTAAACCAATTAAACAAACCATAGAGAATTGAACGTTGAGGGAGTCTGCAAATCGAAGATTATTAATAATCTAGACACGCGCGTTGAATTAAGTGGGTGAGGGCCAGTGGCCTAGCTAGAGCCGCGTTGCAAACAAATCCTCGGAACGCTTTACGAAAACAACTTCTATTATTAAAATCTCCCGAGAAACAAGTGATTATTATTAACTTTGTATTACGAAGTATTTCAAACTATAAACTCAGTAAAATAAAAACTCTGAGATAATCTATTATCTCTCTATGTCATAATGGACTTAACTTTTTCAAATGACACTTACTTAAATTTTAGATTAAGTTGCGTTTTAATACAAAATATAATAAAAATCGTCTCAATTAAAAATTTATACCTGGGATATCAATATCAGGTGGTGTTTGTTTCAAAAACCCTTAGATTTCCGACATTGGAGCAAAACAAAACAACAGGCTTTCAAGTCCACTCAACGCGGCTAATGGACCGAACCGTACGTATTAAGTCAAGATAAACAGCGCCCGAGCTCACTTTTATACAGGATTTTAAACAGGATACCACTTTAATTATCACGGGCAGATTACAAAGACGTTTTTGTGATTATTTTCTTAAGGATATTCCTAAACATTCGGTAATAAATTGACATTTGACAAATTTAACGCGGAGAAATCTTTAGCTACCTACTAGTGATAATGTTTCTAATAATTATCTTTATTGTCTTTACTAATACTAAAAAGGCGAAAGGTTGTAAGTATGGACGGATGGTTGTTACTCTTTCACCCATAAACTTTTTTTTATTTTTTTATTTACAAGTTGGCCCTTGACTGCTATCACACCTGATGCTAAGTGATGATGCAATCTAAGATGGAAGCGGGCCAACTTGTTAGGAGTAGGATGTAATTCCACACCCCCTTTTGGTTTCTACACAACATCGTACCGGAACGTTAAATCGCTTGGCGGTACGTCTTTGTCGGTGGGGTGGTAACTAGCCACGGCGAAAGCCTCCCACCAGCCAGACCAAGACAAATTAAGAAAAATCTCAATTTGCCCCGCCGGGAATCGAACCCAAGACCTCCGTCTTATAAATCCACCGCGCATACTACTGCGCCACGGAGGCCGTCAAAATTAATGAATTTTGATAAAACTTCACAATAATATAGCTTACATGTCAGAATAACACATAGATCACATTTTATCTCAAAATTCCTACGGGAACGTTAACTACGCGGGTGAATCCGCGGGCGTCCTCTAGTAAATGTATAATTAACAACATTAATAAAAGTATCATTATAAAAACGAAAAACCCGACTGCTTAGAAGTTATGGACCGAAAAGAGAAAAACAGGGATCTCTATATCTATATAAAATTCTAAATACTTTATGGAGATGCAAGCGGGGGGTAACTTCTAAGCAGTCGGGTTTTTCGTTTTTATAATAATAATTTTATTTGAGACTTTTTAGTGTTAGTTTATGGTATAGAAATGAGACGGCACACTTGGTACACTTTTTGCCATTTTTTGTTAAAACAGCAACATAAACATGATATGATATTTATATTTTTGAAATGGTCTTTTTACGACCTTTCATTTGATACCCATATTGCTATGATAAGTTAAAGAAATACACACTTCACCCCTTTTTTCCCCCATTTACAGCCGCCATTTTGAAAATTAATATAGCCTATGTCAGTACCACAATTTTGGCAAATTCAATGACACCTCACATGTTAAAATCAGTTCAGCCGTTTAAGCTGTAGCGCGTGCCGAAGAAATGGACATACATACGCTCGAAAAATATAACCCTCCTTCTGACGCACTCGGGTAAAAAACTAATCTCTACAATCCAAAGTGAATAAACTTTGACGTGATATAACCACACCGAAGTTCAGCGCCTCGGGTCACCCTTATCACGTTTAGATAGAAATTTAAGCTGTTTTCACGTCACGAGGTTATCTTCTAAACTTATAATTCAATGAACTTAAACCATTTCTTCTCAGAAGAAACTCTTTACACGTGTACGTACTACATTACTATATACATTGGCCTTTGTCATATACGATAGTTAGATTTTATGAAATCTTTTGATCAGAGGCACTTGACCTTAGAATCAAATGTTTTTATCGAGACTTATGATAAACGTTCGCAATAAATCATCACACTTTGCGCTGAATAACGCTCGCAAAAAATTGCTTTGCCAAGCTCTGCGCTATTGATGAATCTATAAATATAGTTTCTTTTGAACACAAATTTAATACATACCGTTATTACAGCAGGAAACTTACTGCCAAATAATGACATTCATTATCATCTTATTAACGGCCCACTACAGGCCAGGCCTCCCTCCTTATAGGAGAGGGGATATGGAGCGTACACCCACCACGCTGCTCCAATGTGGGTTGGCAGGTTTAGGGTGATAATGTTTCTTTTATTAACGGTCACTATCAAATGTTAATGATAATGACCGGGATCGGCTTAACGCGCTCTCCGAAGCATCAACTTACCGACACCCGGTTTGACGACCTCCGTGGCGCAGTGGTATGCGTGGTGGATTCATAAGACGGAGGTCCTGGGTTCGATTCCCGGTGGAGCAGATTGGGATTTTTCTTAATTTGTCTTGGTCTGGTTGGTGGGAGGCTTTCGCCGTGGCTAGTTACCACCCTACCGACAAGTACGTACCGCCAAGCGACTTAGCGTTCCGGTAGCATGTCGTGTAGAAACCTATAGGAGTGTGGATTTCATCGTACTCCTAACAAGTTAGCCCGCTTCCATCTTAGATTGCATCATCACTTAACATCAGGTGTTCATAGCAGTCAAGGGCCAACTTGTAGTCGATAAAAAAAAATGAGAAAATTTCATAGAAGAATGAAAAACTAGGAAATATTCCATGACTTGGCTAGGATTCGAAGCCAGGGCGCCGTGATCGAAATCACATAGGCTAACCACTACGGCAGGCAGTCAATAATGACATTAATCCAGCTTTAACATTAATCGTTGTAGCAAAAAGTGATTTTGTTTCGATTATTGAATCTAATTAACAAGAAGCTGGAGTGATCAACTCGATGACATTATATTTTTTCGAGAGCAAACTATTGTCTTCCTCATTGATTATTAAAATAATATGGTTGACGACGCAAAATAACAGGTCCAAACTACGCATCAAGAATGGAGAATGGTCAATAATTGCAAAATACGCGTAAGTAGTTGTCTATATGAAATTGTCTGTATCGGTACACATATACCTGGATGACAGAGCTTTGACGAGCTTATTTGTGTTATAAGTACGCCTATAAAGCTAAACCTAAACCTTCATCATTATCAGCCTATTAGCGGGCCACTACAGGGCCCGGCCTCCCTCCTTATAGGAGAGAGGATATGCAGTGTAGACCCACCACGCTGCTCCAATGCGGGTTGGCGGGCTTAGGGTGATAATGTTTCATTAATTAACGGATCGGATTACTATCGGATGTTGATGACCTTGACCGGAACAGACGACTTAACGTGCTCTCCGAGGCCCGAGGGTGTATCACCACCAACTTCTCGACTCCGGGCTTGGAATTTACTGAGAATTTCATAGAAGAACGAAAAAGTCAGAAATATTCCATGACCCGACCCAGGATTCGAATCCAGGACCTCGTGGTCGAAGCCAGATAGGCTAACCACTAGACCAACAAGGCAGTCACACTAAACCTTATTAAATACAAAATTATATCCAAATCTCCCTCAAAACTAGAGGATGCTCGCGGTTTAACTCGCGTAATTCTCGTTCCTCTGGGACTTTCGGGATAAAATGTGGCCTACGTGTTATACTGATATGTAAGCTATATTATTGAGACGTTTCATCTAAATTAACTCAGTAGTTTTTGCGTAAAAGAGTATTGAATATTCATCCATACATACAAACTTTCGCCTTTATAATATTAGGTAAGGATATATATTCATTTAAATAAAGAGATCAACTTGGGTTTTCTACCACATGTATTTGAATCAAATGAGAATAATAAAATTCAGATTTTAATTAGATTATTAGATTTTTGACGACCTCCGTGGCGAAGTGGTATGCGCGGTGGATTTATAAGACAATGGGCATATTGAGATTTTTCTTAGTTTGTCTTGGTCTGGCTGGTGGGAAGCTTTCGCCGCGGTTAGTTACCACCCTACCGACAAAGACATATCGCCAAGCGATTTAGCGTTCCGGTACGATATCGTGTAGAACCGAAAGGGGTGTGGATTTTTGTCCCCCTCCTAACAAGTTAGCGCTTCTATCTTAGACTGCATCATCACTTAACATCAGATATGATAGCAGTCAAGGGTCAACTTGTAGTCGATAAAAAAAGGAAAAAAAGATTTTAAGAATTTTATTTTGTAAACCAAAAATATTTTATCTATTAGTGGAATCTAATATTTGCATCAGTTTTCGTCATCGAATCTTAATTTCCCATTTATAAACGATGTTTACACGTAACAAAACGGGTTTTATAAAATCAATAAATTCATTTATTGCAAAATTTTAGAATACTAAGAAGTAAAACTTTCATATTGGTCAACCGATATAATAGATGCAACTTAAAATAACATATTCCGAAAAAAGATACAAGCTATAAACGCATAAAAGGCCAAGGATATATTTTTTAATTTTCTTAAACACAATTAAATTTACGATGACAGGAAATTGCTGAATTTGTCGATGTTTATTTTCACCGTGCACCGCCTATAATAAAGATTGTAAATTATTTATTGCATAACCTTTTAATAAGATCGAGGATGTTTATATGAAATCATAAAATAAACTACATCTTAAAAGTATACGTTTAGCTCCCTCGCGCAACAATAAAAGGTTTAGATCTTATTTTAAGACACCAAAGACATCAAAAGTTTCGAATCAATTAACTTTTTGGAAATGCCATCAGCGTCACGAATGTTTTTTTGTTTCAGGCCGACTCTCTAGAGTTCGTAGAAACACTTCGGCCGTGGAATCGCCGGCCACGAACTTAAATAAAAAACAACCGACAGCCGAAACATCAATGACCGTGAACCAGTACCGGATGCAGAGCAAAATAAAAGAGTATACTAGCAGATAGCTGTTACTCGACCTACATCAGTGGCCTCGTTACGACCAAATCGCAATGTAATTTCGCGACTCACATTTTTCGGAACACTTTTACTTTGGCACCGGGTTACAGTTTTGATGATGACACCAATTTCTCTTTCAATAATTATTATCACCAGATGTTAGACTATTCATACACCTAACTTTGAGGCAGTCCTAGCTTATATAATTACTAGCTGACCAGGAAAACGTGGTTTTGACATGTATATTATTGTCGAATAGATTAAAATTTATAACTAACAAATGAAAAATAGGGGTTAATCGTAGAGGGCTGAAAATTTAGGGTTGTATGAATTTTGGTATGCAGAAAACAATTTAAAAATATTTTTCTAAAAAATAATTTAGGGATGGACCAACCTTTAAATTTAGGAGGAAGAAAAATAGATGCTGTCGATTCGCCGACTTAACAAAATTTCACGAAAGTCATTCGAGCCTTATGTCTTTGTGGTTGGAGTCATTGCATGTTATATTTCTCAGTTTAATTTATTTTGGCGTTGTAATTATACACAAAAGTTAATTTATATTGCAATTTTATGAATGAATAAAACTATTTCAACGTGAAATCTACGTAATAAATAACTTTAAGACGTTCATAGACCGTATCCATTAATTTGCCTTGGCTTTCAATAAAAAGTACACAGGCGTGGTCTCCAGCCAGATTTTGCATTCAGTGTGCAGAACTCGAAATGCAAAATGTTGCCCAGTTGTTTTTGCTGTGTAAACTTTCACCCTTAGTACTAAATTTCGCTTTTTTGAAAACACAAACTTGATGTAACGTCCGCATTGTTGGCTCATTCGTAAAGTTACTTTTATGGCCTTTTTTATTAAGTGGGGTCTTCATAATTTACGGAACTACTAATATTTATTGATGTACCACTTCATTTAAAGGTAAAGGACATGTATGTTGTTTTTTTTTTTGCTTTTTGTGTTGTGTGCAATCACACCTGATGGTAAGTGTTGATGCAACCTAAGACGGAAGCGAGCTAACTTGTTAGTGGTAGGATGAAAATTTGGTTTCTACACGACATGGTACCTGAACGCTAAATCGCTTGGTAGTTCGTCTTAGCCAGCAGGGTGGCACGGCCAAAGCTTCCCACCAGCTCAAGATCAATGCAGCAATCAAGATCAATTACCAAAAATCTGAATCGGCTCCGCCGGGAGTCGAACCCACGACCTCCGTCTTATAAATCCACTGCGAAAACTGTATCCACTGTACGTATCTTTGAGCTATAAATTTTCCCGGTATTTAAGCAACAATGTAAGTAGGTACATTGCTTATAATTTTAGTTGCATTTGAAGAGTTTTAAGTTATGATCCGGAGCTATTGCCATTTGACCTCAACAACCTGTTAAAGGTAATCAAGTAGTATTTAAAATTATTTCCATTTGTGCTTAACAATTATTATCAATAATAAGCAAGATTTGTAATTGAAATACAGCAGACTTAAATCTACTGAAAATGCAAAGCTTTTTGAAATTTAGTAGGTAACCTAGACTTTCACAGTATAAACGACTAGATACCACCAGCGGTATCACACGTATAGTCCTCGTTTCCGTAATATTTCAGTATAAAATGTGGCCTATATATACTCGTATGGAAAGCAGTATAAAATCCCGGAAGACTTAGCTATTTCGACATCTAGACCGGACATATTTCTTTTTTCCAAACAAATCAAACGTATAGTACTTGTTGAGCTTACAGCGCCGTGGGAAACAAACATCCAAAAGATCATGTATTCAAAGTGAATAAATATTATGACTTAATGAACTAACTAAAAATGGCTATGTGGTTAGTTTATACGCGGTAGAAGTGGGTGCGAGAGGTATACCAGCAAAGTATCTCTAACCTGCTAAAAGACCTTATCCTTACTAGAAGTGCAGTAAGCTCCATATTGGAACGAGTGTCCAAAGCTGCTCTACGATCCTTCCGAATTTGGCTGGGCAGGGAGAATAACTTGAACAGAGGAGGTGAGTGTTGACGCGCGTCACTAAGAGTACTCTTTTAAACCTACACCCGTGTCACAAGTCTCGGGCTCTGTTCGGAGTTTTTCTCTCAGCCACGCGATGGACCCGGCACCCGCACGGTGAATCCATGGAACGCTAAGATATTCGTCTCTCTCTTCTAATATGTACGCTATATTATTGTAAAATTTCATCAAAATACATTCAGTAGTTTTTGCGTGAAACAGTAACAAACATCCATCTATTCATACAGACAAACTTTTGCTTTTATATTAGTAATGATAAAAGATAATCTACTAAAGTAGATATTGTGCAATGTTCTGGTAAGCTAAAGAAGGCCGGACATTTGGTAGTTAAACGATAAATGGGCCGGTGTACCAGCGTCATTCATGTGTTAACGAATAACAACAGTTTAAGTTGCCTTTCCAACGGAGGTGTCAATTTGATCATGCTATACGTATGTTTGTGAGTGTGGATGTTTGTTACCATTTCACGACTAAACAGCTGGAGCGAATTTAATAAAATTTGGTATTTAGTTAACTGACACCCTGGATTAATAAATAGGCCACATTTTATCCCAAAATTCCCACTAGAACGAAAACTATGTTGGGGAAAACGTAGGTGTCCTCTAGTAGAACAAAAAAATGCAAAGGAAGAAAATAAAAAATTAAATTTCATTTAGGCCTGTGTGCACCAAGATTTCGGTTATCATAAACAACGGTTAACATAAGCTAAACGTTAAAATTACTGTTCACGACAACCCGTACATCGGTTTAGGACGTAAACCGGGCGGTTATCTTAACCGAGCTTACGTCCTTAACCGGCGTACGGGTTGTTGTGAACAGTAATTTTTACGTTTAGCTTATGTTAACCGTTGGTTATGATAACCGAAATCTTGGTGCACACAGGCCTTATACATTTAATTTTCAACAATTTATTAGAACCAAATATTCTTTAGACTCCTAGAACAAAATAAAGTTCTTTGAAGTTAGACAATACTAAAGAATTTAAACTTTTTAGGTAGAAATTGTTACGTTACTAAGGTCAACAAACAGAGGACCTCGTTAACAAAACAGCAAGAAATTTAACGAAATGTTTTGTACCACATCACTTCTTAGCTCTGATGAAGTGACAAAATAAATTTTTTTACATCCATTAAGCGACTGCCTCGTCGGTCTTGTGGTTAACCTATCGGGCTTCGATCACGAGGTCCTGGGTTCGAATCCTGGGTCGGGTCACGGAATATTTCTGAGTTTTTCATTCTTCTATGAAATTCTCAGTACATTCCAAGCCCGGAGTCGGGAAGTTGGTGGTATTACAGTCCAGTGCCTCGAAGAGCACGTGTAGCCGTCGGTCCCGGTCACTGTGATCAACATCTGATAGTGATCGTTAATAAAAGAAAAATGATCACCCTAAACCCGCCAACCCACATTGGAGCAGCGTGGACTACGCTCTACATCTCCTCTCCTATAAGGAGGGAGGCCCTGTAGTGGGCCGTTAATAGGCTGATAGTGATAATGATGATGAAGCGAGAGATGTGTTATTAATCGTTTGTTAAGTACTTTCGCTAAACACACGGTGCAAGTATGTCTGGTGGAAACTCAACTTAAGCAGCCTCATTGACCAAACACCGGCTGCTGTGACGGGCTGGCCTAACGAGAGGAACTGGTCGCCACTCGCAGCGACCGAGAGCGAAACTAACACGAACTAGCAGAACTGTGGATTACTTTCATTTGTTTGAGATGCCGAAAGTAAACTTTTACTTTCAGAGCGGAAAGATTCGCGGGATAACACTTCATTTGTACATTTTTAATTAGATTTTATGGCCGTTTAGATGAGAAATCTAGCTAGAAGATTGTTGGGGAAACTGAGTGCTAGAACCAACAAACATTGCACATTAAAATATCTGAATTATCGTTGTTAAATGTTTTAATTATCGTGAGAATTTAATTAACAACATTTAATATGTAATAAATGAAATAACAAGAGATAAAATACAAAACGATCATAAGGGAAAGAACAAAATCCGAAATAGCATTTTGATTGCCATAATCAAAGATCATAAAGTGTAATCCTTAAATGTAATCAGGTCCAAATGAATTATTATAAAACGACATCACATAAAAAGGCTTAAATTGTATACAATATTGCATAATTTAAAAGTAATTTCTTTCATTACATCAGTAGATCAAATACTTGAATACATAAAATTAAATCTTCGTTTACAAGTGAATTTCAACCAATTTAACCATTACCATACTAAAAAATACTTATATGTTTATTATGGATGAATCGTATCGTATATAAACCACATCAAATATTGGATTAATATAAAGCAGAGGATTAGATGAAATACATTTTACACAGCCTTGGAGTAAAGAACAATATAATGTTAAAAAGTAAATGAAATTGTAGTTCGTCAAATTGATTTCATTTTAGTGATTTGCTTTTAGTAGAGTAACGTGAAATATCAATATTTTAAGGGATTAAAATAATAAAAAATCAGTGGATAAGCATAGATAGTTAAGCATACAGAAGTTGACTTAATAGGGGTTTTATGTGATCGCAGAATGCCGCTAAAGCTGAAGGGACTTGTGTACAAATCATCACCCGGCCGGTTCTGCTATATGGCAGTGAGACTTGACCAGCCTTAACGAGGCACGTGCAGGAACTCCGAGACACGGACATGAAAATGCTACGGTGGATGTGTAACGTCACTCGATGTGACCGTCAACGTAACGATCACAGCAGTAGACTCAATGTCCGTGACATCGGAGAGAAGCTGTAGGAAGCCCGCCTTAGATGGTATGGCCATGTCGCACGTCGTCCGCAGAGTTACGTTGGAAACAGGTGTCTGAACATCGCAGTCCCTGGTGCTAAACCCCGAGGCCGCCCCAAAAAGCGCTGGCTGGACATACTGAGCAATGACATGAGAGCCAACAAACTGAAGAAATCAGATGCCCAAGAGCGGGCAAAATAGGCTAGATTATGCCGCAAAACGGATCCCAGCTAGTGGGATAACGCTAGGAAGAAGAAGAAGAGTTAAGGATACAGAAGTTCTAAGATAAAGCCTGTTATAGATAACTAGCTTTTGCCTGCGATTTCGTCCGCGTGAAATTAGTTATTACGGCAGCCTAATTTTTCTAAGCTTTGAATGTCATATTTATTAACATCTAATCAACTGCCTAAGAAATAGGTCTTAAGCTTTCAAAATGACGATACTTTCATACAACATTTCATCCCCCCTTTAACCCCTTACAACCCTTTTTTCGCAATTAAAAGTAGCCTATGTCTTTTTTCAGGCTCTAGACTTACTGTGTACCAAATTTCATTTAAATCGGTTCAGTTGTAGAGTGAAAGCAAGACAGACAGACAGACAGACAGAGTTACTTTCGTAATTATAATATTAGTTAGGATTAGGATTAAAACAGCAATATACAAATTACAATGTAAATGAAGGATGGCATCGTGTCAGATAAAGTAAAAACGATCTCAATTGTAGTCCTGACGGTATTGCGAGTGGGGGATGTCGACCGTTAACCCATCGCCGAGGAATAAAAAGAAAACATGTATAAACTTGATATTTTAGTAGCAGGGCTACCAGCTGCCGGAGTCACCAACATCCCGAGAGGAACATTGTAATAAACTTTCGTTAAAAAGGCATGAATTAAAAAGAAAATAATCAATGTTCTCCGAAACTTTGAAAATATCAAATTTCAGTATAAACAGTCTTGAAAGATGGAGGAATTGGACCCTATAAGGAATGGCTGAAGGCATGTAATCACGTATACATTTTTATTGAATGAGGCCCCGGATTCGATTCCCGACAGAGCTTTTCTGAGTTGATCCGGGTCTGGCTGGTGGGATGCCTCGGCCGTGGCTGTTACCACCCTACCGAAAAAGACGTACCGCCAAACAATTAAGCGCTCTGTGACGATGTCGTGTAGAAACCGGAAGGAGCGTGGATATTATTTTAATCTTAACAAGTAAGCCTGCTTCCGTCTTAGATTGCATCATCACTTACCATCAGGTGTGATTGCAGTCAAGGGCCAACTTGTAGTGGATTTTTTTTTTGTGCTACCACACCTGATGTTAAGTGATGATGCAGTCAGGAGTGGGACGAAAATTCACACCCCTTTCGGTTTCTACACGACATCGTAACGGAACGCTAAATCGCTTGGCGGTACGTCTTCGTCGGTAGGGTGGTAACTAGCCACGGCGAAAGCCTCCCACCAGCCAGACCAAGACAAATTAAGAAAAAATCTTAATCTGCCCCGCCGGGAATCGAACCCAGGACCTCCGTTTTATAAATCTACCGCGCGTACCACTGCGCCGCGGAGGTCGTCACATAGGATAAAAAAAACTTATGAGAAGGACTTTTGTTTTTAACTTTATACAGCTTGTAGAAATAGCCATTAAGATCTATAGATATTAAAGTGGAGACTTCACACCGAATACGAACATTCCTTAATCATGACAATGAACTATGTAACACATTTCTTTATTATTAGTACGATATTGATCAAGTTTGAAGATCAACCCTATAAAAGACAGTAAATCTACACTAGAACCGTACCCCGTCAACCGCATAGGAGTTTAATGAACGAGGGATCATATTACAGTAATCGCTTTTTGAGTTAATAACTAGTATTTTAGGGTTCCGTACATTTGTCTGTCCTTCCGTTGTCCTTCTAATTCTCGTCTCCCCTTCCATCCTGATTTTTGACAAAGAAAATTTTTATTTACTTTTTTTTTTAATCTTAAAATGTCAACTCAGTACTAAACAAATATAGGATACAGAACATAGGCAAGCATATCAGTTCAAAGGGTTCAATAAATTTTATTTTTTAACCGACGAAAAAAAACGGAGGAGGTTCTCAATTCGACACGTATATTTTTTTTTTGTTTTTTTTTTTATGTATGACCGACGCATAACTTTTTACAGTGTTGTCCGATTTTGATAATTCTTTTTTTATTAGAAAGGGCATACATCCAAGGTGGTCCCATTGTCCTCATGTTAGGATCTGATGATGATATCCTGGGGAAATTGAAGGAACTCTTCAAATTTTGGAGGCACGCTTACAGCGATTTCGGTTTTTGACATGGTATCGGTAGCTTTTTGGCTACTAGTACCATATAATATACTATGACAATATAGTAAAAGTGCGCTTCGTGGCGATAAATCACTAAAAAGTAAGAAATAAAAATTTTTAACAAAAAATAGAACCGACTCAAAACGCACTAAAAAGTAAAAAATAATTGTGTCATTTAGTTGCTTTAATTTACTTAAGCATATCTAGGAGTCGGTGCCAGCCTAGGTTTCTACTTTCAAGGATGTTACCTAGAACCCACAAACTGCTTTACTACGTAAAATAAATGTTCCTTAAACTTGGCTTGACTTGATAGCAGTCAAGGGCCAACTTGTAGTCGATAAAAAAAAATATTCCATTTATTAACAATCACTATCAGATGTTGACGATAGTGACCGGGACCGACGGCGTAAAGAGCTCTCCGAGGCACGGGGGTGTACCACCGACTACCCAGGCTTGGGATGTACTGATAATATCATAGAAGAATGAAAAACTCATAATGTTTTCGTTACCCGACCCTGCACCTCATGATCGAAGCCAGATAGGCCAACCACTAGACCAACGAGGTAGTCACTAGACCAACAAGGCAGTCTGATAAGAGAGATATAATAATAATAATATATAATAAATCTGGTGAAAGCTGAAAAGGAAAAAGTATCAAAATACTTGGACCTTGCTCATGAGGTTACCGTCATGTGGAATGTTGATTGAACAATTATTGTTCCTATAGCCGTTTCAGTCAACGGTCTTATAGCGAAAAGCTTTGACGATCATCTTAAAAAGCTTTCGCTTAATTGTTGGATCAAGGGTCAGATACAGAAGGCAGTAATTCTTGAAACGGCGCGTATTGTGAGGAGGTTCCTCACTCTGGAGCCCTGACCACCGGTTGCTTGGACCCCCGAGCCCCGCAGCAGGCGGAATGGATTTTTTTATAAATTTTTAATAGTGTTTTTATAATTATTTTATAAGCATTGTTGAAAATTTAAAAAGAAATGTAAATAAATAAATGATAAAAAAATAAGAATATATAATAACAATAAAAGCCTTTATTCTCTGACCATACAAAATTTCATCTTATATACTAATACAATTTTTTTTTCGATTTATAATAGTTATTTAATTATTTTTTTCATTTAAATTAAAGTAAAACGTAAACATTAAACTAAAAAAAAGAAATCTTCAACAACTACTACGTTGGTCAGGTTGTCTTTCGACATAGGCCTAGGATAAGAGATATATATTAGAACTGAATTGAATTCTATTAAAACCCTTTCGGGAACTTCTAATCAACTGACAAGGACACTGCTTAGAAATCCGTACAAAAATGCAATCCGCAAGAGATAAGAGATCAGCGCGGAGTTTACCGACGTAGATTAAAACTATTGAATCCAAAACTGGTAGTATAAATCCTATTACGGATAAAGCTATTAAAGTTATGACGGACATGTCTAACAGTACCATAACTGTATTAATTAGAATATTAATATCGAACCGAGATACAGGCCCACGAGATCGAGTTCGACGAAAGCGAAACCTCTCTAACTACTTTCATCGCTCCAGAAACCAACAGCCGTATTGCCATTCCACCGTTGGCGTAGCGATTGATGCTGTGGCTCAGTGTTTAAAGACCTGGATTCGATCTTTTTACCCGACTGTGTCAGAAGGAGGGTAATGTTTTTCGAGCGTATGTATGTATGTATGTCCATTTCTTCGGCACGCGCTACAGCCTAAACGGCTGAATGGATTTTGACATGTGAGATGTCGTTTAATTCGGCTAAATTGTGGAAGTGACATAGGCTATATGAATTTTCAAAATGGTGGCTTTAAATGGGGGAAAAAAGGGGGGACGTGTGCAATTTTTTCTTTTATCCTAGCAATATGGGTATCAAATGAAAGCTCGTGAAAAGACCATTTAAAAAATATAAATGTCATATCATGTTTATATTACTGTTTTAACAAGCAATGTCAAAAAGTGTACCAAGTATGCCGTCTCATTTCTATACCACAAATTAAAACTAAAAAGTCTCACATAAAATTATTATTATGAAAACAAAAACCCAACTGCTTAGAAGTAATGAACTGAAAAGAGAAAAACAAGGATCACTATATCTGTATAAAATTCTAAATACTTTATGGTGCTGCAGGCGGGGACAAACGTAGTTTTGGTAGATCTTTCTTTCCCAGGTAGTAAACTATTTTGTCCACACCTGCACATAAAGTATTTAGAATTTTATATAGATATAGTGATCCTTGTTTTTCTCTTTTCAGTTCATCACTTCTAAGCAGTTGGGTTTTTTGTTTTTATAATAATAATTTTTTCATATAATGATCTCAAATGCTTTACTAATAGTAAGTAATAATAGTTAGTGGGAAATACCGGAGTCTCTACAACTATCTATAGGTTAAATCCAGCTATAGATAAGTTTAAGTATATTGCATACAAGGACGGCCGCGGTTTCGCTCGCGTATTTCCCGTTTTCGGAAGAATTTCGAGATAAAAAGTATCCTATGTGTAATTCTGATGTATAAACTATTATTGTAAAGTTTTGTCAAAATTAATTTAGTAGTTTTTGCGTGAAGCAGTAACAAACATCTATCCATACATTTGTTTTTATCGACTACAAGTTGGCCCTTGACTGCTTTCAAACCTGATGTTAAGTGATGATGCAGTCTAAGATGGAAGCGGGCTAACTTGTTAGGAGTGGGATGTGGGACTATCCACACCCATTTCGGTTTCTACAAGACATCGTACCGGAACGCTAAATCGCTTGGGGATACGTCTTTGTGGGTAGGGTGGTAACTAGCCACGGCGAAAGCCTCCCAGCCAGACCAAGACAAATTAATAAAATCTCAATCTGCCCCACCGGGAATCGAACCCAGGACCTCCACCGCACATACGAGATCGTCATACATACAAACTTTTGCGTTTATAATATTAGTAAGGATTTGGTTTGCTATCAAAAGTAAAAATTTAATCGCTCCATACAAATTTCTTATTCCATAGAAAAACACGCAGAACGTTTAACATTACTGCCCAATAAGTCGATATACTAAAAGGTATTTAGCGTTTTTTCAAGAGAATCGTGTTAACCATGTTAGTCATAACAAATTTTACGAAACAAAGTTAAATTTAAAGTATTCATAGTCACGTTTTTGGTGATTTTGGACGCCGTAACCAATCTAATCCTTTAAGATTATAGAGCAGAAATTGACGGAAACGATTTAGTAGGTTGGTACAATGCTATCGACTAAAAAATGAGAACCGCAGATGAACTACAACACAGATTAGATACTGATAAAATATAGCCAATGTGTTGTTTTGATATTTAAGCTATATTTTTGTTAAGTTTCATCAAAATCCATTCAGTCGTTTTTGCATGAAAGTGTAACAAACGTCAATTCATCCATACAACATACAAACTTTCGCGTTTATAATTTTTGTAAGGATTATGAAATATAAAAATTTTTAACAAAAAATAGAACCGTCTCAAAACGCACTAAAAAGTAAAAAATAATTGTGTCATTTAGTCGCTTTAATTTACTTAAGCATATCTATGAAGTCGGTGCCAGCAAGTTTAAGGAACATTTATTTAACGTAAAGCAGTTTGTGGGTTCTAGGTAATGTCCTTAAAGTAGAAACCTTGTCTGTGTGAAAAGTGTGTTTTGAATCGGTTTTATTTTTTGTTAAAAAATTATATTTCTTACTTTTTAGTAATTTATCACCACGTAACGTATTCGTACTATATTGTCATAGTATATTATTTATTATACGGCACTAGTAGACAAAAAGCTACCGATACTTATACAAAAACCGAAATCGCTGCAAGTGTGCCATTAAAATTTGAAGAGTTCCTTCAATTTTCCGAGGATATCATCATCAGATCCTAACATGATGACAATGGGACCATCTTGGAAGTGTGTCTTAGTAATAAAAAAATCGGACAAATTATCAAAATCGGACAAATCTGTAAAAAGTTATGCGTGGTCATACATAAAAATAAAAATATAAAATATACGTGTCGAATTGAGAACCTCCTTCGTATTTTTTCTTCGGTTAATAATAACGATCATTCTTTTAATTAAGTTATAAATAAATACAGTATTCAACGTTGTACCAAACAACAAATATCAAAAATAGCAGTAACTACTATTAGAAACAGCGCGTTAAGACATTTAATAATACAACAAGTGAACAGCGGTCAACATCCGATAAGAAAGCCGTGGGAGTTATCTGTCGCGACACCGAAGTTGGAGGTTAAAGATCATTTGTATTATTAACGGCTTTTTATATTCAGACCCTTTATAAAGTCATGTTTCAAATGCCATCTAAGCTTAAAAAAAAATTAGGTATTGGATCAGAATTGTCACAGGTTATTTTCCTAAGGTGGTCAGGGCTTCAATATTATTTCCATAGACCTGAAAATTCCGTATAGGATCAACGTGGTTACTATAGTCATCATTTACAAATTAGTGTTGAGTCTTAAATCGAATCTGAGACTTAAACGGATAAATTGACTGGCATCTTAATAAACGGGTACCAAACAGGTTTATTGTATACAATAGGTCTTTTTTTCAAACGGACTTTTTTTTTAAATAACCCCTAGCATAAAAGGGATGAAAGCATAGACAAATTCGTAGACGTCTACCTATAAACTCGTACCTATAAACCTTACTCGTATGTATTACATATATGTAATAGTAATTAATTGGTATTAAGTATTTGGTCGATCCCAAACATCGACCAAATACTTGGACGAAATAACCGCCACGTAGAGTCAACTATTAATCATGTCATTTCAGTTAATGGTCTTTTAGCGAAAAGCTTCGACCAACATCTTAAAAAGCTTTCGCTTGGCTGTTGGTTAAAGAATCGGATACAGATGGCAGTAGTCCTTGAAATGGCGTGTATTGTGAGGAGATTCCTCACTCTGGAGCCCTGACCACCGGTCGCTTTGGTACTCAAAAACCCCTTAGGCGGAGTAGCCGATTTTTTATAAATTATTAATAGTGTTTTATATACATTTTTGTAGCATATAACATTGTTAAAAACTGTTAAAAGAAATGTACCTAAATGAAAATATATGAGAGCCTTAAAAAAGTTTAAGTTAAGTATACTCGTATAACGTATAACGATGAATCAGTGCATGCATTTTAACACGCACCGCAGTACAGAAATAAACAATAGTGTAGTTAAAGTTGAAGTCCTGAGCGGGAAGGTCGACCGTCTGGAGGTCAGCGCCGAGGGTGGCGGGACTCCCGACGATACCGACGAACAAATTGACTGGGAACAGTCACATCTTTAGTACTTGTACTTTCTTTGTGGATTGAATGAATAATATCCTTTTTGTTAAGTAATAAAGATTCAGTTGTATTAGAGCTTTTTGTGACTGACTCGTCGGTCGTCGGTAAGTTACCGCCACCACTGAGCAAGTTACCAAGCATTATGGGTGTGTCCAAATTATAAATTTCTAAAACGCGTACTTAAAATTTAGCCTAGGGCATCCTTGTGAAGTAGCACATTCAAATTAGCGTCAGAAAAATCTTTGTTTTTTATTCATTACAAAATAGCCCTTGACTAGTTACTACTGTTGAGATTGCGGTTAAGGGCTAAGTTGTAATTAATAAAAATTTGTAATTAATAAAAATTTTTTCGTCGGAAATTTTTTTTAAATAAAAATAGAACCGACTCAAAACGCACTAAAAAGTAAAAAATAACTGTGTCATATTGTTGCTTCTATTTACTTAAGCATATCTATGAAGTCGGTGCAAGCCAAGTTTAAGGAACATTTATTTTACGTATTAAAGCAGTTTGTGGGTTCTAGGTAACATCCTTAAAGTAGAAACTTTGGCTGGCACTGTTAAGTAAATTAAGATGAACAATGGACCAGTTATTTTATACTTTTTAATAAAAAAAGAGTTTTAAATCGGTCTATTCTCTTTAAAAAGTTATTTCATACATTTTAATATTTATCTCTATTTAACGTCTCGTTTGATAACCTCATAGTTTTTTTTCGTCATTATGACCCAAAGAGTTACTCTATTTAGACAAAAATCGAAATCCGACTTGCCTCAAATTTGAAGATTTCCTTGATTTCCCAGATATTATACTTGAAACAAAGGGACACTCGGATGTATATGTTAAATGCCTTTTCTAATAAAAAAAGAATTATGAAATGAACAGCTAGTTGTAAAAAGTTATGCGTGGTCATACATTAAATATATATATATACGTGTCGAATTGAGAACCTCCTCCGTTTTTTTCGTCGGTTAAAAAAGTGATCCTTGTATGAACTGCAAAGATTTGCTCGGTTTATAGACGATGGATTCCCACTTGCCCTCAACTGTGACATCTGCTTGGTTCCTAAATTATTAATTGAAAAAAAAAAGGAACTCAGATAGCTAAACGTTAAAACACTCGTTTTCTCATCAAAAAGACACGGCAGTTTGTGAAGTGGACTTCAGTTAGCACCATAATGAACTGTATCCGCGTCTTTCATGATCATAATCTCTTTAGCTGTTCACTTACATATGATTTCGTTTAAGAAGGAACTAACTAACGAGATGAAATTGTATGAAATGCTAGTATTTTTCCTATTTGGGGAAAGAAATTAACCTCTCAATGGAGTGCAGTGCAGAGGTATAAAGTATATTTTTAGTCAACAATGTGATGACATATCAAAAGCTCCATCTATTGGTCAAATTGAAATGCGAGATAAAACAGAAAGGGTAAGTACATTCATACGGACAGCAATCAATATACACCATATTGATTAGCCAACTATAAAGATAAAAGGTTTCTACCATGATCTAAAAATATTTTAATTAATTATGATCTTAACGTCATTGATAAAAAAAAAGTTATGACGATACAAGAGCAATAAAACGCAAACTAGACAGGAATTCAACAATAAAAGTTATCGACCGACGTTACAAAAGCGAACAAAAAATCAAAAGTAGGTACACATCTACAAAAAAGACGTCTTTTAATCTACGAAATACATTAATTTACATATGAAAAGACCACACACGAGTCTGTTTTTTATTATTCTCAACATGCAACAGTGCATACGACTCGGGGTTTTTATAAACAGAAAACAGGCCCGAGAGAACGCTAGCCAAAATGATGGAAGCGATCTTTCTAAGTGTTGAAGTTAGAATATCTAAGACTATGAACACAACACAAGAAGAATGAAGCTAGCTTTATTTTTTAAAGCTCACAATATGAAGAATGCTTCGATCAATTATTGATGTACGAAAAAAAAATCAATAGTTCTCTAGTTATGTGTCCAGTCAAATGAATAAAATAGACGAGTCAACATCTCTTAAGGTAACTACAATATCGGAGAGAGTTTATGTTTAACCAATATGTCACAAATTAAAGAAATATTTTTAAAAATATTATTGTCCTTTTTACCCTAACCTAATTTTGGTCTTATGAGTGTTGATGACACAGTATTATAATAATTATTAATGAAAGCAGCATTTATTTGGCATTATAAAGTTCACAATGTGGTGATAGCCAGGATCAGTTATTGATCTATAGCAAATCGCAGAAAAAATCAACAAAAATATAGTCTCCCTTCCTCGTCTAACTACCTGGTGTAAAGCTTTTACACAGTAAAGTAAAAAAGCTGTGTCCTGTTTGTATATAGATTAGTTGACGGCGAGCATTTCAAGTGGACGCATATTTACTCGTAAACATCATGCACCGGTTATTAGCGTCTGATCAATGACCCACATAAGTAGCAGTAAATGCTTTCAGTAGGTACGAGCAAGCTGCGTTTATTTGTTCACGCCCCGCTCTTATCTGTTGACATGACAGCTAATCAGCGAATGTCATCAGAATGCACAACAAACAACGAGAGACAAGCAAATAAACGGTTCAAAACTCACTTGTCGGAATACGCCCGAATTTAAAATCTTGAAATCTCCACTGTTGAGGGACTGAACCCAAATCTTTAATGGGCAACGTCCCTTTGTATGCGCAGTGGATTTATAAGACGGACGTCTTGGGTTAGATTAAGATTTTCTAAAATGGATTTCTAGGTGTGGATTTCATCCCATTTCTGACAGCCCACTTCCATCTTAGATTGCATCATCACTTGTTATCACGTCTACTAGGACATACTATTCGCTTAGTAAAAAAACCTTAAAACGCCCTAACACCTCCACACCACAAGTCTGAAGGTAGATTTGGAAAAACTTAGCATGCAACTCTATTGATAACGCCTACCTTTTATTTATGGTATATTAAAATGTATGATTATTAAATAATAATTATTCATTGAAATAAATTTAAAATGCGGCAAATTAATAATAATCTCATATTTAGAATAAATAGTTACAAAGTCTCCACAAAGCGAAACAATTCTATGAAGCTTTGAAAATTATAAATGTAAATGATGACTATTTGTAAAAAAAATGTAATTAACATAGGCTCATTGAATGGAATACGAGCGCTTTTTTTAACATATTTTTTCCTTCAATTGTTATTATAATTATTAATTTAAAATTACTTTACAATAATTAATTAAGGCCGCCTTTTGTACCAGTTCTATTTAATGGTTTTTATGTATTTGTTATATGTTCTTCTTCGTTGTTGTTGTTCTATTTTTTAATTATATACAAGAATATCATCTGCAGTTTTCAAGTAATTTACCAAGTCTTACCGCACTGAGTTCCCAGAATTCAAAAATTCAAAATTTGTTATTTGAAGTAGGCATTGTTTGCGAGCACTTTTGGAACCTCAAATTTGACTGTGTGTAGTGACTCTACCACCGGTTGAAAAGGCAAATTCTATTTTAAAGCTCTACCTCTTACCTAAAGTAACAAATCTAATTTTTTATAATTTTTTAAATATTTTATAATTTAATATTATGCTGGGGCCATTAATCTAGATTGCGAAAAATTCAATCAAAACTAGACTTTATTTTTTAACCGACGAAAATAAAACGGAGGAGGTTCTCAATTCAACACGTATATTTTTTTTTATGTATGACCACGCATAACTTTTTACAGAGTTGTCCGATTTTGATGGATCGGATTGAGTTGAGGAGCTGATGATGATATCCTGGGGAAATTGAAGGAACTCTTCAAATTTTGGAGGCACACTTACGGTGATTTCGGTGTTTTAGCTTTTTGACTACTAGTGCCGTATAATATACTATGACAGTATAGTACGAGTACGTTAGGTTGCGATAAATCACTAAAAAGTAATAAATAAAAAATTTTAAGAAAAAATAGAACTGACTCAAAACGCACTAAAAAGTAAAAAATAACTGTGTCATTTAGTTGCATTAATTTACTTTAGCATATCTAAGGTTATATCGGTGCCAAGATTTCTACTTTAAGAACATTACCTAGAACCCACAAACTGCTTTAATACGTTAAATAAATGTTCCTTAAACTTGGCTGGCACCAACTCCTTTAATTTACTTAAGCATATGCTTAAGTAAATTAAAGCAACTAAATGACAGTTATTTTTTACTTTTTAGTGCGTTTTGAGTCGGTTCTATTTTTTGTTAAAAAATTTTATAGGATTAACAATAATTTATAAATTCGTAGTATCTACAATTAGGTGACACGTAAACTTCAACTCTCTGACTAGACTATCATACCTGCGTAAGCTCCCTGCCAACGATATGTTAATTTTATTACAGATTCTAAAAACATCCTAACCGGTTCAGTTTCGAAATGGAACGCAAGTGACATAAAAATTACGACCTTCACTGGAGGCGGTGGAGTTTCATTAATTGGAACTCAGAATGCCATGGAATATGATTTGGAATTTAAAAAAAAACAGTTTACTGACATTTCTCAAGATTTACCTACAATAAAATTGTTGTAATCTATTTCTTGGGTAATCGATTAATACGTAAAACCTCAGTTTTAAAATCTACCAGATTTAAGCTAGGGCATATTTAAGAGGGCTATAAGAACAGACGAGTGTGGTGACAAAACACCTCTCAAATAGCGTCTGTCTCTGATCTTGAGGGAATGTTAAAACCGATTAGTGGACTGAGTGAAATCGGTCCTAATGCCCCCACGACTCTACTTTTAGCCAACTCTACATTACTCCTAAGTGTCTTTACGTACGTCTTTGTTGGTAGAAAATAGCTTTGCCAGACCAAACCTAAGTAACCAAAACAATGACCTATCGGTTTTAAAGTATCGCATTCTTAATGGCAGAGATCTTTTTAAGTAAATCTGATAGCTTAAAAATCCTACAAACACGATTTTAAACATATGATAGGCATCATGCGTGACGTATCAAATAACACTATTTACTGTAATAACACATGTAATGTATATGTTGTTGGTTTAACTTAAGTGTCTTTACTGATGCTGCTAATAATAAGTTACACGTGATGCGTCAGAACTAACA
The DNA here is from genome assembly GCA_034621355.1 of Mycalesis mineus. Lineage (NCBI taxonomy): Eukaryota > Metazoa > Arthropoda > Insecta > Lepidoptera > Nymphalidae > Mycalesis > Mycalesis mineus. The sequence continues at coordinate 2,775,436 of CM067881.1, forward strand.
CTAACACGAAAAATATTTTTTTTATTCATTACAAGTTAGCCTGCAACCACACCTGATGGTAAGTGATGATGCAATCTAAAATTGAAGCAGGTTAACCTGTTAGTAGTAGGATGAAATACACGCCCCTTTAGGTTTCTACAAGACATCGTACTGTAATGTTAAATTGCTTGGCGGTATATCTTTGTCGATAGAGTGGTAACTAACCATGGCCGAAGCCTCTCAACCAGCCAGAGCTGGACCAATTTAGAAAAACTTAATCGGTCCCGCCGGGATCGAACCCAGGACCATCTCATAACTCCACGTTACAAGTATGCAAAAGTCACCAAGTTTCGTATACATACAGACATTTGCGAACTCTTATCAACAAATTATTTTTCGCCTTCTTTTAATGACTTTTCTTTATGTTGCATAGATTTTATAAACAAGGAAAACGGCTTGAACATTTTGACCACATCCGTTTTAGATTCGAATCTATGGTTAAGGAGACAGTCGCCCTAATTTCACTTGGGTTTTTGTATTAGTCACAATTATTGTGCTGGTGTTAAACTCCTATAGTATCTTTTTATCTTTCAGGTAATAAACCGAGTAACAGATGGCAGTACGATATTCCAAGGGGATACCTTTAAAGCTGTAATTCTTGTATATATACAATTTGAATCTTAAAAACGGCTGTAACGATTTTCATTAATTTTTTTATGCATGCATTCGTGGGCAATAAAGGTATCATTTTTAGAGAATGTTGTTTTATAAGATTTTTTAGGCAATGAAAAACTGTACTGACTTAATAACACTAAGGCTACTTAACAATAGATGGCGTTGTAAATAATATAATTTCCCAAAACAAATATCTCCAACCAGGTACTAAATGTTTATTTCAGAGAATTTCAAAAATATCAATCGCTCCATAACAAATTGATACATTTAAATCAATTTAACAGCGTTAGATCAAAATACTGACAAGTTAACAGAAAAGGAAGCTTAATTACGAATATTTTACAGCCGTAAAACAGAAATTCCAATCGCAGCAGCAATAGATAAAAAGGTAGAGCCGACGCGGCAAAACCGACGTTATGACATCGTAAATGTAAATTGTATCGTTTAGCGTAAAACCGAGAGTAACCAGCTAACATTCGCGTCTAGATCGTGAATTCGATTTTTAATGGCAACAGACTAAATCATAACCCCAGATCGTTTTGAAATCGAATATTTGCATCTTAAATTACGTGATGTAAGTTAATAAACTAGTTTGATGGAAAAAAATGGGGAAGTTGGACTTACGATTAGTTTGTATCCTGTGGGCACTTTAACTATCCGGGCACAGTTGATGCGTGTTTGTGTTGTTTAGGGTGGTGTAGCACTTGATCACTGATCGTTTGGGTTCGACCGGGTGGCGACGGGTGGCGACGGGTGGCGACGGGCGGTGCGGACGGCGTCGCGCCTCGCGTGCTAGCCAGAGCGGAGTGCCGGCGTGCGGCAGCTCTTGTAAACAAATAGCTGGTGGGGGCCCCGCCAAAAAGCCTGGCCGAATCACGCCGTTCACTTACGTCACGTACTTACGATACGTAAGTCCGACCGCTCGGCGAGATTTACCTTCAATTGCTCCCACAGATAACAAACGGGCTGCATGTCAAATGTTGGAAACTATTTAAGAATTGAGATACCGATAACGTTTATGTTGGATACTTAATTGAAATTCTTTATTTTAGTTTAATATTTATTTTATTATAATAATATTATAACCAATGTTTAATAACTTTTAAAATTAAATTTTTTTGTGTAGTTGGCAGGATGTATAGGATTTTATTTTTTGGTAATCTAAGTGGGATGCATAGGAATTAGAATTACTAGCTTATTAGCACGATTTTTTTGAGAAACGAACATCAGTTCGAAGGGAAGAATAATGAATAAATAAGGAAGAATAAGAAAGAAGAATTGATAAATTAGGTAGACTTAGGAAGAAGGAAGAAGTTACATATGCATAAAAATCTTAAGCCAAACAATCCTCTCTAAAAGAAATCTGTAATATATATTAGAGAGAGAGAAAGAGATAGAAGTAAGTAAAAAGAAATCAAAATACTATGCAATAAAGTAACATTGATTGAGGAAGAAAGTATTTATAACTCAACTGTTCATGCCTAGTAAACGATGTTAAGTGCGCAACAGATATTTGGCATGACGAACTAGGTTAGAAACCTTATAAAATGTAGGTTAAAATAATAAAGTGGCCCTGATTTAAAAACTAAGGGGAAAAACAAAGACAAAAGAATTTTGCGAATTGTGATAAACATTTAGTAATGTTCAGGACAAGGAAACAATTGCAACTTTTTAACAGCGTAACCTACTTCTAGGTAAGTTTATCGTATTCTATTAAAGTACGAATACCCCACTATGGACTCAAAGGGATAGACACTTTATATTTACTTGATTTTTTACAAACTTTTATAGTTTCCCATTTAGCATGAGTGAAACAAATATTGGAAGCTAAATTAGATCCACTACCTGATGTTACATTAGACCAAGGTCACCATTTAACTGGTAACCCTGATTGTGTCCTAGTGTAGACGGGGTCCAGTTACATCCGGGCGGAGCTTTGTTTCAGTCCTCTGATTTACTTTTTATTCCTTTAGGGTTTTTATTGTTCTTGTCCCGGTTGCCAGATTTTAGAAACTGCAAACCTAGAATGGACTCGAAACCTAGGCCTGCCTAAATGGACTCGAATTCGAGTTTTTCTTTCTTCTAATACCTTTTCAATATATACTAAGCCCAAGTAGTTGGTAATATTACTCCCCCGTACCTCGGAGTTCTCCTTAAGTGGTCGGTCACTATCAACAACATCTGATAGTGATCGTTAATAAATAAAACATTATCTAATATATATTGAAATTAAATAATATTAATAAAACATTATATAGTTAATAAATAAATCCGCATTGAAACCGCATGCTGGTACGCTCCATATTACGTCGCGTATACGGAGGTAAACCTGGCCCTGTGAATCGTTGATAGGCTGGTAATGATGATGATGACTATTTAATAAAGGAGGAAAGTATTATTTTTACTCGACCTACTTGATCTAGTAATTCGATATCGGATGACAGCATTTTCAGCAAACAAATTTTTAGCAATATGCGATTTAATTACCTGTCAATAGCTTTTCACGTTTGTCGGCAATTAGGCCTGTGTGCACCAAGTTTTCGGTTTCTTAACTAACGGTTAACATAAGCTTAACGTAAAATTTACTGTTCACGACAACTCGTACGCTGGTTAAGGACGTAAACCGGGCGGTTATATTAACCGAACATACGTTCTTAACCGGCGTACGGGTTGTCGTGAACAGTAAATTTATAGTAAAGTTATCTTAACCGTTATGGCCTTAGTGACGTAACTAAGACGGGATTAGTAAGTAATTAGAATACGCGGTTTAAGGCACGCAGAATTACGCACGAAGTGTTACTCGTAATATGGCGACTCCGCACTGGGGAGCGCAGTGTTGGTCATTATCATCTTCATGAAAGTTTAAAAAATATGCCTTGCACTTGGACTATAATTAAAACTTTTGACGTCCTCTGTAGCGCAATGGTATGCGCGGTGGAACTATGAGACGGAGGCCACAGGTTCGATTCCTGGCATGCCTATTGAGAGTTTCTGAATTGTTCCCGGTATGACTGGTGGGTGGCCTCGGCCGTGGCTAGTTACCACAAAGGGGTGTGGATATTATCCTTGCCCTAAAAAGCTAGCCCGATTCTATCTTAGATTGTATAATCACTTACCAGCAGGTTTGATTGCAGTCAAGAGCTAATTTGTAATAAATTAAAAAAAGACATGTGGCACTCGGACTCTGCCGCGGTAAAGCTATTGCATAGCCTTTTTTATCAACTTATGTTTACCTACCGAGTTCGGGATTTAATAATAAATAAATAAATAAATAAATGGTATAGCAGTCACAAGGCGCTCTAAGTGCCAGATTGAGAGAGACGCAGGTTGAAATATAACGGTGCAAACAAAAATTGGGAACTGATGGATAAACCGCGTCTCTCTAGATATACTAGAGCGCCTACGCTAGGCCACAAGCCCCTATGATGTCGTTGCCGAAATTGTGCTTTTGATATTATGTTTTTGATACTCAGGGGGTGTTAGGTTTTTTCGTTACGGAATTTCTGTATTCGGTCTCCACGCTCAAAGTCCGCGATAAAAGCTATACAATAGCTTAAAAAAACACTAAGATCCATATTTCCCTACCCTACTTAACTATGCTAGGAGTAGGGATAAACAAATAAAATTTTATAAAATGAAGATATGACCATCACATGTATTGACTCTACATCGAAACAGGATTCTGAATACTTTATAGACAAATGGAGCTGACAACTAGGCGGTGGTCAGTGAACTATAACAACACATATTCCCACACGAACATCCTTCCCCTATAAACAAATTCCATGTATAAAATAAAACTTGACAAATGGGGGATGTGGAAAAAATCGTAATGAATAGCACTGCTTGCACTTAAACGGATTCAACGTTTTTTACACCCTCAGCTCATTAAGGACCGTTTACATTAGTGTATACATACAATAATGTTATTTATACCAATATTATAAAGCTGAAGAGTTTGTTTGTTTGAACGCGCTAATTCCTGAACTGAACTGAACATTCTAACTGAAAATATCTTTTTGTGCAGGATAATCCATTAATCGACTTAATTGTTAACAGAAATTAATTAAGAAAGACTGCAAGCTTTTCAAAATTCTTTATCTTTTTTAACCGGAGCGCAGCTTGTAATTAATGTCCAAATAATACATATTTAAATAAAAGTGCTACATTAATTAGATTATAAAATTTTAACGGTCTTATATTATTATTGTTGGATTAATATAATCCCTTTACATCGTTATAGATATTTTTCAGACATTAGACAGTACAGAGTTACAGATGTCGCAACAAAGAAAGTTTGTTGTCCTGTCTTCACTTGAAGGTCACCAAAGCTGATTCTACCGTAGTCCGTAACGTACATCGATTACGTAGTCGACGTCAACGCTGCAAGTGTGAAGGGCTTTTTAGCCCTTTCAGAAAACGAAAGCCAACGAATTCGTTCCTCATTAAATGATTTTTCATAGAACAATACTACTTTTTTGCATCACTAAATGATTGCATTGCAAAAGTTACTAATGATATACAGGCTTGATCGATTTTATCCTCCGAAAACCGATTCAACGGATAACCCAGCTGCCTTTAGTTAAGACATTCGCTAAATTGCCCGACCACTTTCGTGTTCAATTCCACGTGAACTAGTTTATCAAACGCACCTGCCAAGTGCCAACTAGATTGTAAACATACTGTAGCACTGGTACAGGCCTCAGATTCCCACAGAAGCCATTCAACTTGCTCCGTGTAAGGCAATACCTTCAAAGCAGTCCTAAAGCTGGCGCAGCATGAGTATGAAAATAACATAAAGTTTGCCAACACTGGAGCAATTTAAACGTTCTTTTTTTTTAGCTCGATACAAATAAATTCTAAATATAAATAAAGAGACTTTTACATTTACCGATATATGTAAAGAAATATAGTATTTATCGTGTGACAAGCAGTTAATTATAAAACAACTGAAACACACCCGCGGTTTCGACCGCGTAGTTATCTTTTCCGAAGGAATTTCGGAATAAATTATAGCCTAAGTGTTAATTCAGGGTGTCAGCTAACTCCATGCTAAATATTATTAAAATCCAGCCATTTAGTCGTGAAGAAGTAACACATACACACTCACAAACTTTCGCCTTCATAATAGTAATATGATAAAAATCTATTTGTCAGATTGCATATTTATTTAACACGTGGATCTTATATCTAACTAGAGATTTTGACAAAACCATCCTATTTTAAGTTAAAGCAGAACAACATATCTTACAAAAATAAATAAGTTTACTGATCGTATCAAAATTATATCTAAATAAATATGTTAAGGTAATCAAAATTCAGTGTAGTATTAAAGACATAAAAAAAATTAATTAATCTTCAAAGAAAATAAGTATATGATTATTCAGCTTGTAATAAATTGAATACTACATGCGAGACATGAATAACAATGTTATGCAAAATATTTATATCTGCCATATTTCAAGATAAAAAATATGTTTAAATTCTGACGAATACATAATCTATGTATAGCCGGCACGTGTATAAAAAAATCATCTTAAAGAGACTTCATTGAATAAATCCAAATAATCAACATTAATTTACTAAGAACCGCGGATAATTCAATCTGTACTTGAAATTTTGTCGATAGTTCATTTTACAATAACAGAAACTATAACTATATTATTCTCTCCACAGATCCTATCAACAGGATAAACAAAATCTTACAGGCAACCCCCGCCTGTAAGAGATTGCTTCGAGCAATAAGGCCTTTGCATGTTCCCCATTATTCTGTATTTCAATGTCTGTATTATTATTATTTTGAGTGCAAAAAGTATTTCTTCTTCTATGCTCAATAGTAATAACTCGACACTAGCCATTTACTCAAAGTTATTGTACATCCTAACTTTCCTTCTTTCCTTGACTCTCAGGTATGATGCATTTTATGAAGCAATCTTTTATGCAAGAACATAAAAAGCCGCAAGCTCTTTGTAGCTTATATTGTATTATTTTTTATCCAAACAGCATACGCTTGATACTTAACCAAAGTCACGAACATCATACTTTTAATATTCCGCTTTCGAAAATCTTCATCATCATCATTATCAGCATCATCATCATCATCATCATCATCATCATCATCATCATCTTCATCATCATCATCATCATCATTAACAGCCGTTGGGCGTCCACAACTGGACTTAGGCCTTTTGAGGGACTTCTAAACACAACGATCAACTATGATCGAGTTATTCATCGTTTAATAATTTAAGCTAAAAGAAGAAAGAAAGCATGCCTGTATGAAATTGCCTTAACTGCAATGCTAGAAGACATCAGAAAACTTAATTGTTATACAAAAACAAACAAAAAATAGTACTCAAGTGCAATCTTGCGAAGTGAAGCCGACTGATGTAAAGGGAACCTAAAGGTATTTACGGCACCGGCGCGGCAGAATTATTGCCACCTTACCATCGTATTAGACGAGTTATCTAGAAGGCGAACACTAAACCACTTTTTGCACCCGCCTCGGCGAGTGAATGTGGTCAAAGACTCGCCTCGAGTTGCAGTTTTTGTTCAACGTGGGACTGATTGTATGTTTAATGGGATAAAAAGCATCAAAGAAACTGCTACAGCTATAGTCTCTATTGTACTTGAAGTTTCGAATTAATTAATACACGTTAATGTCCTTTTAAGGGTGTTCGGTCAATGGTTCGGACGAACATCAGCTAAATGTATTGTAACCGCTTTGGCTTTGGAAAAAATTTTTAACAAAAAATAGAACCGACTCAAAATGCACTTAAAAGTAAAAATAACTGTGTTATTTACTAAAAAGTAAAAAATTTAAAACAGTTATTTGTTACTTTTTAGTGCGTTTTGATATGCTCAGGTAAATTAAAGCAACTAAATGACACAGTTATTTTTTACTTTTTAGTCGGTTCTATTTTTTTTTTTTAATTTTTATTTCTTACTTTTTAGTGATTTATCGCTACGTAACGTACTCGTCCTATACTGTCATAGTATATTATACGCCACTTGTAGCCATAAAGCTACCGATACCGAGACAAAAACAGAAATCGCTGCAAACGTGCCTCCAAAATTTGAAGAGTTCCTTCAATTTCCCCAGGATATCATCATCAGATCCTAACATGGTGACAATGAGACCACCTTGGAAGTATGCCCTTTCTAATAAAAAAAGAATTATGAAAATCTGACAACTCTGTAAAAAGTTATGCGTGGTCATACATAAAAAAAAATATATGTGTCGAATTGAGAACCTCCTCCGTTTTTTTTTCGTCGGTTAAAAATCAAAAAACAAAGTAAAAAGAAGAGATATGCTACAGAAGTTTAAAGCACTTTAGAATGTACATGTATGCATCTTATAAGCTCCTATTCTTGCTGTTACAGCTTCCTTAAAATTTTAGAAACATTAAGAGCCTTTTTTACTCGACTAATGTAGATGTTCTAAAATGTGTCATAAATATATTTCCTCCTAAATATTAGTTTTGATTTCTTTATGGCACATACATATAATGTCTCTTTTGTTATTTAGTCAAATTGTAATCTTAAGAACAATACGATATGTGTATGACTAGCATGTAGAATAAAAGTATCTAATACATATTTTAAAAAAATCTTGTGTCTCAACTGCTCATTGCTCCACATTTTATAAAACATGACCTATTCAATATTCCTATTGACCCCATTGATCGATAAATCCATCTTTGTTTCAAGCACCTTCCTCCAACATTGTGTAATTATTTTATATTTTTATTAAAATACCCAAACTTCGGGATAATTTATATTTGATAATAAACATGATATCAAAAATTGCGGAACCGATGGGATTCAAACCTGCGTCTCTCTGGCAAACCGGGCCTCTAAACGCCCTACCGCTAAGCTACTGTATCCGCTGACATCGGTGCCGACATTGTGATTGATATCCAGGTAAGGCCTTGTCAAAAGTTCGTACTAGATGCATTACATGCCATATCTAGATTAAAGACTACTAGATGGAGTCATAACGCGGCTGTAGGTTCAAGAGCGTGACAGACTTATTTCATTCGGCCTTTATTAGAAAGTGATACAAGATTATTTTTTGTCCCTTTCAGCGTGTTCGTTTTTATTATTTGTCAAGAGTGGAATTTGTGACAGACAAGGGACATATCTGAGCAATTATTAGCTTTTTATTAAATTTGCTGATAAATAATATAACTTTGCGGTTACTATATTAATTTAAACGTTATCGTGCTATGGTGGGTTGTAATATTTTCGGCTGCAACAGTCGCAGCGAACAGAAAATCGAAGGAATTACGTTTCATACGTAAGTAGGCATAAACTTCATTGATTGATGATTTAAAGCTTAGATATGTTATTTTTTAGCAAATTTCATGTATTATGCGTTTACTAAACTATCTTATATAAAGTAATATTTCGTATTTTACGATATTTTAAAACATAACGTTTTATGATGTACTTTAAATGTTGACATGTCATGTCAATAAGGCTGATTTGCTGTCTCACGAGTGGACACGCTATGGGCTCTATCTAGTAGTCTTTAATCTATGCTGTCGAACGCTCATACGAGTATTGCAATGAGCTCTTCAACTTAGATATATATTTTTTAAAGCAATAATGGCTAATAGTAGATACTAACACACGTTAACATCTTTAATTAATTCACCCCTATCAAAAATACTAAAATCACCTTGAACTCGTGATATGAGCGTTTGCAATTCATATAAACGAAAACAAAATTTTGTTATTCAGATGTAAACGGGTTTCGCTGAAATCGTTTTATTGGCTCTGTATGTTTTCGCCACCTGAAAACAGTCGCCCGAATATATTAGGACAAGCTTTTATTAAAAACACTAGGTACGCTAAAGGGTTATTAAATACTGTTCATACATAGTAGGTATCTTTAAATTATAAATGAATTTTTTTTAATTATAATTAAACTTTTTAACGCAGTGATGTGCGCAGTGGATTTATTCGATGAAGGTCTCGGGTTCGATTCCCGGTAGAACTGATTAAGATTTTCTTAATTGGTCCAGATCTGGCTGGTGGGAGGCTTTGGCCGTGACTAGTCACGACCTTACCGAATTAGCGTTCCGGTACGATGTCGTGTAGACATCGAAAGGGGTGTGGATTTCATCGTACTCCTAACAAATTAGCCAACTTCCATCTTAGGTTGCATCATCACTTAGTGAAATTCAAATTCATAACAAGTGTGAATTTGTTTTTTAATCATTTCTTTAATATTTTTACTAATTTTGTAAGATTGGGCAATAAAGTTATCATTCATTCATCATGTTTGAAGATTGATAATAAAAATGCTAAAACAGAAATAATGTTCCTTTTTAACCGACGAAAGAATACGGAGGAGGTTCTCAATTCAACACGTATATATTATTTATTTTATGTAAGACCACGCATTACTTTTTACAGTGCTGTCCGATTTTGATAATTCTTTTTCTACTAGAAAGGGCACACTTCCAAGACGGTCCCATTGTCATCATGTAAGGATCTGATGATGATTGAAAAAATCCTGGGAAAATTGAAGGAACTCTTCAAATGTTATAGGCACACTAGCAGTGATTTCGGTTTTTGTGTAAGTATCGGTAGCTTTTTGGCTACAAGTGCCGTATAATATACTATGACAGTATAGTATGAGTACGTTAAGTGGCGATAAATCACTAAAAAGTAAGAAATAAAAATTTTTAACAAAAAATAGAAAAAACGCTAAATAATAAAAAATAACTGTGTCATTTAGTTGCTTTAATTTACTTATACTTGCATATCTAGGAATTGGTGCCAGCCAAGGTTTCTACTTTAAGGACGTTACCTAGAACCCACAAACTGCTTTAGAATGTAAAATAAATGTTGATATAAATGACACAGTTATTTTTTACTTTTTAGTGCGTTTTGAGTCGGTTCTATTTTTATTTTAAAAAATTTTTAATTCCGTGCATCCCAATCGTAGGTTCAGGATGTCAAGACTTTTTAGCATGTTTTTTCTTAGGAAAGAATCTTGACAAAAAACTAAGCAAAAAAAGGGAGAAAAAACCACCAACGTTATCCTTGCTGACACACCTGCGTTACTGCTCTTACAATATTGTTGAATATTTTAGCATGTAAAGTGAAATTGCCGATCCTTAGCTGTATTATTAAATTATATTTTATACATACGGCAGAGTTTCTATAAAAAGAATTTTCATCAGCATAATTTCTGATAAGCTAATAAGTTATACATCGCATTTAGGGACGTTGGAAATTGACTGCCTATGCGTCGTCGATTACGAGGTCCTGGGCTCGAACCCTGGATCGGGTTATGAAATAAATCTGAGAGAAAAGAAATTTTTGGGTGCCTCTTAGAGCACGTTAGGCCCCGGTTACTATCATCAACATCTGATAGTGATCGATAGTGATTTTTTTTTTTTATCAAGTACAAGTTGGCCCTTGACTGCTATCACACCTGATGTTAAGTGATGATGCAATCTAAGATGGAAGCGGGCTAACTTGTTAGGAGTAGGATGAAATCCACACGACATCGTACCGGAACGCTAAATCGCTTGGCGGTACGTCTTTGTCGGTAGGGTGGTAACTAGCCACGGCGAAAGCCTCCCACCAGCCAGACCTCCGTCTTATAAATCCACCGCGCATACCACTGCGCCACGGAGGTCGTCAAATTAAATGAAAAATTATCACCCTAAACCCACCACCTCGTATTGGAGCAACGTTGTGTGAGTAGGCCGTTAAATTAGCTGATAATGATAGTTCGCTGCTGAGGAACGTTGGGGGTTAAGGTGCTAGAATGGCGACCCTGCACCGGAAAGCGTAGTGTTGGGCGACCCCCCCAACTTGTTAGTGGACTGACGACATTGAATATGTCGCAAGGAGCCGACAGTCACAGGAAGCTCAGGATCGCTGTGTTTAGAAGTCCCTAAAAAAGGGTTATGTACAGTAGTAGACCTCTATCGGCTGCTAATTATGATAATGATGATGATGATGATAATAAATGATTATTTTGGGATATGTGGTAAAAATTCTGATACTTGAAAATTATTCAAAATGAATGCGTATCCCGACGTAAACAACAAACCCAGCCACGTGATCTGATGATAAACACCCTTGGAAAAAAGGTACCACTCGCTTAGTATACAATGAATTTTAAACGCACTATGAAAGTCAATATGCGTTGGTTACACAGATCCACAGTTCTGCGATTCAAATATTGAGCAATGACGCAGTGCGGTGCGCGGTTAATATTAATGTGGAATATAAAGCAGCTGAAACTGTACCCGCATCGCATCGGCATCTCATTTTGGACGGCGACAATGTAACACGAGCTGCTATGGGAAAACATCAGCGAATTTGATAATCTACTTTTAGTTTTGCTAGCAGTTAATAATTTATTTATTAAAAGCCCGACGAATCTAGGCAACAAAGTCCCTCAGATGCGACAGTAATTCCTCTACGTACGTTTTACTCCTATTATATATTGTATATATTGACTCTGTTACAATGTGCCTTTGCGATGTTTATCCAATTTTTAATACTGTTCTTACCGCCAAGCGATTTAACGTTCCGGTACGATGTCGTGTGGAAACCGAAAGGGGTGTGGATTTCATACTACTCCCGACAAGTTGGCCCGCTTCCGATCTCACATTGCAACTTCGAATCTTTGCATTTAACATCAGCTGTGATAGCAGTCAAGTGCCAAGTGAAATCAAATTTGAGTGATTAAACGATAAAACGTGTGTATAAAACTAATTTTTGCCAAAGCTCTTATTCGTTTCCCAGGTCTGTTGCAGAAACATTAAGACTTGACGATTCAAAAGACGACAAAGCAGCCTACATGGAATAAAAGATTTTTATATTTATATCTGAAAGAAGACAAATGCAAATAGCGATACCTGCAAATAGGAATAAATCAATACAAAAGAGAAAATAAGAAACCGTGGTCTGAATTCCTTGCGATTTAATATAACCTCGTAACAGAAATGAAAAGAATACCTACCCCGACTCGAGAATTACAGTTTAAAGTTTGCAATTTATTTCGAATATAATTCTTAACAAGTATATAAATCTCACAGGTAAGTTAGCGACAATGCTGCAACTTTGCGCATTAAATTTTGTTACCCGTCTTAAATATTAAGCGAAAGGAAATATTAAATAACTGCTCTATGCAGGAAGTTTTTTGCTTCCTTGTGTATAATACGTATTACTGGGACTTGGAATCTGGATTCCGGCATCTGGCTTTCCTATGATTAGAGCAGTGGCGTGCACTTTATCAATGCATATACTGCCTACCCTGAGAACATATTATAAACCAGTATTGGAGAAGTAATTTTCCTTTTCGTGTAGTTAGTATGTATTGTGCCCACACTAGTTATAAACCTTGTGCACGCCATTGGGTTAGAGCCGACCATAGCTGCCAGGTAAGGTTCATTAAACAAAGACTCCTAACCAATATCAGTCTCTCGTTTAATTTGAATAACTATCGTCTTAAGTAACCGAATTCCGTTTAAGGAATTGTTTAAAAAATAATAAGAATATTTAATTCCCACTCTAAATGAATGCGCTTCCCGGCATTTTCATCTAGAAATTTTAACTAAAGATCAAAAGAAAATGTGAATCTTCGTTTTAGAAGACATTGATAGGCAAAAGACAATATGCAAGGTTTACACTTAAAACTATAATTTTTAGATTTAGATTTAAGAATTTAAAACTATGATTGACATGAAAACACATATCATAAAGTTTTATAGAAAATTATTATTGATGAGAAAACATTTGCTATGTGTAGCTAGTAATATTTTATTAAACCGAGATGAGACGAGGGTGAATGGAAATGTTGGAAGGGGAAGGCCTAGGCAAATGTCCCTGGACCAAATTCAGGACATTTTAAAATATTGCCAGGTGAAGAGTACCCTAAACCGACATATGAATGAAAGGTTTAATGAGAGTGAAAAGCTAAGGAAGTATGCAAGGACCGTGGCAAAGGGAAAGATTTTGTCTCTGCCTACCCCTATGAAAATGAGACGTGATGTATGTAATATCTAAAAGTTCAAAGTTGTAATTAGTATAACATGGTAGCTTGAGAACAGATAAATCAACAGAGAAAGTACTTTCGTATCAGTTGAAGAATATTTGTTGTTAACAAGCAAACAGACAAACTAAATATTTGTAACTACGATAAGCGTAGTATCATTATAATGAATGTCCCGTAAAGCTGGCACCAGTGTACGAGTAAATCAGATGGATTTAATAACAATGTAATGGGTCATTTATATATAAAAAAATATGTGCATTCGCCTTTTTACACTACGTACGTGATGGGGCAACAGATAATGTGTTTAACGTTCCGACGTTTTTAGGGTCCCTCTAAAGTGCAATGAGGTCGTTAAGTACGAGCTTCATAAGGTCATAGTCAATCTACGGATTAAAGGACAAACTACTATTGCGAGTGTGTTAGCAGAATTCATTTAAAATAAAAAAAATTAACTAAGCTTAGTTTAGAAACGACGTTTGTAGTGTCTCTATCTCTACGATCCGTTTAGATGGCACGAAAGATTTAACAGTTGCTCTTTCATAATAATTATCATTGACTATTACTACTAGTACGAACTGCCTCGTTGGTCTAGTGGTTAGCCTATGTGGCTTATATCACGGAGTCCTGAGTTCGATTCTATTGTCATTCTTCAATGAAAATTTCTGTAGATTCCAAGCCCAGAATGTTGCGGTACTCGGGAAGTTGGTTGTGATTCACCCACGTGCCTCGGAGAGCACGTTAGGCCGTCGGTCCCGGTCGCTAAAATCAATATCTGATAATTTTTGCCTTTTCCAATGCCCGTCAACCGCATTGGAGCAGGGTGGTGGGTCTAACTTCCATATCCATAAATAGTATTTTTTAAGCAACCCCAAATCAGTTATCTCTACCGCGTTGTAATTTAATTTACCCGAACGCCAAATAATTTCGCAGAAAATCTGGTAGTCAGTATCCTACGGAACACCGCACCTGAGTCCTACTCACTCTAGACTAAGTTATTTTGCAATTAATCTAGGGTCGTAGATACGTTGTACTCGATTGTGGTAGCTAATGTAACGTCCGCATACAAAGAACACCGATTTTTAAATATCACGACACAAAAAAGTATTTATTACAGCCTTTTACTGCATTGCAATAATTCGTGCCTTAATAACAGGGGATATCATTAATAGTGGTGCCAATTTGAAACTATATGTACTATTTCTGGATTTGATCGAGTACTTATTAAAATAATAACTAACCCTCACTTGTGGTTTTCCGAAAACCAACTTCCGTTACACGTCCGATCCAGCTGTTACTAGACAAAGAATAAAAATAAAAGCAACCAAGCGGAAAACCCTTTTAATTTCTAGAAAAAAACGTATAATAATAAAACAATTAGCTTACTAGATTGCCGTCATGTGGAATATTGAGTCAACTGTTTTTGTTCCGATAGTCGTTTCAATGGTCTTTTTGTGAAAAGCTTCGACATCTTAAGAAGCTTTCGCTTGACTGTTGAGTCAAGGGTCGGATACAGATAGCAGTAGTCCTTGAAACGGCGAATACTGTGTAGAGATTTCTCACTCTGGAACCCTGACCACCATCTGCTCAAATGGTCCGCAAGCAGAGGAACAGATTATTTTTATAAATTTTTAAAAGTGTTTTTTATATTTCATTTTGTATATTAATTATTTAATTAATACTAAAACTCTATTATATTAGATATAGTAGAGTTCAGCAAAATATTCATATTCGTATGAGATACAATTTTTTTTATTACTTCTAAGTTTCATCAAAATCGATTCGGTAAATTTTACGTGAAAGAAAAGAAAGAAAAAAAATATATAGCCTATGTCCTTTTTCAGGCTCTAGACTTACTGTGTACGAAATTTAATTTAAATCGGTTCAATAGTTGTAGAGTGAAAGCAAGACAGGCAGACAGACAGAGTTACTTTCGCATTTATAATATTAGTTAGGATTTTAATATAATAAGGATTTCTGTATTTAAACACATTTAAGACACGTCCCGAATCGGAGAAGTAGTAAATTCCATATCACTCACTATCTAGCAAATATCGGTTTATTTACATATTTCATTATCAGTTTTGATAGCGACAATGTTATTATAGAGCAAATACGTTGTGTAACATTTCACCTATCTGACGCAAATATGTACAAGTAATTCGTAGAAATGGAAAAATCGAATCACAAGGTAAATAAAGTACGCAAATATAGTAAAGGAATATCTTAACTACTCTTAAGTCCTACAAGAAATTAGCTATACTTCTATATTCCACGAGTATCTATAGTCTACTAATATAAATTGAGTACTTGTGATCGCCACACCTTTGTGGTTTCATAAAAGCTAAAAGTTCGAGAGCTAAATGATCAGGTGAGTACGGTAGGCAACTATGGATATTCCAGCTTTAATGTTAGCCATGCCGCTCAGCCAGCAGAGCATGACAGATAGCAGTTTCCTTCAACGAAACAGTTATGAAGAAGAAGGAGGCTGTCTGGGCTCGAATGCGGGCCGATCCAAACAGGAGAGAGGATCGGATTCAAGTTCCGTTTATAAACTTACTGTCCCGTTAGTTGAGACCTCGCAAACAGGTACAGTGGGGCTCTGACTGTTTGTAACATGCGATCCCGGGCAGATAGCAACTTGTGGCACAAGCTGCTACTAACACGCGGAATCAAGCAGTACTACTTCTGGACAATACCGGCGGATGAATCCAAGAGGCATGGCGCGAGGGAGGCACTGGTTCATTGGACAGCTCATTGCCTCGCAAATGCAAAGAAAATGGGCACATGGGGTTTTAGTGGAGAAGTCCCACATATCTCCACTGCGAAGTCGAGTTTCTATAGAGGCAACGAAAAAGGCAACTATAGATTGCAACTTTAAAAGCAGTTTTGTATCTTCTTTTTATCGCTATCAAAAAGGGCAAACGAGCATGCGAGTCACCTGATGTTGAGTGATTACCGCCGCCCATGTACATTTGCAACACCAGAGGTGCTGCTAATGCGTTGCTGGCCTTTGAGGAATTGATTTTTTCGCCGCTTAAATACCCCCATGTTATAATTGGCAGGAAGTACCGCAACAGGAAGTTAATTCCAGACTCAGCATGTGCGCGGCAGAAAAGAAGTAGAAAATCTAGAGGTTGTAGATATCCAGCCATCCAGATGGTGTGGGTGAAACTGGTTTCTACGCCTCAAGTTCCGCTGAGAGAAGACAGAGGGTGGTAAAAGTTCGAAAAGCACCCCTCAGAGCACGCATTATAAAGTCGATAGACACACACACATAGATAGCTAACATCCCTACGGTGTTCTAAGGTTTCCAACTTGCTGGTGAGTTTGGAATTGTCAACAAAGCGAACTGCCCGCCTTTGAATGCGATCAAGTGGAAGAAGTTGGTATTGAGGTGCTCCGGCCCATAGATGTGAGCAGTACCCCATGTGCGGACGTACTTGGGCTTTGTAGAGCAAGAGCCTATGTTGAGGCTGAAAGTAGCGCTTAGTTTTTTAGAAGCTTACTTAGCTTTCCCTTCCAAATGATCGCAAAATTGGACTTCATTCGAGATGTCGACACCAAGGATTTCAATCGATTTACCAGCCCAAATGTATGTACTTTGAAAGAGCAGTGGCGAACATAGCGCAGTCTTTTTTGCGGAAAAAGCACAGACTTGCGTCTTAGAGGGGTTCAATTGCACAAGGTTAAGTGACCAGTCAGAGAATTGACTTAGGGAAGTCTCAATTTCAGACACAAGTCTGGACCTACACTCATCCAGCTGTTTAGGAGAAAGCTTACTGCGGCCATTGTAAAGGACGTCGCCCGTGCTATCAGCTTTATCCATTATCTACATGGATAATTGTAAAGTACCTAATGTTGTCAATACTGAAGCCGGTTGCAAAGCAGATGTAGCATATATAGGAGTTCTTGACTTTTTGTCGTATTGTACTGAAGGTGGGATGATATACGAGTATTTTCCTTCAAGAATCAACACCGATACGTGCCAAATATCGTCACGGAGAAGATACTCGTTACAACCACAATCACATGCATTAATAAAGGAAAACAAAAGCAATTGAAACAGATTGACATTACATAATTGTAAATGACGAATTGATAACTGTCCTTTTGGAAAACTGTCCACATCCAATGAAGTATATTGGCTCTGATTGGTTTAAGTGATTTTTTGTTGAGAACTCATGTATTGCATGTGCCGAGAGGGCAAAGATAATGTTGAACAATATTCTATATTATTATTGGCATAATGAAACGTAGATTGGCACCTAATCAAAGTTGTTTTGACTAGTTGGGTTTTGAAATAATATTCCGATGTCATCAATATTCATTTCTTTGATTACTACCGCCGCATCGGAAAAGCAGTCCGTGACAAGAAAAGCCGCGACCAGAAAAACTTGACACATGCTCTTTTAAATTATTTATTCCAACACTGCTCTATTATACAATAAACATTTCGCTAAAAACATGCATACTTTGTAACAATGAAAAGATCAGTAAACTATTCGCGACTATTCTGACATGTCATTTTTTATAACATCTGACGGTCGACAAACATCAACTTACGTTACCATAGACAATATCGCACTTATGGTATTGTTTATAACAACAAATTCTAATATTTTATAATCTAGTTTTAAGAAAACATTTACAACACCAGTATTTTGAAATCAGTTCGAGTTATATAGTTCTACCTCCGCCCAGCGGTTGTTCCCGGATCCCGCGTAGATCCTATTACCGTGAGAGTATTGAGAAATCCGATCTTAATAATGAACGTCTACATCGCGAAATGAGTAACTATGATTTTCAAATAAATTAAGTGTATAGTTATAGTTTCTTCCGTTATATTTTACCACGCCTGATTGCCTCAACTGGTGACAGAGGGGCTGGCTCGTCAGCCAGCAGGAGCGCCGACTTAATTCCTTTATATGCGCTGTCTTCGCAACATTCTTGCTTACGTGGGCAGGATTTGAATAAGTTATTAGAGATTTCACAACTCCCTAGCCTCACCGCTTTGCTGAAACAAAGGAGGTTGAGACGGCTAGGACATGTGCATCGTATGCCTTTAAATCGTTTGCCACGGTGCGTCATGCTTGGCGCCATAGCAAATAAGAAAAGAAACGTTGGGAGACCTCTGTTACGTTTTAAAGATTGCGCCAAATGGGACATGACCGCTTTTAAAATCGACCACAAGAGTTGGGAGCGTCTCGCAGAGGACAGGAATGAATGGCGTCAGAAGGTAAGACAAGGCATGGAGTGTCATGACAGGGAGTGATTGAAGTTGCTGGCAGACAGGAGACAAAGGAGAAGGAAAGGTTATAGATTGGTGAGCACTGCGGCACGTTTGTCGTTCTCAATTGGTCATAGCCATCAATCTTGTATTTGTTTCTCCATATTGTATTGTTTCTCAATAAAAACAGTCACCTAAATAAAAGTATATAGTTTAGATCAATAGGTCAGTCGGTGATATTTTCGCTAATATATATAATAGATAAGTATATATAATCTTATCGTGAAAACCACAATCGTAAATGGTCTAAGATTCTGTGATAGCGACCTTCGTTATTTATATACCATTGGTATTCGTATATACAGTACCTAGACAAATATAAATTGGTTCTTAGTGGCTTTTATTTTTCTTTTTTTAAGATGCCAGGCACCGGAAACCATTATCGTTTATTAACTTAAATTAAATTTATTAACAGTATCCTACTAAAGGCAATATGTAGTTTCAAATCAAAAGATCATGAGTTATGGTTCTGGGCCGATCAAAAAAAATATCTAGGAATAAATATAGAAGGAATGAAGAAAAGATGATAGCACAAAACAAAAAATAATCATAAAAATGTTTTTTTAGAAATAGTACTGTTTTTGTATTGTTTTTTGTACCATTAAAAAAAATATACAAATAGACGAGGATATACAATGTGTTATATCCGACGAACCCATACATTTCGATCTTGTTAAGACAATTCTGTGCATAAAATAATTATTTTAAATTAAAAATTCCATTCTAACATAAACAGAAAGGGTTGACTTTGAAGATTTAAGCAAATCTTTACCAAATATCTCTGTCAGGATTCTGCCTATGTTTATTATTTTTCTAGGCATGTATTCTCTCTCCCTAACTCCTGGTTGACGGCTCGATAGAGTATATTTACTTAACGATAGTTTACGAGTTGTAGTTTAAACTGGGTGCTTATCCTCGTTCACCTTCTGAGCATCGTATCAAAAGGTGCGAAGGTAATAAGACCCTTACGTAATTGACATTCCACGAGCTAGTAGGCTTAACGTCCTCGTTTCTAATACGCGCCGATGTGGAATTTCCTTCCGGCATTCGTCTTCCACGCCGCTGATAAATACAATAATTGTGGGGATATCTTCAAGGTAATACATATTATTTTACATCTCTATTACCTACGCCATTTTTCTATATTTCTGTGTCCTATCGACATTTTTGTATATAGATAGATTTTACATAGATAGATAGCAGGAAACTCCCAAGTTTGTCCATCGGTTCTCCGTGGTGGCAAGGAATCTTATGATCCTACGAAGTATTGAGCTTTCCCTTCTACTGATAGAGGCACTACAAATAGTCTAGCTTGACGTTTCAAAAGTCAAAAAATAAGCCAACTTGAAAAAAAGATTTTGAATTTTTACCAAGAAATTCTCTTTAGCAGACTAATAGAGTTAGGAAGAAGATGTTACGTATAGATGTTACGAGTACATTCAATGACTCGAAGAGCACGTCTAGCCATCGGTCCCAGTCGTTATCTGACAGTGATCGTTGTGGAGCCAAACATTATCGCCCAAAGCCTGCCTACTTTGAAGCAACCCCCTTTCCTATAAAGGCCTACCTTACATATACTATAATAGGCCATCAAAAATAAGCTAATAATCATAATAAGAATAGGTACGTAAACACATAGTAATTTTTATTTTAAAACTGCGTAAGAAAAGCCGTCAAGGTCAATTGTACAAAAAGCTACTCAGACGTCTAAAATTACGATCCGAATGAAAAGCCAACATAGCATACGCTTTCTGCTCTGGAAAGTGAAACAGGCAAGTGGAGTGAGGTTACGTAGGCGCTAGCTAGCCTGTTCACGCAACTGCGCTCACTTTCGTTCGGCATAGATTATAGGCAACTAGACAGGCGACTTTGCACTCTAGATATCTAGATTTTATTATTTAACTAGCGGATGCCAGCGATTTCGTCGGAGTGGAATTTAAATGAATTAAATTACTTAGCCTAAGTTACATAAATACGTTACTATATTATATGAGTGCCTGAAAGTCTTATCTAAATTGGTCCAACTGCTTCAAAGATTAACCGAAATAAACAGATAGATAGACTACTAGCCACAAATTTTAAAAATTGGTTGTCAATGTAAGTTTTTATACAAATTTTCAAAAACATAACTCAAATATGAAGAACATTTCATACAAAATTTTCACACCCTGCTTTTTTAATTTTCGCGACAAAAAATATCCCATGTAATAACTTGCAATAAAACTTGCAATAAGAACTAAAATCGTGATAAGTTTTATTTGACCATTCAGTAGTTTCAGCGTGAATCACGTTTGACAAAAATGCGGACAGACAGTCTGATAAAAAAGTCAAAATAACATTTTTGGGTTCAGTATCGATTATATAGTGCCCTCAAATAAAATTAATTTGTTATAAGTATAGGTAGTCAACTAGTAGACCACAGGCTCAAATTAAACTTGTTTTTTTTTTTTTCATTTAAAAATTAATGTTGTGTTGGATGAGTTACAAAATGCTTATTCTTCACAGCAAAATATGCTTTCCCATGTGCAGGTGTAATCACTATTCATTGATAGCCTTGACTGGTCAAAAGTGTTTGTATAAAAGCATGACAAAAATGATGAATTTGAATGCACCTGAAAATTTAAACCTACCTGTCCATCTGTTGAAATAATGAGTGGAATTGTAAATAAAATCCCAATTCCCAGTATTCCTAACAACTCAAACAATTTTAAGTTAAGTATTAAAAAAGGTGGATAATAATTATCCTTAAAAACCAAGAAGCTATTGCAGTTCCTCTGGTGTCACAGATTATTGGCCATTTTTATTTTAAAAAATGTGTGTCTCAGGATACCCAACAGAAGTGATCACTTAAATATGGCTAGCTAGGGCTGTGGGTTAGGCTAAGAGGATCCTGCCTCCCACTGCCATATGCGTGAGAAAAATAGAAAACAGCATTAAGACAGGATTCATTGCAAAGCCTAAAATGACAGCATTAAGCCATTTGTTGCAAAGCCTAAAATGAAAGCCCTGTTTGAGTTATTATTACTCTTACAATTTATTCTTAGACTGCATCATCACTTAACATCAGGTGTGATAGCAGTCAAGGGCCGACTTGTAGTCGATAAAAAAAAAAAAACATTTTATTCTAGAGAAACTAAATGCTGTAAGGGCATTTAAGATCTGTCTGAGGAAGCAAACTGCATAATACATGTCCTAAATATAAATTTAGACTACATCGAGGTGCAAATGTAAGCTATGCCTGACCTAATTACAACAAGTACTAAATATTATTTTCTTTTTTATTATTATTGGATAGTATTAATTAAAAACACTTTAGGATATTATAATTTTGAAAACATAAATAAAATACAGTTGGTAGAACGCTCTAACCATGACAGTATAAAAAATATGGGTCAAATCTGGCCGGGTCCACAACTTTTCAAAAATATTAACTTGTTTTATTTTCTTAACAAGTAATCAGATTGTATGTCCTTATAGCAACCATCTAATCTCAAGTAACCATCTATAATGTACATATCAATCTTTCCATTTTAAGTATTTCCAAAATTTGTCTCTATCCACCATTAGCACCTGATAAATTGTTAACTAAAGCTAAATGTTTAACCGTACATTACCTCCTAAATGAAAAAAGGTTATTACTTACCTTAAATCATACACAAAACAGTATAACTGGACTTATAATATATATCTATCTCTATATTCTAAAAATGATCTGTAGTCACTGATATTATGCTGTAATGAGGTTTTAATGTAAAAAAAATGTTATTAAAATATACAAACTTACCTGAACAAGTACGCTACAGGTACAGAGTTCAAATATTCATATAACTAATACTTTTACTTTCTTACAGCCTATGCTGTATCTTTTACAGAAACTCTTCGCAAAATGACTACAATAACACCAATTACGATAACAACAACTAGAACAACACAATAACCTGTAACACTGTACTCAATATTCACTAATTTCAATATTTGCGCTAAATTACTATTCACTACTTCACTGATTGCAGAATTGACTAACAATTCATTACCACAGCATGAATTCATTACAAACGACGTAATAACGTTGAACTAGTAACAAAATTGAACGAATTGACTTGAATAGAACAATATTTAATCTAAAATGATTATTATTTGTACATAATTAATTTAATAAAAAAATTTTGACCTATAAAATTTATTTTTATCGGCATGTAAACACCTGTTTAATTGACATTAGATGTCACGTCTGACTTTGACAGCTATTTAGAGTTGCTATAATTTAGAAGCAAAATTCGCACATATTAATGGAGATTCACATTAATAAAAAATATATATACCTATTTTTATATAGGTATAGGTAAAAATAGCAGAGATTAAGAGCTCATAATAATACCACTGCTCCAAATCAGATTAGAAAAAAGACAAAGATAGAGGAACTTTAAACTGCGGGCGAAATAAAAAAGAAACACTCATTTACTCCTTATAATTGCGACTAGATAGGCAACCTATTCAGCATATTCCCTCTTAAAATTCGTTTTATTAAAAAAACAGGTATCTGCAGAATCAAGCAGTGAGATCTGCCGCGCTCGAGTATTTCCAAAAATCCTCTCTGGGGCTCTCATACTATTATTAATTACTTCTGATTATAAAGATCAAGCCATAATTCACTTGTCTTTTGAAATGTTTTTAATTTGTATTGTGTTATCAGTACAAATGAGAATACGACGATTTACTTTTCATTACGTATTAGCAGATTACAAATTATGAATATAATCCCTAGAACCATAGATTAAAAGTAACTCTGCTTCTTTTATCTATAAAAATAGGGTTAATATTTAATAAAAATACAATTACATTTATGGTATATTCTTTTATTAATAGAAGTATCCAACGAAATATTATGAAAGCGCTGGGTTTTTTCTGGAATTTGTCAAATTTAATAAGAGAGATTCATAATGTACTCATATTATTGGACCAGCCATCCATCCACAAAAGTAGCCAATATTAACATATTTTTGTACTTCAAATTACACTTTCAAATTAACAATAATTTATTTTCATTCAGCTCACATATTTATTACTAATAGTGGTCTTCTATAATACAGTTTTCCATATGACTTTTCCCTTTGGGAAATATTTCAATGTATTTCCAAATACTATTGTCTCCTTATATTAAACATTGGTCTCGCTCCGCAAAGCAAGACCTTCAACTAACCTAACTGGTATGCAGTATTTTCTTCACTGACAAAATTTAGAATGGTTTTCTATAACACGACGGCCTCCGTGGCCCAATCGTACGCACAGTGGCTCACCAGAAAGGAATACAAACCAAGGACCTCCGTCTCACAAAACTACTATGCATAGCACTGCGCCATGGAGACCGTCATATTACAAGCAAGATGGGTTTAATATACAAGCCAAAGCTCGAGACTTACATTATTCACTGACATAATATCTAACATCAACACAATTACTAAAATTAAAAAAAATTATACTACACAATTGTCAAAAATATACCACACGAAGCAAAGACATCTTACATTTAAATGCAATTAAGGAAAAATATATTTAAAAATATAATTTAATGAAATTAAAAACAAATATGTAAGCAGTTTTGGCAATAACTTTATATTACTGTTGTAACTACTAACTTCCGGTTTAAAAATAAACGGCTAAAACTCACGTCACTGTTGTCAGTTTGCTTCACGCCGCGTTGCACGAACAAGCGAGCACATGACTAAGGACCCCGTACGGATTCAAAACTAGTCGGGCATACTCCAACAGTGATGTGAGTTTGGAAAATACTCACGACAGTTTAAATTCTAATATAACTTTCGATTGTTTTATAGAAGGCTTTCATAATTATTTTTATTACAAATTACAATAATATTGTCCTATCTAGTAATAGCTACTCTAATTTTAATTTTATTAGTTTTGTAAATATCTTGTGAACTTAGTTCAATTTAGTAGTTAAATGTAGAAGCATACTAAATGTTATGCTAACATTAAACTTCACCAGTTCTGTTCAATGTCATCTAATTAATAGCCATTTAAAAATTAAAATTTGTTAGTTTTGTAAATATCTTGTGAACTTAGTTCAATTTGGTTAAGTATCAAATGTTATAATGTGTAATATTAAATTTCACCAGCTCTATTCAAATGTCATAATATTTGTGAGATTAAGTAAAGAGAAGAGATCGAAGAAGCTATCTCCAACTCTCTCAACAAACATTTAAAAATTAGAATGTTTAGAATTTTCTTGTGAACTTAGTTCAATTTAGTAGTTAAATGTAGATGCATACTAAATCCAATAAACACGTTTAAGTCTAATTACAAAAGTATTTTAACTTATAAATAAATATCAGAATGACACAGTACAAGATTAAAAATATATATTCAGCATCTGAATGTCATTAATTGTCAAATATTAAAAAGGGACAAAATGTTAAAAATCCTTGGCAGTTAAATTACTGGAATTTCTAATGTTTGCTTTTACATATAACATAAAAACTATGGTGAATGCAATGAGCAAAAAATTGCAATAATCGCAACATAACTTTATTACACTACGCCCATAAAATACATAACTATTACATTCTGTGTGATATTTTGTATTTTTATTTTACATTTTTTACTATAGTGCAATAGGATCTTGATCTCAATAAAAAATAAATATCAGAATGATAAATTACACAAAAAATCTATTCAGACATAAAGTATCTTTGTCAAAAAAAATTACATAGGAATGATGATGACACCCTTTTACAAGTCAATTTGGTAAAATATTCGTTTTGTATTACTAAACACTACTAACTACTCTATGGATAAGTATTTTATCAAACTGACTATAAAAGTGAAGTATTCGACGTTGCTCGACACAGGGGCATGTTAAGTGTGTATGCATCCTTAAACTAGTGTAATGCAATATGAATGTTGTTCAACAGAGGGGCATGTTAAGTGTGTATGCATCCTTAAACTAGTGTAATACAATATGAATGTTGTTCAACAGAGGGGCATGTTAAGTGTGTATGCATCCTTAAACTAGTGTAATACAATATGAATGTTGTTCAACAGACGGGCATGTTAAGTGTGTATGCATCCTTAAACTAGTATAATACTGATCTGTTATAGAGTTATTCGAGGTGCTATCTTGATAGCGGAGCCGGTGATGGGCTTCTTTGGTGACAGCTTGTTGGGAGACTGCATGACAACGTCCACAGCGCGCCGGAGGATTTGGTGCTCACTCTTCTTATACTCCTCTGTTATTTGTGTGAGGTCTAAATCTGCATCTATCATGAGCACCTGGAAGTATGAGAAGAGAACGATATTTATGTAATACCTTTAAATGACTTTTATATATACAAGAATTGTTGTAATCTGTCTAATAATCTGAATCTCAGAAACAGCTCCAACATATTTCAGAAATTTTTGTATGCGTTTCTGGGGCAACTAATCGATCAAGCTAGGTTACATTTTTAGAAAATAAGTAGAAAACAAATTATACAGTGTACAGTTTTGATAAGTGAACCAATACCAATTGAATTGTTTTTCTAGGTTTAGTTTTTTAACTACCTAAAATGTGGGAACTTAATAACAAAAGTATGTAAACACTTCTTAGGTAAAAATATATCTGAAATGTGTTGATCTGTTTAATACTAATAATATCAAATAGATTAATGCTTAAAGAAATATTAATTGAATATCTCAAGATACTCTATCAGATAGAGTGATTCAACAGGAAGGTTTTTATGTATAATACATGCATAATATAGTAGAGAAACACTGATAATTTTAGAGGTTTCTGATGTGATGTCGTAAATTAACGCATTTTCTGTAGTTACATTACAAACGCTGACTAAACCCTACGAGATGTACCAAAATAATGTACAAAAGTATTGCACACCTTAAAAAGGTCAACAAAAAAGTCCGTTATAATATATGTCTATCTGTAAGGGATAACACACAATAACCATTTTTTATCTTTTACTTTCAACCAGAATTACTGGTTTATTTACGAAGCGATTTTAAAGCAATACTGCATTAATCCTCATCCAAAATTAAGTATCTTAAATACTTTGTGCATACAATATAGACCACTATTGCCCTTTACAGCATGTAATTTAAGTGAATATTTTTTAAGATATGTAAGAATAAAAATGCAAGGACATAGAGAGCGGTTAGGGGGCGCGCGGGGTGTGCGTGCGCCGCCGCCGGTACCAGCATTGCACCCGTGCGAAACCGGGGCGGGTTGCTAGTATATTCTATTCTTAGTAGGGAAGAGCGCAGGTAACTATATCACAAGAATTATCTTAGTTTAGGTACCTACGACTCCTCCAATAGTGAATTTGCTGTATTTTTATGTTTCGTAAAAAGTTATGGTGAATAAATGATTATTATTATTATTATATTATATAAAGTAAATATATTTTGAGTTTTTTAATAAACTCTTACAATTTAATATCTGCTGTTTTTCAATATTCAAATGTACACACAGAATCACATAAGTCAAATGTCTACAAGTGTACTAGAAGTGTTGCTATATAGGAGCAATGGTGACTGTTTGTCAAGCTTGCACCCTCTCCTGAAGTGATGACCATGACCAGTCTGTCAAGAGTGTGATGACAAAGAAGAAGACATAAGTCATAAAAATAACCATCCAATTAAATGGTGATCTTCTACTATAGGTCATGTGAGACATATTAGCATTGGATGGATTCACTGTGCAGGTTCCAGGTCCATGTGGCAGAGAAGAACTAGTCCAAGGTAGAATCCTGCTAGAGGAGCTTTGGACACTCATTCTAGAATGGTTCTTACAGCAGTTCTAATCAGGCAAAGTTCTTTGAGAAGACATTTAATTTGTTTCAAAAAAAGGAAATTGAATAATAGACTAGTTGTTGAAATAGCCAATATATATTTGGCAAGGTTATCTGTAGGGTGCATTAATAAACTTGAAAAAAGTAACTTACAGGTGCAGGGCACTCAGCAAACGTCCTGTTCACCAGCCAGTCTTCATGCAGCCTGTGCAACTCCTCTATGTAGG
Source organism: Mycalesis mineus (assembly GCA_034621355.1). Classification (NCBI taxonomy): domain Eukaryota; kingdom Metazoa; phylum Arthropoda; class Insecta; order Lepidoptera; family Nymphalidae; genus Mycalesis; species Mycalesis mineus. Next base: position 2,803,432 of record CM067881.1, read on the forward strand.
ACAGCGGCACACACTGCTCCTCTGACCTAGCTCTTCTCTTTATCCTCTCGTAAACCACTGATGGGGTAGTTTTGAGATACACTGGAACATAAAAATAGTTAATGAAGGGTGACATAGAGCAGCTTTGGACACTCGTTCCAATATGCAGCTTATTGCACTTCTAATAAGGCCAAGGTCTTTTAGCAGGTTATAGAAAGACTTCGCTGGTATACCCCTCGCACCCACTTCTACCACGTATTAACTAACCACAGCCATTTTTCGTTAGTTCATTAGTAAGGTCATAATATTTATTCACTTTGAATACATGGTCTTCAGGGATGTTTGTTTCCCACGGTACTGTAAGCTCAACAAGTACTATAAGTTTGATTTGTTTGGAAAAAAGAAACATGTACAGTCTAGATGTCGAAATAGCTAAGTCTTCTGGGATTTTATAGTGCTTTTCATATGTGTCCATTAATATAGTACAATCAGGAGCTGAGCCCATAATTGAATAAGGATTGCTGGTGGAATTTGAACTTGAGCCTGCTTTAAGGAAGTTAGTTTGTCTTTTATTCGTCATCAAGCCTTTTTGAGCTCTAGCTACTGAAAGGCTTATAGCTTCACGTATGATTTCTAGTACTCTATCGTGGTGGCGTGAGTAAAGACCCCTGTCCAGGAGCACCTTGCATCCTACCAATAAGTGCCTTGCAGTGCCCACTGCCTCACCACAGGTATAGCAAGATTTTTCCGAGGCTTTACCCCATCTTACTAAGTTACTCTGATCTGGGAGTGTCAGTTGAAAGGCATTAAGATAAAATTTCAATAAGGCAGGAGACCAATTGTACAGCAAGGCCACTAGATAAGACTTAATTACTTTACCAGAACTGTTATTTCATTTAACTCTCAATTTTTCATTTCTCATTTCTATAAGCTGCAGCAAGTTCTATTCTAAAATGATATGAAAGATGCTCTAATAGGATCCTACCAAAAAAACAAACCAAATTTGGATGGGCAGGGAGTTAAACTCAAGCAGGCAAAAATATATATTCAGCATAAGATACATCTGTGTCAGAAGTCGCCAATTAAGTTTGGGAGTTTTCTTTCTACCACATTATGCACCCATCACCCACATGATGAATCTATGGAATGCTAAGATATTTATCTTGTTGTATGTAATTAAATACTACTAATTTTGTGAATACTTATTATCGTTTATATTATATTATACCATTATTGTATTTGAATGGGCAGGCCCTGCTGAGGTGTTTGTAAACTCCACAGCCATATGCCTTGTGTTCAGGAGTGGACTAGAAGTTTAACCTCGATTATACATTACTGTTGTTAGTCATACATTACATAAATAAAATCACTTCTCATTCCGGAAGGGTAGGCAGAGACTACATTCTTCCATTGCCTACAGTTCCTTGCACACTTCCACTCTCATTAATTCTTTCACACATTTTTTTCACCATCTAAGCATCTCCTTCTCAATTTTAGTCATAACATCTTCTTTTACACCACACCATTATCTTTATATTATATTGGTAACACCAATCGTCATATAATATCATCAATACAAAATAAGACCAGGAACACTCACCAATCAAATCAGCATCAATTGGTATTTCCCTCTGGATAAACCTGAACCATTCATCTAAAACTGCAAACTGTGCTGGATGCAGGGTCCCTTGCCTCATCATGTGCTCCACGAAGCAGTACCGGGCGCTGTACAGTGACCTCTCCATCAGTTTCACTGGAGTGCTTGTCGGCCGTCGGTGCATGTCCAACATAGTCATTGATACATAGGCTTGAAATGTCATTGCCCATTTTGTTGGGTCTTTGTACATAAGATCCTGGGAAGGTAATTTGTTACATTAAAAAATTGTGGTAAATTTAATATCTTACAATAAGAGATATATACAGAACTTATCATCATTATTTTTATCCTATATTTCCTAATAGAAGAGATTTGAATTTAAAACTTGGTATGTCTAAGAGCTGAACCCCTACAGTGTAATAATAGGTCTGTGCTCCATTCAAAGCTCCTGCTTAACTGATAGAGACCCAAGTCTTTCTCAAATCTATTAAAAAATTTAGTATGTTTGTAATGAGTAATCATTTGAAAAGTTGATACTGCTGAGTATGGAAAAGTAATTAAAAAATTTAAGCTGTTTTTTAATAATATATAGATAGATTTTTAATAATCAGTGTCTGATGACGGTCGCATTACGTTATTGAATACAAATAATAATTATAAGAGGGTAAAACAGATGTTCCACTAAGCCTCCATCACCCACAATATTTACATGCACTGAGTCATATTTTGGCATGTAGATAATAAAGAAGACTTACCAAAAGATTCCACCCCCGAAGATTGCGCCATTCCTCCACAGGTTCGGTAAGCAGTGTTATATCTTCAAATTGCTGAAAATGTTCCAGAAAAGTCGTCTTGCCGCTCCCAATATTGCCCTCCACGAGAACAGTGAAAGGCTTAGCGTTTGGTGCGCTCATTTTGTGAATTAATCGGTCCACTGAAATTAAATTTAAAAAATGATCAGCTTGTGACGCGTTCCGCTCAGTAGATTTCCCGCCTAAATTGACTATCTTGTCCACCCAAAAATAATAATAGAAACATAACCTGTCAAAAAAAATTAGTAAATAGACGCACCTTTAAAACAAAAACTGTAAATTTTTCTTCTTAACATAGTTCGTAAGGTTAAACATTACACATTAAGTTATTTCTACTTTTACCATATTACTTAGTTACATGAAATGTTGCGAAATACCTGAAAATAAAAGGTTATTTCTTTTTGTATTTCCGAAAACCATAAACAAGAAAAACTTCACTTACCCCAGAACAGATGTTTAAGCTACAATTTGAATGTAAGGCTATTTTCACACGATGAGTTTTATCCTCCGAGGACATTTTTTTTCAATTCAAAGTTCAATAAACTTTTAAAGGTTATCGTCCATCACATACTAGCGCGCGAAAATTGATTCGACCAATGAACGATAACCACGAAATCCATTGACAATTTATAGTATCTTGTCCATGATATTTTGCTAAAAGAATTGACGTGTTGTTTCGAGGTTGTTTCCATTTTCATTATTCACGGCTTTCTATTGCGATCAAAACGTTTTAAGTTTAATTAATCTACGTCTCAGTATTAACACGATTCGTAGGATAATTGTTTATTTAAAATGATGTATTCACACTTATTAGGTAAGTGAAAACATATAATTCGTGTGAAATTTTCATTTCACGGTTTTCAACCGGCGTTTTCTATTTACATACGTGTTTTAATTTATTGTGTGGCTCATTTCAGGTGTTATTTTATTGGTGACGAGTTCCTATGCCCTATACGATTCGTCCTCTGACGTAGTTGAATTAACACCTAGTAATTTCGATCGTCTGGTCACAAAATCTGACGAGATATGGATCGTGGAGTTCTATGCGCCTTGGTGTGGGCACTGTAAAAACCTTGTCCCTGAATATAAAAAAGCTGCCCGTGCTCTAAAGGTATAGTTTAATTATAAGTACTAATAAAACTTGCGGATAACTTTCTTTTTATTTCCAACTACCTTCTAATGTATGTTTGCGTCAGCAAAACAGAAATATATTTTCTTCTATTGAAAGGAATAATTTAAATAGTTAATTAGATACTTAACTATGTAACTCAACATACATTAAAAGTTTAGCAGTCTATACATGGTTTTATGTTGTTAGATAAAGAATTATTTCTTCTTCTTCTTTTTTAATCGTAACTAGTTAGCCCTGGACTGTACAAATCTAAAGAGTTTGGATATGATCCTACTCCTAAGCTAGCCCGCTTCAATCTTAGATTGCATCATCACTTACCACCAGGTGTGATTGCAGTCAATGGCTAATTTGTAATCAAAAATAAAATACTGATTAATAAAGTATATTATAAAAATATAATTTTTTCATCAGGGCATTGTAAAAGTGGGAGGTGTAGACGCAGATCAACACAAAGAACTTGCTCAGAAGTATGGAGTCACAGGCTTCCCTACCATCAAGGTGTTCTCAGGGAGCAAACATAATCCATACCAAGGTCAAAGAACTGCTGAGGCATTTGTGGAAGCAGCCCTCAAGGCCGCCAAGGAGAAAGCATATGAGAATCTTGGAAAGAAGTCTGGTGGATCATCTTCTGATAAGGTAAAATTTATTAATAAAATACTAAAGATTTTATATCAGCTTAATAGTAAATAAAATTAAAAAAATAGCAAATTAAAATTTCCATTTAAATCTTTTTTCTCTCATTTTTATTTAATTTTTTTTAATTTGTAACAATGTTAAATAATAATAACACCATCAAGCAACCAGTGATCAGGGCTCCAGAGTGAGGAACCTCACAATACTTGCCATTTTAAGGCATCCGACCCCTGACCCAACACTCAAAAGCAAAAGTTTCTAAAATGTTATGTTAGTTGATGCTTTTCACAAATAGACCGTTAACTGAAATGATTATCGGAACAATTATAGTTAACTTCCATATAAAGCTAATAATTAAAACGATCTTCTTTTGATTGTATAATATATAAAATTTCCCTATCACAATGTTAGTTACCGTACTCCTCCAAAATGGCTTTACCGATTTTACCAAATTTTGTATGCATATTCAGCAGGTCTGAGAATCGGCTACTATCTAATTTTATTTTAAATCTAATTTTTTTTTTATTTTTTAACCCTTTCACCGCCCGGCTTTCTAGCAGTTGTCGTGCCCTCAGCGCCCGGCATAATGAATTATAAAATAAATACCTACTATAAATAGGGATGTTCAATACTCAAGTTTTTGTGGGGTCGATATTCCGTAATAACATCGATATTTGCATTTGCGAGCCTTTCGCTCTATAGGTCGCGATATATTAGTAGGTACTTACTAAAATATGTAGGTACTACTTATCCTATGATGTCATCCAACCCTAGGTATTTTTGGTAAGCCAATAAAACAACAAAACCTTTAAAGATCTATTACATTTATTAATTTTCAATTTTATATAATCAGTCGTAACAATCGCAAGTAGTCAACAAGAACATTGGATGTTTGTACGTTCATTTTAACAAACATAATTACGTTCTTGAACAACATACCTAAGTATCAATTGGCCTACTAACTAAGTTATTAGTAACTATATTGGTCTATTAACATTATTATTTTGTGCAATCTCGGTAGTACATCACTGGTCCTTGCAGGTTCCTCATAAAAGCATAACATAGCTAGAATTGAACAATACCTATTTCGAAACATAGTATTGTGGAACACCGTACTATGTAATAACGAGTCTGCAGACCAATGTTCTTCAATTGTTATTCTTTTGTTTCTGGTGAAAAGCATCGTCAGTGCCAGTACAATAAAAATGTCATCAACAGTAACGTCTTGCCATCGTTGCAATCTTGAATATGTTCTAATATCAGCATGTCTTACGAAGTGTTGGTGATATTTGTTTGTATAACAGGCAATTTTCTGTACCAAATCTTTGCTACAAAAATGTTCGAAAAATTGTAGTTCCGTGGAGGTGCAATCCAATTTTACAGTAGACGACAGTCCACAAACGAAGTCGTCGAATTCTTCTATCTTTACGGGTAACATTTGCGTCGTCCAACTAATGTCGTCGGTGACATTGCTTTCGTCTATCTGAAATGATGCAATAAAATAGTTGTAGTGTAATAAATTCTAATAGGGTAAGGCTTATTTTCCGGGAATAAGTAGGTAGCAAAGATATATATATATAAGAGAATAATCTACAACACCTACTAACAACAGTCAACACGTGCAAGCAATTCCAATTTGTAAACAAAAGAACTGATATCTACAAAGTTCGGTATACATAACACCGACCGACAATCGAGTTTATTACGGACTACGACAATAAAGCGACCAAAGAAGCTTTTGTAATACGATTATTTTTCAAATAGAGCGATCAACGCTTAGCCCTTATTGAGCCCCGGGTTCAAAAGCGGCGGCGGGTTGTCCCGTCGTGTCGCGCATCTCACTCACTCTAATAAAGTTACTAATTTCCTACTTGGGACATCTCTTCTACAGATATAAAGTCACCATTAAAAAAATCGTCGTGTAAATCGCATTATTTTAAAAACTTGAAAGTAAAATAATACAATACAACTCAAAAACATACCTCTTCATCAATATTAAACTCTTCATCTGATTGGAATTCTTCATCTTCATCACCCTCTAGGATTTGTATTAATTCTTCAGTAGTAGTCATATTTTAATACAAATAAATTATTAATTAATTGAAGCTACACATAATATTCATCGATAACATACACGTAAACAGTTCTGCACGTACATCACTGACGGAACATTCCAGAAACCGGCACACGTTTATGACGTCAGAAGCGAGTCGTCTATATCCGACCGTGGCGTTGGGCGTACTAACAACATTTGTTTCTAAACATGTAGGCTAGTGATGTGAACTATCACATTCGGTCGGGAACATTTCACTTCTTAGTTTATTTATTTTCAAAGAAATTCATTAAATTACACACAATTTTTTGTTAATTATTTTATTACTAAATGTTGTAGCTGTTGTTTTATGGTAAATTAGTTAATACAAAGAGAAATATTTCGATTTTTTTGAATTTTTGTATCGGTTAAACTTGTAGTATGTCGCGTCCCTACTGTCGGATATTTCCGTCACGGGCGTAGGACGTCAATACAATTTTCTTAAAAAAATATCAGATTTACATATAAATTCAGTAATTATTTTTAAGATGTCTGAACATTAATTTAAAGTTTATTACAGTGTAAATTATATCTTAGTTAACTATTTACCTAATCTACTATTTTTTTTTAATAGAACGCAACATAATAAAATAAAAAAGCCGACTGAACGAGCGCTGGTATTTGGTCGTATATATACGACTCTGGCGCAATGGACACGGAACAGTTTGTCGGATTAATCCGACCTAGGCGGTGAAAGGGTTAATGCAAAACAATGTTTTCGGAGTCAGATAATTTATGTATATATCCAAGCTTAAACACAATTTCTTAAAAGGCCAAATAATACATTTTAATTCAAAGTATAGAGATACTGCTATAAGCAATGGCATTCAAAAGATAATTTAGAAATAATATTAATTCAGCAGAAATTAATGAAAAATCTATATGGTCATTATATACCATGGATAAAAAACAGCCAAACTCAAGATACAAGGCAAATTTTGACACCATATACTTCACCCTTTAAAAAAACCAGGTTCGACTCCTTGCAAGAACACCTCTTTCGTAGAAGAATGTCTTTTAACAATTGATTAAAAATAGTGCACAAAATAAATCTAATAAATTGAATAATCTTTTTTCTTAAGAGTTTTAATAAGACTTATTTACTATATAGCAATATTTTTTGTTCCTAAAAATAAGACCTAGAAAGACAAATATGTATATAAAATAGTAATAATACAGAAAAATTATTTCACACAAATATTATTGTAAGGATTTCATAATTACAATATGTTTTTACATATTCGACCTTGACCTCACACACTAGCCAGGAACTATATTAAAAGTTTAAACTATTCAAATTATTTTTTATTTTTGAAATTAAAATGGTCATTAGATGTTCATTTACATTTTTTGATAGATTTTATCTATGTGGTAAAATAAGATACTTATTATGCAACTTGGCAGAATAATAGTCTGCAGACAATATGACCTTTCTATGTTAACAGTTTTCAAAGTGGAAGATGTTAATTTTGGTATATTTTGTTGTAAATATATGAATAATTTTTAAATGTGTATATATCAGAAAAGCTATAACAAATCTCAGTTTCAAATTATGCAACATCAGTAGATGGATGTAGCATGTAGTTGTAGGTGATGTTCCTATCATGTGTTGCCTGTGATAGGCAATAGTTAGCGATTTAACATCAGATCTATCTGCTTGTTCCATAAACTATTATTATAAAAGATCGACAACTAGCAGGCGCCCACGTTTTCGCTCATGAGCCATACAGTGCTATGTAACTTTCTAAGACTTTTGTGGTCCTGATAATGAGGAACAATTCTTCCATACATTGTTTTAATAAAAGTTCCCAGTCGCGCAACTTTTCTGCACTATTGTCATCACACTTAAGCTAATTTACACAAAACCTTTCAACCAAAAGTAATGGCTTATTTATGAAGTGATTTTAAGCAATACTGCATTAATTCTTATCCAATTAAGTATCTATAGATCACTATTGCCCTTTACAGCATGTCATTTAACTAAATATTCTCTAAGATATTCAAAATGCAGAAACATACTTTAGTACCAGCATCGCACCCGTTCGAAGCCGGGGCGGGTCGCTAGTTATTTTATAACATGTAGTGATTTACAAACTTATGTGGAAGTCTTTCACCACATAAATATGTAGATTCGATGTTACGTTACCGATATCGCCCACATTCTTCCTACGCATAAGCTATCACATTTCTAAAGTTTCGAGAACACTTGGACACGTCAGTTTGACCTTAAAAACTTACGTCACTATTGTCGGGGTCGAGTATAAAGTAATTTATGCTGGTGGGAGGCTTTTTTGTTAGAGGCTAAATTGCATCCTCACTTACCCTAAGATCTAAACTAAAAATGACCTGAACCCATTGTTGGTTTTTTCTACACAAGTCGCATCTTGGCATACAGAGATTTGTTCAGAAATGAGAAGCACCCATTTATTTTGATATCCAGGTATAAGGCCTGTAATGCCATATTGAGATGACATCACAGGCCTCATACCTAGGACCTATCAAAACATAAAATGGTAGCCTAGCGGTAGTGCTATGGCGCGGCTTGCCTAAGAGATGCAGGTGCGAATTCCATTGGTTCCGCAATTTTTTATATTATGTTTGTTTTCAAATAGAAAATAATAAATTATCCCAAAGTAACACTATTCAATATTATGCGCGAACACACATAAAAAAAAATATATATATATATACGGTCGAATTGAGAAACTCCTTTTTTTTTTTGAAGTCGTTAAATAAAGAACACCCGTTTAGTATTATAGCATATTTACATTGTGTTGTATCTTCACAGTCGGACGTGGTGGAGCTGACGGACAGCAACTTCAAGGAGCTGGTGCTGGACAGCGAGGACATGTGGCTGGTGGAGTTCTTCGCGCCCTGGTGCGGACACTGCAAGAACCTCGAGCCGCACTGGGCCAAAGCCGCCACTGAACTCAAGGGCAAGGTGAGAACACTGTAGCAGGCATTATGACAGTCGGACGTGGTGGAGCTGACGGACAGCAACTTCAAGGAGCTGGTGCTGGACAGCGAGGACATGTGGCTGGCGGACTTCTTCTCGCCCTGGTGCGGACACTCCAAGAACCTCGAGCCGCACTGGGTCAAAACAGCACTGCCTATCCTGACAGAAGCCAAAACAACTTGCGGACCCCGTTCCCGTTAGATTTTCAGGATCAAAAGTAGTCTAGGTGTTAGTATACAATATAATCTATGTACATTCCAAATTTCAGGCAAATCGGTTCAGTAGTTACTGCGTAAATGAGTAAAACATACGAGGATATGTTTCTGACATTCATATTATAAATAGTTTACTCACCTATAGAGGCATTCGGATTCTTTTTTGTAAGGAGTATTAGCGTGCGAAAGTGTGCTTGAGAATACGGTTTGATCTTTTCTCTAAGAAAATTTATTTAGTGTGTGTACGAAATTATGCTCGTGCCTCCGAGGTCATAAAGTCGTTGTTCCAAGCTTTTACTTAATTTTACCCGTCTGGAAATAAATCTTTCAAGTAAAATTTGACCCACTTCCCAGTTTCCGATTAAGCTGAAATTTTGCACAGATATATATATCGTGTGGCTTTACAATATTATGATGACGTGGAGCTTATCTGATGCTGAAGCTGGTAGGTGACCATAGAAACTCTCCAATAAAACGACACAACCCCATCAACTTTGGGCTCATTTGATTCATATTGACGAGTAGTTTGATCCCATATGCTAAGCAGGGTCTGATGATGAAGCCGGAAGATGGCAATAGGAGCTCCACAATAAAACGACACAACCCCATCGAGTTTGGGCTCATTTGATTCATATTGACGAGTAGTTTGATCCCATATGCTAAGCGGGGTCTGATGATGAAGCCGGAAGATGGCAATAGGAGCTCCACAATAAAACGACACAACCCCATCGAGTTTGGGCTCATTTGATTCATATTGACGAGTAGTTTGATCCTATATGGTAAGCGGGGTCTGATGATGAAGCCGGAAAATGGCAATAGGAGCTCCACAATAAAACGACACAACCCCATCGAGTTTGGGCTCATTTGATTCATATTGACGAGTAGTTTGATCCCATATGGTAAGCGGGGTCTGATGATGAAGCCGGAAGATGGCAATAGGAGCTCCACAATAAAACGACACAACCCCATCGAGTTTGGGCTCATTTGATTCATATTGACGAGTAGTTTGATCCCATATGCTAAGCAGGGTCTGATGATGAAGCCGTAATTAGCCATATTTTTATAAAATTTTATTTAACAAAATTTGGTCAATTTTTCAATTTAATTAGAGTACATTTATTTTTTAAACAATTTTACACTCAGAAACCCGCTTATCTTACCAGCTACAACTAAACCAAGTCTGTCACCATAAAACGGTTATCCATATATAGTTCAAGTTCGTAATACCTAATGCACCAAAAATAATTATTTGGCTTTTCAGCAGTCCTTTAATTTACTTCTATATTTTTCTTTGTATTTATACCACTCCTGTATTAGATTAATAAACATAACTTTCGTATAAACTGTCAGATATGCTTAGAAACCACAAACAAACAGTAAATATGAATCAATTATTATGGTTTTTTATTAAGCTATTGTATAGCTTTTATCGCGGGCCTTGAGCGTGGAGACCGAATACAGAAATTCCGTAACGAAAAAACCTAACACCCCCTGAGTATCAAAAACATAATAACGTCGGTAGGTAAACATAAGTTGATAAAAAATGCTATGCAATAGCTTTACCGCGGCAGTCTCCGAGTGCCACACGTCTTTTTTTTTAAATTATTATTAAATATAATTCATGTGTCATTTCCATGTGCACTAGTTTTACCAGTTTCTGACGCGGCCTTCGATAAGAATTCGTTACACCTAGTCCAATTTTACAAACTATAAAATTTTTGCTATAAATTCACGTCACGAATTGAGCACATATTTTAGTACCTACTAGAGGACGCCCGCGGTTTCACCCGCGTAATTCTCATTTTCGTGAGAATTTCCGAATAAAATGTGGCCTATGTGTTAATCCAGGGTGTCAGCTAACTCCATACCAAATTATATAAAAATCGCTCCAGCCGTTTAGTCGTAAAGAAGTAACAAATATACACTCACAAACTTTCGCCTTTATAATAGTAGTATTATTTGTGTATTTTGTTTTGTGGACACGATTTTCGTTTTTACGCATAGCCTACTTGATATATCTTAAATGTTCCAACTTTTTTCTTTATTTTTCATTTTAAGACAAGTTCCCCTTGACTGCAATTTCAATGCATGTTAAGTAATTATGCGGGCCTAGTATGGCTGCAAACTCTCTCTTTCATGTATAAAAGTCTGGCCTTGTAGGTCGTATATTGATGAATATGGTATTGGTAAAGGTATAGGACCAATAGATATAAATATATTCAACTTATAACCTTGGGTCGGGCTAACTTGTTAGGTTAGGTTAGGATGAAATCCAGGGTAGTAACTACCCAATGTCGAAACGTCCCAACAACCAAAATCAACCGTGCATTTGTCTTGTCTTTAATAACTAGGTATGGTCCAGACTAAGGCTGCCTCGCTGGTCTAGTGGTTAACCTATCTGGCTTCGACATTGAGGTCGTTCGTTCGGGTCACCGAATAATTCTGAGCTTTTCCTTCTTCTATGAAATTCTTATTACATTCCAAGCCCGGAGTCGGAAAGTTGGCGGTGTTACACCCGACGGCTTAACGTGCCTCGGAGAGCACGTTAAGCCGTCGGTCCCGGTCACTGTCATCAATATCTGACAGTGATTCTTAATAAATGAAACATTATCACCCTAAGCCCGCCAACCCGCATTGGAGCAGCGTGGTGGGTCTACGCTCCATATCCCCCCTCCTAAAAGTAAGCAGGCCAGGCCCTGTAGTGGGATCTCAATAGGCTGATAATGATGATGATGGCCCAGACGAAACCTGAGCCAATTTAGTAAATACAAAATCTTAAAACTACGTGGTTCTTCTCACAGGCCCGCAAGGGCCTGGGGAATCTTGTCCAGGACTGTGTGTCCTCTCCAAGAGGTGTCTATCGCACGTCATTACGATGACGCGGTCATTGGATAACTCCCGTGTGGGAGTTTTGAGTAGTATTCATTTTGTTATTTATTTTGTTCTAATAACCATCTTGTTCGGTCCGGTGGTTACCGGCGCCTCACAATGAAGTCTCTATGTTGTGTTGGCTGGCAGCAGATCCTGGGGCAGGCCGTACCTGTCAGGTGGACGAGCGTGCCACGGTGCGATGTCACGCACGTGTGGGAATTGTGACGTTCGGATGCGGGCGAAGACTCGGGATGCGAGGTTAGTGATCACCGAGTCTAGGCCTTCGATACGCAGGTCGCGCTGTATCGTGCTGTTCCTGACGTACCGCGGGGCTCTCGTGATGGCTCTAAGTGCCTTGTTCTGCTGCACTCTGAGGGTCTTCCGGTTCGGCTCTCGCGCCAGCGCGTACCAGGCCGGTGCCGCGTATGTAAGCACCGACCTGACGTACATTTTGTACACACCGATCTTGGTTTTAAGCGGCAGGCGCGAGGCGAACACGGGTCGGAGCAGGTATTGTGTCGTCCGGGCTTTCTTGGCCGTCTGTTTGATGTGAGGCTTCATTGTGAGCTTCCTATCGATGGTTATTCCAAGGTACTTCACGGTATTCTGCCAAGGTATTTCTTGGCCTTGAAACTGGAGTGACGGCGGTGCCACGCCTTTGCCTAGTGCGATGGCTTGCGTCTTACTCACGTTGGCAGTCAGTCTCCATTTTTGGAGCCAATCTGGTAGGGCGTCTAACTGGCTTTGCATGTATATTGCGGCGCGTGCTTTGTTTAGCGATGTCGCTATGTACGCCGCATCATCTGCATATAGAGCCAGGGTAATCCCGGGGAGCGCGGGAATGTCGTTTGTGTAGAGTGAGTAGAGCGCAGGCGATAGGCAGCTCCCCTGCGGCACTCCAGCTGAGATGGGCTGTTCTACCGACATCTCTGATTCCACTCTAACGCGGAAGCGTCTGTTAGTGAGGAAGGACCTTATTATGTTTATAAAGCTCCGGGGCGTATCGGTGTTGTTTGCGATCTTATAGAGTAGGCCTTCGTGCCAGACTCTATCAAAGGCTTTCTCCATATCTAGGAAGACCGCTATCACCTTCTCGTTTTTGTTTAATGTGCTCGCCATGAGGTGCAGTACTCTTGCGAGCTGGAGCGTGGTGGAATGTTCTGATCTGAACCCGAATTGCTCCGGGCGTGGGGTTAGGTACGGCGAGAGCTTCTGCAAGAGCAGCACCTCGAAGACCTTTGATAACGTCGAAAGGAGCGTTATCGGTCGGTAACTTCCGGGCTTTCGAGGGTTCTTCCCAGGCTTGGGCAGCATAATTATGTTGCCTACTTTCCAGGTGTCTGGGAAGTGGCCGGTGCGCAGGATGCCGTTATATAGCCGCGTCAGAGCGACTATTGTCTGCCTCGGCAAATGGCGAAGCGCAGTGTTTGTGATGCCGTCTGCGCCGGGGGCCTTTTTGGGCTTCATCTTCATTATGGCCTTGCTGACTAAGCCTGGCGAGAAGAACGTTGGGGTCTCTACTTCCTCAGGAGTGGAATCGAAGTACCTTCTGTTGGCCTCTTCCACCATCTCATTGTGGCCCGTGTCTGTGATGGTGTTCGGCGTGAATTGCTCCGCTAGATGCCTCGCCAGTATGCCCGCCCGGTCCTCCGCGCGATAACGGAGAGTTCCGTCCTCGTGCAGGAGAGGCCGTTTGGGCTCCGGCGTCCTGGTAAAGCGTCTGCAGAGCTTGTGTAGAGACGGCTGATCCTGGCTGGCCGACTCTACATACTCGTCCCACTCTACGGTTGCCTTGTCGTAGAGCAGGACGAATATTTGGTGAGAGAGTCTGTTGAGCTCTCTTTTCTGCGTCGGGCATCGGGACCTCTGCCACTGGCGTCGTAGCCTCCTCTTCCTCTCAAGTAGTTGCTTGATGTGGAAAGGCAGTGGAGGCTTAGCTTTCCAGTCTGCGGATTCTGTTGTGGCTTCGGTAGTGGCTTCCCGGATGGCCGACGTTATATCCACCGCTAGGGACTCCACCTGGTCTGGTGTAGAGACAGGTCTGCTCGGAGTTTTGACTTTCATAGTCGTTTGGAATTTTTCCCACTCTATTTTGCGCCTCGGAGGTAGAGTGGGTAGCGGTGGTTGCTCTGGTGTTAATACCGCCAGCACTGGCAAGTGGTCTGAGCCCAGGTGCTCGTCCAAGACCTGTAGCGCCGGTCTTTGTTGGAGCCCTTTTGAGACGACGATATCTAGTACGTCCGGGGCGTGGTTGTCGTTGTAATGATAATGTGTGGGCACTTCCGGGCCCGTAATATCATACCCACGGGTTTCGGCGTCGTGCAAAAGGGCTCTACCTGTCCTGCAGGTGGTGCTAGAGTGCCAAGCTGGGTTCTTGGCGTTCCAGTCTCCTGCCAGTGCTGTCGGTATCCCTCCATTATTGTCTAGAAGGCGGCTTATTTCTTGTAGGTCTAGTACCGTTGTACCCGGTCGATATATCGAGTATAGCCGGTGTGGGCGGTCCGCGGCTAGTAGCTCTACTCCCAGCGCCTGTAGCGATTGTTTGTCTACAGGTGGGAGCGGCTGGTGCGTGAGTCCTCTCTTGACGAGGACTGCGAGGCCTCTTATCGGTCTAGTTCTCGTTTCTGTATCGTCCAAGCGATACGTGTAGTAACCGGGGAATTTGATGTTTACTGCAGGAGACAGGAAAGTTTCACAAAGAAGCGCTACATCTATTTCCTGTTCCTGCAGTAGGGCCTTAAATTGTAGAGCTTTTCGTTTGAGTCCACAGGCGTTCCAATAAAGGATTCTCAGAGGCTTAGCCATTGAGCTGTATTAATTGGCTCATGCCTCTGAGAATGGCTGCCGCGGGGTCGTCGCCCGACTGTAGAGCCTTCAAGATATCGGTAAGGGTTTCTAGTACCTTATCGATACCTATTAGGCCGCTACCTGTAGGCCGTTTTTCCTTTGCAGCGGGGGCTTGTTGCGCCGGCTTCGTTTTGTCCTGCTTGGCAGTGGTTTTCTTGGTCTTGGTCTTCTTTTTTGTTTTGGGTTTAGCACCTCTTGCGGTGGGCTCGTTGGCCGGGGTCCTAATATTAGAACCCCCAGGTGCTGTGGGCGCGGCGTCCTCTTCGAACCCGGTTTGTGGTCGGGTTGGCGGGTCTCCGCGTCTGGCCGTGGCCGCCACTGTGCCGGCTCGTTTATTTCTGGTTTCTCTTTTAAAAACCGGGCACGCGGTGTTATTAGCCGGGTGCGGGCCGCCACAGTTTGCACATGTGGCCGGCTCCTCCCTAGGGCGGGGACACTCGTGAGCGCTGTGCTCATCTCCGCAGCGCACGCAGGCTTGTCTTCGGTGACAGTGGTGGCTGCTGTGCCTGAACTGCTGGCACTTGTGGCACTGCGCGGGTCCCTTCTTCCCGCGCCATGCCTCAATGTGTACGCCCGGCATGCACAGCAGTTCGTTTACCTCGTATATTCTTGGTACGAGGTCCGCGGTCCTTCTAAATTGCGCGAAGTAGATGCACCCTGGTCTGCCCTTGCGGGCCCGTATGGGACGGACCAGCTCGGGCTCAAAACCCAGGGTGCGCAGCTCCTCTTCGATTTCCTCCGTTGGAGTGTCCACCGGGACTCCTCGGATGGCCACCTTGAGGCTCCTCTCGGATGGCAGAGAGTAAGAGAACCAAGAGATACTCTCTTGTTTCTCCAACTCCGAGAGGTACCTCTGGATCAGTCGGTATTCTTGCTCCTCCGCGGGAATGAATTTTATACCCTTTCCAAAAGGGCGGGCGTTCGGTGTTCTACCCAGTTTGCTCTTCAGCTGGCGCAGATGGTGTGCCCAGTTGGGAAGGCGCTCTACTATGAGCGGCGGGTAGCGCTGCTTTTTTGTACTCGCTTGTGCCGACGGCTGGGATGGTGGCGCGGCCTGGGCGGCGGTAGGCGGCGCTCCGGTGTCGGCGCGAGGGGCGCGGGCGGCGTCGGCGAAGCTTGTGCTAGGCCGCGCGGCTGGTGGTGATGTCGGCGGAGGCGGGGACGGCGCGGCGTCGGCGCTCGTTTCCATCTCCATGGAAACCACCCTCGGGCGGTGTAGGCGGGGGTCGCGCTGCGGTAGCGGGAGCGCGGCGGGTGGCCGCTTCGATAGCGGCGCAATCTCCGTTTCCGTCCTCTGCCTCTTCAGAGGACCCGTGGCGGGAGTCGGCTTGTAGGCCGGTATGGGCGTGTGGGCCGCGAACTGTTTCGCGGCCTGTAACTCCTCCTCGGCTGGCGTCGGGAGGTCCTGCATCGCGCGCTGTCTGTCGTTGAGGTTCATTGCAATAACCTCTGCAAGATGCCCCGATAGCAGGCCCGCTTCGTGTAGGCGGGCGGCTAATATTAAGTCCGATTCTAAATCGGACTTCGGGGATCTGGTCGGTCGCGCAATGTCCCGCGACTGCGGCGGCGGTTGGCTGGACCGTTGGGCTGCGTCGGTCGCAGCGGGTGTCGACTCCGGTGCAGCTCGAACTGCGCCTCTGCTCGCGCCGGCTAGCGCTTGCGACGGAAGGGCGTCGCGTAACGCGGACCGGGCGGCTGGCGTACGTAGCTCAGAGCTGTTATCATTATTGTTACTCGCCTTACTGCCATTTCCGGGCGTTGCAAACGTCGGCGATGGGCGTGCGGCTGGCGTCATTAGGTGCTCGGCGGCGGTGGGAGGCGCCGCGAGAGGTGCGGCGGGGACGGCGGCGGGCGTCGCGGGGAGGCGGGGCTCTCCGGAGCTCTCGCCGCGCTGTCGCGGTGCGCCACCTCCGCGGGCGGGGCCTACGGCGGCGGGCGGGGGGGTGCGATAGCTGAGTATCGCAGCGGTCGTTTCATCGACGCGCTGGCTAGCGGTTTTTCTACCAGCTCGATCCGCAGACGAACTCGATGAGGAGCGAGGTCTCGGTGCCAAGCGTGGTAGTTTTCCTTGCGGTGGAGGTTCCATTTTTTTTTTTTTCTCCTTCACTTTTCACTAACACTAGTACGCACTGTGCACTACGCGGTCATCAACCTGGATCGTGCACTCCAGGTTGGGCTTCGCGGTTGGAGCGCGGCGGCGCGACGCGGTTGCTTTCCGCCGCAGGCTCAGCCCGATAGGACTGGGCCCGCGGGTGGTGTCGGGCCGGATTTGATTATCAAATCCGCCGGACAGACTTGTTTGTTATAAGCACTTATGACCCGTGCGAGGCGAGCGAGACGGAAGTAATCGACGATTGACCCGTCTGCTCGGCGCACAGTGGGCGATCCGTGATTTCTTGCGTTGGCGGTGGATCGTGGTTCGTTGGGGTAAGAATTTTACCATATACTCATATATCCAGTGACGCCAAGTTCGTTGAGCGTGCAATACAACTTGATTGTGCTGTCGATCGTTGCGTTGCTGAAACGATCCTCGGCTTTCAATAAAGAGCCATTTGCGAGGCATTCTCTTGTTCGCTTGCGGGTTCATCAACCGAATGACTATGTTGAAGAGCTTCTCTCGACAGCTCTCTCTCTCTTCGTTCGAATTTTGAACACGAATGAGCAACTTGCTCTTCGGAACTGGTTTAGTCCGCTTCTTGTTCTTCAACGTCATTGCGTAGCTGTCCATAAGTGCTTGGAGCTTATCCAAAGGCACTCCCTTCGTGTTGTACACTCGCGAGCAAAAGTATGGAATCACTTGCCTGGAATTGATTCCTCGCGATTTTGAGTACTAAATAATTTATTATTAATAATAAAAATGGTACCATTATAAAGGTTTAACTGTTAACTTTAAATTGATACCAAATTCATTAAAATCGCACCAGGATTTAAGGAGCTATCCCGGATTAAGTGAAGGAGTAAGAAAAAAGACACGTTTCAATTGTTTTATACGCCACGAGTTGCGCCCTTTTGACTCCCTATAAAAGCACGTGTTATCAGATTTTGTTTATCAGTCGGCTTTCACACGTTAACCTGTACACATCTCCGCTACTTTCGACCCTTAACCTTGGATGAAAATGGAAACTACACCTACAGAAGCTGCACAAATCGTCGCCCTATTGCAAGAAGGGCTCAGCCAGCGTGATGTCGCACGTCAGCTCCACATAAGCCAGTCCTGTGTTTCGAAAATTTATAAACGGTTTTGGGAGACGGGTGGCTTCATCCCGAGACCAAGATCTGGACGGCGCCGGTGCACATCGGAGAGGGATGACCGTTTTATTGTGACATCCTCCCTTCGAAATTGCCATTTGACTGGTGTCGACGTCCAGCAGGAGCTCAGAAATGTTCGTGGGGTAGCTGCCAGCGAGTGGACAGTTCTTCTAAGACTCAAGCAAGCCAATTTGACTTCAAAAAGGCCTGCCACAGGCCCGAAACTGATGGCAGGTCACCGACAGGCACGCCTTCAATTTGCTCGCACCCATCTTAATTGGGAAGTTGAGCAATGGAGGCGAGTCCTGTTCTCCGACGAGTGCAGAATGTGTTTGCACGGCAGTGATCGAAGAGGTCGTGTCTACAGGCGACCTGGAGAGCGCTTTGCGCAGTGCTGTTTTGCTGAGACAGTGGCTTATGGGGGCAGTTCCTGTGTGATGTGGGCCGGCATTTCGTTCGACGGTAAAACGGAGCTTGTTTTCGTGCCTGGTGGGGGACGAGGAGGCGGCCTAACTTCAGACCGCTATATTTCCGACATTCTGCTGGAACATATCCTTCCCTATGCGGGATATATCGGTGATGACTTCATCCTTATGCACGATAACGCTCGTTGTCATACTTCCCGTGCCACAACTGAATACCTGGAAGAAGTCGGTATAGCAACATTGCACTGGCCAGCGCTCAGCCCGGACTTGAATCCGATTGAGCACGTGTGGGATGAACTAAAGAGGAAGGTTCGTTCCAGAAATCCTGCTCCTTCAAGTTTGAATGAGCTAAAATCGCCTTTGATAGAGGAGTGGGAAAGTATCCCGCAAGAGTCTATTCAGAAGCTGATTAGATCAATGAAGAATCGTCTTCGAGCTGTTATTAGGGCTAGGGGAGGGAACACTAAATATTGAAATTTAATTTTAAGGCTAAATAAATTTTTAATTAATGAATTTCTGTTTTTTTCTTTATTCATAATTTTTCCATATTACCCTGTTTGCTTAACTCCGTCACTTAATCCGGGATAGCTCCTTAAATACTGGTGTGATTTTAATTAATTTGGTATCAATTTAAAGTTTACAGTTGAACCTTTAAAATGGTACCATTTTTATTATTAACAATAAAATTATTTAGTACTCAAGATCGCGAGGAATCAATTCCGACTAAGTGATTCCATACTTTTGCTCGCGAGTGTAGTATGGACGTTGCATACTATCCGGTATTTTGGTCGTTCTGGTTTTAGCTCCCCTCGTAAAGTAAAGACGAGGAGGCTGACAACGTCCAAGCTGCCAGGTTCGTAAGTCAGATTTCGGTCCAAATAGGTCAATCGTAACCACACTCAGATCTTTCTTCTTAGTTGCAGTTTGGTTCTCGTTGTCCATCTGTTTCGAAACTTGATCAGTCGAAGCAATTGCTGCGGTGTGAATGCACAGGAGTTCTGCAGTCTTCATTGGCTTATGCGGTTCAGTTCCCATATGCTTTGGATCATCTTGTTCTTCATTTTGTGAAGAAGCCTGCGAGTTGTTAGAATTCTGATCCCATGAAATCAACTCTGCTTGCTCGTGCAGGGGCTCACTTTGAGCAGAGGATCGAAAAGTGGTTCTTACACCGTAAGACGGTTCAGCGTCGAGCGCAGGAGATACTCTGGTGGATCGTTTCTCAACTGCAGGTTCTGCGTGACTTAAACGAGCCGCTTCGCGTAAACTTGTGTTCCGCGGCTCTGTAGAGCTTCGTGAGTTTCTTTGGGGATCTGAGAGCGCAATCTCTAATTCAATTTTCTTTTGCAGCAGCTCAGCTAGCAACTGGATCCGCTGCTTCTTGATAGCGGCAAGGCGAACTGCCGCCTCGTATTCTACTTGTTTTCTGCGCGTCGCCGTGCTCGCCGTGGATCTTTGCGAACGCGTAGGTTTCTGTGCACGAAGTGTTTGATCGTTCTCTTCAGTGTATCGTGCTCTGAAAACCGGTTCTTGCCGAGATGGTGTGCAACTTGTCGAGCCCAATGATTCCATAAATCGGAGCTGCACGGGACGAGGCAGGTTCAGCGCGCGGAGGTTCGGTTCATGCAACGCAAAGGCCTCGTCGTGTCTGATTTGTGTGTCATGAGTCTTAGTCTGCACCATCTTGACGTTTAGGGATCTTGAAGTGTTCGGATCTTGAGTCTTCGGTTCGTGAGTCTTCGGTTCGTGAGTCTTCGGGGTTCAGGGATCCGGATCGATGGACCAAAGATGTTGGGGAGGGATTTAATAAGTAAAACCCTCCGTCGATTTAGTGGACTGTATATTTGGGGTCGCTATTTCCAGGGGTTCGGGGGTTCACTATTCTAGGGGGACGGGAGTTCTTGAGGGTTTGATCTTGCTGGTTCGGGTTCATAAAGGTTCTTGCGTGGTTCTTGTCACTTCGCACTACTTCAGGGGTTCCGGTGTTCTTGATGCTTCGACTGTCGTAGCGGAAGTGATTTGCGACAGCGCGGGAGCCAGTATTTATGCAATTCCCCCGCCCGGCACTGAGATCGAGTGGGCCGAGCGGGAGAGGGGCGATCGCGGGGGCTGAGGGGCGTGCGGGGAGCGGGGGGCGTCAGCGGGCGACCAATCAGAATTAGTCATCGCTGACGCCGCGCAGGGTTCGTAGCTTCTGTCCGCAACAGTACTAAATATAATTTTATGTCACCCAAATAGCAAAACTATCAGGTTAATGATTCGGCAAGAACTTATTTTTTCTTGACTTAAAGACGAAATCTGTTTCTTTGCATTTGTCGGATTTTCACGAAAAGTCAAAACTCTTATTACAAATTAAAAACAAAACAACCTGCACCTGCACAATTTTTTTTAATCATAGTTTTTAATATCAAAGTTTTACGTAAAACTTCAGTCTATACATACATACATAGACCTTAGCTTTACTAGAAGTGCAGTAAGCTCCGTATTGGAACGACTGTCCAAAGCTGCTCTAGTAGGGTCCTTCCGAATTTGGCTGGGCAGGGAGAATAACTTGAACAGAGGAGGTGAGTGTTGACGCGCGTCACTAGGGGTACCCTTAAACCTACACCCGAGTCACAAGTCTCGGACTCTGTTCGGAATTTTTCTCTCAGCCACGCGATGGACCCGGCACCCGCACGGTGAATCCATCGGATGCTAAGATATTCGTCTCAATATTATGACCGTACTAATGAATTAACGAGAAATGGTTATGTGGTTAGTTTATATAGTAGAAGAGGGTGTGAGAGTCAAAATCTGTCAACAAACTGCATAAAGACTTTGGCCTGATTAGTACTGCAGTAAGCAAGCAAGTTCCTGCTAGATTTGGTTGGACTGGGAGAATAATTCGAGCCTACATCCGTACCGCAAGTCTCGGACTCTAGGGTCCTACCGAATTTGGCTGGGCAGGGAGAATAACT
Source organism: Mycalesis mineus (assembly GCA_034621355.1). NCBI lineage: Eukaryota > Metazoa > Arthropoda > Insecta > Lepidoptera > Nymphalidae > Mycalesis > Mycalesis mineus. The sequence goes on from CM067881.1 coordinate 2,825,194, forward strand.
TGAACAGAGGAGGTGAGTGTTGACGTGCGTCACTAAGAGCACTCTTTTAAACTTACACCCGTGTCACAAGTCTCGGGCTCTGTTCGGAGTTTTTTTCTCTGCCGCATAATGGACCCGGCACCCGCACAGTGAATCCATGGAATACTAATATTTTCGTCTCTCTTTGTCTCTATTATTAAGCAAAAGTATTTTTCATCAGGTCAAACTTGGCGCCCTGGACGCAACAGTCCACCAGATGATGGCATCCCGCTACCAAGTCCAAGGCTACCCTACCATCAAGCTGTTCCCTTCAGGCAAGAAAACTAGTGACAGCGCCGAGGACTACAACGGAGGCAGGACTTCCAGCGACATCGTTTCCTGGGCACTCGACAAGCTCGCCGAGAATGTGCCTCCGCCAGAAATTGTGCAGGTAAAACTTTTTCTTAGTACTTTTATTGTACTTTTCCTATTTTTTTTTAATTTCACGTCTTTTGGTTTGCCTCAGGGCAAGGATCTTTTCTCGGAAGCGGCTTTTCATTACCGTGGTCTAATTTTCACGCGACGAGTAGGAGAACACTGTGGGTTTTTAGTCGGTAATATCCTGACATAACATCCTCGCCTCCCTGTTGCGAGAGGGTTCTACGAGGATTTACCCATAAAAAAAAAGGGGCGAGGATCTTTACATACATTCTTCATGGTGTATTGCAGGTGGTGGACGCAGAGACGATGAAGGCGTGCAGCGAAAAACCACTGTGTGTGGTGTCGGTGTTGCCGCACATCCTGGACTGCGATGCGGCGTGCCGCAACGACTACATCTCCGTGCTGGCCAGGCTGGGCGACAAGTATAAGGCCAAGATGTGGGGGTGAGTGTTGCACAGGTTAATAAACCCGTAGTGTCGGTGTTGCCGCACATCCTGGACTGCGACGCGGCGTGCCGCAACGACTACATCTCCGTGCTGGCCAGGCTCGGCGACAAGTACAAGGCCAAGATGTGGGGGTGAGTGTTGCACAGGTTAATAAACCCGTAGTGTCGGTGTTGCTGCACATTCTATAATGTCATAACCTGTTTCTTACCTGTAATACATGAATATTGTTCTTCAGCTGGGTGTGGTCGGAGGCCGGGTCGCAGCCCGCGCTGGAGGAGGCGCTGGAGCTGGGCGGGTTCGGCTACCCCGCGATGGCGGTGGTCAACGCCAAGAAGCTCAAGTTCTCCACCCTGCGCGGCTCCTTTTCAGAGACCGGCATCAACGAGTTCCTTAGGTGAGTTACACCCACAGTTCTTATACGGTCAATACGAAACAGATGAGGAACAAGAGGAAATAATTTATATAAGTCAAAAAGTCCAGGTCAGGCGTCAACAGAAGTAGCTGGCTTGATTCGGCTACAGGATAAAAATATACTGTTCAGCTGTATATAAAATATAAGTGCTCAGCTGGACTAAAATGCGCACGTTATCTCATACAGAAGTAACGAAATCGGAGAGATAATTATTTCATATTTATTTTTTTTTATTATTTCCGTAGACGCAGATCGCAACGCAATTAAAGTCAAATTTAAAAAAAACGCATTCCACAGACAAAAACGCTGCTATTAGTTTAATTTTATAATTTTTATCAAATAGTTTAAACCTTATTTAATTATGATGATTCTATATACAAAACGAAAAAATATTTTTTATTTTAAAGGGACATTATTTTACTCACATTTTTCTATTTACGAATTATGCCTCTTGTTTTATGGTGATCTGGTACTTGTAATAGACAAAACTTGAAAAAAAAAATTTAGCCCCTAGAGCTTCAAATACTTTTTTAATTCCCTTGTTGAACAATTCAATGACAGGGTTTTTAAGCAACGAAATGAAAAATCTTTTACTACTTCCATATTTGCAAATAAACATTTTCTTCCATCCAAGTTCCATAAAAATATTTCTATTAATTACATTTACAGGGATCTATCGTTCGGTCGTGGACAAACCGCCCCAGTCAAGGGTGCAGAGATGCCCTCCATCCAAACCACCGAGCCCTGGGACGGCAAGGACGGGGAGCTGCCACCAGAAGAGGACATTGATCTCTCCGATGTAGACCTTGAGAAGGATGAGTTGTAAGTGCTCAGTGAGTGCGAGTGACAGTTTTGAAGTGTTTTTGATAAGTTTGTCATCACAACTATTCTTGATCGTAATATATGATACGCTGGAAAACATGTTTACGTTGATAATTGGTAGAACTTCCAGCAGGTTGAAAAATAAAGAATAAAAAGAAAAAATGTCAGTACAATTGATTCAATTTGTGTATGTTATTGTAAGTAATTATTAATTAACTAGCAGATGCCCGCGACTTCGCCCGCAAGCCAATAGTGTTGTGTAACCTTGAACACCAAAAAAATTTATGTGGAAAACTATTTTTAAAAAGGAAGTAAGTTATGTTTAAGCTTAAAAGATAAATAAATGACACCTCGGACTTTTTTATAGAGCATCCTTCCATATATGGTTTTGTTATATCTCAAACAAGACAGACATACGCAGCGGGCGACTTTGTTTTATAATATGAAGTGATAATAATGATGAACAATAATCAGTCATACGCAGGTATACACCAAAACTGCCAAAATTATATAATTTTCAAAATTTTGTGATGTGCTTCAATAAAAAATCTTAATAGCAAAATTTGGTTAAACTTACCTAGAAAGGATAATGTAGTTTAGTTTTGGACGTCATTTCTATATGTTTAAGATGTGCATTTTTAATACAAAGCATATTTATTGTAACAGTTTTTATAGATATAATGTTGTCGAAATGTTTATGCCATAACTTTATTTGAAATTTGCAAAAATGTACATGCAATATTTTTAATAAAAATCGAAAAATTAATATGGAACTTTTTGACAATCTTTATTTAATATTAAACATAACATAGGAGTTATAACTTGTGTGTACATGTCAGGCAAAGATTAGTGATTGTACAGCCATTAAAGTTTCACAGCCCCGAGGGGTCCCCTGGCAACCGTCAGGCAAATAATGACAGCCGTCATTATAGCTCCGTCGCTACCCGGGTAGCCGCGGGCCTCAAAGAAGGTTTGAATGTCAGGCCCACAGGGGTTAGGGCAGGCCGCATATTGTAAGAAATTTTCTGACGCCTCTCTAAACTATCAGAATTCTGACGTGTCTGATGTCCGCTTCTGAAGAAACTCAAATGCAATCGATCGAACAGAATTTTTTCTAATCAGAAATTCAGAGGGCACACTAGGCCCCGCATACTTATCAGAAATTCCCATCAGATGTTGCACGGACGCCGTGGAGGATGTATGTGTTTCTATTTCTTACTTTTTGTATGCCCGCGAACTAATCTCAAACTCGCCAGAAGGAAGATTCTGACAGATGTGCGGTGTGGTATCAACGAGCATTAGAAATTTTCAATCTTCAGGCCTCAGTCATATTATAGAACCCTTACTTTTTCATTCTAGTTAATTTTATGCAAATCTGGGGCCTCTACTTGTACTTAGAAAGGAAACATTCCAGCGAAAAATGCTAATGTTGCCATTTCTGAAATATTATAGTCTATGGGTAGATTGTTAAAATGGTCCTAATAATATATTTTCTTTAATAATAATAATCCAGTGATTACAAAATATTCCATGTTTAGTTTACAGTTATAGTCTATACTATAAATAAATATAATAGTTGTACTGGAATAACATATCCATAATTTATAATATTTTTTTAATAATAGTTTATCTTTTGTTATGCTCATATATTATTAACATCCACAGAATAATAAGTTAATTTTTCGAAGCTTAATTATATTATTAAACATGTAAGACTGGTTTTCAAAATGTTTTGAAAACGATTAGTTTTTAATTGTATGGTCTAATTGTTTTTTATTTTCATTCACAGATACAATAGTGATTATTATTTCTTATGTCAAGTCGTTTAGCCATAGACATTATGTGTAATAATATATAAATGTTGGCTGCATATCTTCCATATATGTAATTAAAGTTTTGAAGCATTTACTGCGGCCAATTGAAGTCTTTTTAATAAAATAAATGTCTAATTATATCTAAACAAGTGTTTTATTATTTTTACCATAAGCTGTAATATTACATACAACTTTTAGAAGGGTTATCGATGACGCGCTTTTGACGTCTAACCATTCAAAGATGGCTGCTTGATCTTTCATGCCCTTTATCTCTTGTATGTGTTACCATGAAAATCTATGGTTTCAATTTTATAAAACTACTTACGAGCTAGTTCACGTGTTGGTATATAATAAGCTTTTGAATTTTTTTCTCTCATTTATCTTTATTTGCATATTTTTTTTAATTTTTAACAATATTATAAGTAATACAAAAATATATATAAAAACACTATTAAAAATTTATAAAAAAATGTTCTCCTCCGTCAGCTTTTGAATTATTGTTAAACTCCAGGCCATTACTGAAGTTCCAAAATGAAACTCCGCTTGTTCAGAGTAGATATAAAGTGTGGCAAGTCATACCCTTAAATTTGAAACATGTAGTCATTCTATTAAAAGTAACTTAACAAAAAATGATCCGACCCAAAAGTAAGCCAAAACGTAAAAAAATATCTGTCATTTAGTTGACTATACACTTCCATAAGCATATTTATAAAGTCAGCCAAGTTTAAGGAACATGTTGACACAGTTATTTTTTTAATATTTACTGTGATTTTAAAGTTCTATTTTTTGTTAAAACATGTTATTTTCTTAAATTTTAGTGAATTATACAAAGAATTATACCCAACATGAACAAAAATCTATCGGTCCTTTCTCAAACCAAAATCGCTACCCGTGTATATAGAATTTGAAGAGTTCCTACTAATTTACCAGATTTATTTCGGATCCTAACATAATGACAATGGAACCACACTGTTGGAAGTTATTTTGTTGTTTAACATTTTAATTATTTAATTACTTAATTTTTAATGAAAATAATTTGATTATTTTCATTCAAAAATTTTTATATATTTCTATGTCAAGAATATTAATCAAATAACTTTTTTCATAATGGTATATTAATTTGATACCTATAGAATTATCTGCATGAAATTAGGAACAGTTATTTACAGAAGTGATCTAACGTCATGAGTAAAACAATATATTTGCAGTTTAACTTAAAAAGAGGAAAATATCGAGAACTGAAAATTTCAAAGTAAAGAACTATGGATTCTATATTTGAACATTAGTGGATTGGTTGTAATTAATTATTATTATAACAATTATTATTTTATACAAGTAATTACAACAATTATTATTTGTCAAGATATAATATAGTGGGATATGTAAATATAAATTAAAATTTGCTGTAAATATAATCTATCAATATAAGATGCCAAAAAATTGAAAGCTGTCTCCACACCATTTATATTTCCATTTTAAGTACATGCAAATGCATGTAACCTGTAATGAATATTACTTATTTTGGTTGCAAATTGACTGTACACCAATACGATAAGACATATTACAATTTTATTTTGTGTATAAAAACATAAATACTCCAAGTTTGTATAAATATATTTTTTTATATGAACGTAAATTTTATTAGAATTCCATAGTATTAATATGTCAATGCGTGTAGGTATATAATAAGCTTTTAAATTATTGTTAAACTTCAGGCCATTACTGAAGTTCCAACATGAAACTCCACTTGTTCAAAGTTGTAGTGTGGCAAGACATACCCTTATTTCAAACAATTTAGTCGTTTATAAAATCAAATATGTTTGTTGACTTGAAGAACTTGAAGTAGCGTCATATCCCTGATATAAATAATATAGGTTGTTATCTGTCTATCATGTATAGATCCATATTTGTCTTGGTATAATATAGGGAATATTATCCGGATAACCTTGCTACAGACATCTATCCATATGAATAAAATTGGAGTGTCTGTAATATTGAAATTACCGTTTTAATACATGCATATGAATATACACACCAAAATGAAAAAATTACAATTTTTGTGTGTCCGTTTGTTCCGGCGAATCTCAAAGTACTTTAATCATTATTTTTTTATATGATAGCTGGACTCATGAGTGACATAGGCTAATATGAATCCTGATATTCTCACCGACTACGCCAGTGAACCCTCGGGCATCTGCTAGTAGTAATTATATCTAGATAGTTGTGATTTGTGCAACAAATCATAAACTTTTATTGCGATATATACAGACTTGTGAAAAAATATTAACATATTTGGTACCTTTTTTTGACGCTGGGAAAGCATTTACACATCCCGGTCGGAGAATGCGCAGTCCCCGTCCGAGTATATGGGACTTGCTGGCTGTTAACCAGAATACCTCCTAAAACCCAGCGGTGCCATCTCCGCCCTAGATGGGACGTCAACGGAACGGAAATCATTCATTTTAACGATTTAGCGTACACTCAATGGTATCTACAGGGGTGGCAGGAAATGCGCATAACGGCGTCTCCTACCGCCCGTTCTTCTTTTGCGGAGCGGGTAATCATCAGCCGCCTGCTCTTTCTCCCACTCCGAGGGTCCTATAAGGGTCTCAGAAAAGGAAGCAACGTAAGACATATTTGGTACCAAGGCTTAGCTCACAATTTAAGACAGAACACCATGACGCAGCTAAAGCTATAATGTTGTTAAAAGACGATAGATTTTAAGTTATATTTTAATTTGTTATAGCCAAAGAAACATGAGCTACATTTATTCCATCAAGTATTACACTTACCTTATTATTTAAATACTAGGTACTTTTTTACGCAATATAAGTTAACCCTTGACTGCAATCTTATCTGGTGGTGAGTGAAATCAATCTAAGATGGAAGCGGGTTAACTAGCAAGGAGTAGAATGAAATTCACACCCCTTTCAGTTTCTCACATCATACCGAAACGCTAAACCCCAAATAAATGGCGGTACGTCTTTGCCGGTAGGGTGGTAACTAGCCGCGACCGAAGCCTCCCACCAGCCAGACATGAACAAATTATAAGAAAATTTCAATTAACCCAGCTAGGAATCGAATCCCGAACCTGTCTTTTAGCGCTGCGGAGTTCGTCTAAAAAAAATTCTCCATATTCTTTAGCTATTAAAAAAAAAACATTTATTTCAGACCATTGATCAATAAATAAATAGCTTAATTACAATTTGAATTTTATGGGTTTTTGTTAAAACAAAGAAAAACAGTCTTTTTAGGTATAAAAAAGTTTATTGTAAAATTGAGCATTATTTTCTAATAATTAAAACTAAATTAACTATAAAATTTTTCTTTCACAAACATTTTTAACTTGATCAATGTGTAAAAATATTTGACCAAGTCGCTCAATAGACCAGTGCATTTAATTTTTGAAACCAAAAAAATCGCAGTAGAATGAACAATTTCGTTGCAGTTGTAAAAACCGTTAGCCTAGTTTTTGCATTTTCTGAGAAGGTTTACTATATTTTTGGTAATAAATATTTTTTTTTCATATGGTAATAGTAAGAACACCAACTTTTTGGTAAAGGCTGATATTTTGACGGCCGATGTTTCGGTTGAAAATTAGGTCACTCTTTCGATATTCATTCAAAATAAACATTTCAAATCAAATAGATTATAGCGTGTTTGGAATATGGATTTTATTTGTAAAAATATAAAAATAAAAAACAAAAAACTTGGTTTTTTGAATTTTTCACACACATTTTGAGGTTATGTGAAAAAAGTGTAAATACAAAAGTTTTAGATCTTTTTATCACCTACAACTTTGTCATTCAACTCTTTTCCATGAGACTTTTAGTTTTGCCGGAAATCGAGAAGAATCGCTTTCTCCCCCTAAAACTGCACCCACAACCCCTTCCCTACCTCAGATCGACCGTAATTTATTTTTCTTTTCATTTTTGTAATACTCTCTTTCTTTTCCAATGCATTTCATCCTACTGCGATTTTTTTTACTTTTTATCATTTTTATAGCTATCTGCATCGGTGTACAATGTTTACGAATATTCAATATAACTTAGAAATTACCAACTGTTACCACAGAACTTTGTTCTTATCTGCGAAACTCGGGGACACGCGGCCTACGACGCGTTTTTTTAAAAGACCTACATTCCCGTTTCCAATTAATCATGCATATAAGTCTTAACTGTGGCAACTACAAAACGAGTAGTCCAACGGGAAAAGATCAAAACCAAGTGGCCTCTAAACCAGTTATTGGTACTTGAAAATTATATACCTATAATATGCCTATATAAAGCACAATAATACGATATTTACGTTGGCAATTTCTAACCAGTTTCCTTATAACTATGTTGCATTTATGTAAATGGGATGAGAATACTTAAAGCTTCATTACAATTTGTGCTTTCATACAAGGAATGTCACATACCTACAGTCTTTATAAATTACAGTTAAGGCAATCTGGATACAGCTTAAAGTAAAATCCATATATAGAATCCTATTATTAATTAATCATTAATTTATACTAGTACTATGAGAACGATAGAGATGTGATGTAATGTAACAATGTAACAATGTTTTTGTGAGTTTTTTCGCTGACTTTTGACGCTTTCTCTCTCTACCTATAGTTTGAATTTAATCTAAACAAGAAGAGACAAGTTCGAAAATCTCACTGTCGAGTCATTAAAACGTCATTACAGAGTAGCTCATCAGTATGGCATATTCAAGTAGATCACTGAGAAAAAATTAAGTGGCTAAGTAAAATTATATTCTATCTAAAATTTAAGTACTTCAGTAAGTTTTATATGCCATAGTAAAGCATTAAACATGTATAATATAAATAATGATAAACCAGAATATTTGACAAAACATGGAATAGACCTATAGTCATCAATCATATTAGTCAACAGCTTAATGTTAAATAAGATAAAACTATCAAAAGTGTTCATACATACATTAAAGTATTACAGTTTCAATGTTACACATTATAATAATAACCTACTTAAGCTGTGAGATAAGATATTAAGATAAGAGATATTCTCATGATATGAGCCACAATTCACATTAGAAAAATAAATAGAACCAACAGTAATTAAAATAATTAGAACATTGCAAAACCTTGCTCAATAAATTAATTAGGCATTACATTCTTAAGATTGAATTGAAAATTGAATTTAAAAAAATAATAATACTCAATTAGAGTTTAAATTGATTTTAAAATATCACAAATAGATAGGTGCCAGGAAATCATAATCACTTGTTTATATTTGGTATTTGCCTATAAATATTGACAATCTTTATAGGCAAATACCAAAAATATTACAAACAAAATTTTTACTTTTCTTTCAAAATTTTAATTTTTTATTCATATGGAAAAAGTCTATTTAACTTGGGGTTGTAGTTGTAAGATATAGAAAACCAAAAGTGAACTGGCACATTGCTGTGTTCATTTTGAGAAGCATTACAAATACAAAATCATATTCTGCAGGTTTCTGTGAGGGGTAATTTTTGATAGGCAAGTTAATAAAAATAATCCATTGCATCCTTCAACATTCATTAAAAAAAATATATAATAAACAGATACTTGCAAAATTTAGATCTTAGATATTAAATTATTTTATCTGCCTGTTAGTAATAGCTAAGCAATATTTTTAAGAAATTCTATTTTTGTAGTGTGTGTAGTGTAGTCCTATAAACTTCCTTTTGTAACACTCTTAATAATTAAAGTGTGCTGTGCTGAGATTTCTTTACATTTCTCACACAAATGAATAAAAAAACATAAAACTTATCATTACATATATTAAACCCACAAACAGCACAACAGACTTTACATCATAGATTAAATATACAGAATATAAATATCCTGTGTATTTAATCCATAATATCAATTTAACATATCAACTATACAGGATATGTATATATTCCATATTATATCAAAGACAATACTATACTAAAGCCAAAATCAATGTGGAAAGCATATCAAGAAACAAATTAAAAATGACGGTAGAAATGACTAGTCATTTTATTTGAATTTTTTTAAATTAACTTGTTAATGCCCAACTCATGACAATAAATTAGATTAGTAAGCTTAAAACTAATTAATACATTCAATATCTTTTATTAATACAATATAAGGTTTTATAAAAAAACAAAACATAATTTTAAATTTATTAGGCATAAAATGTGTTGCATTTTCTACCTTCATTTTAAATTTGTTTGTTGACAAGCATTCTACATTAAGTTTGGTGGCTTTACTATAGATAAGTCAGTAATATTCTGAACCGGGGTCAGCTAGTCCCTTAAGTTTACGAAGTGCACATAATTATATCATAAGTAGTATACTACATAACACTAGAATACAGTAAATAACTTACTAAACTGGAGGAGACATTCCCTTATATTTTTCAGGTTTCTTACACAATACTGGATAACATATGGAGACATAGTACATGCCAACAATAGCTAATATGATTGTGACCACAACAATAACGATGCCCCAGGCAGACAAGGCCAGACGAGGCTCAGGGAATGCATCTTCTATGGCTTTACGGGCATTCAACTTATATCTGTGCATCTCAAGATGTTGTCTTATACCAAAAGGATCATCATCCCCTTGCCCTTTGCATGATGTTACAAACATGCTAAGAACTGTAACAAATATTGGTATTATGTATTTTCAATGCTATAAATATGCAGAATTATATAGTATAAATACTATATATACCTATATAGTGCAGTATTATATATTAGAAAAGGATCACAAGACAATGTCAGTCTGTCATTTCCTATCCCTTAAGCTGCTCTTAGCATTTTTTTACTAACTGATTTTAAAAAAAAGGAGGTTATTAATTTGACCCATATGTATGTAATATTGACAGAACAGCCCAGTTTTCGTATATGTTAGTCTATATCAGCATCTGAACAACTGTGCCAAATTTCAAAAGTGTATGTATGTAGGTATTTATCTTTGTGTTCGCATATCTCCGGAACTTCAAGTCCGATTTAAGTAAGTAATTTTTTTTTTGTTGTAATAGGTATTGTTCAACTTAGGGAATACTGCAAGTTTCATCAAAATCGGTTTAGTTTAGGAAAAGTTTAAAGCAACATTCCGGTTTTGCAACAGGAAAAATAAACATTTTTACGAGGATGAAGTCCACTACTTATAATAAATATTTAGTACTTTTATTAGGTTTTCATCGGAAAAAATATTGCGAAAAAAGTTATTCAAGTATGACTCATAATGTTGGTATTTAATTTAGCAAAAAGTTTGAGGAAAACGTACCAAGTAGGGCAAAACCCCAGTGTGCGAGTAGATTGAACATTTTTGATGCCATTCGATATTACTAATTGGTTTAAATTATTACACACAAGCTTGTGTTTTATGTTATTTTAAAAATATTGATGATTTATTACTATTTAAATAAACACAATCAAATTCTCAAGCAAAGTCACTACCACCCAACTCACAATCACACACCAAAATGTAAAATGAAATGTGAATGAACTTTGGTATGTCAATTGTCTTTGTCACAATAAAATCATACGTTGACTGTCAACAAGCGAGCCAATGTCACGGTCTAATGCATAGATAATACATATATACTGGTCTAATGACAATTAATATTATTTGGTGGTAACCATGAGTGCCGTAGCATTTCTGTTAAGTCTGTGCATTCCATTCTAATTGTAAAATATCAATTTTAATCATCATCATCATCTTTTTTAGTGGATCACTCGTCCTTTAAAGATGTGATTGATAAAACAGCATGGTCAATACCAATTATTATCTCCAGAGATATCGTTCCAGGTATCTCGTCTGTGGTATGTCCGGTAGGTAACGCGCTTGCGTGTACTTCCGGTAAACGCGTCGATGTGTCAAAAATACGAACGAAATGTCAATTCTCAATTGTCATATCTAGTTGGAAAATGATGCCGGCAATGGCGAAAATAAAGATTTGTGTTTTATTTTTAATTTATGTGGCTTCACAATGTGGTGGTGCAAATGTAGACGTAGTTTCCAGTGCTATAAATATAAAGAATGTAGATCGAACCATTGATATTTCGTCTCAACTTGTGAAGATCACTTCGAAAATAACCTTTGAAAATACAGGCAAATCGCCGGTCAAAAGCGTCCTTTTAGCAGTAGAAAGCTCAAGTAAATCTAAATTAGCTTTCATTGGTGGTAAAGACAGCAGCAACAAAGACCTTCGCCTCGTGGAGACGACTGTGAAAGGTTATGATAACGCCAAGTTTTGGCGTGTTGACTTGAAGGAGGCCATCAACGCTGGTTCTACGGCATCGGTTACTGTGGAAACCGTGTACAGCAAAGTGCTGCAGCCGTACCCAACAGCGATAACACAACAAGAAGAGCAGTTGATCAAATACATCGGAAATTTATACTTCTACTCTCCCTACCCAGTTACATCTCAGAAAACAAACGTGATATTGAATACAAAAACTGTTGAGACCTTTACCAAAGTCAAACCATTCTCACAGCTGGATGGCACAATTGCTTACGGCCCTTACTCCAATATTGCTGCATTTACTGAGAAAGAATTGGTTGTTCACTATAAGAACAACTCCCCATTTTTGACAGTGACACGTTTGGAAAGATTAATTGAGGTCTCACACTGGGGTAACATAGCAATTGAAGAAACTATTGAAATTGAACACACAGGTGCAAAGCTGAAAGGTCCGTTCTCTAGATATGATTACCAGCAAGACCACCACAGTGGACCAGCTAGTGTAAGATCATATAAAACCCTGTTACCGGCATCTGCCTCAGATGTCTATTACAGAGATACTAATGGCAACATCTCTACTTCCAACATGAAGGTGAAGAAAGACTCTGTAGAGTTGGACTTGAGACCCAGATATCCTTTATTTGGAGGTTGGCGATCTCATTACACCCTTGGGTACAATGTCCCGAGCTATGAGTATTTATACTATTCTGGCAATGAGTACTTATTAAAAATGAGAGCAGTTGATCATGTCTTTGATGACATGCAAATCGATGAACTGGTCACAAAAGTCATTTTGCCTGAAGGAACAACAAATATAAAGGCCAACTTCCCATTTGCAGTGACCAAGCTTCCCGACAGTTTGCATTACACATATCTAGATACCAAAGGTCGCCCAGTCATTACTTTCACTAAGAATAACATTGTTGAGAATCATATACAAGATTTTCAGCTCCGCTACACATTCCCTCGTATTCTAATGTTACAGGAGCCTTTGTTGGTTGTTGCTTTTCTTTATGCATTGTTCTTGTGTGTTATTATTTATGTTAGATTAGATTTCTCTATCCATAAGTCTGAACATCCTCATAAGGATTAAATAATTTGTCCATAAAAGGGTGAATCAACATATTAGGAACTAAATAATTTCCAATTTCACATACTGCACAAAATTTTATTTTCACATTTAGTTAGAGCAAATGCAATTGCCATGCTACAAAGTCACATTGTTTGCATCCAGTTTGCTTCAAAATTGTTTGCAAAATGCAAAACATACATGCTGAATTAAGAACCTCATTTCTATTGGAAAATGGTTAAAAATTAAATGACCTGTTTTCTTTCATGCTATCCTAATAGAGTTCTTGTTAAATCCACCCTTTTTTGACTTAATATAGTTTAATTAATAAGTAAGTCCATTCTAAAGCTGTGTATGTGATATATCAACACAATTTTTTCAAATAGTATTGCATTTCAGTCATCTTATTATATATTTTCTTTGATCAATAAAAATTGGTAATGTTTCTCAGTTTGTATGGATTTGCATTTATCATTTTAATAAATAAAATTGCACTTATTTTAATATTTTTAATTTATATGTTGAGAATAAAAATGTCACATAATTTAAATGTTTTTTTTTATTTTAACTTGTCAGTATAGGGAAGCCTTATCTACATTTTTTATGGAAGATAGGCTACAATCATGCCAGATGGAAAACAGTGATGAGGTCTATATTAAACCCAAACTCGATTGAGAATGCTTGTCAACAAACAAATTTAAAATGGTGGTAGAAAACGCAACACATGTTATACCTAATAAATTTAAAATTGTTTTGTTATTTTAAAAATCTTATTTAAAAGACTGAATATATTAATGTAATTCAATATAATGAATTCGTCATTAACTAGTAAATTAAAAAAATAGGTGTGAAATGACTAATGATTTCTACCTTCATTTTTAATTTGTTTGTTGACAAGCATTCACAATCGAGTTTGGCTTTAGTATAAGTAGTAAAGTGTTTGCCTTAAGATGTCTATTCATTCTTGCCTTGAAGATGTTTATATTGTAGGTGATTGGAAACACTGACGCTGGAATGGCAATCCACACTTGTGGATGTGGGTGCAAAATGTTTGGTACGAGTTGCTTTCATATCTACTACATAAGGGTGCAAATTTTCAGTGTCTAATGTTCTGTGGTAGAAAGGGGAAAAGAAAATAATATTTTTTTATTTACCTGTCACTTTAGGGAAGTTTCAGTTCTTATCTTAGAAAAAAAAGAGTGAAATTGGTTTATAAAAGATATCTTTATTTCAATAGAAATTTTATTAACTTACAATTAACTGAAATAAAAACTTTGAGCATTTATTATAAACAATAAAATATTTTATGTACAGAGATTTTTGATATTTTTAAAGACATTAGAAGTAGTAGATCTTATGTATAAATGTGCGGAATAAAAAATCCATAAACTGTTATAAATGTAGTTATTTCACACATTATAGGTTAGGTTATTAACACACTTATATCATCTGCAAAAAACTGTTTGGCAAATAGATATATTCCTTTAAAATTGGTTTTCTGAGTTTTCCTTTAAAATGAGTGGTTGTTTTTAAGTTTTAAAACATACCTAAAACAATTTCTAAAATATTTATACCCTAAATTTTTACTTTGATAGTACATATTTTGTGTTATAAATATTTAATTTTTAATTTATTAAATAACTTCGAATTAGAAAAAGATACAAAAAGGATATTTTTACAGTAGGTATATTTTATCCATTTATACATACATAACGTCAAGCCTCATTCCCACAGGGGTAGGCCGAGAACATCCTTCCAATTGCCATAGTCCTTTATATTATATTTTATTATCATTATATTAGCTGTAGATGTCTGTGTCAGGAATCGGGCAGCATAGTTTTAAGTGCTTATTAATTAGGAGTATGCCTCGTTGGCCTAGTGGTTAGTCTGTGTGGCCTCGATCATGAGGTTCTGGATTCGAAACCTGGGTCGGGTCACAATGGTTCTGAGTTTTTCATTCTTCCATGAAATGTTCAGTACATTCCAAGCCCGGAGTCAGAAACTTGATGATGTTACACCCCCATGCTTCAGAGAGTAAGTAAGTTAAGCCGTCGGTCCCGGTCACTATTAACATCTGATGTTGATAGTGATCGTTAATAAATTGAACATTATCACCCTAAGCCCGTCAACCTGTCTTGGAGCAGCGTGGCGGGTCTACCCTCCATACCCTTCTATTAGGAGGGAGGCCTGGCCCTGTAGTGGGCCGCTAATAGGCTGTTAATGATTAATTATTAAAACTGGTCGAATTCCTGTTAGAAATATAAGCAAGCCAGCAGTTCCAGACGTGATTCATTATTATGTCTATGCATATCCTAATCAATATCTTTATGCACGCCACTGAGTGGTTATGACAGTTTGAATCGCAACACAACAGGCGCACTGGTGCACGGCAGTATGGCCTGCTCGGTGACGACGGCGGTGACGAGGCTGGGCGGGGTCACGTCATACGTCAGATTGAGCAGCGTCAGGTTGGGGTTCGACCGCCAGTCCTTCAGCGGGGAGTTCTCGTCTGTCTTGTCTATTATGTCGTCCGGATCACCTATAATGGTAATTACCAGTAATTTAATTTTGACAATCAGACACAAACCACATAACTAAAAAACAGCTGCGCCGATCAGCATTTTCGACATGTATTTTACATATTAAAACATGGAAAAAACAATAAACGTAAACAATGGACTGGTATGTGAAAGCGGAAGAGTATTACCTCTGTCTTTTTCTGATGCATGAAAAAATGGTTTTTGCATGCATCCTTTTTTTCTGTCGTGTTGATGATTCAACTATATGTATATCAATATACATTTAAATATGATAAACCAATCTTAAATCACCAACATGGATCTTACGAGTCTTGCATGTGTGGTCGAGCACACCACTGTTGAGCGATCAGCACTTTCGACATCACAAAACATTTCACTCACCAATCTCGTTGTAAACGAAGGCGTCGGTCTGCACGTTGTCGGAGAACTTGTGCGTCTCGCACGCCACGAGCAGCGGCACGTTGTGCGCGCGCGCCACCAGCGCCGCCTGCAGCGAGCCCACCGGCGCCAGCACCGCGCCGTTGGCGAGCAGCGACGCCGCGCCGATCAGCACTTGCGACATCGCAACAAGTTTCACTCACCAATCTCGTTGTAAACGAAGGCGTCGGTCTGCACGTTGTCGGAGAACTTGTGCGTCTCGCACGCCACGAGCAGCGGCACGTTGTGCGCGCGCGCCACCAGCGCCGCCTGCAGCGAGCCCACCGGCGCCAGCACCGCGCCGTTGGCGAGCAGCGACGCCGCGCCGATCAGCACTTGCGACATCGCAACAAGTTTCACTCACCAATCTCGTTGTAAACGAAGGCGTCGGTCTGCACGTTGTCGGAGAACTTGTGCGTCTCGCACGCCACGAGCAGCGGCACGTTGTGCGCGCGCGCCACCAGCGCCGCCTGCAGCGAGCCCACCGGCGCCAGCACCGCGCCGTTGGCGAGCAGCGACGCCGCGCCGATCAGCACTTGCGACATCGCAACAAGTTTCACTCACCAATCTCGTTGTAAACGAAGGCGTCGGTCTGCACGTTGTCGGAGAACTTGTGCGTCTCGCACGCCACGAGCAGCGGCACGTTGTGCGCGCGCGCCACCAGCGCCGCCTGCAGCGAGCCCACCGGCGCCAGCACCGCGCCGTTGGCGAGCAGCGACGCCGCGCCGATCAGCACTTTTGACATCTGCACATATGCAGTACACCAAAATTCAGTATTGTGCTTTCTTGGACGTGAATAAAATATTTTGGGATTTTATTAAACGCTTTTATTTAACTTGGCCTATAAGTCTGTGTCTATTATAGAATGGGGAAAAGAACATCCATTCTTTTCAAAGAGGAAAGGGCGCATGGACGAGGAAATTGATAAATGACACCATGGGTTCAGTTTATGGAGTCGGTCCACTCACGTTACGCATAAGGAAGCTGAGTGCGGAGATGTCTGCGTAGGTGCAGGGCACGCCGCGCGCCACTAGGCGGCGCAGCATCTCGCGCGCAGCTCGCTGCACGCGCGTGCCCACCACCACCGCGCGGAACTGCACGCCCGCCTCGTGCGCCTCGCTGAAGATGCGCTCGATCAGCGACGAACTGCACAACCAATAACATCTATAGTTAGCATTTAAACGTGACCTCTCTGGTCTCTCTGGTCATGGCCTTACTGTGACAAGTTATCCGGATGTGATAATTTTGTCAATGTAAGGCCATAAAGATTTCAGGCTGTTAAAAAGACCAAGCCCAGCCAATGACATTCCATATTTTTTTTCTTTATTCTTTTCCACAGAGAAAAGGCAAAGGAGATTACTGACATTTCATACTTGTGATTTCTGTCAAAAATAAACGGAAAATGCTCATATCGTTCTAAATTCAAATTATTCTTTTTGTTGATAAGTTGGCAGCACTAGTTGCTATTTAAGCGCGAAAATTAGACACCAACTGTCATTGGTATATATTTACAATCAATAAACCCAAATCTAAAAATTTGTGTAAGCGTAAGAACTCTTAACAAGTTGGTCCGCTTCCATCTTAAATTACATCATCACTTAACATGATAGCAGTCAAGGGCCAACTTGTAGATAAAAAAAATCTTTTTAGAAGTAGGACGAAATCCACACCCCTTTCAGGACATCGTACCGGAACGCTAAATCACTTGGCAGCACGTAATTGTGAGTGTGGTGCTAACTAGCCACGGCCGAAGCCTCTCACCAGCCTTTAAAGATCAATTTAGAAAACTTTAATTGGTCCAGCTGGGGATCGAGTCCTCTATCTTGTAAATCCACCGCGCATATCACTGCGCCACGGATGCCGTCGAAATTACCTACCCTTTATATGATTACATACCATCCGTAAGTAAGGATGTTATCGCCGTTGGATATCTTTTCCCGCACAGCAGTGCTGATGGCTTCCCCCGCCTTGTCGATCTGCTCGCCGATGTATCGGTCGATCTCCTCTTGCAATTGTTTCTTTGCCTGCCGACAATATTTTATTACATTGTGTGCGGGATAGTGCTTCATAAACTGTTTAAATAGTGTGTGTTAATATTTGTGTGTGATAATAGACTCTTATATGGACATTAATAGAATGAAATAAAAGATATTCGTAGTGTATTTCGATTGCATAAATAATGGTTACTAAAAATTGTAATGTATAGTCGTTGAAATTTAGGTCTCGCAATAGTATGAATATTGTAAATACGCCTCGCGTTACCTGTTTGTTTAATAAAGAATAGCTATATAGGCCCTCTCGTTCTAGCATCGACCAATCATAAAGCCTGTTTTAGTAGAGATTAGATAGAGATAAAAAATAACTTTGATTGGTTATTATTTGGGCACTCTATGTGGAAATAACTATGTACCAATTACAGGGCCCGAATTAATTTATATAAATATGGGGCACTGTGCCGATAGCGACACAGTTCCGACGCCCGACAGAATGTAAATAGAAGCTATGCCAATAGAAGAATAAACGGCGTTCGTCCAGAGCAATCCAGTGATAGTAAATGTACTGTACCGTACACATAGTATAATATATTTATGTTATTGTTTTAACGTAGTATAATCAATGAGCCTTATATATGCACTAGAGTCCTGTTTTCCTAGGACATGTCCTAATTTATGTATTGTCCTGGGCTATCATGGATAGTTTTAAGCAACATCATGGGTTTTTAGCATGATAAAGTCATTTTTAAATTTGAGCCGGATTTTTATTCTTTCATTCAATTAAATACTTAGGTTATGAATAGTGCCTCACATACGACCTACAAAATATGATTATGAAATATTTACTACATATAAATTTAACTATGCACGCTTTCAGTGTCCTGTTTTTAAACTGAATTATCCTGGTTGTCTCTGCGCAGACATTGCAGAAACGCTAACTAACTACGCTAACGCTTACTTTGGCTGGTGGGAGGCATTCGCCGTGGCTAGTTACCACCCTACCGACAAAGACGTACCGCCAAGCGATTTAGCGTTCCGGTACGATGTCGTGTAGAAACCAATAGGAGTGTGGAATTTCATTCTATTATTTAATCTTATTTATTCTTTTCTACAGAGAAATACTGTGATTTCATGTTTGTAATTTCTATTAAAAATAAACGGAAAATACTCATTGTTCTAAATTCAAATTATTCTTTTTGTTGATAAGTTGGCAGCACTAGTTGCTATTTAAGCGCGAAAATTAGACACCAACTGTCATTCATATATATTTACAATCAATAAATCCAAACTGCAAATCTAAAAATTTGTGATCCTACTCTTAACAAGTTAGCCCGCTTCCATCTTAGATTGCATCATCACTTAACATCAGGTGTGATAGCAGTCAAGGGCCAACTTGTAATCCTTAGTATTTTACCTGTAAATTAATTAATACACATATTTAGAGGCTCACATCGAACTCGTCGACGTTGTTGGGCAGCTGCGTGAGGTGGTGGCGGAAGTACTTGAGCGCGTTGGTCTGCGAGGCGGCGGGCGGGCGCATGCCCCACAGGAACTCCTCGCTGGCCGCCAGCTGCGCCTCCAGCCCGCGCGCGAACTCCGTGCGAGCGGGTAGGCTGAAGTCGCGGACCATCTAAACAAACATTACCAGCGTCAATTGGGGCGAGATACTAGCAGGGGCAGTTGCTCAACCCCACTATACTAAAGCCAAACTCGATTGAGAATGCTTGTCAACAAACAAATTAATAATGAAGGTAGAAATCACTAGTCATTTTACACCTAATTATTTTAATTTACTAGTTAATGACGAATTCATGACAATAAATTAGATTAGTAAGCTTAAAACTAATTAATATATTCAATATCTTTTAAATAAGAATTAATAAAAAAACAAAACATAATTTTAAATTTATTAGGCATAAAATGTTTTGCATTTTCTAGCTTCATTTTAAATTTGTTTGTTGACAAGCATTCTCAATCGAGCTCGGCGTTAGTATAGAAGAGCAGTCCATCACCGGTGATTTGTAACGCTCTCGAGCTTCATAACTCGCGACAGAAGTGGAGCAGGATGCCGTAGCTCGTAGTTAAAAGTCAAATATCTTACCATTCCATGGTTTCACCGTGCCGGTGATGGGTACATCGTGTGGCAGAGAGAAAACGAGTCCGATACTTGCGATGTAGGCTTAAGGCTCTTTTTGACCGGTCAACACTCGGCTTCTCTGCTCGTATTATTCTCCCCGTCCAACCAAATCCGGTAGGATTCTGCTAGAACAGCTTTGGACACTTGTTATAGAATGGAGCTTATTGCAGTTCTAGGGTCTATAAGGTCTTTGAGCAGGATTTAAAAAAAAATTGCTGGTATACTTGTTGGGCCCACTTCTACTGCATATAAACTAACCATATTTTTTATGACCACAAATTAACCACGGCAATTTTTGTTATACTTTTTAAATTTTAACTTAATTTCATGTTATTTTGAGCTGCAAACATATTACCTTTTTCAATGTGTCCAGTAGAGCTATGCACCTTGCGTTAGAGCCGGTCACTACATGTGACGCCAACTGTATGCCCAGCTTTATCACAGCCGGGTGTAAACTAAAACAAAACATGAAAAAAGAACATATTATACAACAAAGGCCTCCTCCGCATCTCTGTCTGCGATCAACTAAAAAGCTAAGATAGATAATGTGTTATGTAGGTTTTGGTGTATAAAAATTATCAAGGTTTTATGTAGATTGGCTAAAATTTAACAATAATAATTATTGGAAATACAACATAACCTTTTATAGAAAGTGCTATTTAATCCCTTTGAATTATATCAAAACAATCTATCGAAGAATTATATCTCTTTATTAGAACTAAAAAACACTACACAGATTTTACCTCGAACAGTCCCTAGCCAACAATAGACGAAAGTACATACTTTGAACTGATTTGCATTTGCTTGAGGGCTTCTTTATCATGTTCCGTGTACAAGTGCTGGAACCAGTTCATTTTCTGCATTCCTTGAGACTTTGCCTTTGTTTTATCCACTGCCTTTGATTTTATTGACTTCTCCTAACAAGTAAAACTAAATCATTATTTAGAATAATATATAAAATTATAAATTTAGGTTTTTCATCACCATCTTCAGCCCACTACAGGGCCAGGCCTCCCTTCTTATAGGAGAGCGGATATGAAGCGTAGCCACCACGCTGCTCCAATGCGGGTTGGCGGGCTTAGGGTGATAATGTTTCATTAATTAACGATCACTATCAGATGTTGATTATAGTGACCGTAACTGACAGCTTACCATGTGCTTGTAGGCACTTAGGTCAGTAAATTTAGGTAAAATTTAGCTGTTAAGGCAAGTAGATATGCCTTGACTTTATAGACATGAAGACAATATTCCGTTTGAATAACTGTAAAGCTATAAATTAATGCCACTGAGTTTTAATTAGGTTATTCTTATTAACACCAATTTATATTTTGTTTTCACATAAATGTTATTATTTTGAATGAAAGAATGATAATGAAAGTTATGACCAAATTCAAGACATTTTAAATAATGGCCAGGTCAAGAGTACCCTAAACGGACAAACTTGTATAAAGGATTAATGAGAGTGGAACAAGCTAAGGAAGTATGCAAACACTGGCAAATTGAAAGATGTATTCTCTTCCTACCTACTAACACTAATTCCTTTTTTAGGTTTATTTAAAAACTTCGTTAGTTCCAACGTTTCGATTTATATTTATAAATTATGATTATAAAGCTATTTAATTTCGTTTATTTTGTTAGGTTTCTTGGCGTTTTTCATGTAAAACCATCCTGGGGCAGTTTTGGGACATCTCCTTTGAAGGGGACAGAACCTAAAAGTACCAAAAAACATTACTTCTTTAGGTATTGAAGGTTCCTTGCTGGATTCTTTTATTACTTCTGCAGCTTTCTGTTGTTGCGCCGCTTGTTTGGCCGCACGTTGCGCCTCCTGCTTGGCGCGTCTCTCTGCTTTGAGCTCCGCCTTACTCTTGGTTAAATCTTCTTCCTAAAATTGGATAACTGTGGTTAGATTTTGTATAGCTAATGATATTTTGATCAGAAACCAAGTTAGTCAGCAAATAGGTTCACTTGCTCAGCAGATACTGATACAGAGTAGTACATCAGAGGGTGACAAGGTGGTAAAGCTCAATGTTAAATATGCCTACCTTACTCTGACTTCTGATCAGAAAGTAATTTATTTAGATAGATGACGCAAACTATTATTTATGGCCTTTTGTGTTCTTTATAAAAATAATTCTAATTCTATTGTTTTTCTAGAACCCTTACAGAGCTTAGAAATATAATGACCTAATTCAGGATCTTAGGTTTATTACCTATATTAATAAAATGACAAAAACATTTGTATCAACCCATAAGTATCTCTACTTGCCAGTCGAGAACCATTTTATGCAATCATCAATATCAATATCAATTAATGGTGAATGTTTTATTTACTTTTATCAAAACAATCTAAATTAACATTTGCATCATATAAGATTGATTGAAGATTGACGACCTCCGTGGCGCAGTGATATGTGCGGTGGATTTATAAGTCGGAGGTCCTGGGTTCGATTCCTGGCGGGGCAGATTGAGATTTTTCTTAATTTGTCTTGGTCTGGCTGGTGGGAGGCTTTCGCCGTGGCTAGTTACTACCCTGCCGACAAAGACGTATCACCAAGCGATTTAGCATTCCGGTACGATGTCGTGTAGAAACCAAAAGGGGTGTGGATTTTCGTCCCACTCCTAACAAGTTAGCCCGCTTCCATCTTTGACTGCATCATCACTTAACATCAGGTGTGATAGCAGTCAAGGGCCAACTTGTAGTGGATAAAAAAAAAAAGATTTCTATTGTTATTTTAGAATATTTCATAAGCAACACAGTTATTTATAAATTACTTAAAAAAGGTTATATAAGATTCTTTCTACATTAGTACCTTTTTAGCACCTATATTAATAGCTTTTACTTTATCTGTGACAGCTTGGACATCCCTCGCGACAATAACAATATCTTTTAGTGTGTCTACCATTTCTTTAATAGTCGCAGCACTAACGGGTGCTTCAGCTGTTTCTACTTTAATTTCACACTCTCCACTAACTTCAGTGTTTGTTTTATCAGCATTTTTAGTTTTATTAACATTCTTAGGTGTAGTTTTAGATTCTGCACTAGGTTTAGTTACCTCTTTATTATCACTTTTAAATTCAACATTAGAATTTCCTGGTTTAGTCTGAGTGTCACCCTCTGCTGTTATCTTTTTCTTAGCCTGTTTTGCTGCTTTTTTAGCTGCCCTTTCCGCTTTGATGTGATCTTTAGAAGCTTCTGCAGTTACTTCAGGTTCTACTTTTACTACTTTATCAACTTCATCTCTGCTTTGATTTGCTTTTTGAGCTTCTTTAGTTGGAGTCACCTTCTCATTAGATGATGTTGTAGCTTTTGGTGAATTTTCATGTTTTGGTACACTAGTGATTTCTACATTCTTAGCAACATTTTCACATTCAGAGCTTTTAGTTGTAGGTGGATTTAAACTTTTTTGTGGAGTATCTTTCTTGTCATCTGCAGGCTTTTTGTTTGGCTTATTTTTAGCCTGCTTCTTTGCTTGTCTCGCTGCTAGTACCTCTTCTCTAGATTTGCCATCTCCTTTAGAAGACATGTTATCTATTTTTATTTTAGCACTACAAATGAAGTTGAGAGTTTTGTCTAAAGTATTATCTGTCTTTGATTGTGTGTAAAGGCACCGTGGACTATTTGTAATTGATACTACTTCTAAAGTTTTTACTAGGTTTTGGCAGGCTGTATTCCGACTTTCACTTTTATTATCAAGTTGGATAGGGGTTCTTGAAGCTTTTAGCTTCTGGCGTCTTAATCTCCTTTTTTTAGCTACAGTGATTCCTGTAGGCGTTACTTGTTCTCCAATCTGGATGTTTTCCTATAAAAAAATAGATATTAGTACAATGAGCAGGTTTTATGTGAATATCAGTGTTTAAAAATATCAAGATTTATTGTTGTTTAGGAATATATGTGCATAGGATTGCCGGGAATTATAATCATTATAGATACAACTCATACTTAGTATGAATAGCGTAGAAACCAAAGGGGATGTAGGGTTTCATCCTACTCCTAACAAGTTAACCCGCTTCCATCTTAGATTGCATCATCAATTAACATCAGCAGTGAAGGGCCAACTTGTAGTAGATTAAAAAAAATAGTATGAATATATAAACTATCCTTTTCATCCACTTTGACCCTTAATCTGTTTACTTGTTGAACCTTTTAAGGATGAAATAGTTGATGAAATTTGTCGTAAGTATTGTCTCATCTCTGGAGGTGATCATCAAATACCAACTTTTTCCATTGAACTGTACGTTAATCCCAGCCAATTACAGAGGCATATTACTAACGTGAACGAAATTGCGCCTAACAGCTAGTCAACTAAATAAGAATATTTTTATAACCTATAAATGTGACACATCATAACACTATTTTAAAATACCTTTGACGAAACCATAACCGCCTGTCCTTTGCTAGCTACAAAATAGGGAAAACAGTAAGATAAATAACCACTACCAGTTAATTAAAAAAAATGTATTTTAACATTTCTTACCAAATTAACTTCCTCAAAATATCAACAGCTGACTCTACACTAAAGTAACTTAACTATATTTAACTTGTAAATTATATACAATTACGAAGGACAAAACAATTTTGCATATAATATTGAACTCAAAATTGTGAAAAAATTACTATTTTACACAATTTTGGATTCTTTTTTGTAGTAACTAAAACATAGAGCAAAATTGAAAAGAGACTATAATGGATTTTTACGTTTTTCAATCTGTGACTATTGTCATTTTTCATTGTGTTGTCACTGTCATGGATCATAGATAAAGTTGAGTTATCCGCAGAGTGTAACTGTAATACAGAAATTCACTCATTATATAGATAGGTAGGTAACTAACTACGGTACCTAAGTAATAATTTCCAATTAAATAGGTGCGGGCTATGGAGAGTAGAGGTAAGGAGGACAATCTTATATGGGAGAAAAGTTGAAAAAGTGTCCAGTTGTATGCGTTAAATAACCGTTCAAAAATCCTCCACAATGGCGCTGGTGGATGCACAGGGTATGGTATGAATGTAGCAATCGTAGATGAATTGAAGTATGCCGAGTTAAAAAATTTAATGTCATCGACTAAAGTAGTTAATTATTGAGAACTTCAACAACTTACGTTGTACAAAATATTGTGGTAAATATCATCATTATCATAATTATCAGCCAATAGACGTCCACTGCTGGACATAGGCCTTTTTTAGGGACTTCCAAACACAACGATCCTGAGCCGCATGAGCCCAGCGGCTCCCTGCGACCCGTTTGATGTCATCAGTCCACCTGGTGGGGGGTCGACCAACACTGCGCTTTCCGGTGCGGGGTCGCCATTCTAGCACCTTCGGCCCCCAACGTCCATCAGCTGTTCGAACCACGTGCCCCGCCCATTGCCACTTCAGTTCTGCGACTCGCTGAGCTATGTCGGTTATTTTGGTTCTTCTGCGGATCTCCTCATTTCTGATTCGATCACGCAGAGATACTCCGAGCATTGCTCTTTCCATCGCCCGCTGAGTGACTCTGAGCCTTCTTATGAAGCCCGCAATTAGCGACCAAGTCTCGGATCCGTATGTCATCACTGGCAACACGCACTGTTCGAAGACCTTCGTCTTCAGGCACTGAGGAATTTTGGACGAAAAGATGTCACGCAGTTTCCCGAACGCTGCCCATCCGAGTTGGATTCGGCGGTTTACCTCTTTCTCGAAATTGGACCTACCTAACTGGACCATATGCCCTAGGTATATATACTCGTCTACAATTTCGAGTGCAGAATTTTCAACAATAACTGGGTGGAGCGAAACATGAGCATTACACATGATCTTTGTCTTGCTCATGTTCATTTTAAGGCCCACCTGTTGAGAAACTCTGCTGAGATCATTGAGCATATTATTAAGGTCATCTAGAGATTCTGCCATTATCAGTACATCGTCGGCAAACCGCAGTTGAGTGAGGTACTCGCCATTGATGTTGATGCCAAGTCCGTTCCAGTCCAAGAGCTTAAAGACGTCTTCCAATGCAGCGGTAAATAGCTTCGGGGAGATAACATCTCCCTGTCGCACTCCTCGCTGCAATTGGATTGGCCTCGTAGTCTCATCCTGTATACGGACTGACATGGTGGCGTTTTCGTACAGGCACTGCAACGCTTGGATGTACCGGTAGTCGATTCGGCACCTCTGCAATGACCTTAACAAATAGTGGTAAATATAACCTTACAGAATTATAACCAATTTCAAAAAAAATGATTTCAAAAGTTTTATTTTGTATTTGGCGCTTCTTTTGAAAGTTACTTTGATGCAACTGTGGCGCCATCCTAATTTAATACATTTTGACGGACACTTTTTATATACAGAGATTGTCCTCCTTACCTCTACTCTCCATAGTGCGGGCAAAGAACATTACTCCAAGAGTGTGGGATTACATAAAGTCAAATTTACAGAGTAGCTACTAGCTTAGCCTCAGAACTTTTTCCTTATAAATTAACTGAATACCTATAATTATTTTGAATATTTTTCATATTATAAAGCAAAGTCCCCTGCCGTGTCTGTTTGCGATAAACCTAGAGATTACTAACCGGATTTTCATGCGGTCTCCACTAATAGATAGTAATTCCTGAGGAAGTTTTACTATATTATTTATCAAAGTATTGTGTACATTAACTAAAATATGACAATAATTGTTAGAATATTCAAACATTTCATCGAAACTGCTTTATCCGTTTGAGATATAACATACCAATGTATGGAAGGATTGTTTCTGTTTATTAGGATTACAAAAAAGTCCGCTATGGCATAAATCTCCTTTTAAGGAGTTATCCTTAAAAGATAGATTTATACCACACCTAACCATTTGTTTTCTTAAAAAAGCGTTACCAATTTTTTTTGGTCTGATTGGGACCTTCCGAGTACCTATATAAAAATTTTCATTGTATTTCAGGTGGGAAACAAAACATAGTTTTATAAGTAAATTAATTTTATTTCATTTTATAAATGTTTACATTATGGTATGGCAAAAACAATGAATTAAATATATTAAAATTATATTTTTTATGTAATATTAAAAATCAATAACTTCTTTTTAAATTAATGTGTAAATACTTTAAAAACTTAAAGGAAAACATTAATTTCTTCTTAAAATGTATAATTATTGGCATATAGGTAGGTACTTACTCGTATTAATAGACCAGTGCAAATAGCTTTAGGGGTAGATCAAATCAATTCAAATCGTTTGTTTTTCAGTTGAAAATTAGGTTATTTTTTCGATATTCATTAAAAATAAGGTGAACAAATAAATATTTCAAATCAAATAAATTACAGCGTGTTTGGGACACAAAATCGCAATTTTTCACGCAAATTTTGTGAAAATAAAATTTTATTTGTAAAAAATAAAAATAAAAAATGAAAATCTTGGTTTTTTGAATTTTTTACATAAACTTTGAGGTTATGTGAAAAAAGTGTTAATAGAAAAGTTTTAGATCTTTTTATTACCAACAACTTTGTCATTCAACTCTTTTTCTTAGGTCTTTTAGTTTTGTCGGAAATCGAGAAGAACCGCTTTCTACCCCTAAAACCACACCCCCTACCCCTTCCCGACCTCAGATCGTCCGTAATTTATTTTTCCTTGTTTTTTTATATTATTTACCTACTTTTCCAATGGGTTTCATCCTACTGCGATTTTTTTTGGTTTCGAACGCTATCTGCACTGGTCTATAAAGGAATTATTAGGACTAAATTCAACGTAGGTATTTTAAAATTGAATTTTTTTAAATTTTAACTTAAAACAACGAAAACATGCATAAAATTCAAATTAAAAATTGTTATAAAGTTGGATAGCATTGAGGAATATTATGCATTAGTATCGAATATTCAGCTTTATTACCTACGTATTAGGTACTTAGTGAAACGGCGGGGCACAGCAAGTAGGTATTTTATACATTGGTGGTTATACATGATTAGTACGTATGTATAAAATGCTTATCTGGTGGCTGACTATGATATTAATAACAAATCGAAACAAACAATTAAAATTATAATTTACGATGACAAAAGTGTATAAAAATTTACACTACTTGGTTACGTATATTACGGCACCGTAATTAGGCGTAGTTGCAAATACATAAGATTTTGCTTTATTCTTGTCGATGTTGCAGTGTTTCACATAGTATTCATTTTCTAGCATTTCAATGTATTCATCAACTTTTCCCTTTGGGCACAATGCGACTATACACCCGCCCCAACCTGCGCCAGTCAGTCTAGAGTGTACATTCTGTTTATTTGATAAATCTACTAATAGATCTAAGTTTATATGAGAGCACTCGTATAGGGATTTTAAACTCTCATGGCTGTTTGACATTAATTTACCCAAAGTATTTAGTATCTCGTTTTCGTCACCGGAGGAACGAGTTTTATCATTAATAGATCCGTTAGCCTTGCCATTCATTGATTGCATACACGTTTTACGAAATTCCTCAACTCTATTAGCCTCTTCATATACATGCAGAGCTCTTTGTTTGAGTTTAAACTCTGTCAAATGCCTCGTATTTGGAGTCAGGTAATATTCGTCCATTTCTTGTTCGGTGATCTCCAATATTTTGCACACTTCATCTTTAGTATAAATATTTTTGGCCAATCGGTGATTAACCAAAGCTACCATATCTTCCAAAGATTTGTCTAATGTTTTTTGTACTTGACTTAAATTTATTATACTGTGATCTTTAATGTTTTCTCGCGTTAATGCTAATATTTTACTGGCTAGCCGACATTCAATAACTCGTCTGTTGTAATCGTTAGTTGCGGCTTTATTTATTTCCGCCAAACTGTGAGCCACAACAAAAGATGCCTCTTCTGGTAAAACAACTTTTGTAGCTTTTAAAGGATGCCACGTAATGTATTGCGCGCAATATTTTTCTGCTAAAAATGCAATGGCCTGGTCCATTCCGCCTCCTTGTGTTCCAATGTACCGTTCACATCTCGCACATAGTGACGCTATATCGGTTTTATTCAGTGTTGCATTATGAGCATATAAAAATGCTAAGCAAGCTGCGCTGACCAGAGCCGAAGAACTCGACAATCCCGAAGCGGGCGGAATATTTCCGTCAATATAAAGCCTAAGTCCAGTAGAAAATTCATTGTTTAAATGTTCTAATGCTCCTTTTACTCCACATAGAACGTAATTGTACCAATAAGGCTTTCCATCTTTATCAGATTTAATCACAATATCTTCATTAACTTTGATATCCAATTCAAAGCTCTCGTATTTCGGATTTGCATTCCGAATACATAGTTTATGCTCTTCAATCAAACTTCCCGCCACTAAGATATCTTGTTCCAAAGCCATAGGCAACACCGGATAGCCACAATAATCAATATGTTCACCAATTAAATTAACACGGCCGGGAACTCGAGCTACAAATGTCGGTTCGCACTCATACTCATTGCAAAACTCTACAATGATTTTCTGTATTCTTTCATTATGTGGCACTTTTGTTATCGGCACTAAATCACTGCTATGTCCGTTCATTTTTATAATTTTTAATAAAGTTGACAAATATGGAACAGCGCTTCACGGCTGCAAAGTTATGACTGAAAATTGTTCAATTGTTATTATCAATGTCGAGATTACAATGAACAATGTTTCGCTACGGTTTATGAAACGAAAGCGTCGCTGTAAAACGAGCGTTTGTTTACTCACAAGTCACCAAGAATGATAATATATCCAAACGTTTGATGGTTTACGATTTCGTTTTGTTTTCATTGATAAATATTAAATTGAATCACAAAATCACCCGTTAAACTGTTGTAAGTACTAATGGTAAATTGTATTATTATCAACCTTGAACTAATATAAACATAACCTAAAAGTTAACACAAGTTAAGGTCAACAATCGACCCTACTTGACACTGATCGCCAATCGACTATACAACTAGAAAAAATTATAAAAGCAAAGATGACGTCGTTCTACGTTGCTTCAGAATTCGCTGCGAAGTGTGTTAGTATCGACGTATCGAATCGGCGTACAGTTAGAATATACTCATTAATATGCTCTCATCTAGTTTTTATAAAACGAATCGGCAGATATATATTTGTAGGCTAGTAAATTGATAATATTTATTAATGGATGCCTCATGCCTGTTGTACTCGTACATGGGCTGTGCAGTTCCCTCATTGTAATTATTGGTTTTACAAGAGAGTAGAGAGCGAGAGAGAGAGCTTATATGACCCATTAGGATTTAGCGGGTTTTGAGACAAGTTAAAACATAGGGTTAAACAGCCCTATGTTTTAATATACCTACTTATGACTACGATTATGTGAAAAAAAAAATACAAAATGCCTATACGTAATTTTATTAAAAATGAGGAAAATTATTTAGGTATTTTTTAATTAGAAGAATCTTACCTTTAACATGCTTTTTAATCTCCGCTAGGTACACATCAAATGCTACAATATAATATCGGACTTTGTGAGCAAAAAAAGGGAAAAATAATAATAATAAGTCCCTAAAAATATTTCTAGTCATTTTGTTTTTCTCATATTATTATTTTATTTTAATTTCATTGTGATTTTTTATTGGATACTTTTATATAGGTAGGATAGGTAGTTATAAAGATAAGGGGAATTTCTTATCGTTTTATTAAACGTGCTATTTCAAAATGCACTTATTCGTAGATTAAACCTGTACTCGAGTGTTTTACGATGTTATTCGGTTTGTGTTGTTAATAATGTGTCGAAGGTAAACATTGTTAAATTGTGATAACCTACATTAAAAGAGTAGATTAACAAATACACCACTTTCAAGTGGATGATTCTATAATCATAACAATAATTATTAAAGTACCTACTTAGGTAGGTTAGGCACCTACCTACCAATATTCTACGCAGCGGTCCGATCTTTTCTTGAGTTCTGCCATAGTGTAGGATGTAAATAGAATAGGGTAGAGTTCTTCTAAGCATACAACAGAGTAGGATGTATGCATACAGCTAGGGCAAGAAACATAATTACTCTAGTGTAGAGCAGGGTGTACCTAATATGTATAAACCTACAATTTTTTTAAAAGTTGCAGCTCTAACGATAATTCTAGTATAAATTTTACAACAATTTTATATTGATTTAGGTATACTGCAAGAACATCAATTTTAATAATAGTGAAAATAAATGGCGTTATAGTTATATTATTTACATAATCCTTACTAATATTATAAAAGCGAAATTTGTTTGTATGGATAGATGGATGTTTGTTACACTTTCACGCAAAAACTACTAAATTAATTTTGGTGAAACTTCATATCGATAACACTTGGGCCACATTTTATCCCCAAATTCCCACGGGAAAGACAACCTATGTAACTAGTAGCCAACATTAAAAAAGTAACTTGAAGAAACGAATATGTACTTAATGTCAGTAGGTAACTAAAATCAAACCATTATATTGTTGCTGAAAGTAGTATTTTAGTATTCTTTAGCCTAATTTCATTTTAAAACGTGAAAACAAGTAGGTATTTTCACTCACAGGAAATAGGAATATAGTGCTACGTACTCCACACCTTACATACAAAATCCCTAAAATATCGTTATTTCACAAATTTATACATCATACATGTAATCAATGTTAATACTCAAACCAATAATTACAAAAATTGAACCGACTTCAAATTCAAAACGCCCTAGAAAGTAAAAAATATTTGTATAATTTTTTACTTTAATTTATGTATGCACATTTATAATTATAAAGCGGTGTCATCTAAGTTTAATGAAAGTTTATGTAACGAAGAAACAAAGCATAGTTCTTAAGTAGAAAGCTTTGGTGTACCTACTTTCAAGTTGTGCGTTTTAAGTCGATTTGTAAGTGAGATTTGTATTAAAAAAAAAATTTTTTTACTTTTTAATAGTTTGACAGCAAACATATAACCATTATACGGCACTTGTAGCCAAAAAAGCCACCTTAAAAGAAACAATAATTCAGGGTCTTTGAAGAGTTCCTTCGACTTTTCCAGGATTCCATCATTATACCCTGGCATAATTACTATGTGACCAATTGACCATCTTGGACCTTTCGTAATAAAAAAAGGAATTATCAAAATCGTAAAAGTTATGCGTGGTTATACATAAAAAAATATATAATATAGGTACGTGTCGAACTGAGAACTTCCTCCATTTTTTTGTCGGTCAAAGAGAAAGATACAGGAACGAGAGCCTTTTGGATGGAGGTGGATGGTGGTGCCTTGATCGCTGCTTGAATAATAAATTTCATGAATAAGACTTTTTATCCTACTAAATCGCTGTCGCGTTGAGTCGTGGCTGTGTCTTCGTCTTCGAACATTTTTATGGTGTCAATCTTAGATTATAAAAGTTTTGAATATTCGATATCTATCCTAGAGGATATATTTTTTAACAATTGGTTCAGCAAGTAGAAGGAAAAAACTCATGATTATTTTTTACTATATTATAGGGATAATTTTTATAACTAGGAAATAGATTACTTTCTTAATAGGAAATAGATGACTTAATGTGAATTCCTCCGGGCTTCGCTTTCTTTCTTTTTTATAAGCTGTGGATCTGTCAAAACTCAAAACAATGAAAAAATAAATACAAATTGGCATTTGGCAATGGAATTATTGTTTTAAATTTGCGTTAATTGTTTTTTTTATTGTGTATTTAAGATATTTGTTAATGACATGTCTATATATGCTACTTATAAAATCTAATGTTCTAGAGTAACAATAGATTTAAAAGATATATAATGGCTCACATACTAGACTTTAACAAAATATGCCGCGCTTGTTTATCAGACTCAGGGCCTCTCAAGGATTTGTTTACAGCATGTTCTTCCGGAGTATTCAAGTATTGTACTTCTGTTGAGGTAAAAACAAATACTAAACTATAGGGGTTAATAGTTTTTATTATGTTTAATATATAGAACTGTATAGTGGGACTTCATTTAAAAATCGCTACAGTGGCCTTGCCTTGTGCTGTGGACATTGTTTTTAACATTACGTATTGTATTTTTGATAGGCTTCTCGTATTAATTTTTTATTAAGCCAATTGTCTTAGATTATCTCGCAGAGTATTTGATGTATGTTTGCAATGTGCTGAGCCGTTTCGAGAAATGTCTTCTGGTTATGGTTTGAGATCATTAATTGATGAGGCAAATTAATGAAAACAGCAAAAACTACGAAATTAACAAAAATTCATAAAAGTATATAATTATTATTACATATTATTAATAATAATTATATACTTTAATATTTTCTAAACTTAAAACTTTATAAAGGGTGCTTTTATTTTAATAAAGTGCTATAAAAGTATCCTTTATATTTTTGTTCTCATATTTTTATTAAGTTTAGAAAATATTTAACAATAACATAAAATATATAGATATTTCTGTTTTAAGATTCAAACCAGACAATAGACACAAAAAGTGCCATTCTGTACATAATAATATTAGTTCTGTTGGTTGACGTTAACCTTGTTTATTTGGCAAGAACTAATTCATGAAGGAACTAGTTGACATAGTTTGCCTGTAGGAACTCTCTTTCAACCTAGTTTATTCACAAACTACACAAGAAGAGCGTACAAGCTCTTTCATAGAAATCTCTGCTACTCTTAGAAATCTTTATTTTTGAAATATGTTTTTTAATTAAGATTGCAGCTACTGATCCTCTACCAAAACTGATATGTCAGGCATGTCTGGACTTATTGAACAAGTTGTATTACTTCAAGCAAGTGGTTGTAAGATCCAATGTTATACTGAAGCAGCAATGCAGGTTACAGGTAAAGGCCTTTTTATATCCTAATAGATATTTAGTCTGATGTTCTACAAGTATGTATCTTCCTTTTCATGCAATAAAGTGGTTTAAAAAATGGTTGACATAACATAGCTTCTAACCTGATATTAGGCAAAAATGATCACTTATATGTGTCTGTTATTCTGAGGCATAGTGGACCAAGACCTTTACTTGGCATTACAGCGATGGGAACACTGCACTGATGCTTCTCTAGAAAAACTGCCACAAAAAGCTCTAATACTACTTGATGATATTCTAACCACAATTATCTAATTCTTTTTTCAGAACATACAAACAAAACTGGACCAACCATCAAATGAAGGAAATGACATTGTGGAGGTGAACATCACTGAGATGAATGATGAGCTGAACAACAGTACAAGTGATTGTATGGAGAATGCAGATAAAACTGAGAAGCCATCGGTTGATGCTATACTTATTAGGTGAGTGTAGAAAATTGCCATTTTAGTTACAATAGTCAAATCAGAATTGAAGAGATCCACAGAAAATCTAAAACTACCAATAGCTCAACAAGTTGCAAAAATGTAGTGTTGGTCGACCGTCCCACTAGGTGGACTGATAATACCAAGTAGGTTACAGGGAGCCACTTAATGCAGTTGGCTCAAGACCGAGTCGTTTTGAAGTGTTTGCAAGGAACCTATCCAGCAGTAGACATCTATAGCCTTGTAATGATGGTGATGATGGAAAGTCAAACCTCATAACTGTCATTGCTTTCTTCTAACTCTGTCATTGCAGCCTTGTATCCTGTACCCTGAGCACGAGAGTTCAATTAAATGTTTTGCAATTACCATTTAAATTTTATGATTGACACCTGATATTTTCTATGCAATTACATTAACTTTGCAAGTAATAACAACCTACAAGGGTAAAAGAATAGTTAATCATCTTGAGTAGAAACTTTCATTTGTACAATTTTATTTACTGTTCCAGTCAAATCCTCCAGAGGCGGCGGAGGCGCGGGCCTGGTCGGCCACCGAAGGACCCGGACGGGCCCAAGAGACGTCGCGAGCGCATGAAATGCATGAAGTGCGGGAAGAGCTTCCAGAAATATGAGAACTTCGAAGCGCACATGCGCGGACACTTTGGAAAGAAGGTGGGTGTTAAACTAATTAATATGCTGCATTATAAATGTATAAAATCGAAAGATACCAAATAATACATTCATATTTTGACTTGCTTTCTTTCTGAGAAGTAAGAGTGAAAGGGTGTATAGGGTAAGGTATGGGAGGGCAGATAATCAAATGCCTTATATGAAGAAAGGATTGATGACTAAGTTACTTACGCTATTGGTCGTACCTTGATCTTAACAGTATTTGTTGCGTTGTTGATTTCAAATAAGTAAATATAGCACTTTTGTGTTGCAGCCCGACATTCAGTGCGCGCACTGCGACAAGACGTTCATGTCGCTCCGCAGCCTGAGCAGCCACGCGCGCATCCACTCCGCGGTACGCAAATACCAATGCCTCGCGTGCGGCAAGAGCTTCGCCTACCTCAACGTGCTCAAGAACCACGAGCTCATCCACAGCGGCGTGCGCAAGCACCAGTGCCACTTGTGCGACGCCAAGTTTGTGCAGGCTTACAACCTCAAGGTTTGTGTCGCGGCGGCGCCGAGCCACAGCGGCGTGCGCAAGCGCCAGTGCCACTTGTGCGACGCCAAGTTTGTGCAGGCTTACAACCTCAAGGTTTGTGTCGCGGCGGCGCCGAGCCACAGCGGCGTGCGCAAGCGCCAGTGCCACTTGTGCGACGCCAAGTTTGTGCAGGCTTACAACCTCAAGGTTTGTGTCGCGGCGGCGCCGAGCCACAGCGGCGTGCGCAAGCGCCAGTGCCACTTGTGCGACGCCAAGTTTGTGCAGGCTTACAACCTCAAGGTTTGTGTCGCGGCGGCGCCGAGCCACAGCGGCGTGCGCAAGCGCCAGTGCCACTTGTGCGACGCCAAGTTTGTGCAGGCTTACAACCTCAAGGTTTGTGTCGCGGCGGCGCCAAGCCACAGCGGCGTGCGCAAGCGCCAGTGCCATTTGTGCGACGCCAAGTTTGTGCAGGCTTACAACCTCAAGGTTTGTGTCGCGGCGGCGCCGAGCCACAGCGGCGTGCGCAAGCGCCAGTGCCACTTGTGCGACGCCAAGTTTGTGCAGGCTTACAACCTCAAGGTTTGTGTCGCGGCGGCGCCGAGCCACAGCGGCGTGCGCAAGCACCAGTGCCACCTGTGCGACGCCAAGTTTGTGCAGGCTTACAACCTCAAGGTTTGTGTCGCGGCGGCGCCGAGGCACAGCGGCGTGCGCAAGCACCAGTGCCACCTGTGCACAGCCAAGTTTGTGCAGGCTTACAACCTCAAGGTTTGTGTCGCGGCGGCGCCGAGCCACAGCGGCGTGCGCAAGCACCAGTGCCACCTGTGCACAGCCAAGTTTGTGCAGGCTTACAACCTCAAGGTTTGTGTCGCGGCGGCGCCGAGCCACAGCGGCGTGCGCAAGCACCAGTGCCACCTGTGCACAGCCAAGTTTGTGCAGGCTTACAACCTCAAGGTTTGTGTCGCGGCGGCGCCGAGCCACAGCGGCGTGCGCAAGCACCAGTGCCACCTGTGCACAG
This sequence comes from Mycalesis mineus, assembly GCA_034621355.1. Classification (NCBI taxonomy): domain Eukaryota; kingdom Metazoa; phylum Arthropoda; class Insecta; order Lepidoptera; family Nymphalidae; genus Mycalesis; species Mycalesis mineus. The sequence continues at coordinate 2,861,834 of CM067881.1, forward strand.
CCAAGTTTGTACAGGCTTACAACCTCAAGGTTTGTGTCGCGGCGGCGCCGAGGCACAGCGGCGTGCGCAAGCACCAGTGCCACCTGTGCGACGCCAAGTTTGTGCAGGCTTACAACCTCAAGGTTTGTGTCGCGGCGGCGCCGAGCCACAGCGGCGTGCGCAAGCATCAGTGCCACCTGTGCACAGACAAGTTTGTGCAGGCTTACAACCTCAAGGTTTGTCGCGGCGGCGCCGAGCCACAGCGGCGTGCGCAAGCACCAGTGCCACCTGTGCACAGCCAAGTTTGTGCAGGCTTACAACCTCAAGGTTTGTGTCGCGGCGGCGCCGAGCCACAGCGGCGTGCGCAAGCACCAGTGCCACCTGTGCACAGCCAAGTTTGTGCAGGCTTACAACCTCAAGGTTTGTGTCGCGGCGGCGCCGAGCCACAGCGGCGTGCGCAAGCACCAGTGCCACCTGTGCACAGCCAAGTTTGTGCAGGCTTACAACCTCAAGGTTTGTGTCGCGGCGGCGCCGAGGCACAGCGGCGTGCGCAAGCACCAGTGCCACCTGTGCACAGCCAAGTTTGTGCAGGCTTACAACCTCAAGGTTTGTGTCGCAGCGGCGCCGAGCCACAGCGGCGTGCGCAAGCACCAGTGCCACCTGTGCACAGCCAAGTTTGTGCAGGCTTACAACCTCAAGGTTTGTGTCGCGGCGGCGCCGAGCCACAGCGGCGTGCGCAAGCACCAGTGCCACCTGTGCACAGCCAAGTTTGTGCAGGCTTACAACCTCAAGGTTTGTGTCGCGGCGGCGCCGAGCCACAGCGGCGTGCGCAAGCACCAGTGCCACCTGTGCACAGCCAAGTTTGTACAGGCTTACAACCTCAAGGTTTGTGTCGCGGCGGCGCCGAGGCACAGCGGCGTGCGCAAGCACCAGTGCCACCTGTGCACAGCCAAGTTTGTGCAGGCTTACAACCTCAAGGTTTGTGTCGCGGCGGCGCCGAGCCACAGCGGCGTGCGCAAGCACCAGTGCCACCTGTGCACAGCCAAGTTTGTGCAGGCTTACAACCTCAAGGTTTGTGTCGCGGCGGCGCCGAGCCACAGCGGCGTGCGCAAGCACCAGTGCCACCTGTGCACAGCCAAGTTTGTGCAGGCTTACAACCTCAAGGTTTGTGTCGCGGCGGCGCCGAGCCACAGCGGCGTGCGCAAGCGCCAGTGCCACCTGTGCACAGCCAAGTTTGTGCAGGCTTACAACCTCAAGGTTTGTGTCGCGGCGGCGCCGAGCCACAGCGGCGTGCGCAAGCACCAGTGCCACCTGTGCACAGCCAAGTTTGTGCAGGCTTACAACCTCAAGGTTTGTGTCGCGGCGGCGCCGAGCCACAGCGGCGTGCGCAAGCACCAGTGCCACTTGTGCGACGCCAAGTTTGTGCAGGCTTTCAACCTCAAGGTTTGTCAATCGTAAGGATCCGCAAAACTTGATAACGTCTATTTTGATGTTTGAGGTTTGTAATTTTATTTAATAGGTGTTTGAGTTGCATTCGCAAAAATTTCAAGGTCAGTATATAATTTTCAAAGTTTTAATTAAAAGTGGAATATTTATTTCAAAAAAATGGGTTAATAAGAAATGTTTCTCCACTAAAATATACTATTTTTAATGACTCAGTGGAATTACACTTATTGAAACCAGTTAATGAGAATTAAACATTTTGAAAAATATTACATGAGATTAGGAGTGGGGGAAGCGGATTAAGAAAACTTCACCTTACGTAATGGTTGCCCCTAAACTTCATAGTAGTCCTGTAAACTTCTTTGTGAGTAGTAATCCTCTAAACTTCCTCGAATGTAGTAATCCTGTAAACTTCTTTGTGAGTAGTAGTCCTCTAAACTTCCTCGTAAGTAGTAGTCCTCTGAACTTCCTTGAGAGTAATAGTCCTCTAAACTTCCTCGTAAGTAGTAGTCCTCTGAACTTCCTTGAGAGTAATAGCCCTCTAAACTTCCTCGTAAGTAGTAGTCCTCTGAACTTCCTTGAGAGTAATAGCCCTCTAAACTTCCTCGTAAGTAGTAGTCCTCTGAACTTCCTTGAGAGTAATAGCCCTCTAAACTTCCTCGTAAGTAGTAGTCCTCTGAACTTCCTTGAGAGTAATAGTCCTCTAAACTTCCTCGTAAGTAGTAGTCCTCTGAACTTCCTTGAGAATAATAGCCCTCTAAACTTCCTCGTAAGTAGTAGTCCTCTGAACTTCCTTGAGAGTAGTAGTCCTCTAAAGTTCCTTGTATGCACAGGTGCACATAGAAACGCACAGCAACCAGAAGAACTACAGCTGCTCGCAGTGCGGCAAGAAGTTCGCGCAGCCCGGCAACCTAAAGATACACCTCATCCGACACACCGGCATCAAGAACTACGCCTGCACCTTGTGCGAGATGAGGTTCTACATCAAGGTCAGCGTTATTTAAAGCCCAATGTCAAGCTTAGCTAGGGTTGCCACCTAAAAGCTTTAAGCAAATTCTTGAAGTCCTCAAATCTCCTTCAAGATTCTGCTTTTTTTTGGGTGGTTTTTACCCACTAAAACTCCCTTGATGGCCATCCTTAGTGCATTTTTAGGCAGGCCCGGCAGGCCAAGAGAGATCCCTATCAACGTGACCCAAGGCACGTCGCTCTGGCTCCCAAGCTGAGCATTGCTCGAGTTTATATTGAGTGGTAAGAATCTAAACAGGTACTCACCGAAACAGCCATGCCCGGTGAGCACCTGAGTGAGTGTAAAGCTGAGGTGTCCGCTCTCTCTGGCTAGCCAAGCATCGAAGTTTTGCAAGATAGCTCCAACCACTCGTTGGCGTATACTTATATCTTCTTCAAGGCGCGTTCGCCAGGCAATCTGCGCTTGTTGGCGGGCTCGTTGCCTAATCATGTTAAGATCTGTTTTGTGCGATATGCGACTTTGAGTATAGGTCTTTGCATCCATGTCCGCCAGTGAGTCAAGGGGGCAGAAAACGAGCTAATACGGTTGCGACCTGAAACGATATTGTGCGATACCCTCTTGCCATCCGGATTGCAATCTTCCGGTTCACGCTGTAGAGCTTTGTGCTTAGGCGTGGCGCCCAGAAAGTCTCTGTGATCATACTGGCACACCGTATAGAGCAGTTGACTGAACTATTGCCGCGTAGAGACGGTGGACTCCTTGAGGACCTCCTAGGTTTGGAAGCAATCCATGTATTGCGCCAGCTACTTTTTGAATCCGGGACAGTCAGTCAAAATGCTCGTCGAAACCCCAGCGACTGTCTAACATCAGACCCAGATATTCAAGGAACTTGCTGGCCACTTGGATGTTTGCTAGTTGGTGGTTCCAATCGCCTCGGAACCACAAAGCTTTTGTTCAGGATTCTGCCTAAGAAGCTTGTTTTTTTTAGACCTGTGTTCTCTATCTCTAACGGTTTAAGGCTTGATAGGGTTTTTGCCTAACACGTATAAGATACATGTAATGTATATTGCAGGCCGATCTGGTGAAGCACATGCGGTCCCACTCGGCCGACAAGCCGTTCTCCTGCCAGCTGTGTGACAAGACTTTCAAGAGCAGAAGTTTCCTCGCCATACATATGCGAACACATACAGGTATACTGTTTTCCTTTTATCTATATATTAGTTGTTTTATTACTCTTAGAATTTTCCACATTGGTCCAGGTTTGGCTGGTGGAGGTCTCGGCCGTGGCTTGTTACCATCCTACAGACAAAGACATACCGGCAAGAGATTTAGTGTTCCAGTACGATGTCGTGTAAAAACCGAAGGGGTGTGGATATTATTCCACTCCTAACATCTTAGATTCTATCATATCTCACCATCAGGTGCGATTGCAGTCAAGGACTAAATTGTACTGAACAAAAAAAATTATATAATTATTTTATTATAGATTAAATTGTAATCCCACTTATAAAAATACTTATTTCGTTGATGTATTTCAAATCATTACTTATTTTCTCAATAAGAGCCTTTATGTGACATTAAGTTTGTCTTTTTGTAGTAAATCTAGTACCGATTACTGTTAGTAGTCCTGTAAACTTACATGTAAGTAATAGTCCTTTTAACTTCCTTGCGAGTAGTAGTCCTCTAAACTCCTTGCGAGTAGTAGTCCTCTAAACTTTTTTTTTTTTTTTTTATAGTATATAGGCTAGCGCTTGGCTACGATCACGCCTGATGGTAAGCGAAGATGCAGCCTACGGTGGAACGCGCTTGCCTAGAAGGTGCCTATTCACTCTTGACTTGAAGATACCCATATTGTAGGTGGTAGGGAAAACGTGAGCTGGAAGGGCATTCCATATTTTCGCAGTTCGAATCAGGAACGAGGAAGCGAAACGTTTTGTACGCGTCCACGGAATATCGACTACGTATGGGTGCAGACTACTACGATGCCTAGCAGTTCTATGGTAAAAGGGCGAGGGGGGAACTAGATCAAAAAGTTCCTGTGCACACTCTCCAAAATATATTCTGTAGAAAACCGACAGACAGGCAACTTTTCGGCGATGATCGAGTGTTTGCAGTTTTGCATTACATAACGCCTCGTTACCAATGATTCTTCGAGCGCGGCGATCCACCGAATCAATCTAAACTTCTAACTAAACAATCAAATCTAAACTTCCTTGTGAGTAGTAGTCCTCTAAATTTCCTTGCGAGTAGTAGTCCTGTAAACTCCTTGCGAGTAGTAGTCCTCTAAACTCCTTGCGAGTAGTAGTCCTCTAAATTTCCTTGCGAGTAGTAGTCCTGTAAACTCCTTGCGAGTAGTAGTCCTCTAAACTCCTTGCGAGTAGTTGTCCTCTAAATTTCCTTGCGAGTAGTAGTCCTGTAAACTCCTTGCGAGTAGTAGTCCTCTAAACTCCTTGCGAGTAGTAGTCCTCTAAATTTCCTTGCGAGTAGTAGTCCTGTAAACTCCTTGCGAGTAGTAGTCCTCTAAACTCCTTGCGAGTAGTAGTCCTCTAAATTTCCTTGCGAGTAGTAGTCCTGTAAACTCCTTGCGAGTAGTAGTCCTCTAAACTCCTTGTGAGTAGTAGTCCTCTAAACTCCTTGCGAGTAGTAGTCCTCTAAATTTCCTTGCGAGTACTAGTCCTCTAAACTTCCTTGTGAGTACTAGTCCTTCAAACTTCCTTGCGAGTAGTAGTCCTGTAAACTCCTTGCGAGTAGTAGTCCTCTAAATTTCCTTGCGAGTAGTAGTCCTCTAAACTCCTTGCGAGTAGTAGTCCTCTAAACTCCTTGCGAGTAGTAGTCCTCTAAATTTCCTTGCGAGTACTAGTCCTTTAAACTTCCTTGTGAGTAGTAGTCCTCTAAACTCCTTGCGAGTAGTAGTCCTCTAAACTTCCTTGTGAGTACTAGTCCCTTTAAACTTCCTTGTGAGTAGTAGTCCTCTAAACTCCTTGCGAGTAGTAGTCCTCTAAACTCCTTGCGAGTAGTAGTCCTCTAAACTTCTATGTTAGAAGTAGTCCTGTAAACTTTATCATAAGTAGTAGTGCCCTAAATTTTCTTGTAAGCTGCGCAATTTTAAAATTGCTCCAACTGCAATATGATGCCACAACTACATATGGGTAGGTATTATCAAGAAACTCAATAGTGGCTAATTTTTTTCTGCAAAAATCATGCATAATTAACAAACTGACCATATTTTATTTATTTTTAATTTCTCTGTAAAGGTGAAAAATGATTCGATTGAAGGTTTTTTTTTCAATCAGACTAATATTATAAAGCGAAAGCTTGTGAGTGCATGTATGTCACTTCTTCATGACCCGATCTGGCTAAAAATTTGGAAAAGGGATAGATTACCCTAGAGGCTATCCCGATATTCCAATGGAAACGGAAAGTACACAGTTGAAACCGCGGGCATAAGCTAGTAACTAATATATTTCTCTATCTTTCAAGGTGAAAGACCATACGCCTGCGATCTATGTCCAAAGAGGTTCATGGCGAGGAAGGATCTCCGCAACCACAGAATGATTCACACGGGGGAGAAGCCCCACAAGTGCCAACTGTGCAACCAAGCCTTCATACAGAAGTGCGCGCTCAACCGACACATGAAGGGGCACGGGAAGACCAACGACGACGCGCAGACGCTCCTGCGAGCGCCGCTGCCGCCTGTCAACAACACGCCGCCCATTCCTATGGCGTATACGCAGTGGCATACAAACTGATGCATATAATGTAAATATTTAAATTTAAACTATTGCGAGTATTTTTCATATTAATAAAAATATAATTGGCTGAAACTCACTGCACTCATGAGCTTGCTGACTTGAAGCTCATGACTATTGGTCTAGCCCTGTATGGGTCAGAAACTAGTCGGGCAAACTCCGACAACAGTGACGTAAATTTCAGCCGTTTATATTTATAATGTAAATAATGGTTTTTATTAAGCAAAAATGAACCGCCTTCAAATTATATTTAAAAATCCCCATTTTATGCATTTGAATAAAAATTACATCCATTTTTGATTACTCGCTTGAGAAAATATTGACATGCAAACACACAGACTGAGCACTAGTACCTGGATAATGAATATTTTTTTGGAAATCATGCATTTTCTAATATAATACAAGAATTGCTCGTTTAAAGGTACATATTAGATTTAATTTTTTTATATAACAAAACAAGCTCTCCATCAGTCTTTTAAAAAAATTCCATTCTCTTTTTAAAAAATGCCGTTTTCTTCAAATGTTTCTCTTTCACTTCATGAATCGCCCATACGGTCCAGTACTTTGTAAAAATTGCATTTATCTTTATATCGATAAGCTCACGTTTCTTTTTAATTATTATGAAGTATTTTTAAACAAAATATGTTTATTAAAATTGAGAGAAAATATCATCGTCCTTTGATATTCTAAATACAGATTCATTTTTATTACAGTTTGTGGGCCTTCCATAGTTCCTGTTTAAGTGTTTCACTTACAAGTCACGGTATATATAGATATATTGTGTCACTTAGGTACAGTGACACAATATATCATAAATTATGCTAAAAGCTTATGTTCACAAGAATTGTACAAAGTAGATTAAGGGATAAAACTTAAAATACTTTTGAAGGACATTACGCTATTTTTTTGCAATTTTTTGAATTTATTCCCATGGAATAGGTAAAGATCAACGATACATTTATATGTTTTTTTAAATTATTAACTAGCAGACGCCCGCATTGTAAATAGTGTGTACTTTCCAAAAACATCAAAAATAAAAAAAAACGTTATCCTTTTTTTTTTAAAAAAAAATGGTTACCGTCCTCATAAAGAAAAATATGCCATCGCAGACTTTGTAGTGCTAATAAAGAAAAGCAATTCTTCCATACACTGTTTCATTATATCTCAAATATATAGGTAAAGGTGCGTTTTCGATGAAAACTTCCAGGTGGCTTAAACTTTTCCGACAATTATCATTCAATTTACATAAAACCTTAACAAATTATATAGTCAAACCTTCCTCAGGAACCACTCTATTGGTGAATGTTAGTCCGTAGTCTTTGTATGGTGAACAGACAGACAGACAAACGTGGCGGGGGACTTTAATTAATAATGAGCAAGGATTAGAATTTAAAAAGTTTAAAATTGTATAATTTAAATAGTTGCTAACCTTTGTCGATCCTTGAAAAAAAAGACGTGTGGCACTCGGAGGCTGCCGCGGTAAAGCTATTGCATTGCATTTTTTATCAAATTATGTTTACCTAACGACGTCATCGGGACCGTGGCCTAGCGGTAAGGCGCTCTAAGTCCCCGATTTGGTATTTATCGATAGATGGAAAAACTAAAAAGTTTAGTTTTGCCATCTATCGATAAATACCAGAACTTTTAATGACTTTTTGAAATATCAAGCTTGTAAAAAAATGACTTTTTGAAATATCACGCTTGTAAAAAAATGCGGAACCGACGGGATTCAAACCCGCGTCTCTCTGGCAATCCGGGCATTTAGACCGCCTTACCGCTAGGCCACGGTTCCGATGTCGTCGGTGCCGAAATTGTGCTTTTGATATTCAGGGGGTGTTAGGTTTTTTTCGTTACGGAATTTCTGGATTCGCTCTCCACGCTCAAGGCCCGCGATAGAAGCTATGCAATAGCTTTAAAATACATCGTACAAACATCTCGTCCATCCCATCTTCAGTTGCCTGTCAGTGGACTGTCAGTTCAATGGCAAATGTCATTGGAAAATCCGCCGCCGCCTTGGCTACTTTTGTACCAGTTCTACTTATGCATTTTATGTCTGTTATATCTTCTTTATTGTGGCGTACTAATAAAAAGTAAGTGATAAAAATAAATAAATCCGCTTTGCAACAGTTGTACGTTTTTCAAGAATCGAAATACTGTTCTCATGTCTCAGATATAAACGATCCCTTAATTTCGCTAGACAAATTGTCCATATGTTGTATATATTTTTAAATAAAAAAGTCCATTGTTTTAGAAACACTAGTATTAAAGATCTCTTTAGCTATTGCTAGCATTAAGTAAATTCTATCAATTATGTAATTGTAAACACAAATATAAACTGTTATTTACAAATAATAATATACTTTAAGCAATTTTACTTACTGTACTTGTAATTTGTAAATATCTTAATTTTCTTTTCGGTATAAATAATTGATTCATATGCTTGTGTTGATATTTGAATGAAACTATTTTATTTCAAAAACCTGTTGTTTATTTTAAAAAATATCTTATTTTTGTTCGATAAATACTTACATAAATACATATATACATAACATCATCATTCCTATAGGGGTAAGCAGAGACTATATCCTTCCATTTGCCACTGTCCTTACATACTTCCTTAGCTTCTTCTACTCTCATTAATCCAGCAGCGGACGTCCATCAGCTTTTGATGATGAGGAGGATTTCTTGCTTGCTCGACGTGGCATCGTATTTCCAGACTATGATTCCCAATTTCGTCAATCATAGATCCTAGTAGAGGACTTGAAAACATTATGTGGCACCATCAGTGCCAGCGGTGCCCAGGCACAGGGCGCAAAAGTGACCAGACCATATACAAACAATACCTTATTGAGTCTGTAGGGCGCATAAATGCTGGTTACGGCTCTGGGCACCATCACTATTACTAGTATTCTGTGATACAAAACTAGTTTACAACTGGAACACCTCTATCATGAACCTTCATATGCCGTGTCAACGTACCTCGTTGAGCGAAGCTGTGGTCACAAAACGAACATTTATGCGGTTTCTCCCCAGTGTGGGTGCGATGGTGTTCCGTCAACCTCCTCTTAGACACGAAACTCTTCGCGCAATACGTACAAATGTACGGTCGCTCCCCCGAGTGAGTCCTCTGATGTTCCACGTACGACGACCTTGAAGTGTACGACTTGTTGCAAACTTCACACTGGAAGGCCCTCGCTTTGCCGTCGTGGTTCAACAGATGTTTGGCCAAGTTGTACTTGTCCGTGAAAGGGTAGTTGCATATTTGGCAGATGTATCTCTTGCCCGTGTGACACCGCTGCACGTGTGACACGAGTATTTTGTTTGTGTAGAACTTTTTGCCGCAGTGCTCGCATGTGTATTGGCGTTCTCTGTTTTCTTTGTGCGTTTCTAGATGTGCCTGTAAGGATAGTAAATTAATAATTATAGTTTATGCATTTTATTAAAAGAATAAACGTGAACATAGGATCAGTATGGAGACGGTCTATAAGAATTTCTGTTCTAATTCTCCCTTAAATCTAGTCAAATTTTCAAGAATGAGTCGTTTCTTTTCTGTCGTTTTGATGAATGGCTATAGTTGAACCATCAAAACTACAACTACTTTCGTTGGCAACTTTGTTAAAATTACCAACCGCCGAAAACGTATTCATTATTAATATTATGTGGGAGCGAGATTCATCCAGTGGATTGCAAATGCGTAGCTAAAAGGGACATAGACAGTAGATTGTCAACTCCATTGCTCTCGAGGGTTTAAGATTTCTTCGGTGAAGTTTGAAATTTCGCTTGATGAAATATAGACTTGCCCTTTCCAACTTTAGAAACTTTATAAAATCTATAAAGGACTGAAAAGGCACAATATTTATTTGCTGTTTTTTTAATTTTTAAAATTATAGCTGTAGCAAAATTTCAAATTCCATTATTAAATTAAGTTTAATATTTTGTAGAGACGCACAGAGCGTTTATTTTACCACATGTGTGACACCCTGACACGTGACGCTGCCGAGTGTGACGCGCGTCACGTGCCAGCTGACGCGGTGACGCTGTTATATTCACCTTTAGAACGCCGCTAGTAGTGCAGCCCTTCCCGCACACGTTGCATATGAACAGGTTGCGGTCGGCGTGCAGCTTCTCGTGCGCGCGCAGCGTCTCGCGGCTCTTCGCCACCTTGCCGCACGTGCGACACGTGACGCTGCCGAGTGTGACGCGCGTCACGTGCCAGCTGACGCGGTGACGCTGTTATATTCACCTTTAAAACGCCGCTAGTAGTGCAGCCCTTCCCGCACACGTTGCATATGAACAGGTTGCGGTCGGCGTGCAGCTTCTCGTGCGCGCGCAGCGTCTCGCGGCTCTTCGCCACCTTGCCGCACGTGCGACACGTGACGCTGCCGAGTGTGACGCGCGTCACGTGCCAGCTGACGCGGTGACGCTGTTATATTCACCTTTAAAACGCCGCTAGTAGTGCAGCCCTTCCCGCACACGTTGCATATGAACAGGTTGCGGTCGGCGTGCAGCTTCTCGTGCGCGCGCAGCGTCTCGCGGCTCTTCGCCACCTTGCCGCACGTGCGACACGTGACGCTGCCGAGTGTGACGCGCGTCACGTGCCAGCTGACGCGGTGACGCTGTTATATTCACCTTTAAAACGCCGCTAGTAGTGCAGCCCTTCCCGCACACGTTGCATATGAACAGGTTGCGGTCGGCGTGCAGCTTCTCGTGCGCGCGCAGCGTCTCGCGGCTCTTCGCCACCTTGCCGCACGTGCGACACGTGACGCTGCCGAGTGTGACGCGCGTCACGTGCCAGCTGACGCGGTGACGCTGTTATATTCACCTTTAAAACGCCGCTAGTAGTGCAGCCCTTCCCGCACACGTTGCATATGAACAGGTTGCGGTCGGCGTGCAGCTTCTCGTGCGCGCGCAGCGTCTCGCGGCTCTTCGCCACCTTGCCGCACGTGCGACACGTGACGCTGCCGAGTGTGACGCGCGTCACGTGCCAGCTGACGCGGTGACGCTGTTATATTCACCTTTAAAACGCCGCTAGTAGTGCAGCCCTTCCCGCACACGTTGCATATGAACAGGTTGCGGTCGGCGTGCAGCTTCTCGTGCGCGCGCAGCGTCTCGCGGCTCTTCGCCACCTTGCCGCACGTGCGACACGTGACGCTGCCGAGTGTGACGCGCGTCACGTGCCAGCTGACGCGGTGACGCTGTTATATTCACCTTTAAAACGCCGCTAGTAGTGCAGCCCTTCCCGCACACGTTGCATATGAACAGGTTGCGGTCGGCGTGCAGCTTCTCGTGCGCGCGCAGCGTCTCGCGGCTCTTCGCCACCTTGCCGCACGTGCGACACGTGACGCTGCCGAGTGGGACGCGCACGTGACACGTGACGTGGTGACGCTTTAGTCCGCTCAACGTCAGAAAGGTTTTGTTACATGGCATGCATTTTAGAGACTTCTGTGAATTTAAGAAATGCAATAATTATTACATACTGAAAAAGAGAAAGTCTGAGTTCAAATTGAAGTAATGTTTAATTTATGGGTTTTAATTTTCTATACTAGTTAGTGGGCAGTCCAAAATATTAAATGAGTAGCTGGTTTGATTTTGATGGTATCACTTAATAGTGGGATCACATAGTTATACTATTACTTGGTCCATGACTGAGGAGACTGATTTTAGTACTTTGATTAATATAAATAAAAAACTTACTAATTTTGATTGATGTGCTAAATTGTGAAGCTCAAATCTTTCAGTAGAAGCAAAACTTTTGCCACATAATTCACACTTCTTCAGCTTTCTTCCCTTAGCCGTTTTTATTCTAACCCTGAAAAAATTAATAGTTTAATTAATTGAAAATATTTTTGTAGCTATAAAATTCCAATATTATTAATAAAACAATATTTTATGTGATGATTAAATGTCTCGGTTTAGTTCAGTTGTTTTGAAGAGGTTTATTTATCTAAAACAACTGTATGCAAACGATTGATATGTGAAAGCGGATGAGTATTATCTCTGTCTTTATCTTTAATATGCAAAAATTTGAGATTCTCAAGAATGACTTGTTTGTTTTCTGTAAGTTCGATGGCTCAACTATAGTTGTTTACATTTCATGATTAGCAGCCGATAAACTTCCACTGCTGGACATAGGCTTTTTAGAAGCCATAAAACAAAAAACTTAATTAAAAAGTTGTTTACACAAATGGCAAATAAAGACAGAATTTAACATACTTTTTATGTGTTTTAGTTTTCTTCAATTTAACCTCTAACAATTTGGGAATCTCAGCAGTGTCGAAATCTGAAACAGAAAGTAATTATCAGTACAAACGCATGGTGACTAAGATAATTAACTGACGAAAAATATGGAGGAGGTTCTCAATTCAACAAGTATAGTCAGTGCCAGTCAAGGTTTCTACTTTAAGAATGTTACCTAGGACCCAAAAACTGCTTTACTATGTTAAATAATTATTCCTTAAACTTGGCTGGCACCGACTTAATTACACTGTAAATTAAAGCAACTAAATGACGCAGTTACTTTTTACTTTTTAGAGCATTTTGAGTTGGTTCAATTTTTTGCTAATAAACAGCACAATTTGGCTGGGCAAGGAGAATAACTTGAACAGAGGTGAGTGTTGAAGCGCATCACTAAGAGATCTCTTTTAAACCTACACCCATGTCACAAGCCTCGGGCTCTGTTCGGAGTTTTTCTCTCAGCCACGCGATGGATCCGGCACCTGCACAGTGAATCCATGGAATGCTAAGATATTCGTTGGCTTGGCTGGCACTGACTTACATGGTAAATTAAAGCTACTAATTGACACAGTTACTTTTTAGTGCATTTTGAGTTGGTTCAATTTTTTTGCTAATAATTTTTATTGTACCACTCTCTCTGGAGCTGGTATGTAACAAGTTACTACACTATGATAATAATAATAATAAATGATAGAAAATTATTACCATCTTCATAAGTTGCACCTAAGTTTTCTACTTTAATAGTAACATCTTCATATTTTTCTACAAACTTGTTCAGACTATGCTTTTGTATCTCCACCACTCGAGGTTCATTGTTGAGCCAATCAAGCTTTTTGCCTTCCGGTAAAACAGAATAGTGGTTAAGTAAAGTGTTCTGGGACTGGAGGCAAGTCCTTTTGAACTCTGAAAACTTTGTTATGAGTTCATAACATGTGTCGCATATTGCTTTTGGAAGATTCTCGTCTTTAACAACCTGAAATGACATATTTAGGTTTCCATTTCCAGTGAGTTGAATAAAATTTCAAAGGGAAACTATAGGGTAATTTATTTTATTCTTTACAGATACATTTTGTGTTGGCTGGAATATAATGTAAATTAAAAAGTAGCATTATTTAAAACTGACTGACTGACTCTTCGCAATACTTCTAACACTATAAATACACACATTAGACTTGAAGTTGGGCAGTTATTTATTTCGCGATATAGACTGTTCATCAAACACCGATTTCTCGATAGTCCACAGGAACGGCATATACGTGAAAGAAACCGCTGGTAAGCTACAAATGCAGAATTTGATAATATTCACCTCAATATTAGTGCAAAACCAATAAATTTCAGGGGAAACATTTTCAAATAAATTAAATTGAAGATTATCTATTACTGTCAGACAAGCACGACATAGTTTATTAAAACCGGACATAATATTGAATTGTAACTGTCCTTCTTATACATAAATAAAGTTATAATTCATAATTTTCTTTAGATTTTTTTGTATTTCACAGTACATTTAACACCAATTCCACATTTGTAAACAAAGCAACACAGAGTCACAGACAAATATGTTTTTTGACATAGACACTGAGGTACCTATATACCATAAAATACTGTCAATTTGACTGTTTAATAATTTTCTCAGAGGAATAAATATTTATTGTGCGCATAATTTTGTAGACGTAGGTACTTACTATATATTATGTACAAATCTTAGATGACTTCACACCAATTGTATTTGTTTCTGATAATCTGAGATTAGTTCTCTTAAACCTAATCTAAGGTAAAAATACAACTTAGGCATGTGTGCACTAAGATTTCGGTTATCATAACCTAAACGTAAAATTTACTGTTCACGACAACCCGTACGCCGGTTAAGGACGTAAGCTCGATTAAGATAACCGCCAGGTTTACGTCCTTAACCGGCGTACGGGTTGTCGTGAACAGTAAATTTATAGTTAGGAAAAAGTTTGATTTTCGGATAATGAGTTGCCACAAGCTTGATCTGGCAAATGTTTTCTTAATATATCTTGAAAAAATTAAAAAAATAAAGAAATTACTATCGTACTATATAGGAAATCTTCTATCTATACTAATATTATAAAGAGGTAAACTTTGTAAGTTTGTAAATAAAGATCTGACGGAAGAACGCGGCGCGAAGCAAGATGATTGCTTCGAAACGGTTTGCTTCGCGCTGCGTTAGCGGAACAAGCAAGCTTATGACTAAGGACCCCGTTTGGGTTCGAAACTAGTCGGACATACTCCGACCGTATGATCCTTTTTTCTCGTGATCCATATTTTTTTATCTACTACAAGTTGGCCCTTGACTGTCACACCTGATGTTAAGTAAAGGTGTGTTATATAAAAACGTTATTAGTAATAAAACAAACAAGAACATGATAAACAACAATATATTATATATTTTCACAAAATCTCGTAAATCCCATTAACAGACAAAACAATATAGACTAATACTGAGTAATCTCTTTCGAATTACTATTATATAGTATGGAATGTCTAACAAGTACAACCATCACCTAACTCACATACAAAAATACATTACATTATTTTAATTATGATTACATTGTATTTTATTTCTTGAATTGCAATGACTATAATTAAATTAAGTGTAGATATAAAAGTGATCATCAAGATTAAATATTTTTATGCCCATATAAGGTTAACGTGGTCTATAATGTCTATTGCCACCTAAATCACTATTTTGTATTTAAATACCAAATAGTCTTGTGCGTTGGTTATAATTTGAAGTAACTTCAATTTAATCATTGGAGAATTTAAGGCAAGAATTAGCACTTTTAATCAATTATAATGTCATCTTACTTTAAATGATATACTATAATGCAGAAGTGTTTTTATAACATTATTCTTACATTTGTTACTAAGTAATCAAACATTTTGAATTATTCTGACTTTTTAAATCTTCTATTTATTTATAAAACTATTTTCTGAATATGGGTGGAACCTGAATTAATTTGTTTTTAATTTTATTTTTTTAACCACCAGATCAACGAGGCTGTTAAAATCAAACTTAATCATATTTTGTAAGTTCATCCGAACATCAGTCAATTTGTCATGATAAAAGACACTTTCTATTATACCCAAAGCACCTTACTAAGAATCACAATCTTGAAACTATTCATTGAGCTCTCATGCTACGTCACTACGAAAACTTCACCGAACAAAATAAAATGTAAAAAAGTAAAGTGTTGTCTATGATAGTTTATGTCATGTCATAGTTAACGATTCCTCCGAGATCAAATCTAGTCGAGGCATGTAATTAATATTTATTTATAAAGTTCGAGTGTTGTTTCATATGATTTCTGTACTAAATTTTGGCACAACGGCTTTATCTTATTTTGGTCAGTGAGGTTATGATAACTACTTAAATCACAATTTGCCCTGCATTAATGGCTTAAGATATTTGTGAAAGCTTTGGTTGACGGGCTCGGCGTTGAGGGGACTCTTCATGGCCTCCTCCATAAGTCGCTCGTACGCGCGCCCGTCATATGCGCCTAATGCTGAATTTAGGATCTGTGAAATGTCATATTAAAGTTAGCCTTACATCATCCTTACTATATAATATATCAAAAATTCAAAATCCGTTTATTTCAAGTAGGCTTAGTTGACTAGAACTTTTGAAATGTAAAAATCATCTGTTAGTAGTGGTTCTACCTCCAGCTGCCAACAGCCGGCAAGTTTAACTGTTGCATTTAAAAAAATCCTAGGTGCATTGTCAATCGTTACTAGTATTGTAAAGGTGAAAAAAATGTACGTATGGATGGGGGTCTGTTACTCTTTCACGCAAAAATAACTTAATGAATTTTGAAACCGCATTCATATCAACATTCATCCATCATTACTAGTATTTTAAAAAACTATTAAAGGATCAGTGTGCCTAGTGCAAGATTTTACCGCGTCGATATCGAAAACAGTAAACGTAAATTTTATATGAAATTGAAGTAGCGCCATCTAGTTATAGCGAGAGTAATCGCTTTTTTTCTATATAATTTGACGTTTCGAGTGAGCACCTTTTTATGCAATCGCCCGATGAAAAACTCGCACTCGCCCCACAGGTTTTCCTACTTGTAAGGTTTTCCTACTTGTTGGAGAGGGAATATGAAGCTTAGATCAACCACAGTACTTCAATGCGGGTTGGCGGAATTAGGGTCATAATGTTTTAATTTTAACGATCAATATGAAATGCTGAAAACAATAATCATTACTGTAAACTAAAACTTACTCCACAGTTTCACTTATGTAATTTCTCTGGGAATATCAGAATAAAAGATTGAATCTAGGGTATAATCTATCACCATTCCAAATTCCAGCCGGTTCAATAGTTGCGACATGAAAGATGAACAAACATACTCACACACACACACACACACACACATAAAAATCAAACTTTTATACTATTAATGTGATGATTATTATACCGCCATATGTTAAAATGGAGCCAATATTCAAGATGTTATTTCGTAAGTCTCACTCACCTCATCTCTAATGTCGAAAGCGTCGACGAGTCCCACGGCGTTGGGTCGCACCTTGACCAACAGATCCTCGTACCAGTTCTGCAGCTGTTCGATGTTATTTCGTAAGTCTCACTCACCTCATCTCTAATGTCGAAAGCGTCGACGAGTCCCACGGCGTTGGGTCGCACCTTGACCAACAGATCCTCGTACCAGTTCTGCAGCTGTTCGATGTTATTTCGTAAGTCTCACTCACCTCATCTCTAATGTCGAAAGCGTCGACGAGTCCCACGGCGTTGGGTCGCACCTTGACCAACAGATCCTCGTACCAGTTCTGCAGCTGTTCGATGTTATTTCGTAAGTCTCACTCACCTCATCTCTAATGTCGAAAGCGTCGACGAGTCCCACGGCGTTGGGTCGCACCTTGACCAACAGATCCTCGTACCAGTTCTGCAGCTGTTCGATGTTATTTCGTAAGTCTCACTCACCTCATCTCTAATGTCGAAAGCGTCGACGAGTCCCACGGCGTTGGGTCGCACCTTGACCAACAGATCCTCGTACCAGTTCTGCAGCTGTTCGATGTTATTTCGTAAGTCTCACTCACCTCATCTCTAATGTCGAAAGCGTCGACGAGTCCCACGGCGTTGGGTCGCACTTTGACCAACAGATCCTCGTACCAGTTCTGCAGCTGTTCGATGTTATTTCGTAAGTCTCACTCACCTCATCTCTAATGTCGAAAGCGTCGACGAGTCCCACGGCGTTGGGTCGCACCTTGACCAACAGATCCTCGTACCAGTTCTGCAGCTGTTCGATGTTATTTCGTAAGTCTCACTCACCTCATCTCTAATGTCGAAAGCGTCGACGAGTCCCACGGCGTTGGGTCGCACCTTGACCAACAGATCCTCGTACCAGTTCTGCAGCTGTTCGATGTTATTTCGTAAGTCTCACTCACCTCATCTCTAATGTCGAAAGCGTCGACGAGTCCCACGGCGTTGGGTCGCACCTTGACCAACAGATCCTCGTACCAGTTCTGCAGCTGTTCGATGTTATTTCGTAAGTCTCACTCACCTCATCTCTAATGTCGAAAGCGTCGACGAGTCCCACGGCGTTGGGTCGCACCTTGACCAACAGATCCTCGTACCAGTTCTGCAGCTGTTCGATGTCGCGCTCCGATATCGATGTGAACTGCGAGGATTGAAACGATTTCAAGGACTTGAACATAGACATTCTAAAATATTAATAGTAAATGGCCATTTCAAGGACTTTAAGGGAGATAGAAGGTCATAATCATCGCATTTACAGGACAAGGCCGACCTCTTAATATAAAAAAGGGCATTTAGAACCGCGACGCTCCCATTGTGGCGCAAGGGCCAAGTAGCCTGTTATTGGCCGACTACAGGGACAGGCCTTGCTGCTCCAATGCGGGTTGACGGCCTTAGGGTGACAATGTTTCATTTATTAACGATCACTATCACATGTTGATGACAGTGACCGGGACCGACGGCCTAACGTGCTCCGAGGCACGGAAGTGTAAACACCACCAAAGGTGATGGTTCATTTCAGCTTCACCTATGTACTACATACCATTAAATTGGAAAAAATACAAGTATTTTATCAAAAATAAAATAAGTGAACGAAACGAACTAAATAAAACGTTGGTTAAAAAATAAAAAAGTAAAAAAGTTCCAAATTTTTAAGGTATTAAAAGATGGCGTCTTTCTAATCTTAGTCTGTAGTATGGAGGGTAGAGGAAAGGAGGATCATCTGTGTATATGAAAAAGTGTCCGTCAAAATGTATTAAATTAGGATGGCGCCACAGTTGCATCAAAGTAACTCTCAAAAGAAGCGCCAAATATTGTTAGAGTATATTTTTTTTGTTTTGAGATTTACGTCCACTTGGACAACTTTTCACAACACAAATTTTACCCATAACTGTTCTGTTATTCACTCACTTTTTCATAAAATTAAATGTTTATATATCAATAACCGTACTATTTACTGTTTACGAACTAAAATCACTCTAAACGCACGTTTGGTTATAATTCTGTAAGGTTATATTTACCATAATATTTTGTACAACGTAAGTTGTTGAAGTTCTTAATAATTAACTACTTTAGTCGATAATGACATTAAATTTTTTAACTCGGCATACTTCAATTCATCTACGATTGCTACATTCATACCATACCCTGTGCATCCACCAGCGCCATTGTGGAGGATTTTTGAACTGTTATTTAACGCATTCAACTGGACACTTTTTCAACTTTTCTCCCATATAAGATGACTCTCCTTTCCTCTACCCTCCATAGTCTGTAGGTGATAAAGATGCGGTGACATTGATTTGTCAAACTCATAATATGTCATTTTTGACAAGTCTTTTCTTCCGTGTTCCGGGCTTTGTTTTTAGCTACCTATAATACATTTTAGACATAGACATCTTAGCTATAATAAGAACATAGCTCAATATATTAATCTGATTATTCAATGATCCGTTAGGCACCTATACCTAACCAGTAACCATAAAATCAAATGGACCATACGTCAATTAACACTGACAGCAAAAATCAAAATAATATCAATCCGCCACCTGGAGAATGTCTACCATAGATAATATAACTTATGATATCTAAGATCCTCCATGATTATACGCATAGTGTTGCATTGTTTTGGAGAATTAACAATATTTCGCCCAAATAAAAGTAAATTCGGAGATTTGGCTAATTAAAACTAGATTCGTAGATGTAGTTTTTTTCAACTCACGTACAGAAAGTAAGTCTGTGCTCCATACAATTTTGGACCATATCCTTTCATAGTAATCAAAACTGAGAATTCTCAATTCAAACTCAGAATAATGAGTCCGTTACCTGACCCTAGATTCGAACCCAGGACCTCGTGAGCCACATAGGCCAACCAATAGACTAACGTGTAGTCATTAATAGTGTTGCAATAATTAACATCAAATCATCAGTGTTTAAATAATTAAAGATCTCTAACAAATTTTGATGACACTGGCCGGGACCGACGACACCTCTTCGGGCCCTGCGGACAGTGGTCCGGTGCGCGAGGCAGTTGCGATCACTTATCACTGTTAATTTTTTAATAAATACCCTCAGCAAGTCGCCAATGCGTTGCAGCGCCCAGTACACGATGTACAGGTCGCAGAGTTGCTGCAGCACGCGCCGCAGCTCCGGCGACACTGTGCCCACTTGCTTCTCGTTCTCCTTGTAGTAGATGGAGATGAGGAATGCGCGGCAGTGCGCCTGTAACAATACAATTTATTTCTAAGAAAAGTTTATTTAACGACGTAGCTAAGCGCTTTGTGGGTTCTAGGTAACGTTCTTAAAGTAAAAGACCTTGGCTGGCACCGACTTCATAGGTATGCTTAAGTAAATTAAGGCAACTAAATGACGCAATTATTTTTTACTTTTTAGAAACCTTGGCTGGCACCGACGTTATAGGTATGCTTAATAAGGCAACTAAATGACGCAATTATTTTTTACTTTTTAGAAACCTTGGCTGGCACCGACGTCATAGGTATGCTTAAGTAAATTAAGGCAACTAAATGACGCAATTATTTTTTACTTTTTAGAAACCTTGGCTGGCACCGACTTCATAGGTATGCTTAAGTAATTTAAGGTAACTAAATGACGCAATTATTTTTTACTTTTTAGAAACCTTGGCTGGCACCGACGTCATAGGTATGCTTAAGAAAATTAAGGCAACTAAATGACGCAATTATTTTTTACTTTTTAGAAACCTTGGCTGGCACCGACTTCATAGGTATGCTTAAATAAATTAAGGTAACTAAATGACGCAATTATTTTTTACTTTTTAGAAACCTTGGCTGGCACCGACAGGTCTACATTAGAGAACATTATACGACACTTGTTACCAAAAAGCAACCGATACACAAATACCGAAATCGCTTCAAGTGTGCCTATAAAACTTGAAGTGTTTTTCGATTTTCCCAGGATCTCATCACCTCCTCCGTTTTTTCATCAGTTAAAAATAGATGCATATTTGCATTTGCACATGAATATTGTTGAGTATCATCACGGGGTGTAGCAAGCTTTGATGGTATAGTGTTTGATCTATCGACAACACCCGAGCACTTAGACATTTTGTGTTTCTGTGTTTATTAATCTGAATATAGGAAACGAGTTTCAGGGGCGAGTATTAAATCTATTTAGGTTTCATTTTAAGGAAAAGTATAATTTCCAGAAAAAAACCCCCAACCGAAGCTGTGAGCGACGGAGATGAGACTCACCTCAGACGCGGAGGCGAGTTGCACGGAGGTCATGTTCCAGGCGTCCTCGTACGACATGCCGCTGTTCTGCCGTTTCTCTATTTGCGCCACGCAGATGCCAATTTTTCTGGAAGACAGAATCAGTCAAATGTGGCATTCAAATTCGAGTAAATCGTGTACAAATTCTTTTCATATATGATACTTTTAACAAAGAATCCAATGCTTATCAAAAATAAATATCTAAAATAAAGAATCCCATGCTTTTCTGGAAAAAAATCTTAAATTTTCCTGACTTCCCAGAACGCTTCCCAATGTTACTTCCAACTTTGAACGTCCTTGATATTAGTGCTATTTTCCCTGATTTTCCAGAACAAGATTAACTTTTAGGAATCATCAGACATTTTTAGGTACGGTTTAAGCAAATTAAGTCTAAATATGACGGCACGTGAGGCGCATATTCTCTTACCCAGAAGCGACCATGTGGAATCCCTTGACGATGCCCTCGATGGTGTTGTCCCAGGGCGGCGAGCGGCGGCCGGCGCGCAGCTCCGCCAGATACGACACTGTGGGCGGGAGGCTGTTGCCCGCCGCGGCT
The DNA here is from genome assembly GCA_034621355.1 of Mycalesis mineus. NCBI lineage: Eukaryota > Metazoa > Arthropoda > Insecta > Lepidoptera > Nymphalidae > Mycalesis > Mycalesis mineus. Next base: position 2,883,528 of record CM067881.1, read on the forward strand.
TGCTGCCACGCCTTCACCAGATACCTACAGAAACATTGGAGCCATATCTTGAACCATCTATTGCGCTTTCTTCATGTGTGATAAACATTGACATCGTATGCCAAGAAGATGACGACGGCTGAATCGTAGAAGGTCTAAGGCTTTTAAAAAAAGTTTATGATTTGATGAAGAGGTTGGTTTTCTAGAAAAAGCAAGTAAACTGAGCAGGAAAAAGCTACGGTGTGCCATAGAATGAAGCTACAGAATCCATGGAACACATCTTGAGTGAATGTGACGGAATTGCTAGAATGCGAATTGATCTCCTGGGGGTGACAAATAACTACCAGATGCTGTTTATTGCTCAGGAGTGGCTACGTTACCTGGCAGTCTGCAGCAGCATGACGGTGTTCTCTCCCTCGTAGGTGCAGGCGGCGGTGACCAGATGCTGTTTATTGCTCAGTAGTGGCCACGTTACCTGGCAGTCTGCAGCAGCATGACGGTGTTCTCTCCCTCGTAGGTGCAGGCGGCGGTGACCAGCCCGTAGGTGAGCGGCAGGTTGGACGACAGCATGTACCCGTGGCCGCCGCACGCCAGGCGACAGCGCTCCACGCACTGCGCCGCGTTCGTAGGTGCAGGCGGCGGTGACCAGATGCTGTTTATTGCTCAGTAGTGGCTACGTACCTGGCAGTCTGCAGCAGCATGACGGTGTTCTCCCTCGAGGTGCGCGCGCGCGTCCGTGCTCACCGCCTTCAGGCAGCACGACAGCGCGTGCAGCTGCAGAGGAATGACAAGTTCTCGCCTCGTAGGTGCAGGCGGCGGTGACCAGATGCTGTTATTGCTCAGTCGAGACATCAGCCGCGTTCACTGACGCTGCTGCTATGCCAGTCTTCCTTCGAGTTTTCTTAAGTCCTGGGTCAGGTGCGGGTTCTCTCCCTCAGGTGCAGGCGGCGGTGACCAGATGCTGTTTATTGCTCAGTAGTGGCTACGTTACCTGGCAGTCTGCAGCAGCATGACGGTGTTCTCGCCCTCGTAGGTGCAGGCGGCGGTGACCAGATGCTGTTTATTGCTCAGTAGTGGCTACGTTACCTGGCAGTCTGCAGCAGCATGACGGTGTTCTCTCCCTCGTAGGTGCAGGCGGCGGTGACCAGATGCTGTTTATTGCTCAGTAGTGGCTACGTTACCTGGCAGTCTGCAGCAGCATGACGGTGTTCTCTCCCTCGTAGGTGCAGGCGGCGGTGACCAGATGCTGTTTATTGCTCAGTAGTGGCTACGTACTGGCAGTCTGCAGCAGCATGACGGTGTTCTCTCCTCGTAGGTGCAGGCGGCGGTGACCAGATGCTGTTTATTGCTCAGTATGGCCACGTTACCTGGCAGTCTGCAGCAGCATGACGGTGTTCCTCCCGTAGGTGCATGCAGGGCGCGCGCGAGTAACTTGTTTCCCCTGATAAATATTCCATCCCCTTTGATGCTGAGGCCTTTCAGTCTAGGGGTCTAAGTTTTAGTCACGTCCGGGAGTCGTGCCCAGGATGGACCCGCGCGGACCGTGATGAGGTAAGTCACACATACAGCTATAGTTCATTCGCGTTAAGAATGCAGTGAGTCCAAACCAGTTAAATCACGCCTCGTGTTTGAAGCTGTGCCTTCAACTGATCACTGTGAACTTGACCTTGTTGTTTGAAAACATTTGATTGGTTAGGGAGCACGGCTACGAGTATGTCGGCGTTCACTGCATTCTTAACGCGAACGAACTATAGTTCGGTTTGACTCACCTCCGGCAATCTCTCCATGTCGCCCGCGTCGAGCTCGGCGGTGACGTTGTTGTACATGAGCCACAGCCAGTCGGCGCTCATGCGGAAGGCGTGCACCGACGCGATGCCCACCAGCAACTTGTGCTGCTGCGTCAAGTAGTCGATGATTTGCGGCTCGGGCTCGCTAGGGACAAAAATGACAAACGATTTTATACAACTCGGGGATCCCAAATTAACTTTAAGGGAAACTTTAACTTAAAGAGAAGGCGAGCCTTGACGTTGACCTAGTCATAAAGAAAACTTTTAAACCTACATCCGTGTCGCAAGTCTCGGACTCTGTTTGGCGTTTTTCTCTGCTGCACAATGGATCCGGCACCAGCACCGTTAATCCATGGAATGCTAAGATATTCTCAAGACAGACAGATTTTGACGCTAAATTTGTGAAGTTTAAATAAAAATCTTTCTTCGAACACTCACTTCGGTTTGGGCTGCGACTGCCTGCGTACGGCGGAGTAGCGCACGGCGATGGTGACAGCCTTGGCCATGTACTTGCACATGTCGTTGACCAGCATGACGCGCACGAACATCATCGTGCCGTACGCCAGCTTTGAGCTGGGCGCGTTGACGTATGTGCCGTCCTGATGACAAATTTAATCATAGATTAGTGATTCCAATATAGTGTTTCCCAGACATTGTTCTGCGTGTTAATTTTTAAATGATAGTTTAAAAATTACCAGACAGAACAATGTTTGGGAAGACCATTTATCCGTTAGGTAAAATAATACGTATTTATTATTAGTAAAAACGTTTTATTAGTTAATCCTTACTAATAATAAGGCGAACGTTTATATGTGTGGATCGATGAATGTTTCCTTTTCACGCAAAAACTTCTGAATGGTTTTTGATGCAATTTCACAATAATATAGCCTACATATTAGAATAACGTTTTATCTCGTAATTCGAACGAGTACTACACGGATGAAACTGCGGGCGTCCTATAATATAGTGCTACATATTTTAGTATCAACTGTTTAGTCATTGAATTTTCGTCAGTGCCTGATTACTGTGTTAGTTAATGTTGCGACTCGGTATTTCATTTCAATGACCGGGTCATCTGAGCGGGCCAAACAGGAAACGATGCTATTGTAACAGTATTTGGATTGGATGGAAAAGTTTGAACTAAAACCATTTTCAATTTGATTTTAGATTTTGTCTTTGTCATATTAAGATAATCTATAGGTTTTTAGATAAACATTAATCAACGCGATTTATAGGCATTTTTTGGAACGAAGTTCCTTATCGGGGTTTTGAAAGGGGGCTTGACGGAAAAAATTCGTACAAAAGTTGTCACGACACTTTTTGATCAAAGGATCTTGCCGCCGCCTTTGATGTGTGTGCGCGTGAGTGGCGGGGGCGCCCGCGCTGTATGCTGTCTCGCGCTCTCGTGGCGCCCTCTGGTGTTTCGGTGTACAACAACAAATATTATTATTACTTAAAAAAAATAAAATTTTATTACAATTCCTTCACTAATTAATCGAAAGGAACTTCGTTCCATCTGGGTGTCCCTTGACACCTCTCAACTTTTTTTTAAATTTATAAATGAATTTAAGGATTGATTAGTTTGGGATTCCCATCCAAAATGTTTATGTGAATATGGTATACAATTACATGTAATTAATACATTTTATGAACAATAATTAAAAGATAAGTCGGTGAGTTAAATACTTGAATACTTAAACCTGACTTAAAAAGCCTTAACAACAGTGGGATCACTGACCAGCCTTGAACTCGTTGAGAACAACGATTACATGAACAATGTGAAATAACAAGTAAAAACTATCAAATTATTTATATGAATTAAACATAAATTATATTTATTAAATATTCCTTGAAAAATTGACTTTTGACTGTAAGGCATATCGAGAAAAACTTAGTGTAGGCTATATACATTATATTTATATATTTTATTATTAGTTCATTAGATATATTCATATTTATTTATTTACTACATTCATTCACACTTACATAAACACTTACATTACATACCAACATAATCCCACACTCACAAATTATTATATTTACATTTCGCATAACAAACATAATTCACGCGCATACTCGGGTGCAATCAGTAGTATGCCGCGCCGACCAAGTTTACCGGCGCGCGCGCCTGTTACGTCACACGCTCACTACAGCCGACAGTCGTTCTCTTGCACTCGACGCGCCCAGCTAGCGGTACTTACTTTATTATGTGTATACCGCCCTCTCGAAATTTGTTAACCGAAATTCTATAATATCGTTATTAAAACTTTTAATCAGTTACTCGGTGTTTTATACTAATCTCCACTATTCAATAACTGTATAATAGTGCCCATAAGGCCTATACTGGTGACCCCGTAAAAAGAAAATGAGTAGTGAGAGTGACACAGCCGGATCAGTGAACACACGCCCGCGCCCAAAAATGAAGAAAGAGTCGCATAGCGCTGAATATACAATGACCTCGCCCGTCAGACAAATACAGGTCCCACCGTTTTGGCCGGAGAAACCCGCGATTTGGTTTCGCCAGGTCGAGGCGCAATTTAGAATATTCGGCATCACGGATGAAGAAATAAAATTTTACCAGGTGCTCTCCTGCCTGGATCGACAGTACGCATCCGAGGTGGAGGACATCATAACTGGCCCGGCGGATTACGAGAGGCTGAAAAGCGTGCTCATAAAGAGATTATCGGTGTCGAAGGAAAATAAAATTAAACAACTGCTGACGCACGAAACCATGGGCGACCGCAAACCGTCACAGTTCCTTCGGCACCTTCAACATCTAGCAGGCGCTGACGTCCCGGAGGATTTCTTAAAAACCATTTGGTCCAGCCGCCTACCTACGGAGATCCAGCCAATAGTCGCATCACAAACAGCGTCACTGGACGCCTTGGCAGAGCTCGCTGACAGAATATACGACATCGCAGCACCAGCCAGGCAGACCGCTGCCGTGACGTCATCGTCGGCATTTGACGCGTTAGCCCTGCAAGTCGCCGAGCTAACGAAGCAGGTCAGCGCGCTCATGGCTCGCGACCAGCAGCGAGGATCGTCAACCGAGCGCGGCCGAACCCGCGGTAGGAGTCGCAGCCGTTCCAGGTCCAGAAGATCGGACTCAAGCCACCGTCGCTTCGCGTACTGCTGGTACCATCATAAATTCGGTGCTAGTGCAAATAAGTGTGTGCCGCCATGTACTTTTAAATCAACATCGGGAAACGACCGCGACAATCACTGATGGCGACCGACGATTGTCGTAACGCAGGTCGCTTATTTGTGACGGACCGTGACACAAAAATAAACTATTTAGTAGATACCGGAAGTGACATTTGTGTTTACCCTGTTAGTGCACTCCGCGAACGTCGCAATAAAACTTCTTTCTCATTGTGTGCGGCAAATGGTACAGCTATTGATACCTACGGTTGCATTCAATTAACATTAAATATAGGTTTACGCCGCAACTTTCCGTGGCGCTTCGTAATCGCTGACGTCACTAAACCTATAATAGGTGTAGACTTTCTGTCTTTTTATAATTTAATAGTAGACATCAGCAACCGTAGGCTTATCGATAGCCTTACTAATATTAGCACCATCGCTAATATTTCTTCACCGAAATCGCTTGTGACGAGTGTAAAGGTATCGACTGGTGGCGACAGCAGGTATCATAAAATATTATCTGAATTTCCAGATATCACCCGCCCCGCCGGTAAACCAGGTACAGTCAAACACAAAACACTACACCATATACGAACTACACCAGGTCCTCCAGTCGCTTCCCAACCCAGACGCCTCGCTCCTGATAAGCTTAAAATAGCCAAACAGGAATTCGAGACGATGCTTGCAAACGGCACCGCGAGACCGTCGGACAGCCCATGGTCGTCTCCTCTCCACCTAGCTCCAAAAAAGGATAACAGTTGGCGACCCTGTGGAGACTACCGACGATTGAACGCCCGGACAATCCCTGATAAGTATCCTATCCGTCATATCCACGATTTTGCGCACAGTATAGCTGGCTGCCGAATATTTAGCACCATAGACCTCGTGAAGGCATACAACCAGATCCCAGTTGCTGAGGAGGACATCCCAAAGGCGGCGATAACATGCCCCTTTGGCTTATTTGAATTCCCCTTCATGAATTTCGGTCTGAAAAATGCTGGTCAGACGTTTCAGAGATTCGTCGATGAGCTAACACGTGGACTAGACTTCTGTTATCCTTACCTCGACGATTTTTTGGTATACTCCAGGACTCAGGAAGAACACGAAGGTCACTTACGTCAGCTGTTCTCCCGCATGCAAGAATACGGCGTGCTGGTCAATACAGCAAAATGTGTCTTCGGTGCATCTGAAGTTACCTTCCTGGGTTACCAGATATCAGAAAAAGGTACTAAACCACTGGATAGCAAGGTCAAGGCCATCGCGGACATCACCATCCCGAAGACAGTCAGAGAGCTCAGGCGATTCTTGGGCATGATTAATTTTTACAGACGATTTCTGCCTAACGCTGCCCAAATCCAAGCCCCTCTGAACGCCTTACTGACCGGATCCGTCAAGGCTTCCCACCCAGTCGTCATAAAAGAAGAAGCACTGCAAGCTTTTGAGGACTGCAAGAAGAGCCTATGTGATGCTACCCTACTAGCGCATCCAGTGTCACACGCTAAATTGGGACTCGTCACCGATGCCTCCGATAAAGTCATCGCAGCAGCTCTACAGCAGAACGTGGATGGAGCTTGGCAACCTTTAGCATTTTTCTCGCGCAAGTTGAGCCCTTCGCAGATCAAATACTCACCGTACGATCGCGAGCTCCTTGCAATATACGAAAGTATTAAATATTTTCGCTACATGCTAGAGGCCAACAATTTCACCATATATACTGATCACAAGCCGCTCTGTTACGCTTTCCATGATCGGAAACATAACTGCTCGCCACGTCAGTATAGACACTTGGACTTCATCTCTCAATTCACAACTGACATCCAACATATCGCGGGCAAAGATAATGTCGTTGCCGACACGCTTTCCCGTGCATTTGAATTAGAGATGCCAGTCGATCTTGAAGTCCTTGCCAAGTTTCAAGCCACGGATGCTGAGCTTGCCCAGTGCCTCAACGGCGAAACATCGCTACAGCTAACAAAGAGGACAATACCTGGCACTCGTACTGAACTGTACTGCGACGTCAGTACCCCGACTGCCAGACCTTTTGTCCCCGAGAGTTGTCGTAGGCAAATTTTTAACAGCCTCCATTCTCTTAGTCATCCTGGTCCAAATGCTACAGCTAAGCTCGTTGCACAGCGTTTTATTTGGCCTCTTATGCGCAAAAACTGCCGCGAATGGGCTAAGGCATGTTTGGCTTGCCAACGCGCAAAGGTAACGCGACACGTATCGTCACCTTTAGGTACGCTAGCCTTACCTTCTGCGCGATTCAAATATGTCCATTTAGACCTGGTCGGGCCAATGCCACATTCCAACGGTTATCGCTACTGTTTGACAGCCGTCGATCGCTTCACGCGATGGCCAGAAGCTGTCCCTATTACAGATATAACCGCTGAAACAGTAGCCAAAGCGTTTATTGCTTGCTGGGTGTCGCGCTATGGAATTCCAACCGATCTGGTGACAGATCGGGGAGCGCAGTTCCAATCAGCACTTTTCCAGCAGTTGGCCAAATCCATTGGATTCGAACACCGCAGGACAACTGCCTATCATCCACAGTGCAACGGCTTAGTTGAGCGCTTTCACAGACAACTGAAGGCAGCTATAACTTGTCATGCCGACTCAAATTGGACCGAACTTCTACCGCTGATACTTCTCGGTATAAGGAGCGCTGTAAAAGAAGACCTTAAAGCCTCATCGGCCGAATTGGTGTACGGTGAGCCACTCCGGCTGCCCGGTGAATTTTTTGACCACACCAATCCTGGTTACACCACTGACATCGCTGACTTCTCAGCCCGAATGAGATCCTTAACCGAGAAACTTCGACCAGTCCCAACTCAGCATCACTCCAATTCTCGCAAAACCTTCGTTTTCAAACAACTCGACACGTGTAGTCATGTTTTTCTTAGGAAAGACGCTGCACGTGGCTCCTTACAACCAGCCTATACAGGGCCTTACGAAGTTTTGCAGAGAGGTGCTAAGTCTTTCAAAATTAGTGTCAAGGGCAAAATCGTCACAGTATCCATAGACCGACTAAAACCAGCCTATATACTGTCTGACGATACACCTCAACCCAAACCACCGGATATTCCACCATCCAAGCCTCCAGAAGCATCACCCAAGCTTCCAGACCCTCCATCCACCCAGCATCAAGCTGGAGATCCTCAACAACGCTTCTCACGGTCAGGGAGAAGAGTACGGTTCCCGGACTTTTATCGTCCGTAGACACGGCCTCTGGAGGGGAGTGATGTAGGCTATATACATTATATTTATATATTTTATTATTAGTTCATTAGATATATTCATATTTATTTATTTACTAAATTCATTCACACTTACATAAACACTTACATTACATACCAACATAATCCCACACTCACAAATTATTATATTTACATTTCGCATAACAAACATAATTCACGCGCATACTCGGGTGCAATCAGTAGTATGCCGCGCCGACCAAGTTTACCGGCGCGCGCGCCTGTTACGTCACACGCTCACTACAGCCGACAGTCGTTCTCTTGCACTCGACGCGCCCAGCTAGCGGTACTTACTTTATTATGTGTATACCGCCCTCTCGAAATTTGTTAACCGAAATTCTATAATATCGTTATTAAAACTTTTAATCAGTTACTCGGTGTTTTATACTAATCTCCACTATTCAATAACTGTATAATAGTGCCCATAAGGCCTATACTTAGTTGTAACTTTTGGCGGTCATATTTTTTACTACAAGTTAAACAGGATAATCTTATGCTATTAGATACTTTATTAAACAATTGTGAGTAGTTAAGAGTTTTTAGTAAAGTATTGTATTTTTCAACAGTTTATCGTATTTTAAGTACGTTTAGTCCAATGAGATATGCACATCCTTACTAAATATAAAATATAAAAGCCATTTTGTATGTATGGATGTTTGTTACTCGTTTACGCAAAAACTGCTGAATGTTTTTTGATGAAACTTCTCAATAATATTTGTATACAGGAAAGAAAACTACGCGCTAACAAATATATATGTATAAATTAGAGGAATCCCGCTTTTTTACCCGTTCTCATTCCCGTGGGAAATTTTGGGACACAAATTAGCCTGTCACTCCTCATAACTCTGGCGCTCATCTACAACTGATAGCTTTAGAGATTAGTCGGAACAAACAGACAGACAAAAATTTGATATGTATAGACTTTCAAATGAATCTGAAATATCCATGAGACACTTCAACTTTATTTACTTGTATAGATGTACTCACCTCTAAAACCTTAGAATTTTTCATAAGCATGTGATCCCTCGGTATCCTCACATTGTCGAAGCCAAGGAAGCCGTTGTTGGTGCCGTTCATGCCAAGCTTGGCGCCAATCTCGCCAACCTTGATGCCACGGAGCGGCATGTGTGTCTCTTCCTCGCGCAGCTGTACGATGAACGCGTGGATGCCGTGGCATTTGCCCTTGGTGTACAGTTGGGCCATCACGATGCAGTAGTTGGCAGTGTGTGCCACTTTAAACAAATGAAATAAATATTAAACATGGACGAGTATTTTTAACCGACGAAAAAAAACGGAGGAGGTTCTCAATTCGACACGTATATTTTTTTTATGTATGACCACGCATAACTTTTTATAGAGTTGTCCGATTTTGATATTTCTTTTTTTATTAGAAAGGGCATACATCCAAGGCGGTCCCATTGTCATCATGTTAGGATCTGATGATGATATCCTGGGAAAATTGAAGGAACTCTTCAAATTTTGGAGGCACGCTTACAGCGATTTTGGTTTTTGTCTCGGTATTGGTAGCTTTTTGGCTACAAGTGTCGTATAATATACTATGAGAGTATAGTACGAGTATACGTTTCGTGGCGATAAATCACTAAAAAGTAAGAAATAAAAAATTTTTAACAAAAAATAGAACCGACTCAAAACGCACTAAAAAGTAAAAAATAACTGTGTCATTTAGTTGCTTTAATTTACTTAAGCATATCTATGAAGTCGGTGCCAGCCAAGTTTAAGGAACATTTATTTTACGTAGTAAAGAAGTTTGTGGGTTCTAGGTAACGTCCTTGAAAGTAGAAACTTTGGCTGGCACCGACTCCTAGATATGTAACCTCCTCCGTTTTTTTTCGTCGGTTAAAAAATTGGCACCGACTTCATAAATATGCTTAAGTAAATTAAAGCAACTAAATGACACTGTTATTTTTTACTTTTTAGTGCGTTTTGAGTCGGTTCTATTTTTTGTTAAATATTTTTTTTGGCTAAATGTGGTATGAACTTGATTTTAATCGCATGTTATTTCTATGAGAATGGAGTATAATTAATGTTACTACCTCATTGTCTTGTAGTTATCTATATATCTTTAAATCATGAGATCTTGGTCCCGAGTTAGGTTATGAAATATCGAGCTTAGAAATTCTTAGTAAGAATTCTCATGGACGATGGACGTCCACTGCTGGACATAGGCCTTTTTAAGCTATTGTATAGCTTCTATCGCGGGCCTTGAGCGTGGAGACCGAATACAGAAATTCCGTAACGAAAAACTTAACACCCCCTGAGTATCAAAAACATAATATCAAAAGCATAATTTCGACGACGACGTCATCGGGCAACGTGGCTTAGCGGTAAGGCGCTCTAAGTGCTCGGATTGCCAGAGAGACACGGGTTCGAATCCCGTCGGTTCCGAAATTTTTTTTTTTTCAAGCGTGATATTTCAAAAAGTCATTTTTTTTTTAATTAATGAGTTTTTGCAATATCACGCTTAAAAAAAAATTGCGGGACTGACGGGATTCGAACCCGCGTCTCTCTGGCAATCCGGGTACTTAGAGCGCCTTACCGCTAGGCCACGGTCCTGATGACGTCGGTAGGTAAACATAAGTTGATAAAAAATGCTATGCAATAGCTTTATCGCGGCAGTCTCCGAGTGCCACACGTCTTTTTTTCTCAACGCAACGATTCTGAGTTGAATGTGGCCAGCGGTTCCTTGCGACACGTTTAATGTCGTCAATGCACCTAGGGTTTGCTCTCCAGTGCAAGGTCGCCATTAGAGCACCCTGCCCCACCCAACATCCATCAGCTATTCGAACCACGTGCCCCGCCCATTGCCACCTCAGTTCTGCGACACGCTGTGCTAGGTCGGTTCTTCTGTGGATCCCCTCATTTCTTATTTGATCACGCTGACATACTCCGAGCATTGCTCTTTCAATCGCTCGCTAAAATAGGCCGATCATGACGTTGACCATAGTTAAATGTAAACTTCCATTGTCAGAAGTAATGGAGAAAGAGGTACAGAGGGAGAAAGTGTTCGTTCGTTGTTAAATATTCGATTTTATTTTAAAATCGGTCTAGCCCTGTATTGGGCTGTTATAATTGTTTGGTTTGGTTGGTACGATTGTTCGGTTTTTTGCTCCAGAATCCTTTGACCAACAGTCATTGGCAGACCTTTGACTCACACAAATAGATACCCTGTTTATCTCTACCGAACGACATTAAAGTGGAACAAATATGATTAAAAAATATAAATAAATACTTTATCAGCTCAGTTGACACATAATTATGTTTTGTTTATCTTAGGTATTTGTTTTGAATAAGCACTACCTAATTTTTCTCACAAGGTCTACTCCTAAGGACATTCGAAACTGCCGCTTTTGTTAGAAAACTTGTCTGTCAAGAGCGACTCTACCACCTGTAGGATTGCAGATCTTTCTAAGCAGAAATAAAGAAGGAATTTTTTTTAACGTTTAAATATTGCTTATTGAACATTTTTTAAATATTATTTATAACATCTTTTTCCTTCAGAAGGAGAAATCCTCATTGAAACCCTGAAAGGTACTGCTGGACTCTTATCAACTAAAACTCCTCCTGTCACCTTAGTTATCGGGGGTCTTACAGCCTATATCACACACTAATGTCTTTTCTTCTTTTCACGTTTCATTTCTCTTTTTTTTTCTCCTTCTTCTTTTCATTTGTAATTACTTCAAGAATGTTAGAGCAGTGAAATATGATATCATTATCAATTTCACTACAAGAATTGCAATCACATCTAGTAGTAAAATGTACCTACATCTTGTTTATTTCCAAGGCTTAGTTTTAGTTATGGAAAAGGTTTTAGTTTTAACATAGGGTTTTCATAGCATTAAATTTTCAAGTAATATGCAAGTAAATATTTTTTTAGATTGTCTCGATAAAATGCTGTTGCTTACAAACTATCGTAATACATACTTTAATGATAAATTACTTCGATTATGACACTATGATAGATGTAATAATTAATAAGTAATTTACGTAATGTACTTAGAAACAGTACCTAGAGAGTCTAGTTTATATTATTAAAATAATCTTTTGAATTTGTGTAATATATGGGCCAAGTGATTAATAGGAAAGTTCTTCAACATTAAATTGTAGTGTGGGCAATTGTAGTCTTAATATTATTAAGTTTTTAAATTTATATACGACATATTTCAAGTGCCTAATTTGTAATTTTAATTTTAATAATAATTGTAATTTATTTTGTTTTTTTATTTATATGATGTATTTGCATGTCATGCGACTAAACATATGTTTTTTTTACATACTTATGTTTTTGGCAAATAAATAAATGATTGATTAATAGGACATTATTCATAATTCCTAGGCGATATGAATAAGAGATGATTATTCGTAGTGAGCATCTACATCGCGAATATAGTACCTAAGGTAAGGTAGGTAATAAGGTAAGGTCAGTATTTCCTTGTGCTTACAACTTGGGTATCTTTAAAACAAGAGTGAATAGGCATCTTCTAAGCAAGCGCGTCCCACCTTAGACAACATCTACACTTACCATCAGGTGAGATAGTGGTCAAGCGCGAGCTTATTTCTTATTAAAAAAAAACCTGAATGATTTTGAAGTAATCGAGTGTATAGGTAGTATAAAGTAGTATTAGAAATCAAGTGAGTCCTTTATACATACATACATATATCCTATTACTATTATAAAGGCGAAAGTTTGTATGGATGTTTGTTACTCTTTCACGTAAAAACTACTGAATGGATTTGAATGAAACTTTACCACAATATAGCTTATACATCAGAATAACACATAGGCTACATTTTATACCGAAATTCCCACGGGAACGAGAACTAGGCGGGTGAAACCGCGGGCGTCCTCTAGTAGAAGATAAATTTATCAATACCATAGGTAAAGTTAAGTTAGTCTAACTTTTATTTCTAATTATTTTATTTATTCAGGGAATACAAAGTCTGTATTATATAGTATTCAGTCTTAGAGTTACTTCAGTGTTAAAGTTACGAGGCACCTGGATTTTTCTGACTTTACCTGACCACTCTCGAGTTTCCCTGATATTTCAGAATACAGATAGGTACTCCGACTATAGGAAATAAACACGAGGATAATAATATTGTTGATTTGCAGCATCAACAGGACAATAGCAATAAATACTAATGGTCTAGGTATGAACACGTTGTCCGTTGTAAAATCTAGATTTTATATTAATTAGCAAGTCACTGTGAGTAATAGTCAACAGAATAGAGAACAATGTTGTTCACATTATATAATGTAGTTTATTATATATTATTATAAAACAAAGTCTAGTTAAAAGGTCTGATGGTCTCCGTAGCGCAGTGGTATTCGCGGCGGATTTATAAGACGGATGTCCTGGGTTCGATTCCCGGCGGGGCAAATTGAGATTTTCTTGATTTGTCATAGTCTTGCTGGTGGGAGGATTTCGCCGTGGCTAGTTACCAACCTACCGACTATAGAAACCGAAAAAGGGTGTGGATTTCATCCTACTCCTAGCAAGTTAGCCCGCTTCCATCTTAGATTGCATCATCACTTAACATCAGTTGTGATAGCAGTTAAGGGCCAACTTGTCGTAGATAAGAAAACGAAGTCTCGTTAAAATCTCTGTAACTATTAAAAGGTAATTACTGTAATAAATTGTTGTTAATAAGGTTATGGTTTGTGCTATTTGCGGATTTGTTGTTTCCAGTAGACCCTTTAAGGAACTGTAACTTCGTTCAAGGCAGCCTAGCACCAACATAATCATAGTATGTATACTACTGTATACCTTACTAGTGCGACCACATGATTACAAATCTATTGACACCTAATTCATTAAAATCGGTTCAGTAGTTTAGGCGATACAGTGGAACATTCAAGTAAACATACATAGATATAATGCTAAAATCATTACCCTTTTGTATATTACCACCTGTAAGATCCACACCAGTCACAATGAAAATTCAAAACATTAACCTTGACTTTGAGATCTATGTTGTATTTTACGAGTCATCATGATGAAGTTATTTATTACCCCATTATTCGATATTATTAATATTTCCTATAGCAGGTGTTCCAAATCTTTTTTCCTTTTGAATTACTGTATCTTACAGTAATAAAACTTTTTAACAAAAAATAGAACCGACTCAAAACGCACTAAAAAGTAAATTTACTTTTAAAAAGTTTTATTTCTTACTTTTTAGTGATTTATCGCAACGTAACGTACTCGTACTATACTGTCATAGTATATTATACGGCACTAGTAGCCAAAAATCTACCGATACTTACACTAAAACCGAAATCGCTGCAAGTGTGCCTGTACAATTTGAAGAGTTCCTTTAATTTCCCCAGGATATCATCATCAGATCCCAACATGATGACAATGGGACTACCTTGGAAGTATGCCCTTTCTAATAAAAAAAGAATTATCAAAATCAGACAACTCTGTAAAAAGTTATGCATAAAAAAAAAATTACGTGTCGAATTGAGAACCTCCTCCGTTTTTTTTCGTCGGTTAAAAAGAACCGGGGGAGTGGTAGAATATCAACAGTTTTCGGCGAGTGTGTGACGGCGACCATGTGTGTGTGCGGCACGACGCAAGTAGAGAGGTACCTGTACTCTTTTCGTATATAATATATTGTGGTTTCGAATAATGATACAGGATCGAATTATGGCGTCCCTGTTTACTTTCTACGGCGCACCAGACTCGCGGGGCACACTTTGGGAACCTCTGTCGTATCATCATTATCAGCCTATTAACGTCCCACTACAGGGCAGGCCTCCCTCCTTATAAAAGAGGGGATGTGGAGCGTACACCCACCACGCTGCTCCAATGCGGCTTAGGGTGATAATGTTTCATTTATTAATGATCACTATCAGATGTTGATGATAGTGACCGGGACCGACAGCCTAACGTGCACCGAGGCGCGGGGGTGTAACACCATCAACTTCCAAACTCCGGGCTTGAAATATACTGAACATTTCATAGAAGAATGAAAAAGCTCAGAATTATTCCATGACCCGACCCAGGAATCGAACTCAGGACCTCCAGACCAACGAGCAGCCTCTGTCGTATAGTACAGTAAAATTTGGAGTATAAGCCCACCACTTAGCTTCTGTACGTACTAGCGGTATTAGTTACATTAAGCATATGACGAATACTTCTATTCCTTCCATTAATTATTTTAACAAGTATTTACTATTCGATACGTCTGTTGGGTGACAGGTCAAACTGAGCAAAAACATACGAGTTTAGTTTAAATTGTAATGCATAGATACGTAAGTGACGTCAATCGACATCCAATATGGCCGACTTCGTAAGATGATAGACCAGTTATAGTATAGATAGAAGCTCTCATAAAAGTATTGCACATGAAACATTTACAGAGGAATCATCATTATCAGCCTATTAACGTCCCACTACAGGGCTCGGCCTCCCCTCCCTCCCTCCTTGGTAGGAGAGGGCATATGGAACTGTAGGTATAAACTCCATATCCCTTGTCCTATATACCGCTGCCCCATACCGTACTCTCTGAGATACGGTGGCATAACATTCCAGCTCCAGGCTTAGAATTTATTGAATTAGCCCGACCTAGGATTAATTAACTACTGTTTATGTTTATTTGTTACTAGTGGACGCCTCTGATTTCGTCCGCGTGGACTTTCAACCCTTCTCTTAAGGGAACGGTAATGATTTTCGGGACACACAGTATCCTATATCTTTCCTCGTTGTATGAACTCTAATTGTGCCAAGTTTCATTTGATTTCATTTCGTACTTTCGTCACGGCTATGTCCTTAGTGAAATTCAGTTTTTATGGAATAACTTTTAACGTGACAACGTCTTATAATTCGATAGAGCCGGCTGCACGCACGAAAAAACATGACTCATGCGGCGTTACCTCGCTTTGAGGCGTTCCATGTAAGGCTTGAAGTGCAAGCGAGAGCGCGGAACGAGCGACAAAGAAACACAATCGGCCTTTGCATTCGGCAGCGTTCGACATCCGTCTCTCTCCTACTTGAGTGGGCGATGTGTCTGCGTAGACAGCTGCTATACAATAGTACATTTACATGTTTTATTTTTTTCACAAAATTACAAATTTTTCTTTGAACATTCCATCAGTATTTTCTTCAGACGTTGTCACGTTCAACTATCGTCAGTAAACCGACTTTACAGACAACCAATTTTTTGTTCTTACGTCCGATCTCCATGAAACAAGCCTGCCCAGAGCTAAGCTTAATCCGTCTGTGAAAACAGTATGAAAATCGGTCTAGTAGTTTTAAAGTGATTCGCGTACAGATATACAGACATACATATAAAAATTTAAAAAAATACCTTGTTTTGTGTTTTGTATCGAGTAAGAAATAAATCTAAAATAAAAAAAAAATTTAACGTATAGAATTGACTTCGTTATATGTATAGATAATTTGCTGTTCAAGTATTTAGAGTACTTACGTCCTCCAGGCCACCATTTGTAAGATGTGAGCGTGGGGCTGTTCAACACGAACTCTTTGGTGCTAGCGTCGTACGTGGCCGTAGTCTCCAAGCCCCGGATGAAGGTTCCGTGACCCAGCTCCGTCTGGTGAAATGATATTTTATTACAACAACAAAGTTATTTCATCATTATCAGCCTAATAACGACCCACTACACGGCCAGGCCTCCCTCATAGGAGAAGGAATTATTTACTGGTGGTTATATACATACATATAGTTTAGTCAACGAAACGACAGAAAACAAATGAAACATTTTTGAAAAACTTATAACATAATTGCATACGAGAGATAATGACAGAGATAATACTTGTCCGCTTTCACACATTGGTTCATTGTCTACGTCATTGTTCAGTCTATGCGTAGGCCGCAGTTAAGACGTTTCTTTTTTTAGGGTGCCGTAGTCAATCCTTAATACTTTCACCATGTCCGTCTGTCTATCCGCGGGTTAGCTTGAAGACTATTAGTTCTAGAGGGCTGTGTAATGCACCATACAGGTGCCCATTACGTCACATCCGCGCCACAGACTGCGCATATAGGCATAAAGTAGGGAGGCAGTATGCCATTATTTTGATCGCGACTGTCGCGTTGGCAGCTTCGATGGCGTCGTGTTCGTCGCTTACGCATTATTTAGTATGGGTATATAAGCCTATTGATTACTCCGCTAAAACGTCTTGGATAAAAAATATTAGTTTATCCCCTACATGTAAAGTGCCAACAGTAAAAACCTTTTTACATGAACAGGGTAATGGCGCTTTGTATGATGACGTCGTGACTATTATTATTATTTAGTGACTAAAAAAATATATTTCTGTTTGTAGATAGGTACTTAGTTCCAACTGATTTTATTGTATGTATATTGTTCAATTCCCTGTTCTATTGTTATTGTTATATAACCACGCTTATTTGAATATTTTAAGATAGTCGAAGGTTAATGGAATTTTTGTTCGTAGTTAAGTGCTTTGTTGGTGTGATGCATCTATAGATCACGCGAGGCGTTAGTCGAACCGAATCTCACCTAATCTCACGCGGGTAGGGGGGAAGGGTCGGAAGCTCGGCAAATGTACCACGTAATTTTTTGCAAAAAATAGTATAATAAAATAAGAAATGTTTCATTACTAAAATATACTATCTTAAAATTAATTACTGTTTTTTTTTAAATATATCTCGCGTGATATCAGGGGTAGGGAGATGGAAAAACTATCGCGATATCTTATCAGGGGGAGAGAGGGATCGAAAAATCGCCAAAATCCAGAATCGCAAGAAATTTTTCTCTTTCATTCATTCATCATTCCATTCCTAAGCCCTACTACAATACCAGGGTGCGCTCCTTGAGACGACATAGAACTTAGACCAACCACGCTGCTCTAAAACGGATTGGCGAGTTTAGGGTAATAATGAATTTAGATACTCTATTAACGAGTAGGTGCTAGTTGGTGATCGTTTTTATACTTTCGTTTTTATACTTGTAGTACCACCCAGCTCCTCAATGTTAAAATTATGCACATAAATTAACTATTGAAAACTTTAGACCTACCAAATTAGTGAATATAATTATATATTTAATTAGTGAATATAATTGTTTTGAAACACGAATTTCTGAATGATTCAGATATTTGGATGCAATCGCGGTCACCTGTACACGAGAAGTGTACCGGGTGTATTTTCGGAGATGTAAACTAGTGATTAAGAACACGTTGGAATTATTCGTCAGTAAGGAAACTTCTGCAGTTTTTTTAAGTAATTATAGCACCTATGTAGTCTATATTATGATTCTAAGTTAAAAATCAACAAACAAGGATTTAGACTATATGTGACGCATTTTCATTTGAGGCGTCGGGTCGGTCGATCGTAGTGATTAATAACATTACTTAACAACTTATTACGTATTTACAGTCAATGATATCCAAAAGTCACTACCAGGCGTTTTAATTTCGTAAAAAAGAATATCCAAACCTGCATATAAAAATTAATTAACTAAATACTGTCAGTGACATTTACTGCGACGACTCAGTTAAAAATGCGACGACGAATTGCATAAAACAAGCAATGTCAAATGCACGTAACCAGGTATTCAACAAAGTAACAGACAGGCTCGGTGTGCGGCCACGTCACCGCTAGCAGTTGCACTGTGTTGTTATCGTACTGTCCGCAATACATTGCGCGCTCAAAATATTCAAAATCGATAACCCTCATTTCTAATATATTTCACTATATCGTTCTAGATAATAGTAGCCACTTTACGAAGTTTTCATTATTACTGTACTTCCTCGGATAAGCTCTACTACTAGAAGTACGTTTGACTACAGTACCTGAGCGTAAGTGCCAATAATGTCCAGGTTGAAGGCTCTCCCGATCCAGTAGGCCTGCTGCTCCACCGTGCCCTGTCCCATGATGGTGGGGATGAACATCACGTAGTGCAGCGTCAGCGGGTTCCCGTCGCCGAGTATCGCCGCGCCCAAGTTACCGCCGAGGACTGCCCTGCGAGCATACATAGGTTGTATTGTAGTAATCGTGGGCGTTAATAAAGGGGGGTGTTTAGAGGGTCTAGACTAGCACAGAAGTAACAAAAATCGCGGATTTGTCATCGGATTTATATAAGAAACAAAACATCATATAATGTTTATGTCGACAGCCGAGTGGCGCAGTGGGTAGTGACCCTGATTCCCACATCTGGAAAATGTTTGTGTGATGAGCATGGATGTTTTCCAGGGTCTGGGTGTTTATCTATATATTAGTAGCTGACCCGGCAAACGTTGTTTTGCATTAAAAATTAAAAAAAAATTAGATGAAAAATAGATAGTAGCCGATTCTCAGACCAAAAAAAATTGGTAAAAATCGGTCAAGCCGTTTCGGAGGAGTATGGCAACGAAAACTGTGACACGAGAATTTTATATATTATATAAGTACTATGTATAATATATATAAAAAATATTCATCAGTTATCATAGCACCCATAACACAAGCTACTTACGAGTACGCTTATATAGCGATGTGTGTAATTGTCCTATATTTATTTATTTATTTTATTTATTTATTTATTTATGTTAGTTGCGATAACCAGATTTGCATTAAGAATTCTACGTTTTGCAAAGACTATGGCAAAATTTACACAATTTAAGATTTTGGGCGGACTAAAGATAGAGAAGATAGATCACATTTTATGTTTTTGAGAATTTGAGAAAGTTATAGCTACGCCTGTGATAGTAATCAACATTTCCTACCATTGTCAAATATTTTAAGGGGTTACTACAGAGCCAGGTTTTCTTATAGCAGGAAATATGGAATTTAGACCTACTATGTTGCTCCAATGTGGGTTGGCGGATTCAAGGCGAAAATTTGACTAGTTTGAGGAATGCTTTTGTTGTATTTGTTTAAGGATTGAAAATTACCTCGCGGAGAGTGTCGAAACGTCGCCAAATAAATTTATTTTTGATATTATATCCATTTCTAAGATTAAGTAATCATTCTTCATTATGGATAACACTGAACAAAATATTTTTTATTTTTTTATCAACTACAAGTTGGCCCTTGACTGCTATCACACCTGATGTTAAGTGATGATGCAATCTAAGGTGGAAGCGGGCTAACTTGTTAGGAGTAGGATGAATACCACACCCCTTTCGGTTTCTACACGACATCGTACCGGAACGCTAAATCGCTTGGCGGTACGTCTTTGTCGGTAGGGTGGTAACTAGCCACGGCAAAAGCCTCCCACCAGCCAGACCAAGTCAAATTAAGAAAAATCTCAATCTGCCCTGCCAGGAATCGAACCCAGGATCTCCGTCTTATATATACACCGCGCATACCACTGCGCCACGGAGGCCGTCATATGATTAGTCAAATAACGTTGTGTTATACATTGGACCTACAAAGCAGTCATATTGCATGGTATGGTATTGTCTTTGGCACGGCCAGTCACAGAGACATGGGATCAATCCTAATCGATTATATGTGTGTATGCAAATAATTGACACTGACTGCCTCGTTGGTCTAGCGGTTAGCCTATCTGGCATTGATAACGAGGTCCTGGGTTCGAATCCTGAGTCGGGTCACGGAATAATTCTGAGTTTTTGTTTCTTCTATGAAATTCTCATTACATTACAAACCCGGAGTCGAGGAGTTGGTGGTGTTACACCTCCGTGCCTCGGAGAGCACGTTAAGCCGTCGGTCCCCGTCACTGTCATCAACATCTGATAGTGATCGTTAATAAATGAAACATTATCACCCTAAGCCCGCCAACACGCATCTCTCCTATAAGGAGGGAGGCCTGGCCCTGTAGTAGGCCATCATTAGGCTGAAAATGATCATAATTATGATGATGCGATAGTGTTTGAACAGCTTACAAGTAATTTTCCATTCCCGCGTTTTCTTCCTCCTGCAGCCTGCGTATCATTTTGAACAGCAGGCACGCCTTCTTGACTGCTAGCTCGTATTTCTCCTTGTGGCTCAAATACACGGACGGCACAGGCTCGATGTGGATGCCTTCATTGAGGGCCATCTCCTCTGGAACAACGAAAATTAAATAATGAAGTGCCTATTTCCTATTTTTACCCGACTGCGTCAGAAGAAGGGTTATGTTTTTCGAGCGTATGTATGTATGTATGTATGTCCATTTCTTCGGCACGCGTTACAGCCTAAACGACTGAACGGATTTTGACAGGTGAGGTGTCGTTGAATTTGTTAAAATTGTGGTAGTGACATAGGCTATATAAATTTTCAAAATGGTGGCTGTAAATGGGGGAAAAAAGGGGGGATGTGTGTATTTCTTTCTGTTATCTTAGCAATATGGGTATCAAATGAAAGGTCGTAAAAAGACCATTTCAAAAATATAAATATTATATCATGTTTATATTGCCGTTTTAACAAAAAATGGCAAGGTGTACTGTATCATTTCTATACCATAAACTAAAACAAAAAAGTCTCAAATAAAATTGTTATTATAAAAACAAAAAACCCGATTGCATAGAAGTTATAAACGAAAAGAGAAAACAAGGATCACTATATCTATATAAAATTTTAAATACTTTATGGTGCTGCAGGCGGGGACAAACGTAGTTTTGGTAGATCTTTCTTTCCCCGCAGAAAATAAAGTATTTTGTCCCCGCTTGCATCACCATAAAGTATTTAAAATTCTATATACATATAGTGATCCTTGTTTTTCTCTTTTCAGTTCATAACTTCTATGCAGTCGGGTTTTTTGTTTTTATAATAATTTAAATTCTTTTTTTTGTTTTGTTTTATAGTGTATAGGCTAGCTGTTAGCTACGATCACACCTGATGATAAGCGAAGATGCAGCCTACGGTGGAACGCGCTTGCCTAGAAGGTGCCTATTCACTCTGGACATACCCACATAGTAGGTGGTTGGGAAAACGAAAGCTGAAAGGGCATTCCATCTTTTCACAGTTCGTATCGGAACGAGGAACCAAAACGTTTCGTGCGCGTTCATAGAATGTCGCCTACGTACCTACTACGATGCCTAGAAGTCCTATGGTAGAAATGTGAGGGAGGAACTAGATCAAAAAGTTCCCGTACACACTCTCCAAAACATATTCTTTTTTTTTATCGACTACAAGTTGGCCCTTGACTGCTATCACACCTGATGTTAAGTGATGATGCAGTCTAAGATGGAAGCGGGCTAACTTGTTAGGAGTGGGACGAAAATCCACACCCCTTTCGGTTTCTACACGACACCGTACCGAAACGCTAAATCGCTTGGCGATACGTCTTTGTCGGTAGGGTGGTAACTAGCCACGGCGAAAGCCTCCCACCAGCCAGACCAAGACAAATTAAGAAAAATCTCAATCTGCCCCGCCGGGAATCGAACCCAGGACCTCCGTCTTATAAATCCACCGCGCATACCACTGCGCCACGGAGGTCGTCAAGATACCGACAGACAGGCAACTTTCCAGCAATGATCAAGTGTTTGCAATTTTGATTTTGAAAAATAGATTGGCTTAGATAACATCGTCACTATCGTTATCAGCCTTAACGGTTTAGGACCAGACCTCCTTTCTTATAAGTACATCTCGAGTACATACTTTAATAGCTTGTAATAGAAACTAATTATAAATCTATTTTCTCGAGACATGCTTAAATTTGATTTGCGTTTGTGTATTTGAACGTTAAATCCACCACAATGTTGATTGCTGCAGATTGGCAGGCTTAGGGTGAAGTAACCATCACGAATGTATCACATGTAACTATCCAGACAAAGAATTTAACATGCTCTGTGAATATACAATATCAATACAATATATCAAGAAATCTGTTCTTAGAGTGTGTATATCGTGCTACGAGTAACTATGCTTTTCATGTCAATGGAGGGTATAGTTTTAGAGATTTTGTGATGAGTCAATATGTCAGACTGTGATATTTCTGTTATATTTGAATTGACTGTTTTTGTGAATAAAAGCAATATGAGATAATAATACATAGATGCTACAGCAGCACAAATATAAAGTAAACAGATTGGCTGGTGGGAGGCTTCCGCCGTGGCTAAATACCACCCTACCAACAAAGACGTATCGCCAAGTAAAAAAAAAAAAATTTTTTTTAAAATCAAAATCACATTTACACATGTAAAAAATCGTCGCGGTTTACTTAGCGTCACTTTGAGCTCTTTCTACTTCAATTATGTGTGAAGAAGCGGCCCCTCCCCAAACTGGTATGCAATATATCAGTAATGATTGGCAAAGTGCCTTATAAACCTGAAATGATAGTGTATCATCAGCGACCTCACGAAGGTTTCTAAAGACTGGAATCAGTCTTCTGACTCTATTCGCAAGTGCTGATATATGAGGGTGCCAGTTTAGATGTTCATCTATGACCATTCCCAAATATTTTATGGTTGCCACTTTTTCAAGGTTCCGCAGGTGCATCCATTTAGTGAAACTGTAGATGAATTGCATGGAAAAGTGTTTAAGCATTCTGGTAAATTGTTCTGTAGAAACCAAAGGGGTGTGGATTTTATTCTTCTCCTAACAAGTGAGCCTGCTTCCATCTTAGATTGAATCATCACTTACCAGCAGGTGTGATAGAAGTCAAGGGTTTTTGTAATGTTTTTTTTTTATCGACTACAAGTTGGTCCTTGACTGCTATCACACCTGATGTTAAGTGATGATGCAGACTAAGATGGAAGCGGGCTAACTTGTTAGGAGTGGGACGAAAATCCACACCCCTTTCGGTTTCTACACGACATAGTACCGGAACGCTAAATCGCTTGGCGATACGTCTTTGTCGGTAGGGTGGTAACTAGCCACGGCGAAAGCCTCCCACCAGCCTACCAAGACAAATTAAGAAAAATCTCATTCTGCCCCGCCGGGAATCGAACCCAGGACCTCCGTGTTATAAATCCACCGCGCATACCACTGCGCCACGGAGGTCGTCAATGTATACAAGAAAAGATACATTATGTTATTAATTTACGGTAGGTTTGAAATTATTTGTAAATAGGTAATATGTTAAGTACCTACTACAAGTAGGTAGTGTTTTTCAGTTTGTGATATTCTATTTTCCTCTAGTTTCTGTCGTGGGAAACAATATAAACCTATTGATGTGGCCACAGTATGATTTCAACAGAGGAAACTGAGCATAAATTTTTCACTACCTATACATTATTGAAATTGAATGTAAGTGGTTTATTGCAATAAAACACGTTCAACCATTGTACAAATAAAAAAAACCGGCCAAGTGCGAGACGGACTCGCGCACCGACGGTTCCGTAAATTTTAAGGTTTTCGGAATTATTCCTAAACATTGCTTCATGCGAAATTTCAAGATTCTAGGGCCAGCTGCGAGTAGTAGAGTTAAATATGCGGTTTATGCTGTATCTTTTGACTGTGTTGACTTAGAACTTTTATTTTGTTATAGCTTAAAGGTATTATAGAGCCAAGTATTTGGTATGAATTTCAATTTAATACCTTTACGCGTTCATGAGAAAAGTGTGTAAGTGTAAATTATTCAAAATATTTTTATTATATGATGAAACTAAAAATATACAGTTTTCATAATTTTTCCAATATCTGTGCTATATGACGTACCGAATTTCAAGATTCTAAGCTTACGGGAACTACCCGTTAGGTTTTGATTTACTTGACCGTGTCGAAAATTGGGGAAATTTTTTGCATAAACGGCTGTATCTTTTGATTGCTTTGGCCTAGGGCTTGATTTTTTTCACGACTCTAAGGGACAGCAGACTTGAGTATTTGATATAAATTTCAACTTGATACTTCCACGCGTTTCTGAGAAAAAGGTTCTTGACAGACAGACGGACGGATCAACGAAACAACGAAGTGATCCTATAAGGGTTCCGTTTTTTTCATTTTTAGGTACGGAACCCTAAAAATCAATAATCCATCGGAACCGTAAAAATATAAGTATATCAATCAACATGATTGATTTACTTATACTTATATTTTCCGAAAAAATTTAGAAAAAATAATTTAGTCATGCTCAAAAACATGTTCAACTTATTAAACTTTCATTGTTACTTGACTAAAGTCAATATTAAAAGCATGCCTTTGGAATGCCATGTTAAACTCTGCCACTGGCTTGAGAGTTAGATTCTACTGAGAAAAGACACAAAAATGCCCTCTTATAATTATAATGATAATTAAATATAATTATATAATCTGAACATCAAAAGTTTGAAGATAATTTATTGTATAGCTACTAACTAAATGTAAATTGATTTGATTTAATTTAATAACATGAGAATTTTCATGTTAACATAAAAATAATTCTATTATTATAATATAATGTATAAAAATTTTTTAACAAAAAATAGAACCGACTGAAAATGCACTAAAAAGTAAAAAATACCTGTGATTTATCGCCACGTAACATACTTGTACTATACTCTCATAGTATATTGTACGGCACTTGTAGCCAAAAAGCTACCGATACTTACACAAAAACCAAAAAAGCTGCAAGTGTGCCTACAAAATTTGAAGAGTTCCTTAAATTTTCCTAGGATATCTTCATCAGATCCTAACATGATGATATTTTTTACATCTGATACAGTTAAGGTAGCATGTTCAATGAAAGCTCCCAGGCGACTTAAATTTTTTGACTGTTCGAACAATTAGATTAATATTTCAGCTAATTTACAAAAAACCTTAACAAATTATATACTAAAGCCTTCAAAAGGAACCACTCTATCTATCGGTGAAAACCTCAACAAAATCTGTTCAGTAATGTTTGAGTTTATTTTGAAAAGACAGATGGACAGATGTAGCTGGGGACATGATATTTAGTGATTACATATTCTATGATAGTCCCTGTGTAAAGATCTTGTAAATTTAAGCCTTGATTATGAGTTACATACATACATACATAGCACTCATACCTCGTTCCCGGTAGGCAGAGACTACATCCTTCCATGTGCCACGGTCCTTGCATACTTCCTTAGCTTCTTCCTCTCTCATTGATCCTTTCATACAAGATCGTCGGTTTAGGGTACTCTTGACCTGGCCATTTTTTAAAATGTCCTGAATTTAGTCCAGGAACATTTGCCTAGGTCTTTCCGTTCCAACATTTCCATTCTCGCCCCATAAATCTCTTTTGTTAATCTTCTTTCATCCATTCTCTCTATGTACCCAAACCATCTAAGCATCCCTTTCTCTATTTTATTCACTACATCTTCTTTTACACCACACTAGTAACATTTGGAAAAACAATCATTTGATTACAGAGATGGAGAATGCAATTACATAAAGTAGGTTAAAACAAGTTGGGTGTTACACAATCGTTTTGCACATTATGTATACTTGTATACCTACTGCAAACATCAAAACATCACTATGTAACCATGACTTCATCTAAAGTAAATAGATTACACATACTTTCATTGTATTATCCTGTGGTGTGCATAGGATATAAGGTAAGGGTAAGATATAGAACAATACAGTTAGAGTAATATTTTTAATTGCTATTCTTTCTTAATTATGTATTGTGGATTCACCCTTTTCTATCCCCTCCAATTATATATATTTTGGTATATAAATTCATTTACTCAAATTATTGTATCTGTGACAATCACATGAAAATCAGTTCAGTAGTTATATAAATAAAATAAATACAGGAACAAATGTGATATCATCTCATAACAGTTTTGGCTGATTTTATTCACTCAGTTTATCATTATCTGCTATAGTTAGTAGTTTAATGATCACAAAAAAATAAAATCACAAAAACTGCTCCTAAGTTCACGTAGTAACATTTAAGAGAAAATGATTAAAGGCCTTGCACGTAATATCATCTTTTGAAATAAAAATAGATAATTACCTCTTTTCTTTCTTTCATCGGTTTTCTGAGCACCTCCATCAATCCAGTGTGTTAACTCTGTTATGTTGAAACTGCAGGAATCCCTTTCTCTTTGCAAATCCACATTTACTTTAGTCATTTTCTAACTTATTATTGTGACTATTCTAAACTTTGGATATTAAACGACTATATTATTATTGATATTACAGTGTTCTTAGTTTTGTCTTGTATGACGTGCTTAGTGTAACATAGCACAATCAAAACACAACCAGTCACCACTGAGGTTAAATATTCACTGATCAGAATTTGTTATACCGCAGAGCAAAACAGGTTACAAAAGTTGGAAATCGGCTTTATGACGTGTGTTTTACGACGTAAATAATTGGCTAACCTGCGTCCGTCGTTTGAATTTTGAACAAATTGAACTCGCCAAGTTACGCGATATATTAAATTAATTACAATTTTATCATATAGGACATTGGAATTAGTGATAACTTAAAACGATAATAGTTTTGACTTATCTTTTAGATTCTAATTACCTTAATTTCTGATTAACATTCTTGATTTTTATACGAATACATTGAAGTTTTATTGTGTATGTGTACCTTTAAAGTACCTATATACTTATTGAATATTTATACTCAATTTTTATCGTCTTTTAACTTCAGAATTACTTAATTATTGGATTTGGTAATATACTTAATTATATCATTCGTCATCGTCATACAGAATTGCATTATTTAATATCATAGTAGTACCTATATTTATTTTTGTCAGCTTGTCAACGTTAGATAAAAGTTTCAGTGACATTGACAAATAGTTTCGTTCAGAATTTATCTTAAATATATCCCCAATAAATGTAACATATCTAACAAAATATAGAACAAAGTTTTTTTTTGTAATAAATATAATATTTTGTACTTCAATTATACAGTTATACTTTATTATAATTGAACATTTATTGTTAAGCCCGAAATAGCTAGAATTCAAAGCAAAAAAGTCAGTTCCTAAAATTATTAATGTATTGTCTATAGCTGTTTTCAAATCTTCTTCAACTTTTTGTAGGTTATCTGTCAAAAGTCCGCCATTTTTCTTTTCTAGTTGCGTTGGACTCACCGTGTCACGATGAGGTTAGTTTTCTAAAATTAAAAATAGTTTTACTAAATATTCATAAAGAAAACTTTGTTTAACTTTTTTATTTACTTGCTAATTTTTTTGGGGAACATATTTTCGTGTTCTGCGAGATGTAAATCATCTAAACTACGGATATCAACATGTCGCTATGTAAACCATGTGGTCTTCAAAAGTTTTTGTTAATTTTTCAGTTCGCTAAAGCTGCAGAAGAGGCTTGCAGCCTCTGTTATGCGATGTGGTAAAAAGAAAGTGTGGTTGGATCCAAATGAGATCAATGAAATCGCCAACACTAATTCCCGTAAGTAAAATTCATGATAGATAAATAATTGATGAACCTAGAAATAAAAGATATTCAGATTGTTTATTTGGAACTACTGTGAAAAAAGACATAGTAATTGCAGATTCTTCGCAATCGTATTTATTTTACTTTAATCTGCTGGTATAATGATAATAAAATTAGTAAGTGCAGGCAACTTAGTTTTCAGGACTGACAAGTGTATATTCACACATTTTGCACAAAGTATGCACATTCCGGCACATACCCAACTAAAAATCAATATTTTTGAACATTGAACTGTATATGTATGAATTTATATAAATCTTGCCTTTTATATACCTAGAAAAATTAACAACTGTTGATCTAACATTCCAGGACAGAACATCCGTAAGATGATCAAGGATGGTCTCGTCATTAAGAAACCCGTGGCAGTTCACTCCCGTGCCCGCGTCCGCAAGAACACAGAGGCGAGGAGAAAGGGACGTCACTGTGGCTTTGGTAAAAGAAGAGGTACAGCCAATGCTAGGATGCCTCAAAAAGTGAGTGATTGTAAACCCATTTGTTCATGTAAAACCTAACAGTTAATGATCTAAGTTGTTGTTCATCATTTTATGTACAAAAATATATTGAAGGTAGTAGTAGTTGCAGATCAAAATCTTTTTCAATGCTTTACAACAGTTACAGTGGTAAATAGAGTATAGAAGTCCTCATCAATTTACTGCGCAAACTATATTAAAGCCAAAATCAATGTGGAAAGAATATCAACAAACAAATTTAAAATTTAGGTAAAAATGCTATACATTTTATGCTTAATAACAGGTGGATCTGCTTGGTGTACCTTTTTTTTTTAATATTCATTACCAGTTAGCCTTTGAATGCAGTCTCATCTGATAAGTGATGACTGCAATCTAAGATGGTAGCAGGCTAACTTGTAGGATGAACCTCTAGGTTTACTAAATTGCTTGGTGAGATTTTTTTACTGGTAGGGTGGAAACTAGCCAGGGTGGAACCCAGAACTGGGCCAATTTAGAAAAACTCAATCGGCCCAGCCTGGGATCTAATACAGGACCTCCATCTTCTAAATCCACTGTGCATATCACTGCACTATAAAGGCTGTCAAACTACTATTTACTTCTATTATGAATAAAAAAAATTTATTAAATGTCCTTCAAGTTGTAAACTTACATCATTTAACTCTCATTTCTAGGAACTGTGGGTACAAAGGCAAAGGGTGCTCCGAAAGCTCCTGCTCAAATACCGCACAGCCAAAAAGATTGACAGGCATCTGTACCACGCCCTGTACATGAAGGCAAAGGGTAATGTGTTCAAGAACAAGCGTGTCCTGATGGAGTACATCCACAGGAAGAAGGCTGAGAAGGCTAGGACTAAGATGTTAAGGTCAGTTGAAATTGCTAATCTTTTTATACTACTGCATAGTGATAGAAACATCTATTACTAAGATTACAGGATGGGGCAAGAACATAGGGCTAGAGCTACATGCTGCTCGCATTCACAGTGATTGTTGCATGCAAATAAATATATTACAGGCCAAATTTAGCTGAATCAGCTTGTGGTACATTTTGTACGTTTAATTACGTGTTTTTTTTATTTATAATATAAAATATAAATTACAAGTTAGCCCTTGACAGCAATGATGTTAAATGATGATGCAATTTAAGATGGAAGCAGACTACTTATTAGGAGTAGTATTAAATCCACACCCTTTCGATTTCTGCAAATCATACCAGAATGCTAAATCGCTTGGCGGTATGTCTTTGGTGGTTGCCACTAGCCACGACACCAGCCAGACCTGGAACAGTTTCAAAATCTTGATCTGCCCAGCTGGGAATCGAACTCAGCATCTCCATGTTATAAATATACTGCGCATACCACAGATTTGAGACCATCAAGAAGTTGATGATTGATATATTATTATTTTATTTAATTCCATAATTAAATTAATTTTTTATTGTGTCCAGTGACCAGGCCGAGGCGCGCCGCAACAGGGTGAAGGAGGCACGCAAGCGCCGCGAGGAGCGCATCGCCGCCAAGAAGGAGGAGCTGCTGCAGACCTTCGCGCGTGAGGACGAGGCCGCCGTCACCGCCAAGAAGTGAATACTAGATAAGAGTTAACAAAAAATGATTCAATAAACGTATTGAGTCGAATATTGTGGTTTTATTTTTTGTAAATCGCCTTAAATATTGAATGCAAAATAACATTAATAATAATTTACAAAGTTAACTTTTTGTTGTGGTGCAGTAGTTAATTATGTGTTACGTCTTGCAACTGAAAAGATTCGGGGCGGGTTTGGATTTCAGCTTCAATCAAAGCGGCGAAATCAGAAATATAGCTCTCATCACGACGCAACGAAAGGAGGAAATATTTTCGACTGCGTTTTATTGGGCTATCTTTGTCTGTGCGATATCTGTTCCGTGTGTGGGCACACGTGGGCTGTGAACACGAGGGGTGAATCGCGACGAGTTCGCACTTCTAATATGGCCACGATTGTAGCTCGTGGAGATAGCGGCTTAGGTGATATAGGCCTTCTGGTAGTGTACCTGAAACTACAAACTAGAACCACTTAAGGCCATGCTAAAAAATGTTAGCATGGCATCAAGCTCGTGGAAATTAGATATGTTACGAATAGGACTAGTCAGATTTTACTGTTTTAGCAACGCTTGTATAATAAAGCGCCACATCAAAAATAATAGCAAATGTACGGAATACACAAATTAACGGGTTTTACGATGATTTGCAGGCGTTTGTGACTTCATTTGTTACACTGACAACCCTGTATTTTTGTACCCTGGAAACAACGCCGATGTACGGATTAGGCCCTAGTACGACTAGGCAACTTTACCCAACATATTGTCGACAATATTAAATGTGTGCGGGCAACTTTATAATTCAGTTAGCAGTCAGTCAAACAGTCAATGACAGTTACTGGCAATCATTTTAGTTCACTACTCGCCAGTTGACGAATGTCAAGCGTGTTTGCTGCACGCGTTTTGTTAATTGTTTGTTTATACAATAGTAACAATAATGGTAAAAATAAACGAAGACCTTAGAAGAGAGCGGGAAAAATGTACTTTTAAAGTTAGCGATTTGACTAATTTGATGGACGGCGGACACGAAAATACGAGATTAAGGAAAGAAAGAGGTAAGAAATTCCTATAAGGAATATTAAGATTTTTTAGATTTAAGATCTTCTCACGATTGTAATTAACTACTTATAAAATACTTTGTGAATGCAAGTTTTTGTTAGTTTATTTTTTGTTATTAGGTGTGAACTATAACACATTGTACCTAATAAGACAACGTACCTAATCTCTAATCGTATGTATATGTATAATAATTAATTTGTTTCTAATACTTCAGTAATAAAAAAAACAAAATAAAAAGAAATCCACCACAACTTGCTCTCTGGTAAAGTTGAAATAGGCTCATTCTTTTTATTATTTTTATTTGGGTTAAATAATCTAATCACAGTAGGTACACATTATATTTTATAGGGAAAGTAAATTCGAGCCTGTTAATTTCTGAAGCACACAGTAACAATATTCGAGCCTGTTAATTTCTGAAGCACACAGTAACAATATTCGAGCCTGTTAATTTCTGAAGCACACAGTAACAATATTCGAGCCTGTTAATTTCTGAAGCACACAGTAACAATATTCGAGCCTGTTAATTTTTGAACCACACAGTAACAAGTCTGAGCCTACAAAAAAGGCTGTTGTGACCTTTGAGACTGCCTAGTTCGCCCAGTGTTTAGCCTATATGGCTTCAGATCACGAGGTTCTGGGTTCGAATAATGAGTCGGACCATGTGCCGTCATCCGTTATTACCATCAATATCTGATAGTAATCTTTAAATAATAATAAAACATTATCATCTCAAGCTCGCCAACCTGCATTGGAGCAGCATCTTGGGTATAAGCTCCATCCCGGGAAATTTAACCAACGGTCCGTGAGGGGTATTAATTAACAATTTTATTTTCACGCAGCTGAATCGCGGAAATCAGCTATTTATTTATATCTTAATCAGCTTTTCGCTTTGTGAATTTATAATTCGTTGACACGATGTTCCGAGTTCATTTCCTATCTGTGTCAACGTGTGACTGAGTCCGCTCGACGTCGCAGAAAATTATGCTTTATTTTAAAAAGCATATAAACGTTTTTCAATTGATCTTATAAAAAGAAAGAGTACTTAAGAGTAGGCTAGCCGGTTGAATGTTGCTGTTTATTCTACATTCACTTACGAAAGACAGAATTTTGCCGAAAATTCTAATAACTTCCATTTAAAAGAGTAGGTTATAGCTATGTCGTGTAATGTGAGATGTCCGAAAATTAGGCTCTCCAGAAAAATCTATACTAATATTATAAAGAGGTAAAGTTCGTAAATGGGGCATCTGTTGGGGCTAATCTTCGGAACTACTGATCAGATTAAAAAAAATCAAAATCAAAAAGTAGAATGCTACACGATCGGGAAGTGTCATAGGCTATATTTTATATTTGTATTATATATATTAGCCGAGTTATCACAGTTTTTGTCGCGCGAGCGGCGAGTTGGACCGTGAAATTTATTAAATCGGCTTTATGCGCGTGTGCTGCCTTAACTATTGGATATAATTGAAAACATTGCATGAAAACTCTATGTATCTTTAAAAGTTCTACAAAAAATGCTGGCATATATCTATCTTTTATTTTGGCAGATATTTTTTTTGTTTTATAACTTTTGTGTTTTAAAAAAATATTTTAATCACATGCAGTATGCTTAAGTTTACGTCATTATTTATACAACTAAACTTAAATGCTTATCAAAATAAATTAATTAATAATCACTAGGATATTATAGAGATAAGACTTGCTTTTTACCCGACTGCGTCAGAAGGAGGGTTATGTTTTTTGAGCGTATGTATGTATGTATGTCCATTTCTTCGGCACGCGCTACAGCCTAAACGACTGAACGGATTTTGATAGGTGAGGTGTAGTTGAATTTGTTAAAATTGTGGTAGTGACATAGGCTATATACATTTTCAAAATGGTGGCTGTAAATGGGGGAAAAAAGGGGGGATGTGTGTATTTCTTTCTCTTATCTTAGCAATATGGGTATCAAATGAAAGTTCGTAAAAAGACCATTTCAAAAATATAAATACCATATCATGTTTATATTGCCCTTTTAACAAAAAATGGCAAAAAATGTACCGTATCATTTCTATACCATAAACTAAAACAAAAAAGTCTCAAATAAAATTATTATTATAAAAACAAAAAACCCGACTGCATAGAAGTTATGAACTGAAAAGAGAAAAACAAGGATCACAATATCTATATAAAACTGCAGGCGGGGACAAACATAGTTTTGGTAGATCTTTCTTTCCCCGCAGAAAATAAAGTATTTCGTCCCCGCTTGCATCACCATAAAGTATTTAAAATTTTATATAGAAATAGTGATCCTTGTTTTTCTCTTTTCAGTTCATAACTTCTATGCAGTCGGGTTTTTGTTTTTATAATAATAATTTTATTACAGTATGTTAATTAGTTACGTAGTTTAGGAGATAATATAAAATTTCTACTAGGAATTAGGATAGGCGTCAGCATTTTTAACCGATGAAAAAAAAACGGAGGAGGTTTTCAATTCGACACGTATGTATATTTTTTTTATGTATGACCACGTATAACTTTTTACAGAGTTGTCCGATTTTGATAATTCTTTTTTTATTAGAAAGGGCATACTTCCAAGATGGTCCCATTGTCATCATGTTAGGATCGGATGATGATATCCTGGGGAAATTGGAGGAACTCTTCAAATTTTGGAGGCACGCTTACAGCGATTTCGGTTTTTGTCTCGGTATCGGTAGCTTTTTGGCTATTTGTGCCGTATAATATACTATGACAGTATAGTACGAGTACGTTACGTGGCGATAAATCAGTAAAAAGTAAGAAATAAATTTTTTTAACAAAATTAGAAATAATTTACTTAAGCATATCTAGGAGTCGGTGCCAGCCAAGGTTTCTAATTTAAGGACGTTACCCAAAACCAACAAACTGCTTTACCACGTAAAATAAATGTCTCTTAAACTTGGCTGGCACCGACTTCATAGATATGCTTAAGTAAATTAAAGCACCTAAATGACACAGTTATTTTTTACTTTTTAGTGCGTTTTGAGACGGTTCTATTTTTTGTTAAAAATTTTTGGTAAGTAGGTATGCTGTTTCATGATAGAAATGATAATACGGTAACGGGCTTGAAAATCGATCTTTGTTCAATTTATTTGGCATAGAAGACCATATCTATACTATTAATATAAAGCGGAAGAGTTTGTTTGTTTGTTTAAACGGGCTAATCTCTAGATCTGCGTGTCGAATTGTAAAACTATTTTTATTTTGAAAGCCAGATTAAAGAGTGTAATATACTATTTAATATCAATATATACATATCAGCTTGCCATAAATATATATTGTTAATGTTAATGTACTGTAATGTCGTACAATTTGAAGAAAAATGTAGATCTTTAGTACACGGGATGGGATGGGACGGAGGAAATTGCTTCACTGGAAACTAAATAAAATTAAATTGAAAGGGGGAGCGGGGAATGCGCACTTTTTATATGAGTCTGTCTTTAAAATGAGAAGGGTACCTATGAGGTTTTCACGCGGACGAAGTCGCGGGCGACTGCTAGTTAACGATAAAAACGAGTGTGGGGATAAGCGTTCTCTCCTCTTCCCGTGGATAAATTGTCCTATTTGTACCTATAGCAAGAAGCTATAGGTACCTATTACTAAATCTCTTGTAAATAGGTACCTACCTTATATCAAAGAAATTGTTATTATTATTGTTATTCACATATATTACACTTTCACGCCCGGATACGCAATAAATACATACAGACAAAAACCAAAACTGCTATGATAAACTTATTTAGATACATAAAATAAATAAACTTAAATATACGCTACATAAATACATATATGTTTTTTATAGTTAATCTGGGCGGCGGCGAAGTTCGGAATTAATGAGAGGTAGCTCCTTAGTACCGCGGCTACCACCCCGGCATCCGTTCTGAGCTCCAGATTTGATGTTATTGTCGTCAACGTGACGGGTTATCTTGGAGCTCAGGACGGATGTCAGTGTCTTGTAGATGGTAGTAAGAGACCTAATGGGGCAGTATATAGATGGGTCCGCGGTATCGGTGGTATTTGGATACCGGTGGTGAAAAGGTGGTGAAAAGGATCAGATACTTTGGCGATGAGGTCGGCCGGTCAGTTGTTGTAGAACCTTTTCTGATCACTCGAGAAAAGACGATTTTGCTGAAATCGCTCGACTCTTTCCGAGTATCGTCGTATACGGTTCTCCCACGCAGCGATTTTCTGCTTCAGGTCGTCGATGCGCTCCGTTAGTTTTTGGGTTATGGCGGCCTGGTCCAGCCTAACATAAATGAAAATAAGATGTTACAAACTAATATAAATTATATGAATGTCAGACTAAACATAGCTGGAGCAGCATTCCCGAGCAAGCAAAGAATTTATTCCCTTCCTGAAAACTCATTACGGTATTGTCAATCAGATTGCGAATGTTACTAAATCCAACTTGAAGGAATCAGATGTTCACTTGTGCACCAGAACTTCAAAGATAAATAAAGACAGTAATAGACCAAGATCAGTCGTTGTGAAGTTCTGTTGTCCTAGACTTCAGGATGAGTTTTTGGCTGCAGTAATTAATTTTAATAAGAAAGCTGGGCATGCCGGAGAAAAATGAAATACTAGCCATGTTGGACTTAGTGGGGAACATAAGCCAATTTTCGTTGTTGAACACTTATCACCAAAGCAAAAAGATTGCATGCCGCTGCACGCCTCGAGTCAAAAGATTTAAATTATAAATTCGTTTGGGTCAAACGAGGTCTCATATATATGCGTAAAAGTGAGTCAACGGAATATAAATTGATTAGAAGTATGGACACATTGAGTAGTTTAAAATAGTAATAGCTAGTTTTAAGTACCTATTGTAGCGCACTGCAATATATTTTTTACATTTTAAAATACGATGTAATTAAATGTTATTACCAAAATGTCCGGGGACTTCTTTCGTTCACTAATAAACTATACCGCGAAATACTTAATCATGATTTTCATATTAACAGAAACTTGGCTTAACAAAAGCATTTTTGATAGAGAACTATTTGATAATAGATACCTGGTATACCGACGGGATAGGGAAACATCCTCATTATCTGAGCATCAAAAACTGGCGTGGTGTACTCAAAGCAATGACTCAGAATAGCCCCTCTAATAAATAGTACAATACTTCATAATTTCTTAGATAACACCAGTAAAGTCTTAAATAGAACCAATAATCCCACACTAATCGCTGGTGACTTAAACTTAAGTGGCATACTATGGTCTGGATCTGATAATAATTCAGAGACACACCCATATCACTGTTTTCATCATCATCATTTTTTATCATCAGAAGGGGTCAAAAGGCACAAGTAGGAAAACAATATTAATCAAAATATCAACACATTTTAATTACAAACTTTCTTAAATCAAATCAAAATGAAACAATCTTACATTTAACACTATTTGAATTTAGTTTTAAGATATTGGTCAGGCAGCATTTCTGCATATGCTAGAACTGGAATTGATAATGTCCGCAATTTAATAAACCGTCCTTTAGGTATATAAGCCAAAAACGCCGCAGAGTACATTTTTTTTTTATAATATTCGTCTCTAGATTCTAGCCTTTTAAAGCGCAGGGTTCAATGCTGCTAATGCTAACGCTATAGTAATTGCATGCTGAAAAGCTCTTTCATTGATTTTATGTCACTCAACAGTTTAAAGCAGTACAATTTAATTTATAACCATAAAAACAAAATCCTAGATTTGATATTAAGTAATGAAGAGGTATCAGTCAGCAAATGTGAACATCCAATTAGAAACGTGGATAATTATCACCCACCTTTAGAAATTACTATATCTAAAACAGGAACTGACATTAGGCAGGTAAATGTATCTCGAAATTCACTGAACTTCTATAAAGCAGAATTTGTAAAAATAATTCAAGATTTGAACACCATATCATGGATTAATGAATTTTCCTTGTGTAATGATATAAACGTGATCGTTATTAAATTTTACAAAATCTTAAGAAATATTATTTGTAAACATGTTCCTTTGAATAAATTGAAAAATAACACATATCCTATATGGTTTTCTCCACAGTTAATAAAACTAATTAAATTAAAACATAAATGTCATGGTAAAGTATAAAAATATAAGAATCCTTGAGTTCAAATACAAAGATTGTCAAAAATTGATAATAATCTGTTATAATGAATATATCAATCTGTTATAATCTGTTATATAGGTATTAAAAAAATTGAAATGCAAATAGACAAGAACCCAAAGTATTTTTGGACTCATCCAAAAAAACACTAGTAGAAATAGTACCTACTCTTTTTTTACCCGACTGCGTCAGAAGGAGGGTTATGTTTTTGGAGCGTATGTATGTATGTATGTATGTCCATTTCTTCGGCACGCGCTACAGCCTAAACGGCTGAACGGATTCTGACATGTGAGGTGTCGTTGAATTTGTCAAAATTGTGGTAGTGACATAGGCTATATAAATTTTCAAAATGGCGGCAAAAAAATTATTATTATAAAAACAAAAACCCGACTGCTTAAAAGGTATGAACTGAAAAGAGAAAAACTGGGATCACTATATCTGTATAAAATTCTTAATACTTTATGGTGCTTTTATCATAATAATTTTATTCAACATCTTTATTAATGACTAAGCAGTCGCCCACGACTTCGTCCGCGTGAAAACCTCTTAGGTACCCTTTTAATTTTAAAGACTTTATAGTGTGCTCTTTTTCCGCTACCCCTCTCAATTTATTTTTTTATAGTTTCCCGCGAAGCAATATCCTCCGTCCCGTCCCGTGTACTAAAGATCTACATTTTTGTAAAACATAGTACGATACTACAGTACATTAACATTAACAATATATATTTATGGCAAGCTGATGTGTATAGCTTTTCATAGTCTATTTCATTTTTGAGTCTAGCTTTCATAATAAACAAAATAATTTACAATCCGACATGCAGATCTAGAGATAAGCCCGTTTTAACAAACGAACAAACTTTTTCGTATATTATATAAATATGGTCTGCCAAATAAATTGCAAGAAAAGATCAAAGATCGAATTCTCAAAGAATATCAGTACCAAAATGTTGACCCCTATTCAGAGTGCCTAGTGTGAGATTACTTCAAAACAATCGAAAACTTCACTTTCGCGTTAAGGGCAAATTTTATATGGAACTGAAGCAGCGCCCCTGGCGGGAGTGAGAGAAAACTCAAATGGGCGAGTGTCAGTTATTATCGACATTTACTTTACGCCGAAGTTACTCGAAGCGAAAAAGTGAATAACTCTGATTGGTTAAAACAAGTTTGTGCAGAGTGCCTAGTGTGAGATTACTTCAAAACAATCGAAAACTTCACTTTCGCGTTAAGGGCAAATTTTATATGGAACTGAAGCAGCGCCCCTGGCGGGAGTGAGAGAAAACTCAAATGGGCGAGTGTCAGTTATTATCGACATTTACTTTACGCCGAAGTTACTCGAAGCGAAAAAGTGAATAACTCTGATTGGTTAAAACAAGTTTGTGCTGAGTGTAAGTCACAAATAACCACCGATCGAATAGTAAAGTTTTCGAAAACGCGAAGGTTAGCTGTCACTTTAAATTTCATAGTGAGAGTGGACCGTGAATATGTTTAGAAGACTACACTTATTTATATTTTGTGTAAACAGTGTAAAATTAAGAAAGACCGGTTATATTTCACTTGGAAGAGGTCGCTAAGATAAGTCTATTGAGAAATAACAACGCCAAGTTTTGCCTTACGATTTACGGCAACGCAGTATAGTCATCGCTTTTCCATGAGACTGCTTGTTTTTATGCAAAGTTACAACCGTTGCAATGTGCAAGTGAAGGCAGGCAGCTGTCCGCAGTCACCACAATTAGTGTCACCGGCGTCATTATCCTTCAACTCGAAGATTGTGCAAAGTTACAGCCATAGCAATAATCATGGTGAAGGCAAGCTATCCCCAGTGACTACAAAGGTGTCCTTGGCATCATTATTATCTTTGCAATCAAAGGACAATGAGAAGAATAATCATGATGAAAGCAGTCAATATGCAGTAATCACAGTTTGTGTCCCCGGCATCATTATCCTTACACTTGAAGATTGTGCAAACTTACAATAAACATGTTAAAGGGAGGCTATCTACAGAGATCAGTGTCACCGGCCTCATTATTCTTAGAATAATTAGTGTGTTATATTTTTAATTTATTAATTAAAACAAAATACAAAGGACATTACTTTATATTTTCAGAAACAAAAGAAAATGAAAAGGTTCACATATTTCTTTGATTTGCAATTACCCGTAAATAACTTTTGTCAATATTATTGTATTTATTCTAACAATCATGAGATTATATACATAGCTAATTTCAAATAAAAGAATTTATTAAAAGGTGTTGTTGTTTATTTATCTTTATCAATAGGTATCTTTCATTGCCCCATTACAGGACCAGGCTTTTTGACTCTGTAACTATATATCTTACATGTTACTAAATATGACTGAGGCTGATGATGTAACAAACTGAGGCACAATGGTGAAATACCACCACCTTGCAGGCTACTACTGGAATTATAGCTCAATATTTTTTCGTTGGTTACTCCTAACTAAATCAGGAAATGACTCCAGAAACTCATGAGCCACTAAACCAAGGAGGACATTCTTTATTATATAACTAATCATAAATGATATATTAGATTACTAAGTATTTTATGTTTAAATAAAAAAGTTTAAAGAGTTCAGTAATATTTTATTAAATAATGGTATTTAGTTAAATTTTAATATTTTCAGGTATAAACTTTAAAACTCTGATAAAATTGTCCTATTATACTATGCTAACACACTTTAATTTTAAAATAAACTAAACAAAGCTTAAACATACAATAGACAAATATCTCTTATAAATCTAATCCTTATTCAAACTTATTGTTCTTATTCCATTTATTATTAATTCATCTGTGGTTTCTTAATAATTATATTTGTTCGGTGAAAGTCTTGTATATACAATGCTTTGTGCTGGCTGGTCTTGTTGTACTGCGATGTGAAACTTCATGTAATATACTAATAATGCATTATTGGATGTACTTTGCATAGACCAATTAAGCTCCGGCTAAACTAGCTGGTATGCAATGCCTGTAACAATGAAAAACTTATAGTACAACTAGTTATATACATAAATGGATCCAATTCAGACTATTATGTTACTCAAAATAAACTGCAGAAGTAGTAAACACTAAAACTATTTGTAGGTGAACTTTGTTGACTTAATTTCTTAGTAAAAACCTCCCAATTTTTAATATTATTCTGGGACAATTACACACATCACTATATATAGCCCCAAAGTAACTGTAGGTAGGTATGATAACTGATGAATATTTTTATATATAACGGCGGTTGCGGTACCGTATTGTTTTTAAAAATGATGACGTCAGCAATGCTGACGTCATTGTTATTATGATTCTCCATGTTATAGTAATTTAAACACTTATTCTTCCAATAATCACTTTATTGAGCTTAAGTTCGTATAATGACAAACGAGAGCTCCTCACACTTCGACTGTCTACGGTTGAATGCCTGGCGCGGCTTTTTTTTTTTTTTTTTTTTTTCTGTTTGAGTAAGTGCCGTAGGCTCCATACGGGACCGCAGCGGCGTCACCGGGGGGGTTGGGCGAGCTCAGAAGCATCGCCGGAGAGTGCCCGAAGGCGAAGAAAAAGTAAGAGGGCGTAACGTCTCTCTAAGGGCGTCTCCTGTGAGACTCGGGCCTCGGCTTAGAGGGACGTTTGGAATGGGCATGTGGTTTTGGCGTGACTGTTACATCAGGCCAAAGCGTCCCCTTAATGGACGTGGGTGAGTTCCACGTCCGGGTGACGTTAGGAAACGGGGACCTCGTCTTCGCCGGCGAAGACGCTGTGTTTGTTGTGTGTGTGTATCTTGGGAGGCGTTGTCCGTTGTTATGTCGTCGTCAGGGTCGTAAAGGACGTTTTTGGGGCGTCTGCGTGTGCAGTCGGCGTCTGTTTCGGGAGTGTAAGAACAAGTTTCAACCACGAGTGGATTGGGATGTGTGGCGGCTTTCGAAAAGTAGTTTTTCGATAGCTGCTTCATGTGTTGTGTAATGGTTGGTAGATCCAGGTCTCGGTGGAGGTCGTTATTGCGAACAAACCACGGGGAGCCCGTGGCAAGGCGCATAAACTTATTTTGTACCGATTGTAAGCGCTGTATTGCGCTCTTGGGACGGTGGGCGAACACTACGCTAGCGTAGGTCATTATGGGGCGGATGCACACCTTGTAAAGGGTGACTTTTAGTCTGAGTGACAGTTTGCTTGAAGAGCAAAGGAGTGGGTAGAAACGACCTAACACCCATCTGGCTCTATTTGTGACCTTCCGGATGTGTGACGAGAAGCTCATGCGGGAATCAAAGGTTACTCCGAGATATTTGGCCTCGGATTGCCAGGGAATGGGTTTTCCATAGAGGGAAACCTCTTGATAAATTCTGTTTCTGCACTTAGGTTTGCCCGTGAATAGTACGGCAGCACTTTTCTCGGGGTTCACCTCGATGCGCCAGAGACGGAACCATTGTCCTAGGATCATGACCGCTTTTTGAAGCCTCGGTATTACTACTCGATGGCTTTTATATGTGGAGAATAGTGCGGTGTCATCCGCGAACTGTGCCACGTGGACGTCGGGGGGAATGTCATCGGGAATGTCACTCGTGTAGAGTGCGTAGAGAAGCGGTGCTAGGACTGAGCCTTGAGGGACTCCCGCTCGGATAGGCCTGCGGGAGGAGAGAGTGCCATCAAGGCGGTACCTGAAGGTACGGCCTGTGAGATAGCTGTGTAGTAATCGGATGAGTTTGTTTGGCACGTCAAAGGTGTGGAGCTTAAATAGCAACCCTTCGTGCCAGACCCTGTCAAACGCTTTGGCTACGTCGAAGAAGAGGGCCCCAGTGGGAATTGGATTTCTAAATCTGGTGAAGCCAGCTAGAATGTGTTCCGTTAAGCGGTGAGCTTGTTGGACACAGGAGTGTTTGGCTCGGAAGCCGAATTGTGGGTCATTGAGAAGTTTCTTCTCAGAGACTACAGCTTTGAGTCTATTTTGAATAAGAATCTCATACACCTTGGCGAGGGTGTTGAGAAGACTGATGGGGCGATAGCTAGTTGGGAGGTTGCGGGGCTTGCCCGGCTTTGGGATGCCTATGACTGTGGCTTCCTTCCACTCAGGAGGGAAGGAGCAGTGGGCTAAAAACATGTTAAATATGATAACTAATAGATTTATTAGTTGAACTGGGAGAAGCTTTAGAGCTTTATTACTGATTTGGTCTGGGCCTGGGGCCTTCTTATTTTTTAACCCTTTGATGATCCTAGAAACTTCGTCGTAGGTCGTGGGGGGAATCTCATCTCCGTCGGGAGGGACTACTAATAATGCATTATTGGATGTACTTTGCATAGACCAATTAAGCTCCGGCTAAACTAGCTGGTATGCAATGCCTGTAACAATGAAAAACTTATAGTACAACTAGTTATATACATAAATGGATCCAATTCAGACTATTATGTTACTCAAAATAAACTGCAGAAGTAGTAAACACTAAAACTATTTGTAGGTGAACTTTGTTGACTTAATTTCTTAGTAAAAACCTCCCAATTTTTAATATTATTCTGGGACAATTACACACATCACTATATATAGCCCCAAAGTAACTGTAGGTAGGTATGATAACTGATGAATATTTTTATATATAACGGCGGTTGCGGTAC
The DNA here is from genome assembly GCA_034621355.1 of Mycalesis mineus. NCBI lineage: Eukaryota > Metazoa > Arthropoda > Insecta > Lepidoptera > Nymphalidae > Mycalesis > Mycalesis mineus. The sequence goes on from CM067881.1 coordinate 2,926,744, forward strand.
CGTATTGTTTTTAAAAATGATGACGTCAGCAATGCTGACGTCATTGTTATTATGATTCTCCATGTTATAGTAATTTAAACACTTATTCTTCCAATAATCACTTTATTGAGCTTAAGTTCGTATAATGACAAACGAGAGCTCCTCACACTTCGACTGTCTACGGTTGAATGCCTGGCGCGGCGATATTCACTCGTATTTATACTCAGTCAAAGAGTGGGGTAGTTACAAATGTTTTGCAAAGTAATTAAATAACAATCATTTATGAAAATATTATTTGAAAATGTTATTCAGATTGATTTTAACGCTAAACAATAAATAATTAATAATAATAGTTTAAGTAACTAGTGTTGTTGCGCCGATACGGCCGTTCTGACCGGCGGTGCGCGCTCTGCACCAGCCGCTTGTATGCCGATGTCTCGCCGCCATATCTCTGAAGTTTATCTGGAACGAAATGGTTGTCTTTTGAGATTGGTATCTGTGTACCATAATGATTTTCATTATGTTGTGATAACGTGCACTGTGGTATTTTGTATTGTTAATGCATACAGTGTGGTATTTATATTGTTACGTAAATTATGGTATTTATGTCGTTGCATACACTGTGGTACTTATGTTGTTGCGTACACTGTGGTACTTTGTCGTTGCGTACACTGTGGTACTTTGTCGTTGCGTACACTGTGGTACTTTGTCGGTGCGTACACTGTGGTACTTTGTCATTGCGTACACTGTGGTACTTTGTTATTGCGTACACTGTGGTACTTTTGTTGTTGCGTACACTGTGGTACTTTGTCGTTGCATACACTGTGGTACTTTGTCGTTGCGTACACTGTGGTACTTTGTCGTTGCGTACACTGTGGTACTTTGTTATTGCGTACTCTGTGGTACTTTTGTTGATGCGTACACTGTGGTACTTTGTCATAGCGTACTCTGTGGTACTTTGTCAATGATGCGTGGTTAATTGTGTGATTGTTTTAGTGAGTTTAATAATAAATAAAAATAAAAAACTTAGCATTTGTTATTGATCCTTTGAGCCTTGGTCTTACTGCTCGGCCATGCTGGCTTGGGAAGTGGATGGTATAGGCTCATTGGGTACTGCTATTGGGTCCTCTTCTTGCGCCGATACGGTTATCTGTTCGCCAGGTTGAGGTGCATTACGGAGTTGGTCATGAGCGACTTTTCTTGGACGCCCTGAACCAACCACCTTTTTTACCAAATATCGATCGTTGTCCAGAATCCTTGTTATTTCATATGGCTCGCTGAATTTAAGAAAGTGACTGGTAATCCCACTTCTGATAACGGCGGTTGCGGTACCGTATTGTTTTTAAAAATGATGACGTCAGCAATGCTGACGTCATTGTTATTATGATTCTCCATGTTATAGTAATTTAAACACTTATTCTTCCAATAATCACTTTATTGAGCTTAAGTTCGTATAATGACAAACGAGAGCTCCTCACACTTCGACTGTCTACGGTTGAATGCCTGGCGCGGCGATATTCACTCGTATTTATACTCAGTCAAAGAGTGGGGTAGTTACAAATGTTTTGCAAAGTAATTAAATAACAATCATTTATGAAAATATTATTTGAAAATGTTATTCAGATTGATTTTAACGCTAAACAATAAATAATTAATAATAATAGTTTAAGTAACTAGTGTTGTTGCGCCGATATATATATTATATATAAATACTTATTATTATTTTTATATACATTATATATACATAGCTATTATATAGAACTATGTGGATGTTTATATACCATCAATAACTAAAGAATGGCTACAGGTATCTTGATAAAAGTTGGTATTACATACATAGTACTCTGTTTTCCCGATATATTTATTGAAACAAGATGTAAGTCGGTCACTGGGCTCAGTAGTTATGTACCCAATATAAAGAATACCAGTAATATATACTTATTTAAAAAATATTTATACAAACATATTCCTTACTATTTGTTTGTATATTACATTATTTATCTACCTCTGGAGAAAATATTTGTAAATATAAATAAATAATATATAGTTAATTAGGTGTATGTAATTGATGTTAAGAAATTTAATATAGATTTGTAAGCTTAAAATAGTAAAAGTTTCAACTAACCTTTTTCTATGTAGTTTTTCATCACAATTCTTTTAAAGTATTTAAATTGCAATTGTTTCATAATTATACTCTTATGTCAGAAGTTTGGGAAGATATTCCTTTTTAAATTACATGATTAGGTATGTAGATACTATTTAATAAACCAAAACGAATTTATATAATTCAGTTTTGGTAACACATCCACATATTGTTATTAAGAAGTAATTGATGTTTTAATGAAACTTTTTCCAATTTTCCACGGTTTTCGTATCGCCACTACCATCACTGTTCAATATTTGCACCTGCTCCGCCAAATTTTGTATATTGCCCAGCCTTAAACATAAAAAGTAATAAATAGATAAGTATTTGCAAAGTTCAATAATCATAACCTCACAGAAGCCGAATATCTTTTCAAATTCCACTTACTGCTTCATAAATGTGACCATTAGGTCGAATTGAGATGCACTAGTTCTCATTTTATATTATTATTTACTCTTTAAAACATTTAAAGGGTAGATTATTTAGAAGATGTTTAAAAATTTAAGTTTAAGAATTACGAAGTTATTATTTAAGACTTTGAAGTATGCCAAACCACAGCAAAACAATGTTATACGAACCACAGTTTAAAAATGCTAAAATGGAGACATTATGACCACCTCAATTTTAATAGATAGTTGATTCCATAAGTCTACTTTATAGAATTGTCATTTTTAATTTGGTTGGTTAATACAAATGATATTTCATTTTGATTGGTTAAAATATCGAAGCCAATTTTTCACTAGTGAACAAACTTTTCGAAAACGATTGAGTCCACACTTGACCACTTTTCGATTACGGCAGCGTAAAGTTATATCGATTAACGCGAATGTGAAGTTTTCGATTGTTTTGAAGTAATCTCACACTAGGCACTCAGTACGTATAACATAACACGGAGGAGGTCCACTTAATTCGGGCGTTGTCATGTTTTTTAGAAATTTTGTAATATCTCCGAAACTATATAACTAATTAACATACTTTAAAAGGCAAATCTTATCTCTATAATATCCTTGTGATTATTAAATAATTTATTTTGATAAGCATTTAAGTTTAGTTCTATAAATAATGACGTAAGCTTAAGCATATGAATTAGAACCGTTTTTCCCCCGAAGGGTAAAAAACGGATATTTAGGTTTCAGCCGTAGCTTGAACCACAGATGAGATTAACGTTCCAATACTCGTCATCAACATAGTCTATTTCTCTCTAACGCTAAGTAAACTCCCTACACTATGACTATACCTGTCCTTGTTTAGCACTCAGTGGGGCGACGTAACCGAAGAGGCAGCGCACGGCGGCCATGTTCCTCAGTACTTTGAGCCGGCAAGGCCCTTAAGTGTGGTTCAAGCTACGGCTGAAACCTAAATATCCGTTTTTTACCCTTCGGGGGAAAAACGGTTCTATTTAGGTGTTCGAGCCTATGCTTGAACCACAGATGAGACGTGTTTACTATCTGCCGGCGCTGCATCACTAGTCGTAGTGCTCGACACACGATACGTGATAGTGCTAAGCGTACTGTGACTCTTGAAGTAGTAATAAGGAAATAAATATGAACAAGATCAAAGTAATGAAATAGATTCATTAAGTCCAGCTCTAACACAAATTACGTAATGAAAACAAATATAAAATTTTGTTACCAAAATAAGCTTTCCATCAAGGAACTAAATTTAATCGTATCAGTTGCTACATATACATATAACTAAATTAAATCAACGATTTTGTTATTAGTCACTAGAATGGTGAGAATCTTCCAATGTTGGAGTTGCTTTATTTCTCTAAAGTTTTGTGGAAAGAAAGTATTTTTGATCGCCAGTTGCCTAATTTTAGAATATTATCAATGTTGCAATTATTACTAATCCGGTTGATAGTCGCCACTACTGCTCTGAAACTGCTAACCGTTGTAGAAATGCCTGCTGCCTAAGCAATGTTTTAATCCATCCTGCTATCATAGGTCGAGAAAAATTCCTAACTTTTCCCCTTGTAGTAATAAACAGGTTATCATTACAAGATATGTTATGGCGCGTTTACGTATCTTAAATAGTTTTCTTAACCCGATAAACAACCAGCCCGATTGTCTGTATGCTGTTGAATCGTTTTTAGAATCCAAGTTGGGCTAAACATTCGAATGAATTGGAAATACAGTCTCCGTTTTCTTCAAAGTTACCCTCTGCCCTCTATAGATAATAGTTAGTTCATGAATTCTTCTGCCAGTAGCTAAAAGAAGTAGAACCCAAGTTTGCCTTGACACTGCGAATGTACAATTGTCATTAAACTGGCATGAGTGTAAAAACCACATGTACCAAAAAATCATCTATTGTCTATGAAATGTATTTTTTTTTTTTTTAACCAGAGGGTTGTTAGCAAATAAAGAAGGCTTCTAAAAAGACGCCACATCCCTTTTAAAACTTATTTAACAAGAAGATGGGAACTGAGTTCGTGGGCTTTCACAGGGTTTTCATAGTTTGCCACAACTGATATATGTCCTGGGTATACAACCTGAGCACAGGTACTTAGTCAAATAAGGGTAGGACTATCTACCGGGATGTTATTCTCAGCCCACTTGCACCGTCTTGACCAGATTGGTATGTAGGTTTTAAGTAACGAAAGTATCCAACATGACTCTAGAAGTCGCACTTCTTTTGACCAGCTTGCTATTTAGCCTGACCATTCCAAGCCAACCAAGCCGCAGCTAGGTGTTCTGCTCCTTGAGGAGCACAATTTGTCGTCAGGTTTTAGCGAAGATTCGGGATCAAAAAGGGTGCTTTTGCCTTCATTTCGTTTAGTTCCGGTTTCTAGAAGACTCTGTTTCGGCTGGGCGCTATTAGAATATATGTTTCTTCTGACATTCGTAGATACCGCCAAAATGTGTGGAATTAAAGCCGGTGACTGATATATCTATACCGGGTTGCATTTCAAATTCCTGCTTAACGCGTCGCGGCGCGTCGCGTGGCTTCTCCGGTCGGTTGAGTCTTCGCTAACTAACATACTTCAAAACAACCGCTGAGAGTCTGGAGGCAAAAAGGTATATCTCTTCTGAATATTCTTGCTGATGTCTTCTTCTTCCTCAATAGCCCGTCCGCTATTTCGTTGTATAGCCCCGGAATATAATGTTCTATGAGGTGACAATTTATTTGACTGCAAAATTTTACAATTTTCATCGTAGCATTCAATGACATCGTCGATCTATGCTATCATTGATTGTTTATATAAGCTACAGTCGGTTGTCGGACTGTGCCATTACCGTGTTGTTGGGTATCGGACCCCAGTATTCGGAGGGTTTCGTATATGGCCGACAATTCCTTTAGGTTGCTGTGCCATTTTTATTGATGTGGCGACCGTAAGTAACGACTGATTGCTATGGCAGTCCAACATCTGTCCGCTACGTCCGTCGTGACAATGATTGTTGAATTTAGATAATGGATGGGTGATGTCTTGTGTAGCCACCAAGTTAGTTAAGTATATCTGGGACGAGATGTCTCTGATGAGGTCATGCCTGCGTCAGTGGCCGACTTGCTTTCTGAACCCGACGGCAATGAAAACGGCTTTGTAATGCAAACTCGCAAAGTTTAACCTGCCTGTGTTAACCTTGGCAGCGTACCAACTCCATCGAGCTTTCCTTTGCATGTTTCGAATACATTTCTACGACTGTCGAAATTAATGTTATCGAAAAACCCTTGGTTTTCTTCGTTGTGTTCCAGGTAATTCCTAGGCATTCTATTGAGGCCGAGGCCGAAGTTGATGTTTTCCTTTGATTGATTTGCCAACCCAAACCATGTAGGTATTCTGTAACAAATACTACTTGATGTTCTAGCACTCTCGGATCCCCGTGCATAAACAGGAAATCGTCGAGGTAGAGTTACCCGAAAGCCCGAGGCGCCCAGGCGAAGCTGCTGCACAACCCAATTTGGGCAAACGTTGATGAAGCACTTGCCAACTCAAAGGCAAGTCACGTCATATCGTATGTTTCCCCTTGGTAAGAAAGAGACAGATATCGACAATGATCGATGGACACATAGAAGTATACCTGAAAGAGATCGATTTTCATTATGTTGTCCCGTTTCCTCAGATGCGATGGAATCTGATAATGCGTTATCAGGCAAAATTTTGGAGCCAAGACGTAATCTTCAAGCTTTTTAAAATAAATATCAGGCGGTACTGTCCGTCTGCCCTTTTCCCCAAAGACATTGGTGATAGGAAACCTGACCGATGAGTGCTGGGTTTTAAGACATGGGATTGTAACATTTTCTTTATTTCTAAAGACATTTCCGCTGATGCTCGTGTCCAATATCTGAAGGTGGTTAACCGGGAAAGTTTTGTTGTTGGAGGAATATTTGTATATGGTATTCTGTAGCCATTCAATATTTCAATAACAATTGCTGGTGCCCTTTTCAACTGTTCTGCAACCTTTGCAGGGTACCCTGCGATGAAAAAGTCATTTTTTACTCGTACTACCCTCCTTTCCCTGGTGTGCTTTGTAGGGAAGAAGGAATTTTGATGGCTACCCCTTTCCTCTCTTCTTATTGGGGATCTTTGTTTGGGTATTGCGATTTTTCTTATTCGAAAAATAACATTTTGAATACTTCCGAATCCTTTGCTTATGTCTGTGAGGGCGTTGTTCTCAAAGAATTGAGTTTCCGAAGGCAAGATATCCTGCTAAATACCGAAACACTTTATTAGGCGTAGATTTGTAAAATTTCTGCAATACATATGTGTATACTGCGAATATGTAAGGCATTTGAATTCTTTCTAAATTTAGAGTTTACCCGGCCGACTATATTCTTAATATTTGCTAGAACGGTGTCTAGCTTTTAGAAAACCAAGCGTTGTTGAATTAGCCAATTTATTATCACTCCAAGAGTTAAGTCGTATTTTCCTAGTATGTTCACCATCTTACAGGATGGCCGTTATTTCCCCGAGTAGATTGTTAGGTTTAAGAGGAGTAAATACTGAATTTGCTTGGGATTACTGTTTCTGAGTGTCAGAGTACACCTCACGTTACACCAATGTAGTGTAATGTAGTGGATCTGCTCTAGCCAAGTCGTTCTGTGGTAGATTGAGTAAAATGTTACGTCTGAATTATTGGCCTCGCTCAACTTTACTAAGTCTCTTTCAGCTTTAGCAATCTTCCTCCGCAACTCCTCTTTTTTACATTTCCGCAGAAACGTTTTCATGTTCCTGAATTTGATCACAATCTTCTTCGGATTGTGTGCTGTCTAGAGGTCATCTATATAAATTATTTAGATCTTCATAGCATGCATCCAGCGTACGCCCTCGCTGGTTTTTCCTTGTAGCGTCGATGTTCTCGTGCTGCTCTGCCTGCTTTTTTAGCATTTAGTTAAGCAGTGACATCTGCTGACTTAGCATTGAAGCGAGGAGGTGCTCATTGCTTTGTGGAGCAATGCGGGGCACTGAATCTGCAGGCAAGCTTGAGACGTTCGCATATGCTGAGCGTTTGGGTGCGCTGGGGTGCCCCTGGCCTGACTTCCCCGCTAAACGTTTGGTACCCGTATACTAAGGTCGTCAATACTGGACTTCCTCCTTACCTTGCCCCCCCAACTCACAGGAAGCATGAGATCACTTTGTAAGTAAATGTATGAGGTCATCTTAAAATGTTCGATCTGATCATCCTATAAATATGTTATGTTAGTAAGTTGGTGCCAATCGCGCCAGTGCTTTGGACATCAGTGGACGAAATTATTGCTTCAAATGAGCTATTATCTCCTACTGGACACGATACCAGCTCTCCCATTGTAGATAGCTAAGGCATATATAAAACCGGGAGTAATGTTTGAGTTAACCTCACGCCAGATTATGTTGACATTACAGTCCTAGTCGAGGCGACGCCTCAATAGTTGTTGCATCTATTCAATCTCGAGGCGACGCTTCAAAATAGGCGTTGCACTGTCATAATCTCGCCTTGTCTTCGTAAAGGCGAGGCGACGCCTCAAAATAGGCGTTGTATCGTCGCAATCTCGAGGCGAAACAACATCTCCCACACTTCACCTCAAAGTTGAGGCGACGCAATACGTCATCTCAAAGTCGAGGCGACGCAACACGTCATCTCAAAGTCGAGGCGACGCAACACGTCATTTCAAAGCCGAGGCGACGCCACACTTCCCCTCAAAGTTAAGGCGACGCAACAGGTCATCTCAAAGTCGAGGCGATGCAACACGTCATCTCAAAGCCGAGACGACGCCACACTTCCCCTCAAAGTTGAGGCGACGCAACACGTCATCTCAAAGTCGAGGCGACGCAACCCGTCATCTCAAAGCCGAAGCGACGCTACACTTCGTTTCAAAGTTGAGGCAACGCAACACGTCATCTCAAAGTCGAGGCGATGCAACACGTCATCTTAAAGTCGAGGCAACGCAACACGTCATCTCAAAGCTGAGAAATTTGTGACGACGACTGAAACGTCGTGTCAAATGAAACGACAATTAACATTGTCTTTTCCCCGTCGCTGGGCCAGTAGGCGCCGAGCGAGGTGAAATCGTCGCTGAGCCTGGGGCGTCGAGCGGAATTGTTCGATTCCAAACAACTTGTTTGGATTCGGATTGTGGACAAAAACGTTTCAATAGAAACTTATCGTACACTAAAAATAGCACAGTAAAACGAAGGTATAAGTAGACATACTTGCAATTTAATATGCCGCACGATTCGTTATATAACACTCGTGCGTGCACACTGGACGAATATTGAAAGCGTACTGAGGAACATGGCCGCCGTGCGCTGCCTCTTCGGTTACGTCGCCCCACTGAGTGCTAAACAAGGACAGGTATAGTCATAGTGTAGGGAGTTTACTTAGCGTTAGAGAGAAATAGACTATGTTGATGACGAGTATTGGAACGTTAATCTCATCTGTGGTTCAAGCATAGGCTCGAACACCTAAATAAATGATTTTTTAAAACACAAAAAGTTATATATCTGCCAAAATATAAAAGATAGATATATGCTATTGCGAACTTTTTTGTAGAACTTTTTAAGGTGCATAAAGTTTACATACAATGTTTTCAATTACATCCAATATCTAAGGCAGTGTATGCGCAATGAGCTAAATTTAATAAATTTCACGGTCCGACTCGCGCGACAAAAACTGTGATAACTAATATATACAATACAAATATAAAATATAGTCTATAACATTCACCGATAACGTAGCATTTTACTGGTGAAAAAATTTTTAAAATCGGATCAGTAGTTCTGAAGATTAGCCCCGACAGAGGTTTATTTACAAACTTTACCTTTTTATAATATTAGTATAGATAATTTTTGCTTGAGTCTGTATCCGGCGGAGAATAAACTGATTTACATATAATTCATGTTTTTAATTAGCATAAATAATTGATAGTACCCACGTAATACGTCTTAAAAATTCATTTGTTTATTTTTTTGTAACCTAAAATTCTGATGCGCATTTTTAACCATCAAATTAAATGCCAGATAAGTATATTTATGTAACGTAGGTATTACGTAAGACATTTAATTTAGTAATATAAATTACGATCATTGAACTGACGAATACATAATTATAATAATCATACGGCCTTATTCAAAACGGAAATCATGGTTCGCACCGGTCAATAACTTGCTTAGTTCCTTGCCTTTAGGACTTAGGGCAAGCGCACACCTGAGTGCCAAGTGAGAGTTTGTACCAAGTCACTTCGTAAAAAGTCTGTTTATAAGGAATAGAAGCGTAATAATAATAACCCGCTATAACTAGATGGCGCTTGCATTTCATTGCATAGACATCGCCAAAAATCGGGCACTCGGGCAAGACGTTCGTTACCGATATCGCAAGTGTGGAAGTAAGGTCAAATATTAGTTATAGAAGAAGAAAGAATACTGATTATAGAACTGCCTCACTGGAAAAAAAATATTATTAATATGCTTAAAATTATTAAGAGTTTTTATTTTCAGAGGATATTATGATAAGTAAAAGGGATGCATACGCCGACGTACCGGAGGAATATTTGAGTTATAAAGAACAATATGAGCACGCTGTTAAAAAATCGGCATACATCTTTAGTTTGTTGCGACGACTACAGCATGAAGGCAAAACGACTATTAATAATTACAGGTATAATTAAAATTCTTCTAAATTTTGACGTGGTGGGCGCTGATACTTCACATGAATATTAAAGCAAGTAAATATTATTGTTCTTGACTGGTAGTAGGTATAGGCGTTATCATAGATACCTAATCTAAGGGTGTTGCTTGTGTCTATATAAATTCATGATATTTAACAGTTAGTGAATAGTTAGTAGCTACGGAGAAAATTATATATATAAAGACATCTAGGATCATAAAGGAGCGAATTCGGGTGTGGTATGATGCTTGCCACGAATCTTATTTCATAGAAATTTTGACAAAGCAGTCTGTAGGAACTGTCGTTGCGTCACGCCGCACGACGATTGCAGTTGTTGTTTGCGGTCGGTACGGCGCCCACGTCCGACATTTTGTAGGGCTAATAAGTAACTAATCGGAACGACTTTTTGTCTCATACAATTTTAAGCCAACTTTTTGTAGGATGTTTGCTTTGCTCTGTTCGTTAATTCGTTCCTATTCTATTCTGTCACGTCTTATTTTGCTCCTGTTGTCGGTCACCGATTATCGGACGTGGGCGGGTTCCCTTACCCTTCCTTTTGGCTTCGCCGTAGTCGGGTTAAAATAGATTAATTCACAATATTTCGTAAAGGGTAGTGTTTTGTTAAAGGGATGTAATGGCAAACTTTCTTCGCTCCTCTGACGTGGGCACCGGATACCCCATGGCAGTCCACTACATCATGTTCATACCGACCATCATGCACCAGGCCACGGAAGAGCAACAGGCGCAGTGGCTGCCCCGCGCGTGGGACTGTAACATCATTGGGAGCTACGCTCAAGTATGTTTCTATCTATTGAGATTTACCGAGCTATTTCACCACCTATTAGTGGGTAGGTATATTTTTGTAGCCCACAACACATTGAAGATTGGAGAAGATCCGACATGGTGCTCCAAGCCATGTGTTATTAAGACGAAAACAGTATTCGAGGAACAAAACGTAACACCGCGAACTACCCAACTCTAGAATACAATTGAGAAAAAAATTATCTCATACCCATTAGTTCACTTAAGATTTGAATCAATGATCCGTAGCTGAATATTTTAACCGCTAAACCGAGAAATATTTATATAGATAATAATTGTTTATTTAATATAATAATTGTTTATTTTATCAATGCACTCTAGAAACATATGTTTTAAATTGCGTAGGGTTTGTACATAATTAGGTTATGAAGAACACTTTGCGGCATAAATATCATACAATACCAGGTAGAGTTAGAAGTTTTGCATTCTCTACATGAAATCTAAAAAAAATTTATAGCATGCGAGATGCATTTGCTATGGCATTAGATATTGTAATGAAAATCTTTTTGGTGGGATTATAAATTTTCGATAATTTGTTTCTAAGAACCTTATGTTGTGTGTTTCTAGACAGAACTGGGCCACGGCACATTTATTCGCGGCTTGGAAACGACCGCGACGTATGACCCTAGCACCAAAGAGTTTGTTCTAAACAGTCCCACGCTCACGTCCTACAAGTGGTGGGGAGGTGGATGTAAGTACTTATTTTCATTATTACTTTATTACAAATGACAAATTAAACTAACTCGCTAACTTTAGGCTTCATTACAAGGCTCGAAATCACCTAGCAGGAGATGGAACGAACTTTGTTGTTTGTTTGAGAATGTTTAAAAGATTGCCAATCAGGAGTAGCGCGGCACGTAGTTCGAAGAGTCGATGGATTTTTTGTTCAGGAATGCAGGCACTGGACTGACGTTGGCCACAGGGTCGTTGCATTGAAGTCCCTACAAAATGCCCATTTTCAGCAGAGGATTGCCTGATAAGATGACGTCCATTTTTATAATTTAGCACAATGTTATTTTCTTTGATTTCAGTGGGTCATACAGCGAATTACGCCATAGTAGTTGCCCAACTATACACCAAAGGTGAATGCCATGGAGTTCACTTGTTCATGGTACAAATTAGAGACGAAGAAACTCATTTACCCCTGCCTGGCATCAAGATCGGAGATGTTGGCTTAAAGATGGCTCTCAATGGAATAAATAATGGGTTTCTTGGATTTGACAACTGTCGGTTACCCAGGAATCAGCTGATGATGAAACACGCTCAGGTTTTAGAGGTAGGCTTACGAAGGGCTTAAATGGGTGGGGATTTTAGGGGTCCCACATAGAAAGCTACGCCTATGCTGCTTACCCACTCGTATCAGGCGTTAATTGCCTCGTTGGTTTATTGGTAAGTAGATTTATATGGCTTCAGATTACGAGGTATTAAATACAAATCTGTCGAACTATAGACTAATAGCAAGATTTTTCTTCTAAGAATTTTTTAACAAAATTTGAAGTCGCGACGGAAAGTCAGTGGTGTTTCGGCAAAAAACGCACTGACTTACTTACTGGCATGGCTGCAATTAATTATAATAACTTATCATAGGTATATCTTGTTTGTAATAAATAACACTAACGTTTTATGTATTTTATATAGAAGGTCAGAAAAAATAAATGTACACGGGTATACAATGTACATATGGTTCTAGGAGTGCGATACAACAAAGCCTCGTTCGTCTCTCTGTTTGTCCACGATAAACTCAAAGAGTATTAATCGGGCTGTCGTGCGGTTTTCACCAATAGATAGAGTGGTTCCTGAGGAAGTTTTTAATATATAATTTATTAAGGTTTTACGTAATTTGGTTGATATATGACGATAATTGTTGAAAATGTCGAAGAAATTTGAGCTTTCATCGAAAGCAATGCTTTATTCATTTGAGATGTAACAAAACAATGTATCTAACAATTGTATCTCCTTATAAGCTATATAAAAAAGTCCGCGGTGGGATACATCTCTCTTTGACGATAACTTACTACATCCATTTTTTTTTAATTTATTTACGTTATGGTCATTTTTTTTTATTTTGGAGTTTTTGGACACTGTTTACAACGCAGGTGAAGTCACGCGCGTATGCTTGTTGTATATAAAAAAATAATGACTGAGGCAGGTACTCGTAAACCTACTTAATCTGAACCAGAGATACATGACATGTTTTTTTAATAATATAGATAAGTAGACGTGCTTATTCAGTATACTATTTTTAATTCAGATTTTTTTTATCTATTTGTTTATAGGATGGAACGTATGTGAAATCAAAGAACAGCAAGCTAAACTACGGCGCTATGGTGTTCACTCGAGTGATCATAGCTTTCGACATGGTCAACTATTTGAGTAAAGCAGCAACCATAGCTGTGAGATATTCCGCAGTGCGCCGACAATGCCACACCAAAGCTGGGTACGTATTTTTACCCGACTGCGTCAGAAGGAGGGTTATGTTTTTCGAGCGTATGTATGTATGTATGTATGTCCATTTCTTCGGCACGCGCTACAGCCTAAACGGCTAAACGGATTTTGACACGTGAGGTGTCGTTGAACTTGTCAAAATTGTGGTAGTGACATAGACTATATAAATGTTCAAAATGGCGGCTGTAAAGGGGGGGGATGTGTGTATTTTTTTCTCTTATCTTAGCAATATGGGTACCAATTGAAAGGTCGTAAAAAGGCCATTTCAAAAATATAAATATCATATCATGTTCATATTACTTTTTTAACAAAAATGGCAAAAAGTGTGTATTGTACCGTCTCATTTCTATACCATAAACTAAAACTAAAAATTCTCAAATAAAATTATTATTATAAAAACAAAAAACCCGACTGCTTAGAAGTTATGAACTGAAAAGAGAAAAACAAGGATCACTATATCTGTATAAAATTCTAAATACTTTATGGTGCTGCAGGCGGGGACAAACGTAGTTTTGGTAGATCTTTCTTTCCCCGCAGGTTAAAATATTTTATTCCTGTTTACAGCACCATAAAGTATCTAGAATTTTATACAGATATAGTGATTCTTGTTTTTCTCTTTTCAGTTCATAACTTCTAAGCAGTCGGGTTTTTTGTTCTTATAATAATAATTTTATGTATGAAATGACTTTTTGTTCTAGTATTAATCTATTATATACAGTTTATTATCACTATGTACTGGGTTCGGTTGTTGTGGTCGTAGTACCTATAATGTAGGTCGTTCTAGTAGTTTTTTTTTATTTTATTCATTACAAATTAGCCTTAGCACACCTGATGGCAAGTGATGATGCAATCAAAAATAGAATAACTAACTTGATAGGAGTACGATAAAAGCCATACCTCTTTGGATTTCTGCACAACATCGTACTGGAACGCTAAATCGAATCGCATGGCGGTACGTTTTTGTCAGTGGGATGGTAATTAGCCACGGCCGAGGTCTCCTGCCAGCCAGGTTTGGGCCAATTAAGAAAATCCCAATAGGTCCAGCCAAGAATCGAACCCAGGTCCTCCGTTTTATAACACTCTGACTCTATAAAATAAAAATGTTCTGGTCTGGTAATTTCTGAGCCTCTCCAGAATCTGCGCCTGCGCACCACTGGCACTGCCGTATTTACGGCACTGTGAGTTCAAATAATAAATTAATAATTATTTAACATCGACATGAATTATTTTTATTACAGTGAGCCAGAAAGCCAAATTTTAGACTACTTGACTCAACAACACAAGCTGCTCCCGGCTGTGGCCACCTCCTACGCGCTCAGGGTATCTGGCAGCAAGCTCTGGGACACCTTCAATACTGTTAACGAACAACTGCTTGCTGAAAATTTCGAGAGGCTGCCCGAGGTATGTAGATGTAACTGACAGATGTGACATTTCAAATGTGTTTTTACTAAATCATTGAAATAAATGAATTTACACTTTTATACCAATATATCTTTGAAATACTTTTAATAATTGGCATTCGTTTTAAGTTTGCCAAATCATCAAGTAATTGGTTAACTTAGACAAGTAAATAATAAATAATTTACTAAAGTACCAGCAAATTGTAACGACTTTTGAAACACGACATTGCGAATTTTGAATTGGTTTGTATCTCCTTACTTATCAAACACAATTCCAAAAAGAGAGATAGAGACAAATATGAAACACACTGTCGAGTAATATCATTGTTATCTAGTGCTAAGGATTCGTTTTACAGATCCACGCCCTTTCCTGCTGCTTAAAAGCTGTCAGCACTCGAGACGCGGCAACCTTCATAGAGACGTGTCGAATGGCATGTGGTGGCCACGGCTACACGTACTCCTCCAACCTGCCCGCTACGTACTGTAACGCTGTGGCTGCTTGCACCTACGAGGGTGACAATACCGTGCTATTGTTGCAGACTGCAAGGTAGGCACAACTTTCAAGCTGATATTTCCCTGAGATGAATACTGCGCTATCTGTTCTCAACGTATTTTAACGTTGTAGCTGCATGCACTTATGTGGGGGATATTTCCCGGAGATGAATACTACGCTATCTGTTCTCAACGTATTTTAACGTTGTAGCTGCATGCACTTATGTGGGGGACAATACCGTGCTATTGCTGCAGACTGCAAGGTAGGCACAACTTTCAAGCTGATATTTCCCTGAGATGAAGACTGCGCTATCTGTTCTCAACGTATTTTAACGTTGTAGCTGCATGCACTTATGTGGGGGATATTTCCCGGAGATGAATAGTGCGCTATCTGTTCTCAACGTATTTTAACGTTGTAGCTGCATGCACTTATGTGGGGGACAATACCGTGCTATTGCTGCAGACTGCAAGGTGATAAGTATACCTTCATAACGTTTCCTTAAGGTTAGTTTCTAGGACGCGTAAACTGATCATCTGGACTGCCTTACTAACTTTTCAGTTTCCGTTTTCCCTACAAATAGGTACTGTGTGGGAATATTCAAGTCAAGGGCTGGAAATTTCTATCGTGCTTTACTATAAGCTGCCAGCCTGTGTCATAAAACAATTCATACTTTTGTTCATAACTGAGAACATGCATGGTTTTTTATTGACTGAGTAGCACTAGTATTTATTTAAATATGTACATAACTCGACAGTGGGAGCTTAGAATTCAACTCTACTCTCTCTACCTACAATATCGTGACAGACAGAAAAAGATAGAGACTAGAAACTCACTGTTGAATGATAAAGTCAAAGTACAAGAAAATTGTGTAAACATTGCCCTCCTTCTGATGCAGTCGACTGAAAGAGCTCCTTTAAGTCATCTCATTTTATCTCTTTCTCAGAACTCATTTGTTTTTTAGGTTCCTAGCAAAAACGTGGCAAGACATAGAGAACGGGAGCGGAAAATTAACACCTACAGTGGAGTATTTGAGAACAGCTAAACTTAAGGGCTACTCTCATGAATGGGTCAACACAATCGAAAACATCATATACGGATTCCAAGTTGTTTCTATGAGGTGCGTGTTATACCTTTGGGATTTTACTTAGTACTGGATTGAATGATACTATGCCTTCCGAAACGGTGGTAGAGTCACTACGTATTGACAGACTTAACGTTTCAAAAGTGCTTTTAATAAAATCATTATGCTGTCGACCAGCCAATGTATAGTATTATAATTAAAAACGTTTTATGAATTTTGGTATACGAAACTATAAAATAAAACAAAATTTTGACAAAAATTTTGAGGTCATGCTAAGAACACGTTTGAACTGCATTGCTCTTGCACTTGTCAACCTGAATAACGGGATGTTTGGCCTCATCTTAGGTGTCTGTAATTACACCACAGCCTTTCTGATAAAGCTGCGAGGGTTTCCTCGTATAAGCTACCAAAATTAGTGTTACTAAACAAGCTATTAAGCTTATTATCGTTTGCAGGAAAATCGCCTCTTGCGTACAAAATATGCAGAGGAGGGTTGCCTCTGGTACGACATTTGAGGACGCGTGGAACATGTCTTCAGTTCAACTAGTTTCTGCAGCTGAGGTACTTAAATTATATATTTGATCACAAATCGTAGCAGATATTATCCATTTATAACGTTTTGTATCTATTTTAAGTGCACGCCATCATAATTATTCAGTTTATTTTAATAGCCTACAATCAATCAATCAATCAAATCTTTATTTGCTGAATACATTAATAACAATACATTAATATTATTAATAACAGTATTCGACCATTTCTGGCATGCAAAAATACAAAATTCAAAATATAAAATAAAACATAAAATTACAATTATACACTAAGCTTATAAAAAATCCTTGACAGAATAAAAGCATTTCTCTGTTAACCATGAGTATAAACGTTTCTTAAACAGCTGTAGTGGCTGTTTACGCAAGTCTAGTGAGAGTTAATTAAACATCTTTATAGCCATCGCATAACTATTTTTGAGATGAAATGCCGTATACATCGATATTATTTCGATTATCGATATTATCGATATTAATTTCAATGATCACAACTAAAGGCTTACTTGCTCTCCAAGGTCCCGGACTGATCATCAACCAATTTATGGAGGAATAAAGGTTTCTCGCATGAAAGATGAAAAGTTCGATCAAAGTTCTCCGAATATCGGTGAAAATCTGATTGTGCATTAAATAATGTAACTTAGTTTTTATTCTTTTAGGCACATTGTAGAGTCATTTTACTGTCTACATTCAGTAGTGAAATCAAGGAAATGACGAAAACAACGACACCGGAGTTGAGGAGGGTGTTAGAGCAGATTGTAGAGCTCTATTCGGTTTACTGGGCGTTGGAAAAGCTCAGCGATTTACTTCAGGTAACTGACGTGTCTCATTATTGTTTGAAGTAGGCTAAATAAAATAAAAGTTCAGTTTTTAGGATACATACACATAGCTGGTAGCTGGTCTTTATAGGTTTTGCAAATATTAGGCCATATTTGTAGTCCGAAGATCTTGGTGACCAAACAGGAGATATGGGAAGTCTTACAACAGGTCTAAACCCAGCAGTGACTTATATGACCGTACAAGGTTTATTACAAAGACTAGACAAGAATCTTTTAATCCAGTTTCGTCCTTAATATTTTATCAGATCACCCCTAGACGTCGTACCTAGTGATCTACTTTTACGTAATAGATTTCTTGAACTGTTCGGCAACAGTTCGGTTCCCCTATAGGGATAGGGATATTTTCGAAATAATACATTTGGCACTTTTTTCTCAGTATACAACAATAAATGACGCTCACGTGGACAGATTGCGTGCGTGGTATGAAGAGTTACTCACGCAGCTGCGACCGAATGCTGTGGGGTTGGTTGACGCATTCGATTTTAAAGACGAGGTGAGGACTACTTAGTTTTTTCACAGGAATATATGATGGTCTATTTGATGCCAAATCCATCATATCGCAGAGGAAACGTAGAATACTCTAGGTCTAACATTGCGCTTATTTAAGTCCAGCAAGTTTTAAGCTTTATGGCGGTGCTATTTGTTCCAACTCTCGATTCAATTCACACTTTATTAGTGTAGTGGAACACGGTCAAACCATTCGCATTTTGAGAGTAGTGACTATACAAACAAATTAAAAATGAAGGTAGAAATCACTAGTCATTTTACACCTATTTTTTTAAATTAACTATTAATTGGCGAATTCATTACAATAAATTACATTACTAAGCTTAAAAGTAATTAATATATTCAATTTCTTTTAAATAAGATTTTTTAAAATAACAAAAAGTAATTTTAAATATATTAGGCATAAAATGTGTTGCATTTTCTACCTTCATTTTAAATTTGTTTGTTGACAAGCATTCTCGATCGAGTTCGGCTTTAGTATAGTGTCGTAAGATCGTTCGCAGTAGCAGTTGGGCCGCAGTCGTTGGTATTTTACATGGACAACGACAATTATGATGATGATGATATGCATTATTTAAAACATAAGCATTTAATTATTATAAAAAAAATCCTACTTGTTTAATTGTTTGTTCAGATGCTGCAATCGACGCTGGGCTCGTACGACGGTCGTGTGTACGAGAGGCTGATGGAAGCGGCGCTGCAGAGCCCTCTCAACGCAGAACCAGTTAACTACACCTTCCATAAATATCTGAAACCATTCCTGCGAGGAAAACTGTGATATTAGATTAATTACAATAGATATTTTACAAAGAAGACCAATTAAACACTATGGTATTTAGTGCTAGGGATTATTGTATAAGGAAGTCGGTATTACAAAATGTTTAGTAATAAAATATTTTATATTTATTAAAAACTTTAATTTTTTTTACCAAATCAACCTTTGTGTATAAGTAATTCTAGAATTGAACGCACCGAGTAGAACAAATGTGACATATAACAATGCAAGTAACCACATATAAAAGAAAAAACTGGAATTAATCACACAATATCTATAGAACTTTTCCTTAGAGTTCTTAGATTTTTAGTAATACATACATACATAACTTCACATATTCCCATAGGGGTACGCAGAGACCACATCGTTTGCCACGGTCCTTGCATACTTTCTTAGCTTCTTCCACTCTCATTAATCCTTACTTTAGTTCGTCGGTTTAGGGTACTCTTGACCTGGCCATTATTTAAAATATCCTGAATTTGGTCCAGGAACATTCGCCTATGTCTTCTCCTTCCAACATTTCCATTCACTCTCGCCTCATAAATCTCTTTTGTTAATCTTCTTTCATCCATTCTCTCTACATGTCCAAACCATCTAAGCATCCCTTTCTCAATTTTAGTCTACATCTTCTTTTTTTAGTTATTATAGTTACTAATCACATATGGAAAAATTAAAAAAAAATATATACTATGAAGAAAAATAATGTTGGGTGCAACGGGATCGTTGTCGATTTTTCGCCACATTAAGATAACACGTTAGGTATACGATAGACAAATTAAAATCGCGCGTAGGAGAGGTGTAGAAAGGATGGAGGTGTCAAACCCCCGTGCCTCGGAGAGCACGTTATGCCTTTGATACCTGTCACTATTATCAACATCTGATAGTGATTGTTCATAAATGAAGAAGCGTGGTGGGTCTACGCTCCATATTCCCTCGCCTACATGGAGGGAGGGCTGGCACTTCTGGGTTGATAATGATGATATTGCGTAGGCTTTTTATCTCAAAAGTCTCATATGAACGAAAACTATGCGAGTGCAACCGTGTGGTACCACTACTTATAAATAAAAAAAATTAAAAAACACCCGATCCAAATTAGAAACATGAAAAGAACCAGTCAAGACAAATTCAACGAGCCCAAACTCGATGGGTTTACTAAAAAGGTAGACCAGGGTTACGTCTCCTACCTTCGAACCTTATCATCAGATCAGCTCAGTGGTTCCAGAAGACATTAGTGTTTCAAATGTCAGATCACACAGATGCTTTCAAGCAAACTGAGCGTGTTACTATTACACCTAACAAACTACCTGATTACCTTGAAGACCTGAACCGATTTCCACCAAACATAGCTAAGAACACTCTCGACTGATATGCCTTTAAAAAAAAAACCGCATTAAAATCGGATCATCCGTTTGGGAGTTACGATGCCACAGACAGACACATACATTTACACAGACACGTCAAACTGATAACACCCCGACGTTTTTGCGTCGGGGCTTAAAAATAAAATTGGACAGTCGTAGTAAAAGTATATAGTAATTGTGAACGTGTATAACAACATACCTACCTAATATGAAATTAAAATGAACTAATTTCTACAGCGAAGGAACACATTTAAGTATTAACTTACAATTGTAAAGGGTCACAGTTAAACACAAATCAATTTATTACGTGCTTTTTTTTCGTGCGGTGGACAAGTATAACGATGAGTGGGAAAATTAATGAAGATTTAATACGAGAAAGAAAAAAATGTACTTTCAATTTGCAAGAGTTGACGCATATTATTGATTGCGGGGAAGAAAACACCATTAAGAGGAAACAAATAGGTTCGTTCCTTATATTTTTAGTGCAACTGCTGTTTATATGAGACTTACGATAACCTTTCTGAATCAAAATTACTTACCTAATAGGTATTAGGCATATAAAGTTATTTTTCTCTCATTTATCTTTATTTACATATTTTTTTTAAATTTTTAACAATGTTATAAGTAATACAAAAATATATATAAAAACACTATTAAAAATTTATAAAAAAATCTTCTCCTCCGTTTGCGGGGCCTTTGCGGGTCCAAGCAACCGGTGGTCAGGGCTCCAGAGTGAGGAACCTCCTCACAATACGCGCCGTTTCAAGGACTACTGCCCTCTGTATCCGACCCTTGATCCAACAATTAAGCGAAAGCTTCTTAAGGTGTTGATCGAAGCTTTTCGCAAAAAGACCATGGACTGAAACGACTATCGGAACAATAATAGTTGACTCAATATTCCACATGGCGGTAATCTCGTGAGCAAGGTACTTTGATACTTTTTCCTTTTCGGCTTTCACGAGGTTATCGTCATGAGGAACAGTAATATCAACAATTATTGCACGGCGTACTGATCGATCGACTATCACTATATCAGGTCAGTAGAGCAATGCACTGTTATTTTCAAGAACTGGCGCTGGGTCGTACCTATAGTAAGGCATCTCAAAATCGATAAGGCCGTACTGAAGAGCAAGTTGTTGGTGGATTATCCTGGCTACTTGATTATGTCTGTGCAAGTATTCGCCGTTAGCAATATAAGGACACCCGGAAACTATATGCCTGAGGGTCTCCCCAGGATGATGACACGCTCTAGAGTGCCATCTTTCATAATATGTTTCCGGTAGTTTCTCGTCTTGATCACTTCATCCGTAATT
The DNA here is from genome assembly GCA_034621355.1 of Mycalesis mineus. Classification (NCBI taxonomy): domain Eukaryota; kingdom Metazoa; phylum Arthropoda; class Insecta; order Lepidoptera; family Nymphalidae; genus Mycalesis; species Mycalesis mineus. The sequence continues at coordinate 2,948,528 of CM067881.1, forward strand.
GCACAGACAAAACCCTCAGTTTCCCCAAAGAGGTCACCGAATTACCTAATAGGTATTGTAATTGTTTTTATGCCCAATTTATCTTCTTTTTTTTTGTAATTTCTTCGCAAAGTAAAGTACAAATAATTTTGTCACAGTTATTTAATTTTGACGACCTCCGTGGCGCAGTGGTATGTGCGGTGAATTTGTAAGACGGAGGTCCTGGGTTCGGTTCCTGGCGGGGCAGATTGAGATTTTTCTTAATTTATCTTGGTCTGGCTGGTGGGAGGCTTTCGCCGTGGCTAGTTACCACCCTACCGACAAAGACGTACCACCAAGCGATTCAGCGTTCTGGTACGATGTCTAATAGGAACCGAAAGGGGTAAAAAGGCTGAAACCGGTAAGTGGCACAAGTATGCCTCTCTGACAGAGAGTTACATATTTGTACCTTTTGCCGTGGAGGCCCTTGGGCCATGGAGTCGTAGTGCCAAAAAATTCTTCCGTAACATTTCACCGCGCCTAATTGCCTCAACTGGTGACCGAAGGGCTGGCTCATTTTTTGCGCAAAGGATTAGCCTGGCTATCCAACGCGGAAATGCAGCCAGTATTCTTGCCACCATTCCACGTGGGCATGATTTGTATAGTTATTAGGATAAGTTAGCTTAAGTTCCTTATTGTATTCTTTACCGAAAGGGGTGTCGATTTCATCCTACTCCTAACAAGTTAGCCCGCTTCCATTTTAGATTGCATCATCACTTAACATCAGGTGTGATAGCAGTCAAAGGCCAACTTGTAGTCGATAAAAAAAAAATGAAAATAAAGGTATTTCAAATTAACACCAATATGTGTTGAGTAAATATTAAAATCATGTTGTTTGCCCGTGAAATAAGACAATGGACGAAAAGAAACAATAAATAAATAGTTTGTTTATTGTTTTTTTTAATAATGAATCTAATTATTGTTAATGTCATGGGTCCCAAGTCCCCTGGGCATTGAATTATTATATCCACAATTAGATTTGCAATATTTAGCCACATTAAAAAGTTGGCTGCACTAGACATCTGCAGGCATTTTGTAATTTTTCGGAGACACGATAAAACTGATAATTAAGATATGGTTCAAGTACTATTACAATCCACTATGAATGGATGGGTGATAGAATCTACAAAGTAAAGTCCGAAATTGGTACCAAAACAATCGTAAAAATACAAAATAATGAATAATAATTAACACTTGCTTTTTTCGTAAAATAACTGAGTGGACTGTTATTTAGAATTTAAGAGTTTAATTGTTTTGTGCCAAAATAGCAAAGCCCCAAGAATTTTCTTCCATTAATCTATACTAATATTATAAAGCTGAAGAGTTTGTTTGTTTGTCAGGAACATACAGGAGGTTATAATTGAATAATTATTTGTGTGTTGGATAATCCATTTATCAAGAAAGGCTTTAGACTATATAACATCACGCAACAAATAGGAGCAAAGTATCAGTGGAAAATGTGGAAAAAAACGGCGAAAATTATTCATCTTTGAGGGATAATATAATATGATAGGTTATAAGGAGTAACTTAGGCGATTTTTATTTCCATAAATTTATTTATTTTAATGCGACGCGGAAAAAGTCGATGTCGTCCGCTAGTTTTGTATAATCCTCGACTATGCAAGTACGATTGTTACTTCTTGACATTTTCATAAAACAAATAATGCAGCTCTTAAACATTTGCATAATATATTAAAATTAATTACTATTGACAGTGAATGTTTTCAATTCAATATGAAATTCAAAGTGTTTCTGGTCATCTACTTTGACCTCTCCTTAATTACAATATTTACAAAGTATTGCATATGTAAAAATATATTTTTATATAGGCGATTGTTCGCACGCACATAATTATGCTGTCTTTTCTCCTTAATTTTTATTTGAAAGAAAGAAAACCTTCGTAATGAATGTAACAAATCCAAAGAATGATATATTATGGGACATCCTGTATAGTTTGAAGTACTGATAGTTTCTATAACGAAAATAATATCAAGAGAACAAACTGCGGGCACGGTGGGCAACTGTAAGGTATCAAATTAAGGAATTCTGATTTCATTTCAGATAATTTTATTTTGAATATTAAAGAGTTGTGGGACGACGTGCCCGAAGAATATTTGAGTCACAAGGAAAGATATGAGAATGCGATTAAAAAAGCTTTTCTGGTGCTAAACTTTCTTCGTGAGTTTAACGCGGGCGGCATGCAGCTCACTGATCATAGGACGTAAGTAGTTTCATATTCAAAACATGAAGAGCTCTTTCACAAATTCTACAGGGTACGTGGCGCAGCGGTATGCTCAGTGGATTTTTTTTTAATGATTACAAGTTTGCCCTTGACTGCTATCACACCTGATGTTAAGTGATGATGCAATCTAAGATGGAAGCGGGCTAACTTGTTAGGAGTAGAAATGAAAATCCACACTCTTATCGGTTTCTACACGACATCGTACCGGAACGCTAAATCACTTGGCGGTGCGTCTTTGTCGGCAGGGTGGTAACTAGCCACGGCGAAAGTCTCCCACCAGCCAAATAAGACAGGAGGACAAAGATTTATAAGACAGAGGTCCTGAGGTCGATTCTCGATTGGGTCCACTGAGATTTTCTTAATTGGTTAGTCAGTAGTCACCACCCTGCCGACAAAGACGTACCGCCAACTATTAAGCTTTACGGAAAGATGTCGTGTAGAAGCCGAAAGGGGTGTAGATTTCATCCTACTTCTAATATGGTAGCCTACTTTCATCTAAGATTGTATCATCACTTAAATCAGGTGAAATGGCAGTCAAGGGCTTGTAGTAAATAATTAAAAATATATATACGACGCTTGACACAGTAAGTCTGGGAATAATATACTAGGATTTTCAAGGTTTAAATAAAGAGTTTGCAGAAAAGCAGTCAGATGAGAGGGAGAGTGAGAACCTTTCACAGATATTCTTAACTATGAAAATATAACGCAAAGAGTTTTTACTGGGGCACTTTTTAGCTTATATAGCCTATGTGTTAACCTACAGGCCAACAAACATATATTCGATCCAAGAGGGAATATTCCGCAATGTCAACCCTCTTCTCATACACATCGGGTTGTTTTGGTCCACCATTGCGGCTCAAGCGTCTGCCGAACAGCAGGTCGAGTGGTTGAAACCAGACTCTTGTATGATTGGGACCTACGTTCAGGTATTGGTTAAGTTCTACTTACTGATATAGTAAATGCTAAAACAGCTCAGAAAATATAAGTTTGACACCTGTCTCCTAAGCACTTGATTTCACTTTTCTGTATAAATACTCTGTATTTTCTTTATAAACTCTAAGATAAGAATATTCACTGAGAATTTTCAAAAGGAAAACAACTCAATATTTCTATTAAGAAAGTCGTGATTTGAAGCCACTTAACATTACAGGCTAGCAACTGGACCAAGAAGGCAGTTTCTGGAAAGAAAATATACCTCCATTTGTAATAAAACTAATTTTCAAAATTAAAAAATACTTAGTCATAATTTTTTAAGAAACCACCAGTTTGCAGCTAATTCACCAGAACTCGTTAGAAAACTCTCTTTGGTCATTTAATTACTCCGTAATTGCATACAACTTTATGGGAATAACCAGGACATAACTGTATATTGTCTTTCTTAGATATTTTTTTCTTGTAGACTGAACTGGGTCACGGATCATTTCTTAGAGGCATAGAAACAACAGCAACATATGATTCGAATACAGATGAGTTTGTATTACATACTCCTAAACTCAGTTCTTACAAATGGTGGCCTGGGGGATGTAAGTAAACAATTACCTACCACATTTCCATTATAGTTTCTGATTTAGATATTTCATCAAAGTCTTAAAAGATAACTGGAAAGGTATTTTACTGTAAACTGCATACATAAGTTAAAAAAAAATTTGAACGCAAAATCTAAAATAATTTTTTTATACAGCACAGTAGTTTTACAACGTGTAAAATTGTAACATCTGAATTCCAGGCTGCAAATTTTTGAAATTTTTTGGAAAAAAGAAAACCTCATTATTTTGTGACTCCACCGAAGAATCGAATCCAGTATCTTATTGTCCGAAGCTACATGTGCTATCCACTCGACTAATGAGCAGTCAGTACTTAATGTGGTAACCAGCCAAAATACACAGGGATAAACATTAACCTTAAATTAAGTTCGTCCAATCTTGCGCTCAAACTCAAACCCTCATTTTCTGTTTTTTTTTAATATTCCGAATATACCCATCAATAAAATAAACTTATATATACATATATAAATAAACCTTAAAGATTATACGATTTCTCAAATAAAATATTATTTTCAGTAGGAAATACAGCAAATGCCTGCCTGGTGATGGCCCAGTTATATATAAACGGCACATGCCATGGCTTACACATATTCCTAGCGCAGATTAGGGATTATGATACTCACGAACCTCTGCCCGGCATCAAAGTTGGCGAAATTGGACCTAAAATGGGTTTTAACACCGCTGATAACGGATTTCTAGGCTTCGATCATTACAGAATACCTAGAACGAATTTGTTGATGAAAAATGTTCAAGTTTTGAGAGTGAGTATTAGTTGTATTGTACATGACTTAGAGATTTGTTTAATGCAGTATGTAATAATGCTCTTCTAATACTCTAGTCAACAGTTCAAAAATGTGAAAAATAGAGATAAAGGTCGTAAAAATATGAGCGATGGCTCATTCGATTTGGAGTCACCTCTAGAAAAATGTTTTTGAAGGATTTTGGTACAGGTTAAAAATTGCAATTTTTATTAACAAAATAAGATGAAAAAAAGTTTAACCCTCATTTTTCAAAAAGATATTTAATTGTTCAACTAACAAATTTTTTCCCAATCTCCATTGGCATAAACAATGGAATGAAAGGTATAAATAATTGGCCTAAAAATTTTAAACTTCGTGGAGTCCTTTTCCTTTTATACTTTATAAGATTCTGCGGTAAATTTTCATAAAAGCTTATTAATTTATTAATTATGATTTTTTATAACTATTGAAAAATTTAAGATTTGTAATTTTTCAATAAACTTTTTACTTTTACTTTTTAAACGTTTTTTCTTCAGGGCTCGATTTTTTGATGTATAATGAGGCAGTTTGAAAATATATACTAAAATAGTACGAAAGTCTACACAAGAGTTCTTTTTGTAATAGGCAGCAATATATCATTTGTTTGGATAGGCTATGCTTATGTTCTTTAGGAACTGCTTTCAGGACGGTACATACGTGAAGCCTAAGCACGACAAGTTGACATATGGCTCAATGTTGCTGACACGAGTGACTCTCATATCGGACTGTGCGTACCAGTTGGCCAAAGCCGCCACCATCGCCGTCCGCTACTCCGCTGTTAGACGTCAGTCATCGATCAAAGCCAAGTACGTTCCTTACATTAAAAGTCCATAATGGAAACAAAATGTGCGGATGCAATTGGATTTGAATTTGGGCAAAATTATTGATTCGTTTATAAAAAATTATCATTACTTTCATCGTAGTAACTCAGACATTCAGTCTGAGTTACTACGATGTATTATATATATAGCATATATATATATATATATATATATATATATATATAAAAAGCAGCAAAGAAAGAAAGAGCCGAAAGCAGTGAAAGAAAGAGTGAGTTCGAAAGAATCTGTTTCCACACTGGCGGATATAGCAGAATTTTATTACGCTGATTTCAAACTACAAAGTTAACTTTTTGAAGTAGTAAAACATTTTCATATATATTAAGTTTACGAGTTCGTAGCCGACAGTAGACAGCAGCAGCAGGTGATGTGTCACCTACTGGTGTCTATAATTGTTTTGAATTAAATATTGTTTCACTACTGTCGTAGCCATGGAAGGTCTTTCATAGAAAAACATATAAAACAGTAGTGTCGCAGCAGTATGTCGTCTACTTCTGCTGTCTATAGTCGACGTCTAGGTTACTTCCGTTTGTATCATTCACCACGTTAGCAGGTAGAGTAGCGTTTTACACAATGATTTGAACTACATAAAAAGGCTTTTAGATCTAGTAGAACTACTGTAGTAGGTAATTCAGAACTCGAGAGGCACTCAGTTGACTTTTTCAGGTACATTTCACTGCTACTTCAGGATCAGGAGGGAAATAATAGATCTACTAGTGTTGGCAGCATTGTATACTGTTTGACTATAGACAATATAGTGGCCTCATTTGCTGTATTGTTGGTACCGCGTTTAAACTATAGATAATAGACTAGGGGCGGTACTCGTCGGGCGTTAGGCTATAAAATATGCCCCTATGGATAATTCTGTTCATACACGTTAGTGTCCGAGTTTTGTGAAGTCATTCTGTTTGACTATCGTTAGAATCTGTGCTTGTAATGTTTAATTAAGTAATTACTGTAATAATGTTTCATTTTGATCATATTTGATGTCTTTATAAATAAATTGTTATTAAGTTTGTCTTTTGGTGTTTTAAGTTGTATTCCCTTCTGGCTGTTTGTTAACACTAGTGATCACTGTTCTTGTGTCTCTCATATTTGCAGTGAGGCTGAGCTTCAAATATTGGACTTCGTGAGTCAACAGCACAAGCTTTTTATAACCATCGCCTCGAGCCACGTGTACAGAGTGGTCGGACTGTGGATGTGGAACTCTCATAGGAAAGTCACTGCTGACATTCACGAGGGAAATATGGAACAACTTCCTGAGGTAAGTTTCGTTCTTTACAGTTAGGTTATATGTTTTACATTGTATGATTATTTTAGGTACGATAGGAGTATTCTGATGCTTGCAACACGCTTGATGTCATCCACCTGGTGGAGGATCGCCCACCACTGCGTTTTCTGGCTCGTAATTCCAGGACCTTGGGAACTTAATGTTCATTAAACTAAGGGCCTTGCCCATTGCCACTTAAGTTTTGTTACCCGTTTAATTATGACGACTTTTTTTTCGAGTGGTAGAAAACAAAGTTGGTCATTCACGGTCAAGTTTATTGACAATATGTAGCTCACTAAGTAATTAAACTGTCCTCAGCTCCACGCTCTCGCCTGCTGTCTGAAAGCCATCTGTAGTCGCGACGCAGCTGGTCTGGTGGAGCAGTGCAGGCTGGCGTGCGGCGGACACGGCTACCTCATGTCGTCCAACCTGCCGCAGATCTACGCCTACACCACCGCTGCTGTCACTTATGAAGGGGAGTACACCGTGCTGTTGCTGCAAACTGCAAGGTCTACATCATTATTTTATTGTTCTACTACAAGGTATAAGATTCCTCCGTCATGAGGTAGGTGATTCGAAGTTTTTTTTTTAATGACTACAAGTTGGCACTTGACTGCTATCACACCTATGTTAAGTGATGATGCAATCTGAGATGGAAGCGGTCTTACTTGTTAGGAGTAGGATGAAAATCCACACCCCTATCGGTTTCTACACGACATCATACCGGAACGCTAAGTCGCTTGGTGGTACGTCTTTGTCGGTAGGGTGATAACTAGCCACGGCGAAAGCCTCCCACTAGCCAGATCAAGACAAATTAAGAAAAATCTCAATCTGCTCCGCTGGGAATCGTATCCAGGACCTCCGCCTTACATATCCACCGCGCATACCACTGCGCCACGGAGGTCATCAATGGTTATTATAGTTAGTTACAACTTAGCTGTCAGGGCAAAACTTTATCCATGTTTAAGGGGGAAGAGAGTTTGACGGTCTCCGTTGCTCGATAGATTTATCTAAATAGATCCTGTGTTCAATTCATTTTCTCAATTGGTTCAGATCTGGTTGGTAGGAAGCATCGGCCGTGGCTAGTTTCCACAATGCCGGCAAAGACATACCGCCAAGCGATAAAGAGTTCCATTAGGATTTCAAGTAGAAACCGGAAGGGGTATGGCTTTTATCCTACTAGGCTAAGGGTTAGTTAAAAAAATGGGTAAAATAACTTCTACTTAATACTGTTTATGCCCTGGGACCTATCATCCCAATATATGAAATTATCTCAATACTGGGTGAATTACTATTTTAATGTATTTTTAGGTATTTGATAAAGTTCTGGAGACTTGCAGCAGAAAATAAGCCACTACCTCGTAATTTTGCATATTTAGAGGACTTCAATAAGAAGAATTATAGACAGTGGCAGAACTCTCCAGAAGGAATCATTGCTGGCTTCAAGGCTGTGGTGGCTGGGTAAGAATTAATTGCTATATAGGCAACAGATTTATTTAAAAAAAATATACGAAATATTTTTCTAAAATATTAGCCTATATATTCTTTCAATTACCATACTTGGTATGAATATTACATTATCGAGGTATTAAATAAAATTAACTTTACAACAGTCCCACATATGTCAAATTAAAATTACCACACTATGTGAAAAATTAATACCAAGTCATAAATAAAAGAAGAAAGCCATAAAAGTGTGAAGAAAGCCATAATTTTTTTTGAAAATATTATATTGACTACTCTTATAGTTATCCGGCAGTTTATTGTAAAATAATATTGCCATAGTTTTAACAGGACATTTTTATTTCTATTTAATTTTTTAATATTTTATGTATATTGCATTTTTTCAGAAAAACAAAAACAGCCTACGAAACTATGAAACGCAATTTAAGTAAAGGCCTGGAATACGAGGAAGCCTGGAACTTGGCGTCTGTGCAGCTAACCAATGCTAGCGAGGTAAAGGAACATTAAATATAGGGAAGCCTATATTTAACGGCCCACTACAGGTCCAGGTCTTCCTCCTATGGAGCGTAGATCCACCACGCTGATCATAAAGCGGATTGGCGGGCTTAGGGTTTATAATTTTTCATCAGATTGATAAAGTCAGAATTAATCCATGACCCGACACAGGATTCGTACCCAGGACATCGTGATCGATGCCACATGGCGAACTAGACCAACGAGGCTGTTATACTATATGTGTTCCATCTCATCTTTGTTTTCAGGCATATGCTCGATCTCTTTTGTGTGAGGTATTTTGGAAAGAGACCGTTGAACTGTCTAGGAATATATCTAAGAATTTAGCTATCGTGTTGGAACAGCTCGCCGAATTGTATTTGGTGTATTGGGCTCTGGAGAAACATGGCGATTTGTTGCTGGTGAGCGTTTAACTTAACTTGTAATAATAAAGTCTATGGATTAAGCTTTAGTTACATACATTTTTGTCTTTAGGTAGAATATTTAACATTGTTGTTACTAAGTGTTGATGATAGAAACGCGTATATGCACGATTTTTTTATCTACTACACGTTGGTCTACGACTGCTACCGGAACGCTAAATCGCTTGGCGGTACGTCTTTGTCGGTAGGGTGGTAACTAGCCACGGCGTAAGCCTCCCACCAGCCAGACCAAGACAAATTAAGAAAATCTCAATCTGCCCCGCCGGGAATCTAACCCAGGACCTCTGTCTTATAAATCTACCTCGCATACCACTACGCCACAGAGGCTGACACTTTAATACCATTAACTTTATTCTACATTTTTCAGTACTCTACAATTTCAAGAAAAGACGTAGAGTCACTTCAGACGCGCTACGAGGAACTGCTCTCGTTACTCAGACCAAATGCTATTGGGCTTGTCGACGCATTTGATATTAGAGATGAGGTAATAACAGATATCTCCTACAAGCTTTGAAATAGTTTAATCACTATCATTACATATTAAGAAACAAAAACCCCGCACCATTTGACTGTTCGTCTGTTTGCTATAAAATCAAAGATTACTGAACGAAGTGTCATGCGGTTTTCACCGATGGGTAGAGCCCAAGGGAGGTTTTAGTATATAATTTGTTGAGGTTTGGCTGAAATATCACGATAAATATTGGAAAACTTGCAAAAATTTAAGCCGACTGGTTGCTTTTATCGAAAGCGCTGCTTTAACCTTTTGAGATATTTGAAAACAATGGTTGGAAGGTTTGTTCCTCTTTATTAGGTCAGTAATAAAATAGTTACCGATAGCATATTTATTCTTTCTTTATTTTAATAAATAATAGTTTAAAAAAACTAAAAACACGCTTTTTATAGAAACCCAAACTAAAAAATAGAAAATAAATTTTAATAAATTTAAATAAAGAATAGTGTTAAAAATTTCATTAACTATAAAATAATTATAGTGTAAATAAAAAAAAATTATTTTATTTTAAAAAAAGCGTGGGGTGCATGGTGTCAATATAGTTATAAATATTTTATTGACAGATATGAGTAGAGTGATTATCATTTTGATAATATCTTAAAAAGCACCCCACGCTTTTTTTTAAATAAAATAATTTTTTTTTATTTACACTATAATTAATTTATAGTTAATGAAATTTTTAACACTATTCTTAATTTAAATTTATTAAAATTTATTTTCTATTTTTTAGTTTGGGTTTCTATAAAAAGCGTGTTTTTAGTTTTTTTAAACTATTATTTATTTTTTACTTTTTAGTTTGGTTTATTTATAAAAGCGTGATTTTTTGGAACTTACGCATCAGCCTATTTTGGCCTAGACACGTGGGATTATTGAATCCCTCCTTATTTTGACTATTTACACTCTCATTACCTCTATAGCGGCTGTGGCCGACTTACAATCTGTACCCGCATTTGCCTGTGCCCTACCCTTAGCACAGTGACCAAGGAAACCACAGAAACCTGGCCAGAGTACAGTCAGCACGGGAGCGAGCCTTGGAAGTCGCAGAAAAACTGCGACTGCCAGGGCTCGAACCCACGCCTGAGCGACTGTTGTACGGGCAGTTTAGCACTTAAACCGCTCGGCCACACAGTCGCTAGTAATTTATTTATTAGTGAGAATAAAATAATTATTTATAAATATTATAAATACGGGGAATCAGAGTTCAATTTCGGAGAGGGAGCCTGAGAAACGGCTACCAGAACCAAGGAAGGCCGCAGGCGCGCAGATTACCCACGGAGAGTTACATACTGACATACTGACATACAAGTGAAGCTAATAATGCAACCAATGCCTATAACATTTGGAACAGTTCTTAAAATTTTCCCAGGATATCATCATCAGATCCTAACATGATGACAATGGGACCACCTTGGAAGTATGCCCTTTCTTATAAATAAAGTTTGAAGAGTTTCCTCGAGTTTTCGTAGATTTCATCATCAGATCATGACTTAGTTAACATTAAACCAACTGGAATCTTTCAAACTTCTCATTGAGACATATTAATCGAGCCCAATCACAAGGTAGCTACTGTAAACCGTTAAAGAGCTCCCTCAGCTGTCCTTCTTCTTCATCGCCAGACCCTCAATGACAGTCACAGCCCATCTAGATGTAAAGTTCTCATTGAGACAAATTAATCGAGCCCAAACACAAGGTAGTTACTGTAAACCGTTAAAGAGCTCCCTCAGCTGTCCATCGTCTTCATCGCCAGACCCTTGATGACAGTCACAGTCCATCTAAATGTAAATTTCTCATTGAGACAAATTAATCAAGCCCAAACACACGGTAGCTACTGTAAGCCGTTACGGAGCACCCTTAACTGTACTTCGTCTTCATCACCAGACCCTCAATGACAGTCACAGTCCATCTAAATGTAAATTTCTCATCGAGACAAATTAATCAAGCCCAAACACAAGGTAGCTACTGTAAGCTGTTACGGAGCTCCCTTAACTGTACTTTGTCTTCATCACCAGACCCTCAATGACAGTCACAGCCCATTTAAATGTAAAGTTCTTATCAAAACAAATTAATCGAGCCCAAACACAAGGTAAATACAGTAAATCGTCAAGGAATTCTCTTATATGTAGATCGGCTCCATCATCAGATCGACTCCAGACCTTCATCGAATTGTAGTGCTTTCAAATACTTATCGGAAAAACTAACAAACGTACTTGTTGTCCCTACAATTTTTGAAAGTTCCCCTCGGTTTCTCCAGGATCCCATCATCAGATCCTGGTTTCCTTATCATGGTACCACCACCGGACTATCTACTTTCCAACAAAAAAAGAATTATCAAAATCGGTTCATAAACGACGAAGTTATGCGCGAACATACATACAAGTTACATACTGACATACTGACATACTGACAAACTGACAAACTGACAAACTGACAAACTGACAAACTGACAAACTGACATACAAGTGAAGCTAATAAAAAGCGTGTAAAAAATAGGTTCACGTATACATTCTCTTTTGGTGTTTTGGACGACACACAATACGGGCGAAGTCGCGGGCGTCTGATAGTTGATCATAAAATAATATGTTTTTTCACTTTTAGCCTATGATTCCAAGAGGATAGTAATTTCCTTTTAAAACGATGTTTTTAAATGACCTTGTAAGCTTGAAATTATTTTAATTAGTTATAATTATGTTAATTAGTTACCATAGATATGTATCGTTTAAAAACAAGAAAGATTTTCTTAGTTTTTATATGAACACTTTGACCATAACTGATTGTGCCAAAGCAACACAATTCATTTAATTTAAAAAAATGTCATGGATGTACTTATATTTTTATAAATATGAATTTATACTTATTTTTATTTTTTATACGCCATCATTCATTAGATTAGAATAATAATTGTGATTATTTACATAGAATTATGATAATTATTTTTATTACTTTACATATTACATTTTTTGATTAGGAACGCAAAAATAAAACTCGAGCGCAGCTCGTTCGCCCACATATCAAATTATAGTGGACACACCTAAAGGCCACTTAGAGACAGATATCCTGGTACTACGTCAACTCGATATATCACTGCAGATAGAAATCGAGATAATAACTTTCTTTGATAACGGTGTTGTCCATACAGTAGGTACTGTTACAGGTCTGCTACATGAGCAATGAAGGATTTTTTATACTTTTTACTGTATGTCTTTTTATTATTTAATTTATGTGTATTATCATTTTTGTACCTTAGTTTGTTGGGTGAGTTATCGATGGTCAGAGTCAAAATTTAAAAAAAAATTCATAAAATCATTAAAAGATTTTGTTTTTTTGTTTCGGCCCACAAACAACTCAAACAGCAACAAAGAAAAAATTCCGATTCTCTTAAATTATGATGCATTAGATTTTTCACCCTGAAAAGGAGATCTTCGATATAAAATCTAATATATAAAATTCTCGTGTCACAGTTTTCATTGCCATACTCCTCCGAAACGGCTTGACCGATTTTGATGAAATTTTGTATGCGTATTCAGCAGGTCTGAGAATCGGCTACTATCTAATTTTCATCTAAATTTTTTTTTAATTTTTTAAGCAAAACAACGTTTGCCGGGTCAGCTAGTTTAATATAAATTTTTTTAACGGGTAATGAAAATGATAATTATAATCTAATCTGACGCGTGTAATCATAATCTGACATAATAATAATTTTAATGAATTGCACTTTTTAATTACCTACCTGCCTCGTTGGTCTAGTGGTTAGTCTATGTGGCTTGGCCTGGGTTCGATCCCTGGGTCGGGTCTTGGAATAATTCTGAGCTTTTTCATTCTTCTATGAAATGTTCAGTAGATTCCAAGCTCGGAGTCTGGAAGTTGGTGTTGTTACACCCCCGTGCCTCGGAGAGCACGTTAAGCCGTCGGTCCCGGTCACTATCATCAACATCTGATAGTGATCGTTAATAAATGAAACATTATCACCCCGTCAATTCGCATTGGAGCAGCGTGGTAAGTCCCTGTAAGGAGGGAGGCCTGGCCCTGTAGTGGGCTGTTAATAGGCTGATAATGATGAATTACCTACATCAAATTAGCACGTCATCGGTAACTGTTCAATGTGTTAAATAATATATTTCGTCAGTTAAAGCCTCAAGGCCAGGTGTCAGGTCTTGGTCAGGTCAGGCTCACCCAGCCATTCTACCAGCAAAGCACCAAACATAGTACTATTCCAACTTGTGTACAAATTAGTCAGAGATTATTTTCATAGTCTGTATATTTATTTTTTTAATTGTCTGGTGAGGTTGCAAAATTTTTAATCCTTGCCAATTTATCCCTTGACTGCAATCGCACCTGATGGTGAGTGATGATGCACGACATCGTAACGGAATGCTTAATCGCTAGACGGTGCGTCTTAGTCGGTAGGGTGGTAACTAGCCACGGCCGAAGCGTCCCACTAGCCATCCAATTTAGAAAATCTTAATCATCCCTGCCGGGAATCGAACCTCAGATTTCAGTCAAATCCACTGCGCCACGGAGGCCGTCAAAACATCTTGATGAATATTAATAAAACAAGTGCCATTTAGTGGACGATGAAGTGAGCTTCGCTCTGAGTATCAGAAATGATGAGATCTGCAGAGAAATCACAATTACTGGTATAGCTTAACGATTTGCAAAGCTGAAGTTGCAATGGCCACGGCGACAAGCCGATGAACTTTGAGATCACGAAGTGCTGAAACGGGGACCGGGCCGGGAACTTTTCAGGAATCGACCGGGTATCTCTTTATTATAAGTTACTAACACAGAGGTCGTAGATTCTGGTTCTATTTTAACTTCAATTTTCAATTTCAATTAATTCGTTTGGATTCCTCCAAATTCTTTCCAATTTCCGTTCACTGAACCGGAACGGAAGCGAGAGAGAAGGATGTAGACTTGATGCTTTGTATGCAAAATGTTGAAAAAAAAAGGTTTTGTTATGTTAAAAATTTGTTTCAATGTCTCACCGTAGCAATAGGTATGCAAATGTTAGTTTTTTTAAATTAAAATAAAATGCTCTGGTTTCTAAAGCACAGACGAATATCTTAGCATACTATGCATTCACCGTGCGTGTGCCGGGTCCGTCGCGTGGCTGACTGACAGAGTACGAGATTTGTGACGCGGTCAACACTCACCTCCTCTGCTCGCGTTATTAAATCTCCATCTAAATTATGTAGAAAACAACCTAGAGCAGATTTAGTTTACCCTACCTTACAGGCCTATTCAATGTAAGACGATTACATTAAGTGGTATCATCCCTTTACAAATTACGCCAAATCAAAAAAAATCTAACTAAGAAATATTTATTACAGGTACTATGTTCAACTCTGGGCGCATACGACGGCAGAGTGTACGAAAGGATGATGGAACAAGCGTCAAAGAGTCCTCTTAACCAAGAAGTTGTTAACGAGAGCTTCCACAAATATATACGACCTGTTACCATGAAAAATAAATTGTAACAATTTTAAGATAGATTCAGAGGCTG
The DNA here is from genome assembly GCA_034621355.1 of Mycalesis mineus. Lineage (NCBI taxonomy): Eukaryota > Metazoa > Arthropoda > Insecta > Lepidoptera > Nymphalidae > Mycalesis > Mycalesis mineus. Next base: position 2,963,630 of record CM067881.1, read on the forward strand.
TGATGGCAAGATCTACCATTTTATATATGTTATAAATTTAACACTTTCCCTGCTGCCTATGATGAATGCATTAATGAAAAGTTAACAGCTTTTCAGCTTAAGTATGCTGCTAGCACAAGTATATAGTATAGGTATGTCAGGCAAATATATAGTGGTGGTTCTAGGAGAAGATTTCGGACCCTCAAGTGTTCAATTATAATGCGTTATATCTACTCGTATTTTTTAAATATTCATTATGAAGTTAGTTGCCAGACATCTGGCATCTAACTGGCACTGGAGATATTTGGTTGATAAAGGGTTGCTATGAAGATGTGACTGGAAACTAGAGACATACTTGCTTGTGCTTATGCTGAGGTGAATATAAAGAAATCTAGTTGTCCAGTCTTGAAATCTGCTACTTGCCAAAATACCTATGTAGATTGTGCCTAATAGTAGGACTATGAGCTTGAAACTTTTCTCTTATACACAAATTTTAAATTTTATTTAAATGACGAAGATCTGACTATTACAGGCTGCTAGATAATAATAATTAGAGGAAATGTTTCGCTAATTTGAATAAAGAATTTTTAAAAACATAATGTTTTTATTTTTATTTTGAATCGCCATAATCTCCCCACAATTCTAAATACATTTTAAATAAGCAATACCTGTGTTGCCCATTTTTTTACCGAATTAAGAAAATGTGTTTCTCTATACGATGTATACATTCATATATACATTATATGTCCAAAGATCCAAAGATACATTATATGTCAAAAGTTTTGGTCATTTTAATGCATATATTCATGGAAGGATAGGTATATGGTTTGAAGACGTTTTAACATTCCTAAAATATTAATAACTTTATATTAACGAAGTAGTTACACATAAAGTTACATGCAAATGGTTCATGACTGTTCTTTAATGTCGTGTAGGTAATTAAATACTATATAGCAAAGATATAATAAGTAATACTCACGACACCACTTTAATAACAAAACCGAGCGATAATAAGACAGGTTTAGTGCAATATTTGTTGCAAAAAGTTTCAAGGTCGTAGCGTCTGTGAAATAACAAGCTGGTTAGACAGATTGTGTACAATGCACTTATTAATTCTATTATTAAGGCGGCATCTATTTAATACATCGGTCATATAACTAATGGACGTAGGGGTCCCAAGGAATGGTGACCAGCAGGCACAATGGTGGTCGACCCCCCACTAGGAAGACAATTGTTGTTATAAGTGCCGGCCCGCCTTCGCCACCTTATCCACAGTTGGACAAAGCGTTGGTGATTGGCAACGATGATTGCAAATACTTTGAAGAGTCTGCAACTTGAAGGATATTTCACGGTGTTTGTAATTGGTACTAAAATAAAAGCCATCTTTTACAATGGGGTGTCTAAGCATTAGATCACAGTCCAAACTGACCAAAGTCCCGGGACCGTTCTGGCTTTCTAATGTTAGATCGTTGTTAGATACGTAATGTGGAACTCTATCAGCTCTTTATTTATTGATTACAAAGGGTTATTGTACAGCCATATATCTTTTAGAGATTCTTTATTTGACAAGAAAACCTTCTACATTGCTTTTTCACGGAGTATTACAAAATGTATAGGTATTTCTTAGTATAGCATTAATGAATAAACAGTAAAAATGTCGAATAATAAGCGAAGAGCTTACCTGCAGTAATCCTCTTTGCTGTAAACTGTTAAGTGTTATCTACATGTATCTATTGATTACGATTTCGTTGCACATTGTACAAACAGTCCAAGAGATCAACTCGCTTGATTGAATGCTTGTGAATAGTCGAAGAGCAGATTTACGACTGAAAAGGACATTATCACCATTATTCTTAAAAGTAACGATAAAGGGGTGGTATAACGTTTGGCTCTCTCGATCTCTATCACACGGTAAAGAGAGAATAAGAATGTACCCACTTTCTAAGTAAGGGGTTGCTACTGTGAATTTCACGCGAAGTAGAAAATGCTGATATTTTCATAGCCTAACGTAAAGTATGTAGCAATTTTTATTACTTACGTTCCGTGCTAGGGCGGGAGGGATCCGAAGAACCTAAACCTCTCCCTCCCCTTTTCGCCCATGGTCCGTCCTTCGTCCATCCGGAGTCCAGGACTCCAACCCAGAACTTTATGAAGTGACTGAAGTATCACAATCAATTTCAGCGACAATCCTTTCCCCCCAGTACTAAATACCGCGTGTAAACAGTTAGGAATATGTTAACGTTTTAGTTCATGTATATGGCAGTGATTGGCTTCATAAAATACAAAGATTTGCTGCATTCAAAAGGATAAAAGAGTATTAACAGTACGTGTTATTTGCTGAATGGCTTGTAAGGGGTATAAGGACAGGATAAAGCAGTATTACTGGTGTTAATATCCATTAAGTTAAGTCATATTTTAACTGACGGCAAAACCGAGGAGATTATCAATTCGCCGCGTATATTTTTTTGAATATTTTTAGATGGCCTCAACTTTATAAATTAAAGTAACTGAATGACGCAATTATTTTTTACTTTTTAGTACGTTTTGAAGTCTGTTTTATTTTATTAAAATTTTTTACATACTTTTTTATTAGCCAGGTTATTTAGATGTTTAATTAAATTCATCCGGTTTAAAGCTGTTTCATTTCTATTGGGTCTTGGAAACTTCCAACGTCCTAATTTTTTGAAGTCGTTTGAAACAAATTGTACGAATACCAATGAAGGACAAGTAACCAGCTCTCTTTGTTAAAGTGCATTAGCTTTGTTTGGTGAGCACAAATGTCTGCGGTACGTTCAGTACAAACAATTCCACTGACCAGCGCGATTGTGTATTCGCACACTTATTTATACTTCCTTAGTAGTTATGGAAGTAAGCAGAACACAACGCGAAGTCCATCCTGACTTGGCGAAGGAGAGGCGTAAATGTAACTTCAACATTGAAGAAGTGACTAACATTATAGATGGCGGAAAAGATAAAACTTTGGAGAGGAAAAAAATCGGTATGTTTTAGTCGAAGAGTTTATTTTTATGTTCAAATTCAAATAAATTTATAGCAAGTAGGTTATACAACCAACTTTGAAAAGTGTCTTTCTCACCGGATTGTTATCTTTTTGCTTTTTGTTTGTTGTTCTGGTACTTTATCGACTTGGTACTAGATATCAGACTTTCTAAACAAAATTTGAAAATAGTTTTGCAGTCTCAATAGCTTATCGGTTAAGGCGTCGGACTCAAATCCGAGAAGTCTAGAGTTTGAATACCGCTGGACTATTACCGTACCCCGTTTTTTGGAAGGAAAGTGGAAATACTGATCACGTTTTAAAATATGATTGATTTCCTTTACCATTTTCAAAAGTAAAATGCAATATTAAAAACAAATATTATTGATAATTCCCGGTCCCGGTCATTATACTTAATCAACATCTGATAATGATCATCAATAAATGAAACATTATCACGTCAGCCCGCATTGGAGCAGCGTGGTGGGTCTACGCCTCATATTCCCGTCCCTATAGGGAGGGAGGCCCTGTAGTGGGCCGTTAATAGGCTGATGATGACACTGATAATATTTCTACAAACTCTTCATCCATCTATTTGGCAGAAAAAAAGCGTAATTTTTTATGATTTGTGTCTTGTAGTGAGTCAGGACTTCAGGAGAGTCACACGAGAGGTTTTCTGGTGATATTTCACCCACGTCTGCTGCCTGAAGGATTAGGAAATATGTAAATTTTAAGAAAAATTCACAATTCGCTCCTATGTAGTGATATGATAGTGTATTTTCCCATTTATTCATCATAATTTTCATTGTAATACTCATAGTGTCTTCGACTTGTTAATAAACGTATTTATGCACATTGTGACTAAACACATAGCTACTAACATCAATAATAAATAATGCATAGTTTACAAATTGTCGCCTATTGGAAAATCCTATTAAATTTATATTATAGGTTTTCCTGACCGGTTTTCAAAGCACAATCAATAATACTACTAAGATTAAAAATATACCAGAACGAAGAAAAGTATACAACAATAGGTTAATTATTTAATGTAGGCTAAAGAAATTATTTTTAAATTTCTATTTAAAGTGGAAAAATGAATAGAGCCATTTATACATAGAAGTTGAATTCATAGGTGATGATCATACATAAATGACGTTTTTTAATTTTTTTAAAAGATATGTGTAGTTTAGTATGTTAGTAGGTACCTTTCGGCTGAAATAAGGAAAGAAAGGTAAACAAATAAAACGAGTTATACATGTTCGAAGTCGGGAGCGTCCACCAGTTAATACACGTGTATTTAATAAACAATCAGGTATCATTATAATCTTTATACGATAGGCATAGTAAGGCGATAATTGCCTAGGTATTTCCTAAAGATTTAGCATTTTATTTACTCCTGCGTAATGGGTGCCTTCGTCCGATAAATAAGTATTATCCTAATATGTCTAATCTCATCAAAATAAAGACTATAGAGTCTAGCTAAGCTTAATATATCCGGTTACTATTTTCGAAGTAACTCTGCCTCGTAGGCTTATGTGATTTCGAGGTCTTAGGTTCGTGACTAGGTTCGGGCAACCTCGGAATTTTTCCCAGGGTTTTATAAGATGTTCTGCAAATTCCAACAAACCCTAATCGGTAGTAATTCTGGATTTCTACCGCATCTTATTTTTTTTATTCCCTTGACTGCAATCTCACGTGATAGTAAGTGATGAAACAATCTAACATGGAAGCCGGTTGACTTGATAGCAGTAGGATGAAATCCACATCCCTTTTGTATTCTACTCGACATTTTACCGGACTGCTAAATCGCTTGGAGGTACGGGTGGCAACTAGACACGACCAAAGCCTCTCAGTTTGCCAAAACTTAAACAAATAAGAAAATTTTAATCGAACCCAGGAAATCCGTCTTATAAATCTACCGCGCTTACCACGGAGGTTGTCAGTGCATAGTTACCTAGGCGAGCTCTAAAGCCCACTACTAAAATTCGTTCTTCTCGGGTACAGAACCCCAAAGCGAGCACAAGGCCTGTAGCTGAACTAATAGTTGAACTCGCTTGAACCCCGAGCAGTCAAGTTGAATAATGTCCATTCAAGTCAATGAGACAGTATTTGGTTGTATATACTCGTACATAACCTACTTAATCGACTTTATATGGTGGAAATGTGTATTTTAATCAGTTTTCGATTTATATGCATTCGGTTTACTGATTCATATGAAATATGATTCAGTATACCAAATAGGTACATGCAGTTACGTTAAAACCGAGAAATTTTTATTATGCGCACTGTATTTTAATCTTAGTAAGACTTAACTTGAATAACGGATAGTTGGATTTTTTTGTTTTACTTTGTTTTCAACCTAATTCAATGTTTACTAGGTAATAATATAGTATTCTGTGATAGAGTTCGGACAAGATTATTTCAGCAGCCAAGCAACATTGCTGCGTTAACTTTGAAGGGTATGATTGTCGTTGTATAAGCACAAGGCTTGACTACGGTTTCACATGTTGGACACTGGGCAGCACTTGTTGTTGTTGTGTGTTCATCCATTAACAGGCGATGGTTTTTCTCTCGGGCATGCATGTTGCCAGGTATACCTACCTAAGTGTAAAAACAAATGTTAAGTGGCGACGCTGTCTAAAGTTGCTGTCTTCCTTGATACGAGTAGGTTTTTACACGACATATTAACTTCCACACAAACCAAAACAATAGCATACACACACAACAAACAATTTTAGACGTGAGCTACATTTAGAAAATATAAATTAATTCACATAAACAAAAATAGCGCCATGAGAGGTCGTCATAAAGCTAAATTTAATGATCAAATTTTTAGTTATTTTCCAGTCCAATTTAAATGCTGCAATATAATAAACATGCCTAAGACGTAGATAACCCTAACTAATTAGTAATTCAAATAAATGTTTTTATTACAGAGGACATTGCACTCAACAATGGAGATTCGCTGGACGCCATACCTGAAGAATGTCTAAGTATTAAGGAAAGGTACGAGAATGCCATCAGAAAGTCCTGCATTTATTCAAATAAAGTCCGCAATGAGATGTTGGAGATTACCGGAATGGAAAATTTTGAGTGAGTAACTCTTTTGGTTTTATCTCATAAGCCCGCTAACCGGCATTGGAGCAACGTGGTGGGTCTACGCTCCGTAACCCCTTTCCTATAAAGGTCTGGCCCAGTAGAGACTGATAATGATGATGGTGTTGAAGAATACGTTATTTAGATGTTTTACAACAACGACAATTAGATATTTTAAATAATTGCCTTAATAAAGACAACTAGATATTTTAAATAATTGCCTTAATAAACACAACTAGATATTTTAAATAATTGCCTTAATAAACACAACTAGATATTTTAACTAATTGCCTTAATAAACACAGCTAGATATTTTAAATAATTGCCTTAATAAACACAACTAGATATTTTAACTAATTGCCTTAATAAACACAGCTAGATATTTTAAATAATTGCCTTAATAAAGACAAATAGATATTTTAAATAATTTCTGAAACTTATCCATCAGATAAATTACCAGTGGAATAAGTAGGTATATATAGCTCTTAAAAATTAATGGGCATAAGTGGGTATAAACTTGATGAATTCCTAGCGACATTACTTTCTAACAATTCATATTATACAAAACATTAGTGACGTCTTAGAATATTGGCTTGTATTCAAATTTTTTTTCAAACGTTATTATTATCGTTTCGTTTACGTCAATCGATGAATAAATAATCATTACTTTGTTCGTAATATACTTATAGATTTTCGCATGGTATTTACTACGCACTTGTGTTTGATTAGCTATAGTTATCCCTATTGAACTTAGAGCCCTAAGTCTTACCACCGGGAAGCAAGAAGATTGTGTCGGACTTCTATCGACTAAAACCAGACGATGTTCCAACACGTCACCTGGGACTGCATTACGGGTACGTTAGTACGACTACCGTAAAAGAGCCCTAAGATCTTCGTCATATTCTTGCCGGCTCTTTGGCGATGTCAGTAGAGTAGTCATAACAAACTTGACGTTTCAAAAATGCTTGTAAAGAAAGTCTACTTCTTTTTACATCTGACTTGCAGTCAGTCACACCTGATATGCAAATGATGATGCAATCTAAGAAAGTTTAACTTGTTAGAACCTTTCGGTCTCTATACGACACCGTACGCTAAATCACTTGACGTACTTTTTTGTCGGTAGGGTGGTAAATAGCCACGGCCGAAGCCTCCCACAAACCAATTTTAATTTATGTTTGAGAAAATTCCAATTTATGTCCTGGGTTACTAGTAGTAGCAGTAGTAGTAGTTCACTACTCGATTTTGTCTTTAATAGCTTAGCCAGAAAAACTAAATACGAACTACGGAATGCCCCCTTAATCCACCAAACTCCAGTGGCCTAGGTATTTACTAAATTAAAATTGCAGGTTTTTATAAGTTACTAGCTGACCCGGCAAACGTTGTTTTTTCATTAAAAATTAATAAAAAAAATTAGATGAAAGTTAGATTGTAGCCGATTCTCAGACCTGCTGAATACGCATACAAAATTTGGTAAAAATCGGTAAAGCCGTCGGAGGAGTACAGTAACTAACATTGTGACAGGGAAATTTTATATATTAGATGTCTGTAGGAATTAGAATTTAACTGAGTACGTATACATAAAGTTCTTTCTTTAACACAAATAAGTTCATACGACTAAAAATAGTAACATCATCTTGATTATACTAATTTGAGCTCGTTAATTGTGATAAAAACACATTTAATTTATTAAAATTATTCGTTTACAAGACGTTGTTCTATAAATACGTACCTATTTTTCTCTTTGTTATTTTTTTGAACTTGACCTCGGAAATTCTGTTACAGTAACTGAATTGATATACATATATATGTATATACTAACCAAAACATACCCTTTTGAATAATTATTAGAAAACATCATTCATGTGCCCATAAGAAAGCGAAGCTTGTAATTGTGATAATTTCGGTTCCATTTGGTGTAACTGGAATTATTCAGTATTTTTTTATCTCCGTCGAATTATTATTAGAATCGAGCATTGTGTGTATATTTCATCCTATTTTCTTTCCTCAATTATACACCTTCTCATAGTTATATTGTTATGTTTCATAGCACTTAAGTATTTTAAATGAAGACACCTCCGTGGCGCAGTGGTATGCGCGGTGGATTTATAAGACGGAGGTCCTGGGTTCGATTCCCGGCGGGGCAGATTGAGATTTTTCTTAATTTGTCTTGGTCTGGCTGGTGGGAGGCTTTCGCCGTGGCTAGTTACCACCCTACCGACAAAGACGTACCGCCAAGCGATTTAGCGTTCCGGTACGATGTCGTGTAGAAACCGAAAGGGGTGTGGATTTCATCCTGCTCCTAACAAGTTAGCCCGCTTCCATCTTAGACTGCATCATCACTTAAAATCAGGTGTGTTAGCAGTCAAGCGCTAACTTGTAGTCGATAAAAAAACAGAGTCCATGGAACACATTATGTTTGGATTTCCTGGGAGTGGCATATCCATTACCAGAGGATTTCTGTGCCTTTAACTTGAAAGCAACTATTCAACTCTTAGAGTAGGTGATTGAACTAATACACAATATAGGGAAGGTAAGGGCGGGGCGAGTATAAAAGATCCATAAGGGTGTATTCGCTATGGCGGCCCATAATGTATTTTAAAAGAAAACAAAAATTAGATTTTCTACACCATTAGTAGTTTCACCCGCTCTTGACCGATTGGACCATTGCTGTAGAATAACATTGCGGAGTCGCTATTACAACCCTATCTGATTATATTATAATTTTAGGTCCCCTGTTCTCCGACGTACTGCAGATGCATTCTTCAAGGACATATCGCCGTTTATGCTGCATCTTGGCATGTTTGTGCCGACGCTCATCGGCCAGAGTACGCCGGAACAGATGACTGAATGGCTGCCCAAGGCTCTCGACATGAAAATAATCGGGGCTTATGCACAAGTAAATGATTTTATTCCCCTCTTCTATAAAAAGGGAGGTCTGGCCTTACAATTAAAACAGCCGTTAAAATAGGCTGAAATTTAGGACTAACTTTTTTTAACTTTCATATTTGTAGTTCTCAGTTATATAACATTACTTGCTTATTTCCGGCGAGTTTCATTGTAGAACTCCCGCGTTACTATGTCGTTATCGCGAGGGCTTTGGTTCGAGTGCTGGTTCGGATAATGAAACATTAAGCTTTTCTTTCTTTCAAGTAATTCTCAGTACTGTGCAGTAAACGAATACTCATTACACCTCTGGGCCTCGGAAAAAACCTTAAGCTGCCAGTCTGTATGTATTGTCATTAAAATTTAATAGTAATTGTTACACACAATTTAGGTATTTACTTTATTAATTTACTACTATTAAAAATTTAAAAAAAATCTTCTCTTTCGCTTGCTGGGCTCAAGCTCAGGTGGTCAGGATTCCAGAGTGAAAAATCTCTTCTCAATACGCGCCGTCTTATGAATTACCGTCTTCTGTATCCGACGCTCGAACCAACAGCCAAGCGATATCTCCTTATGATTATTATCACTCTAAGCCTGCCAACGGCGTTGTGATGGGAGTCCGGTTCGACGTATCTGGAAGAAGTCGGCTTCTACTCCTACTAACTTTTTGATTTGCTTTAACCTTTAAATACGTCACTGCTTAAATATATTTTATTTACGTAACCGAATAAGCGTCTTTGAAGTTGCCATACTAATATTTTAGGTTTTAATCATTGCTCTGTACATTATTAAGGCGTTCAACAAAGGTTCATTTTTACAGATGTAATTAACTGTCAGAATTTTAGTTTATCATCATGGCGGTGCTATATCTTTGTACCTTATCATTTCCCATCTGATAATGACTGATAAAATTTAACATTATATCCTTAAACCCGCCAACCAACATTGTAGCAGCGTAGTGGGTCCAAGCTAATCTTCCCTCCTATGGTGGTCTGGCCGTGTGTCATACGGCCATCCGTGGGCCATAAAATTAAGTTGATAATATTGAGTGATGGTAATAAAACAATTCATTAGGAGAATTACAATTTCGTTTACAGACTGAACTTGGACACGGAACATTTATCCGAGGTTTGGAAACCACGTCTACGTATGATCCTAAAACGGAAGAGTTTGTTCTGCACACCCCCACGATTACTTCGTACAAGTGGTGGGCAGGGGGGCGTAAGTATTTTTTTTAATTCAATTAAATTTTTTTTTCTGTATGAAAATAGGCTCATGGTAGACGCCTGTTTGCTCAACTTAAATGTGTTGTTATAGTCAAGTAAGACATAGTATAGATTTTACTAGGGAATTCCAAACTAAAGCTTTGCAAAGACAATTGTAATATGGTGTTAAAAACAAATTCACAGTAAAGTAGGCTGACAGTTGTAGTTACAAAGGAAAAGAAAAATTTATTTTTAAAGATAGCTTACGAGCAAATAGAGGAATTCTGATTCTCTTTCACTGATTTTATGTTTCAGTTGGTAAAACGGCAAACCACTGTGTAGTGATGGCACAACTATACACCCAGGGAGTATGCCATGGAACCCATTTGTTCATCGTGCAAATTCGAGACCTGGAGACTCATGTACCCCTCCCTGGTATAAAAGTTGGTGAAATAGGTCCTAGAATGGGTTTCAGCAGTGCCGACAATGGCTTCTTAGGTTTCAATAATTTTAGAATACCAAGACAGAACATGCTGATGAAACATGCCAAAGTTGAAAAGGTAGATCATCAATATCAAGTATCATTATTCAATTATTTTGTTTCAAATTGTAAAGTAAGAATTTAATGTAGATATCTCTTGGCCGGAAAAAATCCCTGTCATTTTCCGATTCAAAAAGTACAGAACTTTAGAGCCCGCAAGACAATGAGATCAGGCGTTCTGAGTTCTGCGTTGTACTTTCTTTGTAATCTTTGTTATTGAACAGCACGTATATATACAGTAGGCATATATAGACAGCGCGTTTTAGCTACTTGCTATATGCGTGCAAATATAAAGTTAGAAATGCAGAATTCAGATCGCATGAATTATTTTTGCCCGCCTGACTTCTTCAATTTCAAAAATACCTTTTATTTTATCATAAAGGACCTATCCTATTCTATTATATAAGTGTCAGTAGTAAATATTTAAATAACGCGACAGCAAGCTTTTGGTTCTGTGGTTTAAAACAACGCATGATCTTTTCAGGATGGGACTTACGTGAAATCAGCGAAGCATGGCAAGTTGACGTACGGCACTATGGTATTCATCAGAGTTACCCTCGTGAGCGAAATGTCTTTCAACTTGTCAAAAGCTGCGACTATTGCTATCCGCTACTCAGCTGTTAGGAGGCAAACTGAACTTAGACCGAAGTAGGTAGTAATTGCAAAACATGCATATTACATTTTTTTTCATAATTCTACTATAAATGATGTCCATTTCCGTTAAAGTCCAATTTGGACCCTTGTTATTGAAATCTCATTTTGTTTTCTAAAACGAGTTAACAATAAATGAACAACAGTACTCGAAGAACTGGATGCAGTGCAAAGAGTACATTATGATATTTGTCAGTAATTATCGGGACCGAAACTGATGGCTTACCAATCAATATTATATGTTAATGATAATCGTCAGTTAGCACCAACCAACCATTATCACACGGCAACTTTCATAATAACAGCCTAGTGAGTCTTAGCTCCAACTTCCTTCTCCTTTAACACCTGCCCTGCAGTGGATCATCCATTCTGTCTGATAATGATAACAATGAGTTTTTAACCGATGAAAAAAAAAACGGGGGAGGTTCTCAATTCGACACGTATATATTTTTTTTAATGTATGACCACGCATAACTTTTTACAGAGTTGTCCGATTTTGATAATTCTTTTTTTATTAAAAAGGGCATGCTTCTAAGGTGGTCCCATTGTCATCATATTAGGATCTGATGATGATATCCTGGGGAAATTGAAGGAACTCTTCAAATTTTGGAGGCACGCTTACAGCGATTTCGGTTTTTGTCTTGGTATCGGTAGCTTTTTGGCTACTAGTGCCGTATAATATACTATGACAGTATAGTACGAGTTCGTTACGTGGCGATAAATCACTAAAAAGTAAGAAATAAAAATTTTTAACAAAAAATAGAACCGACTCAAAACGCACTAAAAAGTATAAAATAACTGTCATTTAGTTGCTTTAATTTACTTAAGCATATCTAGGATGCGGTGCCAACCAAGATTTCTACTTTAAGGACGATACCTAGAACCCACAAACTGCTTTACTACGTAAAATAAATGTTCCTTAAACTTGGCTGGCACCGACTTCATAGATGTGCTTAAGTAAATTAAAGCAACTAAATGACACAGTTATTTTTTACTTTTTAGTGCGTTTAATTTCAATTCTTTAATTCATATTTGATATGGTATTCCAGTGAGCCAGAGCCGCAGATCCTGGACTACCCGACCCAGCAGCACAAGTTATTCATATGCATAGCAACAGCACACGCCTTCCAGCTCACTTCCAAGTGGTTGTGGGACACCTTCCAAGCTGTAATGTCTGATATGCGAAAAGGAAATGTTGATGCGCTGCCAGAGGTAACTACTACTTCGTACTTCATACTGATTCTATAGTAGAAACAAATTCTACTTAACTTATATACGATACATACACAAAAATAATATTTTTTACAATCTTTGTCTGTCTGTTTGTTCCGGTTAATCTCTCAAACTTCTAGTCGGATTGTAAAAAAATCTTTTGTATGTGATAACTAGACTCATGAGGAGTGACATCGGGCAATTTGTATCCAGATATTCCTACGGGAATAGGAACGGCGGTTGAGATCGTGGGCGTCCTCTAGTAACGAAATAAAAATCAAAAGATCTTACCTTTCATAAAATTTAGATAAGTAAGATTTTTTTAAATAAGCTGACATAAATAAATAGTTTCGTTTAACTTAGCATAGAAACAGCATTTATAATGCTTAATAAGACAAATCCGTTCAAATATAAAAAATAGTACAAAAGAATTTTGTTATTTTTGGGGTTCCGTACCTAGAAGCTGTAAACCGGCAACAAAATCAAATTTCTGTGTTAACGTAATTAAAAGATATACCAATGTAAGCCACGTATTTAACTCACAACTAAATTAACACCTACAGGTACAGATACTTCGTAGTTAGTCGACCTAGAACCTAAAAATTTGGCGTGAAGTAATGTTTTGTAGCTCATATGAGGGAATAATTCCGAAAACCTTAAATTTTTCGGAACTTTGATTTGGATTGGAACGGAGCGACCCGCACTTAGCCGGATTTTTTTTGTTTTGTAAATTGTCACCTCTTTATCTAAGTAAGCGTTGTAGTTTTATTGAGGGCCTCGCGGATAGATCAAGAGAAATAAGTATTTTTTTGCACTTCGCGCAACTATTGTTACTTTATACCACCGTGCAGACAGCAGGAGATCAAACCATCTGCTATCTAAGTGTGCGGTGCTATGAAGCTTCTTATAATATTATAGAGAAATGGAGAACGCGGAACTCAGAATTCGGAACTCTATGTGATGCGACCAGGTTTAGCTGTTCATCGCTTTTTTTTTAAATCCTGAGATTTTCATAATAAGCTTATTTACTTATTTTCATTTCAGCTGCACGCATTATCAAGTTGTTTGAAAGCGGTGAGTACGTCGGATGCACTGTCGCACATAGAGCAGTGCAGGTTCGCGTGCGGCGGCCACGGGTACATGCTGTCGTCCAACCTGCCCTTCATTTACTCCTTCGTGGCAGCTACTAGAACATATGAAGGAGATTACACTGTACTACTTCTGCAAACTGCTAGGTATTTAATACATTTCCTATTGCCTGTAAAAAAACTAAATTTTTTACTAATTAACGTAGTATTTTCTAAAGCTTAAAGTGTAATTTTTAACGATCTTTCTGTTCATATAGAAAAAATTACTGTAATTGGATAATATTTTTAAAACGTTTTTGAATATTTATTGCCCATTATTTGAAAAAATATTTCTGAAATCTACGTTTAAAGCACGCCAGCCCGTATTGGAAAAACCTGGTGGGTATACGCCCCATATCCCATCTCCTACAAGGAGGTAGGTTTGGCATTCTATCTATTTCTATATGACATCGTACTCCAACGTCTTTGTCCGTATGGTGGTAACTTGCCACGGCCGAAGCCTTGCACCAGCCAGATCTGGACCAATTAAGAAAATCTCAATCGGCCCAGCCCGGAGTCGAACACAGACCTCCGTATTTTAAATCCAACGTGCAACAGTTTTGTTTTCTAGATCAACGAATTAGCGATTTGTAATGTACTTATGTCTACCTAATTTAATTGAATTTCTCTAAACTGTTAAAGTAGTAAGTATTCTGTGTAAGATTGCGTATTTTTAGATTTTTGGTGAAAGCTTGGGAGCAAGCTGAGGCTGGGTCCAATGTGACGCCAACAGTGGCTTATTTGAATCGGGCTGCGAACGCTAAGCGAGTAGTCTGGGACAACACTCACGAAGGAATTATTCGATCATTCCAAGCGATTGCTGCGGGGTGAGTTATATTTTTAATTGCGGGCGTAAATAAGGGCGACTTTATAAGTTTTTAGACATATTTGCGTGTCTGTTTGAAGGGGTATTATAGTGTTATAAAGGTTAACGAATGGCTGATAGTGATATGATTTTTAGCTATACAGTGTGTCCAAAAATCCTGTCCAATCTTTAGGTTCAAAATTAAATATCACTTTTGGTTTTAGTAAAATTGCTCAATGTGTAAAAAGTATACGGAACCGAATCAAATCTGGCATGGACTATGAAGATGCTTGGCTCATGACCACTGTACAACTTGTTGGAGCAGCTGAGGTAGGTGCAGTCAATACTAAACATATTGAGTTATGATATTCTATACAAATAACAACCTTGAGTCCTCCAACTCGCATTGGGACAAAGTGGCGAATCTAAACGCCTTCGGCCCCATAGAAAGAAGAAGAAGAAAAAGAATGCATTGCACTGTAGTGGCGCGTTTAAAATTGGCTGATAATGATGATGATGATGATGTTTGCCTTTCATAGTGTAATATTTAATAACAATGTTAAATATTTATATTGTTAGCGTTCTTTTAAATAAATAAATAAATAGTGTACGGTTTGATAAACGTATGGCATTCCTCCGCGAAGGTTTCTGTAGCGTCTGTTCCGTAACGAAGTTTTTATAACTCGCCAGTGTGAGTTTTGAACTTGTCTTTATATATATTTATATCTATACCTCCTATACTGAGATAGAGAGCGGTAGAGACTCTAATGTGAGACTATGCTATAATAAAAAGAAATCACTGTTTTAATAACTACAGATTTTCCATAATTTATATAGGATTATATGATTTAATGCAACCGTGCTACTTTGTGTTATCGTGTTTGGACTTTTGATCGCAAATTGCACTTCCATTTTGAGGCAGTGAGTGCATAGTATCAGTTATCAGTTGTTTACTTCATTATCAGCTTTGTTATTTAGAGTTTGTTATCAGATATTTTTATGTCATTATTTGATAACAATAATCGTAAATTGCGATCAGCATTACGATATGTTATATCCGAGGATACGATTATTTTTGTGTATTATTGATTCCGTAATAAATATACCTAAATATCCTAAAATTTTAGATTTTAAACATTGTTTGTGTGGTTGAGCGCTAAACTATTTTACTGCTTGAAACACAAAACAAAAATTTTAAGGGTATACCGTGTTGACCTTAAAAAGGATCTTCTCATCTGAAATTTCTGAAATCTGGATTTTTGACATCTGAAATTCGCCGATTCAGTAACTTTTAAAGCTTAGGATTTTGGTAGAGAAACACTACTGTCCTAAAAAGCGCTAGTAATTATTTTGACAATCATACCCTTAAGCTTGAAAAACAATATTTTTTCTTGACGCCAGAAACAAAAATGGCACGTATATTTCCCCTGGCGAGGTCGATCACATTTTATTACTTGCAGGGCAGACGTTACATAAACGATTGCCCAGCGTTGGCGAGGTCGATCACATTTAGTTTTACTACTTGCAGGGCAGACGTGTATTTACATAAGCGACTGCCCAGCGTGGTCACTACTGCGCAGAAGCTTCTTTGGAAAGAGTCATTCTCATTTGGTCCTTTACAGAGATTTATGTATAACAGTAATAATAATAATAATAATAATAATAATATCTTTATTGAACATACTTAAAATTAACATTTGATATACTCCTTAAAATTAAACACAGTTACATTAGTTACGGTACAAGTACAAAAAAGGTCTTAAGGAGTGCTTGGACACTCGTACTAGGAAGACCTGTATTACGAGCGTCGTAGCCTTCCTACGGATCCCATACAGTAATTTAGACAGAAGTTTTCAAATAAAACGGGAGTATGGTAGGTATGGTGAGGCGTGTGCGTGTGTGTGGGTGTGTGTATGTGTGTGAGTGTGTGTATGTGAGTGTGTGTGTGTGTGTGTGTGCGCGCGTGTGCGGGTGTGGTGTTATTATTTGTGTAAAGGTAAGGGTGGTAGGTATGTCATTTTGATGGTATGATTGGTTCATGATTTAATTTCATTAATTAACGTTTCAACATCATAGTAGTCTAGTCCTTTGAGCCAAGTTATGATACAGTCTTTACAGCGTTTGTGATTTAATATATTAATATTAAGAAGATCATCGATTTTGTTGTATAATCTCGAGCTGAGGAAATAATATTGCCGACCAGCAAGGGCTGTACTGCGAGGCAGAATATCACAAGCTTTTTGTTTGCGTCTTTTTGATGGGCCTGCTACCGCCGGAGCTTGTATCCTGATAGCCGAGTGTTTGCGTGCTATAACTTGAGAAATAAACATCTGGCGGATACTAAGCACGTTCCAGTCTTGATAGAGTTTCGATGTGGGGTATCGACGGGGTAGGTTACCCATCACCTTTAGAACTCCTCTCTGTGCACGTTCAAGACGGATCATATCTGTTTTGTTAGCGCCACCCCAAACTGTGATACAATAGCCTAGGATAGACTGCACTAGAGCTAGGTATACGGTTCTCATCACTTTTTGGTCGGCCACCGTTCTTAATTTTCTTAAAATAAAAATTAGTTTACGTGTTCGAGCAACAAGAGTGTGTATATGCTTTTTCCAACTTAGAGTGCTATCTATTACTACACCAAGATATTTTATATCCGTAGTTTTCTCTAACTCTTGGCATGCACATTCTTCAAGATTCTGAGTACAGGTGTGGGCTTTTATACTGAATGCACTTGGTTGTGTATGTATAGTTGTATCGAAAGTAATAAGTTTAGTTTTAGTGAGATTTAGTGTTAATAGGTTATTTAGTAGCCAATTGTTAACGTGGTTTAAAGCAAACTCTGCATGGGTACGCGCCTGTTCCCAGGTTCGGCCTTGTACGAGTAGAACAGTATCGTCAGCATATGAGATTATTTTCGTGTGCGGAATGTTTAGCTGACATAGACTATTAATAAATATCAGAAAAAGAGTAGGACCAAGAACGCTGCCCTGAGGTACTCCGTATTCTATATTTTCAGTGTCACTTAGGTATTGACCGATTTTTACGCACTGACATCGATTAGATAGGTAATCCTTAAATAATTTCAGGACGTCACCTCGTATGCCAATTGCTTCCAATTTTTCTATAAGAATGGGGACAGAGACCGTATCAAAAGCTTTACACAAGTCCAGGAAGATGCCAACCGTTTTCTGTTTACTTTGTAGGTTTTGTGTGACATGAGTGGTTAGTTCCAGGATCGCATCTTCTGTGGACTTGCCCTGCCTGAATCCAAACTGATTTTTTGACACAAAATCTATTTTGTTTAAGTACATGATCAGACGCTTATTTATTATTTTTTCAAAAACTTTCGAGACAGTAGTTAATACAGATATTGGTCTATAATTAGTTACTTTGTCTCTGACTCCACTCTTATAAATAGGATGAACCACTGCTTTTTTAAAAACAGCTGGAAAACAACCTTGCACAATACAGAGGTTAAGAACATGTTTTATTATCGGAATGAGTATGTGACGACTATTCTTAAGTATTGTGGCTGTTATGCCATCCCAACCGGTTGCACAATTGTTTCGAAGACACATTATCGTGTTCTCGATCTCTAGTTCATCGGTTTCATTTAGAACCATGGAGTCACAGGGTGGGCGTGCAATATCTGCTGCTAGTAAATTTGAAGCAGTTTGCTTTGATAAAATAGACATGGCTAATGTTTTACCAATACTAACAAAATGACCGTTAACACTGTTGACAGATGTTTGAGGATTGATACAATTTATGAGTTCATTTGGGGGAGAAGTTTGACTTCGAAGGTCAGTGATATTTTTTATAGCATCCCAAGTCGCTTTTTTATTATTCCTTGCCTGTTCTAACTGAGAACGTTCGAAAGCGCGTTTTAAATTTTTAAGCAGATTGTTGCAAAAATTGCGGTATCGAGAGTACGTAGTTTTTAAAATCATGTTTAGTGGCTCTTTCCTTGATTTTTTGTGTAGTTTATCTCGATTTCTTATACATCTAAGGAGCCCTTCAGTAATCCAAGGTTTAAATTATTACGTCTGCGTGATTTCTTAATAACAATAGTGTGTGACGAAATACATGTGTATAATTTATTAATTAAGGTAGTTGCTGCAGAATTAGCTTTAAAGTCATTTAATATATCGTCAAAATTAATAGTTTTGATGTCATTTAAAGCAGCTTCAATATTCGTACGGGAGTGTAACTGTATGGGCTTTTCTGTCAAATTTTTCTGTTGCAGACACAACATTGTAGGAGCATGATCAGTAACAAACGTGTCCAGTACAAAGACAGTGGTCGTTCTATTACCTCTGTACAGGATATGATCTAAGCAACTGTTTCCGCGAGTGGGGAGGTCGTGTACTGGCAGGAGGCCATGCAGGGAAAGCATATCAAGATATTTGTCTGCATTAGGATCTTTGGCATCACGAGATATATTGATGTTCATATCTCCTAAGACAGCGATTGTTTTGTACGATGAAAGTGAGCCCAGGACGTTATCTAAACTCTCAACAAAGTTGTTAATGTCACGGTAGGATGGCGATCTGTATATAGCTACCAAAGCTGTGCTATCACTACCATACAAAACCAAACAGTTACCATCAGAAAAATTTGGCTCTAGGCAATTTAAGCTAAGATCGGAGCTAATGTAAGCTACAACACCATCGTTTTGATTTTTATATGACGATTTAAAAGATTTATAACCTAGTAGAATGGGTAAGTTGTTGCATTTGCTTAGCCAACATTCTGACAATATTAAGACATGGATAGGAATGTCTAGAGACTTGAGTAAAACATGTATTTCGTCGAAGTTACTGTTTATACTACGAATATTTAGGTGTAAAATATTTAAATTTATAAAAGTAGAATTACAATTTGTATGATCGCGACACTGGTTGGGGCTACATATAAGTGCTTTTGATATTTCTACATTACTAATATCGTATATTATGTCTCGTAACTCAGCCATTGGGAAGAATAATATGATATGACAGGGAGCTATCACAGTATGCACTGGCGTATGTAAACGCTAAGCAACATAATTTGCCCGATACTTTTGCAAGTAGGTATAAAGTCATGCAGTAAAAACTTGCTCTGTTCCAACCACATAAAATAATAGGACACTGGGTATGATTTATAAGTTTGTAGCAAAGAAACCAACCTGTTAATAAATTTTGTGTATTTGAATGTACTGGGATTACGATAGTGTATTGTGTGTATAGTGTGACGTATGTGCGGTATGTGTGAGGGTGGATAGTCTGTAAAATAATTTTACTAAGTATTAGTTTTGATTTAGTATAGATAAGACGCCGCAAGCTATTATTTAAAATTACAATATATGAATTTACGTTTCTAGAAAGTAATGAATATAAAAATAATAATAAACAACTAAAGCAGGGCTTGAAGAGTTGCTCTAGTAATATGCGTATATAGGCTAGTCAGGACGAGCCTTTCAGCTTGGCGAGATCACTTTCCTTTGAAATATGTATTAATGGTTCACCTTCTCTCTTTCGCATATATATCTTGCCGTGAGCGGACCAGCAAAATGAATAGCCGTTGTTGTTGGCGAAGGTCCTGGCCAGATAAAACAATTTTCGAGCCTTATAAGTTAGGTTTTCGGAGATATAAATAATTTTTGGGGGGCAGTCGTTGTGCAGGACGCTTGTGTCAAGTTTATTAGGATGCAGTTTATTATACTTCTTCACCGACGAAAGGAAGTTTTCCTTAATAAGAACCGACGTAAAATCAACCACAATGGGCCTACTATTAATATTCTTAGTATGTGTCCGATAAACGTCGCGTATTTCGTGTGTCTGTAATTTTAGGTTAATCACTTCACTTATTTTAATAACGGAGTTTACCAAATCTGATTTTGTTTCTAGTTTCTTATAGGGAATATTTCGTAATTCAATACTGGGCGACCTAAGACTTTTTTCAAGGTTTTCAATTTTCTCCTCCAGTATTTGAATACTAGCTAAGCCGTTATTCCGCTCCGACTCTAGAGACTCAATCCTAGTCTTCATCTCATTGTACTGAGAGCACATGAACTCTATGGTAGTCTGGAAGTCCTTATTCTGTTGTTTAACTTCGTTTAATGTGTCTTGAAGATGTTCTAGCTTTTTGTTTTGCTGTAGTTTAAAATCGTTGAACATTTTCTTTAGCTCGTTCGCGATATCGAACGATGAGCTGTCCTCGTCTCCCGTTTCGCGTTTTCGTTTACCTCTAACAGTTAGGTCACTATACGTTCGAGTCTTGGTCGTTGGTGACACCGAATCCTCGCCTAGGTTTGGCGTAGATTCACCTCTTGACAATTGTTTATTTTTAGGAGGAGTACGGAGTGCCATATTTTTAATTAGAATCGGTATATATGGGCGAAACAGTCGAGCTAATTATTTCTTAGATAAGTAGATTAATTCGTAAACGTTTTGGCGGTGCGATGATAGATCGTTTGAGTACCTGCGTACGGTTCAAGGTCGCAATATACAGGTCGGCCGGTGAGAGGCGGGAGGTCATTCACCCGGGCGCTTCATACGGTAGCCGATGCACTGCACGTTGTTATGCACACTAACTCTTTGGATTACAGTTCAATTTAGCAGTTACAAAAAGTATGACTAACTAGAAGAACAGCTGATCACTGCACGCGATTATGATCACTCGTAATTTGAGTTTAGGTACAAATTAGCGGTTTTTACAAATTTGTGCGTTAATTAATAAAATACGGTTACAATAAACACGTCCACACCTCACGGCGGATCCGAGAGAGAGGAACAGTGGACGTCCGTCGGCTGATAAGGATGAAGTATTTATTTTTACATCTATATACATTTATTCCAGGCACATTGTCGAGCTGTATTGCTTGATACATATTGGAAGGAAATGATAAGGTTAACTAAATCATCAAGTGCTAATGTGAAGAAGGTGATGCATCAGTTAGCGGTGCTGTACCTTATGTACTGGGCACTGGAGAAGACTGGAGACTTGTTAAAGGTAATTCTTTCAATCATTTTCCCCTTTCCTAAACATAGCAGACTACAAAGCGATAAGGCTGACTTTTGTGTTCTTCTGCCTTTTTATTTTTCACATGTAATGTAAAAATAAAGATTATAAATAAATAAATAATAGTTAGTGATATATTGTGTTACACCTACAAACATCATTGCATTAAATTTAAGTTTTTGTGTAATAAGGATTGTTTTCGCCTTTAATGCTTGCTATACCTACCTAACTCATATACTTCAAGCTTCTATAAGCAACTCTATCTTTTCTTTCTCTTTCAAATTCAACTTACATTGATTACTAATTTTTGTTTTATGTTTCATGTTACAGTATTCAGCAGTATCTAAAGAAGATCTTGACGAGCTGCAGAGGCGTTACGAAGAACTGCTTGCAGAGTTGCGACCGAACGCCGTGGGACTTGTGGATGCTTTTGATTTGAGAGATGAGGTTTGACAATTTCAATAATAAATCTGTACTGATGGATGGATGATATATCGGTTCAAAGATTGAATATAGTCTGGTGAACCTATAATATTATAATTAGACTATTATCAGTCTGGTATAGGAAAATCTTGCTATTCCGAAAGAAAACGTAGGAAGG
This sequence comes from Mycalesis mineus, assembly GCA_034621355.1. Classification (NCBI taxonomy): domain Eukaryota; kingdom Metazoa; phylum Arthropoda; class Insecta; order Lepidoptera; family Nymphalidae; genus Mycalesis; species Mycalesis mineus. The sequence goes on from CM067881.1 coordinate 2,985,733, forward strand.
TAGTGGTGAGATTGTACAACATAAAATACCTAGTATGTACCACGAAATAAAGAAAGGAGTTGGAGTACTAGTCTTTAACTAGTACAAAAACATCTGAAGGTGGCAAAATAGCCGAATCGTATGTCGATTTTTGAAAAAACCGTCAGTTTTAAAGCCGATGTACAACGGTTGCAAAACGGATGTAACAGAAATCTGTATTCTCGAATGACATTTTGCCATATCAAACTGACACGAATTGAAGGTGGCATGATCGGCCAGATGCAAGCGAGATGTTTGTACGATGTATTTTTTTCAAGAATTGACATACTGAATACTCGTGATGTGAAATGGCGACCCTGAAAGGTGCAGTTTTAATTAACTCATATGATTATTTAATTTAACGAAATGCATTTTATGTTATAGATTCTACAGTCTTCCCTCGGTTCCTACGACGGTCAAGTGTATGAAAGACTGATGGAAGAAGCCCAGAAGAGTCCTTTGAATACAGAACCTGTCAACCCGAGCTTCCACAAATATATCAAACCGCTTATGCATGGAAAGTTATGATTTTAATTCGCTTTGAATATTTGAGTTTTCTTTAGACCTTTTAGATAAATAAATGGTGTCAGTTTCTATCTTTAAGACTGAATGTAGTGCTTTTTTTAATTATAATAAAATGGAAAATTACAATAAAATGCTAATATAATAGAAAAATATTATGTAGATGTAAGAAAATGAGAGAAACTAGAACTCTGTTTATTAACAAATATGGTGCTTATGAAAGTATTTAATCAAGTGTAGGTAAAAAGGTAGATATATATGAATTTGATTATTATAATGCATTTCACAGCATTTATTAACTGGTAAATAAAGAAATAATACCTAACGTACACTAATACTAGTATTAATATGTCAGTGACATATTAACTGTATTATTGTATTGCGTACACGCAATACTTGTCATTATATACTACGTCAAATAAAAGAAGTTATAGCTCCTAGTAATGAAAAAAGGGTACCAAGTACTACTTATATTTTAGAGGCTGTTTATTGTGCTCTTGTAAATAAATTGAATTTCTGTGATAAGATAAATGATAATATTTATCATCTGGTGATTGTTGGATAATGTTAAATAAATATTCATCAATTTAGTAGTAGTGTTTTATTCCATAAACTAAGGGGAACACAAATGAAATTTAAAAGGTTCATTCAAGTTGACTAAAAATAGTAAACTTTTAAAATTGAAATACACGTAGATCATTACATTACATAATACATTAAATCTACATAAACATGTAGATTTAATAGCAAAGTTCGCTTTGTCTGTCTGACGACAAAGACGTACCGCCAAGTGATTGAGAGTTCCGGTACGATGTCGTGTAGAAACCGAAGGGGTGTGGATTTTATCCTACTCCTAACAAGTTAGCCCGCATGCATTTTAGATTGCATCATCCCTTACCACCAGGTGTTATTGCAGTCAAGGGCTAACTTGTAGTAATTAAAAAGAAAAGAAGAGTTAGCAAGAGATTCAAATGAAATGAAATCATTAAATGAAAAAGAGATATGTTTACCTAAATACCCCACGTAGTCGAGATAATGCGAAGTAAAAAGAATACGGCAATGACTTGCTAATAATACGAGATAGCAAAATTCTTTACAATGCTTAATCAAAACGTCGTAAATGCTTTTTATCAGCCAGTTACCGTGTGTGAGTACTAAACATTATCTCAAACAAATAAATGTATACAGTATCATGGGCTATTATATCATACGATTATTTAATTCAATTTAGTATTATACGTGCTTTTGAATAGTGACAGTGATGGCGGGTAAGAAAGTGAATCAGGATTTACTTAACGAAAGAGCTAAGTGTAAATTTGATGTGGAGGAATTAACTAATCTGTTGGACGATGGAGTAGAGCAAACTAATAAAAGAAGAACCTTGGGTAAGTAATTCCCCATCACAACAATAAATCTCAAACAAGGTTCTCAGCCACATGTAAACAACAAATTCAGACACATCGAATGATATGAGTGTAAACTAGTGTACCTAGAGAGAGTATACTAGTATTATAAAAACGAAAGTTTGTGTGCAATTGTTACTTCTTTAATGCAACGATTTGACTGTAAAGTTATGAAAGAAGATAGATTCTACACTGGATTAACACATAGGCAAATTTTATAACCAAGATAACTACCGACATCCCGCGGGATTGTGCAAACTATAATGCAGACGAAGTTCATAGTTTTTGGATAAATAAAGTATCGTCGTTACGTTTCCAAATATTTTAAAATAATTAGGATTTAAAAAGAATTAATATTTCAGAACAAAACGTTTTAAGCATAAAAGGAATATTAGATGATGTGCCAGAGGAATATTTGAGTCACAAGGAGAAATATGAAAATGGTTTACGCAAAACTTTGTTGTTGTGCAAAGCATTGCAAACGTACGACAAAGAGAATGCTAATGAATCTTTTCAGGAGAACATAAGGTAAGGTCTTGACCGTAAAAATGAAATTATACCTTTCGCCTACGTTACTATGTAGGGTTAAAAAAATAACTATAATTAGGGATTTATTTAACCCATTTTTTTATTTCTTTAGTTTATTTTCAACAGCCTTTTAATACGCAATAAAAAAGTAATGTTGACAGGCGAAAAAGAAAAATTAATTTGAATACGGGTATGTTGGTTAACTGCTATTTGATATGGAACCTTATACTAGGATTGATAGATTTCACCTTCAATTCAAATTCAAGAATAAGTGATATTAAGTTATATAAGTGATATAAGTAAGTTATATAAGTTATATAAGTGATATAATGCAAGATAATGATTGATGCTTATTTTATGGGAAGTGGTTCGAAGGTTTTTAAAATTTTGTTTTAAGTAGTTTATTTATATTTTAGGGCAAATTTCCGCAACTCAATATGGGCTGCCGTTACAAAGGACACGTCTCCACTCTTGCTTCATCTGGAAATGTTTATGATCTCCATTCTAGAGCAGGGAAATGAAGAGCAAGCGAAGTATTGGGGTAAAAAGGCTGCCAATTTTGAGATCATTGGAACGTATGCCCAGGTTGGTTATAATTGCGTAATCGGATATTGATATACTCTCTATCTTTCGTAAAATTTCAGTAATAGCAGTGGGGATGATGTTGGAATTAGGGTTCCTGTATGATAAATGCGTTGTAACCAAACAGAAAAAAAAGGTTGAAAGATTGAGGGTTAAAGTTGAAGGTTTAAGTTTTATGACAGCATTGCAGTTAAGAGGAAAAATATATACCTAACTTTCTAATTAGTCACAATAGTTTGCTATATTCTTTTAGATCACAATAATACTTATGTATATTTATATGTCTTATTTCTAATTACTATCATTTGATTTTTTATTGCAGACCGAACTTGGTCATGGCACGTTTATTCGTGGCTTGGAAACACGAGCAACGTATGATGTGGATACCGAAGAATTCGTTCTACACAGTCCAACTATTACTGCTTATAAATGGTGGCCTGGTGGATGTAAGTGCACACAGATTCTTCTTGTAAAAGTCGGATGCAATTTGCAACCTTAGTCGCATTAACACTCTGCGTTGCTTGAGTTGATACTTTCATGTTTTTCGGGAGGCCCCTTAAAGGAGAAGGGATGGTTTTTTAACGATCACTGTCAGATTTTGATGACAATTATTTGGATCGAAGGCTTCAAGAGCTCTCCGAGACCCCGAGATACTGCGCAATCCAGACTAGCCAAATAGGCGAACTATTATATAAACAAGGCAGTCATAATACACGAATTTAGATTAGAATAGAATATTTCAACACTATAATTTGAAATTTTGAATAAATAATAAAAAAGAATCGTTTGTTTTTTAGTGGGACACACAGCAAATCATTGCGTAGTTATGGCACAGCTTTACATAAAAGGAAAGAATTATGGAATTCAGCCATTCATGGTGCAAATTAGAGATTTGGAAACTCACATGCCTCTACCAGGAGTTAAAGTTGGAGAAATTGGACCTAAGTTAGGTTTCAACACAGTTAACAATGGATTCCTTGGATTTGATAATGTTCGAATACCAAGAGATTGGATGCTAATGAAAAACGCACAAGTTTTAAAGGTTTGCTTTTACTCATGTAACATCAGTAAATAAAATTGGCAGGTCTCGAGTTTCTTCGACGTTCCAATTTAATTTATACTTAAGCTTCAACCTTCTGAGTCACTTCTAGTGGTCGTTAGATTTACTTAACTTTATACGTGTATTTGAAACATGTTCTACAAAGTATTCTGTGTCCTTAAAATGGAAGCGTAGGTCCAGCTTCATACCTGTTCAGAACAGAACACAAAAATAGTGCTTGGTGATAGAATGACGATAGTACTTCTCAGGACCAGCTTTGTAACAAAAATATGTAGGTTCCCGTTGTGAACTATTGTCTTACCTTACTGAGGGAGAATATTCTTTTATTTTTTAAAATTCAGACTTAGTGGGTTAGGTTATTTGCACCCCAATGTGTAAATGTTACTAAAATGTGTCTTTAATCTTTAATTGCATTTTAAAAAAGATTCTCTTCTCTGATCGATGATCTGATTTCAGGACGGCACGTACAAAGCGTCTCCTAACAGCAAGTTGGCGTACGGCGCGATGGTGTACGTCAGGGTGGTGATCATCAACACCGTGTGCAAGTACCTCGCGCGAGCTGCCACCATCGCCGTGCGCTACTCCGCTGTCAGACACCAGTCGCAACCGAAACCCAAGTAACTATAAATTGATAACTAATCTGTTTAATTTATAGAAGCACATAGGTACAGCGAATATAATTCTATTGTTAATAAAAATTAAATGAATACAACTGGGTATCGACTTCAACGTGTTTTGGCAAGCGTGGAGGCATCGCCAGAGAGTGCGCAATTGACTTTCTAAGGGCGACTCCTGTGAGACTCGGACTTCGGTTTAGCCCTCGTTCGGACCCCCCTAAATTATGATATGAATTCATACTCTTAGATATTTTGTGGAAGGAAAGTAGCGGATTGAATTTAAAATAAAAATACTTTAAAGAATATTGTTTTCAGCGCACCTGAGCCCCAAATCATAGACTATGTGACACAACAGCACAAATTGTTAATAGCAATAGCAACGAGCCACGCCTACCACTTCACCGTGCGTTGGCTCTGGGATATGTACACTAAGACTAACCAAGAGCTCAAGCGAGGGGAATTTAAGAATTTACCAGAGGTAAGTATCGTTATTAAGATGGCCCAAGTAACTAACAATCTCAGTCTAACAATCTCAGTAATTAGCGCATGTCGTAATAAAGCCAAAAGTAAAGTAATTTGTTTCTACTAGGAAATATTGGCTCACATTCAAGGAAGTCTCTTTGTGTAGCTCGACTTTAAGTAAATTGAAAGGGTCAGAAATTTGGACGTATATTTTAGGAAGATATTAATAAATTAATGAATTAGCAAATCAAAAGACTGGATGTTGTGAAGCTTGTTAAGCAACGCCCTAAACGTCTAAATGACGAGAAAGCTATCGGAATAAGAAACTAGGTGCTAATTAATAAATGAACACAACACATCCGCCATCGGAAGTCAATCTCCAATAGTTACTAGAAAAGATTAAAATACAATTATATTAAAAATATCGTAAATAAAGAATGATGATAAATCTATGATAAAAATCCATATTAAAGATATCATAAATTTTCAGATTAGAATGCTTGTTATAATCAATTCGAAAGATGCAGAACATAACGAACTGTTAAATAGCAATATATTATGAAAATAAATAAGTATTTAAAGTTATGGATTCCTAATACTATATATTCTATCCTTAATGGATCAGATGTTAGTTCATCCAGACACAGATAAATGAGGTTCAAATAATGAACAAGTAATTAGATTAATCTTATTGATTGGGAATTGAACGCAGGATTTTTCTGTCAAAAAGTGTTACCAAATTTTTAACCGACGAAAAAAAACGGAGGAGGTTCTCAATTCGACACGTATATATATACGATATATATATAATATATATGTATTTTTTTAATGTATGACCACGCATAACTTTTTACAGAGTGGTCCGATTTTGATAATTCTTTTTATTAGAAAGAGCACACTCTGATGATGATATCCTGGGGAAATTGAAGAAACTCTTCAAATTTTGGAGGCACGCATGCAGCGATTTCGGTTTTTTTAATGTAGCTTTCTGACTAGTGTCGTATAATATACTTGACAGTACGAGTACGTTACGTGGCGATAAATCACTAAAAAGTAAGAAATAAAAATTTTTAACAAAAAATAGAACCGACTCAAAACGTACTAAAAAATAAAAAATAACTGTGTCATTTAGTTGCTTTAATTTACTTAAGCATATCTAGGAGTCGGTGCCAGCCAAGGTTTCTACTTTAAGGACGTTGCCTAGAACCCGCAAACTGCTTTCCTTTAACTTGCTGGCACCGACTTCATAGATATGCTATAAGTAAATTAAACCAACTATGACACAGTTATTTTAAACTTTTTAGTGCGTTTTGAGTCGGTTCTATTTTTTGTTAAAAATTTTAATTTCTTACTTTTTAGTGATTTATCGCCACGTAACGTACTCGTACTATACTGTCATAGTATATTATACGACACTAGTAGCTAGAAAGCTACCGATGCCGAGACAAAAACCGAAATCGCTGCATGCGTGCCTCCAAAATTTGAAGAGTTTCTTCAATTTCCCCAGGATATCATCATCAGAGTGTGCTCTTTCTATCATGCAATGTAGTCATCAAATCTTTAACATATAATTTATTCAACATCTCATTATGTTTTATGATATAAAGATTTTGCAAGGTATTGTTGTCTTACAGCTTCACATTCTAGCTTGCTCGATGAAAGTCATAAGTTCTTACGATTGTACCGCCCTGATAGAAAAATGTCGCTTAGCTTGCGGAGGTCATGGTTACATGCTGTCGTCATGTCTACCTCTGTTGTATGGAGTGAGCACGGCCACGGTTACCTATGAGGGAGAGAATACGGTCCTACTTCTACAAGTTGCAAGGTGGTGTAAATCTTACATTTAAAAGATACTTTTTTACAGTTTTTACGTTTACTGTTTTCATGTATCTAGTTTCTTTTTTTCTTTATTAGTTAAATAAACTGTGTTCATTTTACTATTATTAGTTATTTCCAAAAAAAGTTTTTATTACGTATAATTTCTAAGCTTTGTTTTCTGCTCTATGTTCGCAAAATCTTAAGATTTTGCTAAGAGTTAAGAAGAGCATTTTTCTCTCATTTATTAAATTTCTGTTAATATTTCAGATCATTAGTTAAAAATTGGGAACAAATTTCGAAAGGTCACATAACATACATAAGCCCATCATTTGCGTATCTGGGTAACAGGACACCGTTGCCAAACTGGGACAGTTCTCTTCAGGGAATTCTTCAAGGTTTCAAAAGAGTAGCTAAAGGGTTGGTATTGTATCATATCTTAATGTTCTTCTATCATGCTTACAGCAAGAAGTAACACTTTTAGACGAAATAAAGTAATTGTAACCTAATTGTACCATCATACGATGATACGAGTACTACATAATCCTCCATCCTGTATCCTAATCGAAAATACAAGTGAAGAGTGTTAAAAAACCTGTTTACTGTACAGAAAAGTATCAACAAGCGTAGCCAGCCTGAACCAGTACAGAAAATCTGGATTATCTCCTGAAGATGCTTGGAACAAAGCTTCTGTACAACTCATAGCAGCTGCCGAGGTATATGAATTATAGGTTAAATGGAATTAAAAAGAAGAGTGCTATAGATATTATGGTAGAATATAGTATAGAATAGAGTAGAATAATCTTTTACACAGATTTGATCTTTTGCAATTGATCATCATCGTCAACAGCCGATGGACGTCCATTACTGGACATTGGCCTATTTAAGGAGTTCCAAACAACGAATCTGAGCCGCCTGTGGCCAGCGACTCCCTGCGATACTTTTATGTTGTCAGTTAACCTATTAGGGGGTCGACTAACATTGCGCTTTCTGCTTTTGCACTAATTTGCGTTAAAATTAGTATAATTAAGTTTTAGGTTTCTTAGATTTTGGTGTTTCGAAGATACAATTTTGCGTTATCTACTTAAATATCAAAACTACAAACTCTATTCAACTGTTTAAGGCGCACGCAAGAGTCATCGTTCTCTCAGTTTACAAGGAAGAATTAGAACGAAGAGCGAAGACTCTCTCGCAGCCATTGGGAACGGTTTTGCTGCAACTTCTAGAACTGTATTATATTTATTGGACTTTGGAGAAGACGGGTGACTTATTATTAGTGAGTAAAATTTATGTACACAATTGTTCCACCAATTGTTTGTTCCTAACAAATGGTTTACTCTTGGTCCATCAAACATAACAACAGTAAAGTTTACTGTTGTTATGTTTGATGGACCAAGCAGATGGCTCACTCAATGGTAAAAGACCAGTTTATAAATAGAGCAATATTTTGCAGAGCATGCAAAGGACACGTTTTAAAACATGCCATTCCGGGTTTGTTAAACTAAGAATTAAATAAATCCTAATCATATTGGCACCGATGTTTTTTTGGCTGAAATATAGCAATGTTACTTGGTAGAAGAAATAAAAGCACTATGTTCTGTTCTCATTTAAATATTGCTTTTAGAAGTCAAGACCTCTCTACTGAGAGGATAGTAAAGAAATATTAAAACACAAATATTAAAATATCGATTCGATAATTTGTTGTTAGTTAGCTATCGGAAAACGACTATAAAAAGATAAAAAACTGCGTTGGTATTTTTAATTTCAAATTAACAGTAAACATGTAAATAATCTAAATCAATTAAAACAACGGATACATAATTATTCATTATAAATCTTTCGGTGTTATTTAATACTGGCAATAAATATAGTGACTCGTGGGAAAACAGTTATTTTTTTGCGAAACGATTAATTTTGTTTTGGAGCACATAATCGAGTCTAAAATAAATTAATATTTATGCGGTTGTAAAATTGTTTTTATTTATGTGTTCATTAGTCTTGCTTTGATTCAGTTTGTATAAAACATGTCGATTAGTTTCGTCGACCTCTTTATCGTATCATGACGTATATACGTACCCGGAATCTTGGCAGATACTTATTTATATAGTATCTTATACTCGACTTGCTGTAAGAAGGTGCGCCTGACAGTTGTCAGTATGACGTTGACGTCAGTGACTAGGGATGCGACGCTTAGAAATTCATGTTTATCGCTGACGATACTCGCAGCATAAATCTAGCTCTTTTTAATGTTGTAAAAAAATTAGCTTAAAAGGCAAATTATTATTTGATCGTTGAGGAGACTTTGTTATCGCGGTTATACTAAGGCATAGTTTCTAGGGGTTAAACTTTTATTGACTATAGTCTCTGCGATAATTTTTTTAACAACTACAAGTTGGCAATTGACTGCTATCACACCTGATGTGTAATGCAGTCTAAGATGGATGCGGGCTAACTTGTTAGGTGTATAATGAAACAACATCGTACCGGAACACTAAATTGCTTGGCGGTACGTCTTTGTCGGTAGGGTGGTAACTAGCCACGGCGATAGCCTTCCTCCAGCCAGACCAAGACAAATTAAGAAAATCTCAATCTGCCCCGCTTTACCATTTGGTACAGATTAATAAACCCCAAACCAATCCAACCGCAATAGCGAGTTGATGAACTGGAAAACGGAGTAGATATAAAAATGTTAAAGTTGGAGCGTCGGCGTCAAAAGGCACCAACTCCTACCTATGCTCTAGAAGAGATGACAATAGGTCTGACCTCGGTCCTTAGATATAATGTTATTGGGCCCAAATAACATGTATGCTTTTAATTTCAATTCTTATTTTGAAGCTTTATAAAATCAGTATTTATAACATCAGCGTTGCGAACGCAGCATTACCTATGAAATAATTGATTATTTGATTGAATGATTTGATTGATTGAATTTAAATACTTTTTTCCATATTCCCATTTAATTTTCCGTCACGCCGCAAAAATTAATACCTACTTCACCGCCATTAACGGCAAATAACATGTTGGCACTGTTACAAGAGGCCATCAACAAAGATTAACCTGAAGGCTGGTCGATGGTCGTGAATAAAACAAAAAGGGATATTATGACTAATTGGGATTGTGACGTCCATATTAACAACATAATTAATTTATCTATACATATAAAATAAAATTGCAGTATCTGTTTGTGCATATATGCATACCGTACATACACCAAAATAACATTTTTTTTTTCAATTATTGTCTGTCTGTCTGTTTATTTGTTCTGGCTAATCTCTGAAACTACATCAGTCATCAGTCGGATTATAAAAAAAACCTTTTGTATATGATAGCTCGACTCATAGGGGGTGACATAAGGTAATTTGTATCCAGATATTACCACGGGACCAGGAACTACGCGGGTGAAATACCGGGAGACCGCTAGTTGTTAATAATATTCGTCATAGATTCAGATGATGAATTTAGTGACAACTCAAATGTTCCTAATTCTGATATAAGTTAGGACGAATAAAATATATTTCTTCTTTGCAACCTTTTGAGTAAACTTTCCCTGACGTTCTGTTGTTGTATAAAATTATAAACTTTTTAAAAATAAAAATTGTACTACAATATACGTTTATTATTAAAAAAAATATCGACTATTCATCGTAGAAGTACGTCCCATCACTAGACACGTCTATGGCGTTACGTTATACGTTACAACACTTTGCTTAATTTTTCTTTCAATTTGATTTTATTTGTAGACTAGAACATTCTGGCTGGGTTAAACGGTTTTAAATTTAAGTTACTACGGCTATTAACGATTTAATATATTAAGAATTTGGAACACCTGAAATGCTAAGTCATAATTTGTAAATCACTTCAACTTTCAAGAGTGAAACGGAAAGTTAATGACATATGTCACAGGCACCATGTTAGAGCGCAGGCACTATAACAAATGAAAGTATATTTGCAAGCCTTATTACATTTACCGTAAGCCAGAAATTTAGATTTTACTTTTAGACTATTTTATTTATTTTTTATTTATTTATTTATACACCACATGACATGAAATAAAGCATAGAGAAAAAAAATTCTCAATCAGAAGAATTATATTATAATATTATATCTTATCCTTTTTAATTTTTTTTGGAATTTTAAACCTTTTTGTCGGTAACGGTAATTAATAATCACGGTTGAGGGTGAAAGAACAAGTAAAGCTTGTTTCAACTAATTGAACCGTTAAGTAATCACCTATATGACCTCTGGGTTAGCAATAGCACGTATGAACAATAATTCGGTCATATTTTTTGCTCTATTATTACAGTAATGCGGTCAGTCATAAAATTTTATTACATCTGTTTATAAACAAAAAATAAAGTCAGACAATGATGTGGGTCATGATTATACTCTGTGATTTGCAACGATTGTAATCGATAATACTATCACTAACAATTCACATTTAGGGATCGCACATACTCATTCTAAGAATAAACACGTGAGAAGTTTTTTTTAACAAAATATAAAAATATGCTTAAGTAAATTAAAGCAACTAAATGACACACTTATTTTTACTTTTTAGTGCGTTTGAGTCGGTTCTATTTTTTGTTAAAAATTTTTATTTCTTACTTTTTAGTGATTTATCGCCACGTAACGAACGTACGATACTTACACCAAAACCGAAATCGCTGCATGTGTGCCTATAAAATTTGAAGAGTTCCTTCAATTTTCCCAGGATATCATCATGACGATGACAATGGGACCACCTTGGAAGTGTGCCCTTTCTAATAAAAAAAGAATTATCAAAATCGGACAGCTCTGTAAAAAGTTATGCGTGGTCATACATAACAAAAAATATATACGTGTCGAATTGAGAACCTCGTCCGTTTTTTTTCGTCGGTTAATAAACATCAAAACGTTGTTATAATTATTTTTAAATGCAACTTTTTAAAAGATATTTGTTTAATATATTTATTTTATTCATTACAAGGTAGCCCTTGACTTTAATCACAAACGATGATACAATGTAAGATGGTAGCGCTCTAATTTTTATTTTTTACTCTGTAAAATGCTAGAAGGTAAAGATGAAACTCCATGCATATTGTAATTGTAGACACAAATAATCAATATAAATTCAAAGCTAAATTAATTTTAAAGAAGTACTTTTGATACGCAATGCCTGTTTGCATTGACTCTACTATCGATTCGAAATTAATCTAATTAAACACCTACGATTGAGTATAAACCAAACTTGTAAAGTAATTCTATATAAATTGAACTCTACAGTAAGGATTTATTTATATAAAAAAATTATCTTTCACTTACATGCACTTTGTTAGAAAAAAATTGTATGTAAGAGACTCTCTATGAGAAGCATACTTCAATGTACGCAAGCCTTTACCAATAATTTAGAATAATGGTACGCTTACATCCTAACCTCTGATATAAGGTCTTTGATACAGTTATCCAGATAGGAGGTCAATGGTCCATTGAATTAGCAAAAAATGGACTCCAGCTGACTTCATTTGTCATTGGCGAGCAAAACCGGAACGGACCGAAGTTTGTTAGTTGCTAATAACCGTTCACAAGAGCTAATAGCTGCGTAAGATTAATTCTTAAGCAAAAAATATTTATCATAGTTTTCATACTCATTTATTAAACGATGTTTTTGTGAGTGATTGGGTTTTTTGTCCAACTTTTGTCTAATGGCTCAAGGTTGAAGCGTACATTAATGGAGATTATATTTGTAAAAGCTATTTCCATATTTGTTGTTTTTATCTAAAGCTTCTGACCTAATTGTCATTATGTTCATTTAAGTATTACATTCATATCAGATTTTTTTTAATATCTAGGACACAATGAGTCAACCGCTTCGTTGCTACGGGGCCCTTAAGAGGTCAAATATGTCATACAGCTGTTTTCAGGCATTTAAAGTACATTCTATAAATTTTCTTCCAAAATTTTCCTTCTATTAAATTTTTTTTATTGCAATGAAATCCACGGCACACTCTTAAAATTCATCAAACGAAATTAACATTTAACTGTAAACATGTATAGATTTTTAGAATAGTAGAGTTTTTTGTGACGGAGGTCGTCCGGAAAGTACTACCACCATGCTCGTGTCTGCCGCCTAGCAGTATTGCTATGTTCTGAAGAGCTTGGTAGCCCGTGTAATTACAAGCACATCAGGTTTAACGCCAAATCATCAAATTGATGGACAGCACTTTGTGCGATGTGTACAATGCATGCCCTGCAAAGTGTAACTCTGTATATATGTATAGGCGATGGCTTATCATTTACCATCCGTTGGGCAATCTGCTTGGTTCGTCATCTAATATATAAAATTCTCGTGTCACAGTACTCCTCCGAAACGGCTTGACCGATTTTGATGAAATTTTGTATGCGTATTCAGCAGGTCGGAGAATCGGCTACTATCTAATTTTCATCTAAATTTTTTTTTAATATTTTAAGCAAAACAACGTTTGCCGGGTCAGCTAGTTTAATTATAAATATAAAAATAGAGTTACTTTTTAAAGGTTTCATATTTCGTATATAAATAAATATTATAGGACAATTACACACATCGCTATAGAGCCCCAAAGTAAGCTTGTGTTATGGGTACTATGATAACTGATCAACATTTTTATAATATAATAACTGATCAATATATATATATTATACATAAATACTTATAACATATAGATAAACACCCAGACACTGAAAAACATCCATGCTCATCACACAACCATTTGTCCAGATGTGGGAATCGAACCCACAGCCTAGGACGCAGAAGCAGGGTCACTACCCACTGCGCCACTCGGCCGTCAAATATGATATCTATATTACTATTATAAAGCAAAAGACTTAGTTTAAACGGGCTCATCTCAGAAAGTACCGTCGGATTTTAAAAATTGATTTTTATATTATAGCAAACTAATTAGCTAACTCGTGAGGAGTGTTATAGGCTCTGTATATTATGTGTTATTATTAGGTACCTACTCGTATGTTCAAAGTAGATATAAATTTCCAAAAAAAATTCGTGAGTTACATGCAGGTGAAACCGCAGTTCACTGCTAGCAAGACATATAAATCCGCAAAACAAAAAGATAATTTTAACATTAATATAACATTTTGTTGCCAACAGTTCACGAAGCTGTCTGAAAAGGACGTAAGAGATTTGCAATATCGATATGAAGAGCTTCTGGAGAAGATTCGGCCGAACGCAGTTGGTTTAGTGGACGCATTTGATTTCAGGGATGAGGTAATTTTATTGTATTGATTCTTTACTTGCGTAGCAATCATCATAATCACCATCATTATCAACCAATAGACGTCCACTGTTGGACATAGACCTCTTGAAAGGACTTGCAAACAGCGACGTCATGAGCCAACTGCAACCAACTATTAAGGGCTCACTACTGGGCGAGGTCTCCTTCCATATATTAGAGAGAATCTGGAGCTTATACCGTCCACGCTGCTACAATACGGGTTTGTGACCTTAGGTGATAGTGCTTTATTCATTAACGGTCACTATCAGATGTTGATACCTGTTGAAATCTAACTTATACCAAAGGATTCTGTCAAATTCACTTTATAAAAAGTTCACGGACACATGGGTATCTACCGTTTTTACACTGGTGATATTGAAAATTTCACATAAATAATGTTCCTTTACGTGGTTAACAATTTGTATAAATAAAAATAACTTTGTTAAATGCCCAAAATACCTCTTCCAGACATTTCTAAAATAATTTAGTTTTTTAATGTTGTCCTGAGAGAAAGTAGCATGATAACAATTTGTTCTTCAGATTTTGAATTCGACTTTGGGTGCGTATGATGGTCGCGCCTACGAGAGACTCATGGAGGAAGCCTTGAAGAGCCCTCTCAATGCTGTGCCGGTGAATGAGTCCTTTGAGAAATATCTTAAGCCTTTTATGCGTGGAAAATTGTAGTATGGAAATCAGTTTACGAGTGTTATTCTTTGGATTGTAATTACAACGTAAGGTATTATTTATTGCTATAAATATTTTTTCTGATTGAATTTTTTTTAAATAACTTTATATGTTTATAGGTTATTTGAAACAAGTTTTGTGTATTTGGGGATTTAAAATAAAAAAATTATTTAACAAGTGACTGTTTTATTTAATTTTATAATCAAAATAAATTAGGTTCAATAAATAAATAATAAATACTTAATTATAATGCAGCAAATACATCAAGACAAGTTATAGTGTTATCAGCATTCAAAAGTCGTCTTGATGTTATTTGTTGTTGGTCTTCCCCCAACTATGCACTGGCGTTGGCTTGTGCGGTTCCATATCCATACGAGTTGGCAACGGAGTTCACGACCCTGTAGCCAGTGTTCAGTCCCTGAGTATTGGCAGAAGCAGAACCGTGACCAGCTGTCTGGGTATTGACGCTCGATCGTGGACTGTACATGTAGGGCAGTCCATCGCCCCTCAACGACACATATGTTGGAGCAGAGTTGGCACTAGACGCAGCTGTCCCACGGCCATTAGAGTTTGATACAGAGGAAAGAGAACCTTGTTCGTTGATATCGGCGTGTGAGTCGGCGTTGCCATATCCATTAGAGTTAGCTGCAGTCTTCACAACGCCTAAACCATTGTTGATGGTTGACTGCGCGGATCCATATTGGTTGCCCTCGGTGTATCTGGCAGCGCCGTATCCAAAGCCATTGGTGTTAGCAGCTGAGTTGATGTATGCACCGGGTAAGTTAGCGTTGGCATTAGCGGACCCGTAGCCTTGAGCATTAGCGGTGGTCACAACGCCGCCAGTGTGAGCGGTTGACTTGGCGACTCCACCATTAGCTTGGCTGGATACATGAGCTTGTCCGGGAGTAGGTACGGTGTATGCTGTTCCGAATTTCCAGCCTTTACCCTGGCTAATGACCACACTTTGGGGACTATTAACGTTAGCCTGAGATGAGGCGACGCCTTGAGCATTTGTAGACACTACTGCTAAATTCGCAGCGTTGTTAGCAGCTGAGCTAGCATAACCGCCGTTTGTTTGACTAGTCGCCGATGTCAAGCCAGAGCCAGTTTCCGATTTTGAGGAAGCTGAACCATATCCTTGGGATTTTGCAGCGGTGTTAGCGACGGCTCCAGGATATTCGTATCTAATTACTGCAGGTGTTTCAATGTTTTGTTGGTATGAGACGATATTCGCAGGGGCAGGCACGGTGTAGTAGGTAGGTGTGTTCTGCGCCTGAGCAACTGCTTTAGCTGCTCCATATGCTTGAGGTGTGTCGTACACTTCCGCTTTAGCCAGAACCTCTCCAGGTACGCCATATTCATCGCTCTCTCTTAGTGGAGTTTGATCGGCAGAGGACGCACTTCCGTAAGCTTTAATAACACCTCCATTAATAGTTGCAGAGCCTGTGGCCTTTCCACCAACGTTATTGGTGTATCCTTGACCCACTGAATATCCGCGTCCACTTCGGAAAATGAAACCTGAAAAATAAGATAAAGCTTATATTGCAGTACCTAATGCAAAGTGCGCATAATGTTATGATCATACTACTATTATAAAGTCGAAAGTTTGTGAGTGTGTATGTTTGTTATTTCTGCACGACTAAACGGATGAAGCAATTTTAATAAAACTTAGTATGGAGCTAGCTAACATCCTGGATTAAAACATAGGTTACATATTATCCCGGAATTCCCACAGAAATGAGAGCTACGCGGATGAATCCGAAGGCGTCCTCTAGTTTTTTTTTATAAAAGCTCTATTATTCAACATTTTTTGGTGAATTGAAAGTTTTTTTTTTATAGTCTGTATGAAAAGTTACTTACCATTTAAAACAGGGGTGGCATTGCAAAGGGCTAAACACGCCAAGGCTACGATCAACTTGGCCGCCATGATGTGATAGAATCGGAAGCTCTGGACTGAGTGGATGTGGAGAGAGCATTTCTCCGAGCTTATATACTAAATTGGTATCACCACTTGTCAGATTTGGCCTACTGACGTGAACTTCACCTACAAAAGTCGTATCCGTAAAATATATTGATGGGTTACGTTAGATTAATTATTACTGCTTGATTAGAGACTTTGCGAACGACTTAGTTTTTTTTAATGACGAGTTTGACGTTGAAATGGCAGTATGACTGGATGATTAGGTACAAGTGCAATGACCTTAGTTTTGATACTTACTAAAGTAAACTATTTGAATAACGTAACTGAAAATATCCTAACTTATTTTAAGCCCAAAGCTCATTTTTGACCGACGAAAAAAAACGGAGGAGGTTCTCAATTCGACACGTATATATTTTTTTTTATGTATGACCGCGCATAACTTTTTACAGAGTTGTCCGATTTTGATAATTCTTTTTTTATTAGAAAGGGCATACTTCCAAAGTGGTCCCATTGTCATCATGTTAGGATCGGATGATGATATCCTGGGGAAATTGAAGGAACTCTTAAAATTTTGGAGGCACGCTTACAGCGATTTCGGTTTTTGTCTCGGTATCGGTGGCTTTTTGGCTACTAGTGCCGTATAATATACTATAACAGTATAGTACGAGAACGTTACGTGGTGATAAATCATTAAAAAGAAGCAAATTAAAGCATCTAAATGACACAGTTATTTATTACTTTTTAGTGCGTTTTTTGTTAAATTTTTTTATGATAAAGCTTGTCTGATAAAGCTCCAAAATGATGTTATTTTTAATAGCATTTCTGTGTTCCTATCGGAACACCAAAGTTGCCGATGCCAGCTTAATATGTTTAAATATGATGGATACAGAGTAGCTTCGTAGGAATTGCATCTTGCATGCCCTGCGAGGTGGTGGTCTGTTGGCGATAATTTTCCACGAACAAGTGGGCCATCTGCTTTATTATTATCAGTTTATTAATGGCCCCCTACAGGGCCAGGCCTTCCTCCTTGTAGGATAGGTGATATGGAGCGTATACCCATTACGCTGCTTCAATACGGGTTGGCGGACATAGGATGGTAGGGTTTAATTTATGAATGCTTACTTTTAGCTGTTATTATAATGTGACGCGAGTGAAATCCGAAAAACTGTGCGGAAAGAAACTATTTGTGTAAACAAATTTTCATGGTGTAGACCACCGTAGTTTGATCTATATGTTGATTGTATTATTATCATTTTTCATCAGGTTACCCTTTAGCAGTTTAACCTTGCGGCTTAAAGTGCTAAAGGGTAACCTGGTAAGGGTAAGGGTAACCTCTCCAAGGCGCGGCGTTGGAACACCATCAACTTACCTGCGGAAACCACATATGTTAACTGGACTAAGAGGTAGATAACGTAGTACCCTAGATTACATTATAGATCAACATAGTTTGTCCTTATTAGAATATAAACTAGCGCTAGTATTATATATTATTAGGGATTACTCTTGAAATTAATACAATTTTTTAATGTCAGACAGTTATCCTTTCATACATAAATAGATAGATTACAAGTATGGTAATACAGGTTGTCGGATATTGTCTAGATCAGTAAGCTACTTTCTATGTCACATTTAATAAAACGTTGTCTATTAGAGTTAGACAGTGAAAGTATTTTCTTCAGCATAATTAATAGGATTTGTCATATTATTGAGAGGTATAAAGTTTTACTGCTGTGTACAAATCAATCATAATTCAATTTATATTTCTTTTTTGTTATTTAAATAAGGTTTCTATATTTTGAAAGAACGGCATCTAAATAATTTAGTTGGTTGCTTGTAAGTGGATAGGTATTTATGTTTTTGGTTGTTTAACGTCGTTTGTTCATTTATACAAACTAAATGTTTTTGAATGCTATAGGCTAGCGCTTGAATGCAATCAAATTCAAATTCAAATTCAAAATCATTTATTTCAAGTAGGCCAATTATAAGCACTTTTGAAACGTCAAATTAGACTATTTGTAGTGACTCTACCACCGTCCCGGAAGGCAGGTCCCGTTGAGAAGAGCCGGCAAGAAACTTAACAGTTGCTCTTTTAAAATCATTAATTTTTACAATATTAACTGTATTGTTACATAAACTTATTGATTCTACTACTTGTGTGAAGTTAAATGCTGATCCAATTGTCTCTCAACCTCTTTGTCATACAAAAATTTATCTATAGTATAATAACCACGACTCAGTGAGTTTTAATACATTGCTTAAACTTATGTAAAACTGAATTGGGCATCTTGTTGTAGAAGAGTACACCCAGTCCAACGAATGACTTTCGAACTTTTCGGAGGCGATACGCTGATAAAACTAATTTATGTCGATTCCTAAGAAGACGATCGTTTAAGTCCTTTTTCCGTTTATACATATTTATATTTTGTTTGAAGACTAGGTTATTGTATATATATTAAGGATTCCTATTTCTTTAAATTTATCACGAAGGGACTCACGGGGTTTTAGTTTATATATCGACCGAATTGCTCGTTTTTGAAGTATAAATACAGAATTTATGTCAGCAGCCTTGCCCCACAATAAAATGTCATAAGACATCACACTGTGGAAGTACGCAAAATAGACTAGTCTAGCAGTTTCTTCATCGGTAAACGTGTCTTATTTTTCTCACTGCAAATGCAGCTGAGCTAAGTTTACCTGTTAGTGATTCTATATGAGCGCTCCACTGAAGTTTACATACAGTCCAAGGTTACTTCTAAAAAGACTGTGGAACTTTCCATCATTAGTGTTTCACCATTTATCAATAAAGACTTATCTATTTTTTTACATTCCGTAATGAAATCTCAACATTTAGTTTTCTTTGCATTTATAGTAGTTATTTACAGTAAACCAATGCGACACATGCGATATGGCACAGATTACATCGTCAAATCACGCCTGCTGGTAACCGATGATATAGCCTACGGTGGTACGCGCTTGCCTACAAGATGCCTATTTACTCTTAACTTAAAGTTACCCATATTTTAGGTCGAAGGAAATACTGAGACTGGTAGGTTATTCCTAATTTTAGCAGTGAGCATGAAAAATGAGAAACCAAACCGTTTAGTACGCGTCCAAGGGTCCAACTACGTAACGGTGTAGATCTCTGCCTTGTAAATGTCTTGTAATGTTTGATTTTAATAGTAATAGTCACTGTTATCGTCATTATCGGCCTTTTAACAGCCCACAAAAGGGCCGGCTTCCTTCTTTTTAGGAGAGGGGAAATAGAGCCTACCCAACATCAATGGATGGCAAGCTCCGGGTGATAATTTTTGATTATTTAGCAATCACTATCAGATCTCGATTATAATGACTAGGACCGACGGCTTAACGTGCTCTCCGAGGCGCAGGGTTGTAGCACCATCAACTTCTTAAAGGACTTAGAATTTTTACTGAAAAAACTTAGAAGAAAGAAAAACGCAGTATGTCGCAGTAAGTCCTCCTGGGTAGGAATTCAGATCATAAAGTCCTCTTCATAATCCAAAACCACATAGGCTAACTAGACCAAAGAGAAAGATATAGGAGTACCACAGAGTACATACTCAATAGGTAATATTAGTTTCAATTTCGTAATATTTTCTTTTTATAAAATTTTTTTATCGCCGCCCAATAACATTTGAGACACCAGAGGAGCAACGAATTCGTTGCCGGCCTTTTACATCATTTTAAAATTCTTTTGATGGAAGCTAGTAGAATGTATATATAAGGCTTAATAGTTTAATAGTGGACGCCCGCGACTTCGTCCACGTGAAACTCAGTCTTATGAATTATTTTATTCTCACGATCGGATTTTCTAGTAGTGGAGCTTTTTGTGATCGAGGTCGTCCTGGTATAGTCATAGAAACATATTTGATTCTGTCTGTCGTGAATGGTCAAAAGTGTAATTACAGGAACATTAGACTTAACGCTTCAGGTTAGACAGGGCTCGCTTTTGAAGGATAAGTTACTTGTACACCCCGCGAAGTGTTAGGCAATGCTAACCATCCGGTTGGCCAATTGCTTGGTTCGGTTCGGTAAATATTACTTACAGTTAAAAAAAGTTTTAATGGAATGAAAATTCTTTATTATTTGTTTGTATGCGATTTCTTTCCTTATAATATTTTTCTTACACATTCTTCTTCCACTTTCCTCCTAGTTTTAAAACATATAAAACCTCGTTTTCGTAGGTGCAGGTGTTCGGATTAGAAGGGGCGAGTACTACGCCAGGTTACGCAATATTGTCTCTTGTCATATCAGAAAGAAATTCTCACTAAAATATCTTGGTCCGGAATTAATATATCAGTGGTGTTACACCATCGCCCCCTTGGAGGGAAATAGGAGAACAGTCATTAATATCTGATAGCGTTCACCATAAGACTAAACTCTTAATACCGTAAACCCGCCAACCCCCATTAGATCTAACAATGTCTTAGCTTCATACTATAGGAACGGCGTAGCTCTCTAATGACTCGCTAAAACAGGCTGATAATGAAGTTGATGACCCTTTTTCAGATGCTACAGATCTGTAATCTTTACTAGACGCTACTTATTATTACATCTAGAGTTAATTCGTAAGTTTATAAGATCTCTAAGGCTCTTCGTGTACGAGGCGACTAAAATTTTTATTTCCATATATTCGAAAATTTAATTTGAAATATGTTAAAATTAGGATTTAAATTGTGTATTTTTTAACCGACTTCAATAAAAGGAGGTTATCAATTCGACCTGTATGTATGTAATATTTCCAGAACCGCATATCTCCGGAACTACAGGTCCGACTGCTGCAAGTTTCATTAAAATCGGTTCAGTAGTTTTTGAGATAGGGATGTTTTTATGCATGACAACGTATAACTTTTCACAGAATAGTCCGATTTTGAAAATTATTTTTTTATTAGAAAGGGTACACCTATAAAATGGTCCCTTAGTCATCATGTTAGGATCTAATGATGAAATCTAGCTTTAATCGAAGGAACTCTAGGAAGGAAATCTAGTTTATAAGTGGCTGGCGAATATTGGTACTCATAGTTTAGAATGAATGGGTTTTACGTATGTTCGTTGTTGATAAACCACTAAAAAGTGTGAAAAAAATGACAATAAATTAAACCGACTTCAAAACGCACTGAAAAGTAAAAATAAATGCGTCATTTAGTTACTTTAATTTACTTAACCATATCTATGAATTCGGGTCCATCTGTAAGCTTTTTACTTTAAAGACGATACTAATTCACACAAAGTGCTTTACTACTTTGTTAAATAAACTTTCCTTAAACTTGGATGGCACCGAGTTTACAGATATGGTTAAGTAAATTAAAGTAACTAAATGACGCATTTATTTTTACTTTTCAGTGCGTTTTGAAGTCGGTTTAATTTTTTGTTAATTTTTTTAATTATATCTTATTAACTTTTTTTTATTTGTCAAAATAAAATATATCCAAGGTTTAAAAAGAAAATTCCTTTTATTTATTTTCCATTTTATA
The DNA here is from genome assembly GCA_034621355.1 of Mycalesis mineus. Classification (NCBI taxonomy): domain Eukaryota; kingdom Metazoa; phylum Arthropoda; class Insecta; order Lepidoptera; family Nymphalidae; genus Mycalesis; species Mycalesis mineus. The sequence goes on from CM067881.1 coordinate 3,008,081, forward strand.
CCAAAAATAAATTAACTTAAATCGAGAAATAAATTAAATAAATAAATAATTTTAAACAGCAAATACATCAAGACAAGTCAGCGAAATATCCGTATTCGAAAGTCGTCTTGATGTCATTTGTTTTTGACTTGATAGCTTAACTTAGGCGCTAGCATTGGCTTGTGCCGAACCGTATCCAAAAGAGTTAGCAGCTGAGTTGATGACCCTGTATCCAGTGTTCAGCCCCTGGGTCCTAGCAGAAGCAGATCCTTGTCCAGATGTCTGGGTGTTGACACTCGCTCGTGGGTTGTAGACGTAAGGGAGTCCGTCTGCTCTCAGGCCATAAGTAGGGGCAGAATTCGCACTAGATGCAGCTGTTCCACGGCCATTGGAGTTTGAAACGGAGGATAGAGAACCTTGCTCACTGATATCAGCATGTGAGTCAGCGTTGCCAAATCCATTAGAGTTAGCTGCAGTCTTTACCACGCCTAAACCATTGTTGATGGTTGACTGCGCGGATCCGTATTGGTTGCCCTCGGTATATCTGGCAGCGCCGTATCCGAAACCATTGGTGTTAGCAGCTGAGTTGATGTATCCACCAGGTAAGTTAGCGTTGGCGTTAGCGGATCCGTAGCCTTGCGCATCGGCGGTGGTCACAACGCCATCGGTGTGAGCGGTGGACTTGGCGACCCCACCATTAGCTTGGCTGGATACATGAGCTTGTCCGGGAGTTGGTACGCTGTAAGCTGTTCCGAATCTCCAGCTAACACCTTTTAGATCGGCTGTAGTAACAGGTACAACGACCGCTCCGGTATTGATGTCAGCGTTAGATGAAGCGGTACCCTGAGAGGTAGCGGAAACGACTGCAGAATTGAAAGCGTTGTTCGCTGCCGAAGTTGCGTAACCACCGTTTGTTCGGGTTGCAGCTGAAGTCAAACCGAGTCCGGTTTCAGATTTTGAGGACGCAGTGCCATATCCTTGTGTTCTGGCGGCAGTATTAGCGGCTCCGTAACCGTTGTTTACAGTTGAGTAGGCAGTGCCTAAACCAGATCCAAAAATGTTAGCGTTGGAAGAGGTGACTCCATAGCTTCCCAAGCCTTGGGTCTTAGCAGTAGATTCAGCTGATCCAGTGCCTTCCGCGATAGCAGAAGTAACGGCGTTTTCATTCACTACAGCAGATGATTCGGCAACATTTCCAGGTTCGTATATCACTTCCACGGGAGTTTCAAAGCGTTGCTCGGAAATAATGGTCGCTGGAGCAGGCACGGCGTAAAAGGTGGGTGTGTTTTGAGCTTCAGCTACCGCGTTAGCAACTCCATAGGCTTCTGGTGTATCGTATACTTCCGCTTTAGCGACCGCCTCCCCGGGGTAGTTCACGCCGAAGGTTTTGCCTACTTGACTGTGATCATCGCTGGAAGCACTTCCGTACGCCTGAATAACGCCTCCATTGATAGTCGCGGTGCCTGTTGCTTTACCACCGGGGTTGTTGGTGTAACCTTGACCGACGGAATAGCCGCGCCCGTTTCGGAATAAATAACCTAAAAATAAATGGTTCTTGTAAGCACGATGTATCAATCAATAACAAAAATCTTATCCAGAATGTTTTAAATGTTTACTTTTAAATGTTTTTTTTAGTAAAGCATCGACAAAGATGTAACCGTTTTTCTATGGTAATGAAGCAATAAATATATCTTATAAATATTAAGTAAAATAAAATTATTAAAAGAAATATATTTCACTTACTTCTTAAATATACGGGGCTGGCATTGCAAAGAGCGAAACACGCCAAAGCTACTATTAACTTGGCCGCCATGATGTGATAGAGTCGAAAGCTTTGGACTGAATGGATGCGGAGAGAGCATTTCTCCGACTTTATATACCCAAAGTGCATCAACATTCGCCTGAAGCGGCATAATGCTGTGAATTTTATTTCTACGTATGTAAGACATTTTTCTTCATAGACAGATAAACGTGTTCGGTTACTTTATTTTAACATTAAAGTGTATCTACATATAATTGGATTTGAATGAAATGTAGAGAATAGGTTATAATTATATGAATGGTTATAATTCCTTTTTACATTTTTAACCGATTAAAAAACGGAGGAGGTTCTCAATTCAACACGTATATATTTTTATGTAAGACCACGCATAACCCGATTTTGAAATTTTTTTTTATTGATATTAAGATCCTGGGAAAACTTTCATCACCTTTAGCTCCTAAGTAACCTCTAAATTATTTTCTTATTTAGTGTTGTACTTATTTGTTAAAAAAATAGACTACAACTCTTAATAGTTCGAGCTGTGTCATTTATCCTGTTATATATACACAAAAATATATAGTTTTACTAATGGATTGATTTTGATTACTATAGTATATGTAAATTAATTATTATTATAGTTTTAAAACATCCGATACTATTAAATAAACAAATTAAATAATATATTTACTACATTGATCTCCAACAGTGTCAGTTTTATGTTTTACTAGAAACATTTAATGTTTTACGAGCTTCGATTCGCTAAAAGGATGTTTTGAAAACAGGTTTTGTACAGGATTCCTATGCTGTATTAAATATTATAAATCAAGTGAGGATACATTCGTTTTAGCTAATGAATATATAACTTAGAAATGCAGCTGTAAACTTTACGACATTTTTATTTAACGTTCTATCTGTTTATTTTATACCACTTTGATAAGAAACATTGAATTTATGTGTTTTTAATACTTTGATGAGGACGTTGCTAAGATAAAAACAGAGGGTATCTTATGGAGTATGGAAGATTTCATATCTTTAAATAGATCGTGAACTGTGATTTTAAAATAGTAAGCTAAGTAACGGTCCAAAGCCCACCGAATGCTAAAGATTAGGTAGATAACTTGAAACGTTCACTTAGGCACCACAGCTTAAAAATTTACAGATAGGAACTAACTAACTAATTTACTAACTCGGAAGGACTAAAGTAAATCTGATACTCAAAAAAATATTTTACTACTATTTTGTAAGTTAAGTATACTAAAAAATTACTTAAAAACAACCTATGGTTTAATTATTCAATTTAATAACTAGGTAGGTAGGTAGGTAGGTGTAATAGCGCACGTAAGTAAAGCTTCCGGGCAGCATGATTTTGACTTCTTTAAGAATTATCATCATATCAGCTATATTACACTAGAGTCGACGCAATTTAAACTGAGTCGTCTATCGGTTATATTGACAGTGAAATGGAGGCAGTCTTATCACTTCGTGACCCCTTTCATCGCAACATATCGACCCTGCGTGCATCAGCTAGCATATTAAATGAGGTCATGAAGTGACAACCCTCCATATCACTGTCAATATACTTAACCGATAGACGACTCACTTTAAAATGCGTCGACTATAACACTAGTGTACAGTTTACAAATAACTAACATCAGAAGCACCCTTATTAGTTAGTAGGCCTAGTTTATAATAATTTTCGTATGATGTACTTTTCTGATGCCTTTCAGTCTGGAAAGCAGTGTCTACTGAGCGGACAATTTAGATTATCAGTTTTAATGGACCCTGCTGATTAAAGGACCAAGTATGGTGGGAGGATTCGGCCGTGTTACTGCCCTACAGACAAAGACGTTCCGCAAAGCGATTTAGCGTTCCGGGACGATGTCGTGTAGAAACTGATAGTGGTGTGCATTTAATCCTACTCCTAACATGTTAGCCCTCCATTTTAGATTGCATCATCACTTACACTTACGTGAGATTGCATTCAAGGGCTAATTATTAAAATTTCAAATTAAGGTTCAGTCAGAAAAATATAATACGACTTGTGTTTTTTAACATGTAGTGATTTATTTGCGGTACAATTCAGCGATGTGATCGATTTACATTTTTAATTTCGCACACTTTCTCTGTCAACAGCTGCATGATTTCAATAAAACTTTTTCTTTCTAATGATCGCAAAAACTGTCCTATCCGTCAAGTGTAACTTGTCGCGAATGTTTCTTGTTTATGATTTTTTTATGATGCTCAATAAAAAAGAAATAAAGCATAGACTAAGTTTAGTGTAGAGAAGGTTTTTTGTGATTCTCGTCTATCTGTGAAAATTCGCGAGTCGTTGACACTTTTCAAAGGTTTGCAAAGTGTAGTGTTCGCTGATAGAATAAAAAAGCTGTATAGCTGACGCTGCTTTTTTAATTCCGTGTAATACAAAGTCTAGATTTTCTAAAATAATTATGATATTTTGAAAAATTTTAAGGCCAAGGGAGGATCATCTTAAACATTGTGCTTTGTGGGTCTTAGGGGAGGGTTCTAGGTTTTCACGACCTACGTGGCGCAGTGGTATGCGCGGTGGATTTATAAGACGGAGGTCCTGGATTCGATTCCCGGCGGGGCAGATTGAGATTTTTCTTAATTTGTCTTGGTCTGGCTGGTGGGAGGCTTTCGCCGTGGCTAGTTACCACCCTACCGACAAAGACGTATCGCCAAGTGATTTAGCGTTCCGGTACGATGTTGTGTAGAAACCGAAAGGAGTGTGGATTTTCGTCCCACTCCTAACAAATTAGCCCGCTTCCATCTTAGACTGCATCATCACTTAACATCAGGTGTGATAGCAGTCAAGGGCCAACTTGTGGTCATTAAAAAAAATAGGTCTTTAGGATAGGAAAGGTGCCGTCACATTTTCAAATACCTACTCCTACCGCCTAAGAGCCATTTAAAAAATGATAACTCCAAGTTCAAGGTACTATTTCCTATTAAAATAGTTCATAGTGTTTTGTTAACTTCTTCAAATACGTGATCTAAAAAAATATTTATGTAAAAATAAAAGTGCAAACTATATAATGTCCCCCTCGGAAGTGGATTCTCATAGCTGTCTCACAAATTTGACAGGCTGTGACAATTAGGGGTAAGGGGGCTTCTCTGTTTAACAGTTTGGTCAAGAGTGCAGTCTTATCTTCAGTTTTGAAACAATGAGACTTTGTAACAACGTTATATTTTTCAAGGCTTTAAACGGTAATCTATGAGGTCAGTAGGCTATAGTTTCATAAACATTGTCTCAATTCTCATCTATAGCCGCACAACTTATCTAGTGAGGTCCGTCTCAATAAATCATGCGCCGGTCAGCCTCTTCGTTTAGTAGATCTAATCTATGTTTTATTTATGTTAATAGTTTCGCCAGTGCGGATTACTTATTCTCTAGATCAAGTTTTTGGACAGCGATTAATCACGGCGAAATGCTGCCCACTGGCGTTTTGATTATATGTTTAATTTTAGTGTTTAGTATAGAAAGAAATTTGTTGTTTGTCCAGTGATTGGCAGTCGTACGTCTCAGTTCTTTCTAGGCTCAATTTCAGGGCCAATGTTGTTTACGTTGGGTATTTGGTAGTATACATTTATGTATCTCGGAGCACGTTGAACCGTTCGTTCCGGTTTTTTAACATATAATTATTGATCAGAAGTAAAAAAATCAAATATTGCTCTAAATAAAAATTTAACTTACTTCCCTAAGCAGCTCACGGAGGACAAGAGTCAATGGCGTAGCAAGGTAAAGCATCGAGAGACATCAGAGACAGTTTGGAGTTGCTGGCAGACAGATTAAAAAGAAGGGTTATAGCTCCTCCAGATCCTCATTTTCTTGTGATCACTGCGGCAAGAAGTGTCGTTCCCGAATTGGTATATAGCCATCAGTCCAGATGTTACCCAAAAGATGCTTTTCCAATCGTGTGTCACAAACTACAATTCGTAGTACCTACGAGTACATGTACTCTGTGGTATGTATACCACGTACATTTGTTTTCTGTCGTAGTAGTAATTATCATCCTCTAAGCGAAGTTAAAGAAAACTACCAGATACCTGTATCCTTCCTACTCTCACATACGGTTCCCAGACATGGACCTATAACACTAAAATAAAAACTAAACTAGCAACAAGCCAAAAAGCAATGGAAAGGATTGTATTAAAAATAAGAAGAATTCAAAAAGTGAAAAGCGTACAGATAAGACAAAAAACAAAAATTATAGATGCCATGAAATTTGCTCTGAAACAGAAGTGGAGATGGGCAGGTCATATAGCCAGAAATACGGATAATAGGTGGACATTAAAGACAACCATTTGGGATGGACCAACTGGAAAAAGGAAAAGAGGACGTCCGAGAAAAAGATGGATAGAGGATATAAAGGCGATAGCAGGATTTGAATGGATAGAAAAGGAAAAGAACAGAGAGGACTGGAAAAGCTGGAGGAGGCCTTTACCCAAGAAGGGGTTCCAATCAATGTCAATGTAGATAGGAACAATATCACTTAAAACGTTATTCTTTTTGTTAATTTTAAATTAGTTAAAGATGAAAATGTATGTTATTTGTAATTTTTTTAGATTGGAAATAAATGGGCCTAATATGATTATTCTAAGCGAAGTTTGGCAGTCAATCTGCAAAAAGCTTTCCTATTTTCTACAACTCTCTTTAGTTGTGGGTAATTTAGTAGTAGTAATAGGTTTAAGCTACACATCTACTAATAAAATAGGTACCCTTTTTATGATAATAACAATGATTTAATGTTAAAAGTTTTTAAAACAATTCAACGGGCAGAGAACGAATTCTTGACCTCTCCGAATCTCTTCGATTCCCTCTTAGGTGTCGAGCTATTGTGCCTTATCGAGATTTTGACTCTAAGAAGGATTAAAATTGTATTAGAATTTTTAAACTTATAAAGTAGATAAATATCAAATTGAAAGAACATTGATAAAGTCGCGAATTTAATTTGTTAAAATGATTAATTGCATTTCCTTGTTAGCTAATCAATTTAACAGATTTTACTTCGAGAAAGTAGGTGTTGCATTTATCTTCATTTACATATTTAAGCCACTTTTTTCTTTGTAGAATCCTTGTGTAGGTGAGTGGGTGAAACCGTTAATTAATAAGTCGAATCAATTATTGTTGTTAGGGAATTCCGTCCAAGTTCTAGTTTTTAATATAAGAAGCGCTATTGATACTCCTTGACTGCCTCGTTGGTCTAGTGGTTAACCTATGTGGCTTCGATCATGAGGTCCTGGGTTCGATTCCTGGATCGGGTGAGCTTTTTCATTCTTCTATGAAATGTTCAGTACATTCCAAGCCCGGAGCCTGGAAGTTGGCGGTGTTACACCCCCGTGCCTCGGAGAGCACGTTAAGCCGTCGGTCCCGGTCACTATCCTCAACATCTGATAGTGATCGTTAATAAATGAAACATTATCAACCTAAGCCCACCAACCCGCATTGGAGCAGCGTGGTGGGTGTATGCTCTATATCCCCTCTCCTATAAGGAAGGAGGCCTGGCCCTGTAGGGGGCCGTTAATAGGCTGATAATGATGATGATGATTGATACTCCTTAGGCACTAAATACAAGCTTTTTATACTTATACTTTCTACTTTCAATATAATATCATTTAGCTACAACTGTCGTTGCCCAGATCATAGACTATATGGTTCCCAAGCTCCTGGGTTCGAATTTTTCTTCTTTTCCAAGGAATTCCCAGTCAGTCCAGTTGCAGAGTTGATTATGTCAACCGTATTGGATCAGCGTGCAGAGTCTAAGCTCCATATGCTCCCTCCTATAAAGGTTTTTGTATTGAGCCTTAAATACGGGCTGCTGATGATATGATTTTTTTATAGTTGATATTGAAGGAACTGCTACAATAAAACTACGCAAACATTACCTACAACTTGTATACTAGATAGAAGCGAAAGTTCATCATAAATAGTTAATACCTATATTATTTATTTTGCTATTTTCCGCGAAAAGTCGATGAATCCAAGAGACAAGTCACCTAGTTCCGACGGAATACTTACTCTCCATATAGGTACCTACGTTTCGCTCCGACACCGGAACATTCTCTGGAGATGTTGACTCTAAACTATATTGTACATACCTATCCTGTGAATGATCTGTCCTTTGTCTGAATTTCGCGGAAAATAGCAAAATAATTTAACTACAACCCCTGTTTTCCGCTCATAATATTTTGGTAGGTATAAAACATTTATATATATTTATATAAGACATTAGGTATCCAGAATTTTTCTTTGTTCATAGTTTACAGTTTCTATGATCATTGTTTGTGTTTTGATTACTATACTTATTGTATAGAATTTATATAAATAGTTTGAACAGTATGAGAATATATTATTATCCACACAGCCTTACCGTATTTAGTTACTAACACATTCGCTAACGTCGTCGATACTAACGCCATCTGTTATTACCCTGCTGAACTAAAATACTAACTGCGGAAACTTATTTTCCATTTTGTAAGTATTAAAATATCGTTTTGTATAAACAGTTTAATAGTTAAGTTACGGAATTACTATAGTAATTTAAAAAATATATTAAAAAGGCAAAAGATATTTGACAGCGGTGGGATTCGAACCCACGCCCTTTCGGACTGGTGCCTAAAACCAGCGCCTTAGACCACTCGGCCACGCTGCCTTGAATGACGCAAGCGAAATTTTTTATGTTAATACACAGTGTCGAATTTGTACAATATACATAGAAAAGTTAAAGAAATTAATTTTAATGAATTTTTTTCTTTAGGTCACATAAGTACGTGAGACCACCTTATATCACCAAACAGCCGTAACTATACACAACTGCACTAGTGAGGAGATAAAAATTTACTTTGTGGAACTAAACGCAAATTAATCATGGGCGTATAAAAGGAGGATTTAGGGGGTGTCCCCCTCCCCCACCTCTTAACGCAGAAAGTAAGTAAAAATATCGCGGTACATTCAACGGATAGATACTAGACAAAATTACCACGTAATTTATCATTTTTGTACCCTTTGACGCTCGAGGATAGCAGAATGCTATATCAATGATCGTGATAATTATTTAACGTCTTCTAATACGATATAGAATGTTACGCACATAAAAGACCTGGATATTTATACTCTTAATTAATTATTATGCAAATATAATAAAGATAACACGATTTTCGTCGACATCAGCTTGCCTTGTTAGTTGTGAATGCCACATGTTAACTAAGTAAGTACTTACTTATACATTATAAACCAACTAGCATTGGTATAAACTCAAAAGAAAACATGTGCCACGTATTGACCCATTACAAATAGGCATTTGAAAGCGATAGTTACAAATTCCCAAAGCCCAAAGAGATTCTGCAGTGTATACCTACAAAGAAGAAAGCTCGAATACTTGGGCCATATAATGCGAAACTTTAAATATAATATGCTCCAAGTTATTAACCATGACAAGATACAGGGTAAACGAAGACTCGGTCGTACACGTATTGTCTCAGGCCAGTGGTTTAACATGAGCATTCCAGATCACTGTTTTGAGTGTTGAAAGTTAAATACAAAAGCCGTAATGACCGCTAACCTCCAATGATGACATTAAATGAAGTTACAAATTCAATTAGCCTTTGTTTGAGGCGTTATTTGATTGACAGGGGCAGGGACAAAGAAGCCCAATCGGCCTTTGCGTTCGGCAGCGTTCGACATCCGTCTATTAAATATAATTATTAAATATATTAATTTTAAATTAAAAATTAATATATGTAGAAAAGTAATGGGTTATAAATTTAAAATATAAATTTATAAAATCAAAATCAATTATATTATTAATTTAAATTAATATTTATAAAAATATACTTAAATTATGGATTTTAATAACCATTAAATAACCATTCCATCAGTACATTTTCTGAGACTTTACAGCCAACCCGGCCTCTTGTGAGAAATACATACCCGTGCAAAAATCAAATAACTTAAACGCGCTAATCTATACTGGAGCAGTGTGGTGGGTTCACTCTCAATGTCCGTGTCTTTTTATACTTCTCTTGTCGATTTCACTTCCCAAAGGTTTCAATCCGTTTACGGTCTGCAGATGTTATAGTCCAGGTTTCAGCTCCATATGAGAAGACTAGACTACTAGTCTAATACTACTATTAGTCTAATACTAGTCTCATTTTTGTTTTTAGAGAAATTCTCCTGTCTTTCCTTGTTTTATGAAGCTGAGACATGGCACTCCGTTTCTTCTACGAACATCTGATATAAGAAATTATTTGTGATTGCTGATCCGAGGAAAAGGAATTATTTTACTGTTCTGTAGTGTGGACGATAATGATAGGGAACAAAAGCTTGACTTGCTCTCAGAGCCCCCAAGGATTTCCCAGGCATAAGGTCTTGGGTTCGAGTCCTTATAGTTTGGAACTGACCACTGGACCAACGAGGTGTTTATTTGCACCGGGGAGTACCTCTGATGTAAAGGTGACATCTTATAATGAAAATAAAACACAGTTGTTCATAATGACCTGTATATTTACCTAAGTGTAAAGGAGCATTTATTTACAAGGTGGACATCGATATATTTATGCCTACCCTAAATCTAAACCTTAAATAAATTTATTCGTAGTTAAAAAAACGTGATAATATTCCAGGGACTCATTTCACCTAAAGCTTTGTTAATATTGTTTTAGTTATTCACTGTCGTTTTATTCTATTAATGTAATATTTGATATAAATTTAAAAATTAGCGTAGCGTAATATATGCCAAAGATAATTATACTAGTAGTTAGGATCAAATAGGCTAAAACCCAGAGCTTAGCTTTTACATCCGTTCTCAATAATCTTGCCCATAGTCTTTTTTGCAAAAAAAGCCATTCCAGAAAATAATGAATTTTTTTAACAAAAAACATTATTATTTTTAAACATTCATTTATTGTTTACCAAAAAATTATGGCATTGCTTCTTTTATTTTATTAGAATTTATAGCTTCGTGCTATAAGTGAAACTTCGGAACTCAATAGATGTAGAACTCGCGCAAACAGATTCTATGTTCTGCGTTCTGTGTCATTTTAGAATTTTATAACACCGCGCAGATTGTAGACAGCGTAATCTAACTCCTATTGGTGCAGTGCGATAAAGTTATAAAACAATACAAAGAACGTAGAACGCAGAACGCAGAACACAGAACTCCGAATACTTGAATTTTTTTCTGTCTTCGCCAGCAAGTGAGTGACGTTTACATTAATAGATGTACTATAATTATAAAATTATTTTTTCGTATTATAGGTGAAATGAGTCCTAAAATGACAGATAATTGAAAGTTGCCAGACTCAAATATAGTTTAACACCCTAATTTGTTAGTTTAGTAAAGTAAAATGTTATAGTACATATAAAATAAATGTAAAAAATAGTATGAATAAAAGCTGCATCCATAAGATTTTTCCAAAGACATATTTATTGTAAAAATTAAATCTAGACTTAAAAAAAATAAGTTCGGTGGCTTCCATTTTCTAAAAGCGATTCAAATAGTCGGGCCTGAGAGATTGACCTCTTACATTACCCTCCTTTTGTCGCAGTCGGGTAATAAAAGGACGTGTTCAAGGCTTACGTCAAAGAGGCCGTATCGATAAGTTCATGTTCATAATAACAGTAGGTTCTTCATTCAATTCAAATTCCCACACATTTCATTTTATTGTTACTGCAATGCTGTTAAATATCGCGTGAAGTTAAAAGCAAGCAGTTTCATTATGTAATTTGTTTACATTGGCTTACTTACGACACGTACTTAAATGCATTGACAATAAATTCATTAGAATTGAAATAAGATAAATTTCTGTTTATTTTTGAACAAATTTTAATAGTTATTATCAAACAATTTTATGAACATGATATATGATATAAAAGAAACGTAATATTATTTCTTTTTTATATATTATATCCATATTGATTCAGAAAAAAATTAGATTTATTTGATGCCATGTTATATTTGATATGATAATTAAGAACTTAAAATCATTTTAATATTTTATACTACCTATTTATTTATATTTATAACTGCACAATTTAAGCAACTGCACAATATACAATATAATCAATATATAACCCGATTAAATTATGAAAGTATTTAGCATTGACATTATTTAAGAGGCCGAGTAACAGTCTGTTTTAACTGTGTAAAATGGTCAAGTAGCATTTTTAATTTAGCCGTATTATACTCGCGTAAAATAAAGTTGGCATGAAATCAAAAATGGATGTTTATTTGGTTACTGAAGTAATGTGTTAGTGTATAAATTATTTGAATTAGATCTAAAAGAATTTACAATTACAATGTACAATTTCTTACACTAAGTGAGCGTCGTGGTAATTTAGTTCATTTTGAATATTTTATTTTAGGTTTCCCAGAGGAATGTATTTCTGTTTTACAATATTTTTCATCAACCACCTTCATTTATGGCTATCTATAAATATATATTGTGAAACAAAATGGAGCCAGATTTTCTCTCGGATATTTAAATTTTCCTACGAGAACGAGATACGTGGGTTAAGCCGCGAGGCAAAGCCAGTTCTAGATAATATTAAAAATTATCATTACTTTTGGTAAACGATTTTATATAAAAAATAATTGATGGTGGTAATTTAGATATCGACAGATATATTTCATTTTAAGTATTGACCAATTAAAACAGAAATTACAAACAACAAAATACATTAATTTTATTTAAAATAACATTATTTATTAGCAATTAATGTGATTCTTTACCAGTAGAGGTAAAAATATTGGAAATTGGTTTAATTTATATCTTATGCTATTGATAAACGCTCTGTCTCTAAGATGTCGTGCTCTGAATATTTTATACAGTCATGATAAAAAATTACATACACGCGTTAATTAGTTGATTATCATTTTTTTATAATTATAATAATTTATTATCTATGAAAATTCATACACAATAATTATAATATTTATTATTAACAATCGTACATGACCATTATTAATTAGTATAATTTAAATAAATTAATTGACTTAATTGTCATAATATTTGATTTCAACGTAAATTTTTTTTTAAGTATAAAATTATTAAAATACAAACTGAGCACATAAATTATTAGCTAATTGAAATCATCCAACAGTTTGAATTAAAATTCGTTGCGTAAATGACGGAAAAATATACATTAATTTTAAAATAAACATAAAATATCAATAACACGAAAAACGCAATAATTCATAGCCCAAATGACAATAATTTGTCCTATCAGTATCACTTATATATAAAAACAAGATAAAAACCCCAAGTTAGTTCTAAGTATTAAAAAGAAGTCTTACACGCTAAAGGAACACAGAGCTAAATCGCCGTAATCTTCACCGATAAACCTTCCGTCGTCCATTACAAATTAATTAATTATTTTCTTTAAACACAGATTTTAAGTAGAAACCCGTCTTTAACTTGCAAGGAATGCTAGGAACATATCCTGCAATGGTATAGGTATCGAAAAAAATTGTTTTGGGAATTATTGTGGTATGGTAATAGATTAATGAGCATTTATATTCAATATTGGAGATACATGGACGATTTAAATGTCGACAATGTGTTAGAACACACATATCTACATAGTTTCGCATTTCGGTGAGGATTATAGTAATTTAACCAGAGAATTTATTATTAGGTAGATAATATTTGATTCATATTTGTAGAGTAAAAATTCAATGTCCACTAATTTTGGAAGCAATGGAAAGCTTATATTATTATGTAACCTATCATTAAAATTGTCATATTAGGTGCATTGTTACTTAATGATTTAGAATTTATATCGTTTAGTGTACCTGCTCACAGACTGAAAGTGTTCTGGCGTTCTGCGTTCTGTGTTCTACGTCAAAGACAGCGGAACGCAGAACGCTAAACTCAGAACGCTGGAACTATATTTGCGTGGGCTTTATTATTATATTATTTTTTGACACTTGAAATATTTCTACACATTTATTTGCACAAAGCTGCCGTTTCATATCTTTATAAAGTGTTAATGTTAGGTATGTATATCTAAATTATTTTTATCTGGCTCCTTAATATATTAATACATTGCCTTTCTGTACTATCTATGTCACGTTTTTCACAGACTAGCCGTTACACAGGTGTATGTATATGTGTTGCGGTACTAGATAGAAATAATTTACATATATCTAGGTAGGTATATCTGTGTTATTACTCTATGTTTTACAAGGCCCTAATGTAACAATGAGGGATACACATAATATTAGCTTCACACATGGTATAGACAATGAAGACATGGACGTATCCATAGACTATCTGTTACGATATAATTATAATCTATGCGATGAGAATAAAACTAATATGATTGGCAAATATACAATAGAAAGAAGCGGATGGCACATTTATTTATTTTTTTTACAGAAAAAACATTTTACAAGATCTCCCATTCAGATTCAACTATAGATTTATCATTAGTGATACTTCAACATTCAAAACACGTTCGTTTGAAACAAGAAGTAAATACACCAAGATTTCATAGATATCTCACAAACTTCACTCCAACGTTACAAAATTTGGTCTTAAAATTGATAATTATTTTGATATTTCAATGCATTTTTAAATTATCTTTATCATATATAAGTATGTCGGACATACAACATTAGGTTGTACATGGTTTGTACATAAGAAGTACAATCAGTACATTTTATATGTTGATTATTTTTATATTAAATATTGATTCTTCGTTTCAGAACAAATTTAGCCACAATATGGTAGTTTAAAAATTGATGACACGCATCAAATTAATTAATGTTACGTCGTTTTCAAAATGGTCGTCCTAGCTTAAATTAATATCTTTCTTATTTTTCGTAACATTATTCATGAATAAATAATGGTGCAGAAGCAAAATCTTGCGCAAAAAACATTGCGATAAGAAATATTCGGATAAGGACAATGTTTTTCCTATTATTTTTTGTTTCATTTCTGTGTTACGTTCCATAAATAATAATACCCGAATACCTCTACGCAAAGTGTTTTCGCGTAAGATTTGAATCTACAATCATTGAGTGTATATTTGACAAGAAACAAATGCGTACTCAAAAACGTCACTATGGAACGCAGAATATTATTACGATATTCCTATATTAGTGTTAATATTCAATATAATATATTATTGATATTCAATATTAAGTATATTGAATATTAACATTTTACTCGTATAAATTACAAGTTATGGATAAAAGCAATATTTTCAAAATATTTTAATTAGGCATTGTCTGTGACGTCATCAGGGTCTCAGCTACAAATCAGTTACATTTCATCTTAAGATGAGCACTCTTATTCTTTTTGGTGCTACAGACATCTATACTACAGATAATGTAGAATAGGATGTGTTGTAGCATTAAATATGCATTATCTCAAAAAATACACACTCAAGGACCTCCAGTATGTTTAATGTGAACTCAATAGACTTGTGGCAGCGTTTGTTCTGTGTGGTCTCACGCATAGAACTCCCGGTTGTTGTGTCCCTTCCCGTAGGAGGCGGCGGCGGGGCTCCTCTTGGGCTCGTCCAGCGCGTACGAGCCCTCGTCCTTCTTCCTCATGCGGTACACTATGAACATCACCACCAGGATCGCGCAGAGTAGTCCCACTACCGCTCCGCCGATCACAGCTGAAAACAGTTTTAACACGCTTTTAATTTAATTTCAAAAATATTTTAAAGTTCACTCAAATTAAATTGCAAATTAGAAAATACTATCTCGCATGTATTGGAAATACGAAGTACAAAATCTTTCTGAATCGTTTAAGCATTTTAACGAATTTTATTTCAAATACAAATTACAAAATCAACGGCTCAGTCATACATTTGCCGTCGATTTTGTAATTAAATGTGAAGGTGAAATAAAAAATTTCGACGAAATAGAAATCGAAATGTCTTTTTTACATCTTTTTTACACGAGAGGTCTTCTTGCGTGTATCAGTAGACCTCTCTCGTTGTATAAAGGGATCGGAAGATCCGTAGCTCCTCCGATGCAGGTATGTAAACTTAGGGTGATAATCTGACTTTATAATGATCTTTATCACATGTTAATAATAAACCATGGTGTTACGTGCTCTTCGATGCCCAGGATCAACTCTACCAACTTCTGGCTGTTACTGAGGATTTCTAACCCAGAATTTCATGATCTAAATCAATACAGGCTAACCAACACAAGTGAAAAATTAAGAGTAGGTAGTAGATCTATTTGTTGTAGAGTTTTGCCGTATTCTCGTGTACTATATGGGCCGCTGACATCAAGTGGCTTACCGGGAGCCGCTGGATGCAGTTGATGATGATGCTGATAAGAAAATGGATACTGACCGGCAAGTATGCCAGGTTGCGCGAAGAAGCTGGTGGCGCGGTCTTCCGGCTTAGCGTTCATGATGAAGACCCCGGTGTCCGCAGGCTGCGACTTCGGTTCTACGTTCGAACCCGATTGCTCTTGATCCTGGAATTGAGACAAACAATGCTTCTAGCAAATGCCGTATCACACTTCGTTCTCTTCTTAACTCTGTGTTTTATATTTTATTATCGTTATTAAAGTGGCCAAACGAGGGTCACCTGATGTGAAGTGATTTCCGCCGCCCATGTACATTTTCAACAGCATATGCACTGCTAATGTGTTTTGAGGAATTGGTATATTCTCCCCTTAAATACTCCCAAAATTGGCAAGAAAAACAGCAGCAGGAAATTGATTCTAAGGTTTACATATCTATGCGCGGCAGAAACGATCTGGGAAATCTGGAGGTTGTATATAATCAGCAGCAGGGTAAAATTGGTTTCTATGGCGCAAGTTTTGTTGCGAGAAAACAGAGGATTGTACTGGTCCAAACAGCTCAGAACACTTGCCATATAAAGAAGATAGAAAACACATAGAGAACTAAAATATAATATACGAAAAAGTTACAAAAACTATTTAATTTAAATACAAACAATATATTGAAATTCTAGTAATTATTTTTGTATGTCTGCTGTCTATTCATGTTTTGCAAACGTGTTGCATTTCACTTTATTTAGTTTCATTTTAACAAGATTTTAAAGTATTGATAAAATGATTCTACTTACAATGACAGGGGGGTTGATTTCCTCCCCTTCTATATTAATGTCAGTTTGATCTGGCCGAGCAGGCTGCTCCTCCCCTGGTACCCGTGTGTTTGGTGCTCCCTCTGCAGGGTTCAATATACGAGCTGGAACGATAATTAGTTATAGAATATTAGCACCTTCTAATTTAAGCTTAACTAATAGTACATAAAATAACTACAATTAATACATTTTCAGTGAAATATAAATACCTCCACCTTTTATAATTATCTTGATGTACTTTTCAATTCAATTTATTGAATAACGACATAAATATTTAGCCTAACTGATTATACATAAAGTAACTATAATTAATATATTTACACTGCAATATAAGTAGACTATACTTTCTACATATCTATACTATATTCTTCAGGTAAATTAACGAAGATATTTGGTGTAAAATAAGTATCCAATATTCTCATAACTGTCAAAATAAGTTTAATTAATTATAAATAACGCATGTATTCACAATACAAAAGTGTTATTTTTGTATTGTGTAACGTCAATGAGAAGAGATAGGAATAGATTTGTCAAAAGCTTTTCAACTTTACTTGCATTAACGCTTTTTTAACCGACGATAAAAAACGGAGTAGGTTCTCATTTCGACGCGTATATAATTTTAACTTTAACTTTTTACAGAGTTGTACGATTTTGATAATTCTTTATTTATTAGACAGGGCACACTTCCAAAATGGTCCCATAGTCATCATGTAAGGATCTGATGATGATATTCTGGTAAAATCGAAGGAACTCTTCACACAGTTGTTTTTTCTTTTTAGTGCGTTTTGAGTCGGTTCAATTTTTATTAAAAATTTTTATTAATAAAACAATTAACTACAATATAATATGATTCAGAACCATTAGGATGTCAATAATAAAAAAGATAATTTTAATCAATAACACGATTTCGTAGAAGTTACCCGTAACTCAAACATCGTTCAATTAAGTAAACATAAAGGTAGATCATTAGATGAGGCAAGTTAAAGAGAAGAAGGTTATAAAATTTTATAATAAGTTAAATAATTACTTAAACTGGGTATATTAGATGACGAAGACTTGTTAGAATTAGATAATTTCGGTTTCATAGTGAAATTTGTTAAGGCAATTGAAATAGCAGAGATATTACGCCAATAAATATTTATAATAAGAAAGACGATAAAAAATTTGATGGAAAAAGAGAATATGAATTAAGAAATACTTTTGAAAACATGCGAAAAATCGGATTTGAAAAAATTATGATAGAGTTGACCATGTCATAGTTGAAATGAAACTATTCTTTTACTACGTTTTTGATTATGTTAAAAACCACATGAGTCAATGTGCCTTACTCATTGTGGTTTAAGGTTAATCATTCATGTTTCACATAATAATTATTATTAATTATTTACTATTTATAAAAATGTAACAAGCAGATTTGTTAATATTTAACTCGTGACAAAAAAATGTCAACTTTATGTCTGAGATAGGTACAATTATTAGGCTCACAAAATTCAATTCCGATGAAGCATTATGCTCAATCAATCAATTATATTATAAATCTAACGACATTTATTACATAATTATGATTGTAGATGGAGTTATTAACACAAAGTCAAACAATATTTTACTTTACTTTCTTTGAATAGTTTTATTTCAATTTTTACCAGAAGTTGTCGTGAAAACTGTTGGAATGACACTAAACATTTCATGCACTAAAGATCTTCTCGTCTAATAGACAACATCGAAACTTACCAAATTCCTTGGAAACAATAGAATGATATTTATATTATATACTTTAGGTACTTCTATTTATTAAACGACATATTATAGTAAACAATAAATCAACAATAGTGTAAAAATAACCGCTTAGTACAACGTTCAGGAAACTATTGCGGGATTAGTTGGCCATAATTACATTATTACGCGTATTGCTAATAATAATTAAAACAAATCAAGGTTGCGATGTTAATGCGTCTGTATTGCTCGACCTAAAATCTTTTTCTACTTGTAGCCGACGATGTAACGAAAAAAATGAATATATTACGTTACCTACTTATACTTCTCTATTGTTTTAAATAGACGTAGTTATGTGTAGTACAGACTATAGAACTTGTGTAGGTGAATTGGCACTATTGTAGTGTGATGATATTTAAATACTCATTTATTTTTTGTTTGTATACAATGAAGTATCTATATAGATTACTTATTCTCAACAAGCAGATATTAGCCTCCACGATATCATCAGCATTACAGACGCTTTTTGTATAATTGTTTATTTTCGCATTCAGTTAAGAATGTTTGTAGTCGATATTTAGTTCCATGGGAGTTATTTTTGAAGAAATAATAAGAAGAATAAGTAAAAGTTCAGTGAATACAATAATTACTATGTAGTTAATAGGAAGAATCAATTTGTAAGTAAATTATAAAACAAATCTCGTAATGGAATATGCATGGATAATAAAGGAATATGAAATAGAAACTTAATCAATAATATAATTGTAATGTACAATCATCTGTTTTTTGGGAATTAATAAAAAATACTTACGGCTCACAAAATAATAAATTACTAACTAATTAAAAGTTTACAGTAGATGATTGCACATGTAATAAAAATACAACTAAAAGTAAAATATAATCGTTGTTTGCTGCACGAAATTGAATTTAATAATAACATGTTAAGAGGAGATGAAGCAACTGTTACCATAAAAAACTAACCGCGGCCTAGTATAGATGTCAGGCGTGAAGGCGTCTTGATGAGCCTTGATAACACACAAAACTCATGATGCATATAGTTAATATCATTATGGTGACTAGCGATAGTAATTTTAATGCATGATAGTTACTCGTATTTGCATTAAATGGTAGAGTTCGTGTAACAAACAAAAGTAAAAATAATAATGCAACAAAAACGGCATGCTTCAGCCTCTACTCACGACTGTCTACATCGAACGAATCTACTGGCTTTGGCAGCGGCGGTTCCGTATTCGGGACCGGGTTGCTCTCCGACTCATTGTACTGTGTTTCAGTCTCGTTGGTTTCGATACCAGTAGTATCATTGTCGATAGTCGGTGCATTGTATATTGGGGGGCGGGGTTTGAAGTCTTCGTCATCCGGCGGCGCGTCCGGGGCGTCACCTGATCCGGCGCGGCCGTCCTCGTCGTCCGGGCCGGGTCCCGGTCCCCAGCCGGAGCCGGAGCTTTCGTCGATCTCTAGACCGGAGCCATCATCGTCGATGAAGAGGTTGTCCTTGTCGGACGCGAGAGGGTCGTCCTGTTGGTGCGGTGCGACTTCCGTCGGCGGAACGCCTGCTACTGCACCCTCCTGGAATTTAAAAATAATATTCTTTAATTCTTCTAAATTATTAGTATTTATTTATTACGAGATAGGACTTGTACCGGCGTTCAGTACTGGGCAGTCTTCGTAGCAATTAAAAATGTGATCTAAAAGAGGTAATTTATATACAAATTTCGATTTTACGGTTCTTAGGATGTCCTTTTCTCTATTTTTTGTATAATTACCACCCTACGTTCTTTACCATCAGTTGTAGGATGTCCACTGCAGAATATAGGTCTTTTACAGGTACTTCCACACCCAATAGTCCTGAGCTTGTATGGCACCTAGTGTAGGGTCGAACAATACTGCATTTTTCAATGCGGACAGCGCTATGTTGGTGCAATACGTGAGCAAATGAAATAAAGAGAACATCCGTATCAAAAATGTCGGTCTTGAGTTGAATAGCAAAAATTTTATTAATAAGATTTCAGTTATTAAGGAGATTAGTTTATTTTGCTTTAAAAATACCCGGTGTTTAAAGTTATTTATTTTATATCTGTGACGCAAACGTAGACGGTATATCTAAGAATTTAATGTCGCAGAAAGATACTTCCAATATGCAATGCACAAAACTCTCTTTTATGAAGTAAGCTCTTCACGTAATTATAGCAATAACTCTAGTCTCCACCACACATAATCCATCAAAGCTGAATACAATTGACAGTTGCTCGACCATCAAACTGAAACACTTGGCCTTGATTCAATAGAACCTTGATTCGAACACTATTTGCGACGCAAAAAGAAGACCGAACAACTACGACTGCAGCACAGCTATACGCGCTCGACCTATTTCCAGAAAGTTCAACGAGGCATCAAATATGCACTTCCCACTGCTCTATATCATTTATTCCACTATCTGCACCACTTTAGTGAATAAAACTACACGATTTCACTCGAAATTAGCACACAATAGTCCACACTAAAGTAAAGCACGGATTAACTGTCATGAAAACCGCGTCCACGTCATCATGAATGGCTTTAATCTTAATGAATGTATATACCAATGACGTTTTTAATCAAAGTTCACTCACCTCGATATCCTAAAAACGTTCGATGTAAGTTATGCTTAGGTTTAACGTTTTGTTATTGGTGGTTAATAGCTTTTCTAAGCTTTGGCAGTGTACTTTCGGTTAGCGTAAGTTGTGTAGTGAGTGTGCCGATCAATAGGCTTTTTCCGAGGGGTGGGGAAGAGGGGGGAGGCCGAGTGGTTACTGCCGCTTACCGACAGATGACAGGACGCGGTGTCGAAGGCTCACAGGAAACGTTTTCAGGCTTCTACGTAAGGCGTCGCTAGTGGTTTGTTTCAGTTGCGTTTCAGATGAGTAGAGGGCGGATTAGCTACTAGGAATTCAGGGTTCTTTAAAAATTTTAAAAATGCTGGTACAACTTAAATTAGGCAATTAAGCAGCGGAGACTAAGTTAAAGTATATTCTTATTTTTTTAAATTTATTAGTGGTTTTTGTATTGTATTTGCTGATTTAGCTTCAGCTTGTTTTACTTGTTTCTTCGCAATTGTAGTATAAATAAACAAATAAACAAGATGTTTTCACAGGGGACATTGTTCTCGGTTAACAAATAATGATGCTTAGAAATTTCGGACAAGTGTTTGAAATATGACCTAGGGATTAATGAAAGATCTAAGTACTTATTTACTGTCGTAGATATTTACTTTAGTAAAAACTTTTTAATTTGAATTTGTTTGTTGAAGGAATGTTTTACTCTTTGTCGGGTCAAATTTTATTAGAATAAAATCCATGCGTAGATTAAGCCTAAATTACTCAATTTCAATTCCGTCCGTAAGGGCTACGTTAAATTTAATTTGTTATTTTCTAAAGCAATTACGTGCCCGTTTCGCCTCGTAATGGAAAATTTTGACCCCATTTCTGAGAATGCATTACGGTGTAATTTCAAACTCTAATTAGCATTGTTTTAATTTAATTTAATTTATTTTAGAATATGGTTTAAAAACCTTTTTTAACTGTATCCTTGACTTGTGCGAGGTAGATTTATAAGGTCTTGGGTTTAAATCCAACTGAGCCAATTTTTTCAGTCAAGATTCGGTGGGAGGTTTCGGTCGTTGCCGTACCACCCTGCAGGCAAAGACGTACCGCGAAGCAATTTAGTGTTCCGATACGATTTTTTTATTTTTTTTTTATCGAATACAAGTTGGCCCTTGACTGCTGTCACACCTGATGTTAAGTGATGATGCAGTCTAAGATGGAAGCGGGCTAACTTGTTAGGGAGTGGGACGAAAATCCACACCCCTTTCGGTTTCTACACGAAATCGTACCGGAACGCTAAATCGCTTGTCTGTACGTCTTTGTCGGTAGGGTGGTAACTAGCCACGGCGAAAGCCTCCCACCAGCCAGACCAAGACAAATTAAGAAAAATCTCAATCTGCCCCGCCAGGAATCGAACCCAGGACCTCCGTCTTATAAATCCACCGCGCATACCACTGCGCCACGGAGGTCGTCATAACGATGTCGTGTAGGAACCGATATGCGTGTTTTTATGCCACTTCTAACAAGTAAGCCCACTTCCATCTTAGATTGCATCATCACTATCTATCAGGTTTGATTATTGTCGGCTAACTTGCAGTTAATATAAAAGAAGTTCATGTTCATGTTGGCCAGGGTCCAGATCTTCGTATTATGAATTAGAGGACGCGCGAGGTTCCATCAGCGTTGTTCTAGTTCCCGTGGGAATTTGGGGATAAAAATGTGGCCTATACATTATTCTGTTACGTAAGCAATATTATTGTACTGTTTCATCAAAATGTGTACAGTAGTGTTTGCGTTATTGAGTTATAAACTTCTATCCATTCATACATATATACTTCCGAATTTGAAATATTACTGAGGAAGACATCATCATCATCATCATCATCATCATCGTCATCATCATCATCATCATCATCATCATCATCATCATCATCATCATCATCATCATCATCATCATCATCAGCCTGCATTAGTCCACTGCTGGACATAGGCCTTTCCGAGAGCGCGCTACCACACACGATCCTCTGCCTTTCTCATCCACTTCCCACTACGTTTTTGAGGTCGTCAGACCATCGGGCTGGAGGGTGTCCTACACTGCGCTTAGTGGTTCGTGGTCTCCACTCCAGAACCGCCGGCCCCAGCGACCATCTGTTCTGCGAATTATATGGCCTGGTCATTGCCACATAAAATAAGAGAAAGACATAATAATCTATATTGTTCTTAATAGATATAACACGTTTGCAGCTCTTTATGCTGACAATAACGGGGTTCACCGTTCTCTTAAGGCCGCTCAAAAAGTTAAACAAAGCTCTTTGTGGAACCTTTAAATATGCGATGAATTTCGAAGTAGGCGCAAAAGGCAACTGTTTAAAATGTACAAAGTTTAATGGAAAACCTCCCGCTCGCTGAGGGAATATTAAGAGGGTAATGCGTGGGTGACAACCGCGGACTTATGTTGGACTAGACACCGCTTGTCCATTTAAGAGCATTTAAAATTAATTACCAATTAATTTAAGGACATAAAAATAATCAATTTTGCAAAATTTTGCATACGACTTGACACAAACCTAAGATTCTTTGAGCATATCGTTACGTAACGCTATACGGCGCCAGTTTGTCTGGCTTTCCTTAGGACACGTATACGGCAGCAGTAGTCGGGCTCGCCTCTCTCACTTTAACCCGCTAGCCGTATTAACTTATCATTTCTTTCGGGCGTCCCGAGATGCACACGATTATTTATATTTTTAAAAGCGTCATTAGTGTTATTAACGAAGTCATCGTGGTAGTTATTTAGTTATATTCAAATTGTAATTATTTCAATTAAAATACAATTCAGCCCAAAGACCAAGCGCAGTAAATAGCCGCACCGCATAAATATTTCGGGTGCGCTTGGATGCGGTATCTAGTTAAATATTAGTTCGTGGTGACAACCGCTATAGTGACTACGCACTTAAGTGTTTCGGGCTTCTTCAACTTCTATTAGCTTTTAGACAAAGTCGGCACAGAGTTGTAGACTAACAGATGCCTCCTGATACGTCCGTGTTCCATTCATTTTTCTTATAATAGCTACGAGTTTTTACCCGCCAACTTGCATTGGAACAGCGTGGTGAGTTTGAGTACCATATTTATTCTCTACGAAGGAAGGCCTAGTAGCATAATATTAAATAAAATTATTATTATAAAAACAAAAAACCCGACTGCTTAGAAGTTATGAACTGAAAAGAGAAAAACAAGGATCACTATATTTGTATAAAATTCTAAGTACTTTATGGTGATAAAATATTTTAATAATAAACAAACAGAGATAAAATATTTTAACCTGCGGGGAAAGAAAGATCTACCAAAACAACGTTTGTCCCCGCAGCACCATAAAATCCTTGTTTTTCTCTTTTCAGTTCATAACTTCTAAGCAGTCGGGTTTTTTGTTTTTATAATAATAATTTTATTTGAGACTTTTTAGTTTTAGTTTATGGTATAGAAATGAGACGGAACACTTAGTATACTTTTTGCCATTTTTTGTTAAAAAAGTAATATGAACATGATATGATATTTATATTTTTGAAATGGTCTTTTTATAACCTTTCAATTGGTACCCATATTGCTAAGATAAGACAAAAAAATACACACATCCCCCCTTTTTTCCCCCATTTACAGCCGCCATTTTGAAAATTTATATAGCCTATGTCACTACCACAATTTTGACAAATTCAACGACACCTCACATGTCAAAATCCGTTCAGCCGTTTAGGCGGTAGCGCGTGCCGAAGAAATGGACATACATACGTACATACATACGCTCGAAAAACATAACCCTCCTTCTGACGCTGTCGGGTAAATATAAACCGTAGAAACTCACTTCACTGTTGTCTGAATATGCCCGACTAGCTTCGAATCCACACGCGACCCTTAATCATGAGCTCGTTTGCTTCACGCGTTGCGAGCGAGTTAATGACTAAGGTCCCCGTCTGGGTACTAGTCAGACATAGGTACTCCGACTTCAGTGATGTGAGTTTCAGCCGTTTCTATTTTAATAATAGGGAAGTAGGTCGCTAAAATAGACTTATGAAGATCTAGATATAAGATATTTTTGACGACCTCCGTGGCGCATTTGTATGCGCGGTGGATTTATAAGACGGAGGTCCTGGGTTCGATTCCCGGCGACGCAGATTGAGATTTTTCTTAATTTGTCTTGGTGTGGCTGGTGGGAGGCTTTCGCCGTGGCTAGTTACCACCCTACCGACAAAGACGTATCGCCAAGCGATTTAGCGTTCCGGTACGATGTCGTGTAGAAACCGAAAGGGGTGTGGATTTTCGTCCCACTCCTAACAAGTTAGCCCGCTTCCATCTTAGACTGCATCATCACTTAACATCAGGTGTGATAGCAGTCAAGGGCAATATTTTGCAAGATATATAAGATTCAAAATGCAAGTACTGGGGCGGGTCGCTAGTATAATATATACAAAGTTTAAGACATAAAATTTTGAAGAGCATCCAGTCGGTTTTATTGCTTTTCATAAAAATAAATGAAATGGTAAAATGTTATAATAACGCTCTTGGGCAGAAATGTCGTGACCTGATTCTTAGACCAGCCTATTTTACTTACTAAGGCTGATATTAAAGGCTGTTTAACCGACATCAAAAAGAGGGGGTTAATTTTACATAATTCTTGTGTATATTACGCAGTGTGTTTGATTTGTTTTTATTTATTTAATGAGTAGTACAATCGAAAAAATGGTTTTATGAATATTAAGCAATATTTTTTTATAATTTAAAGCTTTAAGAGAACAGTGTGGTGTAAAAGAAGATGTAGTGACTATAATAGAGAAAGGGATGCTTAGATGGTTTGGCCATGTAGAGAGAATGGATGAAAGAAGATTAATAAAAGAGATTTATTTATGAGGCGAAAGTGAATGGAAATGTTAGAAGGGGAAGACCTAGGCGAATGTTCCTGGACCAAATTCAGAACATTTAAAAAAATGGCCAGGTCAAGAGTACCCTAAACCGATGATCTGGTATGAAAGGATTAATGAGAGTGGAAGAAGCTAAGGAAGTATGTAAGGGCCGTGGCAAATGGAGGGATGAAGTCTCTGCCTACCCCTATGGGAACGAGGCGTGATGCTATGTATGTATGTTAAAGCTTTTATGTTTTTGACTGTATTAGTCACAAAATTTAAAAGTCTTCTATTTCACATAAACATTGGTACACAGACACACAGACACACTTATAACACACACCTCGCTTTTTACGTCGGGGCTTATAAACAAAGAGTTATATATAAAAATTATTCATCGTTATTAGACATTAATCTAAAAATCATTTTATAAGAGTAATTTACGTATTATCTGCTTTAATTTATCAATGTTGTCGTGACCGAAAGCTATTAATTTAAGTGATTTGGTCCCACGCTGGGCGCCAACAGCGAAACGAATTGCATTATACACTTAAACGATCTAATTATATATTGCTATTATTTATATTACAAGTGCATTCTAAAATTGAGCATAAAATTATCAGTATCATCATTACTAGCCTATTAATGACTCATTAATGGACCAGCAAGTCAATTCTTTAACGAAATTCGTCACTGCGAGTCTTGATGTAATCTCTAGTCCTCTTTATTAACACGATACTTAAAATCAAGAGATGTGGAGCATTCCGACTGAACTGGCACTATTGAGTTTCATTATTAATAGACATGAGGGCCTCATTCTTTGACGGCCGAGTGGCGCAGTGGGTAGTGACCCTGCTTCTGCGTCCTAGGCTGTGGGTTCGATTCCCACATAGAGAAAATGTTTATGTGATGAGCATGGATGTTTTACAGTGTCTGGGTGTTTATCTATATATTATAAGTATATATAAAAATCGTCTCGCTCGCTCGTAGGTTTGATGACTTCCAGCCTCCCGAACAAGCCGGTTTCCGACAAGGCTTTAGTACCATAGACCACATCCATACGCTGCGGCAGGTTATACAAAAGACCGAAGAGTATAACCGGCCACTTTGCTTGGCGTTTGTGGACTATGAGAAAGCCTTTGATTCGGTGGAAACCTGGGCTGTGTTAAGGTCATTGCAGAGGTGCCGAATCGACTACCGGTACATCCAAGCGTTGCAGTGCCTGTACGAAAACGCCACCATGTCAGTCCGTATACAGGATGAGACTACGAGGCCAATCCAATTGCAGCGAGGAGTGCGACAGGGAGATGTTATCTCCCCGAAGCTATTTACCGCCGCATTGGAAGACGTCTTTAAGCTCTTGGACTGGAACGGACTTGGCATCAACATCAATGGCGAGTACCTCACTCAACTGCGGTTTGCCGACGATGTAGTGATAATGGCAGAATCTCTAGATGACCTTAATAATATGCTCAATGACCTCCGCAGAGTTTCTCAACAGGTGGGCCTTAAAATGAACATGAGCAAGACAAAGATCATGTGTAATGCTCCACCCAGTTATTGTTGAAAATTCTGCACTCGAAATTGTAGACGAGTATATATACCTAGGGCATATGGTCCAGTTAGGTAGGTCCAATTTCGAGAAAGAGGTGAACCACCGAATCCAACTCGGCTGGGCAGCGTTCGGGAAACTGCGTGACATCTTTTCGTCCAAAATTCCTCAGTGCCTGAAGACGAAGGTCTTCGAACAGTGCGTGTTGCCAGTGATGACATACGGATCCGAGACTTGGTCGCTAACTGCGGGCTTCATAAGAAGGCTCAGAGTCACTCAGCGGGCGATGGAAAGAGCAATGCTCGGAGTATCTCTGCGTGATCGAATCAGAAATGAGGAGATCCGCAGAAGAACCAAATTAACCGACATAGCTCAGCGAGTCGCAGAACTGAAGTGGCAATGGGCGGGGCACGTAGTTCGAACAGCTGATGGACGTTGGGGGCCGAAGGTGCTAGAATGGCGACCCCGCACCGGAAAGCGCAGTGTTGGTCGACCCCTCACCAGGTGGACTGATGACATCAAACGGGTCGCAGGGAGCCGCTGGGCTCATGCGGCTCAGGATCGTTGTGTTTGGAAGTCCCTAAAAAAGGCCTATGTCCAGCAGTGGACGTCCATTGGCTGATAATGATGATGATGATGATGATATAAAAATATTCATCAGTTATCATAGCACCCATAACACAAGCTACTCACGAGTACGCTTACTTTGGGGCTATATAGCGATGTGTGTAATTGTCCTATAATATTTATTTATTCTTTATAGGAGAGGGTACAGGAGCTTAGACTTACCACGCTGCTCCTATGGTTCGGTGGGCTAGGGTTATAATGTTTGTTTCTTTAACGAACACTGTTAAATGTGCCAATAGTGAACGGAATCAACGGCTTAACGTATGATCCACGGGACAGGGTGTAATGCCACTAACACCCCGCTAGACATTAACATCACACCAACATATTGGTATTAGAATATATTGACAAATTTTGACAAGACAGTAAACTCAGTATACGAGTACATAGCAGGTCACCGCAGAATTCGAATGCAGAAACTCGTGTACCGAACTCATATATACTAAGCACTGAACCAACAAGGCAGCCAATTCTCAGTAACATACTTGTACTAATGTACTCTGTGGTAGCCTAGTTTTAAATAGTGCTCGGTGTTATATCTCCAAGCCTTTACCGTGTCAAAATTTATCAAACCCGCAAAGTCACATTGTGGCAGCGTGGTGGTAACTCAACGTTTTTAACACATAAGGTGTCAACAGTAGAAATATGAGATGAGGAAGAGAGAGAATATGTA
This sequence comes from Mycalesis mineus, assembly GCA_034621355.1. Taxonomy (NCBI): domain Eukaryota; kingdom Metazoa; phylum Arthropoda; class Insecta; order Lepidoptera; family Nymphalidae; genus Mycalesis; species Mycalesis mineus. The sequence goes on from CM067881.1 coordinate 3,036,976, forward strand.
TCAGAGGGACATGAAGAAATCATTTGCGGTCCCGTGCCAACCCTGGAGTCAAGATTTACCCTGCCGACAGGCAGATGACCAAAGGGATTTTGTCGCCCTTAATAAAAAAAAGTATCAACAGTAATCCATTTTACACATTAAACGCACACAAATTTAATTATTGTTTCGATTACATCAGCAAACAAAATCAAGTAAAAAAATGACTCTAATATGAATCGTAGTCGTGACCTGATTTGGGAGGGTATCCAACTATTTTCCGGGTTATTGCTTCCAACTGCGGGGTCGTACAAGTAAGCTAGTTTTTAGGATTCTCTCGTTTTTACCCGACTGCGTCAGAAGGAGGGCTATGTTTTTCGAGCGTATGTATGTATGTATGTAGGTATGTCCATTTCTTCGGCACGCGCTACAGCCTAAACAACTGAACGGATTTTGATATGTGAGATGTCTTTGAATTCGTTAAAATTATGGTAGTGACATCGGCTATATAAATTTTCAAAATGGTGGCTGTAAATGGGTGAAAAAGGGGGGACGTGTGGGAAGATAAGAGAAAGAAATACTTCTTTCTCTTATCTTCGCAATATGGGTATCAAATGAAAGGTCGCAAAAAGACCATTTCAAAAATATAAATATTATATCATGTTTATATTGCCGTTTTAACAAAAAATGGCAAAAAGTGTACCGTATCATTTCTATACCATAAACTAAAACAAAAAAGTCTCAAATAAAATTATTATTATAAAAACAAAAAACCCGACTGTAGATCTTTCTTTCCCCGCAGAAAATAAAGTATTTTGTCCCCGCTTGCATCACCATAAAGTATTTAAAATTTTATATAGATATAGTGATCCTTGTTTTTCTCTTTTCAGTTCATAACTTCTACGCAGTCGGGATTTTGTTTTTATAATAATAACTTTATATACGAAATTCTATACACATGGAAACGTCTTGAATATACTTACTAATATTAATTATTAAGACGAAAGTTTTTATGTATGGATCGATGGATGTTTGCTACTCTTTCACACAAAAACTACCAAATGGATTTTGATGAAACTTCACAATAATATAGCTTACATATCAGTATTTGGCCTACACGCCTATATGTAGGCCACATTTTATCCCGAAATTCCCACGGGAACGGGTAAAACCGCGGGCGTCCCCCAGTTTTGAATATATTAGCTACAAACTGGCCTATTAAGAGCATTGACTTAATTCTGGTAGATTCTATCCATAAATATTTAGTATGAAAAATATTCTGAGGCTTGACAACTTTTGTCTCTTGACAACAGTCCCCAATACGTTAATACTGCGTAACTACATAATTATAGTGTACAATACAATAAATTATTATTAAAACAAAAAACCCGACTGTTTAGAAGTTATGAACTGAAAAGAGAAAAACACGGATCACTATATGTATATAACATTCTAAATATTTTATGGTGCCGCAAATGGGGATTTAGTTTTTATAATAATAATTTTATTTTAGACTTTTTCGTTTTACTTTATTGTAAATGTGACGGAACACTTGGTTCACTTTTTGCCATTTTTTGTTAAAAGGGTAATATAAACACGATATGATATATATTTTTGAAATGGTCTTTTTACGACCTTTCATTTGATACCCATATTGCTAATATAAAAGAAAAAAATACACCCCTTTTTCCCCATTTACAGCCGCCATTTTGAAAATTTATATAGCCTTTGTCACTACCACAATTTTGACAAATTCAACGACACCTCACATGTCAAAATCCGTTCAGCCGTTTAGGCTGTAGCGCGTGCCGAAGAAATGGGCATACATACATACATACATACATACATACATACATGCGCTCAAAAAACATAACCCTCCTTCTGACGCAGTCGGGTAAAAAATAAAGTTACACTTAAAATTTATCACGATATAATGACTCGAAGGATGTATTCCATGTGCTACCCTTAAATTACCTACACAAATTAGTTCATTTTTAAAATCAATTAAGAGTAAACAACACGCCAAGCTTTACAAACTCAGGGCTGGAGAATTTGTATTGTTGTCACAAAAATATACTTTTCTTCACAAATATGAAAACCAGGGCATGGACAAATTGCGGCAGATCCCGGAGCCTGCAGTTAATGTCGCCAGCAAATGAGAAAAGAAACGTTGCAATCGTAACTATCAAAAAGGCCAACAGCTTTTAGTGTCTCTTTGTTTCCAGCGGATACATTTGCCGCTTTGCATTATACGCCCATTTTTATATTAAACTATAAAATGATACTGCGCTTTGTTTTTACGGGTGTAATAATATTTCCTTTCTGAAGCATTGAACAAGTAAGTCGAGGATATACCAACAAATTCATATTATTTAGATATTAGACTGCCTGGTTGATCTAGTGGTTAGCTTATGTAGCTTCGTTCATGAGGCCGTGAGTTCTAATCCTGGGTCGAGTCGAGGAATAATTTTGAGTTTTTCTTTTGTCTAAAATTTTCAGTACATTCTGCCTGTAGTCGGGGTGCTAGTGGTGTTATATACACACGAACTAATTCATACACTCACAAACACACACATCACACAAAAACACCCCCCCACACACACACACACAGACACACACGCTCTCTCTCCCATGTACTTGCATTCCAAACTCAAAACACAAATAGTTAGAATAGTTAGAAATATTACTACATTTTAATATTCATTTGTAACTCAAATAATTATTATAATGCATGTAAATAATTGTTTTGATTGTTACGTTACAGAGCACGTTACACTGTCAGTCTCAATCACTATAATCAACATTTGATCGTTAATGAATTAATTATATCCTAACACCCTACACCCTCAACGGCCGCACGCGTTGTAGTAGCGTGGTGGGTGTACGCTCCGTATCCCATCTCCTATTTGGAGGGAGGCCTGGCTCTCTCTTCTTCTTCATGTAGCGTCTCCTCTACGGAAGTTAACGACCATTATGGCTGTTCTTATTTTGGATGCAGCAGCCCGGAACAATGATTTTGAACTCGTCCCGCACCATTCGCGTAAATTTTTAAGCCAGGAGGTTCGTCTTCGGCCAGGTCTTCGGCGTCCTTGGATCTTGCCTTGTATTATGCGCTGCAATATCCGATATTTATCATGGCGCACGATGTGTTCTAGGTATTGTAGTTTCCTGCATTTGACTTCTCTGTAGTGGGCCGCTAATAGGCTGCTAATCATAATGATGATGAAGATATTTCGTCTATTCTATGTCATAAGACGAAGATGTTTTCAATGGATACTCAATAGATGGAGTTATAAGTTGATAACATTTTAAATTGTAATAAAAAAATTTTTAAATAAAAAATTTGAAGAGTTCCTTTAATTTCCCCAGAATATCATCATCAGATCCTAACATGATGGGACCACCTTGGAAGTATGCCGTTTCTAATAAAAGAAGAATTATCAAAATCGGACAACTCTGTAAAAAGTTATGCGTGGTCATACATAAAAAAAAATATATACGTGTCGAATTGAGAACCTCCTCCGTTTTTTTTCGTCGGTTAAAAATATATTATCTCTGTGACGCATGTTATGAAATAACATCAACCCTTGTATCCTTAAATACTTCATTTTATTAAAATTTTGTGACTCGACATAAACATTTTTGAGCTCCGTAACTAAATGCACGTTTACGAGTACGTATCAACGGAATTTAAAATCACACGGACGTTTGTCTGACGTAATATTTCACTAAGGACGGTTCACTCGGCATCTCGTGTACTTGAGAGCGTAATTACTATTCAGTGGAATGTATATTATATCCCTGCGTCTGACGTGCATTACGTATGTACCACTACAGTGGGGCCTGATTATACAGGGAATCTGTAAGCATATGCTTGACGTAAGCTGTCACTTTCAGCCCTAGTGTGTATGTAGACTAAAATTATTTATTCACACCACTTGATACTATTGTTTCTACACAAGATACAGACTATAATATGAATACTTCGTATTTATATCGCACAGTAAAGTTGCATTACATATATATGTACCACTACAGTGGGGCCTGATTATACTAAGAATCTGTAAGCATATACTTGACGTAAGCCGTCACTTTCAGCCCTAGTGTGTATGTAGACTAAAATTATTTATTCACACCACTTGATACTATTGTTTCTATACAAAATACAGACTATAATATAAATACTTTGTACTTATATCGCACAGTAAAGTTGCATTACATATGTACCACTACAGTGGGGCCTGATTATACAGGGAATCTGTAAGCATATGCTTGACGTAAGCTGTCACTTTCAGCCCTAATGTGTATGTAGACTAAAATTATTTATTCACACCACTTGATACTATTGTTTCTAGACAAGATACAGACTATAATATAAATACTGCGTACCTATATCGCACAGTAAAGTTGCATTACATATGTATCACTACAGTGGGGCCCGATTATACAAAGAATATGTAAGCATATGCCTGACGTAAGCTGTCACTTTCAGCCCCAGTGTGTATGTAGACTAAAATTATTTATTCACCCCACTTGATACTATTGTTTCTAGACAAAATACAGACTATAATATAAATACTTCGTACCTATATCGCACAGTAGTTTTATTACATATGTATCACTACAGTGGGGCCCGATTATACAAAGAATATGTAAGCATATGCCTGACGTAAGCTGTCACTTTCAGCCCTAGTGTGTATGTAGACTAAAATTATTTATTCACCCCACTTGATACTATTGTTTCTAGACAAAATACAGACTATAATATAAATATACTTCGTACCTATATCGCACAGTAAAGTTTCATTACATATGTATCACTACAGTGGGGCCAGATTAGTAAGCTGTCACTTTCAGCCCTAGTGTGTATGTAGACTAAAATTATTTATTCACCCCACTTGATACTATTGTTTCTAGAAAAATCGCACAGTAAAGTTTCATTACATATGTATCACTACAGTGGGGCCAGATTATACAAGGAATATGTAAGCATATGCTTGACGTAAGCTGTCACTTTCAGCTCTAGTGTGTACATAGACTAAAATAGTCACAGTAATATAAACTTCATTGTTTATATAGTTCTCTGTTATAATATATCATGTTAAAGACAAAATGAAGCATGTTTTGTATTGAACAAAAATACGGCTATTTTCTTTGGAGCAATGGTCCGGAAAACAGTGAAAGTATCTATCTCAAATCGAGTTACAACAGTCGCGTCCACTGCTCTAAATCTATTTTCCAAACAGATCTAATTTACTTGGTCAATTTTACTTAGTAGAGACATAGAGGGTAACAAAATAAAGATATAATAAGGCATTACAATACTTTTAAGATTTTTTTTAGATGACCTTTATGGCGCAGTGGTATGCACAGATTAGATTAGATTAGTCGCAGGTACTATGTCTTAAAGATGTGTTCCTGTTACCGATTCTATTCCCAGAGCAAAGGGATCTGTTTGGATGACTCTGCGGGGCACAGCGATACTAAATAATAAATACAATCATAATTTCCAAAGGCCCAAACTTGAACTCGGTTGTTAAAAAGACTCAGATAATCGGCCAAAGTTTCAGACTTGGTATAATTAATAAGTTACAAGACTAACAAGGCCTTTCAGTCATTACGAAAGTTTGCGATCATATAATAACACGGTACAATTTATAAATGGGAGTAAAATTTAAACGCCGTCTCTGGCGGTACGATCGGCCGGAAAAATAATTTATTCATTCGAAGAGAAAATGGAAACCAAGATATTTCTCTCTTTTCTTAACTTGTTTGAATTTTGTTATCATTTTCCATCTCTTTTATATATTTTCTCGTTCGTGATTGGTTTCGTCTAATTTTGCCGGCATGGAATCAATAATTTCCTAATAGCCTCTGGGGTCCATAGAATTCTTCAAAGGTAGCTAGTCCTCATCACATTATGCGATCTTTGCAATTATTTTTGCTTTCAATGGAAGCTTGTATTTCTTTATTAGTGTTATTTGTGTTTATTACGCCACATTTTTAGACTTCTAGAAGAACTCCCTAGCGTATAAGACGATTGTATGAGTTCTTTTGATTAAACTATGGAAAATGGTTCTCTAAATAATGTATGGAACCACTTACGGATGCCACCGACTTCATCCGCGTGGTATTAAAATAAATAACGAAAATGAAAATACGGTTCTGACGACCTCTGTGGCGCAGTGGTATGCGCGGTGGATTTATAAGTCGGAGGTCCTGGGTTCGATTCCCGGCGGGGAAGATTGAGATTTTTCTTAATTTGTTTTGGAATGGCTGGCTTTCGCCGTGGCTAGTTACCACCCTACCGACAAAGACGTATCGCCAAGCGATTTAGCGTTCCGGTACGATGTCGTGTAGAAACCGAAAGGGGTGTGGATTTTCGTCTTACTCTTAACAAGTTAGCCCGCTTCCATCTTAGTTTGTATCATCACTTAACATCATCAGGTGTGATAGCAGTCAAGGGCCAACTTGTTGTTAATAAAAAAAATAGCCTAATAGTTAAACTATATTATTGACAATTTTTATCAAAATGGCTTACTAGATAGTTAGACTAAATATTAGATAATAATATAGCTTCCATATCAGAATAACACATAGGCCACATTATATCCCCAAATTCCTACGGGAACGAGAGCTACTCGGCCAACACGTGGGCGTCCTCTAAACATAACTAGCCTATGTGTTTCAGTAAAACTTCATCAAAATCCATTCAGATGTTTTTGCATAACAAACATCCACCTATCCCTACATACAAACTTTCGCGTTTGTAATATTAATAGAAATAATATAACACAATACACTATCCATTACTAACAGCTATTCATAATCTTAACACTAATTGAACAAACATGGTTCTAATATTTTAGTGTAAAGCTGAGAATTAAGGATAAATAAACAGGTTTAAATATTATTTTAATAGACTATCCTTAAAAATATATAGACTTTTAAATTATAGTACTAACTTGCCTAGTTTTTCTTAGCAGATGGTGAAATTTAATTATGCGGATTAATTAATAACAAGGAAACGGCTGACGACGGTCGTAAATACTTGTCTGTTGGAGCGTTTTAATTTTTTTTACACTTTTTCGCTGAAGAGGGTAGAATGATTTACGATGCGATCTTTTAGTCATAAATCAACGCTTTAGGGCTTGATGTATGGTATATTAGCTACTAGTCGCAGCCCGGGGATTCGCTTGCGTTAATGGTTTTCTTACCAATTTCATATCTTACGACATTCTACATGTTGTCTACCAATCCCTTGCCTTCATATCGACTGGTATCTCACATAGGATGCCCTACCAAAAGCGTCTAAAAGAGTTTAAAATGATACCACTGCATAGAAGACGTGAAATGCTAGACCTATGCTTTCTCCATAAATTGATGAATAGTAAAATCAAGTGCGGCAATCTACTGGAACGGGTATCCTTATCAATCCCGCGGAAGACTCCACGATATTGTACTCAAAAATTATCTTTTTAGTAACTAGAAATAAGTTTTTTGTGTAATTTAAGATAAGTTTGTTTTTATGTATTCATTCAGGAAAGTAGACTTAACTTTCTACTTGACATTTATATTGTGTGATTGATATGAGCGCTTATGATTGATATGAATATCAGAAGTAGTAATCTACCTAATATTTAATAACAATGTTAAATATTTATATTGTTAGCGTTCTTTTAAATAAATAAATCCCTTAAATTTTTATATAACCAGAATAAGGTACATTGATGATTTAATAAATAAACAACTTTCATTTTTAGAAGATTGGTTGGAATACTGTACCACTAAATTGTTTGGCTTATTTGCTTCTGTTAACCTGACAAGAGACTACTACTACTACTACTAGGTATATGGTGGAAGTGCATAGTAGAATGTGCTACTTGAGTGATCTCCCAGTGTCGCTCTGTTATGGGCGATGTCTCTTTTATGAGCAATTTCAGTTTTTTCGAGTCTTATCATTCTAAGCTCATCAACTCATTGGAGTAGAGTGGAGTAGGTGTAGGTTCAAATTCGTCTTGTATAGATATAGAACCTATTGGTTGACCGAACTTTCCTTGGTATTTTTTTTAAACCTTATGAACAAATTGACGAGAATTTTTTCATTGATTACAAGTTAGCTCTTGACTGCAATCACACCTGATGGTAAGTGATATTGCAATCTAAGATCAAAGCGGACTAACTTGTTAGGAGTGGGATAATATTCACACCCTTCGGTTTCAACACAACATTTTAGGTACCGAAACTTTAAATCTTTTGGCAATGTTTGTCAGAAGGGTGGTAACTAGCCACGGCCGTGGTCTTCCACCAGCCAGACCTGGACCAATTTAGAAAATCTCTATCGGCCCTGTCAGGTATCGAACCCAGGACCTTCGTCTTACACATCTATCGCGCATGGAAGCCTTCCAAATCCGACGACGACTTTAGATGGTTTTTACAGTTGGTTTGTTGGTTACCTGAAACAAAAAAAAAGGAATTCTTAGACAATGTTATTATAAAAAGTGGCCAGTACCAAACTAAAACAATTTAACATTAATCCTGTTTTCCTCTCGTGTTCATATATTTATTAGTTTCAATAAACATGCCAAATAGACGTAACGATACGGAACCCTTTAACATATTTCAGTATTCGCAAAATATGTCCGCGGCAAAACGCTGTTTACGCTAACTCTATTTGCGTACACGAGTGAACTAATAAAAATGAGTTTTCCTGTTTTCTCAGTAAATTCGTGTGATACATGGAAAATGTCACATAAAAATCCATATTGACGTTTGCTTTGGCGAAAACGTCACAAAAGGATCGGCGGGGCCTCGGAGTCTCTTCGTTAGATCACATAAAACTGTTTTGTGCTGTTTTATGATCCTTATCGAAGGCTCCGCTGCCGAGTTGCCTTTCATCATATGTGTTAGTACGTTGTGCACAGTCACAATTGATTGGTACTGCCTTGTTTTGTTTACATCTTTAAAGATGAAAGATTCTATAATATACAAAAATATTTATAGTTAATGCTTTCAGTACGTACTCCGCCCCAGACTCCTACAGTGCTACATATGGCCCGTTCTTTTATATGGTTGTGAAGCATGGACCTTAGTGGAAGACCTTCGTAAAATGATTGAAGTCTTTAAGATATGGACATACCTAAGGAGTAAGCTGGCCGGCTAAAGTGTCTAACACTGAGGTTCTTGACTGAATGCAGAAAAAGACCGAGATAGTCAAGACCGCAGAGAACATTTCGTATCTAGAACATATTTTACGACATGATAGGTACCGCTTGCTGCAGACTATCATGATGGGCAACATCTGAAGTAGAAGAGATGTGGGAAGGAGGAAGATGTCCTGGCTAAGAAACATCAGGGAGTGGACAGGCATGAGGTCTGTAGAACAATTATTCCGCCTAGCTATGGACAAGGATAGGATGATCGCCGACCTTCAGTAATGGAGAGGCATTTGAAGTGTGTTACTTTTGTGAACTAGTGTGAACTGTGTTAATAAACATTGTTGAATATTTCGAAAAAGGTAAATATACGCAAATAAAAGAGGGTCAATAACCGTTTTTAAATTAGAATTAAATTACGATTTTCCTACTTTATTTATCTGCGATCGATGGTGAATTAGTTTATACTGTAAATGATGATTTCAAAAGAGATTCCTAAGTTTGAGCAGGTTTTTCTTAGGGCAAGTGGTACCGAACCAGTGGTAGAGTCACAACGAACTTGGCGTAAATTGAGACTCCTTAAAATAAACGAATAAGAATTTGAGATTATATTAGAGTATTGTTCTAAAGATGACCAAAATTCATAATAAAGTAGATCTTCATTATATAGATAAATCAATATAAAATAAATATTGTTTTAAGTAATCTAAGTAGTAAATCTGTTAATTCAGAAAGTAAATTCTTATGCTGTTAAAAGTGTACTTTTTATTTTTATTCCTATCTATTCGGCCATTTTTGTATCGCAGATTGAATTCCGCAAAAAATTCGAAAAAGTTTCGAGCGATTGAAATTATTTTTATTTTCGCTCACCTCAACACTGGGATGGTTTATATAGAAAGAAAATAAAATGGGATACACGTGGATTGAACATAGGATTCTGATATTATGTAAGATACATGGCACTTGGAGGGGACATATCTCCGTGCTGTCGTTCAGCGGAAGCGCCGCCAGCTATAAAATATTTTCCCAAACTTTTTATCTTCTCCCACAAAATGGCTGTGTTACGTTACACCGTACGATAGTGAATGTAGTGACTGTTTCGCCATTTATTAGAACGAGTATATTGTCGAGCTTTGTATGAAATACTCGATATATTTTAGGATATTTTTTATCATAGGTGGTATTGGAACTTTGCCACGTGTTAACCGGTTTAGGGTGATAATAACTTAGAAGAAATAAAATCTCAATATTTCATATGCTATCTTCGTGACTCATAAGCTATACGGACCAACTACAAAGTAAAAAATAATTTTCAATATATAATTTTAATGGAGATAGACAGAATATTCCACACCTATATCCCAAATGTCATGGATTTTTTTTTATCGATTACAAATTGGCCCTTGACTGCTATCACACCTGATGTTGAGTGATGATGCAGTCTAAGATGGAAGCGGGCTAACTTGTTAAGAGTCGGACGAAAATCCACACCCCTTTCGGTTTCTACACGACATCGTACCGGAACGCTAAATCGCTTGACGATACGTCTTTGTCGGTAGGGTGGTAACTAGCCACGGCGAAAGCCTCCCACCACCCAGACCAAGACAAATTAAGAAAAATCTCAATCTGCCCCGCCGGGAACAGAGTATTTTTTAAACATTTTGTTATTTAAGTACTTTGTTTAGGTCTTTGCTTAACATTTTGTAACATATCCCTTAAGCGATTTTCCTTTTCGTCTCTACTTTACATATAATTTTTTTCATGCGTTTTCTGAGGGTAATATTTCTTAAGCAGGTAATCATTGTTCCGAAACCATTTTCACAACTTTTTGCACTCTTTTTAACAATCACACATTTTGGCAACATAGAGGTATGCTATGTAAGAGATTTCCCCTTACCCCTCTACCTTCCATATAACATCGCAACAGATATTTCGGTGCGTTTTCCGAGGGTAATCTAATAATTCTCCTTAAGCAGGTAATAGTCGTTGTTCCAAGTGCCCGTTACGCGTAACAACGCCAAGCGACGAGGCGGGGAATTTTATCAGCCGGGAAACCTTCACGTTTAGGCGCTCTGCCTGCCGCGGCGATATTGGGATTCCTTTCTTTGCCCCGTTAAAAGAATATTAAAAAATTTGCGCAGAAATTGCTCTCACGAACAAGAAGGTTAAGAAAAGCAATTATTTTAAATAATGTTTGTTATTAATTTCGATTAAAAACTGAAGAAAAAACGCTGAATTAGCGTCATCTACAAATTCAAGGTCGTTAAGTCGTTATAGAACGCGCTATGTGTATGATGGGAGTGAAACCATTTGCGAAAGGACAAAATTCGAAATGATCCGTAGAACTAAAATTATCGGCAAAGGTTGTTATCAGCCTCATAACAACCCACCACTGGGCCAGGCCTCCCTCCTTGTAGGAGGGTGATTATGGAGCTTGGACCCACCACGCTGTTTCTATGTTGCAGAACATACAACCGTTGGTAAGCTCCAAATCAATTTTCCGAGAAGCTGCAGGAGATAGGAAGTGGCTGGAAGAAGAAGGTGACATTAAATTTGGCGGAGCTCAGAACATCTGAGGAAGTGGATATTTATAAAGCAGACTAATCAGAACTATAATCTATCTATCTGTGCCAGATTTGATTCCACTCCTAGCTTTATTGGATAAACTTTCGCATTTGTAATTATAGTTAGATGCCTAGCGGGGTCATACTAAGCGGCAATTTCAAAATCGTTGATAAAATTTATGGCTCCAATTTAGAATAAATCATTGGGGCTTAGAATAATGACAGTTTATTCCGTTAATGGGTCTATTTGCGGCGGCTCCCTTTCCTGTACTTATCATCCGATGGCAGGGGCCGGGTTGGACGGAATCGAACCTATTATCGACCAAACACGTGACGCGTTTTATGACAAGACCCTAAAAACTTAAGGGGAATATTTAAGATAGACCATGTTAAACGTGTAGTGAGTATAAAGATAAAACCCATGACCTGTCGTTTTTAAGTCTAGCTCCTTTAGCGTAGAGCTGGTCTCTTGAATTGTAATTATCGTCATTGAAATAACTTTAAATGAAATCTTACAATGGAAACTAAAGGACAAATATAATTAAGGGATTATGCAAATATTTCCCGTGGTGAAGGAAAGTAGAATAATAATGACAATCGCAGCGTATCCGACTCGAAGGACCATTGTCTGTGCTGATAAAGTCGTCTTTTTAACTAATAGCCAACAACTTAAAATTTTCCGCCAGTACCATTAAATTATATAACAGGATTAGAGAAGTTAGTAAAGAAAAAAGCTGTTTGAAATTGTTGTTACCCTCACTTTACTTTTTTCCCTTTGAGGAAGTTCCAACAAATATTTTAAGTTTGATAACATCGCAAATCTCTTATTAGGATCTGTGTAGGTACACTGTTATGAAAAATTGTTAAAGAAATAGTAAAGACGGTTTAAATGTTAAAGGTTATATTATACAAATACGAAATAACTAACTTTAAGAGCAGTAGACGATCTTTACACATTAATCTATTTCGACATACATAACACGCCTTGTTCCCATGGGGGTAGGCAGAGACCATACCCCTCCATTTGCCACGGTCCTTGCATACTTCCTTAGCTTCTTCCACTCTCATTAATCCTTTCATACAAGTTCGTCGGTTTAGGGTACTCTTGACCTGGCCATTATTTAAAATGTCCTGAATTTGGTCTAGGAACATTCGCCTAGGCCTTCCCCTTCCAACATTTCCATTCACCCTCGCCTTGTAAATCTCTTTTGTTAATCTTCTTTCATCCATTCTCTCTACATGTCCAAACCATCTAAGCATCCCTTTCTCTTTCTCTTTCTCTTTCTGAGAAAGGGATGCTTAGAAAGGGATCTATTTCGAAATCATTATATTTAAGAATTTAATAAAGGAGGTTTTGTTATCGACCCATTTATACACTCATAATGTTCGTGTGCCACCAACAATATCTCAATATTGATCTGTTATTGATAATTTCTTTATTAAGTTTTATTCACAATTAAAATTTCGTACCTCAAGCGTAGCTAAATAGATTGACCACTGAACCAAGTAGGCAGTAACATAGGTTCCCACAAAAGCATTTTGCTGAACAGCTTTTTGACCCAAATCACATTAAAGCAGCCTCAGAAAGTGCCCATCGAATAAAGTGACCTAAGCGAAACTTCACTTCGAAATTCCATTGTAACGTTTCCTTTCACGCCCTTTGGTACATGTGGTGTTCAATTTCCAAACTATTATTTTATTCAAATTGCGACCATTGTGGAAGAGCCGTTGTTATCCTGAAAGGGATGAGCGAGATAGTTGACATGCTGTTGCCATTTCAGTCGGGCTGCTTTGCATGAGAATCATATCAAAAGAGAAGATTAAGAGCCTACTAGCAGTGTCTTTGTTGTGTTAGCATAGTGCAGACATTAGACATTAGAATATTTTTCTTTTAATTAAACAAGCGATAGGTCTATCATCATCATCATCATCATCATCATCATTATTATCAGCCTCCCTCCTTACAGGAGAGGGGATATGGATCGTACACCCACCACGCTGCTCCAATGCGGGTTGGCGGGTTTATTCATTTATTAATCACTATCAGATGTTCATGATAGTGACCGGGACCGACGACTTAATGTGCTCTCCGAAGCACGGGGGTGTAACACAACTAACTTCCAGACTCCGGGCTTGGCATGTACTGAACATTTCATAGAATAATGAAAAAGCTCAGAATCATTCCATGAACCGACCCAGGGATCGAACCCAGGACCTCGTGATCGAAGCCACTAGACCAACGAGGCAGTCATAGGTCTATAATAAGCGTCAATCATCATCATCATCATTAACCGCCGATGGACGTCCACAGTTGAAGATAGGCCGTTTTTAGGGACTTCCAATCACAACGATTCTGAGCCGCTTGTGGCCAGCGGTTCTCTGCGACACGTTTGATGTCGTCAGTCCAACATTGAAAGATCACGGGTTCGATACTCGACCGTAGGAAAATTAAAATTTGTCGTATCCACTTTCACTTTTCCGTTTTAGTCTTTCTGATTAATTCGAGAATGGGAATAAAATACAGCTGGTAGTAGTAGTAGAGTTTTTCAGTGTCAGATTTCGTCTTCGAGGGAAGCACTACCGCCATACTTAAAGTGTGATTACAGACACATCTGAATGTTTTATCAAATTATTATCTAAAAAAGAATGGTAATAGTTTATTTGTATTTTGTTTAAACTGTACGGTAACTTAATAATGGTGTATTAGTATAGACATATTTATATAAGACTAGAGGACATCCGCGGTTTCACCCGGGTAATTATCGTCCCCGTGGGAAGTTCGAGATAAAATACGGCCTATCTGTTATTCTGATATGTAAGCTATATTATTGCGAAGTTTCATCAAAATACATTCAGCAGTTTTTGCGTGATAGAGTAACAAACATTTATACATAAAAACATTCGCCTTTATAATGAGTAAGAATTTTAAGAATTTTCAGTGAATCCATTCTAAATTATTACACATCTGGAAAATGTGTGTGTAATATATATATATTCACTTTATCATAGTACCCATAACACAAGCTATGGACTACTTTAGGGCTATATAGCGATGTGTGTAATTGTCCTATAATATTTATTTATTTCTTAATGAAGACACACAATTTTTGTTTGTAATCGCTACGTCTTAAGTCTGCGACGCCTTCAAGATCCTGCGCCGCTTTGTTCCTTGTTTGCATATTCTGCAAATACGTAATAAGCCAGAGGGTTTTTTCTGTTGACTCTCCTTTGAGGTTTTTAAGAATAATGCGGTTTATGCTTTTGTAATAAATTGCCATTATTTCCCTTTATGAAGGAGACTTGTGTTCCTTTACTACTTTACGAACGTTTTTTTATAAGAACTATGTTGTAATTAATTGTCATTGTTTAAGAGATGCTGCAACGTAGCTTGTGACAGAGTGAAGCTGACAGGATTTGCAAGGAAATATAACTTAGCTGTAAATGGTTTATTTAAGTTAAATTTTGGACACATTTAGTTTTATATAAAATAGGTAAATATGGGCAATCACGTTATCCTTTCTTTTTTATTCTTTAAAAGTTGCCCTTTAAGATGAAAGCGGAACAACTCGTTAGGAGTAAGATGAAATCCACACCCCTATCGATACGACACGATATCGTACCGGAACGCTTAATCGCTTGGCGGTACGTCTTCGCCGGTAGGGTTGTAACTAGCCACGGCCGAAGCCTCCCACTAGCCAGACCTGGAACAATCTAGAAAATCTTAATCTGCCCTGCCGGGAATCGAACCCGCCATCTTATAAATGCACTGCACACACCACAGCGCTACGGGATTCGTCAAACATCTCAGTCAATTACAACGAACAAAAATAAGACTATTACCTGCATACCCGCATTGAAGCATGGTAAGTCTGAGCTCTATTTTCCTATAAGGTCTAGAAGACTGGACTCTGTAGTGCGTAAAAAAGTGAAAATAACATAATCTTTATTGCCATGCCATAATACTATTCTACAATTATTATGTAAGCTTTTGAGACTAATATCTTAGCATTCCATGGATACACCGTGCGGGTGCCGGGTCCATCGCGTGGCTGCGAGAAAAACTCCGAACAGAGCTCGAGACTTGTGACACGGGTGTAGGTTTAAGGGTACCCTTAGTGACGCGCGTCAACACTCACCTCTTCTGTTCAAGTTATTCTCTCTGCCCAGCCAAATTCGGAAGGACCCTACTAGAGCATCATACTAGCATTAAAAAGGCGAAAGTTGGTACGTTTGTTACTTGTTGACGACTAAACGGCTGGAGTGATTTTAATATTTGATATGAAGATTGCTGACACTCTGGATTAGCACATAGGGTCCTTTTTTACCTCGATTTGTTTTACGGGAACGAGGTCTAAGCTAACTAACCCGCGCGCATCTTCTAGTTAAAGAATAAAATTTTTTTAACAAAAATAGAACCGACTCAAAACGCACTAAAAAGTAAAAAATAATTGTGTCATTTAGTTGCTTTAATTTACTTGAGCATATCTATGAAGTCGGTGCCAGCCGGCATAGAACAGACTCAAGGTTCTATTTTTGGTAAAAAATTTTATTTCTTATTTTTAGTGATTTATCGCCACGTAACGTACTCGTACTATACTGTCATAGTATATTATACTGCACTAGTAGCCAAAAAGCTACTGATACCGAGACAAAAACCGGAATCGCTGTAATCGTGCCTCCAAAATTTTAAGAGTTCATTCAATTTCCCCAGGATATCATCATCCGATCCTAACATGATGACAATGGGACCACCTTGGAAGTATGCCCTTTATAATAAAAAAGAATTATCAAAATCGGACAACTCTTTAAAAAGTTATGCGTGGTCATACATAAAAAAAAAATATATGTATCGAATTGAGAACCTCCTCCGTTTTTTTTCGTCGGTTAAAAAGAACAAGTTGTGTAATCCAATCCAAGACATAAGTCTAGTAATAAACAGTTGACATAACTCTTGTAACATGTACCACAGAGTAAAGTGGAGTCAGTAATTAGAAACATAAACGCAGCACACCAGCACACCTGCGGACTCCAACAAATGGCTGCGACACTAACAACTGACGTTTGATAATTAATTAACGCGATGCCTTTATTAACCCACTACACACTACACAGGGGTTGACAACCTTTTTGATATCAACCGCACGTTTCAAATTGAAATTCAATGCAGTTTTAGCTACAAAGCCATTTGAATATCGCTATCACGTTTATTACTATTTCCAGACTATCGATCACTTGGCGACCAGCTATGGCCTGCAGTTATATTGTACTCTCAGTACTGTTGAGAAAAATAAATAATAGAACGATTATAAAAATAAAAATAACTGTGTCATTTAGTTGCTAATTTAGATAGCATATTATGAAGTCGGTGCAAGCAAGCTTAAGGAACATTTATTTATAAAATTTATGGGTTCTAGGTAATGTCCTTAAAGTAGAAATCCTGGCTGGCACCGACTCCTAGATATGCTTAAGTAAATGAAAGCAATTAAATGACACAGTTATTTTTACTGAGTTTTGAGTCGGTTATACTTGTACTATACTATTATAGTATATTATACGGCACTTGTAGCCAAAAAGCCGATAGTTACACAAAAACCGAAATCACTGCAAGTGTGCCTATAAAATTTTAAGATTTCCTTCAATTTTCCCAGGATATCATCATAAGATCCTACATGATGACAATGGGACCACCTTGGAAATGTGCCCTTTCTAATAAAAAAATAATTATCAAAATCGGACAACTCTGTAAAAAGTTATGCGTGGTCATACATAAAAAAATATATACGTGTCGAATTGAGAACATCCTCCGTTTTTTTTCGTCGGTTAAAAAATAAATGAGTATTATATAAACAACTGTTACAGTTTTAAATGGTATATCCTAGATAAGAATAATTATAGATTTGATAAATAAAGCGTTAACTGATTTCAAATTATTTTTACGATAATAAATCTTGGGAATGAACTACTCCATATAATCACGTATTTATTACTAAACATTAATGTAAAATGGTGAAAGCAAAAAATCTTATTTATTCCTAGTTCATATGGTCTAGTTAGGTAGTTCCAATTTCGAGAAAGAGTTGATCCACCGAATCTAACTAGACTGGGCAGCGTTCGGGAAACTTCGTGACATCGTTTTGTCCAAAATTGGTTCGAAGATTTGGTCGCCAACTCCGCCGTTTATAAGGGCCTCAAAAGAAGGCTTAGCATTAGCACTCAGCGGGCGATGGAAAGAGCCTCGCTTCGATCACGCAAAATATATCTGCTATCTGATAAACGTTGTTGTTAGAACGGCGACCCCGCACCCGAAAGCGCAGTTTTGGTCGATCCCCCACAACTGGCTACATTAAACCAGTCGTAGGGAGCCGCTGGTCACAGGCAGCTCAGGATCGATGTGTTTGGAAATCCCTAAAAAGCCCTATATGCTTGAATAAGTAAGTCAATAATCAATGAAAACTTATGATATATGACGAAAATTATATAAACAGACAATATAAAATGTTATTCATATAATTCAAAATACAATCTGGTCCAGCAGGATCACATTTATTTACAAGCTCACGTACCAAAAGCACAACGGGATTGCTTATGAAAGTAGAGCCTTTCAGTATGATTTGAATAATACAAATAGTTTTGGAATCGCCCATCGTTCGCGGAGTGAATACCAAAGACCCTTATTACAATTGGACCACCCGCGGCCCTCGCTTCAAAGGGTCCTTTTATATTTATACGTGTAATATTAATATGTGTGAAAATATTGGAAAACCTTTTATTTAGGACATATGGACGTAAATCACTTGGGCGTCGCACCCCTGACAATTCACGTACAGAGTGGATACAAAACTTTTAGATATTAAGTATAACTCATTTTCGACACGTAAAGGAGCAAAGATCGTCTGAATTAAATATGAACTCCCCTCCAGCATGCTTACCACATTTACTATAGGTGTAAATATATTCATACGGATTCGTCGTGGTCATATTTTAG
This sequence comes from Mycalesis mineus, assembly GCA_034621355.1. Taxonomy (NCBI): domain Eukaryota; kingdom Metazoa; phylum Arthropoda; class Insecta; order Lepidoptera; family Nymphalidae; genus Mycalesis; species Mycalesis mineus. Next base: position 3,055,656 of record CM067881.1, read on the forward strand.
TCTCTGACAGACATCGATATGAGAGTATGCTAATCCTACTGATCTATCGATGATTTGTGCGTAAATTACAAGAAGGTAGGAGTTGTCACTCTTATTACAGTATACAGATCCCCGTAATGCATGGATCAAACGAAAATGGGAGACACGTCACCTAATTATCCAAAACAAAAAATGGAACCGACTTAAAACGCACTAAAAAGTAAAAAATAACTGTGTCATTTAGTTGCTTTAATTTACTTAAGCATATCTATGAAGTCGGTGCCAGCAAGTTTAAGGAACATTTATTTTACGTAGTAAAGCAGTTTGTACGTTCTAGGTAACGTCCTTAAAGTAGAAACCATGGCTGGCACCGACTCCTAGATATGTTTAAGTAAATTAAAGCAACTAAATGACCCAGTTAGTTTTTACTTTTTAGTGATTTATCGCTATGTAACGTACTCGTACTATACTGTCATAGTATATTATACGGCACTATTAGCCAAAAAGCTACCGATACCAAAACAAAAACCGAAATTGCTGTAAGCGTGCCTCCAAAATTTGAAGAGTTCCTTCAATTTCGCCAGGATATCATCATCAGATCCTAACATGATGACAATGGGACCACTTTGGATGTATGCCCTTTCTAATAAAAAAAGAATTATCAAAATCGGACAACTCTGTAAAACGTTATGCGTGGTCATACATAAAAAAAATATATACGTGTCGAATTGAGAACCTCCTCCGTTTTCTTTGACGGTTAAAAAAAAAGGGCGGCCAAGTAAATATGGTAGTATCACATCAGCTAAATGTGAAGAAGGGCCATGTTTACTATAAAATGTCTACACGAACCCTAATAAAAATTTGTTTCTTTTCTAACTAAGCGAAAAACATGCTATATTAGTCCATCGACTGAAAATCGAACGCTAGATTTGTAGGATTTGAGTCTCGAGTTTTGAATTTAATGAGTTAGAACTCTAGGTGCATCTGGGTGACGTTTTCAGGTCCACGTCTGCTGCCTGAGGGATTAAATATGTGAATGAATTTCAAAATTTCGTTGTAAATAGAGGGCCATTCTCCGCGCACGTGTGGTGATTTAGGCACATTCAGGTGTAATTTAGACACCATTAGACGCGCCGAGTCACGGCCCGGTGACTTATTGACGGTACGTGCTGGCTCCAATTGTTTTTGACGTCCAAAACTTAAGCACTGAGAAGTTTTATACAGGGGGCGTGACCAATTGTGAGGGGGAGGTACATTAAAGTTGAAATTTTGTAGAGTTGTTAACAGTGAATCATCTTAAATTGATAATTTTTGTAACTAGTCAAAATCGTCTCTATCTCTCTCTGTTTAACATAATACTATAGATAGAGGGAGGTAGCATTCAAAAGACACATTGTTCAGTTATGAAAACATCGTTATAGAATAGCGCTACTAAAAGTTCATAATCGAATATATTAAAATTAAAAGTTTAATAAGTAAAGTAATAATAAAAATTATAGTTGCAAGCCTAAAATTTATTAAATTAAAGCATTAGAAACATAACTAATGACTCAGGTCAGAAGATAAAACAGCAGCCAGAACAGGGCAGATCCCAAAATAGAGTGGAGCTCAGATTCACGAATGCGATAATTTTCCATTCTGCAAAGAACTTCATATTTACGACAGTTTAAAGTGCTCTCTTCAAGAAAGCTCAACTTTAAAATTAGTAAAAGTTCCTAAATATAAATTAATTTGAGTAGAACAAACTACACAAACTAGGTAGGTGATTATAATTTCATTATTCCTTAAATCTGTTCACCATGGTAAATTCTCTGTTCATCTGTGGTAAATTTACGTTAATTGAAAACATAATCGAGGGCAATAAATAATGGTTTTATTACAAGTCGGTACAATTGGATTTAAATGATAAAGGTTAAACCAGAACGGCTTAGTCTTGTTATTTTCTGATGAATATTTTTATGTATATTATACATAAATACTTATAATAAATAGATAAACGACACTGGAAAACGTCCATGTTCATCACACAAACATTTTCCAGTCGTGAACCCCTCTGGCTCTCACTGCGCCACTCGGCCGTCAAACTTTAACTTAACTCGCTACTAATCCAGGATCTGACAGGCAGTCGAAGGAATCCGGCCCCACCTAGAGCGGTGGCTGAAGCGGCGTCATGGCGCATTGACGTACCGTCTCGTGCAGGTGCTTACCGGACACGGTTGCTTCGGTAAGTACTTGCACGGGGTTGCGAGAAGGGAGGTCTCGCCGGTATGCCACGAGTGTGGTGCACCAGAGGACACGGCGCGCCACACTCTGGCAGAGTGTGCGTCATGGGCGCCGCAAAGATACTTAACTCGCTACTAATCCAGGATCTGACATGCAGGACTAAAGCACTGAGAATGTTTTTCGATCCTTTGACGCTCCAACTAGGGCGCAGGCGGCTCCGCTGGGTTTTAAATGCGTAAATGCATTTCCCAGCGAAAAAAAAAAAAAAAAAAAGGATCTGACAGGCAGGACTAACGCACTAACTAATTTTTAACTACGAATACGGTGGCTATACTTTTATCTTCTTGAACAGTAAAATTAAATGAAACGATATTTAATAAAACGACACAGTATCATTTATGGAACATAATGAGGCCCATTCAGAACCGCACCTAATATGTATGTAGAGAATGTTCCAACAGCGCAGTGTAAGCAGTGACGTGGCAGTGCGTTTGTAATTGCGAGCGCCCCACTTTGGGCGCCAGTTTGTTTTAGACGGTTAATTTCAGACATCATGAATGAGAGCCACTTTAAATTAAATATACGTGCTCATTTTGATGCTATGCTGTTTCGAGAATGTTCACATAGCGCAGTAAGCAGTGCGTTTGCAATTTAGACCGTCCTAGACAAGTCGTATAGACTTTCTGCACCAGTTCGTTTGAGACTGGTATCAGTCAGAACTCGCGTGGCAACCGGGTGTCGTCGTCAGGTACTTTTCATACAGGTATATTAGCCAGGTATATATAGTACAGGTGTGTTTTTGTAGCGGCATATTATGCTTCGTATTCAGAGCTGAATTGAAGTATAGCGAATACCACATTTTAGAAAGAGCTTCTGACAATTTTAGTCTAGTTTATCATAAGCTCTTAGTTATTTTGTTATTTAACTGATAGTAATATCTTTAAATAATTGTCACTATTAAAAGTCATTGAAATGATGCTAATTTATTGTAGCTAGTAACAGTCCTAGCAAAAACCGTAACATAACTTTACCCTATAAAAAACCATTAAAAAAGATGGAGATGGTATTAGAAAATCTGAGAACAAATCCGATCACTTAGAAGTCCGCACCTAAGTGCATTAAACTACACGAGTTGACGGTTACAACAAAAACTGGAACGCTGCGGGCGTGTTCCTAACTTTCCCTCATAAAACAATATAAAGATCGTTTTAGAGCTTAACTGTGGAATTTCTAGAAATTTCCAGTTTCCACGGCAATAAAAGCAGTGATGTGACACAGCATTTGCAATTGCGACTGTCCTGCAGCCAAGCAACTTGCACCGCGCGTTTTACATGAACTCTGACCCACTTGCACGTGACGGTTGTAAATATTAGACGAAGGAAAACTTTATTTGCTTTCACAATATTTATATATCTAGAGAGGATGTCTACTGAGGTCTGTGATCAGTCTATAGTCTAATACTCAAACGTAACTCAGTATTTCAGAATCACTTATACAACTGAGTAACTCCTAAATTTGAAATTCACACTAAAACAAACATCAAAGAGGAGTATTGAAATTCATGAGAGTTTCAAGTGAGCGACGTTTCAGTATACAGACATAAGGGTGCGAGTTCATAGCCGTAAGCCGACGATAATTACAGCAGACGTCTCGCAGCTACTAGTACTTACTATTGCTATGTATTTGCTGCGCTATGTCGTCTGGGTTCGGCTACGTACTGGCAGCCTAAGGCTGCAAAGTCCCATAAAGGGCCCTGTTTAAGTGAGATGAGTGTGTGAAACTCAAGCTTGTAATCGTTATCAGCCTTTTAACGGTGCACTCAACTCGCAAGGGTCAGGCTACCCTCCTTATAAGAGAAGGGATATGGAGCCTAGACCCACCACGCTGCTCCAATGCGGATTGGCGGGGGCTTAGGGTGCTAATGTATAATTTATTAACGATTACTGTCAGATGTTGATGATAGTGACCGGGACCGCCGGCATAACGTGCTCTCCGAGGCACAGGGGTGTATAACCATCAACTGCGAGCTTGGTATGAATTGAAAATTTCAAAGAAGAATTAAATATTTTACTTATTCCCGACCCAGGATCCGAACCCAGGACCTCGTAATCGAAGGCTAAGCACAATACCAACGAGATGGTCGCCATGTAGGTAATAAAAGTTTATAAATATGAAGTACGTAATTGTGTTGTCTTTCATTACCATCGGATAAGCGCAAACTCCCTCTTGAACAAGAAATTTTAATATTCCTCCCCAGCATGTACTCGCAAGTATAAGGAAAACAGATTTCCTTATACGCGGCAAAGTAAAAAGAAAGGACATTCTCTGCCGCTATTATGTTGTAGCCAATTGTGGGGAATAATCTCCGGGACTAATAAAGTCTCCTTATCATGTGCGGGACTGTGACGTCACATTATCTTCATCTGTTGTTTGTACCGGGCTTTGTTGCGAGCTGAACAATATCGGACACTCTTGATATACAATCTCTTGTGTCTTGATTTACATAGATTTAAAACTGTATATTATTTGACGACCTCCGTGGCGCAGCGGTATGCGCGGTGGATTTATAAGACGGAGGTCCTGGGTTCGACTACCGGCGGGGCAGATTGAGATTTTTCTTAATTTGTCTTGGTCGGGTTAGTGGGAGGCTTTCGCCGTGGCTAGTTACCACCCTACCGACAAAGGCGTACCGCCAAGCGATTTAGCGTTCCGGTACGATGTCGTGTAGAAACCGAAAGGGGTGTGGATTTCATCCTACTCCTAACAAGTTAGCCCGCTTCCATCTAAGATTGCATCATCACTTAACATCAGGTGTGATAGCAGTCAAGGGCCAACTTGTAGTAGATAAAAAAAATGTATTTTTTTCATATTTTAAACATGTACTAATATTCTACTTGCCCTTTAATTAGTTCTAAATTTGTCTTGTAACCTATGACTTCCTGGTGTTAATTAGGAACTTATACTACTATAGCAATTCTCCGCGGTTTCACTCACGTTCACTCGCAGCCTTACGCCCTTTCTGAATCAATGGGCTATCCAACTGAAACTATTTTTACTCGAACAAGTAGTTCCTATGATAAGCATGTTCATGTGTGCGAACAAACCAACTCTTCAGTTTTACCTCATGTTTGTGTAGATATAGATCGTAAACCCTAAACTTTGGTAAATCTTGAGATTTTCCGCAAAACCCAATATTTACCAACTCTTAATCATCCAGGTTAACTGCTGTGTAATAAACTGCAGGAGAACAAAAGTCTGAATCTCTTTGTAAATGTTTAAAACCCTAGAATTTCTTTAAAAATTTCAATTTTCAAAATTAAGTTAAATATAACTTAACGCAGATACCAAGAAGTTTGCAAAACTCGTAATAGTCCTGGCGGAACTTAACAGAGCCTTCTTTATGAAGTCGTATTTACATCTCCTATCTCTGAAGTTGCGGTAATTAGCACATCAAAGCGGATCGGAAAACCGGCTTTTGGATTTTGATTTACAATTCAAAAAGATTATTTCGAGATGCGCTGAGTCTATTTGAAATACCTTGAAATCCCAAATTTTATTGAAATTGTGGTGAAAACGTGTAAAATTGATTTACGAGCGGCTTTTCCCCCTAAAGTGTACGTATTTTCAAAATAATCAAGGAATGAAGGATCAATCAAATTGTTCATCTTAAGTGGAAAGCCATCGCCTATAAATAAAGCGATATACAAAGAACAAGTCCTACAAAATGCCGATCGTGTCCATCAAACTAAGGCGCAAGAATTAAATCTTACGTGCTCCTTATACACTGACAGATTGTGACAGAAAAAAATCTAAGTGGTAGTACTTGTCTACTAGTTTTACTTGTCTGTTAAGTTCAAAACTAAGATCCAACAGATGAAAAAATATATATACGGTCAAATTGAGAAACTCCTTTTTTTGAAATCGTTTAAAACGTTATATCTCACACATTACCCAAGAGTCAAATACAGGATCTAATGATTTGCATTCACACAATCACTAAGTCTAAGAGACGACTACAAAAACACGCAATTTATATCAGTAAAACTTTAATTAAATGAAACCATTTACTAGCCGTGACACCACAAACAATAAAAAAAATAAGAAAGAAACACGTTTTTCTTTTATTCCAATATTTCCTCGGAGCGGCGGTGAGCAGGTGGCAGAAGCCGTATACAAATAATCCGATCGTGGAAAACATTCATATGTCTTAAAGGGTAAGCGGATTCTTTCTCGCCAATGTTTTCTACGCGTTGTTTTAGATAGGTAGCGCTAATGTTTGGACAAGGCTTTGTGTGTTCCCACAATAAACTTACGACACTTCTTTTTTCCTTTTGTATTTGATCGAAGTCCTTAATGGGATCGCAACATCGAGGAGTTCTGTTGAGCGCGTAAGCTCTGCTACAGACGGCTTTTATACCTAAAAGAACACAAAGGATAGACGTCACCTCCGAGACTCGAACTTAGCAGGCGGATGTCAGAAATGAGACCGAAGGCGATAACATACGATAAAATTCACTATAAATAACAAGTCTTTTTACGACGTCTTTCACTAATATCAAAGAACTATTGAAATAATTTTTATTAAGTTTTCATAAAGTTAGCTTAGTTTTTATAATTATTTAAGGTTTTGTGTGAATTTGATGAAATAATATTATGATAAGGATTATCGCAACTAAAGATAGAGCAACTGTCAAGTTTCATGCTGGCTCTTCTTAGTAGAACCTGCTTTCCGAGCCGGTTACAGTAACAATAAATCGCCCATCTTGAAGTTTTGAAGTAGTAAGAATTTGAATTGGAATTTATAGTAGATGATAAAAACATTAATTTAACGATAAAAATTCAAATACCTAGCAAAAAAATTAAGTAGTATTTATTGTAATGTTTAGGAATTATCAGTATAAACAAGTTTTAGATGTACATTATGAAAAATTACAATACAATGCAAAAGTCTTCATAAATATGAAAAAGTTTCACAAAAAAAAAGAAAAGAAAAATATCCAGAAACATTTTTGCGAACAAAGGCAACGAATAATAAAATACAACAAGAAATAACCTCCATAAAACGATGAATGCGAATTCAATTTAGTTAACAAAGAAAAATAACCCGAGAATTTGGTACAAAGTTGTGAAATTCACTCGGAATAAACAGTTTTGTGGGCCGCGGCGGCGCGCACTTTGTTAGAGCCGTGTAGATGCGTATCGTGATGAGCCTGCCGTATTGTTGCCCGATAAACGCGTCTGCGGGCTGCCTTGTAAACAACATGCCACTATGCTTTACCCGACAGTGACGAACACAAAAAGGACGGCTATGTATTACTCAACGGCTTAACGAATAAATGATACGTCTACGTTTTGAGAACCGTCTAGATAACATCGTGAAGATGCGTATCGTGATAAGTCTACCGTATTGATGACGCCCGGTAAACGCGTCTGCGGGCTGCCTTGTAAACAACATGCCACTATGCTTTACCCGACTGTGACGAACACCAAAAGGACGGCTATGTATTACTCAACGGCTTAACGAATAAATGATACGTCTACGTTTTTAGAAACGTCTAGATAACACCGTGTAGATGCGTATCGTGATGAAGTTAGTACCCGTTCATATTTTATAAGTTATTTTAGAATTAAGATTGTTTATTTCATGATGTGTTAAATTAATTGTTATGGAAGAGCGGGGCCGCCCGCTACAAGTTACAGTAGTAATACTGTACACTTACTGGGATGGCTCCAATCACTGTATACATAATGTAAACAATATTTTATGAAATAAATATTTTTGTATTTTGTATTTTTTTTGTATCGTGATGAGCCTGCCGTATTGTTGCCCGATAAACGCGTCTGCGGGCTGCCTTGTAAACAACATGCCACTATGCTTTACCCGACTGTGACGAACACCAAAAGGACGGCTATGTATTACTCAACGGCTTAACTAATAAATGATACGTCTACGTTTTTAGAAACGTCTAGATAACACCGTGTAGATGCGTATCGTGATGAACCTGCCGTATTGTTGCCCGATAAATGCGTCTGCGGGCTGCCTTGTAAACAACATGCCACTATGCTTCACCCGACTGTGACGAACACCAAAAGGACAGTTCAATACAAGTTAGCCCTTGACAACAATCACACCTGATGGTAAGTGTGTGCCTATCGTGATGAGCATACGGTATTAATGCTCAACGACGCGTAACACAAAAGGAATGTATTACTCAACGGCTTAACAAATAAATGATATGCCTACGTCTTTAGAACCGTCTAGATAACATCGTGTAGATGCGTATCGTGATAAGTCTACCGTATTATTGCTTGATAAACGCGTCTGCGGGCTGCCTTGTAAACAACATGCCACTATGCTTTACCCGACTGTGATGAATCCCAAAAGGACTGTTCAATACAAGTTAGCCCTTGACAACAATCACACCTGATGGTGAGTGCGTGCCTATCGTGTTGACCATACGGTATTAATGCTCAACGAACGCGTCTACGGGCTGCCTTCTCAAGAACGTGTCTCTGTTTCGTTTTGTCCAACTACTGTGACGAAGCCTAAAAGGACTAACAAAAAGTTGTGTTTTTTTTATTAAGTTGCAAGTTAAACCTCGGCTGCAATTACACCTGGTGGTAAGTGGGTGTCTATTGTGATAAGCATACGGTTGGTCGATAAACGCGTCGGCGGGCTGCTGTGTAGGCAACGTGCCTCTATATATAACCGACGGGACGACGAAAGGTACAAAAGACTAACAATTAAATTGAAAATCTAACCAACTACATTTATGCATATACACATACCACCATATCCTATATCCTGAGTATCATACATACACACATACATACCTACATATCGCACCTCTATATCTAAACAGGTATTAACTCAAAAAAGCTCATTTTACAGGAGAGGTAAAAAACTGGTGGCCAAGTCCGTGTGCATTGCAGAAGTTTTCTGTATAGATTTATGAACTTTATTTTACAGATGAATGTGATAAATATTAAGAATCTTTTGAGGTTTTAATAAAGGGCTGGGACTTAATAATGCATTTTGATAGATGCTTCCTTATAGCTTATCAATTTGTATAAATATTTTTGTATTATTTTGAATTGAACCCATATTGGTGATTTTCGTTATAAGTTGGGCCTCTTATGTATTCACCTTGAAAGTAATACTGGTTCAACTCAAAATGTTCCAATAATTAACTCAGCCATAACTATCAAAATTCAAAAAATATCAATTCGAAATAATGCTCTAAAATCAAGAATTTTGAGTTAGTTCCCTTTAGATCTAGGGGTGCGATATAAACAGAATATCACGCCTCATTCTCATAGCGGTAAGCAGAGACTACATCCTTCCATTTCCCACGTCCTTCCATACTTCCTCGGGTTCTTCCACTCTCATTAACCCTTTCACTTTTACTACTCTTACGTACCTACTCTTGACCTGGCTATTATTTAAAATGTCCTGAAAAATATGCCTAGGCCTTCCCCTTCCAACATTTCCATTCACCTTTGCCTCTTAAATCTCTTTGTTAATCTTCTTTCATTCATTCTCTCTACATGTCCAAACCATCAGCATTCCTTTTTTAATTTTATAAGTTTACACTAATAAGTATCGCCAAACCTATGCCTCCGCTCTGGAGGTGAGACGAAATGAGAAAAAATAATGTCCTGTGTACACAACTTTATCTCATCACAAGATCTACCACTACTTAATAAAGAAAGGATAAACCATAGGAAATAACATCCCGAGCTAATAACAATCGTTTCGCAAACAGCGCAACTATTAATGAGCATTATTGGTAACAGTTTGTTACTATTATTGGTCACAATCAACAGAGGCCCGGCCACGCTTACTATCACAATTTATTGTCAATTAAGTCGATATTATCATTAATTACTGGCCGGAATAATCGAGATGCCAGTAAATTATTACTGGTTATAATTCTCTATTCATTAGATTGATCTATTTGGATTGACGTCGATTTAGGTAGCCCACCGATATTCGTGTCTCGGAGGATTGAGGTCGTTTTGGACAGTATGCATTATTCAGTAATCGTAATTTAACTATATCTATCGTCTAAATGGCCGTATCGATATCCGTAGCTAAGTAATAGTACAGGTTAGGTAATGGGTAGTTACTGTATAGTGTCAGGAAGTATGGAAGGGGTAATGGGAATATGAACATTACTCAAATTCATGAGATCTTTGCTTTTGACGTACCTACTTAGCGCTTGGTTTAATTCGTGGTATAAAATTTTGGGGTGTTTTAAATTGCGACTTTTTAATCAATTTAATCGATCTACGTGTCAAATACTTAATCTTTGACTAACCAGACACTAAACTACGCTGCTTTATTAGCAGCTACTTGATTATCTGAACATTTTCTATTGAAAAATATAAGTTATTATGTTTAAATATTTATCAATTGTTGATTTAATCGAATTTACCACCAAAATCTAACTGCTACTATAACTTAAAATTTGCCTGAGCTGGAAATCGACCGTAAACTTCTGTAAACCTCGACGCAATGAAAGAGAGAGTAATATTTTCGTTTTCACTGCTTTTTGGCGACGAAATATCTATTTCTCTACAAGAGGTACTTATGTCTAGCGGCACGTCTTTGCCCTGGGCTTTGGTAGGCAAAAATTGAGGAAAATGTTATATTAGGTAACAACTACAGTTACAAGTTATATGGAAAAGAAAAATTACGCTCAAGGCCTTCAATGAGAACAATCCCCAGACCCGCCGCATTGTGTTCCCGATGACTGGGGAGGAATGAAAATCTCCAAATATTTTTAATATCTTTGTGTTCAAATGAGATTATGTATTATATTATTCTTAGATCGTGTGTTATTGATTTAACTGGTAATTGTATAAGATTTAAGGTTTTTATACGTTATTTAACGACGAGTAAAAGCCCTTCCTTTAAATTCCAACTTAACATTAAGTGAGTCATTTGTTTGTCATGCCCTACATAGTATCGCACTGTGGCCATCAACCTTAAGCGCTTTTAGCCTCAACTCTACTATTCTTAAATGTAATCTATTCTTGTATTAAGTGATCGCACATAATGAGGTTTTTCTTTCTTCTAAGATATTTTAAGTAAATTCTAAGACCAGATTCGGGAACTTGTTGGTTTATACCCATTGCCTCGGAGAGCACGTTAAACTGTCGGTCTCCAACACGTGATAGTGAATGATCGTAAATAAATCAGCCCACCAAGATAACGATGCCTCATCGTTGACATAACAAGTGTGAAATTAAAAGTTTGGGATCATCTCCTTGCAGGAATGTAAATGTAAATCGCAAACCCTCATGAATACAAAGCAAACGTCGAATCATTTGGGCCTTGAGATTGTTTGCAGGGCCACTGTCAACACTCGCTCCAATTTGCATGCGCCCTACACTACGCCGATATGTACACGTTTCATTAAACGTTGTCATACGTTATATTAGTTTAGTTAATAGTCTAAGTACCGGCAGATAAGCAAAATCATGTACATATTTCAAACTTCTAGAAACTTCTAAAAACGTATAAAACAACATCATCATCGTTATCAGCCTGGCTAGGCGTCCCTCCGTATAGGAGAGAGGATATGGTGCGTACATCCACCCCGCTGTACCAATGTGGGTAGGCGACTATCATATTATATCATATATGTTGATGATAGTGACCAGGACCGACGGCTTAACATGCTCTCCGACGCACGAGGGTGTATAACCATCAGCTTATAAAAAATAACGAAAAACTCAAACCAAGGAACAAGAAATATTAAACTTGCGCAAAGTAACAAGAAATATTAACTTACATTTTTATACATTTACGCAAAGTTTGTTAAAAATTAAAAATAAAATTAGATAGTTTTTGAATACCATACAAAATTTGGTAAAACTGTGACACGAGAATTTTACACATTAGATTTCTTATTAGTTAGAACTTATTGTATACATAAATACTGTAATGATATGCGTAACCGACGTATTGGTAAATAAGATAACGTTACACAAGCACAAGGAGTAACAAATTGAAACTGCATGTATACAGTGCAGCGCAAACACGTATCCCGGCTGTGCAATCACTGCTTCAATTAATCCAAGTCGGGTGAAACAAACTAGTTGACGCTCCCCGGCCCGCACTCGAGACGAGGGCGACTGACGACTTGAACCAATTAATCTGTGTCAGCGTATGTTAATATGTAGTCTACATTCGAGCTAGATCCCAATTTTCTTACGTTAAGTTTAAGACATAACGCGCTTAGAAATAGTGACTTAATTAATTTTTTTTGTTTTTAATCTTTATTATTCATACGATCTAAATTCAGCATTAATATAATAATAATAATAATATAGTAGCCAAGATAATCCACCAACAACTAGCTCTTCAGTATGGCCTTGTCGATTTTAAGGTGCCTTACTATAGGTACGACCCAGCGTCAGTTCTTGAAAATAGCAGTGCGTTGCTCTACTGGGATCGAACAATTATCACTGATAGGTGTATTGTAGCCAATAGACCTGATATAGTGATAATTGATCGATTAACGCGCCGTGCAATGATTGTTGATATTACTGTTCCACATGACGATAATCTGGTGAAAGCTGAAAAGGAAAAAGTATCAAAATACTTGGACCTTGCTCATGAGATTACCGCCATGTGGAATGTTGATTCAACAATGATTGTTCCTATAGTCGTTTCAGTTAACGGTCTTATAGCGAATAGCTTTGACGAACATCTTAAAAAGCTTTCGCTTAGTTGTTGGATCAAGGGTCGGATACAGAAGGCAGTAATTCTTAAAACGGCGCGCATTGTGAGGAGGTTCCTCACTCTGGAGCCCTGACCACCAGTTGCTTGGACCCCCGGGCCCCGCAGCAGGCGGAATTAATTTTTTTATAAATTTTTAATAGTGTTTTATTTTTTTTATAATTTTAGAAGCATTGTTAAAATTTTTTTAAATAATTGTAAATAAATAAATGAGTGTAAAAAAAAAATATAATAATATCTTTATTGAACACACTTAAAATTAACATTTGACATACTCCTTAAAATTAAACACAGTTATATTAGTTAAGGTACAAGTACAAAAAAGGTCTTAAGGAGTGCTTGTGTGTGTGTGTGTGTGTGTGTGTGTGTGTGTGTGTGTGTGTGTGTGTGTGTGTGTGTGTGTGTGTGTGTGTGTGTGTGTGTGTGTGTGTGTGTGTGTGTGTGTGTGTGTGTGTGTGTGTGTGTGTGTGTGTGTGCGTGTGCGGGTGTGGTGTTATCATTTGTGTTAAGGTAAGGGTGGTAGGTAGGCGTTTTTGTGGTATGATTGGTTCATGATTTGATTTCACTAATTAAAGTTTCAACATCATAGTAGTCTAATCCTTTGAGCCAAGTTATGATACAGTCTTTACAGTGTTTGTAATTATTCAAATTGAAAGACGTCATCTTCGTTTGTTTTTACAAGACGAAGGACTCTGTATAGGTTCGAAACTAGTCGGGCAAACTCCGACAATAGTGACATAAGTTTCAGCCGTTTGTATTTTAATAACATGCAAATACTCGCGATAGTACTGACTGATAGACTGCCTCGTTGGTCTAGTGGTTAGCCGATCTGACTTTAATCAGGAGGTCCTGGGTTCGAATCCTGGGTCGGGTCACCGAATTATTCTGAGTTTTTCATTCTTCTATGAAATTCTCAGTACATTTCAAGTCTGCAGTCGGGAAGTTGGCAGTGTTACACCCAAGTGCCTCGGAGAGCACGTTAAGCTGTCGGTCCTGGTCACTGTCATCAACATCTGATAGTGATCGTTAATAAATGAAACATTATCACCCTAAGCCCGCCAACTCGCATTGGAGCAGCGTGGTGGGTCTACGCTCCATATCCCCTCTCTTATACGGAGGGAGGCCTGGCTCTGTAGTGGGCCGTTAATAGACTGATAATGATGACGATGATGACTCGCGATAGTTTAAATTGTAATGTAACAATCATGGTTATAGCTGTATTATATTGTTAACGTAATATGTTCATTTACTTACTTTTTATTTGTACCCAGTACTTAATAGAACTTCCTTTTATGAATTGGTTTAAAAAGATAATCACAGTAAATATTGAATGGACAAGTAACAGTTCAGAACAATTGTTAGGGTTTCAAATTGAGCACATTATTTCCTTTCAGATAGGCTCACTATAATATTCAAATGCGGGTGAGAGGGTTCGAGTAATCGCTTTCCTGTAGTTCCCAGTTCCAGCTCAATACAAACATGTATGTGTAAACACACGTACTGGAAGGTGATTACAATCCGCCCGCATTTAATCGCATCTTCGGCAAACTCTAAACGACCTATATGAGGACGTTTATAACTAAATGCTGTGAATATTATCTACAGGCATATCTGTAGGTATGTCTACTTATTTTTTCAACGGTCTACTACACCTGGCCTTCCTCCCTTTTTACAGGTAGGGACCTGGTCTCTCTCTTTACTAGTTGTAGCTTAAACCTATATGTTTATAACCTAACAGTTAGGGCTAGCTCAAATGCACGTTGGTGGGGTTATCGTGATCCGAACATATGTGTTGTGATACTGCTTTGAACTATACCAACTCCAAACTCGATTGAGAATGCTTGTCAACAAACAAATTAAAAATGAAGGTAGAAATTACTAGTCATTTTGCACCTAATTTTTTTTAATTTACTTGTTAAAGACGAATTAATGACAATAAATTATATAATTAAGCTTAAAACTAATTAATATATTCAATATTTTTTAAATAAGATTTTATAAAAAAACAAAACATAAGTTTAAATTTGTTAGGCATAAAATGTGTTGCATTTTCTACCCTTATTTTAAATTTGTTTGTTGACAAGCATTCTCAATCGAGTTTTTATTTATTTATTTATTTATTTAATGACAAGCCAACAACATTTATGCACAAAATAAATGCATACAAAATAATATAAGTTAATCTAACAAGACTTATAACATAAATATCAATTAATGGCGAGTACAATAGTTATAAAAATCAAAATCAAAATCAAAAACTTGAGTATAGTTGGTTTGGTTTATGTAGATTTAGATCACGACGTCTTACGTTAAAACGTTTTGTAAATAAACTCTAAAAGTATTCAGGCGGACTTTTATAAATTCTATAGCTTCAAAAATATGACAATCGAAAAAAGATAGGTTGTGCCCTGCACTGTCGTTGGCTCGCTTTGTACCGAGCCTCTAGATAAATACACAGTTCTGTGTTGTGTGTGTGTTTTGTCTTTTTTTAATATTATTGAACTATCCGTTTCCCATAAAGGAAAATACTTCAGTGCGGGTTGTCTGGAACGGCCTTTGCGCATTTAACTTTTTAACCGACGAAAAAAAAAGTAGGAGGTTCTCAATTCGACACGTATTGTTTTTTTTATATGTATGACCACGCATAATTTTTTACAGAGTTGTCGGATTTTGATAATTCTTTTTTTATTAAATAGGGCAAACTTCCAAGGTGGTCCCATTGTCATCATGTTAGGATCTGATGATGATATCCTGGGAAAATTGAAAGACACACTTGCAGCGATTTCGGTTTTTGTGTATTATCGGTAGTTTTTTGGCTACAAGTGCCAAGGTTTCTACTTTATGGACATTACCTAGAACCCACAAACTGCTTTACTACGTTAAATAAATGTTCCTTAAACTTGCTGGCACCGACTTTATAGATATGTTTAAGTAAATTAAAGCATCTAAATGACATAGTTATTTTTTACTTTTTAGTGAGTTTTGAGTCGGTTCTATTTTTTGTTAAAAATTTTTGTTTTCTGTTTTGAGTCTCTGTATCTTAATTTATGTGTGCAATAAAGAGTTCTATCCATCTATTATTATTCTCATGTATCCTATGTGTTTAGTAGGACACTAACTATGTAAATACTTTATTTAATGTAGTAACATGCGCAGTATTATAATCCATAAACCATCTGCACTTCACTCTGAGTTAGTAACTCGGCAGCGCGCGGCATCTGTAATTCTAATTAGGATAAAACAACGCGAGGTGTTTGTTGTGCTGTAAATTAATTATTCACTTTTAACCACTCACTAATAAAGAGGCGTTATATATGTAAACACGAGAAAACTGTAAACTATTTATTGGCACAAGCAATCACTACAGTAAGCTTTAATCACTAAGTCACATCCCATGCAAACACATTACGTGTAAAATTAATTGTCATTCACAATTGATTTTACTGTTAAAAGTTTCGTAATCCGTAGTACTTGGTGGTTTAATTAATAATAAACTGTGTTCACCAACAGATGTCGCTTTAACTTTAAATGAATTTTATCTTGATTTCCGACATATATTTTATATATATACATGTAAAATATTTAAACTAGCAATTCTGTAAAATATAAGTCCCCATCAAACACATTACGTATAAAATTAGTTGTCATTCACAAGTTCATATTGATTTTACTGTTAAAAACTGTCGTTTAATTAATAATACGATAATGACTGTCTGTCCGTAAATAGTAAGTGGTTTTTATAAACCTCAAGAATCGTAAACCACAATTTACCTTTTATCAATTCACCTCAAATACAAAGATTAAAAATCATTTAAAAACAACAAACATAAACCTTAAGCATAAACAGTGAACACTTTTTTTAAAACATCGATCAAAGTTACAACGAAGTAAAAAAACTTTTATTTTATGTTACTTGCTGCTACAGAACCCTTCATAGGCGAGTCCGACTAGCACTTGGTCGCTTTTTCTCTTTGATCTTGTTGCAAGTTAACTTACCATGCTTTCTCTTTTCCTTTTAAAACTGCTGTCCGGTTTGCACTCTCTTCCAAGGCAGCCAACCTTTAAGACCTTTTTCTAATTGGATCTATGACGACCTGCAGCCTCGGGTGTCAGATTGACTGCCTTTATATTTATATTATGAATCACCTTTAAGTTGGTTTTGCATGCCATTTCTTCGCTCGGCCTTTAGAGTCTTGTAAACGTAAAGTCGCGGCCTAACCAATTTCGCTTGTACTTTTTATTCGGTTGAGGATAGGAGTGTCTCTTAGAAAGGGTCAAAAAGCTTATTGGAAATTGTCGAAAGAGTTTCGCAAGAAAAAACAAACCCACTTGTTCAAAGAACAATTATATATTAATATATTAATTCTATTTAACACTTCTAGTAGTAAAACTCTACTAGATAGATATTATTCCGGTTAAAATAATTACAGAGCTGATTGCACCGCCACCTAAACAGACGTGCTTGGTTTGTTAAGTGGATATGTTTAGTGTTTCGCTTCTAGTTGCGGTACTATTGGGTTCGTACAAATACCGTGAGAGTAAAAACTTGCGTGAAGGAGTTTAATAAGCCTCAAGTTCCATTTATAAACCTAATATATCAACAACTATTTCAGACCGGAATAACATTCTAGACTTCATGATCCATACATACCTCATGTAGGTATGTACACTGGCCACTGAAATAACGAAGTAGAATTCTGCAACATCGAAGTAGATTTCGTATCGAAACGGCAGAAAGCAAATGAAACATTCTTGAAAAACTGACAAATTTTGCGACAGAGATAAAACTCGTTCGCTTTCACATATCGATACTTTGTTTACTTATATTCTTTTGATACCTGCGCTGCACTTTAACGTGTTTTAAACAAAAAGAATCTATATTGTACTATATCGCTAACATCCGATATCCTATACCAAGTTTTATCTCCTTTAGGAACTATTCGATAGCGGGGCAAAAATTTGCTTCAAATCCATCGTACAATAAACGTGTATTTTGTCGGCGCGCCACAAAGGGATAAAGGCTTGGAAAAAGGCTTTTGTGAGTATAAGAAGGCTGAATCAGTATCGGCTATCAGTGCGATGTAAACCGATGACGGGATCTCGTTGAAAGGATGCTCCTTTTCAACGGACTTGTTTACTTACCGGGATACAGGAGATTGGAGTTTGCGTATAAAGGATACATGTTGCTCTAAAAATCGTGTTATATGTACAAGGCCGGATATTGACATGGTAAAATATAATTAAATGTGGATACTGTGAGGTATTTTAACGGATCATAGAAACGAATTAAAATAAATGAGAAAATTGTAATTTTAATGTTGCAAGACTTATTCAAAATTAAAAATACGATATTTTCAAAGAAAAATGGTAGTGCTGTTGATTTTTATAGCAGCTCTAATAAGTTTTGGCGAGTTTAAGGCGGATAATGTTTTATTTTGCACATAGATGAATTTTTAATAAATTTTATTATTTTACACTTGAGGAGGCCCGCGGTTTCACTCGCGTATTTCTCGTTGCCGTGGGAATTTTGAGGACAAATGTGGCCTATGAAACTATTCTTATATGTAAGCTATATTATTGTAAAGTTTTCTTAAAATCCATACAGTAGATAGATTTTGCGTGAATAACAATACATAAAACATACATGCAAACTTTCCTCTTTGTAATATTAGTAATAATAGCACTGATCGGAACGAATTTGTTAACGTGACCTGAGTGGCGCGGTGGCGGTGATGGGGCACTATAAACTTCCAAAGAGCAGAATGAGGAATTCTTTTGAATTTCCTGTGTGAAAGGAAAGTCTAGTCCAAAGCCACTGTCTAAGGGTAAATCATTCTGCCACAGGCGATCAAATCATATTGTGTAATCATAACATTTCACCGTTTCACGTTATATTACAGTATAGCAAGGGAGTCGAAGATCTCTCGGAGTTAAGCCTTTTGACTCGAGCTACTGGGCTTTGACCCGTAGCCGATATTTGGCGCGAAAATTGTTACTTTTTCTTTTATTTAACCAACATCCACTCCTAAGCTTATAAATAAGCAGGTAAGTTGAAAGTATAATGCCCCGAAGCGAAATCCCCATCCACTTACAGCGAGCTAGCAACCGATACTGATTCACCCTCTTCAACTCACAAAGGCCTTTATCTCTTTGAGGCGCCGACAAAATATGAGTTTATGACTGGATGAACGCAACGCGGATTGGCGATTTTGTATGAGCCATAGTGGATCAGTCTAAGGAACAATACCGCCTGGAGATGTGGAGACGGCGATGTTGATAGACCTCTATCAACGAAATGCGTCATTGTGACACATGAAAACGATGAGTTCGTTCGAGGACTAGTACTTCCTGCTGCCTTTTTTCAAGAGAAATATTGCTTTAGCATTTATTGCTTCAGCATTTATAGCATTATAGCTTTTTAACCGACGAAAAAAAATGGAGGAGGTTCTCAATTCGACACGTATATATTTTTTTTTAAGTATGACCTATATATATGCATAACTTTTTACAGAGTTGTCCGATTTTGATAATTCAAGGTTTCTACTTATAGGACGTTACCTAGAATCCACAAACTGCTTTACTACTTTAAATAAATGTTCCTTAAACTTGGCTGGCACCGACTTCATAGATATGCTTAAGTAAATTAAAGCAACTAAATGACATAGTTATTTTTTACTTTTTAGTGCGTTTTGTCTCGGTTCTATTTTTTGTTAAAATTTTTTTTATACATTTTTCTTCACATTCAAATTGTTATGTTGTGTTCTTGGATAGTATGGTTGGGTTGGTTGGTATGTATCAGTTTGATGGCGGTAGTTCCCAGCGACTACAACTTTTTAGTACGTAATACAGATATAGCTCTGTGATAGATGGATTTTATAGAAATTTTTCTGTTTATTGTTTACTAGCAAACGCACGCGACTTCGCCCGCGTGGTGATGTGTTGTAACCTAACACCAAAAATAAAAAAAAACCAAAAAAATATAGGTATCCCTTTTTTTTAAGAAAAGTGGGTATAGCCAGTTAACTTCAGAAGATAGATATGTGCCATTGCTGACTTTTATGTAGTCCTACAATCAATTATTCCATACATTGTTTCGTCATATAACATATCTCAAAATAGATAAAGCAGCGTTTTTCGACGAAAGCTTCTAGGCGGCTTAAATTTCTCCGATTTTTCAAACATTATACGCGAGTGTATTACGAATTAAAAATTACCAATCAATATAATATCTATAAAATCAAAGCAATGGAAAAAGAAAATATACACTAGAGAAAATTCTAGATGCTGGTTAATTCGTTTAGAATTCTAAAACGGCGACGCATTAATTTAATTCATACGAACGCACGTAATCACTCTCACTATGATTTATGAAAATATTTTCTTCCTTTCCCAAGAAAAAAAATAGGAGTGCCATTGAAATTTGAAGAAGAGTGAAATGTCGTTCGTGACTAACGCGACGTTCAAAGGCTTTGAAATAAAACACGGAAAAGTAAAAAAGATGGAGCCGACGATGAGGCTTCCAATAAATCAAATGAATATTAAACACGGCTGAATAATTCCCATCCGTTACAACCGCTCGTGAACTCCTGACCTAGTAACGATCAGCTTTTTTCGATGTCCATAGAAAATCAGTAACATTCATATATTACTTTGTACCTACGTGGAACGTATTACGTGTGCCCGATGTTTCTATACGTTTATTTTCTTCTATTGATTTTATGTAGGTCACTTCACAATCAATGATGCGGTGAGGCGCTCTGTCATATTTATATAAATCCATAATAAACCTTTATATGATGATGATTTTTAAACGTTGAAAGAAAAGAGGTTTTCTCTTAGCCTTTTTTTATTAATTACATGTTTAGCCATTAACTGCAATCACGTGATGGCAAGTGATGATGTGATGAAATCCAAGATGGAAGCAAGCTAACTTGTTAGGAGTAGGATAATATCCACACTCCTTCGGTTTCTGCACGACACCGTACCGGAACGCTTAGTCGTAGATACGTCTTTGTCGGTAGAGTGATAAGTAACCACGGCTGAGGTCTTCCACCAGCCAAGACCAATTCAGAAAATTCTAATCAGACCTGCCGGGAATCGAACTCGGGACCTCCGTCTTATAAGTTACCATTGCGCCACAGAGGCCGTCAAACATGCCAAACTGAAAAATTTACTGTTTCTGAGGTACAGAAACTACTGGGCATGGTCTCGTACCTTACAAAAGAGTTTGTAAAAAAAAGACGTGTGGACTGCCGCGGTAAAGCTATTTGCATAGCATTTTTTATCAACTTATGTTTACCTACCGACGTCATCGGGACCGTGGCCTAGCGGTAAGGCGCTCTAAGTGCCCAGATTGCCAGAGAGACGCGGGTTCGAATCTCGTCAGTTCCGCAATTATTTTTTTTCAAACGAGAAATTTCAAGAAGTCATTTTTTTACAAGCGTGATATTTCAAAGAGTCATTAAACGTTCTGGTATTTATCGATAGATGGAAAAATTAAAAAATATACTTTTTAGATTTCCATCTATCGATAACACGGTCCCGATGACGTCAGTGCCGAAATTGTGCTTTTGATATTATGTTTTTGATATTCACGGGATGTTAGGTTTTTTTTCGTTACGGAATTTCTGTATTCGGTCTCTACGCTCAAGGCCCGTGATAGAATCTATGCAATAGCTTAAACAATCAAAAGTGAGTTTTTATTTTTGTGTAAGCACCGGGACTTTTTCTAGACATACCAAATTGCTTAAAGAAAGCTTTTAGAAATATTATAACGCTATGTAATTTTTGTACTTATATCTAGGGAAATGTAACAGCCAAAAAGTTAAAAACCAGAATAATTTATTATGCGTGGAGCTTTAAAATTCTTAAAACTTTTTCATTTAAACTTAAAGTTAGTTAGTGAAAGACATTTTAATTTTAATGAATGTAAAATTGAAAGCGAAAGTCGCCCGGGCAGAGGTTGTGAATTTGTAATCGTTCCAAGACGTTAAGTGGAATTCTTATTTTAACATTTTAATTTATGATAGCGCTTATCTTAGAAACCTTTTATACATAACTAGCAGTCGCCCGCGACTTCGTACGCGTGAAAACCTCTTAGGTACCCTTCTAATTTTAAAGACAGACTTTCATATAAAGTGTGCTCATTCCCGCTCCCCCTCTCAATTTAATTTTTTTTATAGTTTCCCGTCAACCAATATCCTTCATCGCGTCCCGTGTACTAAAGATCTACATTTTTGATAAACATTGTACGATATTATAATACATTCGACCAAATTTGTTTACCATAAAAATGGTTCTAGTGACTTAATCTTAAAAGATAGACATATACCGTCGTGGACATTTTTTTAGATCATTTCAAGAAGAATAATTCTTACATACATATATTTTTGGTATCTTGAACCGTTTTCGCAGCGCACGCAACGGAAGCTTTCAAGGATAAATAATTTTCCCCGTCTTTTTCACATTTTTCCATTATTTCTTCGCTCCTAACAGTTGCAGCGTGATGTTATATAGTTTAAAGCCTTCCTCGATAAATGGTCTGTTCAACACAAAAATAATTTTTCAATTCGAACTTAGTAGTTCCTGAGATTAACGCGTTCAAACAAACAAACAAACTCTTCAGCTTTTTAATATTAGTATAGATAATACTAGAGGGGGCCCGCGGTTTCACCTGCGTAGTCTTGTTCTCGTTCGCGCGTCGTCTCTTTCAGAGCAAAAACTACTGAATGGATTTTGATGAAACTTCACAATAACATAGTTTACATATCAGAATAACACATAGGCCATATTTGATCCCGAAATTCCCACGGGAACGAGTACTACGCGGGAGAAATCTTGGGCTTCCTCTAGTACTTTTATAATGGAACAATATAAGCTAATAATAATCATAAATACTTATATATTGTATTATATTTATAACAAACGTTATCTTGTCGTTAAATGTTTACTATATTGATATTAATAAAAACAAATTTAATAAAAGGAATTGGCTAGATGTATCAACAAACACACCCTAACGGAAAATTCCATATTGAAGTAACGAAACGATTGAGTAAACAAAATTTTGTTTGTGTAGCGACGAAACTTTGGCATTGAATCGAACATTAGGGACGCGCCGCGTGGTTTTCGGCAAAATTATCATTTGTATAGCCGGCAGGACATTCCCAAAGTAATAAGGCGTGACTGATGAAAAAGTGGTACGTAAGTATGAATATTGTGGGACGTAATAAAAATATTTAACAAAAAATAGAACCAACTCAAAACGCACTAAAAAGTAAAAAGTAACAGTGTCATTTAGTTGCTTTAATTTACTTTAGAATATCTATGAAGTCGGTGCCAGCCAAGTTTAAGGAACATTTATGTAACGTAGTAAAGCAGTTTATGGGTTCTAGGTAATGTTCTTAAAGTAGATACCTTGGCTGACACCACCTTGGAAGTATGCCCTTTCTAAAAAAAAATTATCAAAATCGGATAACTCTGTAAAAAGTTATGCGTGGTCATACATAAAAAAATATATATACGTGTCGAATTGAGAACCTCCTGCGTTTTTTTTTCGTCGGTTAAAAATATTATAAAACTACTTTTTCCCGCGAAATAAATATTTTGCCTAACGGGAGGCTTCGGTCATAGATAGTTACCACCCTACCGACAAAGGCGTACTGCCAAGCGATTTAGCGTTCTAGTACGATGTCGTGTAGAAACTGACAGGAGTGATGATTACGTCCAACTCCTAACAATTTAGTTCGCTCCCATTTTATGTTGCATCATCACTTACCATCAAGATTGCAGTCAAAGGCAAATAAAAAAACAAAGTACATTATCAACTCTGATATAAGATAGATTTTGCTAATCAATTAATTAACCACGTCTATTAATTCGCACTACGTCTTTTAATAAACTTACAGTTTACAAAACAAACACCACTTGTAGATGCGGATCTACTTTTAGAGATGAGAGCATTAAGGAGTATGTGCGGAATAAAACCGAGTGACAGAGTTAACAATGGTATAATAAGAGAACAGTGTGGTGTAAGAGAAGATGTAGTGACTAAAATAGAGAAAGGGATTAGATGGTTTGGTCATGTAGAGAGAATGGATGAAAGAAGATTAACAAAAGAGATTTACAAGGCGAGGGTGAATGGAAATGTTGGAAGGGGAAGACCTAGGCGAATGTTCCTGGACCAAATTCAGGACATTTTAAATAATGGCCAGGTCAAAAAAAAAACCGACGATCTTGTATGAAAGGATTAATGAGAGTGGACGAAGCTAAGGAATTATGTAAGGACCGTGGCAAATGGAAGGATGTAGTCTCTGCCTACCCCTATGGGAACGAGGCGTTATGCTATATATGTATGTATATACTTGTAGCGAAATTATATAGCCTGAATCACCGCTGAAATGTTGCCGGTATTGTTCAGTATATCGTTCAAAGATTGTGTGCAGGAGTTATCCGACTTCCATCCGTGATTTTAATCGAAACCACCACAATATTTAAAGCAGCAGGTCCTGAAACGCAATTTGCTTTGAAAGAATCTTTGAACAAAGGAATCCGTGACGCAATATTCTTGTATCTACGTTCTTTGGTACGCGGTTTTGCGGGATTTTGTTTATTTGATTAAAAATTATTTTTATTTAAAACTTCTATAATACTATCATGTCCTGCGGTTTCAACCACGTAAATCCCGCACTTGTGGAAGAATAAGACGGAGGTCCTGGGTTCGATTCCCGGCGGGGCAAATTGAGATATTTCTTGATTTGTCTTGGTCTGGCTGGTGGAAGGCTTTCGCCGTGGCTAGGTACCACCGCACCGCCAAGCGATTTAGCGTTCCGGTACGATGTCGTGTAGAAACCGAAAGGGGTGTGGATTTCATCCTACTTGTAACAAGTTAGCCCGCTTCCATCTTAGATTGCATCATCACTTAACATCAGGTGTGATAGCAGACAAGGGCCAACTTGTAGTCAATAAAAAAAAGAATCGAAAAATCCGTTACTTTTTTCTATCGACTACAAGTTGGCTCTTAATTGCTATCACACCTGATGTTAAGTGATTATGCAATATATCTTATCTATATCTTAGTCTATACTAGCGGAAGCTATAAAGCAGGAGAGTTTGTATTATTTAACGCGCTAATCTCAGTAACTACCAGTTATCTTGTAAAAAATCTTTTTATATGATAGCATAAGGAGTAACACAGATATCTAGTTCTAGTAGGAAAGCAATACCCATAAACTTGTCTTTAATTTAATTTATTTATTTTTGTATAAGAAGTCGGAATTGAAACTGCTATACCAGCTTGCGTAGACATAAGTCAAAACCGTTATTTGTAAGGTGGTGTACGGTAAACGCGACGTGATGCGACACGATGCTACGCAACACGACACAAGTGTCCATTGCCATTGCCGTTGCAAGGATTGCCGTTGTTTTGATCGCATTCGTCGCGTTTGCAGCTTCACGTCAGGTCGCGTTCGTCGCGTACATTATTGCTACTTAAATACAATGTTTTTCTTTTCATTTTACCAAAATGAAGATCCTTAGTACAGCTGAAAATCTCTTAACTACAAAAATAAAAAGGAATTCGAATTTGAATTGAATTTGGAAAAAGCTAAAAGATCTCAAAAGCAAAGCAAAGCGGGCTTGTGGAACCTACTGGCACGAGTATACTTATCAAACCAAACTTCTTCAAAGGCTCTTTTTGATCACTTGCAACAAGTTTCAAACGCTATCGAGGAGCCAACAGTGTACTGGCACTGCTTTCAAATTTAAGTTCCACATTCCCCTAAAACATATTGTAAACCTTATGACGCAGTACATCAAGTCTATAATGCAATGAGAATGGAAAACAGCCGGACCACTAGGACGTTATTGGTTTTGCTACTTTAGAAAATTGCTGGTGAGGTGCATTGAAAGGAAACAGGGATCTAATATAAATAGTATTGAAAGGAAAGAAATTTATGCAAAATGAAATCTTGCGACTTGTATAGCGATAGTAAATTGCAGTATACGTTCAGGTTAATAGGGAACTTGATTGATGTTTTATATAATTAAAATGAAATTTTTTTTAACAAAAATAGAACCGACACAAAACGCACTAAAAAGTAAAAAATAACTGTGTCATTTAGTTGCTTTCATTTACTTAAGCATATCTATGAAGTAGGTGCCAGCAAGTTTAAGGAACATTTATTTAACGTAGTAAAGCAGTTTGTGGGTTCTAGATAATGTCCTTAAAGTAGAAACCTTGGCTGGCACCGACTCTTAGATATGCTTAAGTAAATTAAAACAACTAAATGACATAGTTATTTTTTACTTTTTAGTGCGTTTTGAGTCGGTTCTATTTTTTGTTAAAAAATTTTATTTCTCACTTTTTAGTCATTTATCGCCACGTAACGTACTCGTACTATATTGTTATAGTATATTATATGGCACTAGTAGCCAAAAAGCTGCCGATACCGAGACAAAGACCGAAATCGCTGTAAGAGTGCCTCCAAAATTTGAAGAGTTCCTTCAATTTCCCCAGCATATCATCATCAGATCCTAACATGATGACAATGGGACTACCTTGCATGTATGCCCTTTTTAATAAAAAAGAATTATCAAAATCGGACACAACACTGTAAAAAGTTATGCGTGGTCAATGTCGAATTGAGAACCTCCGTTTTTTTTCTTCGGTTAAAAAAAGAATTACACTTTTGATAGATTAGGAAGCATTTTATATTTGCTTATTCTATTCTAAATAATATAAGATGGTAATATAAAAAGCTTGTACATAAATTAAAGGATTTTAGCATTTGATCTTTGTGAATTTGATAGTTTTATCCATAACTGAGGTATTTTTTTATAAGAGAGATGTATGTAGGGACTAGAATCGAGAAATGTATGTTGAGATGGTTTGGTCACGTAGAAAGAAGTCTTACGAATGGAATTTATAAGTCAAGAGTGAATGGGACTGTTGGAAGGTGAACACCAAGGAATGAGGCGTGTGAGTATGTATGTTTCGACGACCTCCGTGGCGCAGTGGTATGCGCGGTGGATTTATAGTCTTATAAATCGGAGCTCCTGGGTTCGATTCCCGGCGGGGCAGATTGAGATTTTTCTTTATTTGTCTCGGTATGGCTGGTGGCAGGCTTTTGCCGTGGCTAGTTACCACCCTACCGACAAAAACGTGTAGAAACCGAAAGGGGTGTGGATTTCATCCTACTTCTAACAAGTTAGCCCGCTTCCATCTTAGATTGCATCATCACTTAACATCAGGTGAGATAGCAGTCAAGGGCTAACTTGTAGTCGAAAAAAAAAAGTACTCGTATGTATATATGAGCTATAATGACATGAGAGTAGACACAATGTATTGTCAATTCGCTTTCCCGGGCTGTTTGAGATTGCTAATCTTAAAAAGCACTCAACGGATTTAATAGCGGTCCGAGCAAACATTATGTAGATGGGTTGCTTTTGAAAGAGAAACTAATTTCAAAACGGGCGATCGTCCTTTCAACACAATATTAAAAATATAACATACCCTAACATACATAACATTGTAGTTAGAATAATATACTTCAACGGATACGTACCACGATACACGATGGTTTTTTTGCCCGACTGCGTCAGAAGGAGGGTTATGTTTTTCGAGCGTATGTATGTATGTGGGTATGTAGGTATGTCGATTTCTTTGGCACGCGCTACAGCCTAAACGGCTGGACGGATTTTGACACATGAGGTGTCGTTAAATTTGTCAGAATTATGGTAGTGACATAGACTATATAAATTTTCAAAATAGCGGCTGTAAGTGGGGGAAAAAGAGGGGGAATTTTTTTTCTTATCTTAAGAATATGGTTATCATATGAAACGTCTTAAAAAGACTTTATGGTACTGCAAGCGGAAGCAAACGTAGTTTTGGTAGATCTTTCTTTGCCCGTAGTAAAAAGTATTGTTTGTGCCCGCCTTTAACACCATAAAGTATTTAAAATTTTATATCAATAAAGTAATACTTGTTTTTCTCTTTTCAGTTTATTACTTTTAAGACGTCGGGTTTTTGTTTTTATAATAATATTTTTTTTTATTATGTCGATATTTCGATCCAGTAAATAAAAAAATTATTGCGTCATTTAGTTAGTTTAAAGACGTTACCTAAAGCCCACAAAGTGCTTTGCTACTTGGTTACTTTTCGTAAATAAACTGTTCTTAAACTTGGATCACTTTTTAGATACTAAATTAAAGTATGTAAATAACGCAGTTATTCCTTACTTTTAATACGTTTTGAAGTCGATTTTATTTTTTATTTAAATTATTTTGATATATTAACCTCTCTTTTTTAAAGATTATGATATTACATACATCTAATATATAAAATTTCCCTGTCACAATGTTAGTTACCGTACTCCTCCGAAACGGCTTTACCGATTTTTACAAATTTTGTATTCAGCAGGTCTGAGAATCGGCTACTATCTATTATTCATACCCTTAAGTGATAGGTAAGGGTTGTCCACGCCTAATAACATTGTATTTTAATTTTTTGGACAATTTTTTTATAATGTGGCATTAAAAAATACATACAACCCTAAATTTTCACCCTTACACGATCAACCTCTATATAAAAATGTTTCCCAGAAATAATATACATGGCAAAACAACGTTTGCCGGGTACAGCTAGTATTTTATAATGCGGATAATCAATTCAATGCGAATAACTCAAGGGATTTGCTTATGTTTATCAAATATATACCTCAATCATTCGATATCTACACAGGTCCTTTGAGTCGAACACAAAAACAACATTCCCAACAGTATTTTCCGTTGAAATTGAAACGGAACGGCGTTCCAGTTTCGTACTTAAGTTAAAGGAAACTGTTTTCAATATTCCTCAAATCGAGTGCATCTCGGGTCAGAGTAGGGCTGCCTCTATGTAAGAAATATTTAATATTGAATGATACGTCATACTACGTCGGCTGAATAGTGCAATGCGCTACAAAGGAACACACATAGATACAAACATACATTACACAGTCATCATTATCAGCCTATTAACGGCCGATTACAGGGCCAGGCCACCCTCCTTCTACAGTCTTTTTAGTAGTGACCTTGCACTGTAAACTTCAGTGGAGCGCTCATATAGAGTCATTGACAGCTAAACTTAGCTCAGCACAATTTGCAGTGAGAAAAATAAGACAGTGTACCGATGAAACAGCTAGACTGGTTTATTTTGCTTACTTCCTCAGTGTGATGTCTTATGGCATCTTGTTGTGGGGAAAGGCTGCTGACATAAATTCTGTCTTTATACTTCAGAAACGAGCAATTCGGTCGATTTATAAACTTAAACCACGCGAGTCCCTTCGTGTCAAATTTAAAGAAATAGGAATTCTTACAGTAGCCTGTCAATACATATTCAATAAACTAGTCTTTGTTAAACAAAATATAAATATGTATAAACAGAAAAAGTATTTAAACGATCGTCTTCCTAGAAGTGGACATAAGTTAGTCATATCAGCTTATCGCCTCCGGAAAGTACAAAAATCTTCCGTAGGATTGGGTGTACTCTTCTACAACAAGATGCCCAATTCAGTTTTAGATCTGCCATTGCATAAGTTTAAACAATGTACTAAAAGTCACTGAGTCAGGGTTATTATACTATTGATGAATTTTTAAATGACAAAGATGTTCAAAGGCAATTGGATCGGTTTTCAACTTCACACAGGAAGTAACTTTATGTAACAACACACTTAATATTAATGTAATGTAAGGTAATGTTTCGCTAACACTTACCGTTTTCAAAAATAATCCATAACACCTTAATTTTTGACCCCCAAACAACCTTCGTAGCGTTTATTGTATCGATGAGGACTTTTGAAGCTTTCTAATGTGAACCCAAGCTTTCCACATAATTTTAGTTCTGGAATTATTATGTCTAAAATGACCGGACTATATTTTGAAAAAGAAAAAAAATTGAATTGTCATTTTAAAAAAAATCAAGTGAACTTTATTATTACGTATTATTTTTTTATAAACTAATTTATTGATTTTCTATAACTTTTAATTCTTAATTGTACGTACTTACTAAGTCGTTAGTTATATTATCCTAAGTAAAATTCAATTCGTTTGTTTGTAAACGCAGGCAACCCTAGCTGGAAGCCATTCTCCTTCTAACTGCATTTGATATTGCCTTCACGAATATTGGGAACGCTTATTTCGTTTGCATATTTGGAAAAATGCTTCTAGCTTTATGTATAAACAGAATAATCATGATGAGACACTCTCTTAACTGATATCGAAATAAAATAACAAGGTATTTTTCGTTCTTTTATCGTAGTGGTTTCGGTGTAAGGGTTTAAGGTGGTTACGATATAGTCCCCAGGTACACACGCCGAACTGCGCAGGTTTATGACGGCGTTAGTAACTAGTTGGCAATACAAAATCAATTTGTATAATGCGCAGATGTTTTTATCTGTGGCGCAAGCAAAATCTTCGTGTTTGCAGTGCACTTTAAATTCATCACGACCTATACGTAATACCTTTTTCTATATGATTATTATGATTTATTCTTAATGTGTACACCACATCGAAGAAAAACATAGAACGGAGACAAAAGGTGGAGCTGGTACAAAAGGCGGCCTTTTTTTTTATAAACGATTTCTTCCAGACAACCTTAAGTTTAGGATAAGATTAAATACTAGGATGTATGTGGTGAATAAAATTTTTATCAAAAAATAGAACCGACTCAAAACGCACTAAAAAGTAATAAATAACTGTGTCATTTAGTTGCTTTAATTTACTTAACCATATCTATAAAGTCGGTGCCAGCAAGTTTAAGAAACATTTATTTATCGTAGTAAAGAAGTTTGTGGGTTCTAGGTAATGTTCTTAAAATAGGAACCTTGGCTGGCACCGACTCCTAGATATGCTTAAGTAAATTAAAGCAACTAAATGACATAGTTATTTTTTACTTTTTAGTGCGTCGCTTCTTTTTTTTGTTAAAAATTTTTATTTCTTACTTTTTAGTGATTTATCGCTACGTAACGTACTCGTACTATACTGTCATAGTATATTATATGGCACTAGTAGCCAAAAGGCTACCGATACCAAGACAAAGACCGAAATCGCTGTAAGCGTGCCTCTAAAAATTGAAGATTTCCTAAAATTTCCCCAGGATATCATCATCAGAACCTAACATGATGACAATGGGACCATTTTGGAAGTATGCCCTTTCTAATAAAAAAAAGAATTATCAAAATCGGACAACTCTGTAAAAAATTATGCGTGGTCATATATAAAAAAAAAATTATGTATATGTGTCGAATTGAGAAGCTCCTCCATTTTTTTTCGTCGGTTAAAAAGTATAAATACATAAACAATATGCTCAAAATGCCTATACAATAATTATAATAAATATTTTTAGATAGACTAATATATATTAAATGCAGCGTAAAATTATTGTATTTTACTGCTGATTAGTTGTTAAAAAAAATATATCCCCATCCAAAATAGGACACGTCCTTTGTCAACAGAATCGTCCCGCGAACAGCACATAAGGCTTTGTTATGGCAGTTTTATGATTCATATATCGCGCCGTGTTTACGCTGATCCCTGGAAATCGGCGCATAGCGGAATATTTTATTCATGCCCAACGTGTATTCATCTCTTGAACAGACACTGTGGGGTTCGAAACGCACTTCTGCAAAACTAGGTTAATTTTTAAAAAATAATAGCAGAGCATCTATGAATAAATTATTTATTATCTATGCCAGTATAATTAAATTATATTAATCTATTGAGATTGCTATTTTTTTTTTGCTTTCGCCATCATCATTCAGAACTGCCGAATGGACGTTCACTGCTGGACATGGCCTTTTTAGGAACTTCCAAACAATGATTCTTAACCGCCGCGGGGTATGAACCTATACTGCGCTATCAAGTGCGGGGTGGCCCACTCTAGCACCTTATGCCAACGTCCATCAGCTGTTAGAAACTCGTGCCCCCATTGCCACTTTTTATGCTTTCCTCCTCTCGTCGATTTTGCCCATTGATGAGAGTCGTGACCACCTCCATCTTTAACGTTCGAAATGAGGCACCACTACTCTATCCTTCGCTATTCAGAGAGCATCGTAGACCGTGGAGTCGAGTGTGGCGCGGATCTAGTCAGACCAACGCATGGGGCTGCGGCGACGCAGCCTTTTCCCTTCCACTTTGCTGTTAACTGTTATTTTTTAAAATTCAAATTCAAAATCATTTACTTCAAGTAGGCCAAATATAAGCACTTTTGAAACGTCAAATTAGACTATTTGTAGTGACTCTACCACCGGCTCGGAAGGCAGGTCCTGTTGAGAAGAGCCGGCAAGAAACTCAACAGTTGCTCTTTTAAAATCATTAATTTTTACAATATTAACTGTATTGTTACATAAAATTATTTATTCTACTACTTGTGTGAAGTTGAAAGCTGATCCAATTGCCTCTTAACCTCTTTGTCATTTAAAAATTCATCTATAGTATAATAACCTTGACTCAGTAAGTGAGTTTTAATCTCCGTGTTTCTTGGCAATGTGTCCGAAGTACTCCAGCATTCGCTTCAGACAAATGGTTGAAAGCTTTTTTTAATTTTAAGTTTAGTCAAAATAGATGCATTGATCTTAAATGCTGTCCACGGGTTCCAGAACATTTTATACTTTACTAGTAATGTATTTCAACTGAAACCTGAATGAAACTAAACTAATAGTTATTATAGCTACAACGGTTGTCAAAGCATTCCAATAAAATATATTGTTCAGGTCAACATAAACTTCATCATTGATTTCCACAATATAGTCAAGCGCATATAAAAAAAATTGCGTACAATTTGAAATGATATTATCTTAAAGTATTTATACGTTTTATTACAAGTTCCAACATGGGCGGGTTGACGGAATTGCCGAAGTTGGAACGACAGTTTTATTGCTCTGAGAAACCGCTGATTTACATTTATAACTTCTTAAAAATTCCTCCCAAACTAGGTCGAGCAGTGGACGTTGTTAGATTCTTACAGCTGTATGCAAAATTCTCTTAGTTTGTCATCTGAAAAGAAAAGAGAAAGAGAGAAAGATCTCTCATTTCTCATTTCCTGGTGCTATGTCCATCATCCTTTATCTAAATGTAATTACAATAGTAAAATGCTGTATTTATGCATATTACATACATACATATCGCATTACAGGTTTAATACCTGGATATCAAAACACAATATCTCGGCAACGTCGTCAGCGGACACCGTAGCCTAGCGGTAGTACGGTAGCGTAGGTAAGAGACACGGCACCAGAGAGACGCGGGTTCGAAACCCGTCGGTTCCGCAATTTATGATATTATGTTGATTTTCAAATAGAAATTATCCTAAAGTGTAGGTAACACTATTTAATGAAATGTTCAGAACAAAATAGCATTGTTTAAGTCTGACTATATACCCCGGACATACTTGAAATGTACTTTAGCTTTTCCTTTACAATTTCACGATCTAGTCGCACAGTAAGAACTCTTGTGGCGGCTGCGGATGATTTATCACCGAATGATTCTGTGTGACCGTAACTTTGCATATAAATATGGATTACCCAATTATGCTACAATCATAAGGCTACTAGGCAAAATGGTTTATGAAATACTACTCAAATAAGCGATATATTCAACAAAAACAATATTTTTTATCTTTTCCGCGATCACACTTGCAGCTTAGTTTAGAATGGAAACCCAAATATTACCTGAAATAAAAAGTAACAATTTTAAATATGCATTTTTAATAAGTGTATGTAAATACTTGTAAATGAGTAATTGCTTGTTGGTCTAGAGGTTAGCCTATCTGGCTTCGATCACGGGATCCTGGGTTCGAATCCTGGGTCGGGTCGCGGAATAATTCAGTGTTTCATTCTTGTATGATGATATATATGATCTTGTATGTTCAGGTCCCGGTCACTATCATCAACATCTGATAGTGATCGTTAATAAATGAAACATTGTCACCTTAAGCTCGCCAACCCGCATTGGAGCAGCGTGGTGGGTCTACACTCCATATCCCCTCTCCTATAATGAAGGTAGCTGGCCCTTTAGTGGCCCGTTAGTAGGCTGTTAATGATGATGATGGAACTGAGTGTAGAAACTTGAAGCTTAAAGCTGGCTAAAAATATATGTTATTACTTTTTAAGTTATCGTTAAGTTGTGATAAAAGAGAGCATAACTTAGTAATTAATATGAGGGAAGGGTTCCTAAAAAGCACGGCTGTCTAAACATAGAAATCGTTTTTTAACCGACGAAAAAAACGGAGGAGGTTCTCAATTCGACACGTATTTTTTTTTTTTTTTATATGTATAACTTACACGCATAACTTTTTACATAGTAGTCCGATTTAGATAGTTCTTTATTAGAAAGGGGAGGTTTGTGGGTTCTAGGTAACGTCCTTAAAGTAGAAACATTGGCTGGCACCGACTCCTAAATATGCTTAAGTAAATTAAAGCAACTAATTGACACAGTTATTTTTTACTTTTTAGTGCGTTTTGAGTCGGTTCTATTTTTTTGTTAAAAATTTTTATGTAAGGTTTAGATATGCAGCCACTATAACTTAGACAACCCGCAATAAGTCAGTTTAGTGTCTCTAAAATTGGAAATAAACAAAGTTGTTAATAAAACCTTCCTCCATGTGCCACCTCGTAAAGGTTTCACGCTGTAAAATGCAGTGCTTTTAAGCCAACGAGAGCATACAGGTTTTATTGTTAGTATCCATGACATAACTCTAGATTAAGAGCTTTACACCGGCTTTGGAAATGGCAAAGTGTATAGCACTTTGTTCACGGTCCCGACTTACAATCTGAATGCACTTATGATGTGGCCATTTTTTTTTAAACTACTGAATAGGTGAGGTTTTATTGCTTTGCTTTGGGTGATTCATCTATCATCATTTTCAAGCTTTTAGCGGCACAATAGATATGGTATAGGGAAGGAGGTTCTGTATACATTAGAGGATATGGAGGTGACCCAGAGGAGAGCTATTCCAATGTGGGTATGGTGGGATTAGGGTTATAATGTTTCTTTAACGCACACTATAATATGTCGATGATAAGTAACATTAGCTACGGTTTAACGTGCTCTTTAAGATATCCAGTACCCAAGATTAGGTACGCTTTAGGTATTATACTATTATCACTGTTGGTGTTTAGGTAAGTGGAAGGAAAAAGGCTCCCGATGCCTTAGTCTGACCAGATTCGTACACACTAGTTTTATCAGTATAGGTATGATACTGACCAAATAGCCGGAGATATAATAGATGGAGTAACACCATGAGGGCGAAGATCATAAATGGAGGTGGAGAGAATTCAACCGACGAAAAAAAACGGAGGAGCTTCTCAATTCGACACGTATATTTTTATGTATGACCACGCATAACTTTTTACAGAGTAGTCCGATATTGATAATTCATTTTTTTATTAGAAAGAGCACACTTCCAATGTAGTCCCATTGTCACAATGTTATATCTGATGATGATATCCTGGGAAAAATGAAGGAATTCTTCAAATTTTATAGGCACACTTGCAGCGATTTCTGTTTTTGTGTAAGTATCGGTAGCTTTTTGGCCACAAGTGTCGTATAATATACTATGACAGTGTAGTACGAGTACGTTACGTGGCGATAAATCACTAAAAAGTAAGAAATTAAAATTTTTAGTCAGAATTTTTTTCAATTATAATAAAAATATGGCTTATACATTCGGATTGGCTTATCGGATCTTCATCGTTCATAGCTCAGAACTATATCGATCGATATCGAGCTTTAAGAACGTATCATAATAGAACCATTCGTTCAAAAGATATGATGCTACAGACAAATGAAACTCATAACATGTTTTACATAGGGCGTTGAAAATTACATTATACATTCTGAAATAGGAAACAACTGTAATGTGTGACATAAGTGAACATAGGAAACGTTTAAAAATAAATTGGTGGCCAGCAAAGGGTTCCAACTTGTCACAGTTAATAAAAAACCGTAATAAAGCTGCCAGCGGTTTGAAAATTGGATCCAGGATGGTAATAGAAACTTCGTTTATCTGTCTTCTTGTAAAACTTTTATGGGATAAAATGCAGTGTTACTTCATCACTGGTAGTGTTATTTAGATGGTCTCATATACTGTCGTTGTGATCGTCGTTACCAGTTTAACACAGCTCCAGGCCTCCATCCTTATAGGAAAAGAGTGATATTGAGTTTATACCCGTTGGCGGGATGAGGGTGAGAAAGTTCAATTATTTAGCCATGACAATTACACATTAAATGTGTAATTGTCATGGTTGTCAGTGAGCGCCCAGCCTAAATTTTAGGCTGGGCGCCCACTGTGATTTTTTGTCGCCGTATCTTTATTTTACACCTAATCGAGTGAAATAAAGATATTAGAGTGAGAGCGTTCACTCTAATATCTTTATTTCACTCACTATGATGACGTGATAATAAGGTGACAAATAGTTTCGTTTGCTGGCGACGTGACTGTCACTCGATTTATGCATCGCTATGCGAGTGCGCTCACTGGGGCGACTTCTCGTCATTGGGCTGCTGAAAGTTCTGATTAGACGTATGCTGCACATAAAAAATAAACACTTTTTATTTGAAAGGAGATGCCTCAAAATGTTATAAAATTATTCATATTTTTAAGCAGACTAAAAGTAATTTGTATAGATAAAGCAAACAAATTATTGTATGGAAAGTTAAAATTTTCAGTTTTTTTGAGTGCCTCATTAATTAGTAAAATTTTTTTTTTCGCTTCTTATATGTATAATCCCTTGCCTTTCAGTGTACATATAGGATACACCCTTCAGCGTCTTTTTCGTTTAATTTATTTTTGTGTATTCTCAGAGAACATATTACAGCAACCTAAATGAAATCGATGTAGAACTCGAATAAGCTCACTTTGTCACCCGGTGTTAGTTACAGTGGGCGCCTTGATGGTGATAGAGGGTGACGGCAACAAAATGTTACCGTGACAAAAAACCACAATGGGCTCCCGGCTTTATGATAATGAAGACGACCTTAACTTGCTCTTCGAGGCTTATTGTCTCCATCTACACCATCAATTTCCTGACTCTAAGCTTAGAACTATACTAAATTATTCTTAGAAGTAAGAAAAGCTCAGTAATACTTGAAGGCCGAGTGGCGCAGTGGGTAGTGACCCTGCTTCTGCGTCCTAGGCCGTGGGTTCGATTCCCACATCTGGAAAATATTTGTGTGATGAGCATGGATGTTTTCCAGTGTCTGGGTGTTTATCTATATATTACAAGTATTTATGTATAATATATATAAAAATATTCATCAGTAATCATAGTACCCACAACACAAGCTACCTACGAGTACGCTTACTTTGGGGCTATATAGCGATATTTGTAATTGTCATATAATATTAATTTATTTATAGTACAAAGCTCGATCCCGAACTCGAAACCTGAATTGACTTGAGAGTCGAACCCAGGACCCTATGTTTCGAAGCCACACTCATAACAAGTAGAGCCCTCGTATAATTAGAAAAATTGTGATAAATCTTAAAGCGGTATCCGATAAGATCAAAGTTGATACTAAAAGTTCGTTTATCTCTTGGCCTATAAAAAATTTATAGGGTAAAATCTAGTGGTGTTTCAACTCAACGGGATGGTATATTTTATAGGATACTTTTAGTTAGTTTTATTACAGACTAGATTTTTCCAGCGACTAGAAAATTCTAGACATACTATATTTTTATATGGTTGCTCGGCATAGCTTTAAAAACTTTAAAAATATCATAATTTTATTTGGCCACCTAAAATTTGAAATTTCATACATTCAGCAGAGTAAATAATTTATCATTACTTTTAGAGATGTCGGTTACTTTGGTTTTTCTGTTGATCGATCATAATCCATCAATCCGAGTATCGCTCTTTCCTTCACCCGCTAAGAAACCGACCTAGCTCAGAGAATCGCAGAACTGAAGTGGCAATGGGCGGGGCATGGGGTTCGAAGAGCTGATGGACGGTGCCCAAGGTGCTAGAATCGCAAACCCGCACCGAAAAGTGCAGTGTAGGTCGACCCCCCACAAGGTGGACTGATGACATTAAACATGTCGCAGGGAACCGCTGGCCACATGCGGCTCAGGATCGTAATGTTTGGAAGTCCCTAAATAGGCCTATGTCCAGCAGTGGACGTCCATCGTCTGTTAATGATGATGATGATGATGATGATGATGATGATGATGATGATGATGATGATGGTATTTTAATACATTTATAAAATATACCTACTCAGTTTGGCTCACCAACGCGAAATTGCAGCCTTTTTACAACCATTTCATATGAACATTTTATAATAATAACAATCAAACTCCTCAATCTTACTTTGTCACATTCGAACGTTTATGATTCCAATAAAAATGGCTGTCTCTATGCAGTTCCGGTAGCGTAGTATTCCGGAGTTGATTCAATTATGTGTTTCCGCCAGAACGCGCCAGCCAGCGAGAGCAAACGCATCCATAATAAAAGCAAATTGCAATTTAAAACTCGCTACAGAGCTTTACAGACGACGAAGGATATCATATTCAAATTAAGCCTCAATAGCTTCACAGTTAAGGTGCGAGTTCGGAGCCCACCGCAGACGACAACGACGGATGACATGTCGCAACGACACTGCTAATTTCTATGTAGTTATCTG
Source organism: Mycalesis mineus (assembly GCA_034621355.1). NCBI lineage: Eukaryota > Metazoa > Arthropoda > Insecta > Lepidoptera > Nymphalidae > Mycalesis > Mycalesis mineus. Next base: position 3,094,264 of record CM067881.1, read on the forward strand.
TATGGTGTCGCAAGCTAGCCACGAAGCTTACACATACACGTCGCCTGCAGATGTCGTTTGCGGTCGACTACGATCTTGCACCCTAAAGAGGTAAGTCTAGGGTTTGCAGTCCCTTGCTAACAGGCCAACTGCTGGGTGATTTGTATATAAATTAAGCGGTGGTTCTAACACAAACACGAATCAGGCACAGGATAGTTAGAGAGAGTACATACCAGCTTGCTAGCAATGTGTGGCCCCAGAAGATAACCCCAAGCTTTTCTCGAAGTTTTGGCTTTATAAGAAATTTTGTAATTTCAAATGTCTCAAATAACCGGCCTATATAAATAGGAGATAGAAAAAACGTTAACGGTAGCCTCACGTAATGTACTGCAATCAATTTAAGTCAACATTTGTATGTTTTGATTTACTCCAATACTGCTGAACTTCTCCAATCCAAACTTATGTAAATGAAACATGAAAATGATATTCCGTGAGCAGAGCCAATTGCATTTTAATATGAAATATTTACATACCAAGACAGAAAGTTACATATTTCACGTGTGCGCCAGGGGACTGACGACGCTGTCGCAAACTTACCCACTTAATCAATAACAAAGAGGAAGCTATATCCGGCGAGTCTCAATTGTTTACGAGATTTATATGTTAAAACCGAATGTGTGTGAACTTATCTAATATATTGTAACCTTTACTATGCATGTTAGAGTACAGAAACATAGCTTTCTATGGAGAAAATGCTATTTTATTGATATTTATTGTCAAGTAAACCAATTAAAACTTATGTAAATTTATATTCTATGCACTGAGGCAGTTAAATTTTAATATAAAATATTTACATTCTGAGATACAAAGTAACATATTTCACGTGGTTGCCAGGGGACTGACGCTGCTATTGCAAACTTACCCACTTCATCAATAACAGAGTGCAAGTTTTCTCGAGCGAGTCTCAAGTTAATTGTTGTTGAACTTTGTAATACACAGCTTATATTAAAACTTAGTTAGTATACTTGAAGTTATCTAATACGCTGGAATCTTCGCTCTTATAAAATATCTTCACTATCATGTAGTTTCAATAATATACATAAAGTATTTTTATAAGAATTTCAGTAGAAGACTATAGTCAGGTTCTAGAGAGGTGACTGGTCTGCTTGGTTTTGGCTTCATCATAATCCGAACAGCTAAGGTAAGGGATGCTCTATAATTTAAACATTTTCAGGGAAAGAATAAATAGACATAAAAAACCACACAAAGACACACAGAGAGTTCTAATTAATAACTCAGGTAAATATTTCCAGTAGTTGTAAAACCTAATAATATAAAAAAATACTATTGTCATAGAAACACAATAAATTTTAACACCCTAGATAATACCGCCTCTAATTATTACCTACGGCAGTACTACTTTTTGTTCCTTTTTTTACGGAATAAGAATTTATTTTGTACCATTCCACTCGGTGTTTTTATGGTGTACATTACTTCTCGTTTGCGGGAAGTAGATTTGCATACGAACCTTTTTGTGTTTGTTCAATTGCGGAGTTTAAATTTTTGTGTAGCATCTGGGGTTACACGATGTTTTTGCTGTAAATGTAAAGAGTTTCCAAATTGCGAATTTCGTATCTGTATAATGTTATCAGGTTTTTATGTATGTGTTTACTGTAGGCTCCTTAATTGGTCCCCAGGTTACTGGGGTTTAGGGGAACGCAGATGCTATGTAAGAGACGAGTCTTAGAGCTATAGAAACTTTAAGGGCGTCGTATGTGACTTGGATGTCAGCTTAGAAGGAAATTGGGGTTGATTAATTATTGTACAGGATGTCGAATTTCTAGGAAGAAATAAATTTTCAATATTTCAAAGTCCGATTTTTTTATATATGAATATTAAATAAGCTCGCGCTTGACCAAGTGCATGTATGTAGATATGGTCTAAGGTTGGATGCGTTAGCTCAGAAGATGACTATTAACCATTGTTTTAAAGATATCCAAATTGTAAGTTGTTTATTAGGAAAATATGACCTTCTGGAACCTTAGCTTTTTTTATCGACTACAAGTTGGCCCTTGACTGCTATCACACCTGATGTTAAGTGATGATGCAATCTAAAGATGGAACCGGGCTAATTTGTTAGGAGTGGGATGAAATCCACACTCCTATCGGTTTCTACACGACATCGTACCGGATCGCTAAGTCGCTTGGCGGTACGTCTTTGTCGGTATACGTATAACAAAATACGTCGTAAAACACTTGTACGAGTCCTGGAAAATATCAACGACACTAGGTATAAAATCCCACCCGGTGTCTTGCAGTGCGATGTTAAAAAGTTGAAGGAGGGTCAAATCCTAGGAGCACTTTGCAAAATATATCCAGCAAAATATTGACAAACTTGCAACCAACCGACGATGATCAAGTCTGTGGAGATTTACCAGTAATGGTTTAGGGCCAATAAATCATGATCCATCAGATCAGATTCGAACACGAGTTTTAGATTTTGGACCAGTGGACCTGCGATGTAGAGGCAGAATACAATACTTTATTATATTGGAGGTTAATAAATAAGCAGAATACCTACATTCAAAAGAGCAGAAGATGCTATGCGATCCCTTCGGGAGCGGCAGCTACGAACAAACGCTTGTTCGCTCATAATTTAATTTCACTACTGCAACTAAAATTTAATCTTGGATGAAATCCCCAGCGCTGTTCCATGAATCTTACCGACTTCGCTATCAAAATGAACAAAAACAGGATTTGTTATAATGAACTGAAGTATTTTCCGTTAGAAAATCTGATCATATTTCGCGGATCTATTAACTTTTAAAGTTCCGTATCTGAAAAGAAATTCTTTTTCCGCCTAAAGAACATGTTGAATATTGCAGGACTGAAACCCTACTGACTGACAAAAACTTAAAATTCAAGACAATATAAGGAAGTAGAGGTACAAAAGGTGGCCTTATCGCTTATTAGCGATTTCTTCTACGCAACCTTGGGCTTAGGAAAATATTAATAGTTAATATCAGACATACGTGTTGGAAAGAGTAGAAAAGCGCAGTTAATGGCACTGGAACCTTTTGACTGCCTCTGTGGCGCATTGAAATGATATGATGGAGGTCCTGGGTTGTATTCCCAGCTGGACTGATTAAGATTTGCTAAATTGATCCAGGTCTAGCTGGACGGAAGCTTCGGCCCTGGCTAGCTAAAGGCTAGAAATAGGCGTAACGTCAAGCGATTTTTCTGGTACAATGTGTAAAAACCGAATGAAAAAAACACAAGCAGGAACATCGCGATCAATATCGCGGCCAACACACTACCCCTCTTTCTGTCTTCTTTGATTTCGTAAATTTTTGTTTAAAAATATACCTCCGGTTTATACTAGGCGAGTGTTTCACACAGCTTACGAGATTTGCTATTAAAAATGCACATAATAATATTTGTTTGAATTTTTAAAATGAATTTTCCACTCCCGACTCGAGATTTTTTTAATGAACTAACTTGTTTCCGTCAGAGAAAATGTTCTCGTAACTAAATTAGATTATTCTAAAAATAATAAGCTGGTGAAATTCATGTGATAATTTAAAAAGTTTAAATTTTCGAGGTTACTAAGGTACTCTGAACGAGGTCATAAGTAGGTAGACCATAGGCGTAGGCGAAGGTATATTTTAATGTTTTTATATCATTATAATTATTGGGTTTATAGTGGTAATACGAATACCACAAACCGACAAAATTCCAAAGTAAAAAAAAATAATAAACTTGTACAAAAAAATATCTACCTAAATTATCATATAGTTATCTCTTTGGGTGGCCGTAAACATTCCATATTATTGACATTTATATTATTCTTTTTATTCATTACACGTCAGACTTTGATTAAAATTACACCTGACGGTAAGTGATGACTAGTAAACTATGTTTAGTCGAAAGTCACTATTTAATAACTTATACTTGAACTAAGTAAATCTAATTATATTATTGTAAAACAAAAGAATGTCGGTATCTAAATTTAAATAATTAGTCTTTTGGTTTCGGTTAAATAAAAAAATCAAAAAAACATTACGTTGCATATTTACCACGTAATATTTCAGAATTTCCGATTTCCGGAGGCAAATTTGGCGGGATAGGTGTGTCCCTAAATTTTTCATTTTCGGGCTCAATGGTTCGCTCCGATATTAACGCACCAGTGCTTTATAAATTCACAGTAACACTTTATTCTAAATGTTTTTTTGAACTTGTGATTGACAACACGATGGCCACTGTACCGCATGTGAGCCGTTTATTTATTGAGTTATTATTTTTTTCTGTTAGTATCATACTACAGTTAAATATTTTAAAATTCCCCGATATAGTCGCAACTTAATAAAATGGCTAAAATGGCTTTTATGCCTAATTTTTTATTTTAGTTTGCAAGTTTATTATAGTCTCAATTATCTCGTTTATCTATTGGTTAGTCTATGTGGCGTGCACTTCATAAATGCATAAAGACCATCTGCCTACCCTGAGGACACATAACGAATCAGTTTTGAAGAAGGATTAGTTTTTTTCCATTTCGAGCAGTTAGTAGGTACCTATAGTGCCTACCCTAGTTATAAACCTTGTGCACACCACTGGACTTGACTATACCTATAGGGATCCAGGTCAGGGTATGAAAACATGAGCTGTTCTTTCTCCCAAGTAATTCTCAGTAAAAGTCTCAAACTGCATTTGATAAGCTTGGTTATTACCTTCATAGTGCCTATAAACACACAGACATTACTCTTGATAAATATAACACTCTCTTTTACATCAGCAGTGAAGAAACAAAAAGATAACATCTCGTAACTTAGTTTCACAAGTGCAAATGACTGCAAATTAATCTTGAATGAAATCCTGAGGACTGATTTATGCAGCTAGATTTTCTATGCAAATGTATAAAACAAGATTTGTTTGGACACCGCTGACGGTATGAATTTAATTTACAGAAACTAGAATACTCTTATACAGTAGAGATTCGATTAACCAGACGTAGGGCATTCGGGTAAGCATAAGTAATAAATGTACTATATTCTATTAGGTCTTCGGACACCGACTTTTTTTTTAACACTTTATCTAAACAACTAATTAAAATCTGGTGAATATGGTTTTATTCTTGACGAGAAGAAAGAAAGACTTACATTCTGAGTTTTAATTGCACACTGTGTGTTTGGCACCTTGAAGAGTCTTTGGAAAAATCAAGGTTGAATACTTTCTTTACTCTTTATCCCAAAATTTATGTGTTTGGTGACCAAATATTGGCCCAAAGAAAATCCTTATTCAGATAAATATCAGTGTGTTGGGCACCTTGTCTTTGGAAAAATCAATAATACTTACTCTTATCGCCAAAAGTTTGTTACTTAACTTTAAAAATATTAATCAAATAAAATTATTCAAAAACATAATTAAAAACAGTCGCACGAGATGCAAATACATGAAATATAAAAACAAAATAAATTACAGTTATTATTAAAATTTAAATTACATATTAGTCTCTTGAAATTTCGTATATAAATCTTATTTTTACAATTGCCCACACTGCAATTTAATGTTGACGATAAATTATTTTAAAACAAAAGATTCAGTGAAATCAATATTGAAATTAATTAACTGTACTTCAGTAAAGGTCCTTATTGTATACTTGAATAATCTTCTGTAGGTGATGTTAATTCATGGCCACTGCCAAAATCTTCACGACCCTAAAGTTGCTTCACACGAGTCAAACGTTTAAGCCGTTTATCCTCGGGTTAAGGTTTGATTAAGTTGAATTTATTACCGGGGTCGGCGTGTGATGGGCACGTCTGATTATGTAATTGTAACAGATATGTGTGTGGAATTTAGTTGTAATAGAGCTCTTTGTGTTGTTCTGGGAATGTTAACCCTCTACTGCATTACTCTAGTCCCTCACAACTTAATTGTCATATATTGGCATGTCTATCATTTACACAGAATATAGTCACTAAGCACTGAAAGTAACGTTTAATGATCATCAATAAATTCATCATCATTAGCCGTCGTGCATCCACAGTTATATATGACTTCTTAAAGCAGCGCCAACCCACTTACAACATTGAATTGAATTATTTGAATTTGAGTTTAAATTATTTGTGACTGCAAGATATTGCCCTCTACTCTATTATTTAAATGCATTATATGATTATATTATAGGTGATTTAAAAAATATTTTTGTCTTGTTTTCCTATATTATTCCCTTTCCTCTCTAACTAGTCGTAAAGACTGTTTTTGGAGTTGATAAGTGAATATTTCAATGGGCGGGGCTCGAATACTGCTAGCGGTACTCGTTGAGTACCGCTTCTTAACAGTGGACTAATTGGTGCTTGGTGTTTATACTTCTGATTATGTAATTGTTACAGATATATGTGTGGAATTTAGTGTTACCAGGGGTTTTACACTCTACTCACTATGCTACAATACCGCATTACACTTATCTTAATTATTTTAAATTGGCAAATTGTAAATTCTCCTTTCACAGACTTTGCAGAAGTACACAAGACTCAAATAAAAGCCTTGAGCCCACCACGCCGCTTCTATGCGGGTTGGCAGTCTTACAGTGATATTTCTTTAATCTATAACGATTGTTCTTAGACGTTAAAGATAATGACAGGAAAATCCTGCTCTCAAAGGCACGTATACACCACATCGGCTTATTGGAGTTACGGAAACCTAGAAAAGTATTACAATCTAAACTGTCTCGAGTATTCTCCATATTATTAAAATATAAACGGTTAAAACTTACGTCACTGTTGTCGGCGTATGCCCGACTAATTTCGAACCCATACGGGGTCCCTAATCATGAGCTTGTTCGTTCATGTAACGCTACGTGAAGCAAACTGATACTTACTTTGACAAACAGTGACGTGAGTTTTAGCCGTTCATATTTGAATAACCCAGAATAGTAATATACGACAACAAAACGCGACAGGACGAAGGTCGTCAAACTTTCATAAAAGCAAGAATGTGGGATGTAAATATTTGTTTTATTCCCGCGTCGCTAAGTGCCTCTAGAGGTGCAACTCTCGAGACTGGGTACTTTGTGCTTGAATGCTTTTATGAAGTTCAGTGATGTCGGCGGGTTTTTATTTCAGATTCCCTTGTTTTACGCTGTTTGTTATGTTAAACACTGATTTAGTGGCGTGAATGTTAACTTCGGATCCGTTGTTAGAGCTTCTAATGAAACTTGTATAGGTAGTGAAGCGAAAGAATTCGCTAAGGTTCTGTCTTGTGATTGATTGATTACATTTTTTTTATCGACTACAAGTTGGCCCTTGACTGCTACTAATTTCTTTAGAATTTTTGTAACACTTTATTAGTTGCATTAGGTTTTATTTGATGATGAAAAATAATGTTTTTTATTAAGTTAATTAAGTAACCCTTTAAATAACATTATAATTTATACGACTGCATGTGCATATCAAGAGTTAATGACATTTGAACGTGATTTTCTTAGAGGTGCGATTTTTTTGACGCCGGGTTTATTACACCTGATGTTAAGTGATGATGTAATCTATGATGGAAGCGGACATGTAGCTGTGTTTTTAAAGTACTTCAAAATCAATTGCATTTTTGCTGATATAACGACTCTGTTGCGAGAAATTATTTCCGTCCTAATAAAAAACTTTGGATGGGATAAATCTACATGAGAGACGAATATCTTAGCATTCCATGGATTCACCGTGCGGGTGCCGGGTCCATCGCGTGGCTGAGAGAAAAACTCCGAACAGAGCCCGAGACTTGTGACACGGGTGTAGGTTTAAGGGTACCCTTTGTGACGCGCGTCAACACTCACCTCCTCTGTTCAAGTTATTCTCCCTGCCCAACCATATTCGGAAGGACCCTACTAGAGCAGCTTTGGACACTCGTTCCAATATGGAGCTTACTGCACTTCTAGTAAGGCCAAGGTCTTTTAGCAGGTTGTAGAGAGACTTCGCTGGTATACCCCTCGCACCCACTTCTACCGCGTATAAACTAACCACATAGCCATTTTTGGTTAGTTCATTAGTAAGGTCATAGTATTTATTCACTTTGAATACATGGTCTTTAGGGATGTTTGTTTCCCACGGCACTGTAAGCTCAACAAGTACTATACGTTTGATTTGTTTGGAAAAAAGAAATATGTCCGGTCTAGATGTCGTAATAGCTAAGTCTTCCGGGATTTTATAGTGCTTTTCATACGTGTCCATTAATATAGTCCAATCAGGAGCAGATCCCAGAATTGAATAAGGCTTGCTGGTGGAGTTTGTACTTGAGCCTGCTTTAACGAAGTTGGTTTGTCTTTTATTCGTCGTCAACCCTTTTTGAGCCCTAGCTACTGAAAGGCTTATACCTTCACGTATGATTTCTAGTACTCTGTCATGGCGGCGTGAGTAGAGACCCCTGTCCAGGAGCACCTTGCATCCTACCAATAAGTGCCTTGCAGTGCCCACTGCCTCACCACAGGTATAGCAAGATTTTTCCGAGGCTTTTCCCCATCTTACTAGGTTACTCTGATCTGGGAGAGTCAGTTGAAAGGCATTAAGATAAAATTTCAATAAGGCAGGAGACCAATCGTACAGCAAGGCGCGCCACTTCAGAGCCAGAGGGATGCAGAACTCGCCTAAGTTTAACCACTCGTTTTGCATTTCTAGGTTCATGGCATGCACTTTGTAGTTGTCGTCCTCATCTTGTTTAAGAAAAGATTTTATTATGTCTTGGTCTTCCTTTTTACGTCTTGCACCCAACCCGGTTCTATTTACCTGAGCCCCTGCCATAAATTGTTTGGAAAATTGAAGCCTAGAGTCAAGTTTTCCGGCACCCTCGTCTTTAGGAAGTGATGCAACTAGTTCGTCCTGGGACTTAACTAGAATGTGCGTCCTGGTAACCCTGAGGTGTTTATAGAGTTCCGATGGCCTTTTTAGTTTTAACCCAAAATTATTGTAATCTCTGAATAGAGTTGAAGGGTCAGCCGAGAGTGCTAGACCAAACCAAGACTTCAAAGTTTTTATGACATTTGCATCTAGTTTTGCCAGATGGGTTCTGCCAATATCATAAACGAGGAATGGCCAAGTCAGACGTGAAGTGAGATAGTTGTCATAGACCCACGCTTTTTTTATATTGTTAATGGGCTGTTGGTCTACCTTATTGAGGTCATTTATGAAGTTATCGACGACTACCTCAAGGGATGGTGTGCGTCCTTTGTAATCAATCTTTCTTCCGAGGAACTTAAAAGGCAATGCTTCAGCAATGGTGGTTACACTTTGGCCACTAATAGAGAGACCCGGATCATAAGATGTAAATTTAGTATTTCGTCTCCCCAGACATAGACAGTGACATTTGCTTGGCTTTACCCTCAGCCCACCAGTCCATGAGCAGAACTCATCCACTACATTCAATAGCTCCTGACAATGTTTTGGGTTTCGTGTCAGTAAAGCAAGGTCATCTGCAAAAGCTAAGATGGACTCTGTATATTTATTGTTAATTTTAAACCGATAGCCCCATTTCTTTTCTTGAACAATTAATTTATCTATTTTAATAGGTACTTTTATTTTTCGTAAAACGTATGACAATCGGTATATTCTCTTAGAAGCGATGATGCCTCGTACGCATACATAGACAGGCTCTTTCTTACGTCGGAAGATTAAAAAGGTTCAATACGTCATAATCACAAGATGCATGTGAATATATGAGATGTTCTCAAAAACTAATACTTTTCAGAGAAGTTTGGAATTTTTCACTTAACAATTCAAGTACTAGACATTTTCTGAAATATTTATCATTCATTAAAACGGACGGACGTTATGAAGGTTATAAGATTCAAATTAGCTTTGATATAACATCAAAGAGGAAAGGAAAAGCCGCAAGATTTCAGCGAGAGAACCAAAACCGCAGCCCGGAGCCGTTGCCGCCGTTACTGGAACATTAGGTAGGTTTGTGATGTACCTGTATATAACAATAGCGTTTCCTAATCAATTGTGGTTTGTGGATCATCCTGTACGTACCGTGGCATTTGGTGAGCTATATATGCAATTAATGCTTTATAAGTTAAACACAAATATATATAAGTGTATTTTCATTATTTCAACAGAAATTTGAATAGCTTTTTTTGTTTTTTTTTTATCATCTACAAGTTGGCCCTTGACTGCTATCACACCTGATGTTAAGTGATGATGCAATCTAAGATGGAAGCGGGCTAACTTATTAGGAGTAGGATGAAAATCCACACCCCTTTCGGTTTCTACACGACATCGTACCGGAACGCTAAATCGCTTAGCGGTACGTCTTAAAGCGGTAAAGCCTCCCACCAGCCAGACCAAGACAAATTAAGAAAAATCTCAATCTGCCCCGCCAGGAATCGAACCCAGGACCTCCGTCTTATAAATCCATCGCGAATACCACTGCGCCACTGAGGCCGTCAAAAAAGGAAGGAAGTCTTGTTTTTCTTCCTTACTTTGCAGGAAGAAAAACAAGACTCATAGCCGGACCTAAGACATAGCCGAAGATCTTGTTATTAATAAAAACGACAGGTAGAAAAACTCGAGTGCTTATACATGATGCAGGGGTACACACCACAGATAATAACGCACTACGTTTTTTTCTATTGTTAGTACCTACTAAACGTCCGCCGAGAGATTTTGACTCTACAATCTGGAGCAGACGGTCTCTTAATTTCTTCCATCAATTACAAAGTTACGGAATTAAATTGAAGATTCGAAAAAAGTCCTCTTCTCACTTATTACTGCAATACTTGTATCCATTGAAGATTTTGACTCTACAGTAGTTAATTACCTCCCTACTTCCTAAACTAAACTTTGTCTCCAATTAGGAAAGACAAGACATGCACCCTAACATGATGTCTCTGAACTTGTTCCATAAATTAAAAATAACAAGAAATCGCTTAAGATGAGGGTAGTTAGTGAAAAGTTTATGGAACACATCCAACCGCAGGCTCATCGCGAATACACCTCACTCTGTGTAACGGTAACAGAAGCGGATTTAATTAACTACCTTCGCGCGAACTCGCCGAGCGCCGGATAAAGTTAAATATTAAACCATTGTGTGTAATGTTTAATTTTGTCCCCAACTCTGTAATGTGGGGTTTAGTTTGCAACTTCTACTCACCGCCTACACACTCTGTTTGCTTCCAAATTCAGGTTTAACTTCGATGGTGCGAATACTTCTGTGGTTTATCAAAATATTGATTCGCATCTGAACCTATCAACGAATGTGTTAGCTAAATGGTATAACGTCCCGAAACGTACCGATACAAGCAACAGCAAGTTTAAGGAAAATTGATTTAACGTAGTAAAGCAGTTTATGGGTTCTAGGTAGGTAATGTCTTTAAAGTAGAAAACTTGGCTGGCATCGACTCCTAGATATGTTTAAGTAAATTAAAGCAACTGATACAGTTATTTTTTATTTTTTAGTAGGTTTTGAGTCGGTTATATTTTTTGTTAAAAATTTTTATTTCTTACTTTTTAGTGATGAGAACGTACTCGTACTTTACTGTCATAGTATATTATAGGCACTTGTAGCCAAAATGCTACCGATACTTACACAAAAACCGAAATCGCTGCGAGTGTGCCTATAAAATTTGAAGAGTTCCTTCAAATTTCCCAGGATATCATCATCAGATTCTAACATGATGAAAATGAGACCATCTTGGAAAGGGTACACCCTTTCTAAGAATTATCAAAATCGGACAACTCTATAAAAAGTTATGCATGGAGGATAACATCAGGATTCTATCTAGAAAGTTTTTTTTCTAGACTAGTATTCTCTCTTCCTGATTGTCGGCTTGATAGGGTATTTAGCCAACACGTCGTATAATTGCCTTCGGCAATAGCTTTTTACTCTTGTAGAGAAGAAGAGATGTGGAACTTAGATCTACAACCCTGCTTGCTCTATTGCAAGTTGGTAAGTCTAGGTTTATTAAAAATTTTATCACGATCACAACCAGATGTTAACAATAATAATTGGGATCGACGGCTGAACATGCCATCCAAGTTATGAGGAATTAATACCACAAACTTGCCACGTCAACACTGAGAAATTTTACTGAGAATTTCTTTGAAGACAAAACCTCAGCATTTCATAGATCGACCTAGGACTTAAAACCAGGATCTCATGATCGACGAGATAGTTAAAAATACAACAAGTAAGAGGTCTGAATACACAAACAGTAAAATCAATGGGACTCGATAAACCCACGAGTATCTTCTCTTCACAGAGCCGTTAAAGTATTGAGCGAACGCTATTAGATGTAGCTAATCTCGCGCAAGTAACAAATGACAATGTTCCAGTTAAACTAGATTAGTTAGCCCACTCGTGTAACTGGGGCGGGCAATTGAGCGGGGGATTTTTGTTCCACAGAACAAAGCCGGATGGCAGATACAGGCAGTCGTTTTTACGAGCTTTCATTGAGCTTACATAACTATTGTAACTGTAAGAAATTTTTTACAGCTGTATATTTTTATATCTATAGAGATTGTGTAACATGAAAACGAATTTCCTTATTGTCCTGTTTACGACCACATGCAATACTATAGAAGTGATACAAAATAGTCATCGTCATGAGAAGTAAAATGATAAGCAAATACCGTTACAATGTGAAACTGTTATCGCGATGCCGACGCGTTGTTCGTACCAATCCTCATAATTTTACCTATCATTTATTTATTTACAATATTTTTAACACTTAAAAATTTATAAAATAATTTGCTCCTCCATTTGCGGGGCCTTTGAAGCCCCAAGAAACCGGTGGTCAGGACTCCAGAGTGAGGAACTCATCACAATACGCGCCGTCTCAAAGTGATTTGAGAATAATAGTTTCTGAAAGTACTATATTCTCAGAGCTCACAACTCTGCCTCGCTCGATTTTGATTACCGCACACTTGTCTACACCAAATTCCATCCCCATGTCATTGCAAAAGATTTGAGTGATCTTCAACAATGACACAAGGTCTGAACGCTTTTGATGCATACAGTTTGAGGTCATCCATATAAAGCAAGTGAGATATGACGAGCCTCATTATTATTACAACGAGTCACTTCAAAAAATCTTTTAAAAAATCAATATGTGGCGTACAATATGGGCCTCGTAGGTATGTACGGTATACAGACGATGCCTCAATTATTTAAGAGTCTTTAACGTTTACTTTGCTTTATGTTTACTATATACAAGCTAACCTGTCAAAAGTGAGCTTTTAATTTTAGATCATCGCCGAACTGTACATTCGGCTTGCATTTTGTATTCAAGTGCTTGGTCATCTCATGATTCGCTGTAGTAATCACTGGGCCAACGACGGCTTAGTCTCGTGGCAACGAGGAAATTGGGTCAGGAGTAAATTATTATTACTACCCCCCCTCCCCCCAAATTAAGCGCAAAGTCCCATGCACCGCGAGATTAAGCCGAAATTTTCCTGCGCTTACAAAATCCGAAGCCGTAACAAAGGAACGTACTCAGTTAAAACAGATTAGATCTCCAGTAGAACTGGGTCGGGGTCAGATTATGCGGCGAGTACCGCGTGCTCCACGGAACAAGTGCTCTCCGCCGTCAGTCAGAATCAACGTGTACCAGCTGTTCTCATAATGAAGTAAGGTCAACATGTTGATTTAATTATAATTTACTTTTATTTCTCATTTTAGTATTTGACTATCTCACCACTCATCTGATGTTAGAATACCTTCTAACTGGTCTCTACGCGGCGTAGCACAAAGATTCTGTATTTCTTGTAGGAATATCTTTTGCACTGTGGAATTTTGGGAAAAAATCCTCTGTTATAATACAGTACTGTATGGAGAATCCGAAACGCAACTTAAACCGCAATTATTGCGAACGCATCCATTTGCTCAAATTGAACAATTTTTTAATTGCTCAATAAATACATTTTCAAATTGGAATGGATAGTAACAAATGAACAAACATGACGGTATAAAAATGAATCGATAGATTCAAATAAGAACACAATAGCCGTTTAATCCCCTCAAAAAAATAGTCACCAAAATATACGACCAAATGAGAAGCGCTTTTATTGAAGTCTGCTGAAAAAGCTTTTCAAAGGCGCAATTCCATTGCCGCGAATACCGTGCATGAATAACGAGTATATTCTCAGTCAAGTTATGTAGCTGAGACCATTATAAAGTATAACGTATTGTTTTACCTTAATACTGATGTGCATTTTTTTTAACGCTGGGAAATGCCTTTACGCGCCCCCCCGAAAACAGGGCGGTCATAATTGCACCGTTTCCGGAGGGGTATGTGAGACCCCTCAGCTGAAAAGCGGAAATACCCACTAAAACCCAGCGATGTTTCATCGCATCGCCTGGTGACTGGGTCCCGGGAGGATCTTGAATCTTCCGCAATTCAGCTAGCGGCGTCCACCGAGTAGACCCTCAAATGGGGAATCGATGGATTCCCTAAAATCCGTCTGGAGCGCACCTGGAACATGCTGTACGCCCCCTGAATACTTATGTGCATGGGATCAACGGCGTAACATGTTTTACGAGTCACGAGTGCGAAACGCCATATATCCAAAGCAAAATAATATAATATAACCGTAGATTTCTAATAGTGTTTTGTATGTTTTTGTATTATTATTTACATTGTTGAAAATTTAAAAAATAACAAATATTTTAGTGATATTCGTAGCAATGGAACAGCGCCATTACTCTTTGACCTAGTCTATTTCGATGACACATTGTTAGCTAAAAATGTTGACTCATGTTTCGCCGTGTAAATCAAAGTTCCAATTAAAATTGGTCAGACAGCCGTGTTCAAAACAATACCGGTTTGAGGCAAATTGATTGACGTCACACATTTCAGAGTGTAGCGACAATAATTTTATATCGAAACTGTGTCAACTAACTTCACACCATTTTTTTTTAAATTCCTTCAGCCGTAGAAGAGGAACAAACGTAAACACTCACAATCTTTCACCTTTATAATAGTAGTATAAGTTAGAGTTTTTCTCTCAGCCACGCGATGGGCCCGGCACCCGCACGGTGAATCCATGCAATGCTAAGATATTCGTCTCTCTAGCGACAAGCGGTTTTACCCGGTTTCGGGGGAATTTATGCATGGGTGAAAAATAGACACGTGTGCATGGGCTTCACAAGCTGAAAAATTTCATTATGTTAGAAACACCTTTATAATGAAATAATAATACGTCTCCATCGATCACATGTGTGTAAAAATGTAAGATTTTTATGACAGAATCTTTCTTTAATAGGTACTCCTGAAACTTATCAGTAGTTATTTATATTCCCACTATCAATGGTAATTATAAAATCCAATACTGCTTTGTTGGGCAAGTAGTTTTTTTTTTTTTTTTTTTTTTTTTTTTTTTTTAATCCTTCCTCCGATGTGGTGGTCGGAGACCTTTTGTGACTGTTGTTTTTTACTAACTGCTGCTGTTCCGCACAATCAGTAATATATGTCCATGTAATTTCCTCCTATTCTTTTAATAGGTACTATACATGAGCCTTCATTATGCCTGTCCGAAACAGGAGCAGTTATTTATTCCTATTTATAGAGTTTTTTACTATTTTGTCACAGTATTTAATGAAATGTTCGTTGTTTATTAGCTCTCTTAATGTTTCCTTTTCTATTTTTATACCGGTTACCTGCTCTACTTCATATCTTAGTTTGCAATATTTTGGACAGTCTACTAATAAATGAATGGCGGACTCTTCCCTGTCCTCATCGCACTCGCATCCTGGGCTAGACTTACATTTATATTTATGAAGATATCCGGCAAATGCTCCGTGGCCCGTCAAGATCTTTATTATTTTAGGGTTGAGAACAGTTTTCTTTACAAATTTAAAAGCTGTTTTTACGTCAGGTAAAAACAGCTTTGTCGTTTGAGCTCTCTCACTTTTCGTGTATCTCTCATTCCAGAGTTCAATGGAGTCTGCTCTTATTGTCTTTTTTATAAAAGACAAGGGACACCTGTCATACTCTGGCGCTGTCTTTTTGTGTTTGGCCGCCAGTTTTGCTAATTCATCGGCTCTTTCATTTCCTTTTACACCTCTGTGCGCTCTTATCCAAAATAGGTTCACCACCTTTCCATTTTCCTTGGAATCTTTAAGATTCTTTTTTGTTAAAAATGCCAAGGGGTGAGACGTTTTTGCGTTGCAGAGGAGTTCAAGGGCCGACCTTGAGTCACTGAGGATGTTAATATTCACTTCGGAAGACGTTATGGCGGTTTTTGTTGCCTGGCACAGCGCATACATCTCTGCTTGAAATACTGTACAGAAAGAAGATAATTTAAATTTCCTGGCCAGTATTTCTTGGTCCTCCCTCCAGCAGGTAAGAGATGCACCGACATTCTCCTCGATTTTGCTTCCATCCGTAAATATCAACATGCCTCTTATGTTATGTGTCCGCATTGTTTCTTGCTCTAGATTTTCTAGAACTCTGAAAGTGAGCCCAGCCTCTTGAGCGGGGTGTACGACGTTGAGAAAACTGACTCTTTCTTCAATTTTCCGTCCCTTTAAACAGTCTTGTGGTTTGCCACGCTTTGCCTCGTAGAGATTTGCTGCCTCTTTCACTCGCAAATCTAAAGGGAGTAGGCCTGCCAATACGAGTGCTGCGTGCAACGATACAGTTCTGTAAGATTTACAGATCTTTTGAGCAAATCCTCTTTGCACACTATATAGGCTTTTTTGTGTCTTTATCTTGTCCGTTTCCGATGCCCATGCACTAGCAGCGTACATTACTATAGGCTCTATAACTGCAGTGTAGATTGTTCTGATGGTCTCGGCATTCAGCCCCCAATTAATTTTTGCAGCCCTTGCCAAAGGCTTGTATATATTTGTGGCTTTTTGACAGACTGACCTAACATGGCTGTTAAAAGTTAGTTTTTCGTCTATAATTAGGCCTAGTATTTTTATTTCTTTGGCGATTTTGATTTGGGTACCACCCATTTGTATGCGTGGGGAGTCGAATTTTAGCTTTTTCGTCACTATCATTGCATTTGTTTTATGAGGTGCGAACTTAAGCTTATTTTCGAGACCCCATTCATACACACGGTTTAGTACCAGCGCCGCTTCTTCTTCAATTTTTTGAGTGCTGAACCCCGAGAAAATCAGAACTATATCGTCAGCGAAAGCTTGACAATGTACGCCGCTTTGGGCTATAAGGTTTAAAAGGGGGTCCAATAAAACGTTCCACAAAGTGGGACCGCTTATTGAGCCCTGGACGCAGCCCTTCGTGGTCGAGGTGGAGTGCTCTTCACCTGCATATCGCACTCGGACTTTTCTATTTCTTAGGTAACTGTCCATTATTCGGCGCAGATAGAGGGGGCATTCCTTTTCGACTAGGTTATATCTAATCGCTGGCCACCAGGCCCTATCGAATGCCCCTTCGATATCCAAAGACACTAATATATTTATCTTTTTGGCCTTTACATTCTCCCTCAGATGCTGGACGAGGTCGTACAGCGCGTCCTCCGTACTCCGCTGAGGAACAAACCCATATTGCCTCGTGTTGAGCTTGGGAAGCAGGTGCCACGATATCCGTTTAATTATCATTTTCTCAAGTATTTTTCCGAAGACCGCCAGTAGTCCTATGGGCCTGTATGATTTAGGTTTCGAGTAGTCGTCTTTACCTGGCTTCCGTAGGATCACTATTGCGGCCTCCTTCCACAATACCGGGAAGTATGATAGGATAAGGCACCTGTTTACCAAGCCCAAGAATAGCTGTTGATCCACGTTGATAGCGGCCATGCATATGTCCGCAGTGAAACCGTCGGCACCTGGGGCCTTTTTTGGGTTGAAAGATCGAACTGTATGCATTAATTCGCTTATGGTGAACACGGGATCTTGTATGTGATTTGCGCCTTCTGCACTGCACGTTTCGGCTTTTCGACGTGTTTCTTTATGTGCCGCGGTGTCTTCTTCCTCAATATCTGCGGGGAAGAATGTTTTGGCCAAAAGCTGGACGGACTCTGCAGGACTCAGGACCATCCCTTGGTCCATGAGGGGCTGGTCCTCGTATACTTTAGATGTTTTCTGAATTACACGGTATATTCCGTCCCAGAGACTTTCTCGATCCTGTGTCCGGCAGAATTCCTTCCAGCTATCTATTTGTGCCTTGGCTACTTCTGCTTCATAATCCGCTTTTGCTTCCAGGTACTGGCTGACTACTGCTGTCTGCTGTCGTCGGGATGGAGCTGCACAGCGTATCCGCCGCTTTTTCGTAACCATCTGCTTCTTAAAGTCATCCAGCCTCGGAGACCACCACGGTAAGTATTTTTTGTTTTTCCTCACTATCAGAGGTATTGTCTCTTCGCATGCTTTCCCGACGCATGATGTGTATTTTCCTACTGCTGCTTCCAAGTCACTAATCGCATTCACATTCTCAATATTTTGTATATTTAGCCCTTCTCTTACTAAGTTTTCTGCTAAAATTTTGCAAAATTTTCCCCAGTTAGCTTTTTTTGTATTATATTTGCGTGTTGATGCAATTAATCTTGGTTCAGTTTGTTTTTCCATTTGAAGAGAGAATGTGATTGCGTTGTGGTCCGAACTTGTTATTCCTTGGTCTACCTTCCAGTTTTGTATAAGGCCGAGCAGTTCAGTGCTGCACACTGTTACGTCTACAATGCTTTTGAAGATCTTGTTATTTCTAATAGTGAAGAAGGTTGGCATTGTCCCTTCGTTAAGTATGTGCATCTCCATTTCTTCTATCTCCCCCATGAGCATTTCTCCTCGATGGTCTTCCTCATCGCTTCCCCACCAGGTGCTCCACGCATTCGCGTCGCCAGCTATTATTATTTTGCGTAATCCCATGGTGTTGACTATGGTTTTTAGTTCAGCTAGGTAGGGTTCGATGGGAAGACTGTCTTCAAAGTAAATGGAAATTACACCCAACTACCATTTGTCCGTCTTCAACAGTGCGACCGCTATATTTTCAGTGGTCATCATGGGCTTTTCTAGGACCTGAACGTTTTTGTCGAAGACTATTATAGCTGCTTTTACCGGTTTTGTTCTGGCCTGTGTTTTTTGGATAACTCTGTAGCCTGCAGATTGTTTCAGTTCGCCTTCCGCTCCCACGTAAGGCTCCTGGACCAGCGCAAAATATGCTCCTCTTTTTTGCGACTCGTATATTAGTTCTTGCGTAGCTAGTCTTTTCCTTTGTAGATTTGCCTGGATTACTTGGAGCTCTTTCTTGACGTGTCTATGTCCTGCGGTGCCCTTAGCAGTAAGCAACCCTCGATCTTGCTAGCGCTTCCCACTTTTTACGAATCGGACATGTTCCATCGAAACTGTTATGGTCCGTTCGGTCGAGTCGGGAGCTCTTGCAGTTACAGCAGGTAGGCTGCTCCCCAGCCTTCCACACGGGACACTCGTTGCGCAGATGGGGGCCTGCGCAGTGGCTACAGGTATCCACGGACTCCTGGCAGGTCTTACGACCATGCCCGTATCCAAGACACCTGGAGCAGGTCACCAAGGGGAACTGGTCTTCGACTGTGACCCTCTGCAAGTCGATGTGTAGCTTTCCTGCTTTTGTCAAGCACTTCCATACCGGGGGCGATACCTGGAGGACTACGTGACACTCCAGCGGATTCCTGGCTTTTTTGCGGTACCGTACGCTGGCTCTATAGTCCTCGCCTTGTATTCCCCCCAGTAAGTGGTCATTTTGTTTACGCAGTGCTCCCAGGACATCATCGTCCGTGTTTATTTTTAAAATGTTCCGTATGATCACTAGCGGGTCTCGGTTCAGCTTCTCCTCCATCATTAGTGTTGGGTTTTTTTTTTTTTTTTTTTTTTTTTTTTTATTGGGGAGGAAAATAATCCCTACGGACTTCTGCCGGCTGGTCGGCAGGGCATGTCCGACTTGCACGGACTAAAAATAACCTTCCCCTTCTCCTCGGAAAGCACGGAACCGTTTAACATTTCTTCGTGCTGACCTTCCTGATATTATGTGACCTCTATTTTTTCTCTCTGTTCTTCTCTCTCTTTTTCCTCCCTCCTTTTTATTGTGGCTCTAAGCATATGGGCGCATTTTTGCCACTCTTCTTCGCTTGAGATCATGCGGGTAATAAGGTTGCCTGCATCCACCCCATCACTCGTTCCTACGGCAGCTGCTCTCAAGTCTGAGCAGCCGTGGCACTCGAAGAGCGCGTGCCTTGGGGTATCTTCTTTGTCGCAGAAGTAGCAAACCTCGTCTTGCGACTTACCAATGGCAAAGAGGTAAGTTTTAAACACTCCATGACCGCTTAGAGCCTGCGTCAGCCAGCGGTCTACCTCTCCGTGCTGCCTCTTATGCCACTGTATAAGATTCGGTATCAGTTCCCGCGTCCAGGTTCCCTTTCCTTGTCCTGCCCATTCTCTCTCCCACTCAATCAGTGAGATATCTCGGGCTTCTGCTGGTGTTCGGTCCTTGTTTTCAAAAAGTATCGCACGCTCCTTCACTAGTTTGGCGATAGGTACCAACCCCGCTATCACCAGCACTGCTTCTGTTGAAACCGTCCGATAAGCCCCGCTGATGCCTATGCCGAGTCTTCTTTGCACAGTTTCCAATTTTTTTCGGTAGGTATCCACTTCCATAGCTCTACTAAATATAGGAGCCCCGTAAAGGATTATGGAATGGGCCACCGATGCCAACACTCTTCTTCTGCTCGCCCTAGGACCCCCTTTCGTCGGCATAAGTCTCAAGAGGGCTTCTGTTAACTTTTGTGCTTTTTGGGCTACTTCCTCAACATGTTTCTTAAAGTTTAAGCTCTTATCGAGCCAAACTCCCAAGTACTTTATGTGCTCTTTCGGAGCCACTGTAGCACCTCTGAGGCGGAATTCGATGGGGTCCACTTTCCGTCTCCCACTGAACACTACTGCCTCTGTTTTTTCCGGCGCTAGGGATAACTGTCTTTCTTGCATCCAACTGTTTATTTGATTGAGTGCCCTGTTTGCCCGGATCATAAGTGAGGATTCGGTTTTTGCCACCACCACTAGTGCCAGGTCATCAGCAAAACCCACCAATTGAATACCCTCTTCTTGTTTCAACTTGAAGACTCCATCATAGAGTATGTTCCAGAGGGTAGGACCTAGGATTGAGCCTTGTGGGACGCCGCTGTTAACCCTGATTATTTCCTGTGCTCCCTTGTTGTCTGAAACCTCTATGCATCTGTCTTCCAGGTAACTGCTTAATAGATTTTGGATGTACCCTGGGAATCCCCTCTTTCTCACTTCTAGAAGAATTTCTCTCCACGAAGCAGAATTGAATGCGTTCCGAACATCCAGGCAGATCAGAGCACATAGACTTCTGGTGCTACGCGTACCCTTTTTTGCCACTTCGGCAATTTCTACTACTTTTTTGACTGCCATCAAAGTTGACCGCCCCTGCCTAAAGCCAAATTGCTGATCAGAAAGACCACCGTAACTTGGCAGGAGGTTCTCGATTCTGTTCAACAGGAGCCTCTCCAACAATTTTCCATAGCAGTCAAGTAGGCAGACCGGTCTATACCCTGTTGGGTCATCGACTGGTTTATTGCCCTTTCGAAGTAGCACTAATTTTCCTTTCTTCCAAATTGAAGGAAAAGTCCCTGTTTTCATGACCGCGTTTATGGTATCCCTTATTTTTTTTGGAATTATTTCAGCTGCTAATTTAACAATTTCTGGATAAAGGCGGTCGGGTCCGGGCACTTTTTTAGATTTAAGGCCCTCTGCCGCCTTTTTTATTTCTTCTTCTGTTACTTCAACAAACTGATTTGTATCTGCCTTGATTCTACCAAAACTATTATGTGGTGGGAATAGTATCTCCACCACCGCTTTGATTAAGGCCATGTCTAGGCTAGGCGGACGTTGGCGTAGTTTCTTAGTAACGATCCTGTATCCCAGTCCCCACGTATCTCTATCGATTTCATCACACAGATTTTTCCAGTTATCCGCTTTTGCTTTAATTATAGCTGCCTGAAGGTCCATTTTTGCGGCTTTGTACTCTTGTCTTGTATCGTGTAATTTTTTCTCCAAGACGGTATCTACCTTCGATTTCCCTATGCCCTTTTTACGTCTCATCCGTGTATATTTTCTGCGACAACTTGTGCAGTGTTTCCTTTTCTTTTCGATCTGTTTGTTCCACCAGAAGACGGGTGCCTTTTGGCGATGCCCTTTTTTCGGCATCGCTTTGTCACATGCTGTTGTGGTCATTGTCACTAGCTGTTCTGGTGTGTCAACCTCCTTTTCCTTTAAAACATTTTCTAAAATCTCTCGGTTTAATTTGTCCAGTCTCCAACCTGTCTGTGGCTGTGGTGGAAGTTTGACTCCCTTTTGGAGAATGCGGAACTTTATGTATTTGTGGCCACTTAAACTATCTTCATCGAGTACTCGCCACTCCGTGACTCTCTGTATTAGGCCTGAACTCGCAAATGTAATATCGGGAGTCGAGTTCCTTTCACCTCTCTGGAATGTCGGGGTGGTGCCCACGTTTGCAATGGACATGTCCATGCTCGCTAGCATTTCCATTATCAGCCGCCCTCTATTATTTTCCCTTTTGTAAGACCAAACTTTTGAGGCTGCATTAAAGTCTCCTGCCACTAAGATATCACCACGCTGTGCTTTAATGCTCTCAAAAAGTTCATTAATATCCTCCTCGAATTCTTCATAGCTAGAGTTCGGAGAGAAATAACAGCTATAAATAGTGATTTCAGCTATTGCAGCAGCAATGAAACCCCTACCCTGTGCCACTACTTTAAATTGCAATTGCTCATTATATACGATCAGTGTTGCATCTCCCCTGTGGTCTGTAATCCACTCCCGGGCCGCGGCTATTTTTTTATTAGGCTCCGCTACTATTGCAACGTCTATCTCATGTTCTTTTGTCGTTACCTCGAGCAGGTCGTGAGCGATCCGCGTTCTGTCTAAATTTATCTGTAGCAACTGAACGTGCGAACTTATTGGCTCACTCCCTGCTCGATCATCCCGTTTTTTGACCGGTTAATTTTGGCTGGTATGTTTTCCTTCCAAGATGGACATCTCTTAGAACCTATTCTATGATTTGCATTTTCGCGACCTTTGTCTCTGCAAATAGCACACTTCGTCTCTTTGTCACAGTCTTTGGCGTGATGTCCTTCGTTACCGCAGTTGTAACAGCTTTTGCTTCGATCTTTGCCAGGACATTTAGTTGATATATGTCCATACTCTAGACATCTAAAGCACCTCTTCTTGGTCAGTGTTGGGTTGCCTGAACGCAGCCTTTTCAACAACTCTGGCCAGCTCTTCGCGCGTCTGGCAGCCCAGTACCACCTTTTGTTCTCTCGCTTTCCTCAGTCTGTCCACCCTTATGCCTGTAGTCTTGGCGCTCACCGCTGAGCGAATTTTCGTTATGACGTCTTCACTGGTATCGTGGGCATCTACTGAAGATACTAGCAAAGAGTGGACAGGAGGAGGCTGAAGAGGAGCTCCACCGGGTCTAGCCGTCGCCGCCACTGCCGCATAGGACAAACTGTCAGTGACTTTATTTTTGTCTATAGCCTCTGTTAGTTTTCCAACTTGCTCCTTCACAGCGCTCATGTCGGCCCTAGCAGCGGCGACCAATTCCCGCTGTTGCTGAAGTTCGACCATAACTTCCCTTGCGAGATCCACGGTTGGGGCGGCTGGTGCGGTTGGTAGCGATGTCCCTACGCTGAGTCTTAAGGTTATATTGTATAAGCAGGAGAGACATTCAATGACCGTCTCTTTAATGGTCGCCCTTATATTTCCTGATTGCTCCAGTTGGAGCTTCGTCTCCTGAAAGAGCTGGTTTGCAACTGTTCCCAGCTCCTCCAGAGGGCCTTCCGCCGCTGACTTCACAAGGAGGGGCAGTTCTGAGGACGATGCGATCTTGTGGGTTATCTTTTTCCGTGGCTCCAGCTCTACGTGCTTGATATTTACCGTCGCTATGTTTGATATTCTATTTGCGCTTGTAGCCTTTGAGGCCATATTTTGTAGTCAATGTCAGGAGTCAAAGGATGTCAGTAAACAAATGTAAGGGTGTAGAGGGCCACTTAAATTGAAATAAATAAATATACAATTATTTATAATTAAATCAACAAAGTAAAGAAACAAGTTGGTTGGGAGGTGTAAATTTCTCCCACCGTCAATAAAATACAAGTAAATTATTAAAGCTAAATTTAAAAACTAACCTAGTAATTAAAATACTTAGCCTAATAGTTGGAAGGTGTAAAGGCCTTCCATCAGTCAACAATAATTAAAACTAAGATCGCTGGGAGGTGTAAAAGCCCCCCAACGGTCAGTGATAATGTATCGGAAATTGTAAAGAGCTTTCCGATAGTCACTTATTTATTATATTTATTATTTATTATACAAGTATATAAGTCCGTTCGAATAGAAAAAGCCCGAACTCAGAAATATCCACAGTCAGTTTTTCTTTTTCCAAATGGGCAAGTAGTTAGGCACAAGCGGCTTTGGATTACGAGATCCCGGGTTCGAATACATGGTCGGACTATGTTATAAAACTAAGCAATGTAGTCGGGAAAGTAGGCGGAGTAACCGTAACTCTCATATCATCAAGATATGAGAGTTACGGTTAATTAATTGGTTGGAAGTTGGTCTTTGTCGGTAGGGTGTAGCTAGCCACGGCGAAAGCCTCCCACCAGCCAGACCAAGACAAATTAAGAAAAATCTCAATCAGCCCCGCCGGGAATTGAACCCAGGACCTCCGTCTTGTAAATTCACCGCACATACCATTGCACCATGGAGGCCGTCAAAAAACCACCTCCTCCCGTATCTCCTGCCTGCCCACCCGTATTAGTGCAGCGTGGCGAGTCTAAGCTCTATATCCCCTCTATTATAAGGAGGGAGACCTGACCATGTAGTGGGACATTGAGGCTGTTAATGATTATGAAGATGAATAGTCTAATTATAATATACTCCTATCTTTCAATGGGCTAATAATTATAATTAACACTGTTCCTTTACGGAATTCTGATGAATTTTGATAATTAATAGTCTATTTGTTCAAGGACTACACTAAGATGGGGAATCGTGTTCGAGTCTATTTTAATTACTCTAACAAAGCGATGTCGTAATAACTAATAACTATCTCAATGGAAAATTAATAGTGATTTTCATTCATGAAGATGAAATAGATATCTACTCATATTTAGGACGCCCACGATCTCACCCGCGTATTTCTCGTTCCCAAGGGAATTTTGGGATAAAATGTGTCCTATGTCTTATTCTGATACGTGAGCTGCAGTAGTTTTTGCGTGAAGAAGTAACAAACATACACACTCACAAACTATTGCGTTTTTAATATTAATATACTCGTTATTTAAGTCTAGTTTAGGTTATTCAGCCCATAGAGATTTTTTTAACTTTTCAACTATATCAGTACAACAATATGCGGTAAATGGTGTAGTATAATTACAGGCAGAAGCTTAACAGGCTCTTCTGGCTGATGTATATATAGCGGCATTTTGCAGTACATAGGTATATTTTTTGTGTGCCTTGTGGAAAGTAGTTTCCTCTTTCCATTTGCATTTAGGTAGGCCAACTGCATAGTCTGTTAAAAAAGCTGTCTTTTTGTATGAACATCTGTCAAACAGTTCCATTGACTGATTACAATATTTAAGACAATATATATATATATACAGAAATTGGCTAATTTGTTAGTCACTTCGGTTCCTACTCGACATCGTACCGGGATGCTAAACCAATTGGCGGTACGTTTTTGTCAACAGGGTGTCAACTGCCGATCACGGCCGAGGTCTCGCACAGAAAATTATTAACAAAATTATGAACATCTATTGCTTGTGACTTTAAACGTCCACTATGTTATCAGCATCGCAAAAGTAAAGAGTATAGAAAGGCGGTATTTGCTGTGTTGTGGCAGACTGTAGTCGTCGAACAAAAATGGCGCGGCGGGCTATAATAGATGCCCATACAGAAAATTATCATTATTCCCCTCGGTGTCCGAGTCATGTGCAATCATGATGCTTAATCGGTGCGCCTAATGTTTATTTAAGTGATAACCGTAAGAATGTTTCATTTTGATCATATTTAATGTCTTTGTAAATATATTGTTGGCAGCATTGCGAACCATAGACTTGAGGTGCCGATTTTCTGTGTTGTGGTCGACTGTAGCAAAAAGTTACGTGTGAAGTGATCATTATTTTGGTGTGTTGTCTTTGTGTGCAGTTATGCTGCCAGTTAATTTTGTAATAAAATGTAAAAGTGTAATAAAATGTAAATAAGCGCTCGTAGAGTAAATTATTTGATTACCGTAAAATTGTTTCATTTTGATATGATCTAAGAAAGTTTGTAATTAAAATGTGTTGATATTTTGATTAATGTTGTTTTCCTGCTTGTGCCTTTTGACCTCGTCTGATGATGTTGCTAAAAATATTGTTCCGATTAAAAGTCGTCTTTTGTTGTTCATACTGAATTGGTGTTTAAGTATTATTCCCTTCTGGATGTTAGTTAACAACTACTATTTGTATTCATATTACCAATACAAATAGGTATTACACAATAAAAATATCTGCATTGTTTCCCACCGGTAACACAACGAGGTGACCCTGTTCTATTTATAGCATACTCCATTTGGTGTGTGCAATAGAGGGTACACTGCAATTATGCCTTGATCACATAATGGCATGGTCTTATTTTATCAATACTAGCCAGTAGGATTCTTTATGGCATTATCATCATCATCATTATCAGCCTATTTACGGCCCACTGTAGGGCCAGACCTTTCTCCTTGTA
Organism: Mycalesis mineus; assembly: GCA_034621355.1. Lineage (NCBI taxonomy): Eukaryota > Metazoa > Arthropoda > Insecta > Lepidoptera > Nymphalidae > Mycalesis > Mycalesis mineus. The sequence continues at coordinate 3,120,958 of CM067881.1, forward strand.
GGAGATGAGATGTGGAGCGTAGACCTACGTAGTCTGTGGGCGGGTCGCGTTATTCTGAGTGTTTCTTTCTCCTATGAAAGGACATGGCCGGAATTAGTATAGAGCTGTGACCTGAAAAAAAAGTTCATTTGCAGTGACATATAGTACCTTATTTTAAAGCTTACGAGTTTTAGAATACCAGTATTTAAGTTTTGTGATCTAAGAACTTTCGAGACTCTTCAATAACATGTTACAAAAAGCGCCTAATTATTTTAAATAGCAATGATTTATACTGTCGTTACCAAAGTGTTATATAGTTAGTAGCAAATAATACCTCACTGGTCCAATAGTTAGACTATATGGGTTAAGACCATTGGTATATAAGGAGATTGAGTCGGTACTAAACATTTATTCTAGTTTATCAAAGCGAATTAATTCATCCCGGTAATTATTATTAAGTAACATATGGCTGTTCCATATAAAAAAAAATCATTTAAAATTTGTCAAAATACGATCGGATACTTGTACACTCTTTTGCATGTCGCATGGTTGTGCGCAGCTGCATCAACAATCGAAACATATTTAAACAATGAAAAAAGCGTAAATCTTTATTTTATTATTATATGTTTATAATATTTACTTTAGTTTACAGTGATTTGTTAGTCGTATTTTTTATATTTAATTACAAACTGAAGTCCTAAATACAGATAGAATATGTATTATATGTGTATCCAAACTCATAAGCTAATGCGAGTCAAAGAAATATCTAAAATAAACAAAAAAATACGTATTTCTCGAATGTTATAGAGAAATATCATTTTTGCCTTAAATATTGCTTTATTTTTTATTTTTTTTAACATATTAATAAATATTGCAAATTCTATTCAATTTGGGGGCAGAATACGGCCATGTCCTTTTCATTACATTCCAAGCTCGGAGTCGGGAAGTTGGTGACACCATACCCACGTGCCGGAGAGAACGCCACCGGTCCTGGTCACTATCATCGACATCTAATAGTGATGATTAATGAATATAACAGTATCATCCTAAGCGCGCCAACCCGCATAAGAGCTGCCTGGTGGATCTACGCTCCATATCCCCTCTTTTACAAAAAGCGAGGCCAGGTCCTGTAGTGGGCATCATAAATTTGCGTGTGTTTCCGCACAAGCGATGCGCCTTCACTTACAACTTGTACCAAGGGGTTGCAGTATCTGGCAGAGCAATACAGTAGATAACAGTAAAATTTTCATGAATAGCGAATAAAAAAGAATACATTTGTACAAATACGAAATACCTGTTGACACAAATACCACTTTCAGTCCGAGATAAGCCCATACCATGCCATGCCATGCATATTCATATCATCGGAACGGGAGGCACAATAAAAATATCTGCATTGTTTCCCATCGGCGCAACAATGGGTGACCCTGTTTTATAATTATACATACTCCATCTGACGTGCCTACTTCTCTCGACAACGTCGTGTAACGTACCTGAAACAAGGGATGATAATTATTAAAAAAAGAAAGCGGTATCTAAAGGTATTCTACCGTTATTATAAAAGACTTTTGTAACTTTGTATAATTACGACATTTCTTTTAGTTAATGGATGTTATTCATGGTATTGTCACTGTTATGCAGGCTTTTCTTTTGTGTTGCAATGTGTATTGATGTAATTTAAATTAATTGGCGCTTTTTCGTTTGTAATAAAATGTTAAGTGACGGTAGTCTTAACAATTTACGTTCTATTTTAATTCCGTGATTATTTAGCGCTAGATCACAAAGACACTTGATGTACAGTGGCATATACCATACTCTCTAAGGTCTGGGTACAAGTTTTATACTCCTGAATGCAGAAATCTACATATGTAATCCAATTCAGACAGAATTAATTCCTCATTTATCCCCCCTATAAATAATCTAATGAAAGACTTCATGATGATTTCACATTCATAATATCTGACGCTAACATTAAGTCAGATATTATCATAAAAAAATGATTTATTCAAGGCCCAGTTATTGACAAACATATTTTTCCCTATAGAGCCTTCTGTTGATGTCCCATAAAAGCATGTACAGACGTGTCCCGAATGATCACATAATCACGCAATAAATCCGCGAAATGTAGGGCACATTTCTCCTATAATAGTAAGTAGTCCCACAAAAGGGCCATATACACAATTTATTGTTCTATTTCCAGTCAAGCAAACTGTAAATCTTCGCTGTCGCTGACATCAACCGCACTCCCGCTGCGGGCACGGAACGCGCGGTCGCTCCAGCGGAGATCACAGACATGTTTACTAACACAAACAAGCAATCATATGAAGTGAATATGATAATCACAAACATACGTACGTGGTGGATTAAGTTTAACTAAGATAATTTTGAATGTGGAATAGTGTTTATGGTTGATTTTTTTCACAAGTTGTCCTGTCTTTTCCTTCTTCTTCCTCACTCTTTTGACTGAGTGGTTGTGGTCGTCACATCAGATGTGGTGGCAAGCTCCACAACCCGTCGCCATTGCTCCCGTGCTGCTACACTTCTAGTGCTTTCGTGGACAATTCGATTGAATTAAGAATTGTTACTTGAAAATGAAGAAAAAAGCAAGCTATTTTAAGTAGAAAACCATTTCTTGGAAGTGTTTATGATTGTGAACATATTAAAATACTGTAGACCAAGCTGGCTAGAAGCATAATATGCGCTGCCCTGCACCCGTTGTTGCTATAGACTCGCCGGGACTCCATATTGCTACAGCATCGCCAGGGGATATAAATTAATAAAGAAGAAATAGATTTAAAGCGTAAATGCTTTCGCTCTTTACACTCCAATAATGCTGCTAAAAGATACAATGTTAAAATAATTAATTGATTTCTACAACAAGAAAATAAGGTTAACAAAATCTATCTAACTTGAGGACCTCCGTGGCGCAGTGAATTTATATGACGGAGGTCCTGGATTCGATTCCCGGCGGGGCAGATTAAGATTTTTCTTAATTTGTCTTGGTCTGGATGGTGGAAGGCTTTCGCCGTGGCTAGTTAACACCCTACCAACAAAGACTTACCGCTAAGCGATTTAGCGCTCCGGTATGATGTCGTGTAGAAACCGAAAGGGGTGTGGATTTTCATTCTACTCCTAACAAGTTAGCCCGCTTTCATCTTAGACTGCATCTTCACTTAACATCAGATGTGATAGCAATCAAGGGCCAACTTGTAGTCAATAAAAAAAAATAACTAAAAAGTGTTGCTATGGTATCCAGTCAGGCTAGCCAAATCGAGTAAGCTAAGTTGCAAGTTTTATTTTTATGTGCACGAGGCCAGTCTACAGTGAACACGGATGCAAAATCACATGCTATAAATCTTCACAGATCGCGTGAAGAATGTATCTTTTATTCTAAATAGTATCCGAAAACTGGCAGTTCGCCAATAAATAGTGCTATCCGTGGAGCCGTAATGATTTACTTGTTATCCTGTTAATGTTGTCAATATGCATTGTTTTATGTTTCATCATCATCGTCATTATCAGCCTATTAATGGCCCACTATAGGGCCAGGCCTCCCTGACTATAGGGATATAGAGCGTACACCCACCACGCTGCTCCAATGCGGGTTGGCGGGCTTAGAGTGATAATGTTTCATTTATTAACGATCACTATCAGATGTTGATGACAGTGACCGGGAGCGACGGCTTAACGTGCTCTCTGAGGCACAGGGGTGTAACACCACCAACTTCCCGACTCCGGGCTTGGAATGTACCGAGAATTTCATAGAAGAATCTAAATATTCCGTAACCCGATCGAATTGTTACAATTTACATGTTTTTTTTATCAGTTGGACCTTGGTTGCTATCACACCTGATGACAAGTGATGAAGTGATGATGCAACCTTAGACGGAAGCGGGCTATCTTGTTAAGAGTAGGATGAAATCCACACCCCTTTCGGTTCCTACACGACATCGTACCGGTACTCTAAATCGCATGGCGGTACGTCTTTGTCGGTAGGGAAGCCCCACCAGCCAGACCAAGACAAATTAAGAAAAATCTCAATCTGCCTCGCCGGAAATCGAACCCAGGACCTCCGTCTTATAAATCCACCGCGCATACCACTGCGCTACGGAGGCCTTCGATGGTTTTTTTTTTTTAAACTGAAACTACTTAGTACTGTTGATACTAGCAGACCTCTCTCATATCATGTGATGAAGTATTTTCGTACGTAAATTTTTCCATGAATCCAATTTCAGTGAAACACAACCGTGAGTTTTTCTAGAGTAAGCTTTAAAATGTACATGTAAAAACCGAACGGGCTAATATATTTAAACAGATCCAATCTTATTTAACAAATGTTATTTAAACAGATCGAGAACTGGTATAGACAGCCAGACTCAAAAGAATTTCAATTTCGTTTTTTGGTTTATAAAATCTAACTCAATTTACCACAATTTAATTGAAAATGTAGACATTTAGTCTCTGGTAGGTGATTTTCTAGGTATCGCAGATTTTTACTATTTTTACGTTTATAAATATTAATAAAATAAAAACAACTTTATTGCATTAAACAAAAATTGTTTAATTCAATAAAGTTGTTGTTTATTATTAAAATAAAAAGAAAGAATACCTATGACAAATAATGTTAAGGCGGCTATATAGAATACTTAGATAACTTAGCGAAGCGTAAGTGTAATTACGAAGAATAAGTAATTTTAAATTTAAGTTTATGTAGCCATTCAAGAGCAATATAGTAACTCAGCTCTCTAAATGAAAATAACAAAAAAAATTATTAAATGTTTATCGAAGTTATTGATAACACGATCGCTTATTTAGCGGCCGTAATCAAACATTTACCCCGCACTGTAAATAACGTTGTTCAATACAAATTAAGGGTGCTCCACACATGCAACATGTTCGGTACGGCGAATCAAAACACTTACGATACTAAGCAAATACTTACATACTCAGTAGTAAACTTTGTACACACGTAATAGGGTTCAAATTCGTCTGTCAGTGGTGATGCAAAGCGTCATTCACGATTGCATGGGCGGAATTAGTGTAGGAGAACTTAAGCGTTTGTGGTTTACGAATCTAGGAGCTGATAGAGTAATTCGATTCACATCAGGCTATTCCTCACCTAAGTATTAAGCACGTACTTACTCACATATGTATATGCAGACAGCGCTATTGTCGTTTCATTTGTGATATTTGCTCGCCAAGAGGATCTTTTATCTTTATCTTATTTGTATTAGACTAAGATTGTTACTTTCACGTACTACAAGGGAAGGTATTTACCAGCCGTAGGACATAGATATTCTTTATGTTGAAGCGGTCTATTACAGAGTCAATCCTCTTTTAAAAAAAAAGAGATTTGAAGTTAGGATCCATCACGCTGATACACAGCGACTTAGCTGGCTTAGGTAGCTTTAAAGACATTTATTCAAAAAAAGAATACAAAAATTCACTTAATGAGAAATTAACAAAAAACAATAAGAGTATATATATATACACTACGTGTGATACAGAGCAATGGAACAAATCTTAGTAATATTCTATATCAGTAAAATTTTAATTATAATGAACGGGACCAATTGCTTAACGTGCTTGACGAGGTATGAGATAACACGAATAGCTTCCCAACTCCGGGCTGTTGTTAAGAATTTCTAAGGTAAAAAAAAGCTTAATTAGTAGTCTAATCACTGGTTGTCAGAGCGTAGAAAGTAATCATTAAATAAAAATAAAAATAGTAAGGTAACAAGCATAAAGGTAAATGTAATAATGCGCGTAATGGTACATTTATCACATTTACGCAGAAGCTAAAAGCGTATGAAGACGCATCGCGACATGACAACCCATTAAACTTCAGACATGGATCATAGCAGGCAGGCTTTTAACTTAATGAAACTAAATCGGTATTTTAGAACAAAGTTAGACGGCACGTCAATAGATGCTTTTAAAGTTAATGCCGAACTTTACACAGATACGACCTATTTGATGATGGATCAATTTAAAGACAATATATAGATGGATATACATACATACACAACACTGCCAACGTGCAAAACATTTATCTATTTCACTTTAATATCAGTATTCGTATATATATTCGTCTATTGCTGGACATAGGCCATTTCGAGAGGGCGCCACCACACACGATCCTGTCTTTTCCTCATCCAGCCGCTTTTTCAAGTCGTCGGACCATCGGGGTGGGGGCGGTGTGGATGGATGGATAGATATTTGTTACTATTTCACGAAAAAACTACTGAATGGATTTTAATAAAACTTCACAATAATTTAGCTTACATATCAGAATAACATATAGGCCACATTTTATCCCAAAATTCTCACGAACGCAACAAGAACTACGCGGGTAAAAAACGCGGGCGTCCTCTTAATGAAGTAATCGATGAATCGCTAACTATGGGCCCCTTACGAAAGCTCACAGCCACTAAGCGGGCAAGAAAGATTTTAGCAGTATCTTCATAAGGTCGAATCAGAAATGAGGAGATTCGTAAATAAACCAAAATTACCGACATATCTGACAAAGCTCACAACATGGCACTGATGACATCAAGCGAGTCCCATGGAGTCACTTACCACCAGCTCAAGTCGTGGTGTCTTACTTGATGCCCACATAAAAGGTGGTTTGCAATGGTAGTTTGTCAACTGATAATTGGGGAACAAATATGTACATAAAGTATTTCAACGTTTTATTAAGTATTCAGCGTTATTAAGAAAGTAGCTTGTATTTTAAAAGGGAAATTCGCCAGACGAATCAAGCTATGAAGAAGATTGCAGCATTTTTAATATTCCCTCTGATAACTGCAACTCTCGTATCTATTTCGAGCTATTTTTAGGTCATATCCATAACATGACAAAGGAATATAGTTCTTATTGACAATGCAATACGATATACGAGTTCGAGTGTAATCTAGATGCCCATCACGTGGCTCAATTGTGCCCTAACAAACGCTAAACGGTGCAGTGTGAGCTCCAGGCTGTACTGCGTAATAAGGCTCGTTGCATTGTCTGATTTTATACTCTTTGTGCAGGGAAAGAGTATTTCGGAGCTTTTCACCTGTGTTCAAATCATAGAATATGAATGTAGCCTGGCTAAGTCTTTGCGATTGTTAGTAGAAATGGAAAACTGCAAAATTTAAATATTCTATAAAATTATGTATTCATAAATTATTAGATAATATTGTCAATAAAACAACTTCAACAGACAGCTACTCGTATTTTGAGTGTAGATTTTCGTCTGAAGATGAGATGTAATTTCCGAAAGGTCAGTCGTAAATTGAACTAGAGTCTAGTAAATAGGCTTGGAATAAGGGCAATTAGGGTTTTTATTGCTTTACATTTTACGTTCAAAGCAATATCATTTTTTAATGTACTTCAACCATGTTTTATTTTTGTAATAAAAAGTTGACAAGACAAGTTGAACGTATTGTACGTAAATGACGAAATTTTTTCTTTTTAGTGCGTTTTGAGTCGGTTCTATTTTTTATTAAAAATTTTTATTTCTTACTTTTTAGTGATTTATCGCCACGTAACGTACTAAACTCTGATAGTATATTATATGGCACTAGTAGCCAAAAAGCTACCGATACTTACACAAAAACCGAAATCGCTGCAAGTGTGCCTGTACAATTTGAAGAGTTCCTTCAATTTTCCCAGGATATCATCATCAGATACTAACATGATAACAATGAGACCACCTTGGAAGTGTGCCCTTTCTAATAAAAAATCAAAATCGGATAACTCTGTAAAAAGTTATGCGTGGTCATACATAAAAAAACAATATGTACGTGTCGAACCTCCTCCGTTTTTTTTCGTCGTTTAAAAATTGATTGATCAATGACAAGTAGTAAGCACTTACGTATTTTTTTGAGAACATTACTACGTATACATTTAAAAATCAAGAAGCAATATTTTCAACATGTCTGCGAGTATTTTCCGAGAGCTTTCCCAGTAATTCATCACTGCACAGCCAGAGACCAATTAGCGGTAGTCATAAGTTTTAATGGCCTGTGCCCAAGTGCTGGGAAGTTTGTGTGTTGTCTCACTTAAGATATACTTGACATCGAATCTATATTTCTATGCGGCTATCTTTAACTTTTAATATAAAAACTATAGGAGGACTACACAAAGCTTATATTTTTACATAATATGTATGACAAATATTTGCAATCAATATAAAATATTACATGTAGTGTACCTATCTGCAAAATCTGTGATCATCATCATCATTATCAGCCTATTAACGGCCTACTACAGGGCCAGGCCTCCCTCAATATAGGAGAGGGGATATGGAGCGTACACCCACCACGCTGTTCCATTGCGGATTGGCGGGCTTAGGGTGATAATGTGTCATACATTAACGATCACTATCAGATATTGATGACAGTGACCGGGACGGCATAACGTGCTCTCCGAGGCACGGGGGTATAACACCATCAACTTCCCGACTCCGGGCTTGGAATGTACTGAGAATTCCATAGAAGACCCGAACCAGGCTTCGAACCCAGGACCTCGTGATCGAAGCCAGATAGGCTAACCACTAGACCAACGAGGCAGTCTATGTATCTGTGATACACTAAAGCAATTATGTAACGTTATTTATTATAACTCAACACTCGATAGTGTGCAGTTGAAATCGAGACGTAGGCGCTCACTAATAACGGATTTCCCGATACGGGTATATATGGATAGATAACTTTATATTACCTATTTAATATTTATAATAGCCGGGCGTAGTATAAACGTTAGTTATTGAATTAAACAAAGTTCCTCACGCTTGGTACAACCCATTAAAACTTGTGACCGCCCGTTAATTGGGTCCCGCTCTGAAGTGATGAATAGCTGGAAAATCTTGTTGGCGAGAACTTTTAACAAACAACCATTAAAAATATTACTGCTTTAAGTCTAGAAGTGTTATAAATCGCTTCCCGCGAGCGTAATATCTTCTAGACCTACTACCTACTTAGAGAAAAAAGTAAATTGCAATTGAACGTTGTCAACTCAATATCTCTTGAAGCTGTCCCGACGATGGTGTTGGTGAGTAGAGTTCTTTTGTAGTAGTGCTTTTCGTAATAGAACTCGTACGTGGGAGTAATACAGCAGCTTTGATATGTTCTTGTTTAAAGGACAAGCCAGTTTCATTACATGTTTGAGTCGTAACACTTGCGCTTCAAGATCTTGGATTGTAGAAGTCGTAGGACGTATTCCTTGTAGTACATGTGAAGTATTGCTCTATTTACAAAGGTATGACAGAGGCTGACGACGTGTCGCAGTGGCACTATGATCTGTGTATTTGTATGGAAAGGAAGTGTCTTCCGCCTTATACTCATAGAAATCTACTAAAGTCTGCAGCTGCCGTCTGTGGTTGGCTACGATGTTGCACCTTTGTCTGACTGTTCATTTATCATCAGAAAGGGAGAATAGAAGCCATGTCTAAAAGAATAAGTACGAAAGTTCACTTGTACCTAAATTTAATTTTAATTATAGACGGCCTCCGTGGCGCAGTGGTATGCGCGGTGGATTTATAAGACGGAGGTCCTGGGTTCGATTCCCGCCGGGGCAGATTGAGATTTTTCCTAATTTATCTTGGTCTGGTTGGTGGGAGGCTTTCGCCGTGGGTAGTTACCACCCAACCGACAAAGACGTACCGCCAAGCGATTTAGCGTTCCGGTACGATGTCGTGTGGAAACCGAAAGAGGTGTGGATTTTTATCCTACTCCTAACAAGTTAGCCCGCTTCCATCTTAGACTGCACCATCACTTAACATCAGGTGTGATAGCAGTCAAGGGCCAACTTGTAGTAGATAAAAAAAAATACGTACGATCACGCCTAATCTAAATTCTCAAGTAAGATAAACTTACGTTTCCGTATGTTCGATTTAGGCACTATTTAATTATCATGCCTGTGGTATTTAAAAAATACATCAAACGCTCTAGTGAAGTAAACAACATGATTAAAGTTTTCAACTCGTTAAAGTAACAACCGCACTGCAGCCGACTTTGTCCACGTTGCAATAAACTCTTAAGTGCAACAAATTATACAAGTTGCACACTCGAGTGGGGAACTTACTCATTTTCATTGTGTTAAAACATTAACAGCACTCGAAAGCTTTTTAAACTACCATACTGCTTATAATAATAAAGTGGCATAAAATACAAAATACTCGAACCGTGCTCACGAGATTACCGCCATGTGGAATGTTGAGTCAACTATTATTGTTCCGATAGTCATTTCAGCCAATGGTTTTTTGCGAAAAGCTTAGACCAACATCTTAAGAAGCTTTCGCTTGGCTGTTGGGTCAAGGGTCGGATACAGAAGGCAGTAGTCCTTGAAACGGCGCGTATTGTGTGAAGGTTCCTCGCTCTGGAGCTCTGAGCACCACCTGCTTGGGTACTCACAAAACCCCGCATGCAGGAACAATTTTTTTAAAATTTTTATATTTAGTTAAAATTATTAAAAATTGTAAAAAGAAATGTAAATAAAAAGTGACATGAAAATTTCCGAGTTAAGCACACTTACCTTTCGCAAGTGTCGATTTGGGAACTTTCTTTGTATAACAGACTCCAGAGTAAAGATCAATGGCCTATGTTACAAAAACAGGGTAGGTAAGTATAAGTTAATTACAAATATTTTAAGTCGTCTATTTTTGGAGCTTCCTTTAGGGAGTTCTATAATTTCCTTTTTAGAAGAACTAACTGTTAAGAGGAACAAAAATCTTAGTGATTTTTAGAATTATTAGCAATAAATTAAAATTATAATCAAGAAAGGTATGCTGCGATGGTTTGGTCATGTAGAGAGAATAAAGGAAAGGAGACTTACGAAAGAGATTTATAAGGCGAGAGCGAATGACTCCCATTCACTCTCATTGGAAGCGGAAGGTTTCCCTTGGGGAAACGTTCCAGGGCATGCTAATTAAAGGCCAGGTCAAAAGTACTTAAAACCGACACACTTATATGAAAGGTTTAATGGTAAGAAGCGAGAGAAATACGCAAAGATCTTGCAAGTGGAAGGACGTGATCTCCGCCTACCCTTATGGGAATGAGGCGTGATTGTATGTATGTATGTATGTATGTATGTATGTATGTATGTATGTATGTACGTCTCATCTCAGTCGCATGACCTGAAGCCATAAAGGCTAACCAGTGGACCAAGAAGAAAATAACCAACTCTATTTCTCTCTTTTTCCCCCTTCTTTGCGGTTATTAAATATACATTTGGTCCACGTGAATCCACTTCAAGTAATTCCACCGCCAACAATCACTTCATTAATAATTTCTTCTGTCAGTTTGTTAACCTTTGTGCTCTTTGGCCAGACACTGTTTGTCTAGCTTTTAATTAACCCGTAGACGGGAGGTTTTCATTGCAATGAAAACTATTTTCATAAAATTCTTTTGCAGTGTCATTTTATGCCTTCGTGAACTCGAAACTAATTGGAAAATTAGTTTTACAAGAAATCAACTCTTATAATTAAAAAATAAATGAAAACAAAGAAATGCATAGAATTATGATATTTTTTATTTTATTAGTTTTTATTAACTGTTATTAAATCGTTGTTTCACATCCTTGACAGTAAAAAGGCGGGGATGTTATGAGTTAACCGTGTCAGTTGATATATATACCTGTCTTTCTGTGGTATCTTAGCTTTTCACCCAATGAACCGATAATGATACGTTTGAAAACAGACGTGATCGAAATGGTCTGTGGTTATATACGATGAAGATCCGATAAGCCAAACCAAAGATATGAGCGATTTTCTATTTTGTTTGAGGGCCAATCGTACTAAAGGCGAAAGTTTGTGGATGTGTGATTGGATATGTTTGTTACGTCTGGTTAACTGACACCCTGGGTGAACACATAGGCCGTCTGGAACGAGAACTTAGTAGATGAAACCGCGGGCGTCCTCTAGTTGTAACAAATCGTAATTGAAGCCAAGCTAAGGATTTCACCCCTACGTCGTTGATATTCCCAGGACCCGTACAAAGCGTTTTGCATCGTCAGTCATCATACACATAGCTAAGGTCTGGAATGCCCTACCGAGATCAGTATTTCCTTGTTCTTACAACTTGGGTATCTTTAAAACAAGAGTGAATAGGCATCTTCTAAGCAAGCGCGTTCCACCTTAGACCACATCTACACTTACCATCAGGTGAGATAGTGGTCAAGCGCGAGCTTATTTCTTATTAAAAAAAAATACATTTCTTCCCTTTTAGGAATTTCCAAAATTTCAGGTCTTATTTAGACATGCGACGTTGTGTGTATTGTTTCCATTATGATTACTAAATTCGTAGTACAAATAACACATCGACCGTTGGTACTAAAATTACGCATGAAATGGTGGAAACTTTATCATTTATTCATAAATGTTGTTCCACAAAAAGTATACGTTCGTGACGCGCCTTCCATCTTTAATTCGAGCAGACAGATGTCAGCTGCAAAGACACTTTTTGGAGGCAAATTGTGAGATCCTTCCGATACTGAGGCACCTTGAAGAGACGCCGCTTAATTTGACATATGATTGAAGTTTATTTGGTTAGTGGTGTATACCACAGTTTTTGTCTTATAAAATAATATAGTAGTGTATTTGTAATTTATTGATAGTCATACAGACATCCATGTGCCTTTTTGTCGCAAATTGATTTTTATTATCAGTCTGAGGCATCCCTTATATCGTGTACAATGTAATTGCGCAGTATAAACTTATATCTGTTTAAATATTTACAGCATTTTACCATATTAAAAGAGAGCGCTTTAAGTACTGTTTGAGACTATCAGATGTTATCGATATTTTCTCGGGAAAAAGTAAAACATCATCATTCATTATCCAAAAATTGAACCTAAGACTTTATGGACGTAGCCACACCAACCAGTGGATCAATAAGGCAGTTAAAAACTTTAATTATGTCTTCGGTTCACACGCTCAAAGCCCGCCAAATAAATCTATTATCATTCGATCTTATCAGCATTTTCCTTGCCCTAATTTAATTTCCATAGTCCCTTGTTTTATGGTACAAATTAAAAGCGTCAAGTTTCCCGGGAATTCCGGTGAAGTTTTCGAGAATTCCTATACTTGAAGCCGAGATCCGAAATGGCTGAAGTTGGAGTAGTTTTTGGGAACATTACTACGTATACATTTTAAAATCAAGAAGCAATATTTTCAACATGTCTGCGAGTATTTTCCGAGAGCTTTCCCAGTAATTCATCACTGCACAGCCAGAGCCCAATTAGCGGTAGTCATAAGTTTTAATGGCCTGTGCCCAAGTGCTGGGAAGTTTGTGTGTTGTCTCACTTAAGATATACTTGACATCGAATCTATATTTCTATACGGCTATCTTTAACTTTTAATATAAAAACTATACGAGGACTACACAAAGCTTATATTTTTACATAATATGTATGACAAATATTTGCAATCAATATAAAATATTACATGTAGTGTACTTCTCAGCAAAATCTGTGATCATCATCATCGTCATCATTATCAGCCTATTAACGGCCCACTACAGGGCCAGGCCTCCCTCCTTATAGGAGAGGGGATATGGAGCGTACACCCACCACGCTGTTCCATTGCGGATTGGCGGGCTTAGGGTGATAATGTGTCATACATTAACGATCACTATCAGATGTTGATGACAGTGACCGGGACGGCTTAACGTGCTCTCCGAGGCACGGGGGTATAACACCACCAACTTCCCGACTCCGGGCTTGGAATTTCATAGAAGAATGAAAAACTTAGATCTATTCCATGACCCGAACCAGGCTTCGAACCCAGGACCTCGTGATCGAAGCCGGATAGGCTAACCACTAGACCAACGAGGTACGGGTATATATAGATAGATAACTTTATATTACCTATTTAATATTTATAATAGCCGGGCGTAGTATAAACGTTAGTTATTGAATTAAACAAAGTTCCTCACGCTTGGTACAACCCATTAAAACTTGTGACCGCCCGTTAATTGGGTCCCGCTCTGAAGTGATGAATAGCTGGAAAATCTTGTTGGCGAGAACTTTTAACAAACAACCATTAAAAATATTACTGCTTTAAGTCTAGAAGTGTTATAAATCGCTTCCCGCGAGCGTAATATCTTCTAAACCTACTACCTACTTAGAGAAAAAAGTAAATTGCAATTGAACGTTGTCAACTCAATATCTCTTGAAGCTGTCCCGACGATGGTGTTGGTGAGTAGAGTTCTTTTGTAGTAGTGCTTTTCGTAATAGAACTCGTACGTGGGAGTAAGCACCTTTGATATGTTCTTGTTTAAAGGACATGCCAGTTTCATTACATGCACTTAACACTTGCGCTTCAAGATCTTGGATTTTAGAAGTCGTAGGACGTATTCCTTGTAGTACATGTGGAGTATTGCTCTATTTACAAAGGTATGACAGAGGCTGACGACGTGTCGCAGTGACACTACGATCTGTATATTTGTATGGAAAGGAAGTGTCTTCTTATACTCATAGAAATCTACTAAAGTCTGCAGCTGCCGTCTGTGGTTGGCTACGATGTCGCACCCTTGACTGGCTGTTCATTTACCATCAGAAAGGGAGAATATAAGCCATGTCTAAAAGAATAAGTGCGAAAGTTCACTTGTATCTAAATTTAATTTTAATTATAGACGGCCTCCGTGGCGCAGTGGTATGCGCGGTGGATTTATAAGACGGAGGTCCTGGGTTCGATTCCCGCCGGGGCAGATTGAGATTTTTCCTAATTTATCTTGGTCTGGTTGGTGGGATGCTTTCGCCGTGGCTAGTTACCACCCAACCGACAAAGACGTACCGCCAAGCGATTTAGCGTTCCGGTACGATGTCGTGTGGAAACCGAAAGAGGTGTGGATTTTCATCCTACTCCTAACAAGTTAGCCCGCTTCTATCTTAGATTGCATCATCACTTAACATCAGGTGTGATAGCAGTCAAGAGCCAACTTGTAGTTGATAAAAAAAAATACCATCACGCCTAATTTAAATTCTCAAGTAAGATACACTTACGTTTCTGTATGTTCGATTTAGGCACTATTTAATTATCATGCCAGTGGTATTTAAAAAATACATCAAACGCTCTAGTGAAGTAAACAACGTGATTAAAGTTTTCAACTCGTTAAAGCAACAACCGCACTGCAACCGACTTTGTCCACGTTGCAATAAACTCTTAAGTGCAACAAATTATACAAGTTGCGCACTCGAGTGGGGAACTTACTCATTTTCATTGTGTTAAAACATTAACAGCACTCGAAAGCTTTTTAAACTACCATACTGCTTATAATAATAAAGTGGCATAAAATACAAAATACTCGGACCGTGCTCACGAGATTACCGCCATGTGGAATGTTGAGTCAACTATTATTGTTCCGATAGTCATTTCAGCCAATGGTTTTTTGCGAAAAGCTTCGACCAACATCTTAAGAAGCTTTCGCTTGGCTGTTGGGTCAAGGGTCGGATACAGAAGGCAGTAGTCCTTGAAACGGCGTGTATTGTGTGAAGGTTCCTCGCTCTGGAGCTCTGAGCACCACCTGCTTGGGTACTCACAAAACCCCGCATGCAGGAACAATTTTTTTTTAATTTTTATATTTAATTAACATTATTAAAAATTATAAAAAGAAATGTAAATAAAAAGTGACATGAAAAATTCCGAGTTAACCACACTTACCTTTCGCTTACACTTAAGTGTCGATTTGGGAACTTTCTTTGTATAACAGAAGACTCCAGAGTAAAGATCAATGCCCTATGTTATAAAAACAGAGTAGGTAAGTATAAGTTAATTACAAATATTTTAAGTAGTCCATTTTTGGAGCTTCCTTTAGGGAGTTATAATTTCCTTATTAGAAGAACTAACTGTTAAGAGGAACAAAAATCATAGTTATTTTTAGAATTATTAGCAATAAATTAAAATTATAATCAAGAAAGGTATGCTGCGATGGTTTAATCATAAGTAGAGAGAATAAAGGAACGGAGACTTACGAAAGAGATTTATTAGGCGAGAGCGGATGACTCCCATTCACTCTCATTGGAAGGGGAAGACCAAGGGATACAGGTCACTCTGATTAAAGGCCAGGTCAAAAGTACTTAAAACCGACACACTTACATGAAAGGTTTAATGAAATTGGAAGAAGCGAGAGAAATATGCAAGGATCTTGCAAGTGGAAGGACGTGATCACCGCCTACCCTTATGGGAATGAGGCGTGATTGAATGTATGTGTGTGTGTGTGTGTATGTATGTATGTATGTATGTACGTCTCATCTCAGTCGCATGACCTGAAGCCATAAAGGCTAACCAGTGGACCAAGAAGAAAATAAACAACTCTATTTCTCTCTTTTCCTCCCCTTCTTTGCGGTTATTAAATATACATTTGGTC
Source organism: Mycalesis mineus (assembly GCA_034621355.1). NCBI lineage: Eukaryota > Metazoa > Arthropoda > Insecta > Lepidoptera > Nymphalidae > Mycalesis > Mycalesis mineus. The sequence continues at coordinate 3,137,289 of CM067881.1, forward strand.
CACGTGAATCCACTTCAAGTAATTCCACCGCCAACAATCACTTCATTAATAATTTCTTCTGTCAGTTTGTTAACCTTTGCGCTCTTTGACCAGACACTGTTTGTCTAGCTTTTAATTAACCCGTAGACGGGAGGTTTTCATTGCAATAAAAACTATTTTCATAGAATTCTTTTGCAGTGTCATTTTATGCCTTCGTGGACTCGAAACTAATTGGAAAATTAGTTTTACAAGAAATCAACTCTTATAATTAAAAAATGAATGAAAATAAAGAAATGCATAGAATTATTATGATATTTTTTATTTTATTATCCTTGACAGTAATAAGGCGAGGATGTTATGAGTTAACCGCGTCAGTAGATATATATACCTGTCTTTCTGTGGTATCTTAGCTTTTCAACCAATGGACCGACAATGATGCGTTTGAAAACAGACGTGATCGAAAAGGTCTGTGGTTATATACGATGAAGATCCGATAAGCCAAACCAAAGATATGAGCGATTTTCTATTTTGTTTGAAGACAAATCATACTAAAGGCGAAAGTTTGTGGATGTGTGATTGGATATGTTTGTTACTTCTGGTATGGAGTTAACTGACACCCTGGATTAACACATAGGCCGTCTGGAACGAGAACTCAGGAGGTAAAACCGCGGGCGTCCTCTAGTTGTAACATAAATCGTAATTGAAGCCAAGTTAAGGATTTCACCCCTACGTCGTTGATATTCCCAAGACCCGTACAAAGCGTTTTGCGTCGTCAGTCATCATACGCATAGCTAAGGTCTGGAATCCCCTACCGAGATCAGTATTTCCTTGTTCTTACAACTTGGGTATCTTTAAAACAAGAGTGTATAGGCATCTAAGCAAACGCGTTCCACCTTAGACCACATCTACACTTACCATCAGGTGAAATAGTGGTCAAGCGCGAGCTTATTTCTTATTAAAAAAAAATACATTTCTTCCCTTTTGGGAATTTCCAAAATTTCAGGTCTTATTTAGACATGCGACGTTGTGTGTATTGTTTCCATTATGATTACTAAATTCGTAGTACAAATAACACATCGACCGTTGGTACTAAAATTACGCATGAAATGGTGGAAACTTTATCATTTATTCATAAATGTTGTTCCACAAAAAGTATACGTTCGTGACGCGCCTTCCATCTTTAATTCGAGCAGACAGATGTCAGCTGCAAAGACACTTTTTGGAGGCAAATTGTGAGATCCTTCCGATACTGAGGCACCTTGAAGAGACGCCGCTTAATTTGACATATGATTGAAGTTTATTTGGTTAGTGGTGTATACCACAGTTTTTGTCTTATAAAATAATATAGTAGTGTATTTGTAATTTATTGATAGTCATACAGACATCCATGTGCCTTTTTGTCGCAAATTGATTTTTATTATCAGTCTGAGGCATCCCTTATATCGTGTACAATGTAATTGCGCAGTATAAACTTATATCTGTTTAAATATTTACAGCATTTTACCATATTAAAAGAGAGCGCTTTAAGTACTGTTTGAGACTATCAGATGTTATCGATATTTTCTCGGGAAAAAGTAAAACATCATCATTCATTATCCAAAAATTGAACCTAAGACTTTATGGACGTAGCCACACCAACCAGTGGATCAATAAGGCAGTTAAAAACTTTAATTATGTCTTCGGTTCACACGCTCAAAGCCCGCCAAATAAATCTATTATCATTCGATCTTATCAGCATTTTCCTTGCCCTAATTTAATTTCCATAGTCCCTTGTTTTATGGTACAAATTAAAAGCGTCAAGTTTCCCGGGAATTCCGGTGAAGTTTTCGAGAATTCCTATACTTGAAGCCGAGATCCGAAATGGCTGAAGTTGGAGTAGTTTTTGGGAACATTACTACGTATACATTTTAAAATCAAGAAGCAATATTTTCAACATGTCTGCGAGTATTTTCCGAGAGCTTTCCCAGTAATTCATCACTGCACAGCCAGAGCCCAATTAGCGGTAGTCATAAGTTTTAATGGCCTGTGCCCAAGTGCTGGGAAGTTTGTGTGTTGTCTCACTTAAGATATACTTGACATCGAATCTATATTTCTATACGGCTATCTTTAACTTTTAATATAAAAACTATACGAGGACTACACAAAGCTTATATTTTTACATAATATGTATGACAAATATTTGCAATCAATATAAAATATTACATGTAGTGTACTTCTCAGCAAAATCTGTGATCATCATCATCGTCATCATTATCAGCCTATTAACGGCCCACTACAGGGCCAGGCCTCCCTCCTTATAGGAGAGGGGATATGGAGCGTACACCCACCACGCTGTTCCATTGCGGATTGGCGGGCTTAGGGTGATAATGTGTCATACATTAACGATCACTATCAGATGTTGATGACAGTGACCGGGACGGCTTAACGTGCTCTCCGAGGCACGGGGGTATAACACCACCAACTTCCCGACTCCGGGCTTGGAATTTCATAGAAGAATGAAAAACTTAGATCTATTCCATGACCCGAACCAGGCTTCGAACCCAGGACCTCGTGATCGAAGCCGGATAGGCTAACCACTAGACCAACGAGGTACGGGTATATATAGATAGATAACTTTATATTACCTATTTAATATTTATAATAGCCGGGCGTAGTATAAACGTTAGTTATTGAATTAAACAAAGTTCCTCACGCTTGGTACAACCCATTAAAACTTGTGACCGCCCGTTAATTGGGTCCCGCTCTGAAGTGATGAATAGCTGGAAAATCTTGTTGGCGAGAACTTTTAACAAACAACCATTAAAAATATTACTGCTTTAAGTCTAGAAGTGTTATAAATCGCTTCCCGCGAGCGTAATATCTTCTAAACCTACTACCTACTTAGAGAAAAAAGTAAATTGCAATTGAACGTTGTCAACTCAATATCTCTTGAAGCTGTCCCGACGATGGTGTTGGTGAGTAGAGTTCTTTTGTAGTAGTGCTTTTCGTAATAGAACTCGTACGTGGGAGTAAGCACCTTTGATATGTTCTTGTTTAAAGGACATGCCAGTTTCATTACATGCACTTAACACTTGCGCTTCAAGATCTTGGATTTTAGAAGTCGTAGGACGTATTCCTTGTAGTACATGTGGAGTATTGCTCTATTTACAAAGGTATGACAGAGGCTGACGACGTGTCGCAGTGACACTACGATCTGTATATTTGTATGGAAAGGAAGTGTCTTCTTATACTCATAGAAATCTACTAAAGTCTGCAGCTGCCGTCTGTGGTTGGCTACGATGTCGCACCCTTGACTGGCTGTTCATTTACCATCAGAAAGGGAGAATATAAGCCATGTCTAAAAGAATAAGTGCGAAAGTTCACTTGTATCTAAATTTAATTTTAATTATAGACGGCCTCCGTGGCGCAGTGGTATGCGCGGTGGATTTATAAGACGGAGGTCCTGGGTTCGATTCCCGCCGGGGCAGATTGAGATTTTTCCTAATTTATCTTGGTCTGGTTGGTGGGATGCTTTCGCCGTGGCTAGTTACCACCCAACCGACAAAGACGTACCGCCAAGCGATTTAGCGTTCCGGTACGATGTCGTGTGGAAACCGAAAGAGGTGTGGATTTTCATCCTACTCCTAACAAGTTAGCCCGCTTCTATCTTAGATTGCATCATCACTTAACATCAGGTGTGATAGCAGTCAAGAGCCAACTTGTAGTTGATAAAAAAAAATACCATCACGCCTAATTTAAATTCTCAAGTAAGATACACTTACGTTTCTGTATGTTCGATTTAGGCACTATTTAATTATCATGCCAGTGGTATTTAAAAAATACATCAAACGCTCTAGTGAAGTAAACAACGTGATTAAAGTTTTCAACTCGTTAAAGCAACAACCGCACTGCAACCGACTTTGTCCACGTTGCAATAAACTCTTAAGTGCAACAAATTATACAAGTTGCGCACTCGAGTGGGGAACTTACTCATTTTCATTGTGTTAAAACATTAACAGCACTCGAAAGCTTTTTAAACTACCATACTGCTTATAATAATAAAGTGGCATAAAATACAAAATACTCGGACCGTGCTCACGAGATTACCGCCATGTGGAATGTTGAGTCAACTATTATTGTTCCGATAGTCATTTCAGCCAATGGTTTTTTGCGAAAAGCTTCGACCAACATCTTAAGAAGCTTTCGCTTGGCTGTTGGGTCAAGGGTCGGATACAGAAGGCAGTAGTCCTTGAAACGGCGTGTATTGTGTGAAGGTTCCTCGCTCTGGAGCTCTGAGCACCACCTGCTTGGGTACTCACAAAACCCCGCATGCAGGAACAATTTTTTTTTAATTTTTATATTTAATTAACATTATTAAAAATTATAAAAAGAAATGTAAATAAAAAGTGACATGAAAAATTCCGAGTTAACCACACTTACCTTTCGCTTACACTTAAGTGTCGATTTGGGAACTTTCTTTGTATAACAGAAGACTCCAGAGTAAAGATCAATGCCCTATGTTATAAAAACAGAGTAGGTAAGTATAAGTTAATTACAAATATTTTAAGTAGTCCATTTTTGGAGCTTCCTTTAGGGAGTTATAATTTCCTTATTAGAAGAACTAACTGTTAAGAGGAACAAAAATCATAGTTATTTTTAGAATTATTAGCAATAAATTAAAATTATAATCAAGAAAGGTATGCTGCGATGGTTTAATCATAAGTAGAGAGAATAAAGGAACGGAGACTTACGAAAGAGATTTATTAGGCGAGAGCGGATGACTCCCATTCACTCTCATTGGAAGGGGAAGACCAAGGGATACAGGTCACTCTGATTAAAGGCCAGGTCAAAAGTACTTAAAACCGACACACTTACATGAAAGGTTTAATGAAATTGGAAGAAGCGAGAGAAATATGCAAGGATCTTGCAAGTGGAAGGACGTGATCACCGCCTACCCTTATGGGAATGAGGCGTGATTGAATGTATGTGTGTGTGTGTGTGTATGTATGTATGTATGTATGTACGTCTCATCTCAGTCGCATGACCTGAAGCCATAAAGGCTAACCAGTGGACCAAGAAGAAAATAAACAACTCTATTTCTCTCTTTTCCTCCCCTTCTTTGCGGTTATTAAATATACATTTGGTCCACGTGAATCCACTTCAAGTAATTCCACCGCCAACAATCACTTCATTAATAATTTCTTCTGTCAGTTTGTTAACCTTTGCGCTCTTTGACCAGACACTGTTTGTCTAGCTTTTAATTAACCCGTAGACGGGAGGTTTTCATTGCAATAAAAACTATTTTCATAGAATTCTTTTGCAGTGTCATTTTATGCCTTCGTGGACTCGAAACTAATTGGAAAATTAGTTTTACAAGAAATCAACTCTTATAATTAAAAAATGAATGAAAATAAAGAAATGCATAGAATTATTATGATATTTTTTATTTTATTATCCTTGACAGTAATAAGGCGAGGATGTTATGAGTTAACCGCGTCAGTAGATATATATACCTGTCTTTCTGTGGTATCTTAGCTTTTCAACCAATGGACCGACAATGATGCGTTTGAAAACAGACGTGATCGAAAAGGTCTGTGGTTATATACGATGAAGATCCGATAAGCCAAACCAAAGATATGAGCGATTTTCTATTTTGTTTGAAGACAAATCATACTAAAGGCGAAAGTTTGTGGATGTGTGATTGGATATGTTTGTTACTTCTGGTATGGAGTTAACTGACACCCTGGATTAACACATAGGCCGTCTGGAACGAGAACTCAGGAGGTAAAACCGCGGGCGTCCTCTAGTTGTAACATAAATCGTAATTGAAGCCAAGTTAAGGATTTCACCCCTACGTCGTTGATATTCCCAAGACCCGTACAAAGCGTTTTGCGTCGTCAGTCATCATACGCATAGCTAAGGTCTGGAATCCCCTACCGAGATCAGTATTTCCTTGTTCTTACAACTTGGGTATCTTTAAAACAAGAGTGTATAGGCATCTAAGCAAACGCGTTCCACCTTAGACCACATCTACACTTACCATCAGGTGAAATAGTGGTCAAGCGCGAGCTTATTTCTTATTAAAAAAAAATACATTTCTTCCCTTTTGGGAATTTCCAAAATTTCAGGTCTTATTTAGACATGCGACGTTGTGTGTATTATTCCCATTATGATTACTAAATTCGTAGTACAAATAACACATCGACCGCTGGTACTAGAATTACGCATGAAATGGTGGAAACTTCATCATTTATTCATAAATGTTGTTCCACAAAAAGTATACGTTCGTGACGCGCCTTCCATCTTTAATTCGAGCAGACAGGTGTCAGCTGCAAAGACACTTTTTGGAGGCAAATTGTGAGATCCTTCCGATACTGAGGCACCTTGAAGAGACGCCGCTTAATTTGACATATGATTGAAGTTTATTTGGTTAGTGGTGTATGGAACCACAGTTTTTGTCTTATAAAATAGTATAGTAGTGTATTAGTAATTTATTGATAGTCATACAGACATCCATGTGCCTTTTTGTCGCAAATTGATTTTTATTATCAGTCTGAGGCATCCCTTACATCGTGTAATTGCGCAATATAAACTTATATCTGTTTAAATATTTACAGCATTTTACCATATTAACAGAGAGCGCTTCAAGTACTGTTTGAGACTATCAGATGTTATCGATATTTTCTCGGGAAAAAGTAAAACATCATCATTCATTATCCAAAAATCGAACCTAAGACTTTATGGACGTAGCCACACCAACCAGTGGATCAATAAGGCGCTTAAAGCCCGACAAATAAATCTATTATCATTCGATCTTATCAGCATTTTCCTTGCCCTAATTTAATTTCCATAGTCCCTTGTTTTATGGTACAAATTAAAAGCGTCAAGTTTCCCGGGAATTCCGGTGAAGTTTTCGAGAATTCCTATACTTGAAGCCGAGATCCGAAATGGCTGAAGTTGGAGTAATTACCGACGGAGCCAGGTTAAGTGCTGACGACTTTAGCTGTCCTTATTATCGCTTGAGAGAACATTATTATTCAATTTGCCTTTTGCTTTCGCTTGTACGTTTATTTAATTGTCTTAGTTTTTACGATACTGTTACTGTATACTTATTTCTACCGACATATTGTCTTGATTGATACGAGGTTTATGTAGCCCCGTACATGTCACTTTCGGTGCGTGTAAGATAAACACAGACTTATCTATTATGTGGATACTCTCCACATAACACGACCAATGAGTCTGTCAAAAATCTTTAACTAACTAATTAAACTAACTTTAACACTAACTTAGTGCCCACTAAACAGATTTATGAATGATCATCTGATTTCCTTCACTTTTTACGAATAGTGTTTATCCGGGTAAGTAGTGTTTATTTCTGCTGCCAAGTCAATTTTTTACTTCAGTTTATCACGTTTCATGCAATAGGAGGTCTAATGTACCCGGTAACTGTCTTACTTATGATACGGCCAAGAGAGACAGATTTATCTATTGTTTGATAAATTGGTTATTATACGGTTTGGTATTAAACGTCGAATATTCAACAAGTGTCATTACACATCTGTTCTAAGATTACTGTCGCCTAGAATCTACTTTAAGACGTTAATAAGTTAAAGGACTATAAAGACCCTGTGTCCATTGTGATGGACAATGAATGTTTTAATACCGTGTCAAACCGTCCCGTACCGAATTAAAAGCACAGATAAATCAGTACCGTTGTATGTTTGTCGGTAAATGAAAGGCATGTAAAGTTTGGTAAACTGAATTAAACTATTCAAAAAATGGTTTATTGTCTTGTCTTGTATCCCACTGAACCCTATTTGAAATTATTGCGTGACGCCAGTATAAAATATTAGCAAAAGTTTGAAATGCTGAACAATAAATTTCAGTATTGAATATTTTTCTCTAAAACTGGGTTATGATACTCCGGTGCATTGACCCCGCCCTGTGGAAAACTTTATATTAGCCTTGTTAGCCTTAAAATTTCTTCTATGGCGCTCGACTGCACAGTTTTTCGGTACTATTTTTTATTTTAATAATATTTTTTACATTTTTATTTAGAGATAAGTTAACTACGATCTCTCCTGATGTTTAATGACGATGTTGTGTAAAATGGCCGCATAACTTGGAAGATTCTCACTCCACTGGTTTCTATACTAGAATCCATCTATATTAGAATGGTTACTAATAATGGTCGTAGCCTACCACCAGACCAAACACGACTTAGAAATAAGAACATTGAGGTTGGCTCCAAGGTTCCCCGGTCAATATCGGGGATCCTTGGGGTCAAGAAAATCCATCCCGCAATAAAGAGCACAAAATTAATATTTAAAATATGAAAAAACTAGAGGACGCCCGCGATTTCACCTGCGTAATCCTCGTGGCTTAAGTTGTATTATGATATGTACCTAAGCTACATTATTGTTATAAGTTTCATCAAATTTAATTAAGTAGTTTTTGCGTGAAAGAGTCACAAATATCCATCCAATCATACATACAAACTTTCGTCTTTGTTATATTAGTAAGGATTCCGATTTTCCTCGGTCTATAGCCTATTACGGGCCACTAAAGGGCCTCCCCCCTTATAGGAAAGGGGATATGGAGTGTAGACCCACCACTCCAATGCGGCTCCAATGCGGGTTGGCGGGTTTAGGGTGATAATGTTTCATTTATTAACGATCATTATCAGATATTGATTAGCGTGCTCGCCGAGGCACGAGGGTGTAACACCACCAACTTTCCGACTCCGGGCTTGGAATGTACCTACTGAGAAATATTTCATAGAAGAATGAAAAACTCAAAATTATTCCGTGACCCGACCCAGGAGCTCGAGATCGAAGACCAACAAGCAGTCAACATTCAAAATGTTTATAGGAATAAATTAAGTAGAATTCACTAACATCTTTATCATTTCATCAAGTGAAAATGTGGAGAATAAAAAATGAAATGAGTCCAATGATGAACGCAGTACCTACAGAGTACAGAGTACAGACTCGTCCATTCTTTCCGTTCTGCTTTTAATATCGTTGCTGAATTTCGGGCGGAACGAAACTTTTTCTCTAGTCGTGTATTCCGGTGTTTTTGTGCCGGGAATCTGCAGTTATGAACTGGTATTGCAATTCGGAGAAAAACAAGCTTGCCTTTTCGCTACGTAATACCTACTTACCTTTTTTACGTACTTAGCATATTTTATTAAATCTTTGTTTCTAAAAATAAAAGAAAGAAATAATATTTTTTCTTAGAATAAAATCTATTTTAATAAACGTACGAAAATTCAATACGAATCTCTAGTCAGGGTTTTTTTTTAAGAAACGATAGCGTTTTTATCCAAGGCTGGTACTTTTCTTACAAGGTGCAATATTACCATAAAAATAATACGAATTAAGTACATCATCTAATGTTAAAGTATTATAGGCTATTTACATTTTAGTAATTTTATTCATTTAAATTCCTCGCGGACAAAGTCGTTGGCGTCCACTAGTAATTTAATAAAATAAATTTAACAATACAATAAAACAAATAAAACAAAATAAAAAAAGACGTGTGGCACTCGGAAACTGCCGCGGTAAAGCTATTGCATAGCATTTTTTATCAACTTATGTTTACCTACCGACGTCATCGGGACCGTGGCCTAGAGGTAAGGCGCTCTGAGTGCCCGGATTGCCAGAGAAACGCGGGTTTGAATCTCGTCGCTTCCGCATTTTTTTTTAAGCGTGATGTTTCAAAAAGTCATTTTAGACCACGGTCCCGATGACGTCGGACCCGAAATTGTGCTTTTGATATTATGTTTTTGATATTCAGGGGGTGTTAGGTTTTTTCGTTACGGAATTTCTAGATTCGGTCTCCACGCTCAAGGCCCACGGTAGAAGCTATGCAATAGCTTAAAAAGTAGTTTGTGATTGTTTATACTTACGAGTATGTAGTGTGTACGCCCGTGTAAATAAATAAATTGTGTAAACTAAACAATATGCCTGTATTAATTGACGAGTAGGTGTTAATTAAAATACGATTCGCAAAATGTTATATGTGATCGCAAGCTCGTATTGTATTGTAGCTGCATATATACAGGCTGTTCGTAATTTACATTCACAAAGCAAAGCTAAATTGGATTGTCGGGGCGCAAAGCGTTTCATTTCAATCGCCCTCTACCCCTATTGTAGGAATCAATTTTTTTTATTCACTTGTTTTTCGAGATCAATCGGTGTTGGAAACAAATTACGAGTGTACTGGCATAAATTGAGAACACTGGCTCGTGTTTTTTTCCATTAAAAGTTCAATAAGAGCGGTTGTAGGGATCTCGTAATGTCATCTTCATCGTTATAATTACATTTTTGACGTGGATTTCTAAACATTGCACCTTTACATATGGTTGTTAATGACATTTAACACAATACATATAAATATGTGTCAAAAATTCCATCTTTGAATGTTTTTGGATGTAATCCATATTTGCATAAATGCACTGCCTACCACAAAACATTTTCAGGGATTTTTGTTTATTTATTACAATTTAGCCCTTGACTGCAAATCTCACTTGATGGTAAGTGTTGATGCAATGTAAAAGGGTAGCGGGCTAACTCCTTTCGGTTACTGCTTGGCGGTACGTATATGCCGGTGGATTGATAACTAACCATCGTAGAAGCCTTTCACCTGCCAAACCCGGACTAATTTAGAAAACCTTTATTCCCCTGTCGGGAATAAATCCCAGGACCTTCTTCTTATAAATCCACTGCACATTCCTCTGCGCCATAGAGTCCGTTAATGGTATTTATTGGAGAATTATTTCACTGCACGCCAGGGCCCTTGAAGTCTTCACATTACATTTACAGAATATAGGTACATTTATAACCAAATAATTGTACACTCAATACACGTACGCAATATCAATAACCCAAATACAAAAAGAAATAATAAATAATCTTAAACATTACTTTCGATGGTAGTTCGCAACTTGAAGCGTACCCAATGAACGTAGCCATACTCAATATAGCTATATTACTCGCTCTTACTCTTAATCTAGGGTAACCATATCTAATATCAACAAAGGACGTGACCTGAATTTGTGTTTTAACTATCCTCATGCATATTCGATGTGAAGCCAATCGCTATTCAAACTTGAATTATTTTAAGATAAGCTTTAACCGCTATAATTTATTAATGCACTGTATTTGTTTACTTTATTGTTATGAATTAAGCCTCAATATTACGGATTAATAAAGAGTAAGTTTGTAAGGTTAGTAACATTTTATTAAGTACAAAGTTTAATATATAGATGGCGCTAGACGTTAAATAATATAAATGAACTACAAGTTTTGGAGATAATAAAAAAATTCAAAAAAGCGCGACACGCGATACGTACGTACGAGTACCTACTGAATAGGCGTCAGCATTTTGGTAAGTATGCTGTTACATGTTAGAAACGATAACACGGTAATGGTGTTGAGAATTCGATCTTTGTTCAATTTATTTGCCATAGAAGACCATATCTATACTATTAATATAAAGCAGAAGAGTTTGTTCGTTTGTTTGAACAGGCTAATCTCTAGATCTGTGTGTCGGATTGTAAAATAATTTTTGTTTGATTTGAAAGCTACACTCAAGAGCCTTATAGACTATTTATTATCAAGCTATACATAACAGCTTGCCTTGCTTTAATATATATTGTTAATGTTAATGTACTGTAATGTCGTACAATGTTTAACAAAAATGTAGATCTTTAGTACACGGGATGGGATGGAGGATATTGCTTCACGGGAAACTATAAAAAAAAAATTAAATTGAGATGAGGAGCGGGGACTGAGCACACTTTATTTGAAAGTCTGTCTTTAAAATTAGAAGGGAGCTTAAGAGGTTTTCACGCGGACGCAGTTGCGGGCGACTGCTAGTCTATACTAATATTATAAAGAGGTAAAGTTTGTAAATAAAGTTCTGTCGGAGCTAATCTTCGGACTCACTGATCCGATTTTAAAAATTCTTTCACCAGTAGAATGCTACGTTATCGGTGAGTGTCATAGGCTATATTTTATATTTTTATTGTATATACTACCCGACTTTTCACAGTTTTTTTCGCGCGAGTCGGACCGTAAAATTTATTAAATCGGCGTAAATCGCGTGCGTTTTAAAAAGTTCTACAAAAAGTCCGTGATATATCTACCTTTTATATTTTGGCATATATATCACTTTTTGTTTTTAAAAAATCATATAATTCATATGCTTACGTTTACGTCATTATTTATACAACTAAACTTAAATCCTTATCAAAATAAATTATTAAATAATCACAAGGATATTATAGACAGAAGATTTGCCTTTTACAGTATGTTCATTAGTTATATAGTTTCGGAGATATTACAAAATTTCTAAAAAACAACACTGCCTCTATATCGTCCAAATTAAGTTTACCTCCTCCGCGTTGTTATACGTACTGAATAGGGGTCAACATTTTGGTACTGATATTCTTTGAGAATTCGAATTTATCTTTTCTTTCAATTTATTTGGCATGGCAGACCATATTTATATAATATACGAAAAAGTTTGTTCGTTTATTTAAACGGGCTAATCTTTAGATTTGCATGTCGGATTGTATATTATTGTGATTATTATGAAAGCTAGACTCAAAAGTGAAATAGACTATTTAAAACAAGCTTTACATATCAGCTTGCCATAAATATATATTCTTAATGTTAATGTACTGTAATATCGTATAATGTTTAACAAAAATGTAGATCTTCAGTACACGGGACGCGGCGGAGGATATTGCTTCACGGGAAACCATAAAAATGAAATTGAGAAGGGGAGCGGTGAATGAGCACTTTTTATATGAAAGTCTGTCTTTAAAATTAGAAGGGTACTTAAGAGGTTTTCACGCGGACGAAGTCGCGGGCAACTGCCAGTTGTTTATAAAATAAAGTAAATAGTAAAGTCCTGTGATCCTATATACAGGTAGGTAGGTTTTGCAGTAGACGGTTTAAATAGGTTATAGTTAGATGATGATTGTATCTAACCAATGCTCGGAAACTTAATTTTTTAGTTTCCGAATTTCCGCTAGTTTAACTTGAAGCTTCAAAATCAATATACTTAAAATAAATGGATTTCACTTTGACTTTGAATGTCCTGGAATAGAATACAGCGTGGTGTCACCACTGTAATGGCACTTCGCCACAGCCCGCGCTCTCTGGACCCTTCAGCGGCTCCAAATATAAATTCCTTTAATGACACACTCGCGTTCAACTCATTTTCATAATTTTACCGTTTCTTCTTACACCGTTTAGCTTAATTGGCCAACAATTGACGTTTTAATACAGGGTAACAAATTTCCAAAATTTAGCCATGACCCAATTAAATATATTTTAAATTGCGTCATTTTAATTGTATATTCAATTATTTGAAACAGGTTTATTAACAAGTTCAATAAACGTCAAGTTTGGTTTTTTGTAGGTACTACTAATTTTTTTTTTCGCTGGGAAATGCGTTACACATCTGGGTATGTGGGACTTGCTAGCTGTGGTAACCAGAATACCCACTAAAACCCAGCAGAGCCGCCTGCGCCCTACTTGAGACGTCAAAGGTTCAGAGAGTTATCCACTTTGACAACCCAGCGCGCACGTCGGTGCACTCAATGGTGTCTACAGAGGTGGCAGAAGATGCGCATAACGGCGTCTCCTACCTCCCGTTCTTCTTCTGCGGAGCGGGTGAGCATTAGCCGCCTGCTCTCTCTCCCGCTCCGAGGCCTCCTTTAACGTGTGTCTCCTCCGAGTAACTCGGCCTGCAGTTCCCAAGGCAGGTCACCCGCCAGGAGGGTGGACGCCGTCCACGACACTGTACGGTACCCTCGGATAGCACGCACCGCAATAACCCTTTGCAGTCTCAGAAGACAGTGTGGCAGAAGGGACACATTATGCGGAGACAGTGCGTGCAATTCAAAAATTATAATGAAAATTTCAGAATTATTGCAGAGACCCGACATCGTGATCAAAGCCACAGCCGGCCGCGTTAGTCAACTGGTTAGCCTATAACCAGTTGACTAACGAGGCCGGCTCTTCCTTCTCTGTGGGTACAGAACCCTTATAACACAAATTTTAGATTACACTAGAGGACGCCCGCGGTTTCACTCGCGTAGTTCTCGTTCCCGTGGGAATTTCGGGATAAAATGTGGCCTATGTGTAATTTTGATTTGTACCTAAGCTATATTATTGTCATGTTTCATGAAAATCCATTTGGTAGTTTTTGCTTGGAAGAGTAACCGACATGCATCTATCCATACGTTTAAACTTTCGCCTTCATGATATTAGTTAGGATACGTACTCGTACATATTGGATTAGAATTCATCAGTAGAACTTATTATCGACATTCAAAATCGAAAATTGCTTAATTTCCAATCCACTCATATCCTCCCAGGGACGCAATTTAACTTATTCCGAACGATTCCACCTTCCGACTTTTAATTAAATTCGATTTGATTACTCGTCCATTCCGCGCTGCGTAATTAGATTTTGAGCGGTCGTGTGCTTTGTTTGGTACGTGTGTGATAACTGCTGTAAATGAGATATTAAACGTTAAATATGTCATGATATTTAGTAATTAAACGTAGTATATGTCATGATATCTGGGCAAATTGAAGTCAAATTTATTTTGACACCTTTACATATACCACCACCATACATGGATAGACAATGACGCACATCTTTTTTTTTTTATTCATTACAAGTTAGCCCTTGTCTACCATAACACATAATGGTAAGTGATGAAGCAATCTAAGATGGAAGCGGGCTAACTTGTTAGGAGTAGGATGAAATCCATACCCCTTCTGTTCCTACACGACATAGTACCGAAACACTAATTCGCTTGGCGGTACGTCTTTGTCGGTAGGGTGGTAACTAGCCACGAACAAAGCCTCTCACCGGCTGTACTTGGACCAATTTAGAAAATTTTAATCAGCCCAGCCGGGTATGGAATCCAGGACCTCCGTTTTATTAATCCACTGCGTACACCATGTGCCACGGAGGCCGACAAAAAATACAAGGTACCTTCTGACTGACTAGTTTTTGACAGGTTTCACAGAGCTAATAGCTTAGGGTTTAAATGCTATGTTTCATAGAGATCGCTGACGAAACCAGATATCCTCTAGTCTATGTCAATCTCATGCACAAATTCACAAATTAGTTACATTATTACTACAATTATTACAAACTCCGCCTAACATTGCAGTCATTATGAATTGAACTCAAAATGGTATATAAAATTAATACAGACCCATTAGCGATTAGCAAATGACCTAATCAATATCTGCTAAAGCTCCATGAATGTATAATGACGTCATCTATCATTGTTAATGATTATTTCCGTACCATGAAATCATTTGGTGTAGTAGAATGGACTTTCGTATACAAAGACAATAAAAAAATGAAGTCGAATAAAACCTGAAAATTCATTTTAAGCCGTCAAATAATTTTATTGTATTATTTTATTTATATATTATATTATTTTATGTATGCATTATATTATTTTATTTGACCATAAGTGTAAGTGTAAATAAGTAATGTATTAATTGTTTAGCATTTCATATTTTTACACAAGAACTTATAAACTTATTTTATCTGTTATAGAGTGCCAATTTAATTAGTACCTAGCCTAATTTTTTTAACCGACGAAAAAAAACGGAGGAGGTTCTCAATTCGACACGTATATTTTTTTTGTTTTTTTTTTTTTATGTATGACCACGCATTACTTTTTACAGTTGTCCGATTTTCATAATTCTTTTTTTATTATAAAGGGCACACTTCCAAGATGGTAAGATCTGATGATGATATCCTGGGAAAATTGAAGAAACTCTTCAAATGTTATTGCAGCGATTTCGGTTTTTGTGTAAGTATCGGTAGCTTTTTGGCCACAAGTGCCGTATTATTTATAGTACGAGAGTATAGTACGAGTACGTTACGTGGCGATAAATCACTAAAAAGTAAGAAATAATTTTTTTTAACAAAAAATAGAACCGACTCAAAACGCACTAAAAAGTAAAAAATGACTCTGTCACTTAGTTGCTTTAATTTACTTAAGCATATATAGGAGTCGGTGCCAGCCAAGGTGTCTACTTCAAGGACTTTACCTAGAACTCTCAAACTGCTTTACTACGTAAAATAAATGGCTGGCACCGACTTCATAGATATGCTTAAGTAAATTAAAGCAACTAAATGACACAGTTATTTTTTACTTTTTAGTGCGTTTTGAGTCGGTTCTATTTTTTGTTAAAAATTTTTATACATTAAAGTAAATATACCTGTTGTACAAGCACATCTTCAATAATAGATATACCTAGTACAAGGGTTTAGTTGAGAACTCCGTAGCAATTTACAAGGTATTTGGACTAGATTGCATCAAAGGGAGATGGGAATCAATTTCAATACTATTTGTTTACTTGTTAACAAGCGCTCGCTTTCAGCATCTATCGTATAAAATTGGATATGTAAGGAACTCTGGAGAGAATTCGTTATCCAGTTTAGCATGCTTTCATAAACAGTACGACTTTCAATCAATTTACTGCACTGCCGAAGTTAGGTCTTCCGTTCGAGTTTCTTTTTCACGCGGTTGAAACATGTAAACATGTAACATTAAATTATTTTATCAAAAGTGGGCTCACTTACTATATAATTAAAGCTAGTCGTTAATTTTAAAAATGTATTTAAAAACGAATGTAACCGATATTCGTTTTTTAACCGACGAAAAAAAACGGAGAGGTTCAATTCGACACGTATATTTTATTTTTATGTATGACCACGCATAACTTTTTACAGAGTTGTCCGATTTTGATAATTCTTTTTTTATTGGAAAGGGCATACTTCCATGGTGGTCCCATTTTCATCATGTTAGGATCTGATGATGATATCCTGGGAAAATTGAAGGAACTCTTCAAATTTTGGAGGCACGCTTACAGCGATTTCGGTTTTTGTCTCAGTATCGGTAGCTTTTTGGCTACTAGTGCCGTATAATATACTATGACAGTATAGTACGAGTACTACTGTAACTGTAAAAAAAATAGGATATGAGCTATCTTCATAGTCAAGAAGATCGCAGTATTGCAGCGATATCAAATTTTATAAAAACTTTATAGGCAAATAAACCATAAACCAATTATAGTTTTTCGTTGGACACAAAACGAAGAAGAACTCTTAATGGTGATACTCTCCTTTCAGGGCGTTATGATTGACAGCTTAATCAGTCTTTTTTGTCTCTGGAAAATGTATATACACATCCCGGTCGAAGGTAGCACAGGACAAAACTAAGCAGTCTCCTTCCTGGTATATGAGGCTAGCTGGTTGAGAAGCAGTCAGAATACGCATTTAAACTCAGAGTCACCTACGTCCTAATGACGTCCGGACGCGTTCGTGATACGTAAGGGGTAGCAGGAGGTGCGCCTATTGGCGTCTCTTACCATCCGTTCCTCTGCGGAGTGGATGAGCAACAGCCGCTGGCTGTCTCCTTTAAGCCCATGAATTCAGGTCAATACTCAAGTCAAAAAAGAATCGAATTGACAATCGGCATTTAAAATTCGATTAAAAATCGATGTCAACCTTAATTCACTAGGTACGAGTGCGTCAACCTTTTTTGCAGCGAATCGTCAAAGGGGCAAAGCGCTGAATAAACGATAAACGTTGGAAGCGCGCCCGCTTTATCTCTGTCAATTACCGCTTACGTATGTACGAGCATGCCGTTTAAGGCTCAAATAAATGGCGTCCAATCAATAAGTTAACCCCCGCCGGAAAACAATTTGGGGGATGCGTAAACAGCGAAATTTTCCGGAACTACTAAACCGATTAGGTGGTGATTAACTCAAACAAAATGTAGAAAAGATTTATATATAAGCGCATTGAAATCCATTATAACTTTAAATTTTTCATTCCAAACGTACCCCAAACCGACGTACTTACTCGTATATGAAAGGTTTGTTAAGCAGTTCGGGCAGCTTTAAAAATGATAAAAAGTAAAAAAATCGCAGTAGGATGAAACCTATTGACAAAGGAGAAGAAAATCATAAAAATTAAAGGAAAAATAAATTACGGGCGATCTGAGGAAGGGGTAGGAGGTGAGGGTTTAGAGGTAAAAAACAGTTTTTCTCGATTTCCGTCAAAACTATAAGTCCTATGGAAAAAAATTAAATGGCACAGTTGTAGGCAATAAAAAGATTTAAAACTTTGTTTTTACACTTTCTTCATTTAACCTCAGGTTTAAGATTAAATGTGGCCTATGTGTTAGGTTTTCTGATATCTAAGCTATATTATAGTGAAGTTTCATACATACAAACTTTCGCTTTTATAATATATATCTTTTATCTTTTATTCTATTTTTATCTATCTATTATCCTTTTATAGGATATGTCTGCCTCATACACAAATATTATAGAACTAAGAGCGTTATACTAGTACATATATGCCTACACACATTTTGTTCTGGACAAGTGACAAGGGTTTGTTATAACATGAACACAAATACATTTAAAGGGTAAATGTACATATTATGAACATCAAACGGCGTCCCTGCCTATTCCTACGCAAATACCGTCATAATACGTGTATTTTACATTTGATATTGTATGCATAATTTACCCAATTCTATTTTTGATATATTGTATAGATGTTTTGTTTATTTTCTTCTTGAATAGGAATAACATGTTCAGGTTGACGTTTCAAGGTACTGAAAAAAGTATTTCGAAGAAAGTCAAACTCTACATTTTACGTACTAGTGATGACTATAATTTCATCATCACTATCAGCCTATTAACGGCCCAGGGCCATAGATCCGCCCTTGTAGATGTTGGGATGTGCAGCGTAGACCCACCACGCTGCTCCAATGCGTGTTGGCGGACTACTGATGCAAGGCATGTGCATTATAAAAACAAAGTTTTTAGAAGAACACAAAATATTTATTATTGGGCCTAATTGAACTCAAACCCAGTACCTTACTGGTCTGTAATCTGAATAATCTGAAGAAGCAGTTAATATACTTCTATCAATTCCTATCTCCTACGATCTTTGGTCATTAGGACACGCCAGTATTCCACATGACGATCTGATCTGAACTGATAAGAAACACGCTTACAAGAAATAGCTTTTCGCTTAATACCTTTTTGACCTAATTCCGTTCACCATATAGGACATCCATATGAATTAGAGCAGTGATTCTCAACCTCTTTTGTTGCGGCACATATTTAATGATTTCAAAATTTGGCGGCACACAAATAATAAGATAAAAATTATTTACTTACTACAACTAAACACTGCATAAATAGTTTATGACAAAAATTTTAAATACACCAAGACCCCGCTTTGCGTCGCTAATGTGTTCTGAAAAATGCGACGCAAAGTGAATCACAAATTTGGAAAGCAAATAATAAAATAATTTATTTTTTTGTGGATGTAAGTATATATTCATTAATTAAAAATATTTTTTTTTAAATGACATAATTTAATAATATTAACATTATTATATATTTGCAAAATTTTGTGGCACACTTCTGCAATTTGGCGGCACACAAAAGTGCCAGGGCACAGTGGTTGAGAATCACTGAATTAGAGGGTAAATCTCTTTCTGCACCATAATTCTATTTGTTTTTCACTGAAAATAGTTAAGAATAGTGCGTAGAAGAGAGCAGTGTGATACAAAAGACGATGAAGTCTAAAGTCGAGAGAGGTATGGTTTGGTCGTGTATAGTGAACAAATTAAAGGAGACTAACAGAAGGGATAAGGCTAGAGTGAATGGAAATCTTGGAACGCGAAGACCAAGGCGAACGTTCCTGTATGATGACATGACATTCTGATTGAAAGCCAGGTCAAAAGTAAAATAAACCAACTTTTTTTTATCGACTACAACTTACCCTTGACTGCTATCACACCTGATGTTAAGTGATCATGCAATCTAAGATGGAAGCGGGCTAACTTGTTAGGAGTACGATGAAATCCACACTCCTATCGGCTTCTACACGACATAGTACCGAAACGCTAAATCGCTTGGCGGTACGTCTTTGTCGGTAGGGTGGTAACTAGCCACGGCGAAAGCCTCCCACCAGCCATACAAAGACAAATTAAGAAAAATCTCAATCTGCCGCACCGGGAATCGAACCTAGAACCTCCGTCTTATAAACCCAAACGCATATCACTGCGCCACTGAGGTCGTCAGAAGGTTTTGACGAATTTTATGAAAGGTTTAATGAAATCGGAAGATGATAAATATGCAAAGAACCGTAGCCAGCGGAAGGACGTGGTCTCTGCCTACCCCTATGAGAATGAGGCGTGGTCTCTGCCTACCCCTATGAGAATGAGGCGTGATGGAACGTAGTATGTTTGTGTGGGAATATCATTTATATATCCCTCTTGTAGTTGTTGTATATAAGTACACCGCGTGTCCTGGCTTGTATGCGAATAAGTGGTCCGCAGTGGTAAGATCCGCGTGAATCCGGTCCCATAGGAAGATCGAGAAATCCGTTCTTAGTGAGCGGCGACATCGCGAAATGACTAACTAGGCTTTTAAAGTCATTCATCGTGTTGCTTTAGAGATCTCGTGAAGAGTCATTCATATAGTGGTTATTTGTATATTTTGTAGATTACTGGAATTTCATTTTTATTTTTTCCTTTCTTTTAGTATAATTAACTAATATTTGTTTAAAAGAAAAGAAAATAAATCATAAACAATACAAAAATTGGCTTTAATTATCCTTTTTAAACTTATATTATGTTAAACAACGAAATTCCAAAGCGTTTTATGATCACACAAAGGAATTTCATGAAAAACGATGAGGGCTTCATTATAAATTTCAAATATGCGGGCATGTAACCTTAGATTGAATATCAATATAAAACCAAGACAATAAAGATTTTAATCTAAAGTTGAACTATAGAAACGACAGAATAGACTTAAACAAAGAACTAGTATGTGAAAGCGGGCAAGTGTTATCTCTTTCCTTATCTCTCGTAAGTAAAAGTGGTATCAGATTTTAAAAAATGATTCGTTTGTTTTCTGTCATAATAATACTATAGAAACAAACCATCAATTAGATGCGGTGTCATTATCATTACGTACCTACTGAGCTAGGAATCGAATACTGGACCAACGTTTTCTGGGTCACAAAAGCCTTCGAAATTAGGTTTAGGTATAGTATAGTACTTAGCCACGCAGGGCACGTCTTTTTAATCAAGACATTTCCTTTCACAGCGTAATTCCCTTCAGCCTCATAAGCATTCGAACGTCCCTGTTCGTAATGCCGAATCGATATTACAACTCTCTGGAGTGAATTTAAACACGATTGAATTAATAAACGTTACATTATCAAAAATAAACTTTTAATGTAGGTATTAGGTAGTATTTCTTTTATTAATAATATTCGTTAAAAATAAGGTTTTAATTCTTGTAAAAGATTCATAGACCAGACTTTTCATACAACGTTTTTATGATCTCTTTTTGGTAACCGTTTGTCTTTACCTGTGGGATTTGCAACTTGAACTCATGTTTGTTGATTGCTGATCTGCTGTTATTATCTCCCTACTAAGATGAATAACTGCATCGTCTGTCCAATGGTCAGCCCTTTGGATCACGAGGTTTTGGGGTATTGTTCCAGTACCGGGCTATGAAATACTGAGATTTCCTTTTTCCCGGCAGATCATCGTCGCGGTTGACGGTCCTTCACGCCTGGAGACACAGATCGACGGCTGGCATCGACTCCTAGATATGCTTAAGTAAATGTAAGCAACTAAATGACACAGTTATTTTTTACTTTTTAAACGACTTCAAAAAAAAAGGCGTTTCTCAATTCGACCGTATATTTTTTTTTTATGTGTGTTCGCGCATAACTTCGTCGTTTATGAACCGATTTTGATTATTCTTTTTTTGTTGGAAAGTAGATAGTCCGGTGGTGGTACCATGATAAGGAAACCAGGATCTGATGATGGAATCCTGGAGAAAGCGAGGAGAACTTTCAAAAATTGTAGGGACAACAAGTACGTTTGTCAATTTTTCTGATAAGTATTTAAAAGCACTACAATTTGATGAAGGTCTGGAGTTGATCTGATGATGGAGCCGATCTACATATAAGAGAACTCCTTGACGATTTACTGCATTTACCTTGTGTTTGGGCTCGATTAATTTGTCTTGATAAGAACTTTACATTAAGATGGGCTGTGACTGTCATTGAGGGTCTGGTGATGAAGACAAAGTACAGTTAAGGGAGCTCCGTAACGGCTTAAAGTAGCTACCTTGTGTTTGGGCTTGATTCATTTGTCTCGATGGGAAATTAACATTTAGATGGACTGTGACTGTCATTGAGGGTCTGGCGATGAAGACGAATGACAGCTGAGGGAGCTCTTTAACGGTTTACAGTAACTACCTAGTGTTTGGGCTCGATTAATTTGTCTCAATGAGAACTTTACATTTAGATGGGCTGTGACTGTCATTGAGGGTCTGGCGATGAAGAAGGACAGCTGAGGGAGCTCTTTAACGGTTAACAGTAGCTACCTTGTGATTGGGCTCGATTAATATGTATCAATGAGAAGTTTGTAATGTTATAAATTCCAGTTGGTTTAATGTTAACTAAGTCATGATCTGATGATGAGATCTACGAAAACTCGAGGAAACTCTTCAAACTTTATAGGCACATTTGTAGGGATGTTGGAATGTTATAACTAGCTAGTGAATATTGGTACTTATGATTTAGTTCGAGTAGGTTCTTTAATATTTTCGTTGTTGATAAATCACTAAAAAGTATGAAATAAAAAAATTTTAACAAAAAATAAAAACGCCTTCAAAACGCACTAAAAAGTAAAAAATTACTACGCCATTTACTTACTTTAATTTACTTTTTTTTTTTTTATCCTCTACAAGTAATATAACATCTATGAAGTCGGTGCCACCCGAGCTTTCTACTTTAAAGACTTTACCTAAACTTGGATGGCGTTTTTACTTTTTGTTAAAATTTTTTTATTAGTGCGTTTTGAGTCGATTCTATTTTTATTTAAAAAATTTTATTTCTTACTTTTTAGTGATTTATCGCCACGTATCGTACTTATACTATACCGTCATAGTATATTATACGGCACTAGTAGCCAAAAAGCAACCGATACCGAGACAAAAACCGAAATCGCTGTAAGCGTGCCTCCAAAATTTGAATTTGCCCAGGATATCATCATCAGATTCTAACATGATGACAATGGGACCACCTTGGAAGTATGCCCTTTGTAATAAAAAAAAAGAATTATCAAAATCGGACAACTCTGTAAAAAGTTATGCGAGGTCATACATAAAAAAAAATATACGTGTCGAATTGAGAACATTCGGTTCTCAACAAACAAAACATTTTTTTCGTCGGTTAAAAACTCTATTGCCTCTTATACCGTTGATTATTCTTTTTTATTTTTAAGTAAAAGGATCTTCCTACGACTTAAACAACTTAATATTAAGGGTTCCAACGGAAAAGAGATAGTAAAAAACCAATTCAATCTGTACACAGCTTCAGATACTTCTCACTCCATAACAGTTAAGACTAGAAATCGTAAAAGGCATATAATAAAAGTTTTATTCGTCCGCCCTCGGGAGATATCAGAACACAGCAGCTGTCTACCGAAGCTATACTCGTAAATGCAGACAATATCGGAATTAATAAAAAGCTGAACGTCTTTTGTGCATGATGTGCGGTGTACTGATGATTATGTTTCCATGTTATTTCTGACTAACGATAGCCTGCTGATGTTATTTCCTTTCCTGTGGGAATATTGGGATAAAACGTTTACGTAACTATGTTTATCCAGGTTATAATCTATAATCATTCCAACTTTTAGCTAAATCAGATCAATAGTTGCAACGTGAAGTAAAAACAAATACACACACACACACACACATAAGCTTTCGTTTTCATAATATTAGTGTATTTACTGAAAACTCTTTAAAAAAACTGTCTCGAAACCGAGATTAAATCAATCGTAACGGCGCCATGGGAAGGATTGAAGTTACTTAGTGGGCAATAGAGCAAACTACGCTCGGAGTTCCTCTGCATACCAAGGTGTTAGAATGGAGCGCCTACAGTGGATAGCACAGTGTAGGTCGACCCTGACTGGATGGACTGTAGACATCAAGAGAATCAACAACACAAAAGGACTAATGTAACGATGATAAGTGTCATTCATGGTTTTTAACCCCCGACGCAAAAACGACGGGGTGTTATAAGTTTGACGTGTCTGTGTATGTGTCTGTCTGTGGCATCGTAACTCCCAAACGGATGATCGGATTTTATTGCGGTTTCTTTTGTTTGAAAGGTATATCAGTCGAGAGTGTTCTTAGCTATGTTTGGTGGAAATCGGTTCAGGTCTTCAAGGTCATCAGGTCGTTTGTTAGGTGTGATAGAAATGTTACACGCTATCAACGCTCAATTTGCTAGAAAGCATGTGTGTGATCTGACATATGAAACACTAATGTCTTCAGGAACCACTGAGCTGGCCTGATGATAGGGCTCGAAGGTAGGAGACGTAATCCCGTCTACCTTTTTAGTAAACCCATCGAGTTTCGGCTCGTTGAATTTGTCTTGACTGGTTCTTTTCATGTTTCTAATTTGGGTCCAGGGTTTTTTAAATTTTTAATTTATAGTTATACACAAGGTTTAGAAAGGAGAGACGCCTCTCTAAAAACTGATTCTGTTTAGAAATGGCTACGTTGAGGTTACAAACATAAAAGCCTCCTTTTTTGTAGACGATTATAGATGCTAACACCTCATGGCCGATTTCTACATACCCATATCAGTTCTCGTATCAAACTGTCCAAGTTTGTGCTTCCCCTAACAGCTTTTACAGTCCCAATTTTAGTATTGCGGTATAGTGCAAGGCTCGGCCAATCGAACAGATCAAATTGTGCACCAGAATGGACAATACGCGCGGTCACACTGTCCGATGCAATCGGGTTTGATTTATTTGAACAAGACAACAGCTAACTGCAATGTTTGGCTTTTGTATGATTTTTTAAACGATCGCGTTAGACAGTTACCTATGGCATACAAAATATGGATTTTATGTCCTTGCATGTTTGGATATTGCGTTTTATTTTCAAAAGTAGATCTAGCTTCATTTTCAAACTCGTTGAATCATTACGTAACATCATCTCCTTCATCATCTTCTTCATCATCGTCATCATTATAAGTTGATAGACATTAACTGCTAGATCCATCTTGTACGGACTTTCAAAAATCATGATTTTGAACCCTCTTAAACCAGAGGCCCCTTAAACACACTTAGCGATATTAGACCATCTATACTAAAGTCTAACTCGATTGAGAATGCTTGTCAACAAACAAATTTAAAATGAAGGTAGAAAATGCAACACATTTTATGCCTAATAAATTTAAAATTATGTTATGTTGTTTTATAAAATCTTATTTAAAAGATGTTGAATATAGTAATTAGTTTTAAGCTTACTAATGTAATTTATTGTCATGAATTCGTCATTAACTAGTTAATTTTAAAAAAAGGTGTAAAATAACTAGTGATTTCTACCTTCATTTTTAATTTGTTTGTTGACAAGCATTCTCAATCAAATTTGGCTTTAGTATAGTTAACAGTTTCAAACGCCTTCTTAGTTTATCCGTCTTCTCTGTATGTATGTTAAGCATCTAGTATTTAGTACATAATAATAAATATGTAAATATGAGTATAATAGATACGACATTTTTCTCCTTTCAAATTTTCAGTATCAGTCTTAAGTTAGAGAGTTCTTAGTGTATACCCACGTGCCATAGAGGCTATATACCTAAAACATGACAATATAAAAGTCACACGAGCTCGTAAAATATGTAATCAATATCTCAGTACCCAGTAAGAGATACACAATCGTAATCCTGGGTTTAAACGGGTTAAGATAAACAAGAGGATTATGGTGATAGCCAATAAACTAGATGTGAGGCCACCAATGGGTTTTTCTTTCTTTAACGTTAATATTAACAACCAACACCAAACAATAAAATACTTCAGTGATTGTATTAATTATTATATCCCCCTCTCCTAGATTCAGCATTCCGGTACAGTATCGTGTAGTATTATCCTACTCACTCACTAAAAGGGTGTGGATATTATCCTACTCATCAAAAGTTAGCCCACTTCGATCTTAGATTGTATCACCACTTACCATCAGGTGTGAATACAGTTCATCAAACGTTCGTGGTTGATAGCTTATAAAGTAAATTACTTTTAGAGCATCTAAGAGCGATAACAAATGAGAGTAGAATGTGCAAGTTGTTCGCTCACGTAGTCTTTGTGGAAAACCCGTGGCTTATGTTAAATGGCGTATGATCGATGGCGATAGGAAGCGATGATAATATGGCCAATAATGTATCTTGATTTGAAGATATCTACATTTTTTGGTGATAGGTAAAACCAAAAATTGAACGGCATTCCGTATTCCAAGATATATCGACTAATTAAAGAGGCTACATCGATAAAGGTTAAACGAAGACCTGAAAATATATCCCAAGGAAAACCCGCAGGCGGGCTACTGTTTGCACTTTTGCATTAGCGTCCAGCGCCTAGTCATACTACATATAAAGACGAAAGTTTGTGTGTGTGTGTGTGTGTTAATTACTTCTTCACGACTGGAGCAATTTTATTATTATTCCCACGGGGACGAGAACTATGCGAGTGAAACCGCGGGCGTCCTCTAGTTGCGTAAATCTTCCTATTAGATAAATATTAAATCTTATCGAAAGTGTCGACATGTTAAATGTTTCCACGAGAACAAGAACAACGCGGGTGAAACAGTTATAAATTTAATATTATTATTTACTTCATTTTTAATTGGCTTAATATATTTAAGAAAAATATTGACAGGCAAGCTAGCGCTCCGTCTCGTATTTCTCCCTAAAGGCAGCTTAACTGAATAACACGAGTTATTTAGATCGGACGCGAATGGAATAGTAACTAACTCTAAATTCCAATTTAGTTCTACAAGAAGTGGATTTATACTCTGACATCAGTTTACAATCTAATAACGTCGACTTGAATATTTGCGCGACATATACTAATGTTATGTTATGTTATGTTTTAATGGAAATAGGCTATTAGGTTTTCTATTTCTAAATTCCCAGTAGCGCAAAAGCGCTACAGAAAACTGAAGTGTGAGTCTTAAATTCGACGCTTTTTTTTCTATTTCTAGCTCTCATCCTTACTATAGACAGAGAGAGTACATAGGGGTAGGCAGAGACTACATCCCTACATTTGGCACCGTTCTTGCATACTTCCTTAGCTTCTTCCACTCTCATTAATCCTTTCATACAAGTTCGTCGGTTTAGGGTACTCTCGACCTGGCTATTATTTAAAATGTCCTGAATTTGGTTCAGGAACATTCGCCTAGGCCTTCCCCTTCCAACATTTCCATTCACCCTCGGCTTGTAAATCTCTTTTGTTAATCTTCTTTCATCCATTCTCTCTACATGTCCAAACCATCTAAGCATCCCTTTCTCAATTTTAGTCACTACATCTGCTTTTGCACCACACTTTTCTCTTATCACACTATTTTAAACTCTGTCACACAGTTTTAACCCGCTCATACTCCTCAATGCTCTCATCTCTACCGCATTTATTTTACTTTTGTGCTTCTTCTGCCATACCCAACTTTCACTACCTTACATAAGTGTGGGCACCAACACACCTCTATGCACAGCCAGTCTTGCCTTTCGGGACACTTTCTGGCTGTTCATAAATGCATACAGAGCACTATTCACCAAGTTCCCAGCATTTACTCTTCTTTCAATATCACTCTCACACGTTCCATCTTTCGTAAATTTACGAAAGACAGAGAGAGATAGATACAAATCTGAAACTCACACTGTAGAGTTATATAGACACCTTCAATTATTACAGAACAACGCTTCATTGTAAATACGAGTAAATAATTGATCTATTACGTAGTTAGCGCCCGAAAGCTTTTCACATAAAAACAAACAAACTCACTTTCACATTTCTCATCATCATAATACCAGAATCATTGTAGAAGAAGAGATATAGAGCTTATATTTACCACTCTGCTCCAATTTGGTAATAAAAAGTGTAACATTGATGGGAATAATTGTCCAAGTCACATACAATGACTATTAGGAAATTGTCAATCTTCTTCAACACTGTAGCGAAGAGGCGTATTACCATGTTCGGAAAAAAACTGTTTTACACATGTATATCAAGTACACATAACTTCAAAGTTTTCGGGAAATAGAGTAAGGTCTCCAGTGGGTGTATAAAATACGGGGTCAAGCTGGTACAACGGTACTCCAGAAAGATATTGGCTCTACTCTCTGGGGGCCACATAATACTGGATATTGATAGCAAAGGCCGTTTGTCGGGATACAATTTTCATCTCTACTTTATTATTAGCAGCTAAACTGGTACATTTTTTTGGAATCCCTTCCATGAAAATGAAGGTTGTCTACTTTTATATTTACTCTTTTTAACCGACGAAAAAAACAGAGGAGGTTCTCAATTCGACACGTATATATTTTTTTTGTATGACTACGCATAACTTTTCACAGAGTTGTCCGATTTTGATAATTCTTTTTTTAATAGAAAGGGCACACCTCCAAGGTGGTCCCATTGCCATCACGTTAGGATCTGATGATGATATCCTGAGAAAATTGAAGGAACTTTTCAAATTTTATAGGCACACTTGCAGCGATTTCGGTTTTTGTGTAAGTATCGGTATAATGATAAATTTAAGCAACTAAATGACACAGTTATTTTTTAATTTTTAGTGCGTTTTGAGTCGGTTATATTTTTTGTTAAAAATTTTTTGTCGATACCTATATTAAGGGTATAAATAAATAGAAAAGTAAAAAAAATGCGTCATTTAGTTACTTTAATTTACTTAACCATACCTATAAACTCGGTGCCATCCAAGTCTAAGGAAAGTTTATTTAACAAAGTAGCAAAGCATTTTGTGTGAATTAGTTATCGTCTTTAAAGTAGAAAGCTTATAGATGGCACCGACTATCATAAATAAATTGAATGTTGACTTTGGTTACAGCTATGTAGTCACCGAGCTATCAAGACCGAATCGGTACCTTTTGGATAGCAGTCTTCTGTAGCTTCCACAACCTAGCAAAATAAAGTTATTAAGGCTTCAATTACTTTCAGACGCAAATTACTAATTAAAATAAATAAAAATATTAATTATATGAGTTGCGGCAAAAGTAATTTTCCAATAAATTGGGCTCGGTATATTAATATTGCGCACAATTGGGCGCACGGGGGAAATCAGACGTACTCGTATCAATTCCGCGTCAGGTGACCTGTGACTTCGCCTCTCGACCAATTTCATCGGCATTACGCTAATGGAAATATTATGTGATACATTTTTCATTTATTAATATGAAAATCCCAGTGTTTTTCTTTAAAATAAACTCATTAATTTTTAATTAAACGATTTCAAAATATATAATAGTTGTATACTAAAATTATATTACGTATTATATTATTTTAAAGTGTATGTGGTATCCAGTCGCTCTTTCGATCTAATGTTAACATGTATTTTATGTTTGGACAAACTTCGACTTTACAATGGTATTCCTTTTAAAACCTCCCCCATGTAACAAGTGCTGGGCTCCGTTATTTCTTTGACCTACGATGGACCTTGCACGGCGGATTCAAAAATCTTATTAAAATTGTCATAATTTAATTACGTGATGGCTTGTATGAGACCATTCCGACGCTTTACAATAGTGAAAATATTATATTTTTTAATTACTTTCATTCAAAACTGCGATATTTTTAGAAGCTTAGCGAATTCCTTTTTTTTTGTGCATTCCAATTGCAATATTATTTGTAAGATCTTATTCGCATTTATTATTAAAGTTATTTTTTGAAAAATCCTAAGAAGACAAAAACCAAAAGAAGCTGTAATATTGGCAGTGCTAATATTATCAAAAACAAGGAACCAAACCAATCTTATACCCGTAATATAGGTACCGACCGACATGTACCGAAGAAATTTTTTTTAACAAAAAATAGATTCGACTCAAAGCGCACTAAAAAGTAAAAAATTACTGTGTCATTTAGTTATGTGTAATTTATTATTATACCGATACTTACACAAAAACCGAAATCGCTGCAAGTGTGCCTATAAAATTTGAAAAGTTTCAATTTTCTCAGGATATCATCATCAGATCCTAACATGATGACAATGGGATCACCTTGGAGGTGTGCCCTTTCTATTAAAAAAAGAATTATCAAAATCGGACAACTCTGTAACGTATATATACGTGTCGATTGAGAACCTCCGTTATTTTCGTCGGTTAAAAACAAAGTTAGGTCTGGATAAAATTTGGCACAGAAATAGATTAGTGTCTGCAAATAACACATAGGCTTTTTTTGCAACATTCTCACAGGAACTAGACATTCATAGGCGGCGCATAGTTAGTAGTAATAAAGCAATCCTGATACAATACCACAGGATGTGTAGCCATTTTTCTCACGTGCCGAAGTGCCGGATACATTTCGATTTTCTTGCGTAATTTTAAGAGCGAACTCCTTTTTTTTGTGGACTGCAAAAGTTGTGTTATAAAATTGTACTTTATAGTTTCAGAATTAATTAAAATTTCCTTGTAAAATTATGGCCGTTTTGACTATCTATACCAATATTATAAAGCTGAAGAGTTTGATTGTTTGAACGCGCTAATCTCAAGAACTACTGGTTCGAATTGGAAAATTCTTTTTTTGTTGAATAGACCATTTATCGAGGAAGGCTTGAGGCTATATAACATCACGCTGCAACTATTAGGAGCGAAGATATAATGGAAAATGTGAAAAAAAAAAACGGGGAAAATTATTTATCCTTGAGGGCTTCCGTTGCGTGCGCTGCGAAAACGGATCAAGACACCAAAAATATGAAATGAAATGAAAGAATTATTCCTCTTGAAATGATCTAAAAAATGTCCACGACAGTATATGTATATCTTTTAAGATTAACTCACTAGAACCGTTTTTATAGAAACCAAATTTGGTCGAAATTAATGCATTTGTTAAAAGTTGTATCAACGCAATAATATGTACTATAATATCGTACAATGTTTATCAAAAATGTGGATCTTTAGTACACGGGACGGGACGAAGGATATTAGTTGACGGGAAACTATAAAAAATCAAATTGAGAGGGGGAGCGGGGTATTAGCACACTTTATATGAAAGTCTGTCTTTAAAATTAGAAGGGTACCTAAGAGGTTTTCACGCGGACGAAGTCGCGGGCGACTGCTAGTCTTTCTATATTATTATCAACACTGATCGGGAAACTGGTCATCGTCATTATGCCGATGGTCTTTCTTTGCACGAGGCAGGCCTTTTGTAGGAATTTCTAATCACTGTGGTCCCGAACCATCTGCATTTTGCATCAAGCATTCAACTTTCCATAATATTCTTTACTAACTTACGATTCTTATATAACTACTAGTTAGCGACCAACTGCGGGCTTCATAAGAAGGCTCAGAGTCACTCAGCGGGCGATGGAAAGAGCAATGCTCGGAGTATCTCTGCGTGATCGAATCAGAAATGAGGAGATCCGCAGAAGAACCAAAATAACCGACATAGCTCAGCGAGTCGCAGAACTGAAGTGGCAATGGGCGGGGCACGTGGTTCGAACAGCTGATGGACGTTGGGGGCCGAAGGTGCTAGAATGGCGACCCCGCACCGGAAAGCGCAGTGTTGGTCGACCCCCCACCAGGTGGACTGATGACATCAAACGGGTCGCAGGGAGCCGCTGGGCACATGCGGCTCAGGATCGTTGTGTTTGGAAGTCCCTAAAAAGGCCTATGTCCAGCAGTGGACGTCCATTGGCTGATAATGATGATGATGAACTTACGATGAAACTGTTAGTACCCTGCCAGACTTGGACAGACCTGGACCAGTTTACTAAATCTCAACTAGCCCAGTCGAGACTCCAACCCAAGACTTCCATCTTATAAATCCACCACGCATACCACGAAGGCCGTTAGAGAAAGATATTGAAAAACACATTAAAATTCGTTGCGTAGTTTAAAATAACTAAGCGTACAGTCGACAGGAAGTGTCTGGATTCTATAGGTACTGTATTAGATTACCACTACAATACCTGTACAGCTCTATCTGTTCCCAGGAATAGTAGTATTAGCACCGCATTGTATCCGATCTATACAAAAGCTATCGCAGCTCGCCGTGTCCTGTGTACTAGGTATACTGTATATCGATTCAAGTTGGCAGGCTACACACGTTTTTACGACGCCGCAAGTTAATTGCCGCACCGGGCGCCACGTTATTTATTTTATGCCGCCATGGTTTATAATGTTGCACGACTTTTATATATCTTGTATATGATATTTTATTGACGAGTCTTTAGTTTGAATTGAGCTTTTTGTGATATACCTAGTCTAGGATTGTATTACTGCGATGCCTATTTCTGCCTTTCTTTGTTCTCTTTGCTTGATAGCAGATTTCGTCCGTCACTAGTTACAACCCTGCCGATAAAGATGTACCACAAAGCGATTTAGTGTTCCGATACTACGTCGTGCGAGAAAGCACGAGCAGAAACCTAAAGCGGTTTATATTTCATCCTGCTCCTAACAAGTCTGCCCGCTTACATGCAAAATTGGCGCAATTACAGTCAAGAACTAATTTGTATAGATTAAAAACAAAAATCGAAATTTAATATACTTAAATGAATAAATTTAATAT
The DNA here is from genome assembly GCA_034621355.1 of Mycalesis mineus. Classification (NCBI taxonomy): domain Eukaryota; kingdom Metazoa; phylum Arthropoda; class Insecta; order Lepidoptera; family Nymphalidae; genus Mycalesis; species Mycalesis mineus. The sequence continues at coordinate 3,169,951 of CM067881.1, forward strand.
ACTTATACAAGAGTTTCGTACTCCACCACTCACTACATAACTTGCACAGGTTTACTTAATACAGTGTTTCTAAAGCTACAAGCAACAGCGGAAGCTGTCTCCGCTTGTCAGATCAAGCGATTGGCTGCGATTCAATTTACTTCGGTTCTTCCCCTACAATTTAACTTCGATTAAGCCGAGCTGGGGGGTAAAGTAAAAAACGCACGCGTTTGATGTCCTCTGCGGGGTACGGCAAGTACTTCCTGTAAGGACGAGTTCTCATTGCATGGGACGTCTAAATTGACTTCCGACAATTGTCTTGCCACAGAGTAAATCTTCAGAGATCTTCTAAGTAGAATCACTGCTTTCCACCATAAAGAAACTAATATTTACAACTTAGGTTTATTACTAACTTAGTTTTATCAACACCATCAGATCATCAGGATTCGAAGTAGGTCGAGCTATAAAATATTAGGCTTGTTTTACTATAAGAAATACTCCGCAGTAACGCGGAACGGGAAACTGGTGTTACAGTGACTCAAACAGCAAATTAAGCTGTGCTGTCTAACTAACTTCACCGTTAAGAGGTCGAATTAAACCAGAGAGGTGCTGGAGTTGATCCTCACCCAATGGTTCTCTTGCAGGTCATTTCTAACACAGAGCGGCCTCCGTGCCTCAGTGGTATGTGCAGTGGATTTATAAGACCTGGTTTCGATTCCCGGCGGGGCAGATTGAAATTCTTCTCAATTTATCTTGGTCTGGCCTCTTCCTGGAAAGCCTCCCACCAGCTTGGAAAGGGAAAGCAGCCCGTGGATAGTTATCACCCTACGATAAAGACGTGTAGAAATCGAAAAGGTGTGGATTTTATCCTATTCTTAACAAGTTAGCACACTTCCATCTTAGATTGCATCATCACTTAACATCATGTGTGATAGAGGTTACGGGACAACTTCATAATTAAAAAAACCTTTTGCTTTGTTTGAGGAGAAAATGTAATAAAAGAATTTTTAGTACAAAAATAAAACGTGCCACGATCCGTCCGGGAATAATGGAAACTTGTAATGTAAAGGAAACTTTTTTGATTACAACACGATTTACTCGGCGAGATGGATTGGTTCCAAAAATGTTGGACGAATAATATTGGCTACATTTATTGCCTTATATAAAGGAGGGGTTCTTAATCACTTAATGTTGATGAATTACGCTTTTAAGAGTGTGTTTACTCCCCGTCAGCAAATTGACCCAACATAAAACGAAACTCGATACTCCGCTTGGAAATTCTTTGTTACAAAACTTCGTTATATCTAGCCGCGACGTAGTCCGCCTGATATTACTTTTCCTAGTCCATAACAATCTTAACGTATGAAAATAGGTTAGAAGTTAGGCCTACAGCTTACTATCGCCACGCTACTCTATTTCAGGTGGGCGGGTGACAGCGTTTGACCATTGTAATCTAATTGAATAATTGATCACTGAAAATTTCAGAACAGAATAAGAGTTTTAAATTCTTTATTGAAACTTCATTGAAACCTGCTAATATTATAAACACGAAAGTATGTGGAGATGTATGTTGCTCTTTCACGCATAACTTATTAAATGGTTAAAACTTATTAAATATAAATTTTGATGAAACTTTACAATACTAGTAGTATTGTAATACTACTAACCGTACCGTATCGTAGTCTCCGTAGACAACAGCCGCTCATAAATACCTGTTTCTATGCTGGTAACAAGTATTACTATTAAATAGATATAAAGATAGTGGCGATTATTTATTGGTGGTAATGAAACTGTATGGACCCTTGTAAATCAGGATTTGTTGTTGTTGTTGATAAGGGCCATAAAATAAGTGTATTAAAGTTTGTATGAGTCATGTCAGTTGTTCATGCAATAAAATTGTACGATATGGACGATACGAGACGGATTATGCTTATTTATAACAGCAAAGAGAAGCACGTGTTATAGATGTATATTATAATAAAAAAATGGGTTTTCTATGTAAAGTTCACTTTACATAAAAAATCATCACGCAATAAAAACAAAAAAAGTTTGTTGAGAGCTTTTCTGAAACTATGGTTTTAGTAGAAATAATTTAAAAAGAACTCAGTGAAGTACTAAAAAATTAATATTTATAGACGTTTTGATCTCACTTAACAAAAAAATGACTTTAAGTAAGTAATAATTACTTAATTAATGTAAATTTGTAGCTATCCTCTTTGTCTTAGATTTAATAACAAACAAAACACGCAATCGCAAAATATTTACAATAGGCTGAAAACTGAAATAGAAAACAGGAGATACTTTGATAGAGCTGTAATAAAAATGTCGCACTAATACCTTTTAATACTAGTTTATGCTGTCAATAAGCCTCAGCTTCACTCAGCTCAGCTGAGCTTCATTGTCTACAACCGCCATGTTTGTTTTAAGTCATTTCCCTTTCCAGAAATTCTTGGGTGCATCCCAGTAGTACCCCATACCGTAGTTCTGAACTGTTGGGATACTTTCCGGGCTGTCAAATTATATCCCAATAGTTCTATATAGGACTGTAGTATAGTTTTTGCTCTTGACTTTGCTTATAGCATGTAAGTTATAAACTTTATATTATTTTAATTGATATTTCATTTTGTTTTTAATATAAAAATGTCCCTTGCGACAAAAGGTAAGTTTTTAAAACCAAGTAGTTGTCGTGTCTAAAAAATATTCTCTTATTTTAGAAGTTACAGGGGGGGAAACATTTTATCACTTTGGAAGTATCTTTCGCGCCAACTATTCAGCATAGAAATCTCAATATCATTTTTATTATATTTAGCATGTCGCCAAAAGCTTTTTTGAAAGCTTATTTTAGTCTTTCGTCATTCCCAAAGTAATCTTCAGCAATTAAAGAAATAAATTGTTGCTGACGTTTTGTGCTGTGTTGAATTTAAGCAAAGCTGTATTCGATATGGTATGTTTAGATATTTCACCATAATGCATTTCAGTTTATGTAGATACTCTTCAATTTAAGTGGACATTTATTATTGCAATATGCTATGTAGCATTATTCAGATCTCGAGGTCCTGGGTTCATGGAGTTCTGGTGCGGGAAATACAATAAAACTGAGTTTCGGTTCCTTCTAAGAAATTTCCATGAGTCGGTAAATTGATGGTGTTATACTCCCAAGCCTCGGAAAGTACGTTCACCAGTCAGTCCCGACCTCGTATCATATCATATCTATCTAGGTCGGATTTGGTTACGCACTTATAATGTTGGCACTAATAATGGCTGGCAATAAATGTTGAAACAGTGGCGACTTTTGATGGCCTCCACAGCGCATCCGTATGCGCGTTGGATTTATAAGACGGAGGTGCTGAGGTCGGTTCCCGGCTGGCCCGATTAAGATTTTCTTATTTGTTTCAGGTTTGACTTCAGCTAGCTACCACCCTGCCGGCGAAGATGTCGTGTTAAAACCAAAAGGAGCATGATTTCATCGTAATCATAGCAAGTTAGCTGATTTCCATCTTAGATAGCATCACCCCTTATCGTCAGGTGTGACTGTAGTCAAGGGTTAACTTGTGGCAACAAACCTATGCCGTCTAGCAGTACGTTATGATAGAGTTATTGTTAAGTAAGGGCGTGTAGAGTTAGAAGCTTGCCTCTTCATGAGATCTGATAAACATTTTTTGCAATAGGTACATGAAAATGTTTTTGGGTGGAATAGTTTATATTCTCGTCTTTACGACCATCAAAATATTAAAACAAAACAGAATCAGGAACCTATATTTGAATTCGATAAATTAAAAAAAATATATAACGAGAGAAAATAGAACTTTATATGAAAGTATGTCCTTTAAAATCACGAGGGTCAACTAATCTTGATATGATAAAAACGAAATTAAATTTATCAAGAAATTAGTTAGTTAGTTTAGTTTAGTAAAGTTAGTTCAGTTTGCTCAGATGTTTTATTTATTGGTAGATTAGATGAGGAATGAGAGGGGCTAACGAAGGAGGCTCAGCTAAATATGTTAGGGTAGAAAGAAAATCTCGAAGCATTGTTTCCAAATGCGAGATCTCCTAAGCCTACGTAATCTGAAAAGCTGGCCGAATCTCCAAAATCCCACCTCATCTCGAGAGAATTAATACTAGACTATTGTTCTTATATATTACGAGTCAGTAAGTGAAAATGTATATCTAAGATGATTTAGGACTAATTCGCAGATATGAATAGATCGAAAAAGAAAAAAATATATTTCTATCTTTCTTATTTTATTGAACAAAGGAACTTTATGCCTTTGTTGTTAGGATTCGTTGTGTTGATCTTTGTTTTAGTTTGTTAATTTTTGTTGTGTTATATTGTATTTGGTTGAATTAACTTATGTTCTGACATGACTAGTTATTTATCTTAGCTACCACGTTCTATATAGTCTAAGATCCGAACTAAGATCAACCTTCACCGAACTGATAATAGGATGAAATATATTTCATGACAAATTTAGTATATCAGAAAATATATTAAAAATAGGTTGCCTAAAAAAATCCTGGACAGACTATTTTTTATTATTTTAAAAAAATAATTTTTACACTCTAGTAAACAGTGAGTGTTATTTTGAAGCAACTTATTTCTGAGTTGTAAAAAAATAATTAATTCAATAAATATAAATCATATATATTAAATATAATACTAAAATATGACACCATATAAAATCAGCTAAATCAATAAATATTTATCAAAATTTATATATATATTTATATTGACAATTGAATTTATTATTTTTTTTACAACTCACGACATAAGTTAGTCCAAAATAACGCTTACTGTTTACTAGAGTATAAAAATTATTTTTTTAAAAATAATAAAAAATAGTTTGTCCAGGATTTTTTTAGGCAACCTATTTTTAATATATTTTCTGATATACTAAATTTGTCATGAAATATATTTCATCCTATTATCAGTTCGGTGAAGGTCGATCTTAGTTCGGATCTTAGACTAATATGCTTTAAATGATTGAGCTTTTCTTTTCTTTTCCTCAAAAAAAATCTTTAGTCGGACTTGAGAAGTTACACCCTCAGAGATTTAAAAATTTTTAACAAAAAATCGAACCGACTCAAAACGCTCCAAAAAATAACTGTCATTTAGTTGCTTTAATTTACTTAAGCATATCTATGAAATCGGTGCCTGCAAGTTTAAGGAACATTTATTTAACGTAGTAAAGCAGTTTGTGGGTTCTAGGTAATGTCCTTAAAGTAGAAACCTTGGTTGGCACCGCCTCCTAGATATGCTTAAGTAAATTAAACCAACTAAATGACACAGTTATTTTTTACTTTTTAGTGATTTACCGCCACATAACGTACTCGTACTATACTGTCATAGTATATCATACGGCACTTGTAGCCAAAAAGCTACCGAAACTTACACTAAAACCGAAATTGCTGCAAGTGTGCCTATACAATTTGAAGAGTTCCTTCAATAAGGGAAGGAGTTTCCCAGGATATCATCCTCAGATCCTAACATGATGAAAATGGGACCACCTTGGAAGTGTGCTCTTTCTAATAAAAAAATAATTATCAAAATCGGACAACTCTGTAAAGTTATGCGTGGTCATACATAAAAAAAATATACGTGTCGAATTGAGAACCTGCTCCGTTTTTTTTCGTCGGTTAAAAACAGGCTGAGGAAAAGATTTAAATATAATTTTTAGCAGAAAAATCTTTTGAAGGCGACCGTAATGAAGAGCGTTCCGCAATAGGTTAATCAACGCAGTTTCAAAGCGAGTCGTATTTAAGTGCACAATAATTGCAACAGTGTCCCAACGGACACTCAATTTCAAATTGTGCCAAACGTAATCGCGCGACCTGAACGAGTGCGGGCCGCTCCAACAAATCGAGTTCCCAATCACAATGGAGTGATGTTTGTAGTTCCGTACGGGCGCTCATGTTTTGTGATCGGTCATCTGGATAATTGCTTGTAGAGGCGATTAGAAAAAATATCGGGAAGTTTGATCTCATACCATATTTACTTAGATTTTTTGTTGTGCCTTTTTTATCCTTAGGTAAATAGACAGGTACTCAAGATACGAATAAATTCATATCATTCCATTCACAGTGCGGGTGCCGGGTCCATCGTGTTGCAGAGAGAATAAAAATTTTTAACAAAAAATAGAACCGACTGAAAACGCACTAAAAAGTAAAAAATAACTGTGTCATTTAGTTGCTTTAATTTACTTAAGCATATCTATGAAGTCAGTGCCAGCCAAGGTTTCTACTTTCAAGGACGTTACCTAGAACCCACAAACTGCGTAAAATAAATATTCCTTAAACTTGGCTGGCACCGACTTCATTAATTTTTAACTTAAAAATTTTTATTTCTTTCTTTTTAGTAATTTATCGCCACGTATCGTACTCGTACTATACTGTCATAGTATATTATATGGCACTAGTAGCCAAAAAGCTACCGATACCGAGTCTAAAACTGAAATCGCTGTAAGCGTGCCTCCAAAATTTGAAGAGTTCCTTCAATTTCCCCAGGATATCATTAGCTGATCCTAACAAGCGGACAATGGGACCACCTTGGATGTATGCCCTTTCTAATAAAAAAAGAATTATCAAAATCGGACAACACTGTAAAAAGTTATGCGTGGTCATACATATAAAAAAAAAATAAAAAAAATATACGTGCCGAATTGAGAACCTCCTCCGTTTTTTTCGTCGGTTAAAAACGTCGGACAATTCTATGCTCGAATTATTTTCTCTGCCGAACCAAATCTGGGAGGATCCTGTAAATTAAACTATTTAAGGAATAACGTAATAAGCAGTTTCTATCGCCTATAATACAACAATACTTAGCAATGCCTTACTGAGAAGGAAAACATCTCTACAAAAGCTCCCTCAGGCACAGGTATTAAAGTCTCACGTGCCTTTAATTTTGCCGACAGAAATAAGAATCCCTGATTTTTGCAATTAGGAATCTTGAAAATATAAATATAATAAAAATAGTTCATTTCAGTAACTTGAAAGTAACAAACAAACAGTAAGCTGGAGCCTTTTTTAAGAGAATATGTCTTAAAGCAGTAGTTTAAATAGGTTTTTAAAGTCTCTCTTTTAGCTATCAACTAAACTTGATTTAAAGGACATTGCCAAAATTTGCCCCAAGCTGTCTAAACTTATGGATGAATTTTAAACAACTACCCATGTTTCACAGCAATCACTTGAAAATATATCAAAAAAATAAAAATTTCAATCAGTTATTTGTGTTCTGAATCACGTGACCGTCGTCGTAGTATGAAAAGTCAACTTTTTCAACCTTCATAACTTTTTCCTGCAACTGCATAGCTACATACAACTTTGTTTTTCTGTAAATAGAAAATCTGCACTATTTAATGACATATATATCATTACTGTGCAGTCTGGGGTACACTTCCATACAATTTTTGGCAATGTCCTTTCACGCATATTATAGTATACATACGACATTACGTTATGTTTTAAAATTTACTAAAAAGTACATAGTTCATAAGTTTATCGTAAGTATCAACAGTGCACCCATTATTTGTGATTAGTCCACGTAACTAAGGGTCATCGGTTTAAATTAGTGGAGCCACTAAATACTTGGCAAGTTCGTTCGGTCAGCAAATGCGCAGGTAAATAAATAGCCTTCCAAATCACGACAGACGGAGCCCTAATCTGGCGGTTAGTAATTTAATTCATTACTAACTTTAACGATGTCTCTGGTGTTTGAATTTACAAGTTTTAATCGTAGAACTTATTTTATAAAAGCTTTTTAAACATACATATTTTGACGGCTACCATAGCGCAGTGGTATGCGCGATGGATTTATAAGACAGAGATCCTGGGTTCGATTTCCAGGTATGTTAAGTGATGATGCAATCTAAGATGGAAGCAAACTAACTTGTTAGGAGTAAGATGAAATCCACACCCCTTTCGGTTTCAACACGACATCGTACCGGAACGCTGAATCGCTTGGCGGTACGCCTTTGTCGGTAGGGTGGTAACTAGCCACGGCGAAAGCCTCCCACCAGCCAGACCAAGACGAATTAAAAAAAATCTCAATCGGCCCCGCCGGGAATCGAACCCAGGACCTCCGTCTTATAAATCCACTGCGTATACCACTGCGTCACGGAGGCCGTCGTCTGATTGGAGGGAGGCCTCGGTCGTGGCTAGTTACCACCCTACTGACAAAGACGTACCACACAAGGAGTAAGCGTTCTAGTACGATGTCGTATAGAAACAGGAAGGATGTGGTTATTATCCTACTCCTAACAAGTTAGCTCACTTTCATCTTAGATAAGATCATTACTTACCATCAGGTGTGATTGCAGTCAAGGGCTAACTTGTAGTAGATAAAAATAAAAAAAAGACCTGGCTGGACTAATTTAGAAAATCTCAATTGGCCCTGCCGGGAATTGAACCCTGATCCTCTGTCTTATCACATACCACTGTGCCACGGTAGCCGTCAAAATATGTATGTTTAAAAAGCTTTTATAAAATAAGTTCTACGTTTAAAACTTGTAAATTCAACTACATAAGTAATGTTTCTAGTAGTTCCTATGGTGTTAAAAAGCTATGTTTACTTATACACTCGAATAGTTCTGGACTACCACACTTAACTGATGATATAATACCTTAGTTAGTGCTTTGAACGTCAGCGTTTGTTTCGTTTCCATCAACGCAATGTCAGGCGCATGTATATTTCGATTGACGCATACAATCTAGACGTAACACCAGACGTGATCGTTTGTGTACAATGCGTCGATTCTTGAAATAATAACATCGTACAAACATCTCGCTTGCATCTCGTCGATCATGCCACCTTCAGTTCGACTGTCAGTTTAATATGGCAAAATGTCATTCAAGAATACCGATTTCTGTTATATCCGCTTTGCAACCGTTGTACATCGGCTTCAAAACTGACTTTTTTTCAAGAATCGACATACTACATGTCGATTCTTGAAAAAATGCATCGTACGAACATCTTTTGAACATCTCGTCTATTATCCCACCTTCAGTTTAACAGTCAGTCCAATATAGTAAAATGTCATTGGAGAATTGCAGCTATTGTAATACGACTTCAAAGCTGACGATTTTTTCAAGAATCGACATACAGGCCAATGTAAATGCAAAAACTCTCTAGACCCGAAATGTGACAGTTCTAATTAGATTGAAAAGACGTGACCATGGATACGCATCTTCGGTCACATATAAATTCTTACAACGTTGCGCAAGCGTTGCTTGGCGTCCCACTGCATTCGCTATATAGCAAAATCATTCAGGAAGTAATATATTACGATATTTAACATTGTTTATAGTTTTAATACCAAATAGTGTTAAGCTTATCATGAACATAAATTATCAGTGTACAGAACAGCGCGAAAGGGTCATCGGTTTAAATTAGTTGGGCCACTAAACAGTTGCCAAGTTCGTTCGGCTGCCAAATGCGCAGGTGTATAAATTGCTTTCGAAACTACGTAGGTCCTGAGTGCGCTTGAAGCGACTGGAGTTTTGGTCATTTAATTAATTACACTGTACTACGCCCTCATTTGTTGCTTGAGTTTGCAATTGAGTTTTAATTGTATTCATGGACCGATTTGTTGGTCGGGGTGTTAATTTTTATGATCTTGTAATGTGTCTATACCTACTAATATAATTTAAAAAATCTTACACTGGTAGAATGCTACATTATCGGGGAGTATCATAGGCTAGACAAATTTGAGGCAACTAGAGAGTAGGTCATTACATTAATTACTCTGTACTACGAGGCCCACATTAGTTGTTAGAGTTCGGGTTTTGCAATTGAGCTATAATTATTTTAATGGACCGATTCGTTGGTCAGGCTATTAATTTTTATAGTTAACATCTTCCAATGGGCTATAAATAAAATGTCTTTATTTATGTTTTTTGAAGAAAAAGCTGACTGATTTGGTTGTCAAGTAATAATTACGATGCTACAAAAAGTTATAGGCCAAGAGCTCATTACTTTGTAAAAGCCAAATGAAAATCCCCCATTACATTATTTATCAGCGCCGTGTAATTTCAGCGTGAATAATAATCCAACAGGACTGGGGCGTACAAACGAGGTTACACTACAGCTGATTAACAAAATGATTTCCGCACAAAATTTTCCATATCGGTGCATGAATATTCAGCGGTGCTCATTTTCCAGTGCAATGAAAAAATAATGATCGAAGAGCTAGTGAAAATCCTTTAGAAACTACTTTCACATAATAATAAATAAAAAAATGCAATAGCCAATAATTTTGCTGGAATGACCATCTTCCTATCAGATAATCCTTTTATCATAATGGAAAAATGCTGAAACGAACAATACGAGTATCTTCAGAATGCTTAGCTGCAATCTAAACATTTAAAACCAACTTTCTTTTAAAGCAACGTGTCTGAATTGTTGATTTATACGGATACACCTTAACCTTGTTTAAGTTGCTGAATTTACACCTCCTTGGAGCACATTAAGCCATCGGTCCTGGTCATTAATTAATTAATCAAGATTTGACAATGAGCGTTACGGAATCCGTGAAGAGAGAACCCCGAAGAGAACCGTTATAGTAAGCTGACAATAACGGTAATAATCTCTTCGACTATGTTTCATTCTCGCCGAACAATGGGAGATGGCCAATTTCATTATTATCATAGCACATTGCAATAAAATTGCACGAGTTAATCGTGCGTCGTTGATTGTTGTATCGAATTTAATTTGTAGCAGAACAACGGATATTTATTTTAAGGTGAACAAAGTTTGCTCTTTGAGTCTCTCTTTTTATTATTTTCAGCTGCCTTTTAGTTTGGTTGAATTAAATTACCGTCTGTTTGACTAAATATTGATACTTCTGAATCGATCCTCCTCCTTTAATCTTGTCTTCCTCATTTACGAGGGTTGTGACCACCTCCACGTTTGATCTTGTCTGATATGTTACGCCATTTTGTTATGTCTTCAGGTGGGCCGCTATCCGGAGGGCATCGAAGGTGGCGGGGATGAGTGTGGCGCAGATCAGATCAGACCAACGCATAGAGCTGCGGCAACGAGGCCTTTCTCTTTTCACTTTGACAGTAATAGTTAATTTTTTTAAATTATGGTAGTGTATTTAGTCTCAGTACTTTAGCTTTGTAGGTCCAGTAGTTGCTCCATGAGGTTAGTGTCACGGGTCTGTTTATGAAATATTGAGCTGCATGTATTTATGTATATTTAGTGCTGTCTCATTGTTCCAGTGGGTTCGATTATTAAGTCGGTATATGACAAATTGAGCTTTTTTTCTTGAAAGTTTAAAAAATTCATAGCCTAAGACCAACGATCTAAACTCCAAGCAATAAAAACCCGTTAAAGATAGTTTGTTTATTAACCGACGAAAAAAACGGAGGAGGTTCTCAATTTGACACGTATATATTTTTTTATGTATGACCACGCATAACTTTCTAGAGATTTTGATAATTCTTTTTTTATCAGATAGGGCACACTACCAATATGGTCCCATAGTCATCATGTTAGGATCTGATGATTATATTCTGGGAAAATTGAAGGAACTCTTGGAATTTTATAGGTACACTTGCAGCGATTTCGGTTTTTGTGTAAGTATCGGTAGCTTTTTACTATGGGAGTGTAGTACGAGTAGGTTACGTGTCGATAAATCACTAAATAGTAAGAAATAAAATTTAAAAAAAATTAAAATCGACTCAAAACGCACTAAAAAGTAAGAAATAACTGTGTCATTTAGTTGCTTTAATTTACTTAAGCATATCTGTGAGTCAGTGCCAGCCAAAGTTTCTACTTTAAGGACGTTACCTAGAACCCACAACCTGCTTTACTACGTTAAATAAATGTTCCTTAAACTTGGCTGGCACCGACATCATAGATGTGCTTAAGTAAATTAAAGCAACTAAATGACGCAGATATTTCTTACTTTTTGAGTTGGTTCTATTTTTTGTCAAAAATTTTTACATTCATTTATTTACAATAGTATAATGGACTAATAACCTTTTATGAAACGACGAAGATCTGGCAAAACAGACTCTCACTATAATATAGTCTAAAGTGCTTATTTATAAGTGACAGGTGGTTAGTAAGGGAACCCAAATCTGAGACGCGTTCGCAACTGGAGCCAGACGGATGACGCGCTATCCATATTTTGTCACTTGACGTCGCTAAGCATCCTGACATATATCACAACAGGCAGGCTGTGTTTCCAAAGGCTGTTACTATGTCTTAGTGGTCTCTTCCGAGCTTTTTGACAACTTGGTTGGTTCTTTGATGGTTAACATTTGTCATACGCTCGTTTGGTTTGTTTTTGAAGTGAAACTTCTTTATCGGGGTTGGAAAAAAATTTAGTGTAACATTTTTTCGTTACGCGTCATATTTTTTCCGTTACGCGCCATGTTTGACTTATGGAAGTGACGTGATAAATATATATATATATATATATATATATATATATATATATATATATATATATGTTATATTGAAGTGATCAGCAAAATCAAAGGGTTTATTTTAATTCTAATTCCAGTGAATTTCTAAAAAAAGTAAGTAATTACATCTCTTTTTCTAATATTTAGGTGTAATTATGGTATTTATTTTTCCACGTTATTTAAAATTAACCTCAGTTTTTGATTGTATTTTTCAATACACTAACAATGGTGGGTGTAATTATGGTATTAATTTTTTCTAATGCTTGAATGTTGATAAGTTAGTTAGTTAGTTAGTTTCACTTCTTACGAGTGTACGCTAGTACACGCACACATATTTCTCTAAGTAGGTACATACATAAAAATGAATCGTGCAAACAAGCAGTAAAAAACCCTAATGTTTTTCGACGGCCTCCAAGGCGCAGTGGATTTATAATTCGGTTCTGTATTAGATTCTCGCCTGAACTGTTCGTGATTTTCTTAATTGGTACAGGTTTGGCTGATGGGAGACTTTGGCCGAGGCTAAATATCAAAATATCATTTAGCACCGGCCATTTGGCATTTCGATGTATAAGACAAAAAGGGGTGCTGATGCCATCTAACTTCTAATAGTCCGCTGCCACCTTAGATTTCATGATCGCTACCAACATGTGTGATTGCAGTCCTAGGGCTAGCTTGTAGTTAATTTAAAAATACTTGGCAGAACAGAACTGCGAAGTTTAAAACCGGACGTAAACTACTCAACTACCAAGCTGAAAAGAAGCCAGAACAATCAAATTAATTCAAATCCCCTTGAAATTTTGAAATGAATACTCCAGCACTTTTTTTAAATTAATATCTCTTAAATGGAACTAAGAACCTAAACAGAAATCATTTCTAATTGTAAAGCTACACAAAGCGCCAAATAGGCCGTCACAACCCAGTCCAAAATAAGTAACACAGTTTAAGCAGAACACACATAAGTCAGCAACTCCCCGCGCATACCAACGACACTAAATGTTGAACCTTTATAATAAATTAGCAGCAACGCTCCGAGTTGCTAATGGTCCAATAAATAAGAATACACGGTAATAAGCGACACTGTGTACTATGCAGAACTCTTTCGGGTCTCGGAGTATTTATGCAGCAAATGTATCGAACTAATGGTATTTCTTGAAAACAGACTTCAGTACTGTTATTTATAATTCAATACTGTTGAGCTTCTTGCCGATGTTCAGTACAGTTCCAGGTACAGCAGTCATAACAAACAGTCAAACTTCATTTGTACGCCAAATAAATGAATTTTGAATTTGAAACGTGTTTTGAATTTTTCATAGTATGTATGGGGTAGCAATGACTGTCTGACCAGCGATAATCTGGTAAAAGCCGAAAAAGCAAAAGTATCAGAATATTTGGGCCTTGCTCATGAGATTATCGCCATGAGGATTGTTGAGTCGACAATTATTGTTCCTCTAGTGTTTCAGTTAATGGTATAATAGGTGGACCCAATTTGGTAAGTGATAACCAATAACAGAGCAAAACATTTCAGAGCGCTGTTCTATATCTATAAATATAAGTTAAGTCCTTATGCCTGTAATATTGGGAACATACTCTTTAAATTGAAAAAACTACTTAGCAGCAGAAATATCGTGGTAGTTTCCTCTGGACGAACACATTCATAAAAAGCTCGATAACTACTGAGCTTTCACATCTTGTTCATCATTATCAGCCTATTAACGCGCCACTACTGAGCCAGGCCTCCCGGAATCCTTGTAGGTATCATCATCATCATTATCAGCCAATTAGCGACCAACTACAAGGCCAGGCATCTCTCCTTATATGAAAGGGGATATGGAGCGTAGACCCGCCACGCTGCTCCAATACGCTGATAATGTTTCATTTATTAACGATCACTATCAGATGTTGATGATAGTGACCGGGACCGACGGCTTAACGTGCTCTTCGAGGCACGGAGGTGTAACACCACCAACTTCCAAACTCCGGGCTTTGAATGTACTAAACATTTCATAGAAGAATGAAAAAGCTCAGAATTATTCCATGACCCGACCCAGGAATCGAACTCAGGACCTCGTGATCGAAGTTACATAGGCTAACCATTAGACCAACGAGGCAGTCTTGTAGGTATACTAACCACTAACCCATAGATGTGTTTGGTATTCCAACTGAAAATCTATAAATAAATAACAATACTTATTACTGTGCCATTTTCAATAAGCTCTTTTAATAACCATTTTAATATAATTTCTAACTACCAAAAAGTAATAAAGCATACACAAGTAACATATACCAGTAATGAACACAACAATCGATAGAACATACGATTCATTCACCAACGTCATCATAAGAGATGATATAAGAAAGAGTGCCATACTCAAGATGTGGAACGCTAGATACCACATGTGGTACTTCTTCAACGGATGTCTTCTTTTGAAACTGTATACAAGCACCGACACTGCCACGAATAGTTGGACGTAAAGAACTCCAAGCACGAACTCGACAATTAAGCCTGTACTGTCGTTTAATTCTACATCAGGATTGCTTGCAGTTAGTATGAGGAGTACAGCTGAAAACACCAGCATCGGTAGAATAGCTGATACTGCTATCATAATGAAAGTTCTTCGTAACTGTGCGCAGTTTGAGCACGGGATTTCTTCCGCCTCGTCGATTATTATTGCCATTGTGAATTAGAAATATAAAGACATATATTTACGATATAAAAACCTTCTGGTTGGTGTCTTGTTGTTAATCAATATGACATGACAAAACGTGTAACCACAGTATATAAGCGAAGATGCTTGTATACTCAGAGGATTCCGGAAACTTCTTTTTTTGGTTTAATCTTTTTAATATCCTCTTTGCCTCTACCATACTTATTGAAAGAAAAAATAAATTAGGGATTAGAAAAGTCAATTAATTAACTTAATTAACCTAAATTAATAAAAAACTTAATTAAAATAATAAATGTTGGTTACATCAAACAAACACGACAAACATCGATGAGGCAATTTTCCGTATCAAAGCATTCCTCTAAGGTTTATACTCTGTTAAAATGTATAAACTGGATGGGATTGTTACTGACCTTTTATTGATTTAATAGATAGCGAAGTCGATGCAATTTCAATGTTTGGTTTTGTAAACAAATTAATCTGTTACAAACTACAAAATAATTATTATATTCTTAATTAAACTTAATTACGAGTAGAACTTTACTTAGAAATAATTGTCCATGGCCTAAAATGCCATATATTTTCTGAAGATCCTGCATGCTTTGGATGCGTCAACAGACCTAAGTATCTCGCATAAAGATAAATATCATTCCCTTCTTTTTCTCTCTTTTTATTATCCGAGGAGCTCGAAATATAGAGCGACTTTGTTAATTATTTTATTGTAATTAAACACAAAGCATCAAATAAAAATAACAATTCACATGGTAAACAATCGTCATAAGCTAATTAGGTAATTAACACAATATGTTCATTTCGGTATTAATTTTTTTGACTGTAAGCGGGTTTAATTCTCACATTATGAGAGATTAAAGTGCTAAGTAATTGTTTGTAAATTACTTTAATCAGATACACGTTTTTTTTTCTTTCAATGGTCTTTTAACAGAGATCTAAGTTGAATACTTTATTTATAAGAATGTTTCAGTAACTACTAAATGAATAATAATATAAGATACATTTGTGGCTATAACGGAAATAAATAAACGATCAGTGAGGCAAATGGAGGACGTATTCCTAGCAAAGTATTCATGTAATGGAATTGGAAATTATAGGTGACAGTTATGTATAGCATCAGGCAATCTGTCTGTGCGTCAACCATAGCTGCTAATCAATAAATATAATATTTGCTTGTTCTATCGATAAGTATCGTAATTATCGTCACTATTATCATCGGGACGTTTACTGTTGCATGTAAGGGCTTCTAAGAAACACGCTTAAATTACTTGAATAATTTTGAAATTGCACCGACAGTTACGAGTTTATTAGCTAAAACAACGCGATGTATTGTTCTACAAACTTATCTGGACCAGTGAGGGTGTCGCTGTGGTAGCTGTTTCAACAGTTGACATAAACCAAAAGAGTGACAGCTGCGACGTTAGTTCCAATTTTGGCCGCCGGATTAGATAAGTTGGTATCAATATAACCCACAGACCTGTCAATAGCGAGTGATCGCCCAACAACTTGGCGCTAATTTGATGCGGACTGTCTCTAATGAGTTATACCTTAACGTACAATAATAAAAAGTCATCGTCATTATGCCTCCCGTATATATTATCGGAGTGTTATGCAAACTCAGATAAAATACAAAACAATGATAAAAACACAAACTTATCTGAATGTTCAATACAAAGGCGATTAATTCGGACAAAGTGCAAAATTTGAGATACAAAGATTCAGATAGAGAGATAATTTTAAAAATCTGCCAACGCGTTTTATTTTTACTCGACTGCGTCAGAAGGAGGGTTATGTTTTTCGAGCGTATGTATGTATGTCCATTTCTTCGGCACGCGCTACAGCCTAAACGGCTCAACGAATTTTGTCATGTGAGGTGTCGTTGAATTTGGCAAAATCGTGGTAGTGACATAGGCTACATAAATTTTCAAAATGGCGGCTGTAAATATGGGAAAAAAGGGGGGATGTGTGAATTTTTTTTCTTACCTTAGCAATATGGGTACCAATTATAAGGTCGTAAAAAGACCATTTCAAAAATATATAAATATCATATCATGTTCATATTACTTTTTTAACAGAAAATAGTAACAAGTGTACTAAGTGTAACGTCTCATTTCTATACCATAAACTAAAACAAAAAAGTCTCAAATAAAATTATTATTATAAAAACGAAAACCCGGCTGCATAGAAGTTATGAACTGAAAAGAGAAAAACAAGGATCACTATATCTATATAAAATTCTGAATACTTTTATGGTGCTGCAGGCGGGGACAAACGTAGTTTTGGTAGATCTTTCTTTCCCCGCAGAAAATAAAGTATTTTGTCCCCGCTTGCATCTCCACAAAGTATTTAGAATTTTATATAGATATAGTGATCCTAGTTTTTCTCTTTTCAGTTCATAACTTCTATGCAGCCGGGTTTTTTGTTTTTATAATAATAATTTTATTATATAGGTTGTGTATAGGTGTTGTTGAGGTTAAAATTATATGATTATTCTAACTAGCGTGTTTAATGACCTATCAACGTAATTTCATTCTTAAAGGCTTTCTTAATTATTATTATCATCAAAGCCTACTTTTAATAGCTATAAAAGAATAGGATTTGGACTCATTAGATGCTGTTTTCTTTTAAAAATAGGTGTTACCCAAACGATGCTGCTTATCTGCTATTTTTCTTAATTTGTCTTGGTCTGGCTGGTGGGAGGCTTTCGCCGTGGCTAGCCCTACCGACAAAAACGTACCGCCAAGCGATTTAGCGTTCCGGTACGATGTCGTGTAGAAACCGATAGGGGTGTGGATTTTCATCCTACTCCTAACAAGTTAGCCCGTTTCCATCTTAGATTGCATCATCACTTAACATTAGGTGTGATAGCAGTCAAGGGCCAACTTGTAGGCATTTAAAAAAATATATGCTTATTATACATCATATCACAGACGTAAAGGCCTTGACACTTTTAAGTGTTTCCAATAATAATCTCCTTCCACTTATGCTTGCAGACTGTGATAGGAGTGGCTATGAAAATAAAATAGGGATCGATTGCGAGACCTCAGGGTATGTCGCCAGTAATACGCAGTGGGGGTCGACCAACACTGCGCTCTTCGGTGCGGGGTCGCAATTCCAGGTCGGGACCCCAACGCCAATGCTCCTCGAACTATGTGCCGCGCCCATTTATACTTCAGGTTTGCGATTCCTTGAGCAGTGAGTAGAGATATAAGGTTTCGTTAAAAACATAATTTTTGCGCGGAGGCTAAGGCCCTTTTCACCTACGTCATATTTGGGAGGGTTTTAAATGCAAATGAATATACACCTGAAACCTTT
Source organism: Mycalesis mineus (assembly GCA_034621355.1). Classification (NCBI taxonomy): domain Eukaryota; kingdom Metazoa; phylum Arthropoda; class Insecta; order Lepidoptera; family Nymphalidae; genus Mycalesis; species Mycalesis mineus. The sequence continues at coordinate 3,188,328 of CM067881.1, forward strand.
AAAGTGGGTATGTAGCTATGAATATTTAAACGAGTGCCTATCCTAATTATTTAAATATTCCATAGAGTTAATTATTAATGTATTCATATCTTGAAACAAAATGTGAGAAAGGGTAGATATGATGACCTGCCAAAATAGAAAGATAATTTTATAGCAACCTTTTATTCAAAGTTAAGGATAAGATTTATTTATTTCATCTCTTGTTAAGTGATATTGATGCCGGGTTTATTTATTTAACTTGAAATGTAGATAAGTTATGTGTATAAGGTCGAGTGATATCTTGCAACTCGATTTTGCAGCAGATGTCTTTAACCGTTGGAGCCGAATTTTTAATACACGTTCAGTTTAGATGAGAATGCATGGTTAACTGTGTGACGTCATTCTAAATCCAACATGGCGGCATGTCAAAGATGACGGACAAAAATTTCAATATTTTTGCCCACCTTACACGCCTATAATGCGTCACTTGATATAATTATTTTACGTAGAGGAAGAGACAACTGTCAATCATCAGCGGTGAAATCGAAAATCTCGCTCTTTCTTTCAATACGATTCGTTTCAAAATCTACACTAAATATAGCTACTGACGAACCCTATACATGTTGAATCCGTAGTCAGGACAAGAAGCCATAGTGTAACTAACGAGGCAGTAGTTTAGTTTGAGCTCATTCCATTTCAATCATTACCATATTTTATACATACCGCGATGGGTAATATACCTTTCACGTATCGCGCCAAAGGCGAGCACAATAGCCCGTGAAATTTAATGCAAATAGTCCGTCCGCCATTGATGTGACGTGCAATGAATAGTCCGCTCGCCGCAAATTAATTTGTCTTCACACAGCCGCCGCTGGCCAAATATCGCTTTATAATTAATTAATGTCACCTATAAGTATATTTATTTTGAGCTTAACTTTGTTAGTAATGTATCAATGTAGGTGTTTACTAGTCAACATTATCAGCCTATTTTCAGCTCACTACAGGGTCGTGCCTCCGTCCTTGCAGTAGAGAAGACTTGGGGTTTAAACCAACACGCTGCTCCAGTGCACGTTGATTTCAATTCGAAATGTCAGAAACATTAAAATCGGTGTGGATTTTATAAACATAAATGCATTGAAACTGACCAAAATGAACTTCTCTTTGGTTAAAAAGTTACGATCACATTTAATTTCATTAAGTTCTTTAACCGCAGGGCATCGGTAGCCACTTAAACAAAATTAACATAATTTCAATAAAACAGTGGAAAATATTATTTCACAACTGCAGACAACAATGGCAAGACCGCCTTGTTTAAAACTACAGTTCTTTGACCTTTCTTTATTATCACTGTATAATATGTGACCATCTTCATTTCTCCTAATACAGGACAAATATCACATATAATATTGTAAATTGGTCAACATGAAGATAATCTGGTGAAAGCCGAAAAGGAAAAAGTATCAAAATATTTGGTACCTTGCTCACGAGTTTACCGCCATGTGGAATGTTGAGTCGACGATTATTGTTCCTATATTCGTTTCAGTTAATGGTCTTATAGCGAAAAGCTTCGACCAACACCTTAAGAAGCTTTCGCTTAATTGTTGGATTAAGGGTCGGATACCTACAGAAGGCAGTAATTCTTGAGACGGCGCGTATTGTCAGGACGTTCCTCACTCTGGAGCCCTGACCACCGGTTGTTTGGGCCCCCGAGACCCGAAGCAGGTGAATTAGATTTTTTATAAATTTTCAATAGTGTTTTTTATAATTTTTTATAAGCATTGTTGAAAATTTAAATTATTTATTTATTTAAATAAAATCCCACCTGATGCCAAGTCAAGTGATGATGCATTCAAGATGCAAGCGGGCTAGCTTGTTAGAAGTAGGATGAAATCCACATAGCTTTAGGTTTCTACACGACATCGTACCGGAACGCTATATCGCTAACTCAATTTAGAAAATCTTAACCGTCCCAGTCCGGAATCGAAACCAGAACCTTCTCTTCCTTATAAATCCACTGCGCATGTCACTGCGGCATGGAGGCCGTCAAAAGAGTTTTGTTGGGGCTGAATGATTCGGATTCGTCGGTTTTTCGCGAATAATAAATTAAGTATTTACTAACAAGTGATTTTGTATAAAAGATCTACGTGGCGATTTCGTCTACGGTGTGCTTGTCAGTATCATTAGAATTTAACGAAATTTTCGATTACGATTTAGATAACGAGGTTTCGACCGAGTCTACCGTACCCCTTGATGAAATTATTAATATAGATGATTACGAAAATAAGAGACCTTATAACATTTTATACCTCAACTTACGTTTTTCCTAAAATTTATTTTATTTTAATTTTACTGGATCCAAGTTTAATTGACAACTTATTGGACACTCTACTAAGATATTCGCAATAGCGCAAGTAACAGATAAGCAAGGACGAACTTTCTTCAATAACCGTCTGCCGAAGTTGGTAGAGAAAGTGATATAATTGCAACACGTTCGTAGTCATATTTGGTACAACTTCGTTGAACGTCTTATTGCGTGTAACTTTGAAATGTTGTAGCGTCGACAGTAGTCGTGATGAAATTATTTTCAGTTTTCCCATAAAAGTTCTTCTATTTTTAGGGTTCCGTACCTACTAAGGAAAAAACGAAACCCTTATGGGATCACTTTGTTGTCCGTCCGTCTGTTTGCCTGTTTCTCAGGACACGTGAAAGTATCAAGCTGAAGTTATATCAAATACTTAAGTCTAGGTGTCTCTAGGAGCTGTGATAAATTCAAACTTCTAGCCAAGGCAATAAAAAGAAACAGCAACATACACCGCATATTTAACTCACAACTACTCGCAAGAAAATCAAAACTTACAGGTTTCTTCCCGTGAACTTAGATTCTTGAAATTTAGTACGAAGTAACGTGATATAGCGAAAACCTTTACGGTTTAATTTAATTACATCATAATTTTTATTTAATAATTCTAAACGTATCCGTTTTCCTCATGAATGCGTAGAGATATCAAGTTGAAACGTTATAGTTCGTTTGCGTAAAGAATGCAGTGAGTCACTGTTCGCCTTCCAAGCCCTGCCACCCTGACCAATCAAATCGCGCGTCGCGTTCGAAGCTATACCTTCAACTAGTCACTGTGAACTTGACCTTGTAATTTGAAAAGATTTGATTGTTTTCTGCATTCTTAACGCGAACGATCTATACTATCCTTTTTAACCGACGAAAAAAAACGGAGGAGGTTCTCAATTCGACACGTATCTTTTTTTTTTATGTATGACCACGCATAACTTTTTACAGAGTTGTCCTATTTTGATAATTCTTTTTTTATTAGAAAGGGCATACTTCCAAGGTGGTCCCATTGTCATCATGTTAGGATCTGATGAGGATATCCTGGGGAAATTGAAGGAACTCTTCAAATTTTAGAGGCACGCTTACAGCGATATCGATTTTTGTCTCGGTATCGGTAGCTTTTTGGCTACTAGTGCCATATAATATACTATGACAGTATAGTTCGAGTACGATACGTGGCGATAAATCACTAAAAAGTGAGAAATAAAATTTTTTAAATAAAAATAGAACCGACTCAAAACCGCACTAAAAAGTAAAAAATAACTGTGTCATTTAGTTGCTTTAATTTACTTAAGCATATCTAGGAATCGGTGCCAGCCCAGGTTTCTACTTTTAGGATGATACCTAGAACCCACAAAATGCTTTACTACGTAAAAGAAAGGCTCCTTAAACTTGGCTGGCACCGACTTCATAGATATGCTTAAGTAAATTAAAGCAACTAAATGACACAGTTATTTTTTACTTTTTAATGCGTTTTGAGTCGGTTCTATTTTTATTTAAAAAATTTTTATCTAACCTTTTTTCTTCAGGTTTAAAAATAAAGAACTACTCGCCAAACTTAAATGACTAAGTAAATTACCTTACGGTTTACGTAACTTGTTTATAAACCAGTAACTAAAGGTTAGAAAGAGCTCTTCTTGCCCTCTTATTTATTGAAATAGTTCCATCAATATTCTAAGGTGAATATCCTTTCATACTAAACTTAGCTGGACTCCGGACAGCATCTTACCTGTAAAGTAAAAAAAAATATATTAGAAAGAGAGTAAGTTTTCGTCATCAATTCTTATTTTTTCGTGTCAGAAAGAGAGAAATAGAGACGCAAATCAAAACACACAAACGAGTTGTACAATCATCGTTACATAATATCGTTATCATACGTTCACATATTATAAACTTCACCGATGAGTCTATCTGTCAGTGTCTATTTGCGATTAATTCTATGGTTTTCGGACGGATTTTACATACAGTTTTCACCAACACATAGAATGATTCCTGAGAAAGGTTTTAATATAATATATAAAGTTGTTAAAGTTTTGTGTAAATTGGCTCAAATATTAATATAATTGTTGAAAGTGTCGCACCGCCTGGAAGCTTTGATTGAATACACCTCTTTAACTTCTTAGAGATATAACAAAATAATTTATGGCATGTATTTATGGAAGGGTTATTAATATAGGATGGTAGGTTAAAGGTTCGTTTTCGTGCATATTGAATATATTTTAAGGATATCTTGCTATACCCATTATTTCTTTTCAAAAAAACGTTTTTTTTTTATCGACTACAAGTTGGCCCTTGACTGCTATTACACGTGATGTTAAGTGGTGATGCGGTCTATGATGGAAGCGGGTTAACTTGTTAGGAGTGGGACGAAAATCCACACCCCTTTCGGTTTCTACACGACATCGTACCGGAACGCTAAATCGCTTGGCGATACGTCTTTGTCGGGAGGGTGGTAACTAGCCACGGCGAAAGCCTCCCACCAGCCAGACCAAGACAAATTGAGAAAAATCTCAATCTGCCCCGCCGGGAATCGAACCCAGGACCTCCGTCTTATAAATCAACCGCGCATACCACTGCGCCACGGAGGTCGTCAAAAATGTTCGCCTACATTTTTTTGTCAGTGTTCTTGGTAAGTTGCAATACACTATTATTCTGGCGGGCGAAGTTGAAAGCGTCTGCTAGTTTAGTAATATATAAGAACTATTAGTAAGCAAGTACTCGTAGGGTAAAAACTGTAACCCAAATTAAGCAATCTTGGTGTAAAATATATATGGGAATCGTGTTTCATTTGAGTATAATCCGGAGGCATTGAGCTCGGTGGGGGTGAAAAGTTCAAAATACAAAGAAAGATCTGGAAAGTTTCCAATACACGTGCGTCTCAACTCTTAACTTTTCCCGTTACATGGCGCAACTTTATTTGTTCCTAGTACTTAGCGCTTTACGCCATTAAAAAGTTTTAATTTATTTTGAAGCGATGCTGTTTCAACTGAAATTTTCAAGGTGCCTTAATGGTGGTTGGGGGGATTGTTCAGATGATGCCATTAGGGCCAACGTATCTGACGAGGCGTAACATATGTACGGTTATATTTGTAACTAAAACGTATTCTTTCGTAGTCTTCAGGAAACAGAGCTCGTAATTACGTTTTTTTCGTGATATAAACTAGTGCTTAGCTGCATTGTCACATGGTGTACGATGATGATGATGCAGGCTATCAAAAATTAATTGACTATCCAGAGTGTGCCTATGCACTTTTGAAAGAGGAAATTCGTGTTGGAGATGGTAACGTAAACAGAAGCGGGAACGGCATTCTAGATTTTTGCAGTGGACATAGGAACCAAACCGCTAAGTACCCGACCTGGGCATATCGACAAAGAATTATTGCAATATTTGCGATGATGCGACAAAGCCCCGTACATAAAAAAGTGATATTTTTTTTATCAACAAAATTTTATTTTTAAAAAGCTTCGCACAAATATGCCAAGTAGTAAACCCGAAACACGATGGACTGACCAGCTGAAGGAAAATAATAAAATGGACTTCTAATATTGACTTATATATATGACGGCGCCTGCGTCATCGTACACGACTAGAAAGAAGTCTGTGAACTTCACATGCACCAGCTACGCCCTCTTGCGGCTGCGCGTCGTTCGATACCACCACTCACCCCACTACTTGCGTCATTCTAAGTTGTATAAAAGGAGCGGGTCTAGAACTGGTTGGCAGTCTTGGCTCTGGCGTTGCGCGGTGCAGACGTTGTACTTTGCTAATCGCTTAACCTAGAAAACTCTGATAATTAATTTGTGCAAACGAATTAATTATTATTCTCGGCTTGAGTCGCAGTGTCTTGGGGTTACATTAATTAACACGAGACGTTAATCATTGTAATACCATAATTCACAGTTAATTAAGTTGCTGTTAATTAATCTTTCAGTTATCTCTTTGTGGTTTAGTTATAATTATTCTAAATAAAAAGGCTTACCCTAAAGCCGGTGGAAAAATGGACCCGTTCGAGGTTGGAAATCTACCAGGACCACGATTTTCAGAAAGGAAGGGAGTACTGCAGAGAGACACCACAACAGTTCAAAAAACTGAAAGTCTACGACTTTTCGTAATTCTACTAATACAGCTGTACAGTTTATTGTATTAAGACTCTATATGGTGGAAACTCTCGGCTCTAGACTAAGTATCGAAGATAGCCTTGTTTGTAGTGATTCTGTGAACAGGTAGCTTTATGTTAAAAGTTTTAATCCATCCCGAATAACTTATACCTAATACAACAGAAATTTCGGTCTATCTCCACCACAGCAAAGGTTTGTGGCTTGCTTTGCTGTAAATGCGATTCTCAACTTAATGGATTAATGAAATTAGACTGTGGCTTATCACAAAGCACAGGGATGATTCATTAAACTTTTTGGTAGCATAATGTACTTATATAAAATACAAGCAAATACTTTTATTTATTTTATTTACTTGCTTGGTAATTATAATTATTTTGATAATTTTTCGAAGGAGAAAGTGTGGTTCAAATTATAAAATATTTCTATATATACATCTTCCTGCTGATTACCTACCATGGTGGTGATAAACGGATGGTGTGGTTTGCCTATCAAATTTACGCCGTTGCAAGTCGGCTATTAAGCAAATTGTGGTTGATTGAACTCCACGGCAGTTTCAAAATATAGGCCGTAGGTACTTTAAATGCGTTACTCGGTTGCAATATTGCAAACAGTTACTTTATTTAGGGTTATCGATCGATAATTATATGTACAACAACTACAGGACGCTCGAGGTTTCACCTGCGTAAGTACTTCTTGTTCCCGTGAGAATTTCAGGACACAATGTGGCCTATGTGTTATTCTGATTTGTAAGCTATATTATTGTGAAGTTTCATTAAAATCAATTCAGTACTTAGTAATAGTGTATGTAAAAGACTTATCGCTCGCCACGATAATTATTTTATAGTAATACAAACAAAGAAGTATTATGAGCTGCGACACATCGCCTGCAGTTGTCGTGTGCAGTCGGCTACGAACTTTCAACCTTAGCATGACAATAGTGCACCGAGTGGGGATTAAATCTCTATGTTTCAAGCCACCCCATGCACGTTGAGTTGTTGAGGGTGAGTGTTTGTCCGTTCGACGCTTTCACGGTTAAGCCTGTGATGGAACTTTGCACAGAGTAAACATGTTGGCTGAGTTTTGAGAACTCTTCATTTTAGGGTACATTTGGCTCTAACGTGTTTACTTCTATATATGTAGATACACATTTCATTATCGCTTCATAATCTAAAGGATCTACCCAGTCAAGCCAGAAAGCGCCCTAGCTGTTGGATATAGGGTCAGATTGAGAAGGCAGAGGATTTTCACTTAGAGAATCCTTACAAGCCGTTGCTTAAAAAAATAATAGATACGCATTATGTGTATTGCGTTGGACGAATAAATTAGAAAATACATGAATAAGTTAATAAGACGTAGAATGAATTACGTTGTAGGTATTAGGTATGAAACTAATCACTAACTATGTTATGATATATTACAGATTAAACTAAGTACGAAACGTTATCTCAAAAATTCTTAACAGGTGTTTTTGATATTGATAAGAGATAACATCGCATTTTTCTTTTATTTCATCATAATCAGCCTATTAGGACCTACTACAGGGAGGGAGTTTCCATACCTTACGGCCTCTATGCGGGTTGCCGAGCATTTAATTTCATAAATTTTTGTTATGTTTTAAACGAACCATACACGATCCTCTGCCTTCCTTATTCAGCTACTTCCCACTATGTGTATGAGTTCATTGGACCATAGAGTTGAAGGGCATCCTATGCTGCGCTTAGGGGTACGTAAGCAAGTGCGCCCTAGAGTATTTATATTATATTATATTATATACTTACCTAATCATTATCATCATTACATAGTATAAAACAAAGTCGCTTTCTTATGTTTGTCCCTATGTATGATTAAATCTTTAAAACTACGTATCCGATTTTCATGCGGTTTTTTTATCAGATAGAATGATTCAAGAGGTAGGTTTATGTGTATAAAACATTCATAATATAGTAGAGAATAGAGGTTTCTGTTGTGATGTCGTAAATTAACACATTTCTTGCGCTTACATTGCAAACGCTGGCTAAACCATACGAGATACATCAAAATAGTGTATTATTGCAAACCTTAAAAAGTTAAAAAATTCCGCTATGTATATTCCTTAGAGATAACCCACAATAACAATTTTTTATCTTTTGCTTTCAACCAAGAGTAATGGTTTATTTAATGGCGGTTTTAAGCAATACTGCATTAAACCTCATCCAATAATTATCTTAAATACTTTGTGCATTCAATATAGATTATTTTGCCCTTCACAGCATGTAATTTAAATGAATATTTTCCAAGATATATAAGATTCAAAATGCAGGGACATAACGAGCGTTTGAGCGTTGTTCGGGCGGGTGTTCTTTAAGATACTTTAGTACCAGCATTGCAGCCGTGCGAAGCCGGGGCGGGTCGCTAGTTATTAATAAAAACAAGAAATATAACTATCTATAAGTACCTATCTACCTACATCTACATCTCACGTAAGTACCCCTAAATCGGTATCATTAGAAAGACAATAATCCAAAAAGGTTTAAAAGTACAGAAGCTGAGAAGAACAATGAAGTTATTTCTTTCCTTGTTGAAATGTCGATGCTATTGTTATTCAGACTTTTTACTCAATGCAAATAAAGCATTCATAAAACCTTAAAATCCAATTTCAATTTCATGAAATCGGGACTGTGGTGTAATCGACTAAAACTGTTTCTCTTTGCAATTCTTTATAGCATAATAAGTCTTTGTAGAACTTTTCAATTTAAATGTTCGTCCCAAATATGAACGTCAATACCAATCTTATCAAGATACGTCTGATAACTTTTAACTAAATATTTGATTTGAGACTTTAATTTACTTTGCAGTAAGACTATAAGAGATTTCAAAGCGGAATTGAACACGATTGGACCGCCAAGTCTAAAGGAAGGGCAACGTTTTTCCGTTCTAGGAAATTTAAAAGTAAAGGACGTGAAAACGTCGATAGACTCCAAACCGTAATTACAGGAGAAATTTAAATTGAACTTGCCGTAATGGAAATTGAAATGAATAAAGATGATACTTTTAATCCTCGGGTAATAAAATGAAAAAGCTGACTTGAACGTTATCTTACACTAAATGCACTATTTATTTTTTATTAACTTGATTACAATTTCACCTGATGGTAAATGATGATCCAATCTAAGATCGAAACGACCTCCGTGGCGCAGTGGTATGCGCGGTGGATTTATAAGACGGAGGTCCAGGGTTCGATTCCCGGCGGGGCAGATTGAGATTTTTCTTAATTTGTCTTGGTCTGGCTGGTGGGAGGCTTTCGCCGTGGCTAATTACCACCCTACCGAAAAAGACGTATCGCCAAGCGATTTAGCGTTCCGGTACGATGTCGTGTAGAAACCGAAAGAGGTGTGGATTTTCGTTCCACTCCTAACAAGTTAGCCCGCTACCATCTTAGACGGCATCATCACTTAAAATCAGGTGTGATAGGAGTCAAGGGCTAACTTGTAGTCGATAAAAAAAAAAACAGACTAACTTATTTGGAGTAGGATGAAATCCACACCCCTTTGGGCTTTTAACGACCACGGCTGAAGCCTGGTGGCAGGCTTCGATTCAGACAAACTAAAAAAAACTCATAAATCTAAAGTCACGTTTTAATTGTGCCTATATTTGTATTCTATACTTAAAGGACGCCCGCGGTTTCACTCACCTAGTTCCCGTACAAAAAACGGGATGTAAAGTAGTCTATATGCTTCTTTTTATGTATAAGCTGTATTATTGTATAGTTTCATCAACATGAGTTCAGTAGTTTTTGCGTGAAAGAGTAACAATACAAAATTTCGCATTTGTAATATTAGTAAGAATTCAGTTCTACGCAACTAATAGACTACATCTGATCGCCACATCCATAGCATATCTTGCATTAATTAATTATTTCAATTCGGATTAAAATTAATATGATAAGGATCAGCGTGTAATCTCCCTGTAATCCAACTTTATGCACTTATTAATAGACCTAATGAAATATTTGATCGATGGCGACGCTTTTTGATTATTTTATTACTATTTCAATTGTCATATATTGAGTTGATGATCTTTGTAATAACGGATTTATTACCTTCAATGAAAATCAATGAAATTGTTATAAAATGTCTTTAAAATTGTGAAGAAGTTCTAGTAGGCTCTACAAGAATTAATTTAATTAAACACAGACAATGTCACAACCACATCAACGATTTTGATTTTGAGACTTTTGTAGAACATTCAAAACGAATCATTCTTAATGTCCGTTGTTACCGACTCGGAACAGTAGGCAGAATGTCAACTACGTATGAATACGTGGTAGACACCCAGGCGGTCCGCGCTAAGCGATTCGGCTCAACGTTTCTGAAGCGATCGGCCAGATTGTCGAATGCTCTTCCGACGTCCATATTTCCTGCCACCTACAATTTATACAACTTCAAGGCTAGAGTAAATTGGCATTTTCTAGGCAAGCGCGTCCTATCTTATACCACATCGATGCTTACCATCATGCATTATTGCGGTCAAGCGCAAACCTATTCATAAAAAATATTATATTTTGTATTTAGTGTAAACTAAAATTTTGCTGAAAACCCTTACCCCACATTACCTACATCGTACACGTGATAATGATGAAAATGATTAGGATAGAGGTGAAAATGCAAACGAATAAATCAAAATTGCACGCAACTGGATTATAATCTTAGGATTAAGATATTAAAACCGATATAAATATCCGTTAATAGAATGAAGAAGTTGTCATTTGTCTAAAAGACGTCATGTTGGGGATATTCACTGCTGTAGTGATCCTAATAGCCTGCGCGCAGGCCTTACCCTCAAGTGCGGATTCGACAGGTAGACAAACAGGAACAACCACGCGATTTGACATAGTAAGTTATGCTATAAACACAGCTTTTTTTTAGCAATGATTGCGAATTCATCCATACAGCTTTTTTGGACATAGACACAACCAATTCATACTGGGTTAATAGCTCACTGATAAAGTTAACCAAACATTAGTATGTTTGAAAGAATAACATACCATAAAATATCTAAAACGTTTAGAGGCAATCATACCTTTAAAACGAATAAGTTAGCGAATAGGTAAGGATCTTAATCCAACAAGAGCAGTTAAATAGCACCAGGTAACCTAATAAATAATAAAAATATTCATGTGATTTGATTTCTACTGAGGTATGTTAATATAATCGAATAAGGTATGTGCACAGATTTATGTACTTTTGAATGTTAGAAGCCAGTTGAGTGACATAATCAAAGAACGCTTATAACGCGTATTTGAGTATTTATATTTTGATGACATCGCGCACATTAATAACATAATAATACATTAAAAACTATATTTTCAAAAACTACAAAACTTTGACAAACAAACAAATCAAAATTACAAACATTAAAACCTTAATCCGCAGATTAAGATAATAAATCTGATATTAAGCCTGCTATAAATATCAATTTTGAAATTGCGCTCGTGTCATATATCAAAATCAACATGTGGGAAAAAGTAATAGCAGCAGTGGTTCTTGTAGCCTGCGTCCAGGCCTTAACTTCTAATGTGGATTTAGAAGATAGTGAAACAGTAAAACCAAAGCGTTTTGATATTGTGAGTTTGTGATTTTTTTAATATTTTAATGTCAGGTTGATCCCATCGTAACAATTTGTTCGTACCGCAACTTAGAATGTTCCTAAGTATTCGTTTATACAGTAAATTTTCTAAACTTTTAGCTCCACAATCAATCTACACTGGGCTTACATTATGTTTTCGCACTAACTGTAGCGCTAAACTCAGGCATCGCTGTGAGTTCTACCGTTACGAGTTCGATATCCCTTGGATGCGTATTAATGCGGTTTGAATCCACGTTCCTGCGTGGCACTGATCTGGTATAACCTTCTAGCTTTCATTCACGTTCTTATATAGATATAATTTGAATATCTTCAAAGACCAGATTCAAGGGCTTTCTATCGAAGGCAAGATAGATTACCACTAAATACCTAACTGATGTGGCACTAAAACAAATAATTTCTAACAAACAATCTTCAAGTCGTGCGAATGCAGCTTTGATTAGATATCAAAATAGAAATACACTGTACATAAAAGAAATTGCGATAATCTGCAACTATCGGGTTGTAATCAAACTCAAAGGTTAGAGATAAATAACTTATTACAACATCGATAGTGAAACAAAATTTATCATAAACACAAATTGCATCGCTGACAAACGATAATTTAAAATTCTGATCTTCAGGCAATTAATAATTAAATGATCAAACGAACTTACCAAGTGAAGTTCGATCTTGATTGTCCCATCTTCGGCGAAGAGATTTAATAATCTTCACATGTAAGTAGTCTCCGCTACGCGTTAACCCATTCGCACGTAGTTTAGCTCCATAAGAAAGAAAGAGATAGCATGCTCCCCACTTTCTTAGTGGCAGCACTCGGTATCGCTGTCATTCAGTTTAGAGAATAATAAAACAATATCCAACATTGAAATTTCGGGCACCTAGATATCAAGAAGATAAGATATTATTGCAGACGGGGATGGGAGGGACCTTAAATCTCTTCGCCGAAGATGGGACAATCAAGATCGAACTTCACTTGGTAAGTTCGTTTGATCATTTAATTGTCCCATCTTCGGCTTCGAGATTTAATAATCTTCACATGTAAGATGTTTAGAGAAGATGAAAATGTTGGAGGTAAAATATAAAACCATGATCTGATCATAAACAGATTAATTTGTAATTTATTATAATATTTCACCAAAATAAAAGAAAAGAATACAAAATTTAACATTAAATCATAAAAGGTCTTAATTAGACGAAACATTAAATAGCGCATTAACAAAACTTGAATCATTATCAATCAAAGGCCTATTGTAAAAATTTGCGAAAGTTGCTGACCTATCCGACCAGGCAGCAGTCTTTATATCGATAGTATCGACACTTACACCTGCTCTTAGTGCAGCAGATGTAGTTGCATGTCGAGTACTATGAGCACTAAATATTGTCGTATCAATGCCACTAACTGTAAGCATTTGCTTTATCCATCGACCGATGGTTTGGGACGATGCGGGATTAAAAGGTTTCTTGGTTGTAAGTAAAAGTCTATCGTGATTAGATCTGATCTTCGAGGTTCTGGTCATATAGGATACTAGAGTATCCGCTGGACAAACGTTTGGACGTTCTGCAAAATAAGGAAGATCAAGTCTTGGTTGTAATCTGCCAATCCTTGAAGTCTTAATAATATCGCTAATAGTTATGACAATCCTGTCATTATTCATCTTAATATTTGTGATCCTAATTAAAGCTAATGTTTGACACCTTTGTCCAGTGGATAATGCTAATAGAACTACCAACTTTTTCGTGATCTGTTCCAAACTAAGGGAGTCATTAGGATATAGGTTAGCAAGGTAATTAAGGACTATATTTGGATCCCACGTGGTATCATACTTAGGAAATATAGGTCTAATTTTGAAGACACCCTTAAGAAACCTCTTTACTCGTTCATCTTGGCCCACCTTATTTCTAGAAATAAGAGATAAAGCTGAACGGTGACTATTTAAAGAACCATAAGAGGATCCCTTCTCTAAGCAATTTGCTAGAAAGTCTAATAAATTATGAACTTGAATGTCAAATGGATCTATACCCTTAATATCACAGTAGGTCCACCACAGTTTAAAGCTAGAAGTATACTGAGATCTCGTACTGTTCGACAAGGACGCAAGTATCGTAGTCATAGCTGACGGAGGGACTTGTTGTCTGGCGAAAGCTTGCCGGATAATAGACTCGCCACCAGGGAAAGGCTTCGATGAAGTGGATGAATTTCTCTGAAATTAGAGGAAAGTAAATACTTGTTAGGTGGTATTATTAGAATATCATCTACCACAAGAGATTTAAATACTGGGAACCACGGTTGTGACGGCCAATTCGGAACCACAAATATACCAGTAGCCTGATCATTAATAACCTTTTGCAAAGCTTTTAATATGAGTGAAAAAGGCGGAAACGCATAAAAAAACATATTATCCCATCTTATTGTAAAAGCATCCACGTTATATGCATAAGGATCTCTTTTCCAAGAAATATATTTTTTACATTTTGTGTTTATTCTTGAAGCAAAGAGATCTATCTCAGGTTCCCCATACTTCAACACTATATCTCTGAATGTATTGGAGTGCAATTCCCATTCAATATCGATATTCCTAGATTCAAAGTCCGCTTCAGTATTCTGAGCGGATTTAATATAAGAAGCAAAAAGAAATATTTTTCGTTTTTCACACCACTTCCAAATTTGTTGAGCTATTTTATTAAGATGTGGATATTGCACTCCACCCATTCTATTAATATAGGCTATAGCTGTCGTATTGTCTATACGTAATAGTATTTGGCTATTAAAGCACTTGTCAGCATAGGACTTAAGTCCGAAAAACGCTGCTAGTAGTTCCAAATGATTTATGTGATAATGACGTTCATAATCATTCCATGCACCACCTATTTTCTCCCCTTTACAGGCAGAACCCCAGCCTATTAAAGAAGCATCACTAAAAATTTCAAGATCGAAGTTGCTAGTTTTGATTGGGTTTACTGTCAATAAAATGGATTCTTTCCACCATACAAGATCATCATATATATCAGAAGGAACAGTCATTGTTCGATCATAATCATCGTTTTGTAACAAAGCCAAATATTTAGCTCTTTCTAATGATTTGGTGTGCGCCCAGCCATAAGCTACAGCCGGGCAGGCAGCAGTGAGAGTACCTAAATATCGGGCAAAGCTACGCACTGGAAGTTTTACTGTATTCAACATTTTCGTAGTGCGTAAAAGAATATCGTTCTTTTTCTTACACGGTAACTCTAAGGTCATATTTGCCGAATTTAGGATAAATCCTAAAAATTGACAGGCCTTACTTGGAACAAGATTACTTTTCTTATAGTTGATTACAAATCCGAGATTAGTAAGAAATTTTATTGTTACATTAACATTATTTAAGCAATCTTCATAATTGTTGCCAATGTAGCAACTATCATCTAGATAGAATACTGACTTAAAACCATAAGATCGTAAGTAAGATGAAACCGGTTTCATAAGTTTAGTAAAAGCATAAGGCCCTGAGCATAAACCGAAAGGTAATGCTACGTACTCATAAAGAACACCTTCGAAGTAAAATCTTAAATACTTTCTGTGATTTTTATGCATTGGCACCAAAAAGTAAGCCTCTTTGAGATCTAGGTTCACCATATAACAATCTTTGGTCATTAATCTTACTGCCGTTCTGATATCTTCCATTTTGAAGTGACTTACCTTAACAAACTTATTAAGATTTTTTAAATTCAATATTAGTCGTTTCTCACCATTACTTTTAGGGATCAAAAAAATACTTGAAACAAATTGACCATTAGACGGTTCGCATCTACGGATTACTTGAGCACTAAGCAAACGTGTTACTTCAGATCTAATGAAAAGTAAGTCACCCTTAGGAAGAGACATTTTTGGGTAAAATGTTGGGTCCTGAACAGGTAATTTAGTAAAAGGAATTTTATACCCAGAAATGCTGTCGAGAACAGCTTTATCATCGGTAATCTTCTCCCAAGCTTTAATAAAAAATTTTAAGCGACCGGCGTGTACCTTTATTCTTTCTGTTTCGCCGACCTCGATTGTTTGTGACGTTGAGCCATCGGTGGCGGAGGCGTTGATGTTCTGTGACGCCGAGCAGTCTGTGGTTGGAACGTTGTTGGACGGCGGTGGTAAACTTGCATTGTTTTGGCCCCCCTGCCACGGGTTGGTTGTCGCCCGCCGCGGTAGCTCGCGCGCGGCAGGGAGGGCTTGGAGTTTAAATCACTTGACAATGGCGATGACTGTAGAAGTTTTCCCGTCTTCTGTATGCCCCGAGACGTCTTTATGAACTCGCTTAAATTGTCTCCAAATAAAAGGTTGTCTCTTTTCCTATTTTTAAATGGCTCAATAAAGGTTTTATCAAGCATTGGCGTGATAAGAGATCGTCTTGTCTCTGTCTCTAAATAATGCGAGTCTGCAATAAGCTTACTCGCGTCTGATATGGCTTTAGTAATAGCCGGTGGATTTATCGGTTTGGTTAGCATGTCCGATATAGTTGTGCTCAGCAGTGTTAAGGCACCAGCTAACTGATTCTGTTTTTTAAATATACGTGTATCACGGCTACGAGCAGAGTCAGTCAGCATCCCACGGATTTCCGGATTGAGGACAGGGGCCTTTATCAGAGGACAGTTCTTCGGCACTAAACACTTCTTTAATAAGTCCTCTTTTAACTCCTTCTTAAGCCCATCTTTAAGGATGGGTTCCCACCTTTTTGCCAGGTCTTGGCATACCTCGGGACCCCATTCATCGGTTTCGGCTTCAAAATCCCCCAAAGCGAGCAAAAGCTCTGGATCGGCGGTGGGTACATTACCAGACTCTGCATCGGGAACTGATGCTGTGGCTCCTGGTTCCATTGCAGCTGGCCCTGGTTGTGCTGGCGATATTCCCTCACGTATCTCGGGCTCAGGGACAGCACACACTACCGAAGCTATTGACTGCGCCGGTGACTGCGGAGATCGAGGCGAGGGAGGTGGTGATTCATCACGCATGATTTGTTCATCTAAGATGAAGAAAAAAGTAAAATAACGGTTAATATCTCGTATTAACTCATTAATATATATTGCTATTGGTCAATATCTCGTATTGACTCGAAGCTTAATTTCTGCAGTCTAATATCACGTATTAGATCAGAGAAATAATTACTAAGTACCTAGGTATAGTTGACACTAAAACAAAAGAAAATAATAATATTTTCGACATACCTTCACTAGATGATTCGTAGCGGCGTCGTAATCTTTCTTCATATTTCCTTATCTTATTTCGCAGTCTTTCTGCTTTCTTCTCACTATATTTTCTTTTCGGCATAATGAGTTAATATTTAATATAATAATACAATAGATATGATACTATTTTTTTTTTTTTTTTTTAACTACATGCGGTTGGTTTGCGCGCACAGAAACGAATGACAGCGATACCGAGTGCTGCCACTAAGAAAGTGGGGAGCATGCTATCTCTTTCTTTCTTATGGAGCTAAACTACGTGCGAATGGGTTAACGCGTAGCGGAGACTACTTACATGTGAAGATTATTAAATCTCGAAGCCGAAGATGGGACAATACAAAGTTCTTGATATTAAACATCTGCGTCAATGCAGTTCATTAATTAACAAAGCAAAGGGCTAGAAATCATAAAATCGATTAAAGTTAAGATCAATGATGAAATCACTAACTAATACAAACTATTATAGATGATGACATGAAATTTGCTACAAAATTTTTAAAAACCCTCATAAGATCTTGAAATGTTCAAATTACAAAAAGTAAGTGCACCAAAGGATGATTCATGATAAGAATCAATATATGAAAACTTTAACATTGAATGCTTTTAACACGATTATGTTTTAAGTTCACTTCATCATCATGACAATTATTGAAATTATATTTCTTACTACGCACCCATGTTACTGTTGATAAAACTAATCCCTTTCATAATATATCTCTTTATCCCTTTATTGATGATTGAATGTTTAATTTATTAAGTGATCATGTGTAAATAATCCCATTGTGATTGAAATAAATTATTTCTCCATTAATAATTTTGATTGGGGAAAGCGCTTGATGGGGTTTCGACCAACACTGCGTTTTCTAGTGCGAGATCATTATTCCAGTACCATGGGACCTCAACGCCCATCAGTTGTTTCTTTTTATTAAATGGAATTGGACTTTCGTCTTAATTACAAATTTTATTATTTCCAGGAAAAGAGAATAGCCAGGGATGGATACTACAGCGAAAGCCACTGCGTTACCACCAGTGACGGTTACATATTGGAAATCAACAGAATTCCATTTGGCCGCAATGAGCAAATGAACGAATCTCCAGCACGAAAACCTGTGGTGTTCTTGATGCATGGATTGCATAACTCTGCGATTGCTTACATCACTTTAGGGGAAGGAAAGAGTATAGGTAAAGATCTATATTTCATTGATATTTAAAATAAAATTCATTTATTTCAAGAAGGTTTTACAAGCACTTTTGAAACGTTAAATTAGATAATTGCTTATAGTGACTGTACCACCGGCTCCAAAGAACCGACAAGAAGTCCAACAGTTTCTCTTTTTTCAATTATTTATATATTTTTGATAATTGTCTATATTTTACTTAGCTAACATGACAATTGTCAAATTATTAAATCAGACAGACGTAGATGAAAAGTATGTGTTGTAATAGTATCTACTAGAATTTCAGAAGTAGCTTAGAAAATAAAGATGATCCTAAACTTAAAATACTACCCGATATAAAATATCTTAAAGAATTATATGGATAATAGACTATACTAATAATAAATTAGAAGTAGATACAGAGAGTTATTAATGTCAAGTATTTTAAATTTATTTAATAATGTTTATTTACCACTTAAGCTTACATCCTCGCTGACGCTGGCTATGACGTATGGATGGGCAATGCACGCGGCGTCGTAAACTCTCGTCGCCATGTCACCCTCGACCCTGATAACTATTACGACAGAATGAAGTTCTTTGACTATACCTTCGACGACATCGCAACCAAAGATCTTCCTGCCATGCTCAATTATATACTTGAGTACACTGGAAATAAGCAGCTGAATTACATTGGCCATTCGCAAGGAGGGACCTCCTTCCTCGTTCTTAACTCACGTTTACCTGAATTTAATAAGATATTCAACTCAGTTCACTTACTCGCCCCCGTTGGCTATCAAAGATATTTCCCCAGTACAGCTTTGAGAATTGCTGCTCAAAGAACTGATACTATCTATGTAAGTATGATATTTTAATAATTATTGCTATTTAAATAAATTATTATAAAATGTAATGTTATGCAGGATTTAGAAGTATAGTTTGATTGTGAACATTTATGTCCTATCGTTCAATATTTGGATACGAAATATTTTTCTTAATGTTGAATTACATGTTGCCAGGATTGTTAAAGGTCGCCACAGTAGTAATAATTTTTTCTAATTTTCAGCAAGTTGCTTTAAGGCGTGGTGCAAAAGAACTTGGTCCAGCTCGTAGAACGTATAATGAAGTTGATACGGAAGAATATGCTCTGACATCTCTTAATGAATATAGGGTAAATATCTCAAGTAAATTATACAACAAGATTATATAGATACATAATCACTTATTGCCACGTTTGAATTTCCTAGCTCATGTTAAAAACATTTTTAAAATAAATGTGTTTAATATTGCAGTCAATGCCTTGGGAAATATTAGCTGGAGCCTCCATCAAGCAATATGCACACTACGGACAAAACATAAGAGATCAAAGATTCAGAAGTTGGAACTACGGTCCTTTAGGAAACCTCTACATGTATGGCCGTTTGAGTCCACCAGTGTATGATCTAAGTTTGATTAGTGCAGAATTGACTATGCATTATACAGTTAGCGATATTTTGCTAGATGAACAAGATGTTTTAGATATGGCTAGAACTATACCAAATGCAAAAGTACGTCGAGTGGCTCGCGACAGTTTCTCACATACAGATTTCGTAATTGCCGCTGATTCTAGAACTTTAGTAACAGATTATATCCTTGAAGAAATAAATAAAAAGAATAAATTGAGCGATTATATTTAATATCTTTGAAGTAGTATGATACTGTCCAAATTGATTATTTAATCTTGTTAGATCAGCTCTTGATAACCACTTGATATTAGATTTGGTACAGATTGAGAATCGCATAAAAATCAGCATACCTATGATACCAATACTCGTTTCATTTTGTAAGTATGATTCAAAACATCTTTTTCGGTACGTCAAGATACAGAAATTGTATGAAACAAAACTTTCTGGGATTTTTTTTACATACAATGAAAATTAAATTATTTTCGGAATTGTGGTTGTTGTATTATTTATTTATAACACTGAATTAATTAAGATAAGTTATTTATTTACTATTTTAAGATTTGAATTAGTATTAAAAATGTTGTAAAAGCTTGTGTATAATTTTTGAACATAAACTTTTCAAATAAACAAAGCAATTTTATTTTAAGATGCAATAGAGAGTATGATTCTAATTTCAAGCACATGATCAAAGTCGGAGCAAAATCTAGTTGTGTATAATTTGAAATCGACACATATTTAGTGCCTACTACATAATAAGCCACAGAATAAAGTCTATTTAGCGTAAAAGTAGCCAACGAAAATAGTGTAATATATTCGTTTGATATCGAATGATCAGAACATACAAGATAATTTTCTAATTAGTCTGCGATAGATATGTAACTGTTATCTGATCTTGATAAATCTTAATATAATTGAATTAAAAATAATAATAGATTAAGAAAAATACTGTACACTTTCGAATCTATCAAGTTATTGTCATTTTATTAGAGCTATTGCTGAGTTTCTTTCTACAGAATCTGCTTTCCTGCAGGGACTCTTTCTGCACACTAATAGACTTGACTTCTATTTCTATTATTAAAATCTAAGATTTTGAAGAAGTTTGATCTAATTCTATCTAATTTTAAGATAAGAGAAATTATAAAATAGCATTAACTCAGTGTATTATTCTACTTTCAAAGAAAATGTTTTTTCTTTGTCGAAAGGAAGACTCAGATCCTACAACTATAAATAAACAGGACTGTAATAATGATTATTTACGAGTCTAGCAGTTTATTGTGCCTTGAACTGGAAACACTACAATTGTAATACAATTGTAGTGTTTCCAGTCACGTAATTTCTAAAAAATCTGAACACGTACGTCCTTCCGTCGACAATGAACTTGAGAATAAACGACGAAAAGTATTTCGTCGAAAATCGGTTGGACAACATGACATAATATAGCATTGAAGCACAGGTCTTGGCTTATTTACCCAGGAAATAAAATAATTCAGGAAAGACTCTTTAAACTGAAACCTAAATGTAATAATTTGAGATCATATATTGATATTATTACGTACTGTATATAGGATTATGTTAATAATATTTGAATTGAAATGCAATAGAACAATGTAACATTATTGTTCAATTGCAATATATGAGTGTTTTTAATTATTTTTGGTTGAATTTTAATCATTATCATTGTCAGCCTGTTAACGGCCCACTACAGGGCCATGCCTCCCTCCCAGTAGGAGATGGGATATAGAGCGTAGACCGACCAATAAATAAATAAATGGATTTTAATAAATAAATCAAATTTCATAGATGTTGTTGATAGTTGAAATATTAAAAATTGCACTGAATTTAGATATAACTCAATTTTGTGAAAAGTACAAGGATAAAATAAACACTGCAATTTAAACTCTAATCACCGACATATTTTTCAAGAGCTACATTAATTTACAAAAAGTTGGTGGCAAATATTTAAAGAACAATGCCCATAAGCGAAGCTCTGTCATAATGTAGCAATAAAGAGTGTCAACGGAGATTTATGAAATGCCATCTTACAAAGATCTCCCGTGGGAGAAGTTTCAGCAAAAACAGTGGAGGATTTTTAAAGTGTTGGGGAGCTCTTATTATGTGGTCGTTTTGAAAAGCTCGTAATCGCTATCGGGGACATTAAATGGATAAATACAAGCTTTGCGCCCGCGGATGGTGAAGATCCTAATGAAAGAAGTCGTGTTAAAAGGAAATCGTTTGTTTTGTTGGTGGGCGCTGTAAGCTTTAAAGGCTGTGTAACGATTTTGATAAAATTTTGTTTACATAAGGAAAGATAAGTATTGTACGAGTAGAGAAATAAAGTGATTTTGCAGAGCAACTTACAGGCTTTAGTTGTATCGAAAACGGTGAAAGTAAAAACTTGATTATATTTTTTTTTATTATAACTACTAATTTTACAAAATTATGCTTGCACAATCTCTTCTTCTATCCGTTCTCGATTATGCGGACGTAAGCTATCTTGATTTGACCGAGGACCAACTTAATAAACTTGAGCGACTTCAAAATCTAGCAATTCGGTTTATATTTGGCTTACGCAAATATGACCATATATCTGAATTTCGTCAGAAACTCAAGTGGCTTCCTATTAGACGTCGCCGGGATCTACATATTCTTTCTCTTCTGTACTGTGTGCTATTTCATAAAAATTCTCCTTCATATCTTAAAGATAAATTTTCATTCCTGGGAGTGCAATCTGAGCTTAGACCTTGTCGGGCGCTAACTCTGTGCATGCCTTACCATCGAAGCAAGTTTTTTAAAAACTCATTTACAGTGCGTGCAGTAGAGCTGTGGAATGCACTCCCAGTTGGCATTCGTGAATCAAAATCAATTTTCATTTTTAAAAAAGCCGTTAAATCCTATTATTCTACAAACTAAAGATGACTATTTGTTTATGTTCTTCTTATGATGTATTAATGTAGGTATATATATTAGTTTATTTTATGATATATATTTTAGTTATTATTGGTGTTATTTGTGTAGTCTGGTTTATGTATTAGTGTGTAATTATTTGAATTTATGTATATTTTATAAGTATACCACCTGCAGTCTCTTTCTTTATACTTTCCTAAGCCTAAGGTTGCCTGGCAGAGATCGCTGCTAAGCGATAAGGCCGCCTTTTGTATCCTACATATATAGTTTTTTAAGTTATCTCTGTACTGTTTTTTTTTTTATTGTGTGTGTGGAATACAAATAAAGAATAATAATAATAATAATAATAATTTTTAGATATTTTTCTAATAATTTCGGTTTTATAAATTATTGGTTTAATTGTTACGATAGAGTGGTCTCCGTAGATGTTTTACTTAATCACTTAAAATAAAATTAATACAGATAAATTGAAAACATTACACAATGAAGTCAGTTCTGCTGCATCTACATTACTCTGTGTGATTCAGAAAGTTGTTTTAACGAATTCCATGGGTGGATGGAGATCGCGAGTACAATTGCCGGATGAAACCAGAATTTGGAAAGAAACTTGCATAATAAGCCAGTAATTGCAAGCTGTTGTGTGAAACAAGCTCTTGAACAATTAACTAGAGTTCATTAAATGATATGAATACCTACTGATAACGTATTATTATTACGTACTACCGACGATTAATAGAAACGTGTTCGATAAGGAAGCACATGTACCTACTATCCTAATCCTAAATAAGCCATAAGCAGGAAAATTACCACCTTCGTTGAAAATGAGAGTAAGTATACTAAGCGTAAAAGAACAGACCATACTTTCCAAAACAGAAACTGACAGACAGAGACTTGTTTTAGTTAACTATGCTATTTTACTACTGAACTGATCCTAAAATAAAAAAAATTAACAAAAAAAAGAACCGACTCAAAACGCACTAAAAAGTAAAAAATAACTGTCATTTTGTTGCTTTAATTTACTTAAGCATATCAATGAAGTTGGTGCCAGCAAGTTTAAGGAACATTTTTATTTAACGTAGTAGCAGTTTGTGGGTTCTATGTAATGTCCTTAAAGTAGAAACCTTGGCTGGCACCGACTCCTAGATATGCTTAAGTAAATTAAAGCAACTAAATGACACAGTTATTTGTTATTTTTTAGTGCGTTTTGAGTCGTTTCTATTTTTTGTTATAAAATTTTTATTTCTTACTTTTTAGTGATTTATGGCCACGTAACGTACTATACTGTCATAGTATATCATATGGTACTTGTAGCCAAAAAGCTACCGATACTTACACAGAAACAGAAATCGCTGCAAGTGTGCTTATAAAATTTGAAGAGTTTCTTCAATTTTCCCAGGATATCACCATCAGATCCTAACATGATGACAATGGGACCACTTTGGAAGTGTGCCCTTTCTAATAAAAAAAGAATTATCAAAATCGGATAACTCTGTAAAAAGTTATGCGTGGTCATACATTAAAAAAAACGTGTCGAATTGAGAACCTCCTTCGTTTTTTTTTCGTCGTTTAAGTTTTCATACTACGCAACTTGGATAATTATACGGATCGGCACAATCTGACAAATATTAACAGGAATTATTTCGAACTTAATAAATCCAGGGAACGAGAGCGTTGGCCGGTCACAGAGGGTACCCTTAGGCCTTCATCCGTGCCGCAAGGCTGAAGGCTCCGACTTCCACTCTGCCACACGATAGACCCGGCACCCGCACGGTGAATCCATGGAATGCTAAGATATTCGTCTCCCAAGGCACTTATTAAAAACGACTATGAAAAAAATTATTATTATTATATTGTTTTTAGTTAATTACGAAGCTAAACATTTAATTGATTATTCCTACATGATTCTAAACTTATCGGTCTCGGTCGTCCATATCAACAAAAGTGGAATAAGTACATGTACCTATTTTATAAATTATATTAGTTTATTGCACATCATAAAGATAACTTTCTCGTTATAAATATGAGATCGGACAGCAAAATGTTGTCATTAATCAGTTTACGATGTTTCGGATAATTTCGATAGTGACCGTTCTAGTATGTGTCCAGGCTCTGCCGGAACCCCCCGGGACCAGGCCAGAGGATAGGCCAGGTGGACCCACACTTTACGACACTGTAAGTACATTTGATTGTGTTATCAAATATATCAAGTAATACTCAACGTATGATCATTTTTTGTCACAGTCAACAAAAAAAGTGTCTTAAAAAAAATAGGCATATTCCAACATTATTATATAATTCAACACGTTCAACATTCGCAATTGTGAAAGTTCCGATAGAGAAATGCTACTTTTGCGGAGAGGACGACACTCTGAGGCATGCGATATTCGAGTGTCCGGCTTTCACGGATCTCAGAGTGGTGGCACAGGGTAAAAAAAGTGATGTTAACTCTGAAAACCTGATGCCGAGAATGTTAAGCAGCGAGGAAGAGTGGCAAACATATGCCAACATGCTGCGAGACATAATGCGAAGAAGGGAGGAGAAGGAAAAATCTGAAAGGAGGAGAAGACAGAATACGGCAGATGGTTGGCATGAAGAAATGTAGTGCGGTTCCGTTCCAACCATGGAGTCCAGAGGAGGTCGTTTTAGGTCCGTGCAAGTCGGACATACCCTGCTGACAAGCAGAAATCCGAAGGGATTTTTTCCTCCTCACATAATAAAAAAAGGCATATTCCAATAATGTGGAAAAGACTTAGCTCTATTTACATAAACCTAAATAACATTTCGATATATTTCATGCAATTTACGTCCACATTTGCGTCCTTTTCTCATACATAACCATGCATTTATGGGGTGCTAAACCTAAAAATGTTACATCTCTTTCTTTTAAGTTACTAAACGATCACCCAAAAATAAGTTTAACCGAATAGAAGAAACTATGATGCATCTTATTTTTATCATCAGTACCAGCCTTTTTTCATCCGGGCTCTTTACAGAAGGAAAGAAATAAATTTACTTACATATAACATACTACATAATTATACTTTGATGTATGCGAGTTGGATAACATAACCAATACTTGAAACCATCTATTTTATCAAAATAATCAATAAGATCATAATAGTATTATATCGAGTAAGATATGGCGGACTTACCTAAGCTTCATTATCAAATAAAATTATAATTACAGATTACTCTAATCCTTAAAAGCAATAAAATAGTTAAAATTTTCTTTGGTTTTTGGTTTAATATTATTCAAATTCTAAATTGGTAGAGTTTCCTTTATAGCTACTTATATTAAACTTTAATTAGGCAATTAGTAACTCACTCAAGAACAACTGACGAAAAGTCACCTAGATCTGGAAAAATCATTGATGAACATTGGAGAGTCCTGAGGATGCTCCGGTTTTGGAGAAATACATTAATTTTTATATGATTTAGGTGACTAGGAGGTGCTTAACGGCTGCCTTAATTAAATACCTACCAATTTTTATAATATTTAATTTTCAGGAAGCAAGACTGAAGAGAGACGGTTATTTCTCGGAGAGTCACGACGTAATAACAAGCGATGGCTACGTATTGGAGATCAACAGGATTCCCCTTCCCCGTTTCCAACGAGGCCCCGCTAAGCCCACTCCCAAGCCCGTTGTCTTCTTAATGCACGGATTACAAAGCTCAGCATTATCTTACGTATTCGCTGGACCGAATATTAGTTTAGGTTTGTTATCACACATATGTATTAATTTGTAATTCTATGTACGTTTATGATGGAACCCGCGCTGACCTATAGTTGACTCATTGAAACGAACAAATGAATCCTTCTTGACAAATTGACACCTATTTTGCTAACGAGAGATAAAAACAGAGGTAATACTGGACCGGTTACACATATCGGCCCTTGTTTAGGTTTATTCTTTCGATAGCTGGGCCGCACTTTGGAAGATTACGATTTCAATTGAAAATATAATATGGGAGGGGAAAAAGATATCTTAGCAGTGAGTGTACCTCACGAACACAACCTTATACGAATGACGAGAGATGACATGTATGTAACAGTATAGATTGTTTTATGGCCCTCTGATAAAAATAGAACAAGCCAGTACGTCAAAAAGTACACTGTTAAAATACTTAAGAAGTTTATCTACAGACAGACATCGAAAACTCTTCAAGTTTCTCTAGCTCTTCTTTTCTAAAACTTTTCTTGTCTCAATCAATCTACGAGTATGATCTCTGAATTTGTAAATAATTCTCTTCTTTGTCCACTCCAGCCTATCAACTAGCCGATGTCGGTTATGACGTATGGCTTGGCAATGCTCGAGGCAGCATCAACTCCCGTCGTCACGTTGAGCTGAATCCTGACGATTCCAAGCAAAAGAAAGACTTTTTTGACTACACTTTTGAAGATATCGCATTAAAGGACCTTCCCACTATGATCGATTACGTTCTCAAAGTCACGGGACAGGAGCAACTCAATTACATAGGACATTCGCAAGGTATGATTTTAAAAGTAATCTTTTTTTATTTTGTATTATTAACCTTGAAATGTTCACAAGATTGCTCTTAAAAACGCTATAGTAAATCTGTTCCGTGGAGTCTTTCGATGTAGTAGGAAGGTGTACAGACAATCGCTTGACAGGAGCGTTGTTGATAGTCCTTTACATTAAAGGTACAAATACAATAGCGCTGTCGACTTACCACTACATCCAGAGAAAAACGGACTATAGGAATAGATTGAATAAAATAATTAAGTTCAAATAAATACGACGACCTCCGTGGCGGAGTAGTATGCGCGGTGGATTTATAAGACGGAGTTCCTGGGTTCGATTGCGGGGCAGATTGAGATTTTTCTTAATTTGTCTAGGTCTGGCTGGTGGGAGGCTTTCGCCGTGGCTAGTTACCACCCTACTGACAAAGACGTATTGCCAAGCGATTTAGCGTTCGGGTACGGTGTCGTGTAGATGCCGAAAGGCGTGTGGATTTTCGTCTCACTCCTAACAAGTTCGCCCGTTTCCATCGTAGACTGCATCATCACTTAACATCAGGTGTGATAGCAGTCAAGGGCGAACTTGTAGTCGATAAATAAAAAAAGTGAAATACAAAAAAAGTGAAATAAAAAAAGTGAAATACACTTGTGCAAAATTGAAGCTTTTTGTATTTTATATTAATTTAAAGGAATTAACTATATTAGATAAAATTTTTATTTCCATTGCTTCCAGGTGGAACTAATTTCTTGGTTCTCAGCAGCATGAAGCCAGAATACAACAAGAAATTCAAATCTGTACATTTGTTAGCGGGAGTGGGCTACCAAAGATATTTCCATAACACCATTTTGAGCGGTGCTGCCATTACCGTCGATCTTATTCACGTAAGTATTTTCTTTTGTCTACCTTGTCGATGAATTTACGTACCTAGGTAAGCCTCACAAAAATTTGAGAACTGAACCAATAAGCTTAATTTTGATATATTTGGACAAGGAAGGTTTAAAGAATAACTAACAGATCTAAATTAGTTTTATTAATATGTATATAGACAAATTTTAATGGGGGAATGAAGTTGGCGTGGTATTTATTATTACAGTTAGTTTACTTTCTTATCGCGCAATAACTATAATATGATGATTTGATTGGGCATTTGATATGGTCCCGTTAAAAATAAATAATAAAACGATAAGTGTTTTGTGGCTTCAATAATAATGCTTGTTAAAAGGCTTTTACCACTGTATAATAACTACACATGGTACGTTCAAAACAACTTTCTTTTTGTTAACACTGTGTTGGTTCAGACTCAATAATCAATTGACTAGAACTGTACTACTAGAATATGTGAATGTTAAAATGTATATTTTTTACATTTCAGGCTTTTGCTGTACAAATTGGAATGATAGAAATATTTGGGCCCGGTATCAATGACGATATCGTTTGCGATGAAAACAACAAATTATCTATGGACTGCACTCTTGCGCAGATTAAAGAAACTATCGTTAGTATTTTAATTATAATGCAGTTTAGTGTTATATAATTATGCTCCTAAACAGTAACTCAATCAAAGTGTTCCTAAAGTTACATGGGGACGTTGGCGGCATATCAGAAAACATTTTATTTTTACATTCGTGGTAACAACTATCAGCAAATACAGTTTATTTTCTTTTGGTATAGATATAAAAACTGTTGAGAAAAAATCACGAGATCCGTCCAACTGGGAACTTGCATTTAATTTTCAAAATGCAAAATAAACATTTAATAATCAGTCACAAGCACTGATTGGAATCCAAGTCTATGTCAACGTACATAGATTTTAATCATTGCATCGATTAATGAAACGAGCTTTGACAGATTCGATAACATTTAGACGCATGCAAATGACGCATGCCCTTCGAAGGCTAGAAAGTACAATTCGATTAGCATTTTTGTACATTAACTTCCTTTGGTCAGCAATGGCAACATAGTTGAGTAGAATGTTATGATTGGTTATTATAACTGATATAACTGATAAAATGACAAAAATGGTTGTTAGCCATTTTAATTTCACACAAGAAGTAGATAAATAATTATATGTAAGCAGCTGTTAATTTTCTTGCCGACACTTGTCAGCAGCCTTCCGAGCCGGTAGTAGAGTCACTAAATATAGTCTGACTTGACGTTTCCAAAGAGCTTGTAAACTAAGTCTACTAGAAATAAACTATTTTTAAATTTGAAGTTTGTTAAAATATATCAAAATTTATTTTTTCAGTACGAAATATACGGAGACTTCGACGTGATTGCCGGGGCATCTATCAAACAATACGCACACTATGGACAGAACATAAGAGACAGAGCATTCAGAAGATGGAATTATTATCCTCTGAGGAACTTGATCGAATACGGCAGCGTGAGTCCTCCGAGTTACAATTTGAAGTTGATCACCTCTGACGTCACAATGCACTACACTGTTGGTGATGATTTATTAAACGAACGCGATGTATTAAACATGGCCAAAGATATACCCAACGCCAAAGTAAGGAAAGTCGCTCGCGATGACTTCTCTCACACTGATTTCGTATCAGCTGTTGATGCTAGGGAGCTGGTGTTGAATTACATTGTTGATAAATTAAACGAAGTAAATTTTAGATGAAAAAATAAAATAAAAATTTACCTACTGTACAAATAGCAAGTTAGCGATTGTTCTATATGTTAAGCGAAACCATATAAAATAGATCTTTTATTATGATTGTAAGAATCATAGTTCAGTCTTATAATAACAATGCATCCGTTAACAGAGACACTCATTACTAAGTGTTTTGTGATTTTACCTACTTAAAAGTATTATTTGTCAATTCAATAAGTAAAGTAGTTTACCGATAAATGTACTTAACTAAAAACTGACAAGAACAGAAAACTAAATTGAATTCGAGCCAATAGAGTTGGCAAATAATGTGAAACAGCTTAACCAAAGAGAAGTAAATAAATTTATATTCAAATCTTTGTACTTTTTATTTTTTAACATGTTTTGTATATTTTTAAGAATTTTTCTGTTATTACTTACAAAATTGTGCCATTTATTTGTTTTCAACTGTTGTAGAAAATGAGTTTTTAATTGAGAGGTTGAAAGACGAAGCAATAATTAAAATTTGATAATTGATTAAATATATTGTATTTTTTTACCTGAAATCCCAAAAAGTACTTTTGTGCGAAAATACTTGGGTGCGAGAGCTATACCAGCGATGACTTTCTATAACCTGCTCAAAGACCTTGGCCTTACTAGAAGTGCAGTAAGCTCCATATTGGAACGAGTGTCCAAAGCTGCTCAATGAGGGTCCTTTCGAATTTGGCTGGGAAGGGAGAATAACTTGCACAGAGGAGGTGAGTGTTGACGCGCCTTACCAAGAGCACTCTTTTAAGCCTACACCCGTGTTACAAGTCTCGGGCTCTGTTCGGAGTTTTTCTCTCAGCCACGCGATGGACCCGGCACCCGCACAGTAAATCCATGGAATGCTAAGATATTCGTCTTTTTAGGGTCCGAAATAGTTTTAAATTTCTACATTCTTTTGTTCCCTTGTCCTGTAATAATAAATATACAACTCATCTAAAAAATATCAAAAAGAGAGGACATCTAATCTGTATACTAATATATTGTAAAACACAAAAAAATCTACGAGTATGTCCGTTATAGATAATAAAACCATCCAACCGATGTACTCCAAACCAGTTTAATTAGGAACAGAATTTCAGAAGAGAAAAAAAATATATCAAGTCAGTGAAGGTAAAGTAAGACCGTAAACGCCTGAGAAAAAAAAATAGCAATACATTTCAAGAAAAACTTTTATTTAGTTACTTTGAAAGGAGAAATACATAAATAATTTCTAAATATTTAGTAAACTAGTTTTTTCTTTCAATTATTTTTATTTACATTTTATTTAAGCAATGTTACAATACAATATCACGGCTCCACAAGTAAGGAACCTCCTTATAATGCGCACCGTTTCAAAGATACTGCCTTCTCTATCCGACCCTTTATCTAACAGCCAAGCGGAAGCTCCATAATATTTTGACTGTCCCAGAACAGAAGTTTAAAAATTTATTCGTACGTCCATCTACAATTATTTGATAATTTGACAATAATTATATAAGAATTTATATATAAGCTAATACGAGCTGTATAACTATTATTTTTGAGGATAAAACTGCAAAAAAAATTTATGACTCCTTAAGGAGTCATGGACGTGTGAAAAAAATTAAGCAGTCATGCTTGTTTTATTATCTTGTTTCATTTAATACTCTGTGGTATTTAATGTCAATGTCATTTGTCAAATGTGAAATGACAGTTCTGTAAAATAAAATCTTAGGATCGAACAAAAAGTTCAAATTATCTATGATCTTATAAGCTTATAAGCTGTGTCAGGGGGACAATCTTCAAAAACAAAAGCTTCTAAAGTGATAAAGCGGTGCCCCAAGTGTAAAATAGTGCTTTGCCGTCCATTTTATAATACATTTCATTGATTTAAGTTGAATTAATTACCACGTACCGAAATAAAATGTTTTGTTTTACCCACTTAATATAAGGGAATCTGGCAACATTTTTCGGCAGCTCTTTTGAATTTTCACGAGCCATGTTTTCTGACCATACGTCTATAACATGTTTTTTACTCTTATTCATACGTCCAGTGAAATAAAAAACATCAAATTTATTTTTATGACGCCAACCAGAGTCATGGACGTATAAGCTGGGAACAAACTTGACTCCTTTGGAATCATTGGAGACTGAAAGTGCTGGTCAAAAATTTTCGCAAAAAGACCATTTAATGAAAAATTAATAGTTGATTCAACATTTTCTATATGGCGGTATATCGTGAGCAACGTCCAAGTATTTTGATACTTTCTTCTTTTTAGGGTTCTGTTGCCAAATGGCAAAAAAAGGAATCCTTATTGGTTTGTCTGTCTGTCTGTCCGTCCGTCTCACAACCACTTTTTTCGCAACTACAAGAACTATACTGTTGAAATTTGGTAGGTAGATCTGTATTCTTCTATAACCGCATTAGGATATTTAAATTTTTAAAAATGGAAAAAAATACAATAAATTTTGGAGGCTCCTCCATACTTAGAACTGTAACTTTATACAATACTAATAACTTTTTATTTCATCAAACTCATATGTGTGGGATACCTATCAATAAGTATTTCAAAAAAGATAGCATTTTTAATGTTCATTAGCAAAATATATTTATGCTACGGATTTCGAAAGATTCTGATTTCGCGTTCCTACTATGACTTAACGATTGCAACGTTGGAGGATAGTCGTCTCATGCTGTTCGCCTAATGACGACTATTTATCGTCAGTGTCGTCGTTCGGATTTTTATCGGTGAACGACGCAATAGGATTTGCTGTCGCAATTAATTGTGACAATTTATTACCGTTTAACGAATGCCGCGCTGTTCCCATTGTCAGGATAATCTGAGGGCGCTGAAAAAAACATCTCCTCAATGAAAAAACCGTCCCAGTATCTGGTTTGAAATATATAAGCCGCTACTACACTTCTAGCTGCACTAGACTGAGGGTGCACGGCAATGGCTTGAATGGTGGCGTGAATTCTGTGATTTATATTGTTCCCGTCAAAATAAAGCTTGAAATGTTAAGCTTGTCATTTTATCGGCATCGGATAATGTATCGAAGCACAGTGGCAGTAATATATATGACAACTTTTTTTTTATTGTCATTAACTTACCTGCACTTAATATGTCATGAATTTACCTAAACCAGGTTATTACATAAAGCTCAACTCAAAAATACTGACCCTTTTCTGGCCCTTGGATCCCTTTTCTAGCTATAGTCACACCCGTGGATGTTTGATACATATATGAACAGTGTATATAGTTTAGCAATCTGTCCGATGTCAAGATACTCTCATGTTGGGTTACCGACAAGGTCTCTAGATAAAGATCAAAACAAACTCGATAAGACGATAATACGACAGACGATTAGATTTACTCGATAAGAGAGACAAGCACGTAGTAAGTTAACAAAAAAATTCAAAGTGATAGGTGTCCAAAAACAATAATAAAATATTTTTTTAATAATAATTACCTAATCTACTTACCAGTTAACCGAACTCCTATATGAAGCTAAAGTTTAACGTATGGTGCTGTGTTTAACCTTCTGTTCATTTCTTTAAGTATATTTTGCTCAAGGATTTAAAACAGAAATAAAATCTTGTGACTTTGATATTCGGTGTTGATAATTTAATTAATATTTGTTTTTCAACTCGAAACAACTTTAAATTAACAACATTCTACGTAGGTTTTGTAGGTACGTATAGTTTTGATGTCTTATGGCAATTAAAAATATTAATACCACGCATTAAAGCCGTAAATTAAAATATATATGTATTTCATTTATGAGATACTAATTAAACCCTAATTAATAGATTTAATTCCTAGATAAAAGATAATTTCACCTTATAAATATGAAATCGGACATCACAGGTCCGTCATTAGTCGAGCCGCCATGTTGAAATTGTTTACACTAGTGACCGTCCTGGTCTGTGCGCATGCGCTGACGGCAGACGTAGACTGGACAGACAAGCCGAAAAATGGATTTCAACGTTTTAACTCAGTGAGTATAATTATTATAGGCTTTATTTAACCTATACAATAAACACTTTTGTTTATTTTTGTTGGCACATTAAAAAAAATAGACCGAAAAAAACCGAAAAATATATATTTTATTTTTAATTGTTTTGGTTTACAGATTTTAAACTTATTTAGATTGTTAAATCCATTTCCGTTATGATAGATCGAAAATCCAATAGAAAATCAATATATTATTTGACTATACTAAGTTCTCTTATAGAATCTATTACGTTTATAACAATAGCGTGTGAGATATGTCTTGACAATATTCCTTAAACTTGAACTGTAATATAGAGTTATTCGTAAGTAGTAATTTCTTAGAAGTTTCTATATTTTAATTAGTTTAGGAACTAAAGCGCGACATTTAAATTTGATCATACACTTTGTAAGGCTGTACTTTATAGTTTTCCTTAAATTGATACAAAGTTTGAAAACTTTAATAATCAGAAAATATTCAGTTAGTGTTTTTGCCTTTCGTATACAAATATACAAATAATCGTAAAACGTATACAAATAATCGTAAGACGAATTCATTAGGTACACAATTAAATAGTACTACTATAGTGAGTATCGTAGCATTAGACTGGAGTCTGTTTCAATTTCATGGGGTTAATGGTCGGTAATGCAATTTCACCGACATGAACGAATATGTTAAACTCAACGAACTTAGCGTGGAAAACACAAATAGCGCAAAAATAAAAACATCAGAAAAATGAATAACTCAGCCAGAAAGCTGGGCGGTTATTTTTCAGTGAAGAGTGCATTGTACATGAACAAAGATTATGGAAATTGCGTTTCAAATTACTTTCCATCTCTATTTTATCAATTTAAAATAAACTATCTAAGATTAACACTTTACTAACTAGTAAACAAATCATTGTTTACATTGTTTACACTACTCTAATATGTATTATGTGAATTTTTATTCAATTTGCGCCAAAAAACTCAAAGTTGGAATTTAAGTTAAAAATATCGATTTATACTAATCAGACAACAAAATAAACAAAGAATATATAAATACAACAACATGATTAATTTTATATCAATATTTTACAATTCTGTATACTAAATTATAATATTTTTTAGGAGTTAAGAATAGCCGTTGACGGTTACTACTCGGAGAGTCACACCGTAATAACAAGCGATGGCTACATACTGGAGATGAACAGGATTCCCAACCCTCGCTTTCAATTTGGATCCATCAGGCCGAAGACTAAGCCGGTCGTATTCTTGATGCACGGTCTACAGAGCGCCTTCACCGCCTTCATAGCTGCAGGACACCGTATTAGTTTAGGTAACTTTCATGCCAAATATGTTTAATATCCTCTACTTCAATCCTAACGATTTTCTGAATGACTGAGAGGTACATTTCCCTTTCTGTCAACTATTGCTTTTAAAATTTCTTTTTGTAGTTGTAATAATCGTGCCTGGGTGTCATTAATAGTCTAACGGACGAGGACTCAACTCATGACCTCTAGTTGTTGAATCCCTTTATTGTGGAATCATCGAGGCTTATTTGTTTCTTTTAAATGTTTTGATGCTGATAATAATTAGGCGTGGGTAAAGTTTTCGTGAAAACGTGATCCGGGTGCCTTACGAGTTCTATTTCTATGACCAGGAAGTTAATTTAAATCAGATGTACAGAAAAGGATTTACTAAAATAATAATATAATAATAAATACAAATATCCAGTTTGTTTATTATAAGCTAAAGTAATTATCCAATAAAAATATAGAATTTCACACAGACGCTACTAAAAATATGAGCCATCAACAGCCATTACGTAAATTCATATTAAAATTTTCCAAATCCAGTATTTGCTCTAATGATTTTACTGACAATATTTTAGCGTACATCCTTGCGGACGCTGGTTACGATGTATGGATGGGGAATGCTCGAGGCATTATCAACTCCCGACGTCACGTCTGGCTCAACCCAGACGACGAGCAAGACAGAGTCAAGTTCTTCGACTACACTTACGAAGATGTAGCAACAAAGGATCTTCCTGCCATGATTGACTTTGTGCTTCGAACCACCCAACAGGAGCAACTTAATTACATTGGTCATTCGCAAGGTGGAACTGCTTTCCTCGTCCTCAACTCCCTCATGCCAGCGTATAACAGGAAGTTCATATCAGCACATTTGCTGGCGGGTGTCGGTCACCAAGACTACTTCCCCAACAGTGTTTTGGGCATCGCAGCGATAAGCACTGACCTCATATTCGTAAGTACACGTCAAGTATCTAATTACCTTTGATGCTTTTGCGAGATAGCTAATCAAATTTATGATGCCGATCAAAAGTAATAAATATAATTTTATCTTTTGGAAAAGAACATAGATAAATAAAACTTGATATTATTAGATAAATCTGCTTTATTCTAGAAAGAAAATAAATGATTTTTTTAGATATATATGCATACATTACTACTGAATTTTTCATGTATTGAAGATAACACCTACAAAACGAACTCAGACTAAATGATCTAATACTTGTATTGCTTTGTCATAAATTACAGGCTTTTGCCGTGAACTCAGGTTCTGTAGAACTGTTGGGGCCCAACAATAGCAATGACCTAGCCGTTGAAGTAGCGGCCGATGGAGAAATATGCAGCAGTGAACTGAAAAAATCTGCTTCGTTAGTGTGTAAAATTAAATCCGTCGTTACAATTATGGTTAGTGCATTTTGTTCAGTTATAATAAAGTTTACCTTAATTTAATTAAAACTGTTATTTAACAGAGAAACAATTGACATACATGGAACAATGGATATAAATTGAAATCTCATAGTAAAGTAAATTTTGACGGCTTTCATGGCGCAGTGTCAAACGCAGTGTATTTATGAGACTGAGATCCCGGGTTCAATTCCCGGCAGGCCAGTTGCGAATTTCTTAAAAAAAGCAAAATTAAAAATAATTAAAAAAAATCCTAACTGTAGCTCTAAAATTACCACTTATATTAAAAACAGATTTTTTTAAGTGTTGTATTAAATAGAAATAACAGGTAATCTCTCCTTAAGAAGGCCTGGCACTGTAGTGGCCGTGAATAGGCTGATAATGATGGTAATGATTATGACAAATAAACTAATTTTTACATTTTTTATTGCAGAGAGGAGTATTTGCACCTCTGGAAAGCGTAGCTGGTGCATCAATAAAGCAATACGCTCATTATGGACAAAACATCAGAGACAAATCATTCAGACGCTGGAGTTACAATCCTCTGAAGAATTTGTTCCTTTACGGCAGTTTCACCCCGCCAGAATACGACCTGAGTTTGATTACCGCTGACGTTACAATGCATTACAGTCTCAGTGATATTTTGCTACACGAACAAGATGTTCTAAATATGGGTAAAATTATACCCAACGCTAAAGTCAGAAAGGTAGCTCGCGATACTTTCACTCATTTCGACTATATACTTGCTAATGACTCTAGGGAGTTAGTGACTGATTATATTCTTGAAAGGATTAATGAAAAAAATAAGTAAATATATATTTAGTGCATTAGATAGTAAGAATAACATGGACAAGAAAATATACAGTAAGAAATCTTAAAGATATGAAATTGTTAAGGTATAGGTTTTCAAAAGAAAACTCAATGGAAAGAGTGAGGCGATTTGTACATACATTTTTAGTTAAGTTCACAAGTGCTACGTCTGGTACTAGCACTAAACTATATTAAGACAAGACTTAAGCTGGATCTTAGGTTAAGAAAGTTGAAAAATAAAAGCTGTGAATGTTGAAAATATATTGAACATTGGTTTTATTATGTTCCCTCATCCTGAGGATTTATTTTTTATCATAGTTATTTTTTAATTTATATTTGACTGTGTGATCTTGTGTAAAATAACATGAATATGATATTTCGTATTTCTAACTTTATAGAATAACCAAAACTGAACATTAACTTCAAGTAATTTTTATGACAAAGTCCTATCTCCAAAGGTTTTAATCATACTCTGAATTATTAAGCGGTTTCGATATTTAAATAATAATAAGATATATAGATTTACTTTAATATTTATAGCAATAGATAAAACACTGCTATAATAATTATTCCGAAAAGGAAAAAGTATCAAAATACTTGGTACCTTGCTCACGAAATTACCGCCATGTGGAATGTTGAGTCAACTATTATTTTTCCGATAGTCATTTCAGTCAATGGTCTTTTTGCAAAAAGCTTCGACCAACACCTTAATTGCGAGGAGGAGGAGGAGGAGGCGCGTATTGTGAGGAGGTTCCTCACTCTGGAGTCCTGACCACCGGTTGCTTGGGCCCGCATAGGCGCCGCAAGTGGAGGAGCAGATTTTTTTTATAATTTTTTAATAGTGTTTTTTTTTATATATTTTTCTATTATATAACATTGTTAAAAATTTTAAAAAATATATGTAAATAAAAATAGATGAGAGTAAAAATTTATTATATTTTTGAAATACCTATTATTTTATTGTAAGCCGTGGTTCCGGAATCACAGTTTATTAAAGTTACTTAAGATGCTCAGACATTATCGTAGTTTGACTTATTATACTTAATTAAACGTTTATCTCATACATATATTCTTTGGTTAAATTGAAATGATATTTAGTACCTATTACTATATAGAGCTCGGTGATAGTTCGGGCATCAAACTGTCAGAAATAGTCACTTTTCCTCTATACTGAATGTTCGAAACGTCCAATGATAGAGCACGCATTGTGGAATGAGGTCGATCGTCATTTATTCGCTCTGACAGAGATCCATTAAATATATTCAGTGATTTATAGGCGTGTCCGCTGACCCTTACCCCAAAATTCAATACCGCACTTTGATATTCAATACAGCTAAATGACTAAGACAGTTTTGCGGCCGTCACAACTCTTCTACATTTTCTTTATTCAATCTTAAGTAAATGACTGTGATCGCACCTGTTATTAAATAAATGACGATGCAATCTTAGATGGTACTCAGAACTTCGAAAAATATTTAAAGGATTTTATAATCTTTCTCATACTCTTTTATACGAAAGAGGCTGAGAGGAAAAGTTTCATTTACCACGAGCAACTTAATTTCAGAAAAACACTAGTACACAAATGTAGTAATGTTTTTCATCTAAATATGAATTTTCCATCTTTTTTTTTATCGACTACAAGTTGGCCCTTGACTGCTATCAGACCTGATGTTAAGTGATGATGCAGTCTAAGATGGAAACGGGCTAACTTGTTAGGAGTGGGACGAAAATTCACACCCTTTTCGGTTTCTACACGACATCGTACCGGAACGCTAAATCGCTTGGCGATACATCTTTGTCGGTAGGGTGGTAACTAGTCACGGCGAAAGCCTCCCACCAGCCAGACCAAGACAAATTAAGAAAAATCTCAATCTGCCCCGCCGGGAATCGAACCCAGGACCTCCGCCTTATAAATCCACCGCGCATACCACTGCGCTACGGAGGTCGTCAATCTAAATAGGATCAGTAATTTCCAAAAAAATTCACATGTCTGGTATGTAAAAAAACGTTGCTTAAGTTATTAACATATCGGATAGGAAGTAGGAAGTTAACAGTCCTAATAAAATTGTTTCTGTTACAAAAACATAATATGTGCAATAAAAATGATATGATATGTGAAATTAGGAAAAAGCTAATTGAATTGGTCCCATAAAGATAAAACATCACTTGACCATAGCTGTCATATTTTGTTTTTTATCAGCGAAGTAATTTTTAAATCATATTTAACTATCTTTGATTATAACTATTCATATAAGTGAAATAAAAACAATATAAACGACCTACAATGGATATATATACCTACAAATAAAATAAATAAGAAATCTTTAAGATTATTTTGAATCGTCAATATTTAATTTTTAAATTATGTAAAAGTAATGGTAGGAAACTTTAAATTAAAGCTACGACGGTTCCAAACGCGCCCAGGTCCGAGAAAGTTACAAAAATTGTCAATCTAAATGTTTGTAACTTTTTCTTTAATACTGGGGTTAAAAGAGAAAATACATACAACTTAACAACAAACAACTTTATTTTTGAAAGTTGGTTGAAAATACAAGCACACCCCAATGTAACAGCCAAAAAGTCGAAATAGTCGGTATGAAAATTTTTGAAGCAATCCAATTCGGAAATCACGTCATAGGAATGTTAATTTTACTAGATGGTAGAATGTCAATGGGATCCTAAACGAAGTATGCTGAAGTTTACAAAACAGGGATAAATAAAACACGTAATCTGGTAAATATTTAAAGTGCAATAACCATTACCGCTCAGTGCCGCCGTAATGGAGCCATAAAGAACGACAACAGAAGGTAATGAGACCAAAATGAGACAATTACACAGATCTCTTAGGAGCAACTCTTTGCTAAAAACAACAACCTTAAAAGTATTGGAAAACTTTTGTTACATGGTACTAGTAAAATCGTTGATGTTCCAGAGATTTAGACATTTAAAACGCATTAGCAACGCCTCGTTACCAATTGCAACTTTAAGTTAGAATATTAAGTATATAGAAGGTTACGGTTATAAGGAAAAGCTTAACCACTTTCAAACTGATTAGTAGACAGCACTCATTCGCAGTAGGTACCTACCGACGTTCTTTTTCGCTACATCTTTGAAATCGGTTTTTTTAAAGATTTGATAGTAATAATAGTATTATAATTTGATAACTTCAGGCGCAGTAGGTAGAGCCTTGCTGAACCCACGCCATAAAATTGACAGGAGCTGGTCCTGTCCATTTTATATTTTCGAATTCTATTCTCGTCTAGACAGTGCCATGTAAAACTATCCTACGATACATAATATTTAAAACCTTATAATATAATAACTAAAGAAACTAACGTTGTTCACTCGGGACGAAGTTCACTTGTTAAAATCCCCACCCGATTATCCGACCACCCCACACGAAAGATACGGAAAAAAAAATGTTTTCGGTCTAACCTCCAGCCGATCAACGCTTAGAAATAAAAATGCTTAATACGCAATATACATAGAAAACACTGTAATGTTCGAAAATTAAGCAATAGACCTACGGCGGCAAAGGAAAGTGATTTATTAGTATAGAAAGAGGAGGAGCGGGCAACTGGGAAATGTTAGAAAACTAAGCAATAAAAGAATAGCAGCGAGGAGTGATATAGTAAAGAAAGAGGAGGCGCGGGCAATTGCTAGCGCAATGCTAGGACGCTTTTAAACAATCATTAAATAAAAACTTCATGTATAGAAGTGTTAGTGTAAAACACTGTAATGTTAGAAAATTAAGCAATAAACCTACAACGGCAGCGGCGAGTGATTTATTATAGAAAGAGGAGGCGCGGGCAAATGGGAGCGCGTCGGGCTTGGACGCTTTTAAACAATCGTGCTAACGTGCGAATGCGCCCACTTCGTCGAGTGCTTTTGAAACTGGTGGAAATTTAACTCAATTTCCCCCTTTTTTGTCCGCTTCCCTTTTATCGACTATCGAAGTGATTTTAATAGTCCGTTGTTTTTTAATTGATAACAAGTTGTCGTTTGATTGCTTTTACTGTAATTCTATTTTTACAGTTATTACACATTATTTCATGCTGTCATTGACCTAAACAATTGAATTATATATATATATATATATATATATATACATATACATATATATATATATATGTATATATATATATATATGTATATATATATATATGTATATATATATATATATATATATATGTATATATATATATATATATATATATATATACGTATAAATATATGTATATATATATACATATATTTTTTATATGCTTAAGTAAATGAAAGCAACTAAATGACACAGTTATTTTTTACTTTTTAGTGCGTTTTGAGTCGGTTCTATTTTTTTGTTAAAATTTTTTTAGAAAATCGAGAATATCCAATACAAGCCTACGCTTACTTTGGCTGTATAGCAAAGTGTGTTGTTGTCCTTACAAAGTTTTTATTTTTTTATTTACAGTTCCATTGCAAACCCCCTTCTTTTAACCTGATTCAAACTTCAAATATAGATCTCAATATCAGTAAGCTGGCCAATGAACCAATAAAGCGCTCTTCGTACACGTAATATCGATAACTTGATTCGGTCTTTCGTATTCCGTCCACGTTCCATTGCCAGCTGGGATTGTGGATGTTAACGAACTACGTACTTCCGATAGCCCCCGTCTAATATTTCATGTGACTTTCCTACGTGGGACTTCGATATGTTTGCTCTAGTATTTGTGATTTGGATCTTAGATCCACTACGCTGCTTCAATGGCAGGTTTAGGGTGTTTTTTTAATCTTGTAACTATGACCATCACAATTTTTTTTTTCATTACAGGTTTTTTTTTATAGAATACAAATTGGCCCTTGACTGCTATCACACCTGATGTTAAGTGATGATGCAATCTAAGATGGAAGCGGGCTAACTTGTTAGAAGCAGGATGAAATCCACACTCCTATCGGTTTCTACACGACATTGTACCCGAACGCTAAATCGCTTGGCGGTACGTCTTTGTCGGTAGGGTGGTAATTAGCCACGGCGAAAGCCTCCCACCAGCCAGACCAAGACAAATTAAGAAAAATCTCAATCTGCCCCGCCGGGAATCGAACCCAGGACCTCCGTCTTATAAATCCACCGCGCATACCACTGCGCCACGGAGGTCGTCAAAAGGTTAGCCCTTGATTGCAATCACATCTTATGGTAAGTGGTGATGCAATCTAAGATAGAAGCGGGCTATCATGTGACGAGTAGGATCAAAATCTACACTCCTTTCGGTTTCGGTACGATATCGTACCGGAACGCTAAATAGCTTGGCGGTACATCTTTGACGGCAGGTTGGCAACTAATTTAATGACAATGACCGGTTACGACAGCTTAATATTTTCTCTGAAGCACTGGTATTTAATACCCCCAGCTTCTGCCCTTAGTATTTTTACTGAGATTACTTCCCAGACTGAAAGCCTCGTTAGTCTACTGGTTAGCCTAAGTGACTTCAATCATGAACTCTTGGATTTGAATTCTGGGTCAGGTCGTAGAATAATTCTAAGATTGAGATTGATTGATTGATTGATTGACTAAGGTGTTCTTTATTCTAAGATCTGTAAATAGCCCGGATGCGGCAAATTAATGGTTTTACACCCCTGTACCTAGAAAAACACGTTAAGCTGTCGTTCCCGGCCATTGTCATCAACATCTGATAGTGATCGTTAACATGATACTTTATCACCCTAAGCCGACACGATTTGGAGCAGCACGGTGGATCTACACTCCATATATTGT
This sequence comes from Mycalesis mineus, assembly GCA_034621355.1. Lineage (NCBI taxonomy): Eukaryota > Metazoa > Arthropoda > Insecta > Lepidoptera > Nymphalidae > Mycalesis > Mycalesis mineus. The sequence continues at coordinate 3,231,439 of CM067881.1, forward strand.
CTTCCCCATAAGGAGGAAGGCCTTGCCCAGTAGTGGGCCATTAATAGGTCAATAATGATGACGCGACCCAAACTCACCACTGGACTTACTGGCTGCCGTACTTCCGACAGCCCCCGTAAAATATTTCACGTAACATTGGTACGTGGGACTATCGATATGTTTGCTCTACATAATGTTATCTATAATTCTATACTATTGACGACCTCCGTGGCGCAGTGGTATGCGCGGTGGATTTATAAGTCGGAGGTCGTGGGTTCGATTCCCGGCCGGGCAGATTGAGATTTTTCTTTATTTGCTTTGGTCTGGCTGGTGGGAGGCTTTCGCCGAGGCTAGTTACCACCCATAGACAAAGACGTACCGCCAAGCGATTTATCGTTCCGGTACAATGTCGTGTAGAAACCGAAGGGGTGTGGATTTCATCTTACTCCTAACAATTTAGCTCGTTTCCATCTTAGATTGCATCATCACTTAACATCAGATGTGATAGCAGTCAAGGGTCAACTTGCTGTCGATATTAAAAAAAAAACCATTTTGATTGAATCAGCAACTAAAATAAATAGTCCAATAATTTCATTCAGGTGCGGGTTACGTGTGATGATTATCTCTAGCTACTTAAAAATTTGTAATTATCTAAACATCTAAATTACATACTTAGATAAACCAGCATTTATGTAGTCAATGTAGGTGTGTAATATTAATCTAGAAAACACAACAAACAACTTGTACCTATCATATTATTATTTTTTTTTATCGACTACAAGTTATGCAATCTAAGATGGAAGCGGGCTAACTTGTTAGGGGTAGGATGAAATCCACACCCCTATCGGTTTCTACACGACATCGCACCGGAACGCTAAATCGCTTGGCGGTACGTCTTTGTCGGTAGGGTGGTAACTAGCCACGGCGAAAGCCTCCCATCAGCCAGACTAAGACAAATTAAGAATGTTAATCTGCCCCGCCGGGAATCGAACCCAGGACCTCCGTCTTATAAATCCATCGCGCATACCACTGCGCCACGGAGGTCGTCATATTATACTAGAGGACGCCTGCGGTTTTACCTGCGCAGATTTCGTTCCCGTGGGAATTTCGGTAGATTGTGGCCTATGTGTTATTCTGAAGCTATATTACGGTAAAGTAAATTAAAATCCTTTCAGTAGTTTTTCCGTGACAAAGAAACAAACATTATCCATATTTAAGAATAAACATAATATCGAAAATTGCGGAACCGACGGGATTCGAACCCGCATTCCTCTGGCAATCCGGGCACTTAGAGCGCCTTACCGCTAGTCCACGACCCCGATACGGAAATTGTCGAATATTATGTTGTTGATATCCAGGTATACGGCCTGTAACGCCATCTTTTAGCGTGAACTTAAAATGTAACAATACCGTTGAACGCTCATATTACGAAGCTCTCGAATTTTTAAAAATGACGTATTTCTATTTTTATTATTTTTTATTTTTATTGAAAAGTGTTTACCCACACTTGTGGGATTATTTATATTTAAGAATAAACATAATATCAATAAAAAATTTTAAATAAAAGTCGGTGCCAGCCAAGTTTAAGGAACAATGATTTTACGTAGTAAAGCAGTTTGTGGGTTCTAGGTAACGTTCTTAATGTAGAAACCTTGGCTGGCACCGACTCCTAGATATGCTTAAGTAAATTAAAACAAATAAATGACACAGTTATTTTTTACTTTTTAGTGCTTTTTGAGTCGGTTCTATTTTTATTTCTTACAATTTTACTGTTCTATACTATTTTAGTATTTATCGGCAATAGTACCGATACCGAGACAAAAACCGAAATCGCTGTAAACGTGCCTCCAAAATTTGAAGAGTTCCTTCAATTTTCCGAGGATATCATCATCAGATCCTAACATGATGAAAATGGGACCACCTTGAAACTATGCCCTTTCTAATACAAAAAAATTATCAAAATCGGACAACTCTGTAAAAAGTTATGCGTGGTCATACAAATAAAAAAATATATATATACGTGTCGAATTGAGATCCTCCTCCGTTTTTTTTTCCTCGGTTAAAAATCGTGGAACCGACGGAATTCGAAAAGTGTGGGTAAACACTTTTCAATTAAACTAAAAAAGAATAAACATTATCCTTCCATACATACAAACTTTCGCCTTTATATAGGGATGTACCTGTGATAGGGTGTGAGTGTTCCACAAATGAGACATTGGTTTCACTCAGCTCAAGTCTTATCATCATTTTATATTACGACGAACCTCCGACCAATTTTCAAAGAAGGTCAGACTCGTCTTTTCTCGTCTTTTTCATTTCCTCACAGTGTAATATTTTTGATATACGACTCCAATGCTAAACTAACTCTTTACTCTATGATCCCGACTATTCTCATTCCAAAATTATTCTTAGCTCAATTATTATATCGATATCAAAATTGGATGAATGATTTAATAAGAAAGGATGATAAAACAATGAAAAAATTGACAATAGTTGTTATTTCAATAGAAATAAGTAAAAATCCAATTTGAACTGGCACTAATAATAAAAACCGCAAATAAAATAAAACTAACATTTCCGTCAAAAGCTCTGAAAACGATTATCGAATCATTCGCATCAAAATCGTGTGCAATCGGCGTAAAATCGATTTAACAATCGAAACCGTTGAATGGGGCGTTAATTTTACCTACAAGTGCACTTTTGTCTATGGGTCTGCAATTACAAGGCGCCAAATGAAACGTGCATTAATTAAATTAAAACGGTAACAACGGCGGTATAATATACCTAAAGTGTGTTATCGAAAATGGAGGTATGATGTCATTATCTATCAGTGATGTCATCCTGAAATCCGATACCGAATAATCGATATTGTTCTAATTAGCGTAATTACTTGGATAGCAATTACTTATGGCGTATATTGTATCAGACTTATCTGACCCGGCGGCCCAAACTGGAACTAACGCCGCAGCTGTCACTTTTTTTTGGTTTTTGTCAACTCTGTTGACAGAAACAGCGACCACAGCGACACCCTCACCGGGTCTGATAAGTTTGTACTATATTTATTTGCATTTTTTTGTTTCTTTAATAATCTCATGTGAAAAAATACACTTTAAAAAATAAAAAAGGCCGATTCGAAAGCGAGAGTTGAGAGCCCCTGCAACTGATAGTCAGGGTTCTAACCTAGATACATCCACACAATATGCACCTATTCACAGATTGTACTGTCTGTATCGAATAGTCAAAGTTAATCTTCTTAAGGTGTGGGCTTTCTGCAATAAGTTCGCTGACTGAAACAATTATTGGAATGATGAATTCAACACTATGGTAGTCTCGTGAGCAAGATCTAAGTATGTACCAAATGTCCATCTTATGTTAATTGTTGTGTAATATTCAATATTAATAGGGTATACAGTTTCAAGTATTTGGGGCATTTGGTGACTGAAAACCTTGGGGATGATGCGGATATGGAGAGGGAACGCAGGGCATTGTCAGTCCGAGCGAATATGTTGGCGCGCAGGTTTGCCCGGTGTACAGACGCTGTGAAGGTCACATTATTCAAAGCGTACTGTACTCATAATGCTCTGCGAGTCCAATATAACAACGCCTTTAGGGTGCTGTTGCGGCTGCCACGTTTTTGTAGTGCATCTTCTATGTTTGTGGCGGCGCGAACAGATTCCTTTGACTCTGTTTGGAGAAAAAAATCCGCGTCGCTGCTAGCTAAGATCCGTGGCAGCAGCAACAGTATCTTAAGGATGGTGGGAGATTGCATGAATAGTCTCTGGTGTGGAAACTCACGCAGAGGACTAAATCTCTTTTAGTTCTTAAGTACTAACATAGTTTATAAGTTTTCATTGTTACTAACCCTAAATGGACTTTGTGGTCTGAAATAAATAAATAAAATAAATAAATAAGTATTTACTTACTTTTCCTTTTTCAGCTACCATCAAGCCCATTATATTAGTTTCGATTCATATAGCGAATCACATATATACTCGTAACAGTTGTTCACATTTGTCTTCATTCAAGCCACAGCCTAGCCGAGACAGCGGAAAAACAGTATACGAGCACCACTGGGCGCGTCCAATATAATATTATACAAAGAGTAAGCAAGCAGCGTAAAAACTGGAACAGCGAACACTGCAATATAATTAGTTTGGTTAGAACCATTAAACCCAGTGAGCAGCGCAGGCACTAAAGGCCCCTATTTTAACGCACTTTGAGTACGCATTTGGCTTATTCTCATTTGCTCTTGGACAAATTCTGCTTATTTCAATGGCCATTTCAGTTTATTTTTATTTAACGCTGTATGCAATTTTGTATAGCGAGAATGTTTTATTTTGTACTGTGAAATAGTCCGACTTGTGGCGACTTAATATGTGAATGCACACTTATACGTATTCCATATTTACAAGTAGCTATTTGATTATTCACATGTTAATCTAGGCACATGTCAATCCCCTCTCCTATAAGGAGGGAGGCTTGGTCCTGTAGTGGGTCGTTAATAGGGTGATAACGATGATGGTTTTTTTTTAATGCCCACAAGTTGGCCCTTGACTGCTATCACACCTGATGTTAAGTGATGATGCAATCTAAGATGGAAACGGGCTAACTTATTAGGAGTAGGTTGAAAATCCACACCCCTATCGGTTTCTACACGACATCGTACCGGAACGCTAAATCGCTTGGCGGTACGTCTTTGTCGGTAGGGTGGTAACTAGCCACGGCGAAAGCCTCCCACCAGCCAGACCAAGACAAATTAAGAAAAATCTCAATCTGCCCCGCCGGGAATCGAACCCAGGACGTCCGCCTTATAAATCCACCGCGCATACCACTGCGCCACGGAGGTCGTCAAATGGTGGTGAATCTAGGCATTATTATCTAGATGAATGCATTTCACTCGTAAGCGATATCCACTCTATATTTATAGAATCTAGAGCAATTGTAATCTGGACGATTACAACATTTTAGAAATACTACAGGTATTGTCTTAATATTTATTCATAATTATGAATGTTTGGATCTATCTTAAAATAGGCTCGTATAAATAGTATCATAGACTCGAATAAATATTATAAATGCACTTGAAAAAAAGTCTCTCTATTATCAGCATATTATCGGCCTGTCTGTTTACTATCAGAACTATTTAAATTTTTATTTTGTTTTCATAAGAGAAACATTTAAACTCACATGTGGCTATAATCACAATTATTTGAACATCATTTTCTCCTTTTTGTATTTTTTATTTTGCTATTAAGTAGTGCCAGACCAGTACCGTATATTTCGCCAATGTCGAGTTTTTTAAGAGTGAAAAAGAGGTATGATAAAACATAATTTTCTCTGTCAATCTAATGTTTATATTACAAGGGGTTAAATAAAAAAGTAGCACATAGATTATTTATTGTAAGTTATACAAGTACATAAGTATAGAGTCTGCCTTCGTTGTAACGGTACGCTATACGTAATCCTGTACAATGTACCGCGTCAGCTGAACCCTACCGGTAACGGAAATGAGACAAGGAATTTATTACGAGGGCAGAAGGGACGGACCACAGAGTAGGTATAAATATTAATGCACTCTTAGTGATACTGGTATTAAAAAGAAAATAAAATTGTGAAAATGTAGTATAAAATTCAAGTATGTTTTAATTAACGTACCTAGCTAATAATTATTAATTATTAGAATTAATTTAAAAGATAATTGTAAACAGACCAAACAAGGATTCTATAAGTTATTTCAAAATAATTGAAATAAGACCCCAAAATTCCTACAGGAAAGAGAACTTTGCGGGTAAAACCGCGGGCGGCCTCAAGATTGTAAATAAAGATCAATTTAAATGGATGACAGCTGAGTTTCATCTCACTAGGATATAATATTGAATAATATCACGTGTTGCTCGTGAATTTCATTTCATAAAACAGATAAATCGTTTTCAGTTTTCGCACACTGATATTCTTAGACTGTAATATATTTGATATCATAAATTTGTAGCTCTGTATCGCTGCCCCTGTGATCAAGTACGTGACGCGCGTATCAACATCGCTTGCGGCGCGAGCGGTGTGCATGAATCGCTTTCATCTGTATTCGCTTACGAGCCAATATCCTCGACGAGATGAAATTGCTATCAATTCACAGTATATCGTCCCCGTGACCTCATACTATGATTTTTAAATATTTTGAAACATTTCAATGCAGTCTCATATTCCCTTAAAATGTATTTATTCTAACATTTTATTTACTGATATACTCAGGCTGTTATGTGTTTGATATCAGATATTGTTCTTTTGAATTAATTAACTTATAAGTATTTTAAAATTCTTTGTTTTGAAGGCGAGCGTTGACCGGTCACAAAGCGTACCCTTAGCCTACATCCGTGCCGCAAGTCTCAGACTCTGTTCGACCTTTTTCTCTCTCCTACACGACTCGGACTCGGCACCCGGACGGTGAATCCATGAAATGTTAAAATATTCGTCTCTCTTAATACAACTTACTGTGAATTATATAACATTTATTTTGACGTTATATTTATACTGTTATTGTTAGGCTGTAAGGTATTTGATGTCATAAATTTGTATCGCTGCCCCTATGATCAAGTACGTGACGCGCGTATCAACATCGCTTGCGGCGCGAGTTGTGTGCATGGATGGTTTTCTGTATTCACTATCGAGCTGGTATTGCCCAAACGTATTTGCTATCAATTTTCGGGATTTAATTTATGTTGCGTAGTACTAATAATTTTCAAATAAATGGAACTTCATTATCATCAGGTGGTGTCAAGTTGGGCAACGAAGTTCGGCGGCGAAAAAGCTACAGGGCAAGAGATCTGGTCGTCAAAGTCGGAAATAGTCTGATGATATAAGGGAGTAGACCAGACTAAATTATTCACAATTATGAGAATTGAATAGAAAAGCTTTTCGCATAAATGTAACTTATATCAATACGAACAACGATTTTATTGTTGGTACGGTGAAATAATTTAATGGTGGTATTGTGGTGTCGACTGCCTCGTTGGTCTAGTGGTTAGCCTATGTGGCTTCGATCCGGAGGTCCTGGGTTCGATCCCTGGGTCGGGTCATGGATTAATTCTGAGCTTTTTCATTCTTCTATGAAATGTTCAGTACATTCTAAGCCCGGAGATTGGAAGTTGGTGGTGTTACACCGCCGTGCCTCGGAGAGCATGTTAAGCCGTCGGCCCCGGTCACTATCATCAACATCTGATAGTGATCGTTAATAAATGAAACATTATCACCCTAAGGCCGCCAACCCGCATTGGAGCAGCGTGGGTGGGTCTACGCTCCATATCCCCTCTCCTATAAGGAGGAAGGCCTGGCCCTGTAGTGGGCCGCTAATAGGCTGATAATGATGATTGTGGTTAGGATGATAATCACCACCGGATATTGATAATAGTGAGTGAGACTGATGACTTTAATGCTCTCCGAGGCATAGGAGTTAACAACACGAACTTCCAGACTCCGTGTTTAGAATTTACAGAAAATTTCATAGAAGAAACTAAATCTTCCACGTTTATGTTTAATTTTTTTATCGTGTTCTATGTTTATTCAGGTATCTAAGCAATGTTCCCTCAGTCGCGTCTCAAGCTCGCCGTTCGCTTGCTGGAGCGGAATCATGATAATACGCCTCAACGATGAGAAGCACACAAGATTAGCTTACACGCGTACAGTATTTAAAAAAAACTTGTTTAGGTACAGGCCTCATGCGCCCAACATAATAAAAAAACGGAAAAAAGAAAGTCGAAAATAACAAGTCCACTTTGAAGTTGCGCCATGGTGAACTGCACGGTTAATAGCCACGCTGAGAACTGATTTTGGACTTCAAAATCAATTTGAAGAGTGCGTAGTCATACGTCATACGAGTATGTTCAAAGTGCATTAGAACTTTGGCAAGAAATTGGCATAACTTGAAAATTTATTAACAGTAAAAAAAACTACTAGGCACTATTGCTAGACAAAATAACTCGTTGGCCCACTTTTTTTAACTACAAATCATGAGTTTGAGTCCAAGTCTATATAACTATGTCAGACCATTACCATCACATTTAAAGAAAATTTTCCATTGTTTACCTGAAACAAAGCAAAAATATTAATTAAAAAAAAATAAAAATCGCCAAAACATATTTATACATTAATCAGGACACGGATGCACTTTTAACTATTGTATGTGTAAAAATGTTTCAAGTATTGAAATCACCAACAAAAACGACGCTAATTAAGCAAAAAATAACGAACCGTATTTAAAACAATGATCAAATAACGGAATAATTCTCGTTAGGGGGCCAAATTGCGCGGAAAACGGCTGATAACAAAAAGGAGGCACAATATCTAATACATTTACAACAAAGTGAGGCAAGGCGCGCCCCCGTCACAAGCACGCGCCCATTACGCTCCCGACCTACGAGGATGTGGCGCAAATTATGAAAAACCGCGAAAGAAATGCGCTATTATCACTAAATATTACGCTGCTTTAGACAGGCTATAGTATTTCTGTATAATTCTCTTTTTTAGGTGTTTTATAACTGTGCCAAATAGGCCATGGTGCAAATGACAGAAAAAGATACACAATATGCACCTATTCACAGATTGTATTGTCTGTATCGAATAGTCAAAGTTAATCTTCTTAAGGTGTGGGCTTTCTGCAATAAGTTCGCTGACTGAAACAATTATTGGAATGATGAATTCAACACTATGGTAGAGTCGTGAGCAAGATTTAAGTATGTACCAAATGTCCATCTTATGTTAATTGTTGTGTAATATTCAATATTAATAGGGTATACAGTTTCAAGTATTTGGGGCATTTGGTGACTGAAAACCTTGGGGATGATGCGGATATGAAGAGGGAACGCAGGGCATTGTCAGTCCGAGCGATATGTTGGCGCGCAGGTTTGCCCCGTGTACAGACGCTGTGAAGGTCACGTTATTCAAAGCGTACTGTACATCATTATATTCAGCGAGCCTGCGAGTCCAGTATTCGCAAAGGGCTCATAATGCTCTGCGAGTTCAATATAACAACGCCTTTAGGGTGCTGTTGCGGCTGCAACGGTTTTGTAGTGCATCTTCTATGTTTGTGGCGGCGCGAGCAGATTCCTTTGACTCTGATAGATCCGTGGCAGCAGCAACAGTATCTTAAGGATGGTGGGAGATTGCATGAATAGTCCTCTGGTGTGGAAACTCACGCAGAGGACTAAATTTGTTTTAGTTCTTAAGTACTAACATAGTTTATAAGTTTTCATTGTTACTAACCCTAAATGGACTTTGTGGTCTGAAATAAATAAATAAAATAAATAAATAAGTATTTACTTACTTTTCCTTTTTCAGCTATTATCAAGCCCATTGTATAAGTTTCGATTCATATAGCGAATCACATATATACTCGTAACAGTTGTTCACATTTGTCTTCATTCAAGCCACAGCCTAGCCGAGACAGCGGAAAAACAGTATACGAGCACCACTGGGCGCGTCCAATATAATATTATACATAGAGTAAGCAAGCAGCGTAAAAACTGGAACAGCGAACACTGCAATATAATTAGTTTGGTTAGAACCATTAAACCCAGTGAGCAGCGCAGGCACTAAAGGCCCCTATTTTAACGCACTTTGAGTACGCATTTGGCTTATTCTCATTCGCTCTTGGACAAATTCTGCTTATTTCAATGGCCATTTCAGTTTATTTTTATTTAACGCTGTATGCAATTTTGTATAGCGAGAATGTTTTATTTTGTACTATGAAATAGTCCGACTTGTGGCGACTTATTATGTGAATGCCTACTTGTACGTATTCTATATTTACAAGTAGCTATTTGATTATTCACATGTTAATCTAGGCACATGTCAATCCCCTCTCCTATAAGGAGGGAGGCTTGGTCCTGTAGTGGTCGTTAATAGGGTGATAACGATGATGGTTTTTTTTAATGCCCACAAGTTGGCCCTTGACTGCTATCACACCTGATGTTAAGTGATGATGCAATCTAAGATGGAAACGGGCTAACTTATTAGGAGTAGGATGAAAATCCACACCCCTATCGGTTTCTACACGACATCGTACCGGAACGCTAAATCGCTTGGCGGTACGTCTTTGTCGGTAGGGTGGTAACTAGCCACGGCGAAAGCCTCCCACCAGCCAGACCAAGACAAATTAAGAAAAATCTCAATCTGCCCCGCCGGGAATCGATCCCAGGACCTCCGCCTTATAAATCCACCGCGCATACCACTGCGCCACGGAGGTCGTCAGATGGTGGTGAATCTAGGCATTATTATCTAGATGAATGCATTTCACTCGTAAGCGATATCCACTCTATATTTATAGAATCTAGAGCAATTGTAATCTAGACGATTACAACATTTTAGAAGTACTAAAGGTCTTGTCTTATTTATATATTTATTCATAATTATGAATGTCTGGATCTATCTTAAAATAGACTCATATAAATATTATAATAGACTCGAATAAATATTATAAATGCACTCGAAAGAAAGTCCCTCTATTATTAGCATATTATCGGCCTGTCAGTTTACTATCAGAACTATTTAAATTTTTATTTTGTTTTCATAAGAGAAACATTTAAACTCACGTGTGGCTATAATCACAATTATTTGAACATAATTTTCTCCTTTTTGTATTTTTTATTTTGCTATTAAGTAGTGCCAGACCAGTACCGTATATTTCGCCAATGTCGAGTTTTTTAAGAGTGGAGATTGGTCGGTAAAAAAAGAGGTATGATAAAACATAATTTTCTCAATCTAATGTTTATCTTACAAGGAGTTAAATAAAAAGTAGCACATAGATTATTTATTGTAAGTTATACAATTAGATAAGTATATTTAGAGTCTGCCTTCGTTGTAACGGTACGCTATACCTAATCCTGTACAATGTACCGCGTCAGCTGAACCCTACCGGTAACGGAAATGAGACAAGGAATTTATTACGAGGGCAGAAGGGACGGACCACAGAGTAGGTATACATATTAATGCACTCTTAGTGATACTGGTATTAAAAAGAAAATAAAAATGTGAAAATGTACTATTAAAATGTAAGTACGTTTTAATTAACGTACCTAGCTATTATTAATTATTAGAATTACTTTAAAAGATAATTGTAAACAGACCAATTGACAAAAAAGGATTCTATAAGTTATTTCAAAATAATTGAAATAAGCCCCCAAAATTCCTACAGGAAAGAGAACTCTGCGGGTGAAACCGCGGGCGTCCTCAAGATTGTAAATAAAGATCAGTTTAAATGGGTGACAGCTGAGTTTTATCTCACTAGGATATAATATTGAATAATATCACGTGTTGCTCGTGAATTTTATTTCATAAAACAGATAAATCGTTTTCAGTTTTCGCACACTGATATTCTTAGACTGTAATATATTTGATATCATAAATTTGTAGCTCTGTATCGCTGCCCCTGTGATCAAGTACGTGACGCGCGTATCAACATCGCTTGCGGCGCGAGCGGTGTGCATGAATCGCTTTCATCTGTATTCGCTTACGAGCCAATATCCCCGACGAGATGAAATTGCTATCAATTCACAGTATATCGTCCCCGTGACCTCGTACTATGATTTTTAAATATTTTGAAACATTTCAATGCAGTCTCATATTCCCTTGAAATGTATTTATTTTAACATTTTATTTACTGATATACTCAGGCTGTTATGTATTTGATATCATATATTGTTCTTTTGAATTAATTAACTTACAAGTATTTTAAAATTCTTTGTTTTGAAGGCGAGCGTTGACCGGTCACAAAGCGTACCCTTAGCCTACATCCGTGCCGCAAGTCTCAGACTCTGTTCGACCTTTTTCTCTCTCCTACACGATGGACTCGGCACCCGGACGGTGAATCCATGAAATGTTAAAATATTCGTCTCTCTTAATACAACTTACTGTGAATTATATAACATTTATTTTTACGTTATATTTATACTGTTATTGTTAGGCTGTAGGGTATTTGATGTCATAAATTTGTATTGCTGCCCCTATGATCAAGTACGTGATGCGCGTATCAACATCGCTTGCGGCGCGAGTTGTGTGCATGGATGGTTTTCTATATTCACTATCGAGCTGGTATTGCCCAATTCAGAATTTAATTTATGTTGCGTAGTACTACTACTTTCCAAATATGTAATACTAATACGTAGTACTAATACTTTTCAATAATGTAACTTCATTATCATTACGTGGTGTCAAGTTTGTTCAACGAAGTTCGGCGGCGGAAAAGCTACAGGGCAAGAGATCTGGTCGTTAAAGTCAGAAATGGTTGGATGACATAAGAGAGTAGACCAGACTAAATTATTCACAATTAAGAGAATTGAATAGAAAAGCTTTTCGCATAAATGTAACTTATATCAATACGAACAACTAATTTATTGTTGGTACGGTGAAATAATTTAATGGTGGTATTGTGGTGTCGACTGCCTCGTTGGTCTAGTGGTTAGCCTATGTGGCTTCGATCACGAGGTCCTGGGTTCGATTCCTGGGTCGGGTCACGGAATAATTCTGAGCTTTTTCATTCTTCTATGAAATGTTCAGTACATTCCAAACCCGGAGTTTGGAAGTTGGTGGTGTTACACCGTCGTGCCTCGAAGAGCATGTTAAGCCGTCGATCCCAGTCACTATCAGCAACATCGAATAGTGATTGTTAATAAATGAATCATTATCACTCTAAGCCCGCCAACCCGCATTAGAGCAGCGTGGTGTGTCTACCCTCCATATCCCCTCTCCTATAAGGAAGGAGGCCACGCCCTGTAGTGGGCCGTTAATAGGCTGATAATGATGATTGTGGTTAGGATGATAATCACCACCGGATATTAATAATAGTGACTGAGACCGATAACTTAAATGTTCTCCGAGGCACAGGGGTTTAATAACACGAACTTCCAGACTCCGTGTTTAGAATTTACAGAAAATTTCATAGAAGAAACTAAATCTTCCACGTTTATGTTTAATTTTTTTTATCGTGTTCTATGTTTATTCAGGTATCTAAGCAATGTTCCCTCAGTCGCGTCTCAAGCTCGCCGTTCGCTTGCTGGAGCGGAATCATGATAATACGCCTCAACGATGAGAAGCAACACAAGATTAGCTTACACGCGTACAGTATTTAAAAAAAACTTGTTTAGGTACAGGACTCATGCGCCCTACATAATAAAAAAAAATAACAAAACGGAAAAAGAAAGTCCAAATAACAAGTCCACTTTGAAGTTGCGACATGCACGGCACTGCACGGTTAATAGCCACGCTGAGAACTGATTTTGGACTTCAAAATCAATTTGAAGAGTGCGTAGTCATACGTCATACGAGTATGTTCAAAGTGCATTAGAACTTTGACAAGAAATTGGCATAACTTGAAACTTTATTAATAGTAAAAAAAACTACTAGGCACTATTGCTGAACAAAATAACTCGTTGGCCCAGTGGTTAGCACTTTTAACTACAAATCATGAGTTTGAGTCCAAGTCTATATAACTATGTCATACCATTATCACCACATTTAAAGAAAATTTTCCATTGTTTACCTGAAACAAAGCAAAAATATTAATTAAAAAAAATAAAAATCGCCAAAACATATTTATACATTAATCAGGATACGGATGCACTTTAAACTATTGTATGTGTAAAAATGTTTCAAGTATTGAAATCACCAACAAAAAACGACGCTAATTAAGCAAAAAATAACGAACCGTATTTAAAACAATGATCAAATAACGGAATAATTCTCGTTAGGGGGCCAAATTGCGCGGAAAACGGCTGATAACAAAAAGGAGGCACAATATCTAATACATTTACAACAAAGTGAGGCAAGGCGCGCCCCCGTCACAAGCACGCGCCCATTACGCTCCCGACCTACGAGGATGTGGCGCAAATTATGAAAAACCGCGAAAGAAATGCGCTATTATCACTAAATATTACGCTGCTTTAGACAGGCTGTAGTATTTCTGTATAATTTTCTGTTTTTCAGGTGTTTTATAACTGTGCCAAATAGGCCATGGTGCAAATGACAGAAAAAGGCGACATCTTTACGCCTAAGTGAGGCATTACGCTCCAGATTTAGCAAAATTTGGTGCAAATAATGTCACAAAAGAAAAGCGTTGTTACTACTAAACACCACGCTGTTTTAGATATTCTGAAAGGTGCTTATTAAGTAAGTGCAAAGAACGACGTCGTGCAAAAATCAGAAAAATGCGACAAGTTTTTGATAAAATAAGGCACGCCCCCGTCGCAAGCGCGCGTCTAATACTTACGCTGCTTACGCTCACGACCTAGCAAGATGTGGCGCAAATAACGAAGAACAGTATAAATAAAACGCTAATATCACTAGATTTTACCCTGTTTTAGACAGACTGAAATATTTTTCTGTGATTCTCCTTTTGTGTTGTAACTAAGTGCCAAGAAGGACGTGGTCCAAATGACAGAAAAAGGCGACAACTATACAGCAAAGTGAGGTAAAGCGTAAAGCGCGCTCCCGTCACAAAAACGCGCCCATTACGCTCCGGACCCAGGTGGATTAGGGACAAATGATTAAAGACCGCGAAAGTAAAGTTTAGCCTAGTAACATTAAATGCCGTACTGTTTTGGACAGGCAATACAATATTTTTGTATAGATATTATTAAGCAGATATTATTCATGGTGAATTTGTCTTCTGCTTTAAGTGTTAAAACCAAATAATAAAACATCATGAAGATTTGTATTATAGCGCTGTAAAATTACTGCAGTTGTTAATTATAGTAGTATTTTTTAAATTTAATTGATAAATTGCCAAAAATTCATCAATGACTAAATAAAATACAATAAGCGCTTTTTTGATAAAACGCTGTCACTTGCACCACACTCATAGTAATGCCTTACTAATGACTGTGTGTCGAGATTTTTCCCCCCACTCATAAATATGCATTAATGATGGGCTTTCCGACGGCAAGTGTAATTTAAATTTTAGTCTACAGTTCACCTACTCGAAAATAAGCGAATCTATTAGGTCACGATTGTTATGGTAATTAGTTAATAATCGTGGGCTTAATAACTGTTTCGCTTCTAGTTAAACGTCGTTTTTACAGGGCCTTTCCCACTGCATTATAAGTAAGAGCCCAAAACCAACGGTCGACGGGAAGGCCTAGTTCTTGTCAGATTACCAATCGATAGGCGATATTGCATCTCTTTAAAATATAGTCGATTTTCAAAGTCATAGGGTCTTTAGTTGCCCAGGGTCTTTGGTTGGTTAAAGAGGCCTTATTTGTAACATAAGGTAATGTTTACTTTTTCATATTCTTGGGAGGCTTTCTTTCAACCATACTATAAGTTGGTGCAACCTTTAGCCTTGTTACTCATAAAATAAGTAACTCAAAAGTTATCGTGTCTAGAATAATCTACAACGTTGAATAAATAAAAACCTTACGAAAACTCTTTAGCAATGTTTATTAAATTACGAGTAGCCTGCGAAAATTATATTAGCAAATTATCAAATCGTCGTTAATAGAAACATATTACGTTAGGAACATGAAAATTATTTCTACGTTAATTAGTACTAGGCATTGTCCGTGTATTTGTATGCCTGGAATATGTTTGTTTTCTTATGTAAGTATATTATTATCAGCATAACTATGATATTCTTTTATTGTTGCTGCTTACTTACATTTAGTTTGCAGTTTACTTACATTTATTTTCTTCCCTTCAGGATTTATTTTTGCGATCCTTCTAATATCCAAGAATACATAGTAGCACGCAGTTACAGGTTAATATTTCAGTATCCAACCCAGGACCTCATAATCCGAAGCTACGAATACTAACGACTGGGCCAACGAGGCAGTCAGTAAACAAAATGGAAAGAAAGATCTACCAAAACTACGTTTGTCCCCGCCTGCAGCACCATAAAGTATTTAGAATTTTATACAGATATAGTGATCCTTGTTTTTCTCTTTTCTGTTCATAATTTCTAAGCAGTCGGGTTTTTTGTTTTTATAATAATAATTTTATTTGAGACTTTTTAGTTTTAGTTTATGGTATAGAAATGAGACGGTACACTTAGTACACTTTTTGCCATTTTTTGTTAAAAAAGTAATATGAACATGATATGATATTTATATTTTTGAAATGGTCTTTTTACGACCTTTCAATTGGTACCCATATTGCTAAGAGAAAAAAATACACACATCCCCCCTTTTTTCCCCCATTTATAGCCGCCATTTTGAAAATTTATATAGCCTATGTCACTACCACAATTTTGACTAATCCAACGACACCTTACATGTCAAAATCCGTTCAGCCGTTTAGGCTGTAGCGCGTGCCGAAGAAATGGACATTCATACATACATACATACATACATACATACATACATACGCTCGAAAAACATAACTCTCCTTCTGACGCAGTCGGGTAAATAGGCTAGTGGTTCTGTGCGACTTCGATCTCGAGATCCTGGGTTAGATTCTGGAGTCGGGATATGGAATTCTGAGTTAATCTTTCTTGTAAGCAATTTTCTGCAAATTCTAAGTCCGGATTCGGTAATTTAGTGGTGCTACACCTTCGTGCCTCAGAGAACACGAGAAAACGTCGAACCCGGGCACTATAATCAACATCTGATAGCGATGGTTGATGACACATTGTCACTCTAAACCCGCCAACCCACATTGGAGCAGCGTGTTGGGTCTACAATCCATAACGCCTCTTCTGTGAGAATGAAGGTTTGTAGTGTTTGTTTATAGGCTGATATGATTATTATATTTATGGAAAAACATACATATCTACAGTCGAACATAGAACCTCCTTCTTATGATAGTCAGTTCAAAACAATACACGTATCTACGTAACACCGGCTCACAATCGTTAGTTTGGGAGACTACCTTAATAAAATTCAGGAGCCAAATGTTTTCATTGATATGACCGTAATAGCGTATTATGGAATAATTATTCTAATTGAAGCAGCCAAACGTTAATTTAGCAATTACTGTTATCAGTAATGCCCGTTTTCAATAATAACTAGGTATTATTAACAGCGTTTGATAACTGGGAATATTTGTGAAAATATAAGTTACTATGCACAAATGCAACAATATTGTATGAGATTTTGGGTTACAAGATTTCCCCTGTGATTTGGTTTTTTTTTTTTTTATCGACTACAAGTTGGCCCTTGACTGCTATCACACCTGATGTTAAGTGATGATGCAATCTAAGATGGAAGCGGGTTAACTTGTTAGGAGTAGGATGAAATCCACACCCCTTTTCGGTTTCTACACGACATCGTACCGGAACGCTAAATCGCTTGGCGGTACGTCTTTGTCGGTGGGGTGGTAACTAGCCACGGCGAAAGCCTTCCACCAGCCAGACCAAGACAAATCAAGAAAAATCTCAAACTGCCCCGCCGGAAATCGAACCCAGGACCTCCATCTTAGAAATCCACCGCGCACCACTGCGCCACGGAGGTCGTCAATTTATTTGTTATCTCATAATTTAATTATGATCGAGCCTAGAGACGAATATAATGATAGCATTCCATGGATTCACCGTGCGGGTGCCGGGCCTATCGCATGGCTGAGAGAAATATTCCGAACAGAGCCCGAGACTTGTGACACGAGTGTAGGTTTAAAAGGGATCCCTTAGTGACGCGCGTCAACACTCACGAGGAGGTGATGGAGGGTTCATGTTATTCTCCCTGCCCAGCCAAATTTGGAAAGATCGTACTAGTGCAGCTTTAGGTATTCGTTCTAATATGGAGCTTGCTGCATTTCTAGTAAGGTCAAGGTCTATTACCAGGTTATAATGTGATTTTGCTGGTATTCCTGTTGCACCCACTTCTACTACGTATAAACTGACCACATAGCCATTTTTAGTTATCGTTAGTAAGGTAATAATTGAAATGTAAAAAATTAACTTAAATTCAAACATAGGATTTTTGTGCTATGCATTACATTCCAGGTTCACATCTCTGGCTCAGCTAGTCTACTCTTCATTGTAGCAGAAGCATACATATTATGCCTCAAGTATCTGCCTTGCTATGACTTGCTATATGCTTCCAATGTCATCAGATTCCAAAAATTTCACCTTGCCGTTTAGATTGGAACACTGCAATGCAATATGCACTTGAATGGCAAAGTTGTAGGTAATAAAAAGATCTACAACTTTTGTTCCTACACTTTTTTAAAATTTATGTATAAAATTCAAAAACCAAGTTTTTCGTTTTTTATTTTTATCTTTTACAAATAAAATTTTATTTTCATAAAATTTGGTGAAAACTTTCCTTCTTATGTCCCAAACACGCTATAATTTATTTGATTTGAAATATTTATTTTTTCACCTTATTTTGAAGGAATATCGAAAAAATGACCTAATTTTCAACCAAAAAATTGGCCGTTAAAATATCATTGTTTTTTTTTCAAAAAATTGGTGTGTTTTCTGTTCCTTGAAATCTCTACTTTCCGATGGTGAAATAAAATTTATATATGTTACCATAGTAAACCTTCTTAGAAAAGGCTAAAACTAGGCTAACGGTTTTTCTGCTGCTACGTAATAGCAGGCGTAGATGCCTATTTATTACTATACACTTAGCATCAGGTGTGATTGCAGTCAAGGACAAACTTGTAGTAAATAAAAAAATATTTATGCCTGTTTTACCTGGACAGTTTTACCTTATAAAAATGGAAATCAATTAGTTAAATACATTCGAAGTGGCAATTCCCCTAATAAGTGAAGGGCGGCCAAACTTGTATATAACGCGTTTGATGTTGTAGTCTATAACAATTTATTTTCATGTTTATTATCATGGCAGTAATTTACCTAACATCGGCAGTGTAAGGACTCACCCGGTGCGGGTAAACCCGCCCCTATTTGTTAATGGATTTCTTGGAATAGCTGCTACATCGGAAACTTTATGATAGGTACTTTTTATTCGACGTGCTAGCACTTTTTAACCAACGCAAAATAGGAGTGTTATAAGTAGTGTCTGTGCAATCATAGTTTCTAAGTCTATAGAGTCCATAGAGATTTAAGTCACCGTATTTGATTTTTAGATTTTAGATTAGATCGGAAAACGTATTTTGAAAATATCATTTTTTTTAATTAAAATTAAAATAATGATATTTTTAGATGATAGTAATTTTTTATTTCGAAAATGTTCATACGCACATACATTACGCCTCATTCCCGTAAGGGTAGACAGAGACCACTATCACCGTCCTTCCGCTTGCCACGATCCTTGCATGTCTCTCTCGCTTCTTCCAATTGTATGACGTACTCCTAACATCCTTGCTGGCTCTACCTTCGGATATTTCGAATTTAATTCTGCTTTACGACCCGGTAGTACAACAGACAGCTTTGACTTCACGAATGTGTAGGTAGTTTCTTAAACTATGTGTTGTAACCCCCGATGCAAAAACGACGGGGTGTTATAAGTTTGTCGTGTCTGTGTGAATGTATGTGTATGTGTCTGTCTGTGGCACCATAACTCCCAAACGGATGATCCGATTTTAATGCAATTTTTTTTTGAAAGGTATATCAGTCGAGAGTGTTATTAGCTATGTTTGGTGGAAATCGGTTCAGGTCTTCAAAGACTTCAGGTCGTTTAGAAGGTGTGATAGAAATGTTACACGCTCAGTTTGCTTGAAGGCATGTGTGTGATCTGACATTTGAAGCACTAATGTCTTCTGGAACAACTAAGCTAGTCTGATGATAAGGCTCAAAGGTAGGAGACGTAACCCTGGTCTACCTTTTTAATACGCCCATCGAGTTTGGGCTCGTTGAATTTGTCTTGACTGGTTCTTTTCATGTTTCTAATTTGGGTCGGGGGTTTTTTAAATTTTTAATTTATAGTTATAAACTAATAGATATCAGACTGACTGAGCAATTGGTTACTAAGCATTTCGTGGTTACTTTGGGATTTTAAATTCTTTTTCTAGAATTCGTGTTTTCATAAATATTTATAATATCGATCATGTCGTTGTCGAGTTTCAGCTTGACTAAATAGCAATTACTTTTTATATATAAGATTTTATCATCATAAATTGGTTATGCATTAATAATAACAATTGCTGTGTTTGCATTAATTACAGATAATTGCTGATTAACACCGTCCACGCGTTCCGTGGATTCCAATTTCCATTTTGTTAGAATAAAATATGTGATGATTAAATTTGCTAATGGGGAACAATGTCAATACTAATGAATAAATTCAGATCAAATGTTTCTATATTGATACTTTAATTAAATAATTTGTTAAGGAACCGATTCTAAATTAAATTAATACCAAATGAAACCCTGAGTATCAATAAACAAATCTGCATTTTAAAATGATTGCGACCATAAAAATACCAGCTGTCAACGATTCTCTAGAAATCTTTAAGAGGAAAATTAAAAAAAAAATAAAAATTCGTGATTTGTAATAAAAAAAAATACATTTTAAATTATAATAACTTAATTAACTTTAATTTTAAATAATAATTATGTAAGTAGTAATATTTTTTTTTGTTTCGTAATAATCTATTTGTTAAGTATTATTGTATAACTAATGTCACATAATATTAATTTTAAGCCGGAGAAATGAAAATGTTGAATATGCCTGTAAGTAATGTCAGTATCAGCACTAGATTTTATGCTCAATGTTTTTATTTTTTTTCGATCGATGTATAATGCTGCCATTGTTGGCGTATCTCATAAATAAATAAATAAATAAAAAACATTAAAAGCAATGATAAATTCTACTCTTATGTGGCTACGTATCACAAGATCTTAGGTTCGAGTCCTCGGTCGAGTCACGAAACATAGAGCTGTTGTTTCTTCCAAAAAGTTGTCAGTAAAATTCTTCATCCGGATTTGGGAAGTTGGGGGTTTAACTCCCTTCTGCCTTAAAATCACGTAAAGTATATCTCATCCATTAACATCAACCTTTCAAGATAGTAGGTAATTATGGCAAAGGTAAATATTAACCGCCTAAACGCGCGAACCCCTTCAAGTAGCGTAGTATGTCTAAAATTCAAAAAGGATTGGCCTGGCCTTACAGCCTGATAATAGTGATGTTGAACACGCAAAACCTTTCATCATCATCATCATCATAACAACCTATGGATGTCCACTGCAGGATATAGAGCTGCCTGTAAGAACGATGCCAACATTGCACATTTACTGTTGCATGTTTGGTAAGATAATACGGCACACATTTGGCAAGATAATACGGCACATATCCCGCCGAGTCCCCGAAGTGGGGAGTGCACAAGTGCGGCATGCCACGCTCAAACAGTCTCATTAGTGAGCAAAGTGTTTGCGCCGACAGACGAGAGCATTCTTTACTTAATTGCACTACTTTACTGTTGGAACTTCGGCGAACAAGTAAAACATGTTGGCTGCAACCTTGAGACAAAAAGAAAATGCATTTTTTTTACTTACTTCGTTTACTTTCGGCTACATTTAACAAAATGCTATTAAAATGGAAATGAAAAGGTGGATGGCCTCCGCATCACAGTGGTATACGCAGTGGATTCATTGATGTAAGGGATTTGTTTACCGTCAGGGAAGATTGAGATTTTCTTAAGTGAAGACTATAGCCTTCGTTAATATCAATCCTATTGGGATAGACGCGCTGCTACGTGTAGAAACCGATAGCTAGAGGAGTGGATTGGATTTCATGCTACTTCTAATAAGTAAGCCTGCTTCCATCTTAAATTGCATCACCACTTCCTATCAGGTTTAATGCAGTCTAACTTAAATAATAGAATAAAAAGTAATAAAATTCGATTGCAGTTCATTTTTTTTATTATTTTAATTCAAGAAGATTGGGTCCGTTTTAGACTATAAAATGTTTCTTAAAATTATCAGTTTAAAAAATAATAAAAAAAAATATTGTCTCGTTTAATTTATGGTCAGGCTATGTGGTATAAAATCCCAAGGTCTTGTAATAATTCTCAACTCGAAGGTTACACCCACTTCCCTCGGACTCGGAGAGCACGTTAAGCCTTCGGTTTCAGTCATTGCCATTACTTAAAAAATAAGCGGTAAAATGTGACATTTTACTTTATAAATTCTGTTATCACTTGATTTTAAGCTGATCAAGGTTAATATTTTCATGCATTACATCCATTCTATTACATCTATGTTGGTAAATAGATAAATTGCATGTTCGTTGAAAAAATGGACAGAAGGGAGTTTAGCTAAGTCACGCAACTGTGAAATCTTGCGTCTAATATGCTTTGTGTAGAGTGACCACGTAAAAAGGCTGGACGTTTCCTGTCCTTTTGCCACCAAATCTTGGAAAATATATAGCCTAAGATGAAACGGGAAAGAAGTTTGACTAGAAAATGTCTAACGACTCTTGATTTAAAGATAACTTGAAAATTAAATTGTAAACTTCTAAGTAGCTCGCCTGCTTTACGGAAGTTTATTGTTTGTTATAAATAATAAATTAAATGTGCTATTGTTCTTGAAAACTTGAATTTTTTTGTTATGTATAAGATTTATTTATTATATTGCCGTGAAGCAAGTGTGTTACTATGCGTCGTACATTAAATTTTTCGTATTAATATTATGTGCCAACACTATAAAGAAAAAGCCTCTAAGTTATATCTGAAAGCTCTAGCATTCCATTCCCAGAATGCTAGAGCTTTATATTAATTTTTTATTATACATTACAGGGAATGTTTGAAATATATGGCTAATACATTCATATTAAAATATATATTAACACAGCTACACAATATGAGGGTAGATTGAAAAAGCAAAAGCTCTATATAAATGGTCACCCTGTCCGCATTAGTACCCGCGGCGAGTTCTTACAGGCCTTTGTTGCCCCACCTTTATTGTTTGACAAGTTTCTTCGGGAATCTCACTTTAATTTGTTTTTCTTTTATTTGTGGCTTGTCTGTCTCCTTTAATGGCTTTTGTTCTCGCGGGACCCGCACTTTATTCTGTAATGAATGCCCTGCTTTTTTAAAACATCCTTTTAATGGATTGCCTAAATTTGTACGTAGGAATGTCTCGAAACTTTGCGGAGGAAAATTATGTAGCCAGAGTTAAGAAAGTAGCTACTTGAGAAACCAAAACTTAAATGTCACTGTCTAGGGTAATGAAAGTGGATACTTACATAATAATTCCGACACAGAAGCTGAGGGAGTGTTAAATTGTTAAGGTTCAATTTCAAAAAGATTTTTTTTTAATAAAGAAAATGAATTTTAATTCTCGTATTACTTTCTTCAATGGCGCGGGCGAAGTGGGCACCCGCCCACGGCCCCGCGATAAAAAGAAGCAATTTTGACCTTTAACTTCCCTTCAAGAAACGCTAGCGTAAGATTGATTTGATCACAATCACAAAAATTACGCAATTTTTCAATTCCTTGAAACCATCAAACAAAATTTTCGATTTCGCGCAATTGCCGTGAGTGGAACCAAAAATTTTGGGAAACCGCTTTTCTGAATATTGTCATTTTTTCTACGAACAGATACTACGGAGTCCCATATTTAATGCGATTTGCTCTTTAATACGCCACATAGGACTCTTGAATGGACTTCCAAACATCGCGGTCTTAAGCCAACTGCATCCAGCGGTTCCCCGGAACACGCTTGATGCTAACAGTCAGTACTTGGGGATCGACCAACACTGCGCTTTGCGGTGCGAGGTCGATATTCCACTACCTTGGGAACCTAAAGTCCATCAGCTCTTCAAACTATGTGCCTCCATTGCCACTTCAGATTAGCGATTCGTCGAGTCAGTAACATTGGTTCTTGTGCGAATCTCTTCGTTTCTGATTCGATCAAGTAGAGATATTCCCAGCATAGCTTGCTCCATCATACGCTGAGTGGACTCTGAGCCTTGAGCCCAATAATATGCTGCTATTCATTCGCAAGCTTTTGTATTGTTTATTAAATCCTTTAAATAAATCTATCAATAAGACGTGCGAGCATATTTCAACAATCCAAACGTACGACGCACGATATTCATGGAATATTGAACGTCTGTTCGCCAAGTTCCACAAGTAATATTCCGAGGTCGAAGCTCGGCTCAACACAACTTGGCTAATGAGTTAGAAACACATCTCGGGCCGCTGTTGTATTGTTGCGGAACTTGGTTATAACAAGAGTTTGTTTTCACTTACTGCCATCGAATTCAAGGCCTGTCACTTATTTGTTTCATTTTTAACCCCTGACGTATAAGAGAAATGTTTTAAGTTTAATGTGTGTGTCTGTGTGTCTTTTTGTGATATCGTTCTCACGTGGGTAAAGGTAGGTATTTGTGATGTTTTAAATAGTTTTTATGTACCTGTATCACGGGGGCGTATATAAAAGCATTGTTCTGTCAATATCGGTCATACGTATTTCCTGCCATATTTAACATGGGAGTATTTAAGGGGCTAATAAACCAATTCCTCAAAGGCCGGCAACGCATTAGCAGTGCCTCCAAAGTATTTTACGGCGATGGTTATCCAGTTACTATCAGGTGAACCATGAAAGTAGACCTTCGATTTTAAATAACATTTAATCTAGCTAAGTGAAGTTATTCGAATTAGTAATTTTTGAAAACATCGCAGGCTTACAAACACAAATTACATACAGACTATTCTATAGTTGACTGTGTATATAATTATATTCATCAATTAAATCAACGCGCTAAAGCATGATAAAGTTATTCATTAATAAGTGTTTCACGATTGATTACATCTGAATTATTTATGTATTAGTATATTAGAATGAACGTTTATTGATGAGTCGGTATTTACATAAGACCGCAGATAAACTAAGGATCAATGGGTCGAGATTCAAAACAACTTTAACTGCCGACAGTTACGTATTATTTATTGGCTAGATATTGATTTTAATTACCGTCTACCCACTGTTTCTGTTATGAAATCAATGGGCGCATGTCTAATATCTTTGAATGAGCAATAGGTATTATAAAACGGAAGAATTTGTAAGTAGTAGATGGTAGTAGCATCTTGTTTGAACATTGTAAAATATTTTGTAAAAGATGTGAGTGATACAGGTTAATCTTATATTTGGCTATAGGTACTACTTGATAGATATTCGGACCGTCTCCCATAAAAGAAATGCTCTATAGTGACGACGCTGAGCAGGTGGGTTGGTCACCGCAGGACTAGACTATTTGTACCAGTGTCACTGCTGCCTGACATTTATAGCCTAGCCTATTCGGAATGGTTATACCGCCATTCATCGGACGCCAGAGCCTCGTCGGTCCATCTGCAGGGTGTACCGTGCTGACTGGTACTAGCCTCCCCCTTATAATAATATTAATATTATGCTCAATCATCTCAGCAGAGTTTCTCAGCAGGTGGGCCTTAAAATGAACATGAGCAAGACAAAGATCATGTGTAATGCTCATGTTTCGCTTCACCCAGTTATATATAATATGTTGAAAATTCTGCACTCGAAATTGTAAACAAATATATATACCTAGGGCGTATGGTCCAGTTAGGTAGGTCCAATTTTGAAAGAGGTGAACCGCCGAATCCAGCTCGGCTGGTCAGAGTTCGGGAAACTCCGCGACATCTTTTCGTCCAAAATTCCTCAGTGCCTGAAAACGAGAGTCTTCGAACAGTGCGTGTTGCCAGTGATGACCTACGGATCCGAGTCTTGGTCGCTGACTGCGGGCTTCATAAGAAGGCAGATTCGATCTGGCAGAGAGTATCTCTGCCAGATCGAATCAGAAATGAGGAGATCCGCAGAAGAACCAAAGTAACCAACACAGCTCAGCGAGTCGCAGAACTGAAGTGGCAATGGGCGGGGCACGTAGTTCGAACAGCGGATGGACGTTGGGGGCCCAAGGTGCTAGATTGGCGACTCCGCACCGGAAAGCGCAGTATTGGTCAACCCCCAACCATGTGGACAGACGACATCAAACGTGTCGCAGGGAGCCGCTGGCAACAGGCGGCTCGGGATCGTTGTGTTTGGAAGTCCCTAAAAAAGGCCTATGTCCAAGAGTGGACGTCTAACGGCTAGTAATGATGATGATGATGACTACTTGATAACTATTCAGAAAAATTGTATGGCAATGCTAGTATTTAATATCTGCAAAGGAGCAATATCTAATAGGATAGATAGAAAGGAGATGGCCCACCGCCTATACATTATTTGCCCTAGGAAAAATTAAATGTTTATGCGTCTCAATGAAACTTTTACTTTTGGGTTGGTAATCCTATCTTATTTAATAATAAATAGTATATTTGGCCCTAGATAGAGGGGTTATTGCATAATAGTACCAGAAACTCTTACTAAAATACCTGCCTAAAAGGTTATTTTAACGAACACAAAGTGAAATAATTGTTTTATTATGTCATACTTAGTGTTATCTTAATTACCGAAAATAAAATGTTATGAAGAAAAGTCATTTCTTTATAGATTTTGTATGCAATTGTCGATATAAACTACGACTCAATAGGAATTGAAAAAAAATATCTTTTTATTAGGTTTATTTTAAAACCCCGCTAGTTCTACTATTTCTATTTATATATTTAAAAATTATATTTATAAAGCTATTTTATTTCGTTTATTTTGTTAGGTCTCCAGGTGTTTTTCATATAAAACCCTGGGGCAGTTTTAGGACTTCTCCTTTTTTATTATTTTAACAAAATCTGACAAAGATATACAAAGTTATAGGAACTTTAATTTTAGAGTAGGGTCCGTCCCTTCCTTGCAAAATGAAAATTTGTTCTGAGCTATTATGGCGTTACTAAAGTATGACGTCCTGCCATTGTAAGGCCGGATTCGGTGACTTTATGTGCACTTCGAGGCACGAGAGTGTAACCACCTACTTCCCAATTTAGGGTTTGGAATTTTTACTAAAAATCTCTTTGAAGAAAGAAATTCTCAATATTTCATAATCCGGCGCAGGACTCAAACCTTTCTGGGTTTCCTCTTGAGGTTCTCCTCAAGATCCGAAGCCACATTGACTTGACTTCTTCTTCTTCTTTCCAGGCCTTTTCTGGAGTTGGTCGTTGTGCGTGATTCCATCGGTGTAGGTTCCCTTTGGTTTATTCTAACCAGCCCAGCTCGCTCTAGAAGCTTAGCAGGTCGCCGGTTTCCTCAGCCAATTTCCAATTAGTTTACACAAGTAAACATTTAACGAGAATAATAAAATTATTTTGTTTTAATGTCTCAGTATCGAAGTAGGTACGGAGTTGAAATAAAAATTATCTGTTTACAACATATTTATCACAACATTGACACATATATTATTGTCAAACTAGCTTTGATCTTTTGACTTCAGATTATTATTAACCGACTTTAAAAAGCCGTTATATAGGTATGTAGCTTATTTAGAAGTACTAGTTATGTAGTTATATTGGCAAATGTATCTTTGTATCCTCGTGAAAACTCCAAAGCTACTAATTTGAATGAGGTGTTTTTTATTATTTTAGAAAAGATTTCTGTTTCCCCTTCAAGCTAGCTTGTTAGGAGTAGGATATTACCCACACTCCTTAGATTAGGCTTAGGCCAATTCAGAAAATTGGCCCAAGCCTCAATTTGGAGTAACTGGGCCTCTTTCCTAAGAAGGCAACAAAGGATTGTATCCTTCAGTGAACCATACAGTATTGATGTTATCTGGCTGTTTGTCTCATCTCAATGTAAGAATAAAGATCAATTCTCAAAGAGTAATAGCATAAATGAATCCGTTAACAAGTCTTAACTCTTGATATAAATTTTAAAACGTCTTTGTTCACGCCGCAGTCGCTGGTATACGAGTAAAAGGCCATTAACTGTGGCAAATATTGTTTCAGGTGCGCGGCGCAGCGGAAAGCGCTGTGTCCTTTTTCTTACAAAAAAAGCTGTTTAATTTGCAGCCGCTTTCCCACTTTTTCCGCTTCACCGCTGTTTTACATACGCTTTCATACTCTTTGAATTGAGCGGATAAATCTTCGTCCTGACAACTTCTCCCGCGTAAATCCGCAAAGGGAAAAGTTTTATGGAAATCATATTATTATACCCATTAAAAATATTCTTTTTTTGGGATTCCGTTGGCGTTTATACCAATTATGTCTTATTATTTCGAGATTGTTAGCTAAGTGAATGATTATCCAGAAATAAAAAATCAGAAATATAACGAAAGAAATTATTTACCACTGCCGACAGTAGGTAGTTTGACCCACCCTCAACTTAAATCAACATAAGTTTTTTCCCTTCTCTTTCAGATACTTCCGTACTGCCTTCCGAACATTTAGTAGAGTCACTATAAATAGATGAACTTGACGTTTAATATGCATTTGAAAACTCTATTTGTAAGTCTACTTGAAATAAACGGATTTTAAATTTGTGATTGAGTTTCTCAAAAACATATCTCCTCTTGTCAAATAAAATTAAAAATCATCGACTACCACCTCTCCCTATAAAATATGCCGTTATTCATGGATGGCCCCGAATCTATACAACTTGTTATTTACGTTATTAAAAACAAAACACAGAACAAAACAAAATTAATTACCGCTCGAGCTACAAAGCTCCAAGATATTCAGCACAGTTTTACATAGTTACACTATTAAAACTAACACTATGAAGCGAAAATAAAGAGCGCGGCAAGAACAACTTTGCTCTTAATAATTTAATTAATTTTGTTTTACATAAGTACGGAACTCTGTCTTGTGTGTGTTTAGATACTCACTTGGAAAGCTTAAGTAAAAGCATGTCTAATGAGATAACTTTATAAAAAAGCTTTGGGCCCTACTTAACTTGTTGTTTGAGTAAAATGTAAAATAACTGGTAGGTATTTTAAAAAATACTGGTACTCTCCTTCCTACTCGTATGTGTACTGAGTATTCTTATTTTATATTAAAGCATTAAAGTAAAAATATAAGATTTATGACAATAATCATGAATATATATGAAACGCATACGCAACTTGTATTGCGAAAATTTTCACACGGCTTCCTTTCTTACTGCTAACATAAGGTCTGATAATAAATTTTAAATGTGTATTAGGGAAAGTGACAGATCTTCGTTGTTTATTAAAGATATAAACCTGAAGATGTTAGGCTACTTAGTTTAACAATATAAAAATCCTCCAGGGTATTTGAATATTTTTTTTTTTATAAAATTATCACAAAAGAAGTCGCGGTCAACCGTTAGTATACTATATGTCAAACTCAGGTAATGCAGTTCCAAAGTAAAATATAATTATGTATCGTATAATAAAGTCTGCAAAACAATACTATTGATGCTTAGATAATTCCACCAGTACATTGTTTTCAACTTCCTCCGTTCTATTGAACTTTGTATAATTTATGGCCGTGTACCGAACTTTCCGCATGACATCAATCATAGACGTCCGATCGCCACGACAGTTGACGAGCGTTTGAACGTCTGAGCGAAATTTAGTGCGGTGGGAATTCCCCTTCAATATTACAGACTAGATTACGTTGACCATAGATTGGCATGATGAAATGTCATCTTTGTTTTGCGACTTTACTTACAACAACATTTTTATTAAACAATGTTTTAGAACCATACTTTTAGCTAGATCATAACTAGTTTGACTTTATTATATTAAGATATTTTACTTCTTTTATTATTTTTACTTTTTTTGTTATTTATTTTAACGATGAAAACTATAAACAAATATTTCGCTATACATATATATAATTAACAAAAAAATTTAAATAGTATGAAGTCAATAATTCGAGTCAGCAAAAATAAAAGTTTTCTAAAAAACCGTCAACAATTATGAAAGTTCATTCACAGTCTAACCTTATGAAGGCCACACTGGTACCGAGTTAAAATAATTTACGAGCGAAAATCCCCCAAAATTTTCCGCTCAACATTAATCATACGTCCGATCGCCGTGACAGCTGACGACCTTTTGAACGTGATTCAATGCGGCGCAACGTTGGCCGGATTTCGCCTATCTACCCGTATTCTGAATTCATTTTGTATCTTCTGCGTTTATCATATTCTTCATTAAATATTTTAATTTTTATTTAAAAATAACTATTCATGTAAATCGAAAAAACTCAAGTCATAAAAATAATACGTTTCAACTTGTTTTAAGATATTCAACTTATTTTAATTTAAGAAAAAATAGCACACAAACAAATCTCGTGAGAGCAAAAGTTGTTCTAATATATGTTTAGGATTCTAAAATGTTTATTAAAAAAAAAACTTTATTTGTGAATCATCAAAATATTAGTTTTTAACCCTATAGAATAAAACCTATTTATTCAAAATCTAATTTTCCGTTCCGGCACCAAAATAGACATAGTAAAAATGTTACACTGCTAAATGCAGAAGCCATTTGTTTTAGACTTCCAATAAAGTGCGGTTGCATCCGCCCGACTTTCCGCATAACATCAATCATGGCGCGTCTGCTCGTCGCGACAGCTGGTGGCCTTTTGAGCGATATTCAATGTTTCAAACTGTACACTTCCTCCGCAGCCTTCAACACGGGCTTCTTATCTGTGATGTGTTGGGGAATATGGGGTTTTTGTTCTCGCTGCTTAAAATTAATTTGGCTTGACGGTTTTCGTTGAAAATAAAATGGTAATTAGGATTGGGTCACTTCAATAGTACGAGCTAGGGTTTTTTTTATTTGTTAGAAGTACCTTACTATGAGAGCTTTTTTAACCAAGTGCAAAAAGAAAGTAATCATCTGCATGTAAAATTATCAAAATAACACATGGGCTAGATAAATTTTCACTGAGGAACAACATCAGTTTCATCAAAATCGATTAAGAAGATTTCACATAGAGTATTATCTAACAAAAAAATTGTTTGAAGATTTCAAAACACGACGGAAATTATACACTTTAACACAGTTACAATTTATTACGGTTTGTACAATACAACTTTAATTTATACAATTTAAGTACAAAGTTGAACAGAAGTTTCATAGAATCCATTGAATATTACAAATAGGTACAATCATGGTATTACAATTCTCTCTGTACAAGTACAACTAATTAAATTGTTGTAATACGTGGAATTGGGTGAAATCCGACCACCAAGAAGTCAAAGTGATACCTAGAAACACTTCGATCGAATTCCATTATTAGTAAAACATGATACAAATAGAAAATAATATCGGTAATAATACTGCCACAATGAAAATATTACGTTTCCATCTAGATAAGTAACAACAGAAAGTAATAACGTTCACTCCAAATATTTGTAGCTGTCTCAATTGAAGAGTTGGCTCGTTTATAGAGGCGCAATTTTTCTATTTCCACTCGACTTATTATCAACTTGACATCGAGTTTTTACTTACCAAGTATCGACTTAAAGAAGAACCCAACCACCCTCTCGAATTTTTGTTTTTAATTTCAAATTTTTCATATTTTTCCTCCATGGATCCGCCATTGATTTGTAAAAGGAACACGTATTTATTACGAACCTCTATTAGCGGCCTACTTTAGAACTAAAACTCCCTTTTTAGGGTTAGTTTCTTTAAGAAAAACGTTTGAATGTTCATAACAAATACATTATGGCCGAAATTGTATTTAAAATTTTGGGTATAGGGATAACAAAGGCTTTATTTATTTATTAAAATGTCTTCGTAGTATCAAGGTTAGGTACCTACGCCGAAGAGACCGTAAAACTCTAATACTGAGCCGTCGCGTGGATTGATTTACGCGATGTCGGCTGTATCTTTAAAGTTGCGGTGAGATTGCTTTTGTTTACTGAATAATGGCTTATTTCGGTGTTCACCAAACTTGCTTAGATATTGTTTTATTATTGTAATATGGACGATCGATGATACACATATTCAGCTTTAAAAGCTTTTGACGGTCTCTGTGACGCAGTGGTATGGCTCCGGCTGGGTGGATTAGGAATTTATAAATTGGTCCATGTCTGGCTGGTGGGAGACTTTGGCCGCGGCTAGTTACCACCCTTCCGGCAAAGAACGTGAGGCGATTTGGCGTACCGGTACGATGTCGTGTAGAAACCTGAAGGAGTGTAGATTTTTTTATTTGATCACACATGTTGAATTTAATCTATAATTCAATTCTAGTTCTTAGAAGATCTAATTAAGAGAAATAAAATATTTTTTTTATTGCTTACACTTGCAAAGGAGGTCCAATAAAACATTCAAAACGTACCAAAATATTTTAAATGTCGGCAATAGAAAAAAAGTAATTATTTGGATTGAGGGTATTTATTTTGAATTTTATTTTAAACTTTACTTTCAATTACAATTTTGTTTATAAGTAGACATATTTTGTTATTGTAAACATTATTAATTACAACCATAAGCCGTTCATAGCCAGATCTAGAACTTTAAACTTATTTATTCAGTTAACTAGTTAATGACGAATTCATGACAATAAATTAGATTAGTAAGCTTAAAACTAATTAATATATTCAATATCGTTTAAATTAGATTTTATAAAAAACAAAACATGATTTTTAATTTATTAGGCATAAAATGTGTTGCATTTTCTACCTTCATTTTAAAATTTATTTGTTGACAAGCATTCTCAATCGAGTTTGGCTTTAGTATAGAACTTTAACTTAGGACGTCGTGATCTGAAGCCACATATTATACAACCCAAGGGAAAACAAGGCAGTTATAAATGGTAGGTAAATATATTTTTTTTCATTCAATAGCTCGAAAAAGATCTGTTTATGACTCAAAATTGGTAAGCAAAATTGTACTTTATACATAAGTCTGTAATTCGAATTTTGAACATACATTTTCTTCGCTGCAATGAAATAAAATGATGTGTGTTGTGCACAGCTGCATCATTATTGGGTGGTGGACGAAATAATGACAAAAAACCGTATATTTTAAGTAGGATGTAATTAAATGGCCTCGTAATGAATTTCAGAGCCTCCCTACAAACAAAAAGCTTCCAATACCTATACTGAACTCTTTTATTACAAGACAAGCCGAAGCTTGTGGACTTCGACTGTGTAAAATTAGAAATCTCAATTCTGCGCTAACTCTTTAGTTTTACGAGATAAAGTCTATGTGTTCTTCTTGGGTATATTCAACCTTTTTTGTTTATCAACTACAAGTTGGCCCTTGACTGCTATCACATCTGATGTTAAGTGATGATGCAATCTAAGGTGGAAGCGGGCTAACTTGTTAGAAGTAGAACGAAATCCACACCACATCGTACCGGAACGCTAAATCGCTTGGCGGTACGTCTTTGTCGGTAGGGTGGTAACTAGCCACGGCGAAAGCCTCCCACCAGCCAGACCAAGACAAATTAAGAAAAATCTCAATCTGCCCCGCCGCGAATCGAACCCAGGACCTCCGTCTTATAAATCCACCGCGCATACCACTGCGCCACCGAGGTCGTCAATCTTCGTTACAAATCAGTGACAAATCGATTTAGTAGATGCAGCTTGACGGAGTAAGCAAACAAACATTAGACATCATTATTATCAGCTTATTGACGATACACCACACGGCATGGCCTTCCTTCTTGAAGTAGAGAGGATATGGAGCGTAGACCCACCACGCTGCTTCACTGCGGTTTGGCTAAACATTCACATGCACGCCTAAACTGTCGTTGTTTCATGGCTGGTCCAAGCTCGAAATCCCCTTATAGGAAGGAAGGCCGGGACCTGTGGCGACTGACATTTGCATAAGTTGAAATTCTAATCTGATTTACAAACATTTTTAAAGCTTCAAGTTTGTAGTCGCCTGTTCGGTAGGCAGCTTTTACTGAAAAAAGAGACGGCAAGTATAATAATGCTAATTTAAATTATCTACCTACCTTTCTCATTAAGTGAAATTTTGTAATTTCTTTTGAGAATAAAGATTCTTTAACCACTACCTAGGCCAAGAAATAAAGACGGGCAATGGGAACCAGGCCAACGAAATCCAAAGGCGCATTAGACTGGGTTGGGCAGCCTTCTCCAAATTAGATTTTGCCTTCAAAATGTATGAATATCACTTGTCACCAAAAAGCACGTATATTTAATCAGTGCATCTTGCCAGGACTAATCTATGGAACTGAAACTTGGGTAACCACCCAAGACCGTCTTAGAACGGGGACCGTGGGACCGCAAACGGCCGATGGGAAGACTACAAATGGAAGGATGAGACCATTAAGGTAGCGGGCAATAATTGGATTTTGACAGCCCAAAATAGAAAGACATGGAAGAGGTTGAAGGAGGCCTACACCAGAATGGTAGAGAATGGCTAAAGAAGAAGAAGAAGAAATTATCTACTACGTCACATGCATTTACACATGCAGGTAACGTTGTAGATAATAGTCTGAAACTATAAGTAAGATTGTAATAATTATTTTTACATAATATGATAGTCAGACTCATGAGGAGTTACATAGGCTAATTTGTGTCCTGATATTCCCAAAAGAACGGGAACTGTTTGAAACCGCGTCCGTTGTCTCTAATAAACAGGCTAATTACAACAAATACTAGGTCCGCACCTAAACAAACACGCTGCCTACAAGTTTCCCCGCACAAGTCTCCACACCGCAAAGTTTTGCGTCCAGTGGGATAAAACGTCTCACAGCGAGGCCCAAGAGCCTTATCAACACGTCATTACTGCCTGTTGTCATTTACCTTATCCTGGAAAATCGGACGGGGAAATCCCGAGTCAAATAAAACAAAAAGTATTAGAAAAAATATTGCGATATTTTTAGTTGTATTTCTTAATAGCTAACTGTTTTGGTTTGATCCTCGTAGTTTTCGTTCCCGTGTAAAAATGAGGATACAAAACATCATCATCATCATCTGATTATCCATACAATAAATAACTTAATATCCTGTAGGTTTAGAGATTAACCGGAACAAATATACAGACAGACGATGATGGCATAGAATTTAAAAGTACCACTTCGTCATCATAATCAGCGTCAGCGTGAACATCATCTCGCTCTCTCTCTCTCTCAATCTCTTATTTTATATACAAACTAGCTGACCCGGAAAACGTTGTGTTGCATTAAAAATTTAAAAAAAATTTAGATGAAAATTAGATAGCAACCGATTCTCAGACCTGCTGAATATGCATACATAATTTGGTAAAAATCGGTAAAGCCGTTTCGGAGTACGGTAACTAACATTGTGACAGGGAAATTTTATATATTAGATATCTAAAGACAGTGTTTTGTCGTGGCACTGCAGCAGCGTCTGTATCGATGTTATTACATCTCTTTCTTTAGTATGATATTAGATAGAGATGTATACAGAGTACAGAGACACGTATGTAAAGATACAATGTTTTGCACAGCAGACTGAGCGCTACAGATATGAAAATTTTAATAAAGCAAGTATTACGTATCGAGATTGAGATTAGCGTATATACGGCAGCATATAAACCGACACACCACACTCGTAAGTTTTCTTCAGTTTCGCATAAAAGAAAACAGCGTGCACTCTCGTTGTTGGAAATTCAATACATTTTCAATTCTCTAGAGCCTTCGCGTGCGTCTGCACTTACCTTCGCTCGGCGAGGGCTGGAAAAGGGATGGTTTCGTTTTGTTGCTTACCTGAAAAAAAAAACATTTAATTTAAAATAGCTAGAATTTGAATTTTATGTCAAAAATTATCTCATTACTAAAGGACATCCACCGTTTCACCAGCGTAGTAGCGTTCCCATAAAAAAACCGGATAAAAAGTAATCTGTATGTTAATCCAGGTTGTCAGCTAATTCCATACCAAATTTTATTGAAATCGCTCCAGCCGTTTAGTGGTATTGGATCTTCGTCGTTGCTAAGAACCATCAATGTCTACTTGAACAAAGAACTGCATTATAATCGGTTCATTCTTTAAAGAGCTAGGCATCTTTTTTAGGGCGCGGAAAAATTAAGGTTATCTTACATCCTTACAATCTTTACTAATATTATAAAGTCGAAAGTTTGTATGTTTTTTTTATCGACTACAAGTTAGCCCTTGACTGCTATCACACCTGATGTTAAGAGATGATGCAATCTAAGATGGAAGCGGGCTAACTTGTTAGGAGTAGGATGAAATCCACAGCCCTTTCGGTTTCTACACGACATCGTACCGGAAGGCTAAATCGCTTGGCGGTACGTCTTTGTCGGTAGGGTAGTAACTAGCCACGGCGAAAGCCTCCCACCAGCCAGACCAAGACAAATTAAGAAAAATCTCAATCTGCCCTGCCGGGAATCGAACCCAGGACCTCCGTCTTATAAATCCACCGCGCATACCACTGCACCACGGAGGTCGTCAATATATGGCTGGATGTTTGTTATTCTTTCATAGACTACATTTAATCCTGAAATTCCCACTGGAACAAGAACTGGGCAGGTGAAACCGCGGGCTGCCGCTAGTATCCACATAAATGTATTTCAAATCTACTAATTTTTAACCTACTTCTAGTTTATAGCTTTTATACTGTTTTGTTACGATTCCCAAAGCGGCTTAAAGTAAGAACAGTTCTAAACGTACCGCGGCTTATATGAAATCGGAAGGCGCAGACTTTCCAGACGGCTTTGTAAAAGGCTACTAACCCTGGAATCCGTATTTATTCACTGTGGAAATTATGTAGACGCAAGCCTGAGACAGACGACAGACAGGACCGTTTACGAGTATACTAAAAGATGATACGTTTTGTTCATTGAACTATTCTATATATTCTTAGTTTTTGACGTGAATCTACATAAAGAACTGAAATCATTGTTAGGGGTAATATAAACAAGAGTATTGACTTTTGGGTTACTTTTCGAGTTTTGTGTAAATGGCTTGTTGAAGATGTCTAAAACTGGCATAGTATGTGCAAATCTGGTATTTGAATACCATTACCTGTTGTAATTGAACTTAGCATAACCGCTTGGTGGCAGACATTAGCACGATAGTAGTTCTTCCTCAGACGAATCATCATATGGAACCCTAAAACTATTGTGTTCACTTTGCACAGGATTATTTAAATGATAAGAAAGCTTTAATATTAAATTCTCAATCATATGTAGTTATTTATTTAGCTCTAAGCAATAAAATATAGTAAATTAAACCTAAGTTCATTTTTTTTTGGACCAAGGCGCGTTTGAAACCATCGACATTTAAATTTTAAGGCCTGTGTACACCAAGATTTCAGTTATCATAACCAACGGTTAACATAACTTTACTATAAATTTACAGTTCACGACAACCCATTCGCCGGTTAAGGACGTAAACCGGGCGGTTATCTTAACCCAGCTTACGTCCTTAACCGGCGTACGGGTTGTCGTGAACAGTAAACTTTACGTTTAGCTTACGTTAACCGTTGGTTATGATAACCGAAATCTTGGTGCACACAGGCCTAAGTTATTTATCAGCACTAATTTGAAAACATATACAAAATTACTTATTAACTCATAAACGATTTTCAAATTAGCTAATAATACGTCTCTTAATCTTAATAATGCCGGGCTGAACGTTTGACGCAACTATAGGCCGTATAAAATTTTTAACAAAAAATAGAACCGACTCCAAACGCACTAAAAAATAACTAATAGATATGCTTAAGTAAATTAAAGCAACTAAATGACACAGTTATTTTTTACTTTTTAGCGCGTTTTGAGTCGGTTCTATTTTTTGTTAAAACATTTTAATTTCTTACTTTTTAGTGATTTATCGCCACGTAACGTACTTGTACTATACTGTCATAGTACTTACGTCACCAGTAGCCAAAAAGCTACCAATATCGACACAAAGACCGAAGTTGCTGTAAGCGTGCCTCCAAAATTTGAAGAGTCACTTCAATTTTCCCAGGATATCATCATTAGATCCTAATATGATGACAATGGGACCAACTTGGAAGTATGCCCTTTTTAATAAAAAAAAGAATTATCAAAATCGGACAACTCTGTAAAAAGTTATGCGTGATCATAAATAAAAAAAAAATATATATTCGTGTCGAATTGAGAACCTCCTCCGTTTTTTTTCGTCGGTTAAAAACATATACAAAATTACTTATTAACTCATAAACATTTTTCAAATTTGCAAATAATATGTCTCTTAATCTTAATAATGCCGCGCTGAACGTTTGACGCAACTATAAGCCGTAAAAGCATTTCTTTGAGCCTTCGCACCTGAATAATTGTATTAAGGGATCGCGCAGATGAATTATAAAGTAACGTAACGCAATAACAGAAAGTATCACCTGACAAGTCATATCGTTTTACGACCTCCAGACGGGTGAAGTGCTTTTTCATGACCCTGTGGAGCTTTCCAAACGTCTCCGTGAGACTGACATTTGGGAATCTTCAGAGAATGTTTCTTGAATAAAACTTTCTAAAGATTTTTACGGGTCGACTAACATTACGACCGTATATTTGTATAAAAGTGTAGTAAAAATACATGAAACGAATGAATGTTTCACAGAAAAAAATATAAAACGAATGAGCAGCACTTGACATCTACAATATTATTTTTTGATGGAATAGATTTAATCGTAGTTATTGTTAACTAGAGAAGTAAGCTATATTATTGTGAAGGTTCATCAAAATCCATTCAGAAGTCTTTACATGAAAGAGTGACAAACATTCATCGGTCTATACATATAAAATTTCGCCTTTATAGCATTAGTAAGGATTGCAATGGTGTCCAATAAAGTGTATTTCATTCATTCAATATATGTCATTTTCCACAGCGAGATCTGCCAACGCTGTGTAGGTATACCATTAATCATTCATTCATTACCATGGGAATCAATGTTCATTCGCTCTACAAGTTCCGCCAATCGGCACTAAACTATATTGATGAATCTTATTCTCGTATTATCATTCCGTCTTATGTACAAATGTATTCTACACAACACCCTTGTTGGTCTATAAGCATATGCGTTTTCAGATCCTAATTGCGATAAGGTTGTAGGTTCGTCTTGAATGGGCTAAGAAAAATTCAGCATTTCCTTCTTCCAAGAATTTCTTAGTTGTCTAATAAAAATTTTTAACAAAAAATAGAACCGACTCAAAACGCACTAAAAAGTAAAAAATAACTGTATCATTTAGTTTCTTTAATTTACTTAAGCATATCTATGAAGTCGGTGCCAGCCAAGTTTAAGGAACTTTTATTTAACTTAGTAAAGCAGTTTGTGGGTTGTAGGTAACGTCCTTAAAGTAGAAACCTTGGCTGGCACCGACTCCTAGATATGCTTAAGTAAATTAAAGCAACTAAATTACACAGTTATTTTTTACTTTTTAGTGCGTTTTGAGTCGGACCTATTTTTTGTTAAAAAATTTCATTTCTTACTTATCAGTGATTTATCGCCACGTAACATATTCGTACTATACTGTCATAGTATATTATAAGGCACTTGTAGCCAAAAAGCTACTGATACTTACACTAAAAACCGAAATCGCTGCAAGTGTGCCTATAAAATTTCAAGAATTCCTTCAATTTACCCAGGATATCATCATCAGATCCTAACATGATGACAATGCGTCCACCTTGGAAGTGTGCCCTTTCTAATAAAAAAAGAATTATCAAAATCGGATAACTCTGTAAAAAATTATGCGTGGTCATACATAAAAAAAAAATATACGTGTCGAATTGAGAACCTCCTCCGTTTTGTTTTCGTCGGTTAATTAATTTACTCAGAGTTGGAAAGTTGGTATTACGTCCTCATCATTACCATTAACATCTATCTAGTAATGGTCGTTATGGACTCGGACATAATAATATTAGAGCACCGTGGTGTCTAAACTAAAGTTCTCCTATAATGATTCCCTCTTGGCTCTTTACATCGTTACGACCCGACCCGTTTGCTATGTAGTCTTCGATTTCCTAAGATAAAAGAAACTCGCAACGCTAATTTCGTTAAGGTATGAATATATGCAACATAATACCCACAGAATACTAAAACCTAGATAATATAAAACATAAGTCAGCGTTATTGTGAGAGGAAAACCACTATAAATATTAACTTTTAACTCCTTACTTCGTAGTATATTTACCGTTTTCAACATAAAGAGCGAACTCGGTGTTAACTGACTCATTAATCCAGATTTCAGATAGCGTTCCCGAATAACTGCTTCAACTGTATGCATAACTTGTACGAGCAAATATATATACACGTACGATGTTGAACTAACTGTGTGTGGAACTAACTTTTCCGTTTACCACTTGGTCTGTTCGGCCATACAAGTTTGACGACGTCTTTGAATAACATTATCCCTTATTGTTTAGTGTTTTGTTTTATTAAGCTATTGAATAGCTTTTATCGCGGGCCTTGAGCGTGGAGACCGAATACAGAAATTCCGTAACGAAAAAACCTAACACCCCCTGAGTATCAAAAACATAATATCAAAAGCACAATTTCGGCAACGACGTCATCGAGGAACGTGGCTTAGCGGTAAGGCGCTCTAAGTGCCCTGATTGCCAGAGAGACGCGGGTTCGAATCCGGTCGGTTCCGCAATTATTTTTTTTCAAGCGTGATATTGCAAAAAGTCATTAATTACGTGGGGTTCATTGATTGGGAATGAGAATACCTGATCATCATTGTGGACCTCATGCACAAAGTAAAATTATATTAAAGAAATTATATATGTGAACAAGTAAAATTTAATTAAATTAAAAACTGACTGCGTTAAAAATAATGTAAGTTCTTAGGGATACATCACTTTCATAACAGAGATAATTGACTTATTTGCTAAAATAGGTAAATCAGTTAAGGCAGTAGAGCGGGCCAAAGAATGGTCCCATGATGCCTTGAAAAAACCTGACACAACTTCGACAGTAACAATATGGTTTATTCCAAAAAATAAAAAAAAATCTGAATAGTACTAGCCACATACACAAAACAGTTATAAAAATCTGTCAAACCGTTTCAGAGGAGTTTGTTAAAATATATACTAAAACGAGCTTTTTCAATATTAGAAATACTAGTTTCGAAAACACAATCTTCCTTCGCCAGATGAATAATTAAATCAAGAAGAGCACCTTCAATAACACACACACACACACACACACACACACACACACAACGTAGGCAGTAGGTACAAAGGTGTCAGACATGTGATCTTCGGCAAACTTTAGAATTGGGCTGTAGGCATGCCGTTAACTGAGGCGTTAATCCAAATTCCGGATAACACCCCGGAATACGTAATGTCATTCAGAGTTCCAACAACATGTACTGGTACATGAATATATTACTGAACGGGGGCTCAGAATAAATAAGTTATCTCTACTTCTCTTTAGCACTTAGGGATAAGCACAAAGTTGGCTGTTTATCATTTGGGGTTATTTATAATTTATAAATGGAATTGTCTTTCAACACTAAGAAATGTATATGTCATTCAGACTGCCTCGTAGGTTTTTTTATTATCGACTACAAGTTGACTGCTATCACACCTGATCTTAAGTGATGATGCAATCTAAGATGGAAGCGAGCTAACTAGTTAGAAGTAGGATGAAAATCCACACCTCTTTCGGTTTCCACACGACATCGTACCGGAAGGCTAAAACGCTTGGCGGTACGTCTTTGTCGATAGGGTGGTAACTAGCCACGGCGAAAGCCTCCCACCAGCCAGACCAAGACAAATTAAGAAAAATCTCAATCTGCCTCGCCGGGAATCGAACCCAGGACCTCCGTCTTATAAATCCACCGCGCATACCACTACGCCACGGAGGTCGTCAGGTCTAGCATATATGGATTGGATCCCGAGGTCCTGAGTTGAACCCTGGGTTCGTGAATAAATCTAATTTCATTCTCCTATGAAATTTTCAGTTAATTCCAAGCGCGGAGTCGGGAAGTTGATGGTGTTAAAACCCCGTGCATCGGTGAACACGTTAAACCGTCGGTCCCTATCATCAACATCTTATAGTGATCGTTAATAAATGCAACGTTATCACCCTAAGCCCGCCAACCCGCATTGTAGCAGCGTGGTTGTTCTACGCTCCATATCTCCTCTCCTCTAAGGAGGGAGGCCTGGTCCTGTAGTGGGCCGTAAATAGGCTGATGATGATGATCATGATGAAGATGATGATGTATTCAGTGGTTAAAATTAAAACTGCTTTATTGCTTGATACATGATCAGACACAGACAATTAATTTCTGTTATTTTTAACATCAGAGTTCCGTTAAAATGCCCAAGAAAACCAAAAAATACTTTTGTGTTTCCCTCATCGATCCACAGTTAAAGGTAGAAACTCGCCAATCCCGAGTGTAAGCTATTTAATAAGCTAAGTTCTACAGATATTTTTATTGGTTCATTCTCAAAGTTTAGTAAATCTGTTAAGTTAGAATAAAAAGCACTTAATAGTAATAATTATTAGTTTAAATATTTTCTGTTAATAATTATGTAAGGTATAATATAACCCTAAAAAGTAAAAAATAACTGCATCATTTAGTTGCTTTAATTTACTTAAGCATATCTAGGAGTCGGTGCCAGCCAAGGTTTCTACTTTAAGGACGTTACCTAGAACTCACAAACTGCTTTACTACGTAAAATAAATGTTCCTTAAACTTGGCTGGCACCGACTTCATAGATATGCTTAAGTAAAATAAAGCAACTAACTAACACAGTTATTTTTTACTTTTTAGTGTGTTTTCAGTCGGTTCTATTTTTTGTTAAAAATTTTTATTATACAATGTATTATCTGTAAAGCTGTTGGTAGACCAAATAAAGAGAAAAAAATAATGACGTTTTTACAGCTCGTAAGATTTCGAATTCAAATGATGAAAACATTAATACAGACAGCGCTGAAGTGTAACACCGCCTTGCAGAGGAGAGTCAATAGTTCCCAGTTACGAGTATTAAACATTGTTACTTTAAGCTCGCTAATCGAATCAAAGCTGTTTATTGGGTTTAGGACATAAAATAAATTACGTACAAAAACAGGAAGGCTTGACAGAGACATCGAGGTTAGTAAACAACAGTTTTATATTAAATAGTTAGGTAAAATACCTAAATATTATCTTATTTTTTTAAACAACACAGTAGGTACGAATGTTAATTAGAAATGACAAACGTGGGTACCTAAAGGAAATGCAATTCGCTAACATTTGCACCCCTTTTTTTCTTTACGTAACGAGATGGGACTTTACAGGGAATGTGACCTCTTTCGAGGAGGCAAAAAAAATCTAACCAGGACTTTTCCCTTTGATAATGCTGCTTGTATGTAGTCCCATTTTCAAGATTTTTTTTGTGTTACTAGCTAGCTGTTAGCTGCGATTTCACGTGATAAAAATGATAAGTCCTAGATTCTATTTCCAGGTTGGGTAATTTAGAGTTTTATATTTTCTGTTGCTCACGGGAGGTAAGTCCTCGAGTTGCTAGACAATTCCATCAATCAATCAATTTGTTTTACCGATGTGTGTTCTTTTCTTGCTTGGAACACCAGAGCAGAGCTTGCCATAGAGAATGCTGTGATCTGGCTTATGTTCGCATTGTTCTCGTGGCCTAGTCCCCAGACGATGAGTTGAAAGACTGCGGGGTTTTTAGTCAATAGAAAATTTAATTTATTTAATTTGACTGTACAAACAGACACTTTTATTAATTTTATATAGATTATTAGAAACTGATTTTGTTATACCGCCATCTACGTGGTAACGCCTTGCTGAGCTTCTAGATTATA
Organism: Mycalesis mineus; assembly: GCA_034621355.1. Lineage (NCBI taxonomy): Eukaryota > Metazoa > Arthropoda > Insecta > Lepidoptera > Nymphalidae > Mycalesis > Mycalesis mineus. The sequence continues at coordinate 3,274,836 of CM067881.1, forward strand.
ACATCTCACTGGCAAATATTAGTAAGTAATTAGAAATGTTCCAACTTTGAAATGGGTTTTAGGTTTCGCGTTCATCAAAAGTTAGGAGTCTGTATTAAAGTTGGATTGTGAAATAAACGATATAGGGGTTAGAACAAAAACTATCGCTACAATAGAATTATGTTTATAAATAACTGGTTTATATGTGAATATTTGTAGTTGGGAAATGTTATTATGTTACCAAACTGAATTTTGTTTTAATCATTACAAGTTAACCCTTAACTGCAATTACACTTGATGGTAAGTGACGATGCAATCTAAAATGGAAGCGGGGCTAATTCGTTAGTAGTAGGATGAAATTCACATTTTTTTTTCTTGGTTTCTACGCGGCATCTTACCGGAAGCTAAATCGCTTGGCGGCACGTCTTTGCCGGTAGAGTGGTACCTAACCACGGCCGAAGCCTCCCACCAGCCAGACTCGGGTCAATACAGTAAATCTTAATCGAACCACAAACCTCCGTCTTATAAATCGGCTGCGCATACCACGGCGCCACGAAGGCCGTAAGTAACAGACTCGACCCTGACGCGAAACGTTCCTCCGTTTTATAAATCGACTGCGCATACAACTAGTGCTTACAGACTAAAAGCATTTTTTTATTGCAAACAATCAAATCCAAAATATGCCCATATAAATATTTATAGTAGGCGAAAAAGTCTACGTTCGTACTTGTAGTACGTGAGATTACTGCCTCACGCCTTTCTCACGGTCGCTTCACCTGAAATCTGTATCGTTACAGGAAAATGTCTCGAGCTATGATTTTCGCAGAGAAAAACCTAAACGGCGGTCACGTTCGTGACACCGGTGCCTTTCTTGGTATAAGAAATAAACTTAATCCTTTTTTTTGACTGCACTATTACTCAGATTTTTTGTTTTAGTAACACATAGTTATACAACTTTATGTACATTTTTTTTTTTTTTTTATTGAGAAAGAATACAATAAGGAACTTAAACTAACTTATCAGGTCTCTTGCCATCATCCCGGCTTATTCCTGTCGGCTCGATTAGCGCAGGAACGTTTATGGTGGCAAGAGCCCTTTTTATTATATCATTAAGAGAGCCATGCCGAAAAAGCCTACCGCCACTCCTTTGGCATGAGAGCCTGTGAATACCAAATTTATTTACCTCTTTTCCACATGGACATCTGTGCTCTAAGCACAGTGGTGTTCCCAACCTGAGGCCTAGAGCCACACGAAAAGTTTCATTATCTAAAAATGTTCCGAGATTTTTTGATGGCAAAGCATGAAGCCAGTACCCAGATTCTTTCTCTAATAAAGCTAGAAGCCTAGCTCGATCTGTAGCACTTGTAAGATTTTGAATCAAATTTTTATGTGTCCGTTGAACCAATGGGACATCCCAAAGTTTTTGTGCAGAACGTTCCTCTGGGATATCAGCATTGGTACACCTGACCTTCCAACTCTCTAGAGCCTCTGTGGCATAGGTTATGCAAATGTTAGATTTAAGAATACGAGAACTTAGCTCTTTTATACTATGCACAGAGGAAAGAAAAGCCGGAAGAGCAACACTAGAAATTTTTGGCACGCCGATACCACCGTATTTGACCGGTAAAGTAGCTTGGTTCCAGCACTGATCATCAAAATGTAAATTTAGAATTTTTTCAAGTGTGTTTTTTAGGGTGGTATCCATATTTTCGAGTAGGCCAGAAAATTTCCAAATTGGGCTAGAACGAAGAACATACATTAATTTAGGTACAAAAAGGCAATGCTTTAGAATCGAAAACGCTATATGAGAATTTAGAGAGCCCAATATGTCTGTATTAGCCGAAAATGTTGTAAGTTTTTGATCCAAACAAGGTTGAATGGCTTCGTCATAAAGAGGAGCACCAAGTAGGCAAAGTGTTTGTTTGCTAACTATTTTGATATTAGGGGCAATTCTATTAAATGATTCAAAAGCCAATAACTGTCGTTCTTGTGACAGATTTTCCGTAAAAAACAATTCGCATTTCGAGAAATTTAATTCTAAACCAATTTTACCAAACTCTTGCTTAACGTGGTTAAGATCTTTTAAGACATCAATCACGTTGCCTCCAATAGTTCCATCGTCAAGATACCATATGTTAAATTTAAATGTTAAATTTGAGATATGGTTATGTATCCCTAAGCTGAAAAGGGCTGGACTTAAAGGATCCCCCTGCTGAACACCTACTTTGGACTCAATACCGTTATTTCCGAAAAACAATTTAGAGGCTGAACTATAACACTGCCAAACATATGGGTAAATTTCAGGAAGATGCGTTGAAACTTCTTTCAGCAGAGTTGCTCTATCCATAGAGTTGAAAGCATTCTTTACGTCTACTTTCAGCAGTACTTCAACCTCGCCATCCTTTAAGAATGTGCGAGCCGAATGTACCGCTGCCTCACAACCACCTTTACTACCGAATCCTACTTGAATAGGCTGAAACTTTTCCTTTAGGGAAGCGACTATGTGTCTACACGCTAATTTTGACGCTAAACGACGAAAAGTACAGCCAACAGCGATGGGGCGGATCCCACCGTCCTTTTTATTAAAAGCACAAAGCCTTGCACCGTAAAGGAAGGGTAAAAAGGATGAATTTACCTCGCCAGATAACAATAGATTACATAGTCTGGTAATATCACTCAATAGCGCTCTGCCGGCGTCACCAGCAGTAACCGCCACAAGATCTTTAAGATGTTGTGGAGTTATGCCGTCCAGGCCACCAGCAGAGCCACTAGAAAATGACATTATCGCAGCGTAAGTCTCCTCATCCTTTATCTGCAAAAAAGAACTCTTAAGTGGTGGATCTGGAAGTAAAGAGTTGGTATTTGGTAAAGGATGCTTTTCGTTTAAGGCTTCCAGAGTTATATCATTGAAAGGAGCTAGTGTATCATTAGAAAACAAAATGCGGGCGGCGTTTTTAAGATCCCCATCCATAACCTTGTTTTCCACAATTTTCTTCAAATTGTAATTTTGTGTACGAAATGAAACATCAGGAATTGGAAAAACGCGGTCATCTAAACTGTTTTTCTTTAATTTTGAGCATAACGACCCGCTTTCTGATTTATTGACATAGAAATGTCTATATGAAAATAAAAAGAGATTTTGCCAAGCCGAAAGTGAATTTGATAAAACATTTTTGATGGTATGAGATAGGGATCTAGCTAACGATATCCTAGCTCCCCGCGGAATGCGTTTCACCAATGGAATATTTTGATTGTACTTACACAATAAAATTTCGAATGGAACCTGGTTATCGGTATTTGTTTGATCGCACGAAGAATTTGGGCAAGTCAAAGACTGCGGTGGTAGTCCGTGGCGGCGTGCTATATGAATATTCAGCCCTCTGCGGCCCTTAAACAGCCTGCCATCGTTGCAATGTGGAACAACTTTTAAAATGGTAATGCACATTTTCCACAATCTCAGAAGATATAATGGCGCAAATAGATGTACATACGGGAAGATCATTGATGAAAAGTACTGTATTGTTCCGTAGGCGGGAACGATATAATTTGGTCAAAGCTTTGCTATCGCTGCTTATTGAGGATACTTTCATTTATTTCTATCATTTATTTTTTTACAATTTTTTTAACAACGCTTATAATAATTATAAAAAAAACATTTAAAAATATTAATATTAACTATTAAGGCAAAGAGACGTGGATTCGAATCCCGCCTGCTCCGCAATTTTTGATATCACATTTATTTTCAAAAATTACTATTAAAAATTTATAAAAAATCCTGCCTGCTGCGGGGCCCGGGAGTCCAAGCAGCCGGTGGTCAGGGCTCCAGAGTGAGGAACCTCACAATACGCGCCGTTTCAAGAATTACCGCCTTCTGTATCCGACCCTTGATCCAACAACTAAGCGAAAGCTTTTTAAGATGTTGGTCAAAGCTTTTCAATCAACATTCCACATGGCGGTAATCTCATGAGCAAGGTCCAAGTATTTTGATACTTTTTCCTTGGCAGCTTTCACCAGATTATCGTCATGTTGAACAGTAATATCAACAATCATTGCACGGCGCGTTGATCGATCAACTATCACTTTATCAGGTCTATTGGCTACAATATACCTGTCAGTGAAAATCGTTCGATCCCAGTAGAGCAACGCACTGCTATTTTCAAGAACTGACGCTGGGTCGTGTTCACAACACACACACAAACACAATTCACAAACATCAGACCGTAATACAAAGTACCTTACTGCTATTTATTACCAAATTACCAATGGCATTGTAATGCGTGCCGCATTTGTCTTATATTCATGGCACATAAAATTGATCGGCACACGTAGGCGTCAAATAAAACGCGGCACGTAAAAGCGAAACATCAAATGTGTGAACGTAAACGTCTTTATGACTGAACATGGCATAATAATGCTTAATTTGGGTTGAACATATTATACTAACATTATAAGCGCGAATGGAAATCTGTTACATTACAAAATTGAAAACCATGTTTATGATCTCGATGCTATGTTTTATTAAGCTATTATATAGCTTTTATCGCGGGCCTTGAGCGTGAGAGTGTCAAAAACATAATATCAAAAGCACAATTTCGGCAACGACGTCATCGGGGCACGTGGCTTAGCGGTAAGGCGCTCTAAGTGCCCGGATTCGAACCCGTCTCTGGCAAGACGAGTTCGAATCCCGTCAGTTCCGAAATTTTTTTTTTCAAGCGTGATATTTGAAAAAGTTATTTAAAAAAAAAATTAATGACTTTTTGCAATATCACGCTTAAAAAAAAATTGCGTAACTAACGGGATTCGAACCCGCGTCTCTCTGGCAATCCGGGCACTTAGAGCGCCTTACCGCTAGGCCACGGTCCCGATGACATCGGTAGGTAAACATAAGTTGATAAAAAATGCTGTGCAATAGCTTTACCGCGGCAGTCTCCGAGTGCCACTCGTCTTTATTTTTTTATTAATTGGTCACGTTCAACTAAATTATATATTTTGTGCGTACGACTACCTCGTTGGCCTATTTGTTAGTCTATGTGGCTTCGATCACGAGGTCTTGGGTTCGAATGCTGGGTCGGGTCACGGAATATTCTGAGATTTTCATTCTTCAGTTGTCAGTTCATTCCAAGCTCGGAGTCAGGCAGTCGTTGGCGATACACCACAAAGCCGAGAGACTATACCTCATGTACCTGTAATTATTCCGGCACCGCAACTCCAAGCAATGTTGCTTGGTAAATGATAATGATGACTGAATGATGATGAGAATGATAAACATGGTCGTAGTAGGTACTTTAATGGTAGCCTCGGCAGTCCGCTAGTTTAATATAAATAAATATTTAATTCAAAAATTGTGCGCCAAGAAACTTCATTGCGCAGATGTTCATTGTTCAGTCACAACTGTTCAATATTTAGTTTGGGGCGAAAGTTTTTGCACTTTGAGCGAAACAAACTTCGCTTGAGCTGCAATTAATCCGGCGCCAATCTTTTAACTTAATCATTTTGTTATTCTAAGTAAAGTAAAAGTTATTAAAGTACGCACATTAAAGTTAGCTCCTGAGATCGATTTAGGAATTTGCATTTTCTGAAGTGTCTCACATCTCGTAGATGTGTTAGTGTTGCCCAAATTCAGTCTTGGTCTGGCAGCTAGGACTTAGCGCTATTTCACGGAGTAGTTAGGTATAACAGTTCGGTGTGTAGGTACGCTTAGGAATTCTATGAGACGCATAAAACTCAAATGTTCCAATTCTAATACGTTTTTCTAAGATCTAAAGTAAACTTTAATAAATAGGAATAGTCTAATAGGTAATTGCAAGACTTGCAAGACTCTTGCTGCAAGACCAAGACCAAGACCAGGTGTATTGGCCCAAGACCAAGACAAAGACTGGCTAAGTCTCGTCTTGGTCTTGCATTTGGGCAACACTAGTATATAGTTTAGAGGCTATGTCTGATTACCTACTCAGTGAAGAGAGGAAAGGAAACTTAAAAGTTAAAACATAGGTAATTGCGACTGATGTATTTTTTAATAAAATAAAAAAGTACTGTGCATACCTAATTTAACCGAAATACCAATGATTTAGCTATTGACTATAAAACTATGTACCTATAGGTACATTCTATTCACTTGAAATTTGGCATAGTTACTAATTTCGCAAAGTAAACGCTCACTATTCTCTTATTCTGATATCTTTTTTAATAATAGAAATAATAAACAATTTACAGCGCAAATCTGTAGTACAGTCGTAATACACGTAGCTTATTTTATATCGTCGAAATGTCTTTAGAAACGTCCAATGCGCGAACGATGGTGATCCGCCTAAAGTCTGTAAAAAATGGCGAAGCCTTGCGTCTAATTTATTTTATTCTCTCTCTTTAATAACGTCCTTAAATAGCATTAACTGAAATTTACATTAAGAAAAGCGCGTTAAGCCCAATACATATATGGCGCTCAGATGACGAGTTACGTTTTGCACGATCCCTTGGGTACAGGAAAGGGAAATACTAATAAAATCCACTTTAGTTTAATATAAAAGGGTTCACCTTTGGGAAATGGCTTTCCTATCGAAAATATTAATTACACCGCAAAAGATTTCTCTTTCAAATAAGATCGAATTAATATTTATATGCTAATATTTAATTGTAGTCATAAATTTTTATAATTTTATGAATTTAATGAATAGTAAGTGTTAATGTGATTTTAAAAATAACGTTTAAATAATTATTAAAAAGATTATTTTTAGTTGGAAATTAAAGAATAATTCATGTGTATGAATTATTACAATCTGTTGATGATTTGTGACACTTTTTTGTACATAAAATTCGCTATCGTAACTGCATAGTCTAAATGGCACCCTGTTGGTAAGTCTTTTTATTATGATGCGCGTTTATAAAACGTAAAAATAAAACGCCAATAAACGCCAAATGTGCAAATGGTCTTATGAAATTCACATCAAGAAAAGAGCATTACTTTAAACGAACCTTTGTTTAACACCCGCTTATATTTCAAAACGAACGACGGTAAGGACGGTTTTGGCTGAATTTATTTGTTTGAATCCACCGCTAAGCAAACTATTTATTTATTAATTTTATTGTACTTGTTTTGTCACAAATCTATGCTAATTCCTTATGAGTATGTCTATTTGTTACCTTTATCACTGACCGTTGAATCCTGGAGCTAGAGTAAGCTGAAAGACGTATTGTTCATCAGTGGAAAATACTATGTGTCCTTTTGCCTTTCCCACTACAAATTGCACCCTTTCTAGCTTTAACATCACTTATATATCAAAGCATGTTTCGGTTGTATAATTCTTTTTTTTACGGCGTCTCAAACGCTGTTACACGATTTCTATTATCAGCCTTAATTTACTATCATGTAAATTAAGGCTCACAAAATTTTAACAATTTAGCTGCAATAAAATTATGGGAAATTCGAAAAACATTCTGTCATATCTGAGAAAAATCTAACACCTCATAATTATGTTGAAATCCGACAAACGGCTAAGCTTGTAAGGCCTGACGAATATACAATATACAAATATGTACATCACCTTATATATCAAACTCGAAAATGAAAATCTATTACTGCTGTTCGATAAAAAAACATGACCATTTTCTATATTAATTAATATACTACCAAAGAAAATTAAAAACTTCACTAGTGGAACAATTTTCATAGATAATTGAAAAAGATTATTATTAAATAGGTACCATTTAAATTACTTCAAGGAATTTTCCAGCATTGAATAATAATTCCATTAAAGTTGGTATGAACAAAGAAACTAGTTAATTTCGACTAAAATACCAGTCCAGGTGCAGACGGGTAAGTAATGCATGATTAATAGGAAATGTCTGAAGCGATCTCGTGATTCCCGGGAACTTTCCACCACACTTTACTACAGGAGATAATGACTAAAAGATTCATGGGTTATAATTTTTAAGAAAATTAGTGATATCAAATACTTAACAACATATTTCTATGTACCTACCATGTAAGTCGTTAAGGTAATCGATTTATTTGACCATTATTTAGTATTTTTAGGAATCAATCGATATCATTGCGTGTTCAAAGAATACAAGCCAAATTAAATTAAATTGAATTCGTTTATTTCAAGTTGGCTGAGTTTCAAAATACTTTGTAAAGGTACTTAGTGTAGAGTTTAGTAGTTACTCTGCTAGGTTTGGTTAAGACAGGTTCTACTGAAGATAGGGGGACCATAAAATATTCCAGTAGGTGGGATCCAACCCAGCCTTAGCCTTAAGGGGCATACGTGGCTTTAAAAAGCCAACAAAATAATTGTTTCACATCAATTAGCACCGACGATTTAAGTAAATCTACATTAAAAAACATAAAAGATCTGAAAAATAATGTCCCAAATCTAAAAACTTTAAGATATTATTAAAATACGAACAAATACAAAAGTTGGTATCGCTTTTGATACGCCGAAATCGTCACAAAACTGTAATTGCATCCTATTTCACCCCTCAAAATCCCGTCCAGTGAAGTGTCCCCTAAAGAAAATTATGTTTTCAGTTCCCAAGACCCCGCGCGAGCGTCCTGTGTTTATTCGCGCAGGCCAAGCATGAAATAACCTTTTCTATTCCCTTTTGTTTTCAAAGTTCCGTTTTCTCGTATGCGTTATTCTCGATGGATGTTTATTTTACAAATTTCTGATATATTAAGGTCTTTGCCCACTACTCACGCCCGCAACCGCATCGTTTACATAATTATAAGTAACGATTAATGTTTTATTTTTTACTGTTCTCTGTGAACATCCAAGATATCCGTGTGTGAATGCAACCTAGAGCCGAGCCTTCAACATACGTTTTAGTAGCTTAAATGAGACATTTATGTATTTAAACATTTTTGAAAAATCTTTATTAACGGAGCTAAAGTATTTAAACATTGTCATTTTGAGATGCTCCGGTTTTCTTAATCAGAATAACAATTTAAAATTATGGATTCCTTCAAGAACTTTGTGTCGAAAAAATTAGCGTTTTGTGCGCTAGATTATTATATTGTATAATTTCTATATTTCACAAAACTGTGCACGATTTGGGACACAGTTCACCAGTTTTATAAAAAACTCGTGCATAATTTTTGTATTTCTTTTAGTTACCACGAAATTTTACCCAAACCCATTTAGCGTTTTACGCTTTACAGACTCGCAAATGTCCAAACACGCTAACTTTTTCACTTCTAATATTGGTAAGCTATTTTCACTGTTTCATGTCCCCTCAGCGCGCAGTGTGTATTCATGCAAACAAAGTATGAAATAACTTTTCCTATTTCCTGTTGTTTTACAAGTCTCGTGTTCACATATGCATTATCCCGTTGAATAAATTTACACCCCGGATGTAATTCACGAGTTTCTAAATTGATAAAGGTCTTCGCCTATATCATAGCAACGCAACTCGTAACTTTTCAGTTGCTAAAGCTACTTTCAATTTAATTTATAATTATTACTGTAGTCGTTGAACGTATGTTTAAAATATAATAAGCAACAACATATCTACTGATTGAAGTAGCGATAGGTCTAATGGTTGACAAAAAGAATTTCGTTTGGTAGATTTACTTTCTATTAATTATATGTTAGCCGTAAACTACTATTAATTATATGTTAGCCGTAAACTACAATCACACATGATGGTAAGTGATTTAAGATATAAGTGGGCTAACTTGTTGCGAGTAGCATAATATCTTCACCCCTTCGGTTCCTACACGACTTCGTACTGGAACACTAAATCGCTTGGCGGCACGTCTTTCTCGATAGGGTGGTAAATAGCCACAGCCGAGACATCCCGACACCAGATTCTAATCTATCAAATGCATAGCACACTATGCACACAGTCTGATTATTCTAAAGAATGTGCAATATTCATTTATGTAATAATAGTATAAACATCAATTTAGTTTGACATTAGATCAACTCAATAGATAATCAAACGACAGTTTTACGTTGAAGCTCTAGTCGCTATAGATAAATATAAAGCACGGGGTTGTGTATTGGTATTGCACAACAAACGACGTGTTTCACCTTCCGGGCGCACTAGAAGCTTAGCGCGGACAAAGCATCTGCAACTGATCGTTACGGCGGTCTCATCGGGCCTAAGCTTTAATACTCGGCCCTGCAGTCGGCCAAATTAATTGTGTAGACCATCAACAGGGTGATGATGATGATGATGATGATGATGATGATGATGATGATGATTATAATAACAAAAGTCAACATAATAGGTATGAATTAATATTGCAAGTAGCAACAATGAATTATTTTTTAATTTTATGTTTTAATTTCTCTTTTTAACCGACGGAAAAAAACGGAGGAGGTTCTCAATTCTACACGTATATTTTTTATGTATGACCACACGTAACTTGTTACAGAGTTGTCCGATTTTGATAATTCTTTTTTTGTTAGAAAGGGCGCACTTTCAAGGTGGTCCCATTTTTATCATATTAGGATGATATCCTGGGAAACTCTGGGAAACTTGAAGGAACTCTTCAAATTTCATAAGCACACTTCCAGTGATTTCGGTTTTAGTGTAAGTATCGGTAGCTTTTTGGCTACAAATGCCGTATAATATACTATGACAGTATAGTACGAGTAGGTTACGTGGCGATAAATCACTAAAAAGTAAGAAATAAAATTTTTTAACAAAAAATAGAATCCTAGATATGCTTAAGTAAATTAAAGCAACTAAATGACACAGTTATTTTTTACTTTTAAGTGAGTGGGTTCTATTTTTTGTTAAAAAATATTGCAAGTTGCAACAATGAGATATTTATGTTTTAATTTCTTTTTTTAAGTTTGTAAATCATTATATTAATGGTCGACCTACTCGTAGTTTCTGTAAATTTATAAGGTCTATATATTTTGCCGGGATTTTCTAATAGATAAGGCGTTATCCTTGGGTATTAGGAAAGACCCGCGCAGGAAAGCGGATGGCCAAAGTAAATAATTTTATCGCGGGCTAGGGCGGTAAACAACTATTTATTGAAGGAAGGGCTTTTTGGATGTTTTATTGGGATTACAGATAAAAAAATACCTGTATTGATTTCTGCTTTTAAAACCTGGCCTAAAAAGAAGTTATATTATGATCATAATACGTTAAGAGTTCTTAAGGTAAAGGAACTGTGATAGAGTTCACCTGTCTTTTGAATGAAGATTTGCTTTACAAATGACTTTATCTATCTATCTATTTTAATTATTTTAAGAAAACACATAATACCCCCCAAATGATATACTAAAACCTTCCCAGAAAAACGTGCATGCAAAATCAAAATACCACTCTAATCAGATAGATAGTTTCGAAGACATAAATATGTACACACAACAACTGCCTTTTTTATTTGTTACATGTTAGTTACTTGACTGCATTCACACCTGATGGTAAATGATCATCCAATTTAAGACGGAAGCGGGGTAATTTGTTATGAGTAGAATGAAATAAATAAATAAATAAATATTATAGGACAATATACACAAATCGCTATATGGCTATTTAGCGACTTTGGGGCTCCAAAGTAAGCTTAGGTAGCTTGTGTTATGGGTACTATGATAACTGATGAATATTTTTATATATAATATACATAAATACTTATAATATATAGATATACACCCAGACACTGGAAAACATCCATGCTCATCACACAAACATTTTCCTTGACGACCTCCGTGGCGCAGTGGTATGCGCGGTGGATTTATAAGGCGGAGGTCCTGGGTTCGATTCCCGGCGGGGCAGATTGAGATTTTTTCTTAATTTGTCTTGGTCTGGCTTGTGGGAGGCTTTCGCCGTGGCTAGTTACCACCCTACCGACAAAGACGTACCGCCAAGCGATTTAGCGTTCCGGTACGATGTCGTGTAGAAACCGATAGGAGTGTGGATTTTCATCCTACTCCTAACAAGTTAGCCCGCTTCCATCTTAGATTGTATCATCACTTAACATCAGGTGTGATAGCAGTCAAGGGCCAACTTGTAGTCATTAAAAAAAAAAAAAAAATGTGGGAATCGAACCCACAGCCTAGGATGCAGGGCAGCAGCAGCACCCACTGCGCCACGTCCGTCTGTCAAAATCTGAGTCTATTCCTCCATTCGATTTCTACAAGACATCGTACCGGAACGCTAAATTGCTTGGCGCTACGTTTTCGTCAGTATGCTGGTAACTAGCCACAGCAGAATCTTCTCATCAGCCATACCTGGACTAATTTAGAAAATCCTCATCGAACCCAGAACCTCCGTTTTATAAATCCACTGCGCATAGCACTGCACAACCGGAGGCCATCTAAAAACCTATCACAGAGCCTTGGCTTTTATATTATCAATTTAAAACTTTGCTTCTTGAGGTTGGTATATAGGTGAGTAGGGATGTGGAAATAAATAAATAAATAAATATTATAGGACAATAACACACATCGCTATATATAGCTAAGTAAGCGTAGGTAGCTTGTGTTATGGGTACTATGATAACTGATGAATATTTTATATATATTATACATAAAAACTGTACTACTCCTACTCTTTTATATGGCTGTGAAACATGGGTCCTAAAGAGGGAGTGCTGTCGTCGGCTCCTTTTAGCATTTGAGATGTGGGCCCTAAGAAAAATGTTCAAAATTCCATGCAGGGACTACGTCTCAAATGCGGAAGTTCTCGAACGATCCAAGTGCAAACGCCAGCTGATGATAGCTATAATGAAAAGAAAAGTTGCGTTTTTCGGGCATCTACAAAGAGGATCCCTGTACGAATTTCCAAGGTTGATTCTAGAAGGCAAGATATCCGGAAAACGCGCTCCTGGGAGACAGTGGTTTGATGATGTAAAAGAGTGGACCAAGCTTAGCTATACGAAGCTTAAAGCTGTTTCGCAGGACCGGAAGAATTTTCTCCACCTGACTGCCCAACTTCATTTTGAAGAAGGCATCTGATGATGATATTATACTTAAATACTTACAGAAGTATCAAGAGCAAGTGTGTAATGAACTAAAAATGTCTCTCCTTTGGAAAAAGTATCGATTTCTATCAACAAATCCACGCGAACGAAACAGTAAAGATAACTATCACCTTATCAGCCACTTAATTAATTACTCGCGGGCTTATGGGCGAATAAAACTACTTTATATGGACCCTAAAAGCCTGAATGTGAGCGTTAATAGTATTAAACGCGACAGACGTAATAAATAGCACTACAGTACACACGAAAATAAGATAGTATTGAACTGAAGCCGGTGTAGCTTTGCGAGAGCTGTTTATGTACCTATAGATGTTCTATTTTCAATCGACTTCTAAAACGAAGAAGGTTTTTATTTCGACGGTATGTTTTTTTGTATGTAACGCGATTACACGAAGAAGGATGGACCGATTTGGAAAATTCTTTTTTTGTTTAAACTTAAGCTTAGCTTATAGTTTTAATAAAAGGTTTAAGCTATCGCATAGCATAGCTTCTATCGCGGGCCTTGAGCGTGGAGACCGAATCCAGAAATTCCGTAACGAAAAAATCTAACACCCTCCGAATATCAAAAACATAATATGAAAAGCATAATTTCGGCCCCGACGTCATCGGAAACGTGGTCTAGCGGTAAGGAGACTTTTTGAAATATCATGCTTAAAAAAAAATTTCGGAATCGACGGGATTCGAACCCGCGTCTCTCTGGCAATCCGGGCACTTAGAGCGCCTTAACGCTAGGCCACGGTCGCGATGACGTCGGAAGGTAAACATAAGTTGATAAAAAATGCTATGCAATAGCTTTACCGCGGCAGTCTCCGAGTGCCACATTTTTTTTTTCTTTTACTTACAATCAAGGTCTTACTTGTAGTAAGACCTTGATTGTAATCACACCTGGTAGATGCAATCTAAGATGGAAGCGGGCTAACTTGTTAGGAATAGGATAATATCCACAACCCTTCCGTTGCGGTACAATGTCGTGTAGAATCCACACATCGTATCGGAACGCTCAATCACTTTGTCGGTCGGGTGGTAGCTAGCCACGGCCGAGGCTTCCTACAAGCCAGACCCGGGCCAGTTTAGAAAATCTCAATCGGCCCTTAGTCATGAGCTTGTTCATGCAACAAAAGGAATTACATGAGATCAACCGTTTATCTATTTTAGGGAAAATCCTCATAATAGTTTAAATTCTAATACAAATAAAACTGTGTTACCTTCATTCAATAAACAATATGATCTAAGTAAACATTATTCCTTGTGAATATGATACCTACTCATAACTGGTAAGAGAAAATCGCGTAGCACTTATAAGGCTACAGTTTCAAGACGTAGCGCGCCGTAGAGCCGCTGTAGAGCCTGCGCATTCAACTAAGTCTTAACTTGTATAGATAGTTCAACTCATTTGTGCTCACGACGCTATGTATCCGTGCGCATGTAACAATACAGCATTAATTTTTGTTGCAGCGACGCCCACTCTTTCAACGGCTTTCATGGCGCAGTGGTATGCGCGGTTGATTTGTAAGACGGAGGTCCTGAGTTCGATTCCCAGACAGAGCGATTGAGATTTTCTGTATTGGTCAACCACCCTACTAACAAAGACGTACCGCCAAGCAATTTAGCGTTGCGATACGATGTCGTGTAGAAACCAAAGCTTCCATCTTATGTTGCATCATCACTTACCATCAGGTGTGATTGCTGTCTAGGGGTAACTTGTAATGAATAAAAAAACCCAATACGATACACGCACACAAACTCACTGTACGTATACAGGTAATTCCCGCACGCGCACAAATGAATTGAACTATCTGTTCTTTTATTTCTAGGGCGACCACCTAAAGAGGCGTGATTGAATACGTTTTATTACTATCAAATTAATGTTAATATTGCTAGCGTTTGAAGAAAGTCCAAATCTAATTACCAACCATTTTCTAGTCTTTGCTCAGAAATCAACGAAAGAAAGCACCTGCTAACTTTCTTTCTGAATTTTTCTAAAAACTTTATAAGTAACGCTTCAAATATCATGTATTGTGACAAAACAAAGATCATAATTTTATAAGAGGTCCCTGTGAATTAATAAGCTTTTCACTTGCTCCCTATGGAACTGGCGCTGTTTCCAAGCTTTACATACAAACACACATGATTTTATGACACTAGAGAACGTCCGCGGTTTCACCCACGGAGTTCTCTTTCCCCTAGGAAATACGGGATAAAATGTGGCCCATGTGTTATTCTGATATGTAAGCTATATTATTGTGAAGTTTCATCAAAATCAATTTATTAGTTATTGCGTGAAAACATCCCTCCATTCATACAAACTTTCGGCTTTATAATTTTATTAAGGATTCATGGGGAATAAATTGATTTTGACATATCGCTAGCAGAACATAAAATTGCTGACAATGCGTTATTTACAAGCATCACATACAAACATAAACATCATTTTATAATACACCCATGGTAAGCTAATAGATTTTCCCTTGCACCCACTATAGGGTGAAACCGATGCGTGAACGGATCGTTAACCGCGCCATGTTTACACGCATCACATTCAAAAAAACATCTTTTTTATTTTTTTCCATGAACAACCCTAATTTTGGGCCCCAGTTGGTCTCACAAACTGACGAACGGTAAAATTTTCAGTTTTCCAAAGTATTTTTTTTTTCATTTTCATTTGAAACTGCCCGATATGAGCGTGCAAGTTTTATGCTCACCTGCAATGTCCACGAAAATACTACCTACAGTTTTTTGTAGAATGACAATTTCCAAAAAAGCTACATATCTGTCGCATTTGTTGCTATTGTTGATGCCTTTGGTAAAAATATAAACATCGTGCAACATGTTTTATGTCACAATCTTTTTCTTAGTTAGATTTAGTTTTAATTAATGAATTTTATAATACATATTACCAATACCTGAACCGCCTCTTTGGTCAAGTTATTTACCTATGAGGTATCAGTTCAGGAGATCTCGTCAGTAATTAAATAAGGAAATAAGTCCTGAATAAGGTAATAAATCTTCCAAGAAGACGCAAAACTCTTAATAAAATAATATTTAAGCCAATTTCAAAGATACTTGTTCTAGAAAAAATATAATTTAACTCACACATAATATAATCAAGTTAAATATATGCTTGTAGTTTAAGACAAATAAGCAACAATAAAACGTCGTAGTCGGTTTTTCAAGTCTTGTGTAGTTGTATCCTAAAGCTGGCCGGCTGCCAGTTATCATGAGCTTATGCAAGGCTTAGATCCGCCTGTTATCATTTAGCCTGATTGTGTTCTACTTTAGATGTGCTTTAGCGGCCAAAGCTCTGACGCTTAGCTAAAGTTAACGCTTCTGTTACTTGTTTTTATCTAAATACTGTACTGTGCATTAACTAAACTTATATATACCTAGTACCTTGTAAAACTACCTAGTAACTACCTAGTACCTTCTAAACTTGTAGGTAGCGAGGACTGTAGTGATGTATTAGATGAGTTAAAATCAAACCAGTGTAGTAGCAGTATTGTTAATAATTTGGTAGTTCCCTCTAGGTCAAATTGTATAAATCTGTCAAGTAATGTTGCAAAAAAGTCTCTTATAATGTCTGATGGTATAGGACAAGGTTTTGGTTTAATAATGAGCCAATATCTCAACCATCCAGTGACTAACCAATGTTTTCCAGGAGCTAGTTTTAATTATTTAATAAATAGCCTCAAGGCGGAGAATATGACAGGCTTCACAAACACTATTTTGATGTTTGGAGATAGTTTTAATATAAAAAAGGGTCACATTATAAAATGCATAGAAAAACTTTTATTATTACACAGTAAAAGTAAATGTAAATTTGTTCTGTGTGCATTTCCTTACTGTAGCACATTAACTAAGAAAGAAAATATGCATATTTATAATCTGAATCTTTTATTATACAACCTGACATTCCGTCACAGCGACGCAATATTTTTCTTTGACATAAATAAATTTACATCCTTATGTTGGTTGACTAAAGATAAACTATATCTGTCCAAAAAATGTAAGCATAAGGTTGCATCACTGTTAGCATACAATTTAAACGATGCAGTTACAAGTTTTGTAACACAGTCTTTTGACAATTATACAATTTGTACTAATAGTACTGATATTTCTATTCTTGACCAGAGTACTTATGCTAGTACTGTCATAGATTGTAATATACCTTTAAACTAGTTGATAAGACAAAGGAGGAGCTCTGCAACTTGAACATTGTACACCAAAATATACAGAGCCTCACCGGCAAAGACTTAGAAATTGAACTATTTGTTGAAAAATTTAATGTGCATATTCTATGTATTACAGAGCACTGGCTCACTAGCTCACAGTTAGCAGTTAATATTAATATTTTTTTATTGTCAAGTGTATTCTTCAGAACGACTGCAATTCATGGTGGATCTCTAATTTTTGTACGTAACAACCTAAAATGTAAAAATCGAAAAGATATAGTTGGTCTTTCTGTTGAACGCATTGTTGAACTATCTTGTGTGGAGTTGGAACAATTTGTTGTAGTGTGCGTGTACCGCCCACCTACTGGGGACTATGATTACTTTGAGGAGACAATGGAGGAGGTGATGAAGCGATTGAGTACTTCTACTAAAAAAATACTGATATGTGGTGATTTTAATGTTGATATTTTACAAGTAAACTCAATGTCTCTAAGGTTTCTTACCTTATTTAAATGTTTTAATTTAAGACACGCTTTTAATGAACCTACTAGAATTACAGCCACTTCAGCTTCTTGTTTAGATAATATATTTTACAATACTGATATAGTTGACAAGGTGATAATTAACAAATTAAGCTCTGATCATTGCGGTCAACTTATCACTATTCTAAACAACAAACCCATGAGCAACCAATGGTTAAACTTCAGGCCAATAACTGAAGGTAAATTAGAGAGATTCAAAAGCGTAATTTGTAGCAAAATTCCAAGTCTATCTTTTGTTAATCGTGACCCTAATATTCTTTTTGGTGCACTTTTTGAGACAATAGACAGTGAGTTTTCTAAAATATTCAATTTAAAACGTGTTAATTTAAGCCAAAAATTAAAGTTCAGTGACTGGGCTACTGTAGGTATTTATAAAAGTAGAGATAAATTGTATGAGTTGTATGATGAAAAACAGTATAATCACAGTCAAAAATTTTCGGAATTTGTTAAAAATTATTCAAAAACATTCAAACGCGTATGTATTAATGCAAAATCCATACACATGAAAGAGTTACTAATTAGAGCTGACAATAAGATACAAACCTCGTGGAACATAATAAATAACGCAACTGGCAAAATTAAACCTCGCCATATGAATTATGAATTAATTGTTGATAAAAAAAAAATAAACAATAAAAACGAGGTTGTTAATGCTTTTGAAGACTTCTTCCAAAATGTACCTATCTTATTAACAGATTCGCTAAATTCGTCTCCTACGTCAGCCCAGAGGTTACTAAGAGACAATGTGAAAGAGTGCAACATTCTATTTAAATTTAATTATGTAACTGCTTTTGATATTATAAAAACATTTAAACTACTTAAATCAAAGAGGACTGGCGATCTGTGGGGGATGTCAGTAAAAGTAATATCTAATATAATAAATATCATTGCTCCACACTTAGCTGTTATTTTTAATGAATGTGTGGACTCAGGTACTTTTCCAAACCTAATGAAACATGGAAAACTTATACCACTTTTTAAATCAGGCGACCAAGCAGATCTCAATAATTACAGACCGGTTTCAATATTGCCAACACTAAGTAAGGTCTTTGAAAAAATAGTTTTGAATCAACTGCTTAGTCATTTAAAAAAAAAAAAAAATATATATACGTGTCGAATTGAGAACCTCCTCCGTTTTTTTTCGTCGGTTAAAAACCTTCATCAAGAACCTCTCTATCTGTTGGTGAAATATCTAGTCTTTGAATTTATCGCGAACGAACAGACACATGCGGCAGGGGAGTTTGTTTTATAAAATGTAGTGATGTTGAGACTTTTGAACCGATGGACTTCGTAGCACCTCTTTTCGAATTAGCATGAACTTGGTGAAACGAGACGAGGTTCTATATCCGTTTTTAATAATTCATATATGCAGAAGTAAATTAAAGCAACTAAATGACACAGATATTTTTCAAGCTATTGCATAGCTTCTATCGCAGGTCTTGAGCGTGGAGACCGAATTCAGAAATTCTGTAACGAAAAAACCTAACACTCCCTGAATATCAAAAACATGATATAAAAAGCACAATTTCGGCGCCGACGTCATTGGGAGCGTGGTCTAGCGGTAAAGCACTCTAAGTGCCCAGATTGCCAGAGAGACGCTGGTTCGAATCCCGTCGGTTCCGCACCTTTTTTTTTCAAGTGTGGTATTTCAAAGTCATTTTTTTTTACAAGCGTGATATTTCAAAAAGTCATTAAAATAATATCACGCTTGAAAAAAAAAATTGCGGAACCTACGGAATTCGAATCCGCGTCTCTCTGGCAATCCGGGCACTTAGAGCGCCTTACCGCTCAGCCACGGTCCCGATGACGTCGGTAGGTAAAAGTAAGTTGATAAAAAATGCTATGCAATAGCTTTACCGCGGCAGTCTCCGAGTGCCACACGTCTTTTTTACTTATTAGAGCGTTTTGAAGTCAGTTCAATTTTTTTATTATTTTTTTTTAAAAGATGAATTCTTCAGCCACAGCTTCATATATAATTTATAGAGGCAATCCTGTCAAGCATCTAGTTACGACAGAGGCTCAATGCTCATTATCGCCGCCTCTCGCAAGAATAACAAAGTAAGATTTCTGAGCTCTCCCAATTCCGAAGCGGGCTTTCATATTCATAAGGAAAATAAATCCACAATGAGGTGGTCGCTGAAACGTAAGGGAGCATGCACATGTGAAAATTAAATGCTCGTTAAACATTTCAATAAATTAGTTGAATTACTTTTAGTTTTTGTTTAACTAAATTCAAGCATTTTTCTTAAGTAACAATTTAGCAACTAGCAAACCTAGTAAAGCACGGACTACTTCTTAATTCGTTTAATCAAGTATACGAATGGTTCACTCTACCCCAAATGTATGTTAATCTACTCTAAAATCTCACGTATACTAATATTATCCAACTTTATCATACTACTATTATAAAGGCTGGAGCGATTTTAATAACATTTGTTATGGAGTTAGCTGACACTCTGGATTAGAACATAGTCACATTTTATCCCGCAATTCCCACGGGAACGAGAACTACGCACGTAAAGCCGCGAGCATCATCTAGTTTTGTAATAGGTAAGATAAAGACAAATACGTGCGCGACTAACCTTTCTTCGGTGCCACTAAAGTAACGTTTAAGTTATTTATGTAAAAGTAATTTATTTCTTGTATGTTAATAGTTTAATTATTATTTGTAAACATACATACATAACATCACGCCTTGTTCCCATAGGGGTAGGCAGAGACCACATCCCTCCATTTGCCACGGTCCTTGCACACTTCCTTAGCTTCTTCCACTTTCATTAATCCTTCCATACAAGTTCGTCGGTTTAGGGTGCTCTTGACCTGGCCATTATTTAAAATGTCCTGAATTTGGTCCAGAAACATTCGCCTAGGCCTTCCCCTTCCAACATTTGCATTCACCCTCGCCTTGTAAATCTCTTTTGTTAATCTCCATTCTCTCTACATGTCTAAACCATCTAAGCATCTATTTTTCAATTTTAGTCACTACATCTTCTTTTACACCTCACTTTTCTCTTATCATACTATTTTTAACTCTGTCACACAGTTTTAACCCACACATACTCCTCAATGCTCTCATCTCTACCGCATTTATTTTACTTTTATGCTTCTTCTGCCATACCCAACATTCACTGCCATACATAAGTGTGGGCACCAACACACCTCTATGCACAGCCAGTCTTGCCTTTTGGGACACTTTCTAGCTGTTCATAAATGCATACAGAGCACCAATCACCAAGTTCCCAGCATTTACTCTTCTTTCAATATCACTCTCACACGTTCCATCTTTCGTAAATTTACTACCCAGAAAATCGTATCAAGTATATAGTATCGTAATCAGTGAAATCAGTCATTTTCTATAAACAATTTATACAATTATTATATTCGAGTTATTTGAATACCAAGTTAAGTACCATTTCAAAATCCAAAACAAGAAAATAATATAAATTTAATATATAGCGTGGTTGTTATTCATGTACAAGCAACTTAAGAACGGGGACTGGCATTTCTAATTTTCCACATTTCACGAACCCGAGGATGCCTGTATAAATTTTAACGTGACGAACCTTTGGAATTAAGTATTGATGGGGAACGGTTTCTAATTTACTCTCAACAAACATTTCAGTACGTCTCTAATAATTTTCTAGCAAAATTTCATTTCATTTAGCTTGATATCTTTATAATATTGCAAGCTTTTATTTAGTTTTCCCTGTCTTGAAGTCTTCCAAGTTAAAGGCTCACTTTACAATACAATAATGCCATACAATATTATGATGAGCTGATCAGATGCTGAAGCTGAAAAGTGACCATGGCCAACTCCATCGCGATTGGGTTCAAGTGATTCATTTTCATAAGTACAAAGTATAATAATTGCTTGTTTTTAAAATAGTTTTTTTAAACTTATAAGTGTACTAGCATACGCCCGCAATATCACTAGCGTGGTAAACAGTGTGTTGCTGCACGCTACTTACCACGCGGTAGATGTCACTTTCCAAAAACGCTAAAATTTGAAAAAGTAGGTCACCCTTTTTTTAAATGGGTATAAGCATTATTATAATTAATGCTCCAAGGTGACTTAAATTTCTCCGATTTTTCAACAATTATCGTCATATTTCGTTATCATTATCCACTTATTGGTGAATTATCTACTTATTGGTGAAAACCGCATGACAATCCGTTCAGTAGTCTTTGAGCTTATAGCGAACACACAGACACGCGCGGAGGACTGTGTTTAATAATATGTAAAGATTTACTTAAGCTTTTTACCAACTTCCAAAATTTAACTTTTGACATGAAAAATGAAAATGTTCACGAAAGTAATAGCCAAGCAACGCGAAAACTTCACTAGAATTTACTACTAAACAAGTAGCCACTAGACCGACGAGACCTCGCTACTTTAAGTAATAAATCTTACAAAATTCAAATTCAAAATTCAAAATCATTTATTTCAAGTAGGCTTATTACAAGCACTTTTGAAACGTCAAATTGGACTATTTGTAGTGACTCTACCACCGGCTCGGAAGGCAGGCCCTGTTGAGAAGAGCCGGCAAGAAACTCAACAGTTGCTCTTTTTATAATATTATCAATTTTACAATATTAAGTGTGTTGTTACATAAAGTTATTTATTTTATTTCCTGTGTGAAGTTGAAAACCTATCCAATTGGATTTGAACATCTTTGTCATTTAAAAATTCATCGATAGTATAATAACCCTGACTCAGTAAGTGAGTTTTAATACATTGTTTAAACTTATGCAATGGCAGATCTAAAACTGAATTGGGCATCTTGTTGTAGAAGAGTACACCCAATCCTACGAAAGATTTTTGTACTTTTCGGAGGCGATAAGCTGATATGACTAACTTATGTCCGTTTCTAGGAAGACGGTCGTTTAAATCCTTTTTCTGTTTATACATATTTAAATTTTGTTTAACATAAACTAGGTTATTGAATATGTATTGACAGGCTACTGTAAGAATTCCTATTTCTTTAAATTTTACTCGAAGGGACTCGCGTGGTTTAAGTTTATAAATCGACCGAATTGCTCGTTTCTGAAGTATAAAGACAGAATTTATGTCAGCAGCCTTTCCCCACAACAAGATGCCATAAGACATCACACTGTGGAAGTAAGCAAAATAAACCAGTCTAGCTGTTTCTACATCGGTAAACTGTCTTATTTTTCTCACTGCAAATGCTGCTGAGCTAAGTTTAGCTGTCAGTGACTCTATATGAGCGCTCCACTGAAGTTTACAGTCCAAGGTCACTCCTAGAAAGACTGTAGAACTCTCCATTCTTAGCGTTTCACCATTTATCATTAAAGACTTATTTATTTTTTTTACATTCGGTAAAGAAAACTCAACACATTTAGTTTTCTTTGCATTTAATAGTAAATTATTAGCAGTAAACCAATGCGACACATGCGATACAGCACGGTTTACATCGTCAAAGTCACTTTTATTTCTATCAGTTTTAAAAATTAAAGATGTGTCATCAGCAAACAGTACAATTTCACAAATGTCGCTAACATGGTATGGTAAATCATTGATATACACTAAAAATAGAAAAGGACCCAAAATTGAACCCTGTGGAACGCCCATTTTAGGAGATGAGCCACGTGACTTTATATCATTAATGCATACCGTTTGAGTTCTATCACTAAGATAAGAGGCAATGAGATTAAGTGCAACATTTTTAATGCCATAGTGGCTTAACTTAAGCAAAAGAGTTTTATGGTCAACACAATCGAAAGCCTTGGACAAGTCACAGAATACGCCAATAGCATTCTTAGACCTTTCCCAGGCATCAAAGATGTGTTTTAATAGTTTAGCACCTGCATCAGTAGTATTGCGACCTTTAGTGAAACCATATTGGTCAGGATGAAGTAAGTTATTTAAGTTAAAATGACTAAGCAGTTGATTTAAAACTATTTTTTCAAAGACCTTACTTAGTGTTGGCAATATTGAAACCGGTCTGTAATTATTGAGATCTGCTTGGTCGCCTGATTTAAAAAGTGGAATAAGTTTTCCATGTTTCATTAGGTTTGGAAAAGTACCTGAGTCCACACATTCATTAAAAATAACAGCTAAGTGTGGAGCAATGATATTTATAATATTAGATATTACTTTTACTGACATCCCCCACAGATCGCCAGTCCTCTTTGATTTAAGTAGTTTAAATGTTTTTATAATATCATAAGCAGTTACATAATTAAATTTAAATAGAATGTTGCACTCTTTCACATTGTCTCTTAGTAACCTCTGGGCTGACGTAGGAGATGAATTTAGCGAATCTGTTAATAAGATAGGTACATTTTGGAAGAAGTCTTCAAAAGCATTAACAACCTCGTTTTTATTGTTTATTTTTTTATTATCAACAATTAATTCATAATTCATATGGCGAGGTTTAACTTTGCCAGTTGCGTTATTTATTATGTTCCACGAGGTTTGTATCTTATTGTCAGCTCTAATTAGTAACTCTTTCATGTGTATGGATTTTGCATTAATACATACGCGTTTGAATGTTTTTGAATAATTTTTAAGAAATTCCGAAAATTTTTGACTGTGATTATACTGTTTTTCATCATACAACTCATACAATTTATCTCTACTTTTATAAATACCTACAGTAGCCCAGTCACTGAACTTTAATTTTTGGCTTAAATTAACACGTTTTAAATTGAATATTTTAGAAAACTCACTGTCTATTGTCTCAAAAAGTGCACCAAAAATAATATTAGGGTCACGATTAACAAAAGATAGACTTGGAATTTTGCTACAAATTACGCTTTTGAATCTCTCTAATTTACCTTCAGTTATTGGCCTGAAGTTTAACCATTGGTTGCTCATGGGTTTGTTGTTTCGAATAGTGATAAGTTGACCGCAATGATCAGAGCTTAATTTGTTAATTATCACCTTGTCAACTATATCAGTATTGTAAAATATATTATCTAAACAAGAAGCTGAAGTGGCTGTAATTCTAGTAGGTTCATTAAAAGCGTGTCTTAAATTAAAACATTTAAATAAGTTAAGAAACCTTAGAGACATTGAGTTTACTTGTAAAATATCAACATTAAAATCACCACATATCAGTATTTTTTTAGTAGAAGTACTCAATCGCTTCATCACCTCCTCCATTGTCTCCTCAAAGTAATCATAGTCCCCAGCAGGTGGGCGGTACACGCACACTACAACAAATTGTTCCAACTCCACACAAGATAGTTCAACAATGCGTTCAACAGAAAGACCAACTATATCTTTTCGATTTTTACATTTTAGGTTGTTACGTACAAAAATTAGAGATCCACCATGAATTGCAGTCGTTCTGAAGAACACACTTGACAATAAAAAATTATTAATATTAACTGCTAACTGTGAGCTAGTGAGCCAGTGCTCTGTAATACATAGAATATGCACATTAAATTTTTCAACAAATAGTTCAATTTCTAAGTCTTTGCCGGTGAGGCTCTGTATATTTTGGTGTACAATGTTCAAGTTGCAGAGCTCCTCCTTTGTCTTATCAACTAGTTTAAAGATATATTACAATCTATGACAGTACTAGCATAAGTACTCTGGTCAAGAATAGAAATATCAGTACTATTAGTACAAATTGTATAATTGTCAAAAGACTGTGTTACAAAACTTGTAACTGCATCGTTTAAATTGTATGCTAACAGTGATGCAACCTTATGCTTACATTTTTTGGACAGATATAGTTTATCTTTAGTCAACCAAATAACTATAACTAAAATTCTTGGGAACATCGTCTCCGTACAAAATTCCGTTCCCTCCAAATCTTATTTTGCAACTTTTCATCAAAATATCGTTAAGTTATCATATCATATTTTGGTAAATTTTAGTAAATAATTTCGACAAAATAATTCAATATTTATTAAAAAAGAAAGTTAGCATGTTAGTTTATTCAAACGTACTTTTCGTACGACAGAAGTATAGTAATGAGTAATTCTAGCAGATTAAAACACTATCCTATATTTGTCAAAAGACTGATGATGAAATGATGAATAAAATGTACATCGTAAATGCACTATATTCACTAACACAGTATAATTCCTCATTCCGGCAATCAGTTATATAGAACAAGCATTGATAAAGATGAGTGATCATTGCAGATTCAAACACTATCATTTATTAGTCAACAGACTGATGATGAAATGATGAAAGATATACATACGTCACATTCACCTACATATAGTAGAATCCCTCATTGCAGCAAACTGTAGCAATCAGTTATATTGAACAAGGCTTTCACAGTACAAACCATAGCCTGTGTTGATGAAGATGTGTAATCATTGCAAATTAAAAACTTTCATTTATTTGTCAACGTACTGATGGTGAAATGATAAATGATGTACATACGCCACATTCACTAAAATATAGTATAATTCCTCATTCCAGCAGTCCGGAGCAATCAGTTATATTGAACAAGGCTTTTACAGTACAAACCATAGACTCTGTTGATGAAGATGTGTAATCATTGCAAATTCAAAACTTTCATTTATTTGTCAACATACTGATGGTGAAATGATGAATGAAGTACATACGCCACATTCACTAACATATAGTATAATCTCTCATTCCAGCAGTCCGTAGCAATCAGTTATATTTAACAAGGCTCTCACAGTACAAACCATAGCCTGTGTTGATGAAGATGTGTAATCATTGCAAATTAAAAACTTTCATTTATTTGTCAACATATTGATGGTGAAGTGATGAATGATATACATACGCCACATTCACTAACATATAGTATAATCCCTCATTCCAGCAGTCCGGAACAATCAGTTATATTGAACAAGGCTTTCACAGTACAAACCATAGCCTATGTTGATGAAGATGTGTAATCATTGCAAATTAAAAACTTTCATTTATCTGTCAACGTACTGATGGTGAAATGATGAATGATGTACATACGCCACATTCACTAACATATAGTATTATCCCTTATTGCAGCAGTCCGTAGCAATCAGTTATATTGAACAAGGCTTTCACAGTACAAACCATAGCCTGTGTTGATGAAGATGGGTAATCATTGCAAATTAAAAACTTTCATTTATTTGTCAACATACTGATGGTGAAATGATGAATGATATACATACGCCACATTCACTAACATATAGTATAATCCCTCATTGCAGCAGTCCATAGCAATCAGTTATATTGAACAAGGCTTTCACAGTACAAACCATAGCCTGTGTTGATGAAGATGGGTAATCATTGCAAATTAAAAACTTTCATTTATTTGTCAACATACTGATGGTGAAATGATGAATGATATACATACGCCACATTCACTAACATATAGTATAATCCCTCATTGCAGCAGTCCATAGCAATCAGTTATATTGAACAAGGCTTTCACAGTACAAACCATTGCCTGTGTTGATGAAGATGTGTAATCATTGCAAATTAAAAACTTTCATTTATTTGTCAACATACTGATGGTGAAATGATGAATGATATACATACGCCACATTCACTAACATATAGTATAATCCCTCATTGCAGCAGTCCATAGCAATCAGTTATATTGAACAAGGCTTTCACAGTACAAACCATAGCCTATGTTGATGAAGATGTGTAATCATTGCAAATTAAAAACTTTCATTTATCTGTCAACATACTGATGGTGAAATGATGAATGATATACATACGCCACATTCACTAACATATAGTATAATCCCTCATTCCAGTCCGGAGCAATCAGTTATATTGAACAAGGCTTTCGTTGCATGCACGCTGCCCGAAATAACACCGCACAGCACTGAGGGAATGAAAAATGAGATACTGCCCTACATGCGCGCTCTCAGTGCGTGACATCAATCAATCTACTATAATATCTATTATAATATTTATTAGTGTTATTCAGTGCACAGCTAGCTATATAATTTGGGTAATAAATTGGGTAAGCACTAAACTGCAAGCACTTGCAAGCTGTAGAATCACCGTCTAACGTCGGTCCGCACTCTTATAATTTAGGGTTATTCAAGGGGCTAATAAATAAACACCTTGAGGACCGGGAACGCATCAGTGGTTCCTCTAGTGTCGCGATGTTCATGGGCGGCGGTAATCGCTTAACCCCAGGTGGTCCGCTTGTTCGTTTTCTCGGTATTTTTATAAAAAAAACTGAGAACAACCAAATGAAGTAATATACTAATACAGACACCGATAGATTAATAGAGTAAGGAGGCTGTGTATTTGCATCTATAAATATAAATAAATAATAAATAAGTATTATAAGACAATTTCACACATCGCTATACCCAAAGTAAGCGTAGGTAGCTTGTATTATGGGTACTAAGATAACTGATTTTTCTGATTTTTTATATATATTATACATAAATACTTATAATATATAGATAAACACCCGGACATTGGAAAATATCCATGCTCATCACACAAACATTTCCCAGACGTGGGGATCGAACCCACACACGAGCACGCAGAAGCAGGGTCACTACCCACTGCGCCACTAGGCCGTCTATACATGGGTACTATGTACGCTACTGGTCTTAAAGTAGGTACATACTATTTATCCTCCGAAATCTAGTGTTTGGTTAGCTTATGTTGTGTAGGTTCGAAAGATTTTTGTTCAAGGTATAAAATAATTTTTTGTTATTTTTCCTTCCAAAAAATACCGGAGGTTAAGTAATCGCACATTCACGCCATGTAGAGCACGTTAAACTCTCCTTTCCGGTCATAATAATTAACATACTATAAATAAGTAATCATTTTAAACAATATAACCTTAATACTACCACGACCGAGGAGTTCTTAAAAGCCGACAGTTAATGATTGTAATATTCTCGTACATTTTACCTGAACTATTATAATATGAATTGAGCTTTTTGTCTCTGTTTTTAGTCAAAAGAGCTCCTTAAAGGTTTTAATCCCAATACCACGATATCGGTAACATCGACCACAATCTCTAATCGGAAATTAACATCGAAAAACCTTTTTAAAAAAGTTGGTTAAAATCAAATAAGATTCGAGATTCGATTCCCGGCAGGGCAGGTTGAGATTTTCTTAATTTGTCTTGCTCTGGCCACGCCGAAAGCCTCCCACCAGGAGGCTTTCGGCGTGGCTAGTTACTACCCTACCGACAAAGACGTACCGCCAAACGATTTAGCTTTTCGGTACGATCTCGTGTTGAAACCGAAAGGGCTGTGGATTTCATCCTACTCCTAACAAGTTAACCCGCTTCAATCTTAGATTGCATCATCACTTAACATTGGGTGTGAAAGCAGTCAAGGGCCAATTTGTATTCGATAAAAAACAGAATAACCTCCATCTCCATTTATTTCCATCTACCTTTACTTATGTAATTGCATCTAAAGACACCGGAAGGGTTGATTGGGATCAAGAAACATGATTTTAATCCAACCCCTATAGACGTTTCAACCCTTCCTTAGGGTGTTTCCCGTTATAGAAGTATCATTTAATAATCAAGAACCGAAACGCGTGTAATTACTGGGGACCTCGTTAAAATTAACGAGAATTTGGAGGATTCATTTATATGTATATACTTGTAACATTTTAGTTTTAAAACAATACTGTGAGATGAAGATAGTAAAAATTATTTAGCTAATTTTACTGTAGGCTCCATCAGATAGTAAAATTCCTTAAGTTTCATATGTTTAATCTTGGGTTTTTTACTTTATTTGTCTTAAATCTTTACTTACCTTACATATACTTATCTACTTATACTTTACCTTATAGGTTTAAGTTGCTTTCCGTCGAACTTTTTTACGATTTTTTAAACTACGTATCGGATAATAATGAGGTTTTCGTCAATGGACAGAGATTGAAGAGGGGGTTTGCAGGTTTACTTATACTTGAACAAAATGTCGTGGTTAAGAGTTTTCACCTAATATTTAAAATAGTAGCAACTACCTAATGCATTTTTCTCACTGAATAAACGATTTATTTTTATTTTAACTAAGCTGGTAATTATGATGATGATAATGATAATAAAATGATTGCGCCAATGTGCAACCACCTTTATCCACAAAACGTTGAAGCATCAGAAAGTGTCATAATTATTGGTTAGTGCATTCGAAAGGAAAAAGCGTAAATATTGTGGCAATTTAAAGTCGACTTTAGAGCGTCGCGTGCGGCATGAGTGCTCGCGCATGATACAATCGATTTTAAAATCGAATGCGGTGATTTTTTTCCGATTAGCGGTTGTTATACAGTTTAGTGACATTGGCGGTTGTGCACGCGATAGTACGTTACAATGTATTGTGCGATGTTACGAGTGGAATTACGATTAGCTACTGCTACTGTGTGCGACTGTATAGTGTAATTGTTGTTAACTAACTGCCAATTGTCATCACGGAATTGTATTTTAAGTAATCCAAGATAATTTTTTAAAATTTAACTTAACGTTATAAAGCAATGTAGCTTCCCGCTGTCCTTCTGTTATATCTATATAGAGAGAAGTAAGAAGGGTGCTACATACCTAGATATTGTACAAGTACATATAAGTGGGACTTTCACTAGGATGAAGTCGTGGACGTCATTTATTTAATAAAATAAAAATTGATTTTAATAAAATATAATTCTATGTTTTAGTTTAATATATTACAAAAATACAAGAGTCAATAGTACAATAAATTGAGAGAGAAAGTTAACCCTCTATTTTTTCATCTTGAGCTTGCAATATTGTAAAAACGCTATTCAGGTATAAAATAATTCAGTTATATAATAATTAATTTATTTTGTTTTTAAATAGTGAAAAAGCAAATATCAGTATATTTTTAATCGTTAGTTGTTTTACCTAATGACGCTTTACAAAAACTGGCTAATCTCCAATAATTGGCCGTTTCGAACGAAATTCGGTCAGGAGAACGAAGAAAAGTCAACAAAGATCGTGATGATCAAGGTGATTTGGATTTGGATTAAGATTTCTAACTATTAAGTCATTATGCGGTTCATGTTTCTATTCATTTTCTAATTGCAGCGAGTTTATTAATGAATACTTAGTCGAGATTTTCACGTGTTCAGGTCTAATTAATTTTGTTCTTAATTCTATGCTTGTGCATCGCTTCACAAGATATTCACCGCAACATTGTGTAGCATATTTTGTATTGATATATTTTTTATTTTTATAGGTATTTTTTATGTGAAACTAGCGGACACCCGTGGCTCTGTTCACGAAAAATTCTGTCATGTTATAGTTCGAAAAATGTGCCTACCTTTCTCCATCTCGAAACTATCTCTGTACCAAATTTTATTCAAATCAGTTCAGCAGTTTAGGCATGATTGAGTTATTAGTGAGTACTTTAGCATTTATAATATTAGAATAGATAAGCCCGTACTTGACAACGATCTCACCAGATGGTAAGTGTAGATGGTGGAACGCATATTTGATATTTTCAAAGTATAAAATATTTTAAAATATATTATACTTAATAAAACCTTCTTCTCTAAAATGTGCATTTAAATTCATTAAAATCGGATTACTAGTTTTTGGAAAAATCGCGGACAAAAAAAAATCAAATGAAATAATCTTGTCTTTTCAGTTATTTTTTACGCAGTCGGGAATTCTAATATAAAACAACCCAATAATTTCAAGAACTATAATTTCAGTTCAATTAATTCCTATCTAGATCGCCTGCAGAACTATTGCCACGGCATACCAGCGCCGCTATTTTGAATATGGCAATATTGCATTCCAAGAATACCCCGCAAACGTCGAATACTGCGACGCGGTTGTACCTATTTGAAATTTTAGTCAAAGCAGAACTCGACGTAGCTGTATACAATACTGTTGACAGCTATGCACTTGACTTCACTTGACTGCTTCGTTGGTATAACGGTTAGCCTTTGTAATTTCCGATCAAAAATTAGTACTACTATTATTAGGTGGGCAAGTTTAAGTTAAAGGTTAAGTTTGATCGTGGATTTTAATAAAGTAACATTATAATACCTACGTATGATGCGTGCAACAGAGACCAGCGTGGCGGGTCTACGCTCCATATCCCCTCTCCTATAAGGAGGTTGGCCTGGCCCTGTAGTGCATATGAGACGCCTGGGAATTGAACTGAGGACATTTTTTCGATTTCATTTCTTCCTTTAACAGTTGAGCTATTCTGGTTTCAAATATTAGTACCTAACATTTGCCTTTGAAATTGTAGGAATTGATTGCATATTTATTCGTTCGAACTTCACAGACCAATAAAGCTCAATCCAAACATTTAAATTTACTTTGGCACTAAAAATTAACATCTCTCGTAATTTTAGTGAAAGTTTTGAAACATTTCAACGCCCCAAAAACACTAGCATTTTCACAAAGAAAAACAATTCATAGAAATATAATAACGGCCAGACCTTTACAGGGAACAATGAAGACCCAGCAAAATAATTAAGTTTTGCCTAACATAACAAGTTCTTAAATATGTTTTAACCACATATAAAAATCGCTTAAAAATATATTGATGGGCTAGTAAATGAAGAATGGATGAAAGCATCAAATGAATGCTTTTATTAAAATCAGAATAAGGAATTTTTTTCGAAAACAACTCAAAATCTTTAATAAACCCACTCAGGCAAAGAAGCAGATAGCCGCGTCCAAAATAAAATGATAGGAAATAGTGATTCAGAAAATAGTTAAAAAAATGCACTAAAAAGCATAATTAATTGCGTTATTTACACAGAGTGAACATAAGGGCAAGAACAGCTTTGGACATCCAAAGCTGTTCTTGCAGGATTCTACCAGATTTAGTTGAGCAGGGAGAATATTTCGAACAGAGAAGGCGAGCGTTGACTGATCACAAGGGGTACCCTTCAGCTTACATCCACGCTGCAAGTCTCGGACTATATTCAGCGTTTTTCTGTCACACGATGGGCACCCGCACAGTGGATTTATTCAATGGTAATATATTTGTTTATTCGATATTTATTTACTTAAAGATTTACAAATTAATTAAAATTCTATATTAATTAAGAAACTTTAAAGTCGATTAACAGTAAAAGTTAAGAGCCATCAAATTACTTTTCTTATAGTAATAAAATTTCCAACATTGGTTTAGCTTGATTGAAAACATTTTCCTGTATAACGATTTTAACATCTTGGCCCGGGGAATTAATTCCATTCCGCCGTTGGATCGGAATTGAAATTAGTAAAGTGAATTGAAAGTAATAAATCCGGAATGCCTGAGGCAGGTTGTCAAAACGTCAATAATATCGCAGTATAGCTAACCGTAACTTCAATTTGTGAAGCGCTTTAATGGTATTTAAAGACCGATTCGGCAATTCGTTCCACGTTAACTAAGAAATTGTTTTTTGCGGACTAGTTTTAAAATGGAGTTCGCTCGCGGTTTCACCAGTATAGTTCCTGATCCCGTAAAAATTTTGGAATAAAAAGTAGCCTAGAGAGACAAATATCTTAGCATTCCATGGATTCACCGTGCGGGTGCCGGGTCCATCGCGTGGCTGAGAGAAAAACTCCGAACAGAGCCCGAGACTTGTGACACGGGTCTAGGTTTAAGGGTACCCTTCGTGACGCGCGTCAACACTCACCTCCTGATGCTATTCTGATGTATAAGCTGTATTATTCCAAAGTTTTATAAAAATCCATTGAGTAGTTTTTGTGCGAAAGAGTATCACTCATCCATCCATCTACACTTACAAACTGTCGCGTTGATAACATTAATAGAATTGTTTTCTAAATGCGATCGGTAAGTTACTTAAAAGTTAAATAGTAATTTTAACTTTTAAGTTAATATATAAGAATAGAGTCATTAAATAACACAGTATAATTTATTCTATGAAACTTGAGGTAGACCTAATTGATTTTTAGATCCATTATAGCTGTCTTTGTTATACATTTATATTTCGT
Organism: Mycalesis mineus; assembly: GCA_034621355.1. Classification (NCBI taxonomy): domain Eukaryota; kingdom Metazoa; phylum Arthropoda; class Insecta; order Lepidoptera; family Nymphalidae; genus Mycalesis; species Mycalesis mineus. The sequence goes on from CM067881.1 coordinate 3,308,311, forward strand.
CTTCGGAAAACATAATCAAATAGATATTTCAAAACAATAAATCCACTTTTTTAAGTCGGGGTTTGAAAAACTAAATTTGCTTAAATAGTTGAGCACATCTGGATCAGCACGATTGCCAGATGTAAAAAACCTTCGGTATCTTTCAATTTGATAATCCGCCAGCGACTTCCACTCCGAATCCCTATATTGACATTTTGACAACCCGCCTCAAGCGTTCGGGATTTATTAGTAGCGACCCACTTCGCTAATGCCGATTCCTATTCAATGACGGAACAAAATTAATTTCACCCAGAATTTCAGGAGCGGTATTAGAAAATGGACGCGAAAATGTTTTGCCGCTATGAAAACGGTTTAATGAAGCATGATAAAGTCGAAAATTTTGTTAAATTTAATGGATGGTCCCATTTCCTCGTCATCGTCATTGGACTTATTACTTTGTTTATCTACATATTATAAGTATTTATGTATAACTAGCGGACGCCCTCGACTTATATAGTTTCGGAGATGTTACAAAATTTCTAAAAAACAACTCTGCCGCTATATCGTCCAAATTAAGTTGACCTCCTCCGTATTATGTTATACATACTGAATAGGGGTCAACATTTTGGTGCTGATATTCTTTAAGAATTCGATCTTTGATCTTTTCTTTCAATTTCTTTGGCATGGCAGATCATATTTATAAAATATACGAATAAGTTTATTAATGTACTGTAATATCGTACAATGTTTAACAAAAATATATATCTTTAGTACACGAGACGGGACGGATGATATTGCTTCACGGGAAACTATAAAAAAATTAAATTGAGCGGGGAAAGAGCACACTTTATATGAAAGTCTGTCTTTAAAATTAAAAAGGTACCTAAGAGGTTTTCACGCGGACGAAGTCGCGGGCAACTGCTATATAGCTATAATGACGTAGGCGAGCGCTAAGAAACGTTTTTTCTAATGCTCACCTCTTTAAGGTGTCAAACGGGAGTTAAAGTCTACACCAAGTTTCACGCGGACGAAGTCGCGGGCGTCCGTTAGTGTGCTATGTAGGTACATGGTTATAACATCTCAAAACGTACCGACACATTTTGATCTTGTTAACACAGTTCTGTGTATAAAATAATCATTTTAAATTAAAAAAAAATCTATTCTAACGTAGCAGTAAGATATATTATAGACAGGCACATGTGTGTTTGTATGTGTGTGTCTTTATAAATTACTAAGTTTTTGCTTACTTCTATAACATTTTCAGTACATTCTATTGTCAGTCCAATACGACAAAATGTAATTGGGGTAGTTGCTTTAAATCAACAATACTGATGTTTTTTACCAAGGATCGACTACTGTAAATAATAATTGACACAACATGGCGTGCGGGCATATATAGCTAGCTATAAATAATTCTGTTATAGACATAAAACTCATAATTAATGATGTTTTACAATATCACTATTGTGAGGGTGTACAAAAGCATTTGTTCGCGCCGATACAATCAGCTTAAAATTAACAATGAACAAACAAAACCCACGCAGTCAAAATGAGAGTTATTTATCTAACCTTAATATTTGAACGTAACTGTTTTTTGGATAAATTATTTAGTTAATTTACCAAATTATTTAGCATTTAATATACATTCATTAATAAATGCTTTTTCTACTTGAGTTTCGAATTTTAAATTTCGATTTATTTTAACTCATATTTTGAAGTTCGTAAATGTAAGTTCAATATTACTTTTTTATAGTTAAAAAAAAAATGGAATGTTGCTGTTTTAAAATTTTAAATATTTTTACCAGAATAAGAAATATTAATTAAGAAATATTCATTTGCTTAGTTACAATAATATTCTGACCCTCAAACTAACTAGGTAAGCCCGTATCTTAAGGGACAGTGTATTCCACAACGAAAAAGTAACATTACTCTGGTTGAGAGGTTCTGGGTTCAAATCCTAGGTCGAGTTACGGATTCAGTAGTTGTGAGTTTTTCATCTATACTAATATTATAAAGAGGTAAAGTTTGTAAGTTTGTAAATGGATCTGTTGGGGCTAATCTTCGGAACTACCGAACTTTAAATTTTAGGCTAAGGAGGCCCTATAAATGGACCTTTATCATAGCGGACGTTAAGCAGCCGATATTAGGGGCTGATTTTTAAAACATTATCAACTTATAGAAGATTTAAGCGCCCGTAGACTAGTTGATCAAGTTACTAATTTACATGTGATTGCATCCCTTGTTAGCGACACTCATATTTTTATTGTAAAATTTGTTAACGATAAAAACATTTGGCATGAGCTATTAAAAGAATTTCCCGATATTACTTAACTAGTATTTTATAAGGAATTACCTAAGCATTCTGTTTATCATCGTATTGCTGAACTACCTCCAGATAGATATGCAAAAGTTAAGGAGGAATTTCGGTTAATGACGGAGCAGGGTATTTGCAGGCCATCAAAGAGCGCTTGGGCAAGACCACTTCGCGTAGTGCCTAAGAAAAACGGGGAGCTAAAACTATGTGGGGACTACAGGCGTCTAAATGCAACAACAAAGCCTGATCGTTATCCGATTCCGCCATTTAAAGATTTTACATATTTATCGATACTAATATTATAAAGAGGTAAAGTTTGTAAGTTTGTAAATAAAGAACTGTTGGGGCATATTTTATCATCATATTCATAGGCTATATTTTATATTTGTATTATATACATTAGCCGAGTTATCACAGTTTTTGTCGCGCGAGTCGAACCGTGAAATATATTAAATCGGCTTTATGCGCGTGCGCTGCCTAACTATTGTATATATAATTGAAAACATTGTATGAAATCTTTGTGCATCTTAAAAAGTTCTACAAAAGCGTCTGCGATAGCATATATCTATCTTTTATATTTTGGCAGATATATAACTTTTTGTGTTTTAAAAAATCATTTAATTCATATGCTTACGTTTACGTCATTATTTATACAACTAAACTTAAATGCTTACCAAAATAAATTATTTAATAATCATAATGATATCATAGATATAAGAAACGGGATTGGCGAAAAAATTAATAATTTCACATGGCTAATTGTAGCGTTGAAAGCCATACTTTCACTTATATTGGTCTACATCAGCTATAGAGGATGCGGGACTAGATTGAAAAAATGGATGCGAAGGAGATTGCCTCAGGAAGCAGCAACAATGCCCAAGTCATCCACCAGTTGAGACAAATGGCGACGTGTGGGAATACTGCTGGGTTCGCCTGAAATACGAAACTGGATGTTTTGGGTATGTGGTGTTTACGTCGCGATAGCAAGACTTAGCATGTAACAATGTAAATTTTAATTAGTAATAAGCATATTTCTTATAAGTGACGCGTGTTCTTGTGCGAACTACGAGTATTTAATGTTATACGTTCGTCGACAGCGATCGTATATGTGCTGTCCGGGCGAAATATTGCAATACTTATGAACATTTTACAGTCTCCTGACAATGCCTGTTTGATTTTTTGTTGTTCAAGGAAAGTAAAATACTTGTAATTTTTTTTTTTTGGTAAGGGAGTGCTGTAGGGACATACACATACGTATTGCAACATAATCCGAATGCAGAGACGGCATTTCGTAGCCACGTTGGCGAGTCAGTTCGTATATCTCCGCGAATACGCTAGGTCACATTCACGCTCAAGAACATTTGTAACTTCTGACAATCAATAAAACTATATATAAACGTCGGATATTATTATTATTACCCAACACCCACACCCCATCTATAAATACTCTAAATTACGGTATATAAATACATTGCGATTACCACCAGTGCCTTAGTGAGTATAAATTGGTTACCACATAGTTCAGCTGGATAACCATAACACACAACGTGACCATATAATTGTATTAACCAATCAACACGTACTACCGGCCAGTGTTAATCAGATTACGATGCTAAACCACCAATGTAGAGTAACTTGACCTATAATCACATTACGTTTTATCGATTCTCAACGGAAAACTAATCGAGCACATTTTCAATTACGCTAAATTAGCAACACATTTGCAAATGAAATTTAAGAGAGAGAGAGCTGAAACTGAACTATTCACAGTAAAAATACACTTTCTACATTAAAATCTAAATAAGATATCAGTGAGATACCGTTTACACGGTTAGTTTAAAGATGGCATATTCCACCATAGCCGAAATGTATACAGGTCTTTCCAAGAGCTGACCTCCCTCGTTATGGGGAAGAACATTTTTTTTTTATTGAGTACAAGTTTGCCCTTGACTGCCATCACACCTGATGTTAAGTGACGATGCAATCTAAGATGGAAGCGGGCTAACTTGTTAGGAGTAGGATAAAATCCACACCCCTTTCGATTTCTACAAGACATCCTACCGGAACGCTAAATCGCTTGGTGGTACGTCTTTGTCGGTAGGGTGGTAACTAGCCACGGCGAAAAGCCTCCCACCAGCCAGACCAAGACAAATTAGGAAAAAACTCAAACTGCCCCGCCGGGAATCGAACCCAGGACCTCCGTCTAAACATATACACTACCGACCTACACGACGCTTCAGTGCGGATATGCTGGCTAATGTTGATAATGTTTTAGCCCTTTAACGGTCTCTATCAGATGCTCAACGGGCTATACAAGGCTCGGGTATGTAACTACTGCACTTTCCGATATCGCACTGACGCTTAAAAAAAATTAAAGTACGACAAAGTTTATTGTGGACTCTTCTCGGACCAAGGCGTTAATCAGATATTACGATTTAGCTGGTGAGAGGCTTTCACCGTGGCTAGTTACCACTCTACCGACAAAGACGTATCGCCAAGCGATTTAGCGTTCCGGTATGATGTCATGTAGAAACCGAAAGGGGTGTGGATTTTCGTCCTACTCCTAACAAATTAGCCCGCTTCCATCTTAGACGGCATCATCACTTAACATCAGTTGTGATAGCAGTCAAGGGCTAACTTGTAGTCAATAAAAAAAAATGCTAAGCCACCAATGTAGTAGTAGTAGTAACTTGACCTATAATTACGTTTTGTCGATAACATTACGTTTTGTCGATTCTCAGCCGAAAACTAATCTAGCACATTTTCAATTACGCTAAATTAGCCGCGCCGATAGTAATTAGTACAAGTAGTAGAGCTCGTACAAATCGAATCAATAGAACAAATCTGGGTTACAAAAATATGTTAGGCTATATAAAATATAAAATAGTACAGACAACATTACCTTACAGCATAATAATAGCTATAATAATTGAGACTAAATTAATACACATAATTATTATTATTACATTTAAATTTTATTACTTACTAAATACGCCCTTAAATAGCAAAGTTGTTATCAGAGCTCGTCTGTGGAAATACATGCTTATTTTTTTGCCAACCAGAAAACATATATATAAAAACAAATTGCATACAACACAAAACACAATACAACAACAAAACATACAGCAAACAATTAAAACGCGCCTTGGTCAATGTACACTCTACTCCAAATTAACTCAGATTTTTAAGATATTGCATAGCTTTTATCGCGGGCCTTGAGCGTGGAGACCGAATACAGAAATTCCGTAACGAAAAAACCTAACACCCCCTGAGTATCAAAAACATAATATCAAAAGCACAATTTCGGCAACGACGTCATCGGGGAACGTGGCTTAGCGGTAAGGCGCTCTAAGTGCCCGGATTGCCAGAGAGACACGGGTTCAAATCCCGTCGGTTCCGCAATTTTTTTTTTCCAACGGTGTATTTCAAAAAGTCATTTTTTTTTAAATTGATGACTTTTTGCAGTATCATGCTTTAAAAATAAAAATGTCTCTCTGACAATCCGGTTACTTAGAGCGCCTTACCGCTAGGCCATGATCCCGATGACGTCGGTAGGTAAACATAAGTTGATAAAAAATGCTATGCAATAGCTTTACCGCGGCAGTCTTCGAGTGCCACACGTCTTTTCTTTTTTTATAGTAACACCTATGTCTCAAGTATTCCGTTAATGCCTCTTGAAATGTAACTTTGTTATAGGTATTCCACCTGAATCATAATATGAACCACGGAATTTCTACTTAACAACCATTCTCTCTACAAATGAATGCTAAATTAATCTTTAAAGTACAATTCCATTTTTTATTTTACAATTGAAAAAAGTAAATAAATGAAAAATGCTCAGAATTTAAAACTTGTTTTATTTACATTTCAACTATATAAATATACGTACAAAGCAGAAGAGTGACGAAACGCAATAACGAATTTTTGAGAGAGCCTATTCAGGGTTTTGCAAAAGAATGGGAGTGAAATTGAAAATTCGATTAAAATCTTCTCAATGACAAATATCGAATTCGGCATTAAAACACATTTGAGAGAGGACTTACTCTTTGCTCTCATACGATTTACGCCATTTGAGATAGTGAAAAATTCATGCAGCTACGAGTTGATAAAGTGTGAAACGATGTGTTGATTGCAACACATTTGAAAATTAAATTTGAAAGAGAACGCTTTTATGGTGTTTTTAATAATCGTCGTAATAATAAGTTAGAGACCATTCGAATGACTAGTTACAAATAAATCAAATAATTTATTTGCCAGAATGTTGTATACAGTATAGGTGGTACTTTTGAATGTGTGAAACAATCAGCGATATTTTGGCATGCAAATTGTAGTTGGTACGTTACTTATATACCTACTAGAATATTATCAAATAAAGAAAACACCATAGACTACTTATTATCTAAACTAAACAATACTTAAAATGTCAAATGGCCAGTCAATCGTAGTAAGAAAAAAACTATAAAAAATAAAATAAAATACAAAATCAATCAATGTTCCAATATCATAGTACATAAAAATTAAGAATTAAATTTAATTTATTCATTAACCTTATAAAAACTCTTTTCTTCATTCCATTTATTTTGCTCTTTTTTAATGTCTGGAGAGGCATTGCCTGTAACTTGCATGGTAAATTATTAAAAGATTTAATTGCCATAAAGAAAGCATTCTTTTTAAATATGTCTGATGTAGGTATGCAAATTTTACATCTATTAACTAGGTATCCAATCAATTGATTTAGTTTTCCCCTGGTCGAAATTTGGACTTTTATCATCGTCCTTACCAGATTATTCTAACAGCCTACTATATGGCCTCCCTTTATATAGACGAGGGGATAGAGCCTTAATCTTAATTATATTATAACCATTTGACGTGATGATGCAATCTAAGATGGAAACGGGCTAACCTGTTGGAAGTGGGATAACATCCACACTCCTTCAGTTTCTACACGACATCGTACCGGAACGTTAAATCGCTTGACGGTACGTTTTTGTTGGTAGAATAGTAATAGTTTTTAATTACCTACTTACTTAGTATTTATAACGAAATAGCTAGAACTACTTACTATTTCGTTGTCTGACTATATGAGCAGCCACATAAATAGGCCAAAGATGCAGTTACCCATATCACAATAATATGCATTTCAAAATAAACCCCCACAAAAGCAATAGATACCCCACCCCCTATAGCTGCTCTCTTGCTCTCACCAACCTATGTAGTTAATTGGCCCATAAACAGATCTATAGAGAACGACTTCCATTTGGAGGGTAGACCGCGTAGCTTTTTGTCGATTCCCGTATTTTAATAAATCCACAGCAGCGGATATAAATAGATCGTTGTGGTGGTTTTTCGTAAATTAATTGATTTGAGGCCGTCAATGGGGAAAGCCGCGACGTGGTTTCGTATTGGAGACAATTTGTTTGATGGCAATGCGTAATTTATTTCATATTGTATATTGTGCGTCGCCCCGCGGTTTTACCCGAGGTTTTGGGGATGAAAATTTAATTTTATAGCGAATAATTAAATTTATATACAGGAAACAACATAAATGTATTGATAAATACGCCGTTATTGTTAAAATCGCCTTTATTTTGAGTTTTTTTTATACGCTGTCCCGCGGTGTACACAAATATTTTTCATTATATCCGTTAGAAGTCATTACCATCATCAGCCTATTTAACGGCTCACTTCAGGACCAAACATAACATACATAATACTTACATACATAACGCTTCGTTCTTGCATACTTCGACGACCTCCGTAGCGCAGTGGTATGACGCGGTGGCTTTATAAGACGGAGGTCCTGGGTTCGATTCCCGGCGGGGCAGATTGAGGTTTTTCTTGATTTGTCTTGGTCTGGCTAGTGGGAGGCTTTCGCTGTGGCTAGTTACCACCCTACCGACAAAAACGTACCGCCAAGCGATTTAGCGTTCCGGTACGATGTCGTGTAAAAACCAAAAGGGGTGTGGATTTCATCCTGCTCCTAACAAGTTAGCCCACTTCCATCTTAGATTGCATCATCACTTAACATCAGGTATGATAGCAGTCAAGGACCTAATTATAGATGATAAAAAAATACTTACCTACCTTACCTCTTCCACTCTCAATAAACTTTTCATAACAGTTCGATGGTTTGCTCTCTTGACCTAGTCATTCTTTTAAATGTCCTGTATTTGGTCTAGGGACATTCGTCTAGACCTTCTCCTTCCAACATTTTTATTCATACATACATAATACAGAAATATGAGTGGCACGTGGATATTAAAAAAAAAATAAGTAATAAAAAAAAGACGCTTATTCGTTTAGGTACTAGTTCTGGAAATAGCACTACATTTTATTCGTTATGAATAATCACAAAGTTATATATATAATATATTTTACTGGAAATATCAGTCATACAAATACAAAGTATGTTTGTATGTTTATATTTATATATAATATGTTTGTATTTGTCTTGGTCTGGCTGGTGGGATGCTTTCGCCTTGGGTAGTTACCACCCTACCGACAAAGACGTGTCGCCAAGCGATTTAGCGTACCGGTACGATGTCGTGTAGAAACCGAAAGGGGTGTGGATTTGACTCCACAAGTTAGTTCCATCTTAGACTGCATCAACACTTAACATCAGGTGTGATAGGAGTCAAGGGCTAACTTGTAGTCGATAAAAAAAAAAGTAACCTATGTCACTCTTACGAGTCTCGCTATCATATAGAAAAACAACTTCCTGAATCCGACTGATAGTATAAGAGATAAGTCAAAACAAACAGATCAGAAGAATATTTTAAAAATTGATTTTAGGATCGTATTATCTATCTGTTTAACGCCTATAACGAGAAAATCTTTTATTATATAATTATATATTATTAGCAGCATTGAACACTGCGCTCCAAAACCCAGATTCTAGAGACGAAAATTATAAAAAAAGAATGCTACTTTGCTGCGTTTTATGTTATATATAAGCGATGTTTTTATTAAAGTGCGGACATTATCAATTCCAGTTCTAGCATAGGCAGTTATACTGTCTTAAAACTAAATTCAAATAGTGTTGAATGTAAGATTGTTTCATTTTGATTTGATTTAAGAAAGTTTGAAATTAAAATGTGCTGATATTTTGATTAATGTTGACCCCTTCTGATGATGTTGCTAAAAATATACTATTAGAAACATCATCAGAAGGGGTTAAGAGGCACGAGCAGGAAAACAACATTAACCAAAATATTAACACATTTTAATTACAAACTTTCTTAAATCAAATCAAAATGAAACAAATATGACGGTAATCACATAATTTACTTAACTAGCATTACATTTTATTACACTTTAACTTATAACAAAATTAACTGGCAGCATAACTGCACACAAAGAGAACACACAAAATAATAATTACTTCACCATTAGGGCTTTGCTTATATAACTATCTACCACAACGACACAAAACCGGCACCTCTACAGTCTATGGTTCGCAATGCTGCCAACAATACATATAATCTGAATCTTGGAAACGGATTTAACGATTTTCAAGAAATTTTGTATGAGCAAAGTTCAGTCAACTAAATATTACTTTCGTTATATGCATTTAGTGAAAAGCCGTTAATTTGAAATTACAAACAGGCAGTTTGTTTTATGCCGCGTTGCATGAACAAGCGAGCTTATGATTAAGGACTCCGCTGTTGGGTTCGAAACTAGACTGGCATACTCCGACAACAGTGCCGTGAGTTTCAGCCGTCTATATTTTAATAATATACAAACAGACACTTCAATTTTATTTATTTGTAATAATAATATTGTACGTCCGTGGCTGCTGTTAAGATCGTAACGTTTTCTGAGAAATTCGTAACATACGCAATATATTATTGTGGCGAACGTATCGTCGAAATGAATATGCTTTTCTGAGAAATGTGAAATAATTTAAGGTAATTTTCTTATAATATTTATCCTCTTTAAGCTAAATTAATATTTCGTGGTAGAGTTTGTGGTGAGACTCAACGAAAAGTTAAGTATTTATTAGGTAAGTATAAGCACATTTGATAGACTAATATTTTTGTGAAATTGTTGAAAAAGCTGAAAGTTTATATTAAGCTCTCTAGATTTAATAAGTTCCTAGAGGACGTCAAAAGTTTCAATTTCGGGATAAACTGTGGCCTATATTTATTTACAATAAATAAATAAATATTATGACCTTACTAATGAACTAACCAAAAATGACAATGTGGTTAGTTTATACGCGGTAGAAGTGGGTGCGAGGGGTATACCAGCGAAGTCTCTCTACAACCTGCTAAAAGACCTTGGCCTCACTAGAAGTGCAGTAAGCTCCATATTGGAACGAGTGTCTAAAGCTGCTATAGTAGCTATAGTAGGGTCCTTCCGAATATGGTTGGGCAGGGAGAATAATTTGAACAGAGGAGGTGAGTGTTGACGCGCGTCACTAAGGGTACCCTTAAACCTACACCCGTGTCACAAGTCTCGGGCTCTGTTCGGAGTTTAACTCTCCACGCACGCGATGGACCCGGCACCCGCACGATGAATCCATGGAATGCTAAGATATTCGTCTCTCTAAACCAGAATGTCTGCTAACTCCATACCAAATTTTATTTAAATCGCTCCAGCCTTTTAGTCGTACAAACAACAAACATACAAACTCAAACACTCCCAAGCTTTCGCCTTTATAGTCCTAGTATGAAACTTAAATGGAAAAATATTGATACATAGTTCTCGTCTATTGGAAGAACTGTACAATAAAACAACGTGCGTTAGGTTTCAAGAATGATTGCGAGAATACCATCCATAACAGGAGTTACATTAAGTATTTATATTTACTTATGTTTTTGTTATAAATAATTCAATAACAATTTTGGCTGGTGGGAAGCCTCGGCCTTGGCTAGCGACAAAGACGTAGGTACCTCCAAGCGATTTAGCGTTCCGGTCATCGTGAAGAAACCGAAGAGGGATGAATATTATTCTACTCCTAACAAATTAGCCCGCTTCTATCTTAGACTTTTGACGGCCTTCGTGGCGCAGTGGTATGCGCGGTGGATTTATAAGACGGAGGTCCTGGTTTCGATTCCCGGTGAGGCAGATTGAGATATTTCTTAATTTGTCTTGGTCTGGCTGGTGGGAGGCTTTCGCCGTGGCTAGTTACCCTACCGACAAAGACGTACCGCGAAGCGATTTAGTGTTCCGGTACGATGTCGTAAAGAAACCGAAAGGGGTGTGGATTTTCATAACTACTTCTAACAAGTTAGCCCGCTTCTTAATAACTTAACATCGGGTGTGATAGCAGTCACGGGCCAACTTGTAGTTGATTAAAAAAAAAGAATGCATTATCACTTACTATCAACCATCCACATCCACATCCAAACTTAGCTATAATAGTATTATTTATAAAATAAAAAGAAATATCAAAGCAAAAATCATGAGCGTTCTAATTTGGAAATATCCTAGGTGTAATAAAGAGTTTTTATTATTATTGGAAACTTTCAAAACTATATATCATACATTTAAATATTATTATTTTGCTTTTAATATTATATCGCGTATTAATTTTGTATTATATCAATAAAGAAACCTTAAATCCGCTCTTTTACGCGCCAACTTACCCATATGAGAAAATTCCTAATCCGGAAAATCCAATATGGCGTATCCAATATACTGACCTGGAGTAGACAAGCTTACACGTTAGCAAATCCACAAAATATATATCGTAAGAAGCTATGAAAAAAATATATTTCGGTTTTAGATCATAAAAGATCTTGATACAGAAATATAATAAAATCCTTACTAATATCATGAACGCGAAAGTTTGTATGTATGGATCATCATTATCATTATCAGTCTATTAACGGCCCACTACAGGTCCAGGCCTCCCTCCTTATAGGAGAGAGGATATGGAGAGTAGACCCGCCACGCTGCTCCAATGCGGGTTGGCGGGCTTAGGGTGATAATGTTTCATTCAAATTCAAAATCAATTTAATTTTTTTATACTTTCCCGTGAGAGAATATCCTCATAAACGTAAGCATATGAATTAAATGATTTTTTAAAACACAAAAAGTTATATATCTGCCAAAATATAAAAGGTAGATATATGCTATCGCGGACTTTTTTGTTGAACTTTTTAAGGTAGACAATACTGTAGTACATTATTTTGGTCTATCTCGTGGGTACAGCCAGCGTTTGCAATATAAGCGCAAAAAAACGTGCTTATTTACGACATCACATTAGAAACCTGTAAATTTATCAGTGTTTTTCTACTATATTATGCGTGTATTAAACAATAGACCTTTTAAGAAACTTTATAAAAAAAAAAGTTTTACAATAAGCATACATAGGGACGACAGAGGCTACTTTTTTTTATATATGTATATTATGTATATAGTAGGTAATAGGTAACCCTCTAGCTTATTTAGGTACCTCTAGGTATTTCTGAGGATCCTATCTGCAGGCCTTGTAATGAAGACATCGAGTGCATGAACATTTTGTGTGAATGTAACGGATTGGCTAGAAAGCGAATGGATCTCCTGGAGGTAGCCTATCCACTACTAGAAGATTACTGTGCCTCCAACCCAAGAACAACCATCCAACTCTTAGAGTGGGTGTTTGAACTTATATAGGGGAGGTGAGGGCGGGGCGAGTACAAAAGATCCATAGGGGTCGAAGTGCATCGGCTACAGCGGGCCTTACCATACTAAAAATAGTAATAATAACCCTGTAGCTTACAAGGGAATATTTGGATAAACACTTAGGCCTTAGATTATTGATTTAAGTATATGTACTAGATAGCGAAAGCAGTGTCTAATCTTTGAATTAGGTATTCCAAACTAAAAACTCTAAATATAATATGGCAAAGGATTACGACTTGAGCACTTAAAAATAGTGAACAGATAAACAAATTCCCAAGTCCCAACACAACCGCGGCATATCAAACACAAACAATATAAACCACGCGGCTTTGAACTTCCTAACTAATAAAACTTAAATTCCAACACGTAACAAGAAATAACAGTGAGTGGCTCAGCAGACTGCAGACTTTTTCTCGACCGATGAGTACATTTTTGTTTATTCATTATAGGACATCCCTTGACTGCGATCACACCTGATATCAAGTGATGATAAGAATATCTAATTACATTCTGTGCTAAGAGGAGGTCCTCGCTTATGTACGCCCATGAAATCCTGGGGAAACAAACTCTTCAAAAGTACAGCAATTTCGGTGATGAAATTTTTTAACAAAAATATATGACAGAGTACGAGTACGGTACGTGGCGATAACTCACTAAAAAGTAAGAAAAAAATTTTTTAACAAAAAATAGAACCGACTCAAAACGCACTAAAAAGTAAAAAATAACTGTGTCATTTAGTTGCTTTAATTAACTTAAGCCTATCTAAAAGTCGGTGCCAGCAAGGTTTAAGGAACATTATTTAACGACGTAAAGCAGTATCTGCGTTGCCACGTAAAATAAAGGTTCCTTAAACTTGGCTGGCACCGACTTCATAGATATGCTTAAGTTAATTAAAGCAACTAAATGACACAGTTATTTTTTACTTTTTAGTGCGTTTAGATACGGTTCTATTTTTTGTTAAAAAATTTTATTTCTTACTTTTTAGTGATTTATCGCCACGTAACGTACTCGTACTATACTGTCATAGTATATTATACGGCACTTGTAGCCAAAAAGCTACCGATACTTACACTAAAACCGTGCAAGTGTGCCTACAAAATTTGAAGAGTTCCTTCAATTTTCCCAGGACATCATCATCGGATTCTAACATGATGACAATGGGACCACCTTGGAAGTGTGCCGATTAATAAAAAGTCTGTAGTAGTCTGCGCAACCTCTTCGTGTTAACTCAACAAAGTTACAGTTACTACAAAAACTACAATATACATAATTATTATCTTTTGTATTCTTGACTGGTAAACACAGTAAAATAAAAACGATCATTTCACGAAACAAAAACATATTACAAGAACAAATGTCAAAGACCTAAAACGATCGCTATTCAAATAAACACAACATAAAGAAATGTAATAGATACAATGAAAATATTGTGAAAATGGACAAAAAGATCTTTTAATATCAAGGATTAACTTCAAAACACAATACCTGTAATCCATACAATTCGTATTAACACTAAATTGAATGAGAATTATTTAATTGAATGAAAAAGAAAATCTATTTCTGTTGTTATAAAAGCAACTTTATTTAATATCGGGAGGCGATAACAAATCTATTAGTGTGGCTGTTTGTGTCGATCTCGGAGAAGGCTAATCCTTCCACTAGATCGTGTACAATGAAAGAAAAAGGAAAGAAAGGGGTCGAATACAAAAGGCCCAGGGGATTGAAGTGCATCCGTTAACCCCAGCTGGGGCTGTATAGATATATTGTATAGTGAAATGAGAGGGTGAATTTAATGGATGTTTTAGTGCGTGATTTTAAAAACTCAATTACTTCAGTTTATTATTTTAGGTTTTAATAATTGCAAGTCGGATGAGGCTCACAGCTCTCTTGACACCCTCACCCTACGATTTTTAAGATCAAAAACTTATGTTTTTGATAATAAAGTGACGTATCTCCCATTTCCATTTGATCAATTTACTATGGGAAAACCTGTATATTTACTTATGGTGAAATACTGATTGACCTATTGACTCATCACGAGATGACTAAAATAGATTCGATTGACTTTTGATAAGGATCTAAATATTATTATTTCCCGTTCCCGTTCCCGTGGGAATATCTGAATAAAAGTTGGCCTATGTTATAATCCAGGGTATAGTCTATCTCTCTTCTAAATTTCAGCCAGGTTGGTTCTATAGTTGCGGCTTGAAGGAGTAACAAACATACACTCACAAACTTTATTTCATAACATTACTTAGTGTTATAGTTTATGGAAATTTTATATATTAGATATTATTGTTTATAGTTATTCTATAAATCACTAACATCAATACGGTTAAAATTCAGTTCAGTATAATAAGTTAATTTGGCAAGATACGTGTTGAAGTTTAGAGAACTAGTGACCGAGTCGCCTCACAAGTTTAACTGGTTTACGATTCCACAAAGCGGACTCAAGTGCAGTTGAAGTACACTGTTTCCCACAGTTTAGTGTCTATAACTCGCGATACTCTCTAATATCCAATCTTCCGACTTGCGGCTTATGGGATTTATAGCACTCTTTCTCGTAAGTATCTACTTACAATTATTTCAGTACCTACACGATTAATTGTAATACATATATTCTCAAAATTTTTTCAAGCCGGGTTCGATTCCCAGCGGGGCCAATTGAGATTTTTTCAAATTAGTCCTGGTCTGACTGGTGGGAGGCTTTTGCCGTGGCTAGTTACCACCCTGCGGACAAAGATATACCGCCATCCGATTTAGAGTTCCGGTACGATGTCGTGTGGAAACCGAAGGGATTTGCAAATTATCTTACTCCTAACAAACTAGCCCGCTTCCATCTTAGATTGCATCATCACTTACCACCAGGTGTGAATGCAATCAAGGGCTGATTTTCGTCTGATCCATTACTTATGGGACACCTGTATATTAAGGTAAGTAAGGTTACCAAATAGCCGTTAAAATAAAATAAAAATGTACAGAAACAGAGCAAAATATAATTCGTTTTAAAAAGGTTCACGATGAAATTGAGTTTCAAAGGCTTCGACCTGAACGGGATAAAAGGGGATAAAAAGGAATTATGAATTTCACGAAGGTGAACCTCTAAAAGACAGATTATAAAATGATTCGATAAAGAGTCTATTCTCAGCGTTCTATTGATAATCTACCGAGGTGTCAAAAAATTAATATACTTGAACTTTAAACTTGAAACCTGGTTAAAATTTATAATTCTTTGGCATCATTCAAATAATTTTTCATTTTATAAAACACGTTTATAAATTATAAAATATTTTTGAATTGATAAATTTTTACGGCAGGGTTAACCGGCTCGTTACGTAACGCTTTCCGGCGCCAGTCTGTCTGGCATCCCTTTCACTCACGCATACGGCAGCGGTAGTTGCTCTCCTCTTTCACTCTAATTCATAGCTAGCCGTATTTAAGTTAAGTATAATTAATAGTATATTTAAACCGTAGTTAAGCACTTGTGTAAAGTGTCTACACAACCAAACTTAAGTCAATACGCATTTTTTTCTCATTTAAAAACAATTTTATTTCCAAAACTGACACAGGATTATTATCCAGCCATTCCCTGTATTCTTTCCCGGGATAACTGCATTGTAGTTTCAAGTCCTAAAGCAATAAATCAGGGTATAATGTACCAGGACATAATGAATGATAGTATGTGGTTTACAAGATCAACCGCGCGCTGCGCTGTGTAGTGGCAATAGTAATAAATCGATCCAATCGTAAAACCAGTCACGTTCTACTGACATGGAAGATGGGGTATTTAGGCGGAATTGGGTAATTACGGTTTTTGCGTATTTGGAAAATATTAATTTGGTCGACTGTGTCTAAATATTATTCTTAGAATGTTTTGGCTTGTAAAGCAAAAAATTTATCCACTTATTTCTTTCTCTTCTTTCATTACTTTTACATTGATTGATAATAATGTGCTAAATACATGTGAAACATAGTAAACATTTCATAATCATCATCATCATCATCATCATCATCATCATCATCATCATCATCATCATTAGCGGCTGATAGACGTCTACTACGGGACAGAACTTCCAAATACAACGATCCTAGGCCGCCTATGGCCATATGCTTCACATCAAATGTGACCAGTCCACCTGGGGGGTTTTCGGTTCAGCGTCGCCATTCTAGCACCTTGGGCCCCGAACGCCCATTATTTGTTTACCACATGGTCAGTCCATTGCCACAGTTCGGGACTCGCTGTTGGTTATCTCGTCTGGTCTTTGGGATAGCTGCTACATACGATCAATGCGCAACCGCAAGGCACAATTAGTTACATGTATCTCTGTCAGATCTACGCCTTAGGTTTAAATATAATCATGGCATTTACCAGGATATAATGAATGATTAGTGGTTAGGTGGAATTACAAGTTTGTGTTGTAATAATTGCAAAAATATCATAATTATCTGCCTATTTTTAAGAAGCCCACTAGAAGCTTAGGCCCACCACGCTGCGCCATTGCGGGTCTGTGGGAAAGTTGCTATATAAGAGCTATGTGCAACCGCAAGGCACATTTAGTTAGATAGATATATCTCTGTCAGATCTACGCCTTAGGTTTAAATATAATCATGGCATGTACCAGGATATAATGAATGATTAGTGGTTAGGTGGAATTACAAGTTTGTGTTGTAATAATTGCAAAAATATCATAATTATCTGCCTATTTTTAAGAAGCCCACTAGAAGCTTAGGCCCACCACGCTGCGCCATTGCGGGTCTGTGGGAAAGTTGCTATATAAGAGCTATGTGCAACCGCAAGGCACATTTAGTAAGATAGATATATCTCTGTCAGATCTACGCCTTAGGTTTAAATATAATCATGGCATGTACCAGGGTATAATGAATGATTAGTGGTTAGGTGGAATTACAAGTTTGTGTTTTAATAATTGCAAAAATATCATAATTATCAGCCTATTTTTAAGGAGCCCACTAGAAGCTTAGGCCCACCACGCTGCGCCATTGCGGCTCTGTGGGAAGGTTGCTATATAAGAGCTATGTGCAACCGCAAGGCACATTTAGTTAGATATATCTCTGTCAGATCTACGCCTTAGTTTTGAATATAATCACGGCATGTACCAGGGTATAATGAGTGATTAGTGTGTGATTTACGTGCCTCGCCTTGCACGTGTGTAGTGGCAATAGTGATGAATCGATCTCATCGGTAGCGCGCTCACGTCCGATGTTGCCTAAATACCTCATGTATTTAGGTGAAATTACAAGTTTGTGTTGTGATAATTGCAAAAATATCATAATTATCAGCCTTATTTCAAGGCCCATTAAAAGACCAGGTATATTTCCTTATAGAAAAAGTGATATGGAGATTAGGCCCATCACGCTGCGCCATTGCGGCTTTGTGGGAAAGTTGCTATATACGAGCTATGTGCAACCGCAAGGCACCTTTAGTTAGATATATCTCTGTCAGCTACGCCTTAGGTTTGAATATAATCATGCCATGTACCAGGGTATAATGAGTGATTAGTGTGTGATTTACGTGCCTCGCCTTGCACGTGTGATGTAGTGGCAATAGTGATGAATCGATCTCATCGGAAGCCCGCTCACGTCCAATGTTGCCTAAATACCTCATGTATTTAGGTGGAATCACAAGTTTGTGTTGTGATAATTGCAAAAATATCATAATTATCAGCCTATTTTTAAGGAGCCCACTAGAAGCTTAGGCCCACCACGCTGCGCCATTGCGGGTCTGTGGGAAAGTTGCTATATAAGAGCTATGTGCAACCGCAAGGCACATTTAGTTAGATATATCTCTGTCAGCTACGCCTTAGGTTTGAATACAATCATGCCATGTACCAGGGTATAATGAATGATTAGTGGTTAGGTGGAATTACAAGTTTGTGTTGTAATAATTGCAAAAATATCATAATTATCTGCCTATTTTTAAGGAGCCCACTAGAAGCTTAGGCCCACCACGCTGCGCCATTGCGGCTCTGTGAGAAAGTTGCTATATACGAGCTATGTGCAACCGCAAGGCACAACTAGTTACATGTATCTCTCTCTGTCAGATCTACGCCTTAGGTTTAAATATAATCACGGCATGTACCAGGGTATAATGAGTGATTAGTGTGTGATTTACGTGCCTCGCCTTGCACGTGTGATGTAGTGGCAATAGTGATGAATCGATCTCATCGGTAGCGCGCTCACGTCCGATGTTGAGATGAGGTATTTAGGCGGAATTACGGCTTTGTGCCGCGATAGCAGCTGTATACGAGCTGTGAATGTATTAAATTTAATCGCAATAGATGATTATGTATTGAGTTTGTATATTTCAAAGTCTGTGTATTTGGTTAATATAATATGTATCTTCTTAGTCGAGTTTGTTAAGTGTTGTGTGTGTGTTCATCATTCATCATCTTTATTAGCCTATTAACGGCCCATTACAGGGCCTCCCTCTTTATAGAAGAGGGGATATGGAGCGTACACCCACCACGCTGCTCCAATGCGGGTTGGCTGACTTAGAATGATAATGTTTCATTTTATTAACAACCACTATCAGATGTTGATGATAGTGACCGGGACCTACGGAGTGACGTGCTCTCCGAGGCACGGGGGTGTAACACCACCAACTTCCAAACTCCAGGCATGGAATGTACTGAACATTTCATAGAATTGTGAAAAAGCTCCACTCCAGAATCCAACCCAATACCTCGTGATCGAAGTCACAAAGTCTAACCACTAGACCAACGAGTGTGAGTGTTGTCTAGTCGAATTAGAATCTGGTAACGGCCTCCGTGGTGAAGGGGAATGCGCAAATTCATGAGATGGATGTCCTGGGTTCAATTCCCGGTTGGGCTAACTAAGATTCTCTTAATTAGTCCAGGTAGGAGACTTCGGTCGAGTCAAGTTACCACCCTACTGACAAAAACGTAGGGCCAAGCGATTTAGTGCTTTGGTACAATGTCGTGTAGAAACCGAATGGGTGTGGATTTTATTCTACACAAGTTGGAATATAAAAATAAAATAAATATTCGTATACGAATAATATAAACATAGATTGGCACTTTTGTAATCCTTACTAATATTATAAATGCGAAAGTAACTCTGTCTGTCTGTCTGTCTTGCTTTCACTCTACAACTACTGAACCGATTTAAATGAAATTTGGTACACAGTAAGCCTAGAGCCTGAAAAAGGACATAGGCTACTTTTAATTGCGAAAAAAGTGTTGTAAGGGGTTAAAGGTGGGATGAAATGTTGTACAAAAGTATCATCATTTTGAAAGCTTAAGACCTATTTTTTAGGCAGTTGATTAGATATTAATAAATATGACATTCAAAGCTTACAAAAATTAGGCTGCCGTAATAACTAATTCCACGCGGACGAAGTCGCGGGCAAAAGCTAGTAATTGATATATTATGTATTGTATGCCACTACACGAATCTGGTTCTGGGTTATCTTTTGTTTAAACAACCGAAAACATTTAAACAAGAATCGAGCACGTGGATTGCGTTTGAACACGGCGGGGCCACAAAAAACGAGGAGCGGTCCCGTTCAAACGTGCTCCATGAAAAGCGGCGAAAATGTGCGTTTCCACCAGTTTCAACATTTGGCACTGTGCCCGTTCACCGGAAACTTGACAAGGCATTTTCAATTTTATTACCTATTACGTAGAGATAATATTCGTTTGTGTTAACGTTGTTCGTGTCCTGGCTGGTACAGTCGACTAGAGATGTAATGTGGTAAAACTATTTTAAAAATAGCTCTTCCTAGGCTTAGTCCTCTTATCTCATAGGTAGGTTACCTTAGGAACACGCTTTTCAATCTGAGTTGATGAGAAAAATTCTATTCAGAAAACGAATTCAAGCAAATATAGGTATTTATTTCTAAGATGGGAAGTCAGCAAATGTGCTATTTACACATAATATGTTTTAACCGAAAGGGCTGTGAATTTCATCTTAATCCTAACAAGTCAGTCTTTGTCCTTCTTAGATATTGCATTCATCACTTACCATTAAGTGTGATTGCAGTCAAGGGCGAACTTGTAACGAATAAATAATAAAATTATTATTATAAAAACAAAAAACCCGACTGCTTAGAACTTATGAACTGAAAAGAGAAAAACAAGGATCACTATTTCTGTATAAAATTCTAAATACTTCATGGTGCTGCAAACAGTATTTAGAATTTTATACAGATATAGTGATCCTTGTTTTTCTCTTTTCAGTTCATAACTTCTAAGCAGTCGGGTTATTTGTTTTTATAATAATAATTTTATTTGAGACTTTTTAGTTTTAGTTTATAGTATAGAAATGAGACGGTAAATTTAACGACACCTCACATGTCAAAATCCGTTCAGCCGTTTAGGCTGTGGCGCGTGCCGAAGAAATGGACATACATACATATGCTCGAAAAACATAACCCTCCTTCTGACGCAGTCGGGTAAAAAGTAGGCTTCTCTATAAGAGCATTACATGAAAATCCAAATATAGTAATATTTGAATTTTTAAGGACATTAATATTGGACTGTTGTAATAAAAAATTACAGAGTGAATTATATACTAAAACAACAAAATAAATTATAATGAATAAATAAATGATCATTCAATTTTATAGCTGACTGTACCTGGAACTCTGAGGCCGTCGTTATCAGGTCGTATTTAAAATATAAATTTCCGCTCCTTAATGATATAATTCGCCAATTAATTTCATATTCCAATTATTTTACTAATTTTATCGCAGCAAGTGGATTAATTATTATTTAATCTATAAAAAATGATCAACGAACATAAATCAGAATTGTAAAGATCGATTGATCCAAACTAACTTTAATTTTGAACAAATATAAAATGTCCAATTTTATGAGTTAGTTAAATTTTAAAGCAGATCATTATTACATATTAATACAATTAAAAACAATTTTCCCATTTAATATTTAAAACTCAATAACAGCAATGTTTATTTGTACTCAATCTAAATAATTACTATTTTTCTTTGGTCGGCACTTTGAAATATTAATATTTTTTGTATGGACAGTAAATATCTTTTAGAAGCTCTATGTTAAGAAAGACGGGCTCCAAACCGAGGGAACCATCTTAATATTTATATATAAGTAATTGATAAGTAAAAGGTTTAAATATGGATTATATGTTGTTCTTATATGTAAGTTATATTGTTGTGAAGTCAGTCAGTACAGAATCCATTCAGTAGTTTTTGCGTAAAAGAATTAGTCTTCATTCATCCATCCATCCATACAGACTTTAGTCTTCATCCATATTAGTAAGGATTATGGGTACCATTCCTACGAGATAGAAGAATCTTTAACATTAAAATGTATTTTCAAAGTATCAGAAACCATTTAGGTATTTTGACCAATCGGAACGAAAATGTATTGGGATTTATTTAATTTTATTAAATATCAAAACACTCATAGAGGTGATATTTTTTTAATTTTTGATTTGGCGACGTTTCGACACTCTCTGCGAGGTCATTTTCAAGCCTTAAACAAGGAAAAGAAATCATTCTTCAAACTTGCTTACAAATTTTCAACTAAACAAATAAATTAAAAATTAAATTATGAATTTATAAATTAAAAAACAATTAGATGCATACCAAAGTCCGTTGAAACAACATTCATCCTTATTCGTTATAACACTCGTCAACATTGAAAATTTATTAAACACTGTGATATTCACTCGTCAAAACATATTACAATTAATAAATTAAATAATTACTATAAAAAAGTTAAAATAATTACAAGTCCAAACGGTCAATAACTGGCAGGAAAACAAAAGATGACATTGACATAATTATGCTTGTGAGTAGTCAGGTACTAGCGCCAACTTGCGAACGAAACAGCAAGTAGCCAATACTTTATAATATGCCCATATATGTAGCACTAAGATTGTCAACATCAGATCTTTCGTTAACAGTGTTAGGTGTCTTTACAATACAAATCATTTCCCGAATGATACGTTTTTTATAATTTCTTTCCAAATGGCGAACCTTAGTTTTTTTAAAGTCAAAATTATGGTCATACTTAATTCTATGTTTCGTTAGGGCTGTGTAAGATTTTTCATCACGTTTTATATTATAATCGTGTTGGTAGTGTCTCTGTTTTAAATACTGTTTTGTTTGACCGATGTATACTTTGTCGCAACCTTTACAGGGGATCTCATACACCACATGTGACCTAATCGGCATAGGGTCTTTATCTTTTAACTTGCTAAAATTAACATTATTCTTGCGATTGTTATAGAAAACAGGTGTTACATTATACTTTTTTAATGATTTTTTTAGTTTAACATCAGCATTATTAACAAAAGGAATCGCTATGTATGTAGTATTATCATTATCAAGTTTTTGTTGTAGGATGCTATCTTTATGAAAACACAATCTCTTCTTTATAAAACGGTTAACAAACTCATTCGGGTACAAGTTATTTGAAAGAGTTGACTTGACTAAAGTTAAATTACTTTCATGATATTTTTCATGTGACAGTTGTAAGGCCTTATCAACCAAATTAAAAACCATTGCTATTTTTTGGTTTTCACTATGGTGCGAGCGATAATTCAAGATTCTACCTGACCAGGTTGGTTTTCGATACCAATTAGTGTGCAGTATGTTATTATCACGGATTATTAAAACGTCAAGAAAATTTAAACAACCATTATTCTCCAGTTCAGTTGTGAATTGCAAGCGTGGATGGAAAGCATTCAGAAGTGATAACATTGACTCTATTTTCTCTTCGGGAACACAAGACACAATATCATCTACATATCTATAGAAAAAGGGTAAACAGAAATCCAAATTTGCTAATTGCTTTTCTTCAAGCGTTTCCATAATGAGGTCAGCCAGCACCGGGCTCAGGGGGGCCCCCATGGGAGTACCAAAAGTTTGTTTAAAAATGTTACCTTGAAAACTAAATTGTGAATATGAAAAAACCAATTCCAACCCCCTTAGAAATTCATCTTTAGGTAAAGTTGTAAATTTCTCTAGCTCATTCCACTTGGACACTATAATTCCACTAACTACATCCAACGGGATGTTGGTGAAAAGTGAAGTAACATCAAACGATATTAGTTTGTGGTTCTGTGGGATTGTGACATTATTAATTTTTTTAACGAAGTCAGTGCTATTTACAACGTGACTTGGTCTTTTTCTTGTAATATTACTTAAAACCTTATGATAGTACTTTGAAAGATTGTAACTCGGGCTAGTCACAGCCGATATGATCGGTCGAAGAGGGTTATCTTTCTTATGAATTTTTGGCAAAGCGTAAAACTTAGGAATAGTACCTGTTTCACAGACCAACCATTTTTTCAATGTTTCGTCTATGTATTTGTCCTTGTGCCAAGATTTAATAAGTTTATTGAACTTATTTTGAAAAGTTATCGTTTGGTCATTTTTGCACTGTTCATAGGTGTCCTTATCGTCGAGCATGTTCATAGCTTTACCAATGTAATCGCTCCGATTCATAACGACAGTGACATTGCCTTTGTCTGCTCTTGTGATGAAAATACTATCCTTATGTTTTTTAAGAAAAACACGAGTTTCATTAAAAAGTTGTAAAATGAATTTATCTTCCCGTGATTGTTTAAAATTGAACCTACAATTTTTTATGATATTAGTGATGTCAGAACGAAGTTTATTTTGGTGTTTTATTTCAATGCTATCAATCCGGCCTTCAACATCACAAATTATATCCTCAACTGGAAAAGAATCGGTGTCGTATGGGATGCCAAAATTCGGACCTAAACTAAGGAATTTTTCTATTCTAGGTGGTAGTTTTACGTTGGATAGATTAACAATCCATTTTGAGTGATCAAAATCAAGAATTCGTTCAGAGACGGTAGTTTGACGTGTACAAATAATATCGAATTTCTTATTAAGTCTTATCTTAGTTCTGTATCTTGTGCGCTTTCGTTTGATCTTGCATGTAGATAACACTGATAAAAAGTCATCCGAGCTTAAACCATCAAAAAGAAACTGTCGTTTTTTTGCAATCTGTTTTTTCAGGGATTCTAAACTCATATACCTATCATCAATTTCTAAGTTAAGAATTTTTCTACGTGTATCTTTGACTAGTTTATCGAATTTCAACATGTTCACGTCGTTGTTGAAAGAACACGGGATGTTGATGTTAGCCAAATGCTGAGGAAAGACATCCTCTCGTCTACATCTGGTCAGTAATCTTTTCTCGATGTTAAGAACTTCGAAGCGAATTGAAAGGCGCCAAAATTCAATCGTAGACTCCTTGTATTCAGTCCCGTACGTAGTCCCAATTCGTAGTAAAAGACACATGATGGTAAAATGTGGGTAGTTTTTTGGTCGAAGTCAGTTATTATATATGAAGGGTTACCCAAGCGTTCCGCGATACTATTTTCAAAGTATCAGAAACCATTTAGGTATTTTGACCAATCGGAACGAAAATGTATTGGGATTTATCTAATTTTATTAAATATCAAAACACTCATAGAGGTGATATTTTTTTAATTTTTGATTTGGCGACGTTTCGACACTCTCTGCGAGGTCATTTTCAAGCCTTAAACAAGGAAAAGAAATCATTCTTCAAACTTGCTTACAAATTTTCAACTAAACAAATAAATTAAAAATTAAATTATGAATTTATAAATTAAAAAACAATTAGATGCATACCAAAGTCCGTTGAAACAACATTCATCCTTATTCGTTATAACACTCGTCAACATTGAAAATTTACTTTGAAAATAGTATCGCGGAACGCTTGGGTAACCCTTCATATATAATTAAAATGTATGCACGTGCCTAATAATAACTATTAACATAATAAACCCTATAACAATTTTGGTTAGAATTAAACAATTTATACTTTAACATACTACAAAACAAATGCAAAACAGCATCTAAGTCCTTAAAGTCTCTCAAATAAAATGAATCTCAATAATTTCCTTTTACCCTAAGCCACCCGACAGAGAATTGCAATTAAAAGGCGAATGAATTGCTCTTAATCGAATGATCGCCAATTATTCGATATTACGGCGAATCATTCGATTTGCGATGAGCTTAATATCGATTCTTTGGATATTAGCATTGTGTTAATGGGAATGAGCTCAAGACTATATACTTAACTGTAGCTTAATGCGCAATTGAAATTGAGATTCCTGGCGAGTATTTAAGTAATACTCTACATTTTAAATAGGATCAGAATAAAGCTAAGTATAGTAGTATCAATTGATTGATATCCAAAGGTATCGAATGAGTGCTTTAGAAGCTCAAGAAAACTCGCTCGGGGCTGTTTCTACTAATACAATGCTTATTTATTATTATTAATAATAATGCTTACTTCTGTCTTCTTCTTTCTAGCCACATAATAAATAATAGTATAAGGTATAGCTGTATTTTGGTTTCCAAGAAGTCGTTTTTAGTTTTTTTATTAGAAGTAGAAGATGTAATAGAATACTTAATAGAAAACAATGTTATGTTGATCTTACTATTGTGATATTTCTACTATACAGTTGGAGACGAATATACAAAATCCTCGTTTAAACTTTAAAGTAAGGCCCATCTGATTTTAAGGGAAAGCCTTGGATTGTAACAGAAGGTTGGCATGCTCACTATAAATGCGTTTTATAATGTACATGTGACTCTTGTGCCTCTAATCTTAAACAACCATACCTTTCAGACTTCAACTCATCGCTTATTTGGAGGTAGAAACAACTACCTAGGGCGGTATTAAGTACCTCAGTATATAGGTATATTCGTCGAGTCCAAAAGTCTTTCACTAAATTTTAATTAAAGTATGAACGTCGAGTTATAAAATCCACTATTCTAATAAATATTAATAACTATAAGGCTTATCGCTTTCAGCAACACATACTATATGTTAATTACGCGGTCGGCGGCTTAACGGCTCCCCGAGGCGAGAGGGATGAATATATTAAGCACATTAAAGATCAACCCCGGGTCAATATTATTTAACCCCACCATCTCTAATCATAATGATACATTAATTAAAGTTGGTTGCGTGGCTGATTATGACTTAATAGTTTTTTTAAACATCATTAGTATATTTTACTAACCAGGCCTTTCTCGTTATAAGTAAGGGGATTTCCAGCTTAGATTCTTCACGCTGCTCCGATGCAGGTTGGTGGGCTTAGGGTGCCTGCGACTTTTTAACAATTTTCTGGATGAAAGAATAACCCCAAAACCTTGTTTTCGTAGGCCAACTCGGTAATTCGGATCTCCTCATTTTTGGGACCGCTGATTGCATACGGCTCAAGACCAATGTGTACGAAAATTCATTTTTTTTATGCATTACAAGTTAGCCCTTGATTGCAATCTCACCTGATGTTAAGTGACAATCTAAGATGGAAACGGGCTAACTTGTTAGGAATAGAATCAAAATCCAGACCTGTTTCGGTTTTTGCACGACATCCAACGGTAAATCGATTAGCAATATATCTTTGTTGGCAAAGTTGCAACTAGTCACGGCAAACCCTCCCACCAGCAAAGAAAATTCTTTCAGCAGGCCATGTCCAGAAGTGGACGACCCTCAGCTGTTATAGCATTCCATGGATTAACCGTGCGGGTGCCGGGTCCATCGCGTGGCTGAGAGAAAAACTCCGAACAGAGCCCGAGACTTGAGACACGGGTCTAACGGGAAAAGAGCACTCTTAGCAACACTCACCTCCTCTGTTCAAGTTATTCTCTCTGCCAAATTTGGAAGGACCCTACTAGAGCAGCTTTGGACACTCGTTCCAATATGGAGATTACTGCACTTCTAGTAAGGCCAAGGTCTTTTAGCAGGTTATAGAGAGACTTCGCTAGTATACCTCTCGCACTCACTTCTACCGCGTATAAACTAACCACTTAGGCATTAGTTAGGTCATTAGCATTTAAAATAATAAATTCTAAAGTAACTTTCCAGTGCCTTAATGCATTAACTGTGTTAGTAAAAAAACAAAGTTCCACTAATACTGGGTAAGCAGTTAATGTATCTAATCCTCTTTCACCGATCTGGAATGAACGTCAATTACTTGATTTATCACGAAGACAATTGGATTAAGAGTCTTCTAATAAGCCCTCGTTAGCGGTACAAAATATAAGGATAAAAGAATTTCTTCATACATATTATTAGCTAATGATTTTGTTTTTATATTCTCAGTAGATGGGGAATATCTGATAGGAACTAGCTATAGTTACTACTATAGCTATCAAAAACATAATATCAAAGCAAAATTTCGATGCTGACGTCATCGGGATCGTGGCCTAGCGGTAAGGCGCTCGAAGTGCCCGGATTGCCAGAGAGACGCGGGTTCGAATCCCGTCGGTTTCACAATTTTTGATATTATGTTTATTCTTAAATATAGCTAGAGATAAATATGCCCGCCAACCCGCATTGGAGCAGAGAGGTGGGTCTAAACTCTATATCGTCTCTTTTACAATACCTATTTGCCTGGCCCTGCAGAGAGCCGTGAAATAGGCTGATGATGATGACAAACTAGCCCCCGACGTAAAACAACGGGGTGTTATAAGTTTAACGTTTCTGTTTATGTGTGTGTGTCTGTTTGTATCTTCGTAGCTTCCGAACGGATTTACGGATTTTGATTATGTTTTTTGGTTGAAAGGTAGATCACTCGGGAGTGTTCTTAGCTATGTTCGACAAAAGACGATCCAAATGGCCACCGCTGTGAATTCCATAGATTTTCGTAACTCCCCCGATATGGGTCTCAAATCAAAGGGCTTGACTAGTAGAACACTATGACATATATTATTTTAAATTCAAGATGGCGGCCACCACAATAATAGGATTTGGATTTTGTCGGGGTTTTTATTAATTTATAATTATTTATTAAAAAATCAGATTATGTAGTCAAATAGAAATAGTAGTAAAGCTCTAATTCTTTCAGGAAAGTAGCAACGTCATACTTATACATGCCACCTTGTACAGCATTGCTGTGTTCCAGTATCGTATCGGTGAACTTATAGGCACATAAATAAAGCTCAACACTTCGGGCGAGCTCCTTGCATGGCCTGCGAAATGTTACTCTGTTCGAGGCATCTAGTGTCTGCTTGTTACAATGAAAATTACTAAAATTAAACCACACTTGGTTACTGGATTTCATATTAAAAGTGGGAAATAAATTAGTAAAAAAATACTTTATGTCAGTAACATCCACGGCCTCCGTGGCAAAGTTGTATGCGCAGCTGAATTATACAACGGAGGTTCTGGATTCGATTCCCGGTTGGGCCGATTTAGATATTCAGGATTGATCCGGGTCTGGTTGGTGGGAGGCTTCAGCCATGGCTAGCTACCGACAAAGACTAACCACCAAGAGATTTAGCGTTCCGGTATGACATCGTGTAGTAATCGTAGTGTGTGTATATTATCCTACCCCTAACAATTTACCCCGCTTTTAACTGTGAGAGTGGCGTCATACTCGGATGTTTTTTTCCCACATCTGGAAAATGTTTGTTGATTGCTATTATTCCAGTGTCTGGGTGTTTATCTATATATTATAAGTATTTATGTATAATATATATAAAATATTCATCAGTTATCGTAGTACCCATAACACAAGCTACCTACGTTTACTTTTTATATATAGCGATGTGTAATTCCTATAATATTTATTTATATAAAAAAATATTTAGATTACTTCATCACTATACCAAAGCCAAACTCGATTGAGAATGCTTGTCAACAAACAAATTTAAAATGAAGGTAGAAAATACAACACATTTTATGCCTAATAAAATGTGTTGCATTTTCTAAAAGATATTGATATATTAATTAGTTTTAAGCTTACTAATCTAATTTATTGTCATGAATTCGTCATTAACAAGTTAATTTAAAAAAATTAGGTGTAAAATGACTAGTGATTTCTACCTTCATTTTTAATTTGTTTGTTTACAAGCATCTCCGTGGCGGAGGTGTATGATTGCAGTCAAGGGCTAACTTGTAATGAATAAAAAATGGAGCACAAATATAAATTTTATATCAATCTCCCCTCGATAGTAAACATGAATAACGACACCAAAGATTATACGAGTACAAACGAAATAAACATAGATATAGTAAATGCAGATACACTATGTGATATAGCTAAATACAGTTTGTCATAATAGTAGCAAATAGCTTCTCTTCGGCAGCAAATGGCCAGAACAAGGGGTGGGCACAAGCAAGATTTATAGTGGGGCTATTAAAGTTATTGTCTCTTAGCGCGACAAAGCCGGGCAGGTAACGACACGCCATTACCCCTGGGTTACCGTTTACCCCGCCTCGCTGTAAGGGTTTGCGTAAGCAGGTGACGACTTGACCTACAAAATTACTGAACCGTACTATATGTAACTTAGGACGTACTTGGTTAAGGTACTCCCTTCAAAGTCAAATTATTTTTATCAAAATTCAGATTAAGTTCTTTTTTATCTTCATGAATCTATTTTCTGACCTATTATAAAGCTAGGTCTTTCTTATTACAAGAGAAATTTGGAGCTTAGATCCACCACGCTGCTCAAATACAGCTTTGCGGACTTCTTAAGATGCTCCTTCAGATGTTAATGGAAATGACCGGGTTTGCAGGTTTAACATGCCTACAACAAGATGTACTAACAAACTACGACCTTCTACTTGGAATTTCCCCCTAAAAATCTTCTACACAAGGAGAAACACGCGGTTTCGGGTGGAAATCTCGGGATAAAATGTGGCCTGTGTTATTGTGATAGCTCTAAAACTTCACTATAATAAGTGAAATGAAAAGTAACAAACATCCATCTATCTACACATTACAAACTATCGCCTTTTATGTTAGGAACGGGTGCATCCCAGTAGTACCCCTAGTTTTAGTTCTATAGAACTGTTGATACACCATATTAGTGCTTAGTGTCCCATTAGTTCTATTTAGAAAGAAAATTAAAGAAATGTCGATATCAATATCTTGTTTGTACGTTATAACTATATAATATGGATTCCATATTATAGTTTTTGTAACTATAATATGGAATCTCTTTTGATTGCAATAATAAATGTCCACTTAAATTTGAGAGTATTTATAAACATACTATATCGAATACAGCTTTGCTTAAATTGCACAATACGTCTTTAAAATGGTATTGAGGTTTTTAATATAATTTTTTTCTAAACTAAATAGTTTGCGCGAAAGATATTTCCAAAGTGGTAAAATGTGTGTCCCCCTGTAACTTTTAAAATAAGAGAATATTTTTTAGACACGACTACTACTTGGTTTTAACAACCTAGGTTTTGTGGCAAGGGACATTTTTTTGTTAAAAACAAAATGAAATATCAAACAAAATAATATAAAGTTTATAACTTATATGGTATAAGTAAAGTCAAGAGCAAAAACTATACTACAGTACTATATAGAACTATTGGGATATAATTTGACAGCACGGAAAATATCCCAACAGTTCTATAGAACTACGGTATGGGGTACTACTGGGATGCACACTTAGGAACTACATTTCGCTTTCATAATATTAGTAAGGATATTTCACAGAACTTGAACACAGAACGTCATCATTTATTCATCAAAGCATGATTACCCAATAGACCAACGAGGAAGTTAGATATGTACTTATATTATCGAAAAATAAAAGTAATTTAGAAATTAATTTATAACAAAGCTCGATTCGCAGCAATTAATTTTGAGTGACACGATAGTTTTCCGCGGGCGGCAGCACTCGGCATGCAATAAATAACGTAATTTCAAACATCTCCTAGTTTCATTAAAAACTCAGGAAGTTACATAAAACAAACGCAACATTATTGCAGTTGCATTTAATAAATAAATTATTTAACATTCGCGTGACAAAAGTAACGAAGTGGGCACGATAACGTGTCACCGTTACATGAGTTTTTGTCACAATTAACTGATTTAACTGTTTTAACGACTTCTTTTTTTAATTCTCACGTTAATATCATTATTTTCTGATCATCATTATCAGCCTATTTACGGCCCACTATAGGGGTAGGCCTCCCTACTTGTAGGAGAGGAAATATGGAGCGTATATTACTATACTAAACATAGCCTTCGCTATATTTGCATGGCAAGCTTCTTTAAAACTTCGAGCTTAGCTGTTAACAAATTTTAAACCTAAGACAAGACAAGACCAAGACAAGTCCAAGACAAGACCAAGACAAGACAAGTCCGGTCGTGCATGGAATATTGCAGTCACCTTTTTGATGGATCCGCTAAATACCAGCTGGCTGCTTTGGATGCTGTAGACAGCCGAGCCAGAAGACTTATTAGCTCTGAACCACTTCTGGTAAATCTCCACAGCTTTGATCATCGACGATTAGTTGCTAGTTTGGCGGTATTTTACAGGATATATTTCGGAGAGTGCTCTCAGGAGTTGTTTGACCTCATTCCTCCTTCACCCTTTTATCACCGCACTGCAAGACACCGGCTGGGTTTTCATCCCTATGTCGTTGATGTTCCCAGAACTCGTACAAAGCGTTTTGCGTCATCATTTATTATACGCATTGCAAAGGTATGGAATGCCCTTCCGATATCAGTTTTTCCTAATTCATATAACTTGGGTATCTTTAAAACAAGAGTGAATATTTTTGACGACCTCCGTGGCGCAGTGGTATGGATTATAGGCATTTTCGATTCCCGGCAGGGCAGATTGAGATTTTTCTTAATTTGTCTAGGTCTGGCTGGTGGGAGGCTTTCGCCGTAGCTAGTTACCACCCTACCGACAAAGACGTACCGCCAAGCGATTTAGCGTTTCCGTCTTAGATTGCATCATCACTTAACATCAGGTGTGATAGCAGTCAAGGGCTAACTTGTAGTCGATAAAAAAAAAAAAGAATAGACAGTT
The DNA here is from genome assembly GCA_034621355.1 of Mycalesis mineus. NCBI lineage: Eukaryota > Metazoa > Arthropoda > Insecta > Lepidoptera > Nymphalidae > Mycalesis > Mycalesis mineus. Next base: position 3,341,028 of record CM067881.1, read on the forward strand.
TCTTAGACCGCATCTTCACTTACCATCAGGTGAGATCGTGGTCAAGCGCGAGCTTATTGCATATAAAAAAAAAGACCAACCTGAGTGCAATGTCACCTGGTGGTAAGTGATGATACTATGATGAAATGAATCTATTACACCACTTTCGGTTTGTACATGTTACATAATACGACATCGTAACGTAACGCTAAATCGCTTGGCGGTGTGTATGTTTCTGGCATTAGGGTGGCAACTCTCCACATGCAACTGCCAGCAGCCAAACCTGAACCAATTTTGAAATTTCAATCGAACCAGCTCCAAAATCAAGCCAACTACCTCTATCTTATAAATCCACCGCATACCACTGCGCCACTGAACCTGTTGAAACTCGTACTCGTATATACCTACTAACATAATATACACCGTAACTCACAACACTATTGTATTAAAACCACAGATAAAATGTAAGAGTACATGTGAATCTAATAAATCATTCATTCATTCGAAAGAGATTCGCCTCCATAATCAGTCTCTATCCGTTTCCGCCTATTGGTTGAACCCGGCTTAACCGCTGTGACGGCTCGGATTGATAGTGTTTTCTATTTTCTTAGGGATTTACCATTGAATATAGTTGGAGATTAATTATTTACCAGTAAGTTTGTTTGTATTTATATGCGTACAAATATTTATCCCTAATGTATGTACTGTTTTGAAGATTACATAAACAATGTGATCCAAACTAAAAGACAAACAGTATTGAACGTATATACGGTATAGTTAATAAGAAAAAATTTTAACAAAAAATAGAACCGACTCAAAACGCACTAAAAAGTAAAAAATAACTGTCATTTAGTTGCTTCAATTTACTTAAGCATATCTATGAAGTCGGAGCCAGCCAAGTTTAAGGAACATTTATTTTACGTAGTAAAGCAGTTTGTGGGTTTTAGGTAACGTCCTTAAAGTAGAAACCTTGTCTGGCACCGACTTCTAGATATGCTTAAGTAAATTAAAGCAACAAAATGACAGTTATTTTTTACTTTTTAGTGCGTTTTGAGTCGGTTCTATTTTTTTTTTAATTTTTATTTCTTACTTTTTAGTGATTTATCGCCACGTAACGTACTCGTACTATACTGTCATAGTATATTATACGGCACTAGTAGCCTAAAAGCTACTGATACCGAGACAAAAACCGAAATCGCTGTAAGCGTGCCTCTAAAATTTGAAGAGTTCCTTCAATTTCCCCAGGATATCATCATCAGATCCTAACATGATGACAATGGGACCACCTTAGAAGTATGCCCTTTCTAATAAAAAAATAATTATCAAAATCGGATAACTCTGTAAAAAGTTATGCATGGTCATACATAAAAAAATAAATAAAAATAAAAATATACGTGTCAAATTGAGAACCTCCTCCGCTTTTTTTCGTCGGTTAAAAATTGTAGATTTAGATTAAAATAATATTAGTTATTAACAAAACAATTAAGTATAATCGAAATTTATCTTAAGTTCTACTTTTTAATACTACAAGATTTGAAGCGGCAGCCGCATGCCGGATTTAAAGGAAAAAATATTGACAGTAAATTTTTACTAACTTACTAATTGATTCATAATTATTCACGCTATACGTGTTTCGTTCAAACTTTGACCTTTGTAGCAGTATCTAGACCAAATTTATATGTGTACAAATTGTGAAAGTTGGGTATGGCAGAAGAAGCACAAAAGTAAAATAAATGCAGTAGAGATGAGAGCATTGAGGAGTATGTGCGGGTTAAAATTGTGTGACAAGAGAAAAGTGTGGTGTAAAAATTTTTAACAAAAAATGGAACCGACTCAAAACGCACTAAAAAGTAAAAAATAACTGTGTCATTTAGTTGCTTTAATTTACTTAAGCATATCTATGAAGTCGGTGCAAGCCAAGAGTAAAGAAGTTTGTGGGTTCTAGGTAACGTCCTTGAAAGTACCGATACCGAGTCAAAAACCGAAATCGCTGTAAGCGTGCCTCCAAAATTTGAAGAGTTCCTCCAATTTCCCTAGGATATCATCATCAGATCCTAACATGAGGACAATGGGACCACCTTGGATGTATGCCCTTTCTAATAAAAAAAAGAATTATCAAAATCGGACAACACTGTAAAAAAGTTATGCGTGGTCATACATATAAAAACAAATATACGTGTCGAATTGAGAACCTCCTCCGTTTTTGTTCGTCGGTTAAAAAGAGGATGTAGTGACTAAAATTGAGAAAGGAATGCTTAGATGGTTTGGACATGTAGAGAGAATAGATGAAAGAACTTTAACAAAAGAGATTTACAAGGCGAGGGTGAATGGAAATGTTGGAAGGGGAAGGCCTAGGCGAATGTTCCTGGACCAAATTCAGGACATTTTAAATAATGGCCAGGTCAAGAGTACCCTAAACCGACGAACTTGTATGAAAGGATTAATGAGAGTGGAAGAAGCTAAGGAAGTATGCAAGGACCGTGCAAATGGAGGGATGTGGTTTCTGCCTACCCCTATGGGAACAAGGCGTGATTTTTATGTATGTATGTATGTATGTACAAATTCAGATTCTATTCGAAAGTACAATATTACAACGAAAAATATAAGTAGTGATCGGAGCTTCCTTGTTTAGTCTTGGCGATGTAAAGTGCAGATGGAAATCAATTTCAGATTAGATCGACGAAACATGACACAGACATCCCTTAAAGAACCTCTTGAGTGAAGTGATAAAATTCCGCTAAACAACATGAAACTGTAAGTTAATTATTGTTACAATATCAGACAAAACCCCATCCAAGCGAAAGTTTCGCTTTGTAACCTGGCGCCCCAAAGCCGGTTTTCTAATTTAACTTGTCGGAATATTCGGGATAAAGGTGGAACTTGGTCCCATCAACTTCTGAATTACAAAACTAATGTAGGCCCCCGAAGCGGTCAACAAAAAAGGTCCTTCGGCCTTCCTCACTATAAAGTTTCTGGCGCTCGAGAAATTTGTTCGCCAACTACGTAGTCGCAAACTATTGACTTTTTTATACTTATTAATTAATGTAAACTTCTCTAATTAGTTTACACTTAACCGTGATCTTAGGCTTTATACTGTCATGGCTGGTTAGTTAACTTTAATTTTTTTTTATAGTTATACCTATAAAAAAACAAAACAGCAATTTGACACTGTTGGCCCTGTTTGACTACAAGTTGGCCCTTGACTGCTATCACACCTGATGTTAAGTGATGATGCAGTCTAAGATAGAAGCGGGCTAACTTGTTAGGAGTGGGATGAAAATCCACACCCGTTTCGGTTTCTACACGACATCGTACCGGAACGCTGAATCGCTTGGCGATACGTCTTTGTCGGTAGGGTGGTAATTATCCACGACGAAAGCCTCCCACCAGCCAGACCAAGACAAATTAAGAAAAAATCTCAATCTGCCCCGCCGGGAATCGAACCCAGGACCTCGGTCTTATAAATCCACCGCGCATACCACTGCGCCACGGAGGTCGTCAAAAAGGGTTGACACCTTGAAGATTTAAGCAAATTCTTGTCCACATATCTCCTTCAGGACTCTGCCTAGAAAGTTATTTTTTCCTAGGCATTTATTATCTCTCCTGGATGACGGTACGATAGGGTATTTACCTAACACGTTGAATATGTTCCCAAAAGAGACCATGCGTATGTGAGCCACGTAAAATATTATTCATATACATATTTTTAATATCACACAATCGGAAACAAGCTACAAGTATAAAGCTCGCAGTTAAACCAGGAGCAAAGTTTATAAACTCCACAATTCCCCGATGTCAAATCGGAAAATGTGTAAAAATAACGAACGGTCAGACGGTGTTTTTTTGTACTTTTTATCGAACAACCCGTGTTCTCTTTGCGGAGGGTCGCGATAAAGGTATACTCTCCACCCGTGTGCGAGAGGGATGCAACATCATATTCCACCATCGATTAGCCAACTAGAATACGAACATACAGAAATCTATGGTACGCGTAAACGGGCGACACTTCTTACTAACCTAAAAAGACAATGACTTAGGTAAATAGTTACAGAAGTATTCACATGTTGTTTACGTTTCTATAGATCAAATTATATGAGAAGGTAAAGGAAATCCTTACTAGTATTATAAAAGCGATTTGTATGTATGGATGTGTGTTTGTTAATCTTTCACGCCAAAACTACTGAATGGATTTTAATGAAACTTCAAAATAATATAGCTTACATATCACAATAATACATGGCTCCCATTTGATCTCGAAATTCTTAAGGGAATGAAAATTACGCGGTTGAAACCGCAGGCGACTTCTAGTAATGCTTGTGTAAATTTCATATTAACAGCATTAAATTATATAAAAATAACATTTTTTTTAATATCTGTTTGTCTATCTGTGCATTCGGTGATACGAAAAGCTCGATCTGAGTTGAACAGTTTATTTATTATTAACTTAATAGATAAAGAAGAAGAAGCTAAACAATAAAATTTTAAAATCTAATATCTACTGACATTAATGTAGATCCAGGACTATAAAAATACGGACACTTCCGAGACAAAAGCCCGTGTGTTTACACACGTATTGTACGCGGCCTCTTTTGAACTGGCAGGCTCGAGAGAAAAGAAAAGTGATTAATCGACACTCGACACTTCAATATCGATATTTTAAGGAGCAAACTTATCACTATTTTGTCAATAGATTTGTTACTTACCTGGCAGGGAAAGTCGTCAACATAATTTTCGTTAAACATTAATTATTTTTTACGGCAAATACCGAAGCCGATATTTGTGGTAAATGAATGTCACTACCGTCAAAACAAGGTAAAATTAGACTTTTGCAACTATAAGTTATTAAATTTCATCCTAGCTGTACATATAAAAAAGGATGCCTGTTTCGTCTAGTGGTTAGCCTATGTGACTTCGATGACGAGGTATGATGACAGTTCGAATCATCGGTCATGGAATGATTCGCAGGTTTTCATTCTCCAAGCCCGGAGTCAGGAAATTAGTGGGGTAAAACCTCGTGCCTCGGAGAGCAACGTTTAAGCCGTCGGTCGCGGTCACTATCATCAACATCTGATAGTGATCGGTTTAAAAATGAAATATTATCACGCTAAGCCCAACCTGCATTGGAGCAGCATGGTAGGTCTACTCTCCATATCTCCTCTTCTATAAGGAAAGAAGCCTGGCACTGTAGTGTAAAAGGCTAATAATGATGACAGTTCGCTTTAAAGAGCTTACTGTCTGGAAGCCACTGCCCAAATCAGACATAAAAAATCCCTTAAGTTTCCTTGTTTACTAACTGACATAACTTTTTCATAAAGTACGTCTTACCTTACTGACATAAGCGAAGTTGTTGTTTGATCTCGTTGAAGATAACAATTATTATCAGAATCAAGCCCATCTTACCTGAAAACAAAAATTATATCTTGAAACACAAGTCTGACGAAAACAACCGACGAAAAAAAACGGAGGAGGTTTTCAATTCGAAACGTATATTATTTTTATTTTTTTATGTATGACCACGAATAACTTTTTACAGAGTTGTCCGATTTTGATAATTCTTTTTTAGAAAGGGCACACTTCCAATATGGTCCTATAGTCATCATCTTATCTGGTGATGATATCCTGGGAAAATTGAAGGAACTCTTCAAGTTTTATAGGCATACCTGCAGCGATTACGGTTTTTGTGTAAGTATCGATAGCTTTTTGGCTACTAGTGCCGAATAATATAGTAGGTATGACAGTATATTACGAGTACGTTATGTGGCGATAAATCACTAAAAAGTAAAAAATAAAATTTTTTAACAAAAAATAGAACCGAATCAAAACGCATTAAGAAGTAAGAAATAACTGCGTCATTTAGTTGCTTTAATTTACTTAAGCATATATATGAGTTGGTGCCAGCCAAGGCTCCTATTTCAAGGAAGTTACCTAGAACCACAAACTTAAACTTTCTATTTTTTGTTAGAAAAAATTTTCATTACCAGTTAGTTAGTTATTAATAGTAAGTGATGGTGCAATCTGAGATGGAAGCGGGCTGACTTGTTAGAAGTAGGATGAAATCCACAAAATGTGTGGCTTGGGCACCGCAGCGACATTCACTACTTGCTGACTTCGATGGCGACATCTTTTTCTAATGATCAGCAGTGAAAGTAATTGGTGTGCAATGGTTCTATTTGCGAAGGGTGATGGACTAAAGGAAAAGATTCAGAGAGTTGGCAGCAGATGCACCGCCGATGCGACGAAGAAGGACGGGTGTCAGGCGGCGCAGGTTCGCTCACCTACTTGCGTAAAGCAACATGTAATCACAGTTGTCTATACTGTTGTCAAGTGGGATGGTGCAAGGCTACGCTGGGTTTAAGTGGGTATTCCAGATGGAGAGCGGGCTAACTTGTAAATGCATTTCCCAGCGGAAAAAATAGGATGAAATCCACAACCCTTCGGTTTCTTCACGTCATCGTACCGGAACGCTAAATCGCAGTGTGTCTTTGTCGGTAAGGTAGTAACTAGTCACGGCCGAATCCGACCCACAGAATCAAACCCGGGACCTTCGTCTTATAAATCCACTGCGCACACCACTGCGCCAAGGAGGCCATCAAAACCTTGAATTTTCATTAAAATAATCAAAAAGGGTCTTAATTATTTTAACAGATACTTGTAACATAGAGATTGTTATTTCAATCGGTTTGAGAGGAAACGAGATATAATAAAATAATATAAAACATAAACAGAATATAAAAAATGTTCAACGTTGGAATATATTTTGATAAATTAGGTTACTAGATCATCCGCTCTCTTTCATTTACTGAATAATATTATGTGAATGACGTACGAGTAGGTGCTTGTATAGTGCATTATGGGGAATAGATTTCATCCGTAGGATACGTACACACCATAGAAACCTTAATAAGGCAATAATATTTAATAGCTTTTAAAAAAAGTATCTTTATACTAATGCGAAATGTTGACGATTATTATTGTTCCTTTAGTCGTTTCAGTCAATGGCCTTATAGCGAAACGCTTCGACCAACATCTTAAAAAAAAAATCGCACTAAAAAGTGAAAATGCAGTCATTTACTTGGTTTAAATTTTTAAGTTAAGTATATTTTTGTTTAAAATTTTTATTATTTTAGATTACATAAAATAATTGATTTTGATCTAATCAAAATTTAAAGTGTAAGATATTTTGTACACACTAGGATGTATTAAGTTTTTATCACAAAATAACATTGTAATATTTTTATATTTTAAAATTAAAGTTAATTATGCAATAATAATAGCTTATTGACGGTTACCATGGCAGCCTTTTTTTGACATGACTGCTTCTCGTGAAAATAGGACAACATAAATGGTGTGGAGTCGGTAGCTTTAAAATTTTTTTGGCATCTTATATTTATATATTATATTTACAGCAAATTTTATTTTTATATATACATATCCCTGACCTCTATATGCTGGGATAAATCTTGTACCAAATAATAATTGTTGTAATTATCTTGTATAAAATAATAATGAGTTATAATAATAATTAATTACAAACCAAATCCACTAATGTACAAAATGATATGCCACTCGACATAGTTCTTTACTTTGAAATTTTAAGTTCTCAATATTTTCCTCTTTTTAATTAAACTGAAAATATATTTTTTTTACTTCAATGACGTTAAATCACTTTTTTAAATACCTGTTCCTAATTTTATGTAGATAATTCTTATAATTATCAAATTAATATACCATTATGGTAAAAGTTATTTGATTAATATTCATGGCATAAAAAATAAAAATTTTTGAATTGAAAATAATCAAATTATTTTCATTCAAAAATAAGCAATTAAATAATTCAAATGTTAAACAACAAAATAACTGTATGCAGTCGTTGTTCTAAAACATTCTATTGCTCACGGCAGATCCGAACTAAATGTGGTTAATTAGATAAACATATTGCACTCCTTCTATCCTATACGCGGGTAGCGTATGGGAAAAGGAACGTTTTTGTTAATTTGGTTGGTTATCAAAATAGTTTATTAAAATTTTAATAAAATTGCCTGTTTCTAAGCAAAATAATACTTTAAAATCATCAGTAAATATTTACTTACTGAAAATATGGTACACCGTCTTCTTTTCTCACCTTACTCGGGTAGTTCTTACAAGTTTTTTATAACACATTACGGCATTATTGACGTGTATTTAGCTAATATGAGACTGAATTGCGATTGGAAGTCATTTCGCGTTTTGGCTTACTTTTGGTTCGGACACTTTTTATCGCTGACCCGAAGTCCATAGTATTAATATGTCAATGCTTTTTAGTGATTTATCGCCACGTAACGTACTCGTACTATACTGTCATAGTATATTATACGGAACTTGCCAAAAAGCTACCGATACTTACACAAAAACCGAAAGTGCTGCAAGTGTGCCTATAAAATTTGAAGAGTTCCTTCAATTTTCCCAGGATATCATCATCAGATCCTAACATGATGACAAATTATCAAAATCGGACAACTGTAAAAAGTTATGCGTCATACATTAAAAAAATACGTATCGAATTGAGAACCTCCTCCGTTTTAAAAAGCTTTTGCTTAGTTGTTGGCTCAAAGCTCAGATACAGAAGGCGGTAATTCGACGGTTCGTATTGTGAGGATGTTCCACACCTTGGAGCCCTGACCACCGGTTGCTTGGGCCCCCGAGCAATAAATTTTTATAAGCACTGTTGAAAATTGAAAAAAGATGTATAATGTATTTTTTTTTATCGAAGTTAGCCCTTGACTGCTATCACACCTGATGTTAAGTGATGATGCAATCTAAGATGGAAGCGGGCTAATTTGTTAGGAGTAGGATGAAATCCACACCCCTTTCGGTTTCTACACGACATCGTACCTAAAGCCTCCCACCAGCCAGACCAAGACAAATTATGAAAAATCTCAATCTGCCCCGCCGGGAATCGAACCCAGGACCTCCGTCTTATAAATCCACCGCGCATACCACTGCGCCACGGAAGTCGTCGTATAATAAACGAATGAAGTTTCATAAAGTCGCAACTATCGGCTAGTATTTTACATTTATACAATCATTTATATACGATTTTCATAAATTGGTACCATACATAATAAATGAGGGAAATTCCATACCCACTGATTTCACCATCTTCCATTTGAATTTTGACGTTTACTTGTGATTTTACTGACAAAAATTCATGTATGTCGTTCTTCAAGGTTTCATTTATTTACGCCAAAAGTCATGACAATCAGCGGTTTAGCTGATAAACACAGAAAAGCCGACAAACATACTCTCACTTTTTTAATATAAAAATAAACTGTGTATATACCTATAGATAATAATAGTAAAGCTAATATATTGCCAGATGTTCAGGTAAAAGTCGAACAATAAACATGATCTTTAGTGGCAAAACCAGCATCGCTTTAAGCGTCGTCACGCGGCCGCCACGGACTGACCTCGCACCTGTGTTTGTGAGCACTTCATTTGAATATTATCTACATAATTAACGTTTTTAAATATTCTCATGCTCCATTGAAAATTTTGCTACGTTTTTTTAAAACATCTGAGTCAAAGTTGTCATCGCTTGTTTTACGAGTATGTCTACTAAAATTAATTTTTCGTATAAATTATTTCATATTAGATACTCGTTTAGATAATCATTTTGAGTAATTTTGATTAACAGCAGGCTTTACTCTGCAGATGTTCACTATTTATAGTGTTAGAGTTTATCCAAGTAAGTAATATTGCCATATTTGTTTTTGCGACCAAGTACCTAGACTTGCTGTAATCTGGTCTTTCTCCGAGGCTCAGGAGAATAGCACCACCACTTCCTAAGTTTGGACTGAAATTATTTTACTAAGAACTTCATGGCTTACTTTTGCCGGCAGGGTGGTAACTAACTACGGCTGAAGCCTCCCACCAGCCAAAAAGTCCCTTGGGTACGGTTTTTCGTGGAATACTTCAAAATAATTAAATAATTCACTATAACGCGATACATTCAGAACTATGACAACTACGCGGCAGTACAGTTTTTCAATGTTACAATAGTTTGATTATCACGACGCACGCGCATAACAAGTGTAATGCAATTCACTGAAATTACGTACTGGAGAAAACATGCTCGCTATATCTCAAAAAAACACAAGACAGAGAGACAGAAAGTGACACATTATTTCAATGTTACCAATATTTATGAATCAGTTGTTAAATAAATACACCTGTGACATGCTATATAGACATAATAGTGACTATTAAAATGTAAGTACACATAAATCTTCTGCAGTTATAAACAATATCTATTTAATAAGTCATTATAAATGAATATTGTCGAATCATTATAACGGAAAAATATCATAAATCAACGGATACATGAAGAAATTACTGAAAGAAAATATTTTTATTAATAAATTATGCCACACACAACCTTTTTTACTAGTAGATGTATTTCATACTAGCGCTTCTACCGCTTGAGCGTTTAAAATACCCACGTAGGAAAATCGCAAGGACTATATTATGGTACAACCTAAAAATTCTCCCAAATATCTGACGATGCTTTGATCTTGGAGTGAAATGAATTTTGAAAGTATTTGTTACATTTATTTTAGTTTATTATTATTCTTGAAAAACATACATCCTACAAATTCTACAAAATTTATGAAGTCGGTGCCACCCAACCTTTCTACTTTAAAGAAGTTACCTAAATTTGGATGGCTCCGACTTCATATATGGTTAAGAAAATTAAAGTAACTAAATGACGCAATTATTTTTTACTTTCTAGTGCGATTTGAAGTCGGTTTTATTTTTTATTAAAACAATTTTTCTTGTCAACCAACACATCTTCTTCTTCTTCTTCTTCCTGGGTGTTTTCCGCACTTGGCCAACTTGTACGTGGGTCCCCTGGTGTAGGCTCCCGCTGACTCACTCCAGCCAGCCGAGCTCGCTCCAGAAGCTTAGTAGGCCGCCCAGGTCACCGATTGCCTCTTGGAGTGTCGCTTTGGAGCCAATGTATGTTGCACGTCGATCCAACCAACAAACACATGTTACAGACATACAACATCGGCTTCAATTCTGACGTATTATTCAGGAATCGACCGCACAGATTGTTTAGGCCTAGTTAGTTTAGGTTTTACAGCTAGATTAACCCGACAGGTTATCTACGGCAATATTTATAAACGAAATTAGGAACATACATAATGTATACACGTGTATTATTTAAAATACATTGTCAAGAATATTGATTTATTAAAGTAAATATTAAAAAAGAAATGGATATATTTAAATATGGCCGCTTAGCAAATGCAACATAAAAGATTAACACATTACTTCGCAACAAAGAGAACGCAATACTGCCGAACGACAATAAAGAACACGGCAGCGCAACTTTTTGTAGACAGTTTTTCGATTAACACGCGTCTACACAATAAATCTCCGCGCTAAATAAAACGCTTACGGTGGACAATCACGCACGCTACTGCACCGGCACCGATGCAAATTTTGTGGCCTTTACTGTTTGGATTAGAAGAGTCAGGAGTCGCAAAAGTTACAGCGATATTACTCCTACGAGAACGCATTGATTGCGAGAATATTAAAGTAATATTTATGTAATAAAACTGCATCTTAAAATGTCCAAAGGTTCATCATCATCATCATTACCAGCCTGTAGACGTCCACTGTTGGACATAGGCCTTTTTACGGACTTCCAAACACAATGATTCCTAGCCGCCTGTTGCCAGCAGCACGTTTGATGTCGTCAGTCCACCTGATAGGGGGTCGTTGCGCTTTCCGGTGCGGGGTCGCCAATCTACCACCTTGGGCCTCCAACGTCTATCTGCTGTTCGAACTACGTGCCCCGCCCATTGCCACTTCAGTTCTGCGACTCGCTGAGCTATGTCGGTTACTGACGATTTCATCAAATGTGTCACCGAGAGCTGCTGGCCAGTGGCCACAAGCGGCTCAGGATAGTTGTGTTTGGAAGTCCCTTAAAAATCTTTATGTCCAGCTGCTGGCCAGTGGACACAGGCGGCTCAGGATAGTTGTGTTTGGAAGTCCCTTTAAAAATTTTTATGTCCAGAAGTGGACCTTTATCGATTGTTAATGATGATGATGATGATGATGGTGATGATGATAATGATGGTGATGATGATGTATAAAGTTTTGGGTATAAATCCTATAAAATATTGAGTAGCTAATACAGACAAAAGTATAACAAAGTCCTATAAAATATTAAGGATTCCAATTGCCTTATTCCTTTAATAAATGTCCTAGTTAACAAGTTTGTACAGTGTTTGATAGAAATGGTACATACAGAAAAATATCCAAATTTAAACGAAATTACGGATACAGTCGCTAGCGACCATAATATTGATTTAAGCCTCCCAATTACCTTAAAACGTTACTCATTAAAATGCAATAATTTAATCATAATATAAACTATAGCAAGTAGGCCGCGTCGCCTGCGGGGCGAGTCGTGGGCTACACTTGTAATAAATTATCATAAGAATTCATATAATCTGTGATGGTTTCTTAACAATATTCCATTAGGAATATTTCTCCGATGATGAAGCATTAAATTATTGTTCAGCAAAAGTATTAAATTAGTTATTAAAATCTAATAAGGCCCTAACAATTGAATAGGTGTACTGAATATAGAGCGTTAGGGGTCGAGCAAAGCAAGGGGTTAAACTCTAGAGCGAAGCGAAAGATTTATCGGCACATCATTAACTGCTAGTAGAGACATATTATATCTTTAACAATGATCGCGATACGTCTGATCGCGATCGTTATATTAGAGGAAAATGTTTTTGCAAGAAATACACTCTGGTGAGATGAATTCTCAGTAGCTGCCTGAAGTTAGGAAATTGATAGCGTTACACACCCGTTACTCGGAAAACAACTAAAGCCGTCGGTCTCAATCATCATCTCATAGTGATCGTAAGAGAGAGATAATCATCATCTAATAAAAAGCCTGCCTAAACGCTGCTAACGCCTGGTCTTATAGTGGATAATTCAAAGAGAGTGATTATATTTACGTCTTTGTTGTAAATATATTTGATTCCAAACAATTTAAAGCTATTTCCAACCTACTTTCGCCACAACAAATCCAAACAATTTATACAAGTAAAAACAATGGAGTGTAATTAAGGGGAATGGTCGCCAGTTGACATTTAATGTCCATTAATATAAGCGCCGAGTGGCATTCACTAAATGTTTTTCTATTACAGCGGCTTACGCTTTACAAAGGGCGCGCTTACGTAGTTTCTTTGATTTTAAATATTAAATCAAATTTAGACTTTTAATCAAGTGGTTTGTAAGGAGATACTGAAAACAGACCGTGGTATTTAGAACCCTTAAAAGAAGCCTCTGTCCAGCAGTGGACATCCATCGACTCCTAATGATGATCCATTCATCATTCATCTAAAGTTTCATATTTATAAAAATACTTAGATAAGAAATGCATAGTAGATGAGATTTGAACTGCACTCTTAGAAATTTTAATGCGGTTTTCATAACTAGAGACATTAAAGTTTATGAAGTACATATATGTAGTTTAATTAAGAATGTCGTGATTCAGAGTTTTTACGCGACCGAAGTCCGCTAGTTTAAATAAAATTTAGGAAGCGAGGGAAACCATAACAATTCTTAGTAACAAAAACTGAAATATGCGTGAAAGCCTAAAGCATCCAAAATTCGGTCGCGGCTAATTTATAACATTGCGTGATGAGTAATTAAATCTTGGCTAACAAAAACGCGTGTCACGCCCCTAATTATGCGCCAATTATAATAGATGGAGCAAGGCAGACGCTGCAGCGACTACCCTTATCATAATCATTAGCGTATTTTAACGGACCACTACTGGCCTAGTCCCGCCCGCTGTACAGGAGCTTAGATTTACACCCGCAATGCAGATTGATGGCAAGGATGACGAAGTTTTTAATGCTGATTTATGCGGGTTGACGGGCTTCGGATGATAATATTTTAGGTACTCTCGGAACAACCATTGATATATATTAATGATAATGACTGGAACAGAATTAACTTGTTCTCCTAGGCATATGGGTGGAACAACATTAACTTCTCATCTCTGTGCCGAGAAGTTCTTGGAAGATACTTAATCTATAATTTATACAAGCACTCTATGCCACACATGCTAACCACTGGAGCAGTGATTCTCAACCACTGTGCCGCGGCACTTTTGTGTGCCGCCAATTTTCAAAACTGTGCCGCCAAATTTTGCAAATATATAATAATGTTAATATTATTAAATTATATCATTTAAAAAGAAAAATATTTTTAACATGAATATATATTTAAATCCACAAATAATAAATTATTTTATTATTTACTTTCAAAATTTGTGATTCACTTTGCGTCGCATTTTTCAGGAACACAAAAATTTTTGTCATAAACTATTTATGCAGTGTGTTGTAGTAAGTAAATAATTTTTATCTTTTTCTTTGTGTGCCGCCAAATTTTGAAATCGTTAAATGTGTGCCGCAACAAAAAAAAAGGTTGAGAATCACTGCACTAGAGTCTTGTGGTTAGAGTATGTGGTCACATCTGGTAAATGGTACGCGGTTTGAGTCATTGTCTAGTGGTAATGACTAGACTAACTTGGCAGTCAAAAAGCGCAGCGGCAGTCAGGGAATACCAGATGTGGCTTTGCATAGATCCGTACCTCAAATACAGTACCTACAAAACTTGTGATAAAAGTGATAACTTTTATCACAGTTGCTAATCTGCCTATCTATCCGTGTTTGACATAAGAGTAGATCATAACAAATTTAATAACTAAAGACAATATATATAAGCTTTCACTTCACAGTTCCTATCATCAGGGGTTGCCTGTAAGAGATTGCTCCAAGCAATAAGGCCGCCTTTGCATGCATTCATGTTTGTTGTTTTATTTTATTTTTTTGTATAAAGATTTTCTTCTTCTTCTTCTATAATTTATTAAGGAAATATTCCTTAACACATTTTTCATAGTCAGTCGATAATTGATCAACGTTAGACAAAATTAAAAACATAAGTGACTGACAGACTAATTACAGACAGTGAGAAAGATTCTTAACAGCGTTTTTGACGTAAACGTTTAAATTTTCATTAATTTTTTTCTCATCTCGTGCAAATCGCTAGTTAATCTAATCTTAAGCCACATTTACAATGTCCAAAGTGACAAATTAGATATCGCTTGTTTGAAAAGAACTAGAAAATAGATGTAATAATTGTAAGCAACTTGTGTTTTGAGTAAATTACAAATTACTTACAAAACACAGTGGCTTGTAACTCAGTAGGCATATAAATAAATTATCATAATATCGATCGTCAGTGCGTTGGCCGTAAAATTAGCCAATGATTTTCTTAAGACTACACCCACGAGTTTCTTGTTGGTTCAGCATTCCACAAAAGTGGTTGGTTATTTCATTAGTAATATAATTTATTACTAATAATATGCTCCGAGAGTTGATAATTTTCGTAACTGACAAAATGAAAGCTTTGTCAAAATGAGTCCAGTCAATCATTTAAATCTGGCTGGTGGGAGACTTCGGCCGTGGGTTAGTACCATCATACCGACAAAGACGTACTGCCAAGGCTACATCACTTGGCGGTACGTCTTTGTCGGTACAATGTTTGTGCAATACGAAAGGGGTGTGTATTTCACCGTACTTCTAACAAGTTAACCCGCTTCCATTTTAGAGTGCATCATCACTAACTTAAAAAGTAAAAATAAAATACATTCAAGTTAAGCACATTAAGCTGGAAGTCCCGATCATTATCATTTATCGGACCAAAATTTTTCCACATTCTGGCAAACAAAGAATGATTTGATTTGATAGTGACCAGTAGAAAATTCTTAATCTTACCAACCTGGAGCATCGTCTTGATTCTAACTTTCATATCTTCTCTCCTATTAGCAGGGGCGCTGTTAAATTATTTTAATAATGATGATGAAATGTGTACTTGTACTTAGTTTGGTTACTTATAATGGTAATTAGGTAAGAGATTTGCTGTACTGCATTCGAATCCGAGACAATCGAGATTTAGAATACAATCGAAATCAGATTTTTCTTTTGCTTGCGAGTAACGAATCTGTTTCGAATTAGACGCAGCACGAGTTCTTACCATTAACATTGCGGTTAACACGAGCTGCCAATAATGCTCTAAATCGGACAGAAATTGAAATTGATCTGGTGAGCATCCCTACAACTACCTACCAAAATACAGCTATTTCGGAACAAAAAATGTTCCAAATCGGACAGAAATTGAAATTGATCTGGTGAGCATCCCTACAACTACCTACCAAAATACAGCTGTTTCGGAACAAAAATCTCACATTCGGATCGGATGCTATGGAATGAACAAACAAGTACATAGTATATTATTATGTTACTCTATGACCACATAACTGAATGACATCGTTACATTATAACACACACTGAGTACTAAATCACTCATCGCAGTAAATATAATTGCAGTTATGTAAAAAGGTCGCAAATGATACCTATAAGTACAGATTTATTTTATTTTTTGGTTAACTATGTAACATTAATTTCGATGTCGTCCCTCCGGAAATAATTCATTGAATTCCGAATCGACATGCAGCTGATTTTTTTAACTAAGCGAGGCTTAATCTGCTCGGATCTTGTTGAGTTACTGTCCTACCTAGGTAAGAGGAATACTATAAAACATAATTATCGTGTTATAGTTCTTTCTTTCATATGGTCTTCATAGAGTATAATTAACAAAAAAATAAAACCGACTTCAAAACTCACTAAAAAGTAAAAAATAATTGCGTCAATTAGTTTCATTATTTTCTTAACCATATCTATGAACTCAATAGTGAACCTACACGCATTAAATCAAATAAACATCTAAGGTCGTGAGCGTATGTTTTTCGTAACATCGACTATACTTTTAGCACCGAGACAAATAAAATTAGATTTCCATTTATGTAAAGGTAATGCATTGTTCCTTTTACAATGCAACCTCAAAGTACGTTACTTTGGAAATGCAACGCATAATAAGTGGTTAGGTCAAGCGTTGAGGTTTTAATATTTTATATTTAAGTACTTACATTTATTAAAGTTTTTGTGCTTTTTGCAATTACCTTATTATATGTAAACTATATCCATGGTGAGATCCTGATGGGGTCGAGTTGTTTTTTCTTCAAAGAATTTCTTGAATTCAATTCAAAATCGTTTAATTCAAGTACAAGCAATTTTGAAACGTCATATTTAACTAAGTATTTGTCACTGTGCCTCTACTACTGGCTCGTAAGGCATGTTCTGGTGAGAATAGCCAGAAAGAAGCTCAATAAATGCTCTTTTTAAAAAATCATTCTTTACAATACTCCTTATAATTATATTAATACATAAAATTATTACTTTATTAGGCAACTGCTTTCCACTTTTTTTATTCACTACAAGTTAGTCCTCGACTGCAGTCACATCTGTATATAGTATACAATTGCCACCAAGTCACATTGTCAATTAAAAATTCATCAATCGTATAATAGGCTTGACGCAATAAGTGAGTTTTATCACATGGTTTAAGCTTATGCATTGGCAAGTCTAATACTTAAAGCCCAGAGTGGGGGAATTCCCGTGTGGCGTTTAGTGAGTCAAAACACCAAATCCACTCTTTTTTAAGGAAGGGGACCTAGCGCATGAAAATAGGCAATAAGGCTTGCCCACGATCTTTATGCATAATGGATTCATTAATGGATCCTAAGCTGGTTTGCTTTGGAGGATCGATATTCTTGTAAGATGTAGAATATCGATCCTCCAAAGCAAGTCAGACACAAATTGTTTGTGAATATACGTTTTACATTTTGCGAGAGAGTAGGTGTAGAAAGGTTTTACGTTATGCTCATTAAATATAAATCAATGCTTTGAGCGCTTATATTTCGAACGGAAGCCAAATAAGTACATATATATAAAGGAGATTAGAACCCAAATCCGTTATAAATAAAATATTCACAGAACTGTCGCCAGGAAGCAGTCGGTGGGTTGGCGTGATAAGGTAAAATCCACAATCTACTGCCGCGGGCATCGGAAACTGTAATCTTTTTAAAAATGAATGTATTATTTACAGATTTACCTAATAAATTACTTTGCCCTCGGCTTCCAGCTTGAAAATACAGTAAGTAAAGACGCCATTTTGGTTTTCTTCTATTCTCTATGCTAAACATATATTTCTGTTTTTTTATTATACTAGTAGTAGTGCCTAGTTATCATAAAAAATCAATAACGGAAAATCATTTCTCGTCATCATCTTCTCATTATATACGTTTAATATAAACCAGTTGATGGATGAGCATGCGTGATCTTGATCAGAAAGCTCTTCGTAATTATCATCATCTCAACCAATGGGCATTGCTTTTTGTAAGGATTTTCACAGTCCACTAGACAAACATCTTAAGATACAGCGAGGAGTGAACTCTAAGCGCTAAGTTAAAATACACCGGGCACGCAATGTTTTGTTACATAATAAAAAAAATTAATAAAAAATTGAACCAAACGCACTAAAAAGTAAAAAATAACTGCGTCATTTACTTTAATTTACTTAAGCATATGGGCAATTCCATTTGTGACAGACACTACATTGGATCTTTCCGTGGAATTGCCCATATCTATGAAGTTGGTGCCATCCAAGTTTAAGGAAACCTTCTCCGTATTGTGACGCGGTTGCCAAAAAGATGCTTATTTAAACAAAGACCAACAGGAAATTCTAATGTCCAATCTAGATACACCGGCATATTTAGCGGAACATAACAAAAGGTCCATAATAAAAATATATGGTCTTAATGTGATCTCATTTTAAGTAAAAGAAAATTTAAATAACAAAAGATGTGTAGTAAGTAGATTTTAAAATAAAACAATATTTTTTAATTACAGACCTTTTATTTATGTTCCGCTAAATAGTCCGGTGTGTTTATGTGTGTTGTACAAGACAAAACGTTTTGTTACGAGTTTAAATTGGATGGATGGATATTGGATATGGATACAAAACTCATTTTAGTGTACATTTCTATTTTCCCTACGATTGTTCTTGTTGTAGGCGATTTCTCTACCACTGGACCATCGGTCTGCCCCGTCAATCATTATTACACTGAAAAATTCTTTCTAATAGCTAAATGACAACGCTCATAGTAGAGAAATGGGTAGGTACACCACGATTCAGTACATCAGGATTGCCGTATAACAGAAATACGAACTCCAGTCAGCATTAAAGCCTTTGAGGCTTCAGAACTTCCATTGAAATGCAAAATACTATCAAAACTGCACGAGGTAGGTAGCAGCTAGACTTAGTAAAAGGCATAGAATAAAATCAATGCAGTTCGGCCGGCCGCCCGGGTCCGGAATGGTGATTAATATTGCAGACTACAATTTCCGATCGACTCAGCTGAGATATTGTAGAGTTAAACTTTTATAGCCTAGTATGGATTCCACTTCCTCTCATACTTCCTTTGTTATAAACAAACAGCCGTATTTTTAATGGAAACTACTTTGAATACCTAAAATAAGCGATTTTTCGGATGTGGTTATAATGAATAACAAGACAACTAACAGCAACACCTGTAATACGAAAGGTGTTTGCTTCAAAATCGTTTTCTTTTTTTTTTTTCATTACAATTCAGCCCTTGACTGCAGTCAAACCTGATGGTAAGTGATGATGCATATAAGATAGAAGTGGGCCAATTTGTTAGGAGGATAATATCTACACCCCTTCGGTTTCTACACGACATCGTATGAGGAAGCTAAACCGCTTGGCGGGCCGTCTTTGTCGGTAGGGTGGTAACTAGCCACGGCCGAGACCGTTAATAGTCGTTAATGATGATGAAATTGGTTCAGACGTACAAGACAGCTGGTGGAAAGCCGAGTACAAAAGCTTGTCTAAGTCAAATGTGTCTAATAGACAGTATCGGGCAAGGACATGTAAATGTGCCGCACGGCGCGCCTGTCCTTGTCGACGACCATTAATATTGCAGGCGACCATTTCCGATCGATCCCGGAGTGTCGCGCTGTCGCTTAAATATCTATTCCGAGATAGTGGAATTAATGATTTCAAGTACTTTCTAAATTCTAGTCTCTTACAGTAAAAGAAACTAATTAATGGTAACTTCTCTAATTTGAAATATATAAAGCTTGAACCACTTCGAACTAGAATTCGAACATATAAATTCTTACTAATATTGTAAAGGCGAAAGTTTGTATGTTTGTTACTCTTTCACGCATAAACCACTGAATGGATTTTGATCAAACTTCACAATACATAATATGAAATTCACACGGGAAGGAGAACTGCGCGGGTGAATCCTCTAGTAAGAGATAAATGCATGTTTTTCAATATTATATTCTTATAGTTAAAGTTAATAGCTATCTAGTTTCCGATTTAAGGTTTTTGACGACCTCAGTGGCGTGGTGGTATGCGCGGTGGATTTATAAGACGGAGGTCCTGGGTGCGATAGGTCGATTGATTTTTTAAATTTGTCCAGGCCTAAAGTAGCTGGTGTGACTCTTTACTATCCTGCCGGCAAAGACATTTCAACCTATTCCTGACAAGCCGGTTTCCATCTTAGATTGCAACAGTCAAGGATTAACGTGCAGAAAAACAAATAAATAGAAGTCTCCTTATTTACACAATAACACTTTGCAGAGCATGCAAGGAACGCTTCCTACAACATGGTGTCCAAATATGACCAAAAATACCCCTTAAAAATTCTCAAAACAACATTACGTTCCGTGTTTTCAATGTAATTGTTGATCAATTTCTTACATAACATCGTCTCATTAAACATGGTAATTGTACAAAAACGCACGATCGTAGCAGAGTTCACTTTCCATTTCTGAAATATATGAACAAATGTACAAAGTCGTTGAATTAAACATGAAATTGGAGGAATTGTAAATGTACATATTCAAGAAATTCAATCAATCGCCTCGCGATCGTTTCAGTTACAAATTCACTTTCATTGAAATGAAAACGAGTGAGCGGTCATTGACCGCGCCTACGTCTTATATTTTTGCAATACGACATTGTAACTAAATGCTAATAAAGCTAAGCACTTACGCACTTGACTATTGGACTGTACTTCAAAACAAATTGATGACTAATCTTCATTCGCAGATTTGGGATACTTAGTCAAGTACAGTCCATCCGTTTTTTTTACTGAGAGCTAATTAAAAGTAAAACCCAACACTAAGATAGTAATATTTTTTATTGTATCAATATGTTATTGAAGTGAAACTTCTTTATCGGGGTTGGAAAAAAAATTAGTGTAACATTTTTCCGTTACGCGCCATCTTTGACTTATGGAAGTGACGTGATAAATATATATATATATATATATATATATATATATATATATATATATATATGTTTTATTGAAGTGATCAGCAAAATCAAAGGGTTTATTTTGATTCTAATTCCAGTGAATCTCTAAAAAAAAGTAAGTAATTACGACATCAATGATAGTAATAATTCTATTACAATTAATGAAATTCAATAATAATCTTTGTAGTAATAAGCTAAAATGAAATAATTGTAGAATTTGCATTTATGTCTATGATAATAAAAGCCTTTTATTAAACTTTATCTAATTGAACTTTATTTAACCAATTTCTGTAAAGTTGCATAAAGTAAATTATTTTTTGAAAAATTACGTCATAAAAAAGTTTCACTTCTTACCAGTGTAGGCTAGTAGACGCACACATTTTTTTTTCTTATAAGTCCGATCGCCATATTTATATGTTTGACATCAAGCTTCACTCTGTTCCGGTCTGGAGAATAGTTGCCGGTGTTATTATAGTCACATGAGGCGTAACACTTACGACTCTGATTGATGGAGGGCACTTTATTAAACGTGTTTTAGAATGCCCTGTGAAATGTTTTTCCACTTAACACCAGGTGGACCTGCATAGTCTCTTAATTATTACGCCATTCGCCAATAAATCTCGCACCCGCAAATCTCTCTTTATTTGCGAAATTTGCAAGACTTAATTATAAGACTTAATTATTTTATTATAAAAGTTTATTCCTTACGTCATTGAATTGTGAAGAAGATATTAACACTAATATTACCTAAAAGTGTTTCGAGCAAAAATATTTCAGCCAAACCTTATTTATTTTAATACAAATTACAGTAAACCTATTTCCATTATTTGCTGTTCCTATTTAAATTAACGAGTGAGTTATAAATCAGGTAGGTAATTTTTCAAAACATTTTACGCAGTGGAAAAGTAATGACCCCGTGTGAACAAATCATAACAAAAGCAAGTAAACAAAGATTAGCGTTGAAAATAAAAACAATGGATAAGACAGAGTGACAAACACATTAATTACATCTCCAGACAATTACACGCGTGACTAGTAGACAAATTATCTTAGACATGGTACAGACAATGTGTGTACCATTACAATTGTAAATAATATATTAGTTAGCACTTTAGAGTACAAGCTCTGCATGCGAAGTTATAATAATTAATTAGTTATTAAATTTTTATTGCGATCAGAATAAACTATTGTTGCCAACATAGCTATCAAAACCTTTTAGCAGGCAATTAATTTACATTTTGAACGACTACATAATGCTAAAAGCTATCGAAAAATTAAAAATTAAAATTAACACTCATATATTTGTTTATTTCAAGTAAGCTTTATTTATAAGCACTTTTTAAGCTGGAAATAGGTGTTTATAGTGATTCTTCTGTAAGCCAGATCCTACTGAGAAGAGCTGTCAAGACTTTAGAAGTTGCGCTATTAAAATCATTGTTGTTTACAATATCACTTTATTAATGTCTTACAATTTATTGTTTTTTATTTTAGTGTTCAGTGTGGGTTTGTTTTATTGTAGTGTTAACCTTATTGTTTTTGAACTAAGTTATTTTTACTAAATATACATTAATTTTAGATTTGATACTGATAAGAAAATGGGAGCTACTCCTGTGATACTTTCCATTAAAAACTTTATTTAACATTGAAAAAAGACCCTTAGGTCACGTCGTCAAAATATAGTAAAAATGAGAAAATTTTAACAATAATTATTATCAAAATTTTGCACGATTTTATCTCCTTATTTTATGGCTATAGTAAAATTTATCGTACAGATAAAATCCTCGAATTCAGGTCAATTCTCGTGAATGTTCGACGCAATTCATTTGTATTTTTGAACACGAAGGTCGTATTTAATATCCAACACGAAAAAGGAATAATTTCGAAATTGAATTTGTAACACTTCTTAGGCTAAGTCTACCCTCGATGGAGAATGAAAATATATCGTGTAATCAGTCCATCCCCTAAAGTTTTAAGCAGCACCTTAAAAAGCTTTCGCTTAGCTGTTAGATCGGATACAGAAGGCAGTAATCCTTGAAGTGGCGTACCTTGTGATGAGTGCTTTTGCTGAGTTTCTTGCCAACTCTATTCTTAGCAGGAATCTGCCATCCAAGTCGGCGGCTGTCGTCAAACTTGACGTTTCAAAAGTGTTTGTAAACAAAGAAACGGATTTTTATATAATTTTCAATATTGTTGAACATTGTTCAAAAAATTAAAAAGAAATTGTAAATAAATAAATGATAGAAGTATGTAATTCATTAACACTCAAGTGGGAAATGTAAAATAATTATCAAAAGCGTAAAATAGTAACCGTAAAATTAATTCCACAAATTTTTTTTACAAAAAATAGAACCGACTCAAAACGCACTAAAAAAGTAAAAAATAACTGTGTCATTTAGTTGCTTTAATTTACTTGAGCATATGTATGAAGTCGGTGCCAGCAAGTTTAAGGAACATTTATTTAAGTTAGTACAGCAGTTTGTGGGTTCTAGGTAATGTTCTCAAAGTAGAAACCTTGGCTGGTAAGTGCAAGTGTGCCTATAAAATTTGAAGAGTTCCTTCAATTTTCCCAGGATATCATCATCAGATCCTACCATTATGACAGTGGGACCACCTTGGAAGTGTGCCCTTTCTAATAAAAAAAGAATTATCAAAATCGGACAACTCTGTAAAAAGTTATGCGTGGTCATACATAAAAAAATATATACGTGTCGAATTGAAAACCTCCTCCGTTTTTTTTCGTCGATTAAAAATCAACTAAATATTATAAAGACTCGCATTGAATTTTGATATTACAGTAACAACATTTCAACGGATGTGAACCTAGAACGATTCGGATTGCGGTCCGACTTCCGTTGCTCGCTTTTGCCGCTGTGCTATTTCAATATGAGATTCATGAGATTAGATCATAGGGCCTTGAAATGAGTACACAGGTAATATACAAGCAAATCTGTTGTTTTCATAGTTACGTGTGCATTGTTTGACATGCATATTTATTAATCACCTTGTCGTATTGCACACGAAGAACGAAGTAGTATTTAACATAAGCATTTGTATTATATTCCGCTTCATTTGTTTTTTGCACTACTATACAAAACATTGAAAGTAAATTGTTGACGGAACAAGTTGACGGAACAAATTAATACTTCGTAATTTTGGGAAATTTAGGACACTTCCTAAAGTTAACATAGCGTTAACATAAGCCTATTTTAACAACCCACTGGCTATTTTTACAGCAAGCATGCCAATCTGACGTCCGATCGGATAAATTAATTTTATCTTGAAATTGCATACCTACTTCAATATAAATCAGAGAAAAACCGCCACTTTGCGTCATTTTGCTATAATGCAGGATCACTTTCTCCAGGCTAAAATTTTGAATTTTTTCAGAATAAAGAAAAGCTCAATAATGACTCAGGACCTCGTGACCAACGAAGCAATATCAAATTAATTATTTTTTAATACTTACTTTAAATTTGCATCTATCTTACATCTATTATGTATGTAACACTAAGGCCGGGCGCCCATTGTGATTTTTTGTCACGGTAACATTTTGTTGCCGTCACCCTCTGTCACCATCCAGGCGCCAGCTATACTGTCACCGGGTGACAAAGTGAGCTTATTCGAGTTCTAGATCGATTTCAATTAAGTTGCTGTAATACGTTCTCTGAGAATACACAGAAATAAATTAAACGAAAAAGACGCTGAAGGGTGTATCCTATATGTACACTGAAAGGCAAGGGATTATATAAACGAAAAAAAATTTGACTAATTAATGGGGCACCCAAAAAAACTGAAAATTATAACTTTCCATACAAAAATTTGTTAGCTTTATCTATACAAATTACTTTTAAAAATTAAACTATTACGCTTAAAAATATGAATAATTTTATAACATTTTGAGGCATCTCCTTTCAAACAAAAAGTGTTTATTTTTTATGTGCAGCATACGTCTAATCAGAACTTTCAGCAGCCCAATGACGAAAAGTCGCCCCAGTGAGCGCACTCGCATAGCGATGCATAAGTCGAGTGATAGTCACGGCGCCAGCAGACGAAACTATTTGTCACCTTATTGTCAGGTCATCATAGTGAGCGCACTCTCTAATATCTTCATTGCACTCGATTAGGTGACTTAAAGTCACGGCGACATAAAATCACAGTGGGCGCCCGGCCTTACTACAGTTTAACACGAGGTTCATTATAAATACTTAATGATAATCAAATTAATTGCAACATTGAACTTAATCATCCACTTCTGTGCTATCTGATAACGATAAACACAACAACTTTGATTATTTGATTATGAATGAACTTTACAAATATTACGCACAGGGTTTTTACAACGGAAGGCCAAACTAAAAAATCCCTTGTTATCACATTACTATGCATATTATATTAAAAGCACTGTACAAAATCCATATTAAATCCATATTAATTATAATTCCGCAAGTAAATATGTCAATACATATTAGAATTTAAACTATCGCGGGAATTTTCCATATTATTACAATATAATCTCGTCAGGCATACTTAGTCAATAGTGACGTGAGTTTCAGCCGTATATATTTTAAAATTAAAATTCATATAGAGAAATCACAAAGCGTTTGATCGACGCCTCCCGTGACCAGAAGGCTGGTCTCTTTTTAGGACAGAGGATCAGTCATTGCCATTCAATGTGGCAATGCTGCCAGCCTTTTGGGCACTTTACCGCTCGACACCGATTCGGAGGAATATTACGACGATGAAGTTTTTTACTGTTTTTTTTTTAATTGTTTAATATATTATATATACTTTAGGATATTGTAGTGTTTAAGCTTTTACTTTTTTATTTATTTAACTGTAAATGAAGTTACAGTTTATGTATTAAAAAAATCATATATTTCAATTGGGCTCTATACAAGCTCTGTTGAAACTTCAAGTCTAAGTAGTAACTCTACCCCGGTTCGGATAGCAGATTCTGGCGACAGAATCTTCTTAGGAAGAGCTGGCAAGAAACTCAGCAACTGCACTTTTAAAAATGAATGTAACAATTTGTATTTGTTATTTCACAATCTTGGTCATCCCGTCTTGTGTGAAGGAACAAAAGTAGATAGCTTCCAAGAATCTTTGTCGTTAATAAAGTTTTCAATTTTATAGTAACCTCGACGTAATAAATGGTTTTTCACACATTTTTTGAATTTTTGTAAAAGCAAATCCAAGACTTTCTTTGAGATAAGGTAATAAAATCATATACTGCACCCTACCAAAAGGGCAAAATTTAGAATTATGTTTATAGTTAAGTTAATTAGTTAGTTATTATAATTATTCTGTTTTTTTTTATATATAATTTTCGTACCTCAGTAGGTTTACTTTATTGTTAATATTTTTCACATAATATAATATTCAAATTGTTATTATATAAATCGAAATTATATTTTTTATAAATAAATAAATATATACTAAATCCCACAAATGATTTCTGTATTCTGCTCAAGCGCGGTACCGAAAAAACTTATGACTATGTCTAGAGATTTCAATTTTATAGTAACCTCGACGTAATAAATGGTTTTTCACACATTTTTTGTATTTTTTAAAAGCAAATCCAAGACTTTCTTTGAGATAAGGTTATAAAATCATATAGTCAAGCGCGGTACCGAAAAAACTTATGACTATGTCTAGAGATTATTTCAATGTTTGTCGTCAAAGTAATAGGCGAACACAAGTATGCAATAGGTGTACCTACTCCCAAAATTGCTGTGACAGAATCGGATATCCTACTAACTGCAGTGCTATTTTGGGGGAGGGATATTGTTAATTTATTGATTGTTGAGACGCGCGGTTTATTTATACCTACTATTCTGAACCTGTTACCTACTTCTGAAGCTAATCTATGCAGATTAGCACCACACAATATGAGAACAGAAAGACATACAAATAACACAAATATAAAAGCTATAAACAGTAGACGGCGTCCACTTGATACGAAGTTATTTCTAAATATACTTTCTTGTTCGCACTAGGTACCAAATACCAACGCCAGTATATAAATACGATCTTCTGAGAAGTGAACTAAATGGAAATAAAGCTACGCAGACGAAGGGACCTGCTTGAAATGGGCACGTATTAAAATAGAAATATTATTCATGCATGACTTACCGTGGAAAGGTAATTGGTACTGTTTTATGAAGCTTTTTTCTATGTCCGGACTATGAAACGGGAAAATATGCTCTATGGTATTATTATTTTGGCGCTTGGTGGCTTACGCAGAAATAATTTCACAATTTGAATTTGGATGAAGATGACTTATAAATCGAGAAAGGTACCCACGCTGAAATGCTTTGCTCATGTAGAGAGACTGAATGAAAGGAGAGTTGCGAAAGGGGTTTATAAGGCGAGAGTTAATGAGAATGTTGGAAGAGGAAGACCAAGGCGAACGAAGTCTCTAAATATATTTGAATATATATATTTTAAGTTTCATGCAAAAAAAGTCTCTACAATTTATAATTCGATTCTCGGGAACGCTATACAAAGGATTAATCGGTTTTAGCGACGAAGTGTTTAATGAAATCCCACGTTAACACAATTTACGAGTTCAATTACACGTCTCCAGTTCAATTTACGTTGAAATCAAGAAGTCCTTGTAAATAAAACGCTCATTCTGGCGACATAAGACGGATGCGTCTAGTTAAGTAATATCGTAGTGCTGCTATGGCGGAAAAGTCGTTTCGTCGAATTCAATGGCGAATGTTTTAGAGCGTTGTAGATAAGCGACACTAATTTCAATATATCATCATCATCAATATTATCAGCATATTAGCGGCCTACTACATGGCCAGGCCTCCCTACTTATAGGAGAGGAGGAGGATATGGAGCGTATACCCACCATCTGCTTAAACCACATTCGTTGGCGGGTTTAGGGTGATCATGTTTCATTTATTAACTACTAGCTTTTGCCCGCGACTTCGTCCGCGTGAAATTAGTTATTACGGGAGCCTAATTTTTCTAAGCTTTGAATATATATTAATATCTAATCAACTGCCTAAGAAATAGGTCTTAAGCTTTCAAAATGACGATACTTTCGTACAACATTTCATCCCCCCTTTAACTTCTTACAACCCTTTTTTCGCAATTAAAAGTAGCCTATGTCCTTTTTCAGGCTCTAGACTTGCTGTGTACCAAATTTCATTTAAATCGATTCAGTAGTTGTAGAGTGAAAGCAAGACAGACAGACAGACAGACAGTTACTTTCGCATTTAAAATATTAGTTAGGATCACTATCAGATGATAAGTTGATAATAGTGAGCGGGACTGACGGCACCTTCCCGATTCCGGACTTGGAATGTACTGAAAATTTCATAGAAGTATGAAAAACTTAGGAATATTCCGTGACCCGAACCAGGATTCGAATCCAGGACCTCGTGATCCAAGCTGTACTAAGGAGGCAGTCGATAATGTTCGTTATACATTGCACGCTCAAAAAATTTAACATTGGTACCATCTCATTTCCGACATAAGTGGTTTTCATTATATCGTTCTAAAGAATAATATTCATGAAGTTTTCGATACCATGGCCCTGACACCCAGTATTATACCTATAGTTCGTTCGTGTTAAGAATGCAGTGAGCGCCTAACCCCGCTCCGTAACCAATCAAATCCTTTCAAATTACAAGGTCAAGTTCACAGTGACCAGTTGAAGGCAAAGCTTCGACGTGGCGCGATATAATGGGCGGAGCTAAGCCGACGAACAATAATGACTCACTGCATTCTTAACGTGATCGAACTATAGATTTTTAACTAAATATGTAAAAATTGTTGCATCTGAATGATAAAACTATACTAAAGCCAAACTCGATTGAGAATGCTTGTCATCAAACAAATTTAAAATGAAGGTAAAAAATGCAACACATTTTATGCCTTATAAATTTAAAATTATGTTCTGTTTTTTGAAAAAATCTCATTTAATATATATTGAATATATTATTTAGTTTTAAGCTTACTAATCTAATTTATTGTCATGAATTCGTCATTAACTAGTTAATTTAAAAAAATTGGTGTAAAATGACTAGTGATTTCTACCTCCATTTTTAATTTGTTTGTTGACAAGCATTCTCAATGGAGTTTGGCTTTAGTATAGGTCTAGTTTGTTGTAAATAAAACGTTAATTCTGACTACACCAGACGTATGCATCTAGTTAAGCGTGGTAGCATGGTGGATAACTTTGCAAGCTTCTCTCCGGTCGTTCGTCGCCGTTATTCAGTTTCGTGATGTAAGCTTTAGCTATAAGTTAACGATATTGTAAGTTTTGATATAATAAGTATCATCTTTTGATGATAAAATTACTTGGGAGTAGATAATGTATCATCAGCACCACTAAAGGCACACGATAGCATAAAATACGCAATTTTATCTATGTGTACAACAAAGGTTTTCAAGTTATTTTGGAATAAAACTAAACTACTAAACTGTTTTTTTTAATATTATGGGAATCTGAAACCCTTTCAAATAAATAACAATTTATAAAATTCGTTAAGAAATAAGTGGGTAATGAGGTAACAAAGCTAAAAAATACACGTCGAATTACTTAATAATCTCCTCCCTTTTTTTAAGTCGGTTTTTGACAAAAATACCCAATTATGACGGGAATGACGCTTTATATGACGCAGAACATCCAATCTGTTGTACTTTCTTGTCATTTATGCAATAGTTCGCCGAAAGGTTAGCTCACTATCAACTCGAGTGTGTTTGGATGCGATGTCTTTAGTAGATAACTCGGTAATAGGTACTAATAAAATGCGATAGAGCTAGTTCACGAGTCGAAGTAATTTGCATCAGTCTAACAAATTGGGGCTGCGTCTCACACACAGTCTTGTCAAACGTAGCTATGCTTATAGATTGATGGAACGTTGCATCCAATGTCTGATATTTTTTATGTATGACCACGCATAAGTTTTTACAGAGACCGATTTTGATAATTCTTTTTTATTAGAAAGGGCACACTTCTAAGATGGCCCCATCGTGATCATGTTAGTATCTGATGATAATATTCCTGAGAAAACTGAAGGAACTCTTCAAATTTTATAGGCACACTTGCAGCGATTTCGGTTTTTGTGTAAGTATCGGTAGTTTTTTGGCTACTATAATAGTATAGTACGAGTAAGTCACTAAAAATTAAGAAATGAAAATTTTTAACAAAAAATAGAACCGACTCAAAACGCACTGAAAAGTCAAAAATAACTGTGTCATTTAGTTGCTTTAAAGGTTTAAATTAAATAGGATAGGAGTCGGTGCCAGCCAAGGTTTCTACTTTAAGGACATTACCTAGAACCCTATGTAATTGTTCATTAAACTTGCTGGCACCGACTTCATAGATATGCTTAAGTAAATTAAAGCAACTAAATGACACAGTTATTTTTTACTTTTTAATACGTTTTGAGTCGGTTCTATTTTTTGTCATAAAACCTCGCATTAAAAGACGATGTCATTAAGCCGTTGAAAAAATAATTCATACATAACTTCACGCCTCATACCCATACGGGTAGGCAGTGTCTGACCTACTAAAGTCAAATTACAATTATCACTAGTTCAATTTCAATAAATGTATTATATTATGCGGCTTCGGATAGTGTAGTCCGGATCTTGTGTTTGAATTCTAGGAACATATTAAGTTTGATTCCTTCCAAGAAATTCTCAATAGCAGCTCAGAGTTGGAAAGTTTACCGTGTCTCAGGGACGGGAAGGTGTTTTCAGGGAAACCAACGGTCCTGGTCATTATAAATTTAGCATTATTTTTTTAAGCTATTGTACATAGCTTTTATCGCGGGCCTTGAGCGTGGAGACCGAATACAGAAATTCCGTAACGAAAAAACCTAACACCCCCTGAGTATCAAAACTTAATACCAAAAGCACAATTTCGGCAACGACGTCATCGGGGAACGTGGCTTAGTGGTAAGGCGCTCTTAGTGCCTGGATTGCCAGAGAGACACGGGTTCGAAACCCGTCGGTACCGCAATTTTTTTTTTCAAGCGTAAAATTTAAAAAGTAAGTTTTTTTAAATTAATGACTTTTTGCAATATCACGCTTAAAAAAAATTGCGGAACCGACGGGATTCGAACCCGCGTCTCTCTGGCAATCCGGGCACTTAGCGCCTTACCGCTAGGCCACGGTCCCGATGACGTCAATAGGTAAACATAGTTGATAAAAAAAAGCTATGCAATAGCTTTACCGCGGCAGTCTCCGAGTGCCACACGTCTTTTTTTTATTCATTGCAAGTTAACTCTTGGCTGCAAACACACGATGGTAAGTGATGATGCAATTTAAGATGGAAGCGAGCTTATTTGTTAGGAGTAGGATGAAAATCCACACCCCCTACGGTTTCTGCATGACATCGTACTGGATGCTAAATCTTGGCGGTACGTCTTTACCGGCAGGGTGGTAAATAGCCGCGGCCAATGCCTTCCACCAGTCAGACCAAGAATTAAGAAAATCTGAATCAGCCCAGAACCGAAACCAGACCAGGGCCTCCGTCTTATAAATCCACTGCACATACCACTGCGCCACCGAGGTCGTCGCTTTGATTGAATCACGGTTATAATTGTTGTTACAGAGTCAGTAATTAAATACACTAATGCCTGAATACTGAACTCATTCAAATATTATGAATTTCTATACGAAACTGATCTTCTAAACATGAAATTAGTATACTTAATCAGTAATAATGAAACATCAAAGTATTTAAAATTTAGGAAAGCTTTAGGTAAGTTCTGGAATTAACGTTTTACGTTGAAGCAAAATGTCAGGTCTAAGCTACCCTTACTGCCTACCTCGTTATCGTCGTACTTGATGTCTCGCTGGTCTAGTGGTTAGCCTATCTGGCTTCGATCACGAGGTCCTGGTTTCGATTCCTGGGTCGGGTCACAGAATTATTCTGAGTTATTCATTCATCTATGAAATTCTCAGTACATTCTAAGCCTGAAATCGGAAAGTTGGTGGTGTTACACCCCCGTGCCTCGGAGAGCACGTTAAGCCGTCGGTCCCGGTCACTATCATCAACAACTGATAGTGATTGTTAATAAATGACACATTATCACTCTAAGCCCGCCAACCCGCTTTGGAGCAGCGTGGTATCCACACACGCTCCATATTCTCTCTCCTATGAGGAGGGAGGCCTGGCCTTGTAGTAGGCCGTTAATAGGCTGATAATGATGATAAAGCTTCCCTTAGGATGGAGCTTAGGAAAGAGAAGGCTTAAAAATAAGCTGCTGCTGTTAATAAGAGAGAATACCAGCAAAAGACAGCGAGAGCCGTATGAACATGTTGTCAATGACTCCATTCTCTTGACCTATATAGCGAGCATTAATTTGGGAGCGCTTTCAGACCTAAATAAAACAAGGCTGAGGTGGCTTCTGAATTATTTATTCACCTTTGTGTATTCGCTGTAAATGGCGCTCTTTCTTCATACTGGGTTATAATTTCAAATATTTTTGTGAAAATTTTCTTCCATCGCCACGAATTTTTAGGGTTCTGTGTGTCTGGATTCGTTATGTCTGTCTGTCTGTCCGTATGACACAGACACTTTCTTTCGTAACTATAAGAACTATACTGTTGAAAGTTTGTAAATAAATCTATTCTATGAACCACATTAAGATTTTCATACAAAAAATTATTGGGGTTCCTTGAAACTAAGACTCAAAAAAATTTTTTATGAAACCCATGGGGTATCTATGTATGGGTCTTCAAAAATGATATTTAGATTTCTAACATATTTTTTTTCTAAACTGAATACTTTGCGAGAGAGAAGAGGAGGTAAAATGAAGAGAAAGAGAGATTCTGAAGAGGTAAAATGTGTCCTAAAATAAGAAAATAATAAAATTAAAAAAAATATATGGCACAGACTTTATAGATATGGTTAATAAATTAAAGTAACTAAAAGACGCTATTATTTTTAATTTTTATTGCGTTTTGAAGTCGGTTTTATTTTTTATTAATTTTTTTAAAGTAAGGTTTAGCAATTACAAGCAACACGTAACCAATTTGTAACAAAGTTTTCTGTCAACTAATCTCTGTGGGAAGGAGAAGTCAGGGACAGCTGTTAGCCAGATGTCATTCTCTCGTTATTGTTATGATTTATTGTTTCTATTTGGATGTTGGACTTCTTTAAGTCTCTTCACATGATCGTTCATTTGTCAAACAAGTTCTCTTTTGAACAAAAAGTTTTAAAAATAATTTAGTGTTAAGAATGTATCTATAATGTAATATAGATGAAGTTCTTCAGACGTTAAGTGATACTTAAACTAAAACTTTTACATAAGGTCATGAAAATTGTACGTAGGTACTTAAGACATGTACTTAAGCATATCTATGAAGTCGGTGCCAGCCAAGTTTAAGGAACATTTATTTTACGTAGTAAAGCAGTTTGTGGGTTCTAGGTCATTAAAATAGAAGCCTTGGCTGGCACCGACTCCTAGATATGCTTAAGTAAATTAAAGCAACTAAATGACACAGTTATTTTTTACTTTTTAGTGCGTTTTGAGTCGGTTCTATTTTTTGTTAAAAAATTTTATTTCTCACTTTTTAGTGATTTATCGACACGTAACGTACTCGTACTATACTGCCATACTATATTATACGACACTAGCAACCAAAAAGCTACCGATACCGAGACAAAAACCGAAATCGCTGTAAGAGTGCCTCCAAAATTTGAAGAGTTCCTTCAATTTCCCCAGGATCTCATCATCAGATCCTAACATGATGACAATGGGACCACCTTGGATGTATGCCCTTTCTAATAAAAAAAGAATTATCAAAATCGGACAACTCGATGTAAAAAGTTATGCGTGGTCATACATAAAAAAAATATACGTGTTGCATTGAGAACCTCCTCCGTTTTTTTTTCGTCGGTTAATAATAAACTTGGTAGATTATTTTTAAGCTCTTGTACTACTATCATTGGACTGATAGAGCTAGTTTAGAAAATAACTAGAGGACGCCCGCGACTTCGTCTGCGTGAAACTTGGTATAGATTTGAACTCCCATTTGACCCCTTATAAGGAGGTGAGCTTTAGAAAAAACGTTTTTTTTGCGCGTTCTTCTACGTCATTATAGCTATATGAAATTTTTTTTAGCGCGACGCACGCGAGACCTTTTTTAAGATAGCGAATGCGGCTTGTTTGGATGAAACTATGGTTCGTTTGTCAGTATCATTAGAATTTAAAGAAATTCTCCTTAATCCGAATTTTACGGCTATATGTTGTCGACTCGAAATCAATATTTTTTTATGTTTTGTTATTTATCTAATTCGGTTTCGATCGAGTCTACCGTACCCCTTGACGAAATTATTTTTTAGAAAATAAAAATACCTTTTTGATCCGAGTTAGGAATAGCTCTAGAACCTTCTAGTTAAGTACAACTTATATCAGCGTCAGATTGTAATTTCAAATTAATATTTTTTATCATGCATATGAAAGTTATAACTACTTACGTACTTATTAAAAAAAGAATTAAAACAAATATATCTGTGTCTGTCTGCTCCGGCGAATCTCCGAAACGAGATCATCACCTCACGAGAAGACCTAATATTCCGACATGTATTAATAAACCTACCGACCTAATATTCCCAGCGAATGAGCATCCATTAAATTAAATAAACGCTTTAAGCGACGGAGATATCGCCAAATCCTTGAAAAATAAACAGCTAAAAAATTGCACGATAAAGGTTCGTTTTATTAACAAAGTATGATCGGATTAACCATAAAATAGGCCTCTTTTCAAACGCCATAAAAAGACGTCCATCAAGAATGTAATAATGGCGCACATAAATCCGCATACTTGGGGAATTCTCAGCCATAATAATTTACTGCGTTTAAAAGATATCTTTTAAAAGGAAAAAAAAAACCGACTTAATGATACTCGACCGGTATATTCGCATGTATGTTTGTATGTTCCCAATTCTTTTTAAGACCTCTGTATTTAGAAGTTTAAATATTTTTTTTTTGGGTTTTAAATGCATATTTTTTTGCAACAGTTTACTTAGAACGCAGTTCATTATCCTTTGGAAAAATAATCATTTTGTTAGGTTGGCATTAGTGAATTCTTGGAAGTTGCAAAAAATTTGATCTGAATATATAT
The DNA here is from genome assembly GCA_034621355.1 of Mycalesis mineus. Lineage (NCBI taxonomy): Eukaryota > Metazoa > Arthropoda > Insecta > Lepidoptera > Nymphalidae > Mycalesis > Mycalesis mineus. Next base: position 3,376,431 of record CM067881.1, read on the forward strand.
CTTTTCTAGGTGGATAATGAAAATTCTACGTGGCCAAAATCGAGCGTCTCTACTAGTAAAACATTTAAAAGCATTAATACTACATATTTAATATATAACACATATAAATACTCATACCCTCTTAAATGAATAATTTATTAGCAAACATTAATTCCATTGTACGTCTATATTTGTACGGCATTCAGTACCTAATAAAGAACAAATAGGTTAGGTTAGTAACTGAGTTTGGTCATTCATTTATTCATATTTGTAACCGGTTCTAGTATGTTAATACTAAACTAACTAAGATATCCCTTACATTAATTTTACTACATTTTGAGTATTAATTTTAAAGTTTTGAGGTTTAAATCATACTACAATTATAAAGGCACAATGTTTGTGAGTGTAGCTGGAGGGATTTTAATCAAATTTCGCGTACACCCACCAAGCTGCTCTCCAATGCGGGTTGGCGGGCTTAGGGTGAATGTTTCATTTAGTAACGATCACTATCAAATGTTGATGATAGTGACCGTCTCGACTGGGGTCTATTTTGGAAGTAAATAAAACGGGCGCTTACAATTCATAAGCGGGGGACATAAAAATTATCTAGGTTTTTAGTGAAAAACTAAACTAAATCGAAGGTTTTTAGTGACCATTAACATAATTTTTTTTAATTTTTGGCTGGTGGGAGGCCTCGGCCCTGGCTAGTTACCACCTTTACGACAAAGGCGTATCGTTAAGCGATTTAGCGTTCCGGTACAATGTCGCGTAGAAACCGGAGGGGTCTGTATATTATCCTACTCCGAATAAGTTAGCCCGCTTCCATCTTAGATTGCATCATCACTTATTATCCTACTCCGAATAAGTTAGCCCGCTTCCATCTTAGATTACATCAGGTGTGATAATCAAGGGCTAAGTTAAAAAAAACTAATTGTTTTCAAAAACTATTAATTTGTCGTTAAAATTTCGCATTTTTTGTAAAATTTTGAGAAATGTACCTGCAGGGGTCCGAAGATACTACATATATAGAAAAAAATTATAGCGAGACGAAGTTATTAAGTTGATTTAAGAAACGTTAACATTTATTTAGATCTTCGTCCACATCTCAAGGCGACTGGAATCTTTGCAAAGCTTTTACCGGCCAGTTTGCCGCTCGGCGTCCTTGACAATTTGTAATTCAGAAACGACCTCAAGACCCGTCGCCAATGTTTATTCTGTACCTACCCTCCGGCGCTGAAGTCGCTGGGGCAAACCGCTTTTTAAATAATTGGAAATCTAAAAATTACCTTGCTTATTTACTCTAATACTCGCCGACCACTGGGTATTACAGTAGAACCTCGTTAAGTCGAACCTCGATAAGTCAAAAACCTCCAAATCTCGAAAAAATGTTTTGTTCCCTTCCCTTAAAACACCAAAACCTCCATTACTTGAAATCTTGACCCTCTGTTAATCGAAATAATCACCGAGTCCCTCCAAGCCATTTTGGTACATATTTTCACTCTATAACTCGAAAAATTAAATTTGACCTCTGTATCTCGAACATAGGAACGTTTTATTTTACAACCTTTACAACTTGATCATTTGGAATTTATTATCTCTATTGTTCGAACCAAAAAAGTTATCGACTTTAAGAACTTGGCGACAGTGTGAGTACACTATTGTTTCTTAGAAAACATTTTAGGAGTATACAATAATAAATTTATGACTTATGGAAACACGTGTTTGCTTGCTTTGTGTCAGGTGTTCAATTTTGATTTCCTTTGAAATTAGAAAAATAGAGCAAACCAGTAACTCTGAAGAAGAAGAATTTTCTGCTCTTTATAGATTAGACAATGCTATAGATAGAGAACAACCAAATTATCTAAAGCAAAAAAAAATTATTGACTTTTATTAATGCCATACATATTTTTTATTTTAAAATGTTTTGAAATAATGTTGATTTATAATAAATAAAAATATGTTTGTCACCTCTGCAAGTTGAATTTTTATTTATTTTACCTCTCTAACTCAAAATTTATAAAAATAAACCTCAAACTCTTTATGTCGAATCAAAATCCGCCTAAGTCGAAATCCTCCATAAGTTGAAAACTCTTTAACTCGAATTTTTTGGCGTCTCCCTTGATGTTCGACTTATAGAGGTTCTACTGTATATAAATGTGATTTCGGTCTTACGTCTTCTGCCTCGTTGTCCATTGTTAACCTATGTGGTTTTGGATTGGAGTCCTATCTATGGCTATGAAATATTGAGTATTTCTTTCTCTGAGTAAATTTACCTACCTGGAATTGTTAAGTTGGTAGTGACACACCTGTGCCTCTGAGAGCACGTTAAGCTTTCCCTATTGTTATCGGATAATGATCGTGATAAGATCAAAACATTATCACCATAAGCTCGCCAATTTTTTTTATTCCTTGCCAAAGCTCCTTTATGTACGTAGATACAGTCTACCAAAATCCTAACTTCAATTAAGGTGATTGAGACGAGTAAGACATACCTAGCTATAGGAAGCCTACCTTGTTTTCCATCAACGTGTACAAATATTTGCAAAGTACCCACGCCTTCACAATGTTTTCTACTTCGTCCAATTAGCACTTCACTTCAGGTATCATAGTTTGTTACTAATTAATATCACTGACTTCCTAAGGCAAAAATATTGCACTTGGGTTTTGAAGCAATATTCCGATATCTTCAAAATTGTTTATTTTTTGATTTACCGCCACGTCGGAAAAGTAGTCCGTGACGAGAAAATACGCGGCCAGAAAAACTCGACACGTGCTCTTTTTAAATTGCTAATCACAACACCACTTAATCACAACTTCACTAAATACTTTGTAACAAGGAAAGAACATTAAAAAAACACTTCTCGCGACTGTTCTCACATGTCAATTTTCATAGAACGTTACCATAGACAATATCGTATTTTAAGTCAATGCTCTATAGTCTATAGTAACAAATTCTAATCTTATAAAATGCTAACAGAAGTTAGTTTTTAATTTTTTAATTGTCACATTTTGATTTTGTCCGTGTAAATAGACATTTAGCTAAATAATGAATACTAATCACTCCATTTAATTAAGATTACACATGGATGACGTCACTGATTAGAATGCCCAGACCTTGGTCATTTTATAATAGCTGAAAGATCGTCCGATCATGCCCCTTACTTATCAATGATCGTAAGTAAGAAAGATAAGCAACTATAAAGTTTGGACTGCGGTGTATTTGAGAGCAAAAAGGTTTTTATTATTTATTACCGACGGCCGAGTGGCGCAGTGGGTAGTAACCCTGCTCCTGCGTCCTAGGATGTGGGTTCGATTCCTACATCTGGAAAAATGTTTGTGTGATGAGCATGGATGTTTTCCAGTGTCTGGGGGTATATCTATATATTATAAGTATTTATGTACAATATATATAAAAATATTCATCAGTTATCATAGTACCCATAACACAAGCTACCTACACTTACTTTGGGGCTATGTATAGCGATGTATAATTGTCCTATAATATTTATTATTATTTATTACAAGTTAGCTCTTGACCGCAATCACATCTGATGGCAAGTGATGATATAAACTAATCGGTATCGGTCTAACTTGTTTGGATAAAATCCACATTTCGGTTTCTACACGACTTCGTACCTAGAACGCTAAACACAGTAAGGTAGTAACCAGCCACAGCCGAAACCTCCCACCAGCCAGACCTGTACCAATTTAGAAAATCTTAATGAATCCAACCGAGAATCGAACCCAAGACCTCCGTCTTATAAAACCACTGCGCCACGGAGGCGATCAAATCAAATTCTTACCCAATATCTACCGATTAATAATTGGTCAATCGATATAGGTAGGTACTTTTAAGCAATTTTCACAGTTAGCTTTGGCGAAAAGCGGAGCATTATACTATTTTTACATTATTCAAAGAAAAAGCTAACCGAAAAGCTCAGAATTTCACGGACGGAGTCACAAGGGCTCCACTAGTAGGTAAACAAATGTTTTATATATATACCCAGTTACAACAATATAACATAGTCATCAATAGACGAGAGAAACCTAGTTTCGCCGGTTTAAAGAGATTGTTTACACCGGGTCGTTCTGGTCGGGGCATAAACAAAACCGCGGCAACAATGGCGCGGGTCGGCCGGCCTATTTCACACGTTGCCCCTGAATACCGGCCGCGCGGTGGTACGTAGCGCTCACTGACATCGCGGGATACTCCATTTACAGGAAAAGGAGGTTCTGTATCTAAGCTATTTGTATATAAGTACATCTTACTACGAAGTATGTGTGACCGCTACGGAATGCGGGATAGTCTATTTTCTGAAATAGGAGGTTCTGTGTTTACATACTGAACTTCCTTTTCCTGAAAAGGGACTATCCTATAAAAATGTATTCTGGTATGTACTAACATACTAATAAGTTTGCACTTTTTGTATGTAACTACATATTACTACGAACGCAGGATAGTCCATTTTTTTTTAAAAAAATTTTATCGACTACAAGTTGGTCCTTGACTGCTAACACACTTGATGTTAAGTGATGAAAATCCACACCCCTTTCGGTTTCTACACGACATCGAACCGGAACGCTAAATCGCTTTGGCGATACGCCTTTGTCGGTAGGGTGGTAACTAGCCACGGCGAAAGCCTCCCACCAGCCAGACCAAGACAAATGAAGAAAAATCTCAATCTGCCCCGCCGGGAATCGAACCCAGGACCTCCGTCTTATACGAGTAAATCCACCGCGCATACCACTGCGCCACGGAGGTCGTCAAAAATTTTCTTCTAACTATGCATTCGCGTGATTTTGTCTACAGTTATTGGTGCAATTTGGATTACTGTGTAAGTAGCACAGACTTCTGCCCAGGGGATTGATTGGACCTCATTTCTGAAAACGGAGGTTCTTTATTCAACCGATTTGTATGTATACAATACTTTTTAGTTACAGACGCTTTATCATACTACTATTATAAAGGCGAAAGTTTGTTAGTGTGTGTTTTTTCCTTCTTCACGACTAAACGGCTGGAGCGATTTTAATAAAATTTGGTATGGAATTAGCGGACACCTAAGATTAACACATAGGCTAAATTTTATTTCGAAATTCGTCTAGTTTTATATAATATTACTAGCTGACCCGGCAAACGTTGTTTTGCAAAAAAATTAAAAAAAATTTGATGAAAATTAGATAGTAGCCGATTCTCAGACCTGCTGAATACTTATACAAAATTTGGTAAAAATCCGTAAAGCCGTTTCGGAGGAGTACGGTAACTATCATTGTGACAGGGAAATTTTATATATTAGACAAATAGATATATTTGTGAAACAATCTCAAAAAATTTTATCCACAGATTTAAAAAGACAGATCTAAAATTTAGTGTCCATTACCCACTGCCATAGATTAAAGACTAATAGATAGAGCCCATAGCGTGTCCACTCGTGAGACAGCAAATCAGCCTTATTGACATGACATGTCAACATTTAAAGTACATCATAAAACGTTATGTTTTAAAATATCGTAAAATACGAAATATTATATAAGATAGTTTAGTAAACGCATAATACATGAAATTTGCTAAAAAATAACATATCTAAGCTTTAAATCATCAATTAATGAAGTTTATGCCTACTTACGTATGAAACGTAATTCCTTCGATTTTCTGTTCGCTGCGACTGTTGCAGCCGAAAATATTACAACCCACCATAGCACGATAACGTTTAAATTAATATCGTAACCGCAAAGTTGTATTATTTATCAGCAAATTTAATAAAAAGCTACTAATTACTCAGATATGTCCTTTGCTTGTCACCAACTTCATTCTTGACAAATAATAAAAACGAACACGCTGAAAGGGACAAAAAATAATCTTGTGTCACTTTCTAATAAAGGCTGAATGAAATAAGTCTGTCACGCTCTTGAACCTACAGCCGCGTTATGACTCCATCTATTAGTCTTTAATCTATGCCCACTGCAAAATGATTATGGTTATAATTTTAAACGTCAAATGTTTCTTTTTTAATATCTTGTTAGTTATATTATATTAGTGTCAGCTACGTACCACAGCTCCTCCGGCGCCGGATCCGCTGCAGGCTGCGCGCTTGCTTTTATTTCTATTGAAGTTGCATTCTTTTTGTTCTCGGTTGGTTCCGACAAATTTTGTTATTGCTAAGAAGTCGGTTTGTTGGAATTGCCACTCATTCAATTAATTCTTTAAAGCAGCGTCTTAAGCGGCTCTTACATGGAAAATAAGGGTTATAATTGTTGCTCGTAATCACGAATCAATCGACCTGATTGATAGATATGTTTATAACAATGGGTACGCGGTGGTATAGTAGTAGTATACTTTTTTAATATTTATTTATTACAAGTTAGCCCTTGATTGCAATCACACGGTCACACCTGATGTCAAGGAATGATGCAAGTCTAAGATGGAAGCGAGCTAACATGTTAGAAGGGACATAGTCCCAGAATGCTAAATCAGATGACGGTACGTCTATGTCGGTAGGGTGGTAACTAGCCACGGCCGAAGCCTCCCACGTGTGCGTCTCGGGACTCTAGAAGTGATATCTTAAAGCACTGTGGGTTAAGGTGAGAAAGGAGCAACCTGCTACCGCTGTCGTACGCACGAGTGAAGGGAGGGCCAGACGTACAGCGTTACGTAACGAAGCGCTTTACCCTCCCAAAAGAAGTTTTTACCAAAACAAAAACATCTTTGGTATTCAGTTATAGCAGTAGGTCAATTCAATGTTGTCAAATTTGAGTAGCATTGCCTAGAATGGAGTTATTTCAAGAGTGCATGTAAAAGCACCTTTATAAGAGAAACGAATAGCTGAAACTAGTTTCTGGATTTCAGTTTTGTGTTTCAGACACTTGACTAGTTTTTAATGAAACCCGTAGGTCTGTTTAAAATGGGTTAAGTACAACTTAAATCTAGTAATCTCGTAGTTCGCTCTAATTTCGTACTGTACCAAAAAAACTACTTTTTGTTGTAGTTTATTTTGTTGCTATCTATGTAAGTATCTCGCCGCTCTTTCTGCTTTTTACTTTAATGTTGATAATTACTATTTCGTAATCTTCAATACAGGGCCGAAAGTACCATTTTTTTTAAGTAAGTCAATTAAAAATATAGTTATTAATTACATAGACAGCATATAGCCAGAAATTTGAAGACAAAATTGAATTTTGAGCAACTTTCTTCATTTTGAGTCAGAAAAAATAAAATTGACTGCCCATTGTCGAATGTCGGAGGATAAATAACACTTTTAGTAGTTAATCAGAACTCCTAAGCTCCACCCTACCGACAAAGACGTACCGCCAAACGATTTAGAGTTCCGGTACGATGTCGTGTAGAAACCGAAAGGGGTGTGGATTTCATCCTACTCCTAACAAGTTAGCCATCTTTGATTATATTATCACTAGCCATCAAGTGTGATAGCAGTCAAGTATTATATGTTGTAATGAATAAAAAAAAATAGTACAATACTAAAAGACCTGAAAAAACAGGCCTCACTGAGCTAGCACTGGAAGAACGTAAGATCAAAGAAATACTTCTAGGTACTTCTTAAAAAGCCCCATATGAACATTTTTTTTATTTTAAACTAAAATTTCAAAAAAATGAGAGGATATATGATAAAGCTCCGCCTGAAAATATCTATTTTTTTTTAAATTTTGTCTGTGGGTTTATAAATAATGAGGTTGCGAACCTATGCACTACATCAAAGAGACAACAGCGAGACATGAGGCTAGCGGCTATCAAAGCGTACTCAATTAACACTGTTAATCTTAATGTTTTTGTACAAGAAACAGGTCTTGAGGTCAAGTCTCAAGGCGCAACTCGGTGATAATATCGTCACAATAACAATATTTCTTTTGAAATGTTTTCTTAACTTATATTTGTTTTTATTAAATTACAGATAGGTTTTTACGTATTTATAATTTCTTTTGAAACGTTTTCATAACATACGCGTACCTATAACTAATTATTTATCACATTTGTTTTTATATGGTAAAATTTTTAACAAAAAATAGAACCAACTCAAAAACTCACTAAACAGTAAAAAATAACTGCGCCAAGTTTAAGTAACATTTATTTTACGTAGTAAAGCAGTTTGTGGGTTCTAGGTAACGTCCTTAAAGTAGAAACCTTGGCTGGCACCGACTCCTAGATATTCTTAAGTAAATTAAAGCAACGAAATGACACAGTTATTAATTACTTTTTAGTGCGTTTTCAGTCGGTTCTATTTTTTGTTAAAAAATTTACGTATTATACTGTCACAGTATATTATACGGCACTAGTAGCCAAAAAGCTACCGATACCGGGACAAAGACCGAAATCGCTGTAAGCGTGCCTCCAAAATTTGAAGAGTTCCTTCAATTTTCCCAGGATATCATCATCAGATCCTAACATGATGACAATGGGACCACCTTGGAAGTATGCCCTTTCTAATAAAAAAAGAATTATCAAAATCGGACAACTCTGTAAAAAGTAATGCGTGGTCATACAAAAAAAAATATATACGTGTCAAATTGAGAACCTCCTCCGTTTTCTTTCGTCGGTTAAAAAGATTATAACATGCTAAGATTAATACCTATTTAACATATGGCTACTAATCATACTCATACTAGTACTTATATAAAGCCGAAAGTTAGTGAGTATGTTTGTTACTTCTTCACTGCTAAACAGCTGGACTGATTTTAATAAAATTTGGTATGGTGTTACCTGACACCCTGGATGACCACGTAGGCACATTTTATCCCGTTATTCCCAAGGGAACAAGAATTACGAAGGTGAAGGTGAAGCCGCAGGCGTCCTCTAGTATTATAAAAGCGAACGGATTTTGATGAAACTTCACAATAATATAGCCTACATATCAGAATAACACATGGGCCACATTTTATCCCAAAATTCCCACGGGAACGAGAACTACGCGGGCGTCCTCTAGTATATAATAAAAAACTGCTTATGTATTGCCGATTTCATGAACTTTGTGCATGGTACCTGATGAGTATTTTATTTTTCATAATTTGGTGTCCGATGATTTATTATTGCTAGGCCTATCTATTTGACTTCGTACGGAATTGCTGGTAAAATGTTATAGCTTTGTCACAAAGGAGATGGCCAAAAGTTAAAGTCCTGGTATTTATGGTCTCATGACAGTAGAACCGTGTGAAATGGACCAATTAGACTAAACGCACAATGTGTAAACAGATGACAATATTGTCAAGATGTTGAGATAGAGCCACGTAATAACAAACATGAATAAATGAATCAACTGCGTTACACCATGACCCTACCGTCGGTTTCGTGATTCATTCGGCATTCGGCAATAAAGTCCGCGACGGCTGCGCGCCCTACTACATAAATAGTACCTACACTTGCGCACAGCTGTGCTTCTTGACAGACGGGCTCTGTTTGAGCTTTCTCCTAAACGTGGGCGATACGATTTTACTAAGTATCTTTTACAAGATGCATGTTACAATTAACTATATCTTTCGCGGTTATTATTAATCAATATACGCTTAAGTAAGTTAAAGCAACTAAATGGCACACTATTTTACTTTTTAGTGCGTTTAGAAGTCTGTTCAATTTTTTTATTAAACATTTTTTAAACAGTGTTTTTAGACGGGTTGCCACAATTCTTAGTGACTAGCGACAGGAGATATTTTCTCGTACTAAGCCTGAGAACAATTACGATTTATAGTTGGGACGATTGAGAATGTAGAGTTCTTAACCCTTGAAACCTTCTTCCTCCCAAGCAGCCAGGAACCAATCAAATAAGTACATCGTTGCCACCCTTACTGAGCTATGGAAGAAGCATGGGCTGCCAAACTTAGCTTTTAATAAATTACAGTTAAGTAGTGATCTACAAGATATATTGCGGAGAGTGTGCTCATGAGTTGTTTGATGTAGTTCCTCCATTTCCGTTCTATCACAGGACTGCTAGGCATCGCAGAGATCTACAGCGCTACGAAGTTGATATCACTTTGACGCGTACTAAGCGGTTTGTTTCCAGCTTCCCTATCACCTACAATATTTACGTCAGGGGTAATAGCAGTGTGATTGTGATGACGCGCCAAATAGTATACCTACGTCATTGACTGGCCCATATTAAAGCCTGTTAAATATGGACCAGTGAATGACAATATTACAGATATGTTTCTTGACAGTCGGGTGGTCGGTTCGCTTAGCTTTCTCCCAAACGTGGGCGATGTGAGGCCAGTATGAAACAATGTTACTGACAAACACGACCTTTCTTGAGTTGTTAATGTTTCGGTTTCCAACAAAGAGCTTATTGATTTGCTTTCCAGCTACACTGATTTAGGATTTAACTTTCTAAATTGACTCGGCATGTCGATTTTTAACCGACGAAAAAAAACGGAGGAGGTTCTCAATTCGACACGTATATTTTTTTTTATGTATGACAGCGCGTAACTTTTTACTGAGTTGTCCGATTTTGATAATTCTTTTTAAGGCATACTTCCAAGGTGGTCCCATTGTCACCATGTTAGGATCTGATGATGATATCCTGGCGAAATTGAAGGAACTCTTCAAATTTTGGAGGCACGCTTACAGCGATTTCGGTTTTTGTCTCGGTATAGGTAGCTTTTTGGCTACTAGTGCCGTATAATCTATGACAGTATAGTATGAGTACGTTAAGTGGCGATAAATCACTAAAAAGTAAGAAATAAAATTTTTGAACAAAAAATAGAACCGACTTAAAACGCACTAAAAAGTAAAAAATAATTGTGTCATTTAGTTGCTTTAATTTACTTAAGCAGATATCTTATCTATCTCTTTGTCCATCGATACTTTAGATAGAGAGAAATAGAGACAAAGTCGAGACTCACAGTTTCGTCGAGTTTCGTTACAGAGTGGTCTGGCGGTAGTAGTAGCGATGCAGATATAGAGTTCAATGATATCGCGTAGAAATCGTCAGAGTTTGTAACTCTATCAAGTTGGCCCATCTTAGACGATGCGTCATTCAGAATCAGGTAAGATGGGATGAGCTAGTCATTGAATAAAGAGTCTACTTTGAACAAAGCATTTACGAGTATGTACCATTACAGGACGCCCGCGGTTTTACCCGCGTAGTTCTCGTTCCAGTGGGAATCTCGGGATAAAATGTGGCCTATTTGTTGTTCTGATATGTAAGCTATATTATTGTGAAGTTTCATCAAAATCCATTCAGTAGTTCTGGCGAGAAAGAGAAACAAACATCCGTTCAACGATATATTCAAACTTTCGCCTTTATAATGTTAATAGAGGAGACTTTTTTATTTTGAATAATAGATACTTGCTCTTATTTACGTCTCACTTACTAAACTATGGACTTTATTAAACTTTAGAGTGGCTCTAGGACAGAAGTTATGAAATATCATGAGTTATTTATTTATTAATGTCAAGTCAAAGTCAGATTTTGTTTAATTCTGTGAGAACAAGACGTTCATTCAAAACCGTCAACATTTATCATTTCTTTAACAGTAGGTTATAAATATAATGATGACATGTAAATTCGCAACCTTTAAATTATGTGTGGGGTTTTGAGTTTTATATATAGCTACTTGCTTACCTAAATCAAAATACCTAACGCAAAGTTATTTATAAAGATATTTTGGAAATAAGTAGGTAGGTACGTATTCTGTTTACGCTTGCCAAAACGTAAGCATACCTAACAATATCTTTTATGTTTATAAAAGTAGCATTTAATATTACTTAAACGTAGGCAACCAATTTTCGAGCGTCGTCTCATTTGAGAGTGATTACTTAATCGATATTTGAGACCTCTACGTAAGCTCCCCGGTAACATTGCACGACTCGCCGACTTCGTCAGTAACATGGAATCCGAGTTCTCATTCATGACCTTAGCTATAAAAGATACGAGTAGATACGCGTGTGTGAGTATTTCGTATTTACACACGATACCACGCCAACGATAGGAAAAAAGTAACATCACTAATCGATGGGAAGGGACATCGATAACGAATGTTTACCTGGCGATTACCCGTTCAAGGCAACGATAATAATGGACACGATGCGCCCAATGCAACTCCATAATGGCATTTACAATCACGGCCATAAGGTTTAAGATTAGCGGAGAAATCGTGTTACACTCGTAAAACTATTGACATTGAAAGTTACGCAAGATGCATGCACGCGTGTTCCTTTTCGAGCACGGGATAGAGACAATACCGGTCCGGCGCTCGTCTAAGTAGTAATGCCTACTCACAAAAAGCCGGAATGCCGCGTTTAAAGACGGTCCCCCTTACCTCTGTCGCTCGTACATATCCTGCGAGGGCCACACAAGACAGCCATAAGTATATGCTCAACTGCATCACAACAACTTCAAGGACAGCCTCGTTGCACTAAACACCGCACTATATCACAGCACAAAACAATAGTGTGTATGTTATTGCACTAGCACTGTACACACGGGCGGAACGTTGCGGGGAGCGACATGCGCCGTCGATTTGAGTTAGTAGTAAACTGAGTGCCGCTTGGCGCTCGCTTCACTACGTCGGCCGCAATTCGACTCGCAGCCTACTTCATTGATGTGGGTTTGCTTTCGGTCGTCGCCCGATGGTCGATGAAGCTCTATTTCGCGTCACGCGACGCACTCCGATTTATTACATTTACTCTCACCGGAATAATGTAGTTGGTTTCATATGGTATACACGACCATTCAGTGCTCGAGGCAGAGTTATCCTTTTCGAACTTTCGAAGGGCCGAAACACATTGTCCATGTTTTTGGTCCTTCTTTTCGTCTTTTGAAATTTATTTACCAAATAAATTACAGAACACAACTTTAATGTCACGCCATTGTGCTAAATCAGAAACATTTTTATATTTTTGGTGTCCTTAGTAGGTATATAAAAATCTATTTACTGATTTTGGTCCTCCTCAAGTTCACAAAACAAACCTATCTTGTAGAATAAGTAAATAACTTAGCCAATTAATCTTACGATTAATTTAGAGCAAGACTTCTAGGACCGGCAGGTTGTAATTTTGTGCTTGAGAGGGGGTGGTCTCAAGATGGTCACATACGAATTTAGTAATCCTTTATATAATTTTAATTAATTTATTTATTTTAGGTATCTTTTTATGCATAATCAACTAATTCCTACTAATTCAAGTTGGTACTTAACTTAAACCTCGGTGATATTTTTATCAAGATAAACACTTGAAATACTTCCTATACTTAGCAAGTTGTAGAGATCGGTGACAAAGCTGTGCAATCAGTTCTCCGCGTCAATTGCGTAATTATCTACTACTTATACAGAAATTGTTGGCATATTGGTCTTATTACAATAAAGCCAGCGAGATCGGAAGCATGCGGCCACCATAATATGCAACTGTTATCATTAAGGTGCTATCGATTTCATAATTATGTGGCTCTATTATATATTATATTATATATTGATACTAGCGGACATACGTGACTCTGTCCGTGACAAATTCCGGTTTGTGACAACAAAACAGAATTATTTATCCTTATTAAAATACAATCAAATTTGGATTTGATCTCCTAAATACCGGCTGGATAGATATACTTACTGTATCCCTACCCTATATACATTGGTTTTTAAAAAACCTCCATTAAACAGACACGGTATAGGTAGATACAAAGTTCCACCATTGCACCTACCTTAACCATTTTTGTACCTATTATTTATTTTTGTTATTTATTGTTTGGTCCTTTTCAGACACGTTTTTACGTAGTCGGTAGTAGTTTTTAAACTTCATTTCTTTTATTTGAAAACATATTGATAACAAATGCAAACAAAATGAAAATTTGTTCGCTTGAAAATATCTACACTATTAAATCTAATTATTAAAAACAACAAATATTAATAAAGTATCTAAAATTAAAATCCAAAGTACCTAAATAAAATCCCGGTAATACCTACTACCTACTCGTAGCTAGTAGGTATTACCTACCCGTAGATAGTAGGTAATACCTACTATATGCTTTCATATGACTAATCCTCCGATACGCGATACTCGAAGCTACCACATGCAATCTCGAACAAATCCTGAAGACTTACAAAAGCGAACGATTTGCTCAAGCTACCTAAGTGCTTACCTATCATAACTTTAGTAATACCTGTTGCAAAACTTTAACATAGCATCATATTAGCAACACCTAATATAAAAAAAAAAATAATAAATATTATCTACAGGACAATTACACACATCGCTATATAGCCCCAAAGTAAGCGTACTCGTAAGTAGCTTGTGTTATGGGTGTTATGATAACTGATGAATATTTTTATATATATTATACATACTTATAATATACAGATAAACACCCAGACACTGGAAAACATTCATGCTCATCACACAAACATTTATCCAGATGTGGGAATCGAACCCACAGCCTCGGACGCAGAAGCAGGGTCACTACCCACTGCGCCACTCGGCCGTCAAGCATGGGCATATGTAGTTGAGATGAGAGGGGATAAAGAATAATGTAGTATTCCGTCATCAAAAAAGAACATTTTGCTTTTACTACGTTAATAAAAGCACACAAAAATACCAGTGTTATAATTTTTTAAGAGTATTAAATAACTAGATGTCACTTGCAGTTTATCCGCGTAGTTCTAGGTTTCTCGAAAAATTTTCGGGATAAGGTATAGCTTATATTTTAGTCTGATTTATAAGCTGTAATTTTGTAAAGTTTCATCTAAATATATTCAGTAGTTTTTTCTTTAAACAGTAACAAACATCTGTCCATCCATATTTACAAACTTTCGAGTTTATTATATTATTACCAGACGCCCGCGGATACAACCTCGTATTTCTCGTTCCTGTCGAAATCTCAGGATAAAATGTGTGACCAATGTTATTCTGATTTGTAAGCTATATTATTGTTGAGTTTCATCGAAATTCATCCAATAGTTTTTGCGTGAACCAGTAACGCCCCTCTTCCACCAGCGTTTTGCGAGCGTCAGCGTTCCCTCAACGTCTGCGCAGCGTCCACGTTGCGTTGACGCGACGTCGACGATGCGTTTATTGACAACAACAATCACGCACATTTTAAAAACATGCATGACAAATTTAAATGTATTCTTTTTCTTACCTCAAAGTTAAAACAAGCCTTTCTCTTCTGGTGACACTAAAACTCTGCGATTAGTGTCTAAACATGACATTTTAAATCAATTTTAAAAGTTCATCAAATGTAGATTCCGACATTCGCAAATATATATAAAATTCAGATACATTATTTTTAATACTATCAGAGTACAATGCGAAATATTCATGTTCTTTAAAATAGGATTTTGTCAAAACTGACGTTGAAGCAGCAAAGCCAACAGTAGTGTTTCTTGTCGGAGTGTATTTTTTCTCTGTAGGGGAAGGTGGGGTAGATTCATACAGTTTTTATTTTTTGTCGTACAGAAATTTGTCTACTATCAATATATGTATCGATTCAACAAAAACTAATAGTCTTGTTATCTGACTTTATATTAAAAGTATTTAATTTGTGTAAATACACTTGTGTGGCTTTCTGTCAAAGTTTATACGAAAAATTTAAATCGTATGAAAGTGCCCCACGTGCGGGGCACTTTCATACACGCTGTGGGGCAGATTCATACATGTGAAAAAATACACAAATTGGGTGTGAAATGTTTAATTATTTATCAAAATCTATTATACTAAATGAAAAAGAGAATAACATAAATGTAGGTAGTTTTGTTTTTATAACAATGAAGAACCTTAACAAACCTAACAGTCTTTCTGATCAGTCATATCAGTATTTAAATATCTATTGCATACTTATTTAGTAGTAGTATCAACAATCAACAATCAACAATTTTAAACACAATTCTTCAATGTTCTTTACTAATAAACTTAAAAATTAACTATAATAAAATAAAATCCTTACAACAGGTAATTATATTAACGAACGTTATAAAAAGAGAGATCTTTGTTAAAACTTAAAATACTAGCAGTTCTAGCTGTCTTGGCTGATTGAGGATCCGGCAATATCGAAACTATATCCGATAGATCTACTGATGCTTCATCTTTCACATCTGGAAATACAAATTTCATAGACGATCCCGGTTTCTTTCTCAAAAATGACACCATCACTTCTGTCGAACTGTAATGTTTGATGATTTGTCCGACATAGTAAATAACAGACATTTTTTTTTCAAATTTTACGAGCACATAGGCATTGTCTTTGACATTTTCAGGGTTAACAGGCTCTTCATATTCGTCTTCTTCTTCGATTTCGTCATGAAAGTCGCAAGGTGAAGTAGAACTTTCTCTTAGTAGCGATAGTGAAACATCTGTCTCACTATCGCTACTGATTGTTTCAATTTCTTTGGTTTTCATTCTTTTTGGTTTATTTGATTTCTCACAATCTTTATTTAATAAACTCAACGCTCTCTTTATTTCTCTTGCTTTACTTTTCCGTTCTTTTTCTAATCTCTTCATCCCTTTAATTTTTTCCAAATCTTCGATTCTAGTCTTTTCAGGCGTGTCTGTATAAATTCTTGATTTTCCAAGTGGTCGACTTTTTGTTGTTTGTATGCGTTTTTGAACTTTCGGAAAAGGTCTTATCATTTCTGGCGTCTTCAACACTTTGGAAGTAGATGGTGCAGGGTTGTGAAAATCTATCACAGTTGATGTAAAATGTTGTGAAAGTAAGGAAGGCGAAACATCTCTTGACAAAGTCGATGGTGTTCGAGTATGAAGATCACCAAGTTCAGCACTAACTGTAGCAAGCTCATCTCCTACTATTGCTAGCTCCTCACCATCAGTGATTTCATTGGTAGTTGTTATAGGATTTGAATGATACACTTGAACCGACGCAAAGTCATCATCATTGAAAATCAACTTATTAAAAGGCCATATTCCGGTTTTCTCATAAGCACTGGTGATATTTCTACCATTGAACGACTCTAAATAAGGTATCTTTGTGAGTTTTGGGATATTATAAATACTAAGTGTTTTTCCTGGGTTGGAAACGTGCCAGTCATTAAATGCTATTTTTAATTTTGATTTTAATGGACCAAATACTCCAACATCTAGCGGTTGTAGGCGATGAGTCGTGTGAGGAGGAAAGGAAAGGCACACAATCCCGTTATCACGGCAGTAATTGATTGCATCTATAGAAATGTGACTTTCATGATTGTCACATAAAAGCAATATTGGATTTTCTTTCGAACATAACGTGTGTTTCGAGATGTGCTTTAGAACTTCAACAAAAATATTAGAATTTATCCAACCACTTCTCGTAGCTACACCTAAGGAGCCTTCTGGAGCACCTTCTAAGAAGTGGTCTTTATAGTGCACTCGAGGGAAGATGAATAAGGGCGGTATAGTATTTCCACTGGCTGAAACAATCCCACCAAATGTGACCAGTTCTCCTCTTTCGGCAGAAACTATTTGACCTACCTGTTTTTGAGTCTTGTCAGCAAATATTTTTGGTGTACTCAAAACAGTTGAAATACCAGACTCGTCGTAGTTAAAAATACGATCGGCAGTAAAATTATGTTTGCGGTATATACTTTCCAGGTTCTGGAAGAAATCATTCACTGCCGTTTTGTTAAAACCGAATGATCTAGCAGCGCTAGTATTTTCAGGTTTACGTAAACTTAAATTTTTATTACGTTTTCGGAAACTTGCTAACCAGTCTGCTCCGGCCATCTCATTATTATTCCAACTTGCATGATATTTTATATTATTAGCCTTTGCGAATTCATATGCAAGTTTTCGAACTTGGATACATGTAAGGCCAAAGTTCATTTTGGAACACGTTAAGATATATTTATTCAAATGATCTTCTTCAGTTTTTGTAAAAATTTGCTGTGAAGAATATTTGGATTCGAATACATGATTTCGATCGGTATCAAGATCGTGAGATTTTCGTAATTTTTTGATACGGCTATTTAGTGTTTGTGCATTAACTCCATATCTGGCTGCTGATTTCCTTAAAGAGAGTTTGTTTTCCAAAATTTCATTGATAGCTTTTAACATTGCCTGTTCGTCAACCTCTCCACTCCTAGTTCCCTTTTTTTTGTAATTTCTGACCATATTTTTTCTGTAAAATAGATTTATAATATCAGTTGAATACAGTCAAGCTCAAGTTAGTTACCCTTATCGTAACATAGAAGCGATGAATGAATGAACGAACTTCAATTCTAATAAACTATAATAACGGGGTTCATTCATACAGTATGAATGTACCCCGTGTACTGCTGTATGAACCTACCCCAACACAAGAAAATGAAATAAAAACATTCCTAAAAAAAACTAACATTATATATCATTATTCACGTATCAATATACAAACTCGACCCCATTATCTTTTAAATAAAATACTATTGAATAACCCAGAAAACAGCTTTCATCGATTAAAATAATGTTCAAAGTGAGGTTATAAAATTACTTACACGTGGCCAAATCACTTTCCGTGTCACCTCGTCGCGCGTTTCGCACCGACTGCTAACAAACTCCGTGAGCCAACACACTCATAAATAAGTTACGCACACACGCATAAGTAGTTCAATTTCTGCGCGCCTAACAACAGATATCTCTAGTGTATGAAAGTGCCCCTTGTATGAAGGTGCCCCACTTCCCCCTACGCGGAAACGCAACGTTGACGTCGCGTTACGTTGACGTTCAAGGGACGCTGACGCTCGCAAAACGCTAGTGGAATAGGGACCTAACAAATCCATCCATCCATACTTACAAACTTTTACCGAACATTAGTCAAGGTAATAAGATCTATTCGCAAGTGGCGACATCTCAAAGACACCAGACGCATCATTTCGCAGATCGAGGTTCTCGTGCGTTCTAGTTGGGCTACGCAATGTTATAATGTTGTCATAGATGGCGCTGTATAATGATAAATTGTACTGAAATATATGATGCAAATATCAGATGTAATATGAAATTAATTTCATGCAAATACTAACTACGCCCACCAACCCGGATTGGAGGAGCGTGGTGGGTATATCCCTACATCCTGTCTTATAAGGAAACGTGGTCCTGCAGTGCACTGTTACAGAGGCTGCCTGCAAGTAAGGCATTATTATGTATGTTATAGTATTATAGTATGTTAACGGCCCACTAACAAGCCAGACTTCCCACTGGAGAGAGGAATATAAAGCTTAGCCCCACCAAGCACTGCCCCAATGCAGATTGGTGGGTTCAACAATGCTTTCATCATCATCATCATTATCAGCCAATGGACGTCCACTGCTGGACATAGGCCTTTTTTAGGGACTTCCAAACACAACGATCCTGAGCCGCATGTGCCCAGCGGCTCCCTGCGACCCGTTTGATGTCATCAGTCCACCTGGTGGGGGGTCGACCAACACTGCGCTTTCCGGTGCGGGGTCGCCATTCTAGCACCTTCGGCCCCCAACGTCCATCAGCTGTTCGAACTACGTGCCCCGCCCATTGCCACTTCAGTTCTGCGACTCGCTGAGCTATGTCGGTTATTTTGGTTCTTCTGCGGATCTCCTCATTTCTGATTCGATCACGCAGAGATACTCCGAGCATTGCTCTTTCCATCGCCCGCTGAGTGACTCTGAGCCTTCTTATGAAGCCCGCAGTTAGCGACCAAGTCTCGGATCCGTATGTCATCACTGGCAACACGCACTGTTCGAAGACCTTCGTCTTCAGGCACTGAGGAATTTTGGACGAAAAGATGTCACGCAGTTTCCCGAACGCTGCCCAACCGAGTTGGATTCGGCGGTTCACCTCTTTCTCGAAATTGGACCTACCTAACTGGACCATATGCCCTAGGTATATATACTCGTCTACAATTTCGAGTGCAGAATTTTCAACAATAACTGGGTGGAGCGAAACATGAGCATTACACATGATCTTTGTCTTGCTCATGTTCATTTTAAGGCCCACCTGTTGAGAAACTCTGCTGAGGTCATTGAGCATATTATTAAGGTCATCTAGAGATTCTGCCATTATCACTACATCGTCGGCAAACCGCAGTTGAGTGAGGTACTCGCCATTGATGTTGATGCCAAGTCCGTTCCAGTCCAAGAGCTTAAAGACGTCTTCCAATGCGGCGGTAAATAGCTTCGGGGAGATAACATCTCCCTGTCGCACTCCTCGCTGCAATTGGATTGGCCTCGTAGTCTCATCCTGTATACGGACTGACATGGTGGCGTTTTCGTACAGGCACTGCAACGCTTGGATGTACCGGTAGTCGATTCGGCACCTCTGCAATGACCTTAACACAGCCCAGGTTTCCACCGAATCAAAGGCTTTCTCATAGTCCACAAACGCCAAGCAAAGTGGCCGGTTATACTCTTCGGTCTTTTGTATAACCTGCCGCAGCGTATGGATGTGGTCTATGGTACTAAAGCCTTGTCGGAAACCGGCTTGTTCGGGAGGCTGGAAGTCATCAAACCTACGAGCGAGACGATTCGTGATGACTCTGGAGAACAACTTGTAGACATGACTCAGCAGCGAGATTGGTCTGTAATTCTTCAGCAAGGTATTGTCACCCTTTTTGAAGAACAGAACAACCACGCTCCTGTGCCACGCCTGAGGCGTCTTGCCCTCGTGAATGACGGAATTGAACAATCGCTGAAGGACTTCAAGTATCGGTTTACCACCCGCTTTCAGGAGTTCTGCTGTGATTCCGTCATCACCTGGCGCCTTGTTGTTCTTTAGGTGTTCGAGAGCCATACTAATCTCGTCTAGGCTGACGTCCGGAATATCTTCGGTATAGTGTCGGGTCAATTTGGCTCTGGGGTCTTCAGCCAAATTGTCAACAGGCTTTTGAATTGACGTGTATAACTGTCCATAGAACTTCTCGACCTCACCCAAGATCTCGGGCTTGGAAGAAATGAGATTACCGTCATCGGTCTTCAGACGCGTCAACTGACTGCGTCCAATAGACAGATCTTTCGCGAACACTTTCGAGCCACGGTTGTGTTTTATTGTATCTATGATACGCTCGGTGTTGTAGCGGCGTAAGTCACATTTCTGCGACTTAGAGATCTGTCTATTGATACGTCGGTAGTTCAGAGCGTCCCCTGAAGACTGTAATCGCATTCCTTGTCTTTCCTCCATGAGCTTGAGTGTTTGGTCAGAGAATTTCTTGTTGGTTTTTGGGCGGTGGGTCTTATAGAACTTAGACCCAACCGAATGGACAGTTTCCACTAGCCTGTTGTTCAGATCGTCCACATCAACACAATGTGCTAGGCAATCGAAACGGTTCTGGAGTTCCAGTTGAAAGCTTTCGGGGTTTTGGATGTGGGCATGAGTAGGTCGGAGTGTTGACTTCACCAGTCGGTACCGTTCAAGCTGTACATTGATATTCAACGTGCCTCTTACCAGTCGGTGATCACTGCCGGTTTTGACCCTATTGATCACAGAGACATCGTTGAATATATGCCGTCTGGTCGACAAGATGAAGTCAATCTCATTTCTCGTGGAACCATCGGGGCTCAACCAGGTCCATTTCCTATGTGGTGGCTTCTTGAAGAAGGAGTTCATCATAAAGAGGCCCTCCTTCTCCATGAAGTCAGCCAACATTTGGCCCCTGTGGTTCCGTTGCCCATAGCCAAATTGCCCCACTCTCAACTCTGAACCACTCCTCTCGCCCAGCTTTGCATTGAAATCCCCCATAACAACATTGTAGTAGGAGTTCGAAGCATGCAGGGCTCTTGAAATGTCCTCATACAATACCTCTACCTCCTCGTCGGGTTGTGCCGAGGTCGGTGCGTAAACCTGTATAACCTTCAACGAATACCGTTTGGTAATTCGGAGGACAAGGAACGCTACCCTGCTCGACACACTCTCGACTCGTACAACATTGTTAACGAGGGACTTGTGAACGATAAACCCAACACCACCTTGGGACAGATGTTCGCCCTCCCGGTAGTATAGTAAATTGCCGGAATTCAGGATTATCGAGTCCTCGCCCTCTCTTCGGACTTCAGACAATCCTATAATGCTCCAGCGCAACTTACTTAATACTTCTTCCAGTTCGATCACCTTTTCGTCAGTCCTCAAAGTGCGTGCGTTGAATGTTGCCAGGTCCAGTCGTCGGGGTTGGCAGCGGAATCTCTTCCGGAGATTCTTGACACCCCTTGCCCCGCCGTTACCATGACCGCTGCCAGAGCCAGGAATAGCGGGGCTGCCGGGGACTAGGGGCTGTTTTCTTGGACCGTCTCCCATAAAAGAAATGCCCTATAGTGACCACGCTGGGCAGGCGGGTTGGTCACCGCAGAGCTGGACTATTCGAACCAGTGTCACTGCTGCCTGACACTGGCCTCATTTTGTAGTCCAGCCTATTTGGAATGGTTATACCGCCATTCATCGGTCGCCAGAGCCTCGTTGGTCCATCTGCAGGGTGCACCGCGAGCAGGTGAGGTTGACATTTGGGGAGGCCGACTGGAACTATCATCCCCCTTACACCCCCTATCATCCCCCTTACACCCCAATGCTTTATCTAATATATAAATTTCCCTGTCACAATGTTAGTTACCAAATTTTGTATGTATATTCAGCAGGTCTGAGAATCAACTACTATCTAATTTTCATCTCAATCAAAACAATGTTTGCCGGGTCAGCTAGTATTAATATAAAACTTATTATTGGATTAATAATTCTAATTTTTAATACAACTTTACCTACTCTACAATTTAAGAAATTACTTCAATTTTATAAATTCTAACAAGCATATTTGGAAACTCAAACAGATCAAACAGTTTGGAAGGTAGAGATGAGCTGGCAAGAAACTCATACATTTTTCTTGCTGCAAATAAAAAACATTTACTATATTTAAAAGTTTCATCTTGTACTATTAAGTGGTTTTAGTTACCATTTCCAAAACAAAACTGTGCCTACTCTCTCGCAAAAATATAAAAATATTGTTTGACCTAATGAATATTTTCCTTTTCAATTTGGGTTTACCTACTAAAAGGATCCACAGGAATGCATATCAATAATAACACAAGTATGGCCTGTACAATATATTTTGATGTCTCAATACTACGAACTAAAGAAAATAAAAGCGAAAAAAGTTTGACATCTTATAATGTAACATACACCATTAAGTAAGTGATCCTTCAATATTATGATAAAAAACAGGACTATTGGAGTTTAGAGTAAAATATTTATAATCTACTTGTCTGAGTTAAGACCGGCCATTTGTTCTTTGTGACGTCGGATGGCATCTTCGTGACGTTTGATTTGTTCCTGGTGGAAAGAGATCTCCTTGTCTAAATGTCCTTTTAGATTAGACAACTGCTCCTTTTGCTAAAAATAAAAAATATTATATTGTAATTTCATCTTTTTATCTAATTTGTCAATAGAATAATTATTATCTACTTTACTATGAACAGACTTGAAGCTAACAATCCTAAATAATTTAAAGGGGGTTGTGAACTTAATAAGTGGAGGATGAGGAAGGAGAGAGTAGAAAAGTTCTTAAAGGTCAAAGTATGGCTGCTGTGATGGGTGCAGGGTGATATGTATTAAGAGTCCTGCACTTTTTACATTATAACATTATAAAGTATAATAAGTGTTAGTAGTAACAAAATGTAGGTAGGCACATAATTGGTATCTGTCAGTTCTTACAATAAAGCTGCATAGCTCTCTTAATGTGTATGTTTTAAGTACGAATATCTAGATATAATAGTGGATTTCATTATATTATTAATGATAGCACTATAAACCAGATGAACCAGATACATATCTAAAATCTAAATTATAAGACTGTTTAATATGACAAATGTTGTAATACACTAAATAGCTTGGTGGCATGTCTTTGTTGATAGGGTTGTAACTAGCCTTGGCTAAAGCCTCCCACTGTGCTATGTAGTCTGTCAATACCGCTTCAATTGAAGTAACTATTGGACATTTAATGCACTTTACAAAAACACCAAAAGTTTTATTCTTCAAAAAAATCACAATAGATAAAAAAATTGTCTAAGTGATATGACTGATAGTAGACATAACAGCCAGTAAGCAAATAGCGATGCTTGACTTTAACTGCACTGATATGCTATTGAAGAGTTATAAGTACAACTGTGCAATGGCATGTTATAGCTGAATT
Organism: Mycalesis mineus; assembly: GCA_034621355.1. NCBI lineage: Eukaryota > Metazoa > Arthropoda > Insecta > Lepidoptera > Nymphalidae > Mycalesis > Mycalesis mineus. The sequence continues at coordinate 3,400,442 of CM067881.1, forward strand.
CGCACTGCATAGTTGAGTGTACACTTTGAACAAACATGGTCACAATAATAGCATATGTTACCTTTTTGTAAAAATATTCATCTTCCCGGGCGGCCTCCATCTTGCCAAATGCACCACCAGCTTCGCGGATGGCGCCTCCGCCACCACCTCCCTTGCCAGCCCCAGAGCCAGGCTCACCAGCATACATTCTGAAAATAAGACATTTTGGTATAAATTATTTTTACAGTCAAGTAGTTAATATCAAAGAAAACAACAATATTATTATTAAAAAAGTAAATGGCTAAAGAATAGTAAATTGCTTATATAAAAATACATATAAACAAAATTAGTAATAAACATATTCACAATAATAAAACACTTCAAACGAATAATTTAAAGGTATTATTAATTTAAAGGTATTAATTACCCAAAAGGATGGCGTATATACAATTTCTTTTATTTTTGTTCTATTGGCAGAATCTATTATGCTATGGCTTGCCAGTACTAAGCTGCTGAAGTAATTTAGTTGAAATATCATGACCAATAAGAATTATAATCGTTTGTCAGGTGGTATGTTAATTTTAAAGGGCATGTCGCCAAAATTTAAGGTAATAAACAGAAAATGATGCAATGGCTATTTATTTTACAGGTTTTTGTGGTGGCCAGGTTAAAGTAATCGATTTCTTTATTTTTCTAAAATTGCAACTTGGGAGGTTAGGATTGCGTAACAACCGGCTCGTATTATCTTACCTAACAGAAATCGCACGTAATACGGGAGTTCTTGTCCTTGCTAAGAAGTTCATGATTGCTTAAAAAATAGGCTGTACTTAAAATAAAAATGACTAAACTTTTATGATTTTTCCTGAAGAATTCCTTTTGTTTCAATTTCAAAATGACATTGACAATGACAACAATGACATTTACAATCACAAATATTCATAGAATATAAATCATCATCATACATTGTATTGGCATAGCCAATTTATATATAGTAATCAATTGAACTTTAAGCTCTGTGGAAAAGAATATTACTTTCTAATAGTTATTTAGCCAAATAGTCATAAATTATTTACCACAAATTATTACATAATTAGAAACCAAAAATAAAAAATATCATAAATAGCGTCGAGACTAGCGACGCAGACGGCATTCACGTACATTACATCCATCATAAAAAAAGCCCATGTTTTGGTTTAGCAAACTGTCCATAGATGGCGGTTTTATCAAAACATTTTTCAAGCGGAAAGTAAAACAGTTATTTCAAAAAGTTTTCTTTACTAAATTATCATTTATCATAACTATGTTTACTTACGCCATTTCACGATTTTTTAACCAGAGAATGTGTTTTAGCTTCTGTTCGGCAATAATTTTATTTAGTTCTGCGGTTTCCCGCATAGCTCTAAAGACTTGGCGCTCCTCTTTCAGAGATTCCATTTTCAGATGTTTTTCAGTTGCGGAATACCTGTTCATAAAATAATAATCGTTTCGATGTAAAGTTTAATTAAATAAATTACCTAAATATCTATTTCATTCAATGGATCAGATATACTCGTACAGGGGCTAAACGCGAAAGTTACTGAGTTACGTAACTATGGATGTATAGTTGGTTATTACACTTGAAAACTATTAACGGTATGTTCTGCAAAGTGGGTAGACATCCTACATAGACCTATCCAAGTCTTATAAATAGTTTAATCTGGCAAAAAAGTTACTTAAAGGCCTCACTTTATAAACTCCTGCATAATATCTGTATTGAGTTGAACAACGTTTGTGATATCGTCCAAAGGCGTTGGTTCTGTCATGGAACACGTCGATTTCTTGTTGCTTATATTCTCTTGATTGTCATCGCGGTCGTCTGCGTCAACTATTTCAGCGGGTTCGGAGGTGGATGACGAAGAGTCCATAACTTCGTTGACTTTTTCCTGAGGATCTTGATATACGTTGCTGCAGCTTGGTTGGCAAGTGTCACTGTAAAAAAAATATTTTCAAATAACAGTCCAATGTAAACAGATAATCTATTTCTAAACAACTGTCCCGTTGGTCCAGTGATTATAGTCTATGTGGCTTCGGATCAGGAGGTCCTAGGTTCGAGTCCTGGGCTCTTTTTAACTATTTTTCTTAATTTTTCTTTCATTTAAGACATTTTGTGTAAAATGTTTTAGCCCTGAGTCGTAAGTCTGTAGTGTAGTGTAGTTGATACAGAGTCATTAAAATCTACTAGTGATTATTACAAAAAACATAACCATACAAGTACTCGACAGCCCGCATCGGAGCTGCGTGGTGGGTCTAAGTTTTATATCCTCTCTGATAAAATATCTACTCGTACCTTAAAGTACCATTATTAAAGTACCTACACACTGCAAAGCTACGTTTTACGTTAAAATTTTAGAGGGTAATAAAAGATTTAGGATACATGACTGGCTTCATCTACACACAAAACAGGATGAATTTGTTTTGTTCCTTTTCTCTGTATAATGCTTTTCGATGTGGTGTTAGAGTCACTACTTGCTGAAGATTTGATTTACAAAAGTTTATTAGCCCAGGTACTTAAAATTATGACTTCATAGGGTTTCAAATTACTTCTATTTAGGTTAAAGGGAACAACGTATTATATACTGTTATAGGCGATAGGGGTCATTTGCAATTATCACGTACTATCGATAAAACCATGAGGTTGCCTCAATCTTCACTTGTATATTTTTGTATGATACCATCGATATATTACAAAAGTTCTATGATACATAATTATGAAACGTCCAACGTCTTTATGGTTGATATATTGTCCCTTACCGCGTCATGTTATATACCTAAAGTATTCATTACTACAGACTATTGATGAAATCATTATCATTATCGGCTGATTTCATGATGGTCCATAGGCCACATAGACCAGTGAAGTATTTATAAATAATATTAACGCTACAATAATTAATCAAATAAAAATAAAATACTTACTCATCGATGCATTCAGTCTTAATTTCAACATTAGCATTCATTGACGTTTCATTAAATTCATTCTCCTTTTTGAGTACTCCATCCTTCACGACATCTATTATAGTGCACACTTCTAACGACTGCCTAGAATATTTCTGTACCACGTCTCCATGAACTGATATTTCTTCTCGAGCTATGCGCTTCATATTCTGCCATTGGGTTTTAACTTTTTTAATAGAGAGCCCAGTAAATTTGTTACCAAATTTCATGGCTAACTGTCGTAGAATCTCATTCCAAACAACATCTTTTTCTTCAGAATGGTTCGGGCCATTGTTGGTCTTAGTTACAACGACTTCTTTATGTTCCTTAATTAATTCTAGCAGGAACTGTTTCTCTTCAGCCGACCAGTTCGGGGTTCTTGCACGTTTGTTCGCTATCCGGACCATTCTTCTCGACACTTCGCGGGGGTCGTGTCTTATTTTTTGCAACGTTTTATTGCAAACGATGCACTCGACGTCCAAAATTATCGGTTTCCACATTTAAAAACAAATGAACAACGTTAATCTTTGACAGCGAACGTGTTAACAACGTCGCAACTGTTTGAAAATATTCACCACAATGAAGTTCCTATTTAATTAACAACTAAATTACTGAAATTGATAAATTGAAATACAAAAATATTCAGTACGGCGATGGACTTCATTGTTGATTTTGTTTAGGTTAACAACGTACATTTTGTTTTATAACATGTTTTATGCCAGGATTCCCTTTGCGGATATTTAAATACTTTTTAGTGTCAACCTCTAATTGAGTATCGTATTTACTTTTAATTTTAAGTTAATGACACTTTATGAAGAGGTTAACGTCAACGCTGTAATTAAAACGTAAAATACTACATACATAGAGTGAGTTAAATAAAAGTAAAATATTTGCTTAGTTGCAACATGGAAGATGCACTTCACGATAAGATAATATGAGCTAAGAAATTCCATGCGAATGGAAGTAAAATGTTTCCGGGCCTACAACTGTATGTAAATATTATACATGTTAATTTAGAATGAGATGTTATTATGTTGATTTTAAGGTAATTTGTTTGGATTAATGAATTAACCTATTGGCAAATGTTATTATTATGGCGAATGTATTGGGAAAATTATATCTAAAAAAAATAACAGAATAATTAAAATAACTAACTAATTAACTTAACTAGAAACATAATTCTAAATTTTGCACTTTTGGTAGGGCGCCTGGTGTAATTTTTCATTTAATGTCCGATTTTACGAGTGTTAAGAATAGATAAACAGATTTGCTGTTTTAAAAAGTAAATAAGAGCAAATATGTAGTTACTCGTATGTTTGTAAGATACTTTCACTAAGTAATTCAAGTCATATTGATAACATTAACTGGTACATAGATAAGCATAGGTTCTCAACTTGTTTAGTATATCTGGGAGGTGTTAAGACCCAGAAAGAATAGCGCGCGAAATCAAATTAACCAAACCCTCCCGGAGCGAGCCCAGTGTTTATTCTAAGGAAAGCAGATTAAAAATATTTACTAAAATCCTCTACAATAGTTATCATTATAATCATTTTCAGCCTCTAACGGCCGAATATAGGGCCAGACAACCCTCCTTGTAAGAAAGAGGATATGGGGCGTACACCCACTACGCTATTCTATTGTGTGTTGTCTTATAGATGTAAGATGTGGCTGGGGATAACGTTGTATTAATTAGGTAACGATCACTATAAAATGTTGATAATAATGTCTGGGATCGATGGCTTAACTTGCTCTAGGAGGGTGTAACACTACCGACATGCCGATGATCCGGGCTTATAATTTACTAAAACCTTCTTAAAGGACAGAAAACGCTTATAGAATAAGAATTATTTCACAACAAATAACTGTAGATTACATTAAACTGAGCTATACAATTTAGAATTTTTTTGGGAGAGAAAGAAAATTAGGGGTTTTAGACGAATGGGGTGGTAAACATAGTAAGGTTGAGAACCTGTAGACTTCGCACGCAGTCGTCACGCCCAATGGTTAGCGATGATGCAGTCTACAGTGGAACGCTCTTGCCTAGAAGGTACTTCGTTCTATACTTTATTGATTTCTTGAGTTTAAACTTGTACCATTATAATCGTATGTGTGCTGTGGTTTAAGATACTTTTGTTGCAGGAGGTTGGAAAACTAATGCTGTTAATACATAGCAGATCAGGAATGATGATTTGCCCCAATAAAAGATATCATAATATTGATTTGACCATAGAAATATTTCTTTTATAGCTTCGCCATTAAATGGCCAGTAAAAGACATTCTATTGATAACTACGGGATTCATGCGTATTCGTCTTTATGAATTCTTAAATATCAGCAGCAAAACAGATCTCAAGATTTGAATCTTAGACCCATCACGCTACTTTATTGCAGTTTGATAGATTTTACACTGTTTTACGAATTTCAGATGTAAGATCGATTTCTTACAAAACATACATAGTTACGCCATCGTTTTAGCTCTGACTGCACTGAAATCACACCTGGTGGTAAGTGATGACACAATCTAAGATGGAAGCGGGCATACTTGTAAGGAGTAGGATGAAATCCCTTTCGATTTCTATACGACGTCATACTAGAACGCTAAATCGCTTGGTAGTAAGTTTTTATCGGTAGGGTGGTAACTAGCCATGTCCTAACCTAAACCAGTTTGGCCTGGTTTAAGTTTAGAAAATCTTAATAGGCCTAACCGGAAATCGAACCCAGGACCTCCGTCTAATCTCCGTCGCCGGTTGTATTGTAAAATTCTTCATTCATCCTTTGATACTTAAAATTAATCACAGAACCAAGGAGGCATATTAACCTATGACCTACTTTAACTGTATTATTTAAAAATTCCATGTTTTTGTTGACTGTGTGAAATAAATACATATCCGATTACGAATCGTAAAATTATAGTATTTATTTGTCTGTATTATAAAGCATCGATTAATGGAAAACGGATATAAAACTCTGAAATTTATGGCACGGCTCGCGAGGTTGCGTAAAATCTACAGTTATCTGTAGATTTTTTTAAACTTCGAACGGAAAAGCATAGACAAATTAAAAAAAATGAAAATGCACAAATAAACGAGCTAGTTTTTATTAATTTATCATTACTAAATGACGAAGAAATTAAAAAGACTTCTTTAACGATTAATAAGTAACCGCATAATTATCTTAAAATGATGGGCAGTCAGTTGTACGTAGAAACTCGTTCGCGGCGGTTGCGACGATGCTATATTGAATGTGATTCGACATACAAAGTGAACGAACCTTCCAAAAAAAAGATACTCAAGTTTTTATATTTTTGCGTGCTATTAGTGTTGTATTGTTTATATTTAAAGACCGTATTTTTTTTACCGGTTTTGAGGTGTCAAAGTGTTGTGTAACATTTTATACCGGTTTTTCTTAGGTGAGTGCATTTTAATATGCAGGTTGCAAAAAGCGCTCCATTAAGATAATAATTAAAGTATTTTTTATGAATAATCTTTGCATTTAAAATATTGATTATAATAATATATCTCGCTCACACGGCCTGGCTTCTGGCGGCACGATGCTTTATGGTTACCTATGGTTCAAGTTCGCGCTTAGAAGAGAATTAAAAAATTTTTAACAAAAAATAGAACCGACTCAAAACCCACTAAAAAGTTAAAAATAACTGTATCATTTAGTTGCTTTAATTTACTTAAGCATATCTATGAAGTCGGTGCCATCAAAGGTTTCCACTTTAAGGGCGTTACTTAGAACCCACACAGTGCTTTGTTACTTCCTTCGTATAAGTTTATTTTTTACGGAAAACGGAAGTAAATTTTGAATTGCAAATTATTCGGAAATAAACCGGAACTAACAGGAAGACAATAACATTTTCAAAAATTGTTTTTTCGGTAATAGTGGTGCCATCTTAATACTGATAAGTGTGCATTTAGTATCTACTAGCCAATAGGACACAAAATAAATTGTAAGTGTCCCATTTTCTAAAATGAAAGAGCCTAGCTATCTGTAAAAGATAGGAATATGTCCTGGCGGAGTTTTGTTGGTTAAATTTGAGCCAATATACATAAAACCATAATAAATTTTATACTAAAATTTTCCTCAGGTAGATTGATGTTTGTGTAGAAGCAACGACATCTGTGGCGATTTAGTCTAAACGTTGATTATTACAGGTGGAGGTTCGATGCCATTGTGAATTAATATTTTCTAATTTAATACGGTTTTCATCAGCTGGAGTATTTCCATACATTTATTTTAGTTGCAAGGCGAGTTGCCGGTCGCACCGTTCGAATATTCACAATGGCAATGTCTCATGGCCCACCTGTTATAGCTTTTAGAAAATGAAAAGTGGCTTTCATAGAAAATGAATCCATTTTATGAAAAAAAAAATCAATATTCTCTTTTTTTTGTGCGTATTATTTAATGGAGTTGCAATGTACCTAAAACATTAGTACGTTTTACATTCAAACAATCTCGGTTGTCTATACACAACAGTCAATAGTCATTTATACAAAAATATTCACATTATAAAAACATTTTAAGATATAAATGCAAATTCTAAATGTTTTATAAAAAATTACAATAAGTAAGTAATATTTTTATTTTATTTTCCATAATATTTTATTTTAATGTCATACCTATAGCAAAATATTTTATTTTCAGTTTTTTCTTAAATCTATACTAATATTAAAAAGCTGAAGAGTTTGTTTGTTTGAACGCGCTAATCTCAGGAACTACTGGTTCGAATTAAAAAAAAAAATTTGTGTTGAATAGACCATTTATCGAGGTAGGCTTTATAACATCACGCTGCAACTATTAGGAGCGAAGAAACAATGGAAAATGTGAAAAAAAAACGGGGAAAATTATTCATCCTTGTGGGCTTCCGTTGCATGCGCTGCGAAAACGGTTCAAGATACATAAAATATATGTATGAAAGAATTATCCTCTTGAAATGATCTAAAAAATGTCCACGACGGTATATGTCTATCTTTTAAGATTAACTCACTAGAACCGTTTTTATGGTAATCAAAGTTGGTCGAAATTAATGCATTTGTTAAGAGTTGTATAAACGTAATAATATTAATTATTTATACAACTAAACTTAAATCCTTATCAAAATAAATTATTTAATAATCACAAGGGTATTCTAGAGATAAGATTTGCCTTTTACAGTATGTTAATTAGTTATATAGTTTCGGAGAAATTACAAAATTTCCAAAAAAATGTAACGCTGCCGATATATCGTCCAAATTAAGTTGACCCCCTCCGTGTTATGTTATACGTGCTGAATAGGGGTCAACATTTTGGTACTAATATTCTTTGAGATTTCGATCTTTGATCTTTTCTTTCAATTTATTTGGCATGGCAAACCATATTTATATAATATACGAAAAAGTTTGTGCGTTTGTTTAAACGGGCTAATCTCTAGATCTGCGTGTCAGATTGTAAATTATTTTGTTTATTATGAAAGCTAGACTCAAAAGTGAAATAGACGATTTAATACAAGCTATACACATCAGCTTGCCATAAATATATATAGTTAATGTTAATGTACTGTTATATCGTACAATGTTTAACAAAAATGTGGATCTTTAGTACACAGGACGGGACGGAGGATATTGCTTGACGGGAAACTATAAAGAAAATTGAATTGAGAGGGGTAGAGCATACTTTATATGAAAGTCTGTCTTTAATATTAAAAGGGTACCTAAGAGGTTTTCACGCGGACGAAGTCGCGGGCGACTGCTAGTGTATTTGTAGTTGTCTGGCTTCTTAATCTGTCAGGGATGCTATGAAAAACTTCTGGGCCCATCTCCGTTATTGTTTTTGAAATTTTTTAAGTCACTGACATTTTGCTTGTAATCTATTGGGTCATTTAAGATTTACATTTCGAAATCACTGAATTAGGGATTAACCCAGCATGCGGCTTTGGTTGTAGATAATTACCACCTTTCAAAAAAATTGTAGATATGATACCAATGACAGACGGACGGACGGACGGATATGTTAACTCGAAGATAAAACCTTAAGTAACTACTAATAAAATTGTTTTTAAAACCGGTTTACTTTTTAATTTATTGCCTAATAAAATAGTAGTGCGTACAAAATTAATTTATGCACTGATTCATTGATTGGAGCTCAATTAGCAGGTAATTAATGGTGTTTTGTTTATTTATTACATTGTATTTTATTGACCAGATGTTACCGCAGTTACCTCGTTGGTGCAGTGGTTTGACTTGGCTTCGCATCATGTGATCAAGTCGTGGATGAAGCAGTGAAAAGTAGAACTTTTCTTTCTTTCAAAAAATGCTCATTTGCTCTTTGTTATGTAGTTACTGGTGTAATACTTAGTGTAACAACTCCGCGCCTCGACGAGCACTTCAAGCCAAATTTAAGCCGCAGCTCGGAACTCGCGGTCATTAACATTAGCACTTTATAGTTATCGTTTCAGAGTCAATTAATAGTATCCCTAAGTCGGCATGCCGCATTAGAGCAGCGTGGTGGGTCTGAATTCCAAAACTTCTCCTCCTCCTTCAACTTCTTCTCCTAAAAAAGTAACCAGAGGGGCTATAACTTATGTAGAGATGTTTTTATAACTCGAACGATTCTTCTTAACGAATTCAGGTCTATGTCTCTCTTTCTAACGTGGTTCTATAGATAAAGAGAAAGAGAGATAATTCGGAACTTACAAGTTAACTAATAACAACTTAGTTACAAAATAAGGGGACGGACTTTTAGTATTCTGTTCACATGGGTTGATACTGGGCTAATAATGATGTGATGATGTTACGTTTAGACAGGTATTTGCCTTTAGTAGTTTCTATGTCAATCAAGGCGCGTTTGGAACCCTCGTAGCAATAATTTTAAGATTCCGTCCTTTAATAATTATCACCATTACTTTAACATAATCTAATAAAATTATTATTACAAAAACAAAAACCCGACTGCTTAGAAGTTATGAACTGAAAAGAGAAAAACAAGGATCACTATATCTGTATAAAAATCTAAATACTTTATGGTGCTGCAAACAGGGACAAAATATTTTAAACTGCGGGGAAAGAAAGATCTACCAAAACTACGTTTGTCCCTGCCTACAGCACCATAAAGTATTTAGAATTTTATACAGATATAGTGATCCTTGTGTTTCTCTTTTCAGTTCATAACTTCTAAGCAGTCGGGTTTTTGTTTTTATAAAAATAATTTTATTTCAGACTTTTTAGTTTTACTTTATGGTATAAAATTGATACGGTACACTTTTTGCCATTTTTTGTTAAAACGGCAATATAAACATGATATGATATTTATATTTTTGCAATGGTCTTTTTACGATCATTCATTTGATACCCATATTGCTAAGATAAGAGAAAGAAATACACACATCCCCCCTTTTTTTCCCCATTTACAGCCACCATTTTGAAAATTTATATAGCCTATGTCACTACCACAATTTTAACGAATTCAACGACACCTCACCTGTGAAAATCCGTTCAGTCGTTTAGGCTGTAGCGCGTGCCGAAGAAATGGACATACATACATACATACATACATACATACATACATACATACATACGCTCGAAAAACATAACTCTCCTTCTGACGCAGTCGGGTAAAAAATTACCTAATGACGCTTCCAAATAATCATAAAGATTTCACTGAATAAAGTTATTTTGACTTTTACTTTGAATATGATACATTAGGTGATAAGATTTGGATTACTTATTGCGATTCTTGAAGGCCCAAGCAAAAGATAGTCAAGGCTCCAGAGTTAGGAACCTCACAAAACAAGCCGTCGGAAAGATTACCGCCTTCTGTATCTTGTATAAATGTTATTGCAATGCATATCCGATTACTGTTACCGTCTTTATAAAAATTATTACCACGGAAGAATGGGATGTCAACGGATAACGACATCCGGGCCACTTAGAGGCTCGAACCTGTAAGTGGTCCGGATGACGGATAATGTTTGTCTTACATCGATGTAAGACGAAAATTATAGGTTCGTCTTACTACGCGATAATAGTTGGATAGTTTACGAATATTTAAGCGAAATGTGTAAAGCTAAAACTAAGTTCACACTTGATTGATTTGTTTGGGGGGAGGGGGACAAACGACACTTTGCTACCTGCGAGCAAAGATAGATCCACTAAAACTACGTTTGTTCCCTGCTTTGCAGCACCATAAAGTATTTAGAATTAAATATAGATATCGTCATCCTTGTTTTTATATTTTCAATTAATTACTTCTAAGCAGTCGGTGTTTTTTTTTAAAATAATAATTTTATTTTAAATTGGAGTTTCATCTCCTAGTAGTAGAGTCAAGAATTGATCTTCGCAATTGAAAAGTGTAGTGTCATAGTGTCCTGAAGATGTTTTGTTTTGGTGTTGTTTCTGGGTGTTAACGCAGTTTTTTTACTGTCAGAAATGGGCGCTGTTGTTACTGTGCTGGATTTGTCGAGTTTTGACGGTAAATAGAATTTGAATAAAATATGCAGGTAAGCCCATGGTACCTACAGTATATACTGCTTCAATAAAAGTAATGGTACCTATTCTCAGCAAATACTTAAAATTCTTTAGATATCACTACCAATAGCGTCGAATCTATTGTCACCTTAAAAGTGACAAAGCGTGGTGAATTCATAAGACGGAGGTCCTGGGTTCGATTCCCGGTGGGGCAGATTGGGATTTTTCTTAATTTGTCTTGGTCTGGCTGGTGGGAGGCTTTCGCCGTGGCTAGTTACCACCCTACCGACAAAGACGTACCGCCAAGCGACTTAGCGTTCCGGTACGATGTCGTGTAGAAACCGATAGGAGTGTGGATTTCATCGTACTTCTAACATGTTAGCCCGCTTCCATCTTAGATTGCATCATCACTTGACATCAGGTGTGATAGAAGTCAAGGGCTAACTTGTAGTGAATAAAAAAAAAGTATTTAAAAAATGTACGCAGTAAAAAGTTACATAACGCATAAAAATGCTTAAAAAACATTACCCTCATTCGGCAAACGGATAAAAACGAAGAGCACCATTATAATAACTGGCTCTATGAATGTAACGATTTTTTATCTTGACCCTAATCTGGTTGTTTTTTTCCAAGATGAAAAACGGCCTACGGGCGTAGGTACCGTCTTGTGAAGGTTTTGTTACTGGGCCGACCATTTATTACTGTCATAAAAACTTATTTACCTATAGTAGATACCAATCGATCATTAATATAATTATCAATCGCGCTATAGTTGTAATTTGTAAACAGGCATTTCAAGCATTTTAATTGCCTTGGTTATTTCATAATATTTACTAATCTTCACACGGCGCTGTAGTTAAATCATTTCGAAGACATTAGCTAGGGCTTTAAAAGTTTGTCAAGGGATAGTTACTTGTATTTCTTGTATGTTAAGGGTAAGATTTGTTTAACAGTTGCATGTATAGTAATGTGATACAGGGTAAGAAACTCTACCTCGACTGGCCTCGTCTTACCGCAATATCAGTAACGCTCCGTGTGTTCTACTAGACTGTAGATTTGTCTGTAATAATAGACTAGAGTACAAGTGTCTACAAAAACAATGCACTCCGTAGATAAATCATTAGCAGTCAACTGCTGGAAACTTCTCGACGGCCTCTGTGGCGCAGTGGTATGCGCGGTGGACTTATAATACGGAAGTCCTGGGTTGGACTCCCAGCAGGGCCGATTGAGATTTTCTGAAATGTGGCTAGTTACTACCCTACCAACAAAGACGTACCGCAAAGCGATTTAGCGTTCCGGTACGATGTCGTGTAGAAACCGAAAGCGGTGTGGATTTCATCCTACTTCTAACAAGTTAGCCCACTTCCATCTTAGATTGCATTATCACTTAACATCAAGTGTAATAGCCGTCAAGCCAACTTGTAGTAGATAAAAAATCATTCATTCACTATATCGAACACTTGGTTGAAAAATCAAATAATTTTAGCCAACGGAGTCACCACAACAGTTGATATACTGAGCTTGAATTCTAACGTTGCGTTTATAAGATTTAAATAAACAATAATAAAGACAATCAAATCCCTTCTCCTGTAAGGAGTGGGCTGTAAATAGGCTGATAATGATGATGATGTATACCTAACAATGACGGTGATAAAGAATGAGGCTTAGAGTATTAGGGAACTCCTTATAGAACTCGTTCGAGGAAATATTTATTACCTTTATAGTTATTTGAGCCCCCAAGAAGCAGTGATGTTTCAGTCTAAAGGAGTTAAGGATAATACAGAGTAAAATACAGGCAAATGAACGACCTAGGTATATGCTTCAGCTTGACATGTGTAGCTGATGAAACAGGCAAGACAGAAGACAAGACAAGGCAGGCAAGACAAGGCAGAAGTCCTGAGGCATAGTTAGGGGTTTTTCAGAGATGGAACTTGTATTTTTGGAACTCCAACGTAAGACGGCTGCGTAGGTCGCACTACTTTACTATTATCCATGGCGTTCTCTATAAAGCAATGATTTGTAATACGCGGTGATTTTCCATTCCATTGTTTGACGGCCCAGTGGCGCAGTGGGTAGTGACCCTGCTTCTGCGTCCTAGGCTGTGGGTTCGATTCCCACATCTGGAAAATGTTTGTGTGATGAGCATGGATGTTGTCCAGTGTCTAGGTGTTTATCTATATATTATAAGTATTTATGTATAATATATATAAAAATATTCATCAGTTATCATAGCACCCATAACACAAGCTACTTACGAGTACGCTTACTTTGGGGCTATATAGCGATGTGTGTAATTGTCCTATAATATTTATTTATTTATTTATTTATTCATCTTTACGTCGGCCATTTGCTAGTTCCAGCAACCTCAATCTCTCAGCTCATTGACACGAAAGCCTCTTATGCTCTACAGTTAGGAACACATACCAGAAAGGTCTTTCTATGGTTCATTCTCCTTCTGTTGGACTATTGTCGATAACTTTTGCATGATTATTATCAGCCTGATAACGGCTTACTACAGAGCCAGGTCTCTCTTTCATTTGGAGGAGAGGGAGTATGAAGCCTAGATCCACCACGATGCTCCAATGGACTGGCTTTGAATGATAATGTTTTCAATTTATTAACGATTTCTATCAGACATTGTTGATAGTAATCGGGACCGACCTAACGACCGCACTTCCACCAACTTCCTGTCACAAAGCTTATAGAATTTACAGAAAATTTCTTAGAAGACAGAAAAATCGGAATTATTCCGTGGATATTGGGTTCAGATCCTGGGTCCTTGTGATCGAAGCTACATAGGCTAGCCACTAGACCAACAAAGCAGTTCGCAAAATAAAAAATAAAAAAAAATACTTACTATGAAAAAAAATGAACCGTAATATTTGTTTAAATGTCCGGTCCTTAAACCCTACACGAGTGTAGTACACTACATGCAATCGGTAACTCAATACACACTCGAGGTAAATGACACGGGTTAGCCTTTGATTAGTAATACTTACGGGTGTCCAGTAACATCCACTTTTATTTATTCACACGTCTTTTAGGGCTTCAGCGTTATATCCGGATCATAGTGATTCCTTCCCTATGTAGCAACGAGCTGAGAATTGAATGAAACATTTGATAGTTTTTGTGTAGGCTTTTTTTGAAAGTTGTGTCAAGCCGACTGGTGATCTGTGTGGCTAGTGTAAGATTTTACCGCGTCCATATCGAGAACGGTAAACGCAAATTTTATATGACACTGACATTCACCCATTTGAGTTTTCTCTCGATACTGCCAGGGGCGCTGCTTCAATTCCATATCAAATTTGCCTTTACGCGAATGTGAAGTTTTCGATTTGTTTCGGTGAAAAGCTCACACTACACACTCAGTCCCTAGTTGCGTCATGGCTTCTGTATGCGCCACCAAGAATCGTTGGTAAGAGACACAGATTTATATGCCAATCCTACTCTCCTCAAATCTGTCTATAGTAGTAGCGACAGAAAAACATAGTTGCAAGTATATTAGAATTTAAACTATTGCGAGTATTTTCCATATTATTAAAATATAAACTGAAACTCACGTCACTGTAACGGAGTATGCCCGACTAGTTTCTCAGACTAGTCCTCAGTCATGAGCTTGCTTGATTTTACCCGACTGCGTCAGAAGGAGGGTTATGTTTTTCGAGCGTATGTATGTATGTATGTATGTATGTATGTATGTATGTAAGTATGTCCATTTCTTCGGCACGCGCTACAGCCTAAACGGCTGAACGGATTTTGACATGTGAGGTGTCGTTGAATTTGTCAAAATTGTGGTAGTGACATAGGCTATATAAATTTTCAAAATGGCGGCTGTAAATGGGGGAAAAAAGGGGGAATGAGTGTATTTTTTTCTCTTATCTTAGCAATATGGGTACCAATTGAAAGATCGTAAAAAGACCATTTCAAAAATATAAATATCATATCATGTTCATATTACTTTTTTAACCAAAAATGGCAAAAAGTGTACTAAGTGTACCATCTCATTTCTATACCATAAACTGAAACTAAAAAGTCTCAAATAAAATTATTATTATAAAAACAAAAACCCGACTGCTTAGAAGTTATGAACTAAAAAGAGAAAAACAAGGATCACTATATCTGTATAAAATTCTAAATACTTTATGGTGCTGCAGGCGGGGACAAACATAGTTTTGGTAGATCTTTCTTCCCCCGCAGGTTAAAGTATTTTGTCCCTATTTGCAGCACCATAAAGTATTTAGAATTTTATACAGATATAGTGATCCTTGTTTTTCTCTTTTTAGTTCATAACTTCTAAGCAGTCGGGTTTTTTGTTTTTATAATAATAATTTTATTATAACGCGTAATTGTATTTATATTTTTACAAAAAATGCAATTCTTGTACGTGTATATTTTAATAAGGTTGAATATGTACATAAATAAAAGTTTTCGTCAAACACCGGCTGTAAGTATTTAAGTTAACCTTCTTTACATAGAATTACGTACCACCATGTGGAATGCACCATAACACGGCCACACCCCACACTTTCCCAACATTAAACATAGCCTTATTTATATGTAGGTAACGTAATTAGCATATCCCGTAAATATACACAATTAATGAGCTTTTTTACAATAAATCTTATTATAATTCATATAACTTGATAATAAATAAGTAGATAATGTTTAATTTTAAAACAAATAAATAATATGATAACCAGATTAGTGAATTATATACACAGTAGAAATAGGATACGCCCCGCTCAACAAGACTTATTATTACTAATATATGGTATAATTCATCATCATCATTATAACTCTATTAACAATGCCTCCCTCCGTATAGGAGGGGATGATAAAATTAATAAGACTAAGTTAAAAATTAAACTACACTGTTTATGTAGCTATTTTTAAGCTATTGTATAGCTTTTATCGCGGGCCTTGAGCGTGGAGACCGAATATAGAAATTCCGTAACGAAAAAACCTAACACCCCCTGAGTATCAAAACATAATATCAAAAGTACAATTTCGGCAACGATGTCATCGGAGAACGTGGCCTAGCGGTAAGGCGCTCTAAGTGTCCGGAATTCCAGAGAGACGCGGTTTCGAATCCCGTCGGTTCCGCAATTTTTTTTTTTCAAGCGTGTTATTTCAAAGTCTTTTTTTTTTAATTAATGACTTTTTGCAATATCACGCTTAAAAAAAATGTGATATTTCAAAAAGTAATTTTTTTTTAAATTAATGACTTTTTTCACTATCACGCTTAAAAAAAAATTGCGGAAAACCAGGCACTTAGAGCGCCTAACCGCTAGGCCACGCTCCCGATGACGTCGGTAGGTAAACATAAGTTGAAAAAAAATGCTATGCGATAGCTTTACCGCGGCAGTCTCCGAGTGCCACTCGTCTTTTCTATTTATATAACATTTTTACGTAACTTTGATTTCAATAAAATTATTAATTTTAATAAGCTGGGGCCTAGCGCATGCAGTTTTAGATGAAGTCGGTGCCAGCCAAGGTTCCTACTTTACGGACGGTACCTAGAACCAACAAAGTGCTTTGCGACTTCGTTAAATAAACGTTCCTTAAACTTGGTTGTGACCGATTTCATAAATTAGCCTAAGTTTATTAAAGCAACTAAATGACGGAGTTATTTTTTACTTTTTAGAGCGTTTTGAAAAATTTTCAATAATACTCGTTTCTACTGTTTTCTATAATTAACAAGATATATAAATAATGATAACTAATGAATATTGATGATAGATACATAACTAGTTATGATTAATGATACCTCAGAGCCAAGGGTCAATAAATCTAGATATTTATCTAATCTGTGAACAGTGGGCTGGTCCAATCAGGTTCGTGCCAAAGTTCCGGTTGGCAAATTCGCAAACGATTGGCGCGCGCCGGCCAGCCCACTTCCGGTATGAATTTTCACACACTATTATCCTTAGTAGCTCAAAATAGTATGACCATAATTTATATTTATTCTATTTTTGTTGCAGGTCAACTTTACAAGTTACCTACTATATTATGTACCTACTATTATTTATTTCTGTTTTATTTTAAGTTTTAAACAAACTCTATTCCTGAAAAATATGCATTAGATATTTCCATACCAATCCTTATCAGTCACTATTTATGAAACTTTACAGATTATTTTATTTTTTTATAGATTAAAATAAGTCTTCCTGCTTGGAGCGAAACCAACATCAAATCTGTGCCTGTATTAGTGTCAGTACAATAATGTAAAAGTCAAGTTCATTATTATTTCACGTAGGCTTAGTTGAAGCTAGCACTTAAAAACGCCATGTAAAACTATTATTTAAAATAATAAAATATAATAAATAATAAAATAGCCTTTATTCAGATAAATTACAAAACAATAAACGAGTACACAAACATTAAATGAAAAGATTTAGTTAGTCTAGTAGTTGAGTTTTGTTTATTTTTTGCAAATCTGTTTGCCAGTCGGCATAGGGCTCCTCCAACCTTTTCCATTTTCCTATTTTCCACATTTCTTAGTCTTTCCTGAAGTTGTTTCTGTTCCATTTGATGCGTTCTAATGCGTACATTAGTTCATTTTTAAGGGTAAGTACATTGAGAGATCCAATGTATATCTTATGTTTATAGTTCTTTACTTTATTTTTGTATTTATCGGTATTGCTTAATGTTGGAGGGTTGTAGTCTTTTCCCCCGCGAGGACCAGTCGGATTGGGGAAGCAAAAGCAATGGTATAATTTAAAGTCGAAAACCTAACATTAAAGCTAAGTGGGTTACTAAAGCGCCTTGGTCAACAAGTTTTTTGTTCAACACAAAAACTCAAGTTTTTTTATTATCACCATTTTACAATAGGTATTGTTTGGAGTTGAACACACCTAGTCATATAGAGCAGTTTCTAGAGAATTCGCCAGCCTTTTATCGTAAATAAATAATTATATTTATTTACGATAAAAGGCTGAAAGAAAGTATTAACTTTCTTATGCTTAATTCTTTAAGATAGATAAAACTAGGTTTACAAATAAGGCAAACAAGGCTGACATAGCAACAACAGGTTTATCAATTTTCATATAATAATATTTAGATGCAAATTATACACTGTGATGGACAACACAAGCAAGATGAGTAGGAAGTGTTTTGTTAAATTTATTCCTACAGATGAATGAGATTCCTTGGTTGGCCTTTTGTTTTATGTAATAAGATTATAATGGTATTCCATAAACATGAACTTAATACCTATAAATATAAACATATAATAGTTATAATTAACATACATACATACATAGCATCACGCCTCGTTCTCATAGGAGTAGGCAGAGACTACATCCTTCCATTTGCCGCGGTCCTTGCATACTTCCTTAGCTTCTTCCACTCTCATTAATCCTTTCAGACAAGATCGTCGGTTTAGGGTACTCTTGACCTCGCTATTTTTTAAAATGTCCTGAATTTGGTCCAGGAACATTCGCATTAATATGGCCTTGCAATAAGAATACATTTTACATAACGGTAAATGCCTAAATACTGAAACCTCTGAAAATTATTATTTAAGAATCTCTGACTTTACTGAGCATATCCTAAACTTAAATTCGTATACTGAAATCCCGTGGCGGCTTCAAGTGAATGGTAGATTTGAGTGACGTTACAACTCGTAATACGTGTACTCAATCATGACACAAATCTCAGAGGCAGCAAATTCAGAAGAGTTTCAGTTAGTAAGACAAGAATAACGAGTTTAAATTGTAAGTTAAAAACTGTAAAACTAAATTTTAAAAAAGCTTAAGTATGATTTCTTGTCGACTTTTCGCAATAGTCTTTCTTTAGTACTCTACTTTCCTGACCGATGGTATAGCCACTGACAGACTCGTATATCCAAAAAATCCAGGAATGTAACAGAAGCTGTCCAATTCCTCGTTCCCACTTATCGGGTGTCGGCGACAAATATTCATATAAATGGAACATCCGATTAAAATCCGAGAGCCCGACAACCTACAAGTGGGATCGGCGTGTTAGTGTTCGAGGAATGACACTGACAGTTTCATTAATCAACCGAGCGTACCTTTGTACTCATAAGTTTCGTCATAAAAACCCAATTAGGTCATAGATTAAAGACTACTAGATGGAGTCATAACGCGGCTGTAGGTTCAAGAGCGTGACAGACTTATTTCATTCGGCCTTTATTAGAAAGTGACACAAGATTATTTTTTGTCCCTTTCAGCGTGTTCGTTTTTATTGTTTGTCAAGAGTGGAGTTTGTGACAGACAAGGGACATATGTGAACAATTATTAGCTTTTTATTAAATTTGCTGATAAATAATATAACTTTGCGGTTACGATATTAATTTAAACGTTATCGTGCTATGGTGGGTTGTAATATTTTCGGCTGCAACAGTCGCAGCGAACAGAAAATCGAAGGAATTACGTTTCATACGTAAGTAGGCATAAACTTCATTGATTGATGATTTAAAGCTTAGATATGTTATTTTTTAGCAAATTTCATGTATTATGCGTTTACTAAACTATCTTATATAAAGTAATATTTCGTATTTTACGATATTTTAAAACATAACGTTTTATGATGTACTTTAAATGTTGACATGTCATGTCAATAAGGCTGATTTACTGTCTCACGAGTGGACACGCTATGGGCTCTTTCTAGTTGTCTTTAATCTATAAATTAGGCAAATATTTCTCTATCGCTGAACTAAGACCACCGCAGTAAGACATGGTCAATTAAATAGTCAAGGGATTCATAAACTTTAATGTATTCATATATGCACCCAAAAGAATTCCACACATCTGCCATTGTTAATTACTCGAATATAAATATTTTGTTTGTAAACGTTACCTCTACAATTTTATCAAGTCAGGTGTTTTGTAACTATAGGCAATATTTTATATGTCCTCACTATAATTAATTCTTCTTCAATATGCACATATATACTGTTATATTACAAGCCAGAAAAGGTAGATAAATCAGCTGTTCAGACAACTAGCAGTTTGAAAAAAACTGAATGTGGAAAGTTTATACTACAACGACTTTTAGTTTAGAAGAAAACAATTTTAATTAACATTACATTGTAATTATTTTTACATTATTATAAAATAAAATATTTATCTTGTTTTCCTATAAGTTAAAATTTTGCAAATGCGTCTTAGATCTGAGAAAACTCCAAAACACACACGGCCTGTGATTTACTGAAATTATTAAGTAACCCTCAATAGCTAAACGGTTATGGGGCCGAACTCAACAACCAACCGAGAGTTTTGGAGTCCGATTGGACTACTACTACATTGGACTGTTAGATTGTTGTACCCATTCCTAATACAGTATTTCCGACTTATTGAACGGGAAATATTGGTTAACAGAAAAAACATAATTTAAAAAAATAATTCTTTGTTGACAGTACCAAATGACGTAATCCTAAAATGAGGGAGTCTGATCTGAAGATACCAACGCGCAATGTCCTCACGGGAGCCGTGGTCAACTGGGAGGATGACGAGCTGGCGGGCCTTGGTGACACGCCAGAGAACCTGACACTGGCCTGGAAGGATCTGTCAGTGTACAGGAAGAAGAAGTACCAGACCAGTATATGGAGGTCACCGACATATGAGGAGGTGAAGGTTTTACATGGAGGTAAGCCCCATATTACGTTACAAGTTATAGTGGATTAAACACAAGGGTATTCTTTACATGCTATCCATAGGACTTCGTTCGTGTAGATTTTTTTAATATACACTACGATATACCCACTAGTAAATCATTCTACGTAACTACGTAACTATGCGTAATAGAATAACGAATATTCCAGTATATATATTATGTACCTATAAACATTTAAAGGGAAAGTCAACAGAAATTAAAATCATTATGGCAGTAATTACAATAAATATTTAAAAGTTTTAATTTTTTTTATTCCTTTCATGTGTTAACTCTTTTCTGCAATCAGTCTCGATGGCAAGTGATGATGCAATCTAAGATGGAAACGGGCTAACTTATTAGGAGAAGGATGAAATCGGAACGCTAAATCACTTGGTGGTACGTCTTTGTCGGTAGGGTGGTCTAGAAAATCTCAATTAGCCCTGCCGGGCATCACACCCAGGATCTCCACCTTTTAAATCCACCGCGCATACCACTGCACCACGGAGGCCCTTTGCATTTAGGTACAAGCGTCTGTTCTAATTACTACATTCAAGATATGATGAACTACTGAGAGAAAAATAACAAAAATAATATCAGCTCTATTTATTTATTATTTTCTATTCATACTATAACAAAGATTAGTATCAAATAGGCCCAAAATGTCAGCCAAAACCAGTCTACATACGTCATTAAAAACCTACGGTTTGGAGTCGCGCGTCGGTTTGAAATAAAACTATTGCATAAGATTAAGTAATTTCGTATTAGATGAGATGAAACTTGTTTACTACGTAGGTAGGTTAGGGCTGGTAGGCACTTTATATTATACGCATACTAAATTATGTTAATCTTAATATTTAATATTCAACATAATATCATCCTGAACGTGCAACTTGGTCGCCTTGGGAAACGCCATAGATACGAATCGGCCTGCACGTAGTGAAATGATTTATTTGCAGTTAAAATTTGTTAAATATCATGACGCCACCTGTAAAGCATATAGTTTTTTTAGGAAACCTAATTCATTTTTTGACCCATTGATTTTTTGTTCTTTGTGAAACGAAAGCCTGATCTTTGTAAAATAAAACCTTGTTACTTCAGCCTTTACTTACAAATTCCAATGAAACCTTAGTAAGCATGTTTAGTAGTATTGCACCTAGTTTGGGAAATTATCAGAGACATCTATTTATTAGAACAAATAGATAGACAGAAAATAATTTTAAAAAGCGATTTGTTATTCTTATTAGGCTATTGTTATTAGGTTATCGGAGTGATTTAATTTGGTACTAGTATCTCACTTAACGGTATTAATGGAATACGTTATCATACGTGGGATTTAGTCGGTCCTCAATTAGTTCGTGCCCATAACCATAGATTAAACATTGGTTTAGCTGTCAAGCGCAGTGAAAATGAGATGTTTCTCGTCTAAAGGCACATTCAGACATGCGTGACTCACCAACTGCCAAGTGTTCTATGAACCATTAGCAGTCCGTCCATCCGTCCGTCTTTTAAAATGGGTTTCTCTCAGAGAAATGCCGGGTTATTTGCTGACATTTTCCGAATGTTTAGTGTGCATTAGTTGTACGGCAGAATACGAGCATCCACACAAAGTCATCATCATCATTATCAGCCCATGAACAGCCTACTACAGTGCCAGGTCTCTCTGTGAAGGAAAGGGGATATGGAGCGTAGAACCACCACGTTGCTCCAATGCGAGTTGGTGGGCTTTTTGGGTTATAATGTTTAAATTTATTAACGATCATTATCAGTTAGTATTATATAACGATATTATTATAAACATAATTTTTAAGTCATGGGGGTTTAACACCACCAACTTCCTGATATCAGGCGTAGATTTTACTGAACTAACATGAATCACTCTACAATCTGACTCTGGAATTCTCAAACCTAGGACCTGGTGATGGAAACCACATAGTCTAACACTAGACCAACGAGAAGTTCCAAACTTTCAGTGATTCAATGAACACTCGGTACTTGGCGAGTCCCGCACGTCTGGAAGCGCTCTAAACCCATTACTTTCCTAGTATAATATACAGACTAATTTTATTCAACCGCACTCATGCGTATCTCATGATTTACTTAATTTACTTAAGAGATAATCAAAAGCTTTAAGTGGGCACATAATCAGATGTAAATGTTCTTTTTTATTTCCAGTGAGCGGCGTTGTGTCGTCTGGCAACTTGGTGGCTCTAATGGGTTCAAGGTAAGAAAATATATGTTTCCACAGACAGGGTCAAATAGTTTTGTTAGCTTTCACATATTATAATAGCTCCGGCAATATGTTACCTTTACAACGTTACTTATCTAGATATACCTGAGTGTCAGCAAAGTGGCATGTTTTCGACCAGGGCAAGCATTTTTGAGATGTTTTTTCAAAAGTAATTTAACCTGACGATATGCCTATGGCGCCTCAGAATACCTCTTTTTTATTTATTTAACTCTTAGTTAGATTCTACTTAGAAAATTAAATTTTTTTATCATCAGGTTTTACTTACCTTATGTACCTAACCTATAGTAAATAGTTTATTAGCATTTGCCATATTGATACCAGTCTAAATAGTGGACTACATGGTTACCTATGGTTATGAAGTGGCACCGCAATCAAGAGCTACTTTATGTGAAATCGCATTACTAAAGGCGAAAGTTTGTTAGTGAGTGAGTGTGTATGTTTGTTACTCTTTCACGCAGAAATTACTGAATGGATTTTGATGACACTTTACAATAATATAGCTTACATATCAGATTAACACATGGGCCACATTTTATCCTGAAGTTACCTCAGGAATGAGAACTACGTGGGTGAAACCGCGGGCGTCCTCTAGTATTGTAATAGAATCAAGGATATTTCACAAGAACGTTAGAAATCTATTGAAAAATTATATTAATAACATTTCCACGTATAACTCAAAAAAATTAACTATAATAGGAAATCATCACTTATTTTACCTGCAGACTTCTTAGATCAAAGCTCATAAAACAAAAACTAATCCAATTATAATTATGACTGAACAAGTTGTTAATGGCCAAAGCTTTCATCGCATACTTTATAAATTAGAGATAGAATAAAATACGAGCTTTAGATACGAAGAAATATCTACTAAAACATCTTAATCGAAAGATAAAATTCATTAAGTGTCCATAATTCTTTAGTATATTCAACGGTGTAACGAATTTTGTGCATCCGTGGATTTTGAGATATAATCTGTTCTAAAAGAAGCTGACTGTTGCTAGGATATTTTTATTACAGGTATCTTCCACGTGTTTTATTTAGTGTATGCTATACATTATAACTGGGAGGTCCCGGTTCACTCCGCGTTTAAGAATACTTAATATTATGCGTTTACTTCGCTTACGCCATCTTTTTCATACTTTGTCCTCATACATTCACTGTTCGTACATCTCACTCACATGATCACATTGTTCCCTTTCATCCATCTAAAAGTTCAGTTCCTACACATACATATATATTTTTTAAGTTAGGTCTGCTCAGCTTAAACCGAACCAAATTAATACCTACCATAAAGGTAAAGAAGTGACGCCTTGTCAGTAGTAAGCGGAAGTAAATTTCTCCCAAGACAGCGAAGGTGCTTCAATCATACACTGGATAGCTACTTACGAATAACATCATGTCAGATAACAATAAGCACTCTAGCACTAACTATTTACTTATAAATACTGCTCTTCCACAATATCTGCTAAGATGCACGAATCCATAAGATTATAAGCGTCTATAGAGAGCACAATTGCCTGTAGGTAATTACCCAATATCAGTGGCGATCGAGTGTAATCGCCGCTTTGTTGGTTTTCGGTCAAACATCAAGCGCATGTAGAGCGCATGCGTTGTGTGTATTGTGGGGAATGATTATAACCATGTGTGATCGATGGTCTATAGCAGTCATAACACTGTACTTACATATACGCTACATTCAGTTTCTGAGAGAATTTTGGGTTTTTTCGGTTATTCTGATATGTAAACTATATTATTTCGAAATTTCATCAAAATGCATTCAAAAGTTTTTGCGTGAAAAAGTTGGTAACAAACATCCTTCCATACACGGAAACTTTGATCTATATAATATTATTCAGGATACTATTATAATTAATTGATTCCACAGAAACAAACAGAGAGAGCTATTATGGGTTCTAATATGAATATTGTACTATAAATAATGAACTCCTATTAGTCTACTAAATAAAATAATGAACTCCCCTTAATAAATAGAAATGTAATCTTTATAGCCAAATGAAATGACATTTATTTTGGTAACCTGATAAGAGGCAGATACAAAGCTTCCTTGTAACATCAATACATTTATTCAGTGAAGCGAGTGACACATCGATTCGGTGGACAGACATGATCTGTGCAGGAAAAGATAACATTTATAATACGATAGGATTAACATAGTTTTGCAAGACTTTCGCACATGATCGAGTATACTGAAATTATTCGAGCAAATCCAATCATACTAGAGCTGTGTTAGATCTACAGTTTTTGTCTCAGCTTGTCTTGAAGATATATATTTATGCAAATAAAGTTGCCAGACTTTATAATAAATGTCATTTGATATTACTTTCATTATTAATCTTACTTATCCACACAGTTCTTACAGTAGGAGTAAGAGGCCACGCAGACAACATAGTTTTTATATTATAGATGATTTTTTTGTATAAGTTTAATGCTTCCACTAACAAGGGAAACCATTGGTAGAAGCAATTAGGAACATCTTCAAACTTACAGGTGCATGAGGCTTTACGTCTGTGCTTTATGGCCTAGCCACGGGAGTTTAACCGTAGCGAATAAGTATTCGCGCATTGCAATCGGTGAAACAACTAATGATTCGGTTGATGGGCAGATCCTACCATGACATGCCATGCCAAAGCCAAATATAAAAATCTTCAAACCGTACCATCTTTAATTGGGTTGCATTACCTTTCTTTAATAATGATTACCTTTATACGAAAAAAATAACATTAAGGCATCCTAAACATTAACCATCTGTTCTTTGTCCAGTGGCGCTGGTAAAACCACACTGCTGGCAGCGATCAGTCGAAGAGACAAAAGCGCAATGTCTGGCTACCTCATGCTCAACGGACGATTAGCGGGGGCCGATCTCATCGCACGAATATCGGGCTTTCTACCGCAAGAGGACCTTTCTATTGGAGACTTGACGGTGGCTGAGCATATGGAATTTATGGTGAGTTTCTAAATAGTATTATCGACTAAGGTTCTGTAGTCCTTCTGTTATAAAGTGGACTAATTTAAATCTTTACTACTTTAGTTAATATTATCGTACTATCTATACAGAAATATAAAAGGCTAACAGACTAATATCCACAAACAGCACAGGCTAAACTTCTAAGGGATTGGAAATATTCCTATAGTAAGCAATTTGTGAGTACCTAAGTTTCCAACAGTCAGAAAGTATTTTGAAAATTTAACCAATAGGTAGGTAATTAAGTATTTTCATAAAATAAGGTAATTATATGAAGACCCTTCATAGCAAATAACAACGCGGAACTACTTCCACTTCCAAATGTGGTTACTATCAACTCTTAGCATTGTTCACAATAGCGTATTTTATAAGATTCTGTTCTATAAAATATAAAAAATGATACAACTTTAAAATGAGATAAACATAAACTTGAAATTGTCTTAAAAAAACTTTAGCTCTTTCTTCTGTAAACAATTTCAACAATAAAATTACAATATCGGGTTTTGTTTTTCTGGTGACCAATTAATAAGCGATCGATAGCTTTATGAAATCACTAATTTAAAAGACAAATATCTCAAAATTACCATTAGACATAAGAAATCCTACTTGTAAAACACGTGCAGAATCTATCGGTGGCAGTTTTATGGATTTAGATAATTCTACATTCTCGGATTATTTTTATATTCACATGGTAGTGTAGAAGATAGTTAAGACTCGTGACTTTGTCCGCATGAATTTTCCACGCGAAACCTTAATCAATTATCTGCATTAAATAAACATTCTCAGATTACGTCACCCTCAGTGAAACTCCCGTTAATAGGCAGATAATAATGATGATAACGATTCGATTTCAAGTTGAGCTTCTAAATCCAATGATGGTTCAGGTGGGAAGGCACCTAAGTATCTACAGCTTGATGGTAAAATTTAGCATACTAACATTCCATGTTGTGTCCATGTCAACAACAATAGCGAATAAACGAAAATCTATTTTGGTAGACCTACTTAGTAGTTACTGCATGCGATGTGACAGACTCTTCTCTTCCGACTCTCTTCCATTTACTTTCGACTACATCTCTTCTTTCAGCTAAAGACAATGAGAAATAATCTTTTGATCAGATGACAGGGCTAGAGTCCCTTAATTGGCTAATTTGTTGATTGTTGTTGGACCAAATGCAAAACACACAAACTGGTACAATTCTATTATAGTAGATAACAGGAGACCTAAATCTAGCTAATTTAATAGAAATTTACGATGAAAAAATTCTAATGTCCTAATGCTGTAGACCTTGGCGAATGCTGTTATATGATAGCTGAAAGCGTCTATGTATCTCACTGCGTCATCTAGAATAGTTTCTTTGACTCTAGAAGTGTCTATTGATACCGGTTTTAAAATTATTGTTTTGCATTTCTGTTTAGATTTAGATAACCATAATCGGTTTCATTTACATATATATCCGTTACGAAATTTTACCTTTTCTATGTTGTCTATGAAGGGCGACGTAATACGTAATCAATAAAATGAGAGCCCAGATCTTCTCGTAAAGTTCATTTGTTACAACATTTATAATCTTGTACTATTTATTCTGTGATATTATTAAAAGACGTGTAACTTTAGCTATGGAATATACTTTTGTTTACACGAAATGAAGGATCGCAATTAAATTATCATACTGAGACTGCAGTGTAGACATCATATTTTCGAAGTAGAGCATATATAACATACAATTCGTCTCCAAGTTTCACTTTTAGATTTTAGTATAGACATTAACTAGCCAAATTAGCAGATTGCGTGACAATAACGAATATGTATTCGCGGAAAATAAAGAAATATATTATGTTTTTTTTATATTTTAATAAAAAGATGTAATTAAGGGTTAATAGCACATTAAGTATTTTCTTTGGTCAAGAATGATTTTGAAAATTAAAAAAACACCAAAATCCGTCATTTAAAAATGTTTTGCCTGATAATGATGGAATATTCCATGATAATAATTATCTGTCGAACAGCAATCCATTACCCGTAATTCCGGCTAGTTACAGGCCTGCCCTTCCGGTAATGAACAATGTAGACACCATTAAATTTGTACTATAACGCCATTAAGAACGTCGTTGGTTACTTAAGCTTACCAACAAACGACATCATATCCATCAACCATTACGAAATTATTTTTAAACTTCTCAACCGGAAATTTTCATAGTAAATATTTCGAAAAAGGAATACATAAATCAAAATAAACGATTTATTATTTAGTAAATTATACCTTCACACCTATTAAGCCCTCAACGCGGGATTTAAAAATTCGTGTGTTCTTCATAAAATAAATTTTCATCCTCTGTTTTAGGTTATTATTAAAGTTTCATTTTTGATAGCGAAGTCGTAGCCTTATTCTAAGTTTTATTCATTATTTGTCCTAAAATTCATCAATATTGGGCCATTAACCCTTGAAAGATATTTTATAGTACGGGAAAGAAATTCATGCCCAAAATTGACGCATGTTTTTGAATTAGCTGCAGGTCTAGGATTAATAGTTTATTTCAATGATTTGTATGTTATTATATAAGCACATATATTAGAATAATAAATAATGAAGATAATATTTATACTCATTTATTTTTATTAAAAAAAACAAAGTTAAAATTAAACTTCTATAAATCAGTGAAATTTTATAACACTTGCACTTTCAAATGAAAGCTTGCTTTTTATTGTTATAAT
Source organism: Mycalesis mineus (assembly GCA_034621355.1). NCBI lineage: Eukaryota > Metazoa > Arthropoda > Insecta > Lepidoptera > Nymphalidae > Mycalesis > Mycalesis mineus. The sequence continues at coordinate 3,429,399 of CM067881.1, forward strand.
TAATCTATTTCTTGTTATAAAATAAACAGTTAGCTTATTTTATAATTTATGAACATAAAGTGTTATAAAAGTAAGTTACAAACAGCTCTGACACATATCAACGTTATGCTCACGATATATCACTTTCAGACGACTGGTTGTTCAGTACTGCTTTATTCTTTGAAGATTCCACTTCCACTAGGCATCGGCTGTGGCTTCTTGAACCTACAGAAGGGTAGCCTTCTGTATCGCTCTGTACGCCATCTTATCTTAACAACTTTTATGGTCCGGTACTCTACTTTCGGAGTTCTCCCACGGAATATGGTCGTTACTTTACATTAGCGGTTAGGATTTGGTCCTAATCTAAATTTCTACTACTAGTGTTAAATTTTTGACAAATTATCTACAAAAATAAAATTATAATATTAGTTATGATAATATATATAATAAAGTACTGAAACATACGAAACACAATAAAACTTTCATATAAGCCGCTGTCATAAAAGTCATGCTAAAGATAATGCGTCATTTTGACTCACTCGGTTGTTTTATTTCAAAATTGGTGGTACTTACCTTATTGACACATACACCACGTGGTAGGTTCCAGCCACGTATGAGATGTTATAAATGCACAGCTATGAATTCGCGATGATTAGAAAGACAGAACCATTATTCGAAAACGCATGCGTCAAATTGATGCAGATTATCTTTCTAGGGTTAAGATCCACATGCATAATATTTTTTCCGTGTAGAATCTATCTTTTTCTAAATTTTACAGTTCAATAGTTGCGACGTAAGGCACATAAACAAACATTGTATTACTGTGATTAAATTTACTCGAGAACGTCTATTATGATGTGGTATTACGTAGAATCGTTTTGATGAATACATTAAGATCTCGGAATTAGTGTTTATGTTCATATTGTTATTTGTAGTTTTTGCTCATCAAAAATTATTAATTATATAGTGGACGTTTCGTTCGCGTGGACTTTCAACCCTTCTCTTAAGGGAACGCTAATGATTTTCGGGATACACAGTATCCTATATCCTTCCTCGTAGTATGGACTCTAATCGTGCCAAGATTCATTTGAATTCATTAGATACTTTCGTCGCGGATATGTCCTTAGTGGAATTCAATTTTTTTGGAATAACTTTTTTTTCTCTCTTCATGAAACAAAGCCTGCCCAAAGCTAAGCTTAATCCATTTGTGAAAACCGTATGAAAATTGGTCCAGTAGTTTTAAAGTGATGCGACAGACAAAAATTTTAAAAATAGATGTTTTGAGATATTTGTCATATAAATAGTACATCCTACTTACTTTTTTAAAAAAATGTTTAATTTACATTATTATTTTACTACATTATTATTTTATTATATAGATAGATATAAAGTCAACAAGACATGTAATGCGTAGTCCAAACTATCTGACAGCTGTAACACTAAAATTTTGTGTCTAAAATACTATAAGATATAATAGAGTTGCCGTTAGACATCTCTAACGGTGGCTCCTTAGATCTTTATGTGTAAGCCCTGCTGTGTTAGTGTTAATTAAAACTTATCCCCACACTACCGTAACAACTAAATTATTTCGTTATATTTATTTTAGATATTATCTGCGTTTTATAGTTAATGTTCTCTATAGAGTAATTTAAAAGACATTCCCACGAACATTATACTTCAAATTCGTCAGAAAATTTGAATATAATTTTGAGATATAATGTGACGATCAGATTTATGATGATTTACATAAACCTATCGAAATTATTCTATTGATTTGAATGAACACATAAATTCATTAGTAATCGATAAATTGATATCTTCTTTCATATACATATAAAAAATATTGTTTTTTTGTTTGTCTGGTATTGGAAAACGGTTTGCCGATTTAAAATATGACGTGCTTGACCAATATTTTTCGTTTTGTAAACGATGGTTTAAAAATATTATAAACCTTTTAAATCCTAGTGCATTTAACTTGTACGCATTGCTTTTTAGAGGCTTGGTCGTGCGACTGATTCCTAGCTCGGATCGATTTCGGTATTTTCTAAACATTGTAAAGTTGGCTGTCTGGTACTGGTACATCGCATATCCATCTGGAAGTTTGTTTTTTAACTCCTGAGGCATAAAGAAGGGTTTAATTAGATTTCGATGTCTGTGGCTTTTAGTTATGTCTGATGAAAATGACTCCAAAGTGGCCGCCGCTACAAAATGGCAGATTACCTACATATTTTTAACAACTCCCTTAATAGGGGTATCAAATGAAAGGAGAGTAAAATACTATACAAAAGTTTAAAATTTAATACTGTTCCCACGATTAAATGGCGACTTACAATGTTGTCGTGGTTTTAAAATATTTAGTTTAATCTTGTTATTTAAATAATACAATTTACATACCTGCACTCATCTATTTTCTTGCTAGATGAAAAAAATTGTCTCCATACCTATTTCTTACACAAAATTTTTACACCATCAAAATTCGCTATTGATTTCTTGTTCTTGATAAAAATCTCGTATGAAAACCATAGTACCCATAATATCCATAAGATTGATTTGATTGATTGATACGAGTAATTACCAGTTAGTCTTGTGGTTCTCCTATGTGGCTCCGGACCACAAGATCCTGGGAGCGAGTCCTGAGTCCGAGTATAAAATATTGATTTTACACATTATCAGTAGCAGCAGTTTGTGTATTTGGTGCTGTTAAAAATCTGTTAAATCATCGGTCTCGATAGATAATATCTTCTTACGTGAGAGATAGTTAAAGTTACAAAGATTATCATCACTAATGCCTGTCTAGCCGCACTACTGCAGCGTTGAGTTAGAATCTCCTCTCCTAATCGGATAAACAGAAGGAAGGAATGGGGGAAGGAAGGAAAAAACAGGAGGGGAACTGGACTTATACTGGGACGATTAAAATAACTGATGATAAAACTGATATATTTTTAATTTCGTGTGTTTTCTACCAGGCACGTCTGATGATGGACAAGAGGGCGACTGCGGTCGTTCGCTCGAAACGGATCCAGCAACTGTTGGGGGACTTAGGAGTCGTGAGTTGTACGCAGACCAAACTGAGGGCACTCTCAGGAGGAGAGAGAAAACGGGTTGCGCTCGCTGTACAGGTACGTAAGAACAGAACAACGTTCTAAGTCGCACGTTCTACGTTCTTTGCAATGTTTGTGACTTTATCAAACGCACAGACAGCAGGCCACAGATTGACTTACTGCTAAGAGTACGGTGGCATAAAGTTACAAACAATGCTCTGAAAGATGAACTCAGGACTTTAAGCCATATCGGTGATTTATGATAGAATACGTTTAAAAACTATAAGAAATACAAATACAAAGCTAAATCTTCGCCATTTGGTCTAATTCGACAATGACGAAAAACCGATAAGAAATTCAGAAGTTGATCTTTTTAAAGTATTGTCCTAATTACAAAATAAATAATATAATTTTATAATTTATAATAAGCGAGGATGATCGCTTCAAGCATTTTTGTCGTAGAAAAAAATAATAATGAAACCAGCATTGTGTTGTCTTTCAGTAAAAAGGCTAGTTGCCGGTAAAATTAAGGAACCATAAACTAACAAAGTAAATGTTCTACCTGATATCATAAACAACTTCATAGAAATTCTTATAAAATATCCTTAAGCTGCCTGACGCCAAACCTGAAGTATAGCAACAACTATAACACATCATATACCTGCAACGTCGTCAGCTGTCAAGTAATTTAATTTAGAAATGAACGAAGTAATTTAAAACAAAAACAACAAGGTTTCTCTTAGCTAACTATACTCGTAGTTCAAGTTACCCAAGCCGTAGTTAAATGTGCGTTGACTGCAGAAAACTATACCTTTAAAACTATTAAGTCAAAGGATTTAACTACCGCCATGATGTTGTTCACTGTAACTGTCTGTCGCCATTTATTTAAAACGTATAATTTGTCGTAGACCTATTATACTAATAATTGTATTTACATTCCCTGGAACTTGTGTTATATTATATTTATTTTATTGCAAAGCAATTGTGACGGTAATTTTCTTCATTGCACGTACCTTTTGCATGACACGTTTTGAATGGCTTTGCTTGAAGTTACGAAAATTCGTGAAAATGCTAGTCATTTCAGTCCCTTACCTTAGAGCCTGACTTTAAACTTTAATTTTACTTCAAAATGTTGAGAGAATATTTAAAAAAATATCAAATTATTTTTGAACTTTTAAAAATAATTATAATAATAAATGGTTTATCACAAAGTAAGGTAGCGTTTGTTTCTTTCGTGGTGAAACAAACATTGTTTCGTAAGAATTATATTTTATTGGACAATAGCCCAACTCACTCAAGTAGATTGGGTTCTTATTTAATGTAAGGAAATAAACAGCAGCTTACGAGTATGTGGTATTCCAGACTAATATCTGTCACTATGTCTAGATACCTTCAGCCATTCTACTGTGATTAAAAAACAAAAATCCATCCATCCCTTGACGGCCACGTCTGGAAAATGTTTGTGTGAATCTATATATTTTAAGTATTTATGTATAATCTATAAAAAAAATATTCGTCAGTTATCATAGTACCCATAACACAAGCTACCTAAGCTTTTAAGCGTTGGGGCTATATATAGCGATGTGTGTATTGTCCTATAATATTAATATTATCCCTACTTTCACATTAAGGATGCCGATTCGTAGTTGACGGCAGACGACAACTGCAGGCGAATTGTCGCAACAACACTACTGGTTATTGTATAATATTAATTACATTTAATCCCGTATTACTTTTCTTTTTTCTTTTCATACAGCTCCTCAACGACCCTCCAATTTTATTCTGCGATGAGCCGACCACAGGATTAGACAGTTCGGCAGCAAGCGCAGTAGTGTCCAGACTGAGACGACTGGCGATTGGTGGCAAATTAGTCATCTGTTCAGTCCACCAGCCGGCGTCTGGCGTCTTCGAACTGTTCCATCAGGTGGTGCTGTTGGCAAACGGACGAATAGCCTTCCATGGGACTATTGAACAGGCAGACCAGTTTTTTGCATCGTAAGTTTGTTTTAATAAACGTATAGGTCTTGCCAAACTTTAAGTCCGCTCTGAACTTAAAACACATGACTACGGATTGTACAAATCAATTTTTGCAGTAAAAAATAGTTCTCAGCGCCGCCAGTTGCAACTTCAGGGGAGACTCAAGATTTGGCCCGGAATGTACTTAACTACTTATCATTAACCTTTAACGACTTTTAATATTGTAGTATCTTGGATGTGGCTTGAAAGCCTGAAGCTAGCTGACATGAAGATTAGGACGCGAGAAAGCGGTAGCTTTGCTGCCAGTAACAGCCCAAAACCAACTTATCTGCTTATAGTTAAGCGACTGATTTCAAATCCTGAGAAGAAAAAACTCTTAGCTTTGCAATTTTTATTCGTAGCAAATGTGATTAATGTATTTTTTCCAAATCTAGTATTTTTTTCTGGTAAAATATATAAGAGGATTAAATTATTTTAAATCGATTGATTTTAGTGGAATTGGCAAATATTTAATTGGCAAGTATATATTGCCTTAAATGCATCAAATTCAAAACACTAACGGAAAACTCTTTATTTAATTAACCTTTCTACAAAATGGGTATATTTCAGAAATGTTACACTATACCTATGGCATAAGTTCAGCCGACCGAACTTAGTCAAATGTCTTTGAACTCGTGTACCGAAAAATATTATTAGCTCATTAGTATTCTAGAATCTAGAGCGTTCTAATCCATAATGCCTAATACAAACATCAGAGTTTTTGCATTACTAGCATTAATACCACACATAATTATGTATCTACATATCACTAAAACATATTTATGTGTCTCTCTGATCCAGTAAAAAACTTGCCTTTTTTTTAGCTTTTTCAACACTTGTTGATCCTTGTTATCCCTAATTAGCAGACTCATTTCAAATTCCGATTCTTATCTCAAATCTATTCTAATTCTTATCTGATATTAGATAAATCCGTACCGGATATTTTTATTGGCTCTTATTTTTAGTAGAGACAAAGAAATCTTATTCTAGCATTCGTTATAGATATCTCAAAAAGATTAATGACATGAAAACATCGCACGGTCTCGAAGTAATTGATATATAAAAAAGTGATCTTATCTCTATGCGTCAAACGTGCTTAATGAAAAATCAATCTGTCATTATAATTAATTAGAGAACTGTGGTTGCGTTGATTAATTAAATTACAAAAGCATTAGAGAATTTTTATCAATCATTCGGTCAATAAGACATGAACATTTTTTTAATGAATATTGAAATAAAAACAGATAATTATTCTTGTTTTTAATTATGAATTTTGTTTTTAGAATAACAATGTAGAATAACATATACGAAAACGGGCTTTTCTAGAAATATTACATACATATGGGTCGAATTAATAACCTAATTTTTTTGAAGTCGGTTAATAAATAGGCGACAGTTTTCAAAACCGAGAGTGTCAACTTTAAATGTTTTTAATCTCTGACAGTTAGCCCGTCACTTCAATCACACCTGATGGTCACCACAAGTGATGATGCAGTGTAAGGTAGAAGCGGGTAACTTGTTTGGAGCAGGATGTAATCCACATCCCTTTCAGTTTCTGCACGACATCGAACCCGAACGCTAAGTCGCTTGGCGCTACATCGTTGTTGGCATATTAACACTCAATTATTTATAGTATCAATTCACTAAAAAAGTACCTAGTTAAATAAACAAATCAATAATTTATGTAATTAAGTACATGAATGGAACTTTTTTGATAATTCTATTTATTATATTCGTAATTAAGAACAAGTATTGACACTGTTAATTCCACGAAAGAACTGCGGTTTGTGGTTAGATTAACTTAACATGATTTTATACTGTTGACAGTAATTGATAGGTGTAATTTGCAGGTGCATCCCAATTCCCAGTAGTACTCCATACCGTAGTTCTATAGAACTGTTGGGATATTTTCCGGGCTGTCAAATTATATCCCAATAGTTCTATATAGTACTGTACTATAGTTTTTGCTCTTGACTTTACTTATAGCATATAAGTTATAAAATTTATGTTATTTTAATTGATATTTCATTTTGTTTTTAACAAAAAAATGTCACTTGCGACAAAATCTAAGTTGTTAAAACCAAGTAGTAGTCGTGTCTAAAAAAATATTCTCTTATTTTAGAAGTTACAGGGTGGGATAAATTTTACCACTTTGGAAGTAACTTTCGCACAAGGTATTCAGTTTAGAAAAAAATATATTAAAAACCTCAATATCATTTTTAATGACTAACCAAAAATGAGTTCCATTCACGTATGGGTTTATATTTTCAGACAAAAATTCAGTCAGTTATAGTTTCGGAAAAAAGTGGCTGTTACATACAGACGGACGGAAGACTTCACAAATCTATAAGGATTGCATTTTTTGTTATTTGGCTACGGAAACTAAAAAAGATAATTCTGAATCCTCCACATCGATCGAATTGTTTTGCCTATGATCCATATCGGTCATTGACTTCTTGTGCAATGCTATTAGCATGTCGCCAAAAGTTTTTTTGAAAGCTTATTTTATCTTTCGTTATTCCCAAAATAATCTTCAGTAATTAAAGAAATAAATTGTAAAGCAAAGCTGTATTCGATATAGTATGTTTAGATACTTCACCATAATGCATTTCAGTTTGTGTAGATACTCTCAAATTTAAGTGGACATTTATTATTGCAATCAAAAGATATTTCATATTATACTTGTAAAAACTAGGTAATTTATATGTAACATACAAACAAGATGTAGATATCGACATTTTTTTAGTTCTATATAGAACTAATGAGACACTAAACTAAACTCTAATATGGTGTGTCAACAGTTCTATAGAACTAAAATCAGGGGGTACTACTGGGATGCACCCTAATTTGCGCGCCACACGTTTTAACTATATCAATGGTTTCTACAATGCTTCTTATATGCGTATTAGTAGCTAAATTTTCCCACCGCTTTTCTGAATTATGTAGATTCTGTGAATTAGTTTTATGTGAGATGATTGTCTAAAAGTTATTTTTAATTTTTATTTGGTACTGTTCAGTCTGACATCGCTAATGAAAACTGTAAAGTATATTAATTGCTAGCTCGTCTAATTGATTGATAATTATTATAGCTAAATGTATTTTTAATTTTATTGTTGCATGCCATAAGAATGGCAATACACTGATACTACTACTATTAATGTAAACAACTTTTACCGGTTATTACGCAATAAGTTAGAGGGTTGGTAATCTCTGAAGAACCTATTTTACATACATACAAACATAACATCACGCCTTAGTCCCGTAGGGGTAGGCAGAGACCACATCCCTCCACTTGCCACTGTCCTTGCATACTTCCTTAGCTTCTTCCACTCTCATTAATCCTTTCATACAAGTTCGGTTTAAAGTTCTCTTGACCTGGCCATTATTTAAAATGTCCTTAATTTGGTCCAGGAACATAGGCCTTCCCCTTCCAACATTTCCATTCAACCTCGCCGCATAAATCTCTTTTGTTAAGCTTCTTTCATCCATTCTCTCTACATGCCCAAACCATCTAAGCATCCCTTTCTCATTGGTCACTACGTCTTCTTTTAGACCACACTTTTCTCTTATCATACTATTTTTAACTCTATCACACAGTTTTAACCCGCACACACGCATCAATGCTCTCATCTCTACAGCATATATTTTACTTTTGTGCTTCATCTGATATAACCTATTTTTACTCTATGAAAGTAGAAGTAAGCATGAAAGATGTATTTCTGATAAAGTGTACCTATGTTTTAAATTTAATATAAGCGTTCAATAAATAAATTGTATCATTGTTAATTTACCCCTCTTATATAATACGCGAAGTTAATATTATTTATTTTTTCGTGCTTTTATTAGTACTTATCTACTATGCTTACACTTATGGGCATCGTGAAGTTGCATAAAAATTTGCTAGTTCGCCATCTTTGAGAGTACGCCATATTGAATTTAGAATGACGTCATTTAACTCACTATCGATACGAAACATGCAAGTATATAAAATTTCTATTCAAAATGATAAGGATTACTGTTTTCAAATTCGGTTGCAAGATTTGACTTATATTAAAGTGTGAACTAGTTCTAGAAAATTTGACACAATTATTAAAATATGTTTTCAATTTATGCCTAAAAGAAATCAAATCGCCGATATATATGAAAATTAATAAGCTTAGTGTTATTTCATTGGCTTAATCCGGTTGTAACATTTACTTAAATTAGCTTCACATCATTATGTTATAATATTATATTTTATGTGTGTTATCCATTAAATAAACTTAAGTGTTATTTGATTATTTATTAAAGATCATAATTTTGTTTTTTTTTGTCACTAAGTACTTTACGCCTAAACTTAGAAGCTTCTTCCAATAATAGAGCAACCTACTTAATTTAATGGAACCTATTTAGTAAATGTCATTTCCTTGATTCTTATATTTTATTTCTTTCTTTCAAGATGTTTAGACGATTTGTTTTTATACTACATTCGCCCTGTGGTTTTACTCGCATGCAATTATCATGTGTTTAGCCTTATTTTAGGTACTTTTCATGAATCTGACTATTAGATTTAGAAAATTTATTACAATCCAATCGATAGTTCTAGACATTAGGTCATTTAGCAAACTTTTCAACTTTATTATAATAGTTATCATAGACTTGTTTAGTTGTTTTACCTGCCTTTTTAGTATCTACTTGAGTGTGTGGATTGTGAAAATGTTAGAAATTAAACTTGAATCACTTCCTGATATTCGATTGTATTCAATGTTACTGTGGAGCTAAAGAAGAGATTTTAACGGTACTTAATAGCACAAATCAATCTAGTCCCGAGATATCAAACAGAAGTAGTATTAACTACCATCACTTGTAGTTGTACTTGTGCAGTTACCATTTGTTATTAACGCGCTTCTTAATAAAAAATACTCACTTTCTTAATGCCGTTTATATTTTAAAAAATTGGCGGAATCGAAAACAGGATTTGTTTCCGAAACTCATGGGTTAACACATGGTTAATTCCCACAGCTTAGCTTAACAGTTCTCACAAAGTACAGATTACCATAAAAGTGCCATCGGAACACGTGATTTAACTTACTTTGCATAAAATTATAGTATCTTGTACGTCCCTTTTCATTCATATTATTTTTCGTTGAATGTTGTGACTGATTTATTTATGCTGATTAAGTATAATTAACACAAATGTTAAAGGAGGAAGGAAATATATAAATATTTCATAGCCCATTTAAATCCTGTTCGTTAAATCATCAGTTTTCATTTCAATATCAGGCAGTTATTTGAAAATGTGCTGCGTGGTCTTTTAGAAGATTATGTAGAAAGAATGTTGGACTGGGTCCATCACAAGTCACATATCACAGAATATTTTGAAGCAAACTAAAAGAAATTATGATATATATGGCATAATGTAAAAATAAATACTTTTTCTTTCTTCTTTCTCCTTTCTTAATAAACTTTTAAATAATCCGGGAATAAAATCACTCTTACTGGCAATCTGTGTTATTGTTTTTTGTTAAAAATCAGTTATGTTATTGTCAATAGCCTCAACTACAAATGTCCAGTGGGCTTCAACGCGGCAGAGTACTATGTGACTCTACTTGGAGTAGATACAGAGAATGAGATGGAGAGCAGAGAGAGGATCCGGCGCATATGCAACGAATACCAGAGGTCACACGTTGCGGCAGCTATTGACAGCAGAGTGGGAGATGTTAAAGACGAGATGGAGTATTTTAATGGAGATACAGATGAGAAGGTAGAAGGAGATTTTATTATGTTTAATAGGCTTGCGATTGGCTAAGGGCATTTCCCGTGTGATCTCTTTGATTACAAATCTCGAAGCAAAACGCTTTGTATAAGATAACTGAATGTCAATCACATATGGATGCCAATGTATGTATAGTGTCACACTATTTTGTGTTAGAAAGAAAATAGAGTCGAAAACTATATTGTAAAATCTACCTAAACCTACGCTAAGGCCCTATATACAATCGACAGCAAAAAAAACAATGTTTAACACACTTCCAATATTCGCCTTGGAAATTATTTTTATTTTGTTTGTTTTTGGGCTAATAAAATTGCATTATTACTAATATTTTCTTCAATGATCATTATTGTTTGTTCCAGAATGTATACTTCGAGCGATATTTAACACTGTAAGTATAAATCGATTTCATATCTATGTACCTAATATTTAAGTATTTCAAGAATAATTTTATATGTACTAAACGACAAATTTCTTGCAGAGTCAAAGTTAACTACTTCATCCAATTCTATTGGCTCATGTGGAGGAACATATTATCAATAAAACACAATAAATCAATATGGATAGCTGAATTTTTACTTCTTATGGTAATTATTAACAACATTATAAATCTTTTTTTACTTGCTCAGATTTATTCTTGACAAATATTTAATTTATTCGTTTATTTTTTATATTATATTCATTGTTACCTCATGATTTTCAAGTTGCAAGTCTTATTCTTTCTTGACGTTTTAGTTGATTCATCCTTTTCATCGCTTCTTCTCATTCGACACTATTCTTCTCATTTTTGACGTTATAATAAACTCAACATTCAACATGCATATCAGTTTCTACTTTGTATGTATTGTATGTATTTATGCTTCATTTAATTTTCTTTCCTTAGTTCGTAGGTCTAGTGATCTCTATCCCCTACCACGGTCACTTCGAAGAGTTGGATCAACGCGACATTCAAAACGCCGAGGGTCTCCTCTACTTGATGATAGCGGAGACGATATTCCTCTTCATCTACGCAGTGTTCATAACTTTTCCCAGCGAAATGCCCGTGCTATTGCGGGAAACAGCCAGCGGGTTATACTCACCCTTGCCATACTATTTATCAAAAATGATATTTTGGGTAAGTGGAATTTTAAATTTATTTCTTTGTACCTAACTACTTCATTGACAGAGTCTTAATTGTGTCCAGTCCAGAAAGTAAAAATCAAAAACATAAATGTGTTAGATATCCTTACACGTTACATAACTTTTGATGCTCTGCAATTTTCACTTCTTTCGTTCTTGTATTTAGAGCCTTTTCAATAAATGCGTTATACTGAATTCTAAATGCTATAAAATGTTTAAACTCTCTATTACAATTATCTTCAAAATGAAGAGTATATATTGACCCGCTGTATATGCTACACATGCTAGTTTACAATTACCTAATTGTAAATTACGTATATTTATATTTATTTTGTTGTTAAATTAAATTATAATGACTTGCGATACCTTCTATAATTAGGCTATTATGTTTGTGTGCCAACAATATTTTTAAGCGGTATTTAAATTACTTTATAAATATCAAGAAAATATGGAATAGTTCTAACAATAGCCCCTTTTTTATCATATTATATCAATAATATTATATATTCGTTGACGATTTACATTATTTGACGAGTTTGTCAATTAAATGTTGCCAGTTTTGAACGAAGGTGAATGTAATCTATAAATAGATTTAATGTAGTGCAAAAATATTTAAATTTTATCTCTATTTTAAGTGTAGGTACGGAGTTAAAATTAGACGATTTTTATAGTGCAGTTCTATTCAATTCGCGATAAATTTTGGTATGAACATGGCATTTACATTGTCGTAAAGATAAAATAGTTGTGAGAAGCGACAGAAACTCATCTGAATTACCCACCAATAAAATAACTTTTTTATGCATTTTTAATGAATATTATTCGTCAAAACATTTTATATCGTAATCGGTTTTATTTTCAAATCTGGCAATTCCCACGATTATTATCATTGTACTGGTAAACGAGAATATCAGCTAATCAAAAGTAAATCGTTTTATAAAAAACATCCTTATTAGTATATTTTACGCCCTACTTTTCTACCCTTACTTTAATCAATGCTTCAATGAGAAAAGATAGTTTATTTCCTTTTCCATTTAGACATAGAAACGAAACAGACGAATGTAGCTAATTTGCATTAGTAATATTAGTATGGTATCTACAAAATTTAATAGTAAGTACTTCGTAGCAAATTCGTAGCACGTTATAAAATAAAATATGTGTATATTGCATCTCTAGATTTCTTCATCATGACATCGATGTCAACTAAGTAGATCTGAAACTGTGCTGCATGTTATGCTTATTTTATTAAGTAAACAAACTTAAGTTATTTTTAAATGAGGACCATATCATATTCTTACTAGTTAGTCCTCGGGACTTCGTAGCGTCATACAGTCATTACTTGTTGATTCTTGATCTTTTTATTGTTGCCCAAAAGGAAACTGTCATTCGTATTTGGGAAAATTTACATTTTTTTAATTTATTACAAGTTAGCCCTTTAATGGAATCTGATGTTATGGTGCAACTGCGGACTAACTTAGGAGTAGAATGATAACCCCTCGAATCCTACAGGACTTCGTACCGGGTGCTAAATCGCAGCTTATCTTTACTGACGTACCGTAACCTTCTATCTAAATTCGCATAAACATAATGTTTCCCACCAGATACCACGGGCGGTCATCGAGCCCATACTGTTCGTGACGCTAGTGTTCAACGTGGCGGGGCTGCAGGGCGGATTTATGAACTGGCTCGGCATGTGCTTCGTCTGTATACTCTGCGCCAACTTCGCCAATGCTTACGGTAACTACTTCTCTGCTAATTGTTATTTTCAGAGAACGATCACCAGTAGGAGTTGCTAGTTCCAAGCAATTCACATTCTTTTCTAATGTTGTTTTCAGTAAAATAACATTTGACGTCTTATGCAAAAGTCTTATGATTAGCAGTCTGATAGGATTATGCGTAGTTTCTTATTATAATGAAATGAAATGAAATGAAAATATACTTTATTGCACATACCAAGACAGGAAAGATAAGAAACAGGATATAATTTACACAAGAATTTACAGTAGCACAATAGGGGGCCTTATCGCCAACAGGCGATCTCTTCCAGGCAACCTAGTTAAGAAGCCACAATAAATTAAAGAGAGGGTGAGGGTTACAGAACAAGGAACTTAAAAAGAAAATAAAAACTTAATTTACAAATAAATCGAGAATAAATAAAAACTAAAACACACTTTATACATAACTTAAATATATAATTACTTATAAATAATAAACACTATAATATTTAAAAATAAATAAATAAATAAATATGAATACATATGCAAAATGTAAAATAAATAAATATGTATTAAACATACAATATATATAATACATATATACTTATCTATATGTACAACATTAAAATCGACTGGTAGTAATCAGAAACATTTTAAGGTGGATAGTAGGTAATGTTTAGCTAAGAGTCCCTTGAATATAGGTAAAGATTTCGCACGTCTGATATGAAGAGGGAGAGAGTTCCAAAGCCTGACGGCTTCTACAGTGAAGGATCTAGAAAGGAAAGAAGTACTATGAGAAGGAATTTTTAGGATAAGGTTATCGTTTGAACGAAGTGAGCGACAGTGAGAGTCACTGAGGAACTCAAATCGTTCTTTGAGATACAGAGGAGCATGATGGTGGAAAAGAACAGAGTATAAGAGGGAAAGAATATGAGTATTCCTGCGAATGCGAATTGGAAGCCACTTGAGTTTATTGCGAAATTCAGAAATATGCTCATATTTACGAAGTCCAAATATGAACCGAATACAGAGATTTTGAATGCGCTCAAGTTTATGAAATTGCTCAATAGTTAAATCAAGATAGCAAGTGTCGATCTTAGGTGCGATTCCCGGTTAGGGTAGTTGAAATTTTCCTAGTTGGCCCAGGTCTTGCTGGTTTTGAGTGGCGAAGCGTCGGCTGTCGCGTTCGGACGTGCAGTCGCCGTGCGCAGGTGTTCATTGTCATTGAGTTTTTTTCTATCGATGTTCAAGGTCATACTCGCACGCTGTTTTGTTGCGGGTTTGATTTGCAAAGTAGTTAATTCAGAGGCCCTTTTCAGGGCCACTATTATTAAGTTATTGTCGTTGTTGATACTATTTATGTTTACAAAGGCCTTTTTCAAGGCCACTTAGTAGTGGTAAACATAGTTATTGGTTGATATATTTGTTATTTCGTTGCTTGTATTTGTTTGTTGCGGGTTTGACTTTTATAGTAGTTAAATTCAGAGGCTCTTTTCAGGGCCACTACTATAAAGTTATCTCTTCGTTGTTGGAGTTAAAGTTATTGGTTATTGTCTTTGTTACTTCTTGTTAGCTGTTAAATATTTGTTATTAAGTATTCTTATTGTGGTTTAATCTTCCTGTTGTTGTTATTGCTGGTTGTTTTTGCTGGTGTCGCTAGTCGTTGACCCGTCTGGCTTGCCAGGCGGGTAAAAACTGCGAAATGACCGACGATCAGTCGTCAGGTTTAGAGGGCGCGCCCGTGCGTCGAAGTCGCCGCCAGGTCCCAGGTTTCCGAAACCTGGGAAACCAAGGCCCGGCTTTGCGACTTCCGCGGCGTGAAGAGTCCATATCGCCGAGTTCGCGAGACTCATCGCGCTCCATGACGCCGATGCCCAGCGGCTCAGCAGTAGTAGCCGCTAGGGCGGAATTCCAGGCCGCTCGAAAAGAAGCCCGAGAGGATGCCTATAATCAACTACTGAAGGACCGAATTCTTAGGCGGGTGGCCACTGAGCCAGTCCTTGACCCTGAGGAAGGGATGGCAAGCGGGACCTCTTGTCGTGAAGACCTCTCCGGGCGTACGTCCGAACAACTGCGGGCCTCGGCTGGCCAGAGCGCTGCTGCTATTATGCAGATGGCCGCCAAGTCAAATAATTTGAAGGGCACTTATGTGCGCCGTCTTAAAGAAGCGGCGACGGAGCTCCAGGAAATAGTGGAGGCCCTAGCGTCCCGGTCGGAAGCCGATGAAACACGTCGGTTGCGGGCCGACAATGCTCGGCTGCGAACCGAGCTTGAAAATTTAAAAGCTGAATTAAAAGCCCACCGGCGTGAATTTGCAGAGATGCGGGCTGCAACTAAAAATACAGAGACGTCACCTACCTTGGGTGCAGATATAATGGATGAGCTCAAGGCCTCCATTGTGGCCTCGGTCGGTGTGATGCTGGATGCCCGCTTTGCAGGCATTGAAGAACGGCTTCTTCCCGCGACTGTCCTCCGCCCCCCATTAGCAGCAGATCAAAGAAAGGCAGCGGACACTCGTCGTCCAGCGGAAACACCAAGGATGGCGCAGGCGGCGCCTACAGCTACTAACGATAGCACGACGTCTGCGTCCCCTGGAGCTCAACCGGCGACTGCTGGCCCTAGTAAAGTAACGTCGGACGATAGCTGGGCAACGGTCGCGGGAAGAAAGGGGAAAAAGGCCTCCCGCCCTACCGCGTCCGCTACTCCAGCGGCCCCTCCGAAGAGTGCCCCCACGGCTGCTTCAAAAAAGGTCGAGCGAAACCTGGCTCCGCCTAAAACTGCTGCTGTAATTATTACAGTGACTCAGGATGCGGCGGAAAAAGGTATAACATACGCTCAGATTCTAGAACAGGCTGAGCGTAGAGTTAATCTGCAGGACTTAGGCATTGGCTCAGGTATGAAGATCCGCCGTGCTGCCACGGGAGCCAGACTCTTAGAGCTGCCGCAAGGGCAGACGCAGGAGCAAGCGGAGGTTCTTGCAGAGCGACTGCGGGTAGCTCTGGACGGGGTAGCGCAAGTCACCCGTCCAACAAAGACGGTAACGCTTAGGGTCACTGGATTGGATGACTCTGCCACTGTTGAGAAGATAGCAGCAGCCGTAGCCCGCGCGGGGGGCTGTCAGCAGTCCTCGGTGAAAGTAAGCGATGTGTTACCGGGCCCTCGAGGAATGGGTTCGGCGACAGTACACTGCCCGGTGGAAGCAGCAAAAATTATCAGTGATGCTGGTCGGCTGTTGGTTGGCTGGAGCTCCGCCGGTGTTCGTGCACTTGAGCAGCGCCCCTTGCGCTGCTTTAGGTGCTTGGCCATGGGACATACGAGCCCCGTGTGTCCCTCAAAGAAGGATCGGAGCAATTTATGCTTCCGATGCGGAGGCGAAGGCCACAAGGCGGCGGGGTGCTTGGGTACCATGCGATGCGCCGTCTGTGCTGATGCTGGGTTGTCGTCGGGGCACATAATGGGGAGCAAAGTTTGCTGCCCCCCATCTATCAAAGGAGGAAATAACCCCCAGCCGCGGGCCAGTGAGCGGCAGAGTCCAGCGCAGGAGGATGCTAATATGTCGTCATGAACCCAGCACGACATCTTAGTATCCTTCAGACTAATCTAAACCACTGTGCGGGGGCCCAGGATCTCCTACTGCAGTCCATCGCGGAGTGGCAGATCGATCTGGCTGTGACTTGCGAGCCATACTTTGTCCCCTCGCAGGCAAATTGGGTGGGGGACACGGATGGGTTAGTGGCGGTTGTGTCTGCGAACACCACTGGTCTCTCTCTTACTGCCCTGGAGAGGGGTCCGGGGTATGCGGTGGCGAGATGGGGCGAGTACACCGTTGTCGGAGTGTACTTCTCTCCTAATCGTACTTTGGCGGAGTTTGAGAACTTCCTCGACTCCGTCAGTGAGGCGTTCCGCAGACACAACGTAGGGCGCACGCTGATACTTGGCGACTTCAACGCAAAGTGTCAGGCGTGGGGGAGTCCATCCACAGACAGCAGAGGCAGAGCTGTGCAGGTGTGGGCTGTCCACCAGGGCCTCTCTCTACTTAACAGGGGGACAGCCTACACCTGTGTTCGCGCGCAGGGGGGATCTATTGTGGACTTATCGTTCGCCACACCTCCAGTTGCTGACCGAGTAACCGACTGGAGGGTGGAGGAAGAGGTGGAGACCTTGTCGGACCATAATTACATTAGGTTCAGGATCTCCGCCCCTTCTAACGTCCAGATGGTTCCTCCACGAGGTTCAAACTGCTTCCCACGCTGGTGTCTCAGCCGGATGGACCGTGAGCTGGTGAGAGAGGCCGCTATAGTGCAGCGATGGTCTTCTCCTAGCCTCGACGCGGACACCAGTGTTGAGAGGCGCGCGGATTGCTTGCACGAAGCCCTGTCTCTTGTATGTGATTCTTCCATGCCGAGGGCTCATGGTTGGCGTCGCCGTAGATGCGTATACTGGTGGTCGGATGAAATCGCGGATCTCCGTACTGCCAGTCACAGAGCCCGGCGGGACTATGTCCGATGCCGTAGACGAAACGGCCTGGACATGGTTCTAGAGGGGCAGCTGCGGCAGGCTTATCGCGAGGCCAAAAAGGCCTTACAACTGGCGATAAGCCGCGCCAAGGAGCTAGCACGGGAGGAATTGCTGGAGGGACTGAATCGTGATCCCTGGGGACGACCTTACCGCGCTGCAAGAAGGAAACTCCAAAACCAGGGGCCCCCCATAACTCAGACCCTCCAGCCGGAGATCCTGCGCCGGGTGGTCAAAGAACTCTTTCCGGAGTCTCGGGGACATGTCCCTCCGATAATGTCCTCCTCGGTGACCTTCAATGATAGTGGTTCTGTTCCGCTAGTCACTGAGGAAGAAATGGATGTGGCCCTGGACCGTCTTCGGTCCAAGAAGACTGCACCTGGACCGGATGGTATTCCGGGCCGGGTCATTTTCATGACTCGAGAGTTCTTTGAAGGTCATCTCAGGGAGCTGTTCAGTCAATGCCTGCGGACCGGACATTTCCCTAAGTCTTGGAAGGAGGGCCTGCTGTGCCTCATTCGTAAGGAGGGCCGCTCGGCGGAGACACCTGCGGCCTACCGACCGATAGTCTTGCTCAGCGAAGTCGGAAAGCTTTTCGAAAAGATCATAGCTAACCGACTCGTTGAGCACTTAGAGACTGTCGGTCCGGGGCTTTCTGCTGCGCAGTTTGGCTTCAGGGCAGGTCGCTCGACCCTTGACGCCCTGGAGTCACTGAAGGTCCTTACGGATGATGCAGTGGCCGGAAGGGACGTCGTCCTAGCCGTCTCTCTGGACATCACGAATGCCTTCAACAGCCTCCCTTTTAAGACTTTGTTGGAGGCACTTCGATATCATAGATTGCCTCCATATCTCGGGAGGCTGTTGGAGTCATACCTTCAGGATAGATGGGTATCCTGGATAGGCAATGATGGTCGGAGACAACGACGGCAGGTGCTGAACGGTGTGCCGCAGGGCTCGGTCTTGGGGCCTATTCTTTGGAATATCGGCTTCGACTGGCTCCTGCGGACACCTTTGCTTCCTGGGATGAGGGTGTTCTGTTACGCGGATGACACCCTCATCACGGCTCGCGGGAGCACCTACGAGGAGGCGTCCCGACTGGCCACAGTTGGAGTGTCCTTGGTAGTGAGGAGGATCCAAATGTTGGGCCTGAGGGTCTCGGCTTCCAAAACCGAGGCCCTCCTATTTCACGGCCCACGTAGGGGTCCTCCTCGAGGTGCCCACATCACTGTCCAGGGTGAAAGGGTGGATGTCGGGGCCCAAATGAAATACTTGGGCCTAATCCTGGATGGTAGATGGACGTTCCGAAGACACTTTGAGCTGCTGGGTCCTAGGCTTGTCGGGGCTGCCGCCGCTCTGGGAAGGCTTTTGCCGAATGTCGGGGGGCCGGCTTCGGCCTGTAGGCGACTTTACGCGGGTATCGTCAGGAGTATGGCACTGTACGGTGCCCCCATCTGGGTGCACGCACTGTCTCCGCAGAATGTGTCCCTTCTGCGGAGACCGCAAAGGGTCATTGCGGTGCGTGCTATCCGGGGGTACCGTACGGTGTCGTGGACGGCATCCACCCTCCTGGCGGGTGACCCGCCTTGGGAGCTGCAGGCCGAGTTACTCGCGCAGGTGTTTCGGTACCGGTCAACTTTGAGGTCGCGAGGTGAACGACCAGGGCCTGAGGAGATAAGGCGAATAAGAACCCTAGGAAGTGCGGCCCTGGTCCAAAGGTGGAAAGAAGACCTCGAGTCCCCGGTGGCCGGCATCTGGACGGTCGAAGGCATCCGGCCCCATCTAGAGCGGTGGCTGAAGCGGCGTCATGGCGCACTGTCGTACCGTCTCGTGCAGGTGCTTACTGGACACGGTTGTTTCGGTAAGTATCTGCACGGGATCGCGAGGAGGGAGGCCTTGCCGGCATGCCACGAGTGTGGTGCGCCAGAGGACACGGCGCATCACACTCTGGCAGAGTGTGCGTCATGGGCGCCGCAAAGGCACTCACTGGTGACTATTCTTGACGGAGATCTCTCGCTGCCGAGTCTTGTCAACTACATGCTCGATAGCGAGGAAAACTGGTCTCACGTTGCCTCCTTTTGTGAGACCGTCATCGGCTTAAAGGAGGCCTCGGAGCGGGAGAGGGAGCAGGCGGCTAATGCTCACCCGCTCCGCAGAAGAAGAACGGGAGGTAGGAGACGCCGCTATGCGCATCTTCTGCCACCCCTGTAGACACCATTGAGTGCACCGACGGGCGCGCCGGGTCGCCAAAGTGAATAACCCTCTGATCCTTTGGCGTCCCAAGTAGGGCGCAGGCGGCTCCGCTAAAAAAAAAAAAAAAGATAGCAAGTGTCAGCATAATCAAGAATTGG
This sequence comes from Mycalesis mineus, assembly GCA_034621355.1. Lineage (NCBI taxonomy): Eukaryota > Metazoa > Arthropoda > Insecta > Lepidoptera > Nymphalidae > Mycalesis > Mycalesis mineus. Next base: position 3,449,881 of record CM067881.1, read on the forward strand.
TAGAAGGAGAGATTGTGCCAGCATAATTTTCGTAGGTATGGGCAGAAAGTTACTAAGGCGCCGAAGAGAATGTACTGCTGCAAACATCTTCCTACTCACTTCACTTACCTGAGGAACCCAAGATAGATATCTATCAAAAATAACACCAAGATTTTTGACAGAATTGCTATATGGTAGTTGAACTCCATCAAAAACAACGCAAGGCAATGATGTCCAGTCAATACGAGCTATTTGTTTGTGACTACCTATTATAATTGCCTGTGTTTTAGAGGGATTTACAAGCAAACCATGAGATTTACTCCACTCAACAATTTTTTGTAAATCCTCATTTATGGAATGTATTTTGGTGGGTAAATCTTCTATTTTTGCTTGGCCATACAGTTGAAGATCATCAGCGTAAAGGTGGTAGAGAGAAGTTAAGTTATGAGTAATTGAGTTAATAAAAATCGAAAATAAGAGAGGAGACAACACGCCACCTTGCGGCACACCGGCATACACCGAACACCAATCGGAGCATGAATCTTCGACTCGTATCCGCTGCCGGCGCCCATGCAAGTAACTATGAAACCAGTCAAAGACTGTGGGAGATATGTTAAGAGAGCGCATAGTGGCCAAAAGAATGTCGTAATCAACATTATTGAATGCATTGCTGAAATCCAGTAATGTTAAAACTGTAACACACCGATTATCCATACCCGAGCGGATATCGTCAGTAATTTTAACCAGGGCAGTAGTCGTACTATGACCGGTACGGAAGCCAGATTGAAAAGGATTAAAAAGGTTACGCCGAGACAGGAAAAGGGTAAATTGTCTATGAACTATACGTTCAAAGACTTTAGAAAGGAATTGAAGAATAGATATAGGCCGGTAATCAGAGAAACTAGAGGGATTTGACTTTTTAGGGATTGGAGTAACTTGCGCGCTTTTCCAGGAATTAGGGAAAACACCAGTAAGAATGGAGTGATTAAAAATGAAAGTTATAATAGGGATTAAAAGGTCAAGAAGGGGCATGATCATTTTACGACTAATGCAATCGGTGCCAACAGCATCAGAGTTGACTTCCATAATGCTTCTCACAACATCACCACAGTCGATTTGACTAAAAATAAAAGTTGGATCATCGGGAGTGGGCAAAGCTGAAATTTGATTAATTGTGTTCGATTTAGTTGTACTATCAATCGTACATGATGAGGAGAAGTGCTGGTTAAGCTGGTTTAAATTAACATTACTAGTATGATTATTCCTATTTGCTTTCCCAACACCCAGAGATTTCAGAAACGTCCATACTCTGCCAGAGTCTTCCTCCTCGAGCACAGATTTGTGGATATGGCGTCGTTGCATATCTCTACACAACCTGTTACATCGATTTCGAATAACTTTGTATTTATGCCGGTAAATCTCAGTATCATTAGATTTCAATTTTGCTTTCGCAACATTTTTTTTGTTTTGTATGGTTTTAATTTCCTCAGTAAGCCAAAGAGCAAGAAGATGCTTAATTCTTACTGGACGAATTGGAGCATGACGGTCATACAGATTAAGTAAGAAGGAATTAAAAATCTCCACCTGCTCATCTATACTGGATCCAGCACGAATACTATCCCAATTTAAACTTGCAGCATCCTCCCTTAGGCAATCCAAATCCATTCCGTTAAAATTACGCTGGAGAAGAATTAATTAAAGAAGAATATAATTAACATTCCATAAATAAGATTTACTTTAGATAAGTCACAATCATTAGTGAGTTTCACGAGAAGAAGAAGATAGAAGAATATTTCATGCTCTATGTTTAATTTCTTTTCTAGGTTCATTTCTATCAGCGGTATTCGACAAAATGGAAACAGCGGCACTCGTCTCTGTACCATACGACTTAATAGGCACAATGTTCTCAGGCATCTATCTCAACCTGGCCAGCGCTTCGCCATACATATCGTGGCTCAAATACGTGTCCGGCTTCTACTACGGCGTTGAGACCATATCTATCATACAATGGGACTCTATAAATACCATTAACTGTGTCAATATAAAGGGTATGCCATGTATCAAAACTGGAGGTGAAGTACTCCGAAGGTTTGGGTATGTGGAGGAACATTTCTGGAGGAATTGCGCGTGTTTGTCGATTATGTACTCTGTGGCACATTTAATAGCGTTTATAATGGTAGTGAAAAGGAGTAGGGGGACGCCGGTGTATTAAGTTATTTTAATTGTATTAGATAAGATTTCATTGTGTTCATTTATTGAAGGCTCAATAACACTACAGTTAAAACCATGTTGATGTACTGTATGACTTCTCGTACAGGCTTTTCTTTATAGGCGAGAGATTAATGAATAATGGCTCAAACAAAAAAAAGTAGTATCAATGCCTGTACAGGGTTCTTACCATTTTTTTGATGATTATTTATTATAAGTCACCACGAAATGACGCCTGCCTAAGTAAATGTTTACGAAAATGTCAGTGTTTTACCAAAATTGTATACGGGTACACGGAATGTACATACCACAATGCGGGTGAGAATATGGGGAAATATTCCGCACACCAAATATCAATGCATTAACTAGGGTAAGTTGCAAAGTCGTACTCCCTAAAGAACTAATACTGTGATATTACATACATACATTTAGAAACGAGTTTAAGCAACCTTACCCTACTTTATTGACATTATTATTGCGTGTGTGTTAGACTAAACAACAAAAAATTCAAAACCTATAGCGCCATATAACATACAACCATTGTACAGCTCTAAAAATAATTATGTCATTAATTTTGTATATTTAAGTTTAACAGGTAAAGGTAAAATTACCGATGTAGGTACTGTTTTATCAGCACATATTGAAATATAAATAATTTAATGTTGCTGTTTGTTGACCAGACAGAACACAGTTGCACGTTTTTAGGAAATTAAATGTTACGATGTAATTTGTGTATTTTTATACAAATAAAAATAAGTTTTTAAATTGTATTTTTATCTACATCCCAGTCCTATGTTATCCTTTTCCTTTTTATTTAACAATACTGATATTATAAACAGCTGCCATGTTGGTATAGTGGTTAATCTATTTTACATTTCGCGAGTCTCAGGATTCTAATCACACCTAAGTCGCGACATAATATTGAGCTTTTCTATCTTTCAAGATATTCTCTGTATACATTTTCTTAACAAAGAAATGTATGTTTGTTTAACCTTTGTTGCATGAACCAACATGCTAAAAGACTAACAAAAAGCCAAAAAATTACAGTTTTACAACAACGTGGACAGAGTTGACAGTGAATTGATAAAATAGAAAAATAAAATAATAAGAGTTCAAAATACTGTGCAACTCAATGATTGTTATATATAGATGCTGGTTTCCTAAACAACGTCAGGTGGTCACAGATTCAATTCCTGGAAATTGAAAATATTAAAATTTTTACGTAGTTATTAATTATATTTTATATTATATTAATTTTCGTATATTATATAAATATGTTCTGCCATGCCAAATAAATTGAAACAAAAGATCAAAGATCGAATTTTCAAAGAATATCAATACCAAAATGTTGACCCCTATTCAGTACGGTTAAGGTCAACTTAATTTGGACGATATAGTAGCAGAGTTGTTTTTTAGAAATTTTGTAATATCTCCGAAACTATATAACTAATTAACATTCTATAAAAGGCAAATCTTATCTCTATGATATCCTTGTGATTATTAAATAATTTATTTTGATAAGGATTTTAGTTGTATAAATAATGACGTTAATATGAATTAAAAGATTTTTTGAAACACAAAAAGTTATATATCTGCCAAAATATAAAAGATTGATATATGTTATCGCGGACTTTTTTGTAGAACTTTTTAAGATACATAAAGTTTTCATACAATGTTTACAATTATATCCAATAGTTAACGCAGCGTACGCGCAGAAAACCGATTTAATACATTTCACGGTCCGACTCCTTGACCGCGTGACAAAAACTGTGATAACTCGGGTAATATATACAATACAAATATAAAATATAGCCTATAACACTCACCGATAACGTAGCATTCTACTGGTGAAAGAATTTTTAAAATCGTATCAGTAGTTCCGAAGATTAGCCCCGACAGAACTTTATTTACAATCTTACAAACTTTACCTCTTTATATTATTAGTATGAAGATTAACAGCTAATAATGATCATTACAAAAAATATTAAAAAATCCGAAAATCCTTTCACCTACATTGGATCAGCGTGACCGCATCCCATTTTATGACGATAATGCGTCAGCCTATCCGTTTAAGCGTCTATAAAAATATAATCTGATGAACTGTAATTTCAACTTCAAAGTAACGCGTGGGTATGCAGTTTGGAGTTTACAGTAACTTGCGAGTACATATCCCCCACCAGTAATTTTTGTCCACATGGGTCAAATGAAAGTATATTCAAAGAATAAAAAAAATATAAAGAATAAAAAAATATCAATATAATATAAATTCTTTAAAAAATATTTAATTATTTTATGTATTAAATCACTCCATAGCGTTTGGAAAGGCGTCGCTCGGTGGCGTACGTGCAGAATGACAGTTCCGGATATTTGGAATAGCAGAAAAAATAATACCACTAAAAAGACATTCCGAATTATTAGATGATCTTCACTCGGATAGATAGATAATCAATGAATTTGCATAGCAATAAAAAATTTTTACACATAAAATCAATTACATTAAAGCCTAGGACTCATTGATGCATTTACGTTTGCGATTTGAAACTTATCAAATTCAAGCAAGCTGGTATGAAATGCAGTGCAGTGGCAAGCCTTAACGCTACTGTAAAAGCATAAGTGTGTCCGTACCTTTAGCATATCCTAGAACAAGTTCTACATCTAGGTTTCTGCATAGATTAAGAATTACCTTATAAATTACACATGAAAATATATGTGACAAAAGTATTAGATAAAATAACGAAGTCAACGTACCACATATGGGTAAGCTAATAATTCAAATAGATTATCCTCAAATAAAGATTATCTTGTTCTATTCTTATTTGAATTATTGAGGTTTTGCTTCTAAGAAATTAAATTACGTTAAGCATTAACATAATGAATTTTTTAAATCCCCTTTTCTACTACTACTCGGTTACCATTGATAGATTACTATCAATAGGTAAAAGCTTCATAAAAATAATACTTTTCTTTTTATTAAAATATAATCTCTGTAGGGACAGATTGCAAATTTTTATAACTTTAAGTAAATAAGGTATAATACACAATCTTCTTGTTCCTAATTCAAACAGAAAGAGAGTCCCTGAAGGGTTTTACTCAAAAATATAAGAAGGTCAAACATTTTTTCGTCAGGTCTAAATTTAACCTTAACCTGCTCCTATGCATGGCGCTGGCGTTTAAGTAACCGTCAATAAATTATAATCGGTAGCTACCTGGTGCATACTATTGAAGGCCTTTTTTCATTTCGAATATAGGATAGTGGAAAAATATTATATATGCTCAAAGTAAGCTTAAAAGAAAAACAGTCTTCAGGACGCTAGTAGCTTTCAAATGTAGTTGGTTTATCTATTTATCAATTTATGTGACAAAAGTTTGTCCAAAAATACGAACTTATAGATTTTAATCATAATCACAGTCAATGTATCTTATACCTAAAAAAAATTCTGACGTATTAAATCCGAATACAGACAGATTAAAGAAGGAAGCGTCTATATAAATATTTAGATAAAATCAATGAATTCACATACCATAAAGGTATAATAATTGTTGAAGGTTTAAATTAATACATAATTAATTAATCTGGTTATACCTCATCTGATTCCCACGTACGAGTTATAGGGTTGACAATTTTTTTGCAAGTAACTATGAACATAACGTTACATTAACGTTTTTTGCTCGATACTGAATATACTTAATAATTTGTAAAAAAATGTCTTGATATACGGAAAAGGAAATATTATTGTTAAAATATTGGGTGTGTTGACTTCACATACACATACAATACTCAACAATATTGTTAAATAGATAAAACGCACAAAAACTCAGGTCAATCAGTTTAAAAACGGGAAAAATAGAGATAAAGGTCCTAAAAATATGAGCGATGGCTCATTCGATTCTGAATCACCTCTAGAAAAATGTTTTTGAAGGATTTTGGTGCAGGTTAAAAATTGTCGTTAAAGAGGAGGAAATTTCCAATAAAAAGTCCTAAAAACTCCCGAAACTCTATCCCCATTATTTATAATTTTAATTAGACGTTGAAAATAGCGCTCCGCGCGGCTGTTACGGTATTCGCGCGCCGCCGATAAATAGATTTCAGCTATAAAAATAATTTTTTTATAACATAATTTAAATTTTTTTATAAAGTAATTTTAAAAATTTGAAAAAATTCTAGTATTTTCTTAACACTTGGAAGAATCGAGCCCTGAAGAAAAAAAAGTTTAATCATCATATTTCAAAAAGTTATTCAATTGTTAACTAACAATTTTTTTCCTAATTTCCATTGGCATAAACAATGGAATGAAAGGTTATAGTTGGCCTAAAAATTTTAAACTTCGTGGAGCTCTTTTGATATATGCACTTTATAAGATCCTGCGATAAATTTTCATAAAAGTTTATTAATTTGTTAATTATGGTTTTTTAAATCTATTGAAAAATTAAAGATTTGAAATTTTTCAATAGTTTAAAAAAATCAAAAGTTAAAATTATTACAAACAACGAAATATAATTTTTTTTCATCTTATTTTGTTAATAACAATTGAAATTTTTAACCTGCACCAAAATCCTTCAAAAACATTTTTCTAGAGGTGATTCCGAATCGAATGAGCCATCGCTCATATTTTTAGGACCTTAATCTTTATTTTTTACGTTTTTGATCTAATTGACTAGAGTACAATAGTTCTCAATTTGGCGGAGAATTTTAGATATAGTTTCGACATGCGACAGTAGTTGCAACTGCTGCTGAAACAGCTGACTACAGGCGGTTACCGGTTTTACCGCGTATCCAGTTTCTGTGTGAATTTGTTGCATTCGCATTACACTAGATTATAATCTATCTCATTACCAAATTTCAGTTTAAATCCATTGAATATAATTAGTTGAGTAACAAACATCTTAATCTTTTTGAAATTTTCTTTATTTTCCGTAAGAACTGTCTCCTAAAACTTTTATTAATATCAACGCTAATGCCAGTTATGTACAAGCCTAGTGGTGCGTCTGTTCAAAACAAACATGAAGCCCTTTCAATGTACATTTGCGGATTGACAACCCTAGACAGGAACTTAACATTTGCTTACAAGTATTATTCCACCTTTTTGTTAATCTCCAATTCGCCACAGTAGGTGGCTAAAGAGATTAATAAATTTACTGATGAAAATAATAGTCAGGAGTTGTCACATTTGCTTGCAAATTAATCCTATAACTATATTAATTTGCATTATATGTCAATTTCCTTTGGTAAAGCAATAAAATCGTTTGAGAAAATATGAATTATGTTGTTGTTTTTCATCATTCTTGTGAGTGTTTACGACGTTTTTCTCGTCCATTTTAAACAGGATACCTACTTATAAGGACGTCAATCTTATGAAATTCCAAGAAAATACAAAAATAGTTAATATTTATATTTTTCTAATTACATACGACGATATACCATCGTGAAGCAGTGGTATGTGCAGTGGATTTATAACACAGTGTTATAACACGGAGATCCTGGGTTCGATTCCCGGCGAGGCCGATTATGATTTTCTTAACTGGCTTTAGCCGTCGTTAGTGACTATCCTGACATCGGTAATGACGTACCGCCAAATGATTTAGCGTCCCGGTATGATGTCGTGCAGAAACCGAAAGGGGTGAGGATTTTTATCCTACTCCTTACAAGTTAGCCCGCTTCCATCTTAGATTGCATCATCACTTACCATCAGATGTGATTGTAGTCAATGACTATACTTATAATGTATAAAAAAAATGTTGGCTCTCCTTTGGTCCAGGATAGAACAGTGTAAGACTGGTTATCGAAGTCGATAATTCCTTTAGTCTATTTAGGAAAGGCTTTTACTACCGAAATGGATGTAATCAAGATCTAACCTTTTCAATATTGTTGACTCGCTTAGCTGCTAGGAGACGCCTTCCTCGCCAAGCAACCTACTTCATGTATTTACACAAGTCCGCAGACTCGAAAATACAGTTATTATTTCGTACACTTAAATTAAATCAATTAATCTATGAATTTGCTCAGAATTTTGGGGTTTCATTGGAAATACCTCAAATATTAAACTATAAGCAAAGGCATTTAGGTATAGTTTTTAACCGACAAAAAAAACGGAGGAGGTTCTCAATTCGACGCATAACTTTTTAGAGAGTTGTCCGATTTTGATAATTCTTTTTTTATTAGAAAGGGCACACTTCCAAGATGGTCCCATTTTCATCATGTTAGGATCTGATGATGATATCTTGGGAAGATTGAAAGAACTCTTCAAATTTTATAAGCACACTTGCAGCGATTTCGGTTTTCGTGTAAGTATCTGTAGCTTTTTGGCATAAGTGCCGTATAATATACTATGACAGTATAGTACAAGTACGTTACGTGGCGATAAATCACTGAAAAGTAAGAAATAACAATTTTTAACAAAAAATAGAACCGACTCATAACGCACTAAAAAGTAAAAAATAACTGTGTCATTTAGTTTACTTAAGCATATCTATGAAGTTTAATTTTTATTTTTATTTACATATTGTACGAAACAAAAAGGTGGTCAATTTATAAGTGAATGTTTTTACGTTATTGTGCGTCCTCTTTCTAATTAGAGGTATGCGTTTGATCAGTTACAAATAACTAATGCTTTACTATAATCTATACTAATATTATACAGAGGTAAAGTTTGCAAGTTTGTAAGTTTGTAAATGGATTTGTTGGGGCTAATCTTCGGAACTACTGATCTGATTTAAAAAATTCTTTCACCCGTAGAATGATTTGTTATCGGTGAGTGTCACAGGCTATATTTTATATTTGTATTGTATCTATTAACAGAGTTATCACGGTTTTTGTCGCGCAAGCCCGACCGCAAAAATCTGTTAAATCAGCTTTATGCGCATGCGCTGCGTTAACTATTGAGAATAATTGAAAGCAATGTATGAGGACTTTTTGTATCTTGAAATGTTCTACAAAAAATTTTGCGAGAACATATGTCTATCTTTTATATTTTAACAGACATAGAACTTTTTGTGTTTTAAAAATCATTTAATGCTTATGTTTACGTCATCATTTATACAACTAAACTTAAATCCTTATCAAAATAAATTATTTAATAATCACAATTATATTGTAGAAATAAGATTTGCCTTTTACAGTATGTTAATTAGTTGTTATAGTTTCGGAGATATTACAAAATTTCTAAAAAGCATCACACTGCCGCTATATTGACCAAATTAAGTTGACCTCATCCGTGTTATGTTATACGTACTGAATAAGGTCAATATTTTGGTAATGATATTCTTTGAAAATTCGATCTTTGTCCAATTTATTTGGCATGACAGACCATATTTATATAATATACGAAAAAGTTTGTTCGTTTGTTTAAACGGGCTGATCTCTAGATCTGCGTGTAAAATTATTTTTATTTATTATGAAAGCTAGACTCTAGAGTGAAATAGACTATTTAATATCAAACTATACACAACAGTTTGCCATAAATATATTTTGTTAATGTTAATGTACTGTAATATTGTACAATGTTTAACAAAAATGTAGATCGTTATTTAGTACACGGGACGGGACGGAGGATATTGCTTGACAACTAAAAAACTATAAAAAAATTAAATTGAAAGGGGTAGCGGGGAATGAAAACACTTTATATGAAAGTCTGTCTTTAAAATTAGAAGGGTACCTAAGAGGCTTTCACGCAGACGAAGTCGCGGGCGACTGCTAGTAATTTATGAAGCTAATAATGTCCATAATATCTTTTTATTTTTGACTTTAATATATCTAACATGAAAGGGAAATACAAAATAAAAACAATGTTAATAAGCATAGCCTTTATTTTCCTCTCGTTTCAAGCCACAAAACCCTAACACGCACCATACAAAAGTTACACACAAAATTCCCAAACTGTCTTGTAACACAAAATCATTCGAGTATCCATTTTCCATGAGAACTTCAGCACCATTCCTTAAACAATTGGTAGTGGAGTTGTAGGGGCAATCTGAAACAAAAGTATTTGTAAAGTAGATACTTAATTTGATTCAAATATGTATTTAACTAAAATTCCGATGAAAATAAACCTTCTTTTTGAAATCGTTACATCAAAAACAGGTCCATGAAATAATTCACACTTTTCGCATGACACATGCCCTAATACTCAAAGGCGTATTTACCCAAGGGGTCTAATATTTTAAATACTATTGCAAACTGTTAAATTATATTGACATGAGACGTACTTCAATTGGATTTACGTTTAAGTATTCTTCAGTGGATTGAATCCTTTCTTCACTAATCATATGCGTTTACGTCATGAAAATCTTGAACAATAATTTATATAATATTTTTTACTCTAGCGATCTAAACGGCATTTATAGTGTGTACAAGTCTTTTTATGAGTATACTCATAGATTAAGAACCGTCTCTACATGGGTATCCATAATTAATACCAATCGTGTGCCACCAACATTAACACACACAGAGCATTAATACAAAATTTATTAAATTATTGTGTATATCACACAATAAATTAAGCAATTTATTAACAAAGTAAAACATTTAACACCTGCAGCTTAATGCGTGGCTGAAAGCAGCTGTCATTAAATTATGTATGATTGTAAATCAAACGATAATACAAAATAGAAATCAGGTTGTTAAGAGCTTCCCACGTGACGAAAATTTAAAAACAATCTACATTTAGAATTCTATATTCGTTTACATTCAAGGAAAAGTTTCTGGCTCATGGAAAGTTCATGGATTTTTATCTCCCGATCTTTGGGTAATTTCCATCCATGACCCATTCGTGCACTGGATTTTCATGCATCTTTAACGGGTACATTAAGTAAAATCTGAAGCAACATATAAGCTTTAATGATTGTTCAAAAGTGGACGTAGACAATAAAAATGGAATTTGACGACAATGAAGTTGCAGGCGTCCACTTATGTTAAAGTAAGTTTCCACTGTCGTGACAATCGTTTGAAGAGCCATCGCCTGTATATTTAAATGGAGGTGTTGGATGGTTCAACTAAATACCAGTTTGTTGCATTAGATTTATAGGATCGCCGCGGTAGAAGAAACATTAGTAATGAAGCACTATAAATTGCAAACAATACCAAAACGTTTCCTGTTTGTCGGTTTTCTACAGATTAGAGAGAGTGTGCTGAGGAACTTTTCAATCTAGCTCCCTCCTCACCTTTCTACGATAGGACTGCTAGGAGCCGCAGTTGTCTGCACTCTTACGCAGTCGATATCCCAAGGACACGTACAAAACGTTCTCGTTCGTAGTGAAATTACGGAATGCCCTTCCAGGAATCGTTTTCCCTACCACCTACAATGTGGGTATCTTCAAATCATGAGTGAGTAGGCACCTTTAAGGGAAGCGCGTTCAACCGCAGGCTGCGCCTTCGCTTACCATCAGGCATGATTCTTGCCAAGCGCTAGCCTATGCGAAATAAAATAGAAAAAACTCTCATCTTATTTTTGGACGTGGCGATACATTATCAAGACAAAAAAATGGGAACTGCTAGCACGACAGTCATACAACGATAAATCGTTGCAAATAATCGAGACGATAAATTCTTTTTAATTATCGTACAACGATAAAAATTCCAATGACGACAAAAACGACAAATAGTGTTTATAATAAGGGCTGCTAAAGGCGACTGTTATCCAGCAGTAAATTAATCGTGACGAAATAGTGGGAATGCGCCCTAAAACATTGAAACCGCGCCGTGCACCAAAAATTTGAAAAGCTTTGTGTGCGGCGTTGTGACATCACATGCAAATTTTCTCATTTTATATTTTTAGCTATAATGGATGCGCTGTTTACCTACTTGTTTAGTAGTTATAAATAGTAATAATAGTTTGTTCTACAAAATATTATTTTATATGTCTTATAGGTCAGGCCAATGTCTCGAATTCAGACTTGATGAACATGAACTATTGTTTATCTTTCTAAATATAGTTACGTTCCAAAAACATTTTTAACAAATTCTTAATGTTGAAATTAGATGTTTATTTTAGTAGATGCAAAGTTAAATTTCGTCATTTTATCAGATATGCAAATGTTCCGATAAACCTATGATATAAATGGTAAATTTTTATCAGTAAGATCAGAGACTATCTTATAAAGATACAGTTTTACGATGTAATTCATCTTTAGTTGAGATAAGATTAGAAAACTGATCTCAGTGGACCGTGAGAATACGCAATCTCTTGAACAAAATATCAGAGTTCATTTCCCATAGCGACATTCATAATATTTTTTTCAACTACCATTTGCCTATAGCTTCGTGTGCGTCATTTAAATTAAAAGTAGGTCCTACATCCCAGTCGTATCTAAAAAATCAATCACAAAGTATACGTATAGTCGAATGTTTGCTAATAAACGATTACCAACCCGCATTGAAGCAGCGTGTTGCGCCTAAGCTCCACATATGGGCTGAGAAGGGCCGATCATGATGATAATGATTGTTCAAATATACGAGAGCACATTTCTTTTTTAACCGACGAAAAAAACCGAGGAGGTTCTCAATTCGACACGTAGATATATATTTTTTTTCTTTTTGTATGTAACTTTTTACAGAGTTGTCCGATATTGATAATTCTTTTTTTATTAGAAAGGGCACACTTCCAAAGTGGATTCACAATTCATCGTGTTAGGATCTGATGATGATATCCTGGGGAAATTGAAGGAACTCTTCAAATTTTGGTGGCACGCTTACAGCGATTTCGGTTTTTGTCTCGATATCGGTAGCTTTTTGGCTACTAGTGCCGTATAATAAACTATGACAGTATAGTACGAGTACGTAACGTGGCGATAAATCACTAAAAAGTAGGAAATAAAAATTTGTTTAAATTGTGTGTGTATGCGTGTTTTGATATTTGCGTTGCATAGCTTTCGGTTTCTAGGAAGTAATTAAAACCCTCTGAGGCGTCGAAAGTGTAAAAAAATTATACATTTTTGACCTACCTATATAATTGATTTGTCTCCAATAAATATTACTGATAGCATCCATGCCGTAGTAGAAGTGCGAGAAGTATTTGACCGGGTACAGCCAAAAGGGCAAGGAGGATATCCTGAGGAAGGCTCCAGACATCAAGAACAGTGGTAGATCCGCGCAGGGCATCACGTCGCCCATTATACCGGTTGAGATGAAGATGGCTCCCATACCGAGACCTATAAACCATGGAAAAACACATACAAAATTTTAATATGAAACTTCCCAATCTGTATAGACTGACTCGAAGTCTAAAATTCTAATCATCCCTGGTAATATAGAAGACAATTTTGTAAACTTGATAATTCTCTATTATAATTATAATGCAATAGATCCGACTTATAATTTCCCGTCCGTTCCTACTATATTTTGAGAACCCTGGTGTCAGAATAAAAAATTGAAAGGTTTTGTCGAATCTGAATAAGATAACCATGTCAGGTTTTCGAAGAAAATAACAAAGCACCTAGTCTTATTTTATTAACAAGTTAGTTTAAGCTGAATAAAATTATTAATTAAGGTCGTTAGCATGAAACATTTTTTTCGATACACAAAACATTTCCTTTGAATTCCTAAAATGGTAGCGATGATTAATAGTGTGATCCTAAAGAACGTTTCAAGGACTTCGAACAGAAATAACAAAATACAAAACTGGAGGTGCTGTCTACGGGAATAACTTTACCATAAGCAGTGGATGCGACAGCTGTGGCAACAAGAGCAGTTGCAATCTTCAGTGACGTCAGCAAGTGGTCTGGCAACTCTACCATGAGGGTGGCAATCGCTACGTACGTTACTGACCATACTACACAGCGCGGCATCTACGGAAGAACTTGGATGAATAATTGGAGGAACTGTAAAATAATTATTTACAATTCTATATAGCAGGACATTAGATGAAAATGATAACTAACTAATATATTACATTTAACATTTTTAAATCTTAACATGAAATCTACTCTTCTATATCAAAATTTAAGAACGGTTATATACCTTCTAAAGTATGTTAAGCACCTACAACAATTATATGGCGTATAGTTTTTGTAAATAACTCCGGGCAATCAAGATGTCATTACAACAAATAAACCCAAAAATATATAGTGGCCAGCCCAAGACTCGAACCCAGAAACTAAAGTTGAATAGCAAACAACAATATGCCGAGGATGATTTTACTTCTTATCTCAACGAAGTCCTTGGATTATATTTACTGACCAAACTTAAAAACCTGCTGACGTAGAAGGCGGAGGCTTTATACACTCCAACTTCTCTCCGGAACAGCACCAGATCGCTGTCGAATGCGTACAGAGCACAGTAGGACACGCTGAAGGACACTTCGGAGCAGATCAGCCACAGGAAGCCTCGCAGGTCCTGGATCCCTCGCTGGGTAGTCCCCGATATACCAACGTAGCATGTCGCTATTATAACTGACGAGATAATCTGTAATCATTATTAGGTAATTATTGTAATGCAGATTACGGAAGATGGTAATTCTTGAGACGGCGCGTATTGTGAGGAGGTTCGTCACTCAGTAGCCCTAATCACCGGTAGCTTGTGCCCTCAAGCCCCGAAGGATGACTGCATTTATTTTATATAATTTAAGGGATAGAGTCAGCTAGATTCAATAGAAAACTCTCTATGAATGTATCTCTTCGAAACCTGGACATAGAAATAGATGTTGATTCTTCAGAAGCTGTTATTAATTTATAATTAGGCACAAAAATAGACCCTTTAAGTTTGTTTATTTGAATACATTATGCGTTGTTAATAAAGTGATAAAAGAGCGAATCAGGAAAAAGTAAGAAAGTAATATAAATTATTATTCACTTATGCAAAACCTGAGCAAGAGTTCATTTTCGTTAAGCATAAAGCTTTTCTTTGTATATCGTTATTTAATATTATAAATTATTTTCGGTTGATATTGCAAGTAGTTATCACATTTACGCCTAATTGTTCAAAATTCCTTAATTGGAATGAACTAGAAATAGATGAATAATGAAGATAAAAATAACGCTCATACATATAAAATTATATTGATAATAAAAGCAATGAATTGAATACCATTTCAGTTGAATAGCTAATTAAATTCAAATTGTGTCAAATTTACGCAACTAAACGTATACTAATTTATTGCACCTACATGCCTATGTAAATGAGCCCGTCATACACACTACACTAAAGTGATTCATCGACTAATCAATTTAACATTATTCGAGAAAATGTGTCTGTTTGTTTGTCAGCACCGATTCGGTCAAACCTTTCTTTTATTTATATTATTCACGAGAAAACAGTAAGTATTTCTTGCAAATATTGATGACCTCCGTGGCCCAGTGGTATGCGCGGTGGATTTATTATACGGAGGTCCTGGGTTCGATTCCCGTCAAATTGAGATTTTTCTTAATTTGTCTTTGTTTGGCTGGTGGGAGGTTTTCGCCCTGGCTAGTTAGTAGTAGTAGCCCTACCGACGAAAATGTACCGTCATGCGATTTAGCGTTCCGGTACAAAGTCATGTCGAAACCGAAAGGGGTGTGGATTTCATCCCACTCCTAACAAGTTAGCCCGCTTCCATTTTAGCTTATTTCATCATGACTTAACATCAGGTGTGATAGTAGTCAAAGGCCAGCTTGTAGTCGATAAAAAAGATATATTAAAACTATAGATACTTAACCAAGTATATCTATGATATTCATAATCTCGGCTCAAAGATTTACTGAAGTTTCAATATCCGATAACTAAATGCTGCAAATCAAACAATCAAGACCTATCTTTCTTGTTTTTCCCTCCCTAATCTCTCATGTAAATAGTTTGTAGCTACTTATATGAACGTATACCTTAAGTTACTACCTACTTATATCTTACAAAATCACAGGCCTATATACTAAGTATATTCCGATTGCAAAATTACCTGATACATATATTATAATGTAAAATATCGTATAATATTCAAACAAACATGTAGACTAATGTCAAGATTTTATAATAAGGTGTTTTATAACAGTATTTTTCTTTCGTTATAAATTAACAATAAAAATAGTTACACAATTAAAGAAACGTCTATCTATTCTAGCAAATATTTAAGCAACATATTTTAGGAACTTTAAATAATATATTAATTTATATTAAGGTGAGACTGCTAGTTAGAATTTATTTTTTTTATATAATAAATTAATACTAAAATAGACAAGGAATTTAATGAATGTGTTAAAACCACTTAATGATGAAAATAGAATGAATTATTATTACTTGTTGAGGTTTTCATAATTAATATTAAACGCAGCATAAATTACTAGTAAAAAACAGAGATAGGTGGACACAATTTAATTACAACTGAATTAATTTAATCCAAAACATTACGTATTTTCTAAAAAAAATCATCGTCATTTAAGAAAAGTTATTCTTTGCCGACTCCCACGTAGATTGAAACCCATTATATGCAAAACTAAGTTTTGTTTTTAACAGTAAACATAAAAATCTATGCACATTCTTAAGGCTTAATTAATTATTTAGCGATTAACCCAGCGAACCTTCATACTTACGGTACATAGAAATAACTGAAAAACGTAATTCTTGATATCCCTTTTAAACGTCAGAGTGGACCGCCATAGTAACAGCTGTACTTGTCGCAACCAAAACCTTTGATGTCTGAAAAATAAAGTATTTTAGTCAGTCAGTTTGTTTTCAGCCATGGACGTAGCCAGGTTTCCCCGCTATTTTATCTGAACGCGCTTATTTATTTATTACCTTAATATTTCGGGGGGTTTTGAACCACATAAAACTTCAGCCCCTGGCTACGCCCTTCTTTCCAAGTAGGAATAAAATTAAGTTGTCTAAAAACGCTCACGCTAAATAATTTGAATATTCATTAAACTCATGGGTATAAAAAGCTATAGACACCTAATAACATAGATTAAAGACTACTAGATGGAGTCATAACGCGGCTGTAGGATTCGGCCTTTATTAGAAAGTGATACAAGATTATTCGTTTTTATTGTTTGTCAAGAGTGGAGTGACATATCTGAGCAATTATTAGCTTTTTATTAAATTTGCTGATAAATAATATAACTTTGCGGTTACTATATTAATTTAAACGTTATCGTGCTATGGTGGGTTGTAATATTTTGGCTGCAACAGTCGCAGCGAACAGAAAATCGAAGGAATTACGTTTCATACGTAAGTAGGCGTAAACTTCATTGATTGATGATTTAAAGCTTAGATATGTTATTTTTTAGCAAATTTCATGTATTATGCGTTTACTAAACTATCTTATATAAAGTAATATTTCGTATTTTACGATGTTTTAAAACATAACGTTTTATGATGTACTTTAAATGTTGACATGTCATGTTAATAAGGCTGATTTGCTGTCTCACGAATGGACACGCTATGGGCTCTATCTAGTAGTCTTTAATCTATGCCTAATAATCATTAAATGATCAATATACCTACAATGATTATATGTGTCAAATATTTATGTCATGTGACAATTTTGAAACAAAAAACGTCAGTAACAAACCTGTTGTAGTAAAATAAAAAAAATTATAAATCTAGTCATGTAAAACGTTCTTTCCAAACAATATTTTTTGTGTTTCTGTCAAAACATTTTAAACAAAATTACGGGCCATTCGACACATTCCATCTGCTCTAATATTATCATGGGCACAACGCAACTAAGTATAAGATTTGCATTAAGAATTGTATTTTTTTAATGCGGCGATCATTAAAAAATACAATTCAAAAGCTTTAGATCATTTTTGGCCTTTGACTTCCTCAATGAGAAAGCTACGCCCATGATTAAATATTATAAATTAAAAACATTATCAGTTTGTTTGTAGCCCATTACCCATTCACATCTAAATCGCTTAATCAAATTTGATGATTTTTTACTCAGACATAATTGAATCTTGGACAACTTTTTGTTACAAAAAAAGCTTAAAGAAAATCCCCATAAAGTTTAATCTATTAATGTTTTATAGAACTATTTACGCGTATCAAATTGGCCAAAGAAGCGTGAATCGAAGTTCGAACAAGGTCTACAATAATAATATAATGGAATCTTACAGTGCGGCGGTTTTTATGATCCATAAAAAATAATTTAATACCGGATTAGAGGTTTCGCCTATCGTGTATTTAGATGAGCTACAGAAAAACAAAAAAACATATTGGATTAGGTACAATGAGAGTTAATAAATTCATCCAAATTATCCAGGCTCTAAACAAGTTGAGTCACATTATCAAGTCAATTTTTTGTATATATATTTACTGTGAAATAGGCTATTGATAGGACATTTTTGTATATCTTTTGTACTCCTCATTATCGTAAGCTTATATTTAATGCACGACCGGGCCAGGCCTCTGTACTTTTAGGAAAAGATATTTGGACTTTAGGCTCATCACGCTACTCTAATATCGTAACAAACTTAAGTGTTGCGGATGTATGGTACCTAATGTATGAATCTGTAGGTCTCTTCTTAGGCCTGTGTGCACCAAGATTTCGGTTATCATAACCAACGGTTGACATAAACTAAACGTAAAATTTACTGTTCACGACAACCCGTACGCCGGTTAAGGACGTAAACCGGGCGGTTATCTTAACCGAGCTTACGTCCTTAACCGGCGCGGGTTATGATAACCAAAATCTTGGTGCACACAGGCCTTAATGTCCGAGACCGACACATTCAACGTGCTTTCTGAGGTATGGAAGCGTAATACCACTTACTTCAAGCTGCTAATGCAATTTTCTTGAAAAAATAAGAAAAACTCCATTGTCCTATATCTCAAAACAGTTAAATTTCACGATCCAATGTCGCTTACGCTTACTACCAATGGAATCATCGAACGAAATTAACAAGGAAGTTGGTACCTCGCATAAGCTTTTCACATAGTAATCCATACATTCAACCTTAAACTGAAAACCTCTCTAATTCAGCTAATTTTACAGGAAGGGAAAAAAGAAACCTTACTTACTTGTGAAAAATTTTAAGCTCTAAAATTTTTATTTGAAACTTTTTTGTCTAACTTGCACTGTTTTCACGTTAGTGCCAAAAACATTTTGATTTTGTTTTCCGTGTACGCGTACATTAATACTTTCACACCTTAGAGTAATAACGCATTAATATCAATCTAAGCTTCATTGTTTTAGTTCCCTTAAAACTACAAAACTATAACTAATATTTTGAATTAACACATTTCTTAGTGGCCTATAGTTTCGATAAAATAAAATTGATTCATATAGGAAAAAAACTCAGAAACCCAAATAATAAAATAATGCCTACGCTTATAAAATATTTCGTCTATCTATTAAAATAGCCTAACATTTGATTAGCCGAATTCTATTCACACGTAACAATTTAGGCTCAAGATAAAGAACCGCTTTATATCCTAGCTGTAGTTCTATTACCTGTATAATGGGGCTACAAAAAGCCACCACACCCACAACTATTCATTAGTTTGACGATATTTTAATAAATTAGACCTAAATAATGTTTTTAGACATTCAACACCTTGTGTTCAAAACTGCGCGTGTATCAATAACAAGCCTATCAGGCATATAGATTGTAAAATATCTAGGTATTTCCCACCTAATAGGCATTCCACGGGGATGTGACACGTTTTATTAAAAAAAATATGAATACTAAAACGTTTGTTATGGGTTACGCTTGTGAATAACACGTCACGTTTCCGGATAGATACCTCCACGTTATGTTTGTTAAAACTTATTTATGTTAATCTTTAGAATACTCCTTTCTATGTAAGTTATTTTTATAAAAATTAAGACGTTACACTTGTAAATATTTATACATTAGGTACCTTTACGTTATTTATGGGTAAATATGCATAGGTACTTCTAAAACGCGGACTATGCTGCCACAAAGGGCTTATATGTAAAAGCGTAAAAGAGTATTATCTCGGTCCTTATCTCGCATAAGCACACGCACACATGTTGTCAGATTATCAAGAATGATTAATTTCTTTTCTTTTGTTTCGCTGGCTCAACTTTTGCTGAAGTGCGTATTCCGGGATGCCCTCCTGATTATTCGGCCCGCGTAACCACGAGGTTGGGGGACCATGAGAGGTGGAGGGCTCAACTTCAACTATATTTGTAAATACTCATTATACGTTACGTTTGTGAATAGTGCTGCACGCGCGCAGGCGTTGAACTCTCGTCGCGCTCGTCGAACTGGTCGCAGTAATTTTCCAAAACCTTCTCGTAATCGTCCCTTGATTGTGAGACCGCTTTTATGTAGAACTCGGCCGGGTTATAATTTTTGGGGCATCGGAGGTTGTATCTACAAACAGGTTATTAAGTTTATCATCTAACAGTCGTCTATTATTATAATAATATGAGAGTACGAATCGAGTGTCTATATTTTGAATAAAATCAACATAAATCGATATACGGTTTTGTCTAGTAAAGGAAAAGTACCTTACGTAATAATACTTTATAAGTTTTATGACCCTAATCTTCGTAACTACTGAATTTATTTTTATGTACTTTTTACCTTTGATGACAGAAGGGCTGGCTCGTTTTTGCGCAAAGGCTATCTATCTAACGCAACGAAAATGCAGCCAGTATTCTTGCCACCATTCCACGTGGGCATTATTTGTAATTTGTTATTCGAATAAGTTAGCTTAAGTTCCTTATTGTATTATTTCTCAAAAAAAAATACTACAGGCAGATTGAGTCTTGAGCAACATACAGGCTTCAGATCAGATAGGTATATAATAATAAAAACAAATTTTTCGGTACACGACGCCCGTGTATTTTTGATTAAGAATTGTCGCGAGGCATTATTTATCTATGAATATCAGTAGTAACCTCCAATTCGACTATTGTCCTATAAACATCGTCATCCTAACTTCATGTCTGTATGGTAGGTAAAAAGTCCATAACTGGCTACCTTATTTACATGTATCTAGTAGGAGAATAAGCTATCAAACAGTTATAAGCGATCTAGGTCATAAGTAATTATGTAATACTTTAAACCTGTTGAACAACTTCCTGCAGTCTTCTTGGGACCCGTGGAACACCATTCTGCCCTCCGACATGAGGGCGATGGAGTTGAACTCTTTGAACAGATCTGATGAGGGCTGGTGCACTGAGCATATGACAGTCTTGCCGCTCGCTGCCAGTTGCTTGAGCACGCCTACTATGAGAGCTGCGTTGTAACTGTCCAAGCCTGTGGTTGGTTCGTCGCAGATCAGGATTTGAGGGCTGGAGAGCAACTGGAAAAGAAGTCATTTCTAGTAGTAGTACAGCTTTTTTAAGAGCTCATTCGGGGATATACTACAGCTATATTTATTTCTAACGCCAAATATCATTGCTGTTCTGGTTTCCGGGCATAGTTATATTAGGTAACTTGGTTGCCCTGTGAATTGTTTCTTATTTATAGGTGATTAACATCCACTTAACATCTAGGGAACAAATAAGCACACCATGCACCTATGAACAGAACTACACCGTTTTACAAAACAAGTAAAAACGCCAGCATATTTACTACGCGTGGACTTCATCCGCGTTGAATTCTTTTTTTCGGGTAATTTTATTTTGTACCGAATCATCGACCTCCACATCTGTCTTCTTTCGTTCTCATTGAAATAAAGAGTCCAATTTATTTTGTTGATTTTAACTATTTTTAATTAGAAAAATAATACAATACGGTAATAGTACCTAAGCTGGCTCATCCTTATAAAATGGTGGTAGGCTGAGCCTTTGCGCAAAAAGTGAGCTAGCCTTCCTGTCAATATAATTAGAAGATCTTCACAGAGTTTCAAATGCAGTTTTGTGGATTATAACTGGAAGCAAGTAACCTTGAACAAATAAAGCTTTAGATGTATTGCTTACCGAAGCCGCCAATGACAGCAGCCTCCGCTCACCGCCGGATAAGGAACTTATCGGAGAATGTTGGAGCATCTTGAGCTTTAGTTCTGTTAGTAAATTCTTCAAAGTCTGCCGGTGTGGAGGCTTCTTTATACTTCCCAGTTTCATTTCTGTCTGAAACGAAACTTGACTTTTGATTTTTTCCGAAATTTCCGTGCATAAAAACGTAGTCAAAATAAATCTGTGTGCGTACTTCTAAAATATTGTGCTTAATTAATCAATTCTTAATTCATGTGAATAAGTATTTCGTTTTAAATGATAGCCGTTTATACTCATATCATTACCAGAGCTTATTTTACGTGTTATTAGAGAGTAATATGAAGTTTCACTCTTTGGCTAGTTACCACTTTACCGAGTGGGACGTACCACCAAGCGATTTTGCGTTCTAGCATGATGTCATAATTTTATCCTACTCCTAACAAATTAGCCCGATTCCATTTTAGATTGTATTGTCACTTACCATCAGGTCTGATTGCAGTCAAGGGCTAACTTGTAATGAAACGAAAAGCTTTAATATATATTATTAAAGCTTTTCCCAAAACAAAAAAAAATGTGTATCGTACTAACCATAAACACTAAATGTTCTCTGACACTGATGCTGTCCATGAAGACGTCAAACTGCGGCACTATCTCTATCACACCGCGCTGCACTTTCCTGGCGTCTGTCCCGTTCACCGTCACCGTGCCACTGCTTGGGAGAGTGCACTTTCCTGCCAGTGATACTAGGAAAGTCGTTTTTCCTGCACCGCTGAAAACATATGATTTATACATAAGTCATATAATCATTACGTAAAATTTGGTAGAGCTTTTGTCTTAAAAACCACACAAACATCACGACGAAAATCACACAGACTTAAAATAATAGAAAACTCTAAGATAATATGCACACATGGATGATTTCTTAGTTCATAAGAATATGTTATAAGTTTAAATTAAATTTAAATTACTAATTAGCTTAACAAGTAGGCTAGATCTTTATTAAATTGGGTGTAATCGCATATCCAAAAGTTCGGTTTCGGTTTCGGCCGAGTTTCGGCCAAAAATCAAGTTTCGGCGGCAGTTTCGGTTTCGGCCTAAATTGGCCGAAACTTTTGCCGAAACCGAAACTGATTTCGGAAGTAGTCGTGCACGCTCGCCTAACTTCGTTTCTCGCGGCAACACTATGGCAGACGCTGGCGGCCCTGTTCGGGAATTGTCGTGCGCCGTTCGGATAGCTGCGTTGCAACAAAACTTAGTCATCAATGTAAAACTTAGTCAGTTAATGCAGCATAATGTGCAAAATGCATCAAATTTCAGTATTTTAAGAAATTTTATACTTGACCACATGAGTTTCGGTTTCGGCCGAAACTGAAGCCAGGGCCGAATATACGGTTTCGGTTTCGGCCGGAAAACCAGTTTCGGTCGGACTCTGGTTTTTTGTCATACAGCATATCCAGGCATGTATTCACCCCAAGATCCAATAGCTCGCATTAGGGCAACATGGTACTCAGCTCTACTTCCGTAAATATTTTCTACAGGTCCTCGTCACTGCTTTGCCATACCATAGGTATATTGGTTACTAAACCAACACAGTGGTAGCCGATTCAAGATGAATTTAGAAATTTGTATTGAGCTTAGGTTATACAATATTTTAAAACTAATGTCAGCTTTTCAGCGTGAAATTTACGTCCCGTACGTAATATAAAGTCTTACCTTGGACCAATAACAGCCACGAAGTCGCCGGTTTTGAGGGAAGCAGAAACTACCAAAAATTGAAAAATGACAAATTTTAAATTAATTCTGTATTAGGCCATGGTAGAATACAAATAGATATTGATAATGCTTTGATGAGTAGACGTAGAAGATATTCATAAATGGAAAGAAATTATACAAACAAGTATCAAAAACTACTTTAAGTCATTCGATTTTACTCCATAATTTGTGTGTTGTATCAAAATTTTATCATCAAGCAAGCAAATGAATATTGTTCCATCAAGTTTCATTTAAGTATCAACTCTATTGTCTCTATGGTAAACTTACCATCATTCAAAATAATCACTTCAGGTTTAGTAGGTCTGCGCCTCCACCAAGATTTCTCTTCTGCAGTCCAGACTTTAAGATGTTCTGCTTTTATAACTACACATTTTCTATTTAGTGCTTTTAGTGACTGAAAGAAAACATAATTTCGTTAACTATTAAAACAAATAAACAAATTGCTCATACTGCCTTATTGAAGCAGTGTTATCTGGTTACGAAATAAGAGGTTTTAGGTTCGGTTCCTTGGTGGAGCAAAATTTCAGCAAAAGCTCAAAGTTAGGAAATCCCGTTTAGCACATCGTTTTCGATTGTTATCTTTTTAAATATGAAATTAAAAGTTACAAAACCAGTGATACACACAATATCACAGTAACCCCACGAACCCTCTCAGAAGCAGCGTAATGGAACGCCCCTCGTTTTTCCAAGAAACTAATAGAGCTTACACCCACGACTCTGCTCTAATAGAGTTTGCCGGGCTTAAACTGTTAATACTTAAACCTACATAACGAATTTCTTGGAAGAAAAAAATAACTCAATACTTGCTTTGGCCCGACCCAGGAGTTGAACCTCGACCTCGTAATCTAAAGCAGCATAGGCTAACGATAAGACCAAGAAGGCAAACAAAATATACACAATAATTGCCCTTTACATACATTAGATGTTAAGTACATCAGGACAAGTGTCGTTCGAACGAACACTTACGACTCCACATTAGTGCATTGCACTCATGCGAAGCCCGGCGGGTCAGGTAATGTTGCAAAGTAAATATCAATAACATTTCTATTTGTTCATGATAATATCGACATCATAATATTTACTTCATGTTATTAGCGTTACTATGTAAGTTGATTATAAGCATACATTGTATCAAAAAATGGACAAGTTTATTAGAACTTTTCAAACTTGGCATTCTACATGTGAAGCGGTTCTTCATACCAGAACACCCTATACAAAGCTCAGCTTCGATCGTGTATGGAATACTGCCCTCACTTGGAGCTATCCTAGCTCTGCCAAATATCAGCTGCTGGATGGGACTCAGTGGATCACCGGGCTAGAAGGCTCATAGGCAATGAAACGCTGAGTAACACCAGACTGACTAACAGAAGAAGTTTGGAGCACCGCCGAAATGTTGCCTGTCTGTCTGTGTTAAAAACATTTATTGGAGAGTGTGCTCAGGAATTGTTTGATCTCATTCCACCATCACCGTTCTGTCATAGAACTGCTAGGCATCGCACAAATCTACACCGCTACGTAGTTGATATTCCTTGGACGCGTACTAGCGGTTTGAATTCTCGTTCGTTATACGCAGTGCTAGGATGTGGAATGCCCTTCCAGCTTCCGTTTTCCTACCATCTACAATTTGGGTATCTTCAAGTCGACAGTAAGTACGCATTTTTTAAGCAAGCTCCCTCCACCCTTGGCGGCATCTTTACTTACCACCAGGGGTGATTCGCGTAGTCAGAAATGCCATGTTTTACAATAAAAACATCCTGTAGGCTTATGATGATAGCGAGTTTCAGCGAAATCCCGCTTTCTCCCAAACGCAACGTAGGCCTAGGTTCGATTTCCAAGAGGCAGTTTAAAATTTTTTTTGTTAGTCCTAATCTATTGTGGTGGTAGACATCGGTCATGGCCAGATACTAGCCGACCGGCAATGAATGAGATCGTACTACACAATAACGTTGGCGACAAACAATTAATAAAATATTGTTTTTTTTAATACAAGTGATTTCAGTAACAAAGAATTTGCGGTTGCGACCATTAATATTCTCGTAATTTATAAATCACTTTGTGTTAATTGAGTGCTTACAAACTTACAAATGAGAGCCATTAAAAAGGAAGCATTTTTTTACAAACGTAAATTAAAAAATTGAATAGAGAGACATTTGAGTGAGGAAACTTACTTGAAATAATTATTAATGCTACAGCAATTTTTTTCTATATTATAAGCTAGCGCTTGGATGCAATCACGACTGATGACGATGATTTAATATTTATTTTTTATTTATATTAATTCACTCTCGACTTAATTTTACTTGACATCCCATTAAATACAAGTAATGAAAATAAATGAAAATAATAATTTATTAACTTTTATGAATACTGGATGTGCCTAGTAAGAAATAGACGGCCCAGCTTATCTACTAGAGCATAACGTCGCAGGGCACACTTGCTACAATGTTGCAATAAGCCTCCTGCCTCACGTGTCAGTAATTTCAAAGGCAAACATACTCTACAAACGCGGACATAGCAATGCTGCGGCAGTAATACCCGTGCCGGTCGTAGCTACATGGATGAGCCTGGATGTCATATAAATCATCTTACTCACTGTTTTACCTATTTTTCAGGCAATATTTTAAATGATGCAAATACATGACTGACAGCCCTCTATACAGAGCCTGCAAGAAGGGAAACGAGACACCGATACATGTCATGCTTAGATGCAGTAGCGTATGTAGAGCAACGAACAGCCCACATTAGTTCCTCAGCGACGTTCCACGAGGCTATCGGTAACCTGGGCGGTCTGGTAAGCTTCTGAAGTGAGCTCGGCTGGTTGGAATAAACCAGTGGGAACCTACTCCGAACAACGGCCAACTTAATGGCCACGTGCGGAAAAGCCCGGAAAGAAAAAGAAGAATGATGCAAATACATCAATCGATATAACAAATAACAAAATAGCACCAACTCTACCCATCTGCACTCTCTCCACTCTCAACACTCTGCTCATCAAACATGAGCCTAATTTTTTAAAAGCGCATTTATTGTAAGTAGTTAAGACAGTTTACATGTACTTTGACAGATAATATCCATAATTCCCAGTAAAGATATGACAATAATTAATCCCTGATTGTTTTCATCGAGTCTATTTATTAATTTAATTCTCCACACACGATCACAGTGCCTGTATATTTTATACAAAACAAATATAACGTACGTACCTCACTTAAATCCATTTCCCAAAACACAATCACTGCACTGTGATCCTAACCACCAACAAAATAATTAACGAAAATTTGTAATTAAGTAAATAATTCATTTGACAAACTGCTCTGATAATTACAAAATGGTAGTGAGCGCTCACTCAGTCGAGTTATCAAACAAGGAG
Source organism: Mycalesis mineus (assembly GCA_034621355.1). Lineage (NCBI taxonomy): Eukaryota > Metazoa > Arthropoda > Insecta > Lepidoptera > Nymphalidae > Mycalesis > Mycalesis mineus. The sequence goes on from CM067881.1 coordinate 3,477,022, forward strand.
TTACTTATTTGATGTATGATACATGATGCGAGATAAAAATGCATCTTATACATACTGCTTATACATCGACACTCGGGCACGAATCGTAGCTTTTAACCTGTTTCTACATTCTATATTTAGTAAATCTAGACATTTTATTGAATTGATTTGGATTAGACGGATTTGACGACATCCCTGGCGTAATTTGCGATGCTTTGGCTTATAACAGAGAGGTCCTGAGTTCGATTTCCGGGTCAGCAATTTAGGATTTTAAATTTTGCTTCTTGGCTCAGGTCTGTTCTGGTGATAGGCTTCGACGTAGACTAGTTACTACCTTACCAGTAAAGATGTACCATTTCGAGGTAGGTATAGTTTGAAAAGATGTATCTGTATCAAGTTATCCCGCTACCATATTAGACTGCATTGTCACTTAACAGCCAGATTATATTGCAGTTAGTCAATGAATCTTTATGAATTGCAAAGAAAGAACTTAATACAACTCGGAGTTTTGGTTATCAATCAAACAATACCTGTTACTGAACTAGCATTGACATTTCTGTGTTTGCTCTACAAATTAAGTAAACATACAACACATACGAATATGATTAGCAGAGACGTTAGATTGAAAATATCTCAAGGACAAAGGCATCATCACATCAGAGAACCAATGCATTTGAAGGGATCGCGAGTCTTCCTTTTGAAACCAACAAAACCAAAGTTTCTAAAAAACCGGCAGAAAAAGGTTTAGCATAATTGCATAATTAAAATAAAAAAGTACGTACTTGTAATAAAAATACGTCCCTTTTTAAAGCTCAATAAGGATTTATTAAGAACAAGTAACTTAAAAATACAAAAACCGGTTAAAATACGGTTATCTTCCGGTTGTTCGGAAATGAAAGTCCAAGAATGCCAAAATGATAAATACATCAGGGACTCTGTACTTCGAAAGTTAAAAGGAAAGTCGAAGGTTCTTTAAATATCCGTTATGCTAGTACATTGTTTAAGTTAAAAAGTAGATCTAGATACCACCGACGCTTTGTTTATCGACTTTAGAAGAATAAATATAACCACACAGCAAGCTTGTTGAATTTTCATGCAAGAAAAGAATATTTTTTTTTGGTCTAGGCCTGTTTGCCTGCAAATACCAAAGATTTTTGTCGATACAATACGATTGATTCTACTGTAAATTCGGCCTCATTCAGTGATACCAGTTCCTAATACTACTTACGTCTCTGCCGTGTTCGGCAACAGCGACTAGATTGTCTGTCGCTTGCGCCCTCATGTGACTTATTGACCCTATATTTGCGCGGAATGTCCTAGCGCATTGAGAACACGGTACCGTTAATGTAATTATACGTGATATTTGAGGGTGGTTTTGCTTTAAGATGTTCATGACGCAAATCTAGATGAGCCCTCCGCTTGCTCTCGAAACTAGAAGTACTCTGCTGAACTGAGGACCTCCACTCTACTCTGTTTGCGGCTAACCTCTCCCAATGCAAAGAGTCTATGTTACAGTTAGCCAAATGCCTCTGCTGGATATCTTTATACCTCAGGAACTGTCCGCCTTACTTTTCTGAAGTTCAGAGTAGAATAAGCGTTTGGCTAACCTTACGTTCGGCATTCTCACTACATGCCCCGACCAACGCAACTGTCGTCTCATCAGGTACGCCTCAATGCCACTAACATTCGCCCGGCACGTTACTAGTCTGTTAGATACTCTTGGAAAAAGTCTAGGTAGGTTCTTTCAGTCGTACCTTCAGTCAGACGGTTTCAGCCAAACTTTTTAGTCGTTCCAATAATAATAATCGTCAAGATTTCGACCTCGTTAATGATATACCTAGCACATCTGTTGGATTTTCGAGGAAAGAAATCAGTTCCTTTGGTCTTAGATATTTGCCGCTGTCAATGAAAGACGATTAAACATTTTCGGTATTTGGCGGTCGGTTAACTCAAAGGCGTTAATAAATATTAACGAATTAGATATTCTTGAGAATATCAGATAGTGAAAATATTTTGTTAGATGTCATTTGTCGCTGATTTATATAGATTCCAGAGGTTATTTATTGTCATCTGGTAATATTAGTCCACCGCAATGACATTTTATACGAGTAAGTAAGTATAATGTAAGATTTTCATATCGCTTGGCACTTTGACGAAAAGATCTTATACCGTCTCCGACTATTAATAAGCGCTGCCGAATAGGTTACAAGTAGAACCTATTCAGCATCGCTTACTATCGCGTAAATTAGCTTTTTATGAAATCGTTTGTCAAAGCAGCATTGTCGTCTGAAGGATACTTGCATATGCAGCCTATCTTACAAGCACATGAGCCTCAACTCCTGTCTCAGGTTGTCGGGCACACGGCAGCGCATTGCAGGAAGTTTTGCATGCCCGCTCTCTGAATTATTGCTCAGTAATAGTTGATTTGTTTACTTTTGTGTCATCTGCTTATTTCGCCAATTTCTTTAAACATTTTAGAGCTACTTCACACAAGTGAAGTGTTTACGTAGCGAAATAGTGCAGGCGCTAGGTTATCATTAGGAGCAATACAGTTTAAATAGGAGTCGAACCGCCAAACATTTAATTTTATGCAGCTAGTCTATTCGGTTAAAGGGATAACTACGGCTCAGTATCCACGTATCTCTCCTGGTATATTTTACGATTAGTTGAAGGGCACGTTTATTTTCAAGCTCCTGTTTGTCTATAAATGAATGATTTGATTAAACAGCTAAGACAAAAAAAATACTTTATAAAACTGCATTTTGTAATATGCAGCCGCAAAATAATAAACTACTCAGTACTTCCTGGATCTAGGAGAGACAGACCGAGGCCAATAATCCGAGAGGCAAAATCAAACTTCGAAATTACAAAAGAAAAGTAGGCTTAACACAATGTATAGCACTAGACTAGCTGTTGTGGCGACATTATTTGGGAGGCTCACGTCCATCACATGATGCTGTTAGAGGCGGCATATTCAATGTTTGTCCCTTTTACAAAATATTCAAGATCCCGGAATAAAACTACAAACTACAGTATATATTAGTACCTAGTCATACTGCCACAGTGTAGCTTATTGTATGCATATTAGTTAAGTACAGATAGGGAAATAATAAATTAAAATAAAACATCATTACCATTTCAAAACATTTTATTATTATTATTATAAAGTAACATCACGCGCTCTCACACAATAAGTAATACTTATTACAATAACATAACTCGAATAATATACACGTTGTTCACAATAACTGCATTGTTTATATAAAATAATACGCAATACACACCGCTGCCAGCGGCCAAGCAAATAAAACTGCGCGGCCGCCTGGCTTCAGTGTGTAGAATCCATTAGATAACATTAGGATCACCACTTAAAAATGGCACTTAAAACTTTCCAGAATAAAGTTCAAAGTTTAATAGTAACTCTCAAGATATGTGAACGAATTAGAAAAAGAAATTAATAAAATTTCTTACAGTAGTAATTAGTATAAGCTCGATCGTAAAGCTCTCATAGATATTGACAGTACATATTATATTTAATGAAATGGAGGCTGTGTTTGGAATTTAAGAACTATACATTTCTTTTGTATGATTATGGTTTATCATAACGCGAAGTTCACATTAGTACCAGGATTCGGTTTTGTATTCCCGACAAGCTCCAATCTTATCCAGAATTAGTAACGTTACGAACACAAGAAATTGATTACTAACTAGCAACCGCAATTTTATTCTAAATGTGTTGTCTGTTTTCAGGTATAATTATACAACGTTAACAGTTCAATGACCCCAACATACCAGTTTCATCTCAGTGGTCCGTGAGCCTAATGTGGACTCATAATCCTTACTTCACATAAACAAAATTGTGGTATGGTCAGATAAATTTGAATGGGGACTGTGAATGTGATAATATTATTTATTCAGAAATATTATTTATTATTATGCCAAGCGATTTAGCCGTTCGGTACAATGTCGTGTTAACAAGTTAGCCCGCTTCCATCTTAGATTGCTTGATACCTGGTGGTAAGGGACGATGCAATGATAATAAAAATATTTTTAGTAATCTTTTTTATTAATTTTCATTTCGATATTATTATAACATTAGATACCCAATAGTTATTAAATATGTAACTACTTCCATTAACTTTTTGAGAGTCGATATGCCTTTATGTAAATTCAATATAAAGAGGCACTTTATTATCATATACCTAATGTCAACGATAAATATTTGACCTTATATTAGTCATTTACTATTATTTATGTAAGTAGTAATTCGGTTTCATTACAATTTAGATAAGGCCACTTTTTACTTTGTTTTGTCATTAAAAACTTATCAAAGATGAAAGAGTGTAATTGAACATAAATATGATCTCTAAAGCCGTCAAGCATTTCTATAGCTTTTTATTAATATTCCAATAATATAATATAATATAAAATATTAAAAACTACCGACTCGCCATCCCTATAATCAATAACATAAGGCTAGTGGTTCACTTTATGTGCTCTTTAAGAGATGTTGCCTAACTAACGTCACAAGTAACAATGAACTACATTGGACAACAGATTATAAAATCTGTGCAGGTGTATATATTATTTAATCGTAAAATGTAAATGTGTATATTTTGCGATTTTCTACAATTTGGCTGACTGTACTTGAATCTATCATTAATCCTTAAGTTTATGACCATAATTTTTGATTAATTGCGTAGAGCATTTTCATAAATATAAGTTAATGTTAATAAAAATTTGTTTGAAATGTTAAATTAAAGGATTTAAATAGAAAAAATCTTTTGAACAAAAAATTAGACAATAACACGTATTTTGTTATTTCACTAAAATAGTATAAATTCTATTTATATATTTTTTATTATAACTATAAGGCAACATTGTTTTGGGTTGATTCTTTTTGGCAAATATCTAAGTACCAATGTATATTAGAAATATTATTATGTTTGTATATATTTTAAGCGTCAATGCATTTATTATATATGATAATAATCATTTAATGTAGAAACACTTAGGTATTCGCTTTTTACGAACTAAATGTTAAAGCTCTTGCAATTATAATGCAATAAAAAATATTCAAATAACATGCAAAAATCAAAACTTATGCTCGGATTTTATAATATCTGGTAGTACAATAATATAATATACGTATTGTTAATTGTATATATTTAGATTTAGAGCGCGTTCTAACGTTTAGGTTGCTTCTGACTGTGCATTAAAATGGAGTCAATTTATTGTTTATTTATCCGCTCTGGCCGCGGGACGAATTATGAGCATTCAATGAGGACTGTAGCTGTAGGCAAATTGTATTCTCAAGATACGTATCCTTATTAACCCTCAGCTAATGCTCAAAAGCCGTCGCACGAACAGTATCTCTCGTCGATTTTGGAAAGTGTTGATCCATTCTAACAGATCAAGATACATAAGCTCCCAATGGAGTTCATCCATGTATTGTAAGAATAAAAGATATAAAATGGTACCTAACTTAGTAAAAATATATCTACTCATACTACTTTGTTCGTTCTTGCGTTTGTTACCAGTAGGTATTTTGTTCTTTACAAGTTTGGTATAATTTTATGCATAAAATAAAACTATGACTATTTGGATATGGCAACGTTAAAATTTGAATGCAAATTTTTGAAGCATAAGTAAATTGCGATCGTGAAACGGTCGCATAAATATCACCGTACCCAAATTGCGATCATGAAATCGCTAAATTATCACTGTGCCCAAGGATCAAAAATGATAATTTTGATACATATAAACTTATGCCAGATTACATAAAAATATGCTTAATAAGAGTCACAATCTAATTGGAGAAAAACATTATTTTTTTTACAATACCAGTATAGAGATTAAATTGAGAGAGGTTTTAGTTGATTGATTTTATATACTTAGCTGAAGATTAGCTAAAAATAAACTTAATAATGAATTTTGATTTATAAAATATATCAAAAAGATTTTCATAAAAAGTATTTTTCCATTCTATGTGTAAGTTATGTTACAAACATAACTTTTACTTAAAATTTACCACTAAATATCATTTAAATTTATTTTATTTATATCCATTTTATATTTATTAGTAGATAACAATTGTCTCGATTAAATATCGGTTGGTCATGATACAAAATATGTCCATTACAAGCCTCGTTAAAACAGCAAATGTTACAGCTCTGTGTAAAACCATGTTTACATCATAATCAACCTCTATACACGCACCATGTGGTCAGCAAGCGCAGAACTTGCCCGTACTCGGCTCTCGATTGTTCTCACCGTTCGCAATCTTGTGATCCAGCGCAAACTTCTCGCCGTCCTTGTCGTTGCTTTGTAGTAATTTGTCATTTAAAAGAATCTGAAATAAAAAATTACAATATGTATTAAGCAACTCTCTGGTCTTGAAGAATCATCGGTTCAAACTCTAGCTCAAAATATGGCTAGACCTTCTGTTTTTTTCTAGATTATTTCATTAAACTTTACTTATCAAACAAATCAATAGCAATTCAGAAGTACAATAATATTTAATAATAATATAATATACTTGTAGTTAGGGTAATAAGGTTAAAAAAGTAATTATAAAATAGCGATAGAGCAACGTGTGGGATGTACGAGTATGTTTTAAATGAGATCGACAAACATATGAATAGAAAAGTTATCATTCCCAGAGTTGATAGACAGTCAACTGAATACAAATTGCAATATTAAATTTCAAAAAAATACTCAATTACCGAGTTCCACAAAAATGAATTATATAAACAAATTCTTATACAACAGTTTAAGGGCTTAATTGATCACATTTATCTTTTAAACCATACTACTTATGTTAATTTATCAATAGCACCCATTTGGTTATCTCAAAGTTTATGTATTACACTAAAGGTTGACAAATGGTTTTTAATTTAAATGATTTAATAAAAGCTACAGATTGTTTATTACGTTAGATTTATGATTTCAAAGGTTCTTCCGTGTATTACAACACAACGATTCCAAGAAAAAGTTTTCAGAACTTAAAAGTGTATGTTTTAGATGCTTCTTTGATACTGATATCTCAAAAACATTTCATTTTAGTAGTAAGTAACATTATCTGTTAATTTCATAAATTACGGAGTTAATCGTTAAGATAGTTTTGACTTGATTAATAATGATAAGATCGAAACCTTTTTTCTACTTTCTTAAAAATGTCAAATGTCATAAAATGACTTCCTAACGCAACGTTTGTTAATTATATTACAATGTACGATATTTTATATTATAATAGTCAGGTATGTATTCTTCTCAGTCGAGCACTCTTGGCAGAATGGTCGTGGCTGCTACGAAAGGTATGTATTATATGAACAAGAAATAAAACGGCATAACGATAACTGCTGAATATAATCTTATTCAAATTAACAAAAACTACAATAGCATATCACACTCATGTGCAAGTAAATGCACACTTGCAAGCGTGCTTCAGAAAACATTATAGAAAAGAGCTTTTTTAAAGCTAAAAGAGTAAAATGTTACCTTCTTGGTTTGCACAAACAGTAAAAATGCAAATAAAGTTTTGTTACTTTTCCCGCTATGTGAACCTTGCTTTACAATAAAATAATAGGGCTATCACCTTTGGGTACTTTGTGATATTATAAATATTCTTGTAAGTTTTAAATACCGAATATCATAGATGGTCATACAATTGCAAGGCATACCTGATGTCCGCCATTTTGATTATTTTCAAAAATAGCTTTAAATGATAACTGTTTAAGATGATAAAGCGCAAATTTTGACGTGATTCAGTCATCTAGATAAATAAAGGAGATGGTCCAAAAATGTATGAAGCACAGACTCACTTTCTATACATAAGTTGAAAAAAACTACATGCTTTGATAATATAGTTTTGATTAGCCAAATCTCCGAATTCACTTTTATTTGGGCGAAATATTATTTATTCTCTCCAAAACAATGCAAAACTATACCTATAATTATGGCGGATCTTAGATATCGTAAGTTATATTATCTAAGATAGACATTCTCCAGGTGGCGGATTGATGTTGTTTTGACTTTTACTGACAGTTTTAATTGACGTATGGTCCATTTGATTTGATGGTTACTGGTTAGGTATAGGTACCTAACGGATTACTGAATAATCAGATTTATATATTGAGTTTTGTTCTTATAGCTGTGATGTCTATGTCTAAAATGTATTATAGCTAAAAACAAAGCCCGGAACACGGAAGAAAAGACTTGTCAAAAATAACATATTTTGAGTTTGACAAATCAATGTCACCGCATCTTTATCACCTACAGACTAATATTAGAAAGACGCCATCTTTTAATAACTCGAAAATTAGGAATTTTATTTTTTAACCAACGTTTTATTTAGTCCGTTTCGTTCACTTATTTTATTTTTGATAAAATCCTTGTATTTTTTCCATTTTAATGGTATGTGGTACTTAAGTGAAGCTGAAATGGACTATCTCCTTTATTTCGTTTTTTATTAGAGGCATTGCCATAAGGCAATTCGTATAGGGTAGAAGACCAAAAGGTAGTAAGTAAAGGGTAGTAAGATAGACAATTTACGCAACCATTTAGACGCAAAAAAACGTTTACGACGTACTATAACCATGCCGATCTTCACAAAAACCTTTACAAATGGCAAATTTCTTGTAATATCACTGGCGATAAAACTAAATGTTTTATGCCACAAGGATGCTATTGTGTCCGTAATAAAATCACCTAAATCAAAGTTCGGTGCGTCCATAATGAGAACCTAGCTTGCATTGAAAATGTCAATCTAAATATATTTAGATTTGTATTGCGGAATATTGTTCGTTTGGCAATACATACCGTAAGTATTGAAATATTTTTTTAAAAATCAAGTTACATTCATAAAACACACTAATCCGTTCAAAGTGTCATTCTTTAATATTATTAATGAATGAAATATGTAAAGCACGTAAATACAATACAATATTTTCAAGGTTTAATCAAATATTAGACGCAGAAATATGTAACGTTTCCAGAAGCAGTTAAATTTTATTTTTATGACAAAGTTAGATAATAAAACGATTTTAGATATCCTCCAAGGAAGATTTTCTTGCTACGTTATACTCTATGTCATCTCCATCTTACCCCTACTTTTTATTCGTTAATTCGCAAATTCAAATTTTGTCAAATCCTTTGATTATGACTCGGTTCCGAGGTATAACACTAATTGCAATGGTAAGGACTGCCTCGTTTTGATCACTAGGTCGTAGGTTCAAATTCTGGGTCTAGAATTCAGAACTTTCATTCTTTTCTGAAAACTTCAGTACATACCAAGTCCGGAGTCAGGAAGTTGGTGGTGGGTTTCCTAGCCTCGAAGATCACGCTAAGCCGTTAGTCTCGGTCACTATCCGCAACATAGTGACAGTGATCGTATATGAACAAATCATTATCACTTTAAAGCCGCCCATGGAGCAGGGTCTACGCTCCATATCCAAGGAGGGATGCCTGGCCCGTAGCGGGGATAATGATGAAGTAAGTTTACAAGGACTAAGGATCCAAGAAAAATAATATCGCGTATACTCTCTTACTCTACGCGATATATTTCTTCGTGTGCATTTTAAGCCTACTGCCCTAATTAACAAATACAATTACAAAATTGACGTACGTATGGATTTTCATTCACGGACACGAAAACCGAGGTAGGTATTAGAAGGAAGATGGAATATGTTATCAAGTAACAATATAAAATGCATGTATATGCGATACATGCGCGAAGCAATAGTTATAAAACTAATATTCATTTATGCAGGAGGACGTCTCGGACAATTAATGAGTTACAACGTAAATCTCTGATAATTATACTGATTAGCAATATGTCATAGCTATCTACTCACTGGGTTGCGTAATAAAAGTATAAATTAACATAAAATACACGATAAACTAATTACTAAAATAATACGATAATTTGTAAATTGACCGTGAGAACGTGCAGATAATTCTATAAAAACCTGTTTACTTGCCAAAATTTTATTTAAACAACTCAATCTTATGACCGAGTTTTTAGTATACCTACATGATTTGCTATGTTTTACTATATTTGAATGTAAAAAAAATTAGCATATTTATGAAAGAGTGGAAAGAAAACCTACAAAAATACAAAGTGATTTTGAGCCTAACCGGATTTAATCGGGAAATTGATTTGAAATTAAATATCCCTCATTTAAAAGAGGAGAAAAGGAGAGATCTGGCTTCTTCGATCTCTCAATGAGAAGAGAAGTCCTCTCAGCTGCTGCTGCTGCAAGTTTTTATTAACTGATAACTAGTAAGCCTTGATTCGTCACTTACAATCTCACATGATAGTAAGTGACAATAGAATCTAAGATGGCATTAGACCGTAGCGGAAAGCTAAATAACTCGGCGGTACATCTTTCTCGGTAAGGTGGTCTCCCTCCTATACCTGGACCAATTTTGAAAATCTTAATAGACGCAGCCAGGAATCGAACCCAGGACCTCTGTCTTATAAATCCACTGCACGAACCACGGCCACGGCGGCCGTCAATTATTTTAATGCTGTACCTGGCATTAAATAAATTAACTCGATATTTAAGTACCTCAATAATCCACAAGATTACTACTAATAGTTGATTTATAAACAACTATTTCTTATTATTAAAGATGATTCTATGACATATGCGGATAGATCGGTGACACGTGATTTAAACACTGCATTATCCTTACCTTATTAACTAAAGATCGTGCTGCCTCTTCAATGTTAATGTTCTCCTTAGCGGAGGTCTCGAACCAGCCCGCGAATCCCTTCTCCCGGCAGTATTCATCCATTTTTGTGGGCGAATTCACTATGCCCTCTTTTTGCTGGTCACACTGTTGGACAAAAGATAATTTAAAAAAAATAATTCAAGAAATCCTTTAATTTAGAAATAGTGTTGTAGAGATCGTCAAATTTAAACATCATCCATTCTCCACTATATTTACAGTCAAATGCAAAGTAATTATGAAGTGTATACAGACTCAATGAGCACGAATAAAAGTGTCATCGCTATTGGAAGCTGAATCTATACTAAACTAAATATTTTAATAATATTTGACGACCTCCGTGGCGCAGTGGTATGAATTTGTCTTGGTCTGGCTGGTGGGAGGCTAGTTACCGCCCTACCGACAAAGACGTATCGCCAAGCGATTTAGCGTTCCGATACGATGTCGTGTAGAAACCGAGAGGGGTGTGGATTTTTGTCCCACTCCTATCAAGTTAGCCCGCTTCCATTTTAGACTGCATCATCACTTAACATCAGGTATGATAGCAGTCAAGGGCCAACTTGTAGTCGATAAAAAAAAATATATATGACATGCGTGCATAGTCACGGGATATCCATTGAGATCTCAGGCTGAACGGGAATAAGCATGCAAAATTTCACATCAATCGGGACAAAGGATGATCTTAATTTAACTGGCTTGATTTCATTACACACACCGGGACATGTAAAACTAAATAAAAACTTGTAAAAACGAAATGTACCTTATTCGCCAGCAGTATGCAAGGTATGGGCGAGCCGTCGGGCAGCTGCACCTTGGTGTCGAGGTCGTTCTTCCACTTCACCACGGCGTCGAAGGTGGCCACGCGCGACACGTCGAACACGATGAACGCGCCCACCGCCTCCTTGTAGTACACGCGCGTCATGTTGCCGAAGCGCTCTTGACCTGTGGAACCAATCGCCGATCTCATCATCATCGTCATCAGCTTCATTAAGGCCCACGACAGGGTCAGGCCTCTCTCCGGATAGTAGCCGAGAAAATTCCGGCATTGATCGCTGACAATATAATTTCTAAAATCAGCTACTGAGAATTTCTAGGAAGAAATGTGGACGAAAGAAAAGCTCAATTTTTCTTAGCCTAGTGCTTCATTAACCGAAGTGTAAGAACTGAACCAGTTAGGCAGTAATCTCTTAAAGGCGTGCTTGCATGAATATACAGGATGCGTGGATTATTAATAAATATTCCACTACAAACTATAAAGACCAATATTGCTGACATAAGACTAGATCTATAGTGTAGACTGCTGTAACTATATGCATTTCCTTATATACAACGGCAAGTTCCAGATGTTATTGAACTTAAGACGCACCTGATGTTAAGTGATGATGCAATCTAAGATGGAAGCAAGCTAACTTGTTAGGAGTAGGAAGAAATTCTACACCCCTTTCGGTTTCTACACGACATCCTACCAAAACGATAAATCGCTTGGCGGTACGTCTTTGTCAGTAGTAATGCTAAGTTACATTTCAGTCGGGTGCAGAGATCAGAGTTAACACGCAAAGGTTGCTCATTCAAATGTTATTAATGCCAAGTAATGGAACAAATATCACCCAATACAGTCTATGTATATGTGAACTTTTCCAAAATAACTTACCTAATGATAATATTTTACTTAGTTAGAAATCATCAATAACAAAGACATGAACAGCAACAAATATATAACCATCAGGATCATAAATATCCAAGAAAACATTGATTCCATGTCATCCATTTTTTATGAAACAAGAATTGTCACTTTCTATTTTTTTCAATTTGTCACTTGCGAGACAAACGACGGCTACCATACAGCCCACAGATTAGTGATATAGGAAATTTGATTTCTTATCAAAATGATATATGGTGTAGGGTCTAACCTTTTTAGTAGTTTTAAGCTCTTGAGTCTTTGATTAATAAAAGGTCTCGCTACGGAGCGAAAGCAATGTTTAATCTATTACTTGTATAATATTTTGTAAATTTAGACGTATTTTTACATATATTTACATCTATATACATCATGATAATTATGTTTCTAGAAAATACAACAAAGTTTATTACCAAGCTATTACGTATAATTATAGTTCGACAAAATGTTTTTCGACCTCGTGTGTCTATGTAGTTGATCCTCATCAAATATCGAAGATACTAGTAGATACTATATCACTAATCTGTGCTCTTATCTGTGATTATAAATATAATTATCGCAATACACATGCCTATTTAAATAAAAACGATCTTATTAAAATCACTGACCTGCAATATCCCATAACTGCAACCGTATTATCGTGTTGGCGTCCCAATTGAGTACTTTAAGCGCGAAGTCGACCCCAATCGTCGCCCTGTAATGCTGACTGAAGAACTGGTGCACATATCGCTTGATGATGGAAGTCTTCCCCGTGCCCAGCTCGCCGATGACCAGGATCTTGTACAGATGCTCCCGCCTCTCAGCGCTTGCTGTGGCATGTGCCTGTGACAAATAAGAAACTGTTAGATTTTGTTTTTAAAATGTAATTCAATATGTGCAATTTTTTGTTTGCGTGCATAAAGCCTCAAGTATGGAAAGATGATATCAATGATTTTGGATCGACGGTTTGAAGTTTGGCATATCTTAATTACGAAACGTTGCTTTATTCGACGCCGCTTATAATTGATTGGGTTATGATGCCTAAACACATTGTCTGTTAAAGTTGCTTGTCAGAGGAATGTTACTTGATATTATGGGACGCACGATCAAACAGTGCTTAAGATGGACGTAGTTGGTTGTATGCATATGCGACTTCTCTATTGTTGATGTCGAATTTCGGAGTTGTCGTTAATGTTGTAAAATTAATGGTTTAAGCTGAGTTTCTTGCCGGCAGAACTTGTCTTCCAAGTCGGTGGTAGAGAGACAAACTAAACATGACGTTTCTAAAGTGCTGTAAACACAGTTTATTCGAAGCAAATTATTTTGAATTTGAATTTAAGTTTAATTAAAAATATTAGCTGCCAAGTACATGTGAAACTTGAAAGTGGTAAAAAAAAGAATTATATTAACATAAGTCAGAATCCGTGTAAATCTGAATTTTAGTAAATAATAAAACGTTGAATCCGTAACGATATCTACTAAGCGTGAGATACGCAATATGGAGTTGAAACCTTTTCGAGGTTGTGTGTAATGTTAGACCACCTACACTGGCGCTTTGACCATTTGAGCATTATATTACGTGTGGTAAGAGCTCAGTAGATATTTGTGGTTCTATACAAGGTTGCAGACATTTCTCTTCAGATATTTGAAATTTATTCAAGACTGGCACACACTCAGATCAGAAAATCTTTGAGGGAACACATTTCTTTGTCAACTGGCGGACTTCGATTACTGGGACATTTTTAGATCAAAAGTATTAGGTAACAACTCAAAACGCCGAAGTACCTACTTCTTATCATGTATGACAACCAAAAAAAGGAACATATTTATATTGTCGTGTTTGTTTGGCGTGTGTATCAAATGCATACGCTAAACAAACTGGGCTCATATCTGTAAATCTGTTTTTCAAAAAGCACCTTGGATAAGATTTGGAGCAAATCTGTATAACAAACTTGATTTCATATTTATACCTACCGCCAATTACATAACCGTAGTTTTTTAACTCAAGAGCTCTGATTAGAGCAACAAGGATTAGTTAAACACGATAAAGTTATCAATAGAAACTACGTAATATCGTTTGTATGTAGGTAAAAGTACAATACAAAGTTTGCACATCCTATTTACGTCTGGGATGAGCGTCAGTTAATTCGTGCCAATTAAAAGACAATTTATCAACTATAGGTTTCAGAGCTAGAACATATTGATGTTGCGTATATGAACCTGTATAACACATCTTCAATCATTTTTTAAAGAGGTAAAACTAACTTCATATTATGGTAATTATGTACAGGAAAATCGTGATTTGTTATCTTTATAAGATTGCATAAGATATACAATAATTAAATAAAGAATACATCGTCAATACATCATTCATATCAGTGTATAAACATGTAATTTTGCAAGTTAGTTGCATAGCCTATGACCTTCCGCAATGTATCTAGTAACTAACGCAGAAATAGCTTTTCAATACATGCTGATATTTAATAACAGCTATTTTCATTAACCTATCAGGGGGTGTGTTGATTAGAGAACACAAAGATTATAATAATGAGGTATTGCGGAAAGATTGCTGTCAGTAATACTTAGCTAATAGTTTCAGGAAATGTTTGATTTCACTAGTCCTTTAGTTTTCCGACTTCCCGGCGATTTCTTCTAAGTTACAATAGGAAGCCATGGAATGCTTTCCAAACTGTTTGCTTTCTTATTACTGAATTGCCCTTACTAATTTCCCACCACTTAGAACGAGCAAAAATCATTGTCCGCGAGGAAATTCCTCAACAAAATAAGGTCCCCTTGTTGTTATGTTATCATAAAATCCATTTTTAGTGACTCGCACAAAGGGTACAGTTTTCTTTTATAGGGTAGGTGAGCGAATTTTGTCCGTTCTTTAAAGTAAAAAAAGTCAATTTATTCCTCGAAGGATTTTTTCACAGATCGATAGTTTCTAACTTCAGTGCTGTGCATTGCCATAAGTCAGTTATTATATTTGTGTTAAAGAAGCACTTCTACTTGTTTTATTTTTTATTGCTACATTTTACCCAACGCACATTACTAAACACTACAGTGGCATATTTCTTAAATAATTATTATCTCGCAAGATAAGAACGGATTGAACAACCATGGTACACGTTAAGCAACCACAGATTATTTATTTAAATGGCTCAATTAAAAAAAAGATTACATCATGCTGTTCCAAGAAAACTGTAAACAACTTGAGAAATACGGGTACCTTTTTATTTAGGACTGTTATTTTAATGGTATATTTTTTTACTTACATTTCTTTTATACTTTGGCGGCATATCAAACACGTTTTTTTGAATATCAAAAAACACAGAAAAGTACAACTTGTATCCAATTAAACACAACCGTCGTGGATGAAAGATGGTTCACAAAAACACTCATGTCCAGTGTCCAACCCCCCTCTCTACTTTTACCACATTACGACTGTAATTAAGTTTCCAATTGATATCGTTAGTTATCCCTTTTTATTTACACGAATGTTCCTAAATGATGGTCAATGGTAATAATTATAATCAGTGAATTCCAGTTTTATGGAGTATTGATTTAATTTTACAATTTTGTAGGCATAATTTGCTTATAAATTGTATTTTTTATTATTTTAAATTATCATATAATTAATGCTAATTAATATCCAGATTTGAACAAAGAGAATACATTAACATATATCTGATTCTTACAGTTTGTGTAAAAGCTATTTACCAATTGTAATTTTTAATTATAAACTATTTTATGTGTTTTCTATAAAACTTTTGTTATTATATTGCGCACAACATACTACATATAACCCAAGTAAAATATATTTGTCTTCGTTTAAATATCACTGATATTAAATTATCACTTTTACACTATTTTTCTTACACAGACACGTGTAAACTGCTTGAAAAGACGAGTGGAGTGTCTCAAAGTATAGAAACGGTCGGGTGTGAAAATGTATTGAACAATTTTATCCCCATGATCAGCTATTTATTGATTCTGATGTGACTGGCGCTTATCGGACACTTGATAAGAGGTACTCAAGTATTTGTCATCTACAGTTAGAGACTAACACCGCCGTCCGCCGCCGAGACCCCGTATCTGTTTTGTTTATTTTGTGTTTTACTATCTCGGCGATACTCGGGGCATTATACAAATATTACTTGCTAACTTGTTTATTAAATAACTAAAGCTAGGTATTTTGAAAATGATAGTCTTGGGTGGTCCCATTAAGAGATTGTAGGTCTCGTTGTTAACTAACTTTAATTATTAATTAACGACTTAATTGATTAATTAAGAAGCTTAATTATGTTAATCCGAATTACGCGAAAAGTTTAAAATTATATACTAATTTAGTAAGTAGGTATGTGTATATTAATGTAACTATTTCGACTTTCTATTTTTAATAAATTTAGAAAACCTATTCTTATTTTATTTATAAAACTATTCTTATTTTTACCTCGCTGGCACAACCTAACCATGATATGAAAAAAGAAGGCTTTGGAACTTGAAACCATCTCGCTAATCTGCAGCGACTTGGTGGGACTGGAATTATATCTGCCGTTGTTGTTTTACTATCTGTTGTTATTTTTTCATTTATCTGACAGAAAACCCTTACAGTACGTTTCACTCCGAAACTGGAGCATTCTCATATGATGACCCTACAGTGACTGCGAAGTCACTTCGCAACTCAAAATTGGAAAATAACAAAATAAATGTATTATTAACAATTCAGGAATAACGATCGCAATTTTTGTTTTCTATTGTGTATAAATTAGCGCCTGGCTACGATCACGCATGAGGGGCCTAGGTACCACTCTTAACTACTATCCAATAATAATAATTAATTGGCCGGGATCAACGACTTATTGTGGGCGTAACAACGCCAAACCCCAAATCTCCGGGGTTTGGGTCTGCTTTGTGTATATTTTTTAAAAAGAAGAATAATAATAGTAATTTTTCACCTCAACTCGAACTCATAAACACGTTTAGAAAACTTTTAGATGCTGTATTAAAATTATGTTAACTTTTGTTTAATAGTTTAACAGTGCCTTTATATCGTATTTTTATGTTGATACGTGTTTAAATTAATAATAATAAATAATGAACGCCATAAATCAGTTACATAAATGATCACGTTGCGCCCTAAAACCGAAATGCATTTATCATAAAGTAAGATTGCATAAGAGTTATTTTTAAACGATGTTCACAATTTAAAATTCAGATTATAGGCTAAGAGGACACCCACAGATTAAACCAACCCAATAACTCAACGACTTCCCGTGGGTCAATGAGGTCAATACTAGACAATATGGACAATTTTTCATGCAATCCTTTACAAGCTACGGATAATATTGGAGAGCAAATTATGTTAGAAAACCGGCCAAGTGCGAGCCGGACTCGCGCTCCGAGGGTTCCGTACAAACCTGCAAGAAATTTATTGAATATTTGATTTTGTTACTGTGTGAAGGTGTTGTAGACCAATGTGTTTGTTATAAATTTCAATTTAATACGTCTACGCGTTCATGTGCAAATACTTAGTAAATTTAAAATTGTTAATAAACGGCTGTATCTTTTGATTGCGTTGGCTTAGAAGCTTGATTTTTTCACAGCCAAGGAAAGTTAGACTTGTGTATTTGATATAAATCTCAGCTTGATAGCCTCCACGTGAAAAAGTGTCTGACAGACGGACGTTGAAGTTGAAGTGATCCTATTAAGGGTCCATTTTTCTTTTCGAAGTACGGAACCTTAAAAATAAATGGCCTTAAGTATTCTTGAATATGATGTACGCAAGAAAAACGCATTTCCAAATATAGCAGTTTTTTAACAGTCTCCTCTGAGACTACTTTCCGAACCAGTCAAACTGCCTTTATACGTATAAAGGTTTAAATTTTAACTGAGTTAAAGGTTCAACTCTCACGAAGATGCCATTAAACTCTTAAAACAACATTTTTGTTTACTTTCAAATTAAATTTGTTTTTAATGCAAATTCAAGAAATTTGTGCGAGGGGAATTTAAAAACATATGATTAGAGTTATTTTATTTAGTTATTGAATTTTAACAAAGTAGCAGAAAATAGTTCTGTAGTTCTGAGGAGTAGGATAGAGCTCTTTGTGACGAAGCTCGACTAAGGAAGTCAAAATCAAAATCATTTATTGCGATTTTGTTTGAGTACAAAAATAAGTGTTCCGCCTTTCGGTTTACAGTGTGAATCATTACTATTACAGTAGGTACATCAATTTAAAACAAATTACTTGTATTGTCAAATCACTATTTACTTATAACATTATCAAAGATTATTATACAACATCAATAAAGAATTACATAAGCGAAAACTGGACAGTTCTGAAAATGTTATATAAATACGGGTCGAATTAATAACCTCCTTTTTTGATGTCGGTTAAAAATAATCATAAAACAGCAACACTCACTCAGGCCCGTGTTTCTCACTGTGCAAAGGGCAAGTGCCTGTCAGACTACCTAGTGCATATAAGCGACATTTCATATCAATTTCATGAAAATAGTAATATCTAAGCGCCATTATCCTGATGTACCTAAGGCATAAAGAGGACTCTGTAGGCAGTCCTAGTCAAGCAACATTTGCTGTTTTACTATATAGAGTATAGTCACGTGACTATGCTGAAATTACAGGCGCATAAATAATTAAGTCTCGTTTCCCTCGACCGATATTTTATCTAAGTATAATATCTAAGCTATTTTTAGATACTTTTAATAGACAATTTACTAGCGACAATCTTATTTTCCGTTAGTTTGGGAAGTCGGATATGAACGTAATAAAATATGTTTGACCGGAAATCCGATCTGTTTAAAAGGGGAAAAAAAGTTATGACTTATTATAATAATAATGTTTTTAATGCATAAAATACCTTAGTGTTTCCGAAACGACGAAAATGGTAAATAGGGAAAAAACATTGCGTTCTTTCCTTGTGGAACTTATTATCATAATAATGTTTTTAATGCATTAAACACCTTAGTGTTTCCGAAACGACGATAAATCGTGAATAGTATTTAGTAAAACTATATTTTGTCAGTGTAAAAGGGAAAACATACAGATGCGAAGACGAAACAAAATCTTCTTGCGAAACTAACTTGTGGAATTACTTCGTTGTTACAGTGGTCAGTCTATGAGGTTTCGGATCTTCAGGAGCTTTTAATATTTTTATTAGCTATTAATTAAGTATAATATAGTGTACTTGTATGAAATATAATAAGATATGAAATAATCAAATCAAGTTATGGATCACTTCACGGTAACCAATGAGCATTTCACAATATGCCAATAAAATTTTTATCTAGAAATCAATCAGTCAATGATTAATTACTTAGATGACTTTTTAGATATCTGATATTCAAATTAGAACGCATTGAAATTAATAAAATAGAAAAATTAAAGGCCTTTAATGCGGTGGTAACAGAGTCAGGCTTGAGTAATTTAAGATTAGATTAATATCATTCAATAAAACTGACCCTGACTCAATTCTAAAAAGTAAAAACTGAGTCAGGGATAGTTTTATAAGAATCTATATACCTATACTTAATATAAATATAAAAGGATAACTCACTGAGTAATAAATATATCATAGCATGGCTGACCATGAAAAGTAAGTAACGGTTCTTTTTTCACACCAAATAGACTAAGGCAGAAGTATTGTAAAAAAATTAAAGCTCTACAAAATGAAAGGCATGAAAATCCTTCAAAAAGCGTACTCGCAGACAAATTCGTTATACTTTATAAGTAAAGAAATACATTTATTTTGTAAACTTATTTATCAGTATTTTTATTTACAAAGGCTTAAATAACTATACGTACATATCAATAAATATTTAATAGTTAAAATAAATAAAAATTTAATATAAAACAAGATATTTACAAAAAGAATAAGCCATCTAACTGTTCACCCAAAGGCAAGGTGCCCAACACACTTGCGCCATTTCCCCTCTGAATGGCAAGGCTTAGAAAATAAAAATATAAAGCGTTTATTTAATCCGAGATATTTACGAAGGCTTTAGCGCAAAAGTGAATAACCTAAATGAACATCCTATTAATAGACAATTATTATTAAACATGAACAAATTCTAGGGAAACAAACAATTCGATATTGTAAATTATTAATAATTTATAATTTACAATATCAAATTGTTTCTTTAGTAATTGTTCATGCCAATAGTATCACTATTAGCGATTATGAAGAACCGCAAGTTACAAGTATGTAGGCAGGTGCTACGTATCTGGTAATAAGTATTTATAACTTAAACTTAGTAGAGAAGCCTTAAACGTTACAAGAGGTTAAAATATTATAATGATCCGATATAATACGATACTTCGTAGCGTTAAGTGAAATGTGTAATTGGATTTTGCTCAATTTAAGCTTGAAACAAAAAAATACTTTGGACGAAGCGGGAGAAGCTTTTGGGGTCTGAAGCATTTTTCTGCCTCGGCTCTTGTTTGCTTATATCTTTAACTTACGTTCAGTAAATGATACGTTAGCGTCTATCATCACTTTCATATTTTTTGATTGTCCACAGTTCGAGGAGGTCGCAGCGACCACATCCACTTCTTACAGTATAAGGAATTTAATGCATCTCGTCTCACCATGCTACTCAAATAAGGGTTGGCAGGTTGGAGTAAAAATTATTGACTCTGTAAATATTCATCAATTTTAACAAACATTTTTCAGCAATTTTCGCTAACTGACAACAAGCTCTCCGCGGCACGGGCATGGATATTCACAACTCCGACTTGCTATTGATACTGAATGGGGTAATTTTCAAGAACCATGAAATCTTAAAATCCATATAGGCTACGTAAAGTTATTATTTTTTTATAGAGTTCAACACGCCTGGTGGAAAAGGTCTAAGTTGAAACGCGCTTACCTAGAAGATGCCAATGCAAACCCCCATTGGAGCAGTGTAATGGGTATACGCCTAATGATAGGTCACTGAACCAACGAGTAGCTTCATTTCGTGGAATTCAGTTTAAAACATGCGATGATAATGAGTGTCCCCAAACAAGTTTTTGTAAATTGGCCATTATAGTGAACGGCAGTTATCGACACCGCATTGCACAATACCGCAAACTCGTAAGCCTACCCGCGGTGTCGCCTTACGTGCTCGCTTCAGCGGCGGCCCCGACGCGCCGCCGACAAACTACCTACTCGCGGTACAAAGGACCTAAACCACTGGACTGTTATTGAGGTTGCTTGTCCGTAGGAATTATTGGAAAAGTCATAGTACACGGCTTTCGTGACGCAGCGGAATGCGCGGTAGATTTGTAAGTCGGAGGCCCTGGGCTCGATTCGGCTAGGCCGATTGAGATTTTCTTATTTGGGTGGGTTTCATCCCTGACTAGTTACTAATAGGCCGACAATAACACCGCCAAGCGATTAAGCGTTGTCGATATCGTGTAGCAACTGAAAGGGGTATGCATTTCATCTAACAAGCTAACTTCCATCTTCGATTGCATCATCACTGATCACCAGGTGTAATTGCAGTCAAGGGCGAACATGTAGTAAATAAAAAGAAATAAACTCGCACTCGGTTCATAAAAGCTTAACGCACAGCTTATTAGATCCATCCGGTATTCGACCGACACGCTAGCGGTTCGCATTATTGACTCACTACATAAACTTCGTAGCATCACTTACAAATACGCATATAACCTTAGTTTAAGTCTTAAGATGTCAATCTAGTCAGTTATCCTTGTGTACATATAGGTAGGTTTGTATACTAGTTACAACCTTAATAATTAATTAAAAATATTTTAAGAATAATAACTGTAATTCGTGGCAGACTATTTACCATTAGATCCGATTTTAAATTTCAGTTATCACTACCCACATTTTTGTCCAAGATTAGTTTAATTTACCTACCCGTGGAAAGTGTATGTAAATATTATGTCGAATGAAGTAAGTCAAAAATTTTTATTCAGTAGAATCGTTTTCAAAATTTAAAAACATTTATTTAACTCGTCATAAGACGAACAAAAATCAAGACTACAATATAGTTTTGGTGAGTGTATTTTACACGATAGGACGACACTAACGAACAATATAAAAGCTATATAATTGGAATGGCGTGATAAGGTGACATTGCGCAGGTGACACGATGTGATCAGGTTTTTGGTATACATTTTTACAACTGTCGAATTGGAACTGAAGAGATCGATATTTATCAGGGTTCCGCACTCCAATGGCGCCGATGTGATGCTAATAATTGGCTTATGGCTGTCTGCATACTTTAAAACTTATACTGTCTGTATACTTATTACATTTTTATGAATGTACGTGATATTTATTTAATTGACTGATTAACAAAAGGAGATTAAGTTGTTGTACAGAGTAAGTTTTTCTATCGTTATATAACCGCGATTTTCTTAAAACTACTGATTATTATTACTACTATTCTTGTCAGTGTAATATATCAACGCGACAATGTTTAAAGTCGACAATGTGAATTTTAAATTCGTCTCTATTTCTCTCTATTTATGGTGTCAGGTTAGACAAAGAAAGATAGAACCAAATTCAAAACTCGTACTGTCTGTCTGTTTTGGTAAAGGAATGAAAGAAACCTAAATAAGTGTTAAATAACAGAGTTTTATAAGGAATGTATGTAAACACAGTACCGCGAGGATCCAACTAGAATCAACATTCAGGCGTTTAAATTGGAAAAATTTTAGTTGTCATTCTTGGTAAATTATTGTATTAAGTAATACCACTTTTTAATGTATAGCAGTACCTACGGAACCCTGTGTAAGCGAATACGACTTGTAAATTGTATTATTTTGATTATTTAAGTATGTGCTACAGTTTCAATTAATATTTTATTACGTAAGGAATTAATTTCTTAGGTTTATAGGTAGATTGACGTGAATGAGGCTCCATCACGGCTCATTACCGTCTGGATATTTTGAATGGGCAACTGCTCGGCCATGCCTTTCCTCTTATCTGATAGTAGAGGATGATGGAGAATAGACCCATCACGCTGCTCCGATGCGGGTTAACAGACATAATAAAATATTCAATTATTTTAACCTCGCTCTCTGTGATGACTATTAGATGTTAAATGGAAAGACCTGAACCTAAGACTTCAGGCGCCTTCACAACATAGGCATTTCAATTAGCCATGTGGGAATCGTGGTTTTGAAGGCTGTACGATGGTTCTAAAGGCTTTAGTATGCAGAGTAAATTATAAAGATTTGTCGTTTAAAAAAATCTTCCAGATTTTTTTCCCTATTCCGATTGGACGTTATGTCAAAGTATACATACTTATGTTTACTTTTTTTTACGTTTGCTTACTGTTAAGTATACGTAAGTATGTATGGCTGTGAAAACTGTATGAAAATTTGTTAACTAGTTTTCCTTATGGCCTAAGTAGTTATAAAAGAATAAACGTCCGCACAAGACAAGGTCAATTTTGTAGAGTCTGCTAGTTTAATATAAAAGAAATAAATATTAAAAAAACATTAGAAGTAATCATATAAATAAATTATTAATATTAACCAGAATTCAAAAACATGCGGATTATCATATGCAGGAAATAAAATAAATAATAATTTAAAAATATATTTGTAAACTTATATAGGTTTATCAGCAAGAATTTAAATTGAATTAGACCCAAAAACTAAAACGAAATTCAACGAAGTAGGTAGACAAACCGGTATAAAAAAGAACAAAACAGATGCGCTGCCGCCGAAAATAAAAAAGAGCTTATTTATGGAGACTAAAACATTTGAAAAACACTAAAATTTAATGATAAGAGTTTAGAATTTCGTTAACCTAAATTTATATCACCTGCCCGAGTTCCAAATAGCTATTCAATTAATTCAATAGTTTAATAAATTAAAAGATTTAAAATCATTATACCGTTACCTATTCCACATTACTTCCTATTCTTTCATAACGTTTTTCAGTCAATGCGATAATCGCGGAAAATATTTGAAATGGTTCATTGATTATCAATTGCGAATGGCTACAATACAACTATGCAAATCAACATTTTAGTGTGTATTAATTATCACACCTTTGGTTTCACGACAGTAAATTACTTGGAATATTTATGAAGACCGGCTGCATAATACAGGCAATACGCGAGACCTATGTCTACAGAACACTTGTTTAAACAAGAACCGTTTCATTGTTGAAATGCAAAGCACACGGGCAGGCAAGCTTGACGTGTACTCACGACGGGCATCGCGGCGCGTCCTTCCTCGTATACTATCGTGGAACGAAACGTACAGGATACAACAGCGACGTCTCGGCGCTGAAGCCGCAGCACTCGCACACCGTGAGGTAGCACTCGTCAGCTGCGGTCTCCTCGAAGGTCATGGCGCGCGCGCATCGCACGGGCAGTCTGCGCGCACTGAGCAGCGAGCAACACTCACCGGCTCGTCGTCGGTGTCAGCCTTGTGCTCGGGCTCGAGCAGGTCTCCGTAGGCCGGCATCGTATCCGCGCACCCCTCCTCTTCCGGCTCGTTGTTCTCACTCGACTGCGGCGGCGCGGAGTGCGCCGCCTGCGCGAGCCGCTGCCGGGCGAGCGCCACCGCCTCCTCCAGCGACCCCACCTCACCCCCGTCCTCTTCCGCGTCCTCGTCGTCGTCGTCGTCGTCATCGTCGCGATCCTCCGACATCGCAGCCGACGTCTGCGAGACGAAGGCGATGCGACGTTTCGTGGCGCTCCCGGGACCCGACTCCTCGATCGGTTTCTGGATTTCTGTTTTACTGCGCCTCTTCCACGCCTCCTTTGTGAAACACCGCATCGCCACCGGGTGGTCGACCGCTATGGCTATGAAAGGCGGCTCCGGTGACGCGGATTCCGGTACGGATGATTCCTGTACCGATGATTCTGGTACCGACGATTCCGGTACCAACGATTTCGGTACCGATGTTTCCGGTACTGAGGATTCCGGCACCGAAGATTCCGGCATCGGGGAGTCCGGCACCGATGTTCCTGGCAATGAGGTAGTAAGATTTTCGTCGACATAATCAGCAGAAGTGGCCTCCTGATTTTCGGGCTCTAAGCTCATTTCGAGTATCGTTGGTTTTTCGTCAAATTTCGAATCGGATTCGAGATCGCTGTCGCGGTCCACATCCAGCTCGGGGTCTGTGGAGGAAGGGGTGGAGCTCGGGTCGACTCGTCTCTTGCCGATAGTACTCATCCGCTTGAGCAAGCCGGTTTTCTTCTTGCTCGTCGTGGGCGAGCTGTCGGTGCTCCGCGAGGCGGCGGTCGCCGAGTCTGCGCGTTGTTTTTTGTTTTTCCTACGCATAGTGCGTTCGCCTCGCACGATCTCACTGTCCGATACTGAGGACTTGGTCGACCCGCTGCGCTTAAGCGACGCAAAGTGGAAGGGCGAGCTGGAGCGGAACGACGAGCGGAGCGAGTAGAGCGCGCGCTTGAAGCGGGAAGGGCGGCGGCCGGGGCTGGCGGCGCCGGGCGGCGCGGGGGAGGCGGGCAGCAGCGGGGGCTCGTCGTCCCGCATGGTGGTGCGTCGAGCGCGCCGCACGGACTGCCGCGCGCCCCACGCGCCGCCTCCGCGCGGCCTCGCTCCTGATCAGCGGACGTAAACCGCGGATCAACTTTGGACAAGGTCCTTCATTCGCGCCAATCCGATAAGGGTGGTGGGTAGTGTATTAAACCTGGCATTTTAACCTAATGTAATTAATACATTACGTTTAATTGGATATTGACCTAAGGTAATTGATATTTTCTTTTAACGTCACAAAATACTTTAGCATATTCTTCGAGAACGGAATTTTTCTGACAAAATTTTGAGCAAAGATATTTTTTTATTTATTTATTACCAGCGTGCAAGGACTAGTTACAACAAATCTTCGTTTTTAAGGTCAAGTTGAAGTTCAAGTTGGAGTTAAGGTTAATTTCAACAAAACAATAAATATTATAGTCCAAGCAATTTCAGTTAACGTGCGCACATTTCATTTATGCATACACTATACTCCGAAATTCCTGAAAATCTCACCCTATGTACATTAATAACATACGACATGGTCCATGTTTTGTGTAATTTTCACTATTTACCTACACAGTAGGCCACTAGGTATAATTTTCAATGAGAGACGTTTAAATATTTACGTAATCTGCAAATTGAATATTGTAAATAGGTACATTATTGTTAGCTATTTATAGAAATTGCTTGTAGTAATTTAAATACCATTTACACTCGTAGCTAATTAATAATTACTAAAACAATTAAGATATTTTGTAACGAAATGTAAAATCCACAATCTCATTTTGCATTGAATTGTTTTTATATAAGTAAAATATTAAGTTGTGAAGCAATAGAGTCAAGTAGATACTTCGCGCGCAATTATTCTTAAACTAACAACTACTACTGACATGTGCAGAGTACTTACGTACACGTGCTTTTAACTCTAAATTTGTCAGAGTCCTCTTACGTCCTCTTAAATTCTCTAAAAACTCTACATCTTTGTCATACACGGCTTGACCATTAGTCTAATTATAAGAAAGGTTCGCTTTCTCATAATCTACACCTTATCAGAATACTTTGTAGGTATGTTGATTTCCATCAGACGGTTAATATCAAGGGTGAAATGAATTTAACCATACAGTATGTCAAGTAGGAAAATATCCACAAGTATTCAATCTTTTGGCAATCGCATAAAAAAGTAACAAATACTGACAGTTCTGGCTCCTTGGTCTAGTGGGAAGCCTATGTGGCTTCGATCACGAGGCCCTGAGTTCGAATCCTGGGTTCGTTTGTGGAGACGTTTTCTTTCTTCGAAGAATTTTTAGAGCACCTTAAGCCGATGCGGGTCACTATCATCAACATCAGATAATTATCGTTAATGAATCACTACCCGCCAAACTGCATGGAACAGCGTGGTAGGGCTCCATCCTCGTTGAAAAACATCTGTTTTTGACGGAACTGATGGAAGGCCTTAAATGGGCTGTTAATGACGATCGTCAGTTCAAAATGTATTTTATTCAAATTTAAAGTCCACTTTTAATGGCTTATCTACTACAAGTCCAAGCCTCTCAGTTTCTAGCAGAACAAGCGTGGACCTTAGACCTGCCATGCTGTTCTAAGTATCACTAGCAGACGACATTAATGAAATTGTCCGCGACCGAAGGCTCAACTTGCTCTCCGATACACCAGTACACTACCAACTTTTCTTACTCTGCTGAGATTTTTTTACTGAAAACTTGGAAGAAAGAAAACCCACAAATAGCGTGGTAGTAGTTACAATGATTTTCAAACAAATAAGTGCTCAAAGAGTGAAACACACGAGGCTCTATAATAGAAAAGTGTAAAAATTTCCCCAAATGCGTAAATCCCGTCAGCGGTAACACAATACGGGGAAACGTATCAAGTCTTCCTCATTTGTTGACCCCGTACAGCTGAACCGAGCCTACGCGCCGTACTACGCCGGCCGACTCTCCGGCACTTGTATGGGATCAGCCAACGGAAGAGAAGCCATAGCGCACCTACTTCAAGTTTTGATATCGACCGTCCATACAGATTGGATATTAACAAATCCATACAATGACTTCTCTACCTCGTGGGTTTAGTGTCAGGATTGATTAGGTACTAAAAAATTTGTTCTTTTTCTGTTTCTTGTTGTTGTTTGGCTAATGGAAGCAAAGCAATGTCACTCAGGGTTCAAGCGAGCATAAAATCTAAGCCTTAAGGTTAGAAAAATGTGGAGCGACAGAAGATCTGTCTAAAGCAAAAATCGTTGAGACCGACGGAGTTTTTAGCTGAGTTTGGCCAGTAGATACTTGTGTCGAATTTACCATGGCCCATGTCGTAAGTGAGATAATTATTACTTTTCTAATTTTTGAAATCACACTAATATTTTTTCGATTGCGCAATATTTTGTAATAAAACCTTGTTTCTAAATAGTCCGATTAGGAAGTTACACAAAAAATTTAAAAGCCTAGCATAAGAATTACGAAAACCGGATCGCTACGATAAAAAATATCAACCTACGGGTTTCTAGAAGGCCTACTCATTAATAATGAATGAATGAAATATTATTTATGCTATCCACCAAATAAAAAACTTACAAATAAAAAAAAACTTAATAAAAACAATGTACAATTGGCGGTCTTATCGCTAATGAGCGATATCTTCCAGACAACCAATATTGGAGAGGAAAAGTGCAAGTATTAAGCAAAAGACATAATTTTTTAGTATTCGAAATATTTTAATCTATACAAAATCATTTAGCACGTGCCATAACACAGATCATTGCTTTTTTTTCTTAAATTCCACATAGGCACATTAACACGAGTTGAAGTGACATTTTCAAAAAACGGATGTCCATAAAAATAGACCTTTAGTCGTAAAGTTTTTATGGTGTGGTTTAAAGTGGAACACTTTAAGAATATGTAGATGTAAGTATTTGTTTTTCTTCGGCCTAGTATATTTTATTCGTTAATGGTTCAACGTTTCATTTAAAACCCTAAATTAAAAAGAATAACCAGGATATAATTTTTTTTCACACACTAATTTCCACGAAGAAAAGTTTGCTTTGTTTTTGTAGTTATTTTAAAATTTCAGCGTGTGTCATTGGAACAGTTTCAGCGGTTAACCATTATGGCTTTGTAAGTTTTAGGTTTGAGTTCTTTGTCAAGCAATAAAATATTAAACAAAATTGCTTTCTTAAAGATATTCTCAGTATAATTAGTGGCATTTCTTAGAAGAAAATCAACATTATTCCACGTCCGACCCAGAATTTATACCCAGGACCAATAGTTATGGTTATTCTTATGGTTGGCCTATTTGGCGTCGATCAGAAGACCAACGAGGCAGTGTTGACTGTACCTACTTTTTTTTTTTAATGACTACAAGTTGGCCCTTGACTGCTATCACACGTGATGTTAAGTGATGATGCAATCCGAGATGGAAGCGGGCTTACTTGTTAGGAGTAGGATGAAAATCCACATCCTTATCGGTTTCTTCACGACATCGCACCGGAACGCTAAGTCGCTTGGCGGTACATCTTTGTCGGTAGGGTAGTAACTAGCCTCGGCGAAAGCCTCCCACCAGCCAGACCAAGACAAATTAAGAAAAATCTCAATCTGCCCCGCCGGGAATCGAACCCAGGACCTCCGCCTTATATATGCACCGCGCATACCACTGCGCCACGGAGGTCGTCACCTACTGTGTACTGTGTGTGTACTGTGTATAATATCTACCTACAATTTAAAGATGTGGGTTGATTATAAGAAAATGTAGCCATAGGCTATTGATTAACATAATAAGTAGGTATGTTTGTAAAGTACTTTCGTAGGAACTACGCAACACATCATAGTAGACTATTATCATCTAACTATCATTAGGTGGATACAACAAGTATGTGCGGGACGTATCAATTAACTATGGAACAGACACAAGCAGACAATTGTATCTTTCGAGAAGTATAGTACATACTTAGTTGATAATTAGAAGATTTAACTCATTATTATTAACTGAATAAGTAATATTCGGTTGATTAGATATTAGTAGATATAATATTAGTAAATAGGTGTACAATGTCTATTTATAATTAACAAAAAATATCCTGGGAAAATTGAACTCTTCAAACTTTATAGGCACACTTGCAGCGATTTCGGTTTTAGTGTAAGTCTTATCGGTATCTTTTTGGCTATAAGTGCCGTATACTATGACAGTATAGTACGAGTACGTTACGTGGCGGTAAATTAAAGCAAGTAAATGACACAGTTATTTTTTACTTTATAGTGCGTTTTGAGTCGGTTCTATTTTTTGTTAAAAATTTTTATTTCTTACTTTTTAGTGATTTACCGCCACGTAACGTACTCGTCATAGTATACGGCACTTACAGCCAAAAAGCTACCAATACTTACACTAAAACCGAAATCGCTGCAAGTGTGCCTATAAAGTTTGAAGAGTTCAATTTTCCCAGGATATCATCATCATATCCTAACATGATGACAATGGGTCCAACTTGGAAGTGTGCCCTTTCTAATAAAAAAAGAATTATCAAAATCGAACAACTCTGTAAAAAGTTATGGGTGGTCATACATAAAAAAAATATATAAGTGTCGAATTGAGAACCTCCTCCATTTTATTTCGTCGGTTAAAAATACATAAGCACTTTCGCGTGAAATTGCGTATCGAGGGTACTTTTACCTTTACTGCATTTATTTTAACGTGATAACGTCTCTGTACGCTGTCTGCAGGCACGAAAATGACTCGTTGTCACGTTCTGCCTGAGCCGAGCGTGCACGCGAGAGCGCGGAACAAGTGATAGAGAGGCACTTTCGGCCTAAGCGTCTGGCTTGTGAAATTTTTGGAAAGACAAAGGTTTTTTTCTTTGAATTGCATCTACTGTAAGACTTTGTAATTTAAGTAAAAACTCGCTTTTAATCCTTTTGCAGTATTAAAATATGGTATATATATATATATAGCGTTGAAGCCGATGTATAACAGCGGTTGCAAAGTGGATGTAATAGAAATCGAAAATCTCTAATGACTATTTGTCGTATAAGGGAAGATTTATATTAGGCCGCTCCGTGTCCGGGCCGTGGCGGGGCCGGGGCGGAGCCCGTCCGTGCTGCATGATTTATACTACAACGAGTGTTAGGGAAGATTTATATTAGGCCGCTCCGTGTCCGGGCCGTGGCGGGGCCGGGGCGGAGCCCGTCCGTGCTGCATGATTTATACTACAACGAGTGTTAAACGAGTTATCAGCCGCCACGGTTGCTTTAATATAGCATAGTGATGGAAATCGCCGCTCACTGCCCGTGCGCTGCACGGAAGAGTGTTCGTATTACGACGGGACGTGGAGGGGGCGGGGCGGGACAGTGTAACTACCGTGGTGTAGACGAGTGTCGTCCGAGCCCGGACGGGACACGGATTATACACTGTGTAATGTAAACTGGTTCATATAAAATGTATGTAACGTTTCAAATCCGTAGCCCGTCCGGGCCACGTACACGGGACGCCCCGGGCACGGCACGGTTTAATATAAATCTTCCCTTAAACGAGTTATCAGCCGCCACGGTTGCTTTAATATAGCATAGTGATGGAAATCGCCGCTCACTGCCCGTGCGCTGCACGGAAGAGTGTTCGTATTACGACGGGACGTGGAGGGGGCGGGGCGGGACAGTGTAACTACCGTGGTGTAGACGAGTGTCGTCCGAGCCCGGACGGGACACGGATTATACACTGTGTAATGTAAACTGGTTCATATAAAATGTATGTAACGTTTCAAATCCGTAGCCCGTCCGGGCCACGTACACGGGACGCCCCGGGCACGGCACGGTCCAATATAAATCCTCCCTTAGACTGGCAGTCGAACGGAGGGTGGGATGATCGACGAGATGTTCGTAACAACGCATTTTATTTAAGAATCGATACAGTTCTGTATGAAAAAGGCCACAGAATTAACAAAATGATCCAGTATGGTAGTTTGTTTTTTTTTTATTTTAGATACTTGTCTTCATTGCCTATTAAGTCTTTTAGTGAGGACAGAAAGGGAAAATGAGTAATACCGATACAATACATTTTCATAAAATAGTGACTGGAAATAGCCCATCTATTTCCAGCATTGACATATTAATACTATGGACTTCGGGTCAGCGATAAAAAGTGTCCGAACCAAAAGTAAGCCAAAACGTGAAATGACTTCCAATCGCAATTCAGTCTCATATTAGCTGACTGACAGAATACACATCAATAGTGCCGTAATGTGTTTTAAAAAACTTGTAAGAACTACCCGAGTAAGGTGAGAAAAGAAGACGGTGTACCATATTTTCAGTAAGTAAATATTTACTGATGATTTTAAAGTATTATTTTACTTAGAAACAGGCTATTTTATTAAAATTTTAATGAACTATAGAAACGAATTGCATAACCAACCAATATGAACAAAAGTATCTATCTGTCCTTTTCCCATACGCTACCCGCGTATAGGATAGAAGGAGTGCAATATGTTTATCTAATTAACCACATTTAGTTCAGATCTGCCGTGAGCAATAGAATGTTTTAGAACAACGACTGCATAGAGTTATTTTGTTGTTTAACATTTGAATTATTTAATTACTTAATTTTTGAACGAAAATAATTTGATTATTTTCAATTCAAAATTTTTTATTTTTTATGTCAACTCTTATTTTTTATGTCATGAATATTAATCAAATAACTTTTACCATAATGGTATATTAATTTGATAACTATAAGAATTATCTACATGAAATTAGGAACTGTTATTTAAAAAAGTGATCTAACGTCATTGAAGTAAAAAAATATATTTTCAGTTTAATTAAAAAGAGGAAAATATCGAGAACTTATAATTTCAAAGTAAAGAACTATGTCGAGTGGCATATCATTTTGTACATTAGTGGATTTGGTTTGTAATTAATTATTATTATAACTAATTATTATTTTATACAAGATAATTACAACAATTATTATTTGGTACAAGATTTATCCCAGCATATAGAGGTCAGGGATATGTAAATATAAATTAAAATTTGCTGTAAATATAATATATAAATATAAGATGCCAAAAAAATTTTAAAGCTACCGACTCCACACCATTTATGTTGTCCTATTTTCACGAGAAGCTGTCATGTCAAAAAAAGGCTGCCATGGTAACCGTCAATCGAGGCTGATTACTTATTGCATGCAATTAGACCGTTGCAAATTAGACTGTATAACAATACGATAAGACATACATTGCAATGTTATTTTGTGTATAAAAACATAAATACATCCTAGTGTGTATAAAATAGTGACTGGAAATATGTCAATTATTTCCAGTCACTATTTTATGGAAATGTATGTAATTTGAACAGTAGTTTAAAGCAGTTAAAGCAATCAGCTCTGATCTCTTATAACTTGATTTTTACTAAGATTTTCCTAACCGGTAGTAGTCATTACTTAATGACCGACTTAACTTTTCATAAATGCCTACATGAAACATGAACTTACGTCAAGAAATATTTAAATCCTTTGGAAATATAACGTAACGATCAATATTCAAAATAGATACTTAATTAAAAAATAGTTTGTAAAAAATCGATGGCACGTGCTACGAAACTGATTACTCCACCAAAAACGTGTTTTATTAGCATTTTTAATAGGATAATTTCCAAAAA
Source organism: Mycalesis mineus (assembly GCA_034621355.1). Classification (NCBI taxonomy): domain Eukaryota; kingdom Metazoa; phylum Arthropoda; class Insecta; order Lepidoptera; family Nymphalidae; genus Mycalesis; species Mycalesis mineus. The sequence continues at coordinate 3,510,509 of CM067881.1, forward strand.
AACATATACCTAAAGCTGTATTTTATGGTAAATTTATTTTTCTTGATTCTTTTTTTTTAATTATTTATTATTCTTAGGTCTAAAGGTTATTATGTCTAATAGTAGATAATTCTTAAAAGAAATACTAACTATCTAAAGTTACATAGTATTGTAAAGCCTCGTTGGTATAGTGGTTAGCCTGATGCGGCTTTAGATCACGATGTCCTGTGTTCGAGTTTTGGATAATACTGAAGTTTTCTTTCTTTTAAGCTTTGATTACATCTTGAACCCGGAATGGCGACGTAGGTGATGTTACTCACCTTACTTTAGATAACACGATAACCCATCGGTCCCGATCACAATCGCCAACATTTGTTATTCAAATTCAAATTCAAATTCAAAATCGTTTATTTCAAGTAGGCTTATTACAAGCACTTTTGAACGTCAAATTGGACTATTTGTAGTGACTCTACCACCGGAGCATATTGGAGCAGTGGTAGGTGTAGGTACCTGCGCTTTATATGCCCCTTCCTAAAAAGGTTCTCTCTTGGCCCTTTATTTGTTATTTATTTAGATATTTAATAGAATAACAATTACAATAGAAATATATTAAAAAGAAAATAATATGATACAAAAGGCGGCTTTATTGCTAATTAGCAATTTCTTCCAGGCAACGAACGCTGTAAAGTCAACTGAGTGCCGTTATTGTGTATTTCAGTTTTTCGCAGAAAATTATGTAGGTATTATAACATAATCAGATTATTTCTAAATGTATAATGTACTTCCGTAATGCGACCTGCCTCTATTCAATAAGTACTATTAGCAGGTATCTATTGATTTGGTTACAAACATTTAGTGGTTACGTATTGAATTTGGTACAAAAATAAATATACCTAACAAGATTAAAGGTTTTCTATTTGGGAAGGCTGTCAAGCGGAACACTTAACTAAATTACCGAATTACTTACAGTTAACCGGCCATTAGCCTGAGCGTGCCACGCTTCCTCCGCCGCCATGTCCGATACACAAACACACAACACTAACTTACACTAAATACAAAAAAAAACTTAAAAGGACTAGAACTCAAAGCCGTGATCAATTAAAAAGAAAAATAGACACTTCCAAACATTCTCTATTAGTTTTTATTTGTTGTCAAAAAAATATACGTATTTTCACTTAATTATAAATGCCACTAACTTCATAACTTTCAAGTCAATAAAATGGTTACATTGGTAGGCAATAGATTGTCCTAGGTATGTAATATTTTTCAAAATTAACAAATTAAATTAAATTGCACAAGTAAATATGTCTATTTCCCGTCGTATATTTAGAATAACTATCGATACGATGGGGCGGTCCTAATCGGGTTATTTTCATTTTATCAGATGAGGCTTATCATGCGCTTTGATAAGAGTCACGCAAATTTCTTTGTATTGTACCTTAATACTCAATTTTATTAAATGCGACTCGGATAGCTTATATTAAACGATACACGTCCGGTTCAATAGGTCACAGATCTTTGAACGTAATACCTTGGTTAAGACCTAAGAGATGTAGGTACCTAGCTACTTAATAAGGTATATATTTAAAAGACTATGAATAGCACAATAAGTATCTAAATACTAATTTTCGGTTACAGACTTTCAAAGTGAGCCGCCGACTTACAGAGGAATTGCATTTTTTCATACTACACTGCACTGACCCTACTTAACAGTGAATCTAGAGGTATTTTCCGACGCATCAGGTGTATTATCTTATTTCACAAATACCTACAAATGGATTCACAAAACAAAGTTGTTTTTTTTTTATCAACTACAAGTTGGCCCGTGACTGCTATCACACCTGATGTTAAGTGATGATGCAGTCTAAGATGGAAGCGGGCTAACTTGTTAGGAGTGGGACGAAAATCCACACCCACGCTTGGCGGTAGGTACGTCTTTGTCGGTAGGGTGGTAACTAGCCACGGCGAAAGCCTCCTACCAGCCAGACCAAGACAAATTAAGAAAATTCTCAATCTGCCCCGCCGGGAATCGAACCAAGGACATCCGTCTTATAAATCCATCGCGCATACCACTGCGCCACGGAGGTCGTCAAAACCACGTAGTTGTAACCAGTATTGACCTTCCTCAGTCCACAAACCCTATCATTCCATCTAAAGCAACATCGAGTTCGACTCAAGTAGTGACTTCGCCTTAATTCCCTTGGTGACGTTGCCTTTAAATACTAAAACAATGAAGACAAAAAACTGCTACGAGTAGGTAGGTGGGACAAAAACGATACGAAGTCCGTAACCAGTAATAGTAGTCCGAACTCCTAGGTTCATTCCCCAATCGAATCTTCGGATTTTAGTCGCATCTTTAATTGTAAAACTACACTAGCCTTTTTCGTAAACGAGTAAAAGACGATTATCGAAATTTTCCTATCCGAAAGTTATATATCAAATTACAAATATTAGAAGTTGTGATATTTTCAAAAAAATTGCGGGATAGTGGGAAAGTAGAATGAAATATCCTGGAACGCATAGATCCCCATGTCAATCAGGTTCAAATTGCAAATCTAAATTCTAACCATTAAAACCAAGCAAGGACCTACTCAACCGTTCATAAAATTTTATTATAATCGATCCAATCGCACCTACCTGCTGATTTGATGCTTAGAGTGCATTCTTCAAATGATTTATATTTGTAAAAACAAAATTTTTAACAAAAAATAGAAACGACACAAAACGCACTAAAAAGTATAAAATAACTGTGTCATTTAGTTGCTTTAATTTACTTGAGCATATCTATGAAGTCGGTGCCAGCAAGTTTAAGGAACATTTATTAAACGTAGTAAAGCAGTTTGTGGGTTCTAGCCACTAGGTAACGTCCTTAAAGTAGGAACCTTGGCTGGCACCGACTCCTGGATATGCTTAAGAAATTAAAGCAACTAAATGACAGTTATTTTTTATTTTAAGTTCGTTTTGAGTCGGTTCTATTTTTTGTTAAAAAATTTCATTTCTTACTTTTTAGTGATTTATCGCCACGTAACGTACTCGTACTATACTGTTATAGTATATTATACGACACTTGTAGCCGAAAAGCTACCGATACCGAGACAAAAACCGAAATCGCTATAAACGTGCCTCCAAAATTTGAAGAGTTCCTTCAATTTCCCCAGGATATCATCATCAGATCCTAACATGATGACAATGGGACCACCCTGGATGTATTCCCTTTCTAATAAAAAAAGAATTATCAAAATCGGACAACTCTGTAAAAAGTTATGCGTGGTCATACATATAAAAAAAATATACGTGTCGAATTGAGAACCTCCTTCGTTTTTTATCTTCGGTGAATTAGATAACTTACCTGTGAACGCTTTCCGTTTTTAGTGACCGGCATATTAGTGTTATTCTTCTGCTTATTCCTCGATTCGAACAACTTCTCCTGTTGCATCAATTGCTCGTGTACAGTCTTTCTATTTAACTCCTTTAACATTATTCATGTTTTAACAAACACTTGTTTACTATTATTATTTATTTATCAAGATTTCTGAACGTTCGGTATTTTTTAATCACTTTCGAATTAAAAAAATGGGCATTTAAAAGACCTTGTTCGTACAAGATGGCGACAAAGACGCGTTTGTTCTTAAGAATCGTCTGAACGCAATTATTTGTTATCACAATGGAGTAGCGTAAACGTTTGCCCTCTCGTGAGATAAGGGGGCTAAGAATAAATATCTGTAGAAATTATTTTCGATCTTTCATCCAAAGTATCAGTGTTGCTGGTCGACTTGTATTGTTCATTACATTTGTCGCTAACAAGTTATTTAATATTTTACATTGTTAGGCTCTTTAAGCATATCTGAGAGAATCAAACGTACCTAATAAACTTGAAACCGGATGTCGATTTAACGCATCTTAAGGGATTCCTTGGCACAGTGGTATGCGCAGTAGATTCATAAGACAGAGGAACTGGGTTCAATTCTGGACCGATGTAGATTTTCTAAACTGATCCAGGTCTGACTGATGGGAGACTTTGGCCGTGGCTAACTACCCCCCTTTCGACAAAAAGATACCGCATAGCGATTTAGCGTTCCGGTACGATTTCGTGTACAAACCGAAAAGGATGGATTTTATCCTTAAATTGCGAAATCCGTAAATTTTTATAAACATCATATAATAAAAATATTTTTTATTTAAATTCATATCAAATACTTAGGTCAATAATGAATAGGTAACAAAATCAAATATGCGAGTCTGGATCGCCGGATTTTAATTATGACGGACCAAACAGATGGCTCATCTCATAGGTACGAAGTAGAAACCATCGCTTATACAGATCCACTTCGCAAAGCATACGATGGTCTACTGCCTAGCAAGTGCCGCCAAGCGCCATATTGTGGCCGTCAACGTGAGGCGTAGGTGTAAAGCCTCATGTGACTAATTATACTTTATGTGTCAAACATGCTCTATGCATTAATAAGAACTCAAACGTTTTGTTAACGCCCAATAAAGTATGAATTGACTAAAAATTATTACACCAGTATACCTACTAACTTTGAGTGGAGTGGACCGAGCTTTGCTCAGTATGGTTTTTTATTATCATCATCATCATTATCAGCCCAGGTTTCTCACCTTACAGAAGAGAGGATATAGAGCGTAGACCCACCACGTTACTCCAATGCGGGTTGGCGGACTTAGGGTGATAATGTTTTATTTATTAACGATCACTATCAGATGTTGATAATGATTCATGTCGAAACTACTGAAAATAATAAAACTTGGCGCGATTTTACTTCATATTGTAAGGTAGGAGGACAGGACAAGGATACTTTTTCTCGCGAAAATCAAAATAGAAGGAGTTGAAAGTTTATATTGAACGTTCTTAATTCAAAAAATATTCAAATCAAAATATCTTTAAAAAATTTGCTAAATAACTACTGGAAAACTACTTCTACCGACAACAAATTTTTAAAATTTTTGTCGTATCTGTCTGACTATCTAGTCAGACAGATACGACAAAAATATATGTTCCGATAGTATGTTCCAGCTAATCCCTAAAACAACTTAAACGAAACTTTCAGAAACTCATTTTTTGATTTTTAGGCTATTTTTAGTTTAGCTAATTTTAGTATTTCTTCAAAATATCAATAATCCAAAAAATTCAAAAAAATTCAAAATCATTTATTTCAAGTAGGCTTATTACAAGCACTTGAAACGTCAATGACTCTACCACCGGCTCGGAAGGCAGGCCCTGTTGAGAAAGCCGGCAAGAAAAATTTTACAATATTAAGCGTGTTGTTACATAAAGTTATTTATTTTATTTCCTGTGTGAAGTTGAAAGCCTATCCAATTGGATTTGAACATCTTTGTCATTTAAAAATTCATCGATAGTATAATAACCCTGACTCAGTAAGTGAGTTTTAATACATTGTTTAAACTTATGCAATGGCAGATCTAAAACTGAATTGGGCATCTTGTTGTAGAAGAGTACACCCAATCCTACGAAAGATTTTTGTACTTTTCGGAGGCGATAAGCTGTATGTTCCAGCTAATCTCTAAAACAACTTAAACGAAACTTTCAGAAACTATTTTTTTTATTTTTAGGCTATTTTTAGTTAAGCTAATTTTAGTATTTCTTCATTTTAATTCAATGCGGACGAAGTCGCATTTATCATTAAAGACTAACACATTTAGTTTTCTTTGCATTTAATAGTAAATTATGGCATCCCCTAGTTAATAAATAAAACTACGACTGATCTTCAAATATCAATAATCCAATATCTACAGCCCGATAAAAAATATAACAAATAGGTATATAAATAACGATAACTTCTAAATGAAGGCATTCATGTAACCTCGACTCGTGTGACCATTTTCAATGCCAAAAAAATTCCATGCGAGACGCCCATGAATAAATTAAAGAATCTTTAGAACTTTGGGTAATTTAAAGAATCTTTGTTAACTAGTGATGTATCAAATGTTCGAATATTCACATCCAACATTTACGAATACGAATGCGAATATTCACATCTAAGATTCGAATTAAAATGCGAGTGCAAATTCAATTAATCGTTACGTAACTAGTGTAAATATACAAAATGTTTTTTGTAGTAGCTTAAAACTGTGTCAACTGCAGACGCCATTGACTTTTTTGTTAATTTGTTATTTAGTCCAGTAGCTAAATAGGTGTATAAAATTCTCATAAATATTTTAAAAAGGTTTGAATATGTGACAAGAATGTCCTAAAATTTGTTTAAGTTGCGAGTCAGTCAAACAAGACAAAAATCTTTCATCGCGCTTGTTGCTCTATATTAGAATTATTATTACTCTCTCATGTCCACTCTAAAGATACTAAATCTAAGTAATCGACCAATGTTGTTTGCTCGCACAAAAGCCATTAGAAAAAATCTTTGACTTACCAAGTTTGAACTTACATTCTTCCGTTTCTGAACGTTCATATTTTTCACAGACGACGGAACTTTTTGACGTCTGCACGTTTCAATTTCCCGCGCAACCAAATCGGCGGTGTGCGCGACGCTGCACATGTCGCGTGGAACAAGTTACGAATGATAACGTCTTGTGTCAGTGTATGTAAATGTACGTTATATTTGCTTTTAATGACGATTTGTCGAATGTCGTATTATCTTATCGTTACAATTTCCTGTTTAACTGTCTATGAAATTAATTTACACTAGCCGATCTGACACTTCTTATCCGGCACGTCAACTTGTAATGACATGATTTTTGACGGTCGTGGCGCAGTGGGATGCGTTGTGCATTTATAAGACGGAGGTCCTGGATTCTATTCTCGGCAGGGCCGTTAAAAATTTCTAAATTGTTAAAAAGAAATTTTAAATTCAGGTCTGGCTTGGGCTTCGACCGTGGCTCGTATCCACCCTACTGACAAAGTCGTGTACAAACCAAAGGGGTGTGGATATTATCCACACAACTCCTACACCTATCAAGTTAGCCCGCTTGGATCTTAGATCGCATCTTCACTTACCATCACATGAAGTCAAGGGGTAACTTGTAATAAAAATGGTTTTTTAATACATCTGCCAGGTCGTATTTCAAAAGCATTGAAGGTCATAGCTCCAGCTTCGTACAAGGATGGTCACAAGTATGTCAAAATGTGCAGTACAATGGGACGGAAATAATTCATATAAAGACCCATTGCTTGCAATTTAGATACTTACCGAAAGTCTAGAGAACCAAAAAATAAATCGGTACTTGAAAAAATTACTGAAATTAAATAAAACAAGCCTAAATGATAGGTAGTAATTTATTTAAAACAAATTATTTGACATGTTACTTAAATAACAATCATTAGAATTGTTTAAATCCCGCAATAATAAAATTTTCTTTAGGCATAATTATGATTTAAAAGTAATTTAATTAAGTAAACGTTATAACGACCAGTATAACAGGAAATCTCAATACAAAGGTAAATTGCAACTCAAGCAAGCTCTACACTTTCCATGCTGTATACACCGTTTCAAGAAAGTATCAGTTTTCAATAATAATTCCACTCTCGCTTTCACTTTCATTAATGGTAAGGTAAGGTATAAGGATAAAGTAAGGGTTAGGTGTATTAAGTTAAGAATGGTAGTAGGGTTAATAACACCACTGTATGCTAAACAGACATCTTTCAATTTTAGTTATGACAACCCTCTTTGCAGAGCCTGTATGGAGGGAAACGAGACACCGATACATGTCGTGCTTAGATGCAGTAGCGTGTCGGAGCGGCATACATTGTTTCCTCAGCGACACTCCACGAATCTATCGCCGACCTGTAGAGCTATGTATAAGTTTTAATGACACTTGAAGTGTACGTTTCAACTTTGCCTCAGTCTCTATCTATGGTATCTTATTAGATAGAGAGAAGTAGAGTCAATTTTGAAACGTACACTGCAGCCTGCTAAGCTTGTTGGAATAAACCAGAGGGAACCTACACCGATGGAATCACGCACAACGGCCAAGTGCGGAAAAATCCCGGAAGAATAAGTTAAGGATAAAAACTAAGGCCGGCCGCCCATTGTGACTTTTTGTCACGGTAACATTTTGTTGCCGTCACCCGCTGTCACCATCAAGGCGCCCACTGTAGGTAACTGTCACCGGGTGACAAAGTGAGCTCAATCGATTTCAATTAGGTTGCTGTAATATGTTCTCTCAGAATACATGAAAATAAATTAAATGAAAAAGGGTGCATCCTATATGTACACTGAAAGATTACAAACTGAACACTTTAAATTTATGCATACATTTTTTTTATTATATATGGTTTATTGTAGGCAAGGGATTACATAAGAAGTGAAAAGCAAATATTTAACTAATTAATGGGGTACCCAAGAAAACTGAAAATTATAAATTTCCATACAATAATTTGTTTCCTTTAACCATACAAATTACTTTTAGTCTGCTTAAAAATATGAATAATTTTATAACATTTTGAGGCATCTCCCTTCAAACAAAAAGTGATTAATTTTTATGTGTAGCATACGTCTAATCGGAACTTTCAGCAGCCCAATGGCGAAAAGTCGCCCCAGTGAGCGCACTCGCATAGCGATGCATAAGTCGAGTGACAGTCACGTCGCCAGCAGACGAAACTATTTGTCACCGTATTGTCACGTCACCTTAGTGAGCGCACTCTCTAATATCTTCATTGCACTCGATTAGGTGACTTAAGGATAAAAACTAAAAATCCATTGTTTTAATACATCAAACACAATTCTCTCTTTGTTTCACTACACCCTTATTTAATTTTACAACTGTAAATCTACACCACTTAACATTTTGACTCTGCTGTTGCCATAAACTTAATTCACAGTTCTAAAAATATTGATTTTGAATAGCAAAAAAAGCCTTATTTTTAACCGATTTCATAATTCAAAAAAATTCTCAAGTCCTTTTGGATCTGTCAATTTTGTTTATCACCGCCTTTCACATATATCTTACTTTTTAATTCCCAAAATATAGCAGACAGAGTAACCTATTTCTAATTACCAAAAATTAGGAAATAAGAAATGATACCAACCTATACCTATATATCTACCTACAAAACAAAAAACCTTGCAAAAATATTCAAATTAGGAACATAACACAACTGGCAACACTAACATAGCTATAGCACAGCCATAATTTGAATAACCTACAGATTGATTACAACTATGATATACAAGTATTTGAAAATTGTGACATAGGTGTTGCTGAGTTTGTTAAACCCTCGAGAGCAAAGGAGTACACAAACTACCATCTCTCTCTGAACCTCGATCTATCTCTCTTTCACCCATGTATCTGCATAACCCTGCGCTAGTAACTCTTCCATATAAAAGATTCGCCGGTTGGCAATGTTAACAATGCTGCCAACTGACAACACTTATTATGTGAGAGTGGGAGTGATACTCGCGCATTGGTTTGTAAATACACATGTAAGAGAGAGATAGATAGTAGTTTGTCTATTATTTTGCTCTTGAGGGTTCAACGCCCTTTATTGCTAATTTATATGGTTCGGACTCTTAAGACTGATTTACAAATTACTAGGAATGGGTATCTAGTGATAGGGGAATAATAGGAATCCAACCTTTCATGGAAAAAAAGATTTTAGTAATTTAGAGAAAATATACGAGTTTCATCATAATATTTTTTTTTCTAATTGCCTATTTAAAAAGAAATTAGGTGTGATTTGTGTACAATCAAACAAAGTGCATTAAAATTCTAATAAGGTCCTTATTGTAATTAATTCTAATTCTTATACATAATTTGTGTTATTTACTTACAATAAAAAACAAAAACATAAGTAACATAGACAATTTTTGAAAAAGAAATTAATATTAGAAATTATTATTTACTAGGGAATAAAAAAGGAATTAACATAGACAAAACTTAAAAATAACTAAACTTATTGAAATATTTGGTTTTTTTAAAAAATTCGCCAGTTTTCGCACATTGCAGAGGAAAGATAAAATTACTTTTTTAATAAATAAATAAATAAACAAACAAACAAAAATGTGTACCTACACCGCAAACTGCGCTGTAATATTAATTTGTGATTATGTGATGCTTATTTACGTACTTCAATATCTGAAAAAAACACATGTTACTTCTTGCCTCTATTTTTTGACAGTTCAAATATCAAATGTCTTATTTGACAGGTACATTAACTGTCAAAATAGTGTTCAATGTTACTTTTAAGAAATTACTTCCTTTATCCATTTTTGACTACCTAATTAACAAATCCATCGATCTTATTTGATTGCACTAACTGTCAAAATAGTGTTTCATTTGCCTTCTTACGGATAGAGACAGATATACTAACTGTCAAACTAGTTTTAAAAGATAACTTTTAGGAAGGAATTACTTCCTTGTCCATTTTTTAACTGTTCCTAATTAAGAAATCGGTCTATCTTATTTGACAGATACATCAACTGTCAAAATAGTGTTTCATGTGCCTTCCTATAGCTAATAGACAGAAACTGTCATAATAGTAAAATGATGATTTTTAAGAAGGAAGCTTAATATTATTATCTCTGTTACGTTTAAGCATGAAATGGGACACGTTTTCGTAGGTAAGGAACGTCACCATGGTAGCAGGAACCACACGGACCAAGTTCGGTTTGAGTCCCTTGTAGAACCCGCGCCAGCCTTCGTGCCTGAAATATTCATACAAAGATTATAAATAAGTTATCTTAGGCTACTAATCTCAACTGCATACTTACCGCATTTCGTTCAAAAACTAACCGTGACACATTATTAAACTTTAAATTAATCGAGATTGAATGAATAAATCGTCTAACAAATTAAAAGATACTCGAAACAGGAAAATTAATTAATATTGTAACCATGTAGCTAAAATTACATCTTCACCACGTAAAAATGAGTTTGTGAAAGTGCTACAAAATACTCTTATTAAATTTTAACAGTATCAAAATAAAGTTGTTATTTTGTGAAGTAAAATCGACAGTTTGTTTCTAAATTAGTACGGGACAATGATGTATATAATAATAGAGAATAAAAACAAAATACTGTATGTCAATTTGCAATAATAATCATTTATTGATCACTCAAATTGAAAAAGGCGAATTGAAACAAGTCCTAATGAATATATATGTATAAAAATATATATGTCTCAGTGATTATATTAATGTGGCCAGCCACCAAACGAGTTACACTAAGAATTATTAAGAAAAGGAATCTAACAATACGCCTTCAAAATTCAAACATCACATTTGGTTGTCACATTGTATTTCTCCTTATGCTACATGTCAGTAAAAATACCTACAACCCAAATCAGATTTGAGTTACAATATCCATCCAATTTAAAAAGTTACAATATCTACTAAAGTATTTTCAAAAATACTAACAATAAAAATCAGGATTTCTATTTTTACAGTGTTGTTCCTTCAATAAAATATTGTTACAAGGTTTTTTCCTTAAATATTTTAAAAGAGTAACAACAGATTTATCAAATATATTATTTATTTATTACAGATCACTGACAGTTACGCCCGGTCTACTAGAAGTCGTCAAATGTTTATTTTACCGAGTCAAGTAAGTTTTTTCCATACAATTTATTAACATGTATGTAATAAAAATGTCAAAAATAAAATATTCTTACTGACATGCATCAACAGCGCTCATTTATCACATCTCATAATGTAATAACAATAATTATAATTCACTAAATTAATTTAATAATTATTATAATAATTAATTTGTATTTTTTGTTTTCTATTATACACTACAATATGACAAAATTGCTAAAACCTCTAAATTGAACTAAGTGTGGCGCTGCGTATGTAACTAATGATTTTTTTATAATTTATAAAACCCCGTGCATTATACTTCCTTATATTTGACATTTGCCTGTCAACGTTTAGAATTACTCAATAAAATATATCCAAACTGTCAAATTTACGTAGACCTTTATACAGTACGCAAAAAAATAGTTTTTATCTTTGGAGAATAGCAAATCTTTGTCAAATATAAAAGAGCATAACGAACAGAGTATAAATAATGAAGGTAATTTTAAGAACGATCAATGATCTTTTGATTTTATAGGTATCGAAATTTTTCAAGTAATACTTTGTTGCTATAATTATATGTCCATAATTCTTAGCTTTGTATGTCACGGCAAACCGAATCATATTGATTAATTTATAATATGTTTACATTTTTATGATGTTTTTAATCTAGATTAAACCTGACATGTATAGAAAGCATAATTATTATTTTAACTACGAGTATATTACTCCATTTCTATTAGTCAAATTTCTTTTATTTTAGCTCAATGATCGCTCTTAAAAAACTAAATTCGTGCCGAAAAATTCATGATTTTAATAATAGGCGGGCTAAGACTAATAATAAAAGCCTCGACGACAAAGCTTCAAACTTGCTACGGGGAAGATATGAAAGAAGATATTTTTAATTAGGTATTTAAAATTACGTTTTTTTTTTTCAGAATCCTATCAAAAGAATTTACCATAAACAAGTTGAAACAAATCCTATCTTACATATAAAGAACCTAACATCGTCTCACCACACATGTAACGTATATTGTAACAAAACAATTGTCTTTTACACGAATATGGGAAAAATTTTATTCTAAGTACTATTATCACAAACAATTTTTAAATAACTAAATCGGCGGCAACGGTGTTGCCGTGTTAAAAAATAAAAATATCACGATCTGATGGGAAATTGCACAACTAATTACTAGGAGATTACATATGGAAGTATATTATTAGCGATAGAACACAGAACATATGTCGTGAGACAGGCTTACGTTGGCTTTATTATCAATAAATATTTTTTCATGATTTACGGAAAAATGAAATTTTTTGGCAGATGACTTTTGATCACCTTTAACAGAGCATCTTGATCTCACTCGATGGTAACACACCTCACGTTCCTGTAATGTTAACATCAAGCAAATCTTTTAAACCAACTCTGTTATAAAGAGCCTTTTTATTAACTATTTTTTAAATTTCAATAATTGATAGTAAAGCCAACGTTATACACTCATAGTACACTAAGTCTATACTTATCATTTGAAATTTCACTCCATAACTGGGGTTTAGAAATGTCTTAAACCATAAAACACAGACATACTATTAGCACTTCCAATCAGATTATCTAATACCTTTAAACGAGCAAATTAAATCATATATATATAAATCTGAATTTCGGAAACGGCGATTAATCGATCTATACTAAAGCCAAACTCGAAGTAGAATGCTTCAATCAAATCAACAAACATATTAAAAATGAAGGTAGAAATCACTAGTCATTAGTCATGACGATAAATTAGATTAGTAAGCTTAAAACTAATTAATATATTCAAAATATTTTAAATAATGTTTTATGAAAGCCCAAAACATTGTTTTAAATTTATTAGGCATAAAATGTGTTGCATTTTCTACCTTAATTTTAAATTTATATGTTGATATACTTTCCACATTGATTTTGGCTTTAGTATAGCAAGTTTTATTTTAGGAAAATGTATAAATTTCCTAAATTTTTTAATGTAAGGATTGGTGAATTATTATTTCAGTGGAAGGCCAATCGTTGAATTAACGTAGTGCTATATAGTATCATCGGTGTAATGTTAGTTTTCACTCAACTGTCAAAACATCACAAAAGAAATGGGACATACTATAAAACATTTTTTTTTGTGTTTAAAAATTTACACACAAAATTGTTTGGCTAATTTCGCTTAAAATAAGATTTTTTAATTGTATTATATTGTAAAAAGATAAATAAATCACATTAATACCTCAAATCCGTGTCATATATAAGCTGTGTAACGTTTTAAAGACTTGTGTTAATAATTTTTTTTTAATATTTTTATACAATTTTCTGTATTCTGCTGCTTTTTCCAAGTCAGCATGCTACTGCATAATCACTTAACATGACATCGTACTCAAGCGTTGACTATAAAACAGTTTCAATAACAAACATCATTGTTACATTATTCAATGTTATTGAATGAAGTAGAAAGCGTTATCAAGGACATTGTGTTCTTTTTTAGTCAGTAAGTTATAGCTTAACTAGGGATAGTTTTGTTATCCCTAGGAATGTATAACAAAAAATATGTTATTAATTTTTTGGGTGTGGTACAATGCACAGAAACAGTATGTCCCCGCCCTAACTTCTTACCTTGTACATAAAAAAACAGCGCAAAAAGCCGTGTCCAAAATGTCAAGATGACAACTGTCAAGATTGAAATAAATATTAAATGATTTGTGATTCCACCAACATTTTTTAGTGTCAAATTTGATAATAATTAACGTAACTCGCGAAGTTGATGACGAATTCAATATTTCATATTTTACGTAAAACATGACAATTTTAAAAAAAATCAAGGTATTGTGGAAAATTTCATTTCCTATTCATCAACTTCAAGTCAGTTTCCATAACTAACACATGGAAAAAATATATAGTTATAAAAAATTCTCATGAGTTTTATATAGGTCTGATATTATTTACTTGTGTAGTCATCTATACTTATATATATAATAAATATACACGCAAATAAAGAATATGGAAGATTAATCCGTACATACAAAATGTCGATTTATTAAAGAACAATTTAATCAAATATGCCGTCAAAGATAATGAAATATAAGTAGACGAAGCATCAGCTCTCTCTGCCCGTATTTTATTTTTGGAAGAAGGTTTAGATATTATCGGTTTAGTAAAGTGACAGCAGAAACCCATTGTTAAATTATTTCGACTGATATATATGTGACATTGATACCAGTATGTCGATTCTTGAAAAAAATACAATGTACCAACATGTCTCTTACATCTCGTCTATCGTACCATCTTTAGTTCGACTGTCAGTTCAATATGGCAAAATGTCACGAGAGTACCGATTTTTGTTACATCCGCTTTGCAACTTTTGAACATCGGCTTCAATACTTATCTTTTTTTCAAGAATCGATATACAGATTAGCAAATATAAACTGCAACTATTCACAGAATAATTTTGAACATGATTTTTCTTCTACGTTTTTCATACATCTTTGACTAAAGACAAGAAAATAATCTGTTTTTCAATTTCAATTTTGTATGTAATTTTTCTTTCACATTTGTAAATTAAATGAAAAGTTATTTTTTAATATTAATCCGAAATTATCAAGCTTATAATGCATACAATTGTAAATAAACACATAAGTTAACATCCTTACTAAAATTTGTATTGTCCTTACTAAAAGGCGAAAGTTTGTTTGTATGGATTACTCTTACACGCAAAAACTACTGAATAGATTTTGATGAAACTTCACAATAATATAGCTCAAATATATCCCAAAATACCCACGGCAGCTATAACTACGCGGGTGAAACCGCGGGCGTCCACTAACATGTACTACTCTTAGTGCAGTAATTCTTCTGTACCCTATAATAAGGTATAGTTTTCATTAACACTTAACTTATAGATGTATACAAAAAATATGTGTGTTTGTGTGTGTACAACGATATATCGAATTCTCGGCGATATTAATACGCCATGTCTTGGATTAACATGTTAACACAATCGTGAAATAAATAAATATATAAGAGTTGAATACCTTAAAGCATTTTAACTGTTAAGACTACGGTTAATAAAGTATGTGGAGTTTATTGACATAACGGAACAAACCCAAAAACTGTGACATATCATTTATTTATCCGTTTCCTAATAAAGTAACGTTATTCCGTGACGATGTTTTCACAACTTGACAGTGAAGTTTCAAATTCGTCCCATATCTGTTTATAGTACTATTTTTTTAATCATTACAAGTTAGCCCTTAACTACAATCACATCTAGTGGTAAGTGATGATGCAATCTGAGACGGAAGCGGGCTAACTTGTTAAGGGTAGGATGAACACATCGTACCGGAACGCACATTCGCTTGACGGTACGTCTTTGTCGGTAACTAGCCACGGCCGAAGCCTCCCACCAGCCAATTTAGAAAATTTTAATCGGCCCAGTCGGGAGTGTAACCCAGGACCTTCGTCTCATAAATCCTCTGCTCATACCACTGTACCACGAAGTCGAGAGATAGAGACAAATTCGATAACAACACTGTCGAGTTTAATGTTAAAGAGCTATACGAAAGAAATGCATTTAAATTAAAAAGAAACCACCCTTAACTTTTAAAATGCTTCACTTTAAGAGGACAGTTACAAAAAACAATAAAAACTAAATAAAACATAGTCGTCATTTCCCATCAGATAGGTCGGTACAATTCCAATCATTCGTTATTGGTGAACTTTTCCCATATGAGCATAACGAGGCATATGTTGGGCGTTACATGCAGGAGGTACGGCGTGAGGCCCTTGTAGAAGCCGCGGACGCGCTCATACCTCCACGTCTCGGTGACGCAGTGCCACGCGCCCTCGTAGCTGCGGTGCTGGTCCTGCAGGCGCGCGCGCACCACCTGGTAGGGGTACGTCGCCCCCGCCGCTATGAGCTTGGACACCGCCGCGAACGTGAGATACTCGACCGACGTCTGGAAATTATTGAGTGTAATGTTTAGACCATATACTATCAGAGATGTGATTTATTTGAAATACTTCTATTTAAAATGCAAATACAAAATACCTATTTTGTATTTTGCATTTAAATGCTTTTTAACAAAAACATTTTGTATTTTATTTGAAATACCTTTCGAGATGTATTTTGCATTTTTAAAATTCATTTCAAAATGTAAAATACTTTCTGATTAAGTTTAGCCAACATTACCATTCAAACGAAATGAAATGAACAAATGACGCTTGTATTGCCGAATTTGATAGTGGATTTTTTTTAAAACACTGAATGTATTAAAAGGAAACTTGGCATGTTTATAGTTCATATTTTGAGGTATTGCATAGGATACTTTTTGTCGCGAAAACTAAAGTAGAAGGGGTTGACAGTTCCTATATAGTCTTTAATTTTTGAAGTTATGTTAATGAAAATTTGTTCTCAATTCAAATACATATTCAAATCAAATTGTCTTTATAGAACTACTGATTATACTACAGCTACAATCAATTTTTTGTCAATCTTTTTGTTCCGGTTAATCTCTGAAACAACTGGACCTATTTAGACGAGTCTTTCGACACTAATTTACTAGCGTTATAAGTAACTTAGGTTAATCTTATTTTAATAATGTTAATTGACTATTCTAAAATAAATAAAAATATCATACAATTTGGTCAAAAGGTATTTTATTTTGAAAAAGCATTTTGAAAATACCTATTTTGCATTTTGCATTTGAAATACAAAACGTAAAAGTATTTCATCATCATCATCATCATCATTATCAGCCAATAGACGTCCACTGCTGGACATAGGCCTTTTTTAGGGACTTCCAAACACAACGATCCTGAGCCGCATGAGCCCAGCGGCTCCCTGCGACCCGTTTGATGTCATCAGTCCACCTGGTGGGGGGTCGACCAACACTGCGCTTTCCGGTGCGGGGTCGCCATTCTAGCACCTTCGGCCCCCAACGTCCATCAGCTGTTCGAACCACGTGCCCCGCCCATTGCCACTTCAGTTCTGCGACTCGCTGAGCTATGTCGGTTATTTTGGTTCTTCTGCGGATCTCCTCATTTCTGATTCGATCACGCAGAGATACTCCGAGCATTGCTCTTTCCATCGCCCGCTAAGTGACTCTGAGCCTTCTTATGAAGCCCGCAGTTAGCGACCAAGTCTCGGATCCGTATGTCATCACTGGCAACACGCACTGTTCGAAGACCTTCGTCTTCAGGCACTGAGGAATTTTGGACGAAAAGATGTCACGCAGTTTCCCGAACGCTGCCCAACCGAGTTGGATTCGGCGGTTCACCTCTTTCTCGAAATTGGACCTACCTAACTGGACCATATGCCCTAGGTATATATACTCGTCGACAATTTCGAGTGCAGAATTTTCAACAATAACAGGGTGGAGCGAAACATGAGCATTACACATGATCTTTGTCTTGCTCATGTTCATTTTAAGGCCCACCTGTTGAGAAACTCTGCTGAGGTCATTGAGCATAATGTTAAGGTCATCTAGAGATTCTGCCATTATCACTACGTCGTCGGCAAACCGCAGTTGAGTGAGGTACTCGCCATTGATGTTGATGCCAAGTCCGTTCCAGTCCAAGAGCTTAAAGACGTCTTCCAATGCGGCGGTAAATAGCTTCGGGGAGATAACATCTCCCTGTCGCACTCCTCGCTGCAATTGGATTGGCCTCGTAGTCTCGTCCTGTATACGGACTGACATGGTGGCGTTTTCGTACAGGCACAGCAACGCTTGGATGTACCGGTAGTCGATTCGGCACCTCTGCAATGACCTTAACACAGCCCAGGTTTCCACCGAATCAAAGGCTTTCTCATAGTCCACAAACGCCAAGCAAAGTGGCCGGTTATACTCTTCGGTCTTTTGTATAACCTGCCGCAGCGTATGGATGTGGTCTATGGTACTAAAGCCTTGTCGGAAACCGGCTTGTTCGGGAGGCTGGAAGTCATCAAACCTACGAGCGAGACGATTCGTGATGACTCTGGAGAACAACTTGTAGACATGACTCAGCAGCGAGATTGGTCTGTAATTCTTCAGCAAGGTATTGTCACCCTTTTTGAAGAACAGAACAACCACGCTCCTGTGCCACGCCTGAGGCGTCTTGCCCTCGTGAATGACGGAATTGAACAATCGCTGAAGGACTTCAAGTATCGGTTTACCACCCGCTTTCAGTAGTTCTGCTGTGATTCCGTCATCACCTGGCGCCTTGTTGTTCTTTAGGTGTTCGAGAGCCATACTAATCTCGTCTAGGCTGACGTCCGGGATATCTTCGGTATAGTGTCGGGTCAATTTGGCTCTGGGGTCTTCAGCCAAATTGTCAACAGGCTTTTGAGTTGACGTGTATAACTGTCCATAGAACTTCTCGACCTCACCCAAGATCTCTCGAAAAGTATTTAGTATTTTGCATTTGAAATAGTAAATCTGAAAGTATTTTGCATTTTGTATTTAAATACTTTTATGGAACCATTTTGTACATCTCTGTATACTATACATATATCTATAAAAATATTATAAAGAGTTTGTAAATAGGTTTGTTGAGGATAATCTTCAGAACCACTGATCCGCAGAGCCGTAACCAATAATGTATGTGCCCTGTGCCAGCGTGCGTAACTGCGCCCTACAGACTTGTAACTGACTCTAAATAAGGTACTGTTTGTATATAGTCTGGTCATTTCTACGCCCTTTCAGAGTCTGCGCCCTGTGCCTGGGCACCGCTGGGTCTGCCCTAGTTACGACACTGCTGATCCGATTTAAAAAAAAAAGAATGCTACATTATCGGGGAGTGTCATAGGCGATATATTATATTAGATGAAAAATATATTATAATAGGGAAGAGGGGAATGGGTGAGCACACTTTATATGAAAGGCTGCTCTTGAAATTAGTAGGGTACCTGACGGTAGCCACGTGGACGAAGTCGCGTGCGACTGCTAGTTCTTAAATATTTTTATTGATTAGTGTTACACTCACTCTTAAGGATAATTTATATTTGAAAATAAACATAATGACCGACGGGACTCAAATCCGCGCGTCGAGACGCGGGTTCGAATCCCGTCGGTTCCGCA
This sequence comes from Mycalesis mineus, assembly GCA_034621355.1. Classification (NCBI taxonomy): domain Eukaryota; kingdom Metazoa; phylum Arthropoda; class Insecta; order Lepidoptera; family Nymphalidae; genus Mycalesis; species Mycalesis mineus. The sequence continues at coordinate 3,530,065 of CM067881.1, forward strand.
ATTTTTTATTACTCTATTATGTTTATTTTCGTAGGTAATTTTCCGACCGAAATAGGACCACACGGGCAGTGTACCTAGTTAGTTGAATTCATAATTTTTGTTACCTAATAGTTAGAGTTCAATGTCAAAAGTCTAGCTAGGGTTACAAGAAAATTCTTGAGATCCTGATATCTCCCTCAGGATTAATTTTTTTTGTAGGCATGTATTCTCTCTCCCAAACTCCTGGTTGACGGCTTGATAGGGTGTTTACTGATCACGTTGTATATACTACTTTAAGTAAGTTAGGAAATCCTTTTCCATTCAAATAGAAAAATATGACATACGTCAACTTGTCTATCATCCCTTACTGAGAGCTGCCACCCATTGGATGTCAACGGACGTACACGGCTGGACATAGGCATTTCTAGGGCAATGGCCTTTTTCGCCTATGACCAAATTCTTCGCTCGGAGATGACTGGTCATATTGAAATCATTTTGTTAAAAATATGGCGAATTTTCTCAAAAAAAAATTGAGCATTTTTGGTCGTCCTGCTCTATTTTATCCTTCTTCCTGCAGTCAAAAAGGTCGCATTTTTGTTCGTCTGTTTCTATTTTTTCCTGCAAATTCTTTAGTAGTCTAATTCATACACGCACTCCACGCTGACCTGTCATACGCCATTTTGTGTCAATGACGCCACATCTAGAGACTTCCCCTGATTCTAATATCCTTGCTGTTTAGAAACGTAACTAACTCACCAGTTTAATGTCGATGGGCAGGTTCCGGTACTGGTTGTACCTGTTCTTCATCTCCTCGTAGGTCATGAACTGCAGCGCGCCGTGCGACACGCCGAACATGCCCGGAATGAAGCCCTGCAAGCAACACGATCTCTCATGTAAATAACCATCTTATACTCATTTATTTATTTACAATTATTTTTTAAATTTTTAACAAAAAACACTATTAAAAATTTATAATCATTCCGCCTGCTGCGGGGCCCGGGGGTCCAAGCAACCGGTGGTCAGGGCTCCAGAGTGAGGAACCTCCTCACAATACGCGCCGTTTCAAGAATTACTGCCTTCTGTATCCGACCCTTGATCCAAGAATTAAGCGAAAGCTTTTTAAGATGTTCGTCAAAGCTTTTCGCTATAAGACCGTTAACTAAAACGACTATAGGAACAATCATTGTTGAATCAACATTATTATTAATCATCATTATTATTATGAGCTGGAAGGGAGAGACCAAGGCGAACGTTCCTGGATCACGTCCAGGACATTCTGTGTGCCTAGTGTAAGATTTTACCGCGTTGATATCGACAAACAGTAAAGGCTATTTATTATATTTTATATGACACTGACACTCACCCATTTGAGTTTTTTCTCGATACTGCCAGCGGGCGCTGCTTCAATTCCATATAAATTTGCCTTTACTGTTTTCGATATCGACGCGGTAAGTTCTTACACTAGGCACACTGGTTAAGTACACCAAATTTTGACGACCTCCGTGGCGCAGTGGTATGCGCGGTGGATTTATAAGACGGAGGTCCTGGGTTCGATTCCCGGCGGGGCAGATTGAGAATTTTCTTAATTTGTCTTGGTCTGGCTGGTGGGAGGCTTTCGCCGTGGCTAGTTACCACCCTACCGACAAAGACGTATCGCCAAGCGATTTAGCGTTCCGGTACGATGTCGTGTAGAAACCGAAAGGGGTATGGATTTTCGTCCCACTCCTAACAAGTTAACCCGCTTCCATCTCAGACTGCATCATCACTTAACATCAGGTGTGATAGCAGTCAAGGGCCAACTTGTAGTCGATATATAAAAAAAAAAAAAATATCGACTTACTTGTATGATGTTGGAAGAAGTGAGAGAGCTATGCAAGAATCGTGGCAAATGGAAGGATTTGGTGGACAATGGTCTCTGCCTACCCCTATGGGAATAAGGCGTGATGGTATGTATGTATGTTTATATTATTATCAGTCCGTAGATGTCCATTGCCTTTCCCTTTCCCACTGAACTCTCTGGGCAAGTGAAAAATCCCCAATTATCCACTAACCAAATTGATCGATATTTGAATCATAGACTTTTATGGGTAGTTATTTGTCGACAATGGAGTAAATGACTCGAAAATTTTTATTACTTTTTTATAAACTAGAATAAAAATAGTGACGTGCGATAAAAATAAAAGTTAATTCCGAAAAAGATGTTATAGAAGGTTATAGGCACTATGATTTTGGAGCAGGGGTCTTCCGTCCCTTTCGCGCAAAATTATTATTAAGATGAGGTACTATGGCGGTACTAAATAATGATGTCATGGTATAGCAAGTCCTCTGTAACTTCTTATATTTACGTCTTCGTCGGTAGAGTGGTAACTAGCCGGCCGAAGCCTCCCACTAGTCAGAACTGGACCAATTTAGAAAACCTTAATTTAGAAATCGAACCCGAGACCTATGTCTTTTAAATCCACACCACTGCGCCACGGAGGCCATCGTATTATCTGGGTATATTAAATAACTAATAGCATTCCTAATTAGTAGGACACAATTTTACAAAGATAACCCAGTTATCGAACGTTGCTCTGTTCGGAATACGTCGTATACTACGAGTAAGTATAATTTAACAATTGACATGTGGTTATCATTGCGTAATATGCGAATAAAATTTTGATACTAACTGACATCTAATGGTCTCGCTCGAACTTTGTCCTCCGAAAGACACCGATCATTATTTTTTCGCTAATCTGTAAGATCATTGTCGCGTTAACTTTTGATGAGGTAATGGTAATACAAATGTTTTTAACCTCTGGTTGATTTCTACTAATCTTTTCAAGTCACCATAATCTAATCGTGCGGTTAATCCACGCAGTAGAAATGAATGCCGCTTATTTGTTAGAAGCTATATGTCTTTGTCGAGCTTTCTTATAATTTATTTTGACAAAGAACAAGTAATCAATGAAGCAAACTTCGAAAAAGGCCGGCATATGTTATGTAGATCCATAATTTTTTGGGGAACATTTGGGGAATCCCATAAATCGGGATGCATCCTAACTATCCAATAGTACGTCTTATTTGCAAGTATTGCATGTGTCAATCCCAACCTCTTACATCACGCGGCGCTTTTACAAATTTAGTATTTTGTCACAGCGCCCTACCCTTTCAAATAGATTTAGTTGAAAAGGATAAAAACCTGGAAGGGATAAACTGTCAACGGTTTCGGCGAGTGACAGTGTCGCGCAAGACGTAAATATAGCCCGTGCGCGATAAGTTGAGATTGAGGCTCGACTGGAATGCAACCTTCCGTCCGCTTCCCCTGTAACTACTTCTCAAGCTCCCGTGTTATACTGTAATCATGTGGGACGCCACGTGTCTGTGGTGTCACCGACCCCAACTTATTGCGCACGGGTTGTAGGTACCTATGGCCTTTTGTGATGCGAGCGCTCCAATAAGGTACCAACGAATATTCATGTTGCGCCCCTCTTTACTTTCTACAACCCTAGTGTTCAGACATGACTAAGAGATCATTTTTAACCGACGAAAAAAAACGGAGGAGGTTCTCAATTCGACACGTACATTTTCTTTAGTTTTTTTTTTAATGTATGACCACGCATAACTTTTCACAGAGTTGTCCGATTTTGATAATTCTATTTTTATTAGAAAGGGCATACTTCCAAGGTGGTCCCATTGTCACCATGTTAGGATCTGATGATGATATCCTGGGGAAATTGAAGGAACTCTTCAAATTTTCGCGCACGCTTACAGCGATTTCGGTTTTTGTCTCGAAATCGGTAGCTTTTTGGCTACTAGTGCCGTATAATATACTATGACAGTATAGTACGAGTACGATACATGGCGATAAATCACTAAAAAGTAAGAAATAAAAATTTTTAAATAAAAATAGGACCGACTCAAAACGCACTAAAAAGTAAAAAATAACTGTGTCATTTAGTTGCTTTAATTTACTTAAGCATATCTAGGAGTCGGTGCCAGCCAAGGTTTCTACTTTAAGGACGTTACCTAGAACTCACAAACTACTTTACTTCGTAAAATAAAGATTCCTTAAACTAGGCTGGCACCGACTCCTAGATATGCTTAAGTAAATTAAAGCAACTAAATGACACAGTTATTTTTTACTTTTTAGTGCGTTTTGAGTCGGTTCTATTTTTATTTAAAAATTTTTATTGACTAAGACGATTCACAAAAATTCGCCATATGTTTCCAACGGTCCACACTAACACTCGCAACGCAGTTTGCTGAGAATGTTTCAGTATTAGGACCATGTGCTGATAATACCGGGCATAACAATTAAAAATAGTTTATAGTCACACTGCATTACGTATAACCGCGTATCGCGTCAAATTCTTGGCGCGCCAGCCGTGGCCCGTGGTTTACCATGATTTCTATTATTATCGAAATATTCCTACATATGTAATTGTCGTTATGTAATTAAGAGGAAACGTGTGAGGATTCGTTGGATTTATGAATGACCTCATGCAAACATCCGATAGTCGTTTTGTTGATTCGCGACAATAAGCTTGTCACAATTACTAATGTAGTCATTTGTATATATAGACATACATTTTGAGGTTACGTGAAAAAAGTGTAAATATACAAAAGTTTTAGATCTTTTTATTACTTACAACTCTGTCATTCAACTCTTTTCCATAGGAGTTTTCCATTGGCGGAAATCCGTTTTTTACCACTATAACCTCACCCCCTACCCATTCCCGACCTCAGATCGCCCGTAATTTATTTTTCCTTTCATTTTTATGATATTCTCCTCCTTTTTCAATGGGTTTCATCCTACTGCGATTTTTTTGGTTTGAAAAATTAACTGCACTGGTCTAATACGAGAATGTATTATTGAGCAATGACACGGAAGGATTAGTTTCAGATTAATATTAAACAACGTATTGTATTATGCATTTTTATTTCACCATCTATTTACCTGATGGATGTTGGTACTCTTTCACGCAAAAACAACTGAATGGATTTTGATGAAACTTCACAATAGACACAGGCCACATTTTATCTCGAAATTCCCACGGAAACGAGAACTTACCGGGTGAAGCCGCGGACTTCTTCTAGTATTTTATATTTCTGAAATTTCTTATGTACAAGCTTATTTATAGAAATTTAAATTATTAATTGAATTGTTTGTTTTTATAAAAATGTAAAATTTTAATTATTAACATGTTGGAACTTTGAAAAATATATTGAGTAAAAATATATTTTGACTACCTCCATGGCGCAGTGGTATGCACGGTGGATTTATAAGACGGAGGTCCTGGGTTCGATTCCCGGTGGGGCAGATTGAGATTTTTCTTAATTTGTTCTGGCTGGTGGAAGGCTTTCGCCGTGGCTAGTTACCAAAGACGTATCGCCAAGCGATTCAGCGTTCCGGTACGATGTCGTGTAGAAACCGAAACGGGTGTGGATTTTCGTCCCACTCCTAACAAGTTAGCCCGCTTCCATCTTAGACTGCATCATCACTTAACATCAGATGTGATAACAGTCAAGGGCCAACTTATAGTCAATATAAAAAAAAATACGATATTAGAGGATTAGAATTTAGAACTTCAAATCAAAGATTATGTTATGAAATCAAAGATCACCATTAATTAAACTGCAATCTCTTTAAAAATTTGTAAAAGTTTGTAAATGTTTCTGTGATAGATGTAGCTTGTAAATAAATTATTTTTATAATTCAAGGACACCATTAGAACTATAATCACGTTTTTGCACTCAACTTTATCTGCCTGCCAATTTTGGAGACAAGATCGATCAAATTGATATCGATAAAAATAATAATATCAAATACGTCATTTTCCTTATTTTGATTTGATGTTAAAATAGAATTTAATCCAAAAAAATAATGTAAAAATCAAATGAAAACAAACAAATGGTTAGAAGTGCCACCCTATGTTTGACATCCAGTCTTGTTCCATTTATGTTATGTTTGTGTATGTATAACACTACAGTGTACATTTCAAATCTGGCTCAGTCTCTATCTATAAAACCGTTTTAGGTAGAGAGAGAGACTTCAATCCACACTGTCGAGTGTCATTATAGTTGATAAACAACATAATATTGCCTCTGTACGTATTAACCTTTAGCACTGAGGTTTTCAATCCGGAAAGCTAATGCTTAGTACGACCTTCCGGCGCCCGTGTTTCCTGCCACGATTCAATATTGATTTACAGCGAACCTTAGAAAACAACAAACAATGCAATGAAAATGTCGCCCAAGAAATAAGTAGCCCATCGAAAAAATATGTAGCCGCCCATAGTATGTAACCCACCCATATAAATCATAATAACAAGACACGTTAGTAAGATTTCTATGCGCCCTTCGAAAGAAAGGAGACCAAGCGCCCCTGGATATTAGGTATTGTGGGGCGAGCTACAAAGAGTCGATTGTATTTTAGAATTTCTTTGAACGCAAGAATAACAGATTTAAATCGTATAGCGTGACGATGAGGGCAACACCTTACTTTTTGTAATTTTAATTGTTAAAGCGAGCGCGCAGGTCGCATGATTTTAAACTGCCATAAACATTTGCACAGATAATTAATTGCCTTGTTTTTGAAAGACTTTGAGTTTTAATGCTACAAATTTGTTTTGGAAATATAGGGTGCATCCCATTAGTACCCCATACCGTAGCAGTAGGACTGTTAGGACATTTACCGGGCTGTCTAATTATATCCCAATAGTTCTACATAGTACTGTAGTATAGTTTTTGCTCTTGACTTTACTTATAGCATATAAGTTATAAACAAAAAAATGTCCCTTGTGACAAAAGCTAAGTTGTTAAAACCATGTAGTAGTCGGACACGATTACTTCTAGGGGGGACACATTTTACTACTTTTAAAGTATATTTCACGCAAACTATTCAGTTTAGAAAAAAATAATATTAGAAACTTCATTATAATTTTTAAAGACCTATCCATAAAGTTGAAAAGAAGTTCCAGTTCTAGGTACTAGGGGAACCCCCAAAAGTTATTGTTTTTTTTCTATTTTTGTATGAAAAGTTGCGTGAAGGAATAAATCTATTTAGTAAATTTCAATAGTATAGTTCTTACGAGGGGTGATCCAAAAGTAGTGATAATCGATTATTTCCAGTGCACATAAAAATCCAAAAAAAATATATTTATATTGCTATACTACCCACTAACTCAGGCTAGAAAAATCGTACAAATAGGCCTTGATTTCCCGGAGCTACATTCATTTCAATACAAGCTGTCGGAGAGCGATCATCAACATGAAGAAAAACTAAATTATAGCCGTTATAAAGTACCTCTGCTTGAAAAAAATGTCTACCAAAAACATACACAGCGACTTTGTGGAAACATTAAGGGATTCTGCTCCTTCATATTCCACAGTTACACGCTGGGCCACGGAGTTTAAGTTGGGCAGAACATCCACAAAAGATGAACCTCGCGAACAACGCCATCCACGTCCCCCACTAAGGATAACGTGAAAAAGGTCGAAAACATCGTGTTGACAGATCGAAGAGTGACCGTCAGGCACGTAGCTGAGGTCACAGGGATGTCATATGGTAGTATCCAAAGAATCTTCACAAACGAATTGCATATGAAAAAAGTGTCAGCACATTGGGTACCGAGAATGTTAACCGACAATCGAAAGAAAAAACGAATTGACATTTCGAGGGCTAATTTTGAAAAGTTCCAACTTGACCAGAAATTTTTTTTATCACGTTTTGTGACCATGGACAAGACCTGAATCCACCATTTCGATCCTGAATCGAAACAGCAGTCAATAACTTGGAAACGAGCCTCCCCACCCACGCCAAAGAAATTCAAAGTGTCAAGTTCGGCGGGGAAGGTTATGGCCGTTTTCTGGGACGCACAAGGAGTAATAATGGTGGAATAGTTGAAAAAGGGAGCCACGATTACAGGCTTTTATTATGCAGACCAAATAAGAAGATTGCGGGCGGCCATCAAACAAAACAGACGCGGCAAGCTGCGCGCTGGAGTGCTGTTTCATCAAGACAACGCACCGGCTCACAAAGCTGCAGTTGCGATGGCTGCTATTCAAGAAATAGGATTTAAATTGGTCGAATACCCTGCCTATTCGCTAGATCTAACTACCAGCGACTTCTATCTCTTTCCTCGGCTCAAGGAATACCTCCGAGGCAAGAAATTTGAAGACGATAGCGAAGTGATGGCCGCTGTATAGGCTTTTTTGGAGAGTCAAGAAAAAGAATTTTTTTCAAAGGGAATTTTAGGTTTAGAAAAACGATGGACTAAATATATTAAGTTGTTAGGAGACTATGTAGAAAAATAAAATAAAAAATTAATTATAATCATGTTATTTAATTTTAATTATCATTACTTTTGGATCACCCCTCGTATAGTTTCGGAAAAAGTGGCTGTTGCATACAGACGGACAGAAAGACTTTACAAATCTATAAGGATTCCGTTTTTTTGTCTGTGATTTCATATTATACTTATAAAAACTAGGTAATTTATATTTAACGTACAAACAAAATGTTGATATCGGCATTTCTTTAATTTTGTCCCATTAGAACTTATGGGACACTAAACTCTAATATGGTGTGTCAACAGTTCTATAGAACTAAAATTAGGGGGTACTACTGTGATGCACCCGAAATATAAAGCTGATGTAATTATTATTAAAATATTTGGCTTCGATCACAAGGTCCTGGGTCCGAATGCTCGGTCGGGTCACGGAATAATTCTAAGTTTTTCGTTACTCTATGAAACCAGTACATTCCAAGCCGGGAGTCGGGAAGTTGGTGGTGTTACACTCCTGTACACCGGACAGCACGTCAAGCAGTTAATCCCGGTCACTATTATCAACATCTGATAGTGATCTTTAATAAATGGAACATTATCACCCTAAGCCCGCCAACCCGCATTGGAGCAGTGTGGTGGGTGTACACTCCATATCCTGTCCTATTAGGAGAGAGGCCTAGCTCTGTAGCTGGCTGTTAATAGACTGGTGTTCCCTGTTTGAAAGTCAGGGTCGACACTAGCAACGGGGAAAGGATGTTGTTGTACAATACAATATATAGAAACTATTGCTTTTACTGGTTTTTCTGGTTTTTCTTTTACCTTGTAAACTTTTGTAACAAAGTTTATTTGTAAACAGCCGCATTGAAATGCATCGGATTATATTGACATGACACGAGAATTCAAGATCAATAACATGTTGGTTGGCGCATGTTTGCGCGATGTTTACATAACAAATGCATTTTAAAACAGTCGACGATCACGATCTTTTTTCCATATCGAATTGATGGATTGTTTGCAGAAAAGATGCACGTGAAATCTTTGCCTTATCTTTAGTTCAAATTTCTTGCGGGAATAAACTCAAAAAACAATAACCGAAAAAGTACATATTATAAAATGTAATCATTTGAGATTTCTGTTTGCGATAAACTCATAGATAACTAAACGGATTTTCATGTGGTTTTTACTAATAGATACAGTGTTTCCTAAGGAAGGTTTTAGTATATATTTTATTAAGGTTTTGTGTAAATTGTTTGTAGTATAACGGTCAGAAGTGGCGCGCCGGCAGGGAGCTTTCATTCTACCCGAATACTTTGAGATATAACAAAACATGTATAGAAGTATTGCTCCTCCCTACTCAAGTACTGGATTTTTTAGTGTTTTTGGTAGATTGACATTATTTTCCCTGCGAGCCAAGTTGCGGGCGTCTGCTACTTTTTTTAATAAACGAAAAATAATTATTTGTGAAGGTAACACTTTTATATAAATTTAAAATTACAAAAACATTCGCAGTAAACATGTAAATATATAATGTCTCGTCGTTATGTAATGAAAATAAAATCCAAATAATAAATAGATTTCATCGATTGAATATCGATTTCAAGGTCCCAAATAGCAGACGCAACGGAATTATCGGTTATTACATTTCTTATATGAGATGGATTGCAGATTTCAGATTTGCATTTACGACGAGGCGATTGTTAAGGCTCTAAATGAAAGGTTAATATCATGACGGTTAGTTCAGAAATATATAACCTTACTTAAGAGGTGCCCTTTTTCAAAAATGAAACAATCTATACTAAAGCCAAACTCGACTGAGAATGCTTGTCAACAAACAAATTTAAAATGAAGGTAGAACACGAAATGCAACACATTTTATGCCTAATAAATTTAAAATTATGTTTTGTTTTTTTATAAAATCTTATTGAAAGGATATTAAATATATTAATTAGTTTTAAGCCTACTAATATAATTTATTGACATGAATTCCTCATTAACAAGTTAACTTAAAAAATTAGGTGTAAAATGACTAGTGATTTCTACCTTCATTTTTAATTTGTTTGTTGACAAGCATTCTCAATAAAGTTTGGCTTTAGTATAGTTTAAACTCAATTCTGCGCCAGTATACCAAATCGGAACTCTTCAGTTTTCCGGGATATAAAGTAGACAGCCTATGTGGTCTATGTAGTCTAGACCTCGGGATAAAGGATAATGGCGATAACCAGCGATAGAAACGCTTTCGCCAAAATATAGCCTTTCCACATACGAACAATATTTTTTATTTAAATAACTTTTAAATCCCTATGTGCACTTATTAAAATTAATTTTATTCTAATGTATTGCTCGAAACGAGAATTTTAACATTAAATTGATTAATGTGCGTAATAGGTAAAAAATAGTCGGATTTCGGCATTCTCCTTTATCTTCATTCCGAATTTCGGCCAAATTGGTTCACAACTAATCTAAAGCCAAACTCGATTGAGAATGCTTGTCAACAAACAAATTTAAAATAAAGGTAGAAAATGCAATTTCATGCCTAATAAATTTAAAATTGTTTTGTTTTTTATAAAATGTTTTTTAAAAGATATTAAATATATTAATTCGTTTTAAGCTTACTAATCTAATTTATTGACATGAAACCATTATTAACAAGTTAACTAAAAAAATTAGGTGTGAAATGAATAGTGATTTCTACCTTCATTTTTAATTTGTTTGTTGACAAGAATTCTCAGTCGAGTTTGACTTTAGTATAGCGGCGTGATGGAATTCTCTACACCCACACATTCACACTAATATACAGGCAAAAATTTGTGAATTTTTGTTTGTATATTAATGTGATTAGGTAGATTAAAGTTAATTAGTAACAATCGTAATAAAAATATTAAGTAAAATGATGTTACCCTGTACAGTCCCCTGACGCCCTCGGTCCTGTAGATCTTGCTGAGGCCGTCCAGCATGCCGTTGTACCGCTTGTGCTCGGCCACGGCCAGCTCCTCGCTGTACTGCAGGCACAGGCGCGTCTTCACCACCCAGATGGGGTTGGTCATGACGAGCGACAGCACGCCCGCCTGCGCCGCCGCCAGCATGTGCAGCCCGGGGCCCAGCGGCGTGCGCGCGTTGCCGCCCTGGATCCACGTCTTGATCGCGTTGTAGCTGTCGGAGGGTACTTATGTATATAAGTATAAGTAAATTAAAAGCGATCTCTTTCAGGTATAAACGTAAATCTATACATTAATAAATAAATATAGGTCAATTACACACATCGCTATATAGCCCCAAAGTAAGCGTACTCGTAGGTAGCTTGTGTTATGGGTACTATGATAACTGTTCAATATATTTATATATATTATACATAAATACTTATAATATATAGATAAACACCCAGACACTGGAAAATATCCATGCTCATCACACAAATATTTTTCCAAACGTGGGAATCGAACCCACAGCCTAGGACGCAGACGCAGGGTCACTACCCACTGCGCCACTCGGCCGTCATATTAAAATTACATATGAAAAATTACACATTATTTAAAAATATTAGATTTCAAAGTTCTATCACTATTGACTCTTCTATTTTATTAGATACTGGCAAACACCCGTCACTTCGTTCGCCAGTAAAATAGTGCATTGCAGAGAAAAACAAAAAGGCAAAAAAATACATGACCCTTTTTTATGAAAAGAATGAGTAAAGCAAGCTATCTATACTAAAGCCAAACTCGATTGAGAATGCTTGTCAACAAACAAATTAAAAATGAAGGTAGAAAGTTCTAGTCATTTTACGTTTCATTTTTTTAATTAACTTGTTAATGACGAATTTATGACAATAAATAAGATTAGTAAGCTTAAAACTAATTAATATATTCATTATATTTTAAATAAGATTTTTTAAAATAACAAAACATAATTTGAAAATTATTAGGCATAAAATGTGTTGCTTTTTCTATCTCCATTTTTAATTTGTTTTTTTGACAAGCATTCTCAATCGAGTTTGGCTTTAGTATATAAAAGATAGATATATGCTGTCGCTGACTTTTTTTGTAATCCAAATAAAAAACAATGGAATGGCGGAACTATCAATAGAAGCAGCGTTCCCAATGGAAGCGCCACTTCAAATTCAAATTCAAAATCATTTATTTCAAGTAGGCCAATTATAAGCACTTTTGAAACGTCAAATTAGACTATTTGTAGTGACTCTACCACCGGCTCGGCAGGCAGGTCCTGTTGAGAAGAGCCGGCAAGAAACTCAACAGTTGCTCTTTTAAAATCATTAATTTTTACAATATTAACTGTATTGTTACATAAAATTATTTATTCTACTACACTTCCTCGTACTATCGTCATATTGCAGCCAATTTACACAAAACTTGAAAAATTACATACCCTCCCAAAGGAAGCACTATCTATTGGTGACGACAGCGTGAAAATCTGTTCAGTCGTAGTTTGAGTTTATTGCGACCAGACAGACGAACAGACTCGGCGAGGGAATATATTTTATATGTGCTTATATAGTGATACATAGTTTGTCTTCAAAGATCCTTAACAAGGAAACGCTAGATCACAAGGGGAGGGGAAAATATTCACGTGTGAAGAATGCAACGTACACCTTAAATATAGATTAGAAGCAAGCGCTTGTCGAGGAATCATAACTCATATCGCACTTTTTACCATTTTTCATATTATTTTGCAAAAGAGACTTATATCCGAACTGATCTGGATAAACAGTTCTGCAAGTATTCATTTGACAGATTTTCACAGAAAATTTGTACAGTTAAAAATTAATTGCTTGAATATGGTTTGAATGTATTTGTTTTTTTTATCGACTACAAGTTGGCCCATGACTGCTGTCACACCTGATGTTAAGTGATGATGCAATCTAAGATGGAAGCGGGCTAACTTGTTAGGAGTAGGATGAAGTCCACACCCCTATTGGTTTCTACACGACATCGTACCGGAACGCTAAATCGCTTGGCAGTACGTCTTTGTTGGTAGGGTGGTAACTAGCCACGGCGAAGGCCTCCCACAAGCCAGACCAAGACAAATTAAGAAAAATCTCAATCTGCCCCGCCGGGAATCGAACCCAGGACCTTCGTCCTATAAATCCACCGCGCATACCACTGCGCCACGGAGGTCGCCAAAATGTTGATTTTAGAATAGCAGCATCGATACTAACGAATATTATTTACCAATATTTTATTTATATGTGAATTAAGAGTGCAATTTAAGTCATATCATTTACAATAAAATTTACAGTTGACAGTAGTACTCACAACAGGAAGTAGAAGCCCCACGCCGAGCCGGAGCCCCACACGTTGGGTGTGACGCCGCGGTACAGCCCCCGCACGCCCTCCTTCTTCACGATGGTGACGAACGCGCTGCCCAGCCCGTCGTACCGCGGCACCGTCGCGGTCCTCCCATCATTCACTATACACATATAATCATCAGTGAAGACTATGATTCAAATAAATAAATGACTAAATTCATCATCACATCACGCAGATTACAAAGAAAATAGACATTTTTTATGGCCTCCGAAGCGGAATGCGTGGTGGATTTATAAGACAGAGATCCTTGGTTAGATAGCGATTTTTTAATTGGTCCAAGTCTGACTTTTGAGAGGCTTTGGTCATAGCTAATTACCAGCCTGCGGGCAAATACGTACTGCAAAGCTTTTGCAATTTCCAGAGAACTCGAAATAGATATGGATTTCATCCTACTCCTAACAAGTAAACTTGCGTTCAACTAAAATTGCATGATCATTTATCATCAGGTGTGATTGCAGTCATAGATTAACTTGTAATGAAAAAAAGAAGTTGACTCAGAGGCCAGTATTATTGACTATGGACCATGAAATTTTTTTATTTTTTATAAAAAAATAGCGAGCAAACGAGCAAGCGGATCACCTGATGTTCTGTGATTACCGCCGCCAATGAACAACTGCGACACCAGAGGCGCCACTGATGCGTTGCCGGCCTTTAAGGTGTTTATTTACTCTCGCCTTGAAAATCCCCAAATTGTAAAATTGTGGGAACACCGAGGATGGAAGCTCATTCCATATCTTACAGGTACGAGGCAGAAAATTCCTAGTATAGCGGATGGTAGTAGTAGTAGAAGTAGATGGTGAGGATAAAATTTATTTTGTGCAAAAATAATCTAGGATTAAAGCAACAAAGATGACACATCAAAACTGATAGGTTCTTTAAAGAAGTTCATACATTGAAAGTAAAAACAAAACATTAACATGGCATATCACAGTATGACATGTGTCATACATATTTTCTCAGAACTCTTTATTTAAATACAGAATTTTTGGAATCATTAACCCTCATTTAAATTTGAATCACAAAGAAGAATAATAAACAAATGACACATAATTATAATAAATGAAGTCTTTCAATAATCAACAATGATGTTAAAACGAGAGGAAACTCATTACACCAATGTGCAGCAAATTAGTTCTATAAATAAATGAAACAAACTGTATACAGGAAATTGTGTTGAAATTATTATTCTCATGATCATCATCATCATTATCATTATCAGTCTATTTAAAGGCCCACTATTTGGCCATGCATCTCTCCTATTAGAAGTGATCTGGAGCATAGACCCAACACATTGTTTTAATAAAAGTTAGGATGCTTAGGGTGACAATGTTTCACATTATCTACAAACCTGCGCCTGCGCTCACTGTGTGCCACTATGGTGCAGCAGATGAAACGGCGCGGGCGCAGGTTTGTAGGGATGCATGAAATAAAGTATGATAAAGTATGAGACGAGACGAATATCTTAGCATTCCATGGATTCACCGTGCGGGTGCCGGGTCCATCGCGTGGCTGAGAGAATAACTCGAGACTTGTGACACGGGTGTAGGTTTAAGGGTACCCTTAGTGACGGCCGTCAACACTCACCTCCTCTGTTCAAGTTATTCTCCCTGCCCAACCATATTCGGAAGGACCCTACTAGTGCAGCTTTGGACACTCGTTCCAATATGGAGCTTACTGCACTTCTAGTAAGGCCAAGGTCTTTTAGCAGGTTGTAGAGAGACTTCGCTGGTATACCCCTCGCACCCACTTCTACCGCGTATAAACTAACCACATAGCCATTTTTGGTTAGTTCATTAGTAAGGTCATAGTATTTATTCACTTTGAATACATGGTCTTTAGGGATGTTTGTTTCCCACGGCACTGTAAGCTCAACAAGTACTATACGTTTGATTTGTTTGGAAAAAAGAAATATGTCCGGTCTAGATGTCGTAATAGCTAAGTCTTCCGGGATTTTATAGTGCTTTTCATACGTGTCCATTAATATAGTCCAATCAGGAGCAGAGCCCAGAATTGAATAAGGCTTGCTGGTGGAATTTGTACTTGAGCCTGCTTTAACGAAGTTAGTTTGTCTTTTATTCGTCGTCAACCCTTTTTGAGCCCTAGCTACTGAAAGGCTTATAGCTTCACGTATGATTTCTAGTACTCTGTCGTGGCGGCGTGAGTAGAGACCCCTGTCCAGGAGCACCTTGCACCCTACCAATAAGTGCCTTGCAGTGCCCACTGCCTCACCACAGGTATAGCAAGATTTTTCCGAGGCTTTTCCCCATCTTACTAGGTTACTCTGATCTGGGAGAGTCAGTTGAAAGGCATTAAGATAAAATTTCAATAAGGCAGGAGACCAATCGTACAGCAAGGCGCGCCACTTCAGAGCCAGAGGGATGCAGAACTCGCCTAAGTTTAACCACTCGTTTTGCATTTCTAGGTTCATGGCATGCACTTTGTAGTTGTCGTCCTCATCTTGTTTAAGAAAAGATTTTATTATGTCTTGGTCTTCCTTTTTACGTCTTGCACCCAACCCGGTTCTATTTACCTGAGCCCCTGCCATAAATTGTTTGTAAAAATGAAGCCTAGAGTCAAGTTTTCCGGCACCCTCGTCTTTAGGAAGTGATGCATGTGCGTTCTGGTAACCCTGAGGTGTTTATAGAGTTCCGATGGCCTTTTTAGTTTTAACCCAAAATTATTGTAATCTCTGAATAGAGTTGAGGGGTCAGCCGAGAGTGCTAGACCAAACCAAGACTTCAATGTTTTTATGACATTTGCATCTAGTTTTGCCAGATGGGTTCTGCCAATATCATAAACGAGGAATGGCCAAGTCAGACGTGAAGTGAGATAGTTGTCATAGACCCACGCTTTTTTTATATTGTTAATGGGCTGTTGGTCTACCTTATTAAGGTCATTTATGAAGTTATCGACGACTACCTCAAGGGATGGTGTGCGTCCTTTGTAATCAATCTTTCTACCGAGGAACTTAAAAGGCAATGCTTCAGCAATGGTGGTTACACTTTGGCCACTAATAGAGAGACCCGGATCATAGGATGTAAATTTAGTATTTCGTCTCCCCAGACATAGACAGTGACATTTGCTTGGCTTTACCCTCAGCCCACCAGTCCATGAGCAGAACTCATCCACTACATTCAATAGCTCCTGACAATGTTTTGGGTTTCGTGTCAGTAAAGCAAGGTCATCTGCAAAGTAGGCAGGTATGTGCGTGTGTATATATATGTATGTGCGTGTGTGAGTGTAGGTGTGTGTGTGTTTATAAGCAAGTGTGTATTTAATAAAGTAAATATGTAGCTGTTGAAGCAGTAGAAATATGCAATTCATCTTCAGCCATTATGCATCTCCTGTTGGACTAAGGCCTTCTTTAGCTCCAACTGTCTCTCTCATTGATTTGATGCATAAGAGCAGTAATAGAAAGGGATAAGACCAATGATACCAATAGCTTTGATCAATATAAGTTTAACCTGCTCTCCAAGGCTTAGTATGTAAAGTAGGGTACCATATTGTAGGGAAGCAAATCTAAAAGATTCTTTTAGTTCCATTAATAAAAAAAAAGTATAATTCTTCCTAATTCAGTTTTAGTTTAGTCGTTTAGTTTAGAATTTAAACTATTGTGAGTTTATTTTATAATATAAACAGCTGAAACTCATCTCATATTTCCAAGACATTCAGGGTCCATTATCATGAACTCGCTTGTCCATGAGAATAAGCGGGCTCTTTATTTTTTTCTACTTATTAATCAAGAATTTTTATGCTGTTTGTTGAAAGTAAAAAATTCATGTTGTGTTGGATTATTTTATTTACTCAACCAAAGTAAAAAGTAAAATTTAACACACAGCACTGAAAACCTACTATGTAATGAGTGTCATTTTAGCCTGTATAAAATTCTACTATTAGTTTGTTGATATAAAATATTATAACAAGATAAAAACGTATTATAAAGGTACTATTAAGAATATAGGAATATAAGCAGATAAAAATACAATTTATAGTTTTAATATAGCATTGATAGTGATAAATTAAGTTACATAACATATTTTTCTGTTAGGTATCCTTGCATTAAGTAATCTTATCAATGAAAAAAACTTGTTATAATAATAATGACTTAACTTTATAGCAATAACCAATAATAGCATCTTCAAAATAATATATGTATACACATTCATCTAAGACTTTATATGTTATTTAATGCCCATCCATATATAAATGTCTCTTAAAGTATTGTATTAATTATGATTTTGTGAAGTATTAATAAATAAATATTTAAGTGCAAAAGTAAGTTTGTGTTATGTTTTCACAGCTAACTCCTGAACCAATTTTGATAAATTTTGGTATTGCAATAAATAAAACAACTACAAAAGAACATAAACCACTATTGGTCAAGAATATAAGGAGGAAGGATAACCAGAGTTTTTCAAAGACAGGGCTATTATATTACAGTCAGGTATATTGGTTTGCAGGCTGACAGATACCCAAAACCCAAATTACAGTGGTTGGCATTTTCTGTTTCTCAGCAAAACCAGTATATATATTATCTTTTGTAGTGAGCAACACATTTTCATATAAATACATACAAATCAGTAGTATGTCATTATCTTATAAATCCACTATGCAGTAGGATGCACATTGGATTTATAAAACAGAAGTCCTGGTAGGCCAATTGAGATCTGCTACGTCTGTGGTTAGTTACCACCTTACCTCCAAAGATCTACTGCAAAGTGATTTAGTATTTCAGGCATGATGTTATGTGGTTATTGATAGAAGTATGGATTTCATCCTACCCTTAACATGTTAGCTTTCTTCCATATTAGATTGCATTATCATTTAAGATCAGGTGTGATTGCAGGCACGGGATAACTTGTACTTATAAATATAAATATAGGTGAGGTGTGACACTTCATCTGTTGTTACTGTCTAACATTGGCTAGGAATTATATTTACGAGAATTTATTTCCTAAGGAATGTATTTAGACATGAAACTGTAGAAAAATATATGATTTTAAAACACAGTATCTATGTAGACTAAGTTATACATACACAAACAAGCAGTTGACCCACTTGATCTTATATTAAAACCTATTGCCTGTAACTGGTCAACATCACTTGAAATACACATCTATAAGAGACTTTGATGTGTTGGTCTCAGAGATCTTTATACTATTTTTAAATTTACTGAGCAGTGGCACATTGTCTATACACACTACAATTAAAGAAAATCTATATAGTTCTATAAGGTTCGTCAGGATCATAGGTCCTGGGTTCAAGCCTGGGTGATAAAATATTGAGCTTTACCGTCTTTCAAGAAACTTACTGAAAATTATTAATGCACTTTACACCCTAATGCCCTAGAAAATATGTGTTCATTTATTATACAAATGAAACATTATAACCTATATATAATACTGAAAGTCCCTAAGAGCACAGATTTCTCTATATTACCAAAGGACTCATGAAATCAAATCACTAAGCACAACTAGTTTCAAATAAATGACAAGCCTTGATTTTTCTGTTAGTATGGTCATAATTAACAGAACTAATCCATGTTATAAAATTTAGAGATGTTAATAAACTAACAGTAATCAAACAATTTGCCAGAACCATAAACATAATATGACATTCCAAACAAACCTTTATAGTGTAAACTGAAATAGTGATTGCATCGGGCTTTGTCTGTAACTATCGTGGTATTTAGTATAATAACTTTCACTACCCTACTGCCTACTGCAAGTTCAAGGTCATCAAACAATAACTATTAGGTACCTTTAACGTGAAAAAAAATTAGAAAAAGCTTCGTGATTTTCATTTTCAAAAATACAAGTTAGACCAAACTAAATTGCGTTCAAACCGAAATAATATACAACGAAACCTAATGCACAACATTGTTTTCAAATGACACACAACTTTTTATGGTTAAGAGACAAAAAGAACTTACCAGCAAAACGAATTTTGATTAGATCCAAGGGATGCAGAATTAACGTAGATGTGACGCCACCTGATATACCAGCTACCAGGTGCTCGTACTTTATGTGGTTGAGAAGAGCAAGTTTGGAAGACGATGAATTAGGATTCTTCATTGTGGTCATGACGTTAGTATTCAATTAGAGGTTTAACATCTTGATAGGACTATATTACACGCTTACGCCTGCCCCACACTTTCCCACGTAACTTTGGCGGAATTTAATAAATAACGATTTTCACTGCACATCATTGCTTTCGTAATATTCCGATGAAATGGAATAGGCGTGAACAACGAAATGATTTCCACATGATTTCTTTCATGTAATTCTTTGTGACACTCCTTTACACGATATGTCAATATGGAATAAATAATATCACTGCGTAATTACACACAAAACTAAATTCAAAAGTTGCACTACAATCTTTTTCATATTAAATTTAAGGTATTGATTTTCATAACGTGTATTTAAGAATCAACATTTCATCTAGAAATGAAATGATATTTTATTGATTCTATTATATTTTAACGCTTCATTTTACGAATTTTAAATCTACGGTGTTGTCAATTTTATTATATGGACATGCAAACGCCAATGTTATAGCTTGCAATTTTTGACATTGATTGACTTCATATTAGTATTGCAAGTTTATGGAAAGTTTAAATGATATTCCTTGGGTTTTCGCGATTAAAATTACTCTAAAATTATTATAAAAATTAGTATACAATATTTGTATTCGTAACTAATTTGCCCAAATTGGGACATAGGAATATATTAAGAAAAATAAAAATTGTAATATAATACTTAAACAGTTTGATATTTACTTTTATAGTATTATAATAATAATACTATTCTCAAGAATCGCGTGTAGCGCACCTAGGCTACTTGGGAAGGTATCTACTGTTTTACTTTTTATGTATATACGAGTTAATAAACTGAAAATATTTTTAAGTTGGCAACACTTTTCCACTATTGACATATTTTGCAATTTGACATATGTCAATAATTCAAGAACAGGGAACTCGCATTACGTAAATCAGCGAGAAAAGATTTCATAAGGGCAAGGATAAGGAGGAAAAATGCTGAAAGTAGCAAGTACTGTAAGGTTTATCGCAAAAAAGGGCAATAACGTCCGTGCCCTTGCCACAGCCGCCGCATACAAGCAGGCTCTCGTCAATGTTCCTCCGACGCAGCTTACAGTGCTCGATAATGGGATCCGCGTTGCCTCAGAAGATTCCGGCGCCGCTACTGCCACTGTGGGGCTCTGGATTGACGCCGGATCAAGGTACGAGAACTCTAAGAACAACGGCGTCGCTCATTTCTTAGAGCACATGGCTTTCAAAGGCACCAGCAAAAGATCCCAGACAGATCTAGAACTCTTAGTTGAGAACATGGGCGCACATTTAAACGCGTACACATCTCGGGAGCAGACAGTTTTCTACGCTAAGTGTCTCGCCAACGATGTCCCAGCTGCCATAGAAATCCTTGCTGATATCATACAGAATTCGTCGCTCGCCGAACCCGAAATCGAACGAGAACGCGGTGTTATCCTCCGCGAAATGCAGGATGTAGAAAGCAACCTGCAAGAAGTTGTGTTTGATCACTTGCATGCTACTGCATTCCAGGGCACTCCCCTAGGCCAAACAATCCTTGGACCTACCAAAAATATCAAGAAGATCTCAAAGGCAGATCTCCAGCAGTATATCAAAACTCATTACCAACCTAGCAGGATTGTATTGTCAGGTGCTGGAGGAGTCTCACATGGTAAGCTTGTAGACTTGGCAAATAAGCATTTGGGAGGTCTGAAAAACACTGCCACAGATGTAGAGTTACTGCCCTGCCGTTACACTGGCTCTGACATTCGTGTTAGAGATGATTCCATGCCCCTCGCACATATTGCAATTGCTGTTGAAGGAGCCGGGTGGACAGATGCTGACAACATTCCACTGATGGTTGCCAACACTCTTATTGGAGCATGGGACCGATCTCAAGGTGGTGCTGCCAACAACGCCTCCTATTTAGCCAGAGCTGCATCTTGTGAGAACCTGTGTCACAGCTTCCAGTCCTTTAACACTTGCTACAAGGATACAGGTCTCTGGGGCATCTACTTTGTGGCTGAACCAATGCAAATTGAGGATATGGTTTACAATATTCAAAAGGAATGGATGAAGTTGTGCACATCAGTGACTGAAGGCGAGGTTGACAGGGCCAAGAACCTCCTTAAGACCAATATGTTACTGCAACTTGATGGAACAACTCCAGTTTGTGAAGATATTGGCCGACAAATCTTGTGTTACAACAGGCGTATTCCCCTGCACGAGCTTGATGCAAGGATCGACTCTGTAAATGTACAAAATATCAGAGATGTTTGCTACAAATTCCTCTTTGACCGTTGCCCTGTTGTGGCAGCAGTCGGGCCTACTGAAGGTCTCCCAGACTACACAAGGATCCGTGGTGGAATGTACTGGCTCAGGGCATAAACTGTTAACTATAACTTAATATATTAGTAAAAATTCAAATCAGTTAAGTTAAAAATCATTAAACTTCTCACCCAAATGTCTTTTGTTTTATTGCAATAAAACACTTTTCTTTGGAGGATGTATTTATTTCATAGTAATAGAATTACAATAAGTTATAAAATGTGTAAATAAATAATTGGAATAAATCTATATTTTTTTAATTTACATTTTTAATGGAATTAGGTATTGCATAACATTATTTAATTACTAATAATATTTATTACATTACATAAAATGTCTATTATTTTAACTTAAATATTATCTAATTCACAAAAACATTTTATTTATATCCTGTTAAGCTGTTAGAGAAACCTGTCAGAAAAATAATAATTGCTAAAAAGCTCATTTATATAGATTTTTTATGAACTTAAAAATTTATTCAAATAAGTCCTTAATCTTCAGCTTATATAATAATGTAATAGCTCTATATTATAATTTGTGAAGACATTTATGTATAGAAATCCAAGTTGCTAAATGGACGAGAATATGTATATTGTAGTAATGTTATTTAATTATCCTCAGCAGTAGGCTTTTCAGTAGGTTTCTCTTCAGATTTTTCTGGCACACTGGTAACACTGGGCTTCCGTGCAACGCTTGTTTGCTTCTTTTTTCCATATGGCAACACTGGCTCCGCGTGGCTGATGAGGCTTGCAGATGAAATGAAAACCGACACTTGTTCAGGAGTGGGACAAGCCACTATTAGAGTATCTTCATATGAGTAGCCAGAGTTTGTCAGAATCTGTTCCAACTGAACAAAGAAACCAACAACATTGTTCTGAAACAAAAATTAATTTTTATTATTATTTAGTCAGCTTGAAACTAAAATGGTCCAATTTTTAGTATAATATAATTTAACAACTAGCTGACGCCCGGGACTCCGTCCGCGAGAAATCCTGTTTATAATAAGGTCTGGTGAAGCTATTTTATACCTGCCACAAATCTGCTTAGTCTGTTGACTGAATGCAGAAATAACCTAAAAAAAAATGAGTTAAAGAATTACCCTTATAGGTCTAAATAATATAAACTCTGTCTCCTTGTTGGCGAGATACAACTGCATGGAGCGCTGCAGCGGCGCGAGGTGCGTCTTGATGCGGCGCTGCGTCTCCTTCACCACGACGCCCAGCTGCTCCGGCGTGGCCCACGGCTGGGACTGCAGCTGCTCTGCTGGGGTGAAGGCTTGGGCCTGAACATAAGAAAATTAGTTTATAATAACTTTGGTTGGTTGATTGATCTTAATTTGATAAAATAACGAAAACCACTTTGTGGGTAACATCCTTAAAGTAGAAAGCTTGGATGGTACTGACTTCATAAATATGGTATAAAGTAAATTAATGTAACTAAATGCTGCAAATATTTTTTACATTTTTAAGTCCGT
Source organism: Mycalesis mineus (assembly GCA_034621355.1). Taxonomy (NCBI): domain Eukaryota; kingdom Metazoa; phylum Arthropoda; class Insecta; order Lepidoptera; family Nymphalidae; genus Mycalesis; species Mycalesis mineus. Next base: position 3,553,486 of record CM067881.1, read on the forward strand.
TCTACTTTTTTTTATAATTTTATATTTATTTTAATGTGTAGCTTTTCTGCATAGCTGTCAATATGTCACTTATCAATAGTGAATGTAGGAAAACTCGTACTAATAAACTATAGAGTACCATTATACGGCAGTGGTAGCCAAAAAGCTACCAAAACTTTAAAAAATACTGAAATCGCTGCAAATGTGCTTACAAAATTTAAAGAGTTCCTTCGATTTCGCCAGAATCTCATCATCAGATCAGATGACTATGTGACCATTTTGAAAATAAGACTAAGGTATCCTCCCCTATGTTTATCTACCGCGCTCAAGTATTTTCAATAATCCCCTTTTAGGCTGCCCTACTAAAACCACGATATTCATTCCATATAATTTATTGGATGGACTATCCATCTTTATATAAATTGTATTGAAAATTGCTTACTCACCTTTTCAATAAACTCCATTATTGGTCCGGCCATGATCTCCGTGGCGATTTTAATAAAATTTTCACAGCAACTCTTCAACTGTCTGTCCACTTCCTTCCTTGAATCCAACAGATGTTCTCTCACTATCGGAGTGCCTTCCAACAGAAATTCCAAAAGCGCATTATTACTATTCAGGTAGAAGATCTGCCTCGGCTTTTGTATTAGCCCATAGGCTGCAGACCTAACATTGCTAAAGTCTAAAGTTGTTTCCTTGACTATAAAATCTACTTGGAATGGTGCAATTTGTTCCCTTAAAATTAGTAGATGTTTGATTTGAAACAACTCTCCATCTATATCTGTTTTAGTGGCGGATATCTGTTTTGCTGCATTGTCTACGCTTTGGACGCAGAGCGATATAGCCTCTTGAGCTAATCCTTGAAAAACTCGTTTTTCCAGACACCTGTAAAGTCTGGACAGTGCTGCCAAAGTTCTTCGTACTCCGGGGTACCACATCCCGTGGAGGTCGGCTGGGGAAGCCTGTGGTCTTCTTTGGGCTTCAACGTTTATGTTGGCAACTTCTTGGGACGTAGTAGAGATGTCTGATATCATGGAGTTGCGCGAATCGCTGCGTTTGAGACTCTGCTCTTGCAGGGACAGAGCTATTTGCTGGAATAAAAATTAATTTAACTTAAAATATGGTTGTCTGTAAAGCCAATACTTTAAGTATTGAGATTTATGTGATAACGTCATTGCGAAGAAAACATTCAAAGTCACAAGTCGTATGTTGTGGCCAGTTGCGTCTTTTTATCGCAGTATAGATGAGGAAAGGTGACATTGAGTCACGTTTATTTATGTAAGCAGCCGGCGGTCATCAATTTACAAGAAGTTAGTAGCAATCAATGGTATATATTTTGTTACCTTCACTTTTTTGGCGTTAGACACTTTTTTTTACAGCGCCCGCGCCGCTGTTAACCACAGTTTCATAAATTTCAGCTTTTTTCTGTATTTCCCTTGTGTTGAAACTGATCTTAGATTGCATTGTCACTTACGAGTGTGATCCATTAGGTGTGATTGCTGTCGAGGGGAAGTGTACTCACCTCCATCATGAGCAGTTTGTCGGGGTAGGCGAGGTGGTACTGAGCACGTCTATGCGCAGGTGCACGTGCGCGCGGAACACGAGCCGCTCCTGCGCGTCCTGCAGCAGCGACCGCGCCGCGCTGCCTAGCTGTCGAGGGGAAGTGTACTCACCTCCATCATGAGCAGTTTGTCGGGGTAGGCGAGGTCTCCGGGCGCGGGCCGGTACTTGAGCACGTCTGCGCGCAGGTGCACGTGCGCGCGGAACACGAGCCGCTCTTGCGCGTCCTGCAGCAGCGACCGCGCCGCGCTGCCTAGCTGTCGAGGGGAAGTGTACTCACCTCCATCATGAGCAGTTTGTCGGGGTAGGCGAGGTCTCCGGGCGCGGGCCGGTACTTGAGCACGTCTATGCGCAGGTGCACGTGCGCGCGGAACACGAGCCGCTCCTGCGCGTCCTGCAGCAGCGACCGCGCCGCGCTGCCTAGCTGTCGAGGGGAAGTGTACTCACCTCCATCATGAGCAGTTTGTCGGGGTAGGCGAGGTCTCCGGGCGCGGGCCGGTACTTGAGCACGTCTGTGCGCAGGTGCACGTGCGCGCGGAACACGAGCCGCTCCTGCGCGTCCTGCAGCAGCGACCGCGCCGCGCTGCCTAGCTGTCGAGGGGAAGTGTACTCACCTCCATCATGAGCAGTTTGTCGGGGTAGGCGAGGTCTCCGGGCGCGGGCCGGTACTTGAGCACGTCTGCGCGCAGGTGCACGTGCGCGCGGAACACGAGCCGCTCCTGCGCGTCCTGCAGCAGCGACCGCGCCGCGCTGCCTAGCTGTCGAGGGGAAGTGTACTCACCTCCATCATGAGCAGTTTGTCGGGGTAGGCGAGGTCTCCGGGCGCGGGCCGGTACTTGAGCACGTCTGCGCGCAGGTGCACGTGCGCGCGGAACACGAGCCGCTCCTGCGCGTCCTGCAGCAGCGACCGCGCCGCGCTGCCTAGCTGTCGAGGGGAAGTGTACTCACCTCCATCATGAGCAGTTTGTCGGGGTAGGCGAGGTCTCCGGGCGCGGGCCGGTACTTGAGCACGTCTGCGCGCAGGTGCACGTGCGCGCGGAACACGAGCCGCTCCTGCGCGTCCTGCAGCAGCGACCGCGCCGCGCTGCCTAGCTGTCGAGGGGAAGTGTACTCACCTCCATCATGAGCAGTTTGTCGGGGTAAGCGAGGTCTCCGGGCGCGGGCCGGTACTTGAGCACGTCTGCGCGCAGGTGCACGTGCGCGCGGAACACGAGCCGCTCCTGCGCGTCCTGCAGCAGCGACCGCGCCGCGCTGCCTAGCTGTCGAGGGGAAGTGTACTCACCTCCATCATGAGCAGTTTGTCGGGGTAAGCGAGGTCTCCGGGCGCGGGCCGGTACTTGAGCACGTCTGCGCGCAGGTGCACGTGCGCGCGGAACACGAGCCGCTCCTGCGCGTCCTGTAGCAGCGATCGCGCCGCGCTGCCTAGTGCACTTAACGCCGCTGTGAGCCATAGACAAATGCACTTTAGAGGAATCATAACTGAGAGTGGGTGCTGAAACCTAGTCACTGCAACTATAAGATGGTCACAAGATCAACGCCTTTGAGATGTGGTGTAGGAGGCGTCTATGAAAGATTCATTGGATTCATTCTAGAACAAATAATTCCACCATGGAAGAAGTACAGGTACAAGATAGACTTACGTCAACAATACTTTCACGAATTGTTAAGTTCTTTGGTGGCATCTCAATAAATATGAAATCAACCCAGTGTTTGGTGGTAAATCTCCAACTCGATGGCCAGACCTAAAGCCATAGCTGAATGTTCATGCAACGCTATCAACTGACTAAAGAGGAGAAACGTCGTAGCAACTACTCTGCCCAGAGTGCACAACTAAGAAGAAGAATACTGACTTATGCGGGTGATAGATTCTTAGTTAAATTATAGTAGTCATGAATATAAAATAAGAATAAAATTATTTGAAAGTTCTTGTTTTGAGTAAAGGTAAATACAACGATTGTATTTCATTATTAATTGTATAATAATTACAGCTAATCAAGTTATAGTGTGTTGTAAAATATGGGCAAATAATGTAACTAATTAAAATTATATTAACATATTTTAGATGTATCTTTAGTCAAATGTATGACTTATTTTTAAAAGCTACCCTATAAAAGGGCCGGCAATAATCAGTCGGGCTGATTTGCAATTCAGTCGCCGACCAGTGCGGAACTACACAAACTAAGTTGAGTAAGAACTACTATTTTGGTTTCTAAGCATGTCAATTTATGTTTAATTGTAAAGTAACATAATTTTGTATATTGCTATTATTCATTACTACTTACTTACTACAATACTTAATCATAAGTGATAATAATAATTAAATGGATTGAATTGAATTTATTTTCTTCTTATTATTATCCTCTTAATATGGCAAATATAATATGATAATATTATCTATTAATTAATTGGTATTTCCATTTGTATATAATTATTTTGATTCTATTTCTTAACGTTCTCATTATTTAAAGCTATTTAAGATGTTATTACTTTAAAAACATTCTATTTAATTTAGTTCGTTACAAATCAAGTCTAGTAAATACAAAACAATATATCAATGAAAACTATCACGGGCAATAATTAATTTATGCAATTTGCCTAATAATTCAACATATTTTTCGTCTTTTAATCGATGCAACCGTGTGATCGTAACATGACTCAAGATAGTACATCAAACTTTTCCCTTACGTCTTCTGTCTCCAGTTAGTTCATCGAGTCAGCACACAATTCCTGTACGTGCGTGTCACGTAACCATAAAGATTATTTGCGCTAATGGGATCCTAAAAGTCCTAAAGATCATGCTTTGTACCCATAGGTCACCATAAGTATTCAACTATGTACATCAATTCAAAATTCGTTTATTTTAAGCAGACTTAATTTACAACTTTGAAACGTCAAGTTAGACTATTTGTAGACACGGAAAGCAGGATACAGTGATGCTGCCTGGAACCATTGGTAAGGCTTTAGGCCTCGAAACGGCGGGTACGGGATCGTTCACTCGTACATGTACATGTACTCGTATATTGCAGCTGACAAGTACTCACGGTCGTTGTTGACCTGCTCCTCGATGACCTCGACGCGCAGTATGACGCACAGCTCGGCGAGGGTCTCCAGGTGGTTGATGTGGATGATGTACGGCCGCAGGGTCTCGTACAGCCCGTTGCACAACGACCGCAGGTATTCCCTACACAGATCAAATTAAAAAACTTTTTTAAATTGTCTATATAAAAGAAGTATTATTCCTTATTTTTACCTTAAAAAATAACAAAATTATCGTTTACAAATCATTTATTTATTTATTGTTCAGAAAAATCAACAGCGTAACCAGAAATACGGAATAATCAAGATATTTTTCTTAAAATTAGGCCAATAACAGATTTTTTGTAAAAAAAAGTAATAAATGTGTGTACGTGAGTACGTGTGAACAGAATTTTTGTGGTCCCCTACTTAGTGAAGTAATGCGCGTTTTGTTTAATAATAATATGTCCATCATTTTGTTATTTTTTAATCAAAACTAAAAAAAATGTATTTTATCATCCTGTATACCTTGGCGGTATGGTGGTAGTTTAACAACTACAGTACACAGTAACAACTCACTCGAGCGGCGGCGAGGTACGCGCGAAGAAGTGCGTGTAGAGCGCGCACTCGTCGCGCACGGCCAGCGCCAGCAGCGAGCAGGCGGCGCGCAGCAGGGCGCAGTGGTCGCGCGCGTGCGTCTGCGCCGCGTTGCGCAGTGCACCCGCCGCCGCGCCGCCCGCCACGCGCTGCCGCCGCGCCGCGTACTCGCGCTGCAGGTCCCACAGCAGCGACGCGTAGCTACGTACACTCACAGTAACAACTCACTCGAGCGGCGGCGAGGTGCGCGCGAAGAAGTGCGTGTAGAGCGCGCACTCGTCGCGCACGGCCAGCGCCAGCAGCGAGCAGGCGGCGCGCAGCAGGGCGCAGTGGTCGCGCGCGTGCGTCTGCGCCGCGTTGCGCAGTGCACCCGCCGCCGCGCCGCCCGCCACGCGCTGCCGCCGCGCCGCGTACTCGCGCTGCAGGTCCCACAGCAGCGACGCGTAGCTACGTACACTCACAGTAACAACTCACTCGAGCGGCGGCGAGGTGCGCGCGAAGAAGTGCGTGTAGAGCGCGCACTCGTCGCGCACGGCCAGCGCCAGCAGCGAGCAGGCGGCGCGCAGCAGGGCGCAGTGGTCGCGCGCGTGCGTCTGCGCCGCGTTGCGCAGTGCACCCGCCGCCGCGCCGCCCGCCACGCGCTGCCGCCGCGCCGCGTACTCGCGCTGCAGGTCCCACAGCAGCGACGCGTAGCTACGTACACTCACAGTAACAACTCACTCGAGCGGCGGCGAGGTGCGCGCGAAGAAGTGCGTGTAGAGCGCGCACTCGTCGCGCACGGCCAGCGCCAGCAGCGAGCAGGCGGCGCGCAGCAGGGCGCAGTGGTCGCGCGCGTGCGTCTGCGCCGCGTTGCGCAGTGCACCCGCCGCCGCGCCGCCCGCCACGCGCTGCCGCCGCGCCGCGTACTCGCGCTGCAGGTCCCACAGCAGCGACGCGTAGCTACGTACACTCACAGTAACAACTCACTCGAGCGGCGGCGAGGTGCGCGCGAAGAAGTGCGTGTAGAGCGCGCACTCGTCGCGCACGGCCAGCGCCAGCAGCGAGCAGGCGGCGCGCAGCAGGGCGCAGTGGTCGCGCGCGTGCGTCTGCGCCGCGTTGCGCAGTGCACCCGCCGCCGCGCCGCCCGCCACGCGCTGCCGCCGCGCCGCGTACTCGCGCTGCAGGTCCCACAGCAGCGACGCGTAGCTACGTACACTCACAGTAACAACTCACTCGAGCGGCGGCGAGGTGCGCGCGAAGAAGTGCGTGTAGAGCGCGCACTCGTCGCGCACGGCCAGCGCCAGCAGCGAGCAGGCGGCGCGCAGCAGGGCGCAGTGGTCGCGCGCGTGCGTCTGCGCCGCGTTGCGCAGTGCACCCGCCGCCGCGCCGCCCGCCACGCGCTGCCGCCGCGCCGCGTACTCGCGCTGCAGGTCCCACAGCAGCGACGCGTAGCTACGTACACTCACAGTAACAACTCACTCGAGCGGCGGCGAGGTGCGCGCGAAGAAGTGCGTGTAGAGCGCGCACTCGTCGCGCACGGCCAGCGCCAGCAGCGAGCAGGCGGCGCGCAGCAGGGCGCAGTGGTCGCGCGCGTGCGTCTGCGCCGCGTTGCGCAGTGCACCCGCCGCCGCGCCGCCCGCCACGCGCTGCCGCCGCGCCGCGTACTCGCGCTGCAGGTCCCACAGCAGCGACGCGTAGCTACGTACACTCACAGTAACAACTCACTCGAGCGGCGGCGAGGTGCGCGCGAAGAAGTGCGTGTAGAGCGCGCACTCGTCGCGCACGGCCAGCGCCAGCAGCGAGCAGGCGGCGCGCAGCAGGGCGCAGTGGTCGCGCGCGTGCGTCTGCGCCGCGTTGCGCAGTGCACCCGCCGCCGCGCCGCCCGCCACGCGCTGCCGCCGCGCCGCGTACTCGCGCTGCAGGTCGATGCAATACTTACGATCGAACACCTTATTGCTGATCAAGCTATCCAATACGGCCGCCGCAAACGCGCGGCGACCTCAGTGCATATTCGGACAGCAACCGGGTGCATTCGTATTTATTAGCAAAGCTTAATCCATTCCATTTTAGCATAATTAGCAATAAATTAGCGTCATAACACTTTGACTGAAATAAAATTATTAACGGGTTATCGAAGTGTTTAATTTATATCATCAGCATCATCTATCGCAGCGTAGGTAACGTATCCTACATTTTATTGGTCCTTCGAGCCTTGAAGGACTTCGCGGTCGAAAAAATTAGTTCTAGCGGGACTATCGACAAGTGAAGTGCTTTGAACATTGAACAGTGAACTATACAACAACTATCAAGCAGTGTACTTGTGACATTTGTAGCAGCTAATACTGAGAGTCCTCAGTATATGCCACAACAGTTCCAGCAGTATTTTTTTGAGTACATCCTTCAGCAGCAGCGAGCTTATACTCAAAAACTTCAGCAACAACGAGAGCATCCTACGACGATTCTGCGTCTCAAAGTAAGATCGTTCTTTTACTCTTGCGATTTTCGTAGCTAGCAACAGATTCAAAATGGAGAGTCTTTATTTTTCTCAAACCGAGATTGCAGCAAATTTGAAAAATATTCTTACTAACTTTAAAAAGGATAGCGTAGAGCGGAAATCTTTTGATTATTGTAAGCGTAAGCTTGAGAGGTTAGAGCAGGAATGGGAAAATTATGAGAAAAATCATGAGAAAATGGTTCCTTTTGAAAGAACAAATCACGTATATTTTCTCAATTTCGAATATGATAACACGCATGAACTTTACTTGACGATAAAAGGTCTCATCCATAGACGTCAGGAAGAGTTGAACGAGCAAGGTCAGATTTCGACTGATAAGCAAATAGTTGAAGATAGCGCTTCAATGCGTCAGCCTCCACAACAAGGAATAGCAAAACCTCCGTTGCATATTTCTAGAGGTTCTTTAAGCAAGCTTGACGACATGCTCCACAAGCAGTCTGTCAATTTTAAAGCATTTGAGCGAGCAGTGGGTAATATAGATTTAGAGTCATTGACAGACAAATGGGAATTTGAAGATTCGCTCCAAATTTTACAGAACCGCTGGAACGCCATCGATCACCTTCATTGGGAGATCGTAGGCGAATCTGGTGAAAATCCAGATTACGAAAAACATTTTACTAAGCATGAGCGCACCTATAACAGCTTGAAAAAGTCTATAAACGCTAAAATGTGGTCTACTACGCACCATACTAAAGCAACCCCTCAAATGGATATCCCCCTGTTTACGGGAAATTTTCATCAATGGGTCTCATTCAAAGACTTGTTTATTGAAGCTATACACAAAAACACTGCTCTGTCAAATGCTCAAAAAATGCAGTTTTTAAAAAGTAAAGTAAAAGGTGAAGCCGAGCGTTTGATACAGCATCTGCCAATAAGTTCTGATAATTATGTTATTTGTTGGGAAATTCTAAATCACCGATTTAATAACAAAAAGCTTATTTTTACATCGCACGTAAATGTGTTTATGAATCTGCCTAATATACAGCAACAATCATTTATAGCAATTAAAAAATTACATGATCTAGCTTTAGAGAGTCTTCACGCTATTAAAAACCTAGGAGTAGATACTAGCACGTGGGACCCTCTATTAGTACATATTTTGTCGCAAAAGTTGGATAGTGAATCTTATTCCGAGTACATAGAATCGCTGAAAAACTCTCGCGAATTACCAGTACTTAAAGATTTTTTTGACTTCTTGGAAAATAAATTCACTAGCTTAGAAACAGCTCGTCGGCGACAAGATATCGTTCCTAAAAATTATCCAGCATCCTCTCAGCAAAATAACTCATCTTGTTCATATTTTAATAATAGAAAACCTCATTATTACAAATCATACGATAGCAATGTGAAACCAACTAAAACAATTGCGAAATCATTGCACGTGTCTAATATCAAATGTCCAATTTGTTCCGAAGAACATAATTTGTACAATTGCGATAAATTCTTAGAAATGTCGAACGACGTAAAACTAAAAACTGTAAACAATTTGCAATACTGTACTAATTGCATTTTTAGTCATAATGGCAATAAATGCTTTTCGACAAAAAGATGTCGCAAGTGTAATCGAAACCATCATACATTATTACATGAATGTTTTGCGCAACAAAAACCTACATCCTGTACTAAACAACAAAATATGAATAAGCAACGTGATCATGATCAGCAAAACAAAGGAAACGTGCATGCGTCTCAACAAGAAATTAATGAAATTTTATTAGCTACCGCATTATTGAAAGTAACTTGTGCTGATGGTTCACAGGTTGTGATGCGAGCTCTTATCGATCAGGGTTCTCAATTATCGTTAATAACGGAAAGAGCAGCGCAACTGTTAGGATTAAAGCGAGAACAATTTAATGGCGTTGTTTATGGCATCGGAGAAAGAGACAGTGGTTGCAAAGGAAAGCTAAACATAAATTGTCAGTCACTGTACTCGAGCTACAAATTCAATGTCGATGTTTTAATTATGAAAAATTTGATAAAAAATTTACCTAACAAGTCCTATACAAAGCCTTGTTGGTCACATCTAGAGCATATTAACTTAGCTGATCCGGAATTTTACACAAGTCGCCCTGTAGACTTATTACTCGGTGCAGAAGTGTACGCTCTCATCATGTTAGGAGGTTCCATAAAAGACTCCAACGCAATGTCACCTTTAGCTCAGCAAACACAGCTTGGATGGATATTATGCGGTGGTGTAAATACATTTCAATGTAACGTTGTTTTAAATAATACAGTGGATATTCAGCAATTCTGGCAGATTGAGGATATTCATCAGCAAAGTGAAATGTCAACCGACGATCAATATTGTGTTGACTACTACAACTCAACTACTAAGCGATTAGAGAACGGTCGTTACGAGGTTCGATTACCGGTTAAGCAGCAATTAAGCGAAAAATTAGGATTATCAAAAGATATAGCGATAGCACAATTTAGGAATTTAGAAAGGAAGTTTAACAAAAATGAGCATTTAGCGCATCAATATAAACAATTTATCAGCGAATATGCGGAGTTAGGACATATGAAGCCAACATCTTTTAATAACAAAAGGCTAGAATGTTTTTTACCTCATCACGCTGTTCAGCGAGAAGATTCTTGTACTACAAAGTTACGGGTCGTGTTTAACGCGTCAGCTAAAACCTCCTCAGGGTATAGCCTAAATGACCTTATGTACAAAGGGCCAAACTTACAAAAAGATTTACAGGAACTTTTACTGAGGTGGAGGATATATCGTTACGTGTACACGGCTGACATCGAAAAGATGTATCGCCAAATTTTTGTTGCCGAAGACGATCAATGTCTGCAGCAGATTGTTTGGCGAGAACACTCAAAAATGCCTATAGAAACATATCAGCTTACCACGATATCCTACGGGACAAATTCAGCCCCATTTTTAGCAATGATGACCCTTCGGCAGCTAGCGTATGATGAGCAGAACGAATTCCCAAATGCAGCTAAATCATTGCGGGAAGATTTTTTTATGGATGATCTGATTTCGGGGTCTCATTCGATTGACGAAGGGAAATGCAGCATAGCAGAGCTACTTTCGTGTCTCCGTAACGGTGGCTTTTCATTAAGAAAATGGTCATCAAATGATAAAAATATATTGGCTGATATAAATTCATCTCAACAAGATAACAATACAACGTTTATTTTTAAGGCAGAAAGCACATCTAAAACCTTGGGTTTACGATGGGATTCTGTCAAGGATGAATTTACTTTCAAATATACTATTTCAAAAGAAGCTACAAAACTCACTAAAAGACAGCTACTTTCTGAAATATCTAAATTATTCGACCCCTTGGGTTGGCTTTCACCATTCACTACAAAAATAAAATTATTATTTCAAAAAGTTTGGCAGGATCCTAACATCCATTGGGATGACGAAGTATCATTAGAAATTAAAAATGAATGGGTCAAAATATCTGATGAAATTGATTTAATTAACCAGATCCAGATTCCGCGATGGCTCAATAGCAAGCGAGATGACACTATCCAATTACACGGATTCTGTGACGCATCGCTTAAAGCATACGCAAGTGTTGTATATGCTCGAGTAATATCCAACAACAAAGTATCAGTGGTATTAGTCGCAGCTAAAACTAGATTAGTACCTAGCAGCAAATCGGTTTCATTACCGAAATTAGAGTTATGCGCCGCGGAATTATTATCCAAATTGCTATCCAAAATAATAAGCAGCTTAGCTAATAGCATACACAATAAAGTATATGCTTGGAGCGACTCTAAAGTCACTATTAGCTGGATACAGGGTAATCCAGACCGATGGAAGCCTTTTGTATCAAATAGGGTGAATAAAATCAATAGCGTTTTAGCATCGGAGGTTTGGCATTACGTATCCACAAAAGAAAACCCTGCCGATTCGGCAAGTAGAGGCCTATCCACGACTCAATTGAAAGATTGTTTACTGTGGTGGCGAGGGCCAACATGGCTATCAGACATCAATTTTGAGCCAAAGCAAGAGCTACAAAAATATTCGACAGAGCAAGAGATACGCAAACAACTCGTAAACGTTCAGCAACACGATTCTAAAAATAGCATTATTCAATACTTGCTAAATAAACATAGCTCATTCATAAAGGTAAATCGTATTATTGCTTGGTTACTAAGGGCACTCGCACCGAACCGTCAGCAGAAAACATCGTATCTCACGTTACATGAACTGCGGAAAGCAAAGTTAGTTATAATTAAAAACATACAGCGCATTGACTTTGAATATGATATTGTCGACTTATTACAAAATCAAAATCTTAAATCTAATAGCAAACTTATAAACCTTAATCCATTTTTAGATGAAGATGGTATTTTAAGAGTCGGAGGTCGTCTTAAAAATGCTAACATAAGCACAGATATGAAATATCCCATTATAATTTCAAATAGCGGACGATTAACCGAACTTCTTATTCAGCAAGCACATGAGCTTACTTTCCATGGTGGACCACGACTTACATTATCTTTTTTGAGACAATATTATTGGATCATTAAGGGGAATCGAGCTACTAAAAAACAGCTTCGTAACTGCGTAACCTGCAAAAAACAAGAACCGAGGAAAATGAACCAAATAATGGGACATTTACCCGATTTCAGATCAAATCCAGCACCACCCTTTTATCATACTGGAGTTGATTTCACTGGATATATTCGAGTGAAAGCTAACAAAGGTAGAGGCATAACCACAAACAAAGGTTATATTGCTCTGTTTATTTGCATGGTTACAAAAGCAGTACATATAGAGTTAGTTTCAGATCTTAGCAGTCTGTCATTTATAGCAGCTTTACGTCGTATGGCAGCGCGAAAAGGCGCCCCAAAACATATTTATTCCGATAATGGAACTAATTTCGTGGGTGCTAACAAAATTTTGCAAGAAGAGCAACAACATTTAGAGCTTATTTTTAAAGATAGTTTTTATAAAGAAATTGCTGAGATGAACATAGAATGGCATTGGAATTGTCCCTCCTGGCCAAGCGCAGGTGGAATTTGGGAGCGCTCAATCCGAAGCCTAAAGCAGCATTTAAAACGTGTAATTGGTGAACAATCCTTAACGTTCGAGGAATATAGTACTTTACTATCACAGATAGAAGCCAGCCTGAATTCCAGACCATTGTGCCCAATTTCTGAGGATATCGATGACATTGACTACCTGACGCCAGCACATTTTCTAACAAGCCGTGCCGGTCTAACAATTATTGATACAGCTCAAGATGCTAGAACTAGATGGTACATGGTAAATAAAATGTTTCAGGATCTGTGGAAACGATGGAAAACTGAGTATCTCAGTCAGTTGTCCGTCCGTACAAAGTGGTTAAAAGCACAATATAATATTGAAGTTGGTGATATGGTCACTATTCATGACGACAACATCCCTTCCGGAAAATGGCCTGTCGGCCGTGTGGTAGAGATTCATCCAGGTAAGGACGGAGTCGTCAGAGTAGTAACTTTAAAAACAAAAAACGGTTACATTAAACGTCCTATCGTAAAATTATCAATCTTACCAATAAATGAAAAAGTAGCAAACAAGCCATACCAGCAAGATGTCAAAGTGACTCAACAAAGTAATGTTATAACTAAATGTAAACGGACCCACAGTTATCCATCTATATTTAGCCTAGCTCTTATGTTTTTACTTTTTATGAACATCTTGACATGTTCTAAAGCATCTTTTAATTTAACTTCGTTTGCCAACAAACAAACATTATTCTTCGATCCTCTAGGCAAAATGCAACTTATTCGTGATAAGTGGACTATCATAACTTATTACGACATGTCTCCGTTCTGGCAGGGAGATATCGCAGTAACCAAATTTACGAAATATCTCGAACAAACTTGCGATAAAATTAAAAATCTAAGCCAGTGTCATATCATTACGTTGCAACTAGAACACGATTATAACGAACTCCAATATTATAATCAGCTGTTGTTAAATCAACAACACTTAAGCAGAACTCGACGCGGACTCATAAACGCAGTAGGTTCATTATCCAATACTTTATTCGGTATACTCGATCAGGATTTTGCAGATAAATACCAGCTTGACATTGACCTAGTACGCAGTAACATGACACATCTTACTCAGTTATATAGGAAACAAACATCAGTCTTAGAGGTCGAATATAATATTTTAAAACGAATAGAGGCGACAATAGAAAAACAGCATAAGATCATTAATAAACATCTTAATTATTTAGACAGCTTCACAAACACATTACAAAAAGAAATCAATATAATGTCAGTTCAGCAAGACTTTATTTTGGCTGCATTAGCTACAAATAATATGATTCAGAACTTAAAGCGGATACAAGATACGTTGCTAGACACAGTTACGGAAATCTATCATGGTCAGATTAATATTCATCTTTTGTCACCAAACCAACTTCGAGCTGAGTTGCAAATTGTGTCCAGTCAACTATCTCAAGAATTAGCATTGCCGGTGGATAATATTCAAACAAACCTACACAAATTATACAAATTATTAAAAGTCAAAGCCAGAATGACTGACAAATATTTTATTTTTGAAATAAGCTTACCTCTGATTAGCCGAGATACATTCCAGCTGTACAATTTGATACCAGTGCCGGTTCAAATTAACAGAAGCATGGTTACAATCAAACCGTTAGCCGAATACATCGCGATCAACCTAAGGAGAGATACCTTTATTTCAGCAAATCATAACGATCTCCAAAGTTGTGAATATCAACAAGATATCTACGTTTGTCATCTACTAGGTCCTATTATGAGACTGACTCCAGAAGAGCAATTTTGTGAGAAAGCAAATTTATCGTCATGTAAAGTAACAAAATCAAGCTGTGAAAATAGATGGATTCGTTTGCACGACCTTTCTACCTATTCTTACTTCTGTTGTGACTCATGCTCTTTGAAGATTATATGCGACAATGAACTACACACTCGCCAAGTCAGCAAGGCCGGACTTATTCAGCTTACGAAGCAGTGCATTGTAAAGGGTCATGACATAACACTGTTCTCATATCAACAATCGGAAAGCACGCTCAATCTTAAACCAAGTGTATTAGAAACAAAGCTTACACCTATCGATCACATAATCAATAACCTTACACTACCTATCCAAACTATGGAAGAACTAGAAAGTGAGAATTCGCATATTAACAATTCTTTGAAGAATCTCGGAGACGAAATCAAGTCTATGAAAGACTCAGCACAGCAGACAGAGATACTTACGACCCATGACATTCATCTCTATACCGTCTCGTATGGATTACTAGCAGCAGCGATAGCAGCGATCCTGTGGTTCCTGTATTGGAGACGCAGGCACAACGGTGCCGCGCTCCCTCCAGTTCGGCCGGAAAGCATGCCCACTAGAGTTCAAGTGTGCATTAACCAAACTGAACCAACTCCCAGTGTCAGTGCGGTCGATATATCCCGATCCGATAAGGGATTCAAAGTAAGTGACAGTGTGTGCGAACCGCGTAATGAGCATAGCTTTTCAAAAAAGTGGTCTAGTTTGCGTCTAAAAAGGCGTGATACGTCAACGTCTCACACTCACAGTAACAACTCACTCGAGCGGCGGCGAGGTGCGCGCGAAGAAGTGCGTGTAGAGCGCGCACTCGTCGCGCACGGCCAGCGCCAGCAGCGAGCAGGCGGCGCGCAGCAGGGCGCAGTGGTCGCGCGCGTGCGTCTGCGCCGCGTTGCGCAGTGCACCCGCCGCCGCGCCGCCCGCCACGCGCTGCCGCCGCGCCGCGTACTCGCGCTGCAGGTCCCACAGCAGCGACGCGTAGCTACGTACACTCACAGTAACAACTCACTCGAGCGGCGGCGAGGTGCGCGCGAAGAAGTGCGTGTAGAGCGCGCACTCGTCGCGCACGGCCAGCGCCAGCAGCGAGCAGGCGGCGCGCAGCAGGGCGCAGTGGTCGCGCGCGTGCGTCTGCGCCGCGTTGCGCAGTGCACCCGCCGCCGCGCCGCCCGCCACGCGCTGCCGCCGCGCCGCGTACTCGCGCTGCAGGTCCCACAGCAGCGACGCGTAGCTACGTACACTCACAGTAACAACTCACTCGAGCGGCGGCGAGGTGCGCGCGAAGAAGTGCGTGTAGAGCGCGCACTCGTCGCGCACGGCCAGCGCCAGCAGCGAGCAGGCGGCGCGCAGCAGGGCGCAGTGGTCGCGCGCGTGCGTCTGCGCCGCGTTGCGCAGTGCACCCGCCGCCGCGCCGCCCGCCACGCGCTGCCGCCGCGCCGCGTACTCGCGCTGCAGGTCCCACAGCAGCGACGCGTAGCTACGTACACTCACAGTAACAACTCACTCGAGCGGCGGCGAGGTGCGCGCGAAGAAGTGCGTGTAGAGCGCGCACTCGTCGCGCACGGCCAGCGCCAGCAGCGAGCAGGCGGCGCGCAGCAGGGCGCAGTGGTCGCGCGCGTGCGTCTGCGCCGCGTTGCGCAGTGCACCCGCCGCCGCGCCGCCCGCCACGCGCTGCCGCCGCGCCGCGTACTCGCGCTGCAGGTCCCACAGCAGCGACGCGTAGCTACGTACACTCACAGTAACAACTCACTCGAGCGGCGGCGAGGTGCGCGCGAAGAAGTGCGTGTAGAGCGCGCACTCGTCGCGCACGGCCAGCGCCAGCAGCGAGCAGGCGGCGCGCAGCAGGGCGCAGTGGTCGCGCGCGTGCGTCTGCGCCGCGTTGCGCAGTGCACCCGCCGCCGCGCCGCCCGCCACGCGCTGCCGCCGCGCCGCGTACTCGCGCTGCAGGTCCCACAGCAGCGACGCGTAGCTACGTACACTCACAGTAACAACTCACTCGAGCGGCGGCGAGGTGCGCGCGAAGAAGTGCGTGTAGAGCGCGCACTCGTCGCGCACGGCCAGCGCCAGCAGCGAGCAGGCGGCGCGCAGCAGGGCGCAGTGGTCGCGCGCGTGCGTCTGCGCCGCGTTGCGCAGTGCACCCGCCGCCGCGCCGCCCGCCACGCGCTGCCGCCGCGCCGCGTACTCGCGCTGCAGGTCCCACAGCAGCGACGCGTAGCTACGTACACTCACAGTAACAACTCACTCGAGCGGCGGCGAGGTGCGCGCGAAGAAGTGCGTGTAGAGCGCGCACTCGTCGCGCACGGCCAGCGCCAGCAGCGAGCAGGCGGCGCGCAGCAGGGCGCAGTGGTCGCGCGCGTGCGTCTGCGCCGCGTTGCGCAGTGCACCCGCCGCCGCGCCGCCCGCCACGCGCTGCCGCCGCGCCGCGTACTCGCGCTGCAGGTCCCACAGCAGCGACGCGTAGCTACGTACACTCACAGTAACAACTCACTCGAGCGGCGGCGAGGTGCGCGCGAAGAAGTGCGTGTAGAGCGCGCACTCGTCGCGCACGGCCAGCGCCAGCAGCGAGCAGGCGGCGCGCAGCAGGGCGCAGTGGTCGCGCGCGTGCGTCTGCGCCGCGTTGCGCAGTGCACCCGCCGCCGCGCCGCCCGCCACGCGCTGCCGCCGCGCCGCGTACTCGCGCTGCAGGTCCCACAGCAGCGACGCGTAGCTACGTACACTCACAGTAACAACTCACTCGAGCGGCGGCGAGGTGCGCGCGAAGAAGTGCGTGTAGAGCGCGCACTCGTCGCGCACGGCCAGCGCCAGCAGCGAGCAGGCGGCGCGCAGCAGGGCGCAGTGGTCGCGCGCGTGCGTCTGCGCCGCGTTGCGCAGTGCACCCGCCGTCGCGCCGCCCGCCACGCGCTGCCGCCGCGCCGCGTACTCGCGCTGCAGGTCCCACAGCAGCGACGCGTAGCTACGTACACTCACAGTAACAACTCACTCGAGCGGGAGGAGGGGTAGAGCGCGCACTCGTCGCGCACGGCCAGCGCCAGCAGCGAGCAGGCGGCGCGCAGCAGGGCGCAGTGGTCGCGCGCGTGCGTCTGCGCCGCGTTGCGCAGTGCACCCCCCTCGCGCTGCAGGTCCCACAGCAGCGACGCGTAGCTACGTACACTCACAGTAACAACTCACTCGAGCGGCGGCGAGGTGCGCGCGAAGAAGTGCGTGTAGAGCGCGCACTCGTCGCGCACGGCCAGCGCCAGCAGCGAGCAGGCGGCGCGCAGCAGGGCGCAGTGGTCGCGCGCGTGCGTCTGCGCCGCGTTGCGCAGTGCACCCGCCGCCGGCCGCCGCCGCGCGCCGCCGCGCCGCGTACTCGCGCTGCAGGTCCCACAGCAGCGACGCGTAGCTACGTACACTCACAGTAACAACTCACTCGAGCGGCGGCGAGGTGCGCGCGAAGAAGTGCGTGTAGAGCGCGCACTCGTCGCGCACGGCCAGCGCCAGCAGCGAGCAGGCGGCGCGCAGCAGGGCGCAGTGGTCGCGCGCGTGCGTCTGCGCCGCGTTGCGCAGTGCACCCGCCGCGCGCCGCCGACGCGCTGCCGCCGCGCCGCGTACTCGCGCTGCAGGTCCCACAGCAGCGACGCGTAGCTACGTACACTCACAGTAACAACTCACTCGAGCGGCGGCGAGGTGCGCGCGAAGAAGTGCGTGTAGAGCGCGCACTCGTCGCGCACGGCCAGCGCCAGCAGCGAGCAGGCGGCGCGCAGCAGGGCGCAGTGGTCGCGCGCGTGCGTCTGCGCCGCGTTGCGCAGTGCACCCGCCGCCGCGCCGCCCGCCACGCGCTGCCGCCGCGCCGCGTACTCGCGCTGCAGGTCCCACAGCAGCGACGCGTAGCTACGTACACTCACAGTAACAGGGCGCAGTGGTCGCGCGCGTGCGTCTGCGCCGCGTTGCGCAGTGCACGCGCTGCCGCCGCGCCGCGTACTCACTCGAGCGGCGGCGAGGTGCGCGCGAAGAAGTGCGTGTAGAGCGCGCACTCGTCGCGCACGGCCAGCGCCAGCAGCGAGCAGGCGGCGCGCAGCAGGGCGCAGTGGTCGCGCGCGTGCGTCTGCGCCGCGTTGCGCAGTGCACCCGCCGCCGCGCCGCCCGCCACGCGCTGCCGCCGCGCCGCGTACTCGCGCTGCAGGTCCCACAGCAGCGACGCGTAGCTACGTACACTCACAGTAACAACTCACTCGAGCGGCGGCGAGGTGCGCGCGAAGAAGTGCGTGTAGAGCGCGCACTCGTCGCGCACGGCCAGCGCCAGCAGCGAGCAGGCGGCGCGCAGCAGGGCGCAGTGGTCGCGCGCGTGCGTCTGCGCCGCGTTGCGCAGTGCACCCGCCGCCGCGCCGCCCGCCACGCGCTGCCGCCGCGCCGCGTACTCGCGCTGCAGGTCCCACAGCAGCGACGCGTAGCTACGTACACTCACAGTAACAACTCACTCGAGCGGCGGCGAGGTGCGCGCGAAGAAGTGCGTGTAGAGCGCGCACTCGTCGCGCACGGCCAGCGCCAGCAGCGAGCAGGCGGCGCGCAGCAGGGCGCAGTGGTCGCGCGCGTGCGTCTGCGCCGCGTTGCGCAGTGCACCCGCCGCCGCGCCGCCCGCCACGCGCTGCCGCCGCGCCGCGTACTCGCGCTGCAGGTCCCACAGCAGCGACGCGTAGCTACGTACACTCACAGTAACAACTCACTCGAGCGGCGGCGAGGTGCGCGCGAAGAAGTGCGTGTAGAGCGCGCACTCGTCGCGCACGGCCAGCGCCAGCAGCGAGCAGGCGGCGCGCAGCAGGGCGCAGTGGTCGCGCGCGTGCGTCTGCGCCGCGTTGCGCAGTGCACCCGCCGCCGCGCCGCCCGCCACGCGCTGCCGCCGCGCCGCGTACTCGCGCTGCAGGTCCCACAGCAGCGACGCGTAGCTACGTACACTCACAGTAACAACTCACTCGAGCGGCGGCGAGGTGCGCGCGAAGAAGTGCGTGTAGAGCGCGCACTCGTCGCGCACGGCCAGCGCCAGCAGCGAGCAGGCGGCGCGCAGCAGGGCGCAGTGGTCGCGCGCGTGCGTCTGCGCCGCGTTGCGCAGTGCACCCGCCGCCGCGCCGCCCGCCACGCGCTGCCGCCGCGCCGCGTACTCGCGCTGCAGGTCCCACAGCAGCGACGCGTAGCTACGTACACTCACAGTAACAACTCACTCGAGCGGCGGCGAGGTGCGCGCGAAGAAGTGCGTGTAGAGCGCGCACTCGTCGCGCACGGCCAGCGCCAGCAGCGAGCAGGCGGCGCGCAGCAGGGCGCAGTGGTCGCGCGCGTGCGTCTGCGCCGCGTTGCGCAGTGCACCCGCCGCCGCGCCGCGTACTCGCGCTGCAGGTCCCACAGCAGCGACGCGTAGCTACGTACACTCACAGTAACAACTCACTCGAGCGGCGGCGAGGTGCGCGCGAAGAAGTGCGTGTAGAGCGCGCACTCGTCGCGCACGGCCAGCGCCAGCAGCGAGCAGGCGGCGCGCAGCAGGGCGCAGTGGTCGCGCGCGTGCGTCTGCGCCGCGTTGCGCAGTGCACCCGCCGCCGCGCCGCCCGCCACGCGCTGCCGCCGCGCCGCGTACTCGCGCTGCAGGTCCCACAGCAGCGACGCGTAGCTACGTACACTCACAGTAACAACTCACTCGAGCGGCGGCGAGGTGCGCGCGAAGAAGTGCGTGTAGAGCGCGCACTCGTCGCGCACGGCCAGCGCCAGCAGCGAGCAGGCGGCGCGCAGCAGGGCGCAGTGGTCGCGCGCGTGCGTCTGCGCCGCGTTGCGCAGTGCACCCGCCGCCGCGCCGCCCGCCACGCGCTGCCGCCGCGCCGCGTACTCGCGCTGCAGGTCCCACAGCAGCGACGCGTAGCTACGTACACTCACAGTAACAACTCACTCGAGCGGCGGCGAGGTGCGCGCGAAGAAGTGCGTGTAGAGCGCGCACTCGTCGCGCACGGCCAGCGCCAGCAGCGAGCAGGCGGCGCGCAGCAGGGCGCAGTGGTCGCGCGCGTGCGTCTGCGCCGCGTTGCGCAGTGCACCCGCCGCCGCGCCGCCCGCCACGCGCTGCCGCCGCGCCGCGTACTCGCGCTGCAGGTCCCACAGCAGCGACGCGTAGCTACGTACACTCACAGTAACAACTCACTCGAGCGGCGGCGAGGTGCGCGCGAAGAAGTGCGTGTAGAGCGCGCACTCGTCGCGCACGGCCAGCGCCAGCAGCGAGCAGGCGGCGCGCAGCAGGGCGCAGTGGTCGCGCGCGTGCGTCTGCGCCGCGTTGCGCAGTGCACCCGCCGCCGCGCCGCCCGCCACGCGCTGCCGCCGCGCCGCGTACTCGCGCTGCAGGTCCCACAGCAGCGACGCGTAGCTACGCACAAATGGATATAAACTAGATTTACGGCATCCTCACTCATGCAGTAAGGAAGTGCGGGAGTGTGATCACACACACATGCGACGGAGGAGGTTGGCGCACCTGTTGTAACTCTGTCGCCTTACTCCGGTACCACTGACACTGATTAATCTTTTCTCTCAGACTTGAGAAATAATTATGAGAGGTATATTTTTTAAACCTTGAGGTATATAGTGATGTAAATAATTATGTTATGAAGCCACATGAAATACCATGTGTGACCCCAGTGGATTGAAGGGGAATAGGCCCCTAAACATAAACTATTTTTAAACTTTTCTTGATTTTGCATCATTCAGACAAGGCAGTTATTGACATAAGGCTTTTAAACAAACTCTTGACAAATATTAAAAATAGTTTTAAAAATTGAATATTTCATTGATTGGTAAGTAAATAATTTATAGTTCCACCTATTTCTCTCGAACAACATTTGCACTATCCATTGGGAGGTCACCATTTCAGCACCCTGGAATGCTAACTTCCATCGATATTATGAACGATGTGCTTCAACCAATACTCACTCTTCATTACTCTCAGCCCGTTTTTCCACTTCACTCAAAACCATCTTGAGTTTGGGCGCTGCCGCTTGGAACTTGCCGAAGTACACCGCGTAAGCAGTGTCCATGCTCTCGCCCTCGCCAGGCTCATCGGGAGTTAGCACTTGCTCCGTCGCGTGGTTGAGCACGTGCGTCACGTACGTCCTTATGAGGGAGATAGCCCGGCTTTGAAGGTGGCGGTACTTGACCGAGTAAGTGTGGGCTTCTTTGAATGTACTCTGGAAAATTTAAAGACACGAAACTTGGTAGAAGTAAAGAAAAAAAAGTATCAGGAATCATTACATAGTATAAAACAAAGTAGCTTTTTTGTTTGTCCTTATGTATGCTTAAATGTTTAAAACTACGCAACCGATTTTCATGCAGTTTTTTTTATCGGATAGTGGTTCAAGAGGAAGGTTTGTGCTTAATACATGCATAGTACAGTAGAGAAACACTGATAATTTTAAAGGCTTCTGATGTGATATCGTAAATTAACACATTTTTGCGCTTACATTGCAAACGCTGGCTAAACCCTAGGAGATATAGCAAAATAACCACAGTACACTGCACACCTCTTAAGGATAACCCACAATAACCATTTTCTATCTTTTACTTTCAACCAAAAGTAATGGCTTATTTATAAAGTGATTTTAAGCAATACTGCATTAATACTTATCCAATAAGGTATGTTAAGTATTTTATGCATTCAATATAGATCAGTATTGCCCTTTACAGCATGTAATTTAAGTGAATATTTTCCAAGATATTTAATATTCAAAATACAGCAATATAGCAAGCATTAATGGGGCGTCCGTTCTTTATATGTATGCTTTAGGATCAGCATTGCACCCGTGCGAATCCGGGCGGGTCGCTAGTATTATTATAAAGATAAATACCTAAGAACCTAAGGAGACATTCAAAGATACAGTGAACCAGAGCAGTTCGGTGAATATGGAAACGAACAAGTCATAATTATGTAAGACTCCCAATAAAGTAGAGTATGTACCATAGTCATGCAGTGGTACCCACTCAAAGGCAAAGAGGGCCAAAATGGAACTAAGCTAGATCGATTAATTTCCCCTAAAACACCCATGCTTACAAAATTTCTTTTAAAGGTATTAGATAGATAGATAGGGCCCAAAAACAATATTTACATTGGCTCTCATATAATCCAAGCACTCGTCAATTTTGGCCAGCACATTGAAGAAAGCCTCACTGTTGACAGACATGGTTGAGCTGTTGAGCCTCTGTGACAGATGCTCTACTTGTGTGAAGTAGTGCAACTTGTGCTTTATATCCTCACCTGGAAAATATTAAATGTACTTATAAAAATTCATCAACATCTGCCATTTTAAAGGTTCACTTTTCAGTCAGATTTGACTTTTGACTTTTACAAAAGTCAAAGTCAAATCTGTGTGTAGTGTCAAAACTTCCAATTGCTATCTAACAACAATAAGCCTGCTATAATATTATGAGTAACTCTGTACTTGCAAGCAGAATGTACAAAACATTACATGGGGATTTCCCTTTTGCTTGTCAATCATTTGACCGACAAAAGCGAATTCTCCGTGCTGTCTGCGTCATCCTTTAAGGATGCACTCTGTTTTGAACAAGAAATTAAAGGAAAAGATCTAAAATCTGTGATAAATCTAAAAAAATATTGTAAAATCTTTCTTTATAATATTTTTGAAAATCATGATTTTCCCAACACTGCTTGCTAAACACTACAAAAGACTAGAAACATTCATTTACCAATTCCAGAAAGTTTATTTTGGTCAGCTAACAATTGCTCACTCATGTTGTGAAGGGCATTGGTTTTGTTTGACACCAAGTTATATTCATCAGATAGTTTGTTCAAATCTGACAATGTTGCAGTAATCTGAAAAAGTGAAAAACATTCATTAAGAAACTGTTTTTGGAGATATTCTTTTGTATGTTCAGAGTTAGAATTTAAGAATGGCTTAACCAATTAGAAAATTCCCCAAAATATGACAAAAACTTCTCATACTTAAGCAATGCCACTATTGCTATAATTGGGTGTAGAATTTATGATTGGCATAAAATTCCAAAGGAACCGCTATAATTTATAAAACATCTAAACATGGACTATTGTATATAAACTGTCCCAATTGCTGTTTTTGAAGCTTGAACTTTTACAAGCATCATGCTTGCAAAACGCACCCAATAAGCTATTAAATATAAAGAGTTAGTATGACAGGAAGCCCCAAGCACATTGCCGAAATTTGCCATGTTTCATAGCAATCACTTGAAAATATATCAAAAATATTAGAATTTCAATCGATTTTTTGTGTTCTGAATTACGTGACCGTCGTCATAGTATGAAGATGATGTGGTCAACTTTTATCAACCTTCATAACTTTTATCAGCGACTGCTTAGGTACAAGTAACTTTATTACTATTTTAATAGAAGATCTTTACTATTTAATGACATATATATCATCTCTGGGCATCTCTGGGGCAGACTTCCATACATTTTTTACCTATGTCCTTTGGAATATCCAAATTGAAAAGACCACATTAAATTCAGTTGATTCTACATAATATGTTCTACATTGTACTGCTCAGAAAGCAAACAAAACAGAATAGCACCATTTGCTGTATCATCATTCAAGCACATTTTTTACACCAAGTTGTACTAATATATGTTTTATTTTTATTTATTACAACTTAGTCCTTAACTGCTATCACACCTGATGGTCAGTGACAATACAATCTAAGATGGAAGTGGGCTAACTTGAAATCCACACCTCTATCAGCCCAGCATGGAATCAAAGCCAGGACCTGTCTTATAAATCCACTGTGTATACCACTGTGCCAAAGTAGTGTTTCATATAAAAAGAAAAAGATTAGGTACCTGATCGGTAAGTGAAACACACTCATTCCGTCTCTCCTCCAGCTGTTTATAATATGCTTCATATTGCTCATCATTTCTCTTCATATTCTCTTCGTTGAGTCTATCATACCAGTCCAAGAACTCATATGTTGTGTCCACCTTTGGAATGCCATCTGTATCATTTGTGGGGACATCTAGAGTGTGCTATAATTATAAAATAATAGTTAAGATCTTTCATTTAGGTAACTTGCTGAAAAAGTTTTGCTTCTATTAATTTCTAATTTGAACAATTAATTCGATTAGCTACGTTTGACATTTGTGCTATCTATCATTTTATTTTGAGCAAACAAGACTGTAAGGCCATCATCAAGGAGGGGCAGTTTCCCCTCACCTAGAATTTTTATAGCCATTAATATTCTTTCCCAAAATAGGAAAAGGGAAAAATATATTGTTTACTCAAACACGCACAAGCTTCAGCTAGTTACTATATTTTTTTAATATAGATGTTGTGAAATACATAAAAGTGCTACTCGTTTATTATTAATTATTTATATTACCAATACGGCGTCAAAAATTGAAGAAAATTCAGTGCTATGAGTATATTGAATTTGTTGTGTGTGTAAGCCCAAAATTGTAATTACAACCAATATAATATTACTAAATGTGATATTTATCTAACAAGCATTTTTTTTTATCTTAAATCAATAATCTGATCTACTAAACAAATCAAAAGTATTCATACTTCTTCATCAGTCGCTAAGCCAAGGGACAGGGCTTCCAAATCAAGTATTGCTTCCCTTTGGCTCGATGTGAGCGGTGCTAGAGGATTATCAGGTGCCTCCCATAGCAGCAATTTATTTTGAATTTCTTTTAAAGTCATATTATCCATTGCTATTCACACTCTTTCAATATAAATTTCATAATTTTAACAATACAGGAAATAAACAAAAATAAGAGGCCGCTGACTAGACATGAGGCGTATTTATCGTCACAGTGAAAAATCACAGATATTCCATAATACCAAATAACAGGCTGTTACTCATTCCAAAAATAACAGATAAATAAATACTTCACCCTTTCACAATTCACAGCAGTAGACATGAGGCGTATTTATCGTCACAGTGAAAAATCACAGCAGTCACAGTCAGTATTTCAGTAAGGTAAAATACTTAACATGTTTGGTCCCTTTTATATTTCATACGCGTAAATGAGATAGAAGCTAGTATTTTTTGTATTGCTGTCTCCTTCTTACTACACAAAAATTTCATATGCTTAAATGAGATAGAAGCTAGTATTTTTCGCAACTATTATACGACATTAAAGAAATATAAGATTAACCGAAGATAGTTCATATAACAAACATCAAATGTAATTTTGTCGTATAATAGTCACTGTGACGTAACTTATTTGCCAACTTTCGTTGAATCTTAACTCAATACAAATAAGGATAGTATTTAAATAATACTAAATATTTATCATGTTTGGTCCCTTTTATATTTCATACGCGTAAATGGGATAGAAGCTAGTATTTCTCGTAAATATTATACGACATTTGAGAAATATAAGATTAACCGAAGAATGTTCATAAAACAAACGTTAAATGGAATTTTGTCGTATAATATATCGGATACTACAGAGTATAATACAGAGTATTAATCGGATAATACAGAGTATTAAATGTCAAATGAAATTCTAAAATCTTAAGGTATTGTTTAGGGAAATTTTTATGATATTAAATAATTAAAAAATGATTGTACTTTGTAATAATTAAAGCTTAATTTATAATTTAATAAATTATATTTATAAATTAATATATGTGACGACAGTTATTTATTTTTGTAAAAGTTTTCGTTTAAAAATGTATGTTTCCGAACCTCAGTCGTCAAGAATTCACGGTGTGATGTGATTGGTCAACTTATTTGCCAACTTTCGTTAGATCTTATTGCTATATTAATAAGGATAGTATTTAAATAATACTAAATATTTATCATGTTTGGTCTCTTTTATATTTCATACGCGTAAATGAGATAGAAGCTAGTATTTTTTGTATTGCTGTCTCCTTCTTACTACACAAAAATTTCATATGCTTAAATGAGATAGAAGCTAGTATTTTTCGCAACTATTATACGACATTTAAGAAATATAAGACTAACCGAAGATAGTTCATATAACAAACATCAAATGTAATTTTGTCGTATAATAGTCACTGTGACGTAACTTATTTGCCAACTTTCGTTGAATCTTAACTCAATACAAATAAGGATAGTATTTAAATAATACTAAATATTTATCATGTTTGGTCCCTTTTATATTTCATACGCGTAAATGAGATAGAAGCTAGTATTTTTTGTATTGCTGTCTCCTTCTTACTACACAAAAATTTCATATGCTTAAATGAGATAGAAGCTAGTATTTTTCGCAACTATTATACGACATTAAAGAAATATAAGATTAACCGAAGATAGTTCATATAACAAACATCAAATGTAATTTTGTCGTATAATAGTCACTGTGACGTAACTTATTTGCCAACTTTCGTTGAATCTTAACTCAATACAAATAAGGATAGTATTTAAATAATACTAAATATTTATCATGTTTGGTCCCTTTTATATTTCATACGCGTAAATGGGATAGAAGCTAGTATTTCTCGTAAATATTATACGACATTTGAGAAATATAAGATTAACCGAAGAATGTTCATAAAACAAACGTTAAATGGAATTTTGTCGTATAATATATCGGATACTACAGAGTATAATACAGAGTATTAATCGGATAATACAGAGTATTAAATGTCAAATGAAATTCTAAAATCTTAAGGTATTGTTTAGGGAAATTTTTATGATATTAAATAATTAAAAAATGATTGTACTTTGTAATAATTAAAGCTTAATTTATAATTTAATAAATTATATTTATAAATTATTATATGTGACGACAGTTATTTATTTTTGTAAAAGTTTTCGTTTAAAAATGTATGTTTCCGAACCTCAGTCGTCAAGAATTCACGGTGTGATGTGATTGGTCAACTTATTTGCCAACTTTCGTTAGATCTTATTGCTATATTAATAAGGATAGTATTTAAATAATACTAAATATTTATCATGTTTGGTCTCTTTTATATTTCATACGCGTAAATGAGATAGAAGCTAGTATTTTTTGTATTGCTGTCTCCTTCTTACTACACAAAAATTTCATATGCTTAAATGAGATAGAAGCTAGTATTTTTCGCAACTATTATACGACATTTAAGAAATATAAGACTAACCGAAGATAGTTCATATAACAAACATCAAATGTAATTTTGTCGTATAATAGTCACTGTGACGTAACTTATTTGCCAACTTTCGTTGAATCTTAACTCAATACAAATAAGGATAGTATTTAAATAATACTAAATATTTATCATGTTTGGTCCCTTTTATATTTCATACGCGTAAATGAGATAGAAGCTAGTATTTTTTGTATTGCTGTCTCCTTCTTACTACACAAAAATTTCATATGCTTAAATGAGATAGAAGCTAGTATTTTTCGCAACTATTATACGACATTAAAGAAATATAAGATTAACCGAAGATAGTTCATATAACAAACATCAAATGTAATTTTGTCGTATAATAGTCACTGTGACGTAACTTATTTGCCAACTTTCGTTGAATCTTAACTCAATACAAATAAGGATAGTATTTAAATAATACTAAATATTTATCATGTTTGGTCCCTTTTATATTTCATACGCGTAAATGGGATAGAAGCTAGTATTTCTCGTAAATATTATACGACATTTGAGAAATATAAGATTAACCGAAGAATGTTCATAAAACAAACGTTAAATGGAATTTTGTCGTATAATATATCGGATACTACAGAGTATAATACAGAGTATTAATCGGATAATACAGAGTATTAAATGTCAAATGAAATTCTAAAATCTTAAGGTATTGTTTAGGGAAATTTTTATGATATTAAATAATTAAAAAATGATTGTACTTTGTAATAATTAAAGCTTAATTTATAATTTAATAAATTATATTTATAAATTATTATATGTGACGACAGTTATTTATTTTTGTAAAAGTTTTCGTTTAAAAATGTATGTTTCCGAACCTCAGTCGTCAAGAATTCACGGTGTGATGTGATTGGTCAACTTATTTGCCAACTTTCGTTAGATCTTATTGCTATATTAATAAGGATAGTATTTAAATAATACTAAATATTTAACATGTTTGGTCGCTTTTATATTTCATACGCGTAAATGAGATAGAAGCTAGTATTTCTCGTAAATATTATACGACATTTGAGAAATATAAGATTAACCGAAGAATGTTCATAAAACAAACGTTAAATGGAATTTGGTCGTATAATATATCGGATACTACAGAGTATAATACAGAGTATTAATCGGATAATACAGAGTATTAAATGTCAAATGAAATTCTAAAATCTTAAGGTATTGTTTAGGGAAATTTTTATGATATTAAATAATTAAAAAATGATTGTACTTTGTAAAAATTAAAGCTTAATTTATAATTTAATAAATTATATTTATAAATTAATATATGTGACGACAGTTATTTATTTTTGTAAAAGCTTTCGTTTAAAAATGTATGTTTCCGAACCTCAGTCGTCAAGAATTCACGGTGTGATGTAATTGGTCAACTTATTTGCCAACTTTCGTTAGATCTTATTGCTATACCAATAAGGATAGTATTTAAATATTACTAAATATTTCAGAATGTTACAGTGGATTTTTCAAAATTTCGATAAAATAAAACCGCCTGCGAGAATTCATCAACTCTGGTGTGTTTGTTTCCGCATAATTTAAAAAGATTTTATTTTAATTCTCTCGCTCCTAATAGCTTTGCTGTTAGAAGTATTGTGTAGAATATAAATATAGTATAGAATATAGTTTTACATGTAGATATAGTGATTTTTAGTAAATAGTCAATTTCATTTACAGTTGTGTATATATTTGCTAGTCTATTTGAGTTGTGTAGAATAGAAGTTTAGTGTACAATAGAAATATAGTATAGAATACTGTACAGGTATAGTTTTAGATATTCATTTATTTATTTAATAAGTATAGTAGTAGTTATTATAGTAGTAGTAGTATAGTAGTAGTTTATAGATATAGTTTTTAGGTGCAGGTATAGGCCATAGTAAATTTTATTTGTGTACAGATTTAAAACTATTATTAAGTATGGCTAGTGTAAATGATAATAGAAGTAAGAGTTATAAGATGAGCGTTGTATGGGACCATTTTGTTGACATAGGCGGATATTTGGCTACTTGCAACATATGCAAAGCCAAATTATCTTTCAAGTCGTCGGTTACAAATTTAAAAAAACACTTGGACCGAAAGCATCCCACAGTTCGAATGATAAGTAGGCGTGAAGATTTGTTAAATAATGCCATAAACCCTCAACCAACAACGCAGATATCTCAATCGATTACCATAGGTCAAACGACAGTTCAGCCGACAACCACTACCGCGCAACCGCCAACGCAAACGATTGCTCAGCCACCTATCCAAGTAATACCTCGAAGAAATTACGGTCATCAACCAATAACAAATTTCGCACCGAGGCGTACAAATTTTCCAAAACTAGAAATAGACAAAAAAATAATGAATTTGTTTATTATGGACTATCAGCCCTTTAGGATAGTGGAAGACAGAGGTTTTCGAGATTTATTAAGTTATGCATTCCCGGGCTATCAAATACCGTCTAGAAAATTTTTTTCAAATAATATTCTGCCCGCTACTTACGAAAAAACTAGGGCAGATCTTATGCTTGAAATCTCTACGGATGTTCAATCCATTTGTATTACTGTCGACATATGGTCAACATCGACGAACGACTCGATGTTAGCTATTACTGGACATTACATAAAGGAGGAGGGATTTATCCTCAAAAATTATCTATTGGATTGTGTCCCGCTAGAGACAAGCCACACAGCCAAAAATTTGGCACTAACTATTAAAAAAATTTGCGAAGAGTGGCAAATTTGTAATAAAATTTTATTGGCTGTGTCAGACAATGGCACTAATATTAAAAGTGCCATTGAAAAAGAACTGGGGTGGAAACATTTTCCATGCTACACGCACACCCTAAACTTAGCAGTTAACGACGCGCTAAAGCAAACGAATTTAGTCGAAGTAATTAATAAAATAAAAGCTATCGTTAGACATTTCAAACAAAGTAACCTAGCTTGGGAAAAACTTAAAAAGTACCAAGAACAAGCAGGTACTAATCCGAGGAGGCTGATCCAGGATGTACCTACAAGATGGAACTCCACCTTCTATATGGTTCAAAGATGTGTAGACCTTAAAGAATCCTTAAACAGTGCCATGGTCAATTTAACCATGCCAATACTGTCTAATGAGGATTGGAAAATTTGTGAAGGAATGTGTGCAGTGTTAAAGCCATGTGAGGAGGTAACGCGAGAATTGAGTGGCCAAAATTATATTACAGGAAGCCTTGTAATACCGATCACTTACGGGCTCATCAGAGCTTTAGAAAGTATCGATAACGAGGAATTTTTGAACTCTGTAGAGCTTTTGCGACAGGATTTAATCGGAAATATTAAACGTAGATTTTTAAATTTAAACCACAGTAATACATTTACAAATTGTATGTTTCTAGATCCGCGGTTTAAATTATACTTTACCGATCCTCATGTGGCAGAAGACACAAAACGGCGGATTGTCTCTTTGGTCGCACAACACACTCGCACCGAAACTGCTACCTCCACCACAACCGAAGTACCTACAACATCTTCTCATCTACCATCAAAATCCATATGGCAAGATTTTGATATGAAGATGCAAGGCATCCAGCCAGAAGGTACTTCACATTCGAGAGCAATCGTAGAGGTCCAAAGGTATTATGAAGACAAAATAATTCCGAGGACCGATTGCCCTTTGAAGTGGTGGAGAGACCATAAAAACGTATATCCTACGCTATACAAAGTAGCAGTTAAAAAATTTAATGCCATGGCATCTTCAGTGCCATGTGAAAGAGTGTTTTCCGCAGCGGGAAACATAATGACTGAAAGAAGAACCCGCTTGGGAATAAGAAAGTTGCAACAACTTATATTCCTGCACCAAAATTTGTAAACTTGTATATACGAGTATTGTATATACTTCGTCCACGTCTATTTTAAATTTTTACAGTATAATAATTTCCATTTTAAATCTGTACAGTATAATAATCACATTATGTTGATAAAACTCTTTAACAAATATTTGGCAATAATTTCAACCAAACCAAATTTGACTACCATAAAAAAGGTTACAATGAGTCAATCTTAAAAGATAGATACATCCAAAAGCCTTCCTCAATAAATGGACTATCCAACACAAAATAAATTTTTCAATTCGAAGTAGTTTCTGAGATTAGAGCGTTCTAACAAAATAAACAAACAAACTCTTCATCTTTATAATATTATTAATAGCTTTATAATATTAGTATACATGAAATGTCTGCCTCGTTGGTCTAGTGGTTACCTTTGTCGCTTTCGGTCACAAGGTGCTGGGTTCGAATCCTGGGTTTTTCATTCCTCTATGAAATTTTCAGTACATTCCAAGCCTGTAGTGGTTCGTTAATAGGCTCATAATGATTATGATAGATGAATGAAAACTTTTAAATGCGCCTGTTTGCTAATTTTCAAACTGACAGTCCTAAGCCTGATAAAAGCATGAAGGGAAGTTTTCGTTCATAAAAGTATTTATAAATTATAATAGAAACGGTACCCGGCAGTTTTAAAGTTACTCCTTACATAAGATATCTGCAAGTAAAAATAGCATCAAAATTGGTTTAGCTAATTTAGAGAATTATCGTGCGGAAGTGTCCTAAAAGTGCTCTGGCGCCTCTGGCACGCAGAGTCCTCTTACGCTACGGTCGGACTCGGACCGGGACGTGAGATGTGAGAGAGTAACAGGCTGTTATTTAATAACAGGTATTTGTCACTGCTTTTTTTTTGTCACAGTAACAGGGATAACAGATATTGCCTTTGACCTGTTACGTCTCATGCCTACCGCTGACGTATAAACGTATTAAATTAAATGTCATGACCTGACATTGACATGTAAAAATTAATTACAAACCACAGAATAAGTACAAGTAGGTCTATGGCACAAATATAAACGTATATTTTTAATTAGGCATGTATATTTTTTCTTTACAATTGTCAGACTTGAATAGATTTTATGGATCTATGAATAAAATAAAAGTTTGAGAGAATCGCATAAAAAATTGAGTTTAAGTAGTATCCAGTATATACATGCGCCACCTCGTAGAGTGTATAGTGAGACTTACTGTACGTATGACTAGGCAGGTTGTAAAGGTAATTTTATTAGGCGATGACGTACGTATTGCACGAGCGATACCCCGATAGCACTTGGTTTTAAAACTTTAATTTATTTTTAACCAACAGTATTTTACATGATATTTTATAGAAATGTATAAATGAATTATATAGGTAATTATATTTTAAGCATGATTTGCACTGCCACCTACTGTAGAATAGACAAAGTATTTATTAGGTTATAGTGTACTATTATTGCCATCTATTGTAAAAGCATGGAACTACTAGTTACTAACTCCGTATTTATAGCAACTAACTCAATAGATGGCGTTGTGACTAAATAATTTAAATTAATTTGATGTTTGGAAGTCAGGATTTTAGTTTACACTTTTACCGGACGATCTCCTTGTTGATCATGAGCTAAAAAAGTCCAAAGTGCAGTGTATTAGCTTGGCTACAAAAACCCAATGAACAAAAAAGGACAATAGCACTTTGGGTACCTACCTACCTACTACTAGCTTTTAATACAAAAAGCTAACACATACATAACTGTAACTACAGTTTCCACAAACTATCAACAATAATTTGTGGAAACATATTTATTGTTTTTGAATCGTAATTTTTATGGACAGGTGTTAGGCATAACAAACATATCTACTAATATTATAGAGGCGAAAGTTTGTATGTATGGATAGATGTTTGTTAGTTACTCTTTTACGCAAAAACTACCAAATGGATTTTGATGAAACTTCACAATAATATAGCTTACATATCAGAATAACATGCAGGATACATTTTATCCCAAAATTCCCACGGGAACGAGAACTACGCGGGCGTTCTCTAGTAAGATATGTACCTACTTATTTTGACTAAGAGTTTTACAATTCGAATAGATAGTTATACTTAGCTTATTCTATTTTCTACTTAATTTATTTCCCCCTTTCTCAGTGAAATGCCTTCCTGTTGTAATAAAATTACATTAAAAACCTACTTACGTGTGGTCAGGAAATTTTCTTTTTAAAGAATTAGGTTTAGGTACTTACTATTTAAATGTAGATTACATATTATAAGTATTTAATTATGTAATTATACTGTTAAGATTAAAACATTCTAAGCTGGCAGCTTAATTTTTTATTTTGCACTAGTAGCTACTTAACTTTTTGTGAATTTTATCAGCACTTTTTTATCTTACCCCATTGTATTTCTTACGTCAGGGTCTGTTTTCCTGCTACGGACGTTCTAAGCTCATTATAAGATAATCCTTTCATAGATAAATTCAGAATTCTTTTTCTAAAGAGATTTCTACGTGATTGCTTCAGCAATTGTTTTGAATACCATAAGTAGCCAGCGGCAATTAAAAATAGATATAACTACTTAAAAAAAATAAAATTGTATTTTATTAAGTATTTTTCTTTACTTAATTTATTGATTATCAAAGCTCCATTAGATACTTACCAACTTTTTACCATTTTTTTTATGAAAAGAAAATGAATTTAAATTTCCTGGGTTCAATTTTCCCGTAGGTCATTTTAAGATTGTTTTCTAATTTGCTTGTCTGGTCTCTTGGTAGGCTTCGGCGAAGGTAGATGTATTTCCACAAACACAGCGACAACCTATAGTCAAATTCTGTAGCACTGCTAGACTAAGATGTCATCTAGAAACCCATCATCAGTTATGTGTATTGTAATCATGTACCTCTTCCACATTGCCCGTTTCCATCTTAGATTGTATCGTTAACAACAAACAGGTAACTGTAGTTTAAAGACAACTTTAAAAAAATTCGATATTATACCCGCAAGACGCCATTTGCAGGTGAGAACATCTCAGAATAGAGATAAACTCTACCTCTAAATTGTATACTTACTGTATTGGTCCATCTTCACAAGGAGACAAGTACTATCGTAATTAATGCTTGTGAAATTATCGTTGTACCATAAAGATGATCCGACGATAAGTACAATCGAACTTGTTGCGATTCTTTCGTCGTTTTCAAAGGCAAAGGATTATAATGAAATGATACGAAAGGAGTTCGAGTAATTTTGCATTTATTGGGTACGAGGAACCATCTGGTCAACATAAGCTACAATGGACATTCTGTTAACAGTATATTTACAATATCAGAATCATAATATAATTTCATATCTAATAAATGGAGTAAATTACTGCATAAGTATTCACAATAATTAATTAAAGAGCTCATAGAACATCTATACACAAATGTAGTAAAAGTAGCCTTGTACAAAATACTATATATAATTACTAGGAAATAGTCACATAGGCTGGCACTCTGTCTAACAGTCCTGCAGTTTATCTAATCTAACTACATGTTCCAGCCACTTTTGTTCGATTATTCAACGATAAACAATAAAGCAAATTTAAATACAGCGTTTGACTTAACTAGTTCGGGAGCGTTTCGAGCTCCTCCTGAGACATTTCTTCCCACACGCAGACTATTTACAACCAACTTGCGTCTGTTACAACTTATACGAGTTATATATACAAACAATTTTTTATAATCATTAAAAAAATACAATGTAAATCGCTTTTTTAAACTTGTAGTGTAACCTCTATCTATTATCGTTTATAAGTATAGGGTTGGAATAAAAATAGTATTTTTTTTATTATTTTTAGTTTCAGCGTGCAAAATCCACTAAAGCCAGCGTTGAAGAGGCTACCGTTCTCGCAACGACTAATTTATATACGATTCTTTAGTAACTAACATCAACTGCTGATCGTAGTTGCAAACATTAATAATTGTGTTTCATTAAACTAACGACTAAACGAAACATCACACATTCAAGACCTATGGACAGATCATTACATGAGAGGCCTAAAGGATAACATGATATTTTGACAGCGAAAAATACTGAAGGAAATCATACTGAAAATTTTAAATATTTTACTTCTGTGAGTACGTACCGATATGTAGGGTAATATAAAAATGATGTGGCATCAATCTTTAACAAATGAATATTTAAAAACTCACACATTACAATTAATGGAATTCCCAATTTACTTTATGGGGAAATGACATGGAAGAAATGTATTAAATATAGGTAATGCTATTAAATTTTTTCTAGTTTTATAATAGTTGAAACCCAACAACTAAATCTGCCTGGACACATTCAGGGATCAAAGCATAAAGAACAACTAACGGAAACGCTCGTTCATATCTAAAATCTCTTCAATCTAAGTGATAAAACTAAAAATACACATTATTATTTAAAATTCCATAAAATAACTGCAGAGTCAAGTTCACATCACAATGTCATTTTAACGTGTTACAATACGTTTTTTAAAACTCGATAAATAACTTAAATTACAATAGGTACCTATAAAAAATAGAAAATAAATTAACAGTCATTGTTCAATGCGTGTATTATTTAACTATTTTATTTTAATTAATATATCTACGATATAAACACACGACTTATGAGATATCATCTTATGCGGAGTAGTACGAGCAGGCACGCTCGCGTACCGTACACCGAACGGAAACGGTTGGACGAGGCGTCGCCGAGATGCGTAGCGGAAGCGTGGCGGTTAGCACGAAATTCTGCACCCTAAAGATTAAATAACGGGAAAATATACTTCTATAGATCCAAGCATAATAATATCGAAGCTCGGCGAGCGCGCGCCGCTCCGAGCGGTGAGCTGCGAGCGGCGCTAACTAGATACGAGTAGTGGCGTAGCCGTAGGGCGCTCGGCGCGTGGCTGTCTCTCCACGCGCGGACTGACGGAGCACTGCCAGGGCGCGGGCGGGCCGCGCGGCGGCGTCGGGGCCCCGCGGCGCCCTACGACGCGGGCGGCTGCGGGCCCTGCGGCTGCGGCGGCGGCTTGGCGCCCGCGGCCGGCAGCTGCGCCAGCGTGTCCTGGCTGGCGTGAGCGCGCAGGTAGCTGTTCTCCACCTCCAGCTGGTTGATCCTCTCCATCAGTTCGGCGATGCGCTCCTTCAGCACCTCCACCTCCTCGCGCACCGCGAACATCAAGTGGCTCTTGACCAGATCCTGCAACAATAGAACAAGCACGTTACTAACGAAATATGGACATACGTCGTTACTGGAACCGCCGATAAAAACATTACGCACTATGTTGTGTTTCAATTAAATGTTTAAATTCCACATAATAAATCGTAAATTGGTAAGAATATTAAAAAAAATGTTTTTAATTGGGTTCAATCAGATAATAAATAATTGTCAATTAAAAGAGTTCCATTAAGTAAATAATATAAATAAACAAACTCAAAAAGCGTCTGATAACTACATATAATATCACGAAATCACTTATATATTTTTTTAGCTATATATTTAAATATATAGCAAACAAATACAGCCTATGGATGATTGGATAGAGTTATGTTAACTTTTAGTAAAAAAACTCAAAACAAATTATTGTTCAAATTTTTGACCAAAATATTGAATAACCAAAAAAAAACACAAAATGAATAACGTGACTTATGGTCAAGTTATTCAACGCTCCGAAAACACACCGAAAAGTCGAACAAAGGACACAAAATAATAAAACATCGTCAACGTACTTTTGGATTTGGCACGACCACATAACAGGGGTCCTTTTGACCCTTCTGTCTGACTTCGTAGAGGCAGGCATCGCGGGGTTTGATGACATCAATCATGTTTCAGAATTTTATATACCGGATTTTCAGGACGATCGAAACGCGTGTTAAGCAGACGATGAGCAAAGCAACACTGAGCGGTGAGCGAGGACACGATATAGTAGCGCGATATCGAGCAACGTCTGCGCGTCCTACCGGGCGACTGATGGTCTGAGCGCGCGCATGTCCTATTTAAAATGGCGGCTTGACACGTCACCGCCACGCGATCAGCGTATGAACCCTGTACTCGACAACACCGGCTCTATAGATGTGTCGATAACAACAAAGCTCTTGTTTTCAAAGTTACATGTTCGCAGTAACATGAATAATTAATATTGAATAATTTATGTTACACTATTTATCTCTATGTTTTATGGATTTTGTAATTGTTCTGTTTACCTTTGTTGTTGTGATCAAATCAAGTAACACCCAACCATAGTCTGATGTATGACGCACAGTTCAAAATAGGTAATTGTTCCTCATCAGGCGATTCAAAAGGAAAACTTTGCATTGTAATAATTACTAGAAAAATCATCGCATCGACCAATTATATTTCTATCTTCATATTCTACATTGCTTATAGCTTCTTACCAGAACGTTCGATACATTGCTCCACTTTTGTCAGACTAACTACTAAATGTAACTGTTGGCACGCATATTGAATCTATATTATCACAAACAATTTTTTGGCTCTCTAATAAAAATAGCATCAAAATTTTCTACGTTTTTGGTATTTGCACATAAATCAAAATTGTAAATAATCATAGCATAGAAGTTTGAATAATGAACATAACAAAAATGTAAAAAACGTACTTATGCTAGATATGGATTGCAAACATAGAGTTAATCTATCTGAGCAAAATGTTATTACGATAATGTACGAAGGGAATGCGGACACCAATCGTAATTATGATACAAGATTTGAATTAAAATCACATTAATTCAATTACCCACGTTAGTAATCGTCGGAGACAACATACTCGTGTGTAATGCCAACAATCTCCGCATTCGCAATCTACCATATTCAAGATTGAAGTTTAAACTATGCATCTATTTCTCTGTCCACTCAGAATGTGGATTTTCTTACGTGAATGACTCAAGGTAAACCAAGTGCTTTCGTTCATGACACTAAATGCGGTATGGGCTGAATTTCCTGATGCTATAAATAGGACCGATTAAAAATAAAGCAAACGATGAGGCATTCATGTGGGAGTTGCGACCTTCGGCAGTCGGGAAGAATATACACGTTCAATAAAACTGAATACTGGATTGTATCGGTTACCGTTGGCGGGACTGCGTCACAAATACAGATTGACAGGGCGCCAATAGGTTCATTGAAACGAATCGCATTATTAATATTCAATTGCTTGCAGCTTCTCGTTCAACTCCCCTGGTCGATACAACTGAGACAGCGTCAACCTGCGCGCATGCCACATAGGAAAATTGCGATTAGATGAACATCACTCATAATAGGACAAGAATAAATTAAACAGTGGTTATCGCATGTCTCATGTTTGCATGTCACTGGGTAAATTAGATAACGAGGTGTATGTTTGTGGGACACGAGAAGAGGCGCGGGAGTATATTCACGTTATAACAGTATTCCATCACTTGAGATGAGGGTGATGGAAACAAGTGCAATGTCCCCGCAGCGAGTGCAGTGAACTTTTTTGCAGTCACGTACGAAAATATAGAAAGCGATGATAATAAAATGGACGCAAGGGCGCAGGCATTAAACCTGTCCTTCTGTATTAAACGGATATCGAACTTGGAGGAACAAAGATAGCAGCGGCAATTTTGTATATAGTAATAAATACACAGTATTATAAATACAATTAAACAAAAATAATAAAAAATTGCAGAAATATAAAACACGTTTTATTGTAGAAATGGTGAATGATGTATGATTTATATCTAAAGCGACAACGTTTATCGACCTATTAAAAATCTATAAGTATCCCTATCAAGGAGATAATTAACAGTAGAAAAATCTAAATAGATAAAAACCGGATGGAAACGTATAATCTAATAAAACGTTTATCAATAAAATTTACAACAAAAGTGTTTTTTACGATTTAGATAGCAGTAAACAAAAATATAATAAACAAGAATTAAAGATTCAAATCACATGATCTAAGCAACAGGTTTCGCCGCTGGAATAAGTAAATAAGACTCAAAGAGTTAGAAACGGAGGCGGCCGAGCTTTATAGATGACATCATCGTCATATAAAGCGGTGGTCACGCTTTGCAATTGAGTATAAAAACACGGAGACCATACGTTGCGTGCCACTAATGACAATTAATAGCCCAATTCTTTTGTTTACAAATACGTTGGGCCAATCTACGTTGTTTTGGAGAATTGTATATATATTATTAAAAATACTTTTTATGATGTGATAAGTAGAGACTATTTATATTTAATCTTTTTGTCCCATTGAAATGCTATTTTAAATTTCTAATATATTAATCAGGAATTAATTTTTAAAGTAATACTTAATCGTTCTAAATAGGTTTTTCATAACATCGCTAACGCAAACAATGACTGTACTAGTAAGATATGTACAAATAAAATTTATCATTACGCTATAGTCAGCTTCAGTCGAACGAAAATAAAATTTGCGCCCTGAATTTTTAATTACACAGTGGGTCTGAGGTATTTCAAAAGCACATGTGCAAATATGTCTGCAGTAATATCTGGTGTTATTCTTTTAAGATATTGTTTTTATAAAGGTACAAAACAATGCGCTATTAATACTTATGACACAGTTTTATGGTTCTGTTATGGGTAACAAGGGAAATAGCTACGTCGGTTTTAAGTTCAGTCAAAAACGCATTTTCAGACAAAATAACTTTTATTATAGGCAACTCTTTAAATGAAAATATATTAAAATACGGGATTTACGGATTAAACATTTTTCTGATTATATATTTTACTGTGAATAAAAATAATATACATAAATATTATAGTATATAAGGATTGAAACTGAGTGGCAGAGTTAAAATATAGTATGATTAGAGAACAGTGTGGTGTAAGAGACGATGTAGTGACTACAATGAGAAAGGGATCTTTAGAGGGTATTATGGGCATGTAGAAAGAATGAATGAAAGAACATTAACAAAAGAGATTTATGTATGTGTATCCAAATATTATTTATAAACATAATGTAGGTATATAGTTTAATGCCGATAAGAGTCAAATGTCCATGACCTGGGAAACAGAGTTTTTATCAATTTCCTCATGGCACAGAATAAAGCAGCACACATTCAATTTAATCCTATAAACACAAAGTAAACATGCATTGACGTCGTTGAATTATAATCAAGTACTGATAACGGTGGAGATAAAAAAAGTGAAAACAAGTGTCGTGTAGAGGCAAATCGCACTTGAGATTTGACCTAAAGAAAGTGCGTTTTACGAGACAACTCATCCTGCCTACTGATAATAATATAACACGGCAAGAAGTATTGACCCCAAAGTTAAAAATATCACTAGTAACATTGTTTATGCAAAAGTTCGATGTACGCGAAACTAACTACGATTAGAACAAATCGAAAATAAAGTCGTCTGAAGTAAAGATTAGTCATTAATTATTATTATTAATAATATTAACAACCAAAATGTATGTAATGAAGAAAGTATATTGGATGACTTTTATTTGAAGAGGACAGGACATTAAATTTTAAATAAACACTCGATGACAAAATATAATGTCTAGTATTACGCACAGACGTATTACATGAAACTATTTAAAGAGTTTATACTCGTATTAGATGCAAGCAAATTATCTCCGAATCTGAGATGGTACAGTTTTACTGTTCAGTGATAGTTAATTTATCAAACAACAGTCGTTCTCATTATAATGTACATAGTTTAATTGAATATGTAATAGTTTAACTTAGCATCATTTACGTAGTTTTTAATGTACTGATAACAAATATTGTTATTGTTTTTGTATAATTTTGTTTGTTTTGTTTTAATGGAAAGTTAACACTCAAGAGAAGGTCATTTTCACAATAATAACAACTTGTTTATTAATAACATCGGTTGGCACTTGAAACCTATATCGGATCGATACTACAAATCTGTTGATAGATAAA
The DNA here is from genome assembly GCA_034621355.1 of Mycalesis mineus. Taxonomy (NCBI): domain Eukaryota; kingdom Metazoa; phylum Arthropoda; class Insecta; order Lepidoptera; family Nymphalidae; genus Mycalesis; species Mycalesis mineus. The sequence goes on from CM067881.1 coordinate 3,594,734, forward strand.
CTCCAAATGATTCCATATTGTAAGTATTTTTCCACGGATGGATTTATCGTGGAAACATATTGAAATTTTGTAGATAAATATTGTTATTTACAGTCACGCAGTTTTTGTTAAGGATCATAAAGCTTGTTGTTAGCCACGAGTAACATATGTTTTACCATTTAAGCTAAAACTTTATAAAAAGAGTAAGTGCGTCAAAAGAAGTGTGAGAAATGAAAATTTGGACTTTACAGATATTACGAAAGGATATCTGATAAACGTCATAGCCGTTGTTTTGATTTGTCGCTTAAGTTGGAATTTAGAGCTTCTTCAAAAGCAACCTACCCCCATTATGTATTAATTTTTTCCACTTTGACCATAACTCTGTATCTTCTATTTCTTTACATTCTATTCGAGTTTTCTTTTATTTATTTTATGTATTGTTTATTGTACAAAATATATATATTGAAACCTTAAGTCGCAACAAAAAAAAGCTATGCTTACCACCCAAAGAAACAATTTACTTAAATTAATAAAAAAATAAAAACTCAGAATTGGTAATAAAAATGCCATTCGTTGCCAACTGCAATTTACTGTTGACGTGAACCAATGCAAAGACCGAGGGAATAAAGGGCTTCCTTAAAAGCATTGTCAATAGATTTCATAGCACGCGACGGCCATTGCGTGACCCCTGACGTCTGCTAATCTGTATCTTACTCCGCTATCGACAGTATAATCAGCGTAGCACGTGTCTCCACTCCAGTGGCACAACGGGGCCAGCTTTCCTTCCGTGTCTATTCTTAGTCCTGGCGGGTCACGCCTGGTTCATGCAAATCACGTACACAAAGCGAATTAACATACGGCGCCGCATAAAGCAAATGAAAAACTTAACACCACCGCACCTTCGTTTATATCGTCTTTAATAAAGGAAGCGGTCTGTCAAAACAATTTATTTTTATCAAGGTTATTTTCGATCCGAACATCAAGTTGTTTGTGCGGGAGTTATAAAAGTTATTTTTGATCGTACGGATTTACTTAGGCTTGAAAATGAATAAATATTGAAAGATCATCAAAAGATTAAACGACGAGGATAAAATTATCATAAGTTAAGAGGTTGTTGCGATTTTTATTGAGACAAAGGAAACATCTTGAGTTACGAGCAAGCAAGAAGTAACGGGTGTTCAAAATGTATACAATAACACAGCGGTGCGCCAAGTGTGATCAAAGAAAAAATAGCCCATTTTATCTAGCGTACACAGAAAGCGGAATTCGGGTCAGTGGTGTGAGGTACGGCTCCCAAACATCAATTGGGTGAATCTTGGATAAACATAACTGCGGTGATGTAACACACAGCGTGAAGGCGTATGATCTTGCGAAACGAGCAAAAGAACAAGACATAAATGATACATGGCGTTGTGGCTTTACATGAATACTGCCAGTTTCATTCGATGGCGTTTCAAGGCGATCCGGTGTCACACGGATCATAAAAGTGGCTATTTTTATGCTTTAAAGTCACGTTATACGACTAAATCTGGCATTGTAGATAATTAATTCTTGATTTCTATCTCAATAATATATGTGCAATATTAATTTGTAGGTCATTTTTTCAAATAAACACTGAGATGCAACAATAAACAATAAAAAAAAAGTTAATGTGAATGCACATGTTAATGGCGTAGAAAGGGATACTGAATATAGTTATACATCGGTGTTGATACGGTCACTCGAAAACAAGCCAAGCGAGTAAACAGCGCTAAAGTTGCACAGTTATTAGAGCAAAAAGAATCAGACAAGCGTGCTGGACATGGAGTGATAAAAATACGTTGCGATGTTAGTGGGCATTAGGGCTGGATTGGGGTCAATCGCTTGAGGCCATCTGTGGCGGCTAATTATAGACATTGCGCGTCCAATAACGCACATCTATGAATTTCATTTCAGTCAAGAAAAGAGTGCAACTAACACACCTAACCAAATCAAACAGTTTAATAAACACCGACAAATTTGAAACAATAAAATATTCTGTGCAATAAACAATTATTTCACAATAAGATGTCTACACAGCACATTCTTGATTTTCCTACATATAATTTTCAAATCGCAAAATCTTCCACAAATTGTGTAAACTTTGTATTATTGAATGAATAACATGAATCATACTAGGAGAAAATAAGTAAACGCTATAACTGAGTTTTGCTTATTCAAATTGACCCTAGCCGATAAATGAACTCTACCAGGCCAACCGTGCCAAACTTCAAAGGTAACAATTCAAACAATTAGTTAAGTTAAATGGTGCTATAGATCCGGCATTAAGAAATCGTACCAATATTTACATTAGCTCTAGATTCAACTGGTAAGCAAGTGCAGTAGCTCAAAAAAATACGTTATGAAACAGTTTGTTACGAAATAGATTCTACACACACACGAGGAGATACCCAGTTACATACAATTTGCAGATAATATCAAGCGTTAATGTGCACACTTCTGCTGTTTACTCGATAACTGTGGAGGACAAAGTCCGTATGCGTATGGCGTACGTATTTTTGACGACCTCTGTGCCGCAGTGGTAAGACGGAGATCCTGGGTTCGATTTCCAGGGGGGCCGATTGAGATTTTCTTAATTGGTCTCGGTCTGGCTGGTAGGAGGCTTTGGCCGTGGCTAGTTACCTACCTGCCGGCAAAGACGTACCGCCAAGCGATTTAGCGTTTCGCTACTACGTTGGCGTGCAGAAACCGAAAGAGGTGTGGATTTATTTCTTACTCCTAACAAGTTAGCCCGCTTCCATCTTAGATTGCATCATCACTTACCATCAAGTGTGATCAAGGGCTAACTAACTAACAAGGAAAAAAAAATAATGTAGAGTAAGCAAGTGAACTGAAACTAGATCATTTTCACAAGCATAAAGTTTTCAGAATTGGTGAAATTACAAAGTATAGCAAAGTTTTTGTGATCTAAGAATCTGACCTAAATAAAGCGTTTCCCTCGGCTTCTCATAAAAAAAAAATAAAGGCTTGTTGATAAGGGATGGTAAGAGAAGATGAAGCCTAGTTATCCAAATTATACTAAAGCCAAACACGATAGAGAATGCTTACCAACAAACAAATTAAAAATGTTAGAAATCACTAGTCATTTTACACCTAATTTTTTTAATTAACTTGTTAAGGATGAACTCATGACAATAAATTAGATTAGTAAGCTTAAAACTAATTAATATATTCAATATCTTTTAAATAAAATTTTATTAAAAAATAAAACGATTTTAAATTTATTAGGCATAAAACGTGTTGCATTTTCTACCTTCATTTTAAATTTGTTTGTTGATAAGCATTCTCAATCAAGTTTGGCTTTAGTATAGGCTTCATCTTAGCTTATTGTTAATGTGTAAAAATGCAATTTTCACAATACGATATTAATTTTACGTTAGTTAAGTAATAAGGAAAATCTCCATACTATACTTAACTGTTGTAATCATATTTTTTATATTTATCATAGCTCTGTCAGATTTTGGAGATAAAAGTTAAGGTCGAGATGTTTTGATAAAACAATTTGAATTTCTGAAGCCACAACATACACCAGTATCATCGATAGAAATGAAGGCTCAAGAGTTTGCTGTTAAAAAACCGAACTTGAAGCAGGGAATCATTGACATATTAATACTATGGACTTCGGGTCTAATGCAAAATTTACGTCAAAAGTGTCCCAAGATATTTTATACACACTAGGATGTATTTATGTTTTTATACACAAAATAACATTGTAATGTATGTCTTATCGTATTGTTATACAGTCTAATTTGCAACGGTCTAATTGCATGCAATAAGTAATTAGCTTCGATTGACGGTTGCCATGGCAGCCTTTTTTTGACATGACAGCTTCTCGTGAAAATAGGACAACATAAATGGTGTGGAGTCGGTAGCTTTCAAATTTTTTTGGCATCTTATATTTATATATTATATTTACAGCAAATTTTAATTTATATTTACATATCCCTGACCTCTATATGCTGGGATAAATCTTGTACCAAATAATAATTGTTGTAATTATCTGGTATAAAATAATAATTACTCCAATAAAATAATAATTAAACCAAATCCACTAATGTACAAAATGATAAGCCACTCGACATAGTTCTTTACTTTGAAATTTTAAGTTCTCGATATTTTCCTCTTTTTAATTAAACTGAAAATATATTTTTTTACTTCAATGACGTTAGATCACTTTTTAAATAACTGTTCCTAATTTCATGTAGATAATTCTTATAGTTATCAAATTAATATACCATTATGGTAAAAGTTATTTGATTAATATTCATGGCATAAAAAATAAAAGTTGACATAAAAAATAAAAATTTTTGAATTGATAATAATTAAATTATTTACATTCAAAAATTAAGTAATTAAATAATTCAAATGTTAAACAACAAAATAACTCTATGCAGTCGTTGTTCTAAAACATTCTATTGCTCACGACAGATCCGAACTAAATGTGGTTAATTAGATAAACATATTGCACTCCCTCTATCCTATACGCGGGTAGCGTATGGGAAAAGGACAGATAGATACTTTTGTTCATTTTGGTTGGTTATGCAATTCGTTTCTATAGTTTATTAAAATTTTAATAAAATTGCCTGTTTCTAAGCAAAATAATACTTTAAAATCATCAGTAAATATTTACTTACTGAAAATATGGTACACCGTCTTCTTTTCTCACTTTGCTCGGGCAGTTCTTACAAGTTTTTTATAACACATTACGGCATTATTGACGTGTATTCTGTCAGTCAGCTAATATGAGACTGAATTGCGATTGGAAATCATTTCGCGTTTTGGCATTCTTTTGGTTCGGACACTTTTTATCGCTGACCCGAAGTCCATAGTATTAATATGTCAATGCAGGGAATAAAGGCTTTTCGCTTAGTTGGGGTGGCGAAAGAAGAATATTTCTAATATTTAATTTTTTTATTTCAGTTCACTAAGCTCAGCTGATATTACTATAATATAATACAAATATGAACAGAGACATGATGTCTCTGTTCTAACAAGGGGCTATATATTATATAGAGATAGATAAAGTCACATTCGAAGCTCAAACTGTCTACCTAAAACATCGTTACAGAATAGCGATACTGTTTCTTTACAATGGGAATAATCTAAAGGGATTTCCAATTTGTTCATGTACGCGAATGGTCGCAATTTTCTGCAAGTTGGATCGCATGACGGCCATGTCAGTGTGCCGCGCGAGTTCCGTGTGCGCTCGATGCAACGCTTCTCGGAAAACGGTATACTCACGCTCGAGATAACTGCATTTCGCTTGTTGATACTCGTACAGCGTATTTTGACTTTTGATTCCTAGGAGTAGCAACGTACACTATACTATAAATGTATATGAACGAGGGCCTGGCCCTGTAGTAGGTCGGTTAATAGGCCGATAATACTTAAGAAATAAAGATCATAGCTTTAAACTTTTTGGTTAAGTGTTGTGTTATCTAACCAACATACGATACATGGAGGGTGCAACTCAAGTGCATTTGTCGAAATATGTGCCCATTATATTCTATACCAGTAATTTGAAGAACACTTGCTTTATATTAAACGGTAAAAAACTCTGTTTGTGGATTTCGTAACGGCACTATATCATGTTCAAGAGTAGTTAATATTAAGGTTATATTTTCATAAAAAGTAAATAATTAGTTCATACATCCAAAACAATAACGATTATTTTAAACAAGAGTTATTAAAAAATACCAAAAATTAAATTAACCGAAAACTAAGAAGTAAAATTAGAGCCTCAAAGCAATAGAAAAGATACTTTAAAATAGGAGCAGGGACGAGTACAAGAACAAAAAAAGGTCTTTATTGTTAAATTAATCACAAACACAAAAGACGAGCTATTAAAGTATCAGTTTTTATCACGGCAACGTAACCATGGATCAACACGTACAGCAATACCTATTATGAAATATTAACTTAACAAAGGAAATATGATTTTCATTGTCTCCCACGATTTATGATCTAACTAATATTTAACCTGCAATTGAAAGATAGCGTGGTGACTGCTGCAACGATTTAAAAAAAACAACGGTTTCTACACGACATAGTAGCGATAGCAAGAAATTGGAGATTTTTGGATTAAAAATGCAAAGGACACAAATAATAGGGAGAATCTAGAGTTTTTAGTAATAATTAGCATCAAGAAATTTCGTTTTTGTTTACAGTGCCGAAGGCAGTGATTCTCAACCTTTTTTTGTTGCGGCACATATTTAACGATTTCAAAATTTGGCGACACACAAAGAAAAGATAAAAATTATTTACTTATTACAACACACTGCATAAATAGTTTATGACAAAAATTTTAAATACACCAAGACCCCGCTTTGCGTCGCTAATGCGTTCCTGAAAAATGCGACGCAGTCTATAAAAAATAGAACACTGAAAATACAAGGATTTAACGGAGAAAGAAATATAAAACTATGCTTTGAACAAGTAATCCCGTTGATAATTAAGATTAAAATAAGTTTAATCGCAAAATAAATGGCCTATGGTGACAGTAATAATGGTTTAGACCCAAAGTAAATTTTTTGTGGATTTAAATATATATTTATGGTAAAAATATTTTTCTTTTAAAATGATATAATTTAATAATATTAACATTATTATATATTTGCAAAATTTGGCGGCACACTTTTGTAATTTGGCGGCACACAAAAGTGCCGCGGCACAGTGGTTGAGAATCACTGGCTTAAGGCTTAGCAGGATATGTTGTTAGCCAAATACATTAATTTTCAGAGTCTTTGCTTTACTATAATTAGGTATATATTGACCTTTATCTAATTAAAGTCTCGGTCCTAATGTGATCCAGCTGAGTTAGCGTTAATGGCATAGATAATGGCCGGCCTATGGTTTAATGTGAGACGTGTTGCGGACACGCATACGGATTGCGTAATTTCGTTTACTCTGCTAATTGTACATCCTAACGATTTGCCAAATCATCAAACTAATTTGGTCGCTTGCCATATGTTTTTCCAGGGAATAAAAAAATTATACTATTCACAAAAAAAATTGCGTAGCAGAAATTTTCGGGTGTAAGGTGACTTAGTAATCAAGTAATTAGCAAATAAAGAGTTTAAAAAGCGAAAGCATTAATAAAGGCAGAACCTCTTCTGATGACACATTTTTGTCATTGTATAGATGCTGAAATTTTGTTGACCCATGTTTCTGTGAAGTTTAGATCACCTATCAGGTAACAAAGACATTGATTGATACTGATATCTGTCTATCGAATTCGTCTTTATATCTCTCCGTGTAACGGGAGACTATAGATAAAGGAATCGAGGATGTTTCTTGATTTTTTTTCTATAGTTGACTAATAAAAACAGATCTTGATTCAAAATCCTACGAAAATAAAGCGTATTGTTTTTGTGTAAATATAAGAAATCAGTAGCACGATATTTAGCTTTATTTCGTTGTAATACGTGAATAGAAAAAAGGTTGACCTTTGACTTGACTTTGAAGGTACGGACAATATAAAATTTTATAATACCAAAAGAAGATTATGATGCCAAAACCAATAAGTAGGCACTTGCGTCAGAAGTACTAAATTCTTTGTAATTCAAATTTGTTGAGAAGGTTAGTTGAGAAGGATTTAAATTTAAATCACAATTTTGGCCGCGGCCAGACGGAATAATTTTACACATGAAATGTTACCCTAGTATTCCCGTCTCTTTAGAAACAATGTATCTGTGTAAAATACACGTACTAACGTCATTATAGTCGCTCGTTTGTTCCGTCGATTTTACGCATTGCGGATTCGCACAGCGAACGAGCGTGGTCCACCAATTAGTTCCATTCATCGATGCCGATGTTTTCTTACAGACATTTTATTGCGCTATTTCCTCTATTTACAGTCAATTACGATAACATGAAGCGGCAAACATGATACGGAGATAGTCACGTCGGCAACATATGAGTGAGTAGGTAAACCTATTATTCAAATTGTTATTAAATAACCTTTATTCGAATTAGAAGCGTCATTTGACTATAACATGTTTAAAAGAGATACTTTTAATGTGTTTCGGTGGCGGGTACACGATTTGGTAGGTGGACGAACTTTTATTTTAAAATTATCAATATTTTGTTAAACCTATATAATATAATAAGATTTTTTTTAAAAATTCTATACATTTATTAGCAGCACCATATGTATATATCTATATTCAATGCATCTACTACTAATAAAATAAATTTTGTTAAGGCTTAAAAAATCCTCCATCTCTTACTCTATGTTTAAAATAAAACACCATAAATATGTGTTTCTACTTAACGAATAACAATCAGCAATTCACAATCAATGTGATCAATCAACTCGTAATAGTGGCAAATATTTAAATTTCAAAAGAAGTTGGTATTTTTAAGTGTATTTTATAAATACCTACAGCTTTAATTATTCTAGTGTTTGTTGTTGTTTATTTGTATTATCGCATTATCTTATTTTGTTTTTCAATTTAATAATAAAATGCGTACATTTAAAAAGAACTAATCAATTCATCACTTTTGTTTTGAAGTTTGTCGATAAAGAACTCGTGGGTCGTAAGTGACATAATGCGCAACGTCCAAGTGATATATTATGTATTATGAAATTTGGCTACTGATACGTAATATCAACCTTCTTACTATACGAGTAAGTAGTAGGTAGTAGTATCTTATAACTATTATAAAGGCGAAAGTTTGTATGGATGTTTGTTACTCTTTCACGTAAAAACTACTGAATGGATTTGAATGAAACTTTACCACAATATAGCTTATACATCAGAATAACACATAGGCTATATTTTATACCGAAATTCCCACGGGAACGAGAACTACGCGGGTGAAACCGCGGGCGTCCTCTAATAGTATAATAAAATTATTTTAGCTTCCTTTACTATAAACGTTTATTTTCCTATACTTGATAGGTCAATACAGTTTTATGTAGATACGCCATGTTTTCTTCTGAACCTCATGTAAAATTGTATGCAAAATTTATAATGATCGATTATTATTGTAGTTAATTTCTAAATCGTTCATTCACTTTAATATAAACATTCAATTATTACTATTGAATCAAATCACATCATAGCCTAATTCACAGGCATGTTTGAAACGTCAAAACGATCTGACTTAAAATGACTACTACCGGTTCAGAAGATAAATGTTTGTCAGAATTAAGGAAGTATTAATATTAATTATATAAAGAAATAATCATGTATTCATGCTGATTAATTCAATAAAACTTTTAATTTAGATTGTTTATTTTAAACATTTCAAATTGGAACCAAAATAGCGCTTATTTTGGTTCCAATTTGAAAACGTATTCCAATCATCTATAATCTTGTAGTGATTTAAAAAAAATATTTTTTAACACAAAGAATTTGAGCATCCTCTTTGCTTTCCTCTACTTTCCTGCCTGCAGGAGAAATGGGGAATCTGTGAATCTCGTGTGTTGCATCTAGTCAAACTTGATTTTCTATATGAATAGAAAAGGTTAACTTTTACCGCCGGCGTGTTAACGTGTATACGGTAATTAAATCAACGGATTATACTCTATCTGCGATAGCGAAACGAAGCTTAGTATCGCAATACTTGAACATTTCATATTCTTTCATTTGCCTATTTATGTATTAACTTTATTTTCATCTCATATTTCTCCTTATCCTATTTCTTTTCAGGCATCGAAACTATGTTTCCCATTTCGTTAATGACCTTGGGTGAACATCATATTTTCCAAAAAAATAATAGGTTAAATCTAAGCTTTGATAAATTTTCACTAATGGTATAGGAATATAGATATGCTCACCATAGCTTGCTCGATCTTGTTGTCGATGGCCACGGCGCTTGTGCCTGAAGCGCTGTAACAAAGAAAAACACTAATTAATCATCAATAACTGTTTATATAAGTTAAAAGTTAAGTGTGTTAAAAAGGTTTAAAACAATTATAAATACATCATTAAATTGAATGATATTGAAGGTGACCTCCTATTCGCAAATGGTGTTATAAGTTTTAATACGAAAACTGAAACACACGAATTTTGCACACTATTAACAATAGAAACAGATGGTATCACAGCAAAACAAACCTTCGAAGCTAAATTTTGCCGCAATTATAATAACCTGCGATATTATTCATAAAGCTTCAGCCGTTAAATTGCGCAACGGAACATTGAAAATTACATGATGCATTCATAATTACCCAGCCGCGGATGCAGGGGCGTCCTATCGAATACGAAATTCGAGTACGAAGCAGTATTTTACACGCACTCCGTACGGACAACTGGAGCATTTCCTTCTCAAGAAATTAATACAACGACTCAAGCGATTCAATAGAGTTTAGAGATTACGAAATTGTATTTTAACTAACCGTTTTCATCGCTATCGCAAAGGAATGCGTGCATAAACCGCATTATCAGTCAATTGCAGTCATATTTGAGATATCACACTAAAAGCAAAACAGAGCCGAGCTGAAAATAGAAATTCATAATATTTAGGTAAAGAAGAAATAACTTTTGCACAAACTGTTCCACTAATAAAATAATTGCATTAGCAGTTACAGTGCTGTAACTAAGTAACGTAAGATCATTAGATCAGTGACCTGAAGAATTATGTAGCAACAAAGGAGAACAATGGGAAAACGAAAGACTTACGTAGGTTTATACCTGTTCATATGTGACCTTCAACACACATTGTTACATCGAATAAGGAAAAAATATAAAGATAACGTACAGCGCAGCGCATTGATATCCAATTTCCGTGACATTTTGAGTGTGACATTAATGACAGAAGTAATTACGGCTAACAGAACACTAAAAATGGCTACAATCAGCACAATTTCGATGCAGAAGCTATTCTACATTCAAAAATGAATTTATAAGGAAATATTGTTATGACCATGCTGTGTGGAAAGTCGGGAAATAACATAATTAGTAATTTTTTAACATTACGCTACGACCTTTCATTGGTTACAAAAGAAAGCACAACGTAACCATGAACCCGATTAATGCTTTACAAGAACAATCTTGTAAAGACTCACGCGACGAGTAACCGACACACTCTAGTTGGCCGCATCCAAAGATGCTATTAGAATTGCTTGTTGTCCGTCTTATCCATTATGATCCAATCTCACTCGTAATCATCCGGTAGCTCGTAAGTGGCACGTTGTACGGGTACGTACTCGTACTTGACTTTCTCCCGCTTCGGATTCCATGGAACGTCAATGAGGTGAACAGCACAATGCTCAAGTTGAGCCCACTGAAGCATTCAGAATAACAGTGGCAGTGATTGCGTATCGATTTCGACCAGTCCGTTACTGAACTTAAAAGTATTGAATAACGCGTATAAACCGCATGACCGCCGCCGGTGACGTGCATAATCTGGCATCCGACATCCTTGTGAGTTTCAAAACTGCACTATTCAAGATTGAGCAGCTAATTGATACACAATATTCGAAAGCTAAACCCAAGTCATGGTGTCAGAAAAATAAAGATAAAATTTGCTTTCTCTCCGCAGATTTCGGTAAAACAAGTTTTAGTGTTTTGTGACAGATTATTATATAAGTACTCATATATGGTGACAAAATTGCAAACAGCAGTGAAGCACATGAAATAGTTGAAACGGTAGAAGGCGGAACAAAAAATGGAGAAAGGATTTGGCACTTTGATGACAACCGTTTCCGCAATGAATGGCTTAAGAATGTGACAGCAGTGAAAAATGTTTGCTATATTGATATTATCTTCAAACAGACGGCTGGCTTCAGCTAAGCAAATTTGTAGAGTTGTTATCTCACAAACAAAAAGCGGTTAGCTGGTTTAACTGGTCTTTAAATTATATAACATAATATGTTAATTGTTCCTACTGCAAAAAAACATTTTTTGGAGACAAGTAGTGCGACCGATATTTGGCATTACATGTTTTATTTACCAAATAACTCCAAATAAATCGGATACATACAGTCTGAACAAAAGATCTCATTTAAATATCATCCGTCATCTATATACACAAGTGACGGTTTACAAATTTACATCACCTTCCGCCAATCATAAATTGTTTTTATGTCATTTATACTTCTGACGCTAAGGAAAATTACTGTCATTCCATTTAAGGGTTACGGTTGCTGGTGATATTACAACTATCTCAATCACCTGTGCGTTAGGTTGGTAGATAAAAGGTGGTGCAAAACAGTATTGTTTCTAAATGAATATTTGTCAATCAGATAGTACATGTAATTAAAACAAACAATAAATGAAAGAATCGGATGAAGAACTTACATCTCTAACACTGTTACAAACTAATGGATTACCTTTTCATATTCTAGTACCTAGTCCTCATGTACAAGTGAATGAAAGTAAACCCATCATAATTTAGAGGCGATCTCTCAGCGAGGGCATGGGTTAAATTTAACATGTATAAATAGTTGTATTTAACTTAACATGCTATATAAATTTCAAGAGAGCAAAGCGCGAATAAGGTCTTAGTTTAGTCAAACGTGCTCGTGCAGGTCGCTTTTACTATAGAAAACATTGATGATGTCATTATAACCATTTCAGAAATACATAAGAAGTTGGTTTTTGCTTTTGGTTTACTAGCGAAGTAAAATGATGAAGTAAATAAAATGGAAACCACCTACGCGTCATGCTACCCGTTTAGAACGCCAAATTACTTTATTCAAAGACAAAGATTTTAGGAAAATTCACACGAAAAATGCATTGAATGAAAAAAAAGATTGCTATCACAGTTTATTTGTTTAATCAACAAAGAGCTTTATGTTGTAACCACGTTGTTCTATGAATCACGTACACTGCGCCAAGTAACAAACAATAACGTCGGCAGAGGTCAGGAAATAAATATGCAGCACTCATGAAAATTCATTACTCTTCATTAGTCATTAAGTGTATCATGAATTTGTCAAAAACGTTTTTTTTGTACTTCCTGTACAGGATCCATCACATTATGGGAATGATGTTTTTAACAAGCTTCTAAAACTAGTTTTATTATTCTATTCGAAAGGTTACTTAGGAAACCTACATAAATACTATTTATAAAGTCAATTCTAAGCCATAATACTCGTACGTATTTAAATATCATATGAAATCCTTACCAGATTTTTTGTGGCTGTCTCGAACAGTCGGAGTGGGATTTAATAACATCGTAACAGATCAACGCGCTGCAGTGCAGTATATCAAGTATTATCGCGAGGCGAGCGGACCGCGATATTCCCAAGGTCATTGAAGGGAAATCGACGGGTGATGTCGAAACAGTACCAGACGTCGACGATCATTCCATCTCAGCCATGTTTCCAAATGTTACTAATTTTGTTTGTACGCAACGATTGTCTTGTAACAAAACAAGTTGATTTTATACGCAAATAATGGGTACATTCCCAAAAATGTATTCTGTTAAAAAGACAATTGAATTCCATTTGCATTTTGATGTCGAAACGCGTGGGTCAGTCTAAATTTAGAGTGGACATTACAAACTAGTCATTAGTCTAAATACGAAATAGTGTATAGACACGTTGAAATATCGTGAAAACATATTCATACTTCTTGTATATTTTTCGTGTTTTACATTTTTATTTGCAGCACCTAATCTACTAAATGATAACCCGGTTACGTCAAATAAAAAGGTGTTAAGTGGATGAAACAAATCCCTAACAGAGGTCGAACAAAACGTGAATAGGACAAAGGGCAATATAGAATACTGAAGGGCTGCCGGTCAGCGCTTGTCACGCAAAAAGGTCACGCAACAATGCTTTCCCTAAGATTGTGGAATACGATCTCATTTATGAATGAGTTTAATTTAATGAATAATGAAACGATCGAGGACAAATTTTTTAAAAGCCAAGGGAAAATTATAAACTGTTAATTTATAATTTTGCTTGTCACCGAATTTTCGTTTAACATTAATTTAACTCTTAGGTAGAGCGTAACCGGGTTCAATAGGCGGCGCTGACGTCAACCAATCGCGATCATTTGTCCGCCTGCAGCTAGAGTCATTGCCGTAGAACCTTCACCGACTTACCGGTTCGATAATAATCAGCTGAACTCCACAACACCCTTTCGCAGTGCCGCTAGAATACGCCGACATAACGAAAAGACGCAGTGCGTCACCGTCAACAGCGCTACCAAAATGGCTTATAACGAGAATGTACTCACACGGGGTAGAAGTAGTCGATGTACTTGACGACGACTTCTCTGAGCAAATCCTGTTTGTTCATGATTGACGAGTAGCTTGTACAGAGTTTAGTTTGCATGGCTCCCGTGTCGCCGTGCGGGTGTTTGGTGCGGGACGTGCGGGTCCCGGCCTTCGGTTGTAGCGGAGCCGTGTTTGCGAGTGCGTTTGTGAACGTTGTGCGTATTGAGGTAGTGGTGTTTCGGTTGTACAAGTATAGCACGCGGGCGAGCAGACCGACGCGTTGCGGCGAACTGGGACCGCGGCCGGAGCGAGGGGCGCGCGCGGAGGGGAGCGAGCAGGCGGCGCGCGCACGGCTCTACCTACTACGGGCTACGATGGCCGCTGGCGCCTCCGAACACCTAGGCAACGCTTTTGCGACACACCCGCCGTGCCACCAAAGCCATACATAAGAAAATGATGAATCCATAACTGCCGAATCTCGCGTTTAGTGCTTGCTTTGAGTGGATACTATCGAAGTTCAAGGCTGACCAGATTTGGCCAGTTTTGGCTCTTTGAATAGAATAAAAATAAAACAATGAAAACAAGTGGTTGTGTTACAAGAATTTAAGCCAAACCGGTTTTATTTTTGTGTACAGTTACAAAAAATTCGACGCAATAGCTTCAGAACATTAAGTGAGGAGTTATGTATAGTTCTTTTTTACGATTTGATGCATGCAGTCTATTTTCTAAATCCAGGGCATCTTCCAGAGTTTGATATTAATTACAAGAAAGCGATTTATGTGATTTTATTATTGAGCTTCTACGTTCGTGTCACTGTTACGTAAACTTAATTATTAAGCAATGTTCGCCCATCATAATGATAACATAATTATTCAATGAGTCATAATAGGCATTTAAGTAAAGATAATAATTATTGAGACAGACTTTGATTTTTTAACGAGCTTCTTAGCGCAACTTAAATGTGCATTTAAAAGCTTGATTATTTGGGATGGGAGATCTTGGGGTCGATCAGGCAACTTCGTAGTGGTTTCGGTTTATCAGATCAGTGATGGAGTTCTGAGTCGAACTTATACATTAGCTTTTTTAATTTTAATAATTTGTCATTCGCAGCTCACACATACATAAATTTAATCTAAACTTCCTTCTTGGTCCAGTGGTAAGCACAACTGACTTTCGGTTCGCGAAGTCTTGGGATGTTCTGGATTGGGTTGTGGTCATCACAGCTTTACATAGGTACTTATAAAACATTTTAAAAAAAGGGTCCTGATAATTATTATCATTAGCATCTGATAAACATTATATCAGCCTAAGCCTGCTACTTCGCGTCTACGTAGCATATTGGGCCTGAGCTCTCTCTATCTCATCTTATATAAGGAGGAAGGCTTCCTCTTTATATACCAGGTCCTTGTAGTGGAACGTTAATAAAGGATAATTGTAGTAGTTCTGTAGTAGACCACAAAATACGATAAGCATGATTCTAAGCTTGTAAACTTTGAAAATAGCTTTAGAGCAGAAGTCAATAACAATGTATATAATGCGTTATTACGGTAAACGCTTCCGTATATTGTTCTCCCACACCTGGAGTGGAGCGGTGTTTAAGTTAGCATTGACTGAAACGCTTTGTTGACACCACACCATAGCCGTCTGCATAATAAACACAATTATACAGCACGATCACTATTTAAATAGGTAATAGACGAGTGACTAACAGTGGCTAACAACAAAGACTTAGAAACTAAATCTATAGATGAAATTATAAATGATTCTACCAGTAGGAATAATAATACAATAGTACTAGCAGGTGTTATAAATTATAAGTTTAAGTTTTCTATGAGTGAGGTGATGTGAGGTGTAAGTTATGAATTTTAGGAAGAGCTGAAGAGTAATAAAAGAACTATTTCAGAAAACTTTCCTAACTTGAAATAAATGAAATGTATCAAAAAACTAACACACACCTTTAATAGCCTAGGATACACTAATCAAAAAGGTTGGTACAACAATAATATTTAATGCTTAAAATTGCGATGACTTCATTCCGCAAGAATAAATTGTTGCCATTAGTGGCCATTTGTCAAGTGCCAACGTTGGAAAAATATATCCAAAACATAGTAAATTGAAATAGGTGGTGCGCAAAGGTCATCGATATATTTAAAAACGTATAAACTTGAGCTACGTATCAATTAATACAATGTTAATATCTATGTGTACAAAAAGGGCTAGCAATAATCAATTTCTAAATTAGTAAAATACTATAACTTAGTGATACCGTTATGTTGGCTGCAAAAGTATAGAAATTGATTGACATTAAGTAAAGGTTACTAATGCATTTGATGAGATTTTTTAATAACAGAGATGCTTGGACATAAACGGATCTGGTTTCATCGGCAGATATGATGTAACAAATGCAGTTGATAATGATTTTGAATAAAGTAAATGCAGATTCTGTAGAAACGTGCAAGAGCTACTGAATTACTTTTTTTGGTGATATGTCTTTCAAGGAAGCTATGTCACACATCGTGCGTGAAGAAACATCTACACGCATGTTCACAGTACTCATAAATTCACAAATAGATTTCCCGATTCTTGGTGCAAGAATTAGATTTAACGATTCGTCTCTTACAAAATAAACGCTCATTTACTATTATGAAACATATGGCGTTACAACGAAATGAGTTATTTTCGTAACTCATGTATTTGTTTGAGAACCAACTCGTTGAATAAAATTAATCTCGGCGCATACAAAAAGTTTCGGTCCAATGTCACCGCTCGGTGAAACTCCCTCGAATGAAAGTTCTCAAGTGACATTCAATTTGGCGAACGCGTGTTTACGATATAATAAACGCTATACGCTAATATATTGTACACTCCACTGATAGGGCTGATACCGAAAATGAATTAGGCGTGTGCTCATGAAGTTGAAATAATTAACGTTCCCTCAGGTTTACTTCGGGAACCGTACTTGGCTGAAAGGTGATGACAATACCGAAAATAAGAAGGATTTTTAGCGAATGGATGACTTCACCATTGCCTTTGTAGTTATTTTTGATAAAAACATGTACTTCTATTTCTGCTCGTGTGTTAGATAAAAGTATGTATATGTTTTTAATATTTATTACAAATGCTGTAGGGACAACACGGTGTTAATAAGTTTTACCTTCTTACAGTTGGTAAAACTTATTTGGCAAGTTATGTTACTGATGTTTGCATGTCAATAACTTACCATAATATGACGCCATGACGAATTCATCATGACATCATATATTAATAACTGTACCACGGAATGCATAAGCAAAGCCAACGTCTCGTTTATAATAATCTAATAATTTATTTGGGCATTAATAAACAACTCGTTATCCAATTCAAAAATATACACTAGCAATTTATTATCCATGATTTCAGGTGCGAATTGGTATTTAGGGTAATATACCCAACTTTTGCATGTTAACGATATTTTGATGAGATTTCATACAACATTTATACCTACTTAATTTTTTTAGTTTTATCTTTTCGACAAATGTAGCGTATATCCTGTTCTACTTGTACGTCTATCTTAGAAATTAAATTAATTAAGCTCATTGATTCTGCGGCCTCCACACAACAAACTTTTGCTATTTTTCGCATAAACCTAAACCACAAGGTAATAGGTTTATGCGAAAAATAGTGGTTAAGGTTTATGCGCCACTTAAATTTGAGAAAATAATCTCAATGTGTTTTTTTGTTCAGCAACTGGTCCCGGTAATTATCATTATCATCTAATGGATCGTAACAAGAGTCAATACAATATCCGAGTCATTTCCAAATTCACCATCCGTAAGTCTATCCAGTCTAAGCTTTATACCCCCTATTCTATAAGCAAGGAACTCTAGACTGTCTTCTGACAGATACCTAATGACAGTGTTTCATTCATCTATCAGCATTGACAATCTTTTGGAGATAAGATTCGATAATCCTTTCGCAGCCCAAAGAATAAATACTATTTTCAAGTGTGTTAGGCGGTTAAAGGTAAATTGGATTTTATTTCCATTTATTGCGAGTGCTTTTATGCAATATTCAACTACCATGATCGAACTTTCCAGTGTTGGTAATGTTCCAAGCTCGTTTAACAATTACAAGTGTTTATGCATTACTGTATTAATGTAATAAGCGTGTATACAATATTATTTAAAAGCGCCGCCACGGTCGTTAAAACACTTAGCGACCTTGATATTTATTAATTCTTGGAAATAGGAGTGTATCCTAACGAATATTATAAATGCAAAAGTAACTCTGTCTGTCTGTTTCGCCTTCATACTAAAACTTCTGAACCGATTTCAATGAAATTTGGAACACAAATAGTCTAGAGCCTGAAATATGACAAAGGCTAATTTTTATTGCGAAAAAAGTATCGTAAGGGGTCACAAGGGGGATGAAATGTTATATGAAAGTATTGTCATTTTTAAAGTTAAGAAGTTTAAAACATATTTTTAGGCAGTTGATTAGATATGATATTCAAAGTTTAGAAAAATTAGGCTGCCGTAATAACTAATTCTACGCAATCGGAGTCGAGGGCAAAAGTTAGTTCGTAAAATGTATAGTCATTAGTTTGTTTTGGAACAGTATTGCGATTAGCATAATAAATAACAAGCTTGGATTCCTGTTCTATACTAAATCACGCAGAATTGACTGATATTAATTACAAGAGATTTATTCTTGAATATCTATGAATCAGATACAATACGACACAAGAGCATAAGATCATCATGCATATATAGAGTACCTACTCATATCGAGCACCCGCCGTTATATCAGATTACAAATCTTTTTCTTCAGATAACCACCCGTATTTCCTATGCCAGATTGTAACTAAACAAGTTGATAATCATCACGTGTTTGATATAAAAAAAAGGCGAAGCCGTGCTCGCATCTTATATCTACCCACCATGTCTGTTTAATGGAGGTGTTCCTGTCACCAATATAATCATAATAGTAATGCAGTAAGTGCGACACGGCTCTACCTTATCGATTTTTGTAGCTATGCATTTCGGGACTTCTATATAAATGAATTTCTTGTTTTTACGTGGTCGGGTTTTAATTCTTAAACTTTATTTTTTAGCTTGTTCCAATCAAACTTACGTATACTTTTCTGATATTGGTAGGATAACATCATCATGTAATTTACAAAATAAACAAAGTAAGCTTTTTTTCAACTTACATAAGGAAAACGGATCTTCAGACAAAAATCATTAACATGAAATGCAAGTCATATTTCTTGAAGACTATAATGTACAAATGATTATTTTAACCAGTCTTGCTATTACCGCTAAGTCAATTTGAGTTTATTATTTCGATGACGCAATGTACTCGAAGTAATAGTTTAATGCAAAAAGTCAATTAGTTGTTACCAAGTTATTATTATTAACCTTGATAATTTTATATTAAAAGCTGCAACCAGTAATGGCAAAGACTAAAGACGTAAAACAACAATTTACGCAGTCATTTGTGTTATTGTCGCAAGTCTTAAGACGCTAAGTGAATAAATAAACACGTCATTAAAATGCTATTGCACATTTTAATGACTGCATAGCACATCTACGAGTAGGTATCTAATGATTACGACCCATCACTATCGAGAAGATCCATCTGCATTAAACGTTTGAAGGACAAATGCTCAAACGAAATGTATATAACATTTTAGGTATAAATTAGTAAATAATAATATCATAAGGTACATTATTGAAATCGATGGCTAAATGTATTATATTGCTAATTTGACGGGGCATTTACTGAAAGTATAAGTTACTCAAGTATTAAACGTTACAGTTAGGGTGTAAATATTTCTAATATTATAAACATGGCGTAGCCAATTTATAATTGTAAAATAAATGCATCTTTAAGGTACTTATCCACACAAAAAGAGCTTTTATTCATCTAAATTGTTTCCATTTTTGCACAGACTACAGTTGTACAGTACATTGAAGTGACCTTCAGACTTTTATTTTATCACAACATCAAAGGCTTTGTCTGCAAAACTGATGGTAGTAATCTCAGTGTATACCCAATGTATCTGATAAATAAAATAATCGTTTTGATTACCCGGAAACAGGCAGAAATACAGTAATTTAGTAGCAACAAGTTGGTAATACGAGTAGAGTTCCTCTTTTGCCGACAATCGGCATATTTCTGGCGACAACGATAAGCATGTTTTTAGTAACCCTTGTATAAAATAAATCTTCCCTAAAATTACAGGTGCACGAGATTTCGACTCAAGAATGACGTGCGCTGGTTTAAGAATTGAAGGCTTTTAAGTTCTTATAACATATGTACTGGAATGTGTTATTCTGTTATTCGGGTTGTTTTTTGACTTAAGACCTAAACTTATTCTGGCAAGTTTAGAAAACATTGTTCAGGTTACAACACAATAAAGGTTGATGATAAATGACAAGCCATGAACCAATTCGACCTTACAATTCCACCATTAGATACAAAAATGAATGAAGTAGATATAACTAATAGATGCAACTGGTTCTTTCCAGTTAATACTTTGAAAACAGTTAATGACAATTGACAGAGAATGGAAAAATACTATATCCATTGTGTAATTGTTAAGAAGACGACATATCAACAAACAAAGAAACGAAAGACGAAGATGAAGTAAGAATAAACAATGTGCTTTTCTTCTTTTTACTGGTAAATTTATAAGCTCCTTACTTCAAAGTTTTAACAAGATGATCAAATTTAAGTTTCATTACATAAACAACTAATAATAGTGTTTTAAGTACGACTTAACAAAGTTCTAGACTAATGATTGCAAAAGGCGCAAAAAGCTTTTTTTGTTCTTATCATGGTAATGGCAAACTAATTACTATTGTTAGTAACACATAATAAGTCAATTGAAATGGGAGATAATGACGACAATTGGTAAGTATTACTTGTGCTATTTGTTCTTAGGCATTAAGTGGAATCCTTATATAGATATACTCAATTGTAGTCACATACTTGTAAAATACCTGTTGCTAAGAAACACATACTGATATATCATAAATACCACTAATAGATCTATTTTAACAGTTGAAGGTAATGATCTGTAATAAGAATAATTTCATCCACCGTTAATATTAAAGGTGACAATTGAAATTAAGTAAAAATATAATGTTAAAATTTTACATCGGCAGAAATATAGAAAATATTACTTGATTTATTTCAGCAATTTAATTAACGTGATTATCAAGATGTGAATAAAGTTATTTTTGAAAAAAATATAAATAAATAAATTAATCTTGAAATTTTGTATGAGACCGTTGAAGTTGATGAATTATTTTTTTCTCAAAAATCAGATGAGATGAAACTCTCACAAGTATCTCGTTCCTGTCTACATCCTCATTGTAACAATAGGACTAAGTTGAACAAATTGGCGTTTCCGTTAGCTTCGGCTTGTTTGAGGGTAATTTAATAAAGATTGAATGTCTCCACGTCTGATTATGAACTTAAATCAAGGAATTTCTATCATTTTCAAGATTGTAATTTTATTTATTGAATTGGTTAGAGACATACCAGTATATATTGCAAGTCTAGTATGAGCTATAGGTATAACCAGGTTCAGGCATATTAATGTAAAAAATACTTTTAAGATATCATGGATTTTCTTAACA
The DNA here is from genome assembly GCA_034621355.1 of Mycalesis mineus. NCBI lineage: Eukaryota > Metazoa > Arthropoda > Insecta > Lepidoptera > Nymphalidae > Mycalesis > Mycalesis mineus. Next base: position 3,616,495 of record CM067881.1, read on the forward strand.
CTTAAATCTACTCTAACACTCAACAACTAAAATTATAAAAATATTGTATTTAACTCATTGTTATTTATTTGGTTAATGGTGTAAAGAAAAATAATTGATTGATAAAAACATAGTTAATATTTATGCTTATTATTGATTTTTATTACCTAAGTAATGTATGACGTGCATTCCTATCGTTTATACGTGAAGTTAATTTTACACGGTAAATCGATACGACTATTCAAGGTTACTTCATCAATGATCAATATAATATTACAACGATAAATATATCGGCAACAAGTATTTTGTAAGTTAATTACTACGACAAGGTGACTAATTTAGTAAAAAAGATATACGTGACGAAAGGAACCTGCACTTTGTACGATGCGCGAATATCAGCTACCTGCTTGATGCACAAGGGTTTGATAACGTCAAGTAAGATATGACAAGAAGCGATAACATGACGATAAGTAAATCAAAAGACTGAAAATGCTATACAATCAATTGTTCGATCACTGGAGATTACAGCGATAAAATATGATTAGCACAAAGTTAATTAGTAATACGGATTGCACATATGACACTTACGAGCACCAAGTGTTTCTGCGTGTGTTATTGGATCGGACGGGCTCGGAAGATGAAGTTTTTTGATTGGTTTCCGGCGCTAGGCTCAACTTGAAGCCGGCTATAGATTTTCGTCGTTTGGCGGCGAGCGCTCGGGACGCAAGATCGGCGTCGTGCACGTGGTCCGGCGCCGAGGCGGGGTGCGAGCAGGTCTTCATGTGCGCCTGCGCCGTCGCCACCTGCAGCAGCTTGCTGGATAGACTGCGCCGCCCCAGGGCATCACAGGTCGCACACCGTCTGTCCTCCATCAAGGGCCTCGTGTGTTCGACGCGGCCACGCCGTTTGCACTGAGCGCGTATTGTTCCTAGCGGACGTGGTAGCTTAACTGATGTCATCCGATGTGCGACACGCGCGCGGCCGGCTCGCGCTCGTTACTCATAAAATTCAAGACTGCGTTCTTGAGAGGCAGCAAAACCGATCGATGCACGACCGAAATAGGCTTAATGCGATAATAGGAGCGCGATAAGGTGTACACGCGAATCGGTATATTGACCTGAATGGTGAGGCATGAGCACGGCTTCGGGGCGACCTCGGCGGGCGGCCATGCGCGGGCGTCTCGGTGCGGACGACTGCGGTCACCACTACAAAGCGCCCCCGCCGTCCGCCGTAATCCGAACGAACGCGAAGATATCGATGTTTGTGGTGAATGATGTGACGAGCATCGAGCGGCTCCCAGCGTGCGAGCGTCACGCTATGCCGCGGTCCTAGCATTGCGTACGCATTCCGTTGGATTTCATCCAGGTATCTAATATATAAATTATTAATTCTTTCAATGTTTGCTTCGCCGCAAATGAAAACAGAAAGTTGGTGATTCCATTATTTCACATGTTTTTATGTAACGTAATCAAAGTGAAAATATTCCTTTGTGCTCAACACAGAATTCAAACAGCATTAAAATTGTACGGCAAATAGATTGCGCTCTACATTATACGAAGCGCAAATTTTATAAAAATAAAAACATTTAGAACAAGGTTATCCATTATATCATTTGAGTGTTCACATCAACGACTGTTTATTGCTATAATGTACTCGTCAACACGTAGCTGTTAATTGATTAATAGATCATTTATTCTCTGATCAAATATTTCGTGACAGTGTTTAGGACATGCCCCGTCAATCAAATCAAATGCCATCCCGATTGTGGCATTGTTATCGTTTACTAAACAACAACATTTTGGCGATGATTCAGTTAAGACACGCCTACATCTCTTCTGATGTTGGCAACAGGTGAAATTTTAATTGACAAGCCGTGTTAACATACATGACAAGAAAAACGAAATTAATAATATGCTTTATAAAAAAAATATTTGCTCTTGTAAAAGAAATATTAAGAGGTAAAAGACGACGCCGTAAATTATTATATTCATGACATTAAAAATTTCAAAGTGTGGTGTTTTTCACAAATGGATATGTTTCGCATGTTTGTAAATAACAAAGTCATATTATATACGGAATTGTGCAATTTATATGCACATGCGAATGGCGCGTTAACGTAATAGATATATGCTTGTGTGGTTGCTATGTCTATGCGCATGACGTGACGTTGCACTAATAGTTACATATATTTATAATATTCATGACTGCTTCTTTGGTCTAGTGGCTACGATCACAAGGTACTGGGTTCGAATCCTGGTTTGTTAAAACCATGGACATAATTGCGCCTGAAGGAAATAATGAAGTTTTTATTCTTACTCATAACCTAAGAAATCTTGCTCTAACTGTCTAATGACAATTAAATTAAGCTACTTAAAACAATCTATCCTAATTAATTTCATGCAAATCTATCCACAATATCCAGAAATTAGCGTGAACAGATTCTAAAGTAGAAAATTTTTATTGATATTAATAAGCTAGTATAAACTCACTGAACTTTTCAAAAGTAATGATATGAGTTTACTATGTGTTATCCATATTCATTATGCTACCAATCTTGATTCTACTGCAGCAAATAAAGATATTGAAAGTGTGCAGTGGAATCAGTCCTGATAATCAGTATTGCCTTTGATATTAACTGGTTATAAAGCTAAAAATACAACTAAATATTAATATAATGTAAATATCTGTTGTAATTTATCTTTTAATCTTAATTGTTTTAAGTGTAAGGTGTCCTTCTGTTACATTCATGCTGACTGTTGTTTATATAATTAAATCTTTAATATTGAAACTAAATCTTTAGCTAATTGGTTAAACGCGTTAATTTTAGGACCTCGGAGCTTATCATATAAAAATGGGAGAAAGGCAGGCTATCTAAGATTAGACTATTTTCAGTAGATAGGTAGAGACTTCTAGGCATACGGCATAAATTTCTTGGTAAAATTCACTTATACGATTTGCATTAATTTACACAATAGCTTAATCAGTTCTTCTCTAATTAAATAACTTATTCTGTACAATGTTCTTTACATCTATCAACTGCCAAATTTCTCAATCAAAAAGCTCCGATTTTTTCCTTGACAAAGCAACTCAGTTTACACGTATCTGTAATGGTATAATTTTGCAATTAGGTTGAGTATCAACAAACTTCTGTACGTTAATGGATTACATTGCTCGATACAAATTACCGTCCGCTCGCTCTACGCTCCACGCTCGCCTTGAGTGAACACGTGTCTAAAAGTTTTAATCATCTATTAACTTATGATATTGATTGCGCTCGTGTACTATAGCGTTATATTACCTACTTTCATCATTATCAGCCTACTGAACATCCACTGCAAGCTCAGGCCTCCCATCTTTTTAGAAGAGAGGATATGGAGCTTTTCCCTACCACGCTGCTTCAGTACGGGTAGGTGGGCTGATAATGTTCAATTATTTAATGATAAGCCCGCCAACCCACCTTGGATTTTGGTGGGTCTTTACTCCATATCTCCTCTCCGATTGGAGGAGGGTGGCCAAGCCATGATGGTTTAACGATCACTGACACTAACAGACCGACGGTTTAACATGCTCTTTAAGGCACGTAGGTGTCACACCACCAACTTCCCAATTTTGAGCTTGGAAATTGACATACAAATTCTTAGAAGAATAACTTAGTATTATTCCAAAGCCCGACCCAGGATTCGAACCCAGGACCTCGTGCTCTGACGCTACTTAAACTAACCACTGGACCATTGTGGCAGGATTATAGTTTAATTAGAGTTCATTAAGGCTTGCGGTTGCGAGGCAGCGGAGTTTGGCGCTTCACCGGTTACCTTGAGACATGACTGTTGTAGCCTTTCTTTCAACCGCTATGTTACGAAATATCGTGTACTCGATCTTCACGAAAAGATTATTTGTGTACAAAGCATTTTTTGTTGTAATTGTTCATGCAAATTAAGTGTTTTCGCATGTACATTAACATTAATTATCATGGCTGCAGTGCACAATTAATCAATAATTATATCATCAGAGAATATATTGCGGATGTCTTAAATTAAATCTATCCGCAAATAAATAAGTTTCCTACAGAAGTAGTTGTATCAAATCATGTACGATTTCAAATCAGTATACCTACACGATGAGTTAAAAGTAGAAAATTTATCATTGTAAGTAAAACCATTTAGACAACTGCTAGCTTACCCATCCATCATAATCCATAAAACAAACCTAAATTATTTTAATGTGGGAACAAAAATTATTGTCTATTTTTTAACGTTATTGTTCTTGTGCTCACCCTGGTGGAGAATTTTGTGATCGCTCCATGATTCAGGAAGTAATATATTTGTTGTTTATCGAAACTTTAAGTCACATTCAATCACTAACCTGTCCAGCACAATACTCATGTGTCTATGTAGGTTGATCTTGAGATCTTTCCGCGAGTACAGCGGCTGGGCGGGCGGGGGCGCGGGCGGCGGTCCCGGGGGGGCCCGCTTCCCGATCACCCCCCGCAGCTCGGCCATCAGCTTCTGCACCATGCGAACGCGTGTTGTCACAGCCGCGCGACGCACACTAGTGTTGTGACAGTGAGATCCCTCAATCAATCGCCTTGCCAAGAAGCATTGGCGCGGCGGTTGCATCGCCACCCGACGTCACTATTGCGGTGCACGTGACCGGTGACGTGAACAAAGGTTATGACTGGGGTCAGCAAGAGGCGTGATACCAGTGATACAAAATAGAAATTCTAAATGTGCCAAATAGAGTAATGAATGCCGTCTTTGGAGGCAGTACAGAACGGACGTTTTACGCGTCGTTGGTGATACGGGCGTGTACGCAGGTCGCGTGCGGGTGCCGCACTGCTAGTCCGTAGTAGTTCGACTCTGACCTCGCCGTTTTATATTTAAGTGCCCGTTGAGTGCACAAAGCGGTGTGTAGTGTGTACGAGAGAGCGAATTTCGCGTTTATATTTAGGCGGCAATGAAGATCGCGCATGTGCGAAGTTTGATTAAAAAAACCCGAGATAAATAATAATAGTCGTTATGATGTTGGCAGCTTCAATTAAGATAGATTGAACAAACAAAATACCTAATGCTTTTGTTTCGTGAGTCGATTACGATACATCATAGAACAGATCTACTAAGAACATTGAATCTCTGAATTAGAAGGCGGTATAGATATGTCAGTAAAAGAGTTCACTCGTCTTCATCTGCCGAAATTAAAAAGAAATATATAAATTCCGAACCGAGAATTAAATCTGGAATTTGCCATTCAAAGGTCAATATTACCGTTGATGAATGTTCCTTGTTTGCAAGCTACTGACAACGAGCATTTAAATGTAGGTCAGTTCGCTGCAGCACGACACAATGGTAATAACAAAAAACAGGTCATCCACGCGTCGACTGTCGTGAACAAGAATTTGATTCAAAATGGGTCAGTCTCAGTAGTCCGTATCTAAATCGGATCAAGGCCAATGCACGTGGAAATTACAAGAAACTTCAGAAGTGGATCATTAGAAGATAAAAAGATTAAAGCAATCGTCCAAGTTCATGCTAACGATATATAATGATATACAGGTAGAGATCGCTCACGGTTTTACTCGCACATTTATCGTTCCAGAAAAAATTCGGGATAAAAAGTAAGTAGCCTATATGTTATTTTGATGTGTTAAGCTATATTATTGTCAAGTTTCATCAAAACCCATTCAGTAATTTTTGCATGAAAGAGTAACAAACATCCATCCATATACAATTGCAAACTTTCGCGTTTATAATATAAATAGGATTCATTTACATGTTTTTTTTTTTTTTACTATCACACCTAATATAGGTTGTTGTCTACAATTACCTCTACTAAGTTTTCTAAGTCTGTTTTATTTCCAACAAAGTACTATAAGTAATTTCTTTAAGTCAAGCCTAATCCTACAGTTAACCCCGTTAAGTAATTTCTAAGATAAGCGTTTCCTAACAGATAGGGAGACAAAAGGTAGCTTCTGAGTTATCTAAATTTTAAATTTCATATTTAAATAAAGCTCAAAATAACTTCAGCGGTTTAGACGTGAAAATGTAACAAAGAGGTGCGTTTCTGCATTTAATATGTATGCATACAAAGTGTACCTATTGTTTACCAAACTACTGCAATGACTTAAGAACTATTTCTGGCTGTTGGATCATTGAAAAGAAGTGGATCTTTAATTTTAACAAGCCATCAATTTTTTGTTTTCAGAAAAAGAATGAACTATTGTAAGTCAACAAAAAAAATCAAGCTTTATATTGATCCTACAACGTTCTATTATTGAGTGGTTCTTTCAAAAACAGAAACAGCATTACAAAAAAGCACAAAGCCGTAGCAGCATTTAAAATAATCGACAATGAACGTGAATCGCATGCCGTCGGTTCACGGAGAGGTGGAAATAGCGCCACCACCTGACACGCAGGAAGTGCGTTCGAGCGCACAGCGGCGGCCGCGGTAATAATAAATAATTGAGATCGAGTGAAAAATGTAGGTAGGTTAAATACGAACCTTCTCAAGTTAACAATTCAAAAGTAGATTAAAGTTAAACTGTCCAATTAAAATCTTATAGTTGAATTTGACACTAGTAGCAGTAATTGAGATCAAGTGAAAATGTATAACCAAAATAAATAAAGATATCAAAGTACTCAAATTGATAGAGCCACAAGTCGAGTTAATCTGTCGTGTGGTAATGTAAAATCTACGATTGAATAACGAAATAAAAATGAATTGATATTAAAAGAAAAAACATTAACAAAGTATTACTTAAGTGGTTGAAAAATACCATCGTTTATATGTTGACAAAGTTAATAATAGAGCTAGGTCACTATGTCAAATTAAGGAACGACGGCGTTAGTGATAATAAAAAATTGAGATCATGTTGAAAATCTTTCACAAAGTAAAACTTTGGCGGTGGTAGATAACATCGTTCTTCAGTTAACAAAGTGTTAATTAAGTAGATGATGTTATCTGTTAAATTACATACGATTCACAAATATTCAACGATGGCAACCATCATTATAGTCAAGTGAAAATACATTGAGATCAAGTATTTCTCAAACTAAAGCAGGTAAAATATCAAAGTTTTCTAGGTGACCATGGGAGAAAGAGTTGGGTTAATTAGCCAAATTACTACAGTTTAAAATATATAGATTGCTATAGAAGTATTCATTGAATAGAAGCAACAGACCTCTCTTCAACGCATGAATTAACAATCGCACAAGCAGGGGGACGACCGGTCGATGACGTGGCACGCGTGAACTCCAAACTGATTCATACATATAACAGCGATCAATAATGTCAATTAGATCAAGTTTATGTAATGGTTATTTTAAATACTGTACAGAAAAAAGATTTTGAGTGCACTCATGGTATACTCATGGCAAGGTGTAACTCAACCCAAATTTCATTAAGTAATATGAATAATAATACTAGAAAACATTTCGCTATAACTAGATCACCTTGAAAATTAAGATCATATTGCTGTACCAAATAAATGCAACCCCAGAATTTTTACGCACACTTAATCACAACAATGCTGCGAAGGCATTATTCCATTAAGAATATAAAAAAATTGGTTTTGGTAAGGTTTAAAATACTGAGAGCTTTCTCCTGTCGACAACGAAAATATCATGGTTATCGAAGCGTAATCGAAACCAAAGGAGACTAATGCTTCCGTCCATATAATAACAGTTGGGAGGAAGTCAATGCAATTTCCGGGAGACTTAGAGGAGTTCAGAATCGTAGCAAATCTTGAAAGGCGTTTAAGATAAGTAACAGGTAGTTGGTAATCATTCTTAAACTTCAAAGATTTATCTCGCAATATGCTTATTTCCTAGATCGTAGCATTCGGTAACGTACATTTGTCTTCGTCGCTTTCCATAGGTGTCACGAATACCACTTTCTTAAGTACTGAAATAAGTTTGATGGAAACTTAAACATTTTATTTTCTAGAAGACAAAATAGTACAGTAGAATAAATTATTAATTAAAAGTATATAACAAGATCGATCAAAAATATTATCAAAAATGCCTAATATTAAGTGACTTTTGTAATTTAGTTAATTGACTCATTAAATAATAATTGGTTTAAATCATTGATAACATAATGGCAAGCGTTTAAGTATTTGGAAAGTAAAATATTAATAACTTCCTACATTGAAAATTATTATTTTGAATTACTAGGTAACAACAGTTTAAATTACGTTTAAAGCTTTAGCTACACCTGCCGGTCGCGTAATTAAAAAGCAGCAGGAAGTTGAAGGGGGTAAGTAGTTTAATTTTTAATTGAATGACTTGAGTTGTTACCAAGGCAGCATTACAGGGTAAAGTAGATTATTAAATGAAAATTGAGGATATAAAGTTAAGGCATGTTTAACAAAGATTACATATGATAGATTTTATGAACATTATATTCTATGAAATGATATCTACTGTGTCAAATATTAGTATTAAATGGTCAACAAAATTAGGGACATAAATCTTAATGTAGAGTCAAGTATATTACAATATTTTACAGATTAGCTTTTATACCACACACAAAGAAACAAGCAATTTTTAATATCTAGTTTATCTATATAGAGATAGGTATCTACGTGAATATAAAACTAGTAATCGGGTTGAGGACGCGGAAGCGTGACCTAGTTATATGGAAGCAAAGGCCGAAGCCGAGCTTTCAATTAAGTTCGTACACAACTTACAGACGGTGCTTCAATCGGTCCTCCAGCGCACTTGGGTGATATAAACTGTATTACACAATTAATTCAAGTTATTGAAGGCACTTATAATCACTTTCTCGTTGTTTTGTGTAGGAGAACGGCATGAAAACGCGTCTCTCGTCATCGGGGTCCGTTTACACACTGAGGCACTGAGTGTGCGCGTCCCTATTCCCATTTCCCGTCCTTGCGTGAATGGGGCGGTATAGGGTGGCGCTCGAGCTGGTGGCGACGTCAATCAATATGCGAGATGAGATCCGGGCCTAATCATCGAGGGTGACGGGTGATTGCTCGGAGAATTTCGTCAATTAATTATTATAAGCTTTGAGGTGAAGTATCTTATGATTCTGGCGTGCCTAATAAAGTTCATTTTATTCATTTCATTATTAAACACGATTTGAATTTAAAACAAAAAGAAATAAACTTTTAACTATCCGGAATACTGTGCGTTCAAGCTATTAGCGCAAGTATGTCGATTGTAGTAGTATAGGTACGCCAATGTAAATTCAATTAGATAGTTGAAACAAAAAGTTTGGATGGTTGGTCACTTTGCACGTCCAAATTCAAATCCTTCTTCCGTCTACTGGTCACTAATTAAAAATAATGTAATTTATTTACTACACAACTTAAACAAGCCTCAAGCCAAACAAAGAAGCAGAGGATGATGACAGCGCATATGTAGGTGAGACAAATGTACCGTACACAGCGGCAGCATAATCAGGACGGGTCCTAAATCTTGAAATTATGAAACGAGCACAAACTTTTGCAACCGGCCATGTGTGTATAATTTTCTCACACTGAATGGTTCACCGGCCGCGATATGAATATTATAAGGCAAAATTTATGGATTAGGAAGAAGTTGCAAAAGTGCGGCGAGCATCAAATATAAGTGCCTGTTCACAATAACATAAATAATTTAAAAAATAAGTTTCTATATTTGTTCTTGTATAATTATATTAAGGTATCCAAGTCATGCCAAACAAGGTGAATTAAATAAAGTTTAGCAGTTCCTATGTCACTTACAACTCTATCACTAAACCAGCTGAGTGTATTAAAAGTAAGTACCAAAGTACAATCTCATAAAAAGTACTTTATTTGGCTTTTATGAATTGAAACACACGTGTAATGGACATTTATAAATAAATGCTTGTAATAAATCCAAATTCATTTTCGATCTTACTCATCACCGGCATTTTTTAAAATACTTGCTTAGCGTTATGTGGCATTTTCAATGTCTATCACAATATCGTCATCAAAGTTGAACGTTGCGTGCGTCTATCGAAAGAATTAGTCATGATTTTGTGATCTGATTACTATCCTGCAACACATAAGCATATCTGATATTTCGATGTGAGGGTAGTGGAGGCAATGTGAAAAGGCGCTTACAAAAGTGAACGCCAAGACACGCAACAGGTTTTATGTATGCATCAGAGCAAAGTGCAGATGCAACACCATTACACAATAATACGCAAAACGTATTTTTACATGACCACGAAAGGGTTATGAGTGTATATTGTGATCCAAATATACAGCAAATTTATTAAAACCTGCTTTAGAGGAGGATCTTAACAAAAATTTTACTACACGTATAAAAAAATATCTATTACTACTACTATCAACGTGCACAAGCTATAATTCTGTGGTACAGCTTTTCTTCTGACAAAGACCTCCCCTAAATATTTCTACTCTGCTTAATTTTTTTGCCTTATGAATTAATATTGGTCCTGCGATATTTCTGATGTCTTAATATCTGATGAAGTATTAATATTGTTCTTCGAATAAAAAATTAATACAATGTGTCATGCAAAAATTACAACTATCAATGCCAGAAAAAAGAATGACATTGGCCTTTAAAGTAGTGGTTTTAACATTGTTATGTAATGAATGTTTAGCTCTTAGAAAAACAAAATTACATAAAATATTGCACAAAACGTCACACTACGTATATTATTGGGGGCATTTAAGTTATATGTAGCAGATAATATCAATCACTTTGATTTAAAGTTTGGTAATTAATTTCGAGTCTGTGATGTAACTAATTCTATCGTAATTTTAGAACTAAGCAACTAGCATAAGTATCAGTAGTCAGTGACAACAAATTTAGGGTCAAATTACTTTAACAGAATTATAGATGCAAAAGTATGTATCTAAATAAAAACTTATTAATCCAACAAAAAATAATAACTGCTCTATTAAAGTTAAACTAGTAGCCTTGTGTGAGCTCGAAATTATTCTTCTTATTTGAAAACATGCTAGAAAATATCTAAATCTTTGTTGGTAACTGCTCTACATAGAAAATAATCAGTGGTATTGCTTGCCTGCGGTCAATCAGCTATAAACATTACACATTAATTTCAATGAATAGATGATCATAGCTGTCTTTTACAGTGATCATTTAATCCGGTGATAGTTAACTTATACATCTGTGATATGGTAAAACGAAATGCCACTGTTGCCAATCGTATTGGGTCACCTATTGTTTATTTCATCTAAACTAAAACAATCGCATCAGTTTAAGTTCTTTGAACCTCTGAATAAAAGCGTCACAAGCAAATCTGTAACAATATTATGTATTGGGAACATCGACACGTTATAACAACTATACATTCATATGCGATATTTTTACATTGATTTACTTTCCACCTACTTTTGACACCGGAAAGACAATGCGATTATAGTTGTAGTTAGCAGTTCAAATCAACATAATTATTTCGCGTTGATTAGATGACATTTGAATCGATCGTCACCCACACCTCGATTCTTTGTGTAGTTAAATATCACTTTTACAGTTAAAGAACTGCCTCACTCAGTATTTTAGAGAGTTAAACAAAACAAGTTCACCGGTGATCCCGTTATTCGTCAATTTGACTAGTGAACACGGTTCGCTTTGAAGTACAAGCACTGTACTTTATATTAAGTTTTATAGTTTTAAATTTAAATACAAGCATCTAATTCAAGAAAGACAAAGTTAATGGCAAAATTCTTACAAAATATGAAGCAGTAGATTATTTACTCAATACTCGAAGCTGAGCACAAAGAAAGTGAAGTCTGAAAGTAAGCAAAGAAAATGATGAAGGATCTAGTCTAGTGATACAATTAAAGTGATATAACTGCATGAACGCGAGTCGCGAGCCGTGTTCGTGCAAATTATGCAACTGTTACGTACGGTTGTAATGACACGCACTATCTCCCGTCATATCGAAACGCATCGTTGCGAGAACCGACAGCTGATAGGCAGGGGAGGCGCCCGTTGAATAGTATTTAGTGTAGCCGCTATTGTTTGGCTCATGCACGCTCATGATGGCCTGGTAGCTATGTAACATACCAATTACTGTCCTACGGCTCACGCTACAGTAGTTGATGAGTTTTATTATAGAGCAGTTAAGTGAATTACTTGAATATCCTCCGATTTTCATGTAATGTTTGATTTTATAACAAGTAGTTTGAGAGGAAGCACTTATAAAGATAATTTTGCCTTTTCACCTTATTTCACAATGCATACATCAACCTATAATCAAACAATCAATTCTTAAATAAATGACTGGGTTAAAAAAACATATGTACATACATTGATGTTTTTAGTACTGCATTTCTTGATAAACATAAAAGCGGACAAAACAGACATATATATTATATCGTGTAAGTTTGAAAGGAAATCATAATTAAACTGGAGATAAAACGACAACAAAAGAGTTATAATGAAGTGTGAAACTATTTACGTCTACCGCGACGAAACGAATTTCCAGCCGCAAAGAGATGAATCGGGACAAGCACGAAACACAGGAAAAACTAATGAGGCCATCGATATCGCTTATAATACGTGGTGGACAAAGATAGTGACTAGGCCTTTCTTGTGACCGTTTTGTTTCTTAATTTTGTTAAGTTTTGTGTTTAAAATTATAAGTCCAAATGTATGTATAGTATAAGGTTTCCTATAAGGAGGCAATAGAGGATTAGACCCTGCTGCTCTAAAACTGCAAGAATGTGAGTTCTATTACTACGTGACGAGTAGCAATGTGTAATAGAACTCACATTCTTGCAGTTTTTATTACACACTTGCACTGTAAGCGTTCGAAAAACAAAAAAATGACGAGCCTTTGTGAATTGAACGATCTATATCAGACGTTAATGTCCGGGACCACTCCCAACTCTGGGATGAAAGCTCAATATTTCTTGAAATGACTTACAATAAAGATATTAATAGTTCCGTCTAATACTTATAGATAGGGTAAGTTGTTCTAAATGTGGCCAAAGCATATCTGTTACATAAAGGTTTGTTTTGGCCAACTTAGTGACAGAAAAGATTGGACAGATAAAATATGACAGTTATGGTACGCTGAAAGCAGGTTAAGACTGATATTCCAGACGATAACATCAAAATATGTGCTGCTGATATTATCTTATATTACGCAAAAGGTTATGTGTGCCGATGCGGATACGGATTTTATAACATAAGGGCGAAAAGGGGTGATTGTATTATTTGTAACAATAAAAGAAGTTGTAAACTGACTGTGTTGAAAAAGTGAAGGGACATTATGTACAATAAAACTCTTCATAGTGAAACCCATAGTTATTACTGGGCAGTCATTAGTGTGCAATGAAATAAACAAGAGGTATTAACTGGGCAATAGCTTGTGCTAATCTGACCGCAAGGGAGCGAGCGCCACCGACTTTCCCTTTTGTTATTGTGAAAGTGATGATAGCTAATGCAACAAAGCAATGGTTTGCATCCTAACTTCACCCACTAATCAAATACGTTTCAAATGCACTATGATTTTATATATTTCAAACCGCTGAGTAGGCGGTTGCTGTTTCAGAATTAACTTGAACACTATGATTTTCTAATCTCAATCAAGACTATGATTTGTCTAGAGTCACATGATTTTGGTGTCGCAACTAAATGCAAGATTAAGTCTCGTAAATAGTTCAATATTAAATGAAACTTTATAATTACTATCACATTTTATCTGTCCAATCTTTTCTGTTAGTAAATTGATGTAATTTATTAAATCGTTAGAGTACAAAGAGACAAAACAAACAATGCAAATAATATCTCAAAATTGACCTTTGACAAAGGACAAGGTCAACTGAGATCGATATCGAAAAGACAGAGGTATTAAAATATGTACCTAATACAGTTTCAATATGTAAGCCAAGGACGACCACAATTGTCATCAACGCAGTACGGCTGTGGAACATAGTCAAGTGAACCGAATTAGCATAGAGTTATAACGCTTAGCAACAAAACACTACGTGCGAAGTATAAATGCAAGCCACCTGCAGCAACAAGTTAAATGGAACGCCAATCTGTTTAGATATGTAAAATGAAAAGCCAGTGCGTTAATTACGAATGTATTTGCAAAGTACGAAGGAACGCTCGACTAACTGCCAACTCGGTCAATGTAATCGGCTAGTGTAAAGAGTTCAGAGGTGTGTGTTCATCTGTCTTCTTTTATTTATTTAGCTAGTGTATATGTTCCTAACGGAATGCAATTGAATTTATCTACAGCTTTTAGACGGAACTTTTAATTGATGCTTTTGTTTATTTATCAGCTGTTTTCCTTTGATATAAAACGTATTACATACCTACTTTTAGCTGTTTCTACTTCTTCAGACTTAAGTTGCAACTGTATACAGTAAATTGCGATTATGGATTCCAGTATGCAGAATCATTTCTGTATCCAGGATCTTAACATAATATGGCAAATCTTTACTCAGTGCAAACGCAAATACAATGAACAGTATAATAGTGCTTCTGAATAAATGTTTAAGAACCAACCTTAGCTTTAGCAATGACTGTCAATATTATTAACACAGTGTGCAAATTAGAGGAACGGCTGTTCTAAATTAAATATCACCTTATAGAGGTTAACAAATACAGGCGTGGGCACTGGTTAATGTTCCGCTCAAGGTTAAAAAGCGCACTATCTGGCCGAAGGTATATCTTATCTAAATGTACAAATTGATAGTACAAAAAAATGTTTTAGCATTTTGCAAAAGTAAACCAAGCGATCGTTTTAGTTATTTTCAATTGACTTAGCGATTATATATATTTATATCCTCGATATAAAGTATATAAGAATCTGAATAGATACAGAAATAAATATATATATTCCGAAGTGTTTGGATTGGTTGAAGCAATTAGAAATGAACAGATGTTACGTCTCTAACTAATGTTAAGCATACGATAATGGGACCGGTCGGCCGATTCAAGGTCTTGCCACTGTGTTATGAAGTAAACACGCCAAAATTAAAAACAAACGAATTATTCGCCGAGTACAAGTGAGTTAAGTATTTAACGTAGTTTATATAAGTTAAGTTCACGGAACAAAAGAGCCTATGACCGTGTTTAGAATAAAGTAACCACATAAATATGTTGCTTGATATATATTTTCTTTAACGTTTTTGTTTGATTGTAATGAACTAGTAACAGGACTAATGATCCCAAAAACAATAAAATATTAAGATAAAAAGCTCTCTAATCTATATATAATTATATTGACTATAGTTGAACTGATAGTTATTTCTCGTGGACTATTAGATAAAAAAAATAATTAATGATAACAAACACTAGTAGCAGTAGAAGTAGCCTTACTTTAAAAGCACTTTTGAAACGTCATATTAGACTGTTTCCAGTAACTCAACGACAATTTTCATCTTAGGCAGAAAAACATCAATTGGGCTCTCTTATAACACCAGCTTCACATAAGAGTTCATTGATTAAAGAATTTTCGTATATTTATACCAATTTGCAAGTACCTCTACATGAGTAAGAAAATCTGATAAACTTGTTTGTAACTGGACATTTATAGGATACTTTATAAACTCTCGTTAGCCACGTATGTGGCGGGCTGGGAAGAATATATTATGTTTTGTGTGTTAATAATTTCCGTCGCAACCTTTATTGACTCGATATTTAGGAAATGTAATCTTTTCAATTGTAACTTCAATCATCGTCTTTTTCATCCAAAATTATAACTTTAATAGAGGACGCGCACATTTTCAGCGTAGTTCTCTTTTTAGAATTCTAAAGTGGGGCCGTTACGTGTTATTTTGATATGTAATTACTTTCAAAGTTTAAGTTTCATCAAAATCCGTGTAGTTTTTGCGTGGATGATTAACAAAAATCCATCCATCTTTAGAATATTAGTGAGGATAGTTTTTTACATAGCACATAGTTTGCGGTATTCCGTAGTAAGTGTATAAAATCAGCAGAGTTGATTTAAGATAAATGTTTTCTTTTCTAAATATTGTTTAACATACCTTGTTAATTAATTTGACCTTGCTTAAATGATTTGAGTGAGTATCAATAATACAAAATGAAATCCTATTTACTTGTATGCTAATGCTTGGGTTACGACAAGCTCCTTGACCGATCACATTATTAAAGTTTCTCAATCCGCTATAACTTGAATAACGCCTTATAATAAAATACAAGACATTCATAAATCATACGATGGCCTTGCAAATGCAATTTAATTTATTGGCTATGTATTTAACAAGTGAGCAATTCTGTTCCAAACAAAAATACTTACAAATTCTATTACATATACCTGAATCGTACAGGTTTTAACTGCCTAATTGGTCGAAAAAAGAAAAGCTCTCTTCTTAGCGTAATTTATATAGATGATGATTTGTTAAAGAATGATTTAAGTCATATATCGAATACCATTCATAAATTTATGAAACTTAAGTTATGTTTTTTTATACTTAAGTAGGTGAATTGCGGACAAAATGAAATAAGATTGCGGAGGATAAAAACCAATACTTTATGAAATTGAAATAAGTACACCTTTTTAGTGAACTGTAGCTAGAATGTACAAGATTGCTTGAGATTTTACTGTTACTAATCAAAACGTGAACATGTTCGATAATTATTCTGGAACATTCGTTTAGGCTTTCTATTACATAGACGTTGAATGAATGTTCGCGTATTTATAGAAGTCAATCACAGCTTATTAAGTATGAAGTTTGAGTAGCTACAATGAAAATCTACACCCAAAATAGAAGGTAGGTACTTTTACAGAGAACAAAATAGGAGGTTGCAGTAAAATTCTAGAACATTAATTCAAAGCTGTTATGTAGATATGTTAAGGAGATTTATCCTAGTCATAACTATTTCTAAATCGTACAGAATTTAGGCTGCCGGTGAAACATGAAAATAACTTACCCGATGAAATTTTTAATGAAGCAATAGACAGCAAAGAGTGTGGCATCATTGAGGCCAAGCTCTGGCTTGATCCTGGGCAAGACGACGGGCAGCGAGGCGGCGTCGGTCGGAGGGCCGCGCACCTCCGGCGTGGCCGCGCTCATGGCGGTCGCGCCGCGCGGCCGCGTGCCCGACGCGTGCGGAGCGATCGTGACGCCGACTCAGCACCGCGCGACACCGCCCCGCATAACACCACCGCCGGCACCAGCGGCGCTCCCGGCACGCGGCTCAGCGGAGCCACCCGCGCGTTCCGTCCGCGCGCGCCGCAACCCTCGCACCGACCCTTCGCCCGGCGAGCCGCTGAGCTATCGATCGCGAGCGTCCGCGTCTGCGCCGTGGACGCGGCCCTCACTGCCTACCTACCGCCGTCGCGCGTCGCCCTCGCCTCAGACGTCCAGCATGAGGAACGCGAGGTACATCACGAGAAAAAACCACGGGCAGAACAGGTACATGCAAATTGACATCTTTCCAGTTCGGAACAGCTTAAAAGTCCTAATCCCGAGTACGATTTCAGTGATGATCCGCTCGTGAGCTACTCCGCTAGCACGTGCAGGTGGCGCGTGCGTCTGTGTGGCAGCGCGGCGGCACTCTGACTGGACGCGCTCGCTCCGCGTGCTCGGCGCGCACCCGAACTCCGCTCTCCACTCCATACCTACACCCGTGCGACGTACGACGACGTACACCTTGATTTACATGCTGGACACGATAGCCATTACAAAACAAAAGGATACATCCTAAACTTTCTTTGAAACACGTCCGAGATACACGATAGCTCGCATTTGGATGATGACATCAGTTATGAATAACAAAACGGAATAGAATTTCGTAATAAGCAATTAATGCACTGCTGCCTCTGATAACAGCCACGATAAAATAATTTTAGACATTTTAATTTGTATGTAAATGTAAAGTTATCTTTAGTGGACTAAAAATAGTTCCAAATTATACGACTGCTTATAATTGAAGTGAAACACGTGACACTTACAATTTTTCAAGTTGTATAAGGTTTAAGTAATACTTACAAAATCAATCAAAGTACGTATACATATATAAACTACAAGATAACACCAATCGTTATCATGATTGATTAATCGGAGAAATTTTTTATTGTATTACACAACAATACCTACTAAATATGACATTGCACCAAGGGCATCGATATGTCATTCACCTTAAGAACTAAGTTTTTGGTAAGTGCTCAATGTCTAAACGTCGAAACAACTTCCAGTGACGTGTTTGTCCATTCACATTCGATCCCCTAAAGTAGAAACCCGGTCAACGTCCGCATCGCGGGCTGCCGGACTAGCGTTCCAACAAGTGATCACGTAAAAAAACTCTCCGACGGACTCGCGGTGAAATGACGCAAAACAGTTTTTGCTATGGGCATAACTAGTGCTTGGAATTTGTCTAATGATCATCAATCAACGGATTCACCTGGAACCGATTGAGTTATATTTTTTTAATTAAACATACGATAATAATCGTTTTTTTCATAAGACCTAAGAACATATTATATATAACATTTATTTACAAGCTGTTACAAAATTGGAAATGTGAACGTAATCATTAGAAATATTTAGGATGTTGTAATTATAAAAAAGAAGATATATAGAAAGTAATAAAAAGTAACAAAACATTTTAAAATGTACAAATGTGGAAAAGCACAGTCGTCCATACAATACCTAAAATAATACAGCATTTACAAGTATGCAAAACCAATCAAAATAATTTTGCACAATATATACGTACTATGTGATTACAATGTTATATTTTATTGGAATATGCTCAAAACTTCTATTGATTACGATTATAAAATTAAAAATGTATTTATTTAGAATTCAGATGTGAATCAGATTGAAACATCTCCATATGATTGTATTTACAAAGTAATTTTACATAAACACAAAGTTCATATAGAGTAATAACCCTAATGGACGTTTCGACGACAATAGCATCCAGAGAGACAACGAGGAAGTGTAGCGGCACATAACGGCGCAAATGTCACGAGGGGGTTTGACAACTAGGCTGAGCTAGACAATAAGCCGAGCAGAAAGGCAACAAGGCGATTTCTCAGAAGCTCCCGACAAAGTCCTGGTTGATTTCCAGGAACATCGACAGATGCAGCCGCATTACTCAGAACGATTATACCGCGGAGCTATTGAACAAAATGCGTATCGTTTATATTTGAAATGCAACAATTTTTCTTTCCTCATTCAAGCTGTAGCTCTTATAACTATTATATATACCTAGATACAGTTCTCAAGCGTACTAACTAATAAGATAAATATAGTGAAAGTTTATTTAACGGATTATTTTCGTAGAGCCAGAATTCTTCCTAAAATGTTCTAATATAGAGCATTATAACACTAATATTATGTATAATTGATGTGTAGCTTTTGAGATAACAGACAACACGTTTATTATAAAAGTTTACATACATATTGTCTCAATTTTAAAACTTGTTTAAAAATAATCAGTGCTGTTCATGCGAAGTGTGTTAGTTGTGTAATTCTCCAAAAGTTAATTGTTTCAATATTCAAATGTTTACGGTAGCTATTATTGTATTTAAGTAAACTAATAACAACATACATCAATAACGGATTTATGTATTTTATCTACTAACCTAAACTGCAAAATTGGACGACAACAGATTATTATAAACTAGATTAAAATATATTTCACACCTTAATATCTATCTTGTCAAATAAATAGAAATATTTGATAGATTAAAACAATGCACATGATAAAAACAATTTGTTTTAGGATACCTAGCCGGCAGTCTATGACGAAATTAAGCTCCATGGTTTAGGAAAATTAGTCATACGATGAGTAAAAATAGCGCAAGTTTGCAATGGAATTACCATATTATGTTTACGTCAGTCAATGTCGAAAACACACAAACAACAGGATTAAAAACTAGATAGACTTAAATTTTTCCACAGTATCTGACAACAAAAATACAGCAATCATCAAACATGACAATAACTTGACATGACATCAAACATGGTAAATCAAGTATCTGACAAACAAAAACAAGAAAATGATTGTATAGAAAGCTCATTTACAAACATCCAAGTTCTAAAGATTTGACTTACTTTATGGCTACACAATACAACGAAAGGTGTAGATTGTTTACATAAGGCAACAAGTAACAAATATCAAAACGTGAAGGGTCATAATCATTTTAATCATGTTCTTGATTAGGAAAACATTCACATTATATAAGAAATACATAACAATAATTATGATTTCAACAGGTTTTTAATTCATTACAAGCTGGCCCTTGACTGCTATCACACCTGATGATAAGTCATGATACAATCTAAGATGGAAGCGGGCTATATTGTCAATAGTAGGATGAAAATCCACACTCATTTCACGACATTGTACGGGAATGCTAAATCGAATTTCACGATAGTCCCACGGGGAAGGAATCTCGGTGGGTGAAACCGCAGGTAGCTGCTAGTGCTCTAGGTAAACAAAAACAAGTAAGTCATAAAACTCAATAATAAAAACAGTAAAGATTTACATAACAATTATATGCAATATAAAACATGTATGTAACACTCAAAAGCGTATATGTTGTTATTCACGTATAAGGAACATGGCCAGTCATTATCGCGTATGTAGTAAATTATACGTTGCATCCATCATGGCGATTGGTGTGTCTTAGTTGGTGTGCATTGATGCAATATGACCCACTTGTTATTTCTATGAAATCGTTCGTTTCCAACTAGACTGCGCGGCGGTACGCAGATTTAAATGGAAAATAAGTATTTCAACAGCGCTTTCTTGTACAATTTCTAGATTGGCTATCTTTGGAATGTGGAATGCATAAGAGGTTTCTGTATGAAAATAGCATATCTATTTCTTTTTAAGAATTGCAGGTGGATGGACCACCCGAAATTCTAATATTTGACACCCTAAAATTGATGACACAAGCTTTATGACTACTTTAAGGACTGACGATTTTATTATATTTGATTAAACACAAAAGATTAGAAAAAATAAGACTGTCATATTAGTAGTATTAGTAGTATCTACTTAAAGAGAGAAACAGTTATCAGATACTAGAGTAAGAGTTAATTTATGTACCCAATTAAATAAACATACTTTGCACAATACAACATATTCGTATATTGTAACAAGAAAGCGGCCACGTCGCATATTCCGCACACGGACCGTATTATGATATCAACGCAGATAGAGATCGGGAGCGACAAGCTTATTTAGGCGCGAGTTTATCCGCAAGGTGTTCGCCGCACGCCGCGTCGCTACCGTATTTACGCAAGTGTCGGAATTGCCCCGCTATCGGCGCACGCGCCCGTTGATCTATGGCGCAAGATTCCATCGGTACCGATGCAGATTGTAGAGTCGATCGTGTGCCCTTCTCTGTCCTTTCTGCGTTTTCCATTTGCTATTATATTTTGACAATTCGTGTGTCCATATCTAAACGGTTTTTAGACACGTCCAAATCCTCAATTTCAAGTTGTCTTAGTTTACAATGACTTCATATATGACTATTTGTACTGACTCTAACGCTAAAGAGTTTTACATATTTTGGAATTAACAGCCGACAATGAGAATTATTAAGCAAGTTATTACAAAATCTGAAAGCTCTACCCAAAAATTGGTAAACTTTCACAAATTTAAAAAAAAACATAACAAACTAACCCTGTAAGTATTTCAAGTAAAATTGTTGGTACATAACCTCTGTTTATACTATAATCCATAAGTACCAGCAAAGATATTGATGACGATGGCTTAAGAATTAAAACTTGTATAAAAATGTCGATTTCGAAGTAGCCAGGCGACTGGTAGTTATTTATATCTAACCCATAAGGAAGAGCTATTGATGATTTTGAAATGTCCACTGCTTCCTTCTTTCTTACGGTATTGTATAAAAATGGTATTCTACACTGCCAAAGTCATTCGTAATACTATTTCTGGCGGGAGAGTTTTCAATTAAGCATAATATGTATGTACGAGTATAACAGCGCGCGCCGGTTTTAGATTGCATTAGACGTAACCAGAACTTTGCGCATGCGTGCTGATATTCATCTTATTGGTAATTTGTTCAGTATAATCGAAAATTTCACAGAACATGTTACCACTTTATTTAACTTGGTTAAAATTATTACAAGTTAGTGATTTATTCATAAACGATTAATTATATTACGTGCCATCGTTTTAGCCGGAGCTCAATTTCTTCTTGATAAAGAGAAAAGGACTAAATTCAGAGTTTCCTCTCTCATTATAACATTTTTCATTACATCTGAATCATACTCACGAACACAGATATAAAAAGCCCAAATCGAAATGAGGCTATTCTAACATCATAATTTGCCAGTGATGTTCTAGATTGAAAAATAAATATCATTCAAGGTAACAACTAGTGTCAGACGTAAGTATTAAAAGTTCTTTGGTAGGGTATATAAATCACACTACAACACGGATGGTAGGGTCACCTAATTTAGTTGCTTTATCGGTACCAAGTAGAGATATCGCCTGGTGTAAGTGACTGCAGGCAGAACATTCGAGAATCAGAGCTTCGGAATGTGCTGTATGTGAGCGAGTGTTGGGAAAGAATGCGATGGCGTTTGGAAGATTATCTCAGAACCAGAGTCGGGGTCGGATTACTGATATTAAATACCTGTCAACAAGTAGGTATGTGAATTATGCACGGGCAATGGTCTAGTCATTAGGGTTATATTTGGATAATATTTTGACTTCAAATCAGTAACTGAAACTCAATGGAAATTGGTTACGTGGCAGTGTAGATCCCTGCGACGTCTGGCGTACCTATCACGATCTCCTTCAAACTCAAATGTTTAATTGAACCTCGGACAGCGCTGTGTCGGTAAGGTGGACTGATGGCATTTAATGTTTCGCAGGGCAGGGAGCCGCTGGCCAAAGTCGATATCGTTGTGTTACAAACAACGATGTTTGGCCAGCGGGTGCCTACGAAAGGCCTATGCCCAACAGTGGATATCTATTGGCTGATATGATGAACCATACCTGTTTGATACATGCAAGGTGGTGTTCGTAGGTTTCTCGCAAGTCTACAGGGTTTATATATAAATTATTCTTCACTTTGATTTTAACATAAAGTGTATTTTACAATTTTATTCATGCACGGGCGTTATTTACGCTCTATAATTTTAAGTACACATTCAAAACAAAAGTATTGCATGTAATAAGAAGCCAAGTAGATAATAATCGTGTAGCTATTTACAATGGTATTTAGTAATGTATTATGTTTCATTTCCGTTAGGTAAAATGCTAAAGCGTCGTAATCCATTAACAAGGTTAAACCTTACTACTCATGTAACACAATGCCGTAACATACGAGTACGCACTATCACAATTTTGTCATGAATATTACGTTACGAAAGAGCTGGGAGTTGGGACACTTAAATAACTCTATGCAAATTGTTGACTTACTTTGTGTGTTGATAAGACTGGATTCTATATGTGCTATAGCTTATATTACTACTACGGAACAGATACATGAGCTATCTATCAACGACAAGTGGAATAACCGGTTTCCTAATTTTAACACCAGGATTGTGTTAAGAAAGAAAAGGGAGTTAGGACAGTTAAATAACTTTTAGGTATTCAAATCGTGGACTTAACTTTGTTTCTTTGTACTGATAAATCTGGATTCTAAATATTATGTGCTATGTTTATTACTACTACAGTATAGATAGACAAAGAACCTGTAATTTCAAGTGGTTAAACCTAGGATGCATACTAGGAACGTGTCATGCAATCTGAAGCTTAGCACTTCATGACGTGCCTGTAATTTCACCGCCAAATACTAGCCTAAGCACAACAACGCTTTTTGTAGCCAGAAATAGCATGACGGTGTCATATTCACAGATATACTGTGGCACAAAGATCTCCAGAAAGAAATTGTAATGGTATAATTTTCAAGGATCTTTGATAGGTGGTCTGAAAGAACATTTAGAAATATCAGTCGAGCATATAGCGATTATCTAGATATGAAGACGGAAAACCGTAACTTATCTGATTCAACACATTACTTGAACTAAATTTTTTCTAACAATTATTGTTTAGAATTTTAGTAGGTAGGTACACGGTTCAAAAAACTCCAATCATGTCAACTAAACTCAAACAAGATAATATATCACATATGTATGTGCGAGTATCTATGAGGCGTGCAAACATCTCGACTACACGCCCGTATTCCTGTATTGTGCAAACGCACTTCAGGTGAATGACGACATTGCTACACAAACATGACTCAAGAGATACTTAGTGGGCCCCGGCTGAAACACTGCCATGTGGTGTGTATATAATGATAATAATATATCATTAAGTTATTCAAATTAATTAATAAATAAATATTTTTAAAAACTTATAAAAAGCGGTGGTTGGATCATCACTAAGTACGCTGTCTTAATTTATCTTGAAAAAGTACTTATCATGATACGAGTAGGTACGAGATTTACTCAGAGATAATTACTCTACCTCTGTCTACATATAAAATACTCATAAAATACTAGTGTTTCAATAAAAAACAAAATAAAGGTTTATAGAGTTGCAATGTTCACGTGCAGTCTCTACCATCACTAGTGGAATTCAGTTGTACAGTTGTAACAGTTAGTATTTCCGTGTTAAGAAAACGCAGCAGGTGCTCTACATAACAATTATTAGTAATTTAATAAACTTATCAATTTCAGATCGTCATTTATACCCATACAAATTAGACTGAACTCTGCATTTCGCATAGTACATAACAGTCACACATTTACGGTCATCGGGCATTTCTGTGAAAGTTAAACGCAAATTGGTCAGACAATCCATAAAACACCACAAATTATCATAGAGTTCTGCAGAATTATTATGGAAATCAATACTCCATACTCTAGGATCGCTGACATCAAATTACCGTGTAAAGTAAGTCTTTGTTATGAAGAGCGTTTATTAGACCCACCTGCGACATATTTCATTGTACTGATTTTGGTAGTTGCAAAGAAAGGCCCTTGAGAGCCATTAATTATCTATATTTTCAGATAAATAAAATGCTATGAGTCGGTGTTCTTAGTAGCAGTTCAGAGTTCGCTGATACGAGTACAATAAGTTTTTCCGACTGATGCATACAAGTGTAGGCACTGGACTAAAAAAGTTCTACGCCTGATTATTATTACATAGTATAAAACAAAGTCGATTTCTTCTGTCTGTCTCTACGTATGTTTAAATCTTTAAAACTACGCAACCGATTTTCATGCGGTTTTTTTTACCAGATAGAGTGCTTCAAGAAGAAGGTTTCTGTATAATACATGCATAATATAGTAGAGAAACCCTATAATTAATAAGGTTTCTGATGTGATGTCGTAAATTAACGCATTTTTGCGCTTACATTGCAAACCCTACGAGATATATACTAAGTAATATACTGCAGTATTGCACATCTTAAAAAGGTCAACAAAAAAGTTCGGGATGGTATATGTCTATCCCTTAGGGATAATCCACAATAACCATTTTCTATCTTTTACTTTCAACTAAAATTAATGGCTTATTTACGAAGCGATTTTAAGCAATACTGCATTATTTCTTATTCAATTAAGTATTTTAAATACTTTTTGCATTCAATATAGATCACTGTTACCCTTTACTGCATGTAATTTAAGTGAAAATTTTCCAAGATATAAGGTTTAAAAATGCAGGGACATACTTTAGTACCAGCATTGCACCCGTGCGAAGCCGGGGCTGGTCGCTAGACATACTATAAGTTACAAAAGACGAAAGTTAGTAAGTGTGTATGTCTGTTACTTCTTCACGACTAAACGACTGAAGCGATTTAAATAAAATTCGGTATGGAGTTCCCTGACACCCTGGATTAAGAGAAAGGCCACATTAATTTATCCCAAAATTCCCACGGTAACAAGAACTACGCGAGTGAAACCGCGGGCATCCTCTAGTACGTCTATATTTTTATTTGCAGAACGTTTGACTGCATATTTTAATTATGTTTCTTTTCATGGCCATAATAATATTGAGGTTAACCGCAATGCTTTAGAAAAACAAAGCCCAGCACAATACTGTACTACAGAATCCACTATAGGCAAGTATGCTTTAAAGGGGACAATTCACAATTTCTCATAACCTTCTCACAGCGTGACAACCCACGCAAAATAACGTATAAATATATAAAACGAAAAAAAAAATTTAACATTCAACAGGTTGTAATTCGTAATATTTTTAATCAAACACATCGTGTATGTTAATAAGAGTCAGTCGCATCGAAAACAAAGATTTTATTAACAAAATTTGGGTCAATGTCTCCTTTGTCCAGCCCGAATGTGCCCATTAAGTTATTTTTGAGGCACTACGTCGTCCGATCCACGTTAAAATGAATTCTCAACGAAACAAATCACTGGGATTTCTTCCCCGGTGAAGACGGATTATTTTTAAATAAGGACATAGTTGCAACATTGTAAAGAGTTTAAATACAACGTTGCCGTGACAGAAGGTACAGAATAATATCCGGTTTGTTTTTAGCAGTTAACAAGGCTAAATTAATACTTTATCGTGTAAACTTCTTTTTGTTGCTATAGTGGTAAGTTTTTAGAGTATTTTTCTTGTTTCCATCTTTTTCATTTTTCTTGTCTCCACAAAATTATTGAAAATAATAGCAATTAATATTAAACACGTCTTCATTATTGTGGAATAAGTGTAAAGAAACAAATTATAATATTTCAGTGATGTGTATTGTTAAAATTGTAATTTGTCTTTTAATTATATTCCAGGGACAATCTATGTTCTTTGTTATATAATACTAGCAGACATTCGCGACTTGGCCCGCGCGGTGAATAGTGTGTTGCATCCTTCCAAAAACACCAAGGGATAAATACATGTGACCCTTTTTTTAAAAAAAAAATGGGTATAGCAAATTATCCTCAGTAGATAGATCGCGATGGTATTTAAGTTTATTGCGAACAGACAGACAGACAGACACAGCGGGGGACTTTGTTTCATATTGTGTAAGCAAAGGATAATTTTATTTTATAATAGAAACTATGCATGGAACTTGTTAAAATTAATTCAGTAAAGCTTTTTCAGATGCAGTTACTAAAAAACATAACAAACGTTAAAAAATTAACGACTACATTTTACTTGCAGATTCTTTAATCTTTATTATCAAACGTAAAAATATAATGCGTCAGGACACAGGAAAGCGATAAAACAGATTTCAACAAACAAGATAGAGAGGAGATTTTAGAAGCTTGAAATAAAAACAAAGGTGAAACGATAACTGTCAGGATAGCTACAGTTGTCGCGATTATTGAAAAAGACATCAGTTTTGAAGCCATGTACCTACCAACCGCTGCAAAGCGGATGTAACAGAAATCGGTATTCGCAAATGACATTTTCCCATACATGATGACTGGAGAGATGTAAGCGAGATGTTCGTACGATATATTTTGTTCAACAATCGACATACTGTTTTCGATACTTCTTTTTCAGATTAACTAAAATAAATATTATAAATAAATATAAATATTATAAATAAATATTATAGGTATAGATCATACACCAACTTGTAGTACTATGATAACTTATATTATATTAATAATGGATGAGGTAGATAGTAATTAACTCGTACCTAGATTATTAATAATTTTTTATCTGATGTATCATATTGATGCAGATTAAGATATTACTAATTCCCTTTATCAAGAGCGCACTTTGTTTAACTCTACCAGTTACGGGTATTGTCTCAGGCATTGAGTCACCATGCAATCCTTGCCAGCGGGAAAACTCTCCATTAATCATTTTCAAAGAACTTTATATTGTTCTTGGCACCCTAATACCTACTTATACCGCCGGGAAAAGCCAAGCTTTCAGGGATATTTATAATTTTTCTCTAAAATAACATAGTGATAGATATCATAGTTTTGCTAGTTAACGAGACCAACAGTCTGTCAGTGTACTTTGTGACAGCACATTTGAGATTTTATAAAATATTGATTTGTAAATCTACGAATCGAAGTCTTTCTACAAGGATAAAATTTTATCTTTGCTAAATATTTTGCTTTGAAATTAATTGAACTCTTTTATAGGAATTGTTTTAAACCTGACAAGAAAAGTTAAACAGATAACGACCTATAATAATCAAGTAATATCATTGTTTCAGTACCGTTGCGTTACGAAAAGGTCGAATAATGAAGGTTTTAGAAATGTCATGGAATATCGATGGCGTTTAGTAGCCAAGGCTGTCATCGATTCCAATACTGTGTAGACGACCTCGTTGTTATGGAGACAGTGTAAATATGTAGACAACAGCCATCTATTCGACATGGTCGTCATCGCAACGTTCAATACCAAACATTTACGAACCCGCAAACTGCAAATATCATTATTTTCGTCGTCTTGTTTCTTAATTTTAAAAAAAAGAACAACTTAAATGCAGTCTGTCCATTTTTCACCGCATGTCAAATGTTAGGAAGAACATTATGGTTAATACACAGTAGACTACCTAATTTTTACACAAAACTAATTAGGAAAGAAAATATTCTTTAGCTGTGAACAGCTTTTATTACGTCTTGTCAATATTATGTCCTGTTTATGCATTTCTTCAATGATCTGAAGCATAAAATAGAAAGGTGTTCATACCATCAACATAAGACGATTTGTCTTTAAGTTCTAATTTTAAAAACATTTGGCATCGCTTTAAACTGAATTCTAATGGACAAGTTCAGAAGCGAATGCTGCAATGTTGCACAGCCGTAAATAATATAATCTGCCAAAAGGACTGAACAAAAGGACACCATGTAATCCGACCTATTAGTACTCCTGTCAGCCTGATGGCCACAACCCAACGATCGCTTTGATCAACGGCCGCCGTGCTAAATGAGCACCTTTTTGAGTCGCTAAAATTACATTCAAAGAGGTTAATAACACGTACAAACGGGAACTTTCTAAGAATAAAGATAGGGATCATGTCAAACGCCCAGAGAAAGAAGCGAGCGGCGTCAATGTCTCCGGGTGCGTAACTGAAAACCTGGGAGGAAGTCGCGATTAAAATAAAGCCAGCCGCGGTACTAATGAATTTAATTAATTATTTCCTTAAGATAGCCAGACGTAAGCGGGTTGTAACATGTCACTGGATGTTATGTTCCTAATAGATAAAAGGGGAAAGCTTGTGGCGATTTATTTTCCGTTGTCCCGTTAGTATACCATATCGGAATGACGTGCATTTGCTTCAACTTTCAGAACACCGTTGTTGTTCGGTTATTAATTTAATAATTATTGGCCAGATAGACAGTTATTTTGCAATAATATGCAAGAGAAAGGGTCCCTATAAGCGGTTTTCACGCGCTACCGTTTGGCTTACGATCATAATTTTTAAATTTAACGGTTTGCTTGTTATGACAATGTTATAAAATTGCCGTAAATATACGTGCTCAAAACTTGGTCTTTACTATTTTAATATGAATAAATTCTAGTAGTGATATGGCCCACCCAACATCACGTCTAGTAAATCATATCAACAGGCTCATTGTTTAACCGCGGATATATGGGTATGCGGGTAAAGGATCTTCAGACAGTTTGGTAGATCGATTACATACGACAAACAGGAATCATTCTTTAGAAAGTAAGGGATCTCCACTTGATTAGTTTGATTAAGTGTGTGTAATGCATAGTGTAAGATGTAGGCTAAAAACTGGTAATTTTGAGTATTTGGGTATTACCTTCTCATCCAATCTCAATTTCGGGAAGTGCATCAAGTCCAAAGCTAATATAGCAGCCAAAAAACTAGGAAAAATAAGGTTAAGCAGTACTTCGCAACTGAACAACTCCTTACCCTTTACAAAGCTCAGGTAAGAACTTGTATCGAGTACTGCAGTCACCTTTGGGATGGCTCTGCTAAATATCAGCTCAACTCATTGGACTCGATTGACCGCCGAGTTAGAAGGATAATTGTTAATGAATCGATAACACAGGCTAAATTGCAAACTCTGCAGCACCGTCGCAATATTGCTTGTTTATCTATTTTTTACCGGATATACTTTGAGGAGTGTACGAAGGAACTGCATGATCTTGTTCCTCCGTCCCCTTTCTACCACAGAACCCTTGCGTGGTTAACATCCAAGCAACTCATACCAAACGTTTTGCATCCACGTTCCTAATACGCACAGCAGTGTGGAATGCCCTTCCGGCGTCAGTATTTCCTACCACCTACAATATGAACATCTTAAAGGCAAGAGTGAATAGGCATCTTCTAGGTAAGCGCGTTCCAACTTAGACCTCATCACAGCTTTCCATCAGGCGTGATTGAAGTCAAGCGCAAGCCTATATACCATTAAAATTTTTTTTTGATATCTTACCTTGAATATAAATGCTAGAGGATAAATGTTTTTTAGTCATAATTTATATGTACTTCATACAAACGTAATTATGCATAGGTACTTATCCATGGCAATTTTAAAAACCAGACTGGATTGTGAGAAGTAAGACCGTATTAAGTACTAGTGGTAGATTTAATCATTGCACGCAGTACTCACAAGGTCGTGAAGTGCGGGTGATGTAAAAATTACACGAATCATTGTGTCCAAGCGTCCGAAGGGTCGTGAGGTACGCATCACCGTTTGGCTCTTTACGACTCTTAATATCTATTTATTTATTTATTGTTTAAAGGCACGATAATAACTACTGGTTCATTAATAATTGCTCTACATTTTGAGATACCGTACATATTCGATACATGCACTGATACATAGTGACATGAATCATAGAAACCTATTTTTTTTAAAAGCTTTTTGCACAGCTTGGAAATCTGTTTTAAAAATTTAATTTTTCAAACACCTTAAATAAAGGACACCATTCACGACCCGTACTAAAAATGTCAAAATTTCAAAGTGCCGGCCAAAGAAAAAAGTAATTATTTCGAATGAGGGTATTTACTTATTATGTACTTAATTTAAAATTTAATCTGTAAATTTTGAAACAAACGCTGAGAAAAAATCCGGCAAACGAAAATATGCATATCACTATGAACGGAAGCTATAAAACAAAATGACTGGTGCCGTTGATCACGTGTTTCCTGTCGAACACGATTATATGTTTTTAATTAATTAATAATGTTCACCAAGCTACGGACAGCTACTCACTTTCCTGCAGTTAAAAATTTTAAGAACAGAAAGGATTTATTAATCTGCGCTCACAAATTTTGGCAAAATTAAAAAAAAAGGAGGAACCGAAGTCGAAGCTTACGAAGGGCAATGTCTTAGTAATTTCAACAATTTTCGTGATGGATTCACTTCTCCAAATAATGCTCATGTATTACAGAGGGGTATTACTTTAATAAATGGTTGCGGTGATTTCAAGGGCCCGTCGTTCTTAAGAGCAAATGTATTTCATATGTGTAGGGTTACCATGGCTGTCTAGTCAAAGCAAAAAGTAAAAGATCAAGTGCATTTGGCAAGCATGTGGACCAGTCCACTTTTGAATAACCTTTGAACCTATGGCACTTCACTTGAAACATTGTTTTTTTTTCGTTTTTTTCGTTTAGTAAGAGACTTGAGAATATTGTAGCTAAGATGAAGAAGTGATGTCGAAAAAAGGTAAAGTTAATTATTATTTCTCAAATGCACGAACTCTTCCTAGCGAACAATCGTGTATCACTAGGTATATCGATAAGATTTATCTGTAACATTCAAAGAGTTCTGCTCATGTATTTTGTACTTAATCCAAGTGTATAGTGGACAAGTTTAGGTTAATTTTAGTAATATTTTTGATATTTCCCTACAACAGCTATCTCTGTGATGTAAGCATTATATCTTTACAGTTAAAAATAGGTTACTCATTTTGCAACAAAGTTCTGATAAATACATGAAATAATAATCTTCAACATATTAAAGAAACATGCAATTAAAAATTCCCGTCACAATGAAAGCAAATCAATTTTCAAGGTCCTACACATTAGTAGGTAGTAGCCCTAATTAATATTGGCATATGTTATAGAAAACAAAATCCGAACACGCATTGCAGTTGATTTGAAGCAGAAATCTTAAACAGACTGAGTCTGTATAAACTCGAACGCGCTGGTAACGCTACAAACGTGCCGAATTGCAAAACAACCGGTCGATGCGAGCCGCCCATAAAATTATTTCACTGCGGCGAGAAACCTCTAGCGCACATCAAGCTGTGGCCCTGCACAAAATAGCAGGTAACGTCAATTAAAAGCAATATAAACTTATTGTGAGAGACCTGCATTCATGTTTAAAATGCATGGTAATTTTCTCAAACGTAATAGAGCCAGGATTATAGTAATCTTTTCTAAACATAAATTCTAATTAATTATAGTTAGTTTAATAAACACTGCCTCAGCCAATGCATATATCAACTCTAAGATACTGTTGGTACTACTTACAAAGACTTACTATTACTTATAACTTGCTTGAGCTTGCTATAGCTAAATCTTATACAAGCCAGTATTAATAGAGTCCACAAGAAATACATTTTGCTGCGCTATCATCATTATAAAAAATATACGTTAGTAAAATAGGCATACTGAAGAATTCGTAGTGACAAAATAATCCAAATATTATAAAATTTCATTTCGCTCATATTTTTGTTTTACCTTAGATTAAGTTGACTAAGGATTATTGAAGTATATATCTAAATCTAAAGAAATATCATTACAAAAAGATTTTATCAATATTAAAAACTCGTCAGAAGACACAAACTACAAACGTTCTAGAAAATCGGTAGGGAACACTAAAGCGATTAAACTTAAGTGAATACACTTATAAGAAAAATAAGACGCAAAACGGCGAGCGGTAAAACGCCGGCGGCGGGCGGGGGCATCATTAAAGGAAAGCTGACATCATCGCCCAAGTTACACGGGCATTGTTGTTAGGCGAGCCAACGGGCGAAAGGAGAGATGGGTTATCGCTTATCGGTGACCTGACCGACCGACAATATTAAACTGTATTAATCACGACGCAATAAACTTATACACTTTTGTATTTTTTGTGTAGAGAGAATGTACGTTTTATAAAAAAAAATTTCATTTACTTACTTTAATTAATTTAACATATGTATAAAGTCGGTGCAATCCAAGTTTGAAAACAGTTGAACATAGCTAAACTAAACTGGTACAAAACTACAACAGTACTAATATACGGCACTTGTGGCCAAAATAGCTGCAACACTTGCAGTGATTTCGGTCTATGCAATTTAAACTGATCCTTCGAATTCCCAGGATTCCATCATCAGATCCTAATATGATGATTATGGAACCATCTTGGACCTATTCTAAGAAAAAAAGAATTATGAAAATCTGACTACTCTGGAAAAAGTTATGCGAGGTCAATGATCATACATAAATATATATATATATGCAACATATTGAGAACCTTCTCCGTTATTTCGTTAGTTAAAATCTATAATGCGAGTATTTTCTAGATGTGTTCATTTATAATTCAATCTTTTCTTATTTCTTTTTTATATATGACTGTGTATTTAAATAAATAATTCAATTAGAACAAATTCTTGTATCTCTATCAGTTGTCGTACCAGTGTCGTAATTTTTCTATCGTCTTTAACTTTTACCATAATTATTTACGTATCTTTCAAAAAAACTCACATGTTCTTTAAATATTCTGAAGTTCAATGCCATCGGTATCGAATTGCCGCGTGCATCAATTTAACGGTTCAATGAATTCAATGTAATCGATTTTGCAAGCATTAATCAACAAATTAGTCCATTAGTCAAAAACAATGATACGTACTCGTACGTATAAAAACTGTACTAACCATTGTTATTCCGAAGTGGTCCAAATTTAATTTAACGTAACGTAATTTAACGTATACGCTGTTTTTTGTTTATTTCTGCTTATGGTAGTTTAAATTGTAATTGCAACATGTTGATGTTTTACAAAAATTACTTAGCTTAGTAATTTATTATAAATTCTAGAATTTATTCTAGAAGGTTCTGACGAAAGATTGTGTGTTAAATATGTGCAGATATATTTATAAGTGCATCAATGTTGCTTACTAATAAATAAATTTGAACCATAAACACGCGTTTGGTATGATTGCGTTCAGTTGAACTCGGTGCGAAAGGAGTCGGCGTTCTTTAACCTCCAAAACATTAACCACTGTCAAAAGAAAATCAATTTTTAACGAACGAATTTGCAGCGTTTATATTTAATAAAATGTACTTTTGGAACAAAGAAATCGTTGTTGTCTTAACTTAGTATAAATAGTTAGGTAAGGTGAGTTCTAATTGTCATCCACAAGGTAGGTCATATCGAAGATATTATTTAATTTTGAAATCATCTTATTACTTTCATTACAAGCAGACTTTATTAACGTTATGTTTGCCTTTTGCAAATTGCCACATATAATATGATTATTAACAATTGTCTAGGCATATAATATTACCATAAGTAAACCAGTAACCGAGATTGATGTATCTAATTTGAAATAAAATTGGAATGGATAAATATTGATATGAAAGCTTCTGTGACATCTGGGTCGCGAGTTAACTGTTCTTTTGATCAAATTAATTATGGATCTTGAATTGTGACTCCTCCAAACGACTTAGCTATGCAAGGAACCAGTTGCCGAGTATATAATTTTGTTACCATAAGAGAGGTGATGTCATGGTTTTTTGCTGTGAGTCCGTTAATGCGAGATGAATTAGTTTTTGTTAACGTTCAGCGCTCGGTACCTACTTTACAAGGCTTCATTTGCATGTAAATATAGACTGCAATAAGAGAAACAATTTTATTCTACGGTAAGAGTACTGTTTGTTATATTAGCTTCTATTACACTAATCAATTTTGCTATCTACAAGACTCAAGAACCTTTTTATTTTAAAGCAGAATATGAAAACATTTTAACAATATTTATGTAAGTTTTTATTTCATTTGGTATATGATGGCGATATTTCATTATTATTGCTTTAGTGTTGAAAGTTTAAGTGTAAAATAATTACTTTTAAATGGCAGACGAACTTTTTTTGGCACATGGTAAATTTTATTCTGGGTCGCATCTAGATAACTGGAAATGAAGGAAAGCAATAAAAATGTCGTACTACATTTTTAGTGTAGTAAACAATCTCAAGTATTTTGAATGCCATAAGGTTCAAATTACGGATAGGGAAAAATTGTAAGGAAAATTAGTTGACGAGAAAGAATTGGCAGGAAGACAATTGCTGTCACTCACTTATGACGTTCGAGATCTCTTTCTGAGAAATTGTATTAATATGTGCCATCTTGGTAAGTATGTTTAAAAAAAGCCAATTTATATTATAAACAGACAAAGAAATAATTTATGTAACTAAATCTCCAATAAGCAAATAATTAAAATAAATACTAAAACAGTAACAAAAAGAGAAGATGTTAAACAAGACATTTAATTGAAACAGGCGCCAATGTATTGCATGGTATAAATCAAAAGGAGTGATAGATATTGATAGCAATAAACGACCGCCGTAAAATCGGACAGCTATAAACCTGTGTGAGTCGATCGTTATTTAAAGGAAACCATAAAAACTGAAACAAAACAAACAACAAAGACCACCGCAATGAGTTGCAGTCGGAAACCACGCGGTGTCCCGTAACCACTAAAAATAATGTTACGTATTGTGGAGAATACGAAATTGCTGACTCATTAATACTTAGTTAGAGTCAGCAAGCATAAAACATTTCAAATATAAATTATATCATTCAATCAATTT
Organism: Mycalesis mineus; assembly: GCA_034621355.1. Classification (NCBI taxonomy): domain Eukaryota; kingdom Metazoa; phylum Arthropoda; class Insecta; order Lepidoptera; family Nymphalidae; genus Mycalesis; species Mycalesis mineus. The sequence goes on from CM067881.1 coordinate 3,652,102, forward strand.
AAATACTTTTAAAATGCGCAAGGCTCCTTTAAATCTAATTTTTATATTGTAGAGGTAAAAAATTTTATACGTGCGAATGTTCAGGAAAGATGTTCATCTGTTCGTTAGTAATCTCCATCTTGGCATGGCACTAACTTTAATGAGTTGCTAATGTATTTCTTGGCAACCACTCCGGATATGAGGTTGTTCTATCAGATTTCTTAAACCGAACGAACAAATAACCGTTTGTACAAAAAATATATTTTAATCTTGTCAGATTTATTTTTTGCTGGAAGTTGAACATTTGAAATTGTCAAGGCCAATGAAAAACAGAAATGGTTCCTTTCACCCGCAAAGTTCAATGATTCTGTAAGTACCTAACTACGAGTATACTAAAATTGGCTCTCGAAAACAGTATTCTGCAGGAGATTCTGCTGCTCACCGAGATACTTATAACCCCTTCCGTTTAATTTTAATGTGGTCCAATAGTAGTAGGGAGCCTACAACATCGAAAACATTGGAGGAAAATATGTCCAGCGCCCGTGACCTAGGGTTTTGTTTGCGACGCGGTGGCCGCCCGAATCAACCAGACAGCCTGTCGCCACGGCCGCCGGAAAGGGACGGAGATATAGATGAGCGCTGCTATAGAGCAGGACAGCGGCCCGCCATAGTGCGAATATAAAAAACCGAGCGAGTTGTGGTGCATGACGTAATCAGAGAGAACATAAAACATAAAGCAAAACTTTATGATCGATAACAATGGTTAGCTATTGGTAGTTTTGGAAGATATCAAGACATTATGTTTACGGTTTGCTGAGCACATGACAATTGATTGCTTGGCAACGAAGTTGTCAAAGACCTTTTAGAAACACAATTCATTGTAATTGACCTTGACGTTTTCGTTGGCGGTCTGTAGAATGAAATCAAATGAACACATTAGGGACATTATAATGACTTGTCACTAATCCATAATACTTATTTATTTATTTGTACAACAAAATATTTCGGTATCAGATTTTACTGTACAAAAGTAGATTATTCAAATTTTGTCGGAAATCTAAACTGAAGTATGAAAATAGGTAGAAAAATCTCTATCTTTTTGATCGACCAAATCTAGTGTAACGCGAATGGTTTGGTGATAAGTGTGTGGTTCGAGAATTATTATTGACTTTTTATGACCTACACATTTAAAGGAAATTTTCTAGCTAACAGATTAGCGTTATCACATTTTATGCGAAAGGAACATTTATACAATTTATCTTCGTTTACGATTTGCGTCATATCAATAAAATTGTAAATATGATTGACATAACTTGACGCACAGCTAGCCTGATAAGTTACTTTTGGTGATGGCTAAGATATCAAATAAAAATGTGTTGATGAGTAAACGCAATACTATCAAAAGTGATCACAGAGCTTCACATGTATTTGTTTCTCTTTACTCTTTTATTAAAATAAATTTCTGTTTTAACGCTACGTGATCTGATGTGCATTTGTTATACCTAACCTAATCCAACCCAGTAGATATTAAGCTTTGGTGAAATTGCGTTGATAGCATTTAAAATTTAGTAAACTATCTAAATGTGTACTTTTAGTCTTAATAGCACAAAACTGTAGCGACAGACAGTTCACAACATAAATTTTTCAAAATATAAAACACACCCACTGTTAATGAATGTTAAATTTATCAAGTTATAAAGATTTAAATTATTAAAGTTAAAAAAATATTAAAGTTAGTAAGGGTATGCGTATAACTATTGCAATGCTCGTATTAAAAAATTATGATTGAATTTCTTAATGATAAAATAAAAATGCTATAATTTGGAAGAATAGACTTAGAAATAATAACTACTACAAAAGATGTTGAAAGCAACTCGTAAGCTAAATGAATTACATGTCAAACAGACCTATATAACTAAGCCTGTTAGATAATCGGATGAAAGTGTAACATGTGCAGTGAAATCGTTTAAGTGCAATAAAAGTGACGCGAGAAACACAGTTGTATTGATGGTGATCGGAATAAAGTAATCGCCTTTACAACTCATAAATAAGGATACAAGATATAAAACAAACACGCCATACGAGTATTGTGTTTCGATGGCTAAACATAAAATTGCCTGCCTAGTTGTCTACTTTCTTATAAAAAGAATCGCGTATTTATTTTCATATACATTCATTTACATACACAAAAACGGATTCCGATTTTCAAATACATTTACTGTCAATTGTGCAATTTTTCCCATTGAATTGTGACGTATTATTTACATATTGTTCAGATAATAAAGAATGATTAGAACCCGCAGAAGCCACAATCGTTGTTGATTTTGTGTTTTTTAGTGGAAAGCCAATCATGACAGTCGGATTTTTATTTTGAAAATATCGAAATTTCCTAATTACTACCAAATATCACATACCGTAAACGAACACTTAATTAGATTAGATAAACAAAAAGAAAATACTGGCAATCCGAAAATACAAAGAATTTAAAATGTCACTAAACTAAGTTTGTTGAAAGTATTCGAAATTCAAAGACACATAAAATTAGCTCAATATGGTAGTAAACACGTATGGTATAAATGACATCATTGGTGTAGAGGGCAAAGGCGTTTGAAAGTGATGACGTTAGCGCCCGGGAAGTTTAAACTCTAGAATTACCTAATTTGAATAAAAAGATATTCATATTCCAAGCTAAAGATTTACATTATGAACTTTTGCGTCACATAACAAACACATTTTATTAGCATTTGTATTAAAAGATATGACATCTGCACTTGGGAATTATGTCACTGAAGTAATGACATCACCTATGACGAGGTTTACTTAAACTAATCAAATGACGGTAAACCTAGTAGGTAAATATTGAGTCATAAATATGATTAATGTAATATTTTACCACCGATGCGAAAATAAGGCAAAAGTCGAGTAATAATAATCTTTGATGACTGCCTGAGACGACACTGTAATATACTCAAAGTAATGAAAATGCTGTTTTTATATTTATTAACTAAAATTATTTTTTGTAACCAGCTAGGTACAAATAAAAACATACTTTGAATTCAAACTCAAATTAAAACCTTATAAAACATATTTCAAGCATAAAGTTTTTCTCTTTTGTATATAATAAATTTACAAAAGCAGCAACTGAGTATAAAATTATAAATGTCTACTACACGATACATAAAAATTAGTACATAAATCATAACAATTAACTCAATTACGATGGAGGTAGCGACTAAAATGGAATAATATATTTCGGTACATAAGCCCCAAAATAAAGCAATAAAAAATAATGAGGTAATCAAGAAACAAAAACAGAAATAAGAAAATTAGATTATTAAATGCACCTAAACGTTAAATATATTTCCATATTAAAGAAACATTTAAATTAATGACGGACTATCAAAATACCTACATATCATTTGTATTTGCAAATGGCAATTGACCATTATATGGTCTATTGACATTGATGACTGAAGGAGTATCATCAAGCAAAGTAAATATAGTTAAACAAAATAAATGGTGTCGTAATATCAACAAAAAACACGCAGACTTTCAAATCTTAACATATTATTCGAGGGCCAAAAAATACTTTTAAAAATAACACTGGAACCGGTTTAAGAAAATGACACAAGCCCACGCGGCTTGTTTTTAGAGCACTTACATAAATCGCCGCAGCTGGGAGTTTTTATAGCGCATAAAGACTATTTTGAATTTATTTTGCGTGTTAATTTATCAAACACGTAAAAACAAAGTTCTTAAAGCCGTGTAACATTCTATGCGACGCTAGATAACGTGGGACAGTTTGAAATAAGATTTCAACATTTCGACTGGGAAATCTTATGCCATGGAGTGCATAAATCACGGGCTAGATGACGAGGACGCGTTGCGCAATGCGGTAGAGACTAGAGACGCGAGCGATATTTTTTATTAGGAAGCCACATAACATGACGTGAGTCACCAATACTCGCCATCAGTACACTTGGATGGTTTTCAACAATTTGAATTCCACATAGAGACGGAACTTTATAAAGATTCATTTACATAATCCAAACACACGTGCAAAGTGATTATTATAGAAAATTAAATACAGAAATTACCAAGACTTGTGAAGAATGACTTAAGAGTTTGGTTGCGATTAATATCTTTAGTCTGTCAGTTTAGTTGTGTATAGGGAGTCATTTAATATTCAATATGATTAAAATATTTGTATATCGAAAAACTTTAACAAGTACATAATTCTTACTTAAGTTAAAAAAAAAGTTAAAGTTCTTAGTTAAATTATTCGGTAAAATTTTCATATTTACAAATATAAAATAAAATAGAAATACATATTTTCCAATAGCAATCATAAATAAAAAAATACGTATATGGTTGTGCCTTAAATAAAAATATGTCGAAACGTTATCCTTTTTTATCGAAAAGATTTATTTCTTAAAGGAGAAATATATATAATACCGTCAATTTATTACATTGTATATCAGAATTAAAATAAAACTCCCAGCGGCAATTATATAAATAGCATACCATAACAATTATTTAAGAATAAAGGGCGTAGTTAATTAACAGTTATGCAATGATTACATTTCGTTATCAACGGTAAACAAAACGGTTAGTTTAAATCAGGGAGGTCGTGTAAATAGCATCAAGTTTTTGGATCCTTGAACTGCTAAACTATATTTCGATAATTATTATCTAATGAATAAGAGAACGAGCTTCATTAGAACGCATCGAAAGAACATAGCAACAGACCTTTGCGTAACCGTGTAAAGACAATTAAGGTCGCGTAAACAACTCGCTTTAAGGATGTGGGTTATAAGATAAAATACAGTACTTGATAAATATTTGGAAATATTGACGAAAATATTCGGCCCTGCAATGGGAAGTCAAAAATGGTCTAATAATGATGAAGAAAGGTAGACCTAGTCAGCCTCGTTGACCTAGTGGTTAGTTATGTGGCTTCGATCACGTCCTGTGTTCCAATCCTGGATCGGGTAACGGAATAATTCTGTGTTTATTATTCTTCTATAAAATTTTCAGGACATTCCAAGCCCGAAGTCGGCAAATTGGTGGAGATTTATCCCTGTGCCTCGGATAGTACGTTAATACGTAAGTCGCATATCAACCTATGATAGTGATCGTTAACTCACATTGGAGCAGCGTGGTGATCTACGCTCCATATCCTCACTCCTATAAGGAAGGAGGCCTGGCTCTGCAGTGGGTCGCTACTAGGCCGATAATCATGATACTAGTCTAGTTTATTTGAACTGTAATTTTTTTACGAATAAAATGAGATTTAGCAAATGAGTAAACTAGCTTTCAAAACATCACATAACAGTCGTAAGAGACATCCTATCTTTGTGTACATGACGATATCAAACAACACGTGCTTGAAAAATTGTACAGATTAAGTTATCTCTAATTGCGAAAGCATAATAATATAAAGTAAAATGACGCTATGCAATGTTAATTAGCAATTATGGACTGTTAAGATATCGTTGACCATTAGCGATATGTTTGACGTCAATAATACTCGTACATGCACTTGATGACCTTTTCCGGATTAAGCTTTATTCAGCGATTTTGTTCTCATTAAGCGATAGATTAACTATTATGCAACTTGATCGTTTCCTATCGACACAACATTTATTGGATTGCATTGTGGAATAGTTTTAAGCTTCGTGTAGCTAAGAGGTTCCACTCCTTTATATCATTAATCTATTTTCTCATTATTGTTGTCATGAGCTCGCGTTTGCACTTGGCTCGATAATTCTTTCTTTAGGACCTATGTTCCATAGCCATATAAAAGAGTGGAGTGGACCATCCCTGTCGGAGACTGCGTAGCTCTGTATGTGGGACTCGCTGGCTGTAAAGCAGCCAGAATACCCACTAATACCCAACGTAGCACTTAAGAACACGATAAATACATCGTAACAATTTTCACTATCCTTCGCAGCAGTCATTGCAGGTTTCTCGTTAATTGTCAACAAAGTCAATGTAGGAGAAACCGCAATTGCAAAAACATGTTGCACAAGATGTATTGAAGTAGTATTAATAGATTGTCAATTTACAAATATGTCACATTGGAAAGGAAGTCAAATAATTTGCAACATAATTAGTCGTATTATTAAATCAATATCTAATATCAGTAAATGAATAGGTATAATGTATAGAATCAACTTTTAAATCAATGCTATCTTCCCAACGCCTTAGATTGATTCTGTCCAACCGCAGTAAGTAAAATAAATTAAATTAAAATGCCGTATAGAATTCTTAAACTTTAGTGCAATCTTTAACTTATGTGCTAAAATAATTTCTTGCTAATTCCAAGAAAATCAAGTTTACTTTTGCTTAGTAATAGTTTAAATTCTTAGTTTTTTAACTATCAGTGAACTGAAATCTCTTTGAAGAAACAGAGTCAGTGATTTCTAAGTAACAGAACGTGGCGTGTTTTCTTGTAAGTTTTTTATTGACACGGCAAGCAAAACATGCTTATCGCGGGTAAACAGCAGCCGTGTCAATGTAAACAAGAGTAGATAACGTTGATAACTGAATTCACAAAGATGTCAGCACAGTTTATCAGACGTTACGTGAACCCTGTGAGGAATCGCAGACTTGGGGCAAACAGCGCATAATTGCGGTTCTTGTAACAGTGTATGGAATTCCATATATTGTAATGAGAATGTAATATGAATTACTCAAGTATTTGTTGGTAATAAATCTGGTCCCGATGACCAAACCAATGACAAATAAGACTAATTGAATGACGGCTATCATAAGATACATTCAAGGCACGATTAAAGACACAATACATCGCATACTCGGTATCGTATGCTAAAAGATTGGTCAGAGATGCAAGATAGCGGTAATGAAGAACATTTGATAGTATCACAATCGGCTATTGTCATGTGTCATTAACTTGGGGCGGTGTACTTCAACAAATATTTACAATAGCAAATTCTATTACAATTCGAATCACGTTTATTATTAAGACTGGAGATCTTACTTGTATTTTAATAGATAATAATGATGCAGACTCTATATTCGCATTTCGTTTATTATAAAAATAAGTAGGTACTTAGTGTCAACTCCCCAACAATTTTGTCTGATCTTACGCTATTTTAAAATCGTGAATCTTTCATTTGTTTCTGTAGCGACATATGCAAATGGCATATTCACTTTTTATTTTCGGTTTGATAATTTCATTACACAGTGTCTAACCGCGAAAAAAGCGTGGGGACGTCGTTGTAAATTTACAATGTGCCAAAACATTATAGTACGGATTCAGGTGTCTGTTGGCAGAATGCCGACGCGTGGCGTAAACAACCTATTTCAGATCTTGAAAGTTAATTTGATCCATTTATTTATGTTGGCCACTTCCTATAGTGGCATGCGATTGAACAAATTAAAACTGTTGTTAAACTTTACGACCAAAGCAGTCGCCGCAGACAAATTAACTGTCAACAATATTTCTCAATTTCTTTTACGATCTCCTATGTTGGTCACTTTATTATTAGAATTAAGATTTGAGAGGTTATCAAGCTTAAACTAGAGTATATTATTGGACATCTCCACCAATAAACAAATCGTACGTGTTAAAATAACCTTTATAGTACATATCCGGTATCAACGAATAATATTGCACCAATAAATCATGACCCTAATGCTTCAAAGAAACACTATATACCGCGATTGTCGTTTACACAAAAACAGAAAAATCAGTGGATGATGTAATTAGTTTACCAGTGGCTTACCGCGTACAGATCATGCATGACTAATATAATATATTCAAGTTGTTTGTCTACTTTATCTACTGCGGTTTCAAAAATCATACGATCGAGTTATGAGGCAAATGTTTGCATTGGCTCATGACTAATTCGTTGGACATTAAGTAACCATTGTCGAGGTGGATGACCGGCTGTGTTTGCGCACAGCGAGGGCAGGTTCATGTATTTAGAGAGATTTCAAGACCGCTGTCGACAAATTTGACGCTCTCTGCTGCGAGTAAAATTATACCGACTTGTAAGATTTCCGAGGCGACCTACTGTAGTCATGTTTAGGTATTTTTCAGTTTGATGGATTACCTTACCACGTACCTCCGCTTCGAAATAGGTGTCACCCGTTTAGAAGACATTGTCTTACCTGAAAGAAACAATAAACTCGGTTAGTTGTTAAATTATAGATACTGAATCTGCGAGACAAAAATAGTCATATAACAGAATAAGCTCATATACCTACTCAAATAATTGAAATAAAATAAGTTATTAAACAATAAATTGAGACATAAAACACATAAACACGAAGCAGTGTAATTTTAACTACATTGGCTCTCGTAAACACAAAATTAGTATTGTCTGGTATAAATTATCTTGCAAAACTTAATTTAAATTTCTAAATACGTATACTTGTGAATAATATAATAATAAGAGTTTGCTTCTAGTTATTTTCAGTAACAATTTACGAGTATGTTCGCATAAATAATATATATTGTTAGAGCAATATAAATGGACACATACATAAATATTTGCAGAAGACTTCGCAAATATAGCTCGTTGGATGGAGCGACATTGAATATCATTTGTGACATTACACATATCAACAGTGTACAAGAATAATTTCCATCGTGGAAACTTACTATGACTCTATTTATACATTGCATATACAAAAGCTTCTGTATTTGTGTTCACATAAAAAATAGAAGATATTTACACAAATCGCTCTTATATGGAAATGCGTAATTCAAAATATGCGTGTATGTTATTTTTGTAAAATTGTTATTTATCTTAGCACTTATGTGCAAGCAATGTTGGATATATTACTCAAATATATTTATTTATTTATGTAGAACGCAATATTGTGAATCAGGCCCATCCCAGACCAGCCATCTTTATATTTTTTAATCGAGAATGTGCAAGAACTTAGCAATTATAAAAACACGCCGATTAAGAGAAAGAAGAGTTCGTCCTAATGTGCTTTACACATTTCAAATATTACACATCATCGGTCATAGACCTATACAGATGGATCGGAAAAATATACATTATAATAATGCATGCAACTAATCATGACACAGTAAAGAAAATTATATCCGATTATTTAAATCTATTACATTTTGAGGGATTATGAAAATTAAGGCTTTGTCCTAACATAAGTGAGTTTATACAGCACAAACTAATTTCGAATAGGAAATTAACATTCATTGTGCTTTGTTTGCGCAGCTGAGGTATAGAAAACCGTCGATAAGCAGCGCTAACACGAAAACCCTGTTTCCCGTATCACCCAAACTAAACTCGGCGTCAAAAAAATCGCACCTCCAAGAAAATCACGTTCAAATGTCATTAGCTCTTGATATGCACATGCAGTCGTATTAATTATAATTTTATTTAAAAGGTTACTTAATTAACTTAATAAAAAACATTATTTTTCATTATCAAATAAAACCTAATGCAACAAATAAAGTGTCACAAAAATTCTATGGAAATTTTGCTGCTCGGGAGAGTCGCGAGTTGCGCTACCTTTGTGGGTATAAAGGGGTCAACACGGGGTCAATGTGGGTCATTCGCTATTAAACCGCTAAAGAGGACACACGCACTGATTTTACTGAAGAAAGAACATCTGTAAAATGGATACTACAGCTGATAAGGCCGCTCAAGTGCTTGCACTACTGCAAGCAGGGGTGCGGCAGTGTGATGTCGCCCGGCAACTGAGTCTGAGCCGTTTTTCGGTTCGATGAGTCTACCAGCGCTTTTTAGACACCGGTGGCTATATCCGGCGACATGGGTCCGGTAGATGTCGCTGCACTTCGGAAACAGACGACCGGTTGGTTGTATCGTACTCTTTGAGAAATCACTTCTCAAACGCTGTTCAGTTGCAACAGGAGCTCCAGGCAGTTCGCAGACGCACCGTGAGTATCTCCACGGTTAGAAGAAGACTGAAGGAGAAGAACATAGTAGCCCGCAGAGCTGCTACAGGTCCAAAATTGACTGCAGCGCACCGGCGAGCCCGCTTGCAGTTTGCTCGCGACCACGTCGATTGGACCATTGAGCAGTGGGGAGCTGTTCTCTTCTCAGACGAGACACGAGTGTACCTTTTCTGCAACGACCGACGAAGAAGAGTATACTGGAGGCAGGGTGAACGTTTCGCCCAAGCCTGCATCCAGGGGACGGTGGAATATGGAGGCGGATCCTGCATGTTCTGGGGCGGTATGTCGGCTGCGGGCAAAACCGACCTGTCTGTATATCACAGAGGTCCTGGATGTGCATGTGGTCCCTTTTGCCGAATTTTTTGGCGAGGGGTTCACATTAATGCACGAAAACGCTCGCGCTCACACTGCAGCCATCGTGAGCGACTTCCTGCGGAGGTCCCAAATTTCTGTGATGCAGTGGCCAGCGAGAAGTCCTGTTCTGAATCCGATAGAGCACCTCTGGGACCGTCTTAAACGTAAGGTTCGATGTCGGGATCCGGCTGTCTACAGGAACTGTAGAACCGCGGTGATTGAAGAAAGGGGTCTTATCCCTCGAGAAGAGCTGCCGAAGTTGGTGAGGTCTATAAGGGACCGTATTTAAGCCGTCATCAGGGCAAGGGGGGGTAACACTAGATTTTAAGTTAATTTTAAGACACTTTTTGTACATTTTTTTTGTAAATTATCGATTGTTAATTAGTACTTAATTAAGAATTTTTATTATTTTTCAAATTTTAATGTTTTTTGTATAATTTTAATTAAAAAAAAGATTACACTTAATTGTTTTTTGATAGTCCTTTTTGTTACCTTTCTAATGATACCTAACACTATCCTCTACCGAGTGTATAAGGACATGCGATAATGCGCAAAACTAACCTACAGCCAAAATGGCTTCCATTGCTATATCAGTAATTTGCACGTGTTAAAGACAATGGGCTCTGTATTTATATTACCTATTTAAAACATTCAACTAAGATTTAGCTTTTCTAGTATTGCTATTGTGAAACTGAATTGACTGAACGACTGATAGACCACTTTATGTGTAAAGAAATAGATATGTAATTATAATTTAAAATAAAAAATCCGATCGGCTTTAAAAGAGTACATAATTCGTATATAAAGAGAGTATGAAAATCGCCAAAATTATAATTTATGGAAAAAATATATGCATTCTAAGCAAACTAAGATAAAGACAAAACAAGCAATGAAAATAGATTTTACTTATATACTAATTCTACACAATTTAAAATAATAACCAGTCGTCAATTCCGAAACGGTTCATAGCACGATCAATTCGCGACGTCATGCGGCGTAACACGGAGTCGGAGGAGCTTGCTAAATTGAACACTTAATGTTTTCATAATAATCAATTCACCGGACTGCCCCCCACCCCGTGCTGGCCGTGTAACTGTATCACCCTTAGCTATACAACAGCGGCTTTGTGCTGCGGCACCGTTACAAGTAGGCACCGTCCATCTGATATAAAACCTACTGACAGATGGTAACGGTAACCGACATCATTTCTTATGCGCCACAGCCTATAGAGCCTTCTCTGATGTATATAGGACATCAATCTAGGTTGGAGCGAACGTCGCGATTATTTATTTATAGGGCACTAGCGGTTGACAGTGACTTCGATCTATTATTCCCTGATAAATAGAATCATCTTGAATAAAAGAGCCAGTATTAACTCATCATGTAACCTCTAATCTGTTCTAAGAAAGACAGAGATAAAAATTTGTTTTAGAGCAACTTTTAAAAATTCGTATTGTCAAATGAAACAATTTCGATTAATGAGAAAAATTACAAATATAAAATTGGTGTGACACAGAGCTTCACGAAGTCTTCCGTTCTTGTGTTATAGAGATGAGTGTTCTAGGTAGTCTTTAGTAATTGTATATTATTATTCAGTTAAAATCATGTGTGTAGTAGTATATATGCAAAAACATATGGAAATAATAATCGTAGTTTTGAAAGCAACTCGCTAGCTCATTTCAGAGCACGTTTTCTTCTATAAGTGTTGTCCTACTTTAGCGTTTCCTCACCCCACTAACACGTGTAATGATCGTGTATTAACATCTATTTACTTTTTGTTATATAACAAGAAGCTAGATGGAATGTGCTATCCTCATTCAGCGAGTGTCATCAATTGCTGATCTTATCATTCCTCAATTAAGGTTTTCAGTAGTTTTTATTAGGTATTAAATAGTTGTAAACCTATGTATTTCTTTGCATGTGAAGGTACTTAAAATTTTTAGATATTCAAAATTTTAAATTCTTGTCTGTCCATTTGTTCCGGCCAATCTTTCAAATTACCAGTCGGATTCCAAAAAAAGAATTTTGCATATGATAGCTAGATTCGTGATATAAAATAATATTAAAAATAACGAGTAAAAACTTGTGAAACCACCGAAATTACATCCAACTTTGGTCCACCAGAATCATGTTCGTTCTTACACTGATGCAACAATAAAGAGCATTCTAGCGTCTCGCTCTCACTCAATTTGTTACAACTTTTGCATCACAGTGCATTAAGGTTTGTGGCAATTTTTTAATTGCATATCTATTTACGGATCGGGTCAATGTCAGCTGGAGGTGCTATTTGTTAATTAGAACGAGTTTCGTAACTCTCCCAGAGTGAATTTTGTTAAATTCAATTAAGCCATGAAATGTGTAGCTGTTTAAAATGCAATGATTGTTGTTTGTGTGGTCGACAAACACTTTTCGTGTGACTAATTAAATTTCGTTGTTAATACTACCTTGTATTTTAAACAGTAAAACTTATAACAGATAATATTTAATGAAAACCAATTTCTACCACAATAATATCATACGTTACCACCCTGTGCTCATTATTTAGGACGCAAACGTTAAATTGTAATTGTTTTGTGACCATAAATAGACTACCACTTAGTGTAGTAGTCAATGGTTTTTCCATTTCTATTTCACACGTAGTCTGTGGTAATTCGGGTTACTGACCAAAATAGTAAATTAGTCGCTAACCAAACCTTGCGGCTTCCGTGACCTTTATTAACTCAAAACCCAAGCTGTTATACTACTGCAAAGGTATAGTCATCAGAGATATCTGTAGGTGTAACAAAGCGAAACAAACGCACTTTTAACATATGTATTTAGTTCCTACTTTTAAATTTTAACTAGGTATATGAGTTATTTCGACCTGTTTTAGAATCTCTATTAAAAAATTATATTATGCTCTCACCTATTTGTTATTTAATAATTATTTTCAGCACATATCCATTTGCTAAAAATTTGTTATAAATTTGAATAAAGATTTAAATGTAGTACTAAAATTTTTGCGCATTCTTAATTGATTATCAATACCAAGAATGCTTTATTATCAATAAATTAACTGTCCATATAACTGGTGAGGTCTGTTGAATAATTATTTTTTTTCATAGTGCGATAAGAGCCATAAAGATTCCCACTAGACACATAAACCTTCACCTCAAAGTTAATTAATTTATGGCTTTGTTTACAAACATTCCAATGTCTGTAGTACTCCAGTGTTAGTCACCTATCCCGTCAGTTTAATTAAAAAGCTAATAATAAAATTCTCCGTACGCGATTGTTTTGTTTTGGCAATGTTACTACTGGCTATTCCAAATAAATTACGCCCAATTACTTGACTCGTATTTCCAAGTACTTTTAATGTATACAGTAATTTCACAAGAATTATTGAGGAAGCAATCGAAACTCTTATATGAACTTATTATTATACAGGAACTAATTGTAGTTTAGAGGTGTTTAAATTGAACGTGAAATTGTTTTCCCTAACAATATCTATCATACTGGTTAAGATTTCGTTTCTTCCAATAAAGTAACATAGCCATTTCATTTCAATTATCATATTCATATAATTGTAATCAAAAATTACATTATCATGAAACTTAGTTATGAATTTAAAAAAAGTATACCAAAATGATTTTTGTGTCCTAATGTTTTCTTAACCCTAAGGTCGCCGCCTTGAAGAAATAGCTGTTAAGCGATAAGATCGCCTTTTTGTCTGTTATATGTTTTTTTTTCGTTGTGGTGAACAGCAATAAAAATAAAGAATAAATAAATTACTTTACCCAAAGTTTTTGCTTGAGATTATATCCTACTATTATTATAAAGGCGAAAGTTTGTATGGATGTATGGATGTTTGTTACTCTTTCACGTAAAAACTACTGAATGGATTTGAATGAAACTTTACCACAATATAGCTTATACATCAGAATAACACATAGGCTACATTTTATACCGAAATTCCCACGGGAACGAGAACTACGCGGGTGAAACCGCAGGCGTCCTCTATATTATACACTAATATTATAAAGAGGAAAACTTTGTTTGTTTGAATGAATAGGCTCAAAAACTACTAGACCGTTTTTAAAAATTCTTTCACCATTCGAAAGCTACGTTATCCACGAGTAACATAGGCTAAATTTTATTTTGGAAAAAAATAGGGTTCCGTAAAATATTTGGGTTTTTCGGACACAAGGTGTAAAAAATCAACCAGAAAAGTTACTTATTTTGCGTACGCTGCCTAAAGTATAAAAGATAGAACCATAAAATGTTCTAATTAATTGGAGATCTTATAAATATCTACAAAAAAGTCCGCGACACACTATACCTATCTATGTCGAGTGAGGCACAACAACCATTTTTTTATTTAAAAATCTTAAATTTTTTTTGGACTACATTTAAACGCATTTATTTTACTCATGCTATTAATCCTTATCAAAATAAATTATTTCATCACTAAGTACAGTTTATGTAGATAATATTTAGTATTTAAAAGATTAAAATTGGACTTTTAGTTTTTAAGTTATGGCGAAATTAAAATATTACTATTTCTGCGTTGCGAAGTGAGCGTCACCAAGGGGGCGCGCGTGCGGGAGAGTTTAGATCTATGTTATATATACGATGATGAATTAAGAATTCGATCTTTGTTCAAATATCTATTTAGTACACGGAGTTTGTTCGTTTGTTTAAACGGGCTAATCTCTATCTGCGTGTCGGATTGTAAAATTATTTTTGTTTATTCTGAAGGCTAGACTCAAGAGTGAAATGTACTATTTAATATCAATTTATACCCATCAGCTTGCCATAAATATATATTTTTAATGTTAATGTACTGAAATGACATACAACGTTGAACAAAAATGTAGACCTTTAGTACACGGGACGGGACGGAGAATATTGCTTCACGGGAAACTATAAAAAAATTAAATTGAGAGGGGGAGCGGGGAATGAGCACACTATATGTGCCTTTACACATTTTGTATGAAAGTCTGTCTTTAAAATTAGAAGGGTACCTAAGAGGTTTTCACGCGGACGAAGTCGCGGGCGACTGCTAGTTATGTATAAAATAGTGTAGTTTTTTATTTGTAAAATTTACTCGATTTTTTAAAAATCCCTTTTATTTAATCATTTCATAATGCATAATTTCTTTTTTTATAAATATTTTGGGTGCGTGAATTTAACCTGTTCAAATTATCGAAATCAATGAGAGCTTGAATTATTTAAAGCCTATTTCTCAAGTATGTTTTGACCCTGCCCTTATCTACATCTCTTATGATCTAACAGTGACCTTTTCTTATATAAAACGAAACTATTATTTCGATGTTTTTTAATCTACTCTTAGATATAATATTCATACTGTAACAAACTAAATATTTAGCTTGTTTCTTTTCTAGGTCAACACTTGTTACCTCGAGCTAACATCGTTTGAGAAGCTCGGAGTGTAAATCGATTTCTTGCGTCCTTCAGTAGCGTCGTAAAGCTACTCTTGTATGCTCTTAAGTGATAGGGGAATCACGGAACATTTATTTTATCTGTTCTGATTTGAGTTTACTCTTAATTAAAATTATGGAATAAGTAATATATTGTTACAAAATTTCTGAACAGACGGTAGGTAATTAATATTTATGAATTTTGTACATGTAGCTTTAAATATTTGCTTATATGTCATAGACCTACAGTAAAACGTTTAATGATAAATTTACAAGGTAGGGAAATAATCCAAAGTTGAAAGCCTTATAAAATTTACACTAAATTACAATATAGGTAGGTAATTACTTCACTTTACGCAAGTTACTTCTAGTAAGTACAAGTAGGTAGTCAACAACTTTGCTTTGAATTTCAAAACGCAGACAGGCGAAAGTAGACACATAGGTAGTGTTCAGTTTTGGTAATTTAGCCACGGATCTCCCAAACTGACATTTCGCCTATTAAAAGCGCTCAGATTACGAAATAGACATTTAATTAAATCTTTTGATATTCAAAGCAGATTTCGGCATCTCATAACACGAGATACAAGACAAACACGTGTTGCGTAAATGGAGAACGATTGACGGAATGATGTGTTTATGGCAACATAATAACCGACGGCGTTAATTGTAAAGGTTACATTTTGTAACACACTAAGAGGAGTGTCAAGTCCGTACACATACATCAGCACCAAGGCTTTCTAGTATTTGACCATTTCAATATTTATATGGAGTTCACATCTAATCGATCCGTATTATCGATCGATTCGTGATTGGTTTCTGTAAACAAATACAGACAACGTCAAGATCAAATTAATATACTTCGAGAAGGACTAAATGGACATAGTATATGTTAACTAAATATGAAGACTATAGCGATTCTTCTTTGGATTATTGTTTTTTATATTATTTTTTATCATTTATTTTTATTTACATTTCTTTTTGCAATTTTAAACAATGTTAACCTACTTAAATCCTACCAAACTATTCATTTAAATATTATTAAAAATCTGCTCCTCTGCTTGCCGAGTTATTGAGTTCCCAAGAAACCGGTGGACAGGGCTCAGAAGTGAGGAATCTTCTCACAATACGCTCCGTTTCAAGGACTACTGTCATCTCTCTTTCGGACTCTTTATCCAACAGCCAAGCAAAAGCTTCTTGAGATGTTGGTCGAAGCTTTTCGCAAAAAGACCATTATATTGTTATTTTAACAATAATAATATAAAAAAGAATACTTTTAAATATTTGTATTAATATCAACGATATTAATTACGTATTCGAAGTGAATACCATGAAACAAAAATATACTTATAAATTGCTAGAATTCCAAAAGTCAATATGATCATCAAAAATTTTAGCTGTGTTGTTTATACAAATTTAAATATAAATGATTGCGCATTATTTGCGCAGGTGTATTTGAATTATACAAAGCAAGTGTTATTGATAAATTAATTGTTATTGGAACGCTTGCAAAAACAGTTGACAAATATTTCTATCTGTATTATTTCATACGTGTCAGCTTTAATAACTAATTACTTATCGCGCAATATTTAATAACGTAGCACACAGCAAATATCGTAGCAATTTACAATAACAACAGGTCCTGAATAATGACCAGAAAGTGATTTTAGAAACAGAATTGTTATAATATTTTCTTTAAAAGTTGCACGTATTGAAAAATGAACTTTTTTAAATTAAGGATATAGGAGAACCAGGTTTATACCTCAAGTAATAATTATCTCTTTTAGGCATTGACATATTAATACTATGGACTTCGGGTCTAATGCAAAATTTACGTCAAAAGTGTCCCAAGATATTTTATATACACTAGGATGTATTTATGTTTTTATACACAAAATAACATTGTAATGTATGTCTTATCGTATTGTTATACAGTCTAATTTGCAACGGTCTAATTGCATGCAATTTGTAATCAGCTTCGATTGACGGTTACCATGGCAGCCTTTTTTTGACATGGCAGCTTCTCGTGAAAATAGGACAACATAAATGGTGTGGAGTCGGTAGCTTTAAAATTTTTATGGCATCTTATATTTATATATTATATTTACAGCAAATTTTAATTTATATTTACATATCCCTGACCTCTATATGCTGGGATAAATCTTGTACCAAATAATAATTGTTGTAATTATCTTGTATTAAATAATAATTAGTTATAATAATAATTAATTACAAACCAAATCCACTAATGTACAAAATGATATGCCACTCGACATAGTTCTTTACTTTGAAATTTTAAGTTCTCGATATTTTCCTCTTTTTAATTAAACTGAAAATATATTTTTTACTTCAATGACGTTAGATCACTTTTTTAAATAACTGTTCCTAATTTCATGTAGATAATTCTTATAGTTATCAAATTAATATACCATTATGGTAAAAGTTATTTGATTAATATTCATGACATAAAAAATAAAAGTTAACATAAAAAATAAAAAATTTTGAATTGAAAATAATCAAATTATGTTCATTCAAAAATTAAGTAATTAAATAATTCAAATGTTAAACAACAAAATAACTCTATGCAGTCGTTGTTCTAAAACATTCTTTTGCTCACGGCAGATCCGAACTAAATGTGGTTAATTAGATAAACATATTGCACTCCTTCTATCCTATACGCGGGTAGCGTATGGGAAAAGGACAGATAGATACTTTTGTTCATTTTGGTTGGTTATGCAATTCGTTTCTATAGTTCATTAAAATTTTAATAAAATAGCCTGTTTCTAAGCAAAATAATACTTTAAAATCATCCGTAAATATTTACTTACTGAAAATATGGTACACCGTCTTCTTTTCTCACCTTACCCGGGTAGTTCTTACAAGTTTTTCATAACACATTACGGCATTATTGACGTGTATTCTGTCAGTCAGCTAATATGAGACTGAATTGCGATTGGAACTCATTTCGCGTTTTGGCTTACTTTTGGTTCGGACACTTTTTATCGCTGACCCGAAGTCCATAGTATTAATATGTCAATGCTTTTAGGACAACAATTATTCCCATTGATCAGATAATTCTTTACACTTTATTACACAGATAAGGCTTCATTATCTTAAACAAGAGCCGCCTCCGTGACGCAGTGGATTTAAGAAGGAGGTCCTGGGTTCGATTCCCAGCAGTTCCGATTGAGATTTTCTGAATTGGTCCGGGTCTGGCTCGTGGGAGGCCTCAGCCGCCCACCACCCTTCCGACAAAAACGTACCGATTTAGCGTTCAAGTACGATGTTGTGTAGAAACCGATGGGGTGTGGCTTCTATCCTACTCCTAACAAGCTAGGCTTCCATCTTACATTGCATCATCACTTACCATTAGATGTAATTGCAGTCAAAGGATAACATGTAATGAATAAAAAAAAAACAGATTCTGTCTACATAAATACAAATCCAAGTAGCATAATTTTTCATGATATTTATCCAGATATTTCTTATTTCTGTACATTTCTCCTTCGGACTCTCCCTCGGTCATTCCTCTATGGTTCGGTGTCCTTTAACTACGATCAACGGGACATTACAGAAACTTAATTATGTTTAAATTAACTGTGTTATCTAACAATTTGCATAAGATTATAGCAAAACAATATTTCCGTCAAATAAATCATACTAATCAATCAAATGACATCATTAAGATGAAAAAAAAAACTGATACCAATGTTTCTTTAATATTCAATCGCAAAAACCGTGTGACTGATTATTATTATAATTAGCTGCGCTTGACCTTATACCTACATATAAAATATTTATATATCTAGAAACTTTATCATTAAACCTTCAAGGCAAAAAATACTTCTGTGACAGGAAATCGTTCGGTATGACCGATTTTAATGTTTAAGTTCCGCTTTTATTTGCGATGTCTAACCTTAGCGGTCTTGACACTTAATTTACATGAATATTTAATTATGTTTGGTGACAAATGTAGCATAGGATTTATTCAATAACACTTTGTATACGAAACCTTCGGTGTTTTATGTATTTCCTCCCACTTGAAAAACGATATAAAATGAGAAATGGACACCTACTTTGTTGTCCACGGATAATTATGTCAAACTACGGAAATTACTATTCAAATTTTGTCCCTTTTTGGCACACGATTTTTATTAATTTTATTTATATTAAACTCCTTTTTTCGGATTCCTTTAAAAATTGTGTAAATAAATTGACAATTGGTGTTAAGTTTTTACATCAAGAAATACGGTTTTCCGTACCTTTGCCTAAATAGAAACTAACGGCTTCGTTCTATTTAAAATAAAGATGCATGCTTAATAAATCGATTTTCACATTATCTATATAAATAAAAATCAATGCCACTTTTCGTTGTTATTTTGTAACTCAAGAACGGGCTTACCAATCCAAACCAAAATTTTAGACTTTATTCGGACTAATTAGCAGATGGTTTATGTGAAGTTTGCTTATAATCTGTCGAGTGGTTCTTCATTTATCACATTTTTTGTAATAAATGAATTCAATAAATGGCGGATCAGTTTGTATTAAAAACTTTTTGAGATGGGGAATTTGCTGTCATTTTTTTATTTTTACACACGTAGTTCTCGTTCCTGTGGGAATTTCGGGATAAAATGTAGCCTTTGTGTTATTCTGATATATAAACTTCTCTTATTGTAAAGTCACTACCACATTCACAAACTTTCGCCTTTATATTAGTAGCATAATATGAAAAACTATCAGAACTATTTCTACATTATCGTTTTTGACTTTCGTCGATGTCTGAAGGAAATGCAGGACATTTCTGCTACAAACCTGCAGTATGTGTACATAGCTAGAGTATCTATCTATGTTTATTAAATATAAGGTTGCCACTACCACGTTTAACATAAACAATAAGAATATACGCAAATGTTCTAGAACTCTATTTCAATCAAAAGAAACTCGACTGTCTATTGGGCCAAGAGGGTTGGTTTTGCAATGACAGTGGCACGTCCTTGGGAATCACATTAACAAGTCCTGTCCTTGCACGGTCGGGTGCGTGGAACTTCCCAAGGCTGCAATGACAAGTGGGATATTCGTTTCAGTGTCAAATGACTTGTAAACCTACTCTACACCTGGAAGTTGTGGCTTGTTGCTGAGACTTGACACTTAAAGCGCTTGTACTAATGTACTCGCAAGCACGTTTGCAATGGACTATCATAACATATGTATTTCAAAACATATTAATATTTTTCAATTTTAGTGTACGCAATTTCATCAGTCACTCTATTAATGGTCAACTATATAGCCAGCTCATTTGCCCTCTCTTATAAAGAGGAAGGCAAATGGAGCTTGCCCATAACTGCTCTAATGCGGGTTTGCGGACTTAGGGTGATAATGTTTAATACATTAACGATTGCTATCAGATGTTGATGATAATCAACGAGATCGATGGTTAAAACAAGCACTGGGCTGTAAACCCTCCAACTAACTTCCCGACTCCGGGCTCCGAATTTTACTGTAATATTGATAATCATATACACAAATACGTTGATAACGATTTCAATGGATGATCTTCACTAACCATACTATGACAAAAGATTGACGAATCACATTCATAATTGCCCTATCCCAGAGTTTAAAAAAATCTATAGCTTATTTGAAGGCAAACAACCCGAGGACCGTGAGTGCGGTTCTAGTTTTCTTGTCATTTCCAAGTGACAGGCGCGAGTGAGGTGGAAGAATAACAGATTGATTTGCCCGTTCCATAATACATTTTTCGCGTCATTACCGGTCACGAGCGGCTCGGAACACACCGTCGAGATAGTCAGGTCGTGACTGTAAACGCTCTCTATCGAACACCAGAGAAGTTTAATGAAACTGTACATACTCAGACTAAAGGTAGAAACATACGTACACAAGGATTCCGACTGTTGCTATGGTATAACTTGTGACGGACAGACCGATTTTATAAAAGCTGAAATTTATTGCTTAGCCGTGCTTTGGAACAACAAATCTATATACATAAAGCATGTCATTTTGCAAATGTTCTTGGATCAAATTCAGTACATTTTAAAATAAGGCCAGGTCAGGAGTATCCTAAATCGACGAACTTGTATTGAAGGATTAATGAGAGTGGAAGAAGTTAAGGAAGTATGCAAGGACAGTGGCAATTGGAAGTCTCTGCCTATTCCTATGGGAATGAGGCGTAATATTATGTATGTATGTATAAGAGAGACGAAGGAAATAATAATAACTAATTTTGGTAAGTTGGCTTGGCTTAACAAATATCAGTAAGGGTTAGTAAGATTTGCTTATTGAAGTACACAAAGGAAAGTGCGTGGTTGGTGTAATTTATTTTAAAAGGTCTTTAAGCCGCATTTATTGTTGTCTAGGTTTTTCTCACAAGTCTGTGACAATATATTGTTATTTTTCTAGCGAGATGTCTTTCGTGTTTGAGACAAGACAAAGTGTTATACAAACACATTTCATGTTCGCCATCAACGGAGCTATAACCATGTATGGTAGACGTGGCATTGTCGTAACCAAAGGGCGATGTTTCAACTTGTCAAAGCGTATGATTTCCTGATCTACTTGTCATCTATTTAGACTTAAATACAGTGTAAATGTTTTAAACCTTATTCTTTAAGCTACATTTAAAAGGAAATTAAATATTGTTGTTTTACCAAAAAAGAGTATGGATATAAGATTATTTTATTACTTGTATCTATTTCGTATAAGTACGCTACCATGTTAGACGTCATTCTTTAACAATATAATTAAACAGTAGTCAATACGTTAATCTGTGGTACAAAAAACACACAACTTCTGATAAAGGAATTTATTTTCTTGAAATAGTTTCTCGATAGCTCGATCGCACTCTTCAATGCGGATTTTTCATTTTTTTCCAGTTCCCATTGTCAAAATACAAGGCTCTCTAAGAAACGAACGACTTAACTAACAAACGAAACAGTGAATTTCGAGGTTCTTGTCATTCTTTTTTATATAACCAAGGTTAAGTCTTCTTCTTTCTTTATATATTTTACTACCGCAATATTGAGCCCAAGCATCGGCGCAAAGACCATCAATTTATGATACGATGCTTAATGATGGTGAAAATAATTCTTCCATCTTCTAATAATTAAATGTTATAGTTAATAGGCAGCATACATACATGCGTCAGAGAGTCGTCAATATACATTGACACACCTGTGTGTACATCATTACAGTTAAGAGCAAGTACATATATACGTATTACGAAATAAAACATTTTTGCTCTTTGAAACGACCATGGCTTTTGTCTTTCCGAACTGTATAGGCCTACGGATATATTGAAAGGCGCGCTCGGAATTTTGCAACGCAACCGATCGCTTTAACTGTGAGGAATAAATAATACTTGAATGATTGATAACGCTCTATTAGAATAGTAACGCCAACAAAAGCATCATAAATACGCCAAAGTTGACCTCGAAAAGCCTAAATTCTCACCGCTGATTGACAGACCGAGGCGTATGATGAATAGCGAATGGCAAATCTACAGAGTGAGATTTTGGAAACGACCAGCAGAGAAAGCACTATCTATTAAGTGTCATTGATTTGATCTTTATGACTCTGCCAAGGTATCGTTAGGAATGATCACTCTTGGTTATGAATTTTATCATCATCATCATCATCAGCCATCATGCATCCACTGTTGGACATAGGCCTCCTTCAAGCAGCGCCAACCTAGTCAGGGGGATAAGGGAGTGCACCTCCATCTCAGCACTCCATCAGCCAACCTCACCTGCTCGCGGTATCTCCTGCTGATTAACAAACGAGGCTCTAGCGTCCGATAAACGGCGGGATAACCGTTTCACTAATTAGACCAGGCTTGAAGAAATGTTACAGACCTGTGTCGGGCAGCAGCGACACCGGTGCGAACAAGTCCGGCTTTGCGATCGCCAACCCGCCTGCCCAGCGTAGCGATTGGGGCATAACCCTTATGAGCAGCACACCAACAAAAAGGCCCCTAGTTCCCGGTGGCTCCACTTCTTCTGACCACGGTATGAATTTTATATGACAAACAAAACAGTGGCAACTTTGTGGGGATTGATAGTACGAAAATTTTGCTATTATTTTTTTTTCTTTGCAATTGAACACTGTAGTACCTATAATAAGGATACTTCAGAAATAAGAAGAGAGATTTCAAATATAAGCGTTCTTATAGGCAGGTAGGGTGTATTTTTCTAGATTTATCGCGGGGATTAGGAAAATTAATCAAGTGGTCATTATTAATTTCAAGTGCAAGTTTCCAAGACGTAGCAACTAATTTTATAAAAACGTTTTGACCTGAATTCTAAAGACTACAGCGGATTATAAATTCAAAAATTTTCCTCTTAAATAAAATTCAATAAATCGCCGAATTCGTAAGCTCACCAGAGTAATTATTATATTTTAAAGTAAATCCTTCGTAACTCCTACTTACAATAATGTTGTTTTTGTTTGTGTAACAAATAAACTTTTGCATTTATTTTTACTTATAATGAATAATAATAAATTGATCGCCACGCTGACCGCCCCAAAAATCTCACCCCGCGTACTACAATGAGGTTTATTCCGGCCATCGAACTCAACGCCAGTTGCCAGGCGGCACGTAACGGGGCCCGCTTCAAACCTATTTGGGTACAGCAAATCGCGATTTACAAGTGCTAATTAAGTCACTTTTAAATAAATCGCTGACGTAGGCGCGTAAATTCTTCGCGTGTGTAATTTACTGCGTGGCTGACTGCCATAGTATATACTGCTGTTCTACTACATATGAACAATTGAGTACTTAATTCTATTAATTAAGTTTGTAATATATAGATAAGCTAATTTGTGACGTTTTTGTAAACTATACTCTCGCATTACAGTAGGTAAAGGGAAGTAACTAAAACATTAGTGTAAGTTATTACGTATAAAAAATACATCAAATATATCAGTTCATAAAAAAAGATAACCTAAACTTCATCGCGCTGCAGCACCGCACCGCAAACATTTTGCCGCATTAGCGACGTGACGCTGCAACGTTGCAACAACGATGTAAGTGTGGCATCGAAGAAACTCCACCACCGCCGCCCTATTGCGCCGTGACGTGAATCATCTAGAGTCGAGTCGAATAAAACAGTCGAGCTTCTGGAGCGTTGGTATTTTCAATAGAATGTTCTATCCATATCGGTCGGAAAAGCTTCACGAGTCGCAAAACTGATGTGGCAATAAGTGGGGCACATCCTTTGAAGAGCTTTTAGTTGTTGGAGTCCTTAGGTTTCTACGTTCATCGGCTAATAATGGTTGTGATAGCGTCAATACAAATTGGTAAAGCGGGTCGTCTTATGCCGCAATATCCAACGCCGCCACGGTGTCTAGTTGATACTTGAAGCATGATAATGAGTCATATCACAAAATTTGTATAGCGGTTGTTGTAAAAAAATATTTGCATATCAAAATATGAAAACAAGTTTAAGTTAAGTGCTCAAAAAAAGTTCATCAACGGTTTTTGTTCGGTCTATAATATAAAAAACAAAACTACTGAATACTAATGGAAATCATTATTATACTCTTGGTTCACATATTTTTTGTATATTTAATAAGTATATCTAGCAGCATGCTAATTAAAAAAAATGAATTATGATACCCTATGTCCGAGTACCCTAAACCGACGAACTTGTATGAAGGGATTAATGAGAGTGGATGAAGCTCAGAGAGTATGCAAGGGCCATGGCAAATGGAAGGATGTAGTCTCCGCCTACCCCTACGGGAATAAGGCGTGATGTTATGTACTCGTATGTATGTATGTCAGTTCGAGTTGTAGTCAAGTAAAATATTTAGAAGAGAAATGTACGTTTGTTTCCTGTGTAGGTATCTAATCTACGTTCTTCTTCAGTTTTAAGATTATCATTATTATTATTCTTTATTTGTATACCACACACATAAGAAAAATACAGATACAAACACAAAATACATAAGGAATATGTAGAATACAAAAAGCGGCCTTATCGCTTAGCAGCGATCTCTGCCAGGCAACCTTAGGCTTAGGAAAAAATTAAAGAAAGGTCTGCAGGTGGTGTAAATAAGATTGAGTAGCGATAAAGTGGTTTCAGATTTAATATTACATTTAATTTGTGCTTACTCTGTGCCCCAACTGTTAACGTGTTTACAGAACTTAAATATGCTCATTGACCATCGTCAGAGTGAAAGCACGAATAATGTCATATCGGCAGTTCCCTATAATATTACTTGATTCGATGTATTAGTAACATGATCCATGATTGACAACAAAATATGATACTGCCTGTTCGTGAAGTCCACAATTAACAGGTTCTATTTGATTTACCCATTTCTGTGATAGTGATCAATTAGTTTTGTAACGGTATTGGGTTAAAGAGACTGTTATAATTTAATGTTAGTAGAGGTAACCGGTTTCTCTTGTACAATTATTTAACCATATTATCTATTTTATTGATTATTGCACATGATATATAAGGTCATGTCAAAATAGCTGTTCAAATAATTACGGTCAGACGAATGGTAAATGTTATTTCGTATTATTCAACTCTAGGTCATTTCGCCAACGGATACCCTCTTTAGTGCAGTTGTTTTTTATATCAATCGTGGGTTCGATGCTCGGCTTTGGACTATTCAGAAATAAGTTTATGAATTTTACTCGCTTCAAAGCTTAGTTGGTGAGTAAGAATTAATAATAAGTTTAAATTTCAATCAGGCTGTTTGTTTTTTATATATTTTTATCATCTCATAAATGAAATAAATATCTAAATAATAGACAAAGAGCAAATAATTATGTAGAATATCAAGTTATTAAGTAAGTATAATACGCTTGGGATGTCAGACATCAACCAAGAAATTAGAAAGATACAGATTTTGCTATAATTAGATTAAAATTATTTAAAAAAATTAATTGACTTAGCGAATTGGACATTATATTTGGCCTTTTTTAGAAAACAGGAATATTAGGAGAAAGTCAGTTGTCATGTATAGATCCATACATCGACTGAACCCCCATAACCTCCCCATCGATAGTCTACGTTATGTTGACTATACAAAACGCTAAAACGAGCCTTGTCCTAGGTATAGCCGCTATGAGGTAGGTAGATATATATCTACCTACCTCATATCTACCTACTCGTAGCAACGCCGACGTTCGTTATCCAACCCTTCGCGCCTGTGGTTACACAGTCGCTACATAAAAGCCACTCTGTTTACAATCCACCCTAGCGCGGGGTACTCGTGGACGAACTGCGCTGGGGTGACGGAATCGATGTTACTTACGTAATGGCTCCAACCCTACTGATGAAATGTGTTTGCCGAAACATGACTTTGTTTTAGTAAATGGTCATAGGTAAACCGGAATATTTTGCTTCGCTCGTGATGGAGCCCTGGGTAAGGTACCAGGTCGGAACTGTATTGAGCTTTTCTATTGAGAAACTGCTGAGTTCCTTGTCGGCTCTTTTCGGCAGAATCTGCCTTCCAAATTGGTACAGTCACAACACACTGACAGACTTGACTTTTCAAAAGTGTATAAAACAACCTCTTGACTTTAAAGAACTTGAATTTAATCCTGGACATCCTTAATAACAGGCCCTTAGTTAGATACTAATAAAAGTAAAATTGATTCTAGAAACTTTTAGATAAGCCTTAAAATCTTTTAACTATAAAGGTCGACGACCTCCGTGGCGCAGTGGTATGTGCGGTGGATTTATAAGACGGAGGTCCTGGGTTCGATTCCCGGTGGGGCAGATTGAGATTTTTCTTAATTTGTCTTGGTCTGGCTGCTGGGAGGCTTTCGCCGTGGCTAGTTACCACCCTACCGACAAAGACGTATCGCCAAGCGATTTAGCGTTCCGGTACGATGTCGTGTAGAAACCGAAAGAACAACAAAAAGAAAAAAGAACAACACTCCTAACAAGTTAGCCCGCTTTCATCTTAGACTGCATCATCACTTAACATCAGGTGTGATAGCAGTCAAGGGTCAACTTGAACTTGTAGTCGATAAAAAATCAGTCATCAAATTATTACAACCGAGAAAGATAAATTCTAATAGCTCCTACCTACCTGAACTATTGAGTTCTCTTTTTAGTAGTTAAATCACAGTTTCAATAATTTTACATTTTATATTTACTAGGTTTACCTACATAACATATTTTAGCCATTAAAATTATGAATATTCATAAAAGCGCTTTTGGATAAATAGTTAAAATTAAGTAGATAGTTTTTTTGCTACAGTTAACTGTTCATAACAACTTCACGGTCAGTGAGGCGTTATAGAGATAAAGTTTCAAGTTTTTCTTACATACAAGATATACTGGAACTAAACAAATTCATATTTTTTTTCTTCCACATCAATGTTAGGTTGCATTGTAATATACACTACTGGTTAGGGTTATTCGCCAGGGGGGCGATTACTAACCGTGGCCGAAGGCTTAGGTAACTATTAAATCTCATTATATTTAGAAATTTTGAATTTCCACTAGTATACGAATGGAACCCGTGACACGTATTACGTAAATTATAGCGTAGGAAATACACCAAAAGATATTAGTTAGAGGACTAGATTCACTAACAATTGAGGTTCCTATTTTTCGCTGTGTTCATTAAATCAAGTGTAAGTTGAATTAGAAATTTAAAAAAATAAATAAATAACGAGATGTTGTAAAAACAGCAAACGTATCCACAACATAAATTGACGATTTCATTTAATTTGTCCGCTGCGTAGTAATGACCCGAGAGCGTACCAAAAAAATTTAGACATCCGACACCTACACGGTCTGTTTCGAGTGTGTTTTGTCCAAAAATACACGAGAAACGTAGCCACCAACAAAAAATAAAACTCAACATGCAAACGTGTTCACATTTCACTTCGCAAAAAATGCTATGTACCTACATTCAGATATGAGTAGGTAGGTATGTACGCAACAGTGCGGACTGCCGCGCTACATCCTTGCCGTGACATCCAAATTGGAGTCGACGACCTCACGCAAAAACCCGCAATAACTCCCCATTGACAGAGGCCTTCTATTCTTGGACCATGACATAAGCACTTAGCTAAGTCCCGAATTATGAACACAAGAGCAAATATGTAGAGCCAATAAAATGCTGCAATATCATAAATTGCATAATGCCATTACTTCTAACGGTTTTATTGGGATGCACCAATCAAACCCCTAATTTCAAAACGACCAGTTTCCTACGCTTCCATACCTGAGAGGCCCACAGATACAGCTGCGTATTCTTAAGACTGCTACTATTATAACTCATATGTATTGACAAAGTTATTGTTATTGTCCAAATTTCGATGTTATATCTATATCTTTGTTTCAGCAACCTACTCCTTTAGTTAAGTCAAAGTAGGAAATGAATAAGCAAAATACAGCAGTAATACAGTACATAAAGATCAAAGTCTACAAACCAGATGTTATTAGTTGGCATCTCAAGTATCCTATAAATTATAATAAGCCGTCTACTTGAGATTTTAATTTGTTAAACATCCCCATTCTCGAAGACTTGTTGGCAACATTGTATTGATCTGTCAACGGATCTTCCTATGTCAAAATAGATGATGACCGACGGGCTGTCACACATGTTTGAGACGATGTCACGTGATGTTTCAGTAATGCGCTTGAGGCATTCACATTTCTGGAATATTCTAAGTAATCCACTTATCCCTTTATGGCTTTCATACATTAATAATATAAAAGCGGTATCAATATTTTTACCATCATAATTAATTTGGAGTAATATTTTTATAGAAACTATTATTTGAAACTGGTTAACACTTTAACCCAAAGTGCAAAAGTTAAACTTTAGCGGCCCACTCATTTTCAACATCATGTGATCGTTAAGGCAGATGCTAAAAACTGTCATTAGTGCTTTATTTGGCGAAATGGTAGTCATTTGTTTCAACGTGCGGCATTGACATTGCCGGCGTGAGGATAATTACATTTAATCTGTCTTAGGACTGGGAATAAATTTGAATGTACACCGCCCAACAAGTATAAATTAAGGAGCATATGTAATAATTTACAACCTACGCCAAAGTTTATTCGCATAAAATAAAATTATTGAGTTGTAATAAACATACAGATGACACAAAAGAACACTGACGTAACCAAAAGTACACATACAGCAGGCATGCAGTAACATTCAAAAACAAGCAAAAAAAAGAACTTGCAAAAACCAAAACCGGACCCACATGACGATTTAAAATAGCTCCAACACCTTGATGATATTACTGACCAAATACTAGCTTTGTTATTTTAAAATAAACATTGCACTTATCAAAAGTTTAATAAACTGGAATTATGAAATAAGAAGGCAATGATGTTTAATTTGAAGAGTAAGTATTAATATTTTAAGTAATATGGACTATAACTATTGGTTAAGAAAATACAATAAAAAATTAAAAATTCTGAAAACCAACATAGAATATGATACACAATAAAGATAGAAGGAAGTTATAAAACAACAGAAAAGAAAATAATTTATAAAAGCGGCTTTTGAGTCGTAACGAGTGAAAAAGCTAGTATTTGTTATACATCAGTAGTATAGCCAAAACGTTCCTAGCACGATGCTACCTGGTAAGCTGCTGTCTTTCGGAAGGCGGTGGCGAGGGCGCGCGCGAGGTGGCGGTAGAACTACGCGCATCCACCGCTGTAGGGCTGCCGGTGCCGCTGCCGCCCAGCGCCAACGCCAAGCCGCAGATGCTGCCGACACATCACCACGTCACCACAACCCTAGCGGAGCTAGCCGATCGACACCAGTACTTACCTGCTCCAATTTCCAACTAACTGGCAAGTTACACCTGTATGTATTATGATTAACGTTTCAAATAAGAAGATGCACGTCGACTATATTGAATTTCATTACGCATTAATTTTCAATATCAATTATAACCTTATACAAAAAAATAGGTACCCTATCTAATCTCAGCAATGCATTGGATGTTATAAGATAAGGTGTTGCCAGTAAGCTGTAATATGGGAGTGCTGTGAATGTACTCGAACCTCTGCATTATTGTGAAAGGAATTATACTTTTTATATGGGCCAGTTTGTTAAATTTTTGGCGTATTTTTGAGACTGTTTTATAGCGAATGATCTTACTACAGGTGCGATAATCTTCTTATTTGAAACGAAAATGTGGCCAAAACTTATCATGGTATGGTACTAAATGATGAGAATACTGGAGCAGATAAGGCCGCTAATGTAGAACTAGGATCGATATACTATCACGAAACTAGCCTAGATAGCAATGTACCCAACAATCTTATCACTATTTTCTCTATAATAAAATTTGACGAACACACTCAAAAAATATATCCCCGCCAAGTTAAAATACGTTGAACTAGAAAAATTTGACAAATGTTAAATAAAACAGCCGAGCTAAGCAGAACATTCTCAGCGGGGTGAAGAATTACATATAAGCAGTGTTGTTTAGTTAGTGGCAAGGCTTCGAGGGTGTCATCGATATTAGGTAACGCAAGCAAGCATGTAAGGTTTATTTTGAGTGACATTTCTGTCATGCAAAACAAAAATAAACGTGGTCTAATACTTTTTGTGGAAACTAAAACTGTTAGTTAAGTTAGCGATCAATCTTAAGTAAGAGTATGTTGAATCAGTTTTCATGCAAAACTTTTGTGATACTCGTAGTTTATTTCAGACATAATTAATCTAATTGCTGAGTGCTGTCCTTCTCTGTCAGGTGACATGGGCATATAGTGTATATCCTTTACTTCAATTCCGTTCCGGCAACCATCATCACTTAGATGCAATAAAATTAAAACGTTTTATTGAATTGAATTCAGCCTTTTCTGAATTGAATTCAGTCCGTAATATGGGCAAAGTGATGATTAGCAATCCATTCAAACGTCAGTCTTGTGCGTGACAGATAAAGAGTTGGTAGGAAGTCCGTCTAGAAATCCGTCAGGCAGTTACAGTGGGCGAGAACACGCAATTAGCGCTTGTCCACGCCATAAGCAAGTGCTAGAAATGAGTCAAACTTGCAAACGAAGTATGAATGGGGTATTGACTGCCAAAAACCCGAGCAATTACAGAAAGTTTATTATTTACTTGATTCTCGCTTCATAATTTTTAATATGCTTCACGTTGTGCACTCAGTTATTTTTAGCAACTTAAAAAGAAATCAGTTGTATCAATATGGCCTAATATTTCTTATCTCGGAAAATTTTATTATGTTTGTGTAACAGTACCTTGTTAAATTTCTGTTCAATATTAACGAATTTAAAATATTTTACTGTATTACCAATCACGGTGCTATAAACGGATATTGCTTGATCATAACGACTGACCTGAGTGAGCTTTTACTTGAAATTATACAGTAATGCAATATAATAAAAAACAATAAAGTAAAGACAGTAAAATATATTTCCTGCACATTGGTTCAAAAGTAAATATGATATTTTATACGTTTTTCAATATACTAGTAGGTGACGTTGAATTCATAAAACGCAAATTTCCGCAATATGTCCGCTATAGTCAAACACAAGGTGACGTCACACACAATGAGGTCACATTTTTGGCGGAAGTCTATATCGCAACAAAGGACATTAACATTGCAAATGGTTGGCAATTTTGTACTAATAAAATAGTAATGATAATCTCGAATAAAATAATATTTGAAATGATAAGAAGAATTATTAGAGCTAATACTTGCTCCTTCAAGGGTCCAGACTCCCAATCTTACAAATGTATATCGTAATCTTTATATTTCTTTCGGCATTATTTAAAAAATCCTTTCCATTGAAGCATGAAATTCGCATTTGTGGCAATCATTCAATATAAAAACTGTTAAATAATATAAAGTATGTGATTCTCTGGTGAAGAGGTTGCCAACAAACTAAGTTCCTTGTGATTAGGGTCCTGTATTATTTCGAAGAGTATATAAATAATTTTGCTCTATATTAAGAAGATTGAAGGTCTTTAACTTTGATACCTTCAATCAAAGAAGTTTTTTAGCTTTTATAAAATCTTTAGGCTTTAAAACCATTAAATTTAAAAATTTTGTTTACCATTAAATTTTAAAATTTAGTAAAAGTTTAAAGTTATTATACTTGTTGTCAATATTAAAAGAAACCAAATAAATTTTTTATCTACAACACCGTCTATGCACCTTTAATATCATTTCCTTTTTTATTAAGTTGTCCTTCTACCAGCCGGTGATAAATTGATCATAAAAACCATTTCCTCAGACTTTTAGTGTCACTCAAATTACGGAATGCAATATAAAGTATCTGTTGAAACCGCTTTACAGTTTCATTACTATATGTTTCTCGTAAATATTCTTGTATCGTGACGAAATATTTTTTACATCTCGAAAAGCTTTCAAAAGGATGACCTGTTGTGACCTGTGCTTGAAGTCACGTAAAAAAACGCATTGTTCAAATCTAACAAAGCAGTTAAGTTAAAAACGAATGATGATGAAATATGATCCGAGATAGCAATGACTTAAAGAGCATTTAAAATGAATTGACATAAACTGATGGCTTAAACCTTTTGTGCTAACAAAATAAAAAAATCAATTGAAAATTAATGAGTAAAAAAAATAAGAAATGTTAATGACGATACTTTCATAAAAATATTGTTACCGATTGACTCTGTACTGTATATGAAAGACACAAAGCTCTTGGTGTAATAATAGGAAATGCCACACAACGTACAAGTGTCGCAGTTGACCAGTGTCGTGCGACCTCGTCAATGTACATGCAAATTAAGCTTTAATTACCGCCAGTAGTATAACGTTATTTACAATTCTGCGAAAGACTGCGCGGTTAGCGTGTGTTTATAAACAATACTCGTATATTCGTATGAACAACCTTTGAATAAGTTTTGTGTTGTTTGCCTCATAATAGAATGAAGGCCACCGTGACACATAATATGTGAGATGAGTATATTTTGTCATGAGTTCTCCAATCTTCCTCGTTTGCTACATAAGAAACAAAATGTAAGATATAATTTATTATTATATATTATAGAATACTTCATTGTTAAAAAAAATTTGGTATTCTTGAATATATATCATATGTTATTATATTAATTTAAACATTTGGCCCAACTACTTTTGTACACGATTGAAACTCATATGGTTATATTCTAAGACTAGAAGTGACACTGCAGTTAAATATTTGGAGCTGTACCCAAGGCGGCGCACGCAGCAAACGAAGCCAAGAATCAATGAGGAGTCTTGAAAAAGCAATGACACACATTGCATCACAACATTTGGCTAAATATAACATACATTTCCGGTGGGCACAAGGTCATTGGCGAAGGTTATGAAAGTGAAACGGCAATATCTATAATTAAAAATCTAATAGCTCGACTTGTAGACAATACAATGGTCAGTAATCTGTCACTACAATCGACCATACTAACAAGGTGCCTATTTATGGTACTCATGATAATTGTTTATAATAAGAAATTAATTATTATTTTTATGCAGAGGCTTGCACAATTTGTTATCATTTTATATTTGCTTCGAGAAAACAATGCCTATAGCAGATTTGAACTTCTTAGTAGATAAAATTAAGATTGTCATTGCTTCTTCGAAAGACGTCCAACTCAATTAGGTCACAGTTGGAGCTGAAGTCCACAAACAAGAGGAAAACAGTGCGGAATTGCCCAGTTAATTGCACAGAAGTATTCTGTATTGTCATGATGATTGATAGCTCGATAGAGATATTATTGTACTGCAATACAACACCGCACTCGAATATACCTACAGGCTACAATTGAAGTGAGTCATGGAATCCATGGAACCAATGGAGTGACATTTCGTGTTAACACGCCAAACGGTCATAAACATTCATGCCCTATAAATCCTGAAAACCATTTTTAAATAGCTTAGACTGAAGGACTTTATCGTTTCATAAATATCAAACGCTGTCAAGCCTTTAAAGTAGTTACTTTATGAGAGACCACAAATTATTATTTGTTTTTACAGAAATTTAAGTTAAAACTATTGATTTATGGCATAAGATCAGTATTTACTATCTAGAAATATCTCAAAAAGAGTTAGCAATCGATCGTCCATATTTTCTTTAATAAACGAATAGTTAAATATATTACTAAATATTACGACGCAAAACCTCTCGAAAAACTTACATAGGAATTCAAAACATTCTGGCAAATCTTCAAATTAGGAAACGACATTGCGCAATTCGAAACAAAATTGGTTACACCGTTTGAAAACCGATAAATTGATTGTGTCTAATTGCATAGTAGTGTTGGCAGTACAGTTTATCCCACCTGTTTATTACATTCTGTAAAAAACTAACCAAGCCTCGATAGAGCTGCTTGTTTATCTCTAATGTCATGAAGTCTAGACAAAGTCGTGCCAAGTCTAAGGTTCCTTACTGCGATTTCTTTATTATTATAGTTAATGTTGTGTGACTTGGCCGTTGAACATTCTTTATACGTTACTTTATACCCTTCAACGTTTGCCATTGACTGCTATCACACCTGATGGTAAGTGATGATGTAGTCTAAGAGGGAAGCGGGCTAATTTGGTAGGAGTAGGATGAAATCTACACCCCTTTCGGTTTCTACATGACATCGTACCGGAACGCTGAATCGCTTGGCGGTACGTTTTTGTCAGTAGGATGGTAACTAGCCACGGCAAAAGCCTCCCACCAACCACACCAAGACAAATTAAGAAAAATCTCAATCTGCTCCACCGGGAATCGAACCAGGACCCTCCGTCTTATAAATCCACCACGCATACCACTGCGCTAAGGATGAGATGTGTCTCCCACTATGCTGGATTTTTGCAATGGCAGTCGATTTTTTATGTACCAATAGTAGAAGGAGGCATTACCAGATCTCTAATACAGCTGAGACCAGCTGAGGGATCTTCATCAGACACTTCAGACCTTCGATTTTTGACATAATATGAAGCGGCCCGCCAAGTTGAACATTTTGTTAAGGCGGTATATGTCGATCTCTAATAGTTTGGTTGGGCTCTTGTGTGTTCTAATCAGGTTCACCAGGTACTTCAGATCTTCGATTATCTTTTTTATAGATTTCCTTTATTTGGTCATTAAACCCTAACTCTGTACCAAATTTCAGCTCTCTAGAGTTTATGGGAAGTACTAGTTCTATTTTGATGATCATGAGTGAGTGTCGTAAATGCGAAACTTTGCTTTCGTTTAAATTCGGAACTGAATGACTTACAGGCTTAAAATTTTGGATTTTAAGTAGGTGATTATAGCTTACTGAATGACGAAAATTTCAGCATTCTAGTCTTTTCCAAAGGTTCTCAAAATAGGGCCTGAAAATGCGGCCAAATGGTTCCTGTAAAGGTATACAGGCAGTGCTTGCTTCGCACTCGACTTAGCAGGGGCACCACTGCCGTGCACCCTGATTGATGTTCACATACGATACATTTCTCGTACACTTGTCTTTTTTACTAAAGGACAATTACTACAGATGATAAACATTTGTAGCCTGCTTTAGATATCGTGACTGGATTTGTTTTATAACAGTGACCTATTGTGTGATTTGCATTTCAACTCATGTTTTAGACGTCGATAGTCTGTAGAACAAAAAACATCAATAAGCTTTATCCTCATAGTTTACTGTAAATGCTAGATTTGTTAGATCTATAGGTCAGTCGAACCGGTTGCTAGCGTTAGAAAAACAGAAGTAAATAAATTCCTTGGAACGTGGTAATGTTGCCGTCGTGAAGACTACATAATCAACATCTTGGTCCAGTAGCATATATGCCTGGTTTAGATTGTCAGACTGCGGATTCCATTTGTAGGTCTGAGAACTTTAGTGTTTTTTGAGAATTATATCTAACGACAGTATCTATACTTCTAAATTATTAGATATTTCTACGGTCTAGTAAATTAGTTCTAAATAGAAAGATCCTGATCTATTATGATTCCTTTATTTGTTTTTTTAAGTTTATATAGTGTACAAGTGAATTAAATAAATCAGCACTATCATTATAAATCGGTATAAGGCATCTGCTATACGTGACAAAGAAATACATTAATCATATTTGTATTTCTTACGCAACTTTTCTGTAATAACCCTTGATAAAGTGGGCGAGCTGTTATACCATAAAAGTTCAAAATGAATTATGTAAGCTCAGGTTTCTCCTTATTGCAGTTGTTGTTATTTTTAAATTGTATTTATTTTTATACCAATGCAGAGGAAAAAAATAACTTGTTTGACGCTGACCCTAATTCATATAATAAAATCCATTTAGTAACTGTTCTGTACTTAAAATACTTCAGTTAGGAGGAATATTTTCTACTAACCATACTATAATACAACGAACTCTCACATAATATGTACTTTTGATAATACTATACTAATTATAATTCTAACAATAACCTCCCTTAACATTAAAACTATACGATAGCACAATCAACTTCTGTCGTTCTGACTAAGCCATATTTAAAATGAAACATCGTAAATCATCAATATTTGACCTTAAAAGCAAATGGGACTCTTAAGTATAACAATACATTTGAATCTTTATTACTTAGGCCTAAAGCTGATTTTGATATAAATACCGATCCCTTTTTTATTGGCAGTGATAAAAGCTATAACAATCGTCCTTCATTTCAGCATCAATAACGTTTTGTTCTGTATTCTAGAAAATATTGTTACGTGTTCATTGTCACAATTGTTTAAAAATAATATTAGGCTATACGCATTTTTCGAAAAGCCGATAATAGGCTCTAGAACTAAACTA
Source organism: Mycalesis mineus (assembly GCA_034621355.1). Taxonomy (NCBI): domain Eukaryota; kingdom Metazoa; phylum Arthropoda; class Insecta; order Lepidoptera; family Nymphalidae; genus Mycalesis; species Mycalesis mineus. The sequence continues at coordinate 3,689,498 of CM067881.1, forward strand.
AATACAAGTCTTTTTTAGCAAACCAGTATATTTTAATAACAAGGAGGCTGGTTATTATTTAGACCTGACAGAGAGTCGTCCTAATAAACTTGTCCTGTTTAACTTCTTGGCATAAAATCTGTAGAAAACGTATCGTAGATATGATGGGTTTAAACATTAAGATCGTCATTAATTCATTAAGAATGATGTAGACTGTAAAGTGTTTAGTTCGTTGATAAAGCTGAATAGATCGCGGCGTGGCTGTAAGGCCACCCGAGCTAAGCCTGGGCGTGTTATAAAAACAAATAGTCAGCCTAGTTGCAAAATTGCGAAGGTCAGATAGCAATTGTTAGTTTATGTAAAAACTGATACCCTGTCAAATCTGAGATAGAAAAATAAAGTAGACCTTGACTAAATTCCGAAAACAAAATTTCAGGTTGAAGATTATGTTAAGATTAGGTTGTTGGTATAAAATTTTAATATACTTTATGACATAATCGTCATCATTATCAGCCTATTAACGACCCACTACAGGGCCAGGCCTCGCTCCTTACGGGAGGGGGGAGGCGAGGCACGGAGGTGTAACACCACCAACTTCCCGACTCCGGGCTTGGAATGTACTGAATATTTCATATAAGAATGAAAAAACTCAGAATTATTTCATGACCCGACCCAGGGATCGAAACCAGGACCTCGCGATCGAAGCCACATATAGGCTAACCACTAGACCAATTAGGCAGTCGAGTCAGTCTTTATGACATACATCTGTACAAATATAATCAACATATGCTTTAGAATTTTTTTTAAATCCTAAACTGAACTGACAGACAGACAGTATATTAATTGTACGAGTATATTAGTACATAACAAAACAAGTTAACTTAACCCACGAATCACGACTGGTTTCAAATGCGGTACTGAAAGTCAAAATAAGTAGAGATACAGAGGAAAAGTAACAAAAGACTAGACCTATAGACCAAATGAGAAAATAAAAAAAATTAAATTAGCCCAAAAGCTGAGAATCCTGCATAATTGCGCCAGAGAGGTCGTTAAAAACCACAAAGTAGAAGGTTAAATTATAGACTGACTCATAGATCAACCAATAATCTGCCCACTATTTAAAAGTCACTACTTCTTCACGTGATAATTTAGGTGTTTATTTTCAGGAACCATAAACGACGCACGTGCAAAATACCATCCAATCTAATCGCGTTTCATGAATTTTAATAACAGTGTCACACCGGTATGCTCATGTGGCATGCGTCCAGAACCGAAATTACAGCGGAAAATATCTACTGGAATATAAATTATTATTGGACGTACAAGCCGCACAATTTCAGCCATGAGCATGGACATCATAACGTTACATTAGTAACAGAAAGGACAAGTACATCATTTTTCCCTGGAGTTACAGTTTTTTCAGTCAGACTTTTGTATTTGGATGTCTTATGATTTTAATACTATAGCTTTGATCATTCGAATGTTACCATAATGAATAATTGAAATACTTAAACTTGCTTCTTAAATGTTAATATGAACTCTTATCAATGTGTAAGTAAAAACAGTTTCGTATTTAGAGTTTATGATAGGCACATGGAACTAAATTCCGAAATCATAATTATAAATACCACTCTAAAACCGGTTAAAATTTCGTTGGCAAGACAGCTTCTTTTGCTTGTAAAATGTCCACACAAACAGTTCATTCTGATTAAATCTCCTTGACCATGAACGAGAACAGGTGGGTTTGACTTTTAGCGAACCTGACAGGCTTCGACGGACATGGACGGAAAAAGCTCAAGCGCCACGCCAATATTCGCAACACATTTCACGATGGGGATACAGTTTTATTTTGGGAGTGTCACCCGAGATCAGTAGATATTTAGATGATAAACCGATCACGTGTTGCAAACTCTACGGTTCTTACATTAAACCGTACCTAATGCAAAAATGTTTGTAAAAGTAACAATACGACTTTTTACATGCGTCGTTAGTCCATTGAGATTAGCTCACCTGGCTGTAGAACACAACGTTTTGGGTATGAGTCTAAGGTGGAAGGGCTGTGGAATATAGATCTTTGAAGTAGTAAAAATTTTTATCTCAAAATCTCAACCCAGAAGCGGCTACTTTAAGGTGTTACATCCCTCTGCCTCGGATAGCACGTTAAACCTTCCGTGTCGATCTTTATGATTAAAATCTCTGACAGTGATTTGTATAAAATCTATGATCATCATCAGCCAAAGCCCGTTAACCCGCATTAGTGCAGCACTGTAGGTCTAAACTCCTACAAGAAGGGAGGCCTGATCTTACATTGGGCTATTAATGTTAAAAATAAGCCAAATGATGAACTCATTAGGCGATATAGTGATGAACGATCATACTTGTGTTTTAACTCTACCGCAATAAGGATATTTTGCCACAAATAGGCAAATTGAATGTAAATGGTTAGATCATCTATCCATTAACATCTCTTAAATATGCATGACTTAATCAGTCACTTTTAAATTATTATAGCATTTCGTCCAACAACAGGAAAGTCTTAATATATTTTTAAGCGCAAATAAAGACTTCATAAAAATTAAAAACCTGTTATGTTTTTATTATTGGACATTGAAATTAGTTCTGAAAAACACACAAGCTTTGTTTCCTACAGTATCAAAGTAAAGAAGGTATAAACCTGTCAATGATTTGATGTCATGATTTGGCCTAACTAGCCGTCCACGTTGGAGTCGGACACCTAATAGTTAGGTCAAATCTGTCATGGCAATATGTCGGCACATTAAAATTATCCTGTTAAATTTCTATAAACACTGTTTGCTTCGTGGAGGATATTTTAACTGGCTAAGTTCCCAGCAGGAAAACATTAAAGGAATAAAAGAAGTAAGAAAGTAAAACTTACAAGTTTCATACAGGGAATTGAATAAATGACGCAATTAAAGAAATAAATAAAAGGGAATAATAAAACTGTAAAACGATTTTACAATGAACAACCAACTTCTAAAATATTTGTGATTTGTGAAATATTTGAAAAAAAGAAAACATAATATGAATTTACTTTATCACATAACTTAAATTCCTAACAAAACAAGACAAAATATTATAAAGCAGCATACAATTTATGAAGGTTTAATATGATTAACTTTTTGAAATTCCGTTCCACTACCAAATTTTTTCATGAACCGAGCAGCCGATAATTCTGGCATCTGACATCTTCCGAACAGTTAGCAGATTCGCTTAATTATTCAGCTTTTCGGATTGTTTATTTTTGCTCCGGCTGGCTCGCACCGCACTGGCGCCGAGCTCACCTTGACCGCGGCATGGGTACAACAAACCAATGAAATGTGACCTTCCATCCCTCGCATAATCTTGTTAAAATTCAACACAACAGGTGAATCGCTTTGAAGCTGTATAGTTCTTTTAATAGTGGCTATATTAGAATTCTGTATGCATAAACGATGTTGATTCTAAGATATTATTCGTTTCTGCGGTGAACCAGGAGTGTTTGCGGTGAATCAGTTTTATAGTAAACTTGCCGTGATTGAGAGCCAATTCGAATCTAAAACTAATAGGTAAATTGATTTGCAAATTCGGAAAAATTACGTTTCAGATTTTTTTAGAATAAAGATAATAAACTGTTCTACGCAAAAATGCAATTCAGAAAATTAGACTCAATCGAATTTATGTACAAAATTGGTTTTAGACACATTCGTAATGAAATTTTGCAGATTTTATTAATGAATTTAAGCGAGATATTGGTTTTTTAAATCATTCAAAATGGACAATTACTACAATCTATAAAATATTTAAACACGTTCCAACAAGCTATCTATTGTTCCATATAATTCAATTTAACTAAAAGACCCTGTGGTTTTAGGGCCCATCTTGATGATTGCTAACACAACGCAACAATACACACAATTTACTTCTTACATACACATGTCGAGAAATAATGAAGTGTTACGCAAATTATAACATTTAAAGAAATAAAACTAGTTTTCCAAGCGACACGGAAATAAATTGAAAAAAGGATGATGTTCCACAGAAGACAGACGGCATCTTTGCACAATCTGGATTTAATAAATTACTCGCCGCGTGAAATTAGAATGTTGATTGCGACGCAGCCACACATACCTACATGTAGATTTCCATTCGGAAATAGTCGACAAGGACTTATGTGAAGATTTATTGAACATTACTTTCGTATTTTAATTTCGCTTATGTCATTTTATTTTCAGCACGTGTGTAATAATTGCGAGATTTTTTCTGTAAACTGTTTATTGTAATTGTACAAGAGATATTTTTTCTGTTTATTTATTAGACGTTTTTTGTCGGAAGTTTGTAAGTTTCAACATAATGTGAATATTTATTACTATCACTTTTTTTAAAATAAAACTTATGTGATATTATTTCCAGAAATTATACCTAATTATAAATAATTAGGTTATTTTCTTATAGATTTTTCTTTAACAACACACTATTAATCTTCTAAATTCGAATGTTTGTAAATATGGATGTTCATTACTCATAATATTTATAATAAAACCTTTACAATAATACAGTTTATCCATCAGAATTTTTATCCCGTAAATTTAACGGAAACGGAAACTACACGGGTGAAACCGCGGGCGTCCTCTAGTTAGTTATGATTCTTGTTATAAAATAAAGTCAAAATAGATAAATGTAAACGCACTGCACATTTAAAATAGTGCAATGACCCTCTTCTACTAGATATATGAAAGCCATCATATGGATCAACAAGTAATAAAACAGACAATATCTTTTCCAATGTTTTGATGATATAAGCAAGATCGTAGCAGTACAGTCACCGTCAAATAACACCAAAAATAAATTAAATAAAAGCAATGAAAACGATATCAAAAGAATCCATGTAAGGGGTTTACACGTAGCCTGATTATAGTTAGGTCGACAGAAAATTATGTTCGGAAAATAATAAAACTTTTATTATCAAAATACATGTATAGGGAATAAAAAATAATTAGGTAATTGCAATGCCCAAAAAATAGTCACTAAAGAACGAAATACTTCATAGATAGATCGACTACGGAAATCAATATAAATTCCGATGCCAACTGTACGATATTCTTCGTAATGTGCACAATTCGGTACATCGTGGGTGGTTAAGGATCGTGAACAGTGTCGCCCGCTAATGCGATTGTTTCCGCTGCTATAATTGCTGCAGCAATAAATAAAATTAGTGCTTTATTATTTTCTCGAAATTCGTTATTCATATCTGAAAATAAATGTCCTAGACTATATTGTTGACTGTATTATTAGGCGACTATGTTATTAGGCGTGATTTCATCACTGGTAATCTTTGATCTATCTATTCTGACTCTACCGAGCGATAAACTAGTCCGACTACAATAGACCACACAATATCTTTCAGCTTTTCACAAACTACATCCTGATCCATGTGCAGTTGAGCTACATAGCATTAAAAATCTTTATATTAATCTTTGAATTATGCTAAAAGAAGATAACCATGGATAAACAGTTTTTAACCCATATCATTGAGACTTATTTCACTTCTAGAAATAACAGAACCCTTCGTGACATTTCGTACGGAGATATTACTATATTTCTTTCATTAGGCATCAATGGTTTGTTTTAGTATGGATGTCGGTGTAATTATAGGCACTTAAGGCTTGCCAATTGTGCCTTTAACTGATGATGATAGTCTTAAACTTAACATTCAGTGAACCACCAGATTCGGAGATGGAAAGAGTATCTCCAACCAAGATATAACTTAGCAAGTCGCAGAACTAAAGTAGCAATAGGCAGGGCACGTGGTTCGAACAGCTGATGGACCACTTAAGACAAACCGCCGTATTCTCAAACGCAAACAAAATTTAAGTACGTCTCGTGTCAACTTAATCTGGCAGATTTCGATTGCAAACAACTGTATTTCAGTATTCAGACGTTTTCCAAACAAAAATCCCGTAGATAATCAAACCCGGTTAAAAACAAACAATCAGCTTGGCGTTTATTTATGTACTGTTTGTGTTTCTATATTATAAAGATTGCATTATCGCTTATTTCTCATCAGATCGTGCTTACCCACGAACCTGTTATCAATAAGACGAATTAATAGTGTAACTGATTGCTACCGATCTTATCGTGTCTGCTTTCGGTGTTTCATCATATCATTATGTTTCAGATGCGTTATATAATGGACAACAAACTGTAATATAACATAACTACTAATATATTACATATTTATACAATATAATATTATCTTGTTCTATATATCGTTTAAACTTGTTTTTGTCCTTCTTAATTCTTAGGGTTAATTCTTTTGCGTACATGGAGTGTCTGTAAACTGTTCGTAAATATATTAGGAATAGAGGAATAAACGTTAAAACCGCAACTAAAAACAGATTTCCTCAAATTATTGAGATTGGGCCTAACCCTGTATTATAATAATATTTGTCAATAATTGCCTTCAGCTCTATCAAAAATACATCATATAATGGTTATTAAAGTTATGGATGAAAATCCAATCGGCAACCTTCGCCATACTGATTCCGGTCTTAAAATTGAAACAATTTTCAAGATGCTTATGATTAAGCACTTCCTCATTGTTTGTACGACGTGCATCACATTCCCGTCGTGTAATGTAGCGTGTAACATTAGCGCCGACACCCGGGTGTTGTTGGTAAAGGGACACTAATGCGATTAGTAAATAGACACCCCGACGAATGAAGGACGGTCGACGAACTTACGAACAACGGGTGTCCGATCGGTTCACGCTTGTTTTCTGAATGTGCAAACAAACAAAGATGACTGTCTTACACGTTATTGACAGTACCTAAAATTATGAAAGATCTGCTATTAAAATTCTTTTATCAAAAATAAGCACTTTTAGAAAGTCAGATATATTAAACTGCCGTGACTCTATCACAGGGGCAACTACGCACAAGGGCAATTTCTACTGAGTAGAACCTACAAGACACTTAGTAATTTCGAGATTAAAGTGAAGGGACAAGTAAGTTTCTAAGACATATTTCATGATCCAATATGTCTCTTTATCAAATATTTAAGTAACTGATTAAGAATAATCAACCTAACGAAAACAGTTACTTTTGGATTTACAATAATATATGAATTAAGAAATGTGAAATAAAAAACGTACCGTTTTAAATTTTCGTGCCGTGTTTTGTAAGGTGTCATAAGTAAATAATATGTCGAGGAGGTTTGAATTACCGAAAACATGTCTGTTCTTTTATTTTACACATCTAAATATTATATAGAAATATGAAACCTGACAAAATGTATGTAAGCCAATAAAAAATTGATATATCTATTTCATTAGATTCTATGTCCCAATACAACTTTACTGCTGATCGGGTTTTAATGGAACATTTTCGTGACCAAATACATTTAAAATCACCCATAAAGTAATAATGTCTACCTCTCCTATACCTAAAGGTCATTAGTGCAGCTATTGCGAGGATTATAAATACTGTATAAAAAAATAATGAACAATTCCTATGAAAAGAAATATACTACAAATTGAGTCCTACTGTGAAAACGTATAATTACAGTAAAAACGTTAATGGATTTAATAAAAATAAAATAAAAACTAATCATATTATACATAATAATATTATTTTGTTTGTTTGAACGCGCTTATCTCGGGAACACTGCTTCTACTGGTTCTAATCGAAAAATTATTTTTGTATTGTACTGATGTAATATAGCCTAATATGCTCATGCTACACAATCAAGAGAAGTGAAGAATCGGTGGAAAATGTGGATGATTGTGTTATTTTCGTAATGTATTTTAAATCCATACGGAGTCGAGTATTAGCCGTATCTTCTTATTATATTAGATTCTGTAGAGTTACTTCAAACAGACTTCATACTTTAAAAACTGCTTTAGGTACAAAAGACTTCTTCAAATAAACGAATATGAATTTGATTTTATCATCATTTAACTAAAAGCCCCAGTCAAGCTTGAGGATGAATAAAATAAATCCGACCTTCCAGAAAATTACAACCAAGATTATGTGTAAATAAACACGGCCAGAAGTAAAAGACAAATAGACAATGTTATTGTTCGCAATGTTGTACAAGATTATGATAATATCCGCGGAGCAACTAGCGAGCAAGTATTGCCTTTTACGACACTTAAAGCAAATTGTAGCCGCGATTACGGATTACAAATAGGCTTCGCGGTTATTGCTGTAAAGATACAGATCTCATAGATAAAGAAACGACAGTGTGACAGCGATAGAGATAATGGCCTGTTGTGATGTAATCTGATCATTACAACATTTTCACCGATCTATGGAGTTATAGCAACTGGTCAGGGTCAACGGCGTGTCGGTGAAGTTGTCTTACCGTTCCACTTTGCCCACAGTTTCGTTTGTACACTTGGGATCGAATAAAACATGTACTTTAAATAAAAGCGAAGGTACCTACTAGATTTCATAAGGTTTTATGATTACATTATACAAATAATACAAATATAACACAACATACAAATATACGACACAGTGATTTCGTACGATTAAAAAAAGGCGTTTATTATAAATAGCAAAAGCAACAAACGACCTCATTTAGTAGCTAGAGCTTCAGCTGGCGAGTCCTTTTAGAAGCCTTTCGATTGCCCAATATTACTGGATTTTTAAGGTCATTTAACAACAGTAACTGCTAAACATTATTGTACTACGCACTGTACATTAGCGCATACCAAAAACGCACCCAGTATATAACCAACACTGAGTGTACAATTGAACGACCAAGTCGTTTTGCACGATTTTGACATTTAGTGGCAGGTTTAACAGTGGACCATAATTTAATGTTACTGATTTTCCGCCCACAACCCCTTCACAGGTGGTTGGGAATAACATTATTCTTGTATCAGCCCTACTACTATCTAGCGGGAGTGTTAATTGACATTTTTAGTAGCATTCAATAACTGTATAGTCTCTTTGTTATAAGTAAATAGGAGTGGTGCAAACACTGATCATAGAAAATTTATGTATGACAATAAGCCGAATAATTTAAGACTAGTATATTTTCTTAAATAAACACATGACAAAAACAAATGAATTAAAAGAGGAAACATTTTCCTACAAAAAGTAATAATAACCGCAAATCTATAATCCGTATTGTTAGCTAAGTTTACATAACGGAAGCGTTCTTATTGGCAAGAAAGTTTAATAAAAGAGGGTGTATAATAGCGCATCATTATGCGCCTAATCTCTTTCACTCTCCAATAACAAGCGTAATAGCTGATGTCCAAACACAATGAAACCCAACCCCTGCGCCAAGGTCGCAAGTGTAAGGTCGTGCGATGAACTCTGCGATAGTTTCCGGGGAACAAATAGATGAGTCATGACTGATGGCTTGTCGCTATTCACCCATTAAGCTCGGGTCGTAGACCGCGCTTGAGGGATGTATGGGAAATGAGGCGCATTTCCAAATTTAGGCATGGCATGTCATGTCAATGCTCTTTGAAAAGTTTTCTCGGTAATTTAGTAGAGGAAGTTTATTTTAATTAAGGCGCCGGATATTTTTAAAAAGTTTCATAATTTACGACGGGTTCTGTATTGTCACGGTGTGTTAAATTAATCATTTCTTCTTTACTAACACAACAGACTGTCATTTTTCAGTAATGGTTAAGGAAAATCAAGTATAATACTAATAATTAATTTGATTGAGCTTTTGATTTGCGAATTTAAAATTCGGGTTATAAAAGGCAATATAATTGATTATCAATCAATTATTTTATTTTATAATTGATTAGCAATCTTAATAATCCTAATTTCCTTTCTTTTAAACAGGAATTTGTAAAAACCAATTTGTAGATTGCCAAGAAACACGTACGTGATATCGGCCGTGTTCTGAATCAAGTATTCCCACTTCTAGAATAATAAACAAGGCTGAACAGCACGCCCGAGGTCAGAGCCTAACCGATAACATTGGGTACGGATAATATCCGCCAATATTGTTTATCTCCCGGCTTCCCTATCAAACATCCGCCGATGAATCAGTGGATGCAAGCGTTTAGTTAGGTATCATTGTCGGTAAACTCTATTATTAAAGATTTAGTCATTATTAATCAGTGACCACCACTGGTTACAAGTTCTCGGATAACATTATCTACAAGCTTGTTTATAGACTTTTTAGATTTGAAAAAAATTTAAAATTTAAAAAAAATATTGTAAAAAAAATTTAAAATAAAAAGATTGTAAAAAAAAATTATAAAAAAGATTATTAAAAATTTATAAAAAAATCGAATCCGCCAGCTGCAGGACTTGGGGGCCCAAACAACTGGTGGTCAGGGCTCATAATTATTGTCTTTATAAATCTGCATGTTGGGTTTAAACAAACAACCAGTTGAGAAAGACTACGTGAGCATCATAATGGTCAAGTAAAACGGGGCAATGAGGAGCGCAATAAACAGTCGTGTTATCTCAACACGCTGTTAATATTCCCAGGTTGCACTATTAGCGGGCAGTCAAACAGCTTAACTGTTGCGCTGAATGGTTCGCGCGCGGTTGCTAAATACGCTAAACGCGTTATTTATGCGATTCCGCATTGCGGTACGGTGAGGGCTTAACATTTTACAATCCTTCACTCGTAAAACTGTTCGGTTTTGGATATTTATGTGTATTTGGACATAATTATAGTCTGTGGCGCCTCACGAAAATTTAGACTTGTCCATAACTCTTTGGTGACATTTAATGATGCCCATAACATTTTCTTTTTGTTAATATAGACAACTTGAAGTTGAATAGTTTAGATTAAGGCTTGATAGATGTATATATAACGTTAAGGATGTCAGAATTTTATATTTTTTACACATCCTTTTTTATGGGACCATTTGAAGTTATAAACAAGTTTAATGATAGATAATTTTGTTTAACAACTTAATTGTGATCGTTAACAGTTAGTCAACGATAAGTTAAATTGGGTCCATAATTCACAACCCAACACAAATCGTTACTCTACTCAGATCTATAAAAATTTCATAAAGTCCATTTAATTCTGCTCATCTATTGAAGTACAGTACATAGCAATATGTTGCCATTTGAATAACAGCGTAATATAATCAGATGCAAATGTTTAGTCATTTTAACTTCCATTTCACAGGCAGCGGTGTAAATCAGCTGCATCGTCAAGTCGTGTTACAGTTTTATCCTCTGCAATAGCCGCGTTAACACCGTCGTTAGCGTGCGCGCGCGCTATACGTCTTTCTAATACATCCAGTGAGTGAGTTCAGTAATAAAGGTCCATTTATTTAGACGGCTAACAAAATTACAGGGCAATTACTGTTTGTTTCCAGTTTATAAGTAGACTTCGCGGAGTTGAGAAATATACGACCCGTATTTTCTTCCTTATGGGCTTGCGAAATGAATTGTTCTTTTTTGTTAAACAACCTCGCACCTAAGATAATCAAGTGTCGTAGCAAAGGGGCTAAATAGGACATATTCATGCAAGCTTTTTATATTTTGTCACTCACGACCCACTCTTTTAGCCGAACTAGCCAAGTGTCTTATTTTTGTTTACAACATGGTGCAAGAGAATAATATTACATACAATAATGTTTCATGACATCGACAACCTTTTCCGGGTGTAAAACTAAGCACGATAACTCATCGTTACTCTCACTTTTATCAACCCTTTCACTATTGATATACCGTAAATCATTCTATCACTATTAAAACATAAACGGCTGCAACCCACGTCACTATCGTCCGATTATACCCTACTAATTTTGAATCCATACAGTTTGACCACGCCGCGTCGCATGAACAAGCGAGCTCATGAATAAAGACCCTGTATGGGTGCGAAAGTAGTCGAGCGTACTCCGACAAGTGACTCGAGTTTCAGCCGTTTATATTTTAATAATATGGAAAATACTAGCGATGGTTTAAATTCTAATAAACATTCTATTACTAAGTTCAAGTTAAGTAACAAATGTTTAAATACATTCATTTACGATATCTTTGCGTTAGGTACTACAATAATAGAGTTCAGACATCTAGCCCTTTTATATCCAGGCTTTGCTCTATCTGTGACCAATAAAACGTTTATTATCTTTATCGCACAAGGATGACGCAATTCTTTTTTGTTGAACTGACAACATGGATACAAATAACGCAAGTCCGCAATAAAAATTGCATACAATTTGTTATCGGAGACCGCTCATACGATCCGACCAGGGCAGCAACCTTTGTGCGAGCACCGAACGAACGTTCTAGAACCATCCTTTGAAATTATACACCACAGGAAAATATGGCCAGCCAAAAACATTCAATTCAAGATTATATAAAGGACGGTTTGACGTCGGGCCGATAAGAGTAATAAAGTGTGCGTATCGGATCCATTTACAAATTTTAAACATTTACAAATTATAAAGGAACGAACATCAAGTGAAAATTGAAATATTTGTCATTGCAACTTGCACTGAATTAGTGCACAACGATAACTCTATGCCATTAAATTCTCAACTGCTCAATCAACAATATTTAAAGAGGACTTGACAGAAATTTTAAAGATTTTATATTGGAATTAAATTTTTAACCTCCAACGCAAAAAGAGGAGTGCTATAAGTTCGACGTCGATGTCTGTCTGGCTGAGTGTGTGTGTCTGTGGCATTGTCGCTCTCAAACCATTCATCAGTCCATCTGAACTGATTTCGATGCGGTTTCCATTCATTTGAAAGCCAGTTTCCCTGCGGCGGTTCTTAGCTGTGGCTGGTTAATGTCACTCCAGCATTGTAAGAGTATTAGCTCTTTTCCAGAGTAAGGCGTTATTAGCGTATGATAACTCGATTTGCGAAGTGCTTTACGCATGTCAGTATTTAATCGTTTAATGACAAATAATTGATAAAATAATGGTACCTAGAAAACCCAACGCTTCGAAAACTCACAATAGACATTTTGGGTTAAATAGATAGTTTCAATAAGTAGTTATCTTCCTTAAACTATAAGTATTATTTACTTATAAAGGTGCATTTTAAAATTTTTGATTTAATTTGATGTTTGATAAACGGACTTTTTATTCGGTGGGAGGAAGTTGTCCGGTCTGTTGAAATATCTCCTTGCAATCTTGATACAAATAATACTACTATTTTAAATGCGAAAGTTTGTGAGTGTGTTTGCTTGTAACTTCTTCACGACTAAACGACTGGAGCGATTTTAGTAATATTTGGGACATATCGTAGTATTCTCTGGATTAACATTAATTTATCCCGATTTTTTTTTGGAACGAAAACTACGCGGTTGAAACTGCGAGCGTCCTCTTGGAACGAATAATTTGTAAAGAGTGCTACGGTGTTAGAAAATTAGTAACACCAATTAGAGTAAACTAAGCCAACTGACGCATGCACACTTGTGCGCACTTTTAATTTAGCTGTGATCATCCGATCGCTGACTCACCAACTTGGCGGATGTTGATCTCGATTCACGATATGTGGAGTACCTAGTTAATAGACTGCCGTTGGTTCAGTAGTTAGCATATATGGCTTAAAATCATAAGGACCTAGATTCAAATCCTGACTCGAATTATGGGATAGTACAAATAAAAACTGAGATTTTCTTTCTGTTAAGAAGTTTTCAGTTAAATTCTAAGTTCGGAATTAAAAAATTAGTGGTGTAACATCCCGAGCCACGGGTAGCAGCACGTTCAGCCGTCAGTCCCGGTCACGATCATCTGCATCAGATAAAGATCCTTAAATAATAAAACATTGTCATCCAAAGCCCACCAGCCCACTTTGGAGCAGACTGCTGGGTATAAGCTCCTTATCCCTTCTCCGATTCGGAGGGAGACTAGGACCTGTAGTGGGCCATTAACAAGCTAATAAAGAATACCTATTGATGTATCAACAGTTCAACACTTTTATCAGCGTTAATTAGAACGTGAAAGATTTATCACGGGCAAATATTTGATTATCGAAGTTAAATTAGGCGGAGATTGTAAATATTGTTTTAGCCAAAGATTGTCATGTGTACTTGGCCGGGAATCCAGAACTAGAACTGTGTCATTATGTAGGTGTGGCTTTGGATCAGCGAAGCCAAGGAAATACTTCTTTGAAAGAATTGCAATATTTTTATTAATAAAAAAGTTAATAAAGAAAATCGCGAGTTCTATCACTGTACCTACCGATATTTATCGTTTTGTTCGGTCTTGTTAAAAAATTCTGTGTATAAAATAATTATTTTATATTAGAAACAATCCATACTATCATAAAAAAGGGGTTTACACCTTGAAGATTTAAGCAAATTAATGTTCACGTATCCCCCTTAGGTTACTTACTGCCTAGGCAGTTAATTTTTTTCTAGACATGTATACTCTCGCCCTAACTTTTGGTTGTCGGATTGATAGGGTATTTACCTCGTTAAGTAACGTTGTGAGGACGAAATTCTGTAAAACTTTTTTGGTATTCATAAATATTAGCTTCAACTTGTTTTAGACAAATACAGAGATGTTTTATTTTTATTTAAGTAATTTATATGCATAAATTATTCACAGAACAAGGTGTACACGTGAGTGTAACATGTGACGATTTCTAAGTCACGTGAGTGCGCGGAAACAGTGAGTATAGCGATCACAATCATCACATGGGAGTAAACAATCCATTTCCGCCTGGCTACAGCCCGCCTGCCAACGGAGCTGCACTGAACAGGTTCCGAGGTTGTTTGAAATATGTCTTAGTTATCAGATTAACCTAGCAATTCAGTTCATTGCTTGTTTGCCTTGTTCAATTGAAAGACGATCAATTATCTCTTTTAGACAAGAGGCATTTTGAATTTAACTTTGCAGTAGAGTTAAAAAATGTAGCGTCATAGTTTTATATTGTTGTGGATTTCTTAAATAACATCATGCCTTTTTGGCGCAGTGTTATGCGCAGTGGATTTAGACGGAGGTCCTAGGTTCAATTCCCGGTTGCGCCGATTAAGATTTTCTACGTTGTTCCAGATCTGAGCCGTAGCTAGTTACCACCCTACCGACAAAGACGTGCCGCCTGGCGGTAACGTGTAGAAACCTGTAGAGGTGTGTGACTTTATCGTACTCAAATTAGCCCACTTCCATCTTAGATTGCAATCAAGGGGTTAACTTGAAATAATTTTTTGTTTAAAAAACGTATATATAATACAGTGGAGTTAAAAACGGGTATTTTATGTATTTTTAGAACAACATAAATCAATGAGATTTATATTTTTGTTTTTCCTAAATTACATTTACAATTGCGAGTATTTATTTGCATATTTGAGTGCAGTTCTACTCGGTAATCCGAACGTTTTGGAAAAGTGGTTAAAGTGTTTCTCTATTAAAGGTGATTGATACCCATATGTTTATGGGAATCCATCACCTTTAATAGTCTAAGGTGAGCCATTTGCCTGTTTTGTCACCGATTACTTTAGAAAAAAACAATCGGTTGAATAGGTAAGAGTAGACATTTGCTCCGCTTATTGAATAACTGAATATCCGCAGTGCAAAGTTTAATGGGAAGTAGGAACAGCGAAGGAAGTTGGTGCGACAATTTGCATGCACGTGAAAGAAATTTTATCTTGTATTGCGAATGGACGATGCAATCAATGCCGGCTGTCCAGGTGGTCGCTATAAACAATAAACACTGTTACTGCTATGCATGCTAAGCAGATCGAAGAAAAAAGACACTATCCTTACTATCAGTATATCAAAGTAAACATGTACTCTATCCTAAGTAATGTTATAAAGGCGATAGTTTGTATGTATGGATAGATTTTTTTAATCGACTACAAGTTGGCCCTTGACCGCTATTACACCTGATGTTAAGTGATGATTCAGTCTAAGATGGAAGCGGGCTAACTTGTTAGGAGTGGGACGAAAATCCACACCCCTTTCGGTTTCTACACGACATCGTACCGGAACTCTAAATCGCTTGGCGATACGACTTTGTCGGTAGGGTGGTAACTAGCCACGGCGATAGCCTCCCACCAGCCAGACCAAGACAAATTAAGAACAATCTCAATCTGCCCCGCCGGGAATCGAACCCAGAACCTCCGTCATATAAATCCACAGCGCATACCACTGCGCCACGGAGGTCGTCAAAAAAGATGGACGTTTGTTACTCTTTAACGCAAAAACTACTAAATGGATTTTGATCAAACTCCGCAATAATGTAGCTTACATATCATAATAACACACAGGCCACATTTTATCCGGAAATTCCCACGGGAAAGAGAACTAGGTATATGATAGTACCTGATTTTTATTTTTCCTCAAAATTAACTGGCAAAAGGTTAATAACGATGTATCTTCACTTTTAATAAACAACGCAAAAATATCATTTTTGGTGAATTAGCATGATTTTTTTTGTGCTGAAAAATTAACTTATGGATGCTTCTTTCATGTTATCTGTGTAATTAATATTGATAAGAGTTCTATTTAATAATTTAAAAAAAGCTGTAAAATATTTCTGATAGTGTTTTTTAGTTTTCATGTTCCAGCAGTCAAGATAATAGTACCTATATTACTTAGTACACTCAAAGTTACAATGTAGGCAGTAAGTGTTCAAAGGAATTCCTAATATATATCATAAACAAAGGGCAATCGAGGGCAGGGGAAGGACGACCAGTTGGCGCAACAATACGTATTGTCGGCAAACACCATGCCATTACTCACGCTGCTCTACATTCGCAATGACCAATAAGTGCAACCTATTATTATCTCGCACTGCTATTTTCATATCGGCGATGGAATTAATTCTCGCTCTTTGTTTTCTATGTCAATCGTAGTATATGATGTTTGTTTAACTATTGAGTCGACATACTCAAAAATACAAGTTATATTTAAATAAATAAGTTTCCTTTATAAAAACCTTTTTGAAATGTCAAGTATACGATTGAAAAGACTTTACCAATGCAGTCTTTAACTGTTTAGTTGTGCGGCCTAAAAATGATATAGGATCAAGATATGTTTAGGTACAGGGCAAACTGAGCGTGGGTAGGAGAAAAATATGCTGGCTGAAAAACCTATATCAGTGGTTCAAAAAAAGTACTCGAGTCACTATTCAGGGCTGCTGTGTCCAAAATTCAAGTTGCCAGAATGAACGCCGACCTTCGTTATAAGAGGCACTTTAAATAGAAGAAGGTAGGGTCAAGGTCTGGGTAGGGCTAGGAAGTATTGGGTTTTGCTTAATGTAGTGGCGTCTAGGCGTTGCATGCTCTGCTTTGGACCAACTCTTACATTGAAAAAAAAACAGCAATTAATATAAAGGAATGTGGATGGATGACATCAGAGTCAAAATCTCAAAATGTGCCGTAAATCTGTACTTCTAAAACGAACGAATAATTGCGAAGATCATTAGTGTCACTATTCAGATTACCCAGATCTTCGCAAATGTAAATATTTGCAACAACATAAAACCAAATGGGCACTACTGGGCAGGCATTCGCAATATGGGAGTTTTCCTAGGCCCTATCAATCACTATAATAGTGGCAATTTACGTTTGACACGCCGCGACGCATTTTGCTTTGATGTTAACTAGTGTTTTGCAATTGCGTGTAATAACTGACGCGTGCGCGATTGACTGTAAACCGTAAGCACGAGTAGGTAGGTACTAGGTAGCCTTCGTGCTGGGTGTATTATTTTGCTATGCAAATATCATGGGTCAAAATGTGACAGGCGAAATTAATTGCGCCTATTGGCCTATTGCGCATTGCGAGATTTTATGATCCGTTTCACGACGCCTGTCAATAAGATGTAATTTTTATACGAGTAGACTTACTATATTTTATAACGTGGAATGTTGCGGATGATGATTTTAGTAATCAAGTAGGTACCGTAGTCGACGCAGACTGCAATACATTTCAATGAGTCTGCAACTTAATTTTGTAAAACTTAACTAAAAGACGACCAGAATGATCAAGGTCCACTAAGACTTCAAAGTTGAGAATACTTAAAAAAGATCAAAGAACACATTTTCGTATCCTCTAACATTTTCCCCCTTCCACTAAAAATTTCAAAAATCTTATTTTAGGTCTTAATGTCAAAACAAGTTTCGACTGTGCGTTAATATACCTACTCGTATTTGATCAGGCCATTATTATTAAACATACAGTCTACTTGAGGTCGCTTGCAGTTTCACCCGCGTAATTTCTGTACCCGTAAAAATTATGGAATAAAAGTGGGCTACTTTTATTCCATAATTTTTACGGGTGTAGGTATGTATTATTTTGATGCATAAAGCTGTATTATTGTAAAGTTTCATCAAAATACATTCTGTAGTTTTTGAGTGATAAAAATTTTAAAATAAAAATGGAACCGACTGAAAATGCACTAAAAAGTCGTTTAGTTGCTTTAACTTACTTAAGCATATCTATGAAGTCGGTGCCAGCCAAGTTTAAGGAACATTTATTTTACGTAGTAGATAGAGCAGTTTGCGGGTTCTAGGACTTGTAGGTCCTTAAAGTAGAAACCTTGGTTGGCATCGACTCCTAGACATGCTTAAGTAAATTAAAGCAACTAAATGACACAGTTATTTTTTACTTTTTAGTGCGTTTTGAGTCGGTTCTATTTTTATTTTTTAATTTTTAGTGATTTATCGCCACGTAACGTACTCGTTTTATACTTTCATAGTATATTATACGGCACTAGTAGCCAAAAAGCTACCGATACCGAGACAAAAACCGAAATCGCTGTAAGCGTGCCTCCAAAATTTGAAGAGTTCCTTCAATTTCCCCAGGATATCATCATCAGATCCTAACATGATAACAATGGGACCATCTTAGAAGTATGCCCTTTTTAATAAAAAAAGAATTGTGTAAAAAGTTATGCGTGGTCATACATTAAAAAAAATATAAGTGTCGAATTGAGAACCTCCTTCGTTTTTTTTCGTCGGCTAAAAAAGCGACAACCATCCATCCGTCCAAACTTGCAAATTTTCGCGTTTATAATATTAATAGGATAATCTACAGGTAACAGATTCAGAAATCTGCCATAAAAACATCATCATTAAATTTTACCAAGTAGTAAAACACAAAATCATCGACCTACAACCCAAAATTTTACACTTAAGATCAATTGGGATAGGTGAAAAATGAGGAAACAGTTTAGAAAAATCACAAATAAAACTTCTAAGGGCCATTAACGGGTTTCCAAGAACTGAGCCCGTCTGAAGAGTTCAAATGAACCGTTAAAGAAATCCTCAGCATTATTGTGTGAGAGCGGTACTAAAATAACACTTCTGCGTTCTGTCGTGCCGCTATAAAACTCAAACGTGAAATGGTTCTGATTAGTTTTATGTATTTGTAAAGTAATCCTAAAGTTGTCTCATTTGGTGCCAAAGTTAGGATTGTACGCATCAATCTGAGATTGTATACATTCCACCTTTACTTTAAGTAATAAAATTTTTTAACAAAAAATAGAACCGACTCAAAACGCACTAAAAAGAAAAAAATAAGTATGTCATTTAGTTGCTTTAATTTACTTAAGTATATCTATGAAGTCGGTGCCAGCCAAGTTAAAGGAACATTTATTTTACGTAGTAAAGCTGTTTGTGGGTTCTAGGTAACGTCCTTAAAGTAGAAACCTTGGCTGGCACCGACTCCTAGATATGCTTAAGTAAATTAAAGCAACTAAATGACATAGTTATTTTTTACTTTTTAGTGCGTTTTGAGTCGGTTCTATTTTTTGTTAAAAATTTTTATTTCTTACTTTTTAGTGATTTATCGCCACGTAACGTACTCGTACTATACTGTCATATTATACGGCACTAGTAGCCAAAAAGCTACCGATACCGAGACAAAAACCGAAATCGCTGTAAGCGTGCCTCCAAAATTTGAAGAGTTCCTCCAATTTCCCCAGGATATCATCATCAGATCCTAACATGATAACAATGGGACCGTCTAAGAAGTATGTCCTTTTTAATAAAAAAAGAATTATCAAATTCGGACAACTGTGTAAAAAGTTATGCGTGGTCATACATAAAAAAAAATATAAGTGTCGAATTGAGAACCTCCTTCGTTTTTTTTCGTCGGTTAAAAAAGCGACAACCATCCATCCGTCCATACTTGCAAATTTTCGCGTTTATAATATTAATAGGATAATCTACAGGTAACAGATTCAGAAATCTGCCATAAAAACATCATCATTCAATTTTACTAAGTAGTTAAACACAAAATCATCGACCTACAACCCAAAATTTTACACTTAACATCAATTGGCATAGGTGAAAAATGAGGAAACAGTTTAGAAAAATCATAAATAAAACTTCTAAGGGCCATTAACGGGTTTCCAAGAACTGAGCCCGTCTGAAGAGTTCAAATGAACCGTTAAAGAAATCCTCAGCATTATTGTGTGAGAGCGGTACTAAAATAACACTTCTGCGTTCTGTCGTGCCGCTATAAAACTCAAACGTGAAATGGTTCTGATTAGTTTTATGTATTTGTAAAGTAATCATAAAGTTGTCTCATTTGGTGCCAAAGTTAGGATTGTACGCATCAATCTGAGATTGTATACATTCCACCTTTACTTTAAGTACTTAATAAAAATGTTTAACAAAAAATTTAACCGACTCAAAACGCACTAAAAAGTAAAAAATAAGTATGTCATTTAGTTGCTTTAATTTACTTAAGCATATCTATGAAGTCGGTGCCAGCCAAGTTTAAGGAACATTTATTTTACGTAGTAAAGCAGTTTGTGGGTTCTAGGTAACGTCCTTAAAGTAGAAACCTTGGCTGGCACCGACTCCTAGATATGCTTAAGTAAATTAAAGCAACTAAATGACATAGTTATTTTTTACTTTTTAGTGCGTTTTGAGTCGGTTCTATTTTTTGTTAAAAATTTTTATTTCTTACTTTTTAGTGATTTATCGCCACGTAACGTACTCGTACTATACTGTCATAGTATATTATACGGCGCTAGTAGCCAAAAAGCTACCGATACCGAGATAAAAACCTAAATCGCTGTAAACGTGCCTCCAAAATTTGAAGAGTTCCTTCAATTTCCCCAGGATATCATTATCAGATCCTAACATGATGACAATGAGACCACCTTGGAAGTATGCCCTTTCTAATAAAAAAAAAGAATTATGAAAATCGGAATTTCTTCTTTTCTTTCTTCTTTCTTTCTACTTCACATATCTTAGTCCCACATAACCATATGGGAAATGACATGAGTTTAGAATTAATTTATTATTTTATTTATCCATCAAATACTCTGCGAGATGAAGTTCGGCGTTAGAGGAAGCCCGCGGTTTCACCCGCGTAAGCTATATTATTAAAATCCATACAGTAGATTTTGCGTGAAATAGTAACAAACATCCATCCAACCATCCAGGCATATCTACAAACTTTCGCCTTATAGTAAAAATATCGGCCCTTTCGCTCTAAGATTTAGTGCGTAATCGCGTTAGAGTCCGACCGAAACTGGTTTTCCGGCCGAAACCGAAACCGAAACCGAATATTCGGCCCTGGCTTCAGTTTCTGCCGAAACCGAAACCGAAACCTAAACTCATGTGGTCAAGTATGAAATTCCTTAAAATACTGAAATTTGATGCATTTTCCACATTATGCTGCATTAACTGACTAAGTTTTACATTAATGACTAAGTTTTGTGGCTATCCGAACGGCGCACGACAATTCCCGAACAGGGCCGCCAGCGTCCGCCATAGTGTTGCCGC
Organism: Mycalesis mineus; assembly: GCA_034621355.1. NCBI lineage: Eukaryota > Metazoa > Arthropoda > Insecta > Lepidoptera > Nymphalidae > Mycalesis > Mycalesis mineus. Next base: position 3,711,118 of record CM067881.1, read on the forward strand.
GAGAAACGAAGTTAGGCGAGCGTGCACGACTACTTCCGAAATCAGTTTCGGTTTCGGCAAAAGTTTCGGCCAATTTAGGCCGAAACCGAAACTGCCGCCGAAACTTGATTTTTGGCCGAAACTCGGCCGAAACCGAAACTGAAACCGAACTTTCGGTCGGACACTAAATCGCGTACATTTGGAAATTGATTTCAATTTAGTCAAAACAAAACAAATGGATAGAGAAGATAAGATTACTCAAAAGTTACGCTACCTAATTCCTACATACTGGGGCGTAAGAGACAAGTACTTTTATCAATATCGCGTCTAAGAGGCCTTGTGCTTAAAGCTTATGAAAGTAAGAACAGAACGTATCCACGGTATCGCGGGTCGAAATCTGGGTCACCTTAAACTGTTGCAATACGTTAACTTCTTATCTAGGCGACATGAAACTAGTTGGAAAAATATAACCTATAAAACTGTTCTTGTTAAAACATTGAGGGCTGACGGAAGCACGCCGCAAACAAAACATGAACTATACATTGAACAAGTAGTAGAGTACTTAGAGCTCCTAGAGTTCTTTGTGAGACAGCTAGTTAGGTATACTAATACGTTTTTTGCGTAAATATAACCGCCATGCTTCGCGGTCTGAAGGTTATGGTGGATAATTGCGGCACATTACATTAGGTTAAACAGCGACGCCTAGGTTGACGGGCCCAAGGACATCGCATGTTTAACATCATCATCTTCTTCATGATCAAATAATTTTACCTCCTTGTAAGTGGGTAACTTAGACCGCGCTGCTCCAATTCGGATTCGCGTGCTACATTTTATATAGTAGGTAAGAAATGACACATATGGACTTTTGATGCTGAAACCTTCACGAATGGCAGAATACCATCTGACAAAGCACTTAAAAACACCGCCTATGATAACGCCCGAAAAGTTTCGAACCCATACGGGGTTCTTAGTCATGAGTTCGCTTGTCGAAAACAGTGACTTGAGTTTCAGCCGTTATTATTTTATTTTAATAATATGCTACGAACTCATACTCTAGAATTGGTAGCTTGCAATGAGGCCAATACAACTTGTCAGATAGGAGCATTACAGTCAAAATGCGTGCAATAAAATCATTCGTAATGCACCGGGTGCGTATTACTATTACGTGATACGACGCAATCGTACGCAGGGCCGCATTATTCCGGGTTATTATTTAATGTTAAACAAATTACATGTAATTTGTCAATACTTATTATGTACGGATAGTGGGCTTGATTAACATCAATTTGCGCCTAATGCGGCTGAACCTTTCCCTTTTTATTGACATCTAATGGCGATGGAATCAATGGAAGGCAGTGCCTACTTGCTTACATCATTATAATTTATCACTATAGGACTAGGCCAAGACGAGCCTCCGAATATAATATGTATGTTAGAAGCGTCGGGCAGCTCCAATGCAAGTTGGCGGGCTTAGGGTGACAGTTTCTGATTCTTCAGACGAGCATTAGACGAAGTTAAAGATAATGACTGAAGCCTTAATTGCGTTTTCGGAACCACGGGCGTGCATCACCACCAATTTCGAAACTCCGGACTGAGAATTATTTACTTGATTCTAATCTTCAGCCAATTATGCAGTTAATGCTGATGATGATATTTTGCCAGCCAGTAAGCCCATGATGCAGTGACGGGACCCGCCTATTTTATTGTCATTTATTTTAAGTAATTTAAACTTATTAGCGACATCTAGTCAACCTGTTGAGAAGTGTATCATAACTCGCTAGTGCTGCCATCTCTTCAAAGTTGTATGAAATAGTACGTACGGTTCGTAATGTTGCTTCTAATGTATTGGTATTCTGGTAGATGGCGCTGAGATAAAAATCACGATTATAAGTAATTTAGTTTGAATATAAAAATAATAAATAATTATAATCAGCATAATTGAAATAAAAAAGTTATGAGAAGTACCTATACGCAGTATAGATAGTTCTTCACTACTCTTTATAATATTAGGTCAATATAAAAACCACAAAATATTAATCATTACCTACTAATTTTCATTCAATATTATAGAAAAAGAATACAATTAATTTATTATGAAAATAAAACTGTAAAAAAGAGACGCCCGAACAGGGACTTGAACCCTGGACCCTTGGATTAAAAGTCCAATGCTCTACCGACTGAGCTATCCGGGCCGATAATAGCTCTGTCGTAAATGTTGAACGGATAGAGCAAAATAAAATTCACAATATAATCATAAACAGAATGAAAATCATAAATTTCAATCTTAGTTGAATATAACAAACTTTATGTTAATTAACAATTGAATTAGCACCATAAGTTTTATCTACTTATTTTTTTACGATAAGATTTCCACGATATTCACGAAGGATACTGGGAGTAATTGAATAAATAATTAATTCATTGATAAATAATAATAATTAACTTTTTTCTATTGGAGACAATGGTAAAAAAAACATGTACGAAAAGCGCCATCTACAATCATTGTTGAAATTACAGTTCCGCTACTCGACGATAGATGGTGCTGGTAGTCTTAAAATTTCAATTAGTTTCCTATTGTGAAACTAAACGCAAACACTCAATTGGCATACAAATTATTGTTTAGATGCAAACAACGAGCACAAATGAACATAACGGAGTTTAGAAGGATAGATAGAGAATAGAAGACAAGTACGCAAGTACACAATGATTGTCTGATGGTGGACTAAAGGTGAATGGTAGTAGCCTTGCCATGAACCATGTAGAACTTCAAACCCAGAGCCGTCTGCCGCACTCGCTGACATCTTGGCGGGAACATTGCTAAAACTTCGTAACGCCATATAAAGCTGAATTTTAAAAATGAATATTTTCATTTCTATAAATATGGTGTTACGATAAGGAAGGAAAATAATAATTAAACAAAAAAGGATTAATAAAAAAGTAAACGTATTCAATATATGCTAACTACATTAGGTATCAGATAGTCAACCGGACTATGAAACTAAGTGGATATTAAAATAGAGCTAAATTATTAAATATTTTAGATCCGTTCGCAATTTCGAGAGTCGATGATAACATTACACACTAACGTTTACACTATATCCTGTACGTTTTTGAGTAAGCAAATCGCATATATGTTAAGACAGGATGAATTTATCTGCTATTTTATGTCAGATTTACCTACTGCTATATATATATGTAGAATTCGTATTATATTATCTGTTCTATATACTTATATGGCGAAACAAGTGACAAGTTAAATGAAAATAAATTCATTATAACGAGTTTTAAATTAAATCCTTTGAAAATGTTATGTATGTTGAAAACCATTGTTCCAGATATTTAGCACAACAACCCCTTAAACCCAAGGGATTTAATTTAAAAGGTAACTCTTTATATTTATTTTACTCACTTACTTACTCGAATCGTTAAATCCGAATAAATTTCGGATAATCAATAAAAACCGGACTAAAATATCATCGACTCTCATTAAAATAATAATATTCTAGAGCACGGCGCCGATACTAAAATATTTAAATGAAGACATCTCACTGTTCTAAATCAATATATTAGCGCGTATGGTGTCCATACTACGAAACAATTAGCACTGAAAACGTATTGTAACATAATTAGAACACTAACGCCGTTGATCTAATAGGGAAGTAAATACATAGATATAACAAAACAATAAAAACGCTGAGTACTGACGAATTCGTGCCAAACAACTTCGAAGTTAATCGCAAAAAAATGACAAATCAACAATTTAAATTTAAACCATTATAACAAATAGTAAGATTAGCACGTGTGCATTTTTTCCTATACAACAAACCTCATGATTGGATTCGTTAGAACTGAAATCACGTTGTGTATTTTTTTTACTTAGTTGGTGTGCAATTTCTGATTTCCCATGAGGGTTAAGATCCCATTCCTATGTCCATCTTGGTCATGTTATGACTTATCTAAATGGAAATAGGCTTGACAAATATTATTTATATTCACACCAGCTTATGTCCGAACTTTCGCTGGGTTATGACAAATATTTTTATGGCAGGAAACTGGTCCTACTTACATAGTTTTCAGTAGGTACTTCTGATGATTGCAAAATATTTTCGATGTTCTACAAAATAAAACTTTTATTTCAGTCAACTTGTCATTGAAATCCATTATTGGGTTAGGGTAATCTTGAGATGGTCCTTTTTTTTTAATGACTACAAGTTGGCCCTTGACTGCCATCACACCTGATGTTAAGTGATGATGCAATCTAAGATGGAAGCGAGCTAACTTGTTAGGAATAGGATGAAATCCACACCCCTATCGGTTTCTACACAACATCGTACCGGAACGCTAAATCGCTTGGCGGTACGTTTTTGTCGGTAGGGTAGTAACTAGCCACGGCGAAAGCCACTAGCTAGACCAGAAATTAAGAAAAATCTCAATCTGCCCCGCTGGGAATCGAACCCAGGACCTCCGCCTTATAAATCCACCGCGCATACCACTGCGCCACGGAGGTCGTCAAAATTCGGAGTCGGAGGTATTATAGACACCGTCTAAACTTTTAATACCTTTATTTTTTATTCGTAGGCTTTTGTCATTTCTCAAGCACTGAGCATGACAAATAGACGGAGTAACCATAAATATTTGTACGACAATGAGTGTGTATGAAATGTTTTGCAATTAATGTCGCGTGGAGACATATGTTTACAATATCAATAGTGCGCTTGCACATACAATCTGACGTCCCCAATTGCATAAAGTTTTTCTTGGTCTTGACTGCAATCACACCTGGTGGTAACTGATGATACAATTTAAGATGGAAGCGGGCTAACTTATAGGAGTAGGATGAAATCCACACACATTTCGGTTTCTAAACGATATCGTACCGGACTGTTAAATCGCTTGGCGATATGTTGGTAAATAGCCACCGCCGAAGCCTCCTAGAAGCCCACCCTGTGCTCGTCAACCTAACCTATGACCCCATGGCTCATATGCGTATAATTTCACAGGCAAAGATTCCCCCTAGACCTGGTAAGATAAAATTATAGGTTGCATAAAAATAAATCATACTGCAATATAAAGGCGAAAGTTTGTGAGTGTGACGACGGCTTTGGCAATTTTAATTAAATTTGGTATGGAGTTAGCTGACAGCTTAGATTGACATATAGGCCGCATTTTTGTCCCGAACTTCCGAAGTAAACGGGAACTACGCGGGCGTCCTCCAGTAAACCCTAAAGACCGAAATACAGTTAAACTAGTTTGCGGTAGAAATGAGCATGGCAAGTAACTATCTCCTATCACAGAGAGCTGTACTATCAAACGCAGGATGCGCCGGCTTGATACGACGAACAACTAAAACTAGATCACAACTAGAGCGGCCCTGCCTTCGGTAGGTACGTTTAAAACTGACTGCACTTCAATATCATTAATACCGATAAATACCATCTATAACAAAGCCATACTACTCTCAAACAAAAACTATTCTAAAAATACTTTCATCCCTATCGATTTTCAGAACAATACGCATTCAGAACAAAGAGTTCGGCTTAAATGTTTTTCATCAGAAGTGGGATTATTCCTGTTTTCCAAACAATCGTAAACCAGTAAAACTCTTGACAATAGTAACACGTGCATACTAAACATCATTTTTGACGGCCTTCGTAGCGCAGGGGTAGTAGCAGTGGATTTATAAAACGGAAGACCTCGTTTCGATTCCCGGCAGGCGAATTGAGATTTTCTGAATTGGTCCTTGTCTGGCTGAAGGAAAACTTCGGCCGTGGTTAGTTACTGCCCTACCGAAAAAGACGTGCCGCTAAGGGGTTAAGCATTTCAGCACAATGTCATATAGAAACCGACGGGGTATGGATATCATCCTACTCCTGACAAGTTAGCCCGCAATCAAGAGCTAACTTCTAAAAAAATACTAATAAACCCAACGGTAAGTCGCAGTAAGCGTTTGTATTTTACAATGGTCAGCCAATCAAGAAAGCGGATTAATTTATAGTGCTGTGATTGGTCTGACGTAGACGCAGGTTAGTCTAAGTTTAAATTAACTTTGAAGTTGTTTGTTTCGTTTCGTCAGTACACGCATGCTTGGCACTCACTGGTTGCGTCGCAAACTGTCATCGTACCTGCAAACAAAGACGAGTATTTATTAGTATATATGTGTAACACAATTTATTTAGAGTAGCGATGCTTTGTTAAGATCTCCGTACTAATGCACTCAGGTTGTTTATTGCGCACCCTGTTTATGTAAGAGTATTCGGATAAAAAATTGTCTATGTGCTTTATCATACAAATCTCTGCGTCATATTTTATTCAAATACGCTCACCCTTTAACGTTAACTTGGTTGAGTAACAAATATCAATAAAAGTCGTTAAGCTTAATTTTTTTTAATTTTCCGCGCAATTTTTTATAAATACTTTTTTCTTCCATAAGAATCTTTTGCGTACACAAGTACAACAAAAAAGGAGTGAAATCGGTCCAGCCGTTCACGCGTGACCAGCGGAAATAGGGATACATTTTTATATATGTCGGAGGACGTAGTAACTTGTATCTCCTCTCCTATAAGGAGGCCTGGCCCTTTAGTGGGACATTAGTAGGCTAGAGTATTATAGCTTATTAGAGTATTTAATAAATGGGCATATCGAGCTTAGACCCACGAAGCTGCTCTAATGAGGGCTAGAGAGTGTGAGATGATAACTTAACTGTATTGCTTAACGTGCTATGCAAGGCTAGGGGGTGTGACACCATTAAACTTCAGGCAGAGAATTTCAACTCTACCACCAACTTCCAACAGGATTGGAACCCAGAACCTCGCGATCTGAAGCTTAGACTAGTGTAAGTATGGCCCCATGGGTAAAATATTACGTCACAAAATGCGCACAATGATGTCGATGAAGAACTCAAAATGACATTTTCAGTCACTTTTCAGTGAGTTTTCAAGATTGTGTGTGCTTGTACCAAACAATAATAAAGTAAATTTTATACTCTATAATTTTAATAAATCAGTTTAACTTTTATGTATTTTTAAAATATTGCCAGTTTATTTAAATATCATAAAACCTCAAAGGGGTTTTCATTTAATTAAACAGTAATTTATTTGGCTGTAGCTCTATATTTTTATGAATCCATAAAGATGTTAATTGAAAACGTATTTTCAATTTGCTACATGCACTTTCAATTAAAATATTTAAAGCTTGTTTATGAATGTTCTGTTTGGTCTAGACTCTAGTACTAACGCGGATAGGTTTAGTAAACACATAAAATCGTGCCAACGCATTGCGCCATGCCTTTTCATTTTTAAAACACAGTTATACCTCAAAAGGTTATTTATATACCTAGGTTTAGCATTTTCTTTTGTAAACACAAAGGGTTAAAATAGTACCCTATTAAGAGCTTAACAGGCTGTATGTAATAAGCCACGAAGTATTTCTGTTATACTAGCGTGCAATAAAATAAATATTTGATGAAATGTTTGCAATTTAATAGCTTGTTAAATTATTTGTTCCCGTCCCCCTTTGAAAAGCCTCAATTCCTTTATGAAGTTACTTAATAGTTTTAGCCCAAATCATCCTAGCAAATCCCCATAATCAATGTCAGACTGAAGCCTAAAAGTGGAGCCTAATTAAGTTATTAAGGTGAAGGTCCTTAATAAGGTGAAGCGGTACTTCATACCACAACAGCTTCTGACTTTATATCAAGCACAGGTTCGTTTGTGCACGGACTGCCTACTGCTCCCATTTCTGGGATGGTTCAGCTAAATACCAATAGTTGCAATAAATACTTGCAAAATTACAATACTTGCTTCATTGGATGCGATGGATAGCCGCGCTAGAAGAATTATTACTAATGAGGCGATATGTAATGCAATATTGCAAATATTATTACCGAAAATTTGACTGTCTGTCGGTTTTTTAACCGACGAAAAAAAACGGAGGAGACACGTATATTTTTTTTTATGTATGACCACGCATATCTTTTTACACAGTTGTCCGATTTTGATAATTTTATGAAAGGGCACACTTCTAAGGTGGTCTCCTTGTCATCATGTTAGGATGAAAAGGAGACCACTGACTGATGATGATATCCTGGGAAAATTGGAGGCACTCTTGAAATTTTATAGGCACACTTGCAGCGATTTCGGTTTTAGTGTAAGTATCAGTAGCTTTTTGGCTACAAGTGCCGTATAATATACTATGACAATATAGTACGAGTACATTACGTGGCGATAAATCACTTAAAGGTAAGAAATAAATTTTTTTAACAAAAAATAGAACCGATTCAAAACGTACTAAATAGTAAAAAATAACTGTGTCATTTAGTAGCTTTCATTTACTTAAGCATATCTAGGAGTCGGTGCCAGCCAAGGTTTCTACTTTAAGGACTTACCTAGAACCCACAAACTGCTTACTACGTTAGATAAATGTTCCTTAAGCTTGCTGGCACCGACTTCAGAGATATGCTTAAGTAAATTAAAGTAACTAAACGACACAGTTATTTTTTACTTTTTAGTACGTTTTGAGTCGGTTCTATTTTTTGTTATTACAAAATATATTTTGGAGAAGGGATTTTTCAGTCTAGTTCCACCATTCTTCATAGGACTGCTAATTATCGCAGTGGTTTGCACCCTGACGTTGTCGATACATACGTTTAATTTTGGAATGCCCTTCAAGCAATCGTTTTCCCTACCATCTATCATCAATACTCATATATCAATTTTTACCAAATATCGGCATACTCAAAGCATTTTCAATTTTTCACTTAACTACCTATTTAATGGTTATCCTCTTTCGGTCCACCTGACCTTAATCCTTATGTAAATAAAAAGTCAAGATTAAATATTTACAAATAAAGATTTGCAAATACCGCAGAGGCAGTGTTAATTAAACATTCTCGCATCATCGTTATGCAAACTGCTCTCTCGATGCATTTTTGGAAATAAATGGTAGGTGATAACTTGATAAACATTTTGAAAAGTCAAACATATCGTGTATTCCGAAATTTGGAGATTTATGCAGAGATAATAAAGCCAAAACACCTACCAGTACTGACTGATTAAAAATTTAAATTTATTTAATATATTTAAAACCTGTCCCATTTTGCAACTATTTTGAGCATAACATAACACAGGCTGTGCACTTTTAAATTATTGATTTACCTTTTCGATTGCTAATAATCAGGGACATCTTTCAACAGAAAGTAGGACCGAAATGAGGAGCATCGGTAGGGATCCAAGTATATGGCGAAAATTGGGGGAAGCCTACACCAAGGAGGAGACTTTTACCACACAATATGTAAAGAGTAATAATTCTTGCAATTTATTGTATAATGGTTTTAACTGTGTGCATTATTACTGTTTGAAAATGGTATTTATTATGGAGCATTGGTAGCAGATAATATATTAATTTTAATAATCAGATTTTGATTAGATTCACGTATGTCTTGAGATTTGTTTTTCGGCAAGTCGGATTCGTGCACCGAGGGTTCAGTACAAACCTGTAGATAAAAGTTTTTGATATGACTTTCAACTTGATGTCTATATGCGTATAATATGCATGAGGAAAAGGGTAATAACATTATATTTATTAAAAAAACCACAAACTTAACAAATTTTTAAAATTAAAAAAACACAACAAATCAATTCTTTTATAAAGAATATGAATAAAATATAATACCTACCTATGTATAGGTATATACATAATGAGTAAGAGATAAAGGAAATGGTCCTTGACACAAGATAAAGATATTAATAATGGAATAATTGAACTATGCGACATATCGAATTGTAATTAAATAGAATGGATATCACGTATAATAAATAAATAATGAATTATGTACATACTTAATCTAAAGTTTAAAGAGTGGATGATTAAATTAAAATTAACAACAAACCTATTGAATATTCCAACATACTAGTAGCACGATTCGTTTTTTCAGTCATACGAGTATGTTAATACATGTTAACGAATAAGAACTCGAGAGGCACCCGGTTGAACTTTCCGTTCCATTTTACCCACGTCGGCTGTCTGACAGACTAAGTATTCAAAGGCTGTAGTGCCCTTATTTTAATAAAATAAAAAAAATGTGTGCGTGTACTAGCGTACACTCGTAAGAAGTGAAACTAACTAACTAACTTATCAACATTCAAGTATTAGAAAAAATTGATACCATAATTACACCCACGTGTTAGTGTATTGAAAAATACAATCAAAAACTGAGGTTAATTTTAAATAACGTGGAAAAATAAATACCATAATTACACCTAAGTATTAGAAAAAGTGATGTAATTACTTACTTTTTTTAGAAATTCACTGAAATTAGAATTAAAATAAACCCTTTGATTTTGCTGATCACTTCAATATCAATGCAAGATGGCGCGTAACGGAAAAACGTGACGCGTAACGAAAAAATGTTACACAAAATTTTTTTCCAACCCCGATAAAGAAGTTTCACTTCAAAAAAATATCAACATATACTTACATATAAGATATTACGTATTAATAAATTATAGATTTTACACAGCGGCGTAATTTGTTTTTATCTTTGAATGACCTAAATGTTAATTGTCTATACACATACAATTAGCTAAATGTTTATAGAGCGACGCTGAAAATACACGCACTGATATTCAACCGAATCCGCTGCGGCAATGTTTTAATTAATTCGTGACACACGAGAACTCTACTTCCAACGGTTTGCGTCACCATTGCAGTTCAGATTTTATCGGTTGTTATCAAAGTTCCCGTCACCGTTCAAAATGTACCGTCACTTATAATCTCAAAAAAAATGCCATCACTCATTGATTGATTTGCATTGATGCCGTTCAGTACTAGTTGACTACTGCTGCAGCGGGAACGGCGTCATCCTTCTTTGCCATGGCATTATTGCGTTCTACTATCATTTTTGGCCTAAAAATCAAAAAGAGACCAGACTCAAGTCTTGGTCTTTTAGATGGGATATTATCTCACTTACCCCAAGCACAAGCTTAATCTTGAAGGGGAAAGAAGTATAATGTTTTAGTAAGAGCCATGTCTGTAATAATCTTGGTAGCTACTTTGACGGCCGAGTGGCGCAGTGGGTAGTGACCCTGCTTCTGCGTCCTAGGCCGTGGGTTCGATTCCCACATCTGGAAAAAATTTGTGTGATGAGCATGGATGTTTTTCAGTGTCTGATAATATTATAAGTTTATGTATAATATATATAAATATCTCAGTTATCATAGTACCCATAACATAAGCTAATCTAAGACGCTAAGTTTGGGCAATATACATGTGTGTAATTGTCCTATAATATTTATTTATTTTACTATGAATCGCGACGGTTTTGGTTGAAAAATTCCCCCGTAATTCCTCAGCATTAGAGTGACATTAATGTGTCGCGTGGATAATCACGACTTATTATAGTATGTTTATCAAAAGTATCTCGTGCTGCTCCATACTTTAAGCAATGGTTTCATATCTATTCACGTGCGAGATATCACAACTCTTATAATTAGAATGCATTACCAAGAACGTCACCAAACTAGAACTAAACTGAAATAGTGTTGGTAAAAAAATAGAAGAATGTTGTGAATATTTTTTACGAAGCTGAAGATGGACGTGGAGGCAATGCGATGCATTCTAAGATGTTATCTCCTGCAGTTTTATACAACAGATTAGTGTTTTACAGAGATAGGTCCCAATACAAAGTGAAGTTGATGCCGTTATACTCGTATTAGGTATATTTTAGGTATGAAGTAATTGTTAAGGTTAAATGTATCTCGGTACAAAATACATCAAAATAGATTTATTCGTTACAGCTCGGTAACAACGAGGCGAAGCTATATCCACTATTGCAAATAGTAATTACGTCTATAAAATACTGTATCGATACAAAGTGTTATAAAAATGAATCAATTTAATTAATGAACATCGACACGTATAAATAACGCTCTTTGCTCGTAAATAAAAAAAACGTTTAACGTTACAATTAATTGCGTTTTTGTATAGCAATTAAAAGAACTCAAATTTAGCTAGATGCCGCTTGTTAGTTCAATATTCTGACATTTTAAATACTTAAATGTTTGCCAAACAATGACGTCACACAAGTTCTTATTTGTGATATTTTAACCAAATAAATAATAAAATTATTTCAATCCCCTTGCACTAGGAGGGATAATCTACGAGTATGTTAGGTACAGAGGAATTTGAACATCAATTCAAAAACTAAAATAACAAGCCAAGGCAAATAGGCGCTATATTTACACTAAACTTTTCAAACACATATGGAGGGACGCGGTATCTAGTTAAACGTAAATCTGTGATAAAATGTTCGTAGACCGTACGCAGACCATGTGCGGTGTAATTAATGCATTGTGAATGGAGCATGCATTTTATTGGCATGCGATGTGAATGAACCGCACCACTACAAGGCGCCAATAATAAAGGGAAGGTCACAACAATGCGTGTTGCGTTCATATTTATGTGCGCATCTTAAGCCTTTTTGTTGATTTTTATTTTAATTTTTGCTAAAACCTTTTGTTCTGTCAGTAAGTGTGAAATCTCGGAAGCTTTTAAACCACTTCCTCTAAGCATACGAGTTCGAAATTTCGGAAACTTATTCTGTTCTGGTGACAAAAAATTTGGAAAATTTTTAAAAGTATAAAATTCTTCTATAAATTTTTTAGGATACAAGTATACATGGGGCTCATTTATTTTATTTGCAAGACTATCCTAGAAGGCCCGCGACTTCGTCCGCGTGGAATCCTCTAACCACAAAATTCTTCATTAACTTATTCAACCTATCTAACAATGAAAACCGTATTAAAATCTGAAGCATACCAACGGCTGAAAGCAACATTATTTTATGCTATGCAAATGGAAAATGTTATATGAAATAGGCATAGCCCGATACAAATATTATCAGAAGGTAAAAAAGGTATAACTATAGAGAAGAGAAGCAGACATTTTATAATAGGATTTTAGGTAGGTAGGTTAAATACAACAAAGGAATTTTACGTGATCGCCGGTCACAATGGCTGACGCGGCATGACGAACTGCCGTTATAGGCGAGGAGCTAGTGGTGAATTCTTGTTAATCGTTAAAGTTAGCAGACATTGATTAGTATATTATTAGAAATATAAAAAATAATTGCTGTGTAGTAAACTCTATAAAACTAAAAAACTGCTTGCATTAACATCCCAACCGCCCAAAGAGGGTTTATGTTTTCCTAGTGCATATGTTTATTTCTTTAACGAAATCAACATATATAGTGTCATGAACTCATGACTAAAAATGTACAAAATAAAAATGACTTAATTACATTCTATATTAATCGAAATTCCAATGGCAACAGAAACTACGTGGGAAATACCATTACCTATTAGTTAAGTATACATGATGTTTTTAGTTCTAAAATTCACTTTTTATTTAGTGCATTGTAAATAAATTTATTTTAGGTATTGTAACAATAACAACAATAAAAAAACGATCAGCCAAAAAAACAAACAATGATTTTTTTAGAATGGTATGTATTTTAGATGGTAGAAGTCTCTCCACTCCACTCCACTCTTACTCTCTTCAATATCAGCCTATTAACGGCCTTCTACTTACAAGCACCTCCCTCTTTTGTATGAGATGGGATAAGGTGCGTAGACCCACCACGCTGACCCACGAAGTCCATTCTACTTATTATATATTTTTGTTATATACAAGTTCTTTGTATAGCACGTAAAGATCGCACAACAAAATCGTCATATGAGAGTGTATAACACGATACATGAAACCCGGCGCTGTCTCTTATCTAAACTGTCAAAGACAACGCCTAGCGACCCACACCGCCAGACAGACGGCCCGGCACGCTTCTAAGTGGTCATTTCGGCAAATACGCCTGACGTTTCTAGACTAATCAATATGCTTTTAGACAAACAAACATTTTACCGTATTAAATTTCGCGAATCGACCTCTATAGCGCGATGATAAAGTGGCGAAATAGTCTTGGGTTCATTCTTGCTGGCTGGTGGAAGACGTCGTGGCCAGTTATCACCCTTCCAACTATAACGTACCGCCAAGCGATTTAGCGTTCCGGTACGACATCTTGTAGAAACCGAAGGGGTGTGGTTAATATTCTACACCTATGAAGTGAGCAGTCTTTCATCTTAGATTGCATCATCACTTACCATCAGGTGCGATTGCAGGCAAGGGTTGACTTGTGGTAAAATAAAAATTTTCGCAGATGGAGAACTTCCGTATGTATCGCTTAGTGCCAGAGCTCATCCGAGAAAGCACTGCCACGTCAAGCTCATTTTGCTGCCATTCAGCATTTCCGTGTTCCAGACTATACAATATCGTTGGTGGTTGAATTACGGCCTAACATTTTATGGATGACGAGTGAAATTATTATAAGAAGGGGCATTACCCCGAGTACTCGTATGATGTGAACTTCCACCATGCTTGTTTCAAATATCATTGCAGTGTATCCATCTGAAGGGCATGGTTTCCGGTGTAATTACAGGCACTCAAAGCCTTTGTTGAATATGTTTCTTGCATGTCATTCGAACTGCCCTCTGTTTATAGGCGATGATTTACTTATCGTCAGGTGAACTTGGGCCCAAAAAAAACTATTGTCTATCCATAACAAATTAATTTTTCAGATAAGCATCACGATACCGTCGGGAAAAAAGCTGATTCTTTTGAAAAGTTTGAGTTGGCTATTGGTTTCACTGATTAGATCAGAAGAACGCAACCTATCTCCTCTCTTAACATTTTCCAGTCAGACGTCAAAAATCATTTCTAAACTCACGTCAGTGGCTTCCCTCGGTCCGCATTAGTTCTACTTCACCAAGTGGGTTGCCCGTGGGCGAACGCAGACACAACAACAAAGGTTGGACAAACAAAAAGTTCGACCTTGCCCTGTCTGGTGTTTACCTCTGTGAACACACCGATATCCAACACATTTTACGAAACATGGAGAATCTCGGCGAGACGTGAGAATGATTTATTATTATCTGAGTGTTGACATTTGCTTTTGAGTCGCTTGTAAAGTAAACAAGCGCTTTTTGCAACCTGTGTTTGCAAGTTCTTGTCAATACAAAGAAATACACGGTTTGTTAGGTTAGGTACAATTGTTAAAAATATGCTTTTGAACCTCAAACTAAGCACGGGTTTAATAATTTGCTTCTTTTTATTTCGTGTGGTGATCACACACAGACAGATCATGACCACTGGTAGTCATCACCTTGCAAGAGGATTCTAAAAAAGCAGCCATTATAAAGTGGAGAGGTATTAAGAAGGCAGCAAGATGAAGAAACAACTTGCTTAGTCAAAGTTAACTATGGTGCAGAGAGAAGCACGATTACATTAAACACACTACAAAAATTATTATTATAAAAACAAAAAACCCAACTGCTTAGAAGTTATGAACTGAAAAGAGAAAAACAAGGATCACTATATCTATATAAAGTTCTAAATACTTTATGGTGCTGCAGGTGTGGACAAAATAGTTTACTACCTGGGAAAGAAAGACCTACCAAAACTACGTATTTTTATTTGTGGTATAGAAATGAGACGATACACTTTTTGACATTGCTTCTTAAAACAGTAAATATATACATGCTATGATATTTATATTTTTGAAATGGTCTTATTACGAGCTTTCATTTGATACCCATATTGCTAGGATAAAAGAAAAAAATGCACACGTCCCCCCTTTTTTACCCCATTTAGCCGAATTCAACGACACCTCATATGTCAAAATCAGCCGTTCAGCCGTTAAGGCTGTAGCGCGTGCCGAAGAAATGGGCATACATACATACGCTCGAAAAACATTACCCTCCTTCTGACGCAGTCGGGTAAAAAGGGAACGTCTGTTATGTGCCATTAGCAATACGTGAACTCTGTGAATATTTTAAAGTGTTGAACAGAGCATTAACAAGCTCGTAAAATGAGTGATTTATCTCCGAATGCATACATTAAACTGTAATACAATATTAATAGGAGTAACCTCAAAAGCAGTAAATACTAAAATAAGCAGAATTGACTACTTCCTAACCCATTTCACTGTCGACGACTATCAGACATAGATCCTTTTGAAAATATTTCAGAGTAAAGTCGAAGTTGATTTATGTTGATGCCTCATAAACTTAAGTTAAAAGACTGAAGTCAGATTTAAAAAGTCTAAGGTTTAATTCGCCGCAGGACCTATTTTTGTGTCTTTTCTTACTAGAAGATTTTCATTTAGTTTTATAGAGAAAGGGGATTAGTAGCTCTTTGAAGATAATAATCTTCTACTAGGTATTTTTTTCTAAGGTATTTTTGAAAAAAAAGTTCAAAATTGTAGAAATCAGAAATATCATATATCAATCAGTTAATCCTGTATGAAACGTATCAACGAGGATATAAGTAAATATATGAAACAATCAATACATTATTAGACTAAGTTTCTCTATAGCAAAAGTAAATGTATTGACAGATTAGAGATACGATAAGTCATTAGTCATCATCATAGTCCTCCTTCGCAGAATAAATAAGTGCCTTTGCCAGATAAATTACGTCCCCCGTAGGTATCCTTTCTTTCTGCCCACGCGGCCACTTCGCCCCGGCGCGCCCCGCGGCGCTTCACAAATAGCACTGCCGATCACGGAACGACAAAGAAATAACAATACAATTTCTCGGAAGCCTTATACATAAAGTCTCATTCATTATATAATTTGTATTCAAATATTGGAAAAGCTGAAAGAATTTTTAATAAGGTAAAGAAGGACCTGGAATCCTTTATAACTAACGCACTAATACGAGTAAATATATATTTTTAGTTAGCCCTTGACTGCTATTACACCTGATGTTAAGTGATGATGCAATCTAAGATGGCAGCGGGCTAACTTGTTAGGAGTTGGATGAAATCCACACCCCTTTCGGTTTCTACACGACATCGTACCGGAACGCTAAATCGCTTGGCGGTGCGTCTTTGTCGGTAAGCGGTAACTAGCCACGGCGAAAGCCTCCCACCAGCCAGACCAAGACAAATTAAGAAAAAAATTTAATCTGCCCCGCCGGGAATCGAACCCAGGGCATCGTCTTATAAATCCAGCGCGCATACCACTGCGCCACGGAGGTCGTCGAAAACGACCAGTTTACTAATCTTCAACCAAGCCACACAATTCACAGTTCCTGTAGAAGTTAGTTAATAAAAGTACCTAAGTGTAATTCTTATGTATTATTGTTAATAAGTTAAGTTTCATCAAAATCCATTCAATATATTTTGATCCATCATACATATGATGATAAACATACATCACAATATGTCGCGTTTATAATATAAGTAGGAAGTAGGATAGTGTTGGTTTTTTAATTTTAAATAATTCTTAATCATAACAATATAGCCCATTGTTATGATTAAGAATTATTTAAAATATTAAATTATGATTATAAAATTTGATAAGACAGAAAATAATATTCTTTACATAATTTTATGAAATGTTAATTGCTTTTGTTTATTTAATTGTCAAAGTTGTCAACATAATAATTAGTTGCGTTGAAATAATTTAAATAAATTACATTATTTAATGTAATTTATTTTAGGTGAATATTTGTAATTTTTTATATTATTAAAATGCTACCTTGTGGAGGTGCGGTGAAAGTAATTGTGGTAGTGGTTGATAAAAAGGTAGACGGAAAAAAGGGCATTCTATCTACTGCTACGATCTGTGTTGAAACTCTGCCACTCCGATACGCGAGTTAAGTATTATTCTAAGTTGTATATTTTGTTATAAAGTTATTGTTTTAATTAAGTAGTAATATTTTAAATATGTAATTAATTAATTATTACGATTATGGATTACAATTATGAATCCATAATAATTAAATAAATTATTAATATAGAAATATTGTGTAACTTTGGTTATTATTGTAATATCTAAATAAATATTTGGTGACTTCTTTTGGTTGAGAATTATAAATAAAATAAGGTGTATGAATAAAGTGTTATATGGTTTTATTATGATTTCTAATACCATGACTTTTAACAATATATTAAATCCAACTCAAACAAAATAAAAATTATTTAATTACCTATTAATTATTCAGTTAGGGACACTAATGAACAGTATTTCATTTCATATTAAAAAAGAAATGGAGGATAAGATAACAATTAATATTCTATTGTAGCGCGTTCGTTCATATCGAGGTTGAATTTATTACGAACAGTGAAATGGATTTTCTCAAAGCCGTTTGATATTCACGCCGATCTATTCGACTTATTTTTTTTTTTTTTTATGACTACAAGTTGGCCCTTGACTGCTATCACACCTGATGTTAAGTGATGATGCAGTCTAAGATGGAAGCGGGCTAACTTGTCAGGAGTGAGACGAAAATCCACACCCTTTTCGGTTTCTACACGACATCGTACCGGAACGCTAAATCGCTTGGCGATACGTCTTAGTCGGTAGGGTGGTAACTAGCCACGGCGAAAGCCTCCCACCAGCCAGACCAAGACAAATTAAGAAAAATCTCAATCTGCCCCGCCGGGAATCGAACCCAGGACCTCCCTTGTAAATCCACCGCGCATGCCACTGCGCCACGGAGGTCGTCAACTTATACCACCAAATCGACAATATCTCACGAAAGTACCAGTAGTTTATATTGTGAATAGGGGCAAACATTGCGGTTTCGTTTTATAGGGCGCAGAGGAATGAAATATGTCTTCTACATCTATGTTTTTGACGGCCACAGAGGCGCATCGGTATGCGTGGTGAATTTATAAGGAGGTCCCAAGTTCGATTCCTGGCAAGGCTGATAGAGTTTTTCCAAATTGGTCTGGGTTTGGTTCTTGGGAAGCTTCGGCCGTGGCTAGGTACCACTTCACCGCGATAATTAGGATGGTAACTGCCTATCCATTACTAGGTAGGCGACCCCAACTAAGCGGTTTAGAGTTCCGGTACGATGTCGTATAGATACCGAAAGGGGAGTGGATTTTATCTTTCTCCTAACAATCATCACTTACCACCTGGTATGATTGCAGTCAAGGGCTAACTTGTAATAAATAAAAAAAAAAACTTCTTTCTGTTATTCTTACAGTTTGGTTGTGTTTTTTATAAAATTTAATAAATTTGAATGACGTAAAATACTCTTCGTAACATTGAAGTAAAATATAATTTATTAAGTTCTTGGTCGCGATATCATGGTTTTATTTTAATCAAAGTAGCAGTCACGAAAGGTTTTAAGATATTAGGTACAGAAAGTATAAATGTCAGTAGTTTTAGTATTAGCCAGGCTATTATTAACGTACTAGTAAAATTAAACAAAATAGTTAAAATTTAACGTTTTGTTTTAATTTTAAACAATCATTTAATTGTATAATAGAAACGAAAATATTTAATTAAACAATCATTAAAACTAGAAATGCAGCTGTTGAAACTGATGCTTAATAGGTAATAAATAATTTAACTGAAATATGTTTCTAATACTACAAGTACCGGTTAGGAATGCTGTTCTAATCGAGAAGAAACTTGCACAAGTTTACTTCGAAGCGCTATTGAAAAGGGCTATGGTTAGTATTTAGATGAATCTTGTTATTAAGATAAATATTTTTAACAAAACCGACTCAAAACGCACTAAAAAGTAAAAAATAACTGTGTCATTTAGTTGCGTTAATTTACTTAAGCATATCTATGAAGTCAAGTTTAAGGAACATTTATTTAAGGTAGTAAAGCAGTTTGTGGGTTCTAGGTAACGTTCTCAAAGTAGAAACCTTGGCTGGCACCGACTCCTAGATATGCGGAAGTAAATTAAAGCAACAAAATGACACAGTTATTTTTTACTTTTTAGTGCGTTTTGAGTCGGTTCTATATTTTGTAAAAAAAAATTATTTCTTACTTTTTAGTGATTTATCGCCACGTAATGTACTCGTACTATATTGTCATAGTATATTATACGGCACTTGTAGCCAAAAAGCTACCGATACTTATGCTAAAACCGAAATCGCTGCAAGTGTGCCTATAAAATTTGAAGAGTTCCTTCAATTTTCCCAGGATGTCATCATCATATCCTAACATGATGACAATGGGACCACCTTGGAAGTGTGCCCTTTCAAATAAAAAAAGGATTATCAAAATCGGACAACTCTGTAAAAAGTTATGCGTGGTAATACATAAAAAAAAATAAACATGTCGAATTGAGAACCTCCTCCGTTTTTTTTTCGTCGGTTAAAAATGGCAAATTAGCTGAATAGAAGACGCTTATAAAACGTTTTGGTTCCTCGTTCGATTCGTGATATTATGGAATGCCCTTCCAGCTAATGTTTTCCCTACCACCCACAACGTGGGAAGGCAAGGCAACCTCGCTTACCAGCGTGAAATTAACCAAGCGCTAGCCTATACAGAATAAAAAAATAAAAGATAATGCGACAACAAGGCTCCTTCTTGTTCAACTCTAAACAACATAATGGTAAGCAAAGGGACTGGACAATTGTTTAAGTATTTCCACACTACTGCGTCTAACTTGCCCGAGGTGTTATATCACTGATAATCAACCTTGGAGTTAATGTCGACCTTCTTAGTTATTACATATTTATAAATGCGTCATAACAATTTGGGCAGCACGTGTATATCATGATCATTAAAAAAGCTAATGTACAAAGTCTACATTATCAGGTTAATTTGGAAGAAATGTAAATCATGGGCTAACTATACTTTCACTTGATTAATATGCAAACGCAATTATAATATGTAATCATAACGAGTGATATGCCGTTGGAAAACTTTGATATAAAAAAGGCGTCAAATATTATGAAGATCTTAACTTACTTAACAAAATATTTGTGTGTCGCATTAAATATATTCTAACAAACATTGGCCACGCTTTTAGGTATCATCTATGGATGTAAACTGCAACTGCAATAAGGGTAACCCGATAAAAATCATGTAGGAATCATCTCAATAGGAGATAATAAATATTTCAATTCAGCTTTAATACCAATGAAACCGACAATAATAAGACTGGAAATAGATAGAAGAAGATAGTGGCTTAGGTATCGTTATCAAAAGCGGATGTTCCATTAGATGCAAATATTCAATTGAAAGGTGCATCGCCCTAGCCGCTTGAAATAACTAGGTCGTATGAAGGTCGTGCGTAAAGGGATCAAGGTTGTAGACTGGAGCTTATCAGTGATTTTTTGTTTTATTTCATAATTCAATAACTCGATGAAATGTTGCGTGTTCTAGATGAGTACCTACTCGTAACTGCTTTCAAAACTAATCTGTTATGAACATTGTTGGAACTCCAATATGAGAGTTGTTATTGATATTAGATAAGTTTAACCAGATTGTATATCTACTTATTCTAAGTTTAATGGTTATTTGTCTTTTATTTTTCTATTTCAATTGAATTTTACCTAACACCATTTATTTGTGTTATAAAAAGAAAGCTTGTCTCCCTATATTTCAATTGTAAAATGATCACGAAATATATTTCAATTTAATTATACGATTACCCCAACATCAATATTTCTGCATCATAAATCCAAGCTTAGGATTCAGTAAAATATTTGAACTTTACGTGCATAATTATAGAAAGCGCAATAGATTATTCATTTTCACTTGTTTCTGGTAAACTTGTGGCGTAATTTACTTTTTGCCTATCTGGTAAATTCTAACCAGCAGCTAAATAAAACGAATTCTAACTATGTAAAACGTTACAAATAAAAAAGGTTTGTATGAGTATGTTTTAAACGTAAAAATGATTTAAAATACAGTAGAAAAAGTTTAAACATTGTGTTACAGTTGGGAAAAAATACAAATCGGAACATTAACAGCGTAAATTTGAAATACAGGAAGCAATTGCTAACACTAGTCGGCAATCCTTTTGTCACGCAACCTCTATAGGTAACCTCTATTGGGCAACGATAAAACAATTAATATTTTTTGTTCGCACAAACGTTCGTACCCACTTCCGAAACATGGCAAAAGAACTGGTTTCCGACAATTTCGGCTTATAGGAAGTTGCATGCCTACTTGAATTCTATCCTTAAAAAATGAAGGAAGTGTATAATTTAAATAGTGCATTCTTAGCTTTTTTAGTTCAACAACATTTAAGGCGAGGTTTGACCACTCCTTTCGACAGTGCTCATTACTACGATGATGATTATACTAAATGTTAAAAGCTCATATTTGACAAAGCTATGGTGTTACTCTTACAAAACTATTGTGTCTAAGATTTTTTGGTTTAAGGTAGAAATGGCTTACATGCATAAAACCACTGCCCTAGTAAAGTAGGTATCTATCCTGATTTTATGACCTCTTTTGGGGAAGTTTGAAAGTTGCTTAGTTTGCCAAAATTTCTGTACATGCATAGATTATTTTATAGTTCAGGCTAACTTCTAGCCCGCTCTGAAATTGCAATTCGGCGATCTGCACAGGTATAACAGAAATAGCCGCGCTAAGGTATATTTTTCACTACAAAATCAATTTGTACAAAGCGCAGTCTAATGCCTCATTCTCAGGGCAGTATAAAAGCGTCTAAGTTTGATATTTTAAAGTCTTAAAACTTGTTATAATTGTTGATAAGAGTTGGTCCAAAGACCATTATTTGCCAGATTGTTCAATAGAACAGAAATCAGCATCGCTACTCTTACTGCACTGATATAATAGCTGAGCTTGAAAACGATACAATACAAAATGCAATTACTCTAGTCCAATAGATACGTAATGAACCACTTCAATGCAGATTCGTGTTCGTGTTAATTTTGAACGCGATTGTGATTGCGACGCCGTGTGCAATAAAATCAACGTTGTATTTATTATGAGTAGTTAAGGAATATTTCTTTTTTATCTTATTCCATGGATTCGGATATTCGGACCAAGGCATCTATTCTGTCTAAGCTTAAAATTAAAAAAGACTTTCGACTGTCTGCTTGAAGCGAATCCCGGAACATTGCCATGAAATATGGAGATAATCTGGAAAAACTAATAGTTACTGGCAAGGTGGAAGAAAAAAGGCCACGTGGCCGTAGCCCCACCGTTGATCTAATCAGATTCGCACCACACTCGACTACGAGCTCTACGATGCTCTCCCAGTGACAGAAGGTAGAGCTAAGTCACATATCGAATAGGATCAAAGATGAAGGTAGTAACGATCCTCATCAATGAGGAAATCGACAAGAGGAGGATTTTTAATCTAGATCAATTTAAAAGAGAATATCTTGCGATGTATGAAAATGTAGACGTTGCACGATATCGCTTGTGGTAATGTTTTTTTCGTCAATAACTTTATGCGCAAAATTCACGTCCGCTATGTATGAATATATCTACATAAAACCCGTACAGAATAAAGTTATTTACGAGTATGCATATATTAATCAACTAGATATAGTACATAAGGAATACATAAAAATAGCAATTACTTTTTGTTCTTGAACGATAAGACATAATTAATAGGTTTATTATTAATAAAAAAATCGTGGGAACCAATAAAAATATTTTATGTATTCGATAAGCGAGATAAGGTTATGTTTATATTATACTAGAGCAGTAATATAATAAAGTGGAAGTCAAACATTTACATAGTTTTGTTAAGGTGAGCTTCTCTACAGTTCTAAACGCATATTGCAGTGCACTGAAATTTAAGTAGGCGATAATTATATTATCCCTACGATTACGTCTTAGCACAAAATATATATTAATAATAGTAATACTATTATAGATCTGCCATATTGTGATAAATAATATTTATACTTTAATGCTTTAATTAGTGCAAAGTTATTTACATTACAACTGATAATAAAAAATCGATTAAAACATAAGTTATGGTGACAAATTTTGGGTTAGATACTAGAGGAGGAAACAAAGTTGTATGATCGAATACAGTCTAAAATGTAAATATAAATTATTGATTCTAATATCTATGTATAGAATCTTGAGTCACAAGTAACTGCAATTGATTAGTATTAAGGTAGATAACATGCTAATTCCTTACCATTAAAATAATAATAAGAATATCTTACTTTTAGTGAGAAAACATCCTCTTGAATACATTATGTAACGCTTCATCGTTGTTTTAAAGACAGATTGGAGGATACTGACGATTTCGTATGAAGTCGTCAATTTAAATGCCGTAAATTACGTACCAACTGTACACACAACGAAGTAACGACACGAGTGCTTTAAAAACAAAAATAGTACTTGAGATACCTATGGTACAGTTGGAACGAATTAAAAGATCACCAATGTCCAACACTAACAGTTAAAGAGAATGAAACTTTTTGCTTTTATTTGTCACATTTTCAAATAGAAACAAGGAACATGTTTAAAATGTTTTGAATTATAGATACCTATATATAATACTTTATTTTTATAGTTATAGACATTTACTTTTATGCGGTAGGTACAATGGTTTTGAAATCAAGCAATCATTTGGCTAGTATAATAAAATGAATTTTAGTAGTATTTCACGGGCATCACAGAACATTTTACCGGCGGTGAGTGTACAGCACTTTATATTGGCCTAGCCAAAAGGTCAATCAGGCACGTCTATTGATGTGAGTCCTATTTTAATTCAACATCAAGCTATAAATAAATAAGCCTTTGTTATGTATTCGGCAATGTCAATTGATTGTAAATATTGGACAATAATACCTTGGTGTTGGTCAAACGCCCTAATTTAACACGTACATTACAATAGGTAAGTTAAACTAAATGCTAAAAATTTCAATATATTAGGTATTTTGAAACATGCGCCTTTCCAACATCTGCCTCTTTCTGTGGAGAACTCTCGAGTACTTCGGTGACATTGCCAGGAAAAACGCGGTTAGTATTGAAAAGCTTGTGGTCACTGGGAACGGAAAAATACTCCGGGGACGCAGCCCGAGACGATGGACGGAACAAGTAAAGGCAGTAGACGCGCCTATCTCAAGCGCGGAAGAAATCGCGTAACACCATAATGAAAGCTTTGTCGTTATGGTGCAACGATCCTCAAAGCTGAGGAAGAAACTCGACAAGGTACTTTGATCTAGATATTCGCCATATTCATTCATTTGTTTAATTTTATCCTAAACCAATAAAATAATTAGCAGTATTTTTACTATACAACTGAGGAATCCGGTAATGTCACGAAAATGTGACAAACGTCAATCCATCTACAGAAACTTTCGAGTGTATAATGTTAGTAGAATATACTGACAGGTAGCTACTATCACGAATACGTTCGCTACAAGGTATCACATCACTGTTTCAAGTATTTCCAAGAGACTGAAGGATAAATAAACATTTTGTTTAATGCGCATTTTACAAAACTTACCTCACAATACTGTTACGATACTGTTTATTCGCAAAGCATCAATCAAAAGTTAACGTAATATTGAGGGGTTTGTAAGCTTCAAAGTTTGTATCTGACATATTCCGTGCACGAAACATCGCATTAACATTTAAACAGTAATGTTTGCGGAGTATCGATATAACAGGTCCATATTTACAATCCGAGAAAAAATTATATAATACCACTACGCTATTAACCAATCATCATTACTAATGGCCGAATAGTTCGTCAAAAGTTGTATTGTGATTTAAACTTGAATTAATGATCCTGGAGTTTCAGACCACCTCCGAATCGCTATAATATTATATATGACGATTCATCCGTACACTTCTGAAATGCTATTATAAAGGACATTGCCAAAAATTGTATGGAAGTGTACCCCAGATTGCTCAGTAATGATATATATGTCATTAAATAGTGCAGATTTTCTATTAACAGAAAAACAAAGTTGTATGTAGCTATGCAGTCGCAGGAAAAAGTTATGAAGGTTGAAAAAGTTGACTTTTCATACTACGACGACGGTCACGTGATTCAGAACACAAAAAATCTATTGAAATTTTTATTTTTTTGATATATTTTCAAATGATTGCTATGAAACATGGGTAGTCGTTTAAAATTAATTGTGTATTTAAATGAAACAGTTAAATATGAGCATAAGTTTGGACAGCGTGGGGCAAATTTGGGAAATGTCCTTTAGATCTCGACACAACAAGATTCCTGAAATCCTGAGGCAGTAGTAATGGACGTCCCAATCCGTAAGTTTAAAAAATGTTTAGCTTGTACTATTAGGTCAAGGTTACTACCCCGTTGATGACTTTCTTGATGATAAGGATATTTCAAGGGAGTTACATCGGTTATTAACTTTACACGAAAAATAGAAATTTCTTAAATCAATTGATTTTGAATTAAATCAATTGATATAAATTTATATTTATACTTTTGTAATTTAGATTTAGTTAACATTGTAACTGATTATTGGTTAAAAATAAGAACTGCTAAGGTTGTGGCCGACTTACTTCAGCAGGAATCTGTCTTCCGAATGGGTGGTAGTAATAACACACAGTCAAACTTGACGTTTCAAAAGTGCTTGCAAACAAAGCCTACTTGAAATAATGATAATGACTAGATTTAATATCATCATCATTATCAGCCAATAGACGACCACTGCTGGACATCGACCTCTATACTTAAGCCAAACTCGATTGAGAATGCTTGTCAACAAACAAATTTAAAATGAAGGTAGAAAATGCAACACATTTCATGCCTAATAAATTTAAAATGATGTTTTGTTATTTTTAAAAATCTTATTTAAAAGATATTGAAAATATTAATTTGTTTTAAGATTACTAATCTAATTTATTGTCATGAATTCATCATTAACTAGTTTATTAAAAAAATAGGCGTAAAATGACTAGTGATTTCTACCATCATTTTTAATTTGTTTGTTGATAAGCATTCTCAATCGAGTTTAGTATAGCTGGTAACATCCAAATACCATGGTCCTGAATCGCCTGCATCTAGCGGCTCTCTGCTACTCGCCCGATGTCAATGGTATAAAAACATTACCCTACTTCTGGCGCAGTCGGGTAATAAACTCAGTATGATCAACATAATATACATTTTAAACAAATGACCGTTATCGGTCATAACGAGAACGAATCACCACGCCTGCAAGGATACATCGCGTTACGCAACTAAACTAATCGGCCAGTTAACATGTGTTTTATTCGTATAAACAAGCTAATTTTTTATAAATATGTCAGTTAAAATGTATATTTAATGACGTTTCTTTAGAAATAGGTCTTTCATTAATATATTTATGACGGCCGAGTGGCGCAGAAGGTAGTACCTTGCTTCTGCGTCCTAGGCAGTGGGTTCGATTCCCACATCTGTTTATCTATATATTATAAGTATTTATGTATAATATATATAAAAATATTCATCAGTTATCATAGCACCCATAACACAAGCTACTTACGAGTATGCTTACTTTGGGGCTACATAGCGATGTGTGTAATTGTCCTATATTATTTATTTATATTATTTATATTTAATGAAAGACCTAGTTCTAAAGAAACTAACTTTTTGACTTAATAAATTTTAGTCGTTTGAAGAATACTACGTTTGTTTAAAATTAAAATTTTGCAGTAATTTATCTGATAGTAACTTTATAATATGATGTTTCTGAATTATACTTTATTATTGAAATTATAAAATCGCGTGTACAAAATTATCTATTACTTATGACATGACATTCTTGTACTTTATGATTATTAGATAGGTTTGAGTTTAACTGTAGTCAAGATTATTTTAAGTGTCGAGTTCTTGTAAGTATACGAGGCGCTTGCCTTGAAGTTTAAGATGTCTAAGTTTCATTAAACTACTTACCTAAGTAATTGAAAATCAAATGACCCAACAAAAATTTTGAAGAACAACGTAACAACATTACGCGTTGAAAATTTATAATTATTAGTTTGCAAACCTATTTTAAAGCTATTTTTTTTTAAGTTAAAGTGTTACTACAAAATCGATCCCCAGTTCCGGCCGTCCCTACGATATTATCTTTTAAAACCCCGCAATTGTTTTTTTTATATTTTAAGTTTTAAGTAATTTTATACTATAAATTTTTATCGATAGCGATTTAAGAGATTCATACGGCTATCCGTTCAGCAAAGAATGTCGTGGTACATGGTACCGTGGATCATGTGGTGGTACAAGTGTACTAAGTCACGGGCGTGCGCATGTAGTAAAATAAAATAAAATAAAATAAAATAGTAAACTTATTTACACACGACAAATCTTGATACAATGTTGCCAGTCTTTGCTAGATTTACTACAAAACTGGAACAGGTCTCGTAAGCTCCGCTAATAGGAGCCGAGAACGGTCCATTGTGGTCCGCTCTTTGTAGATAAAGCTTGCATTTTAAAGGCTTTACTTTTACCGTGTGTCGCTCTAGCTTAGTTTATCTCTGTAACCTACGTGGCCTGGGAGACGTTTTTTAGAAGAAAACTTTTGTAACAAGTGTGGCACGATTTACTTTTTAAATTTTTTTTATTGTGTATATGTATTATAAATGTGTTTATGTAACTGTGCATAGTAAAGCCAGCTGAGGCTTTTTTTGCACAATAAAAAAAGCAAACTTTTGTAATTTTGTTAATGGTTTTATAAATAAAATAACCATGAATAAAAAACCGACATCCAAAAAAGAAGGAGTTTCTCTGAGCAATTGAATGTATAGTTTTTATGTATAAAATAGGAATAAGAAATGTAACACTATGTATGAAATGTATGTATTTCTTACTCGAATATTCGTAGTTATTACTAATATTTAGGATAACTATAAAATTCAAGTAACAAAACCTAACGCGTACAAATCTAATTTTACTAAGAAACAAACTAACTTAGTAAGCTATATCGGTTTTCACAACATTGTACGAGATTGAGCCATTGAAGCCGCCATTGGTTTTGACTTGTTTCCCGGTACATAGTTGGAAATTTAGCGTTTTGCTCAGTAAGCAGGTAATTTACAACTTTTTAACTGGTAAATGCGCACGCCAGACGAGAGCTGGGAGGTGGATTCAGGTTTTTTGCTGAAAAAACATTCAGTTAACTAATAAGCTTTTTACGTCGCTCCGTTCGTTCTTTTGCGGTGCATGCTTTGAACAGTCAATGAACTTTGGGTTAGGTAACTAAGGTTGCGAATACTATTTTATTAACAGACCCATAAAAAGTTTATACCTACTCTAAAGCTGTTTTATTTCTTTCTAAATATAAACATGGAAAGATAAAATAGTTCTGAACTTTTTTCTCCTTCAGTCGATTTTCTTATTATTTTTTTTAAGAAACTGTATTAAATCTAAATCTAAGAGGTGTTGTCACCTACTATTAGTATAAGTGCAAACGTAACTCTAGTATGACTTTATTGTATTTGTCGTAGTTGCAGTAGTGAATGATTTTTATATCATTTTTAGTTTAAAAATATAGAAAAACTACACGACTTGATTATTTAAAACAAATTACGTGCAAAAATATACCAATAAATTTTACAGGTCTAAAGGTTTATCAAATCCTTGTTATAAGACCTGCAGGTTCAAGTATTAAAATGAAATACAGGTGAACAGAAGAATAATACAACAACCAATGCACATCTATGGCTTCCACAGTTAAACGTAATCTATCAGATCAAGTAACAAATATAACTCGGCCAATTTAAATAGCATCAACACGCAGATGCAGTGAACTACGTGCCAAGATGACAGGCTAGATAACGACATGCTGGAATTACACATGCCAGTAAGTGGCGGTCAACACTTAAAGATTACATTGCCTACAATTATGTTAAGTTTAAATTGCTAAATTGAAATCAATATATGATATTAAAACAGTTTTTATTAATTATTTCGCAGGCGTAAACTTGAGCTTTTTCTTCAATTTATTATAGCCCCGTTGCAAAACAGAGCTGATGAGTAACAACCCCAGATGTGTTTGCAAATAGACGAGCATATAGATACAGCTACGGCTACATGCATAAATGATGATGGTAATCAAGAAATAAAAATGAATTTTTCTAATTCACCCGTATTGAAAACACTCGAAGATAATTTAAAATTTAACAATAGTTTATGCATTAGAACAATTACAGGACGTCTTGAAAACCATTAGAAACGCTCAGTCAGTCACTTAGTTAGTCACCGGCCGCCACCGAAATATTTCGCATCGGTTAATTAGTACACACGTAACGTCACAAGCGCCATCAAGACGCCGCAGAGCAATGGGACAGAGCGAACGATCGTGCGACCAATGCCAAGTTTTTTCACTCGTGTCACGCAAATGGGCGTGTAGAATTGCAAGACGTCGTGCAACATTAAAATTACCACGTGACTGTCACAGATTGATGGAATATCTAGCAAACGCCTGTGACTTTATACGCATGTAATTTTTTGTTAACAAAAGTGTAACTATTTCGCATTGGTCGATTAGTGAAAATGTCTGTGTCACAGAGACGTCGCCATTAGACGCCACCGCGGAGCAGTTGGACAGAACAAACTTGCTTTTCCCTCGTATAATATGACTGGACCTGGACGAGTAAAACTACCAAACGTCGTGTAACAAAGACAAAAGTAAAAATGCGTAAGTATTTCGCATTGGTCGATTAGTGAAAATGTCTGTGTCACTGAGACGTCGCCATTAGACGCCACCACGGAGCAGTTGGACAGAACAAACTTGCTTTTCCCTCGTATAATATGACTGGACCTGGACGAGTAAAACTACCAAACGTCGTGTAACAAAGACAAAAGTAAAAATGCGCAAGTATTTCGCATTGGTTAAACCGTCATATCAGTGCCTTCAATATAGAGAAAGACAAAGAATTAGCGTACGACCAATGCCCTAGATTTTTTTAGTCATATCACACGCTTATTATAGGCGTAAAAATCTGCAAAATTTTTGATTATTACGATGAACGGGTTTTGTACAGATTGATGGAAAATTATTAACAGGAAGCTCGCAACTTCATAACTAAAAAAGTGTAAGTATTTCGCATTGGTTAGTTGATAGAATCGTCACGTCAGCGCCAAGACGCCAGTGACGTGTAGGACAGGACGAGCGTGCGACCAATGCCAAGATTTTTCACTCGTATCACACGCAAATGGGTGTGTGGAATTGCGAGACGTCGTAACACGATGGTGACCATGTGATTCAAATCTAGACGCATTACCCGTGTAGTTATTTTTTAAAATTCCAGATAAAATAATTCATACAACCATTTTTTAAAAATAGTTTGAAATTTTGCTTTGTACTTTCAGGGATTAGGATATAAATGCTCTAATATAAAAGTTCATTTTTATATCATACAAAGGTTAGTACTAAAATATAATAATAACCTGTTTATTTTATATTAGGGTTCTTCTTCTTAAATTGATTAGGTATCAATAGATATACATTCTTCTAAAGAAATATCTATAACATGTTCCATACTAACACGAAGAACAAAAATTATAACTTCAAAGGAATACGTTTAAATAATACAAGTGGCAGACAATAAATAAGGCATTCCTATGATAATGATACCAACTCACGAAAGAAGTAATTAATTAGGCTAAGTGCAATTGCCACTGTATGCCTGGCATTATTATCGAAGTATGAAATGTATAAAAAAGAAAGATAAGAAATAAATATAGACAGGTATTTTAAAGCAAACCCAGAAGACTTCTTTTTAATAAATAAAAAACAAGCTTATATACAGATTACAAAAGGCGTGGTCATATTTTTTTCAAGAAAAGCAAAGGAAGTTAGTTTCTTTAAACATGTTATAAGCTCGTGCCAAATAGGTCAAACGTCTTACCGTTCTGTCAAGGAGCACTAGTTAGTAAATAAATACTAAGCAATATGAATATAATAATTAAAAGTACCTGCGGAGAAACTAAAAATTAGCATATTTTTCTTAAAAGATAACGTAATTGCATATAAACACAGAAACAAGTTACCCCTTGACTGCAATCACATTTGATGGTAAGTGATGATGCAATCTAAGATGAAAGCAGGCTAACTTATTAGGAGTAGGATGAAAATCCACACTCATTTTGGTTTCTAAATCGCTTGGCGGTAAGACTATGCCGGAAGGGTGGTAATTAGCCACGGCCAATGCCTCCCACCAGACCAGGACCAATTAACAAAATTTCAATTGGCCCCGCCGGGAACCGAACCCAGGAACTCCATCTTATAAATCCACTGCACATACCACTGCGCCTGGAGATTGTCCTTTATAACTAAAACCTAACCTTATTGTCCAAATACTCTTACTATAAATAGATTACAATTTAAACGTTAAACTTTGTGAAAGTAAACTACAACAACAAAATCGGTTCTGTTTATAGAAAGAGTAATTATCTCCGAACTCGATACTAATGGAAGGGCAAAGTTGAACTCACTTAGTTATCGTAAACGAGGCCGAGTAAATGTTTTAGCTAATCATTAAGTAACTCATTACACGAAACTTGAACCGACAAGGAAATGGAAGTTACATGAGAAATGTCGAAAGTAAATCGGAAACCCAATATATACGAAATGAGATACAAAGGTATTAAAAATAGAAGACTATTTGATACTGTATTAAGTAAATAGATACATAGAAAGAATTTTTACTATTACCGAAAATATTCGATAGAAAACAGTTCTACTTTTTACATTATACGCGGTTAACAATAGATCAGAGTACTAAAGATATGATTTATTAGATTTTGAACATTTGCAGATAGATATCGTACGTCAGTTGATATTTTATTATAGTAAACTACTATAGGAGGGATTACTATTATCGAATATATTCGATGCGAAACCATTTCATCGTATAAACTGATAATGCCCGACGAAACGAAAAGAAAGATATGATTTATTATATTCTGAACTTTTGTAACTTATCGTAAATCAATTGTTATTTCCAACAGGCAATATGAAATAGGTGAGTGTACAGAAGTGTACTTTCATAAATTCCAGTGAGCATAATTTTATAAAATCTATGTTTATATTACGATTGATATTTATATTACATAACAGATTAGGTACCTTGATGTTTACTTGGCTGTGAATATTTTGGACATGACGATGGAAATATGGCCGAACGTAAGTAGGTCAAAAAGGTAATGTTTGAAAACTAAATTAATTTATTTTATGGCGGCAATATAAAAATTTTTAGAGTCAAATTAGGCAGTGCGTAGTGACCACATGTTCGAAAAGCAGATTTTGCCGACAAGCAACTCGGGAATATCTTTTTATTAAAGGAATGTTTATTCAATGATTCAAATTGCAGTGTAAGAATTGAAAGTTACTATACTGTTAGGGACACATAGGAGTCCTCCGCGAAGCCTCGCGTGACTATAGTGGCCACATTCACGAAGGATGGTTATACAGTGCGAATAGTGCCAATCACGCTTTGGTGAAGATTACCAAATAGAACGATTCGGAATTCGGATTCATGGACCTGAGATTTTAAAGATTTGTAGCCCCCACAAAGCAGACACAAATGCAAATAACAATATCATGTAAAGAAAAATCAAACCGTTAAAAATCAAATCATTTAGATTGCAACTCTTGTGGACAAATATGTGAAAGATTTGTGGTAAATATAAAATGAGATGTTTATAAACACAATTAGCGAATCGGTGGAGCCGCAAGCGATGCCAAGTATTTGCACAACCGATATAATAAATTCATTTTTCAGTCAAATACTTCCACCGACCAATGAGACAATCGAATTCTTTGGCACCATTCGGCACGGTGTGGCTTGATGTAAGAGTACTTACAAAATGTGTGTACAGCACTCACGTAACAAATACTGCCTGTGCCGTAGCACTGTCATTACTTATAGTCAATGGAGGCTGGTGGAAGAAAGCAGACGTCGTTCAGACTGAACACAATGACCGGCCTTAGAAGTGGGTTAATTGAAGACAACAGCCACCGCCGCCGGCCAACGCCGAGATCCGATCGCAGAACAGCTCTCAATTATAAACACTGTAATAAACTGCCTATTATGAATGATGTTTTGTAAAAGCAATACATCTTTTAGTGTTCAAAAATTATCTATTATATTTTTAGACTCGCTCTAATACTTTTCTTTATAAACATCAATTTTGTAATATTAAGTACAAAAATTATTCGAGAAACCATAATCGAAAACCACGCTGAAAATAATTCCAAATCCTTCCGAAAATAATCCCAAAATAAACCGGCCGAGGATTACTTTCATTATCATCAGCAACTCATATTTTCAATTTAAGCTTGTGAGAGCTTTCCAATATTTTTTATATAGACTGAACTTAATTTTGATAAAATGCATGTGATCTCTCATCCCGTGCTGACATAATTACAAGTATTAAAACAAGAACAAGCAATCAAGTTAAAAAAGTATTCACTAAAGTAAACGCATCTAAGTATCATCGTAGCTAGATCACCAATGTACTAGTACTGTAGGTAGATGGATAACGTAAATCGATTAGTGTTTGTCTATAGAAAGGTATACAAGATCATTAATTCTCATCTCAATAGAAATAAAAAGGCCCCGTGAAGCTTTCTCCGATAGAGCCGGCGAAGTAGGTGTAATACTTAGGTATCTGCAGTGCGACACCATCTCACATCGATTTCCTAGACGTCTGGAAATAGGCTCGCTCCTCGAAAAACTTGGGAAATTATACGTAATTTATCATACTGCCTGAAGTATGTAGAGCGAATCCTGAGTGCCAGACTGATAACAGAAGCCCTATTCTGTTACGATGTTTTTATAAATCAACAGTGTGAGTTTTGATTTCATTTATATCTCTCTCTGTCTGAAAGACATGGAGATGTGGACTAATTCGGGATCACCAAAGAGTGAACCGAAAAGGGATTTTTAAGAGACAAAAATGGAAGAAGGTAAATATGCGTTTAAGGTTGAAAAGACAATACAATGATAGAAATTTTTAAGAAAGTGAATGAGGATTCGTTATGTTAACACTAGATGGCGTGCGGATCTTTTTGACGTGACAACGTCTTATAATTCGATAGAGCCGGCTGCACGCACGAAAAAACATGACGTCATGCGTCGTTACCTCGCTTTGAGGCGTTCCATGTAAGGCTTGAAGTGCAAGCGAGAGCGCGGAACGAGCGACAAAGAAGCACAGTCGGCCTTTGCGTTCGGCAGCGTTCGACATCCGTCTATTAAATATAATTATTAAATATATTAATTTTAAATTAAAAATTAATATATTTATTATAAATTTAAAATATAAATTTATAAAATCAAAATCAATTATTTTATTAATTTAAATTAATATTTATAAAAATATACTTAAATTAAAAATTTTAATAACCAATTAAATGCTACCATTCCATCAGTATTTTCTTAAGACATTGTCACGTTCAACTATCGTCAGTAAACCGACTTTCCAGACAACCAATTTTTTTAATTGGCATTACTACGCATGCTAAGAAACGATTGGTTAAATATTGTTTGTTTATTGCAAATTGACCAGTAACAAAAAAGACATTTTTTGTATAGTCAAGATTAACCATCCATAATAGTGCACAATGCGATAACTCCAGGGCACTGTTGACAGCCATTTTCAATTATAATGCAAAACCTCACTCAGTGGACAATACACTGTAAGTACAACAAGCTACGTAATGTGAGGTAAATGGTGCACCGTTTCCTGGTTAAAGAACATTACGCGAATACTAAACATGGGCTTATGAAGATACCTACCGTCATTTTGTAAAACTAATCAATATTCGTTAATGGTGAACGACGTAAATGTTTCGTCTTCACCACTAGTAATAGCAAGAGCTGTTTTTGTATTATTTCTTATAATCTAAGCACGGTAAAGCACCGCGAAAGTCAAGGATGAATCCTCACCTTTAGCTCTATTGTCAAACCTCCTGCTTTACGCTTATTTAGAGAAGAATTGAGTATAAAAGTAATATGTTAAGAAAATAATAGATGACCTTATAAAAACACCGGTACACGTGTAGTTCATTACTAATGTTCAAAAATACAGTTGACCTTATAAAAACACCGCCTAAGTGCGAACGTGTAGTTTGCGATGTAACTGCAAAATTCCCTTTACATGTTCTATAATACATAGGTAGCTTGCCAAATTTCGCGATTCTAGGTCAATCGCTAAGAACCTGGAGTCATGAAATAGTAAGCTTTGAAATACATTTTGACTGTAATTTTGATTTCTGCACCAAAATGAGTATATGCCTCTAAATAGCTACATGGTAAGAAAAATGGTATCAAAGACTAACAATTGGGTTAAAAAAGTGACTCTATACAATGTGTTCGGTAAATTATATAACATCCCGAAACGTACCGATACATTTCGATCTTGTTGAAACAATTCTGTGTATAAAATAATTATTTTGAATAAAAAAAAATCTATACTATAATATATAAAATATATAAAACATAACCAAAAAGGGTTAAAACCTTGAAGATTTAAGCAAATTCTTGTCCACATATCTCCCTCGGGATTCTGCCTAGGATTTTCCTAGGCATGTTCTATCTCTCCCTATCTCTGGTTGACGGCTCGATAGGGTATTTACCTAACACGTTGTATAAGGATATCGTTACATGTTTAACAAACTGTACTGATATTGGTTTTATCACTGTAACCGTCAGTAAGTCATACCGTGTCCAAACATACACAATTACACATGTCTCTATTCATTTTCAACACCCACGCGACAAGAACCAGACCAAAAGTTCATTGACTTAAATAGTGAAGTCCATTCATCAGAATCACAGTTAGATTCGTAGTAGGCTAGCGCGACTGTCAGAAACAATGGTGGACGGGTGACAGGCGGTGACGTCACTAGGAAGATATATTAGGTCAGTTCCATTTCTCTCAACTGAACAAGAGTTATGGGTCGACGGATATGGGCAAGCTTGCCAAGTAAACCATGTCTTAGTAAATTAGAAGGAGAGTATAAAAGGAAGACTAGATGTGAACTACTCTATGATAAACATTTGTGAATATTTACGATTTGCCGACTATTTTTTCGACGTCGAGGTCCTGGGTTCCTGGGTTGGGTCAGGAGTATTCCATTCACAGTTTTTCATCCTTCTATAAAAATTTCGTATTTTTTTTAATTTTATGTTTTGATAAAAGTCTAACAGTTGGTTCTTGAGTTCTCGGTGTTGAGTCTGATCACATTATCGTGAACGCTTCGATTTGCTCAATTGCTTTAGTTTTTGTTATTTTTTTTTTAATATCATGGTATTTTCAGTTTTTTTACACAACTTTTTATTTTTAATTTGATTGCAAGGAAACATAGCCTGCAAGCGTATCCAGTGAACCGCTGTAAGAATATATAAAGTGTACCGAATGTAAGTATATATCAAGTGTTTCCTTTGAGCTTTTGAAGTTTATATAAATGCCAAGTCACAAATAGGAAAATGCTAACGTTTAGGTAAAGTAGGCAATGCGAGTGATAACGACGGCGCGGCCGGAAGGCATTGCGGCCAACCGTTCCGGGAAGCGGCCGCAGACGAGGCGCAGACGAGAGTGACGTCACCGCGCAACCAGCCAATTGGGCCAGCGAGTTTCAGCCAGTTCGTTCACTCTTTCAACGCGCCATCACCTACATGGAGCTTTGAGCCATTATGTCAAATATATATCACAAAATTACTTAGAATTGTTAACACAAATGATTTCTTGATTATTTATATCTTCAACAATTTGATTTTTAAAAAATATACTTAACCGCAACAATACGATACCGATATTTTCCATATGAAGATATTAAGAACACCGAATCATCGGGTACAACAAATTTTTTCTTAAATTGATTATCTACATAAAGCAAAACGAACTTTTATCAACGCTGTATAATATCAAACATTTATAGAAAACAGTGTTAGAGAACTTGACACATTTAAATATTTTCTCGAAATAAAAATATTTGAAATTCTTGTCAAGGGTTTTTATGGGAGTCGTTTATATTGTGACCGGCCTTGAGGCAATTTATACAACAACACCACTATGGCGTGCAGACTCAGAGACGAGTGGTCGCCAAGGCCGCGGAGTCAACGAACAGCACAGGACGCCACCTGTCTCACGCCGGACCAAATATAAATAATAATTATGGCGACACCGCAACACATACGAAATAGCCTTTGAAGGCCAAAGAAACTAATATCCTAATTGTGGGTCGAATCGACAAAATTAAAACAGAAAAATCACATATTTTATATGTGTATACCACAAATTATGTCCTTTTGTAAAAACTACTACACTACACAACTAGATTAAAATGTTGAGTTGCCCGTCAAATATAACCACATTATTAATTGATACGAATTTTTGGCGTGCGTTTAGATTTCGAGTGCAAACTTCGAAATGTCTCTCTATCCCTTGGAAATAAAAATGGTGCTCTTTTATAACCTATAAACTATCTAAAACCATTTACAAATCTTAGTGAGAGGTTTGCACATTTCTGTAACGTTGATAGTTTTTGAAACTAAAAATGTAGAGATCGAAAGCTAACCTTAAAAGTAATGTCATTTTAAGCCTCGCTTTTAATTAAAATTTTCGTAATTCTGTAATACCATTTAAAAGAAACCTTATGCAGATAACATCGGTAACACAAATTATAATAATTAAAGGCAAATTAAAACTATCATGAACTTACACACTCAACAAAACTAAATATATTTTGATAATGTAAAACATTATCGAAATATTTTTGGTTTTTTTCTTCCATTATTGCTCTGAATTTAGAGAACAGAATCTAAAGAAAACTAATGAGGTAATGTAGTAGAACTGATGCGGCGATGTTTTGACAATGAAAAATGTTGTAGATTTGGGCATATAAACCTTTGCTGTCGCTAGAGTACGGAATTTAAAAAACATGGACGTAGCAGAAATGTGATGTGTCGTAGTAAGGGTACACCGTGCAGGTACACTAGCACCGAGTGGAGCCCACGCGGCGATGTTTTCAACTATTTATAAATCCGTGATAGCTTTTGTGAGAGCCGCCGGAGCTTTGTGCCTCGCATTGCTATCTTGATATGTTCGTGATTGATGCGAATAATAGTTTAGAAAATGGCCTTACACATGACGCATGTGCCACTTCTGCGCATTTCTTGGAATATACATTAAATTATCGAACTCAGTACCAGATCGCTGATACAATATTTAAATCAAACTAAATTTAGGAAGATGGATGTGATATTAGAAATTGCGATAGAATATCATGATGATTTACTAAACCACTAATAACATTGCATATCAATTCCAAATCAATAGCTAAATAAGGTATTATATTTATATTGATTAACCGTGAATTGTTACTACCTTTACAATAAAATTTAATACACAAACTAATTTCGAGTTAACGTTAAGGTCTACATGCGTTTACTCCTATGGTATTTGGCTTGCGACAATTGAAAA
The DNA here is from genome assembly GCA_034621355.1 of Mycalesis mineus. Taxonomy (NCBI): domain Eukaryota; kingdom Metazoa; phylum Arthropoda; class Insecta; order Lepidoptera; family Nymphalidae; genus Mycalesis; species Mycalesis mineus. Next base: position 3,750,295 of record CM067881.1, read on the forward strand.
AATTATGCCGATCGTTGTAAAGATGTTAAAGATTATGATTATGATTATGATGATGCTGTAATTATAGTAATTATTAATTAGTGATTACATTGTAAAAGATTGAAGAGAAGTTAATTGCTGAAACATGTAGAAAGCATGTAGATTTATTTTCATTTATGCGAACTCGGGTATCTTAGTCACAGCGTGAGTCGTATTGAGATTATGATTAACCGCATATTTCCGTAGGCGTATTGGGCTGTATGTTTCAGACATGGAAACTGAACGTTCCAGAACTTCTTTGTTAGCAAAGGGTCGATGCACGCAGTACTATGTACCACTAACATATTTTACGCCATGTATTGTTTGCCATATGTAGTATATTTCTGCTACAATATAGTAACGTACCAATTGTTACGGCTACCTATATTCTCATATCAAAGGAACTCGGAGAAAGGCTTGTGCGACATCTATTGTAAGATTGTTGTACTAATTTGAACCGTCCTTTAAACGTATACAAAATACACTGTTGTTTAGATACTGTATATAATTTTAAGTTTCATAACTGAAATACTTATTATATCTTTACTAAATAATAAAGGCGAAAATAAAGGCGAAAGTTTGTATGTATGTATGTATGGATGTTTGTTACTCTATCACGCAAAAACTGTTGGATGGATTTTGATAAAATTTCACAATAATACAGCTTACATATCAGAATAACACACAGGCCACATTTTATCTCGAAATTAACTACGCGGGTGAAACTGCAGCGTATTACAATATATTTATTTTTAACAGTCAAATCCAGAATATCCCTTAAAGTCTAAAGTTACCACGCAGTACACAAGTACATAACCAATAAAAAATTTACGTTTTTCATTAGATCCATCGGTTCACCATCCTAATAAAATAAATAAATTAATTAATTAAATAGAGAGGTATTTATTTTATATTATTAATATAATTTCACTTCGTTATCAACGCATTTCACTTGGTAGATAAACATCAAAACTGCCATCGCCTAACTTAAATGCAGATAAGCAACAAGACTACATATTTATTTATGAATTAAGAACGTACTTGGCTCGTTAATTTCAATATAATAGCCAACTGCACGCTACGCTCTCAACAATTTCTCATAACGTTAACCAGTTAATGACGTTAGTAGATCTTTTAACGCGGCCGCTTTAAACTTACAATATTGGAAAGTCAAAGCTGTCGGCGAATATGCATTTTATGGCCCGCATTCAGCTCAAAGGCAACGCCATTTCAGCAATGGCTCATATAATAACACGTCATTCATTAAATTAATACGCGCCACTAAATAAAAACAACAATTTAAAACCACAAGAAAATAAACTGTTAATAAATATTAACTAAAGTAAAGTAAGTACGGACGAGTATATTTAAAAAAATAAAAAACTTCGTGCATTTCTACAGCTATAACTTATGAAACCTGCTATGGAATTTTAACATCTGTTAGATGTCAACATATGGCGCACTTTGTGTGGAACAATAAATAGCTCTTATTATAATAAGCATTAAGAATTATATAAATAAAAGGACATTTAATAAGTCGTCCTACAAGCCAGATGGGTGAACGACTTCCTGTGACAAATTGTAACTAATGGATGGAAACTGCACAGGATATAGTAGCGCGGTAGAAGAGGGGAACCTATGTCCAAAGACGGACCAAACTGGGGCCGTGATAGATGATCGTGTAAGATTAATGAATGTTACAATATGTTCAATCGTTACCAAAAAATATGCTACTTAACATTAAAATTTTCTTTGAGTATTAATAGGCGATACTAGTATTTCACTGCTTTTTTCGACTACTTTATATAAATACCTAGCTAACTCGGCAAACGCTGTTTTGCATTAAAAATTAAAAAGAAAATTTAGATGAAAATTAGATAGTAGCCGATTCTCAAACCTGCATCGCATACAAAATTTGGTAAAAATCGGTAAAGCCGTTTCGGAGGAATACGGTAACTAACATTGTGCCAGGGAAATTTTATATATTATATTGTACTCACAACAGCAATTCTCTTTCGTTCTTGAGTTTTTATTCTTCACACTTCAATCTTCTTCAATTAACTTTAGTTTCTTCACACTTTTTGAATGCAACTATCGATTCGCATAACGAATTAGAAGATGTTCCTTTAGTAAATGCTTCATAAACACTGAGCATCACTTCGGATTCACGTTTGTTTTTGTCATTCGTGATTCAAGAATTATCCTACATGTATATTCATGGGTCATTCCTTCTAGTTTGAAACTTCATCGCAATGCACCACAAAAGTCACGTCTCCTATACAAGGATGTGGTATTTTAATAAATACAAACTTCATTCCCTAATACAGTTCAATTTAATCCGCAATTCCTATTCATGTGTCTTTTAAGCAAATGTGTTTGTTTTATACAACCTCTTTTTAGTCAGATGCAACGTTCAAGGCTTGAATTCCTTTGGATATTAAATACGCAACATTTACTATGATTATGTGAGGTTATGGAAAAATATAAATTAATTTATCGATACCTATTATCAATAAGCAATATTTAGTTTAATGGAAAATTAATTCTTACTTTGCTTTTTTTTAATTGAACCGGAATCATTTTAAGTACCATTATCATTATCTGCTTACTTTGGCCAAAATAGCTTCTTGCTAAAACATTTTTTTATATATGTGTTTATTATGACTTGCATATATAAAGTACCTGCAAATATAGCAAGTATCAAGAATTTCAATATATTTAAATATATGGTGCAGGAGCATTAGATAGATAAAGCTTATTACACGATTCAGGAATATGCAAATAGGTACAGGATTTGACATTGACCTAACATGTATTTTTTTTTTATTTTGTTTTTTTTCATCTTTGACAATAATTGTTTTAATATGATCCTTGACATTTATTATTTGATATATATTTTTTATCTTATTAAATTCTCTTTGACATTTTATTAGTTTTTTTTATTGTTTTACTTTAACATTTGCATGCCTGTTATCGGCGAGACATTGTATCTTTTTAACATAACAAGACCTGTGTATATCGTACTGTAATGTTTCAAGCAAATAAATGATTCTGATTCTGATACATTATATTAAAATAGAATTTCTTTGGGGCGCTCTTAGTCCATTCACTATCTGATCGATGAGAAAGGTTCCTTCATATTAAAACAGTACAGTATGTATGCACAGCAATATATTCGTTTTGAAAAAGTGGCTTTAGGATTAAAGCTTACTCACATTTGACATAATCCTTAGTTGTTACTAATTTTTCATCTTGACTGTACTTAGTGACGATTACTCTAAATTCGCAATGTTTATTCAGACATAAGTCTGGAACTATGCCAATGGTTCTTTTTAATCGGTCTAATTCATTCAGAAATTGCTTTATTGTCCCGCGTGTGCGGATAGACAGGCGCGACCTCTGGAAGGTCACGGTAAAATATTTCGAGGAAAGATATGCGATGAGTGTCGTTGGCGTGCCGCAATTTCCTTTGAAAGTTTTGATTAAGCTCAGATAATTTGTGTGTACCGCGCTTCTGGTTATGGAGTTCAAGGTGAATTGTCAGTGTTGGAAATTAAATACTTTAACATCAACCCGTTTATGGAAACTTCCCGTTAGACAATTTGTACTGCATTCCAATTGCTGTCAAAAGTAAAAGAAATGCAGTTATTATAGAATATTCTGTAATAATCTATCAAGTAGATCTTATATTTAAGAATCGGTTTCAGAACATAGCTACAAATAAACAAAAAAACTGCTTCAAAACTGACGTCCTTTTTAAGAATTGACATACAGCTACTTGGGAAATAAAAAACAGATTACTGACATAAACAGTGAAGTGAAGAATTCAATAAGCAATGCAAAACCTGAAGATGAACTAGATCAATGTACTTTAATGGCGCAGTATGTATAAAATTGCGCAACAAACAATTGATACTTAATCTCTGCAGATTCAATAGTATTTATACTGAATAACTTAATATTCTTACGCAAAATGTTACGTGTATTGCCTAGTTTACACTCACATCATGAAACATGACTAATTCTCGTGCTGTGTGCCTGTATATATATAATACTAGCAGACGCCCGCGACTTCGCCCGCGAGCAAATTGCAAACTTCAAAGAACCAAAAAACAGAATAAGAACGGAATATGCTGTATAGAAGACATATGCCGTCGTACACTTTTTGAAGTCCAAATAGAGAGGAATAATCCTTCGATAAATTGTTTTGTTATATTTCAAACGAATTAGGTAGCTTTTTAAAATGAAAGCTCGCAGGCGGAGCTACTCTTTCAACAAATATGGTCATATTTAAGCCAATTTATACAAAATTTTAATTACTAAAATCATCTTCAGAAATTACTTTCTCTATTGTTGAAAACTGCACAAAAATCCGTTCAGTTGTTAATAATATGTAACGATACAGAATCACTAATGCATAAAAAGATTCCATTTATACTTGTTATGTATATTATAGATTTGAGGACTAATAAGAATAATACGTTAGGGGCCGTTCAAATATTACGTAAGCAGATTTATTACAATTATTTACCCCCCCATCCCCCTTGTCAGCAAAAATGTTTATGTTTTTAAAAATTATAATTATAATGTGTCATAATTATAATTTTAAAAATAAGAAAATTTAGGATAGAGTATAGATTTTACTGACAGTATTCGACAAAAATAACTAACGAAATTTTGCCGTTCGTGTAAAAAAATAAATAACTACCGATGACGTAATCATCATCTGGACTCCCCTACCCCCATGTCATCAAAAATAAGCAAAACAAGGACCCCCCACCCCTATAGTGCTTACGTAGTACTTGAACAGCCCCTTAGACTTTAAATATTATCATTACTTGGTGCAATATTGCATGATCAAACACTCGATTACCAACAATTAAAGCGAATTGTGGATGACAGGAAAGCCTTTCGCATATTGACCAAACTTTGTTCGAAAGATGTTTCGAACAAAGTTTGGCGGTCAATATGCGAAAGGCTTTCCTGTCATCCACAATTCGCTTTAATTGTTGGTAATCGAGTCCAGTCCACTCTCTTATGTCGTCTAGCCATTTCCTCCTTTGACGACCAGACTCTCTTGCCCAATCTTCTTCCTTCCAAGATCACTACTCTTGGAAAGGCAAACTGACTGAGTTCCTTAATTAATTACAGTAACCTGATATTTGGTGTGAAGCTATTGCAAGAGAACTTTAAATACAGGAAATATTATATATTGTTTCATAAATTATCTAAACATGTAATAAAACTTAAATTAAGTAATTCTTAAGCAGTAATATTATTTGTACCTATGTTTTTGGACAATAAACAATTTATTATTATTATTATAACTGTTCGTTTATTGCTTACTGAACCGGAATGAATGGCCCCGGTTTATAGTTTTCAAATGATGGTATCTATAGCGCAATTTATATGGTAACAATAACAAATAAGGAGAATTTATCGCGTCATAAATCAACTTTATTATTAAAGGAGAGTTATAGAAAATCAAACTAATACCGCTATCTATTTTCAACTCAAATACTTCTTAAAATTGGTGGGCGAAATTACGAGATAGACGTTTTCAATTTTCTAGTTAAACTGTAGGAAGTAAAGATGCAAATGCAATATTTTTTATAACATAATATAAATAATGGGTCTGCAAAGTTTGTCCCAAAGGCGTAGTCAAAATTCGAAAAGCGAAAGCAAAACCAACTACAAGCACTAAAATAATGGGTTATAAAATCGAAAGCATGCAACAAATCAGTTTAATAGTCGTTAAGACGAATTGTCTGCAATTCATCACTTCCAAGAATTATACCGACGAGGCAGCAAAACAAGACTTGTACAAATTAAGAACGGTTAAAAATTAGAAACATTTTTGTAATGTGAGTAATGCTAAACAGCTTGTTTTAAATAGATGTAAAATACCTCAAAAAACAGGTACGAACAAACTGCTCGAATTAGATTCTTTTATTTTTTTTTGACTCATCAAAACCATCAAGGCGTATAAGGAAAACGACATTTTGGTAATAATTGAGATTTTAAGTGTTTCTTACACCTGACCTAATTGTGTTTGTTCAAAACTATTGCACTCACAATGGCCTTAATAAATAATAAAGAAAAATATTACATTTTATTTCACACAGCTTTATAAGTTAAAAATTTGGTGAATCTTCGACAAGGAATTTATTCTTTACTAGCTTTTGCCCGCGACTGTCCGCGTGGAATTAGTTCTTATGGCAGTCTAATTTTTCTAATCAATTGCCTAAAAAATATGTTTTAAACTTCTAGCTTTAAAAATGACAATAATTTAATACAACATTTCATCCCCCCCCTTTACAACCATTTTTGCAATTTAAAGTAGCCAATGTCCTTTTTCAGGCTCTAGAATGTAGACCATCTGTGTACTAAATTTCATTTAAATCGGTTCAGTCATTTTAGCGTGAAAGGCAACAGACAGACAGACAGAGTTACTTAGCATTTATAAAATTAGTATAGATTCAATAGGTGTTTATTTTGACGTAGTTATAGTAATAACTAGAAAAAAATATTGAACGCTAAAGCATCGTGTCGTTTCGTCAAGGATTTTGATAACACAAAGAGGAATATTGCATTGTTAATGAGCGAGTGGTACGCCGGGTGGCATTAAATCATCAGAGGGCACATGCCAAGAGTAGACTCAGTTATTTATTGCTTCTCCTCCGCACCCTCCGAGATGGGTATTCAATATTGCAAGATCAAACACGTTCACGAGGAACAATTTTAAATTTATTCGTACATAACATTTTTATAAATTGTTTCTCTCTCCTATAAAGGAGAAGGCCAGAGAACGTGTAGTAAAACGTTAAAATCTACTGACAATGATGCTGATGATAATGATGATTGAAATATAAAAATACCACTCTAAGAACGACATTATGTGACATTATAGAACAAGTTGCAAATTATAAGTTTCGATGTGAAACTTAAATAAGATAAATATTGCATAATTTAACGAGATATTTTAATAAAATATCCCATTGAGTGGCAATTCGTAGCGTATAGTATAGTGACGACGCGATGCTAAAATAGATAACGATGTTACGAAATAAAAACTACTACGCAGAAATGGAAGGGTTTTAATCAGTGTTGTTAATGTTCGTGCGTGCGCCGGCGCAGCGCCCACTGACCTCAGCGCGGACGAGATAAAGGCTATTTCGAGCGTCGCGATAAATACAAAACACGTCGAATATTTAACAGATACGGCATTGGAGGAGCCGGAAGAGTTCCAGACCAATTGATACAGCCTCCTACAGCTAACAACACCTTTAACATCTAAAATTAATTTTTATGATATTAAGGATCTTCTATAGAAAATAGGTTGCTTGATTATTTTGCGGTTAGAACCCAAAAATAGCACAATTGTTATTGCGCAACGTGGTGGGTAATGGTTTACATGCTATAAACTTTGATTATTATCAATGTATTGGGTTTGGCAAAAATACAAAAGTTTTAGCAGCTATAAAGAAACTCACACGATAGCTGTTATTTTGTAGCAGCAAATCGTTTGTAGAGCTTATAAAAAACTAAAACAAACAATTTACAGAAATCCGAAAAGACAAATGTTACGATTAATAAAATAGTTTCTATATTCATTATACTAATTCTATTTCTCAATATATTTTTGTTCCAATAAAATCGTACCGCAAATAAAATAGCTAGTTCGTGAGCTAATAAACGGAAACAAAGCTATTATATTAGCAAGCGAATCAAAGAATTCCAATCAAATATTCTAGTAATAAATACAGACGAGAATAACTGATCATCAAGTAAAGATACTGGAGATACATAGATGATACACCTAGTATAGATACGGTAATGGCTGCATGCTGTTTCCTCAATTGAATAGTAACTATTAATCAATAAACAACTTGTTGATACAAGTAAATCACTACATATAAGACATGTTACACTGAAGAGCGAATCAGTGCTAATAACTCTTCGTGACATCGACCGAGAGAGAGGAAGCGACGGCTGCTACGGAAATCGCAATCTTAAGGGAACGAGAAAGATGCAGTTTTTCAGCTGCATTTTGTCACTGGACCCGCCAGTGAAAGCTCGTTTGATCTCTAACTTTATGAGAATGTAATTTTACATGTTCTGTAAAGCTATTCAATATTATAGAGATCGAATAGATCGTCACAAAGCTCTAAAATAAGTCTGACTTGAAAAATGTAACATCGAAATTAATTAGGAAAGTAATTAGAAAACACAGGAGGTCAATAAAGGGCTTTTCAGTACATCTGAACTCTAATTATGTTAATTAGTCGTAAGGATTTAGTACTAGTTGTAACAATTACTAATTTTAACTAAAGATACATTTTCCAACAATCAGGGCCGGGACCCATTGAAGAGGTTCAATAAAGCAATTGCATAGAGTGCGCTGAAGCTGCGCTTGCGCCGAGTAACAAAGTTTAATCCCATTAGAAAGTCGTAGATTTGGCTGAGGGGGCGATGACCGGCACAGTTCACGAGACCCGCCCTGTAATTGCGGAACGTGTTATACCGTGTACAACTACAATAATTGATATTGCACTTTACATAACTGCTGGTGATAAAGTTTGTTTGTAATTTATTATCGCATTTTTTACCTGCAATGCAGTTAATAGGTTTTGAAGCTGATGCGTTTGAAATTAGTGCCATAGAAAGCGACAATTATTGCAAAGTATTTTAGTTCCAAAAATTTAAATGCCAATAAGGAATTAATATTTTATGACCGTAATGTGCGTAAAACACTAGTCAATGTTTATGAAATCTACATAATGATTGTTCCTCGCAAAAAAATATATAATCCAAGATGAATGACCCGTGAGACAGACGTCGCGGACGCGAGACAAAAAAATTCGGACAGGAAATTACAGTTGACTTAGCGATACAAGAACAATGGAGGCGCGGCGAGAGTGAATCTACTTTTTCTGCTCCTTTTTCTTTTAATAAACAGCGCTCGCCTAATAAAATTGCTTTTGCGATAATGGCGCAAATTAGGTTATTTGTTCACGGAAGTTTTAATAAGTAAAATGAATTTATTAACGAAAACATTTTGTTCAGACCTGCTTTAACTAGATCTGATTACCATCTGACAGACAATTAACCACTGAGGCGAATTTAATAAACCCAAAGATGGTGACTAATGTCTGAGTCACTTATAGGTATAATCAGGTTGATATTTTGAACAGTCTTGTGGCCTGTAGCATGTTATAGAAAAAACTAATAACAGTAAACAATTAAGAGTGATTTAAAAAAACTTATCAGGACCAAAAATCAGTTAAAGAAACCTTATATAATTTTCAAAACTTTCATTCAGGAAATGTATGCTCTAAAATCTTCAAATTGTTGTTTATAAACACCACTAAAAATATTGTTTACTATATCAAATGTTTTGAAAAAACAGAAGGTTTTTAAAATGCCTTTCTATCTGTTCAAACAGGAAGTTATGGTGAAGTTGCTACATTCATTTCCCTATCTAAAAATTACAAACAGTTCCTAAAACACAAACATCAGTGACTAATAAGTTTTGCACTTGACAAGGCTAATGCGCATTTTTGTGTGACTGTACTATAAGCAATTGGAAGCAATGCATATTAAAGGCCTGAATTGTAATGCATTGAGTCAGACACTCCCTCGAACGGTGTATCAACATAGAATAAGTATTACTTAGCTGTTAAATTAGAATTCATGAATAAATCAAACCGGACCGCACGTGTGGTACGTATGAAACTCGCAAATTGTTTGTTTTATTTCTGTCATTAGTTATTTAGATTCAACGTATTTTTTGTAGTGCCTATCATAATTTGGTACCAGAATTTGTTACTCATAATTCAAAGCATTGTAAGTTTCCTGTAGCATCCCAAAAGTGTCTGAATCGAAAGGTTGTTAAGACCTCTAAACTTTTAAGTCCAAGGAAACGGGGATTTGTTTATTCAAATCACAAATCAAAATTGTCTGTAAGTCGTAACAATAAGTCATGTTCGTGACGCCGACACTGGTTCAACATCGTCAGTATTTTTCCATCTCCTGAAGCTTTTGGATCGATTATGTTGTAAAACATGAACCGATGAACGCAGAAAAAGCATCGGTACCCGTGGTACCACCTGGTGCGGTACTTTGGCCTTGACTTGCTCATACACAAATCCAAGCAATCGATAGGAGCCACTGGGCTTTATAAATATAGACTGCGTAAGGTAATACAATTGAGTTTAATTGAATAACCTTTTAAGTAATCTACACGGCTTATAAATTAAGGGGCACAATATGGCAAAGCTCCCAAAGATACTTGGCCGCAATGAGTGTTTGCTTACTCTGATTCCTATTACGTTATCGTTATCTTTACGTGTGTGAAAATATAAGGCCCAAGGAACGCAATAATTATTCGGCAAATCCATTAGGAATCGTCCCAATAATGTCTCGTGTTCTCATTTACCCAAAGCTGCTATGCATTCAAGGATAGGAATTAAACGAGTGCCCAGGCGTATATTTATTTCTTGCCTCTTATTTATCTATGATACGAATACAAAGACCATGATCTCTTAAACTAAATACTTAACTTAAATATCTATACGTAATTTCAAAATAACAAAAAATAGAACCGACTCAAAACGCACTAAAAAGTAAAAAATAACTGTGTCATTTAGTTGCTTTAATTTACTTAAGCATATCTAAGAAGTCGGTGCCAGCAAGTTTAAGGAACATTTATTTTATGTAGTATAGCAGTTTGTGGGTTCTAGGTAATGTTCTTAAAGTAGAAACCTTGGCTGGCACCGATTCCTAGATATGCTTAACTAAATTAAAGCAACTAAATGACACAGTTATTTTACTTTTTAGTGCATTTTGAGTCGGTTCTATTTTTTGTTAAAAAATTGTATTTCTTACTTCTTAGTGATTTATCGCCACGTAACGTACTCGTACTATACTGCCATAGTATATTATACGGCACTTGTAGCCAAAAAGCTACCGATACTTACACTAAAACCGAAATCGCTGCAAGTGTACCTATAAAATTTAAAGAATTCCTTCAATTTTCCCAGGATATCATCATCAGACCAATGGATTGGACCAATGGGACATATGGGGATACATAAAAAAAAATATACGTGTCGAATTGTGAACCTCCTCCGTTTTTTTTTGTCTGTTAAAAAACCGTGAGGATATTCATTGATTTCCAGCTATTTGAAGGATGATCAACCAAGTATTAATAAAAAAGCACAATTAATATGACACTTAAATTGCTGTATCAATGTAGCTATACCAACATCTTGAAGATTTCAGAAGATATAACTACAAATATTAGCCTGTAAATTTATTAGCTTATAAAGCCTGTTAAGAGTACCTAGTTCAGTGCATATCAAGACCAAGTAAGGCATAGGGAATGCGATCTTAACCTCAAGAGAAATCTGAAATTGTACGCAGAGTCGCGCACAACCGCTAGCAATCAATAAAGTTACAATAAATAGGAAATTACCCGTATTTTCTGATACTTGAATTACCTTGAGACGAACTCTAGTTATTACTGTGTAACTTTCAATTAGTTAGAAGCTCAAATGTAAACTATAATGTAATTTGACGACCTCCATGGCGCGGTGGATTTATAAGACGGAGGTCCTGGGTTCGATTCCCGGCGGGGCAGATTGAGATTTTTCTTAATTTGTCTTGGTCTGGCTGGTGGGAGGCTTTCGCCGTGGCTAGTTACCACCCTAACGACAAAGACGTATCGCCAAGCGATTTAGCGTTCCGGTACGATGTCGTGTAGAAACCGAAAGGGGTGTGGATTTTTGTCCTACTCCTGACAAGTTATCCCGCTTCCATCTTAGACTGCATTATCACTTAACATCAGGTGTAATAGCAGTCAAGGGCCAACTGGTAGTCGATAAAAAAAAATGTATTGACCATTATTCGCTTTTCCTCTCAGGCAATGCGAAAAGTAAAATACTGTTGTAATAAATAAGACAAGTTGTTCCATCAGTAGGAAGACTACGACAATAGTTTATATTACAATGAGCGGGAATCTGAATTTGGTCTCTTATACAATCCTTTGAAAAAGGATATATTGGTGATTAGATACAATAAAAAGTCATAGCTAATAACGACTTCTTCGTTAATCCAGTGTTTAGCCAATGTGGTTTCAGATCACGAAGTCCTGGGTTCCTGGGTCGGCCTAAGGAGTAATGCTGTCTTTCTTTTTTCTAAGAATTAGGAGTCATATTGATTGATGATCATAAATTCATAACTCATCGGACAATTTGTAGGATAACAAGGTGCGCCATCTCGTTGCTCGATAAGGTCGCAGATGGTTGACATCTGCCCGCGTTCAAGAGAAAATGACACGTCATCGGATGCCAATGAATAGAGCTTTTGTAAAATGTCATTCACTTCGCAACTGAGCCTGTCTAAAATACGTTTATTATAAAAAATACTAGCAGAAGCTTGGTCTTACATTGACGAAATTATGATTTTTTTTTAATCTGTGCAAAATAAAAAAAAATTAAATAATAGAGAAAAATTAAAACCTCATCGCAGAGTTGCTTAACACGTGCAACTACCTGCCATGTAGAAATCAATTGAAATACAGATAAAAATGTCATCAATATCGGTCTAGCAACCCTAAATAGCTACGCGTACACAATAAGTCAACAACTACTTAAAATGTAACACAAATAATTCCTAATATAGTTTTTGGAAACTTAAACAGTTTCTAAAGTAACAAATTAACAGAAATATGTTTGCCAAGCTACACTTCTATTTACTGAAAAACGAATTCACATTTCGCGTAAACCTAAGAGAAAATCAATAACGCCTGTCGGTACAACGTTATTTTCGTGGAACCTCTGTAAAGCTGCCAAAAGCTTATCAATTTGATGCAACCGCGTTTTTTCGGGCTTCGAATGCAAATTAAAAAAAAAAAACAGTTACGTAAACATTATCGCATTAAGTCTACATATTTCATTTCTTATCAGTTGCTTCATGACATTTCCATTTTTGGGAGTTCGCTTTGCTGAAATCCTGGTACCATTTTTGTAGGTCTACAAAAAAGTGGTACGTATATCAGAAAAAATACTGAAATACATTGTTACATTTTTCTAGCCATTTTAGAGTTCAATGTAAGCCCGTTGTATCTCTCACATTATGAATTAGTCGAAGTTAGTATTTAGAGTACCTACTTTGAAATACGTGTCTATTAGCGTCTACTAGTCTGACATATTCTGACAAATTTGCGTTGATTTAGCTTTTTATTTATTTCCGTAAAATTATTCCATGAATAATTTCTGTGAAATAAAATGAAAATATACTTTATTACAATATACAAAATAATGAAATACAAGAATTTAAAGAAGCACAATACAACCTAAACAAGAAGCTACTAATTATAAAAATTATAATTTTTTAAGTATTAATACAAAATAATCTCCGAATCATTCAGAAGGTACTAATTGTATGAAGATTATCTAACGTTATAAATATGTTGGGTAATTTTTACGTAACGTAATTAAGAATTTTGAATATTACAAGTGCATATCTAGAGTTATTTCTAATGAAATTCAGACGGAACCACAGTTGTGCGATTTTGATTCGCACTAGGCCGGTTTATTTTTGCACGATCCTATCTAGCACGAGAGTAACAGTGAGTCTGGCAGACAGACAGACTACGACAGTAACCGTTACAGCGGTCTGAAAAAACAACTAACATAGACAAGCAACGAACAGAGAAACTGAGTACTTTCTTTTTGGCGAGAATAATATCGTGTCAGATTTAGGCTTGCCCGAGGTGCGAGGCGACAATGAATGAGATTGCCGTCTGGTGCCAATGAACTTCTCTGATCGCCGGGAAAGCAAGCCGCAACTACTGGGTCATTCCAATATTGCCGCGGAACAAACACTAAATACTCGCATTCAAGCACACCCGTACTGTGGTCGACATTCGAACATATTTATTAGCCATGTTTTTACGTTACCAATATTGTGTTGTAGCTCTAGTAATTTGTAGAAGGGTTAGCCCTTTAACTAAGCCAATTTCCTGCGGCACAAAGTGTAGGCCAATGGTAATAGTTCAACTTTGGACATCTTCAGTATTGATCATTATTGCCGCTGAACAACCGTTCAATACTGGCATTGATTTAAGTAGGTACACTATGTGAAACAATACAATTTTTTTTCGACTTTTTCATCCACTGTACATATTTTAAACCAATTTTCATAACAAAATTAAAGAGAACTAGATTTATGCTGCGTGATATCCTGTAAAGTTATATTTAAATTTAAACAATTCAATAATTAACATACAAATTATTAGTAAGCAAATAATTTGTTTAAATTAGGTTATCTTTTTTGTTTTTCCTCATATTTGGGTTTTAATATTGTCGCGTTGTTGTATAATATATGCAAATTATTTAAACCTATTCGCAATCGTCTATCATCGATCAACAAAATTCGAATAACATGGGTATTAAATAGAATTTGGTAAAATACGTTTTTACATTACATTTTATCCTGGTTTGTTTATCCGTATATTAACGCTTATATCCGAATTATTTCATCGAATCGTATTTCAATATTTTTAAAAGATTCAACTGAGCTTGCAAAACTATATAAGCTTATATATAAAAAATTAAATACCACGCGGTTTAAGTCACCGCTGACAGCCAGTGGGAAACAAATTAAATACTCACCATTTTTAAACAGAGATTTGTTAAACGGTCATTTACCAGACGGAACCGCATTATGCAAGTATTTAATAGACAAAGCAACTTGTATTGTTTTAGAAATGAATGCAACGCTCTTGAACACATTAGCTTCCCACGCCCATCAGTTTGATGTATGTGGGAACAGAATATATTGTAGCGAGCTGGATGAATTTGGAATGATTCGCTCAAATGTTGAATAGTCTAAACTGAATGGTACATAGATGATGATATTAATGATACATACATAGACCCGTAATGTCTACGACCGCGAGAAAGTAATTGTAATTCCATTTTGTAACAAAGTTTTCCTTTGTTGGCACAAAAAAACGTTATGGTTCGGGTCTAGCTGGTGGGAGGTTCCGGCCGCGGGTAATTACCACCCTACAAAGACGTATTGCCAAGCGATTACTTCTAATAAGTTACCCCGCTTCCATCTTAGATTGCATTATAACGTAATATCATATCGGATGTGATTTGAAAAAAAAATTGTAACAATGAGCATTTAAGTTTAAAGTTAATAATTTCGAAAACATTATCGCATTGTAAAGAAGTTTATGCATCGTTATATATCAATGGAATAGAGGAAATTACCATGATCGTGAAATACAATAATCCAAGTTTAATCGCTACGCTTGCTTCTGCCGCCAAGGAATATTACCATGTTCTGGTCTGAAGCATATAATTGCCGGCTTAATTAGAAGCACACCATGAGGTTTACACATATACCTCAGATTGATGGACTGAATGCAGAACATTTCCCTTGCATGCAACAACAAGTTAGCCGGCTTCCATATTTTTTTTGTTATTGTCTATAGCTATGGTCTCCCATTTATGATCAGCTGAGCCATCTTCGGTCGATAATGATGAAAAATAAATAAATAAAATAATTATGATCATCGGTGAGGCTGGCACAGCGCCACGCATAGGTTGTTTCCGGCAAGCGCCGGCGGTTGGCGATTCGTTCTGGCGACGCCTGAATAGCGAGTGCACTGCGCGGCGGACGCGGCGGACGCGGCTCCACCATGCGTCACCTAATACACGAGAACGTCATTTCTATGGTTTCAACGTCAACGTCAATCAACGAAAACATGAAACGTAGTAGCACTGGAATCTTAAAATTATTCCTACGAGTGTATACTATCTATCGTGAGGCTTGTCTAAGATTTTGTTGATACATCATCTAACTACGTAAGATTTTAGTTAATAAAAAGCGAAAGCCATTGAAGATGACGACATTGGCGTCTAGTAGGGCGTAAAATAACATGAAAAAAAGTTAAGGTAATTCAAAGCAATAGTAGGTCTATGTAGAGTCTGTCTGTACCTCTGTAGTTGAGTATGTTTGGTTACAGATTGAAGAAGTGGATTATGTAATGAAATAATGGGTATTTTCTTTTCCGAGAAATTCTCAATTGCATTCCGAAACCCTTGCAGAAATATACCGGCATCGAACGGCTATGAGGGCCCGAGATGAGCTGCCGGCAGCAGAACAGGTTGAAAGGATCAGAGCTCTTGCCCAAATTGCTTTGATCAACCAAGGGTTTTATGGGATGGAGGTGAGAATAGACAAATATTTTGCTTTCGCCTGGTGCAGGTGCTTATTTTTAAAGAACTTACACAGAATGAGCAATGTGGGGCTATAGAGGATACCGCAAATACACGCTGGTAAGTGCCAATCGTTGGCTGCCATTTGATACTTAATCAAAATATATCAACAGCGAGACGTGTTGGGCGGCTGAATTAATTTTTTTGAAGAGAGGCGAAAACTTGATAACATGTTAAAACTAATTAAATTGATCAAATAAATAAAAAGTTATAAGCATTTGAATATTTCTGATTATATAGAGACAGCCATACTGTGCTGTGACGTCACACCACAGTATCGTCATAGTGGCTTAGTACAAATATTCGTTTTGCGAGAAAAGGACAGAAGACCCCAACTCTAAACATTTAAGTGCCTGTAACTTTTCAGATCTTTATCGGATTTTTAATATTTTTGCAGCGTATGTCATTATTTTTAGTTAGTTTATAATAAACCAACAAAAAAGGAGTCAAATACTCAAAAACTGTGGGTAATAAATACTAAGTTTGTTGGACTGGGTGTTCTCTTCTACAACAAGATGCCCAATTCAGTTTTAGATCTGCCAATGCATAACTTTAAGCAATGTATTAAAACTCACTTACTGAGTCAAGCTTATTATACTATAGATGAATTTTTAAATGACAAAGAGAGGTTGAGAGGCAATTGGATCAGCTTTCAACTTCACACAATTAGTAGAATAAATAATTTTACGTAACAATACAGTTAATATTGTAAAAATTAATGATTTTAAAAGAGCAACTGTTGAGTTTCTTGCCAGCTCTTCTCAACAGGACCTGCTTTCCGAGCCGGTGGTACCATAAATAGTCTAATTTGACGTTTCAAAAGTGCTTATAATTAACCTACTTGAAATTAATGATTTTGAATTTTTCAATTTGAATTTGTAAGCGCGGGTAAATCTAAGTTTATTCTAACTTCGAACCTTACCCGTAACACATACATAGCTAGTAATGTAGTAAATATAAGTACGTTCAGAACAATTAATACTAAAAGGGTCCGCAAAAGAGAAATCATGACAGCCAGCACAGCTTTACAATTTCTCTGAATGCTTTGCAACTTGAGTGCTTTTTAATCGTATAAATTTCTACATCGATACGAAACTAGAACTGGACAGAGTCCGTGGCTTATCAGACACCTACGCTTTCCACTTCAACGTGCCCATATAGCGCTGCACCGACGATAATGTTATTGCGTTTTGTTATACCTGCTGCAGTTGATATAGTGCCAGCGCCTAGCTTTATAGAGCTATCAAAGAGATCCCGGATTTAATAAAAATAGTTAACATTTACGCTTTTTAAATTACCTACTTTTCTGATAACATTGGTTGTTAACTTTATTAAATTAATTTAAGTAGTGGCTATATTATATATATAGTATTAATTTAGCTAGAAACTAGTGTCTGGAAGTAGAAGAAGCATATTGACCAGCAATGGACATCTATCAGCTAATACTGATGATGATGATCAATTAACGATTCTTCATGACACACCTAACACCGGCACCAGAACAAATAGTAGGTAAAGCTGGTTATGAAAACACTTAAGAAATAGGTGATTTTTTTACCTCCGAAAGATATTATAGCTGCATTAGATAATACGAAAATTTTCTTTAAAAATGAAAAATCGGTTAAATTTAACGTCAACTAATTTTTATTTATTAAGAATGATGACATCTTGTGTTAAATTTAACACAAAATTATTCGATACTGTTCTAAATACCCGCCCATCACAATCGCCGATGTACGCTAAATAGACGATTTTAGTTCCGTATGGAAAATTTGATACACTACGCGTAACTTTAGCCAGACGTAAATGACGTGAAAATAGTTACATCATGTATGGAATAGGTAAAGCATACGCCATATCTAGATGTAAATTACAAGAAATTCCTGAAATATAAAAAATCACCGACAAAAATGTAATTCGCTATTTAATGTGGAGGTCATCTTGAAACTTTTCATAGTATTTTATTAGTCAACCCATTTCATTTGATACCTATATTGAAGAAGTTGTGAAAAAATATATATGCCGCCATTATAGAGACGGCCGTTATGGAGCGATTTTAATCAAACTTAGGTAAGAACACTGCTGAGTAATTCTCTTTTCAACCAAAAAAACGAAATCAAAATCGGTTTATCGATTCGGGAGGTACGATGCCATATACACAAACACAAACAGACAGACATCGACGTCAAACTTATAACACACATCTTTTTGAGCGCGCCTGACTGAAACAACTACTACTTTCATCATCGTTATCAACGGCTCACTACAGGGCTTATAGAAATGAAATATATGCAGCTTGAACCCACCACGATGCTCCAATGCGGGTTTGTTGATTTTTGTATCTATATCTAGTATCAGTTTACTATCAGTAGTTAACGCTAATGACCGGGATCTGGATCACCAACTTCCCAAATTCTGAATGACATTATACTGAAGCCAAACGCAAGGTAGGCGAATCAAAAACAATTTTCGTATGTTCATTTATCATGCGCTCATTCATAAAGTAATGGACCGATTTTCATACGATTTTTGCGAATAGATAAACTTAATTTAGCTGACGCGTTTTGTATAAAATAAGTTTTTTAGCATTCATTCTCTACATTCTGTTACATCAGGACATTTTGTGGGCAATTTTTAATTTAAATAAATTTTTCAGCTGACGAAGCAAGCATCCACATTAGCATACGTTAAAATATTCTTCCTCATGATAACATTACGTTAACAATTAAGGATATATAAAACTGCAGTCGCGAGCGCATACATTACTCGTTCGCGCTAAAGTTGGAACAAAGATAAAGGATATTATTAGAAACATCGTGGTTGCGGAGGTCAATACAGCGCGCCGCAGTTTCCAATGCCTCTTTTATAAACATTAATGGCGTCTACACACACGCCAACTTACAGCGTAACTTAGATCAGAATTTTGCATGCGTCTAACTCGGTTAGTTGTTTCGCCCACAAGTTTTACATGAACAGTTTCACAATTTTATGTCATGCAATAAAAAATATATTGATTTTATTGTACAAGTAAAATAAATCAGAAAAAACTAAAAGCGCGAAGGTGATCAATATCCCTAAAAACAATTTCCCGAAGATAACTGTTAGTGCAATAACAATATAAATAAAAGAAATTAAACTTACGTTATCGACAGGAAACATACGTATGTCAAATTGCATATATATTTACTCAATTATTGGTTCGATTTAATTTATCAATTTTCCAGCAAGTTTATGACAGTCAGTGGCGTACTATAGGTTTTAACTAGGGAAGGCATTAATTAATAGGTACATCTGCATAAAATTTTTTATCCAGTACTGGTTGGCAATGTGTCTTCAGGGTAGGCAGTGCGTTTTTGCATTTATGAAATGCAAGCCACTGATGACAATAACATTATGAGGATAATGTAAATATAGGAAAACGTGAATTATTTCTTTTAACTCTGTTCAGAACACCAATTAGAGTCGGCTCGTGTATAAGCTACTGAACACACATTACGCTCGCAATATTATAGGATTAATGAACCTTTAGTTTATATTCTTGGCATAAGTGCCGTTTGATGATAACACACAATTACACTATTGTGTAAACGCCAGTCTATTTTTAAGCCAGAACTAATAACATCATCTTGTTCTTAAAGTTTTAATAGCATACTAGAGGACGCCCGCGGTTCCACCCACGTAATTCTTGTTCCCGTAGGAATTTCGGGATAAAATATGGACTTGTACTTGTATGAAACGGGATAAAATATGGACTTGTTTTTTTTTTATCGACTAGAAGTTGGTCCTTGACTGCTATTACACCTGATGTTAAGTGATAATGCAGTCTAAGATGGAAGCGGGCTAACTTTTTAAGCGTGGGACGAAAATCCACACCCCTTTCGATTTCTACACGACATCGTACCGGAACGCTAAATCGCTTGGCGATACGTCTTTGTCGGTAGGGTGGTAACTAGCCTCGACGAAAGCCTCCCACCAGCCAGACCAAGACAAATTAAGAAAAATCTCAATCTGCCCCGCCGGGAATCGAACCCAGGACCTCCGTCTTATAAATCCACCGCGCATACCACTGCGCCACGGAAGTCGTTGAAACTTGTACTTGTATGAAAGGTTTAATGAAATTGGAAGATGCGAGAGGATCGTGGCAAGTGGAAGGACGTGGTCTCCTACCCCTGTTGGAATCAGGCGTGATAGTAGGTATGTGTTTTGTTACAGACTCTCACCAACATGCGTGTCAAATGCAATGTGGTCGATACCTAAACTAATCAAATAATATTCTTCACATAGGAATGCGTTAAGCGCAAAAATAAAGATACGCAACACGAGGGGGATAATGGCTGATAATTGGTTTACATTATCAGTTAACGAACCGAGATATCGATTTATTGGAATTCGACGCAATCACGATTAGTTTGATCTCCATTTTTAACACCACGGTGCTATGTTGGTGCAAGCGTCTGTTGAATTAATGTTGTTTGTGCAATTATACTATGATAACGTCATAGAATACGCCGACTTTAGGTACTTATCGTCATCTTACCAATGTTATAAAGGCGAATGTTTGTATGTATGGATCATCACTGAAAGCAAAATGTACTGAATGGATTTTGATGAAACTTTACAATAATTTAGCTTACCTATCCGGATTTTTTTTATATCGTGGCGCAGTGGTATGCGCGACGTACCTTTGTCGGTAGAGTGGTAACTAGCCACGGGGAAAGCCTCCTACCAGCCAGACTAAGTCAAATTAAGAAAAATCTCAATATACCCTCCCGGAATATGAACCCAGGACCTCCGTCTTATAAATCCACCGCGCATACCACTGCGCCACGGAGGTCGTCATATACATATATAACACATACGCCACATATTCCAAATCCCCACGGGAACCATAACCACGCGGGTGAAACCACGGGCGTTCTCTTGTTGTTAATCATCATTATTATTATTATCAGCCTATTTAACGGCCTAAAAAGAAAAGGCCATGGGGTAGATCGCCAACCTGACGGTCAGATCAGCTGAAGGCAACAGATGCTCGTACCTTCTACAGTGCCGTTCAAATGGCTCAGGAGCGCACAGGGTGGAGAAAAAGTAGAGTAGTCGCTACGGAGGTGATCACGATCCTCAGTCACAAGAGACCGATTGAAGAAAGAGTTTAACGGCCTACTATACGACTCTCTTAATAGGAGAAGGGATACAGAACTTGACAACCTCCGTGGCGCAGTGGTATGCGCGGTGGATTTATAACACGGAGGTCCTGGGTTCGATTTCCGGTGGGGCAGATTGAGATTTTTCTTAATTTGCCTTGGTCTGGCTGGTGGGAGATAAAGACGTACCGCCAAGCGATATAGCGTTCCGGTACGATGTCGTGTAGAAACCGATAGGGGTGTGGATTTTTGTTCCACTCCTATCAAGTTAGCCCGCTTTCATCTTAGATTGCATCATCACTTAACATCAGGTGTAATAGCAGTCAACTTGTAGTCGATAAAAAAAAAAAAGAACTCAATGTAGCATGGAAAGGGCACTAATCTCGACCGATTAATGAGCATCTATATGAAATATTATTTTACTAATGACGTCTAAATAAATATTGTTTTATATATCAAACAAATAACTTAACGTTAGCAGCAAACAAAAATACCGGCATAAGAAGGTCGAAACTAATTACAATTTATTAATGTTAAAATATTTTCAGTGTGCACGAGATATCATGCAGCTCATCGAGTTCTTAACGAGCAATTTATTTGCACTAAATTTCGCATAATATCAGTGCTGTTCTTTACAAACATCCTATACGACATCTTAAAGACGAACATCTTAGCATTCCATGGATTCACCGTGCGCGTGACGGGTCCATCGTGTGGCAGAGAAAAACGTCCGATTCGTAAATACATCTAATCTAAGCCTATAATACTCGTATACGAATATACTAGTAAATAACAAGTTATTAACTAAACAACAATACGCTGCGAACTGCGGTAAACGAAACAATTTAGGGTTGAAAATATTTTTGAGTATTCATTAATGTAAGTATTTGAAAATCGTATGAAAAAGACCCAGAGACTTGCAGCCCGTACGTCGAATCCTTAAAAAATAATAAGTTACTTATTATAAACAAATAAGTTATTTAATTTATTGACTTTTAAATAATCATATCAATATTTTAAAACTTTCGTCTTACACAATAAAGATAACTGAAGTAAATGAAAACAAAACTTGTATAAATTCTGCGAATTCAGCAAAATGCAGCAAATCAATATAAAAATGATCAGATTTATTCAAAATGTCCTGCCATACCTTCTTTAAAGCAAATATATCATTATAAATATGTATAAACGTAAAATCATCACCCCGGCTAAAAACACCAGTTTAAATATTTCTAAAACACATTGGGTTACATTTAATTCCTATTCAAACAAATTTTGGTACTATTATATACTTTACCCTGATACCGCACAAACTTGTAACCGGAACCCAAACTCTTTGTTTGGTATCGTTTTACCTAAAATAAGAGACATTGTACAGCGATATTTTTTTTATCATATAATTTAGTCGCCGACAAAAGGCTCTTGACTGTATAAAATCTGATGTTCAGTGATGCAGCAATCAATATGGAAGCGGAAACTTGTTAGGAGTTAGAATGAAATCCATACCTCTTTAAAGCGGATAAATCTATAAACATGTATAAACGCAAAATCTCTTCGCGGCTACGTTTAAATATTTCTAGGGTTAATATCCACGGGGAAAGCATTCCACCAGCCAGACAAACAAATTAAGATAGATCTAAACAATTTACCGTGCCAGCGAAGAAATTTGTAACCCAGGACAACTTTGTTTTAAATCCTCCCACATACCACTGCGCCACGGAATTCGTACTAGCTTTATTTTTTTATCACGCAAATCATTTTTCTGGAAATAGCTGTTGTTCGAGTAGTACAAAATCATAATCAAACCGCTGGCGTGTTCTAGTGCCCTATATTTTAGATTCAAACTTCTTTCAAAAAACTCAATGACTTGCTTAAAAATTACCTTTACCACAAACCCATCTTCATTTAACCATTACACACACATATCCATTACTGATTGTTTCTTATTATCTTTTTAGTAGATATTTCAATGAAATAAAATAATTTAGTGTGGTAGCCCTACTAGTAATAGAAAATAGAACGCAATACTATTCTTCTATGGACTTTAAACAAAGAGCCTCGTCCTATACTATACAACAGTATAGTTTTTATCTATTGAGATAACACTGTTTATTTAGTTTCGGTTAACAAAAGGAACGATAAATTAGAACTGTATGTAATAATTTAAAGTTATCTAAATAAGAAGAGCTATCCGTCATTTTAAATTATTTTTTTAATAACAATTATCAGATAACCAAGCATGCGTGGAACCATCGCCTAGACCTGGAGTAGGACAGAAGTGGACACTTAGTTCTTATAAATATAAAAAAGTAAGTGATAAGAAGGTATGTAAGCAGGTATTATATAAAATTTAAAATTTGGATCATGGTTACATCACTATGAAGCTAAGTGTCTGTCGACGACTGAGGACATCATAGGTGTCTGATATATACTCCGGTAAAAAATATAAAAACACTAGAGGACGCTCGCGGCTACACCCGCGTAATGTGGCATATGTGTTATTCTGATACGTAAGCTATATTATTCAGAAGTTTCGTCAAAATCCATTCAGAAACCAAAGCTGCTCTAGTAGGGTCCTTCCGAATTTGGCTGGGCAGGGAACAGGGTGCCTAGTGTGAGCCTTCACCAAAACAAATCGAAAACTTCACATTCGCGTTAAGGGCACATTTTATATGGAACTGAAGCAGCGCCCCTGGCGGGAGTGAGAGAAAAGTCAAATGGGCGAGTGTCAGAATGCTTTTTTTGCTATATAATTTGACATTATTAGTGACTACGTCTTAACGCAGTCGCTCGGTGAAAAACTCACAACGCGCGTTACAAACCTACAAACGTGTCACAAGTCTCAGGCATGGACCCGGCACCTGCACGGTGAATCCATGGAATGCTAAAATATTCATCTCTGCGTGAAGGAGCAATAAACATCCATCCATACACTTTTGCCTTTATAATATTTGTAAGGATACACAAACCTAGCCCAATCGAGCACGGTCCGAATGCTCGGCGCGTGCTTATACAAGGCTCGCAAGTCCACACAACAAGAATTCGTATTTGGCTTCTAACGGACCTTAAAAATTTAAGTTAAAACAACAGTTCCAAACCCTAAATACAACTGACAAAAAAAAGTAAAAAGAAAACTGTCAATTTGCCTGATACATGAGCCCACAGCGCCGACATGACAGTGAATCAATAATTTTTTATAATACAAGTAGTATCAGTCGTTGCAAAAGCTCATTCGTATGAAAAAAAAGTGTACCGGCTCGGCGCGTCAATCATCGGTAGTTTTTTTCACTCACTGGGCGTCCTTGCGCATGTGCTGTTTGTTTAAAAACAAACATCGTATAGAATGTGAGCATTTGAATGTGTTATTAAAAGTTTTTATTAATACATACTTATATATCAAGTTACAGGATAACGGAAATCATTATTAATTAATTTAGCATTTTGATGACTCAATGTACCTAGGTATTAAGACTAATTGATGTCATTTATTTATTTATTTTATACGATTAGCGCTTGTAAGATTACTTATTGTGTCTATTCAATTTATGTTATTAGTGACTTCCTTCTTGGTTTCACTAGATAGTCTTGTGGAAATATTCTGAGCTTAACATCTAAAAAAAAATCAGTAAACTTTAAGTTCGGGAGTCGGGCTGTTGGTGGAGTTATAACCCTGTGCCTCGGAAAACACTTTAAGCCGTCGGTCCCAGTCACTATCATCAACCTCCTGCCAATTATATTTAATGTATAAAACATTATTGACCTAAACCCGCCAACCCGCATTGGAGCAGCGTGGTTTTACGCTTCTTAGCTCCACTTTTACACTAAGACAAGCCTGGCCCTGTACTGGGTCACTAATAGGCAGATAACATGTTGACATCATCAGCTTATGGTAACAGCCCACTGTTGGGCCAAGCCTCTCTCCCGATAGAGCGACTATGAGCTCCATCTCTTGCTAGTGCGGGTTGATATGCTTCGAGTGCTACGAGTAATGTTTAAAATTGTAACCCGAATTTAATGGCCGGCTTAATGGGCTTTCAGAAGCTCCAAGCCACATAGGTTAACCATTGTGTATTTTTTATAGTATATTGCTAAATTCAAAACTATATGTGGTAAAATAATCACAGATAATTGAAAATTTAATGAATTACATTTATTTAGTTGTTTGTGGTCTGTTTTCGTAATATACAGGTAGAATTGAATTATGTCTGTCGTATTAATGAGATTATTCAATTTATGTTGGCGTGTACTTTTTATATATACTGTTACATTAAATAAAGCATTAAAACGTATTGTAATGCAGCGTTACATTGTGTCGTGTAATAGTATTTGGATGCAAAAAGTTGAACTGGTATATCTAACCAGATCAACTTTTTGCATCGTCCGATCAATAATAATTTTCGCGCTGTACCTAAAAATGATTAAAAACACTACTTTCTAAAACATTACCCTCCTTCTAACGCAGTTGGATAAATATGGATTTTGAAATACATAGTAATAAATGAGGGTTAAAAATACAATTTTAAACATAGACCAGAAGCAGTTTCCAATTCTGCCGTAAATTTTTCGGAGGTCTTAAGCCAAGAGTGAGTAACTTCTTAGGCATCTTAGGCACCGTCTACGATCACAACCAGGCCACCGCATTATCACCAAGCTGAGCTGAAGATGCTCCAGTGTCGAAGTAAAACAAGCGGTAAAAGTAAAACCAGCGTTGCGTTTTATAGGATTTCGCGAAGTAGCAAAATATTTCAGAAAACCAACTAAAGTGGCAGAGTTACGTAATTGTAGTAAATAATCTCTAATTGACTGTTTAAAACGTGGTTGTCTTTATATAACTGTATGTACGCCTTTTTCCTATAATAAATTTAGTCATATAATTTTTAGGCAATCCAAATAAAACTACTAACTTAAAAAAGGTGTGAGAACAACATAATCAAAACGTCAATATTGAAGTAGCGAGTAATATTCCTTAATGCCGCAAGATGCCCGTCTCAAAAACTCACTCCGCAGTTATTTTAAGTGAGCGGATTAACTCACGATCGCTTTATTTGACAGCACTTTGCCGCGAGAGCATCGGCATTTTGTGCATACCCACTTTCACCAATACAAACATGCTAATAGACTGCATCATCTGCTGGACGGGCGCGGGTGAAGCTTACAATTACTCGCGTCTTAACGTAGTAAGAATCCAACCTTAATTAGATACGCGCACTTTATACGTTACCGAAAGTTTAACTTAATGAAAATTTTTAACAAAAAATAGAACCGACTCAAAACGCACTAAAAAGTAAAAAATAACTGAGTCATTTAGTTGCTTTAATTTACTTATGCATATCTATGAAGTCGGTGGCAGCAAGTTTAAAGAACATTTATTTTATGTAGTAAAGCAGTTTGTGAGTTCCAGGTAACGTCCTTAAAGTAGAAACCTTGGCTGGCACCGACTCCTAGATATGCTTAAGTAAATTAAAGCAACTAAATGACACAGTTATTTTTTACTTTTTAGTGCGTTTTGGGTCGGTTCTATTTTTTGTTAAAAAATTTTATTTCTTACTTTTTAGTGATTTATCGCCACGTAGCGTACTCGTACTATACTGTCATAGTGTATTATATGGCACTAGTAGCCAAAAAGCTACCGATACCGAGTCAAAAACCGAAATCGCTGTAAGCGTGCCTCCAGAATTTGAAGAGTTCCTTCAATTTCCCCAGGATATCATCAGCAGATCCTAACAAGCGGACAATGGGACCACCTTGGATGTATGCCCTGTCTAATAAAAAAAGAATTATCAAAATCGGACAACACTGTAAAAAGTTATGCGTGGTCATACATAAAAAAAAATACGTGTCGAATTGAGAACCTCCTCCGTTTTTTTTCGTCGGTTAAAAAAAGGAGATATCGGAATTGCATATAATTTTTTAGTAATTAGGGAAAATCAAATTTAATTAAAATAAAACCGGCCATGTGCTGCGATGCGGTGCGATCGGACTAGCGCACTGAGAGTTCCGTACAAACCGATAAGTAAAAGTTTTTGATATGAGTTTCTTGTTCATATCACTACTACGAGTTCATGAAAAAAGGGTAATCTAATATATATAATTTCTCTGTCACAATGTTAGTTACCGCACTCCTCCGAAACGGCTTTACCGATTTTTGTATGCGTATTCAGTAGGTCTGAGAATCGGCTACTATCTAATTTTCATCTAATTTTTTTAAAAATATTTAATGCAAAACAACGTTTGCCGGGTCAGCTAGTAACATTAAAATTATTCAAAAAATAATATATACTTACTAGATCTCGTTCAAACCAATTTTCGTTGGAAGTTTGTATGATTAATACTTTTTGTTTTTGTTTCATCAATCTCTTATTTTAGAAGTTACGGGGCGGGGACCAACATTTTACCACTTTTAAAGTGTCTTTCGCGAATCTATAAGGGTACCTTTTTTCCATTTGGCAACGGAACTCTAAAAATTGGTTTTGCCCCCAAGTTGGTTTAAGAGGGCAGTTGAATCTTACAGTTAATTAGTATTAATATTAATCAGGCAGGAAGATTGTTTGAAAAACTTTTAATACCGAAGAAGTCGCAAGTGTCTATTAATAGCTATCGATTGGGATGGCGTGCTAACTTTTGCCATAGCCAAATATGACAACCTCGAATATTTCCACCAAAGATCGTGTTGTCATTTAATTGCTTCAGTGCACGCGTCAATGTCACACGACTGTAAACCGCTCAGGTGGCATGAATGGGGAGAACAAAAGCGAGTTTAGACAATGGCTCGTTGGAAAAAACTGAAGCGAATCGACTTTAACAATACTTTTATCTGTTATCCGCGATTTCATAGATTCCATGAATCCAAGAAATCAGGAACAATCCAGTAAACGACAATTTACTCTTCGCTGCGACTCAATTTACGTACAAAAGTATCTTTATTGAAGTAATTTTTAAGTATTGCTTTTTTAATGTTGCAAAATATGTTTGTAGATACTTCGTGTCGTATGTCGAATCAAAATTAAATAAGTGAGGCCTATATTATGATGCACTATTAGTTTTTTAGTGTAGTTGGTACAATCAATGTACAATTGTACATATTTGTTTAATAGTATTTTTCATGATTAAATTTCAAAAAATCTACTCTTACCATTTGATTCGAAATCGATCTGACTTTTGATTTTCATAATTGCCAATCTGTCAATATCAATTAAACCAAAACAACTCAATTGTATTGGCAACACAATCTTTTCATTGCTGAAGATCAATCACTAAAAAATCATCTCGTATTATAATAATGTCAGTTGTAACAACGTTGTCCATTTACGATAGTCAGTCAGGCGAGGATTTCTAATCGTCCGATTATAAGATTGCATGTAAAATGTAATGCATACGGGACCGATCATAAGCGAACGGCAATCTCGGGTTTCACGGCCTTCCGCCCTCGATTCGATTACAAGCGACGCCAGTGACGTTGCGCTGGCGCCGGCCCGAGACCCTTTTGCATTGTCGATACGCCGAGGGAATACTCGAAGAACTCATTAGAATCGTAATTAGGCACTTCGTCAATGAGGATGGGACAATACCGTGGTACTAATACATACATGTATAATATGTGGCAAACAAAACAAATGCATTCATTTGTTTTCCAACGGGTCGTAACTCTACCACCAGTGTGGAAAGCAGAGTCTATCGAGAAGATTGAGCAGTAAATGAAGAAAGAAACATTGTAGTTAGGAAAATATTTTTTTTTTGTAATGGTAAGTCTTCTAAAACTTCCTTTAATAGTCTTCGAGTAAATTATTAAGACAATATAGATTATGAGTATCTACACAATTCGATATATTTTCGGTACCTACATTTGATTTTTGTTGTGATTAAGCGATTTATTTTGTCACTACGCGTTATGTTGTCTGCACCTTTATATACTAACATAATTGTTACAACAAAAACCTTTTGATATAGCACTTATATTAAAGAAATCACCTAGTGTATATGAACTCCTATAATATCCATGTCTAATTCAAAGCTAAAAAAACAAATGTACGAAAGCAATTACAAAACTTTGAAGTAGTAAACAATTCTAGATCGTGACTGAAGGAGGCGTGGACGTTATATCATTAAGCATGCACAGCAATATTGCATCCGCTCTGAGTGTTTGATAAGCCACTATTGGTTGACACTTTTACTGCATGTATAGTTAAAATCTGCTTGCACTTTCGCCGCATGGATCTCATTATGCTACATTTCTGCTGGCTTACTCGCTAAATTGGTGTTTTTTTAAAGGATCACGTCATTGTTACCGATATACTGTCGGTATAAATTCAACAGAAACAATATTTAGTTGTAAAATAATAAATAAAATCTGTGTCTATAATAACGTTTATTTATTCATTTATTCGAACAGTGAGTGTTGCCAGTGATGACCTTCGGATCCGAATCTTGGTCGCTGACTGCGGGCTTCATAAGAAAGGCTCAGAGTCACTCAGCGGGCGATGGAAAGAGCAGTGCTCGGAGTATCTCTGCGTGATCGAATCAGAAATGAGGAGATCCGCAGAAGAACCAAAGTAACCGACATAGATCAGCGAGTCGCAGAACTGAAGTGGCAATGGGCGGGGCACGTAGTTCGAACAGCTGATGGACGTTGGGGGCCCAAGGTGTTAGATTGACGACCCCGCACCGGAAAGCGCAGCGTTGGTCGACCCCCAACCAGGTGGACTGACGACATCAAACGTGTCGCAGGGAGCCGCTGGCAACAGGCGGCTCGGGATCGTTGTGTTTGGAAGTCTAAAAAGGCCTATGTCCAACAGTGGACGTCTACAGACTGGTAATGATTATGATGAAGATTCATTTATTGTAGCATTAATGTACATATAAATACACATGAGGCCCTGTTAGGGCGTCGCTAACAGCCTACGTTTTTGCCACGATCCACGCATCTCTCTCGCTTCTTTATATTTCATTAATTCTTTTATACAAGTTCGTCGGTTTAGGGTACTCTTGACCTGGCCTTTTACTAGTATGTCCTGGATTTGGTCCAGGAACGTTCACCTTGGTCTTCCCCTTCCAACATTCCCATTTACTCTCGCCTTATAAACTGCTTCTAAAGTCTCCTTTCATTCATTCTCTCTGCATTTTTGACGACCTCCGTGGCGCAGTGGTATGCGCGGAGGATTTATATGACGGAGGTCCTGGGTTCGATTCCCGGCGGGGCAGATTGAGATTTTTCTAAATTTGTCTACCACCCTACCGACAAAGACGTATCGCCAAGCGATTTAGCGTTCCGGTACGATGTCGTGTAGAAACCGAAAGGGGTGCGGATTTTCGTACCACTCCTAACAAGTTAGCCCGCTTTCATCTTAGACTGCATCATCACTTAACATCAGGTGTGATAACAGTCAAAGGCCAACTTGTAGTCGATTAAAAACAATCTGAGCATACCTTCATCGACATTAGTAACTACGTCTTCTATTATTCCACACTGCTCTCTTATCACACTATTCTTAGTTCTGTCACTCAGGCTTCCTCTGCTATACCCAACATTCACTACCATACATGAGTGTTAGCACTAACATCTTCCTCTGTACAGCCAGTCAGTCAGTCATGGCTTTTGCCACTCAACTATTTATATTGCCGAAGCTCATACATTATTTACATACAAAAAGAATTTCGCCTGGTCAATACAATAAATCGTTTGTGCAACAAAAGCACATTAGCCGGCTAACTAGACAATCACTGACGGAAAGGTGTACACTGTATAGTTTGGTTACCGGCGCGTGTATAGTTCGTTTTTAAGAAAGCGCGCCTGACTCTGAATGCAAAGAACGGGCCAGTCACTTTTTTAGCCCGTGAGTCGGATGCGTTGCGCGTGAGTCATCCCGTAGGGTTGCCACCACTTCAAAAATTTATTTTGGACTTTTTAAAGTCTTCTCTTCAATTTATACATGCCAGGTTATAGTAATTTAAAGCGCGAGTCCCCATTTTTGAGGCAATCATTTTTAAAATAAAAAAAACGATTGCCATAAAAACCATTTAATGTAATATTATCACTAGTCTCCACAATAGGAAACCTGTATTGTAATGGTTTTCCAGACATTAATAGCAATTTTTAGCTGTTTGAGATTGATTGTAACTTCAGTTCCATGTTCGAAGCTAATTTGTCTGGTCT
Source organism: Mycalesis mineus (assembly GCA_034621355.1). NCBI lineage: Eukaryota > Metazoa > Arthropoda > Insecta > Lepidoptera > Nymphalidae > Mycalesis > Mycalesis mineus. Next base: position 3,781,902 of record CM067881.1, read on the forward strand.
ATGAGAATAATAACCGAAAGGCTAGAATATTTTTGTCAATTAGGAAACGAGGTGATGATGAAAGTCCTGGGCTGATATTTATTGGTAAATGCTTTAACTGACCCGTGAAACGCTGTGAGACATCCGCAGGCTTACTACAAAAATGTGGGTAATGTTAGTTTAGTAGCGGATATAGAGCTTGGCGGTATTCAATATGTCGTTGTGATAAAGGTTGCGTTCTGCGCTATGACAAATGCTAGTGGAGAAACGATTTTATAGCATAATTAATATATTATCTATCCATCATACGATCTGAACTAGCCTACCTACTTATGTCGCAGGATAAAGCCTTTATAAGCATCATAAAACGGAAGCAATTCAGAATTGTTGATAGTTATCATCATAATGCAAAAAATATTTTAGATTTTAAAAACTTTAAAACTGACAAGACGAAACGCAAATAAACTGCTTAAAAAGAAAGCAATTCGGAATTGTTGATAGTTATCATTATATCATGAAATACTAAAATTTTATGAGACTTAATTTGTTTTAGGTTGGCAGCCCTACCCAGAGGTATACCGACGGACACCATACTCCGTAGGTCCGTACGTATCACTTAATTTATTATTATTCAAGTCACAAAACGAAACGCAAATAAACAGCATAAGACGAAAGCAATTCTGAATTGTTGATAGTTATCATTATATTATCATGAAATACAAAAACATATTAGTGACTTAATTTTTTTTTAAATGGCAACCCTACCCAGCTGCATAACATATTCCGTACGTATCAAATATCTATTTATGTCGCAGGACGAAGCGCAAATAAACGGCATGAAAGGGAGGAAGTTCAGATTGTCACGAACGAAAACGACAGCCATTGCTAACAAATATTGCTGATATTTATTTTGAAATATAATTATTATTTTTTTTAAGTTGGCAACCCTGCTCAGCGACATACCGCCGGGCACCATATTCCGTACGTGTCAACTACCTATTTATGTCGCAGGACGAAGCGCAAATAAACGGCATCAAAGGGAGGCAGTTCGGATTCCGCGCGGATGGTACTGGCCGCGGCCAAACACAAAGAAAACGACAGCCATTGTCTACGGATGAAGTTATTTTTGCAAATAGATCCTATCCTATGACCTAAGCTGGGTCTCGATTGAATGTTCTAGCTGCAATAGGCTTAACATTGGCATTATAACCTGACTACAGAAAGACATGTTTTAATGTCCCCTTTTAATCAAGTATTTTTAAAACCATCAAAGGCCACAGGCCAATCCTCTCTATGCTTTTATAAGATATCACCTAACTTGTCCAATGCAGGTTTTGTTGGATTCTAATGTTTGACTATTAGATGTCATAATTGGAAGTGATGGCTAAACATGCATGCCAAAAGAGGATTCAATATTACTACTGGAACTACAAGTATCTTATGAGTCTGATCCTGAGCAGATCCCAGTTTACATAATCTTTCGTTATCAACCCGTCCTCACAACTGGAAGCCACACTGTTGTAAGATGTAAAGAGATCACAAATATACTCAATAGTCAATACGCCTACTGAAAAGAGATCTACATGAATAAAATGAATGAGCACAGCTATGAGCTAGTATTAATATTAAAGAACAAGCCAAAAAGGGACAAGAATTAAATATACATAAACTGTCACAATATTTTGAACTTATCATGCAACACCATTAAACAATGATTGACTGTCACGAAACATCAGGTGACATAACAATCAAGTTGAAACTAATCATTTGTTTTTTTATGCTGCAGTATGTTTATAAAATTACTACCTAACTGTGTACAGTGGTTGCATCTGCATACTCATTTACAGGAAATGTATTCCTGTAAATGTATAGACAAATAAAATCGAGAAATGAGTAACTTTGATTAAGTCAATCAAGTGTATAATTTAAGATATCTTTATTTCTTTATATATGTGTACTCCTGCATTATATAAAAATATATATAATCAGCACCAGTTTTTTAAGCAAACTCAAAAAAAGAAGGTTATCAATTCGACCCATATGTGTGTAACATTTCCAGAACTGCCCAGTTTTTAAAGTGTATGATTGACAGATGCAGGTTTGACAATGTTCCTAGGGGCACTGTTCCCTGTAAGAGTTTGCTAATGATAAGCCATGCAACAATTGTTTGTAACTACATTACTTAGTTAGGTATATGACTTTCAGGTAGAAAATATTTTTAATATATCAAAAGACAAATATAACTAAAATATTGTTTGTGATAAACAATAATAACGATTGAAATTAAAATGTTTTTTGGCAGTCCATTTTCTTTCTTGTCTTTTGACATTTCTTTTCATTCTAAAGGGCCGTTCCACTTAGTGATGAATTGTCTCCATCATCCATCTGTACATCTGGCAAGTACCCATTCCATTTCCATTTTTGCTCAAAATCTGTAATTTAGCATTAGTTTGTTTCTAACTTTTTTCCCAAGATGTCACGCCATGCCAGATTTTTGGAGCTGTTTCATCTTGGTGCAAGATTTCATGTTTTAATTTTTATGTGTGTACCATGTTTGGCTTGCATAATTCAAACTCGCACCTGTACCTGGTACATATTATTATAGGTTTGCAATTGGCAATAAGTCTAAGGATATAAAAAAGGTCAACAAAAAGATATCTTTTCACTGAGTAAGCATAATAGAAACTCTCGCTTTTCTAGACAACCCCTGCTGAGCGAAACTAGTTTGTTCTATATATCAGACAAGTTATTTAAACTTATCAGATTTATAGAAAGAACTACTTTTCTAGTAGTAGTAGTAGTGTAAAAATGCTAATTTTATAAAACTAAAATATTTGTTTATAACTGTTTTTTTTACTCAATCAAATGTTCGTTGGTGGCACATAAAACTTATGTAGGTAGTAATATAAATATTTTTGAGCTTTTTTAGTAGACCATCCACTAACACTAAAATTAGAACTTTGTTCTAATATTACTCCATTTAAACCCTCTCAATTTCCTTGTAAAGAAATGTTAAATACATTTTAAAACTTGTAGAGAACTGTTATATTACAGACATTGTCTTGGAATTTAATCAATGCATAAAAATATTATCACAAATGCAGGTTTATCTTATCTCTGAATGAATTGTAGCTTGTAATAATTGCTTTTTTTATCAAAATAAATGATCAGATAGGTGGCGCCAAGGCAAGCAAAGTTGACTCACCTTTCATCTTCGGGTGGCGGAGCGCCCTGCGACTCCTCCTTGCCGTCCCCGGTGTCAGTGGCCTGCAGGTCAGGAGCCACATCTGGAGCACCACTATCACTCGCATTCACATTCACGTTGCTCACCACTGCGCCACTGATGGCATGAGACACCACTGCACTCACGGGGCTGCCGAAGCCCTGACTGTCATGCACCGGCTGGGCTGCGTTAGTCACGTACGCAGTGGAACTGACCGGCATCGACACGACTGGTGAATTAGTTCCCGACACGGTCGCCTCCACGGGCGCCACACTACTCTGCGACATCACTGGCACCACACCACCATATCCGAGAGCCATACTGGTCTGAGATTGCACCACATTCGCATGAACACCTCCACCCATTCCAACTGGCATGGCCTGCTGCATTGACATGGGAATATTTGGCTGTCCCATGGATATTTGCGCCACAGGCTGGTTAGGAACATATTGCACTCCGCCCATCTGCCCTTGCCCGCTCACTTGCTGTTGCAACATATTTTGCGGCTGAGCCATATGTGTGGGCATTTGTTGCCCCACATTTGTTGGCTGGATGTAAATAGGATCCGAGGCAGGCATTTGCATACTGGGTTGATTAGCATCGAGAGTCATTTGCATGTTTTGGGGCGCAGTCATAATTTGGATGTTTCCTTGCTGCATGCCACCTTGCTGTGGAGCCATGGTATGAACTGGGGCCTGCTGCTGTCCACCCATCTGAAGATTGGCTGGCAATGTTGATCCTTGGGGTTGAGTGGCCATAGGCTGGAGATTTGACGGGAGAGTTGCACCTTGTTGCGATGTTACGATACTAGTCAGCACCTCTTGGGGCAAGGTCTGTCCTTGCTGCGACATCTGAGTTTGCTGCGCATGATACTGAGGAACATTATGTTGTTGTTGAACCATTGGTTGCTGTTGTGATGGAATTGTTGCATTGATCATAGTTTGAGGATTAGGTTGCTGATTCACTGCTTGATTATACTGTGGCTGAGCAACGGCCATTCCCTGCTGTTGCATCTGAGGATGTATTCCCGGTTGTGGCTGTGATGGCAACTGATGCATTTGAGGTTGCATTTGGGACATCTGTTGGTTGGCCGATAACTGAGGGGGTATCTGCATTTGTTGTATATGATTTGGCATTTGTTGATTCTGCAATGCCTGCATTTGGGCCTGACTAGACAAATGTTGTAGCTGGGCTTGCTGTGTGCCCATCGCCTGCTGACTCTGGAGATGATGACTTTGTCCCATATTAGGAATCTGTGCTTGTTGCATCTGATGTATTTGTTGCTGGTTCGGCTGGCCTTGCATAGGTTGCATTTGAATTTGTTGCATTTGTGGTTGTTGGCCAGTAACTTGGGTTAGTTGCCCTTGGTTGGGTATACCTTGCATCTGCGGCATTTGTTGCTGTAACTGCAAGTTAGTAAGCTGAGCCTGGGGCAGATGTTGACCCATCTGTTGCATTTGCTGGTTCGGAATCTGTTGCATTTGTTGTGGCATTTGCTGATGCATAGGTATTTGTTGCATGGTGATGCCTTGAGACTGTGCCATAACTTGCGACTGAGCTATCACTTGTTGTAGCTGGTGTTGGGGATAGCTCTGTGGAATTTGCTGAACCTGTTGTTGTTGACTGGGTGGTGGATGGCTTTGCGTTGCGTTCTGCATAGTGATGTGTGTCATGCTCTGTGGATGCTGTTGGCCAACTTGCTGGTTATTCTGCATGTTCTGGTTTGGCATTTGTTGTGGCACCTCTAGAGGAGGAGATTGTACAGACATTGCCTGGTTAACAGGCATTTGTTGTTGAACTATATTAATAGGTTGGGTCAAAGATTGTCCCGGGGAAGCCATAGGGAACTGTTTCTGGACACCTTGTTCCATTTGCTGTACAACACTTACTTGGTCTTTAGGCCCTTTATTGGACAAATCGTTACACATATCATCATGTTGACTATCATTAATAACCACACCACTGTCCGGGGCTTGCAACACATTAGTCTCTGTTACATCTAAGTTGTTATTGAGAGTTATAGGAGCATTCGGTTGGGTCGTAGTATGGTCAAGATAATCCATACACATCCACCGGCCACGACGGAAAGGCTCAGTGCTTTCTATTTTGACTACTTTAAACCTTTCATTGCGCACATGTTCTTGTATCTCCTTCATACCTTCCTGCGGCTTGGAGTTGCCTATGAGGTTGATGACGCTGCCGGCAGCGGCGTTGGCCACGCTGACGTGCATGTCATTCGCTTCTGCGCTATTACTATTTGGCACTGCACCTGTCAGCGGCGCGGCCGAGTCGCCCTGGCCGACGATGGCGAGCCCGTACTGCGAACTGGTCGGGATGACGGGCGCGCAGCCTAGCGATGCACTCGACGCGTTGTAAAATACGTCGTCTTTCGAGAAGGTGTCCTCCGAGTAGCTCGGCGTTTCATTCTCTATGTCCGTCACCCTCGAGATGTCATCGGTGTGAGATTCGTCTAGATCGTCCGCAGAGTCCTCGCCTGCATCAGTGCTCACCCGAGAGCCAACAGTCACACTGGTTATCTGAAAGGAAGATATTTTCCTTGGGTTATGGGTGGATTGAAGACTCGTCGGGTGAGTCACTCCCTTCTCTGACTCGTTCAGTCGAAGAGATTCACTCGTAGTGCGATGAACGACGTTGTTATACTTGTTTTTTTCACTAGTTTTATGTGACTTTTGAATCAGATTGTCAGCCATTATGCCGTCTGACTCGAATGACTACCTAAAGAAAATTTCACTGTTTATTGGCTTCAGAGACATTTGACAGACTTTTCAATCACAAATATGTATGTAATATAAAACCATTGTACACTCACAATTTCACAAACACAGTAATTTAGCTATTAAAGTGCTTAAAATTCATTAGTAAACACACACAGATGTGAACATCTTTCAGACGGCAGCAACATGGCGGCCATTTATGCGCAATGCATTATGGTTGACAATTTGCAGTAGACTATAGAGCAGACTGTAGACCTAATTTTATAGTTCACCTGCTAGCTTCGATAGATGTCACTACTGTACTTTTTTTATATGAAATTACGTTTTTTAATTACGTCAATATTTAAATAAATTTAATTTAATAATTATTAATTAATAATAAAAGAAATTTAGATTTCTCAATCTAAAAATTATACCACAATGAAAATAAAATATATTTCAACAATACAACTCACATAGTTATCACAACTAAAAAAAAACATTTTTTAATGAAATTATTAAATTTTATTTATTAAATTGTCACATACTATTTAAAAATAGGTAATGAGAATTATAAAACACAGGTTATGAATTTAATATTTAAAAAATGAATGAGCAAAAATAATAATTTGATTTTCTCTAATTTTGACCGATAAAGGCTTACATAATTAGTTAATAAAACTTTTATAATTTGAAATAATTTTATTTTCTTATTCGAAAACAAAATCAAAATATTTTTTGTTTTACTTCACGAAACGAACATTGAAGTGAAAAGAATTTTTTTATCTGTGGATATAAACTTATCTTAATAGTTCAGCTACTCGATGATAGATGGCTCTCTTACAGTCAGTATATAATTTCTGAATTTATTAAAAGGGCTAAATATAAACGGCAGTGTAATTTAAAATAAAGTATTTTTAAAATTTGAATTTCAAGCTTTTTTTTGTCTTCTTTGTATAAGTAACTCCACCGAAATGGAGATTTAATTTCTTAAAAGCCTATTAATTTTCCATTTTAGATTTTTAAAGAAATAGATTGTTTATAAATAATGTTTGTGTCCCTAAAACATTATTTAGATAAATAGTAATGAATAGAATAAACAATATTTAAATATAGGAGGAAAAAAGTTAAAACCTTATATATTAAAAAAAGATTTTTCTCTTGCAATGAAAGTGAGCAAATGAACATGCGGATTACCCGATGTCGAGTAATTACCAGCGCCTATGTACATTTGCAACACTAGAGACACGTTGTCAGCCTTTAGAACCATTCAGGGTAGGTTCAACCATTCTATGAGGACCTCCGGGCGATAGATATGGGGAATCTGTCGCCCACCGGAGATAAGTCCTCAAGTAGATAGACTCTTTCTGTGTTCCCATGGTGATTTTAATTAGTTAAGGTCCCTTGCCCTAGGTGAGTGCTTGCTTTGGTGGGTGCCGCTGACTGGGTTACGGTGGTAGTACGTAATGTTCCCGTAATTCAGCCCCAGGCGACGAGATGGAACACCATGGGGTTTTAGTCCCATGACGAGAAGGTATCCATGAGGATTTCCGCACGTTAAAAAAAAAAAAAAAGGTTCAACCATTCTGATGATTGGCTCTGACAACTCATTTGAGGTCAATAATAAGCAATAATCAGTTAATTAGCTTAGTACATACCTACAGACATTCATATGTATAGAATGAAAACATATTAAAAATACTTGATTATTCATTAATTATTAGAAGTGTAGATGGTAAAAATAAAAAGTTTTTTTTTATTTTTTTATTTAAGCAAAAATATACATTTTAATACAACATTACAAAAATTGTTAAAACGGTGCAGCAAACTCTCGGCACTCATCGTTCAGCTCTCGAAATTCCTAATTATACTTTGTTTTTAACTACTAATAAATAGTCTTAACATAACGTTTCAGAAGTGCTTGTCTTTGCCTACCTATTTGAAATAAACGAATTTGAATTTAAATTGTTACGTCATTTGCGTACAGGAACTTAATAAATCGTAATTTGTAATTAATTTCATTTGCAAACTACCTACCTATCTACTTATTAAGGTAACAATATTTATTAATTGTTAATTGTAAGATTGTACTGACCACACCTAATTTTAAATGTTATACCTAGGTAGACATAAATTTAGTTACGTTAAAAAAATAGAAACATTAAAATGTGTAATAGATACCTATATATTTTAATTAATATATATATCGAGTTAGGTATTACCCAAATAAAGTATAAAATAGTATCTGTATAAGTAGTAAAATAACTTACAGCAAAGTGAAGCAAGGACGAAAGGCTATTTCGCGACGGGCGGCTTCATCTTGGGAACTAAACTAAGATGGGACCAGAAGCGCCCCGACCTCAGCTATTATCCGCAAGGTCTCCAGATCACCAGTCGATTTAGCCATCCCCACCAATCGCCGTGACACTTCTTAAACGAGGATAATTTGCTATTATTTGTAAATTGGCGTCCCGCGACGTCCGCTGGCAACTTCGCAGTCGCTCGGGAGCACGGGACCCTCCTGGCTCTCAGTTCCCTCTACCAGCGGTACACGCATCGTAATCCTTAAATAAATAATCGTCGCATCAACGACAACCTGTACTGCGAGCGCCAGTCGATAAGACATATCTAGAGCACAAACACTGAGCCGCAGTGATGAAGTGAATTATCGTGTGTGAAATGGCGAGATCGTTAGACGATATACCCAAGAAATATTCCGACGAAGATAGTATGGACGACGACAGTGAAGATCCCCCGGGATGCTTCCGCAGGATGGTGATCTGGCTGCGGATCAATCCGAACCTTATCATGTTAAAAGTGACTCTATTTGTGATGTACGGGGCCACTGCGTCTCTGTTACCTTACCTGACGATCCATATGCAGAGTATAGGACTGACCGTGCCCGAAATATCCTTTGTGTATTTAGCTTTACCGTTTACTACATTTTTAAGTCCGCCTATAACAGGTAAGGTAAATTTTATTTAACAGCCTATATTTCTGGTAAAGGGATATTTTTCTGAGTTAAGGAAGTAGGTAAGGAAAATTTTTACTGAATTTTGTGTCTCCCTTGTCTCTGTAGAAGGTAGTAAAAGTTGAGTGTAGCAGGCTTAGTAGGTACTATAATTGGATTGTAGGAAGGTATAATATTAAAAAAGGAAATAAATATTTCTTTGTAGAACACGAAGAAAGAAGTACAGAAATTATATATTAATGGAATGGTCTATTTTTTTTACCTACAAAATTATAGGAACATTTTCTGTTTCTAATAGAGTTAAATTAATTTCAAAACATCTTTGAATATTGTGTATATTGAAAATCATACGACACGATAAATATACGCTTACTAAAATCTATGTGTCGATAGAAAATTAATTACTATCCAACTATCTAGCTACTACAATATTTAAAAGGCTACTATTACAGCTTTGAAACAAATTATGATATTTTTTTCATAACTGAGATAAATATTTCGCTTATAGGATTTCTGGTAGATCGATTCGGAGAATACAAGCCTGTTGTTATCACTGCGCTCATCTTGAATGCAGCGTTCCACCATTCCCTGCTCTTGATACCCCATCAAGAAACCCCTGGAGTTATGCCATCAGCTTATGTTATGCGCCACCCTATTAAAAGGAGTGTTGAGGTAACAAAAAACATGTTCAATCTTATCAATCATCGATCTATGTTAAATTTTGAAATTTTCGTTAATGGATATATAGCGATAACTTTTTACTATCGCTTCAATTCAATGGTAGTTTTGCATATTATACAATAATTGCTTATGTTTTATCTTTTGTACATTTCGGTAAATTGAATATCAAACACAATTTTTATTTGATGCAAATTATAATAGTTGACAAAATATTTTATATTATATTTAGTTTTCGTAAACCTTGGAAGTCCATGTTTCTTTAATTCTTACAATATGAACATCTTGTCTAAAGAAGAGTGTATTAAGAACTTCTAGGAAAGCGCATACCACCTTAGGCCACATTTAGACTTATCAACGGGTGAGATCATAGTTAAGCGTGAGTCTATTGCATTGAAATAAAATTATGATACGAAAATGTTATAACTTCTTCACACACTAAACCAAATTGCAATTATACTTAGAGACTACTAAATAGAGGCACTGAAAATAAATGAATAAGAATGTATCAATATTATTATCTTATTGTTAATTATTATGTAATCCAATGTTAACGGAATTGTCTCTCGTTACGCAGTTACAAACTTAGCTCCTGTCCTCTAGAATTTGAGCAAATCGACATCATCCGGCCTCAGGTCGTATTAACCAGACTCGTTATACAACAGCTCAGAGCTATTTAAGATAATAAAGCTGAAAAGCTTAATTTATGCATCTTAACAGACGAGGAACTCGTTACACTTTAACTTAAACGGTGTAATTCCGTGGTATACTTGACTCTATACTTACCTTGTGTAATTTAACGTGTTTTAATTTGTCATGACAAGGTTAAAATTTGAAAAACCTACAGCTATTTCTTTGTTTGTACAGATGTAGATGTATTTAATTATTATTTATCTCTATAATTATATTATTGGATCCAACAATTGTAACACAGAATCTTATGACTTTGGCGCAATCGCTCGTTTAAAATTAAATTATTGTGTTTGTGTTGCTAAGCTAATTAGAGAACTTGAATTTATTATATTTGTATTTATCGATATAGTGGATATAGCTGTATATTTAATTTTCAGAGATCCATGAAATGTTTCTTATTCAGTTAATTTCATATTATCCTAGATTTGGTGGAGTCCGTGCCCTAGCAGAGAATGTCCTGATGAAGATGAACAGGTCGATTTTGTTCTGGATCGATGTATTGATCATTGCATGTTGTCGAGACCAACTGAGCGTCCAGAAGTTGACCCAGCTGATGACAAAGATGATCTCGACTTCCATATAGAGCACAAGTTACATCCACTACGGCTTAGCAACGCCAGGTTCATATAACTTATAACTTAATATAACTCTACTTAAGAAACTAAAATTAAGAATACAAGATCAAGACAAGATGTTTTGCACATACTATATGTATAGATAAAGTAATTTAATATTTTGGGGATTAGCTGAAAATAATGCCCAAAGAAACTCTAAACACATTCATTTCAATCACAAAAACATTATTATGTAGCATTTAATTTTTCTGCTATTAGTATAATTAACACATCGAAGTCAGTCTCGTATTTGTTAAAACCATAATTACGTCAGTTTACATTATAGTAAACTCTATTAATGTTCTTGTAAACATTTGATGAATCCATATACATTTTATTGCTGTGAGTAAGGCTTCGGAGCTTATGAGTTCTGCGTAGAGATAACGTTTTTGGTAAACCAAATAGTACATTATAAATACAGCTGATTTCTTTGTTTAATACACATAAGTTTTAACTTTTTTTCATAATTTTTCCTTCCTATTGGTTTCCTATTTCATTATTATTGGGCTATATACAATTTTATTAGCATTGCTCGTTTTATGATGTGCAAACAAATGTTTCAACGTCCGATTTGTTTTTAATCTGGATTCAATTTCAACACGCATTTAATAATAAGGAAGGAAATGCTGTCGTATTTTAACCAACTACCGAAAAGTAGGAGGTTCTATGGTTCTATTAAATAAGATTATTTTTACATGTAAAATTTTGTTTTTGCAGTTTCTTAAATATGACAGATGATGACGAAGAGTTCAACGATGCAGCATTCTTTTTAATAGAAGTGCACGACGATTTAGGTGAACCCAAAGAACAACTTGGAATTGAAATGGAAAGGGTTCGTAACTGATAACTAATTCTTTACAAATATTGAAAGCGTTATTTCTTACTTATTACAAAGTAATTTCTATTACAGGATGACAATGATACGGTAACGGATTTCAGATCAAGGTTTGGCGAGAAACTACTGCTTGCTCAAGGTGTTAATATTACTGCTCTTGATAAGGAAGATCTAAGATGTGGTGGTCTAGTGATGTTGCATAATATGACAAAACTCTCACAGCAACGATTGGAATCATTATCAGCAGATTGTATGGTTCAAAAATGTGATTTTAGGTGAACACATCAAGTTGTAATTTGCAATTACTAAATACTACTATCGGAATACAAATACTTATAATTCTTCAGTTCTCTTATTCATATCATACACTTTTTCATATTTTTCATTATTCTCTAAAGTATTATACCTAAACTTGAGTCATTGAAACAACAGAAAAAAACGAATATTTTTTGAAAATCTGACTCCATTTCTGAAAGGAACAGAATTAATAATACTCGTCCGCTAACACATAGCAGTTCTTTGCTAGTTTTTTCTGTCGTTTTAATGTGTTAAATATACTTGCCTTTTAGCTTCTTTTATTCAATAAAATCATTAAATTCGGTAAATAGTGACGCTGTGAATTCAATGAAAAATTATATCAGATGTAATAAATATAACAAATAAATTATTTGCAGAAAAGGAGGACCAGACATATGCCCCCCGGATTATAAGGAAAGCGATGATAAAACTTTCTACATTTATTTCTTTTTACGCTTCATGGGAACAATAATGTTATCTGCCGGTGTAACGATAATGGATCCAATCGCATTAACAATGATACAAAAGTACGGCGGGGATTTTGGTAGAGAAAGACTATTTTCTAGTATTGGGATGGCAATTTTTTCTCCCATCACAGGCATGCTCATAGATATGAGGAGTAAACAAGTTGGTATGTACCTAGTGGCATTTTGTAATCGTTATCGTCAATGTCAATAACATTGCTAATATTTACGACGGTTTGTTGCAGGCTACACCGACTACTCGGCAGCTTTTTACACATATGACGCCTTACTTCTGATATCAGCAATCACAGTAGCTGTTATGCCCCTTGGAGCAAAACTGCCAGCTGATAATTTATTACACGATTTAGTTAATATCATCAAAATGCCACACATCATTATTTTTATATTCTTCCTATTTGCTCTAGGAAATTTTTGGGGATTTATTGAGTCATATTTGTTTTTGTATTTGAAGGAATTAGGGGCTCCGAATTTCCTGCTAGGTGAGAAAGTCGTGTTATGTATTATTGTCACAACTGATAAAGAACTTCTATTTTTCCTTCGGTTGTTATTTTTATTGTAAATACTTCATTTATTGAATGAGGACTTCAATATAAGTACATAACAAAAGATTTTCTTGAAACTTCAAGTACTCTCAATGACATATCCAGTTAAGAAGCCTCGTTAAACAATGACAATATGTGACTATAACGAAGTATGTCTGTTAACGCAAGTGTAAATATCCAGGAATAACCGTGACCGTGGGCACGCTGAGCAGCATCCCGTTCCTCTACGGAGCAGACGCAATCACATCACGCATTGGTCATGTCAATGTTATTATTGTTGCCTTCTTCTCTCATGCTGCGAGGCTTGTTGGCTATTCGTTTATTGAGTAAGTCTTATATTATTAGTTTTTGAGTATTTTAAAAGTAAACACAATAAGTAATAATATAATAATTTTAACACAATAATTTAGAATTTGTTATAGAGTTAGAATTTTTTAAAAGTAATTCGTAGATACCTTTTGGTCTTTGTTGTAGTTATATTATAATTTTGTCACACTAGGAATATTTACACAAAATCGTACCCTGAATATCAAATAGTTGTGACAAAACAATAGTTTGTTTGTCAGATAAGGGCTGACGGTGTAAATTGTCATATTAATTGTCTGATGTGATCATAGAGCAAACTTATTTTGTGCATACAAGTTAAACAAATAATAATTGTCACATTTATGTTAATTGTAATTATTTTCTATGGCTTAGTATGTCCGAATTCTTCAAAATATTTCGACATATGAAAATATTTCGAAGTTCACTAATGCATCGATACGTAGAAAGCTTAACAAGGTCTTTATTTACTTTTTCATTCAAGCCAGCCAAACTGTCATGACGAAAATTACTATATAAATATGTAATAAGCTATCTATATATATATATATATATATATATATATATATATATATAAATATGTAATAAGCTATCAGGCAATTTACCCCACTCATTAAATAGACTTTCTTCGCTGCCATATTCTCCAATCAACTCTTTTAATATGTTATATTATTGTCTCATTTTTTTTACTTTTTTTAGTATGTCATTCATAATTTTGTGAATATTAAGATAACGTTTGCAACTTTGTCTTCGCTAATTTTTTGTTAACTACTTTTATTAGGTACTTATTTTTTTTCTATTTTTATACCATAGCACTGTTAATTCTAGAAATCTTAAAATAACTTGATGTTATTTATGTGTCGTTTTGTCCTTTTCCATTAAAATTCCATTTGACGAGGTAAAGTATTTACGAAGATAAAGCATTGTCAAGTTTATGAGCACAACGATCTAGTGTAGGTGTTACTTCCAACTCCACGACATCTTGGTCATAGTATCTATTATGTCATTATGGAATCTACGTTACTACAATAAGGACCAATTTCCTAACTGCAAAATATTACAGATATTAACTTTGTGTCTCATGTACTGTTTATCAACAGATAATCCTTAATAAATAAATAACAATGCTATTATTGTTTTCACCTTTAGATAATTCTGTATCTGACTGGAATTTCTAATTTTAGGCTGTATGGTTTAATAATTCCTTATAAATTTAATTAAGAATTAACTAAATTGTTTTGTTATTTGTATTAATAATTTATATTTCGGGCATTTATACGTAATAAGCAGACAAAAGTAATCAATCAAAGTAATCACTTTTATTTATTGAATCTGGTTCACACAGTACACCTAACATAAACTTTAGGTGCCAAGTAAGCTATGTGCCCCCCTAGTTGTCACTGTAGTTGTAGTGTGCGACACGTTGAGTTGTGTAGGTTACTTTGGTTCTTCTAGACGTTGGGGGCCCAATAGCGAATAGCCTGTCAACATTAAACAACCACAGGCGGCTCAGGATTACTGTGTTTGGAAGTCCCTGAGACCTACGGCCTTTGTCCAGCAGTGCCTTCGGTTGGTGTGATGATGAAGCTTTTTTAATTGATTGTTTTCAGGAACTCATGGTGGTGCTTTCCATTTGAAGCCATGGAATCGCTATCTGTACATTTAATGTGGGTTGCAGCAGCGACTTACTGTGCGATGCTAGCTCCGAAAAATTTATTGGCAACGCTTATTGGTGTTCTTGGAATGGCTCATTTCAGTTTAGGTATAAAATTTTGTCTTTACCGTTTTAGATAAATAAACTTATGAATATACAATTACTCTTTCCTCAAAAGTAAAAAGAATAAACTAAGACTAAACTTACAAGTAAAAGTTTTGAGTTTTTGTGCTGATTTTCAGGAATAAAAAGACTTCTTTATGTGTTAAAGATTACTTTGTCGCGATTTTTATCTCATTTTTCACTTTCTACAGGTAGAGGAAGTGGTAGTTTCGGAGGAGGTCTACTAATCGCTTCATTGGGTACAAGGGAAGCATTTCGCTACATGGGACTTATCGCATTCCTTGGCGGTGTGCTCTATGGTCTTCTACATTATTTCTGGCTACGAAAGACCACCATGACCGGAATTCGCGATGCTTGCGATCCTGATACTGGTAAGAATCAATATTTTTATCTGCTGTTCTTTCAATTCTGTTTTGCTTGCCCAACTATTTGGCTTATTTACCAGCTAACTAATCTTTATAAAAGTTTTCAACGTCTGTAACTAGGACAAACAGACTTTTTTAAAGCTAGTTCCCATGTAAATAAAGGATAGTTCCAAAAATCTTCAACCCGTTTCAACATAAACAGGAAGATTCCAGTTAAAAATTAGATTAATAATGGTGTCAAGTCAGTTGTGTACAATCTGTTAATTTACAGGTAGAATTATATCCTTTTTACATTGTTTCCTGTAGAGAACGATTATCATCACCATCATCATCCTACTTTAACAGGGCATTAAGCCAGTTTGCCCAAAAATAAAAAATATCGCTCTTTCTTTCGCTACAAAATTTACGATTTCGCCGCTATTGAGCTGTAATACTATGAAGATACACGAGAAAAAGTTTTGATGAAATATGAGTGAGGAAAATTTAACATGAGACATCTTTGTGCACTTCCTAAGTGCACGGGAGGTCTTTCATAGAAAAGGGGATATGGCGCATAGATCCACCACGCTGCTCTAATGACATGACATGACATGTCAGTGCTTATCATGGCAAATTTAATATGGTTGGTTTGCAGAAAGCGGGGAAGGCGATAAACTGAATGGCGAACCTCTACGCAAGGACGCAGAGACGATGGTGTCTCTGGAGAGGCTGCACATTATCACGCGGTTCAACCCGCTCGGCTCACTGCACTCGCTGTCCAGAAGCTCGAGAGCAAGAGTAAGTTGACGACATACTTAGGTGTAAAATCATCAAGATTGCTTTGAATCGTTAATTTTTAGATTCAGATTAGATCATCATCATTGTCAGCCTATTAACGGCTCACTACAGGGCCAGGCCTCTCTCCTTATAGGAGACGGGATATAGAGCGTAGACCCACGTTGCTCCATTGCGGGTTGGCGGGCGTTAACAAATTAGGCATTTTCACCTAATTTGTTGACGATCACTATCAGATGTTCATGACAGTGAGTGGGACCGCCGGCTTAACGTGCTCTCTGAGGCACGGGGGTGTAACACCACCAACTTCCCGACTCCGAGCTTGGAATGTACTGAGAATTTCATAGAAGAATGAAAATCTCAGAATTACTCCGTGACCCGACCTAGGATTCGAACGCAGGACCTCGTGATCGAAGCCAGACAGGCTAACCAATCCACCAACCATCGAGGCAGTCGTTTTTTTAGATTATTTAGATTTAAATGTAATGGTTATAATTTAAGGTCGGCTTAAAATTAAAGCTATGAGGGTTCCAAACACCTTGAGCCGAGAACAATCCACAATTAACTCAATCAGTCATGTTTTTTATTATTACCATCTTAGTGTTATATAAATATAGAGCTAAAAGCACTCCGTTTCTTACAACTATTTACTCTTTTATAGAAGCTTGTGTTTGACAACAATATAGAAGATACATATTAGTGATTTAAATTGGCAATTTATTATAAAAACGTATAAATAGATAATTTTACTAACGTTTGTTTAGTTTTAATTGTTACTTTTTCATAAATAAAGGTTTTAAAGATTTGGCTTTCTGTACTGCCATCTATTGGCAAGCGGCAATTACATGCAGTAGTTTAGCAATACCACTAAACGACGTTAGATGGCGGTGACTTAAAGTTTATAGAGTGTGTTACTTAGCTTTTTACGCTAAGATCGTTATGGTTATATTTTTATTTATACAGAAAGTTATAATCTCTTTACTTTGCTTGCAGTTGTCCCAAGGAGACATAAACGAGCTATGCCGAAGTCGCAGCGGCAGCAACAGCCAGCGGCGTTGCAGCAACATTGAGATTTCACCCAAAACCCCTCAAGGTTCTGCTTCCAAGGTGGACCTCCTTCGGTCCGCGTTAGAGATCAGTCATCAGCAGGGCAAGGGACACATATCCAACCCGGTGCTGTCCAGCCAGAGTCGACCCACGCATCAGTATAAGGTTATTTACTTATTTACAACGTTTCTGTTCAAATACATTCAGATGGCGCTTCATATTTTAAGAATCCCTTAAATCGACTATACCTAAGAACTCAAGGACAAACATGCTCTTGAAAAACAAGTTTCGGCAGACTGGAAATAGATTTCAGACTCTAATTTAACGGTAGGGAATAAAATCGGTTCACAAAAAGAAAACCGATAGCGATAATTGCTAAAAGACAGAAAATCGGTTAACAAACTGAAAAAAACAAACCTATGTAGGTACAGCAGAACATAGAACCTCCTCTTTTCTTTTAGTCGGTTTCAAAAAGACCACTGTTTTTCAGTAGTTAAAAGTAGAGGTAGTTCATTTAATCCCACAACAAATAGTTAAAAATCTACTTAAAGCCCCGCCGCCTTCGCTACCGATATTTTGCCTATTTGCGTCTTTTTATCGCAGCAGCTTAGTGCTAATTTATTGCAGTGATTATAAGACGGGGTACTGTTTGGGTACCTGTAACAATAATAATATTAAATCTCATAAGCTACGAGCGAAGAATTTTGCTATGTTTTTGTATTTCAAACATAAATATTTATGTTTACAGCTAGGTATAATTAATAACATGTATCTGCACGTAATAGTATGAAAGTGTTGTCTTATTGGTACCTAGGTCATAACAAAGGATAGGTACTAGTCATATCAGTTTTACTAATTGCCATAACTACTAAACGGACTTTCAACAATGTTTGATTACTGAGAAAGAATTTAAATTCATAAAATAAAAGCTAACGCTTAATTTAAGCTCACTTGAGAAGTAATAATTATATAAATCATACCCCCGTGGAATGTTACCGTATAATACGAGCCAGCTCTTCAATCACCAGTGGAGGCAATTAGTCAATTAAATTAAATTAAATTAAATTAAACTAATTAATATATTTAATAAATCATTTCTATAAACTTCTTGAGTCTTAAAAATACTTGATAATAAGATGGTCCTCCATACCTCTTGTATGAAATGCAGTTAACTAATGTAGTGTACTTTTTTTCTTATTACGTTTTCATTTTCCTGAAGTGATATCTTATGGGAGGGTATACCGCTTCGTTACGTAACGCTTTGCAGCGCCAGTCAGGCTTTCTTTTTTTATTCGCGCGTACGATAGTTGTGGGCATGCTCCTCCTCTGTCACTCTAAATCACAGCGCTAGCCGCATTTAAGATATCACTTCTATTGGGTGTCCCGAGACGCAGACGTTTTTATATTTTAATATCTTATCCTTATCTTCCACAGCTCGCGAACAGCGCTCCTAAACTAACCCAAAGGAATAACATATCGCAACCAGCACTATCGGAGTACGACAGGCGTCGCGACTCAATACCCGAAGAAGCAGAAGAGGACCGACTGGCACCGGCGCAGAAACCGGTCAAAACCAAGAGCGACCACCTGCCGCCGCCACCGACTTACGACGAAGCGACGAGGGAGAAGCGGAAAAGTTGGCATTCCGACGACAGCACACCCACTTAACGACCAAGGGAAATTGACGACTAACATAAATAATGTAGTATTCTGTCCTCTCAGAGGACCCAGTGTGAGTGTTTTATCGAACCGCTGCGAAAAAGACGTAACTACTCGTAATTATCTGTGTCTCTTTGTCTGTGTTTTCGCAATAAAATCACTAATGAATGGATTTTCATGCGGTTTTCAATTTCCAATAGAAAACATTGATTTTAAATTTGATTGTTGATAAGCATTCCACTTTGAGTTTGGCTGTAGTATAGGCGAAGGTTTTTCACTTGTCATGTGGCCCCTTTGCCTGTTAGGAATGTATAAAGGAATATAAATATTTTAATCATTGTAAACTACATCGCTTAGGTATACAAATTGTTGTTAGTAAAAAAATTTCAGAGGCTCTGTAAAGAATAAGTGTAAACATACCAACGTTAACTTGTGACATAAAAGCAAAATTGCGATTTATAATATAATTGTATACTGTTACTGTATATAGTGAAATATTTATGTATATCACACGCACACCCATTTCGACTACACTGCATCGTACCGGAACATTGAATCGCTTGGTGGTACGTCTTTGTCGGTAGGGTGGTTAATAGCCACGGTCGAAGCCTCTCAACAGCTAGACCTGGACCAATTTAGAAAATCTGAATCGGGAATTAACCCCAAGACCTTGACGCCTTGACGTCGAGACGCCATGCACCACGAGGCCGCGATGAGGGAGGCTTGGCACTGTAGTGGGCCGCTAATAGGTTGATCATAATAAATATAAAAAAAATACTGTTTCTTGAAACCCTCCCTGCATAAACAAGCCTTTACACTTACTGAAATCATCTCTATTGTTATAAAAATATAATATAATTTTAAGAAACCAATAGCAATATAAATTAAGGCCGTCAAAATAGGTTTTCAACGCTGTAATTTTTTTTTAAATAAACTTCTGCATGTCACAAAACTACTGTGGAAGGTATTCTATAAAAATGTACCTATTGTTTTAGAAACTATTTAAAATTTTAATTTTAATCACATCTGTATTACTTAGGAAATAATTTAAATTAATAGATAGTAAATTTATATAGGTTTGATATAGATTTAAGTAACAAACTTAAAGAGTTTAATTTAACATTGAATTTAATTTTGCTTATTAAAAAAGTGCGCTAATTGCGAATCTTGGATAATAGTTTTATTTATTCAAATGTCTTTTAATCTCGACGGTTACCTACCACCCATTAATAATTTATTTATTGTTATTTTTCTGCGAAACACAGACGAAATCAAGCGATAATGTACTCGTTTAAAAAAAAAATTCAGCGGAAAATATCAAAATAACAAAAATAAATAAAATACTATTGAAAATAACCTACTGTCTGCTTCTATGTGATAAAACTAAAATACCCCTGGGCATGACTCTTTTCTACATGGCGGAAGCGGTCTATGTAAGACACAAAATACGTCTAAGAAGACCTGTAGCGTTGAGCCTTTGGATCATGATATCCTGGTCCGAGTAGGTCAAGAAACAAAGACTTATTCAGGAACTCTGGTTAATTATCATGTAGGGGACACTTACGGCGCGTAGCCTTAACCCTTACTTCAGAGCTTATTTGTGCAAAAACCAAACAGTACTGTGTCATTAAAACAAATGAATTACGATTAAATTAATAATATTTTAATAAATGCACTAATATAGTAAACTTATAAATACTGGATGGCGTTAGTAAAGGAGTACAGGGTGTATCAATCTTCTTTGGGGCAATTCTTCTGGTCAGTCCGCATGAAGTACGCTCGGTTGATGTTGTTCTTGTCAGCTGCTGTGTAAGCTTTCTCTAGAACTTCCAGCGGTGGGTTCCTTTCTCTTGTAAGAATCCATGCATTTCCTGTTAAAAGAAAATGATTTTTGGTTTTCTTCAGAGCTGTTAACAGTATGTCTGATAGTAGCTATACGATAGCGAATTCTCGCGAGATGAACATAATTTTATACGAGTATATTATGGGCTCGACCCTTTTTAACCGCCAACGTAAAGAAAAGGAGTATTATAAGGTTAAAGTGTTTGTCTGTGTATCTTTGTGGAAACATATTTATCGACTACTTATGCCGTGGGTTTTTTCGAAAGGTGACTTGATCGAAATGATTCTATGCTTTACCTATCTTACATGCCAGAAGGAAGATTATATCAGCGTTTTCTATTGTGATCGAAAGATTCTAGCTAAATTCATATATATCAAGATTTCCGATAATATAAGTAGTATCTATAAAGAGAATCTTTTAAAATTTAAATGTTTTACTAGTAGACAGCAAAAATTTTTAAAAAGCAACAATTTCAAAACTCACTTATGCGCGCAATATTCTTTATTGCGCTCAATGTGGTTATTTTATTTTAGCACAATGCTTATTAAAAACTACAAAATAAACATTGAAACTACAACACAGCAAACGAGAATTCATTTGGGTTCATTACCTTTGACAACTAGGCAGACGACCTGTGAAAGCTACTTGAGTATAAAATTGCATTTTACAACGTTGTACTTAATCGACAGATACTTTAGCTACTATTCCAGTTTCTCCTCATCATATACCCGTTTGTGTGACTAACGTTTCAAGGTAAAATAAACAGTGGACATTAGAAGAAACCGATATACACTTTGTAAGAGTCTAAATTATATTCAGCAGTAAAGGGAGTGGTTAACTCCACGTAGAGGGGCGCAGTATTTCGAGTTTGTCTCAAATACGGAGTTCATCGCCGTGCCTTGTGCCATTTCTGAAGGAGGTATTTCATATTGATATTGGTGTGCACAAGACAGTAGGTTGTTGAAGAGAGGGCGGCCCAGAGAGAATGTGTGTGAAACTATTAATCAGGTATCTTCGCAATGAAGCAGTCTTCTGGCTGTCTACAGCATCGAAATTAGCTTGTGATTGCCTTCGTTACTTTGGTGGAACTATCAATTTCTAACCAGTATCGTCAGTAAAGTAAATTGGTTTCATCTGGAGGGACCTAACAGATGTTGATGTGGACAGATGATAAAAATACAAACTTGTATGAAAGATCCCAAAGTCATAGCAACTCCAAACCAGGCTGAAGCTGTCGTAGTCTGTATCAACCACCCAGTACGGCGCCGCCACGTTGACTGGTAGCGAGGGGAATCTAACGGAGAGCTTGCCTTCATCTGATCGACTCACTTGCATAGCCTCTCCTTCTATTTCTGACTTCATTCCCGTGCTGGAAATAAGAATATTATTATTAGTAAAAAAGTTAGGTACTAGACGTACCTAACGTTATACGGAAAACATGTAGATTCAGAAAATGATTAGGATTTTAGCCAAAGAAAATCATGTACCTACATTTCAAGATTGATAAAACACTAAATTATAGATGGAGGATATATTGGATAAAGTTCTATTAATAAATTGATGATAGATTATTCGTCTTTCTGTTTTTTTTTGT
The DNA here is from genome assembly GCA_034621355.1 of Mycalesis mineus. Taxonomy (NCBI): domain Eukaryota; kingdom Metazoa; phylum Arthropoda; class Insecta; order Lepidoptera; family Nymphalidae; genus Mycalesis; species Mycalesis mineus. The sequence goes on from CM067881.1 coordinate 3,804,316, forward strand.
GATAGTCATAACGCACGGTTCGCGCATTGTTCTTACGGTGTGGTGTAGTCCTATTTACTATACTTTGTCTATTTTCTATATTACGACTACAAAAAGCCTTTAATGGCATAAACTATCTTTAAGCATATCTTGCCCATTTTGAACCGACGAATAAAAACGGAGGAGGTTCTCAGTTCGACACGTATATATATCTATATAAAAGCCTAAAAATAAAAAACAATGTCATGAAGTCTTTAATCTATAAGCATATCTAGGAGTTGTGCAGCCAGGTTTTTTAAGCCGTTACCTAGAACCCACAAACTGCTTAACGTAAATGGAGGTTCTAAACTTGCTGGCACCACTTATATATTTTTTTATGTATGACCACGCATAACTTTTTACAGAGTTGTCCTATTTTTTGTTAAAAATTTTATTTTTTCTTTTTTTATTATCGCCACGTAACGTACTCGTACTTCTGTCAAGATGGTCCTATTGTCATCAAAATGTTAGCATCCGATAAAAAAACCAGATGATCATCCATGCCTGGGAAAGTTCCTTGAATTTCCCCAGGATGTCACTCTTCATGATGAAATTTTAGATGCGTTTTAAGTAAAACAGTTCAAAATATTTTTTGTTAAAATTTTTTTCTTTAAGAAAAGGGTAATGTGCATTTTCTTTTTGGTTTTCTTGTAAGGTTGCAATACATTATTTGTATAGCGGGCGAAGTTACGGGCGTGTGGTAGTAAACAATAAATTATAAATAAGACTGATTAATGAACGCTACTCACAAAGTGCTAATTTGTTGGTTGAGGACTCTAACAACTCCATTGTCTTTCAGGCCGTAGTTGGCAGTGATGCACTTTCCCCCCAGTTCGAAAGCTGCGAAGTATTTCTCGGCCTCATACCATTTTCCCAAGTACTGTAAACATTACGACCATAGATGACACACTCAATTACTGTCAACAAATCTACTATTTACCACAGACAATGATATAGTTTACCTGTACAATGATATACATGCAAACCACCTAATAATTTTAACAAGGACCGTGGGATCTTACTTATAATAATTATGTGAATCAGGAAGTAATGAGACATGCTAAAAAACTCTTTCTTTATAGTAATTAGCCATGTAAATGTTTTTATTAATTTTACATGTACTTATTTATATTTATTTATTTAAGAATAACAAGAGAAATACCAACAGGAAGTAAAGTTAAGTATATTATTAAGAATAATCAGCGTGTAATAAGCTACTTAAAGGTTTACTTATTATATAAAAAAAGAAGAAAATATATTAAACAAAAATACTAAGTAGCTCCAACGAAGACAAAAAATATATTTAAGGATTAAATTAGAAAATAAGATTATTTCATTATCATCATTATTAGCCTATTAACGGCCCACTACATGGCTAGGCCTCCCTCCTTATAGGAAAGGGGATATGGAGCGTAGACCCACCGCGCTGCTCCATTGCGGGTTGGCAGGCATTAAATTAATCATATTGTAGAGTTGTTGCAATAAATTGAAACTGTGCTACTTACTCTGCTAGCATCAAAGTCACTCATAACAGCAACATCGGGGCATGCTCCAGGGAACACCAGCTGAGCCCTGCAGACTCGTAAGCTGAACAATCCGCAGAGAAACACCGCTATCGCCCGGAGAACAGACATCTGGAAAGAATGCAGCAGAACGAGTCTATATGCAGCTCTATATACTGAATGATATTTAGCAATCAATAATGTTAAGTTAAGAAAACCGTGCAATTGTGCTTGGTGTTATCTTTGTTCTAGGTGCCTATTTTGTAGGTCCAGTGGTTTATGTTAATTTTAATTTTAAAATTCCAACTCAAATCCAATTTCAAGATGACAGGATGATGATATCCTGGGAAAATTGAAGGAACTCTTTACAGCACACTTTTGGCTACAAGTGCCGTATAATATACTATGACAGTATAGTAAGTTACGTGGCGATAAATCACTAAAAAGTAAGAAATAAAAAATTTTAACAAAAAATAGAATCGACTCAAAAAGCACTAAAAAGTAAAATATAACTGTGTCATTTAGTTGCTTTCATTTACTTAAGCATATCTAGGAGTCGGTGCCAGCCAAGGTTTCTACTTTAAAGACATTACCTAGAACCCATAAACTGCTTTACTACGTTATTTGTTCCTTAAACTTGCTGGCATCGACTTCATATATATGCTTAAGTAAATTGAAGCAACTAAATGACACAGTTATTTTTTACTTTTTAATGCGTTTTGAGTCGGTTCTATTTTTTGTTAAATTTATTTTAACTATATTATTCATAGGCATAATCATGGTATAATAAATTATTCCGAACAATGACATAAGTAAAATCGTTTCCACAAAGTGCGGGCACAATTACGCATATTATGTGATAATTCGTGACATGATAAAAAATCTTCTATTATTTGAAGTCACACTATTATGATGGTTTTATCACATTTTTTATTTAAACGGCCTTTAGGCATTTTTAAATATTAAACGTTAAGGTTTGTTTAAGCGATTTTCAATAACATCTGCTGATGTAGGTATGACTGGGAATAAGCTAACAAACTTACGTCAGACTTAATATAAAATAATTCAACAAATGTTTTTAAGGGTTTTTTACTCCAACAATATAAAAATACGGACCGCTATACTTATTACTTGTATAACTCAAGAAATAATTATAATTATAAAGATGAAGAGTTTGTTTGTTCGTTTGAACGCGCTAATCTCAGGAACTACTGGTTCGAATTGAAAAATTATTTTTGTGTTACATAGTCTATTTTTCTAAGAAGGCTTTAGGTTAACATACCGATTCACGATATCATGTTGCAACTGATAGGACTATTGGAAAATGTCGGAAACGGGGAAATTTATTCATCTTTGAGGGCTAATATAATAAAATAAGTTGTAAAGAATAACTTAGTCTATTTTTATATAAATCTAATAACCTGACTGTAACACGAGTAATAGAAAATCTGAAAACCAAGATACGTACCTACGTCAGTTAAGTGCCTAATATACATGAGCTCAAAGTACAAGAACATCATTCGGCGATTAGGTAAAGCGATTTTACGGAATAATATTACGTAAAGCAAATAGCAACATGTTTTTTTTATAGTAGATAAGCTTGAGCTGGAATATATATTAGAATCAGGCTTGATGGAAAGTAGTGATGAAGTCTAAAGTTGGAACGCGCTTAGCTAAAAGAATACAAGGTATACAAGTGTAATTTAGTAGTAAGTATATTTACTTAGAATCGCAACACTTAATCACATTTTAACGAAAAGTCCTTATTTTTTCTTTGACATTCTGTTGAGTTACATTCTTGTTTTACTATGCGCATATTATTTACATACGTTTAACCCGATTCAGTTCAAACATAGCTACAGTTTAATAAAGAACTAACAATTAAAATTCTCTTTTAATTGTTTATAACGGATAGCCTCGATTATCTCAAAATAATGCATAATAATACTGTAAAACACTACAATTTTACTGTTTTTAAGTACCACGTACTTCCTACTTTTAGCATTCACATATGGCCTTCACAGATGTTTTTGTAAGGTTCTAGTAAATTCTGACATCATAGTATTGGCGGTCACTTAACAAACATACTGTTATAAACATTCGATAATAAGTCAATATTGGTGAACTTACGTCATATTTGTAAAGTCTGAGATTGATTTGGACCATGTTCAATAAAATTTGCTGAACGTTGTTAATCAAAAATGTCTTGTAGCACATATTTCTGTAATGTTTTCCTTGTATTTTCGGTAAAGTTTTTGGTTTTCTTGTTTACTTATTTAATTTATACCAGATAGCCACACCTGGGCAGCTAAGCGGACCAAATTACTTGCGTGGCACTTTTAGGGGTCGCCTAAAATAGTATTACTATACTTATATAAAAATAGCTGGTTAATATTCAAGAAAAAGTTTTAAAATTACAATTCAATTAAAAGTTTTGGAAAATGGTTGTATATAGCCACTTTGCAAGTCAGCTATAAAAAATGTGTTGAACAAATACGAAGCGAAGTCATACTATGAATTGCAATCTTATCTGCACAATAGGTACAATTTGTCTAGAATGTACCTTGGTTTTAAGGCGTGTTGTGTATTCATTATTTATTTATATAATAGGTTTGTAATACCCTACAACTCCACTAGTAAAAACCGCCTAATCACCATATAGGAAAGTTAGATTTATTCATCATTTTGTGACTTTAGTGTAAAACTGAAATACTAGTCTACCCCCGCGACTTAGCTACCGTGATGCAACTTTCCAGGAACACCAAAAACAAGCTTCACGTTTTTAAAGAAAAAATGGGATAATAGCAAGTTATCCTAAAACATACTCGTATATGTATGTCATTGTGGACTTTTTGTTGTCCTTATAAACAGGGACACTCCTCTCATACATTGTTTTGTTATATCTTCAAGGGTTTAGACAGCGTTTTTAATTAAAACTTCCAGGCGGCGTCATATTTAGAGAAAACATCAAACAAAAATACTAAAACCTTCCTCAGGAATCACTTAACCTATTGGTAAAAACCGCATAAAAAAGACGAGTGACACTCGGAGACTGCCGCGGTAAAGTTATTACATAGCATTTTTTATCAACTTATGTTTACCTACCGACGTCATCGGGACCGCGGCCTAGCGGTAAGGCGTTCTAAGTGCCCGAATTGCCAGAGAGACGCGGGTTTCGAACCTTCGCAATTTTGCTTTTTCAAGCGTGATATTTCAAAAAGTAATTTTTTTACGTTTGGAGAAAAAGAAAATGCGGAAGAAAGGGCACTTAGAGCGCCTTACCGCTAGGCCACGGTCCCGATGTCGTCGATGCCGAAATTGTGCTTTTGATATTATGTTTTTCATATCCAGGGGCTGTTGTTCGTACCAGCGATAGAAGCTATGCAATAGCTTAATATGAGACCTTCTTGGAAGAAATAAAACACAATATGTATTTCACAGATTGTCATGTTGATGACCATAATCGGACCCTGGCCCTGAATTGATGATCCATAGTCGCAAACACTTAACCAACGATGCAAGTAGGTAGGTAGTAAGTGATTAGTATTAATATTTAACCAGAATGTAGGGTTAGGATAATACAACAACAAACATAAGTTGGACCTCTGTTGTTTTAAACCAGGAATTGGGTCAACTGATTACCATACAATTGCTTTGTGTTTCCCAGTTAACTAAGAAAAGCGTAATTATGTATTGAAAAATAGGTAACTTACATACCTATTTTTTAAAAGAGACTTTTTTTATTTAATTCTTGAATGCTTGTACAAAATTACACTTACGAGTAATTTAACTCTTTGAAAAAATCCCTTAACAGCTTTTAAACTTATAAAAAGTAAATAAAGTTGACGTAGAAGAAACCTATAATCAACATCTTTGACACAAGTTAACGTTACTAAAGCAGCGTATTTTAGGAAGCTCTATTTTGGCATCTGCTTTTTCATCAACTATTATTATTAAAGAAAGCCAGCTTTTCTAAATTTTCCACACGCTCTAGGACAGGGTCCAATGCACGTTGCGGTACATACAACGGTATTCTCAGCTAGCCGAGATGTGTCTATTCAAGGCATCATTTTCCGTGTGGTCCAAGTTAGGTAGAGCATGCTAAATCTTATCTTTAAATAAATTCTATTTAAATCAAATTTAAATGCGTTGATACTCTAGCTGCATCCCATATCAAGGCTACCTCTTCTATGGCGGATGCTGCGGCGAAGAACGCTGAACAGGCAAAGACACGCAAATACGAAAATATAAAAGGTAATTTCGTTTTTGTGCATTTTGGTGTAGAGACTTTGGGGCCATGGGGACCCGAGGCTCATGCTCTTTTTTACGATATCTTAAAGAAAGTTAACGAGAATACGGGTGATTAAAGAGCTGGCAGCTACCTTGGCCAACGGATTCGTTAGGCCATCCAAAAGGGAAATGCTGCCAGTATCCTGGGCACTATGCTTTATTGCAGTGGAGTCGAGGTGGTTTTAGATTTAATTTAATTTAGTTTTAATTTTGTTCTAATTATTTTAGCGTTTTTTATTTTGGTTTTGTTTCACTTTTAAATAAACTTTTAGAAAGTGTAAAAAAAAACAAAGCAAGATCATTCAATTATTAATTTATCCAACAGAAGTTTTAAAAATGTTATTAATGTCCATATCTAAAAAAGGTGTAGATATTGTTGTCTTAATGTGGCACATTGAATCTGATCAAAAATAGTATGGAATCCACGGTCAGGGAGCCGAAAAGATTGATCTTATTTAACCCACAAACCACATGGGTTCTCCTAAGTACCTATTACAGGATGACATTCTTGGGTAGGTATCCTAGTTGTTCTGTCACTTTATTTTTTAATCGACTCTAGTAGGGAAACTCCTCTCAACCAAAGCCCCCGGTAACGTTAATACTATTCAAAATCATTTTGCAAAAAACACCATCAGAATATAAATCGAGAACAGGAAAAATCTCAGGACCTCGTAACCCTAGAGGCTAACCATTAGACAAACGAGATAGTTTATATTTTTTAAAAAATATCTAAAATCTTGTTTCTTGCACTGATTTTGTTTCTTGAAGTGCTTTATAAGTATGTACTTAGCCACTGTACAGTTATACATGTTTACCTACTTGCAGAGATTCCTATCGTTGTACGGTCAAGATTTATAATAAGTTTATTAGAATATATATCTCAAGTCACTAAAAAACGTCCACCGCCACGTGTCTATCTGTGTGTTTGCGATAAACTCAAAGTCTACGAATTTTTCACTGACAGATGATTTCTGAGAAAGGTTTTAATTTACATATAATTTGTTATTGTTATATCAAAAACCTATACCTTTCCGTGTCGCGTTGGTTACAATACGTAGGTACCTGCACTCATTTTCACGCGGACGGATTTCGGGTGTCTACTAGTTAAGAAAAAATAATAATATGACGGCGTTCTTGGCGCAGTGGTATGGTCAGTGGATTCACGGACGTTCTGGGTTCAGTACGACGTCGTAAAAATCGTAAGGAGTGTGGAATTCATTCTATTCTCCTAACAAGTTATCCCGCTTCTTTCTTAGATTGCATCCGCTATCAGGTGTGATTACAGTGAAGGGCCAACTTTTAAAGAATAAAGAAATGAATACTCATAGACGTACCTATTAATTTATTCTGTAATATGAATATTACTATTTTTTTTATTACCATACTTATTTTACTGTATTCCTAATTAAAGTTCACGCTAGCGTATGAGATAAACCTTTGCACTCAGAAGTGTGCACTAGTGAGATGCCAACGATATTCATACGTAGGTAGTACTTAGATATTGTAATTAGAGTAAATAGAATATTATTTAATCTAATATAGAAAATTCGTGTAACAGTGTTTATTAACGAACTCCTCCGAAACGGCTTCTACTTGTGTGTTTTTAGTAGGTCGCAGAATAAGTTTTAGGCAATTTTTTTCCCCCTAGGTATGATTAACGCTAATCGTCGGATAATTGACGGATGTTGCCAGTATATCAATAATGATCATGATTTTGTCAAAAGTAGGGATATTATAAATAACTATGAACCTATAGTTGAGCCACTACTACTATTACTTACCCATCTATATGCCGATTGAAACAACAGAAAACAAAAGAATCATTCTTAAAAAAATACAACATTTTTGCTTACGAGAGGTAAGAATAGAGATAATACTCGCTAGCTTCCACATACCGGTCGACTCGGCATTTGTTTACATTTTTTCTTTTGACCAACCCATAATATAGCCCAACAAGCCGCATTAGAGTAGCGTGGTGGGTCTACGCTCTATATCGTGGTGGTAGGTTGATAATGATGATGATAGGTAATATTTTTATCTCGATGTTTTCCTTTTTCTGTAGTGCCTGAAAATTTATATGCCGGTAGGAAAATATAAAACAAAAACCGACTTTACTTATTTAATATTATTTTAGATTGAATTAAATTTTAATGATCAAAACATTTTGTAATCTCAACCTTTAAAGCCTTAGATAAATCAAATTTATCAGCATGTTATAGGTAATAATAATTATTATAACATGCTGTTTATGCTAATTACTAAATATACCTTCATAAAAAACATAAACATAAGAAATCAACCTTTTTCAAGGCAAATATATTTCATATGGCCTCGTTCAAAGCAATTATAAAATGAATCTAGATCAGTTAAACGAGTCTAACCATTTCTTATTAATATTATGTAAATAACTCGACTGAAATCAAACCAAGTCAAATGAACGAAATTTGTAAGTTTAAAATGGTATTATTTAGTTAATTTAAAAGAAACTTAAGAATGAGAATTTAAAAAAGCGTTATAGTTAGGTATCCACTATCGTAGATTGTACGACGCGCGGCGCTCGCGCGAGCGATTAGCTGTCATCTACTTTGCGGACATCGCACGTTAACGCGTGACCGCGCGACTCTTGAAGCTGATTCTAGGCAGAGCTTCAAAATACAATATCAGGGGTTAAAGTATGAAATTGCCAATTTGTACTGACAAAAAAATAATTAGTTTTTTTAAATTTAACATATTTATTTAATCAAAATAATGGCCATCATTATCTATACATTGCTGCCATCTAATAGGAAGCTCATTTATGCCTTTGCGATAGAACTCTGCTGATCTAGATTCGACAAATTGTGTGAAAGCATTTTGCACTGCCTCCTGAGAAGAAAACTTTTTATCACGTAGAAAATTGTCCAAATCACGAAAAAAATGGTAGTCCGTTGGAGCAAGGTCTGGCGAATATGGAAAGTGACGAATGGTTTCTAATTGCAGTTCCTGTAGAGTTAAAACGGTTTGATCCAGTGGTGTCTCACTTACAGACGCAGTCGGCTCTGCTGGGTTTTAGTGGGTATTCCAGTAATTGGCGAGTCCCACATACCCTCTGGAATCAGTGTTGATTACTGGCACCGTTTCCGGAGGGATGCCTAAATGCATTTCCCAGCGTAAAAAAAAAAAAAAAAAGAGTTAAAACGGCTTCTCGTGTTGTATGAGGTCTCGCGTTATCATGGAGCAATAATGGTGAAGATCGATTCATAAGTCGGGGCTGTTTCACTGCTAGTTTCGCTATCATTGTTCGGAGTTCGGCGCAGTAGACATCTGCCGTTATTGATTGACCAGATCAGAGAAAGCCAAACAGTTACCATTACCTTTTTATTGGTAAGCTTTGCTTAAGGACACTGTTGCGGCATTTGACCTGGGGTCAGCCATTGCATTTTCCGCTTACAATTATCGTAAAGAATCCATTTTTCATCACATGTCACAATTCAAACGACACACAAACAAACAAGGCAACGCAAGTTTCAACACGCGTTTCTTTCTGCAGATCAATCAAATCATGAGGCACCCATTTTTCATATTTTTTTATTTTATTGATTTGACGCAAATGAGTCAATATTGTTGGTAAAGTAACGTTAAGCCATGCCGCTAATTCCTGGGTAGTTTGCCTGGCTAGTTTGCCTCGGATCGGCTTCCGCCATCTCTTTCAAATCATTGTTATTCACCTGTGTGGGCGGTCTTCCACGTGGTTCGTTCTTCAAATCGAAGTTTCCATCACGAAAGCGTTTAAACCAAAATCGCACAGTGCGTTCATTAGCAGTCCCATCTCCAATCGCAACATTAATATTGCGAGCTGTTTCTGCCGCGTTAGTTCCGCGTCGGAACTCGTATTCAAAAATCACACGAATTTTCGAAGTATCCATCTTTATTGTCTAAGCTGAATAAAAAAAAACAACTGAAAGTTGATAATCGAATGTTGCACATTTTTTAAAAGAAGAACTACATAGGTACCGTATGAAAAAAGTTTCACTATAAAATCTTAAACTATGAAGGTTCTATGTCAATTCGAAGTACCTATTACAATAAGGGGTGTAAGGGGGAGGCTAGTACCAGTCAGCCTCTCCAAATGTCAACCTCACCTGCTCGCGGTGCACCCTGCAGATGGACCGACGAGGCTCTGGCGACCGATGAATGGCGGTATAACCATTCCAAATAGGCTGGACTACAAAATGAGGCCAGTGTCAGGCAGCAGTGACACTGGTTCGAATAGTCCAGCCCTGCGGTGACCAACCCGCCTGCCCAGCGTGGTCACTATAGGGCAATACTTTTTATGGGAGAAAGTAAAAAGCAACAGCCCCTAGTCCCCGGCAGCTCCGCTATTCCTGGCTCTGGCAGCGGTCATGGTAACGGCGGGGCAAGGGGTGTCAAGAATCTCCGGCAGAGATTCCGCTGCCAACCCCGACGACTGGACCTGGCGACATTTAACGCACGCACTTTGAGGACCGACGAAAAGTTAGTCGAACTGGAAGAAGTATTAAGTAAGTTGCGCTGGAGCATTATAGGATTGTCTGAAGTCCGACGAGAGGGCGAGGACTCGATAATCCTGAAATCCGGCAATTTACTATACTACCGGGAGGGCGAACATCTGTCCCAAGGTGGTGTTGGGTTTATCGTTCACAAGTCCCTTGTTAACAATGTTGTACGAGTCGAGAGTGTGTCGAGCAGGGTAGCGTTCCTTGTCCTCCGAATTACCAAACGGTATTCGTTGAAGGTTATACAGGTTTACGCACCGACTTCGGCACAACCCGACGAGGAGGTAGAGGTATTGTATGAGGATATTTCAAGAGCCCTGCATACTTCGAACTCCTACTACAGCGTTGTTATGGGGGATTTCAATGCAAAGCTGGGCGAGAGGAGTGGTTCAGAGTTGAGAGTGGGGCAATTTGGTTATGGGCAACGGAACCAGAGGGGCCAAATGTTGGCTGACTTCATGGAGAAGGAGGGCCTCTTTATGATGAACTCCTTCTTCAAAAAGCCACCACACAGAAAATGGACCTGGTTGAGCCCCGATGGTTCTACGAGAAATGAGATTGACTTCATCTTGTCGACCAGACGGCATATATTCAACGATGTCTCTGTGATCAATAGGGTCAAAACCGGCAGTGATCACCGACTGGTAAGAGGCACGTTGAATATCAATGTACAGCTCGAACGGTACCGACTGGTGAAGTCAACGCTCCGACCTACTCGTGCTCACATCCAAAACCCCGAAAGCTTTCAACTGGAACTCCAGAACCGTTTCGATTGCCTAGCACATTGTGTTGATGTGGACGATCTGAACAACAGGCTAGTGGAAACTGTCCATTCGGTTGGGTCTAAGTTCTATAAGACCCACCGCCCAAAAACCAACAAGAAATTCTCTGACCAAACACTTAAGCTCATGGAGGAAAGACAAGGAATGCGATTACAGTCTTCAGGGGACGCTCTGAACTACCGACGTATCAATAGACAGATCTCTAAGTCGCAGAAATGTGACTTACGCCGCTACAACACCGAGCGTATCATAGATACAATAAAACACAACCGTGGCTCGAAAGTGTTCGCGAAAGATCTGTCTATTGGACGCAGTCAGTTGACGCGTCTGAAGACCGATGACGGTAATCTCATTTCTTCCAAGCCCGAGATCTTGGGTGAGGTCGAGAAGTTCTATGGACAGTTATACACGTCAACTCAAAAGCCTGTTGACAATTTGGCTGAAGACCCCAGAGCCAAATTGACCCGACATTATACCGAAGATATCCCGGACGTCAGCCTAGACGAGATTAGTATGGCTCTCGAACACCTAAAGAACAACAAGGCGCCAGGTGATGACGGAATCACAGCAGAACTCCTGAAAGCGGGTGGTAAACCGATACTTGAAGTCCTTCAGCGATTGTTCAATTCTGTCATTCACGAGGGCAAGACGCCTGAGGCGTGGCACAGGAGCGTGGTTGTTCTGTTCTTCAAAAAGGGTGACAATACCTTGCTGAAGAATTACAGACCAATCTCGCTGCTGAGTCATGTCTACAAGTTGTTCTCCAGAGTCATCACGAATCGTCTCGCTCGTAGGTTTGATGACTTCCAGCCTCCCGAACAAGCCGGCTTCCGACAAGGCTTTAGTACCATAGACCACATCCATACGCTGCGGCAGGTTATACAAAAGACCGAAGAGTATAACCGGCCACTTTGCTTGGCGTTTGTGGACTATGAGAAAGCCTTTGATTCGGTGGAAACCTGGGCTGTGTTAAGGTCATTGCAGAGGTGCCGAATCGACTACCGGTACATCCAAGCGTTGCAGTGCCTGTACGAAAACGCCACCATGTCAGTCCGTATACAGGATGAGACTACGAGGCCAATCCAATTGCAGCGAGGAGTGCGACAGGGAGATGTTATCTCCCCGAAGCTATTTACCGCCGCATTGGAAGAGGTCTTTAAGCTCTTGGACTGGAACGGACTTGGCATCAACATCAATGGCGAGTACCTCACTCAACTGCGGTTTGCCGACGATGTAGTGATCATGGCAGAATCTCTAAATGACCTTAACATTATGCTCAATGACCTCAGCAGAGTTTCTCAACAGGTGGGCCTTAAAATGAACATGAGCAAGACAAAGATCATGTGTAATGCTCACGTTCCGCTCCACCCAGTAATTGTTGAAAATTCTGCACTCGAAATTGTAGACGAGTATATATACCTAGGGCATATGGTCCAGTTAGGTAGGTCCAATTTCGAGAAAGAGGTGAACCGCCGAATCCAACTCGGCTGGGCAGCGTTCGGGAAACTCCGTGACATCTTTTTGTCCAAAATTCCTCAGTGCCTCAAGACGAGAGTCTTTGAACAGTGCGTGTTGCCAGTGATGACCTACGGATCCGAATCTTGGTCGCTGACTGCGGGCTTCATAAGAAGGCTCAGAGTCACTCAGCGGGCGATGGAAAGAGCAATGCTCGGAGTATCTCTGCGTGATCGAATCAGAAATGAGGAGATCCGCAGAAGAACCAAAGTAACCGACATAGCTCAGCGAGTCGCAGAACTGAAGTGGCAATGGGCGGGGCACGTAGTTCGAACAGCTGATGAACGTTGGGGGCCCAAGGTGGTAGATTGGCGACCCCGCACCGGAAAGCGCAGCGTTGGTCGACCCCCAACCAGGTGGACTGACGACATCAAACGTGTCGCAGGGAGCCGCTGGCAACAGGCGGCTCGGGATCGTTGTGTTTGGAAGTCCCTAAAAAAGGCCTATGTCCAACAGTGGACGTCTACAGGCTGATAATGATGATGATGATGATTACAATAAATCGGCAATTTCAATTTCAAACCCCTATTACTAATCGTATTTGTAAACAAAGAACGTATGGTATTACGATTGGCCAGTAACCGTATGAAAGAAGCAGAGCTTTTATCCAATTACAGGACAGAATCCCGTGGACACGGAATGTTCTTATTGGCGAAAAAGTTAATGCAATTATATTTCTATCTTATTTAAGTGATTTCCAATGTTGTAATTCCTTCTTTTAATTTTAAAAAGTAATTAATTTTTATAAATACGTTATTGTATTACTAAAAAGTAGAAACCAAAATAAACAACTATTTGATTTTTGAAATATTTGCGCGTGCATGGCGCTAGTTTACTGCAACACAAATGGCGCTAATTATTACAAAATCAATCAAAAGTTATCTAATTTAAGATAAATTTATAAAATATATATCAAATTTAAGTAAAATATATTTTAACATATGATAGCTAGACTCATGAGTGACATGGGCTAATTTTTATCCTAACGTCTATTCCCACGGGAAAGGCAACTACGCGTTTGAAAACACGGACTCCGCTATTATTAATAACATCTAACTATACAACAGCACTGTTTTTTGTTAAGCTTTATCTATGTATCAAGATAGATCTTAAAAAACACACGATAAATAAAAAACGCCATGTACCTACTTAGTAATAACATATTTAATTGACGTAACAAAAAGTACATGCTATATGAAGGTATCTTATTTATCAATGTTTAAAAAAAATGAGTAAAAATAAAACTTATATCTTCAATGAGATATATAAGATGCGATTTAAAAATGTTATCTTTGAAAAAAAATCGTTATAAATTAAACCATTAAGTCTCTGAGACTTATTTAACATGATTTATTTTATTTTTACACATAATATCAAGGAAACTAACATTATTCTAGATAAGCATTTCAAACGCTGCTATCTCCCAAAGCTATTAAGTTGGAGATCTTATTGATGCTTACCGTACTTATGGGTGGGTTACCGTACTGACTAACTTTCAGCTATTATAAAATTGGGAGGAGCAGGGACTGACTAACTTTCAGCTTTTATGAAATTAGGAAAGTCTAGCAATGCATAAGTCAAAGGGAAGGAAAAATAAGTCAAGGAAAAAGGCATTATAATTTTGAATGGAACAGAGTAGCCGTTGTTTTCGGTAATAGTAAAATAACACTTGTACTATTTTCATTATGAATACTTTGATTAATCTCAGATGAGGCGCAGGGTAACTTCCCACTCCAATGCGGAAAACCCACCAAGGTTTAGATTATTAATGTTTGATTAATTAACGATCAGATGTCAATGATAGTGACCGTAACCGACGGCTCAATGAGCTTTCTCATGCAGGGGGTGTAAAACCACCAGCATTCCGACTGACCGGACCGGATAATAGTTGTAATAATTTCATTAAAAATTTTTAGTAGGAAGAAAATCTCAGAATTTTCCCACAATCCAACTCAGTATTTGAAACCCTGAAGACCTGGTGGTGTAAAGGCATATACGCTACCTACGAAGCAGACACAGTGGTACTTATATTATTATTATATTAAATTGTTATTACCAACGGTTTTCCACTAAAGATGATCTGCTATTTATCATAATTTATATACCTATCGTAAAGTGGTTTAAGTTTAAACTCTTAATTTAACTTAATATATGATTTGTATACTCGTATGTTAGTTTTGCATTATGAATAATGAACAATAGATTTATATTAATATTCACATCAGTCAACATCTCCTGAGGATCCTCCGGATTCGGAGTGAAACGTACTTAAATAGAGAGTTGGTTAGCTCTGCCGCTTTTCCAATTTTCGCGAAAAATAATAAAAGAATTATTGATTGTAAAGAAATAATTTATATTATATTAAGTACTTACATTGTAAAAAATCCGGTTGGTTTATTAGAATTAACCGGCTATATTCCACAAAAAACAGCCTCCGTTGTTCGTTCAGCGTTCTCACTGTCCGCGAGTCGACTGGCCGGCCGCACTAGCACGCACTGCCGACGCAATTAATGTATTGTTTTGATCCTATTAGCTTCTTGTAGAAATATATGCTCGTGGTGTGAGATTACTGTGATTACGTACTTGAGATTTTTTTCTCTTTATATTGACGTTTTTATTCAGGTATGTTATTTGGTCATAACTTTTAAGAAGGAAAATGAGAATATTACTACGCACTACAATTTTTAGTTAATGGGATGTCTTATCTTCACTTCCACTCAATGGAAGTCTTATCTTCGTAAGGCCTGATTAGAACTGTAGCTAGTTCTATAAAGGACGGGGTTAATCTAAATGTGCTCTAGGTGGACTCCTACCAGGCTGTGCTTAGCAGGATTTATTTACACGAACAGCGAAGGTGAGCGTGAGTGTTGATGGCGTCACAAAGGAAACTCTAACCTACACTCGTGTCACAAGTCTCGGGCTCTGTTTGGAGTTTTTCTCTCAGCCAAGTGATGGACTCCGCACCCGCATGGTGAATCCATGGAATGCTAAGATATTCGTCTATATGCAAGCTTACTCGTTTAAATTAGGTTTAATATCATGCAGACATTAACTTCTTTTGATGATATGCATGCACAAGAAAACACATAAACATATTATGTGTTTTCAAAACCTAAAATTAAACCAAGTGCATTAACGAGTGTGAAATTGTGACTTGTAAGCCATCAGATAGTCAAAGGTCGATAGTACCAACGAGTGGTAGAGTTTTGTTTCTATGTTTTGGATTAAATCTCTTGAAAAAAAAGAAACGAGACTGTGATATCCTTAGTTAAAACGTGCGACCATATAAATAATCTAAGACCATAACAATTTAAGTCTAGGAACAGTTCGCCAACGGTACCTAGATAACCTACCTAGTGCCTAGGTAATTTGATTACGGAAACATGGTTATTGAGCTGTATGTTTTGGTAATGAATGACTGGCTTTCCTGTTTGGTACTTTGCAGGGTGTTTTGCTTCCTTATTTGATTTCTTTTGTTTAATTTCTATAAAGATTGTGAAAGTAAAAAAGTAACTACCAAAAACTCTGTTAAACGCATATAGATGGCGCTGTATCAACAAAATTATGCATTTAAATTAAATTGTTATTTTACATAAATTTAAATACATCATAAAATTATATATTTGGCTAAAAATAAATAAAAATGTAGTTTAATTAAGACGAAGATTCGGAAAATACATAGCGCCATCTAGTTAACCTGTTTTGTTAAAGTAGCTTGCGTGAGGTTTTATATATTGCGTATAGATAGCGCTGTATTGTTATGGTGTAAAATGTTAATAATATTAATAAACGAAAGGATTAGTAATTTTTTAAGCTATGGAAAAACAACAGAAAAAAATAAAAATTATAAGAAATCTTTTTATCAAAATAAAGCAAGGATTGAACGAAGTACATTAATTTGCACTAGTACAATATTTTCGTCATTTCTTTCGACTGGGAGCGTGGCGTCTCCTGTAATCCGGCTGCTCGGAGGTCGGGTTCGGAGGATGGTTTGAGGTCGGGAGTCCTGGTGCTGAGTGGCCCATGTTGACTGGACGTCCACACTAAGCCCGGTATTGATATGGACCACCCGGAGGAGTCCGGGAGGTGCAGGTTAACTAAGGAGGGGCGAACCGGGCCAGAGGGGAAACCCAGCAGCCAAAAGTCCCCGTATCGGGCAGTAGTGGGATAGCGGCCGGGAGTGGGTGCTCAGTGACAGCCCGACCAATACAATCAGACCCGATCCTTTTGCTTTACGATACAAAATGCAAAATATTTTGTGTTTTCTTTAGAATAATTTATTATTATTTTATTATAGTTATTTAAGTTTTTTATTATAGTTACCTTAGTTATTAAAATGAAACTTGGCACATTTGTAGTTCATATTTTGAGGTATTGCATAGAATACTTTTTGTCGCGAAAATTAAAGTAGAAGGGGTTGAAAGTTTCTATGAAAAGTCTTTAATTTTTGAAGTTATGTTAATGTAATTTTTATATACGAACTACTGAATAAATAAATATGTTATTCAAGGAATTTTAAAAATTTCGTCATGTTAATCTTATTTTAGTAATGTTATAAGTGACTATTCTAAAATGAATATAAATATCATACGATTTGGTCGTCAAAAAGTATTTTATTTTAAAAAAGCATTTTGAAAATACCTATTTTACATTTTGCATTTGAAATACAAAACTCAAAAGCTTGAAACAACCACCCAAATTTATTATTATTTTATTATAGTTATTTAAGTTTTTTAATATAGGTCAAAGTCACCCCTCGCTTGAAGCACTCCTAAATTTCAGTACCACATATATTATTATTTTTATATTATTTTTTATATCATTATACAGTATTTATTTTAAGGCGTGTTTGGAGCAAGATCCATTGACTTGCCCAATTAATATTTTATACTGTCTATAACAAGACATCTTGTGGTGCTCTTCTCTTAAGCCTTAAAGACATATACATTAAGAAGAATAGAATATAAGAAGGTAAAATCTCAAAATATATATATAATGGTACAAGTAACAAAAGTGCAAATAGAATAAAACTCAATAATAATTCGTAAAAACAATATTTACTCCAACGTTTGCAAAATGTCTAAATCAATTTAATTGATTACTGATGTACCTATCTAATAGTAAACCGCTTACAAAAAATATCATCACGCATTTTATTGAAAAACGCAAGTATTTGGTACGATAGCCCGACAGTTAGGTACAATAGTAAATAGTCAAGAACGCGGAGAGCCATGGCCTAACCGCTGTCGCTTATGACAAAGCAGTGGCCTGGGTTATTGAGCGTTTTCAATTATTGCGATTTTTCAGCGGGCATTTCTTTCTCCATTTCAGGCATGTCAGGTTTTTCGATTTTCATTTCTTCGGGTTTTTCAATCTTCATCTTTTCTTCTTTCTTTTCGGGCATCATTTCCGCGATTTCCATCGGCTTGGCCTCGTCGGAGATTTCAGCGGCGGCCGATCGTTCTTGTGGGACTCCCTCGGGGAGGGGGTCATCCTTCTTCTGCAAAGAGATTTAAAATATACGTTTATTTTCATACTCAATGCTTTGCTAGCATAGCATATTTGGATTTGAAGAATCTGTTGTTTAATAAAGAATCAATACATATTAATATTTTGTTAATAATTGCGGCATAATTTTGTGTAGGCGCCATATGATTAAATATGAATTATATATTTTAAACGCCTGTCCTGCACGTAATTTGAAAACGAGCACGAAACTATACCTGCTTTCAGCTATATACTTATACTTTTTTCATGTTAAAAATATTAAATTAAAAAAAAAGAATTAGAGCATTCTGGTTCCGTTGGATATAATGAGTTAAATGGGGTGTTTGACTATAAATTATTTTTGAAACTTTATTTAATAGAATAAAACCTTAATTAATATTTAATTCAATTACTCAAGCAAAAAGCTATAAGAATTTATTGACATGAGACGTCACTCTTCAGTAACACCATAGTAGCTCAGTACATATTTTCGTTTGCGGAAAGGGTCTTAAAGGGACCCCTACTTATAATAAAGTACCTAATAACAATTTCGAGACAAATACTCTATTGGAAGGTTATACATACGTATTTATAGTTCCCTACATTCTTGCAGTTTAATATTGTATCATAAATTGTTTGAAACTACGAACTTGACACATCCGAGAAATCTTGGGTTCAACCCCACCTAATCAACACTGTTGAAAGTATTCACTTCTAGCTTTTTCATTTGTTGGAGGGCACCTTGGTTATTATCATGTAAAATACATGGGTTATTATTTAAAAATAAATAAAATAAAACTTATTCACTTACCACAGTTGGTGCATCTTTCTCTTCCGTTTCAACGATGTCAGAGCTAGCGATAGGGGCGTTCTTGGCATCAATGATATCTTCAGTCTTCACGCTCAAGGGGTCAGCTGCAGGGCTGGGCAGCAGGTTGCAGTCAGCCTGGCTGGTCTTCACGAAGAACGTCCTCGAGATGCGGTAACGGTCCAGCACCGAGTACGCGTACTGCATCACGAGTGGTGGGGCTAGCCGATCTCTGGTCAGGATCCACGCGTTTTCTGGGAATACAATGGAATTGTTAAGGATTTTGTTTTCATATTATAAAGTAAATATTATTCAAGCATCAGCATCAATACAAAAAATAAACATGAGCCAAGTATCAATCCAGTTTTATAGAGTAATCAGGATTTTCTAGATATTTAATTATTTTCAGTTGTTTCAGTTAAATTAATCTTGTAGACGAAGCATGTGGCTCAGTGGAAAATGGTTGTTTCGATATGTACGAGTATTCAAATGCATAGCGAAAGGTTACTAAATACTAAGTAAGCATAATAAGAGTATGATGTAAACGCGTCTCTCAAAGGCAAAGGTGTTAATTATCGGCCATATTCTTAAAGCCGCAACCCACCTCTCTTAAAAAAATCAAAAAAGAATCCAAAAATATCAGTCTTATTTCGTCCGAGTGAAGTTTGTGTGGAGTGGCTTTTCCGTAATGTAAAAACTATGCTATCTCGCTATTCAAAGCTTTGAACTCCCGTTTCCCAATTTCACACGGGGTGTATTTTTGGAAACCCTTTCTTAACGCACGCCTACATCATAATAGCTACTGTGTGCCAAATTTGAGCACAATCTGTTTAGTTTTCAAAGCTGGGCGTTGGTAGATCAGTCACATAGCTTTATATGTTTAATTTTTAAAGATAAAACTTGAACAGCTTGAGACATTGGGTTCCATTGAGGTGAATCGCCTCTACTTACGGATATGCACAGGTCCAATCCCGCTGCAGGACCACATGACAGCGTAGTTGTCGTAGTCAGTGTCGAGGATGCTGTACTCGTTGTCGTAGCTGTTCGGCAGAGTCGAGTACTTGATGATCAAGCGACCCTCGCCTTCCCTCCCAATCATTTGCATCGAGCCTCCCATCACACGCTTCATTCCGGTTCTAGAATAAAAAATTGTTTTAGGTTTAAAAGATGGCTAACTGCCGCGTTGGTATAGTAGTCAGTCTATGTACAATGGAGTCATGAAACTGTGGGAAAGGCTGCTAAACATAGGCTGCTATATACTTCTACGGGAGTTAGTAAGTCGTTGGTGTGCTATCCATGTGCTTTAGAAGGTACATATAACTTTTAGTGTCGATCATTATCATCTACATCTGATAGTGATAGTTACGAACAATCGATATGAATATCAAATATTAGATATAACTCTAAGTCTGCCGTTTCGTTAGAACAGCGTGGTCAGTGCGTAATTCTTTAATTTGAAATCTTAGCATTTCTTTATCCGAACTCATGGTATATAAGAACCTCCTCCGTAAATTAGTTTCTATAAAAACAAGCACGTTCACTCGTTACATTCATCTAGAAGCTACGTAGCCTGTGATGCTTTGACATACACACATCTTTTGTTGTGGGCCATGGGTTATTAAAAACTAATACTTACAAAGCATTGGTGATCTCATTGTTGACGAGTATTCTTCCCTCAGGCGTGCTCTCGTATTTGGTGGTGACGCAGCGCGAGCCCAGCTCGGAGACGGTGAAGAAGCGCTCCGCCTCGTACCACGTGCCCAGGAAACGGTTCACGTTGAAGTTCGCCATAGGCTGCAAGTCAATACAAATTAATATTTATCTAAATTTAATAGACCCATCATCGTCTCTTTACAATATCAATAATTAAAGAAAAATAACGAAATTTAAATATCTATCTAGCAGCAAGATAAACATTTAGAAAAAGAAATAAACTAGACTTTAGCTTACTTAAAATTCTTATCGTATTTTAAACTAGCACGCAAATACGAATTAAGACCATTTCGTAGAGTTCTAACGTACAACTTAATAGCCTCAAAAATGTATTTTTACCAACAAAGGATGTCTAGCCCGTTTCATTTGTGGATTATTTTTTTGAAAAACCTTCCTCAGTGTAATTGTTGTCAGTTCTATCCCTGCAAAACTTTACTCTGCCAAAGCTACCTGACAGGAACATTAACAGATAAGTACCTACTACCTGTACTTATGCTTTTCATCATGGCGATAGCTTCAAAAGTTTTGTCTGGACGTGAAAATGCTAATCAGTTAATTATTTTTATAAGTATCTAAATAGAAAAAGCGATAAGTACATTGTACGCCAAAGGATGTATCGATGAAAACCGAAAGTTAGATGTGCGTAGTACCAATGTCATCAACCCTACAACCGGTCTGCGTCTTGTAACGGCCGGCGAAACTTACATAAGTAAAAGTGCTGGTACGTAGTTTAAGGTCAAGATGGCTAATAATAGAAATACTTGTATGTTGAATTTTTCTATTGTACGCTAATCGATTGATATACCTATACATATATTAAAGGATGAAAATAAAGCAATTTACGGCCGAGTAAGGAATACGAAGCTTAAAGGATAAATTACAAGGTATAGTTATACCTACCGATATTTGTGTAGTAGATACTTATATCTATATTAAGATAATGTCACTATATTACGGCAGTAATTTTATAATTGATGAAATAATATTGAAACTTTGGCCGTGTTTTTTTCACAAAAAGATTTAGCTATTCGTTCCTTTACGACATCGTGCAGAAACCGAAAGGGGTGTGGATTTGTTCCTACTGACAAGCTAGCCCGCTTCCATCGTAGATTGCATCGACACTCACCATCAGGTGTGATTGCAGTCGTGGGCTAACTTGTAAAAAACAATATATAACGGTGTGCACAAAATATATATATTTTATATATATATTATATATATATATATATGTATATAACGCAAGCAAAAGTTTACCAGCATGTTATAATACATAGTCACTTGCAAGATTGGACTTTAAAGGGAAATGTTTGATATTTCTGTTACGTTCAGATATAGCAAGTTGATAAAAAAAAATAAAAATTTTTATTTTGTCTACTTAATTAATAAATCAAATTTACGAATGGTCAAGAGAAAAATTTTATGTTTGTTTAATTTCTGACATAAAATATGAATACCAAGTGAAAAACTCTAGTTGTAACGGTCTATATGAATTATCTTACGAATAACTAACCCATGTTAGAAAATATAATTTTACTCTCGTAGTCAATATGACTCTACAAACTATCTATAATAAGTTAGAATTATTAAGTGATATTTAGTTAAAACTATGTTCGTATATCAAGCTGAAATAAAAAAAAGTTGTTTCTTAAAAAGTTTAAGGGTTAAAGTTGCGACAAAAAGGTTTCGTATTTCAGCCGAATTCACCGGATTATATTTACATTGAAGTCATTAAATCTTAATTGCATTTCAATTGTGGGTGTTTTAAGCCTGTAAGTTTATTCAATGCGTTAAAGTAAATAGATATATTTTGTTGACGTAAAAAGTAAACTGCAAATGTATAGATGATTCTAAATATACGACGTATTGCTCGCAATGAATGAATAAAATTTGTAATGTATCCGATAGGGAATTCCCCATTTTTCAGGATCTAAAAAGGTAATGAAATAAAGTACAAAGTAGTGTTAAAAGAAAACTCACCTGATAATCGGGGCACCATCCTAGCGATGGTATCTGCGCCGACGCCGTGGCGACTAGGAGCAATGCTGACAGTCTCAACATGTCGGAGATGGGGTTGTGGCTGGGGCTGCGACGGGAATGATGTCCCACGTCCCGGTGTACGCTTTTAAACCCTCCCCGTAGACCGGTCTGGAACCCTCTAATGTGAGTCTAGGTTGATTTATACTTTGCCATCGTTGATATACCGTGTTCAAGATATAGCGATATAAAATACGCAAATCCTTGTATGAAAACAGCGAAAGTGCAGAGTGAACAAACAATTTTTAGCTTACGAGAACCGTGGTAAGCTTTTAAAAAAAGTACCTACTAATTTACGACTATGTGATTACGTACGTTTTAAGTCGACAGCGTTATGTAATTTCTTATTTATATCACATAATAAATAAATGAAAAGATTTCACTACCTTTAGACATAGTGAAATATTTCTACAAAAGTTGTTGCTTGATGAGAAGATGATGATATGAAGATAAAAATATGAAATCATCGATTGTATTGTTGTGTCGTAGTGCATTTTATACAGAAACAAGTCTCGGAACTGGGCCTGGCTTAATAGGGATTGGATCTCCCAGCTCCATCAGGTTGGGCGGCAGGGATTGGATCCCCCATCCCGACCAGGTTGGGGAGGTCCCATCCTCGTGATGCCGTGACTGTGCAATGAATTATATGTATATAATACGCTGAATTATATGTATATAATATGCTGTAATATGTATATAATACGCCCAAATGACGTTAAAATTTCAGAATCTCAGAATGTTCACCGTTACTTAGTGCACCAAATGCATAGGTAATTTTTGGCGTCTGTTCTCGTCACATTTTCAGGCTCTACATTTCTAAGTTTCTGGATATCAAGGTTGATTTATAATATGCCGTAATGAATTTTGCAACGAGCCTTGTTATGCACATATGGTGGTAATTATGGCATTGTTCTTTTTGCGGTGCGGCAGACGAGATGTCGTTGTAGCATCTTTTGTTTTTTAGTTTTCGAGTTTTTGTTTACCTGTCTAAGAATAGTGCACAGCGTTTTTATTTGTTTAACTAAGTACATTGGAAGGAGAATTTTAATTTGCTTGGTTTTACTTTCTTGTATGACTTAACAATATATTCTTTGTCATCATCACATAAGAATAGTGATCATCAGCATCAGTACAATATGTTAAAAAAGAGGGGGTTTTGGAGCTTATCCAAAACCCCCTCTCTTTAACTTATTCATTTAATTTTCTTCTTTCAAACATTCTGATAACCTTTTGTGATAAAGCTCTTTTTTTCATTCATCACAAGTTACCCCTTGACTGCAATCAAACTTGATGATAAGTGATGATGCAATCTAATGGAAGCTGGCTAACTTAGTCGAAGTAGGATAATGGTCACTCTCCTTCACCCTCCCACCAGCCAGACCCGGTAGAAAATCTCAATCGGCCCAGCCGGGAATCGAACCCAGGACCTCTGTCTTATAAGCGCATACCTCCGGGAAAGTACCACCGATTCTGTCCGTAAACAGCAAAGCTGTGTTTCGGACTGGGAAAGTACTTGTCCAAGGCTTTCGATTGTGTTGACCATAAAACTCTTTTGCTTAAGTTAAGCCACTATGGCATTAGAAATGTTGCACTTAATCTCATTGCCTCTTATCTTAGTGAATCTCATTGCCTCTTATCTTAGTGATAGAACTCAAACGGTATGCATTAATGATATAAAGTCACGTGGCTCATCTAAAATGGGCGTTCCACAGGGTTCAATTTTGGGTCCTTTTCTATTTTTAGTGTATCTCAATGATTTACCATACCATGTTAGCGACATTTGTGAAATTGTACTGTTTGCTGATGACACATCTTTAATTTTTAAAACTGATAGAAATAAAAGTGACTTTGACGATGTAAACCGTGCTGTATCGCATGTGTCGCATTGGTTTACTGCTAATAATTTACTATTAAATGCAAAGAAAACTAAATGTGTTGAGTTTTCTTTACCGAATGTAAAAAAAATAAATAAGTCTTTAATGATAAATGGTGAAACGCTAAAAATGGAGAGTTCTACAGTCTTTCTAGGAGTAACCTTGGACTGTAAACTTCAGTGGAGCGCTCATATAGAGTCACTGACAGCTAAACTTAGCTCAGCAGCATTTGCAGTGAGAAAAATAAGACAGTTTACCGATGTAGAAACAGCTAGACTGGTTTATTTTGCTTACTTCCACAGTGTGATGTCTTATGGCATCTTGTTGTGGGGAAAGGCTGCTGACATAAATTCTGTCTTTATACTTCAGAAACGAGCAATTCGGTCGATTTATAAACTTAAACCACGCGAGTCCCTTCGAGTCAAATTTAAAGAAATAGGAATTCTTACAGTAGCCTGTCAATACATATTCAATAACCTAGTTTATGTTAAACAAAATATAAATATGTATAAACAGAAAAAGGATTTAAACGACCGTCTTCCTAGAAATGGACATAAGTTAGTCATATCAGCTTATCGCCTCCGAAAAGTACAAAAATCTTTCGTAGGATTGGGTGTACTCTTCTACAACAAGATGCCCAATTCAGTTTTAGATCTGCCATTGCATAAGTTTAAACAATGTATTAAAACTCACTTACTGTGTCAGGGTTATTATACTATCGATGAATTTTTAAATGACAAAGATGTTCAAAGGCAATTGGATAGGCTTTCAACTTCACACAGGAAGTAAAATAAATAACTTTATGTAACAACACACTTAATATTGTAAAATTGATAATATTATAAAAAGAGCAACTGTTGAGTTTCTTGCCGGCTCTTCTCAACAGGGCCTGCCTTCCGAGCCGGTGGTAGAGTCACTACAAATAGTCCAATTTGACGTTTCAAAAGTGCTTGTAATAAGCCTACTTGAAATAAACGAATTTGAATTTGAATTTGGAGTAATTTCCTTTAGTAGCCAGTGTAATTACAGATACATGAGCCTAACACCTATGCCTCAGGTTGACGGATATAGGGCAGGACTTTGTAGGACGTGTTTGTCATCATTAGTAATGTCCACCTGCTTAGTCTTAATAATTTAGGAATATGAAAAGATTAAAAATATTAAGGGACTTTCAGATTATTGATAATCGTTTGGTTCCGCTTTACAGGAAAGAGAATTAAAAATTTTATTAAATATATACATAATTTAAGGTACTTCCGGTGGAAAATTCTTACGAAGATTCTTTTTTGGTAGGTGGGGAGGCTAAAACCTGGCTAGTTACCGCCTTGCCGGCAATGATGAAGGCACTAGGCACCACCAAGTGATTTAGTGCTTCAGTAGGATGTCGTGCAGAAAAGTAAAGAAAATCGCGAGCTATAGAACTCGTGAGGATTACCAGTGACAGACCGCTCTTCTTAGGGGGACAGCTCCACCCCCTACCCTACTACTATTAATAATGGTATACCTCTAGGCGTTTGGTCTTCATTTAGGTATTAATTTTTTGCTTTTAAAGCTATGCTACTGATTAGTCACGAATTCATTTAACAGAGGAAAATGGAGTCTCCACTCCTTTACTATATAATTTTCGCTTATACTTTTGTCTTATAACAAATTTACAAAAACAATACAAAATACAAACACAAATTAATACAAAATACAAATTAATATCGGTTCAGCAGTATTATCTATGCACGAATATGAATTTCAATATTTTGCTTATTACAAGACTATGGTTATTGCATCAATACTTCAAGAAAGACATATTCGATGTACTTGCAGAATAAGTAAAGTTTCGGAATGTTCCCATGCAGGCCCATAGATCGCTGCAAAAAGATCCGAGCCATCTGCCTTTACCGGTTTCATTCCAGGCGATCTTTTTGTTTTCTATCCTTTCTATCTATTTTTATACTTTGAGCGTGTACACACAGAAATAATGCACGACAAGTGGCCTGCTGTAGCGTAGCGTCCGCGCTACAATTTGTCGCTACGACAATACGTGTAGCTAGAGTAAGTTGCGACAAAAGCCCATTATCCTTAATTAAATTGTGTATTTGATTGAATAAATCAAAAAACTACCAGATATACACATCTTATAGAGTATTACAAACACATCCTCAAGCCAATTACTTCAGTGAACATTGTGAATATATTTAAAAAATGTGATAGCTTATAGAATAAAAGTTTTAAAAACGTCATTCATTTATTTAGACGCAATGGGATTCGTAATTAAATTACATGCTAGTAAAAAGTAAAATAAAAGGAAAAGTAAATTGGCACATTTTGGCAAATTGCTCATGTTTCAGGTATCAATAAGGGTGACAAGAATTGTTGGAATATCGTCATTGCTTAGTGTATGTACTGAATATCCACGTCCACCGATGGAGCATTAATTGTTAGGTACTCTGTTGATTTTTTAACAAAACCTAATAATTAAGCTAAATGTCAAATTAAAAATAAGAAAATTACAGCTTAAGACAAAATTGTCTATTTGTCGCCGGTGTTACTAAGCTACTTATTTGTTTGCTTAACCTCTTTTTGTTAGGCTTATTAGACTTATGCGGTATGACGGTTCTGTGTGAATGTCGTTGCAGATATTTTAATAGGGCAGACATATTATGTACTTCAACGATTATGTATTTGAATTGTAGGTAGGTAAAAAAATATAGCAAAAAAATTTATTCTTTTTTTCCCTAAGTTAGTTCATAATTAGCAACATACGCAAGAGTTTATTTTCGTTTCTTATTTGGATTCTTCCAAAAAATAAATTGCCTGCAAGGGAGCTTGCATTGTTATATTTTCGCGCCTTTTGAATTTTTGATGACTTCATCGACGTAGTAGATATTTCTTTAGTTTTCGACGGAGAGGTCCCGAGAGATTCCTGTGCTCAGGTCAATTGGTACCCTTGGAATGCGCCTAGTAAACCTTTCGATTTAGCGTTTCGGTGTGGTGATGGAACCATCATAGGGGTCCTGAACCCCTGATATGGAAAATTTTGGATCTCGGTCAGTTAACTGCTAACTTAGAGGATTTAGTCACTTAACAATAGGTCTTATAATATGAAATCTTTAAATATTAAATAATAATATTACATCGTCATGAAATTTAGTTTAGTATGTAAAATTTTATGACGATGCTATATGAGGTACAAAACCGGATATTAAGACTGACGGCTTAACGTGCTCTCGGGGGTATGGGCTACCTACCTTCTTAACTCTCAGCAGTCAACTGCTACGGAAATTGTCTTGGATAAACTATTAGTTCAACCAGCACCCAGAGCTAGAATCTAAGACCCATAAATAAAATCAAAATTGGTGCTGAATTTTGTCTCTTCTTTAATTAACTATCTCTTTTTGTAAGGCAATATTTTAAATGTTAAGAGAATCATTGCAGAAATGATAATAACTTTGGCTGTTTCTGAACAGAGGTAACATTGTATTCTCCCTTCTAATTAAGTAAAAAGCTGTAGAGTAGGTACTATGATTGATTGCCATGTTAGGACTAAACTTAGCACCACACAGTGCTGAGGCCTAGGATGCGACGCAAGACATATTATGTAGAGAAAAGACATATCGTTGCCCAATAGCGGCAAAGTCGGAAATACCTATTGCTCTCTCTTTTGTTGCGTTATGACTTGTTTTGTAGCGTTATGACTTTTTTCTACTAGCGGTACAGGCAGTAGCTACGCTTCCTAGGACTGATGTAAACCTAAGATGCGATCGAATAGGTAATTATATCGCGTAGAGAAAACGGTATATCGACTATTATCGTCACAATCGAAGACATAGTTTTTTCTTTCACCCCAACGCAACGAAAGAGAGAACCATATTTTGCGCGCTACTGGGCGACCTGGGAAACTATCGAAGCTTCTAGAGTAAAGCAATTTTTTAAAAATTGACGGATTGGCTCGATGATACGAACTTAAATAGGTTTCATCTTGTTAAAATATATGTCAGACAAATATAACCTAAAAATAAAAAATTCCTCTGAGATATATTTATTGTTTATAATTGTCAAATGTCATTGTGGATTCACATCCAGTTCTGCACATTGTACAAGTCTTGTTAAAAAGTAATACACTATGGTCCGTTATTAAGTTTTTAATTATTCTAAAGCTCCACGCCCCTAGTCTGCAATTAGGTAATATATAAATAAAAAGAACCTCTCACTAAAAAGTAAAACATAACTGTGTCATTTAGTTGCTTTAATTTACTTAAGCATATCTATGAAGTCGGTGCCAGCCAAGTTTAAGGAACATTTATTTTACGTAGTAAAGCAGTTTGTGGGTTCTAGGTAACGTCTTTGAAAGTAGAAACCTTGGTCATACATAAAAAAAAAAAAAAACAAATATACGTGTCGAATTGAGAACCTCCTCCGTTTTTTTCGTCGGTTAAAAAAGAACCTATCACAACATACATCTTTTTTTCTTGTTTCGTCATTTATTTTACTTTCCTAAATAATAATATTTACTATTATCAGGGTATTTCAATAGTCCATTGCAGGGCTTTATAGGAAAAAGGATTTAAATTTTAAAGACAAAGCTGCTGTTTTGAGAGATGTCAAGCGTATGTTGATAATGTTTGACGTAACATTGTACCTACGTCTTAAAGCTATGATAAGGACGCACTTATGCATAAGGACATCGATAATTCGATGTCATTACCAATGTTTTCATTTTACTAGTCGCAAAGTTGATGTGGCACGGACACAAGCTTGGTCAAAGAGGCAAAAGATGTTAGGGCCCTAAGGTGAACAAGCCATATGTCAAGCCAAGCCACGACTCCACATTGGAAGGCATAGTATTGGTCGTTTCAAGGTGCAAAGAGATGTTAGATGAAGATGGCTCGGAGCCACGTATATTTACAGAACAGGAGATTTATATCTAGCAGTAAATTCTTAAAGTGGCGATGATACTAAATTTCTCAAACCATGGCTGATCATGGCGGGAATGTGTTGTTGTTTTTATATTTTTAATTCTAAGGGTATTAATAAAACAAATGACGGCTTGTGTAACTAAAATATTCTCGTTATTTAATTTACTAGGGTAAGAACACATTTTTACAGAATGTTAATAAACTAAAAAATATCTACAAAAAAATTGTACACTATGTGAAACTTAAGAAATACTTTTTTTTAAATTTACAATTAAACAGAGAAAACCAATATTCAAGTTCAACAAGATTAAGTTAAGCTTCTCTCCTCGTTAGCTTACGAACTAGTATTTACATCAATAGCCAAAGCCGACACATCGCTTTTTGCATCAAAACTGCACAGTCAACAAATCCACGGAATTATTAGAAAAATACTAGATAGTAAAAGAAACTTCAAGATGGGTAATAATGTGAACTTTAGTAAAAAGGGAAGTTGTGTTTTAAATTACAATTAACCATTAATTCTTCAGAGTGAAATGCTGCTAACAAATAAATCAAAGTACTAATTTTTTTTTGGTTTAATGTGAACCAATTTGAGACAAACTTTATTACTAAAATATAAACGTCTGAAACTCATATTTTGCATGAATTTAAATTATAGTTTCGAAGATAACAACGCTTGTATCTTTTAACAATCACATTATTACAACAAATATAAGGATAGGTACCGGAATTATGAACTTTAGGTGACCCTATAACAGTTTACATGTACCAAAAACGTTACACAAATATTCTTCGCTTCTTATTTTTGGTTTTAATAGGTACCATTAAAAGGTGTTTGATAAGTCTAGAAAGGTTTCTGTCAGAATTACCCATGGTCTTATATGGCTAAGCTGAGCAATTTTGATACAAAAAGTTGCATCACATAACTGTAAAGTCTCCTCTTCATTGCATTTTTATAGTTTACAAGTTAATTGTTCATATATTGGCAATTGGCACTCCTAATGAAATTCATTTTAGAACCGAACATAATCGTTTCATTTCAAAAGTTCCTACAATGAAGTGGATTCCCTAAAGTTTTAACAAAATAATTTTTATTCAGAATCTTTTCAATTGCAAGTATAAACAGTCAAGTGTTTTTTCATATTATTCCTTCAAATGTAATAACATACATGAAACCGTCAATGATATAAAGCCTTTTGGCACATTTTGATTATTATTTATTATTATCGTACCCTGATGATTTAATACTCGACATAGTTTTAGTCCAAAGCACTATGACAAATTCCTATTTATTTAATTTACAAGTAAATGTTTCTAAACTTAAGCTTATTGTATATATTATATATACTATATTTGTTTGTTCCTTTGTTTTATATAGTCCAAAATATAAAAATTTCAATAAACTCTATTTTATCCATTTTGAAGGTGTATTTCAAATAATATGAAACATTTTGTATAATATAATAGAAACACTTGACTGGTAGACATATAATTTATAACTTGTATATAAGTTGCATTGTTAAGGCATTTGCGACTCGAGCGCATATTTAGATTGTCACAATAATCTTATTTCTATGGAAGTTATTAAAGACGGTATAAAAATATATAGACAGTTTGTTCGAGTAAACGTTTTACGTATCAACGGCAGCGATTGGTTTTGTGGACGATTTTGTCATGCATCACTTATATCTAACTATTTACAAATAAATTTTAAAAAATATGGAAAACGCAATGGAAGACAGCGTTCTCGTTGCGCCTTACACAATATAAAACAAACATTTATCACATACATAAATCTAACCAATCAAAATCACAATGCTTAAGATTAAGTTGTTCCCCAATTATAAAAGTACGTAAATAAAAACAATAAACACGTAAAATAAAAATATCTGGTATAACGATAGGTAACGTTTAAAAGGAAATCGTTAAAGCGATTCGACAACTCTGTCAATTAATCTACGTTTTGAACAATTTTCTGGTAACTTAAGTTTTATCGAAGTACAAAGACTCGTTGCAAATATTGCCCGAAACTAAATTAAAGTTGACGATAACAAAATTGTACTTAACTTTTGTAGAAAATGAGTATTACGAAAGCGACGTTTAGGTACTACTTATTGCTTCATAACGTAACAAAAGTTACGAATTCAAATTCGAACCGTCACCAAACATTAGACAGTTACAGCTTTTGGTTATAAATTAAAGCAGCGAATCACTTTTGGTTTTCGGTTTTAACATTGCAAGAACAAAAAATAATGACAGTAATTGTAACTTTAAGGAAACAGTCCCACAAAACAGTTAACTACTAAATCAGTTTAAAAATAACTGGCCACAATACTAGTGTGCTCTAAAGAAAGCTTTCAAGCTTAAAGTATAGATAAGACGATAAACAATGTAATTTGAACATTACGACGAAACAATATTTAATTAATACTAAGATAGGTATAAAAATCAAAAAATAGTATTTAAGCTCTTAGTGGAATTACGAAAGTGTCTGTAGA
This sequence comes from Mycalesis mineus, assembly GCA_034621355.1. Taxonomy (NCBI): domain Eukaryota; kingdom Metazoa; phylum Arthropoda; class Insecta; order Lepidoptera; family Nymphalidae; genus Mycalesis; species Mycalesis mineus. The sequence continues at coordinate 3,836,261 of CM067881.1, forward strand.
AGAGATAATTATATTTATACTATCAAGACATTTTATTATTACAGTCGTGAGATTATTAAATTGGTACCTACATACGTTAAGTTTAACATCGAAATCTTTTCAGGTCCCTATAATTTCTCTTAATTGTATTACACCAAAACAATATCAATGCTTTACAAATCTTTGGTGTTCATCCACTTTGAAAATAAATCGGCACAAATAATATGAAGGCATAGTCAAATTTAATATTACGAACACATTCTTTCTAACTTTAAAAGTTACGTAAGTAATAAAAACTAATAATGAGATTTTAAATGTCCGAAAAGCTGCGAAACGTTAAAGTCAGGCAATAAATTGGAACAAAGGTAAACATTTCAATTGGATTTCGTTTATATTATACTTTTCAAGTGCAATCAATATGTCGAAGCAGGTGATAATATATTTATTTCTCTTCGAACTAATCAATTCAATAAAAAGTTTAAATTAATTAAAGTAAAAATTATAATTATATTGTACAGTTTCAGGTAACACGATATTTCGTTATTGTACATTGTGAATGAACAACTCAATGATTTGTATAATTTCTAAGTTCCAATTCTGACTAGAGACATTGACTGTATACTTTTGTGAAATGTTAATAAGTATAAAGTCAACGCTGTAAAACCGCGTCACCGGTAGTTTCATCAAAAGTTGATTTAAATTAGGAGGTAGTTCATGTGACGTTCCTATAGTAAAGGCTGTACAAACTTCGCAACTTTTCTCAGACAATCGCATCTATTTTCTATGCTTAAGGAGTTAATGTGTCGGTGGCTTTTAAATAATATTTACGCTAATGAAATACATTTTCAAATAAATACTATCTTGGAAGGAATTGGTCCCGGATTATAATTTTTAAACAAATTATAAATATTTGGACCCATTCGGCATGTGATTTTTAAATTATAAAATTATATCACACCCGCAGTGACCTTCTTCTGCGAATGCCTTACTATGAGTATCGCTCTGCGATAATGTACTTATTACAACTAACACTTATCATATTAAACCTTTTAAAACACATATCACAATTGAGCTCTCGAAGCGAGAGAAGTTTCAAAGTCCAATAAAACGCGTGAACACGCGTCACGAGGGCAGGCGTCATTCGTGCAAGTTTTTACTGAGAAGGAGACTATTGTGCGGTCCTGAAAGATGTCGAATGAGTTCCGGTAATGCTTCAAATGTTAACTGACAAAAACAACAGTTGAACCTTCCAGGTGTATTAGTTCGCCCGTCGTTTTCGCTAGATGATATGACGTTCCGATGTACCGAGCATAGATGTTTCAGCAGATGCGCCTTCTGTTTGAACATAGCGACACAGAGCCGACATGCGAATGGCTTTTCTCCAGTGTGAACTCGAAGATGCGTTTTGAGATTCCATGACATACCAAATTGTTTTCCGCAATATTCACAACGATACTCCCGGACCGGTGCCTGTTTACTCGAACCCTGTTCGTGATCTGTCGACGGTGCTTCGTCACCGCTCATCGTCGGTTGACAAAGCCAAGGCCCCCACGAACCTGCACTCGGAGGTCTGTATTTGAGAGCATCGTCGTGGGCTGTTGCGGGAGGTGTGGCACTTCTTTCCGGTAAATATGGAGGGGCTGACGCACTCAACTGATGTAACGCACCGAGCCTAGCTACTCCAGCTGCTACACCAGGCCCTTGTGCGTATCGCAAGTGTGCCATCTCTTCCAAGTAACTGGGAGGAAATGACACAAACGGTGGATTCTGTGACGGGGAATTGTGAAAACCAGGTCGTCTTTTTCTGTGGGGCGTTACAACATAATTTTCAGGTGAAGTCTGAACGAGAGCCATTAATTCATTATCGGGTGGTTTCAGATGTCCGTAGTCCTCGAATTTTACAGTTCTTAAATCAAGTTCAGGCGGTTCCAGGTAATGTGATTTCCTCTTTGTTCTTTCAATACCTCTTCCTAATCGGTCGCTTAGTAATTGTCTTCTGTAAACTGTTTCTTGTGGTTGATCCTCTTGGCTTGAAGACGTTGACCGTCTTCTTTCAACATTCTGTAAAATAAAAAAAATACATTTAAATGACGTTTTGTAAAAATACTTTAATGTAGTGTGTAGATATTTAACAGGATCATTGAAATTACCTTAGCGGCTACTGTTTCGACATCTAAATCCTGCGAATCATCGTGTTCACTACTTGTGTTTTCTGAATTTCTGGCTAGTGATAAATTAACAGGATTTGACGAACTTCGCCTGCGCGATGACACTCTTCCACATTCTTTGTCCCTTTTTTCACCCTCAGCATCTTCATCATCCCTTTCATCATTACTGCTTGTAGACATGTTTTCTTTTTTTATACTCAACGATTCTGAATCTCCCCTTTCCTTATCCTTACTATATCCTGCTCCAGGTGTTACTCTTTCACTTTCTGAATGTGATGATCCGGATGGTGCATCATGTTTACTGCTTTCATTACTGTTAATGTCTGTTTTGAGATTTTTATTTTTTAAGCGATCACAAGACCTATTTCTTTCTTCTGCTTGTTGCCTTTCCTTTGTTGATTTCCATACATCTGATTTTATCTCTAGCAGTTCGAATAGTTCTTGCATGTCATCTATTTCCCCAGACTGAAAAATAATAAGGATTATTTATAGACTTTATTACAAGTAACAATATTTTTTAAAATTAAAATAGAATGTCACAGTATTTAATTTCTGTGTTATAAATATACACTACGAGAGTAATTGTTTTGAACTGACCTCGATGTACGCTTGGCCGCTGTATAGGAAAACAAGAAGATGTCTCATGAGAGTGCTGCTGATACCGGACATGTGGATTGTGACTGGATTTTCAATTGATGGTGTATCGTCAAGAATTTTCCTGAAATATAGAAATTATCAACAGTTAGTAATAATATTTATATAAAAAGTAATTCAAATAAACATTAGATTTTAATGTAATTGTTAATACAAGATTATGAAATGGATTTGCTAAAGATTTCAAAATTATATATCATTTGCAACTAACTATCGCCAATAAAAAAATTAAATAGTTCTTTAATTCTTTGCTTGTTATAAAATCAGAAATTAGGAAAACAGCAGAAGAACTAAATTTACCGACATAGCTCAACAAGTCGCATAGCTGATTTGGCTGTGGCAGGGGCATATAGTTCAACACCTACTAGGTGACATCATGGGGATTATAACGAACCACTGGGTTCAAATTGTTTAAGATCGTGGTCCTATAGAATGCCTGTGTCCAGAGCTTATAATGATGATGTCCTTGAGCTTATAATGATGATGACGGTAACGAAAATATTTGCCGAATGTTATATTAACCTGATCAACGGGCTAGCAGCAGCCATGACGATGCGGTGCGCGGCGAGGGGCACGGCGTCCTCGCATACCAACACCAGGTCGGAGTAGCGAGCGCCGCGCCACGCCGCCCCCACCTCGTTCAGGATGCAGGCGTGGTGCTTGCCGTATGTGAGCGTCAGCAGGCCCTCGCCCATCATTCCAGCACTGGAAACAAGAAATAACAAATTATAGCAAAAGAAAACAAGAACTGTGAAACAGAAACTAAAATATTGAAAAGAAGCGTTGCTGTACTTTATTATGAAAGGGGAATATTTAATTTATTTTGCTATTCTCCACAAAAAAGAACTGAACACACATAGTCTCATTTCGAAATTTGAGCGTGTGAGCGAACTACACAAAGTTGAATTAAAAATATACTTCGCAATTGAACATTGTAGAAATTTACAGTCTAGTCTTTATCTCCTGAGAATTGATACGTACGTAGAGGGTTGTTTGTCTTATATGAGTGAAGTACTTTTTTAGTTTCGTTGTTGTTTTGCTGATAATAGTAAAAAAATGAGTTATTTTCTAAGAAAACTATTTAAAGGTACTTTAAAAATTTAGAAAATAACATTTAACAAAAAGGAAACTTGAATCAGAATCTTCGACGCAGATTTTCCAAATAAAAATGCATGCTAACATGCAATAGAAATACGTTCAGTAGGTTATAAATGCTGAGATCCGCAACTGGCGTGCTTCTTTCCGTTCGTTTTCAAATCAAACTGAATTATAGTTTCGTGAGATTAAACATTTTCTAACACGATACTTTGTGTAGGTACTAATAAGTGAAATCACACAAATCTGAGGCTCGCCATAACGTTTTCGGTTCATTAGTCTCGATCTATGTCAGACTGAAAACGGCCGATGTAAAGGAAGACAAGGTTGCAACCAGTGAACTGTTAAGCGATAAACGTTTCAATATCAACGCCGGTGCTTAGGTTCAAATTGAATCACATCAAGAACGTGATTTGTGCAGATGCAAAACAATGGTCATTGAAAAAGGAATTTCGCAATCGAATAGAAAGGTTAAAAGTCGAGACGAATTTAAATCAACTAAGTTAATGCGCTCTTTTGCTTCAAGTCTCAGTAGCAAGTGCTAGAAAGTTTGTCGCAACAAGACCTTGGCACGATAAAGCATCGCAACGAGTTATTAGCGTTATAACGCAAGATCGTTTAAAAGACGATCAACAGGCGCTTCTTAGCGTTTCGTTTAGCAAGAGCGAAGTCAAAGGCATTGTTGTAAGCAAACGTTTCTCCATTGTTGCATGGTTTTACTTAAAAGTCATATTTAATTGCAAGACTGGAAGTTGCAACGAGAGCGTCCGGACCTTGTTCAGTGTGAATATTCCTATAAGCACTGATAATATCATTTAGATTGTATATTTGTACAATAAGTACAATTTCAACATGTTGAAACCTTCTTAGCATTAAAAAAATTGCTTTTACTTTCAGCCTTTTGACTATATAGACATGTTTTTTTAATCAAAAAGAAAGGTTAAAAGTTTGAACTTGCATTTTTAGTAATACGAATACATGATGAGGTAGAGTACTGTTAATATTTTTAGTTAGAAAATTTTGAAAAATTCGATAATATTTTATGGAACTGGAATATATAAATGTGAAATTCCTAAGCTAAACACGGAAATTGGTTTCTTAATGATATTTTCATTAAGCTGTTAGCGGGTATGCAAGTGTTTGTTTATAAATGTAAATCAGATGGTGTAATTAGCATACCATGCAAATGATTAACACCAATTAAACTGCATGCTAATGAATATCGTAAATAAAGCATTGCTAAACAAAGAACAATTTCTTTTAGATATTATGATCTCATAGACGACTACTGTAAGTTATAAAGTTTTCAATTCCTTGATCAAGTTAAACAAGAATCCTATTAGACTAAGTTATTTAAAATTCATTTATTTCAAATACGTTTATTTCAAGTAGGTACTTAGTTTACAAACACTTTTGAAAGTTCATGTTAAACTATTTATACTACTACTAGTAGTAGTAGTGTGGATGGATGGATGTTTGTTACTCTTTCACGAAAAACTACTGAATGAATTTTGATGAAACTTTACAATAACATACCTTACGTATCAAAATAACACATGGGCCACATTTTATTCAGAAATTCGCATGGGAACAAGAACTACGCGGGTGAAACCGCGGTCATACTCTAGTAAAGTAGTAGAAGATGAAGTTTTCTCAAAGGTAGGTCGATTCTTAATGTGCGATCATCTTAGTGTGCGATCATCTTAATGTGCCATCATCTTAATGGAAGTTTTCACGCTTAATTTATAGTTATTCGTAAAAATTGATTTGTCATTGACATTAACAAAACATTGGAAAGGAAAGATATGAATATTTGTGTAAATTATCATCGAGGCTCTTGTTTCAACATCATACTTAATATAACTCGAGTATCCAACACTTTTAATGTCGTAGAAGCTTCTATAACACGTCTTATTTAAGTGACATGCATATATGTATGCAGTAAGATTAAATAGTAAACAATAATGATGACATTTTTCCTGAAGTTAGGTATCAATATGAATTATTTATTTATTAACTTAACTATTTGAATTCAAGTTTATTTTATATTGACTAGTTTAGAAGTAGTTTTAAAACTTTATGTTCGTCTGTTTGTAGTGACTCTACTGCTAGTTCAGAAAGCATATTCTAATGTGGACGGTTAGCAAGGAACTGGTCAGTTTAAAAGAATCACTGTAATATTTCAGTAACACAGTTGGTAATTTTATTGAACAATTTATTTTGTCCATAGTCTAAATAATAGTAATGTAGAGAAGGTAGACCATAAATTAATAATGTTTTTATTTATTATTCCTTTTACGAATTTCAAATATTTTGAACGCCTCATTATAAATTACACCGCTTCGTATGAAAGAGATCAATGTTCAGTGTGAGAGATAATGTTTCACCTTGAAAAAATGGGATAATACTGCAGAGAATCTGACAGATTTCACATGAAAACTCCATGGTGACATGTGGTATTTTCAGGGCGGCGCGTGCGCAGCGATGCACGACAGGCTCGCCTGCCTTTGTCCGTGTGAAACGAGACGTGTCGGTTAAAAGTGTGTAACTACGAGTATTAGCACAGGGTTGTTTTCCAAATTCAATGTGTGTTATAATCTCTACATAATTAAGCGAAATATTAATTACCTATAATTGTCATTATTACGAGATTTCTAAAACTATATATACATAAAATTGATTTGATTTAGCATTGTTGAAAACCTGTTTACTGCACTAAAGTTGTTCTATATTTCTGAAATGAGCACTAATTCTGGAATATGAAAGAGAAATATTAGTGAAAAAATATTGAATATAATAAATTTGATTAACCCGCTATCTAGCGGAAAATTTTAAAATTACAACGTCTATCTACGTGGTAGTTTTCCTCATCACCGCTAGATGGCGTTACAAGTACTGCAATCTCGCTTCGATATAGCGTTACAGCCGTAAAAAATATTGATGAAAGGAATGAAATTCAATTGCCTTCAGTACTTTTTATACGACCTTTCGTTGTAGGAGCCGCAGGGGCGTGACCTTGCAGTTTCACTTTCACCGGTGCCTTAGTAAACAAAATTCCGGAAACATTTACATTCAGTTTTCGTTGATAATAATAACGCCTTTCGCCTGTTACTATAATCGAATGAAGGTAATTTGGTAATGCGATTATATTAATGTAATTGATTTTTTTTAATAATTTTACTTACGTAATATTTGGTTTTGGGTGTTGAATTTTATTTATCATTTTAAAGTTTAATTCCGTAAGGAAAATATTGTGACTGACTTTTACTACAATTTGGCATGGTTGGTTTTAAGTAACTGAATTGTGTACCTTTAAGTAACTAATCAGAGTAACTAACCTAACTGTTCAATGCGGATCGTTCACCTCCAACGATGATGACAATGATCATTCTTACTAATATTGTAAAGGCGAAAGTTTGTATGGATGTTTGTTACTCTTTGAAGCAAAAACGTCTGAATCGATTTTGATGAAACTTCACAAAAATATAGCTTACATATCAGAATAACACAGGCCACATATCATTCGGGTGAAACGACCAAACCAAACAACCAAACCATCTACGCTAGACTCCAGGTAAGGTTTCTGTCATCACATTAACAAAATGACCAATACGATTGGAATAATTACCAATTTGATTGACGTTAACAAATTGGACAATTAATTTCAAATTATTGCATTGTTCCTACACACCGATGACCGATCACGATAGATGGATGTCCGAAAAGCGTTTCGAAATCGAATCGTTTTTGATTCTTTTTCGAAATTCAAAGTAAAATTATGACAAAAAAATATTTTAATGAGGAGTATAAAAAATATAATTAAGAAATAGCTAATAAATCTCTTTCAAGAATAAAACATACGTATATAACAATCTGTGCATATAAACTGCGAAATATGACCGCAAAGAAAATGTGCAACGGTTTATTTTTAATTTTAATTATAGTAATTGATATTGCCACCAACCCGCATTGGAACAGCGTGGTGGGTCTACACTCCAAATTCCCTCTCCTATAATGATTATGATGAATTGATATTGCAAATTGGTGATAATGTAAAATCATAGTTTATTTATATATATTATAAAATCATAGATTATATAATAGTTATTCAAGTAATATATGCTTAAACAATTTAAATGCATGAAGTTCATAAAAGCATGTTAAAAAGAATACATTTGAAATAATTGTGGACCGCAAAAAGTAGAAAAACCGAACGAAGAGATAAAAAATGGTTCAAGTTAATTATTAATGTAGGTAATCACCTTGAATCAACCTGGGAAACATTAAAGATATTTAAGCAAGTAGGTACTCGCCCAATTTTATGAAATCTCATGCAAAATTACTGAAAAGAATGGATCGTAACTTTTAAGTTGGTTTAATGTGAGAAAATTCTCGTACCTATCATCATTATATTTTTCTTTATTCACTAGAACGATAGATTCCATCCGCGACTTTGCATTTGTACATTTTCGACATTTTCGTGGAAATTGTTTGTTTTTATAAAATGACAATACTCATTTGACTTAACTGAACTTAAAAATAAAATTATTAAAATTTAGCTAATATAACGACTTTTATCAAAGAAGACCACGGATATCCTTGGATGGGCCATTAAATCTCCATTTCTTATACTAGCCAAGAACCATCTCGAACACGTCAATTTTTAAACATAAAAAACTGCATCGTAATCAGTCAATTCCATTAGATTTAGAAATCACGACGCTACAGATAGAAACGTTCTCTTCTCTCACCTCTATCTTTTAAATCGGCATTTAAAAATAAACCCTAGTACTTTGTGTGTGTAGTAGTCATACATACTTAATTACTATTCAACAGATCAAGTAGACGTCAATAAGTAATCAAATGCTTATTTAGTATAAGCATTTATTTGATTCGGAATGGAAATAGAAACAGAAATAAACAGGAAGTATACACTAGATACCGCTTATGTTAACAAGGGGCAATAAAAATGTCTCAATACAAGAATCAAGTGTAGAATTCAAGGTCGGATCATAAAAGAAATACGTTTGTTACATAATCCTACCCACAGTAATTAAACACGTAGCAACCCACAATGGGCAAGTCGCATTATTACACTTTAAGTTTTATGCACATTGCACTGTAATATTATATTTATGCTTTCTAAGCAACGCTAACTTCTCACTTGCTTGCCCTTTTGAGGGGTGTAGGAGGAGGTCCAATACAGCATTGCGCTAATTTGGATGAGCTCGGTTGTACAGCACTGTCTGGTTTTTATTTTTCGCCCAAACGAAATCAAATTGAGTCAATTAACGAAATATAAGACCTAAAATTGACATTTTAGGTCAATGCCAAATCCCGACTTGGCCAAAAATGTAGTTAAAATAATTATAATAAGTACAATATACTTGTACATTTATTATATTATTATCACTCAAGGATCCGACTGCCGCTTTAATCCTTGAAGCAGACACTGCCGCGTGGCTCCGGCATATGTGGATTAGGATCACGAAATGCTGGATATTTTACCACCTTCTCATACAAATATGTTTCTATTATTTTCAAATATAGACATATGGACAAGCCCTTAGAAATTACTATTCATGAAGTCCACTAAAGATTTTTTTAGTATTCATTAGTACAAAAGGGTGGATCATTCGTAAATATTATATTATATATATTATAGTATTAATACAAGCGCCGTATAATTGAAGATAATTGCAATTGATTTAAACTGACAAGTCAATGTTGACATGAATCAATATACTCGTACTATTGAATGTGTTTGAAGGTTTGATAATGAATCAATCGATGGCACGCGGTTAATTTTACTCTAATTACACATTGGTACTTCGTTGGCTGCTCTATTTTTTTTCTCGTCTCAAAATCACCTTAATAGGCGATATCAACTGCTTCGCCTTTGATGGTTTCTCAATTAATTGAATGCTACTGTATGTTTTTAAATTATTCAGTATTCAAAGTGTTGGTATTTTAATAAGTTAAATTACTTGTAAAGGTAAGTTGATTGCACCAGTGAACTGATACATTTAAAATATTTACTACTAGATGACGCCCGCGGTTTTATCTGCGTAGTTCTGATTTCATTGAAGGAGCTCAGATCTACCACGCTGCTCCAATACGTATTGGCGTGCTTGATATAGGGAAAACAAAAAAAATCTAGGAGGTTGAAATCGCCAGTAAGAGCTAGAACTAAAAGGGCAACAGACAGTAAATCAAGAAATGTCTTTTATTATTTGTTGTAGTAGTTTGGTATTTGGTATGAATGGCTGGCGCGCGTTTCGCATATTTTCAACGAAGGGATAGGATTTCGCGGTATTGTATGGTAAAACCTTGGCACATAGTTAAAGAATTTGTAGACATGCTTAATTGTATATTATCGATAACAATATTAATATATTCGACAGTTGACTTCGATTATTGAGTGATTAAATAAGGTAGAAATAGCATTTAGGCTAAGAAACAAAAAAAAGCCTATTTATATTATTGAGAAACACAATCTACAATTATACATTTTGATAAATTATAAGTTTGTGATGAAATCAAAGCAGAAAGTTAATCTTTACAAAATATTCAAAAGTCATAAATCACAAAAGATCGTCAATTAGTAAATTATATGTATCTGCAAACACGCAGAATATTATAAATAGGCCTTCAGAAAACTTACGTAAGAATGCAATTAATTTTAAATCACTCTCTAATAATATTTTTGGTAGTCGCTATAAGACCATCTCAGTTTAATATTCACGCACAGACAGCACTTCACGTATACGTAAATACTGTTCATTTTATTGGAATGGGAAAGTAATACAAGCAACAACGAGCGTTGGAAGTACCAGTCGCTGAAATGACAGTAACAATTAATTGGACATGTCGCAGGAAACAACCAGCAACTGAACAAACGTTTGCGCCACGGTGTTTTGCAAGCAATGAAATTGTAGCCGTTGGCCTAGTGGAGCGTAAGATTGGAAAAAACACCACTTTCCCCGACATTGCAAAATTTCTTACGAAAAGACTTGCTGACTATGATGACTTTGATAAGTTAGGTACTACTGTAACTAAGGTAGTAACTTTGTAATTATAATTAGATGTAAACCTTTTATCAAATAATTTTCAGTTCTATGTTAGTAGCAGTATCTTTTTCAAAAATAAAACTCACTGTATTTATACAGTCTTTTGTATTTGCCTGATGTTAAGAGATAATGCCTTTTTAAATGACAATGGGCATAGTTGGATGAGACAAGCAACACGTTCTATTTGTAAGTCTGTCTGGAACGTACGTTTAAGGGCCGTCTTTGCCGGTAAAGTGGCATTGTGCCACGAGCGTAGAGAGTGTAGATTTCACCGAACTTGAGCCAATTAAAAATCATAAAATAATAACGTATTTGGATATTTAATCCAAGATTGTTCTTTCACGAAACAGAGTTAATTTTTACTCTAAATTGTTTGCGAGTATCTAAAAATGTTTAATGAGAACGAAATCCCATCAGCGGATGTTGAAATTAATTCTATGCCATTTATCACAATTCCGCAACACAATGTTTATAGCTTACATAAAATGTCAATGAGTGTGTCTATCGTTTTAAGTGCTGCCGTTTTTATTTATTGCACTGCGTTAGAACTGGTACGCGTTTGCTTATTTCGGTAGCAAGTATAATTTAGTACTTCACTTTTCTACTGCGGTTGATTTAGGGCAAACTAAAGCTTGAGTCAAATATCTGTTAGTGTTCTGAAATTGTTACGAATGAGAATAGTAATGTTGATTTTTGATTATCGAAACAAATGAACTAGGTACAACCGACATATATTATAAATTTGAATTGGTACATCACAAATCAGTAGATTTGAGGCTACAAACTTCTTTCTATCGGTAGAGCCGACGCCATTGACGTCGTTAAGTCAATCATCTCTGTTAAAAATTGGAGAAGAGAGACATGTTTCTGTATTTTGGAATTGGACGTAGAAATTTAAACTTCGAAACAAAGATTGATTTAACTATGCTGTTATGTTTCGATACTCGATAGCAATTACCAGTCGACGTTAACAAGTTGCGCAATTCCATACTATGGGTGCTCTGTCTGTTGGTTTAGCGCAATCGTCCGCAAACCAATGAATTAGGCCACTAAGAATGTGGCAAACAATTAAATTGTCTTGTATCCACATCTTAGCATGCTCCGATGAGTTAGTATGCGAGGTTAGCCGTCAAACCGCAGAAAATCTCACAAGCATTTACATGCCAACGACATTTTCATGCTCCATTTGCAGGACTGAAATGATCGGTTAAATTGAATTGTCCATTTTCATTTGAACGCTCGTTGCGAGGCTCTTTGATATTTATGATACAATCGCTTGAGAATTTCACGCTTGTCTCTAATTACACGATATCATCAATCGTCAAGACGGACGAGTAATAAAAATAATTACCAAGGAAGAGTTTCAAGGCGTGAGATCGAGTAATAATTCCGGTAACATTACTTCAATGACGATTGTGCGGAATACTTAGCAACAGGCCAGACCCCTTTACAAGCTTCTAACAGCCGTGCAAAGTATGACAGAAAACGATAGTGATGTAAGTCGATAGTTGTCAAACAGGAAATCGCGGGGCGCGCGTGGCGAGTGATATGCCGCACACGCTTTGTGCGGCGGCCTTCGGACGAAATGTTTAGTAGCAGTACCCACTGCGCTGTATCGCACATACAAACCATTATGTAATGTCAGCTCCACAACAAATGCCAGTTCATTCATAAGAGCCACGGCCAATTTAGCAATCTGTGGTGCATCATCGGTGCTCTTGTTCGGATCTCGACGACAATTAACTATAAATATTTCCGTATCATTTCGTTTGCGTCATCCGTTTTTTATCGCTTTTGATCTTTGCATGTCTAATGAAGGCAGTAATATCCCATTTAATCTAATTCGTAATTTCTATTATTTTTTCTAACCAATAACTTGTGTAAGCGATTGACAATTTGTAGATCTGTTTAAATGATACGTAATATAGATATTTAAATTTTTTTGTTCTATGTACATGTATGGTGGCCTCAGAGTAATTCGTATTGTTTGCTGACCCGCATGTATCTACTTTTGGGAAGTGATAACGTAATCGGTGATAATTTCTTTACGTAGCAAAACAAGGAACTGTCTATATTATGTGTTATGCTAATCAATGTCGACAAAAGTCGACTAAGATCATTGTCGTTATGATAATTTTTTTCGCTGCCACTTCTGGTCCTGATCTGCGTAATACATTCAAAAACAAACTCATGCTGATTGATATAAATATGACTAATATGAATTCCGATATCAGTTTTACTATTTTGTTTTGTTACTTATTTTCAGTCTTATCTTAGTATTTATTAATTAGAATTATTGTGCTATCACTTACTATGCTTACGTTGAATAACGCACTGTATTTAATAATTTATTGTGAATAGTGTAATGACATATAAACATTTTTATTTCTACACCACGAGCAAAGACCATATTGATTTAGTAAATTTTTCTCTGTTGCCATATTATTCTTTTAAATCCTAATCTACGATGTTTTTAACTTTCTTGCATAAGTTTATTTGCGCGCGGATCGTAATCCCACAGATTACATATGTATTAATCTAATGACCCACAGGACTACACGAGGGGATGCACTGATATGCAAAATGATTGGCAGAACTTCTTTGTTGCATTAGGCTAAACTGCTAGGGCGTGGCATGGACACAAAGTAAGGCGATGTTCACATGCAAACAATGCTCTTATTGACTGACACTTAGCAGCTGTACTACTGTGTATGGGTAGTGTATGTGCACCACATACTATAGAAATACCTAAAGATTATGAGCTGGTGGATGAATATTGTAAGTGATTATATTCTTTAGCAAAAGTATTACATTTTGCAATATACAATAAACAATGACATATTCATCGTGGTATTATTACAAAAATATAAATTTTGATGTCTTTTATATATTTAAAAATCTGGTACTTTTCTAATTTTCAAGTTAACGCAAGTAATAACAACAAGCAAGGATTGAATAATTGCTATGTCCTAAATATAACATGGATGTTAATTAGACCTATTTGCTATATTTGATAATGCTTTAAACGAAGTAATTAATATGCCTATTAACTAAAACTATATGTTCATGATAGGTTTTTAGGTGATTTTAGATTCTTTGTTTTTCATCAATATTGTTTCTATTACAAAATTGAACTTATCTTATAATGAAAAAGCCACTAGCTCTGTATCTAATAGCACGCAATCTGAATTGTATTCAAATAAGCGCATGCTTCCATGTACCGAGACTAGTCAGATGAGGCCATGCCCAAACCGAGCTTGTTGGCAACTGACAAATAAATTTATTTATAAATGCCACGGTACCCTTGTGAGAGTCTTCAGCTGAAAGCGCGAATGAGTTTTACCTTCGATGATGCGAAAATAGCTTCCACAGTACACTCTCACCTTGCGTTTGATTGACGATTGATCCCTTGTGCCAGATACTTGTTAAATGACAAAGCCAACAACCGTAGCAGCTCTGCTCAAGTAGTAAGAGTTATGGTCTCGTTATTGGCGTTCGACAACTTAATGGGCTTTTAGGTTGTTAATCCGATGGATTGTCCACCTTTTTTACCGTATACTTTATTACGTGGACATATCATAAAGTAAGTAAATTAACAGTTTAATATGCACACGTCCAATGATTAAATTTATTGCGTGTAAGGTGGTCAACCTTATGGTTAGCTTTTTTAATAGCTGCAAGAATTCCTTATTTATGGGCATAATTTGCTTGAACTTCTTCATAGCTGTTCAAGCTAATGATTACATGTTTTTTTCTTTATAGTTTCATCGTGAGTATTAGGATCCGTAGCCTTTGGTTGAGTAATACTTTTCTAATTCTAAAACGTTATTAATTTGCTTAAGATTTAGATTTATGTAGGTCCCATATGGTTAAGATATTCAAATTTTGTTTGCTATGTCTTTCTAAATTGAGCACTGATATATCTGTCAGTTAAATCAATAATGATGATCAGTCAGAAAGATTCTAGGTGATTTGTCCTAGAGAAAAAGACATACCTGTAGCTATATTTGCATAGCACTGAACCGGAATTATAGCAGTTATAGGCTCGCTGCATATTTCTAAATTTTCGCAATGTTCTTACCTCGGAAACAAAAGGAGTTCGTGTTCGACATTTCGCGATCTTCGTGGCAGTTAGATGACTATTTATAAAGAACGTGTCTAGGAAAAGGTCGGTTTTGATTGTCGAGTCATTTGAATATCACTTGTGTTATTACAGCAAATTATGATAGATTAAGTCATACATACACACGGGCAGTTCTCACGGTGCGAAATTACGTGACCTTGAGGCGATTAGGTGCTTTAAACGTATGAATATACATGTTTCACATACTCTAAAGCACCTTTTAGCCGCGGCTGCAATGACGCCTGATGGTATGCGATGATGAATGGTGGATCGCTTTTGCCTAGAAGGTGACTATTAATTACACAAGCTGGAGGGGTTTTTTATATGGACACAAAGAATGACTAATTGTGACGATTCTTAGGAATACCAGTTACGCAGTGTCTAATCTTCGGAATATCTTAGATAATTATTTATTAAATTTCCTTGGATTATTCTTATTTTTATAAATATAGAGAGTACTATGTTTGTAGAACGTAAATCATTAAAATATTTCACAAACTATAAACACTCCAGAGGTAATTTTATTCAGTGTTTTAAACTTATTGTAAAATTTAAAACTTTTAAAATGATTATATTTTAATACCTTTTCTTTGAAATCCTTACAATATTTTAAAAAAGTAGTATGTGCTTTTTGTTACTTTTGTACCAAAACTTCATTGAAATGGATTTTGATGAAACAACACAAAAATATAGGTTACTTTCAGAATAATATATTAGGAATACATTTTAGACCGAAAATCTCAGTGTTTAAACGTATTGTAAAATTTAAAACGTTTCTTTGATTTATATTTTAATACCTTTGATAATAGCATAATATAGATTAGCATTTCGGAAACTGAAAAATTAGTATAAACTAGTATAGGGGCATTAACGAACTATGATAAAATCGATTAGAATTATCATCTTCCGTTTGGTGGACAGTTCTCGCAGCATGCCGAGGTGAACCAGCGGCGACCAAGGTCTGTTTTGAAATAGGATGGCTCTTGACCTTCAGGATGAAAGTCAACAGAGTTGCGCAACACACGCGGTCGCAGTACTCAATGCTAATAACCGACTGCGAGACACATCGGAACCTGATCATGACCCAGATAATACGTTCAAGGATTTCACATATTTGGAAGGCGGTGATTTCAAAACTGCTAGAATTTTTGAGGTGTGTTTTGTTAGCGATCGCGGCGTCAAGGCGAAACTACAACTGTTATACTCGTTAATAGATACTATTAGAATAATTGGATTGGAAAAAATATTGGATTTTATGAAATTGCATGAAGATCATGCGATTTTTGTAGATGAAATAAATACTGACCATCACATTGCCTAAGTTTAAGACTTCGTACGTAAAAAAAGAGTTAGGTATATTACAAAAACTGAAACGTTAGATAAATCAAAACGCAGTCGTCGTAAAAATTTTTTTAACGTGTCTGAAATGAGTGTATCTTTAGGAAATTGAAGAGTTTTTTGAAAAACATTGGAAACATACTGACTTTAATAAAAATAGTAATAAAGGAAGAAAATTTTGGAAAAGTTTATCATGCTTATTAGTTCATTTGTTGTTTGTTATTTCGATCCGATCATTATTATCCCTAGAATGATAATCTTGTATCTTTTCATCCAATGTGTGTACGCGCTTGTGCTTATAAACTAACTCGGTAGTCGGTCAACAACATAACAATTAATTCGGCGGTAAAATTGAATCAATGATTTCGAAGTCGTTTGCTGTTGTTGTCTGACAAACTACTTTATGCTTCAATGATATTCGCGGGGATATCAATTCACAATATTGTGATGTGAAACATTTAAGTGAATCATCATTGTCCAATCATCCGCATTCCGTTTAAGTTTCTTAGAACTTTTTCTCTCGATTTCCTTTTATGGATGTCATACATCATGTCATACAACATTTATTTTATTGCTTAGTACAAATTCAAATTCGTAAATTTTTAGTAAGCTTACAACTGCCTTAACTACTTTATTTTTTAAGTTTCTCTTATCATTCATTCGGTAGTAAGTAGGATTACTTATATTGGACTTACTAGATAATGGATATGAATGCTTTTATGATTGATTTTAAGAGATACATACATTTTATAGTAAGTCTCGAAGACTTAAAAAATGTTTTCTATACAGTTTTTAAAAGTTGTATTTGCAGATTTTGTATTTGAATGCAAAATTATATTTTAGATTGTAGTGTCAGAATAAATAAAAATATAGAATTGATAATAATTAAATGTAGGCCGCGGGCGCGGGAGGTAGCTACATTTTTCACTACGCCTTTCTACTAGTGTTGTACGTTAAGGCGTACGCACACATGCGTCGCGCACGTGTCGTGTGCGCGTGCACACACGGATGCGTTGGTGGGCGTGCGTACATCCGCGCGGCGGGAGGGGGGGAGGGGGAGGTAGGGCCGGCGAGTGGCCCGCAGTTTTGTAAGAGCGTTTTATTTCAAGGTCACTCGAGCAGTTTTTAGAAAGTTACCTCACATCAACTCGGTGTTAGGTAAAATTTAGTATTAGATATATAAATTTTACTGCCACTAAAACAGTACTTTTGCTTTTGATTTATGGATGCCACAAATACCAGTACCTATGCAAGTTCTAGTAGAAATAGTTTGTAGATGCATCTTTGAATGTCTATGACAAAAACTATAAAACACTCTCATGACTCAAAATACCTTTGAAATCTCAATAATATTTGTTTTCTAACTGTATTTTGTCTATTTATTGACCGATTTGTTAGATTTTTCAAAAAATACTTTATTCATCTGCACACTGTAACCTAAAAGAAATCAGCAAAAACCATCAAAACGATTACCTAATTAAGTAATGATATTTTTTTCTTTAGATATGTTCATGCTGCAATTGATTGACATTTATGTAGGCTAAGACAGACTAGTATAGATAAATCATTCATTAATTCTATAATCAGCACATAAATAACACACATCGTATAAAAAACATCGACACATTGACGTTGAAGTAAAAGTATTGCGAAAGTAGGGCGTGTAATGGCGTTCTGAAACTCGTGAAACTTCATAATATTTCACATTTCGTCACACTAGCCGCCATATAAGTCGTGTTGATCTTCTCTCGCTCTTCAAAATGATGAAATTTAGTCGACCGCCATTTCGTGCTTGCGCAACCGCTCACGCTAAATTTTGCTGACAGAGAAAGTATACGAAAGGCGTTACGTAAGAGCTACGTAACACTGTAGCGACTCTGTTTTGATTTCCTTGCTTTTACATTCATCGCTGTTACGTGAATTTTTCGGGCGCATTTTGTAAATTAAGTATTTATGCTTAAGAAATACCAAATGAGAATAAATGACAACTGAAAAAGAATTTTAAATAGCTGATAATAAGGATAATAAATAAAAGTAATTTATGTCGACCATAAGAAACTCCTCGCAGGCCATGCAAGGAATACGTCGTAATCCTTCAACCTTTCTTTTATAATTGAATTGAATTTATTTTAATCTTATAATATTGTGACTCTCATTATTACCTATTTTGTTCTTAACTATCTGGCTTGTTAAGTATAATAACACTACAAATATATTATTTCTGGTAGTTTTTGTACAATGTTGTCTATATTATTATGTACAAATCCCATTTCTACTATTTTATTACATAATTATACATTTAAATATAAGTTATTTGTAAATGTTTTATTTAAAGTTATATGTATCATTGTTATGTACCTATTAAAATTTAAATAAAGACAATAATTTAATTAATAGAGAAGATGGAAGGTGTCATTAATGATTTGATATATATATCCCTATTA
The DNA here is from genome assembly GCA_034621355.1 of Mycalesis mineus. Classification (NCBI taxonomy): domain Eukaryota; kingdom Metazoa; phylum Arthropoda; class Insecta; order Lepidoptera; family Nymphalidae; genus Mycalesis; species Mycalesis mineus. The sequence goes on from CM067881.1 coordinate 3,855,132, forward strand.
TATCAATTAATTAATTAAAATTTAATAGTATGTTCTCAAGCATAAGAACTCGTTTATTGCGATTCATAGATATGAAAACGTCAATGGTTATTTAGTACCTGTAATAACAGGTAAACACTATTATATCGGAGATGTAAAGTTCAATGGAAAATCTCTCACTTACGTTGAAGTGGCGGGCATGTGCAAATGGAGCCACTTTGAGGAAAATATTTAATTTTTTACAACAGAACGTGACTTGTCCGTGTTAGAGGGCAAAAATATTTTTCCATTAGAAGTTTTCTCTACAATATCATGGCTATATTGACATAGTATAGAGTAAAGATAAAAGCTTTCCGCCAACAGTTCGCATGGACATTTTAAATTACACAATAATTTTTAATGCGGTTTTAACCAATTGACGCAATGATTTAAAAGGAAGGTTTAATACGTAGGTATATTTTTATAAACAGTAGTAGAAATGGCATATGTTTTATTTTTTTTAGATAAAATTCGATCTCATTACAAAGTTGTACTTTTACAATATATACATACATATACAGATGGATGTAATCTTTTTGTAAGGCTCTATTAACAATAGTGCCCAAGAAAACAAAAAGTTTACCGATTTGGAGGCACGACACTTTCACGGAGTGGATATTTTTAAAATGGTCTTATATAAGTTTTTTATAAACTAATATAAAAATTAAAAGTTTATCGATAATAAGTAACAAATTCGATATATTAAACCTGTCGTATTTATGTTATTAGCGCCGATAGAACGTTGGATAGAGATTATAAAAAACACGTTAAGTATATGAATCGTGACTATTGATTTATATGTTGAAATTTGGTAGTTAGTTTCAACTTCCTGCTTCAAAATAAAGAACGCGTGTTTCATACTAAATTTAACCTTTGAAGAATTCATAGTTTTAAAATTAAACATTCTAGTCCATTATAGATTATTTTAGCCTCGCTTTTAATTATAGCTATCAACTCCAAATTAATTGTAGGCTCATAAATTTTTTTCGATTTTATCAAATTTGAGTCGTCAACTATTGTGACCATTTCAGCCTTTGTGCATTTCAAATATACTTAGATCTAATAATAATAATTAATTAATTAATTAGCAAATGCATTTTGATTCATTTATTTTAACTAATTAAATTAGTATAGGTACTGTACCTATATGTTGTCTTTGCAGTAAACATTGTACTTTCATCATTTGTAAATAAGTAGCGGGCGCCCGCAGTTTCACCCGAGTAGCTCTCGTTCCCGTGGGAATTTCGGGATAAAATGTGGCCTATGTGTTATTCTGATATGTAAGCTATATTATTGTAAAGTTTCATCAAAATCCATTCAGTAGTTTTTGCGTGAAAGAGTAACAAACTTTTTTTTTAATGACTACAAGTTGGCTCTTGACTGCTATCACACCTGATGTCAAGTGATGATGCAGTCTAAGATGGAAGCGGGCTAACTTGTTGGTGGGGTGGGACGAAAATCCACACTCCTTTCGGTTTGTACACGACATCGTACCGGAACGCTAAATCGCTTGGCGATACGTCTTTGTCGGTAGGGTGGTAACTAGCCACGGCGAAAGCCTCCCACCAGCCAGACCAAGATAAATTAAGAAAAATCTCAATCTGCCCCGCCGGGAATCGAACCCAGGACCTCCGTCTTATTAATCCACCGCGCATACCACTGCGCCACGGAGTTCGTCAAAACTTCCAACCATCCAAAACACACTAACTTTCGCTTTTATAACATTAGGAAGGAAGTATTCAAATTGCAACTATAGCAGATTGAAAAAGACAATTTTTACTAAAATAAAATAATAACACAGTGCAATAACTAAGAACAATTTGCAGTAATATTTCAAACTTCAACTAGGTATAATTAACTACGGTTTTGTATCATAATTAACTACGTATCTCAATAAAAAATACGGAAAATAAGAAGAAAAGATTACAATACGCGATGTTATTATGTCAAAACCACAATCTGTACTAATTTCCGTGTTATCAGCGAAGTCAAATATTCAAATAAAACTTGTATGGGAGCGAAAGATAACGGCCGATTTATATTCGTTGATTCACAACTCCGAGAGGCTTCCGCGATTTTTGGCGTTCCGTATATCGAAGTGAAAATGGCCGAATTAATATGAGCAAACGAGGTCTACCTTCGGGTCACCTGGTGTTGGGTAGATGATAAAAGTAGAAGATTACTTGAGACTATGATCGTTTGAACCATTATGGGCACAGAGCGATGCCGACGAAGGTTTTCTTTATTTCCTTTTTAAGTAATCCTATGTTGAGAAATTGATTTCACAATTTGCAAAACGAAGTAAAAAATATTACTTTTTAAAAAAAGTAAAATGATGTTTCGCTAATTTAAATAATTTTCAAATATATTTTCTGTTGCTACGATATTATTCACATTGGAACAGGTATAAGTATGCATTAAGATTTTCTGGTGTAATTTTTCCATTTACTTATTAGTTAGATATACAATATTGAAACTCCTAATTTGATACTAAATAATGTGAAATCTACATAACAGTTTCGATGTTTGTTTTAAAATGTATAATTTTAATTATAAATTATTGTGTTATTTATTACACATTTATTAACGAGTTTGAGATAATAAATCAAATGACAATATAAAATAATGTTAGAACAAGGAACGTTATTATGCAGTTGCTTTGTTAGATACGCATCAGGTTTTATGAGAAAATTGTCTTTTTCCTTTATTGCACTTAGCTGTTGGGAAATTTAAAGCCTTGAGCGAAATAAAATTCTCATTTTATTGTATAGGAGTTCTAAACTCTTGTCTGTTTTATAGATAAAAAAGATGTGTGCCTAATTCTTGTGATATTTCGAGGGTAAGAATTCACTTTAACTTTAAGTCTAAATAAATAAATATTAATAAATAAATATAAATAATATAGGACAATTACACACATCGCTATATACATGATAACTGATGAATATTTTAATATATACTATACATAAATACTTATAAAATTTTTCCAGATGTGGAAATCGAACCCACTGCCTAGGATGCAGAACGGTATGCTAAAATATCTGAAAACAGTGTTCACTGTGCAATTTTTTATTTATAATATCATTTCAAAATTTGTTAATTATTCTGACATAGATAAATTTCCGTTAACTCCCTTATTCAATTGGAAACGCTATCCGAATGTTGATTCTAACCACGGTCTCGGATGCGTCAGGATACTTTCTAGGCCCACAATTCCCATCGATGTTAATGTCTCTCTAAGCCGAGCTCCGAGTTTCACAGGTGAAGTATCTACGTCATACTAGTCAAAAGGCCGACTCTGGCAGATCTTCTGTTCAACTTCTTTGTTAGACGAGTCTCACAGGAAATATCCTTTTCGTTTGGCCCCAAACGTTCCACTAGACCTAAGACTCTAATAATGCGTCTGCGCAGTCCAAAAATCCTCAGTGGCGCTGCTATGGTCTTATTGAAGAGCTCACAGTAAATACTCAATGAGAAAAAAACATTAAAAGAAACTCAAAGTTAAGGTTTTAGAAAACATTCGTAGTTAGCTATCGTTATCTTGCTGAACGTTTCTTAACAAAATTTCAGGAAATGGTTTGTTATGTATTTATTTGTTCCGGCTAAAGTGAGTCAGTGCTGAGTGTTTATTTATGTTGCTTCGGCCGCTTTTCACAATTCCAACACAAATTAGTTTGAAGTAGTAACTATTTCAGTTATTACAATGTTTACTAACTAGCAGTGCCCTGAGGTTTTACTCGCGTGGACTTTGTTCCCGTTATTATTGTTACTAAGAAGTGATATACCAAATTATAATCACTGATATCTAGTTCTTATAGTAGAGCGTCATTTTGCGGGACTTTAAGTCAAAATTTTTGTGACGACTAAAATCAAAAATGTTAATGTTACAGACATCTTCCTTAAGCCGTCAATCTCTAATCTCGCTATGCTTTGCATCGAAAGGGTACCATTCAGGTACTTGAAGTAAGAATCTTGGAAGACGGAATTGAATATTCTCTTATCCCTCTTAGTTTTATTACAAATGTAGATAGTTAGGAGGCACTTAAAGTTTCTATGCATATGCATATTTCATCATACGGAAATCTATAACTTGTACCATTAATCAACACATGTCTCAGTCTTCAATATTTATCGAAGATTCTTGTTAGAGGATTCCGAGTGTGTTTATTATATTCAAGGTGTGTATTGTACATACTTTGTAGAGTCATTATTCATTAACATGTAATAATTTATTAATGTTAATGGAAGATTTTCTTGCAAGAAAATCATTTGACAATATGATGATTAAAATGTATATTTACCGACAGAAATGATTTATTTATGATGAGTAGATACAATATTTTTAATAAGTAATAAGAATGGTAATGAGTAATAGCCAGACGGGTACATTGCCTATAGCTATATATTTATTTTTATATATTTAATTGCTTTAATTGTCTCGGAAAAAAATTAAATCTTAAATTTAATTTTCTAAATGTATCTCCTATCTAAGAGATGCCAGAAACTCGGGGCCATCGTTTTTTGAGACTTTCCTCCTTAAAGATAGAACGGAGTTTACGTTGCTGACTGCTAAACTTTAGCTAGTCGGAAAGGCGACAGTGGTATGCGCGGTGGATTTGTAAGACGGAGGTCCTGGCTTTGATTCCCGGCGGGTAACATTGAGATTTTTCTTAATTTGTCTTGGTCTGGCTAGTGGGAGGCTTTCGCCGTGGCTAGTTACCACCCTACCGACAAAGATATACCGCCAAGCGATTTAGCGTTCCGGTACGATGTCGTGTAGACAGCGATATGGGTGTGGATTTCATGAAATCCACACCCCTATCGCACGCGGGCTAACTTGTTAGTTAGCCCGCTTCCATCTTAGATTGCATCATCACTTAACATCAGGTGTGATAGCAGTCAAGGGACAACTTGTAGGCGATAAAAAAGGCACTCAAGAGAAGAAGGAAAGATATAAGAAATTTTTATCATTAATGTTCATCATCGTCATCACTCAATATTATCATTCATTCATCATAAGCTATAGAACAGTGAAAGTGTCTTTTCCTTATCCTGTGACCCATATCTATTAAAAATCTCCCAGATAATTTGATCACATACCTCATGATTTTGTCGAATCCATTTTTCTTCGAAATATATATTAACTTAACCAGTGACTCAGCCACGGAACTTACCTGCAAAAAATAAAATATTTTGTTAGAAGCTTGCACTTGTAATGTTCTTTATATATTTTAATGTTAGCCTTTTATCCTTAGAGACATACACTTAATACTTTTGTACTTGTTTGAAATCGCTTATAATATATTTTTTTGTAAAATCTTACAAGTAGTAATTAGCACAAACGGTTAAAATAATTTGAAAAATATACAAAAGACTTCAGAATAATGTTAAATGTTAGGAATAAGTCTAACTGCCAAATAAACAATTTTAAATAGAATTTGTAAACAGCTTACAATTACTTTCTTTATGGCTTAAAAAATAAAATTGAAGATTTCCTCAAGGGCTAATATAAAAAGCAAACTCACACTCGAAATAGTATATTTTTATACAATTTTTATTCAAAAAACACGAACAAAACTTGATACCTACCCAGTGCGCAATAAATTATAGCAAATATCGAATTCGCATAAACAGATTTCGAAGAAAATTCAAATCGCTTACTGCGTATTAGGTCTAAATTGGTTGATGATGCAACGTCATTCTTTCACCAAAATGGTGCCTCTAGTATTGAATCACGCTCTCTGACTCACGACGAACGTAAAAGGTTCTCTTTGGTTATGTTTTTGGATGAACTGCGCTGTAAAGACGAGACCCATATTGTCTATGACATTGAAAACGTAGCTCTGTGACGTCACTTTTACTAATCCATTTATGAATGTGTTACTATTTAGATCGCCTTGTAAATTGATTAGATTGCACGAATTTTGGTATTTTTGCAAAATTTCATTTTTAACCTTTTATTTAATGGCTCTATTTTAATTTTATAGTTGGGAACACTCAGAGGTGTACTTAGTAGCATAATTTGCTGTTAGTTTGTTAAGTTTCACGTGGAGTTTTGTCGGAAGAAAATCGCCGGTATCGGTAGGTATAGCTTAGACTTTATAGATCAATCGCAAGCCATGTTGTTTTTTTAATCATTACAAGTTAGTTCTTTTCTGCAATCATGACTGGTGGTAATTGATGATGCAATCTTAGATGGAAGCAGGCTAACTTGTTAGGAGTAGGATAACCACACCATACCCTCTATATCCCCTCTCCTATGAGTGAGGCCTGGACTTACGGTTCTCAATTCGACACGTATATTTTTTTTTTATGTATTACGCATAACTTTTTACAGAATTGTCCGATTTTGATAATTATTTTTTTATTAGAAAGGGCACACTTCCACAAGGTGGAAAATTGAACTCTTCATTTTATAGGCACACTTGCAGCGATTTTGGTTTTTGTGTAAGTATCGGTAGATTTTTGGCTATAAGTGCCGTATAATATACTATGACTGTATAGTACGAGTACGTTACGTGGCGATAAATCACTAAAAAGTAAGAAATAAAATTTTTAAACAAAAATAGAACCGACTCAAAACGCACTAAAAAGTAAAAAAATAACTGTCATTTAGTTGCTTTAATTTACTTAAGCATATCTAGGAGTCGGTGCCAGCCAAGGTTTCTACTTTAAGGACATTACCTAGAACCCAAGAATTTCGGGGTGTAAGAGGCCCGCCTTCCATCAAAGTGGCCTAAGTCAACCTCACCTGCTCGCGGTGCACCCTGCTGGTAGACAAACGAGGCTCTGGCGTTCTTTGGTCCCCTTTTTGGGTCGTTGTGTTCGATATCACGCAACATAATCCTAAAGATATCTGGCTTCGTGGGAGGATCTGTTATTAGATCCGTCTGGCTAGCGACCACACTTCTGCCGTAATCAGTCGCCAAGCATTATTGCGTTCCGACTGCGAGCGGAAGAGCCAGTTCCTTTCTCTCTCCCTTTGATTGTTGCATCATGTGTGACCTTGTGGTCCGTTGTAGAATACAAGTCGACCTTATTTTCGTAGGCGTGATGTACTGGCGCGGGGTCCAGGGAGACCCGATGAAACGGTTGTCCGCTGGCCGCCCGTTGGTCCGGAGGGGGCCCGAACCTTGGATGTCCCGTCCATGGAGGCTGCCCCGCCACTGACGAAAAAAGTCCGGTGAACGACCGGCGTGCCGGAGTGGGAGACCGGTGTGGAACCCGCCGGTCATTCAGCGGATGGGATCGGGGGCCCTTCCGTCCCCCGCGCCAGTAGCTCACCCAACCTGCGCAATTTAGATCGTCCAATTTACTTTTTTTGACCGTGAGATTACCTGTGATGTAGTAATCACCCCCTAACCCCCCCCTTTCTTTTTACCAACACCCAATTATGAAAAGCAGAAAAAGTAGAAAACGTTCTACAGCGGTATCTCGTTCCACATTTCCAGTTAACTTTTGTAACATTAGAGGTCTACATTCGAATCTTAACGCAGTTCATCATCACCTTGAGACTGTTAAGCCGGCCCTTCTATTTTTAACTGAAACCCAGATTTCTTCCCCTGACGATATCTCATACCTCAGTCACCCAGGATATAAATTAGTCCATAAGTTCTTACCGCATGCAGGCGTCTGTGTATACATCAGAGAAGACATTTGTAGTCAACGCTTACTCAGGCTTGAAGTCGGGGACCTATCTCTTCTATGGATTCGCATCGACTTTGGGGGTCTAACCCGGGTATATGCATGTCTATATAGATCCCATAGCGGTAATGCAGAAGCAGACCGTCTCTTCGACCATGTTCAATTAGGTATCGATCATGTGCTTGAGCATATTCCCTCTGCTGAGGTGGTGATCTTAGGCGACTTTAATGCCCACCATGTGGAGTGGCTTGGATCGCGAATCACTGATCATGCAGGTAGATCTGCTTACAACTTTGTCCTGGCTTACGGGTTAAGTCAACTTGTGTGTTCTCCAACTAGGATACCCGATGTCGCCGATCATACGTCATCTATATTGGATCTTTTCCTTACCACTCATCCGAACAATTATCATGTTAGTGTTGATGCTCCTCTGGGCTCATCCGATCACTGCTTATTAAAAACTAGTGTGCTTTCGCCTCCTACAACGCGCACTCGTGAGATAGGTAAGCGTCAAATCTGGCATTATAGATCAGCGGATTGGGATGGATTGCGTGAATTTTACGCCTCTTATCCATGGAGGCAGCTTTGTTTTTCTGAAGGTGACGCCAGCAAATGTGCTGAGGCTATAGCTAACGTAATACTGCAAGGCATGGAGTGCTATATTCCTAATGCTGTAATTCCGGTTGGGGATCGTACTCAAAAGTGGTTTAATGGCCTCTGCAATAAGTCTGCTAGCCATAAACAATCTTCATACCAGAAATGGATCGCTGCACATAACAAAAAAGACCCAATGGCGAAGAACTTAAAGAAAACTTTTAACGCCGCCTCCAAATCCCACAAAAGTGCCATTGCCAGGTCGAAGTTCAGGTTCATCGACAGAATTGGTCAGAAATTAGTTACGATGCCATCTGGTTCTCGTGCCTTCTGGTCTTTGTCAAAAGCTATTCAAGGCAATTTCTGTCGCTCTTCTTTTCCACCTCTCCGCAAGCCTGACGATTCACTGGCCTACTCTGCTAAAGAGAAAGCTGATATTTTTGGTACTCTCTTTGCCGATAACTCGACGCTAATTGATGGAGGGCAAACACCGCCTACCATCCCGCGGTGTGATAGTTCCTTGCGTGACATTCGTTTCACTCAGCGTGACGTACGCAAGGCGCTTTTGTCTCTTGACATCAACAAGGCCAGTGGGCCAGATGGTATCCCTGCGGTTGTTTTGAGAACCTGTGCACCTGAGTTGACTCCAATCCTGACGCGTCTGTTTCGACTCTCCTACTCCTCCAGCAATGTCCCTTCAACATGGAAGACTGCCTTAGTGCACCCTGTACCTAAAAAAGGTGATATGTCAGATCCATCTAACTACAGGCCTATCGCCATTACTTCCCTGCTATCCAAAGTGATGGAGCAAATCATCAACGCAAAATTGCTTGGGTATCTAGAAGAACATCAGCTCATCAGCGATCGTCAGTACGGTTTTCGACACGGCCGATCAGCTGGTGACCTCTTAGTATACCTTACTCACCGTTGGGCACAAGCCATCGATAGCAAGGGAGAGGCCCTTGCGGTGAGCCTGGATATTGCGAAGGCATTTGACAGGGTTTGGCATAAGGCACTTCTATCCAAATTGCCATCTTATGGACTCCCGGGAAAGCTCTGCGATTGGATCGCCAGCTTTCTTAAAGGTCGTAGCATCAAGGTCGTAGTCGACGGTTCGTGCTCCCTTTCTAAACCAATTAATGCTGGCGTGCCACAGGGCTCAGTGCTGTCACCCACGCTATTCCTATTGCACATCAATGATTTGCTTATCTGCAAGAACATTCATTGCTATGCGGATGATAGCACGGGTGACGCCGTTTACAATGGTCGCGCTCAGCTTTCTCCTGTTCAGCTGGGGGAGTGCCGGTCCAGACTTGTGTCTGAAGTTGAGACCACCCTTGACCAAGTCTCAAATTGGGGCGCACGTAACATTGTGCAATTTAACCCCAGTAAGACACAAGTTTGTGCATTTTCTGCCAAGAAAACAGCGTTGTGCTCCTCACTGCTCTTTCAGAACACTCCCATTTCGCCGAACAAAACTCTCGGAATTCTTGGTGTCGACATCTCGAATGAAGTCCAATTCCGCGATCATTTGGAAGGAAAAGCTAAGTTAGCCTCTAAAAAACTTGGGGTGCTCAACCGAGCCAAGCGCTACTTTCAGCTTAAGCATCGGCTCCTACTCTACAAAGCCCAAGTACGTCCACATATGGAGTACTGTTCACATCTTTGGGCTGGAGCACCTCAGTATCAACTCCTTCCTCTTGATCGCATTCAAAAGCGGGCAGTTCGACTAGTCGACAATCCCGAACTTACAAGCCGGCTGGAGACTTTAGAGCACCGTAGAGAAGTTAGTTCTCTATGTGTGTTCTATCGTCTCTACAATGGCCAGTGTTCTGAGGAGCTGTTTGAACTAATACCACCATCTGTCTTTTCGCAGCGGAGCTTGCGTCGTAGAGACCAATTCCATCCTCACCATCTTGATGGTTGGTCATCTACGACATCAAGATTCTCCAGAACTTTTCTTCCACGAACCTGTAAATTGTGGAATCAACTTCCCGCCCGGGTTTTTCCTGGAAATTTTAATATGGGGGTATTTAAGGGGCGTATCAATTCTTTCCTCAAAGGCCGGCAACGCACTAGCAATGCTTCTGGTGTTGCAAATGTTTATGGGCGGCGGTAATCGCTTAACATCAGGCGACCCGCATGCTCGTTTGCCCGCTTTATTTTCGATAAAAAAAAAAAAAAAAAAAAAAAAAAAAACCCACAAACTGCAAAATAAATGTTCCTTAAACTTGCTGACATCGACTTCATAGATATGCTTAAAAAAAAAAAAAAAAAAAAAAAATTAAAGCAACTAAATGACACAGTTATTTTTCATTTTTTAGTGCGTTTTGAGTCGGTTCTATTTTTTGTTAAATTTTTTTATTTTACATTGAAAAGAGTTGGGACCAAAAACCATTAGTTTTTATTTAAATAGATATTAAATATTTCAAGCCAATTAATAGTAACCTCTAATAATAAACAACAATAAATTTACATGAATAAAAATAATTACCCAGAACCTTGCATAAATACACTGCGTTAAAATTGATTGACAGATTACAAAATCCCAATCTAAGTTTTATGTTTAAAAATAAGTAGTAATAAACTAAAATATTTTAGAATGGTTGAGATTTATAAGCAATTCATAGGTTTTAACTATGAATTTTATAGCTCAACACTTAGATTTAATGTAATTCATAAAGTAAGACTGAAGGATATTGTTTTCTTTTAATCAATTCTTATTTAGTGCCACGCTAACTATACAACTATTTTTTTTAAATAATATGTCATTAAAATTGTATTAATATCCTCTTAGTTTTTTAAATTATACCTCAGAAATGTAACGTCAAACAGCTCGTGACAGTTTTTGCATGATGAGATGTCAAAGAAGTCACGGAATGCACTAAACTCGAATTGCAGCAGAATATCTACCTACATGTTTAGCAGCAGTTTAATGCTTAGATAATTTAAGATATTTTTATTGTTTTGTTTCTTTTAAATTTATGTACGTATGTTTTTTTTTTATAATTTATGTGCACATTCTTGCTTTTGTACCTACCTGTTTTTTTCTCACGTAATGTTAAGTGACGACCGGTTCAAAGGAGCGTCATATTTGCAATAAAGTAACTTAACTTTTATTACAGTGTTGATATGTTGTCATAAACACTATTGATCAGATTTTGATATGGATTCCATTTTTTTAAATTTTTCGGATAAGTCGTGTTGGTAGATAATTCAAATTTTCTTAGGATGTAGCCGAAGCTAACCGCCAAGTGGGAGTATTATGTGTTCGAAGTGACAGTGATAACATGTTTTAAGAAGTTGCATGATAGTTATTTACAAAAATTTCCCGTCGATCCATTGCGTTATATAACAGGAGATAGAACCGACTTCCTAATTGCCAGAACTTCCTCTGAACGATTAGCAAATTCATTTTCTACGCGGAAGCATAGATCCGTTACCTTCTAAAGTTCTGTAATAAGTATGAGAGGCTCCCACAAAGAAAGTTAATACGCAATTCCGGAAAAAAGAAAGCAAACGTACTAATCGTTTTTACTAATAGCCAACAATGAGTGTAATTGCGTAAACATGTGTTGCAACGAGTGCTCTGGCGCCGAGCAAATTTCAGACGAGCTAGGGTTGCCAAATAGTATTTACAGTCGATATTTATACTTCATTTCGTATTTTTTCTCTGCGTAAATTTATAATTAATCACCTAGGGGTCAGATCTACTAAATACAAAATATTCCCTCTCCTATAAGGAGGGAGGCCTGGCCCTGTAGTAATGATGACTAGCACTCGTCGTAAAATAGATTGTATGTGGTAACATTTTTCACCAATGTTACAATACTAGATGACGCCTACAGTTTCACCCGCTTAGTTCTCGTTCCCCTGAGAATATTTGAAATAAGATGAGGCTTATCGGTTATTTTGATATGTAAGCTATATTATCGTGAAGTTTCATCAAAATGCATTCAGTAGTTATTGCGTGAAAACATCCGTCCTTACATACAAACTTTTGCCTTTGCAATATTAACAAGGATCATTAGCTTAATATATGGAGTGCCTCCATATTGGCCAGGCATATATGGAGAAATTAGATCATAATAAAACATCAATAGAAAAAGAAATATAGTGACAACCCTACTGAAGTTGGTCTAGTTACTGGGTAGATAAATGATAAGACCCGACATAAATTTGTTATGGACTTACGTTCAGATAATCTCATTCAAATTCAATTCTTACAAAGCGTTTTTGGTTAATGTTTCTATAATGATTCTAATGGCCCAAATTAATACGTACTTATGATACGTATACCTACATAAGTACAACTATATAGCAACATTTTATCATCTGGATGTTCACGCTAAAATCAAAAGGCTAAAAGATTTTTATTTTACTATTCGGAATATGGAGATTGAATGTAAATGTTAAAAGTTTTGTAAAAAAATCTATTTATTGTAAATAAATGTTCAAACGTTTAAACAAAATGAACCTTTCGCCTTCGTGCAGAAAACTTTGCAAGCTTATCTATGCAAACAATCGCAATCATAAACAGTATGAATGATTGGGATTATCTACGTTAGCAGGCAGCGGGTGAGAGCGACGTGTAGCGTAATTTTTCATTACGACACACGAATGCTTATCAAATTTTTTCAGTCATAATAGTAACTGACCTACCCGTACGCTGACATTTCGCTAAAAATATCGCTCCACGAAACGTGCGCTTTCGTCGGCGGCTCTGTTTTAGCACTAGGGCTCGTTTACATGTGTTGCGCACGCACACCTGCGCACGTGTCTGTTTACACCGTGTTTACATGCGCGTGCGTCGCGTACGTGACGTTGCGCGGGAAACCGTTCCCCTGTGTGCGTAACACACACGCACCCTCGCCCTACTCCGGATGTGAACGCAGATTTGTAAGCCTGTGAATGTGCTAGACCAAATTGATAGCTACGTTTTCTACATTGTGCAACTGTGTGCCGCTTGTGCGCGTGTACGTTATTGTTTAGAAGCCTTGAGGCGTTTAACTTATTTTACAGCAAACATTCGAATTGCCTATAAAGCTGCGAACAATCAGTGTTTACATTAACTTGGATGCTTCATTTATGACTGCGAGTGATTAATTTATGATAGTGGTCAAGGTGACGAAGGTCATAAACCATAGAAACATAAACATGTAAATGTTAATACAAATATAAATTAAGTATATAATAAAACGAGCAAAGCATTCTTGCGACACAGCTAAATTAGGGCAAAACAAAACTGGCTCGCACGATAAATCTAATAGAAGGAAGGGCCGTCCTAATTATCAAATTTAATAAGTAATTATTTATATGATTAAATTATCAAATATAAAAATTAGAAAATATTAAATACAAGGGTAACATCGTAATAAAACTAATAGGTTAAAAGGTGACCTTTAAGTTGAGGTCATTATAATGGTAGAGCAATATCATAAATCTGTCATTTTTCGGCCCGATTTATTGACTCGTCGGCCTTAGGAAAGTTAATCAATTTCGTACGAAAGCGGAAGGCATTAGAAATACCCGGGATATTAAAAGCGAAGGTGAACCGGTAAGATTGGAGAGGATGTGTTAACCCTAAGAGAGCCAGGGGTGGGTCTGTGTGCGTAACCGTTTGAAAAACGACGATGTGTGCGTGCTGCGCGCGCGCATACTAGCCGATAACAATAAACTATTTCCGAAGTGACCCAGTTCGGGCGTCCTTCGGTAATTGGTGCCGCAAGGAACAAGAAAGGGCTGGGACTAATTTTGACAGCGGTATTTTTTATTATCACACAATGCGACGGGAAGAGCTGTCCGGCCGCCAATAAGGCTTTACGACCTTGGCAAGTTGTAAAGGGTTTTTGATCTACGCCGGCGAAGTTAAATAGGGGAAATTGCTTTTATTTTTGCCCTGTAAGATTACACAAAATTATAACTCCAATAAACAAGTGACTTTACATAGTTATACGACGTACAACTTTGAAACCTTCCTTCGCCGGTGCGTATTCAAAATGACCATAAAATAAACGCGTAGTTTTTTATTAGTGTTATAAAATTGTCTTTGCAAAGCTGACCTCGCCAAGAGGCGCAAATTCCCAATTAGAATTTTTGAAAGCAATTTGAATAATTATGAAACAAATATTAACAACATTTTAGTGGTATTGTGGGCAGTGTAAAGCTGGATTGTTCCTAATTGGCAGAATTTGGAATAAGTTATTAAAATTGTAAATATAATTTGCGCTGTTTTTGTTATTAATTTAAAATTTACAGTATTTTGGGGATCTCTATGTGTTGTAAAGATTTAATGTATATGTATATGTTGGTGTACCCCCAAATAGATTGATTGGACATACTTTATAAATTAAAATATAGAATATACTTTCATATCAATACAACATTATGAGTGTTTTATACGAGTGTCTGTAATGTTAATAAAATAATCAAAAATTGTGCTGAGGTGATAAAATAAGAGAAGTTAAAGATGACTCAAATGCACGGATTTCTATACTATTTTCATAGCAAGGGAATCTGAAGCAATATAGTGGCTATGTGTATAGGAGAGAATAAATTTAAAAAACGTACTGATTTCGCAGTTTCGTAAATGTAATAAGAAAGCAAAAGCAACAGAAATCATTTATTGCTTTTTAGTTCTTACTACGAAGCAATTTAACGTTCGAAAACCCGAAATGTCATTGGAGAAACCTCTCGTTGACAGATAGAGCGACAGTCTAATTGAATCAAAACTTGTTAAGTGTGTTAATAGATGTCGACCGACACAAGCGACGCCCCACCGACGACAAAGTCTTTGCACATACGCGTACTCCCAACGGAAGATGCGTGGCGTATTATCGGTCACGTATAGCAGAATACTACATCGTCGGCCAAATAATTAGCTTCAGATTAAGAGGTCGTGAGATCAAAACCTGAGCCGGTTAATGGAATAATAATGAGATTTTCTTATTTCTAAGAGAATTGCAGCCTGGAATCGGTAAATTGGTGGTTTTATACTACTGTGTTATGACCAAGACCAACGCCTTAACGTGATCACTTAGTGATCGTCAAATAATCAAATAATATCACTCCAATAAGCTCCATATTTCCTCTTAATGGAGGAAGGCCTGGCCTGGCCTAGCAGGGCTTCAATGGACTGATACTATTGAATGTCAAAACAAAACCATATCATGAGTCTATATGCATGTTGATTTGTTAGTCAATATATCTACCCTATAAAAGAAATGTATATAAATGTAAAAGACGCAGACGGATACATGTTCTCAATATTTACGTGTATTTCTATTGTACTTGGTTTTTTTTATATTCATTTTATTTTGATTTTTAAATGAAAAAAGAATCTCACAAATGTGAATAAAATACGAATTAATGTAATCGTTGATACGTTCAACGTATGAGAAATACGTTGACTGCGTCAGATGTGAAGAGAACCTTATAAGTCGAATAGTGACGACTGACGAGTGCTAGATGCACTGTATGCAAATGTAGTCCAAATTCATTGAACAAAAGAAATAGAACCGCATACGTGATTTCACCTCGGCCGGTCCGTGACTTGAATTTCTCAATTAATTAAATAAAATGTATTCTTAATTTTGTGTTAATTTTTTTTACGTTATTTATTATGAATGTTTATTTAATGTTAATAAATAAACTCTGTTGTCGATTCAAAGTTACCTTTTTATCACAGAAATACTAAGTTGCTTAAATTCTTGTATATACATATACGCTAAATAAATATAACGCTTAATTTCTTTTTAACTAACTTTAATCCTTGCTTAATTATATGCTTACTTGCATGCTTAATTATATTAAGCTGTATATATTAAAATTGTACTTATTATTATAAATAAACAAATAAAAAAAATGTAAAATATTAGTTTTACGGAACCCCACCTTGTAAGTATTCAGAGAGGCACTTAACAAATGTTTTTAAAATATTCAATGTGGCAGTGAAGAAATTCGTAGTCTAATAAATTTAGTGGTCCAACAGTACAGTACTAAAGGTCATAATCATTGATATGCGAGCCTAATCTTTTGGTTTTCAAATACTTTACCTTGAATATGAGAAATAATGATGTTTGGAAGAGAATAGGGATGTGATGAAGATTTTGTCGCACAGCGAAACATTTGACTTTATTTTGATTTATTAGTCGAATGTGTTAATAATTTTTTTTAAAAAATTCTAATTTCAAGACAAATAAAAAAAAAATTGGTTGTCTGTAAAGTCGGTTTACTGACGATAGTTGAACGTGACAACGTCTGAAGAAAATACTGATGGAATGGTAGCATTTAATTGGTTATTAAAATTTTTAATTTAAGTATATTTTTATAAATTATTATTAATTAATTAAATTAATAAAATAATTGATTTTGATTTTATAAATTTATAATAAATATATTAATTTATAAATATATTAATTTTTAATTTAAAATTAATATATTTAATAATTATATTTAATAGACACATGTCGAACGCTGCTGAACGCAAAGGCCGATTGTGCTTCTTTGTCACTCGTTCCGCGCTCTCGCTTGCACTTCAAGCCTTACATGGAACGCCTCAAAGCGAGGTAACGACGCAAGACGTCATGTTTATTCGTGCGTGCAGCCGGCTCTATCGAATTATAAGACGTAGTCACGTCAAAAAATCTTTCTTTATATCAATAAGTATCTTAATAAAAAAAGAATTTCTTAAAACCAATAAGTCTTTTAAAAGACGATTGGATATAGGTGTTGTGTATCTTATCTAAGTATTTTCCTTACGAAATAGCAACTTGGGTATACCGACTAATTAATTGCTTCATAAAATAAATAAAAACAGCACTAAAATATGTCTATAAATTTGAGTCTCTTTTGTAGGTAATCATTAGAATTATATAATAAGTGACAAATATGTTTTATTTCGATGCATCGCAATAACATTCATTAGTAAATTATTATCAAAAGGAAGGCAAAAGCATGTTTACAATTTTCAAGTTGCAAAATACCAACTTTATTTTTCCTGATAATTTAATTGCAAGCCTAATTAAAATTTTTTAAACAAGTATTTAGTTATTGTCATATTTAAATTGTTTAAATCTATTTACTAGTAAAATTAATTCGATGTGTTAATCACGAATACTAAATTGGTATATTTAATAATATAGTTTGTAACATTCTATCCTGATTCGTAGTTTTTAATATACTACTGCGTAATGTACACATATCCATCTACTACAATCGTTATTCGACTCGACTACTATTAAGCATGTGTCCCATCACTAATGTTGTCAACAGTCGATGTGTTTCGTAGTTGTTCGAACGGTTGCCACTCGCAGGATTGCGACACGAGGCACTTGTTGAGTTGAGATGTTAGGAACGTTTCGGCGCTGTAAACCTACTTCGAGAGCGCGCCGGTTTAACAATATATTTGTGAATATAATTTTCATGTAAATTTTTAACGCGAGGGTGGTCGTGGCCTACTTGTCAAGAATGCTGTTGCATATTGTTGATTGAGGAGAGTTGACTCAAGTGGGTAACTAAGTATTAAGTACCTGTGTACCTACTTACAATATTTCGTGAGGTAAATGGTCAAAACTAATGAAATATTTTAGAAGCCCCTTGGCTTTGCTCGCCTATACTAATGTCTAAAAGTCATGTAGGGCCCTAACTTATGGTTGACCAAACTGAGTTTGGTTTATGCCGCGTCCCATGGTTACATCGTATATAATCCATCATTACATCATATGTGAAAACATTTTAACAATTCAAACAATTTAAAAAAAAAAGTTCTAAAATAATTTTTTCTCGGTGCTGTAAAAGGTGGAAATGGACTAAAGTTATATCAATTAATTTTCAATTTGTTAATATTTATAAAACACGATTAATATAGATTTTGTCAGTTAGACTGTTCAATAACAAATTACATTGCAACTTAATTGAGTGATACAAAAATATGTTTCGTAGCATAACTTCAATGGAAAATGGATAGACAACCTCTGTGGCGCAGTGGTATGCGCGGTGAATTTATAAGACGGAGGTCCTGGGTTCGATTCCCGGCGGGGCAAATTGAGATTTTTCTTAATATGTCTTGGTCTGGCTGGTGGGAGGCTTTCGCAGTGGCTAGTTACCACCCTACCGATAAAGACGTACCGCCAAGCGATTTAGCGTTCCGGTACGATGTCGTGTAGAAACCGACAGGGGTGTGGATTTCTATTCGATTCCATCCTACTCCTAACAAGTTAGCTCGCTTCCATCTTAGATTGCATCATCACTTAACATCAGGTGTGATAACAGTCAAGACCAACTTGTAGTCGATAAAAAAAAACCAAAAAATGTTTACTATAAAATTCTGAAAGCTGCAGAGTTATTACCGCAAGTACTGATAAAGACATCATATTTAATAGTAAACAGGAGAGCGATATGTACTTAAAGGAAAATGACATCGTGCTCTAATTAAGAGTAAGCTAATTAAAATGTATTGCGGTTTGCGATTGTTTGTCACATAAGATTAATATTATTATTATTTGTATTTAATATTAATGTTAACATAACCCTATTGTAGTAATTGGGGAAACGGGGCACTTGTAAACTAGAACTATACCACGTGTAGATAACCACTTACAATAACGTAAAGATTTCTCAATTGTTGTTATTTTAAACTTCAATTTTCACAGCTATAGAGACTTTGTACTTTCAAGGTGTTAGGTTCAAAGTTCATCTGTTGCGTATCTATATTCGTTGCACTTAGGTTCTGTTTATCAAGAACTATAGCACGCGAGTGGTTTCACCAGATTTTCAGGATTTTCAGGTTAAAATGTGGCCTATGTGTTATTTTTAGATGTAAGCTATAATATTGTAAAGTTTTATCAAAACCTATTGAGTGAAAGAGTGACAAATATACGCACTCACGCAGAACGCCTTCATAATAGTAGTATAATAAGTTTTTGATTTGATACAAATAAAATGATGAGGTGTTAGGTATAAGACGTGCCTAGAAATATATCAATTGACAGTGAACTTGTCTTAAATTAACTGAATCACTGTATTTATATTTTAGGGCTTGGGTTAATTTTCCATATAGATTTTTTATAAGTAAGCGCTTGAATGCTATCTCGTTTCATGTTGTTTAAAATGAGATGGGTATTCGAGTATGTCGTATAGCAACCAATTAGATACATAGTTAAAAACTGTTACTTATCAATATAACATTCTCGTACCTCCTACGTACCGCCGTTGATTAAAAAATGCATTGACAGAAGATAAATAAAAGAAATTGAAGTTACGTATTTTACGCAGTTGAACAAATAAGAAATAATTAATGACTTTTTAACAGTTACGTATTTCATGACAATATGAATTCTTCGTTTTTCGCTGCACTATATTGCGTATTATTGACATTCAGTATTTTGTATTATATATTTGTCTCTATAGTGACGTCTGATGGTCCTGGGATGTTGGACTAATGACACTTATTTCAACAGATCTATAATATTTTAAATATTTCTACACTAATGTTCAGTACATTCCAAGCCCGGAGTCTGGAAGTTGGTGGTGTTACACCCCCGTGCTTCGGAGAGCACGTTAAGCCGTCGGTCCCAGTCACGTGATCGTTAATAAATGAAACATTATCACCCTAAGCCTGCCAACCTGCATTGGAGCAGCGTGGTGGGTCTACGTTCCATATCCCCTCTCCTATAAGGAGGGAGGCCTGGCTCTGTAGTGAGCCGTTAATAGGTTGATAATGATGATGACGATATCATATTGCAATGCAAATTGGACTTCCTGAATGTATTTTGCGCTGCGTAAAGTTGTCTACTTTTTACAGTAAATAGGAATGTTCTTGTTATTCTTAGTCATTACTTTGATCAAAGCCAATGTAGTATTTATAGAATATTAAAAAAAATATTATATATAATTAGAGGATGCCTGATAGTTTCACCCGCGCAATTCTTATTCCCGTGGGAATTTGAGATAAGTGTAGCCTGTGTTAAACCAAGGTGCTAGCTAAATCTATGCCAAACTTTATAAAAATCGGTCCAGCCAGGAAGTATTAAACCTACACAATCACAAACTATCGCCTTTACAATATGATTCTATACTGCTTTTTATTTCAATGTTTTACATGCAAACTTTAGTAAAAAGTAGGTAGGTAACTGATATTATGTTCCGAAATTGACCTCTAAATAATATGACTAATGTACGTAAAAGTTTAAACCGGATTTAGTAATTTTTTTTAGTTGATATCAAATTTCCTGGCACATAGATATTTCGCCCCATATACCTACACTCAAGTAATATGAAACCTTTATACTTTAGCTTTACTGTATGAAAATCAAACCTGCACGTACATTAATTAATACTATTTATTAGCAAGCTGTATGTATAATTTTCTAGATATTTTTTTTATCATTCTATCTTTGATGGTCTTATAGGAAAGGGTGGAAAATGTATATTTGCGAGCTTGTGGTTATAATGCATGCCTGATGATTACCAACATCTTAAGATGCTTCGAGGCACGGGAGTGCAGTATGATACTTTCCAACTCTGAGTAGCTATTAAAAATTTCATAAAATAGGCTTAGTCAAAGCTGGACTGGAACCTAGGACCTTATGATCCAAAGCGGGCAACAATTAAACAAATGAGCCAGTAAACTTGAAAATAAAAATATATAGGCATATTATTTTCAATAAATCGATACGTAAAATTTAACCATCATAAAAATAGCAATATATCATAAAACTCGAAGGTTATTTATTATTACATTTATTAAACAAGAAGAAAAAAATAAATGATCACATCTAAAATATTTAATCGATTTTAAATATTTCTATTACGAAACACTAAAAACCAAGGTTTGACCGATTTACACGTTTAGTTTCAAATTTCGAACGCCCAAATAAATAACAATCTTATAAAATTTATGCATACGTTTAAAAAAAGGTCACTACAGATTGCCATATTTATTAAGTTCGGAAACAGCTATTCTATTATTTTATTTGTAACTGTGTAAATGGATTTTTAACGATATTATTTACTATTTCATCTTCTATATTTTTCCTCCAGGGTAAATACTAGAAACTATTATATGCGAAAGTTAGTGAGTCTGTATAAATAAATAAATATTATAGGACAATTACACACATCGCTATATAGCCCCAAATTAAGCTTAGGTAGCTTGTGTTATGGGTTCTATGATAACTGATGAATATTTATATATATATTATGCATAAATACTTATAATATATAGATATGTAAAATCTAATATATAAAATTTCCCTGTCACAATGTTAGTTGTTAACTTTTTAATGCAAAAAAACGTTTGCCGGGTCAGCTAGTAATATATAGATAAACACCCAGACACTGGAAAACATCCATGCTCATCACAAAAACATTTGTCCAGATGTGGGAATCGAACCTACAGCCTAGGACGCAGAAGCAGGATCACTGCCCACTGCGCTACTCGGCCGTCGGTTGTATGTTTGTTATGTCTTCAAGACTACACGGCTGGAGCGATTTTAATAAAATTTGTTAGGGAGTTAGTTAGCTGACAACCGTGGGCGTCCTCTAGTATGTTATACGCATACAATATCTTCTTATTAGAATTCTAAACAAATAATATTTTGTTTAATTATGGCTTGTTAGAACCTTGCCGTGTGTTACACCATAAAGGACCTGATTCCTGGCCGTTAAATAAATTAAAAAAAAATATTATCGAAAGTATGCTATACATTTTATAAATATTTTTCATGTATGAGACATATATTATGTTAAAAAAATAATAAATTTGTTTTTGCTGGATTTTAATTAACTCTCCATAAACATTACTTATTTATAATTTTTTTTATAATGTAATACGTTATCAACCCAGTGTCGTTCCCACGACTAGGAAAAGTTGTCGTCCTCACAATATTAAGCTTATATTAAAATCTCTCAGCCTTTCAAAATAAAAATTCGTTGCGCCACAATTAATGAGCATAAATAATAATACAGAAACGAATCGAATTACATATTTAATTGTATTTTTAATATGACCATTTTAATTTCCGTTATGCTGAAAATAGATGAATTTTATATTAAGTTATTTGCAGATGTTCATTATGAATCCTTGCTAATATTAGCAAGGATTCGTCCTGATGTTAAGTGATGATGCAATCTAAGATGAAAGCGGGCTCACTTGTTAGAAGTAGGATGAAAATCCACAGCCCTTTCGGTTTCTACACGACATCGTACCGGAACGCTAAGTCGCTTGGCGGTACATCTTTGTCGGTAGGGTGGTCACTAGCCACGGCGAAAGCCCACCAGCCAGACCAAGACAAATTAAGAAAAATCTCAATCTGCCCCGCCGGGAATCGAACCCAGGACCTCCGTCTTATGAATCCACCGCGCATACCACTGCGCCACGGAGGTCTGAATGGATGACAATAATATAGCTTACTTATCATTTTATCCTGAAATTCCCACGGGAATGAGAACTACACTGGTGAAACCTTGGTCGTCCTCTACTTTAATATACCTATATCTATTAATAACGTTATTTAAATTTTTGAAATGTAAACTTATTAGCATTTTATAAATTATTAGCATTTCATAAAAGAGTGCCTTTATTAATAATTATTATATTAGTGGAATATTTATTATTATTATTATAATAACTAATAATAAGTTGACAATAAGTTATTCTAACCCACAATTCTTGCTACTTTCCTCTTCTTGTATTGCTCAGCAGTCAAGAAACGTAAAGAAAATGGTTTTCCCATTTAAAATGCATGTCATAGTTTATTGTTAGAGATTGCATGTAATAGCTCATTATAGATTCATACAGCTATTATGTAATTATCTTTCTTTTATTAGTCATCTTGAAAAAATGCTTATAATGAAATCTATATAATGATGCAGTTTTAGTTTATATTCTAATGGTTATACCATGGGGTGGTTTCATCATTCTAAGCTCAATAACTTAGTAGATACGTTGGGAATTGCGTTTAGAGTTTCCCGACTCACCACGGGGGTAGGTATCGCACCACGGGCGTAGGTATAAGGCTTTCACACAGGGTGGGGTCCAAGAGCCCAAAGGTAGTTTTTGCCTTAACAACCGCAGTAAAACATTAAATTCTAAATGAAACGCGTGAACGTTACAGTATATTTACCCGACTGCATCAGAAGGAGGGTTATGTTTTTCGAGCGTATGTATGTATGTATGTATGTATGTCCATTTCTTCGGCACGCGCTACAGCCTAAACGGCTGAACGGATTTTGACATGTGAGGTATCGTTGAATTTTTCAAAATTGTGGTAGTGACATAGGCTATATAAATTTTCAAAATGGCGCCTGTAAATGGGAGAAAAAAGGGGGGGATTTGTGTATTTTTTCTCTTATCTTAGCAATATGGGTACCAATTGAAAGGTCGTAAAAAGACCATTTCAAAAATATAAATATCATATCATGTTCATATTACTTTTTTAACAAAAAATGGCAAAAATTGTACTAAGTGCACCGTCTCATTTCTATACCATAAACTAAAACTAAAAAGTCTCAAATAAAATTATTATTATAAAAAGAAAAAACCCGACTGCTTAGAAGTTATGAACTGAAAAGAGAAAAACAAGGATCACTATATCTGTATAAAATTCTAAATACTTTATGGTGCTGCAGGCGGGGACAAACGTAGTTTTGGTAGATCTTTCTTTCTCCGCAGGTTAAAGTATTTTGTCCCTGTTTGCAGCAAGGTTTTTTCTTTTTATAATAATATTTTTTTTATCTAAAAGTCCATCAAACCACCCAGACAAAATACGCCTTAACCAACTGACAATTATTTAAAACGTGAAACTGTCACTTGCATTCAATAACTTCTTGTATTGCTTTCAGTTCAATTCGAATATCGCTTTTGGATATTTAGTTTTTCGATACGTATATAATATATTTGTTTACGGAGAATAGTTCGATTTGATTTAACACATTGTTCAAAAATGTACACTAATTAACTTTCTTTCATATTCTGTGGTTAATTCGAACCGCAATATGGTAATTCCCTCAGCGTTTTACAGGCGGAAAATATTAGCAAATGGTTCATATAAATAATTAATTTGTAGTGATTTATTATTAGAAAATGAGTTGGATAAAATGTGGATTGACCGAATGTTTTAAGTTAAACGTGCGTGTTACGCCCTTCAAATATGTGGACGAACAAAATTGTAACGAAAATTAGTTCAATTTCAAGTTATAAAATACCTTCGACTATTAAAACTGTGATAAAGGAAGTTTTAATTATGCTTTTCATAATAATAAAAAGAGTTTTCGACCTTATAAAACTATCCAGCAGGTTCTATTACTGGTTGTTTAACACATTGCAAAGAGTGAATTTTCCAAGATCTTATATATATAGTATTAGTTAATACAAGTGAAGAAAATTTTAAAGAAAAATAAACTAGTTGCTACCTACTATACTACTATATATACTATATTACTATATATAAAAAAAAATAAATGGCCCAGAAAAAGTCTAACAAGATGTAATAGATTGTTATTACTGTAGTTACCTAAGTTTTGTAATTAATAAACATGAATCAATCGTTAGCGTAAATTTTACATTTCATACAGAAAGTTGTCATCATTTGACCCTACATTATTTAGGATTTCAGCCCCATTGAAGCAAATGACTTAATGGTCAGTGGTCACGTGCCAACCCTATTTATTCATAATGGACATGGTACATCGTCTGCGCATCGTGTTTTTTGCTCACACACGTGGTCATACGAAGGACAGTAATTTGTTTACATACCTAGATATAGAATGATAGATATAATTATGTCGCAGTGGATTTATAAGGAATTCCTTGGTTCGATCCCATATGTATAATTTCTATCTACTTATAATTTCTACCTACCTAGGTCTTGACAGGTGTTTAACGATTTTTAAAAATAAAAATAATTTACATCGCAAGCGAAAGAAATCGTCAGAAGAAATGCGACAAAGAGGCGCAATGCAATTAGAGTCATTCGGGTCAAGTGTGCGCACTTTACTGTTTACAGGCTCACAGAGCAGAACCAAAGCAGAAATTGGAAAATAAAAAAAATGTTTCGAAAAGAATGTTAATTAGCCTACAAATTGAAACAGAAAATAAAACATCCTGTTCCATAGTTAACAAAAAAAATCAAAATTTTGATAGTAAGTCGGAATGCGGACACTTGACCCGTATTGCGGGTAAGTGTACGCAGCCCTGTGGGGTAAGTAGACGCAATAGGGTAAGTGAGCGCAGTCGATAAATAATCAATATATAACAAAGAAATTGAAATGAAACTTGGATCATCAAACAAAAAAAAGTAAAGCCATCTTAACGAAATATTTAGTTTTCATTTAAACACAGTCAAAAGTATCTTAAAATCTAACATTAAGTCTTGCAATGGAGATCTATCTGTTATTAAATATTCATGAATATTCTTATCTTTAGTACACAAATAAAACAATCAACACTACAGACAAAGTATTTTAACTTTAAACCTGTTGATATGAATGACAATATCATGATATTGTTCAAAAATTTGAAGAATTTTAAATCAAATTAGAAGAATAATCACAAACAAATATACTATTATCACCTTCCTGAGAAACACACAATTCATGCCATCAATCCTTATTCTTTACGCATTGAATCCATTCTTCTGTTGGTCAACATATTTATCTTAACATAGGTATCGGGGAATAATATTGGGCTAGGTCTAACTTTAAAAGGTTTTTTAAAGTTTAAGCGCGCGGGTAAGTGAGCGCATGCGCACACTTATCCGCGCACACTTTACCCAGAATGCCTAATATCAAACAAATGGCCGCCGACTTGCAAACACTCAACTTAACCTTAAATAATGATTTAAAAAAGACAGGAGAATATGCACTTCATAAACTAAAACGTCGCATACCGTCTTCACATAACAATTTTAGAAGTATTCGTGTTTTCCGACACGCTAAAAAGTTGAAATTAAATCAACAAAAATACTTTTTTGACAAATACTAACAGAGTGCACGTTGTAAGGCGTTTGGGCATGTCGCAACTAATTCACCTTACCGGTGCCCCTGATTGACCAAAACAAACTCCTCACCTCCAGTGCCCCTTCCTGGAGATAGAAGCAGTGCGCTCACTTACCCACTGCGCTCGGTTACCCCGAATGACTCTATATTATATATATATATATAATTGTATGGGTATATAAAGAGGTTCAAATTGAGTTGGCTTAAGAGTTGTGTCTGGAAGTCCTTGCAAGTAGTCTATGTCAGCACTGGGCGTCCATCGGCTGATAATGGTGATGATGTAAATTTCGGACACGCTTGCATTCCTATTAATGTCATGGTATCTAGATAAAAAAAGATTATGTAAAGCTCCATATGCTCCTTATAGGAGAGAGGCTTACGCCCATCACGCTACTCCAATGAGGGTTGGTGGTGACTGAGGTTTAGCTTTATTAGTACAAAACAGTGGAAGATATTTTCTGTTTGTGGCACAATCGTCACAAGTCGATGAAGACTAAGCGGCACAGTCGACATTGGGCCATCAATTTAGGCTGCCCTTAAACTCTTAACAACTGTGCCAACACACTGGTGACACAGTTCACATTCGGTTGTGACGTCACTCAACGTTTCGACCGTTTAACTAAAAGATGCGCACACGCAGTTTAATTTTTGTTTTAGAAGTAGAACTATTTTAATCGACTAGTCAGTTTTAGTACATTATACGTAAAATATTACTATTACAACAAATACATAAAAAATAAATCTATCAAGACACATAATATATTTTAGTGACTCCCTAATAATATTTTAAAGAAAAGAAAGCTGAAAAGGAAAAAGTATCAAAATACTTGGACCTTGCTCATGAGATTACCGCCATGTGGAATGTTGATTCAACGATGATTGTTCCTATAGTCGTTTCAGTCAACGGTCTTATAGCGAAAAGCTTTAACCAACATCTTAAAAAGCTTTCGCTTAGTTGTTGGATCAAGGGTCGGATACAGAAAACGGTTATTCTTGAAACGGCGAGTATTGTAAGGAGGTTCCTCACTCTGGAGCCCTGATCACTGGTTGCTTGGAACCCCGGGCCGCGCAGCAGGCGGACTGGATATTTTTTATAAATTTTAATAGTGTTTTTTATAATTGTTTTATAAGCATTGTTGAAAATTTAAAAAAAAAGGAGAATAAATAAATTATAGATAAATATTTTAAAGGCAAAAGTTTGTTCCTATGTATGGATGGACGGATGTTTGTTACTCTTTCACGCCAAAACTACTGAATGGATTTTGATGCAACTTCACAATAACATAGCTTACATATCAGAATAACACATAGGCTACATTTTATCTCAAAATTCTCACGGGGACGAGAACTAAACGGGCGAAACAGCGGGCATCCTCTAGTAGTTTTATAACGATTATTGTGTTCCATTGGTATATAGGTATAATCTCTTCTATCTTTCTAATCTATTACTAAACAGGTGTCGATTACTCTTATAAATTTCGAATCAGGTACCAAATTACCCCGACCTACATTAGTCAATAATAAACGATAATCAATAATAATTGTTACGGCAACAATATTATCAACGAAATCAAGCGATCCTATTGTAATTGGTTTCAAAATAATATATATAAATTAATTATTATCTAAAGATTAATAAAGCCCTCAAGGTAAAACTGTACCTAGTGCGTTACTCCATAAAGTATTTGATAAATATGAGATAAAACGCAAGGAACAGTGGTAAAAGAAATTCAGACTATATTTTCAATTGATGCTACGAAACTCTAACACATTTATTTGATTTGGCGTAAATAGGTTATATGCCTATTTACCAACACCTTTTCGTGATTTTCTTTGAGGCTGCAGAAATACTAACTTTTGAAAAACTTAACAGAGAGACTAACATATTTTCTACTAAACCCCATCCATTGCATTACTGACATTTCTATTAATCTTACGAATTTATTAAATTATGAGATTAAAATTAAGTAATTCGTCTTTCAACTCCCTCCTTACAAAAATGCATAATTTGCTAATAACTTGGCCTTGGTTGTGTAGTCATAATAACCCTTAAATGTCTTAAAAATATAATTTATTGTTTATAAATTCTGTGTTCAGTCTTTGAATTAGAGTTAAAATATATTCTATACCTACCTAGGTTATGTTTAATTACTTACGCATTTTCTTAGTACGATAGCTCATAATAAAATATTATAAAAACGATTGTTGTTTAAATAATGAATAATTATGGCGTTAATATCTTGCAGCTATCTTGCAGGTACTTTTCTTTTAAGTGAAATATACTTTTGGTGTCTAGGCAGGTTGCTTATTATGATAATTATTAAGATCATTAAGTGTTTTTAGTAAAAACCTAATTTAATTTTAATGATCAATTGATATCAATCAATGTCAACATGACAAATAAAATTTTGTTAATGATTATGTTATAATAATTGAATATTATAAGAATAATTTTAATTGAAATAATTGAATATTATTAGAATTTCGAATTGAATTCGCTATTTCATAACATTACCCTAAATTTTATATACTGCAAGTGAAAAGTAAGAAACAATAAGGATGGTGTTGACTTAAAAATATTTCGAAGTCCTAATCATATATGAATTACATATTAAAATTATCTATTCCCGTTACCATAAGATTAACTACTCCGAAATGAATGTAATGTAATTTTGCGCGTGAAATGCGCGCGAAACTGAAGGTAGAAAAGCGTCGCAGGCGCATTGGAAACGGCGCGGCGCGAGCGATTTCGCAAACCACCATCTAATGTGAACCTATTAACCTCTCCGAGGCTCAGAGGCGAAGGCGAGTGGCGGATGAGGAGCCGCGCGGCGTTCATTAGACACAAGGTTGAGCTCCGCGCCTCGGCTCCGAGCAGTCGAGATCCATCCCGAGCGCGCATCTACCCATTCACACATCGTAACGCAACGCGAATTAAAAGTAAACAAACAATACCTCACCTTGCCAACTGTAGTGCACTTCTATTCGCAATCTCATTGTAGAAATTCAAAAGGATGTTGCTATCGAACATATTAGCACTGCATCACAGCCATTTCTTTCACAAAAATAATTTACAAAACAAAAACAATCCGAAACACCAGCGCGAGCGATCACAGGATAATCACAACGTCCGATCCTAGGCACGTCCGTGCGCGAGCGACGTCAAATCGAACTGGCCCGGTCAAAATGACGAAAGTGAAAACATCGCACGCACAGAAAAAAAGGTTGGCGGCGCGGTACAGTCCTTGCAGACCACCTCTCGGCTCTCGCGCGGACTCCAGTGACACAGTACAGTAACTGCGCGCCGCGCGCATCGCCCGACGCCTATATAACGAAACGCGCGGAGCCTCCGACTTCAAACGCCAGCGGACGGCGCAAAAAGAAGATGGGTTCGCAACAGTAGCTAGGAAAGAATGAGCACAAAGAACAGCGACACGTGGGCGCGTTTGCGTGTGAGTGTCGGTGTGTGCGGAGATAGGCGGCCGCAGGAAACACCGTTCTCTTCCAGTATATAGGAAAGACCTTGGATTCGAATCGGCACGTTGCAATGTGTACCGCCGTCGCCTACGCCGCCGTTACCTACTTGCCGCTGACGGCTCTAACTGATTAAACGATGATTCTACTCTATGGTTTATTTTAAAACTGCATGAAGTGCATCCAATCGCAGAGACAATCATGACGCAGTGTGTCAAAGAAACTAAAATATTTCCATTCTCCGTCGTAGCTGGTAATGTTCTTAAACATTATTGTGAATGTAGGTATTTATTCTGATTACAGCCATAGGAAATTGCTACTCATTTTGATAGCGCTCGAACTGCGTCATCGAACAATAAAATAAATGAAGTACCTAACCGTTGAAAAACAAATAAAGATTTTAATCATTAGGCAGAAGTAGTTTTTAAAAACCAAGATGTTATCTTATGCCACAGAAATCGATGTGTATAAATTGAGGTCAAAGTCATGTCAGTTACGAGTGTATACTAATTTACAATAGCAAGCAATATTTTGTTTTACATCAGAGTCAACATAGAGTTGGCCATGATCGACGTACGTAAGGAGATGATATAAGACTTCACCACGAGAATGAGTCAACATAGCTAGCAAGTCGAAAAACAAACATTAGATGACTTGAAAGAGTTGATGAGTCAAACAGATATTATTTTAACATACGTTCACTAGATTCATGTTAGCTAATTAGCCAAAGCCTGCGCAATCATCCAGGGTGCAATAATTGTTGTCTCAGACAGTTGATTTTATGATACAATCCCGATTGAGAAGAAATGAATCCAAAGAAAAGAAACCAAATCCTTTAAGATTATTAATTTTTTAATAATCTTTTAAGATTGTTAGTGCTATTCGTGACCTTGAAATTTTAAACTATAAATCTTATTCATTAAATATAGGCCGATTAGCTGATATTGATAGGATTATAGCAACAGTTAAAATTTCGTGTCGTTTACTCACCACTATTATAATGCTAAAAAATTGTAAACATTAAGCAATAAAAGCAATGAAAGTTGATAATGATGCCACCGTTGTGACACGTTCCAAGCAAGCACAGTCGCTGATCATTGCACAATAAGTAAATGAAATTTGAGATAATTATGTAAAGTAGGTCGATGGACATGCTTTCGGTTTATTCTTTATTAAAATAATGATTTGATATTACACAAATTTTTGTTTGAATGTAGTATTAATTTACATAAGCTTTAAATAATGTTTTTACTTGCCGTTTAGACATTTTTTAACTTACGGTGTTCGTATTGTGCAAGTAATTTACTAGCACAAGATACACCATACACATTAATTTACAAACAAGTTACTTTATTTTATTTAAATCTACGTACAATTTTAGTGAGCAGCTTACGTAATATGCTATTTAATTTTTAAATTCATTTAATTTATCGTTCACACTAGAATAAAGGTTACTTAACTTTTTCGTTTGGTTACTTTAACTTCGCAGTGATTGACCTCAATTTCTTAATTTCACTTACGCAATTTGTAAATGTGCCAAAGGAATGTGAGGCACTTTAAAACAGTTCTCGAAAAGGGAGTAATTAATAATGCACACCTGGGCGAATAAACTATTTTTTTATGAAATAAAATTTAAAATATTCTAAAATTGCAATTAAAAATAAGGAACATCAAAAGCCTCTAAAACCGGTTATTTAATAACATTATAAATTGTACGACGCAAACTCGTTCCGTTGATAACGTAACAGCATTTCACTTTCCCTTCCACATTCTCATTGTCTAGAACAGCGATTGGATAACTTCGCAAATATCATCTGAACCGCGAACTTACATAAATACCTCAGCATCTGTGAGAATTGCCTTAATTGTATCTTGTATTTAAAATCTTAATTTTCTCGCAAATGTTGTTATTGAAACTTTATTTTGTAACAAGTGAGAGGCTCCCACATTGGCAATTTTTGGCTTCTGCCCGTCTTTTGTTCTGTATAGGAGGGTACGCCATTGTTTTCGTTATGGCAATATTGTTTACATCTACTTTACAGGTCAAATTCATATTTTTAGGGCATTGTGAGAAATTTGTAAGAACAATTTATTTTATTGAGGTCCTTTGACAAGCCCGACAGAAGCCGTGCCTCTTTGATATTTTTCACTTTTAAAAGACTATTATTATCAGCAATTCTATTGTGTACATTATTCAACACTATTTATTTTATATTTAATACAATAACCTTGTTATGCTAGAAACAGTGCAAAATAATATCGAGAATAAAGTCAAGCGTACTACGAAATTAGGTTACTGTCGACATTTCACTGCGAACTCTGGCAGCTTGGATATTTTGCAAACTCTGAATAGGCCATTGTTTAGCTACAAACGAAAGGTCTCGCCAATGTTCTGATAAATAGATCCGTGTAATATGACAGTTCACTATTAATTATCACCAATAGACAGTTCTTTGTGCAAGAAATAGTTGATTGTTTAGCCATTATTTAAATACATTAATGGCTACTTAATTGAAACACAAGCGGCGACAAATGCTCGAGGTGGTAATGTGTGAATATATAAATAATAAAAAATTGCCTCTAGGGATTTAATAATGAAAATATGATTTAATATTGTCTTAATTTAACTTACTAATAAAGAAGTATTATCAATTAACCTTACTTCTATGTACAGGAAGGTACGTATGCATCAAACGAGATATAGGTTTATTTTACTAAACAGTTCTAGTGTGAACATATCATTTAATGTTAATGAAATTACTAGATAAGATAAAACTTCAAATACCGAGAAAAATTTCTTTAAAACAAGAGACATTCATCGGTACATATTTGCACAGTAGAAAAGCAAGTTGACTCACATTATGATTTCATTATAATTATAACTAAAGGTCACAGTTACATTTTGCAGACATATGAAAGAAAAGAAATTTATTACGAAATGGAAATTTTAGCAAACAAAATACGATAAGCCAAAGTTTAATTTCTCAAAAAGACAGTAAAATATATTCTTTGCGAACTTGCCCAAAAAAACCAAAATAAATAGACTTGATTATAAAAATTATCAAATTGATTAATGAAATTACACAAAAATACCGAAATAATATTTTGAATATTTAGTCAAAATAAATTCTAATAACTTGGTTTAATGCAGGAAATTTAAACTATTTTAGTTAGAAAAGTTAGTCGAAATTTTGACGTAACAAAAATTTCAATGTCACAGAGAATCAGGCCCCCGGGATTGTGATAATTGTATGTAATTGTAGTAGGTGGAGTTACAGATCTTGTTTATAATTTCTATGATATGAATATGTAACAACTTGTGACAGTGGAATATTATAACATGTTTTATAGCATTCATTTACATATAATTAACATAGTATACGGAACTAAATGAGTGATCACAAAAAGCGACAACCACACATCAATACAAAAAATACTGTGAAATGTGTACATTTTAATAATTGGGTTATAAATGGTACTTAACATTGATCTCTAGGTTTACTATAAAGTTATTAACAATGGCCTACATTAAAGCTAAGTTACATAAGAAAACAACAATGTAATCACCATATTGTTACTAGGTTGATAAAGATTGTCTAGAAGGAACTGTCCCTCACATTTGAGAAAATCTTCTTCGCAAGCACTACAGAGTTAAACTTTTAATTCTATTAGACATACACAATTGCGATATATATATCTTAAAACATCAACCCTTTGTAATAATTAATAATTACCTCAAACGATTGAATATCTTTCCCTAAGGCCATAGATTGGGATACAATGTTTTAAGGTCTATTAGTCTTATATTTGTAGGTCTATTATGAAAATTTAGAAAATTAAAATCAGAAACTTAATAAGTCCATATTAACACTAATTTGCCGATAAAATACGATTCAGGCTCAATAAAGTTATTATCGACAACTAAACATTGCAGAGCATCATTCAAAATTGCTATGGTATAGCAGTGAATCATATCATGTGAATACTTTATTGGACTTATGGCATTGTCGCATGAATTCATTGGATTTACTATCGCCCAAAATATTATATTCTATAAAATAACATCTACATTTAACTTTTAGTTAATTAAGGTAACTTAAGTAGGATTATCTGATTCTATGCGGACGTTTTGCGGTTTTTGTCACGACTTCAATCACGACGAGTTTGCTTATTGTATCGGAATATTCTGTTGATTTTGCAATTGATATCCGTTGTTGAGTATGAACTCTTGAATGTTAAAATTAAATAAATGACCCTTTTATGAAAGCTTGTAAGATATTATGAGAATATTATATAGTATATTTAAGTAGCTACTTTCCACTGGCCGCTAAATTTAATAGTTTTCATTTGGTTTTTAAAAATTGTATTTTCTCTAAATCATCATTAACATCTGCAGTTGATAGACAACATTCACTCATATGTATATACATAGTAATTAATTTGTTGAATTTGAAAATTGTTTATATGGTTGAGCTCACTCTAGCTTAATGTAAGACCCTTTCATTAGATAGCATAATTATTACGTTACACTGCATTTGAAGATACGAATAGTTATAATCGAATTATTTTGGCTACCAACTTTTTAAATTACATACTTACTGTCATGTAAATGTTGGCTGTTTATTTCGCTATTCTAAGCATCAAGCCAAACATCAGCAATTGTTAAGTATTCACCGTTAACAATTTGTAATCAAAAGGTAGTCATCCGTAAGATGTACGAGCGCGCAATGTTCCGACGAAACTTTCGCCTCGACATCCCTCCGGGTGAAAGTTTCAAAATATAAGCATATTCATTGTACTTTTGTCACCGACGTATCACGATGTTTATCGTTAATCTTAATCTCGCTTGTTTAACGTTACGCCCACAAATATTCATCAGTGAAAACGAAAGTTCGGTATGCTCGTTGCGTAATTTTGTTACATTTTTGGACAATCACGATAATATCAAGGTGCACGAGTTTCCATTTTAGTATATTTTAAGTAATTTTATTGTTGGACACAGACCTTTTAAAAAAGAGAGGGGTTTG
This sequence comes from Mycalesis mineus, assembly GCA_034621355.1. Classification (NCBI taxonomy): domain Eukaryota; kingdom Metazoa; phylum Arthropoda; class Insecta; order Lepidoptera; family Nymphalidae; genus Mycalesis; species Mycalesis mineus. The sequence goes on from CM067881.1 coordinate 3,889,886, forward strand.
AGAGTAAAATTATGCGCAGTTATATCATTCACGCAGTGTTGAATTGTTAAGGGTAATGACTAATTCGGAAAGAAAAGGTCAAATTTAAATCTCCAAATTAGGGCATTCATTCACCATTTGGGTCAGCGTAGCTTGACTAGCGTCACTAATCAATTGCTAATGTCCGGGGGCTTTAAATGATCTTAAAACATTGTAAAAATAAGAAAATTGTAAATTATATAAAAGATTAAGATATATTATTATCACAGTTTTGTCAATAAATAACTATAAATATTATTCTTATGCAGCTATTGGAGTTACAAAGTAAAGCCGTTCGGCCAGTTTCGATCTCAATTACGTATGTAATTGCAGTCGGCGTGAAAGTGTTTCTGCGCGAGTCAAATCAAAGCCTATGCATCCGCATCAGGCGTCGGATCCGTCACGAGCGACCGTGGCTGTCGTTTATTAATATTAAACGAAAATTCGTTATCCAGCTGGCCTTGGACCGCGTTCCTTTCAGTTCTACTTAATGATGACAGTTGCTTGAAACGTGCTGTTCGTAATGGCACCAACTCTACAGTATGTACCTACGTACATTCGAGCTGCCGGCGATTGGAACCTTTCCTACTACCTACAATGCGAACTGATCGTTTATCACAAACTGGTTTGCGGAGTTTAAGGTTTGAACAACATTAGAAATGAGAAAGATACTTAAGCGCTTTCGCTCATTAAATGTCAAATGATCAATTAACGAAATGGGAATTTTAAGTGAAAACGACGTGCGGCGCGGTTTTGTAACAGCTATCGAAAGTGAGCCGCGGAGCGAGCCTCGGCGCGTAGCTGTAGCCGTCGAAAGTGAGACCGTGAGGTTGCGCAGGAACAACGTTACGAAGTTTTTATTGTCGGCCGCGCGCGAAATCACTTGAAAGTTGTATTGTCCTTGGATATTTCACTTCTTTATTTGTTGCGTTTCCGACACCCGAGCCGAAGTTCAGTCGCCGGTGACGCCGATTGTGGCGCTTTGAGTGTGTCGGTGCCGCTCTCGGGTCCCCTTCACTGCGTTCTCGGGTGCTTAGATTATGTCGCACGAGATGCCTCGCTTTTATTCGGTACCGATAGATACCTTTCAAAACATCGCAATGCACAAATCTTGGATGCTCGGACGTAGGTGCTGGATTGGACGTAACAGATGTTGGAATGGGGGGCTCTTACCGAGGGATGATGTCGGACGGGAGGCGGTCTCCAGCGGGGCACTCCAGGGTGTCGGGGCGCGCGGAGCGCGCGGCGGCTTCCCGGCGCTTGCGCCACTGCCACGCTTGCGACACGCTTCCTGCGGGAGAGTGCGAGGCCGCGCGCGCGTCGGTTGCACAACGCTTATCGGCGACCCGGTCGCGACTTTCACCGCGGCACACTCAACTGAATCCAGGGCTGGGGCACTTTAGCACTGTAATCCGGGCACAGTCACGGGCGCGGGAGGACGCGTGGTGTCGGCGCGACGGCGCTGCGGGCCGCGGGCGCCGGGCGAGTGGCGTGCGCCGGCGCCGCCGTCGGTTGCGCCACGCTGGAAAGTAAAAGTGAGCGGTGGGCGCGGGGCGCGGTGGCACATTTCTCCCACTTTCGCCGCCGTGATTCACGCCGCGCCAAGGTCGCTTCCCGCCACTCCCGCTCGCGGCACGTCACGCTGCTCCTGCTACAGTTCCGGGCGATCCGGCGAGCGTCCGGCCACGGCACCCGCGGGCTGCGCGATAGCCGGAGAAGGAACAAAACAAGATTTTCATTTGGACGGAGTAGAAATGACGATAACTGACCTTACACTTACTTACACACCAAGTTACTTCCAGATTCAGATGACTTGGCTAATTTCCTAATGAAAAGTCCCAGTTTCACATATACCACTCTTCCTAGATATGTATGAACACAAGTTTCAATGAGATCAATGCAGGAAAAATGCGTTTCAAAACAGCAACAACGACGAGGTGGCTGACTTGGCAGAACACTCCGGTCACGATAGCCAGAGAGATGAGAGTTCAAACTTCACTATGCCGCCAACTCGTCAACATTGTCGTCTTAAAAAGTATTTGTAACCAAGATCATTGACAAAATGAAATTAGATTTTTTTTTCAGTTAGTGATATTCTTAAAACTACTCAACATAAAAGATTGTTATTAGAGTCGGTAATTGTTTCTGTGGGCATCCACTGCACAATATAGACCTTTTGTTGTCCACTTACACAAGTCCTGGACCGCCAGGTAGCAGCGGTTTCCTATGACACTTTGCTTTGACAATAAGCTCTTTAAACAATTTCTTAACTAGGATCATTATCATCAACCAATTAATAAAGTCCATTCATTTTTTTAAGATATAGGGCATATTACTATTTCTGAATTTTCCATTACTTTTGAATATAAGAGTAGATTAAATCGTGTCTTTGTTTAGATATTGTAATAGCTAGGTACGTATCTGGCAGTTAGCTAAGGTTCGGCAATGAGGTGTCAAGTCAATTAGCCGTGGGACCACAACGGGTCACAGGCTTGCACTAATGCGAACGATGGTCGCTCTAAGCATGTCGGTTCACCGCATTTATTTCAAGGGCATTAACGACAAAGAAATTCCCTAAAGATCACTACATCTTCCTGTCCTTATCCCACGCTACCACGTAGGATGGTCGGCGACATTAATGCCTACCTCGTTGGTCCAGTGGTCAAGTGGCTACGGTTATAAGATTTCTGGGTTCAAACCCATTATAAAATATTGAGTATTATTTCTCCCGGGAAATTCTCAGTCAACGTTTTTGGCCAAGAGATGAGCATAGTGCAGAACAAGTTTAGTAATAAGTATACCTAATGTAAGAATAGTGTAACAGGCACGACTTAATCTTTCGAATTTGGTGGCCTCTTAAGACGGAGGCCCTGGTTTCGTTTCCTGGTTGGTTAAGATTTTCAAAATTTGATTAGGTCTAGCTGGTGGTGGGGGGCTGCGGTAGTGGCTAATTAATAACAGTACCGACAAAGACGTAACGCCTAGCAGTTTAGCGTTTCAGCACGATAGGTAAAAACCGAAAGAGATATGGATTTTATGGATATTATGACCCTTTCTTATTCAAATGTGCTAAGATTATTCTAAGATTACTCTAAGAACGTACGACTAAAGTCCAGCAAGCGCGGATCGAACCTGAGGATAAACTAAAGTCTAAGTATAGCCCATAAAGGTGGAGCTACGGATAGTGGGGCAAGTACTTATTAGGATTCAGGCCAAAGTCAGATTCTATCGGCGCAATTAGGTCTCCTCTGCATCTCTAAGTGATGCTCAGACTACAATGAGTGCACAACACATTAGATATATAGGTAAATGAGTCACGGCGCAACTAACCCACTGAACTAGATACAATAACACATTTGTTGCTTTGTTATCGAAAATTTCAATGGGAACGGATGGGAATGGATAGCAATATCGGACAGAAATTGTACAATTATTTCACAATAGGACAGTTTGTTGCGATTGCGAATGATTCTTCGTCGGTGTGTTATTCGTGATTTTGAACAATATCTATGAAGTCGGTGCCTTCCAAGTAACGAAGTGACAAAACGCTTTGTAGATTTTAGGTATTCTTTAAAGGAAGTAACTTGGTGACCAACTTCATAGATATAGTTAAGTAAATTGAAGTAACTACGCAATTATTTTTAGTTTATGGTGCGTCTTGAATTCAGTTTTATTTTTTATTAATTTTTTTTATACTTTTGAGTGATTTATCGACAGTGAAAGTAAAGAAGTAGGTAAAACCTATTCTTACTTCTACGTACTATGAGTACCATTGTCCATTATACGCCAGCCATTTAAAGAAATACCTAAACCGCTACAAGTCTGCCAATAAAGTTTGAAGAGTTCCTTCGATTTTTCTAGGATTCCATCATCAGATGACAATGGGCTATCTTAGAAGAATACGCTTTCAATTTAAACAAGAATTATCAAAATCGGACAAATCTGCAAAAAGTTATGCATGGTCACAAATAAAAAAATGAAAAAAATTACGATTGAGAACATCCTCCGTTTTTTCGTCTGTTAAAAATAAGCATATTATTTACCTTTCTAATACATGTATTCTAAGTAAAATTAATGGATTGTAATTGCCTGTCACAGATAAACGGCCAGCATGAGAGATCAACAAGGCCTTTACGGCGTCTTCTCTCGGACTTTACCCGTGAAATTGCTCATTATACTTTCAAATTATTAAAGTTTCTTTATGGAAATGTCAATTAAATTGATACGCGATTGCGCAAGGGCCCTTTTACGGGTCGTGATTCATTGCAATGTCGTCTGACATCACACTTGTATCATAATGCTTAATAGAATTAATACAACTTGGTCAAAGGCGAACCGACCACTCCCACTGGACTTTACACCCAGTAATTATAAAAATATAATTACAGTTTTCCTCACAGCTAACAACATTGAGTTATTAGATATATTATTTATTTCTAATTATTGATTTATCTACGGATAATCTGTGTGAAAATGGTTTCATAGATAATATGTTATTGAAATCGTGTGAAAATGTTTGTGGTTATTGGCTATTTAGAATTAGGGCTTAATGTGGCAGAACTCGTTTTAAATAAGGGGATATATTGAAGCAGTACGTCCTACTGTTGATCAGCATTGCTACGCATCTCTCTGAACAGTATTTTTTGCAGTGAAATTACAAGTTAGATTAACGCGCATAAAGTAGTATATTGTTTAAATTTTATTTTAGCCTTCTACCCTATCCTCTATTCTATCCTAGATCCTAGAGGCCAGAATATGTGAAATAATATAGACTTTGTTTAGTTTAAGACTTTAGATAAGCATTGCGACTAGTTGTTAGTTTGTAAGGTTTTGCTATAAATAAGTTAAGTTTTACCAATAAATATTCATTCATAAATACGATCTTCTGTACTTCATTCATATCCCAACGGCTAAAGTATTGTATGGGAATAGACAGTAAGTAGGCTTTTGCTTCATCTGTGTTACCATGTATAAAATAGATACTGATCAAAACGTCGACGTCTCTATGGCTAGCAAACTATAGTAGATGATTTAAATCCATAAGAGGGTTCATTGTCTTTCAGCGTAATATTCCATGTCCTTTGGACGTTTAAAAAGCTCGATTCGGAGATCGAAGATTAAAATTTTTTTAATTTCTATAGCTATTATGTCGGGTCATCTCTACTATACTAAAGCCAAACTTGATTAAGAATGCTTGTCAACAAACAAATTAAAAATGAAGGTAGAAATCACTAGTCATTTTACACATATTTTTTTAAATTAACTTGTTAATGACGAATTCATGACAATAAATTAGATTAGTATGCTTAAAACTAATTAATATATCTTTCAAATAAGATTTTTATAAATATCAAAATTTTAAATTTATTAGGCATAAAATGAGTTGCATTTTCTACCTTCATTTTAAATTTGTTTGTTGACAAGCATTCTCAATCGAGTTTGGCTTTAGTATAGTTTGTTTCTCACATGATCCCACCAAACGTGAACCAGGAGATGTTTCAACATGACTAATTATGTATTTGTTTCATCACAGGATGGTAGTTATCTTACTTATCAGTAGTAGGTCCTTCATTGAAATTAGATTTATAATGTCATTTAAATGTGACGTAACTCATCTCAACACATTTAACGATTCCATCAAACTCCATTACGCTCCGAATAAATTGGAATAAGTAATTGTCAACTTTAACTTAAAGTTAAGTAGCGAAAGTCTAAAATAACCAGTTGTGAAGTCTTTTTACTAACTAGCCAGAGATAAATCAACCGCTGAAGGCTGGTATCGATGTTATTATTCATGTATGTCACCAGTAATTAACAAGATACAGTGGATTATGTTCTACATAACCGGTATTAAGTCCACAGTCGAGCCGCTGCTTGAGTATATTATGGTAAGTGTTACTTAAGTTGTCATAATGAGTATTTTTAACTTAGCGACATTTTAATTAAAAGTTATGATTTTGGCATACTAACGACAATTTTTAAAAATTTAGAACTTCACAGGAAACCATTTAAAACGTACCAAAACTGTAAAGTGTCAGCCAAGGACAAAAGTAATAATTTTTTGGATTGAGGGTATTATATTGAACATTTTTATCATGTTAGCAATGCTGTGAAACCTGTACTTTCGTTGATAATAAAGTTTGAAAATACAGAACTTTTTCGAGATTTTCATTTTTAAATGGTTTATATTTTGATAATTATTAACATTTTTTTACTAAGTGAGCAAATAATGCTGTGAAATTTTGATATTTTTTATATGGGCCGTGAATTATGTCCTTTCTTTCCAAATACAAAAAGAATAATCCATATGTTCGCACCTAAAATGCACTATCCATTTGGGATCTATGATGCCACAGGCAGATTCAGAAAGTTTGCCATCGATTTTTGAAATAAGATTATTCTCCTTTCGAGAAAATTAGACTAATCAAACATCAATTTGACACACCTTTCAAAGTCCGTATTTTACGTGCTTCATGTAATTTGAAGCCTTAATAACTATTCAAAGTAAACAAAGTTTCAAATAAAACGCAAGCGAAGACTTTCGTGAGACATGATCGTAAACAACAATAATTCATCTCTTTAGAGGATTATTGCAAAGTAATTTGATTCCTTGCATAACCGGTTTCTTTTGCGAGTATTTTGTAACAAGGATTTGCCAATGATTCTGGCAGGCGAAAGTTTTCTTGTAATAGGCAATTATATATTGCGTTGACCGCTGCTATTTCTTTGACACCAAGGTGTTCATTATGTTTGTAATTAATATAAGTTCACTTCTTAATTTAGTAGTAGTAGGACTATTTGTGATAGAGTTTGTTTGGGGAAGTTTTATCACCTTATTATTATTGCCTGAATATACCTATTATTATTGCCTGAAATATCGAGGAGTTACCTTCTGGGCATGGTTGCAGTTAAAGTTACAGGAACCTCATAACACCAATATGTCTCAAATTTTACTACATTTTTCTTAACAAGGGCTAGTGATTGTTTTTATTCATTACAGATTAGCCCTTGACTGCAATCATACCCGATGGTAAGTGATGATGCAATTCAGGATAGAAGCAGGCTAACTTGTTAGGAGAAGCATAACATCCACACCCCTTCGATTTCAGTACGACATCGTACCGGAACGCTAAACGCTTTCATCTATTCGAACATCTTTGTCCACCAGCCAGACCAGGGCCAATTCAGAAAATCTTAATCGGGTCTGCTGGGAACCGAACCCAGGACCGTCTTATAATGAACTGCGCCCACAGCGCCGCAGATCAAAATGATGAAACTCTGTTATATTATGCGAAAGTGAATTTTACTTATTTATGATCCAGTCCAGAACATTTGACGATGCCGTCGTGGATTGTGTCATGCTATGTCGGAGAAACCATCTTTAATAGTAGTGTGCTGTTGAAATTGCTGCAAGTTCATTCCACCCATAACTCTAGCGGTTTCTCATAGTGATTGTTAATGATTTAAAACATTACCAATCATCCTAAGCCTTTCGACCTGCATTCGAGCATGATGGTAGTTCTCAGCTACATATACCAACTCCTGAGTCCTGGCCATAGATCATGGCTAGCCATAGATCAGATCTGATGATGATCTCAACAATTACAGCGTATTCGCTGGGTGAGGATGACAGAACGCACTCAGAGCGGCGACATTGAAAGTTGGCATTACATTACGTAACCCTACACACATCGGGCGAGGGGATTGAATATCACACCGGGCCGCACGTGGCTGACACTGCACATGGGTATGGTGACCATATCACTGGAAATTTAAGCTTTTATATACTAGACTTTCTAATTGAACATGTTATCACACCATGCGTCGCTAACTAAGGGGCCTCGTAAGAAGGTTCAGAGACGTTTCACGTGAGATGAAGAGAGCCATAATCGGAGCATCTCTCTTTGATCGAATCAGAAATTATTGACAAAAGATCACACTGCAAGCTGGAGTGGTAGTGGGGGGGGGGGGGGCATATAGTTTGAGGCTAAGGCCCCAAGGTGTAATGGTGATTCTGCGCTTGAATGCGGATCGTCGACTCCACAATTAGGTGAACTGATGATACTTAGATCAGTTACCCATACATCTTAAATGTAGCAGCCGTGACCATCGATATAATAGGTATAGACACGTAATGCCAAATGAAAATTTTTTACACTTCTCACTGCACGAGAGGCCTCTGTCCATTAATGATCGTCCAACGTATGATGAAGATGATAATTTGAACACCACATTACAAACTGGCTCGTTGTTCCAGTGTTTCGTCTACATGACTATGACATCTTAGGTATGGAGAGGAACAAATATTGGGTATTTGTTTCTCCCAACAAAATTGTAGTAGTAGCAGTTTGTGAAACTATATTTCTTTGCCCAGAAGAACGACTTATTAGCCGACTTGGCGTGGAAAAATGAATTTAGTGTGGATTTTATTAAAATGTCTCTCCGATTGCTTCGTTCTTAATACTGTAACTTGGGACAATTAAAAAACAGTATGGTTACCCTAAGTAGATATTATTTGTGCGTACACACCAGTTACTATATTAATACGCTATTTTATATCTTGGTGCAACGGCATAAAGGTGATAATACTATAATTCCTTATAATTCTGCTGACCACCGTATTTAATTGTTGTGATAGGATACTTTATCTGAGAAGTGATCTGTCTTATCACTTTGTAGGTATGAATACCTTTTTGTATTTTGTTTAAGTGTTTCAAGTCTAAGTTCGATTTATTAAGGTGACTTTGTTTCGTATAGAAAATTGGTGGGTACTAGTACATAAAACTGGTATCTACGCCTTTTCCTGTCAAGTGCATAACATCTCTTTCGTCACTTAATATTCTCGTCACTATCAAAGTTACAGAGTATTGCCTGGTGCATCATATTTAATATGCTCAGTATTCTGATAAGGCCAGTTTTAAGGTGACTAGACAAAGCTTCATTGTGTAAATTTGAAATACTTAGTAAAATTTCCACTGCGAGAGTCTTTACGTACGACCAACATCTCGGTCTCCAGATGCGCGAGATTAAAGGAAAGTCACCTCCTGTAGTTAAAATCCGAAATAAAGATGAAAATAAATAAACTGACTTCGAAACTCCGACGATAACGTACACAGAGAGAAAGAAGATAGATGCTTTTGAAATGTGGAGACGGATGATTCGTACAACGTGGACCACCAGAAGGACGAATATCTCGATACTAGAGAAACTTCGCATTACCACTAGATATTGAAATATATGTTAAAAAAACGATTTTGAGTTACAGCTATAAGAAAAGCTGATGACCGGACTGTATGGAGAGGAATAATGAACAATGCAACAAACGGGCTGCAATGTGGACACGATTTTCAGCAAGAATGTGACGAACTAGAAGTAAAAACTTCTTTTAAACTTTTAAGTTGGAAGACCTCAGAATGGGTGGTAGATTCCATTCAATTCACATTCATTGATTTATAACTTTACTATAAATCGCTGGTAGAGTCACTAGTCACTGACTGATTTCATAAGCCTATATACCTAGATTTGTAACATTACATTACATAAAGAAACATTTTAAATATTTACGTTATCATATGCTGGGTGCACGATAATGTTATTTATTTAAGTACAGAAAGTTTTAAGATATCGAGTGTCAGGAGCCTAGGACTGAGTTATAATGTCTAACTGCGTAGCGATAACTAATGTACGGCTTAATTATTTTAGTTCCTTCTTATCATTAATAACGTTCAATAGGTGTAGCCAAATATAATATTACACTGATAACCTCCTACAGACTGTACGAGCGCTTATCACAGCACATTAACACTCTCTTTCTAATGTAGGTTACCTATATTCGGATCGAATATAATCGGATTTATATATTTGACATCATTTACTATATTATGTTGTTGATTGTAAGGGTTTATTCAGATTATTATGAAGACTTATACAGGATTGTGCTTTTTGGTCCTAATGGATAATTTGCCATCCAAATAGCGGCAGCATTCTGCAAAATCAAGTTATATTTTAACTATCTTCAACGTTTTCTCTGCATTCGTACGTTATTGGATTTCTTTAGACTCACTCGTACGAACCGCTTTGGTCCGCTTTTTTTGTTTTCCCTTCATTTACAACGTGGGTATCTTCAAGTTTTGAATAAAAATATTATAATATAAAATAAATAATATTTAATTTTGTATTTGTGAAACATTTTATAACGTTTAGAATTTAGACCATATTGATTTTAATTAATTTTTTAAGAAATTAAAATCTTGAAAAATCGTCTGTAAGTCCTCTCCTAAAGTTCCGTTGTCTAAATACCGCATATTTAATTTTGAATTTAGCTGTCGAATAATAGGATTAATTGCCAGGCTGAAAATAACTGGTCCGAGGGGTCACCTTGCTGACAACCAACTGCAGATGCCAAAAGATTGTCCTTATATAGTAATTTGGTAGGGTACCTGTAACATTGCCAAATAAATTTAAAAATTTTGGGTGTTTCTAATTTTGCCTGCGTTAGCAAGGTGTCCCTGTTAACTGAATTAAAAGCATTCCTGAGGTCAACCTTAAGGACCACGTCACTTTCGCCACAGCCAAGGTATGTAGATAAGGCGTGTATGGGAGACCATATTTGTGTATTTAATTATTTCTTTCATTTCATATGATTTATTTTATTTTTGGTCATCCGAACTTTAACCTTAATAAATATTAGTACAATATCTTCTGAATTTTTTCTAAAATATATTAAACAGATTTTGATATACTTTACTCTTTTTTAAAGGTCATACTAGGTACGTAAGAATTTAATAGGAATAATTTCGTAAATGTCTCTTAAAAATTACCAATATCTCCATATCTATTCAAACAAAGCCAAAATCTCTATAAAACTATAATAATTGTACCTTTATAAAGTTTACCTGCTGGGCACAACATTAATTATCATAATTATTGTGAAAAGTTATCATAAGTATTGAGTCTAAATCATGACGATTTAGACTGAAATAAATGAAGTATCTAATTAAAACGCAGGCTAAATTGTTTTAAAGAACAAAATAAGTGAAAATATTTCTAAGGTGCGGTGCCATCAATAACTACTATCATTCAATGCAATACAAGATATGTGAATAAACTGAAATAAACCTTACACTATAAGTCATAAAGTCGATCTTACAATGAATTGGGCAACGATATTGTGTTGAATTGAAGGAGCACTCAAAAGATAAAATAGATCGAAGAAAACTATGTCACAACCTTCAGAGTTATTACGTTACAGCTGATAACCCCGCCGGGAATCGAAGCGGCTATCAGTTATGAGATTTGGGCGTTGCGCAACCGGAAAACTTTGGAGTAAACAGGCCCTTTGTGGTTCAGATATCTTGTACAGTCGAAGCAATATGGCCTATGAGAATATTATAGGTATTAAATTCAAAGTGCCTCGTTGGTCCAGTGATTAGGCTGTGTAGCTTAAAATTATGAGATTTATTGTGAATTCGTCCTAAATATTGTTTGTTTTAACAAATTCCAGATGCATTCTCAATTTTGTAAAGAAATAGAAAAGCAGTCAGTATCTCAAAAAGCACATAAGCCTTTGAAATGTAGTGTGGTCTAAGGCGCTTGCTTAGAACATGCATATTCACTCTTGTTTTAAAGATAGCCATGTTGTACGAATAAGTAAAAAATTTTTAACAAAATATATAACCGACTCAAAACGCACTAAAAAGTAAAAAATAATTGTGTCATTTAGGTGCTTTAATTTACTTAAGCATATCTAGGAGTCGGTGCTAGCCACTGTCATTGGAGAATTCCGAATTGCAGCTAAAAATTTGTTAAATATCTACATCCGTTTTGCAACCTTTTGGCTTCAGTAGTGCCTTTTTTCCAAGAATCGACATGCTGAATCCAATTTCTGAATCACTGTCACGTTGTAAATAAGGTTAAGACGTATTTACCTCATGTCAATAAACAGGATTGAAAAATATTCACTCGGTACATCAACAATGCAGTAGGTAATTTATTACTCGTATAATCCTATTATGCGTCTATCTCCGCCTTAGTTCCGTGTGGCCTTCAGGTTCACTATAAATCCACATTTTTATGAATTATTGAAACGAATAATTTTCTTCTTTGAGTTATACCTGCCTGTGTGCGGAAATTTTTCAAATGTTTGAAAAATTTATTGTCAAACGATTTTGGATATCAAAGCTTGCATTTTCTATCGTTAAATTTACTGTTGTTGAAGAGCCGAAAACTTGTTTACAACCTTATTTACAACGTGACAAATTTTTAGCTGCAATTCGGAATTCTCCAATGACATTTTGCTCTATCGACTACTGACAGTTGGCGGGATACCCGTCGAAATGTTCGTACGGTACTCTTCAAGTTCATGTTATAATAAAACCTATAAATAATAGGTAATTATTATTTATTTTCCGCGATCTATACAAATACAAGCGGGGTCATTATTTATGAAATCCGACAGAAAAACTTCTACGTGAGTTTCATTCTGAAACCGGAGCATCATTAGGAAGTGTTGACTCTACTATGATCAATTCTTCTAACTCTACTGTAGGTATTTGACTTTACAATTGATTATTGTCATCATAATCAGCATATTAACGGCCAAGCCTCTTTCCCTCATTATAAGAGAGAGGATGTGGAGCGTAGATTCATCACGCAGCTCCAATGCGGATTGGCGGGCTTGATAATGTTTTATTTATTAACGACCACTAACAGATGGTGGTGATAGTGACTAAGACCGACGGCTTAACGTGCTCTCCAAGGCAAGAGGGTGTCACACCACCAACTTCCCAACTCTGGGTTTGGAATGTACAGGAAATTTCATAGAGGAATGAAAAACTCATGAAGAATTTAATTATTCCGGCGACTCGATCCGACTCGGCGTCGAACCCAAAGCCTCGTGATCGAAGCCATATAGGCACACTAGACCAACGAGGCAGATATACCTATCATAGTACCCATAATACAAGCTACTTACGAGTACGCTTACTTTGGGGCTATATAGCGATATATGTAAGTGTCCTATAATATTTATTTATTTATTTATACTTAGTAGTTTAAAAATTTTGGTTACTGGCTTTCAAAAATAGGCTTATATTTGAAACGCTCATTTTGTTGTTCATTGTACGGCCGCATATAGTAATTAATTTCCTTGTTAGTTCGATACGCGTTAATTAGCTTTACTATAGCGGCCACATACTTCTCGACCACGTGACAACACTTTAATGGTCATTAATAACGATAGTGTGGCTATTAAACAGTTCTAATATAATATTAAAGTATTATTTCATTACGTTGGGGCGAAAGAGACGGAGGTCCTGGGTTCGATTCCCGGCGGGGCAGATTAAGATTTTTCTTAATTTGTCTTGGTCTGGCTGGTGGCAGGCTTCCACCGTGGCTAGTTACCACCCTACCGACAAAGACGTATCGCCAAGCAATTTAGCGTTCCGGTACGATGACGTGTAGAAATCGAAAGGGGTGTGGATTTTCGTCCCACTCCTAACAAGTTAGCACGCTTCAATCTTAGACTGCATCATCACTTAACATCATGTGTTAAGTGATGATGCAGACTGTGATAGCAGTCAAGGGCCAACCTGTAGTAAATAAAAAAAAAGAGCGCGATTCGATTTCGCTGCCATTTGCCAACTATGTGTGTTAGAAATAAGTCTTTGTGCAAATCCAAGGATAGATATAGATGTACATAAATTGTTTCATATCGTATCTAGTATTAGTATAAGTACCTATACAATTACTATTTACTTGTCTTTTTTGCGGATTGCATCTTTGTTTTGCTTAAACGATCCATATTATATAAGGAGAGCACTGTCGCCTAAAACACAGGTTTATACCTAGCTTAGGGACAGTTGACTTCTGTATACTTTTATTTTTCGAATAACTTAAATTAAGTAATTCTTAAGAAGCAGTAATATAATTTGTACCTATGTTTTTTTTGATTTTGTACCATTTCCCGGAGCTTTATTCTATTTATTAGTTTATGAAACGTCCTGGTACTACTCATATGGCTTATCGCCTGCGAAAAGTACAAAAACCACACCACTTCCACAACAAGATGCCCAAATCAAATTTTGGATTTGCCATTGCATAAGTTTAAACAATGTATTAAAACTCACTGAGTGAAGGTTATAAATTGAATTAATTAATTTAATGAATTTTTAATCGACAAAGATGTTGAGAGGCAATTTGATCGGCATTCAACTTCACACAAGAAGTGGAATAAATAATTTTATGTAAGAACTAAATATTGTAAGAATTAAAAATTTAAAAAGCAACTGTTAAGTTTCTTGAGGGTGAGCAGCAGTTTGATCCGAGTACTGAAATCTCTTTATGAAAATTCTAGTGCTTGTGTCAGAATAAATGGGGCATACACTGAGTGGTTCCCAGTGGAGCGAGGGGTACGACAGGGATGTGTAGCGTCGCCATGGCTGTTTAACTTATTCATGGACAACTGCTTGACAGATTTCAAAGAAAGTGTATTTGGTTTAAGAATGAACGAGTTACTCATCAAATGTCTTCTCTATGCCGACGATCAAGTATTACTTGCATCGTCTGCTAATGAGTTACAGAAAATGGTAACTATTATGAATGTAGCTCTGAAAAGGAAAGGAATGAGAGTGAATGTTAGCAAAACGAAAGTAATGGTTTTTGAAAGAGATGAATATGTGACAGATTGTAATATTGTGATAGATGGAGAAAAAGTGGAAGAAGTAAAAGAGTTTGTATACCTGGGTAGTAAATTTACAAAAGATGGAACGTGTGAGAGTGATATTGAAAAAAGAGTAAATGCTGGGAACATGGTGAATGGTGCTCTGTATGCATTTATGAACAGCCAGAAAGTGTCCCAAAAGGCAAGACTGGCTGTGCATAGAGATGTGTTGGTGCCCACACTTGTGTATGGTAGTGAAAGTTGGGTATGGCAGAAGAAGCACAAAAGTAAAATAAATGCGGTAGAGATGAGAGCATTGAGGAGTATGTGTGGGTTAAAACTGTGTGACAGAGTTAAAAATAGTATGATAAGAGAGAAGTGTGGTGTAAAAGAAGATGTAGTGACTAAAATTGAGAAAGGAATGCTTAGATGGTTTGGACATGTAGAGAGAATGGATGAAAGAAGATTAACAAAAGAGATTTACAAGGCGAGGGTGAATGGAAATGTTGGAAGGGGAAGGCCTAGGCGAATGTTCCTGGACCAAATTCAGGACATTTTAAATAATGGCCAGGTGGCGAGTACCCTAAACCGACGAACTTGTATGAAAGGATTAATGAGAGTGGAAGAAGCTAAGGAAGTATGCAAGGACCGTGGCAAATGGAGGGATATGGTCTCTGCCTACCCCTATGGGAACAAGGCGTGATGTTATGTATGTATGTAAGTTTCTTGCCGGATTTCTCTACAGGACCTGCGTTCTGAGCCGGTGGTAGAGTCACTACAAATAGTCTTATTTGACGTTTCAAAAGTGCTTATAATAAGCCTACTACAGATAAACGATTTTGAATTTGAATACGGGACGTAATTTTATTTGGTCCTTGAACTGAAAATACAGCACACAAGCAATAATGCGAATCGAACCGTTTACCGTTCCCAAAATCACGTTTTCCCGAATTAAGTCCCACGACGTAAGTGGTCACGTTGACAAGGGACCTTGGAACAGCTTGAAAAAGCGTGGATTACTCTGCTAAAATATACACCGTATTAACCACCGCACTTATATGTAACTAGCGGACGCCCGTGACTTCTCCCGCAAGGAAAATAATTGCGGGAAAGGACACTAAAAAAATTTACAAGTCAAAAAGTAAAAATGGGTATTCTTAAAAGATAGATATTTGCTATCACGGACTTTTTGTAGTTCTAATAAATAGGAACAGTCCTTCCGTATGTTGTTTTGTACATCTCAAAAACTTATTTTTTTTATCGACTATAAGTTGGCCCTTGACTGCTATCACACCTGATGTTATGTGATGATGCAGTCTAAAATACTTTAACCTGCGGGGAAAGAAAGATCTACCAAATCTACGTTTGTCCCCGCCTGCAGCATCATAAAGTATTTAGAATTTTATACAGATATAGTGATCCTTGTTTTTCTCTTCTCAGTTCATAATAACTTCTATAATAATAATTCTAATAAGTTCTTAGCAGTCGGGTTTTTTGTTTTTATAATAATAATTTTATTTGAGACTTTTTAGTTTTAGTTTATGGTATAGAAATGAGACGGTGCACTTATTGCCATTTTTTGTTAAAAAAGTAATATGAACATTATATGATATTTATATTTTTGAAATAGACTTTTTACGACCTTTCAATTGGTACCCATATTGCTAAGAAATAATCACCTCCCCCCTTTTTTCGCCCATTTACAGCCGCCATTTTGAAAATTTATATAACCTATGTCACTACCACAATTTTGACAAAGTCAACGACACCTCACATGTCAAAATCCGTTCAGCCGTTTAGGCTGTAGCGCGTGCCGAAGAAATGGACATACATACATACATACATACGCTTGAAAATCATAACCCTTCTTCTGACGCAGTCGGGTAAGAAGTGGCATTAACCTAATCATAATTTTGTCATTTATAAAGTTGTAATATTTGACTTCATTAACATTATTCTACTTGTGTCACTTTTGAATAAGATATGTGCATAATTAACTATCGATAAACGAATAAGACATGATTGTATTTGTTAAGAATGTTGTTTTGATAGATTATATTATTTAATTTTTTTTATTTTTTATTATACTACATTCGGAATGCCCTGACAGTGTCATGTCATTGTATCTTGACATTTGCCGTTAGGAAGTCGTAAAAAAGAAAATAATTTATACTACAGTTGTATTTATAGAAAACAACTATGGTAATATTTTATACGTCACTATACTAAAATACTAGAGGTTTTCGATCATTAATTTTTTGTTAATATAATAGTTTGTAAGTAGAATCGTAGAATACATTATCATGAACATTACAAGATGTGTTCCATGGACTCTGTGTCAGTCTCTCTCTGTGTGTGTGTGTTGTGTGTTACACTTCACTGTCTATCTGTCATGAACAGGCTGTATCTCATGAACAGTCATAGCTAGACAGTTGTAAGTAATTTGCGCAGATGATATAGCTGCAACAGAAATTATATCAAATACCTACAAAAAATACTAAACACTGTATAAAATAATTATTTAAGTGGGGTTCTCATGCAACAATCGTGATTTATTTGCAGTTTTTGCTCGAATGGTACAGATAGATCACTTCGTGCGTTAGCCCGATTCGCTCTTGGCCGGTTTTAATCTATACTATTATAGGTAATGTTTTGTTTGCTTCCGCATTTAAGACAGAGTAATATAAACTGTAAATTTGTAACAATTCTATTTCCTTTAAAAAAGAAACTGCTAAATAACTTGTTGGCTTTTCAGAGTCAGTCTGCTTACCGAACCAGTGGTAGAGTCGCGACTCGCTAAGAGATTCTAAAATATAATTATTAAAGTGCACATAAAAATACTTCGTTTAATTTTTATTCCTTATAAGTGTCTATGTTAAAAAAATAATAAATGTTAAGATAGGCCGACAAGCTTTTCCAAAATTATTATTGTTCGGCATTTTCATTTTAGCACTTCGGAATAGCATTTGTGTGAATTTTATGTATTTTTCGAATGAGGTTTTAATAAAAATTCATTGCAATAGGCTACTGATACACATTTTACCGTTTGGATAAATTTAAAGACTATTGGATAAATTTCCTACGTCATATAATCGGAAACAACGCAATTTTAATTAAACTATATTTTACAGAATTATTCAAATTATTTCCACGAAAATACCATTACGTACCACACAATCTGGGAACGGGTAAAATTACGAATATTTGTTGGTCGTAATTATGTTTGAAAAATCCCATAGCATTACAACATATAAGGTAAACATCGACTAGTGAGTTTTTCACGAAAACCAGGAAATTACATATTATAGTGACTCTGAAAAAAAAATTACAAAACACTTATTTTCAGTTGGTAAACTAAGCGTGTACTATAATAATGTATGGGGATAATAATTTTTCAAATTGAAGAGCTGTGCAAAGTCACATTCCATCATTTTTTTTTTTCAAAAGTGTAAAAGTTATATTTGATGTTCATAATTTTAGAAATAGTACTCACTTTTTTATCTACGAGTGATAGCCTACTCTAGTCGTATGTTCTTTTAGTCGTATGTCAGTTAAACGTCCTTAGAAAAGTAATAATCAGTTCAGTATCTTAGGAGTCCAAATAAATTTCTGTAAATAAATTTTCTATTAATAGCTATTGGTTTTTCTTTATTAAAGTGATATGAATTAAAATAACAAGGGGAAACCTCATTCTTGTCCTTTTAAATTTTATTCCCTGGTATCATATTTGTTGGTTTTCCTTAATTCCTGTTTTTGTGCTATAATTGCTATTGATTCAAAGTATTTTATTTTCGGAAAATCCGTTACATGGTTTTCCCATTTATTCAAGAACCTGCAAAGTATGTAAAGGGACTAATAACGGCTGTAAAGCTTTTACGGTTGTTATTCTAATAGTTAAAATTCTTAGTTTATAACTATAAAAACAAACAAAAGACCATATACGCAATAGTAACTGTGATAATAATTTATCACAGTTACTATTGCGTATATGGTCAATATTGCGACGTGTTGTCTGCAGTTGTCGTCTACGGCCGGCTACGAACTGGCATCCTTAGACTATTTGTTTTGTTTTGTAGTTCTGCCCCATAAAAAATATTTGAATAAAAGTATGCATTAAAGTTGCAATTACTGTAATACTTTCATGTAAGTTAGTTTACATCATTACACTTCTAATATATTAGAAGGCTGTTATCAATTAAGCCATCTTAACGAAGATTACTAGGAAAAGAAAACAAAATTAATTGTCAGTGGCCAATTCTAGACGCACGTATCCGACGGCGCGGATCCAAGGCCACTCCGCTGATCTCACCGACCATTTTTTCTATAAACTATTACATGACTGATTTCAGAGGACCCCATAAGGTCAATTGAACGCTAAGGAGTAACGACGCCTTTCGCAATAAGTTGGGTTACACGCCACGGTAGAGTCTCACACTAACAATTGTATGTGAAGTGCCGTCTTTGAATATTTCATGTTGTCGAAATCTAAGACGACTGGAAGTGTAGATGCGTCGCACATTTTAAAAATATTTGTGGTATTTAAAATAGGGTACCTACTCAAGTTTCATATTTATGTTGACCTAGTAGGTAAATGGCTTAATTTATCAATTACCATATCATCATAACATCATCATCAACATGATTATCGTTATGATCATAATAACTATTCATATAAACCAGCAGCTGATGTTTATTGCTTAAACCCATGATGAAAAAAATAAGTATTGTTATTACCTTGCAGGAGTAGTGTAAAGGCGAAAGTTGTTTGTATGGCTGCCACCCGCAAAAACTACTGAATAGATTTTGATGAAACTTAACAATAATATAGCTTACAATAAGAATAAAAGGACTACATACATTTCAGAACTACGCGAATGAAGCAGCAGGCGTCATCTAGTGTTGTAATATTTGCGGTGTTACATAATTTTAGTTACAAGTTACATAATTTTGGCGCACTACCCGTCTATTTCCAGAAAGTCTTAGGTTGAAATGTTTTGCTTTTTTCTCATAGTTTTTTTGATGGAGTCAGTTTTTTTGGAAGTTTCATTTTCTCGGGCGCCATTTTTCACAGAGGCCGTTTAAGGACGTTCCTCGCACGGATCTCTTTATTCGACTCGTGGGCCACGTACGCGCCGAATGATTACCTATTTTTTGTGCATAATAAAAGTGAAGAGGTACTTGTGTGGCTAACGTATTACTGGTACCTGATTTCCTCAATTAACGGAGGCCATTTTAGACACGGCAATGTTTTGTGCATCGTCTACATCCTCTCGAAATAATCTGTCTATCTACCCATCATCACCATTCAAAGCCAGTAGCCACCCCTCGTTGTGAGAAAGGGGATATGAATATTTATCCATAGGTATGTAATGATACCTATTTTAAAATCAATTGTTGTTTGTCATCAGCTATAATGCATCCATTGTTGCCTCTCTTTTATTGGGTCCAATCCAACGACCATTGATCTTTCGAAAGACACGAACAACCCAGGCCACTTCAAATTACTAGCCCTAAGAGGTACAGGTATGCCGGTTATTTTGATGTCGTTTAAAGTCTCTTTAATAGAATGCTAACGGTTAAAGAGATTCCATGGATTCACCGTGCGGGTGCCGGGTCCATTGCGAGGCTGAGAGAATAACTCCAAACAGAGCCCGAGACTTGTGACACGGGTGTAGGTTTAAAAGAGATCTCTTAGTGTCGGCCGCCAACACTCTCCTCCTCTGTCAAGTTATTCTCCCTGCCCAGTCAAATTCGAAAGGACCCTACTACAGCAGCTTTGGATACTCGTTCCAATATGGAGCTTACTGCACTTCTAGTAAGGCCAAGGTCTTTTAGCAGGTTATAGAGAGACTACGCTGGTATACCCCTCGCACCCACTTCTACCGCGTAGAACCGCGTTCTCAAGTCTTTTGAAACACACTTATTATCCCTATAAATCTGCCACTAGAGCCTTGATGATACATCTTGGATACACTAAAGGCAAGGCTGTATGTACTAGCCACCTTCAAACATTTAGTTTTTGTTAAATAATTTATTATATTAGTTGTTGCTGTTTACATTCTGCGATGCAGATGCCATCGTTTCTATAAGTACAATCCTGCATAATAAATATGCGCAATCAAATTAAAATTTCCTATTAATTAATGAATGATAAGTAATTTAAAAAATGCGAGCGGAGCACGTGTCTATCAGTGGCCTCAATATTTGAATATTCCGCGCACTTCCTTATCACTGACATCTGATTCACACAAAATTTAAATTTTAACCATTTTGCATACTCTTGTCTGAATCCTTGATTCAATTCAATATTCTTCGAAGTTTGGACTATTGCTGTACTTAGTTTTACCTACAGATTATACATTGGTGTTGCTCCGGTCTAGTGCAGCATGGCTTATCATTAATCTATACTTTTAGCACAACTTTTTGCTTGGACAGGGTTTAAAGGAATTTTTTTTAGATGCAGGTGTTACCTTGCGGGTGTTCATTATAAACAGTTAAAAATAATTTAACAATTTTATATTGTCGAGTTAGGTTTAACAGTGTAAATAACGTTTCCAGATGATGCTCCGGTTTCGGAGTGAAACGTAGGTAGTACGAGTACGTAGAGGCGTTTTTGTTAGATCTACGTGATTTTTAACCGATGAAAAAAAACGGAGGAGGTTCTCAATTCGACACGTATATATTTTTTTCATGTACAACTTTTCACAGTTATCCGATTTTGATAATTCTTTTTTTATTAGAAAGGGCACACTTCCAAAATGGCCTTATTGTCATCTTGTTAGGATCTGATGATGATATCCTGGGAAAATGAAGGAACTCTTCAAATTTTATTGGCACACTTGCAGCGATTTTTGTTATTGTGTAAATATCGGTAGCTTTTTAGCTCCAAGTGCCGTATAAATACTATGACAGTATAGTACAAGTACGTTAAGTGGCAATAAATCACTAAAAAGTAAAAAATAAAATTTTTAACAAAAAATAGAACCGACTCAAAACGCACTGAAAAGTAAAAAATAATTGTGTCATTTAGTTGCTTTAATTTACTTAAGCATATCTAAGAAGTCGATGCCAGCAAGTTTAAGGAACATTTATTTAACGTAGTAAAGCAGTTTGTGGGTTCTAGGTAATGTTCTTAAACTAGAAACCTTGGCTGGCACCACTCGAGGTCGCTGGATACATCCTATTGATCCACACTCCTGGCACCTTATGGAGGACACCTACACTGTCACACGCGCGGTCGGCCATCCTTCATTGATAGAGAGAGTTACTGTTTATGTTGTTACACTTTTTTTTTTTTTATTTTGCGTGCGAGCGTCCAAATTTCAATTTATAATAGACTACAGAAGTGAGATGTCAAAATGTCACAGTCATGTTGTAACTTTTAACAGAGGTTCTCAATTCGACGCGTATATATTTTTTTGTGTATGAACATGAATAGCTTTTTACAGAGTAGTCCGATTTTGATAATTCTTTTTTTATTAGAAAGGATGATTAAGATGTAGTGACTTCCAAAATGGTTCCAAAATAGTCATCATGTTAGGATCTGATGTTGGGATCCTGGAAAAACCGAAGGAACTCTTCAAATTTTATTTCGATGGTCTCCGTGACGTAGTGGATTTAAAATGGACGTCCTGGGGTCGATTCTTGACTAGGTTGATTAATATTTTCTAAATAGGTCTAGGTCTGGCTGGCTAACTTCGGCCGTGGCTAGCAACCCCAAAAACAACGCCAAGCGATTAGCGTTCCGGTACGAAGTAGTCGTGTACAAACTGAATGTGGTGTGGATTTCATCCTACTCCTCACAAGCTTACCTGCTTCCATCTTAGAATACATCATCACTTACCATCAAGCGTCAAGGGCTTCTTGTAATGACTAAAAAAACACACTATAATTCCTACAACGTTTTTATACGGGTCTCCAAAATTTTTCATGCGTTATCACTAAACATTCTCCGATTATATGTATCCACCTACTCGCACCTGTTATCAGTATGAACATAAGAGGTGAAACATCAAATATACGACTTTCACAATACTTTATTTTGTCTTATCTTATCGCATATTACGGCCGTAGTAAATACTGTAGTAAGCTAAAAATAATACAGTGACTATGTTTGATAACACCTACATACTATATATGTGTGTAGATAGTACTAATGTGTGAAATTACAACATTTCAGCGATATTTCTTCTTTATGGCTTGTTGAATATGAAGACTGACTTGGGTATATGGTTTAGTGCAAAGTGAGCGTCTTAAACTTTATTATAGTCTCTCAGAGCCGAACACGATTCTGAGAGGATTCATCCCCCGCCCTTTGGAATATTTGTCGTATCCTCTTTTAGCAGGCTTTCCGCTTCACGCTACCTAGAAAGATAAAATTAAGCGTGTTTACAAAATATCCATTCATTTTTTCATTCAATACAAGTTAGCCCTTGACTGCAATTTACTTGACTTGACCACAAGTAAGCCATCATCATCATCATCATTATCAGCCTATTAACGGCCCACTACAGGGCCAGGCCTCCCTCCTTATATTAGAGGGGATACAGAGCGTAGACCCACCACGCTGCTCCAATGCGGGTTGGCGGGCTTAGGGTGATATTGTTTTATTTATTAACGATCACAATCAGATGTTGATGACAGTGACCGTGACCGACGGCTTAAAATGCTCTCGGAGGCACGGGGGTGTAACACCACCAACTTCCCGACCTCCTTGGAATGTACTGAGAAGTTCATAGAAGAATGAAAAACTCAGAATTATTCCGTGACCCGACCCAGGATTCGAACCCAGGACCAGGATCGAAGCCAGATAGGATAACCACTAGACCAACGAGGCAGTCTAGCTCAAGTCAAGTTAGCCTTAATGGTTGTAATGATGCAATCTAAGACAGAAGCTTGCTTTTGTTTGGAGTAGGATAGAATCCTCACCCCCAAAGTAAACAAAACTAAAGGTAGATAGTAGTTTCAGTTGAAGTAGCGTGAAATCTTTATTATTAGTATTAAATATCTAAATGATAAATCGGAGTATTGAGTCATCGAGCAACACCAGATGCTATCCAACGAACGACCTATATTACAAAGATTGTGAAAGCGCGGCTCTCTGATCTATCCCTAATTCCTTTTAACGGATGACGTCACGGCAGTCGTGGAAAAATTAATTAATTATCTATGGCTGAGCATGTCCCCGATCGTTCACTTGTACTGCTTACAAAACAACAGCTGGTATTGTTCAACATTTTATATTTTTATATTATTCTGTAGGCCATAGGTTTTTTTTTGTAGGAGGTAGCAAAAATAGAAGCTGGAAAGGCAGAATTTATTAAATAAGGTTCGGTTGGGATTCAATTACCTTATATAATAGTTAAATATTATTTTAATTTATTTAGAAATATTGTAGCAGTTATGGGTATAATAACATTGTGGTCGATTTAGACTCCATTTAGGGTCTTAATATTAATTTGTCACATAATAAAATATTTCAAATAAATAATTTGTATAATCTTCATATAACACTAGAGAGTGCCCGCGAATTCGACCGCGTGAAATTAATATAAATAACTTTTCTAAAATAAAAGTATCCAGAATTTACTTGGTTACTTCTTATAACAGTAGCTATTTGCAAAAAAAATCTGATTTCCCAAAATTGGCCCAACAATTTCAAAAATTAGCCCGAACAAAAGGAAAGGCAGATTATTATTATTAGGCAAAAATATAAAATATTGATTTTTTGATCTAAGTAGGTACCTTATAAGTAATACCACCAGCAGTGAAAAACTGATAATTTGAAATTACGTACAGAGAGTTTAATTTAATTTATTAGTATGTATCTAAATATGTTTACAATAGTATAAATAAATGGACATTTTCCAATGTCATGGCAGAGGGAGAATGTGCTGAAAGTTGCTTAGCCTTGTTACGATATTTCTAATGACAAATTATATGTATTTCCTGTTCTATAATTTTATATATTAACATACTTCGTTGTTACAAGGTATTAAATGTTGCTTAAAGATTAGATTTTTCCTCCATTAAATAGGTTCCTTGCAGAGTGCTAATTTTTCGATAATTAGCGTAATTTTAAACTGATTCGTACCGTAATACTTCATAGTACATTGATGTCCCCCATGAACTTTCTGACTCCGGATAGATGTTGGACAAGAACAACGTTTTACCCGATCCAGGAATCAAACTCATCACCTCAAAATCCGCAGCTACGAGCAATTATTTAATAAAGTATAGTAAATTTATTTCAGCAAGTCCATTTGGCTTTAGATGTAGTTGTGAGACAAGCGTTTGATAGGAGCGTTGACGTGAAAAACTAACATTGAAGAGCGTAGCCTGGATTCCATATAGATTGGTATATAAAGAAAATTCTTGTCTAAGTGTGTTGTTTTACATACATCCATTACATCACGCCTCATTCCCATAAGATTAGGTAGAGACTACATCTTTCCATTTTTACGGTATTTGCATATTTTCTTAGCTTCTTCCACTTTCATTAATCCTTTCATACAAGTACATCTTTTTTCATCCATTCTTTCTACATGCCCAAGCTATCAAAGCATCCCTTTTTTAACCGACGAAAAAAACGGTGGAGGTTCTCAATTCGACACGTATTTTTTTTTATGTACCACGCATAACTTTTTACAGAGTTGTCCGATTTTGATGATTCTTTTTTTTATTAGAAAGGGCATACTTCCAAGGTGGTCCCATTGTCATCATATTAGGATCTGATGATGATATCCTGGGGAAATTGAAGGAACTCTTCAAATTTTGGAGGCACGCTTACAGCGATTTCGATTTTTGTCTCGGTATCGGTAGCTTTTGGCTACTAGTGCCGTATAATATACTATGACAGTATAGTACGAGTACGTTACGTGGTAATAAATCACTAAAAAGTAAGAAATTAAATTTTTTAACAAAAAATAGAACTGACTCAAAACGCACTAAAAAGTAAAAAATAACTGTGTCATTTAGTTGCTTTAATTTACTAAAGCATATCTAGGAGTCGGTGCCAGCCAAGGTTTCTATTTTAAGGATGTTACCTAAAACCCACAAACTGCTTTACTACGTCTAATTAATGTTCCTTAAACTTGGCTGGCACCGACTTCATAGATATGTTTAAGTAAATTAAAGCAACTAAAAGTCACAGTTATTTTTTACTTTTTAGTGCGCTTTGAGTCGGTTCTATTTTTTGTTAAAAATTTTTATCAACATTAGTCACTACATGTTCTTTTACATCACACCGTTCTCTTATCATACTATTCTTTACTCTGTCATTCAGTTTTAATCCACACATGCTCCTCAATGTTGTCGTTTCTACTGTATTTATTTTCCTACTTTTTTAATAGTGGATTTTAGCAAATAAATTAGTTATACGCGCACGGCGCAAATGTGGCCTCTCCTCTCACCCTGCACCCACTCCGCTCCTAACGCAAACTATGGAACATATCAAGAGCATTTCAAATTACCCGTGACCCACTAGTCTTTTAGGTGTGGACAGCTAGCTGGAGCCCTGACCGTACCTCCCTACGCCCACAACTACATTTAAATCCAAAAGGTACTTCCAATAAATTGGCTATACGCAAAAGCAAATGCCAATCAATATATGTGCCTAATTAAGAATGGGTTTTTTAAATAAAAGTTCCCAGTGCAAAAACCACTGAATTATTTATCTATTTCCGAAAAACATATTAATTCGGTATTGTTTCACATGGCGACGTTACTATAATTGAGAGCCTTAGATGGTTAATCACCATAAGGATATTATTGTGTTTGCCACAATTTACTAACTCGGAAATTTGTGACAAAACAAGCGGTTACACCGTAAGGCTATTTTCATTCGTGAGTACAACAATATTCTAAGAGAGCGTGGGCAATTTTGAGGGGGTGCTTATTAGGTTATTACTTGTACTTGACTTTGACGACCTCCGTGGCGCAGTGGTATGCGCGGTGGATTTATAAGACGGAGGTCCTGGGTTCAATTCCCGGCGGGGCAGATTGAGATTTTTCTTAATTTGTCTTGGTCTAGCTGGTGGGAGGCTTTCGCCGTGGCTAGTTACCACCCTACCGACAAAGACGTATCGCCAAGCGATTTAGCGTTCCGGTACGATGTCGTATGGAAACAGAAAGGGTGTGGATTTTCGTCCCACTCCTAAGAAGTTGGCCCGCATCTTAGACGGCATCATCACTTAACATCAGGTGTGATAGCAGTCAAGGGCCAACTTGTAGTCGATAAAAAAAAAATTACCTTTAAAGAAAAATTTAAGGCTTGCTTTTTTTGTCGCTGTAGTTATATAATGGGTACATTCCAAAACAATTTTTTTTAATTATTAATGTATCGTGGTCAAATGAAAGTAAACGATTAAGTTGTTAAAGCTTCTACGCTTGCCTGCACATAAAAGTTGTATGAAACCCTGCATACACGTATACTCTTAGGTCTGCAAAGTAGTCCTATAAGCTGGGTTTCAGTTTTCTTTATTTGTTATTATGCAAAAGGTATATGTAATACTAAATTTTATGCTATGTTATTGACTTGAGAGTGCCCTGTAATTCTATTGGCAAGTTAAGAGTTAAGATTTTTATATTTTTTAAAAATCTTGTTTATGCAGGTTCTTCACTTTTGATCGGCTGGCGAAATTTTGTGTTGTATGAAGCGCCTCTTTTCGATTGGCTACACGTTCTTGTACTACAATGTCTTATCAAACCTTCGTTAGCGAAAATATTTGTTCCATCCTTGTTTTCCAAGTCTAAATTGGGTATAAGACTAATTAAAATTATTTTGCGTCTTCTAATTAACAGGAAAATTATTTCATATGTACAATGACTATATTTTTTAATATTACTGTGTACATTATTTAGTAAATTTAACACGTACATTTCTGGGTATATTTAAATATACCCATAAATATTTGTTAGTACTTTTCCTAAAGTTTCTATATATACAAAATATCTAGTAATTTGCGTTTATTTAAAAATTTATTTGCACACTAAATAAATTTTGAAATTTACGACGATTTTAATTTTTTTGACGACCTCCGTGGCGCAGTAGTTTGCGCGGTAGATTTATAAGACGGTGGTCCTCGGTTCGATTCCCGGTAGGGTAGATTGAGATTTTTCTTAATTTGTCTTGGTCTGGCTGGTGGGAGGCTTTCGCCGTAGCTAGTTAGCACCCTACCGACGACTAAGACGTACCGCCAAGCGATTTAGCATTCCGGTACGATGTCGTGTAGAAACCCGATAGAGGTGTGGATTACATCCTACTTCTAACAAGTTAGCCCGCTTCCATCTTAGATTGCATCATCACTTAACATCAGGTGTGATAGCAGTCAAGGGCCAACTTGCAGTCGATAAAAAAAACAAAAAAAAAAATATAGACGAAATTTCCAGCTTATTTTCATTCTTTGAACGCAGACTGCAGGGAAATGTAGAATTAAAACCGAGAAATGTGACGCATTCTTTTAGGTAAACTATAATGTTCAAATATGTTTTAAGTGCTGGGATGTAAAAGTCCTTGCGTGAAGAGACATTGTTAGCGCAGGGTATATTTAATTGATGAACTTAATATATATAAACCGGCCTGAGAAAAGGATTGGATAAAGTATAACTGCCTAGACTTAGTAGAACGATCATTCGTTAATGGAACGTGAGGCTCTAGGTTCAAGGTAAAGATCTAAGACTATATTGTTTTAAAAGAGAAAAGACCTCATTCCCCAAGAGATCATTCAAAAGGCCTAACCCCGACAATCTGCATTGGAGAACCGTACTTATCGGGTCTAAATATTTTCTTATAAAAGGAGGGCTGGCAATAAGGCTGAAGATGATGCATTTCGAACTGCATAGTCGCTGTATAGTCACAAAACAAAAAAATGTATAAATATAATAATTAAACAAACAGAATCTATCTTTATTTTCTAACTGTACATCCGCGTCGTAGGAACAAGTGCGCGATTGTTTATAGCTACAAAGTGTTGAATATTTATTTTGTTAAGTCGAGTTTTATCGCACGCCTCTGTGGGAACAACACTGTAGGTCTCGGATGTAAGCAATATTGCTTATTAACATAACAATAATATATTATTATATAAATTATCTGCGGCTAAACATTGCTTCCCGAAACATTTCGCGGGATCTGAAATTGGACTACTCGTATGTTTGAAACTATTGTTGCCGTATTCATTGAGGTAGTTGTATTGTTACATGGTTAATTATAAGCTTTTTTCAGATAGAATGAACGTGTTTTTGGAACATATGACTGTAGATGGTCATTATAACTTATGAATTACTCGTAGATACGTCGTGTTTCGTTAACATTTATACAAAAGCTTGTTTAACTTTGAGAAACTAATCTATTTAACAAATGTTCAGAGTTCGAGTTAAAAATAAAACAAACTTTTATGTAGTAGGACGATCTTGTCAAGTAGTATTTGTAACTGAGTTCATCAGGATAGTGTTACCTTTATAATTAGATCAGATGATGTTTGCTGCATTGTACGACTTGTTTCGATCTAAGGGGTGTTTTTTGAAATTACTGGCATTGAGGCCTCCGTGGCGCAGTGGTATGCGCGGTGTATTTATAAGACGGAGGTCCTGGGTTCGATTCCCGGCGGGGCAGATTGAGATTTTTAATTTGTCTTCGTCTGGCTGGTGGGAGGCATTCGGCTTTGGCTAGTTACCACCCTACCGACAAAGACGTACCGCCAAGCGATTTAGCGTTCCGGTACGATGTCGTGTAGAAACCGAAAGGGGTGTGGATTTTCGTCCCACTCCTAACAAGTTAGCCCGCTTCCATCTTAGACTGCATCATCACTTAACATCTGGTGTGATAGCAGTGAAGGGCCAACTTGTAGTCGATAAAAAAAAGGCTTAGTATCAATGCATCAGTTGTTTTAATACCTTGTAAGGAGCGTACTCTTATATAAAAATCTCCTTTAGTAAAGATCTCCTTTAGTAAAGACAAAGCCAGAGCTATTAACATTGCACTTGTAGTTTGCACAACTTTAATTTGGGATGCCTTTTCTGTGATAAAATAGGTAAATGAAGTTAAAATATTCATCTGCGATTACGTAATTATAACAACTGCATTTTCATAGCAATATTTTTAATATAGTCAAGCTAAGCTACTGTATCACAAATAACATGAAGCAAAAAGTACATTTAACATTTAAACGAGCAATATAATAATAATTTCTCAAAAATTCTCACGTTATTTCTCAACGTTATGACGTTTGTAACATTGAAGATTATAGCAAAAAAATCTCACATAAAACACAGGAAACTTGTTGCGTAACCTTGCAGTGTGGCGGCCACATGTCTCCTCGCTAGGCAACCTTGAGGCTATGTGGGAACTCGTACTGCGGAGTCATGCACCATGGTACATAGCTGAGGTCACTTTTGGTGAATGATGCAAATGGTAATTGTACAAATTGACCGTACTTATCACTTACCAATGGTGTTTTTCTAAATTGTTTTAGGTCGGGTTTGATGTGTGTGGCGGCCACATGTCTCCTCGCTAGGCAACCTTGAGGCTATGTGGGAACTCGTACTGCGGAGTCATGCACCATGGTACATAGCTGAGGTCACTTTTGGTGAATGATGCAAATGGTAATTGTACAAATTGACCGTACTTATCACTTACCAATGGTGTTTTTCTAAATTGTTTTAGGTCGGGTTTGATGTGTGTGGCGGCTACATGTCTCCTCGCTAGGCAACCTTGAGGCTATGTGGGAACTCGTACTGCGGAGTCATGCACCATGGTACATAGCTGAGGTCACTTTTGGTGAATGATGCAAATGGTAATTGTACAAATTGACCGTACTTATCACTTACCAATGGTGTTTTTCTAAATTGTTTTAGGTCGGGTTTGATGTGTGTGGCGGCCACATGTCTCCTCGCTAGGCAACCTTGAGGCTATGTGGGAACTCGTACTGCGGAGTCATGCACCATGGTACATAGCTGAGGTCACTTTTGGTGAATGATGCAAATGGTAATTGTACAAATTGACCGTACTTATCACTTACCAATGGTGTTTTTCTAAATTGTTTTAGGTCGGGTTTGATGTGTGTGGCGGCTACATGTCTCCTCGCTAGGCAACCTTGAGGCTATGTGGGAACTCGTACTGCGGAGTCATGCACCATGGTACATAGCTGAGGTCACTTTTGGTGAATGATGCAAATGGTAATTGTACAAATTGACCGTACTTATCACTTACCAATGGTGTTTTTCTAAATTGTTTTAGGTCGGGTTTGATGTGTGTGGCGGCTACATGTCTCCTCGCTAGGCAACCTTGAGGCTATGTGGGAACTCGTACTGCGGAGTCATGCACCATGGTACATAGCTGAGGTCACTTTTGGTGAATGATGCAAATGGTAATTGTACAAATTGACCGTACTTATCCCTTACCAATGGTGTTTTTCTAAATTGTTTTAGGTCGGGTTTGATGTGTGTGGCGGCTACATGTCTCCTCGCTGCCTTGAAGGCTATGTGAGAATCTTCGTACTTGAACTATCGTACATCATGGTAGGTAGGTGATGTCACATTTGTTGATTGATGCGATTGGTAATTGTTCAAATTCATCACTTGTGAAGTGGTTAGTTTCGATTTCTTTATTGCAGTTGGGAATGCTTCACAACCCTAGAATATTTTCAAAATTGTCTGACAGGTCTGGGTTGGTGAGTGTGGCGGCCACATGGGATAGGCGACATTGAAGACTATGTGGTTACTCTCGTACTGCGAAGTCATGCACAATGGTACATAACTAAGGTCAAATTTGGTCAATGATGCAAATAGTAATTGTTCAAATTGCCTGTACTTATCCCTTGCTAATAGTGTAGTGGTCAGTTTCGAGCTTTCTATCGCAGGTGGGGGATGCTTCATAATCGTTAAATATTTTTTAAATTGTTTTACAGGTCTAATTTAATGTATCTGGCGGCTACATGTCTCCTTGCTACCTTGATGGCCATGTATTCTCGTCCTGAAATGTACCTCTCGTACGTATGTATATTGGTGACATCACATTTTGTGAGTTTTGCATATGGTAAGTATACTTATGACTCGGTCAAGTTAGTTTTGCGCTGTCTGCCGCAGCAGAGAACTATTAGTAATCGTTAAATATTTTCAAAATTGTTTTACAGGTCTGGCATGGTGTGTAACGGCAACATTGAAAGCTATGTGGGAACTCGTACTGTGGTGATTTCGAAATTAGATATTTTAGGTTCGATTTGGTTTATGCTCCAATCGCAGGTATTAACTATGAAGCACTTTACTTACAAACGAGTGTGCAGATTATTATCAATTTAATTCTATGAGATAAGATTCCTTGATAATTTTGTACTTGCAATACATAATTTTCTATCAACTCTATAGTTACAGGATCTGAATCCATAACCGAACAGGCTAACCACAAAGTAGTTGGAAACTTATCCACAATATTGTGAAACAAAACAATGATATGCAAGTCTGTAGTTCTTTAAAGAGTTTCATTGTTTCCTAAGAGGCGCGGAATGTCCGAGCGCAAGTAGTGTAATTGACTGAATCATTCCCTTAACGAAGAAAATTTGTTTCATTTCACGTTCTAACCTTCGCTTGCATGATCACAATTGTCTTGTGCTATTTTTATATTAGCAATTTTTAGGTTGGTTTAATGTTTTCTATTATATTATGTCCCAAAGTGCTTGAATGCCGATTCCTTACCGGAAAGTGAGAGTCGAGCTTCACAAGGTAGACCCGCAACTGTATGCAGTCAGCTTGTCGTTGTATTAGCAAGTCCAGCAGTCATTTGATGACAATTTATTTTGTACCTACGCTGCAAAATCTCTTCTAATAATATAAAGGCAAACGTTTATATATATGGATGGTTGGATGTATGTTTCTTAGTCTTTCACGCAAAACTACTGAATGTTTTTTGATGAAGGTACACAGTAATAGACCACATTGTATCCCGGAATTTCCACGGGGGCGAGAACTGCGTGGGTGCAACCGCGGTCGTCTTCTTGTTATATCAAGATAATTTTTAAATTTATAATAATTAACCCACTCTGAAACTTGATGCCTCGACAATGCTCAATTTTAAGTTAATGATTTCTTTTTCGAAGAAATTGAATATTTGGGTGCTTTACCTATATTAATGTCGTATATAAATAATCATTATATGATCTCCATGATATTGGTAAAGTATCAGGCTTTATCCAGCGTCACTTACTTATCATATATTTATTATGAAACTGAAAGGTATTTCATAAATAAAGTAAATCAAGGTAATTGGTGCATTTTTGTATGCATGACGTGCATGCCCGACGCCAGTGGTCCTAAAGTATATAAGGACACCGACAATTTTGCGCTTGACCGAATTAATATTACAAATAAAGAGGATTGAATTCCCAATTTCTCAAATTCTTCAAGTAATTTTTGTCATTTATATTACATCAAGTAATACACTAAGAAGGAGACAACTTAAATCGACGCAAAAGTATAAATTGATATTAAAAATATGTGTGAAATGTTTGCTTTCTATATTTTTATTCACTATTGTTTTAAAATTTTAGCGAATCTATTTAATTAATTTATAATTTATATATGCAACTGTAATTTATGGTTGACTTACAGTGAGAGCTTAGTTAAAATAAGACATACTAAATGATACTATGTACACTTTATTTTTTATTTAGTTTTACTAACTAGAATAATATTCTTTTTACTCTACAGATTAAGCCAAATGCTGATTAAGCCCTGTGTTATTGGGGGTAGGGATCGAACCTTGAGCTATTAAAGTTACATTATGAAAATAAAAGTCAGGTCAAGAGTACCCTACATCGACGAACTTGTATGAAAGGATTAATGAGAATGGAAGAAGCTAAGGAAGTATGCAACTACTGTGGCAAGTGGAGGGATGTGGTCTCTGCTTACCCCTACGGGAATAAGGCGTGATGTTATGTATGTATGTATGTATGTATGTTGTTAATACTTATTTACATACTACAGAAGCAATAAATTCATTATACGAACTATCCCTAATCCAAATTTCAGCCAAATCGGGTGAATAGTTGCGGCCTGAAAGAGTAACGGACATACTCAAACACACAAACATTCACTTTATAATATTAGTAATATTATTTAGGACCCATTGGTCTGGTACTTTGCTAGCTAGTAAAGTTGAACATATCTTCTTTATAACGAGGAGTGAAAGAGGCCACTTTTCGTTCGAACAACTTTACGAAATACATTGAATATTTGGAGCTAAGGTCCACAGGTTTGTTAAGGATAAATATTTCACGGCAGTGAATGGAGGCAGGCATTTCTGCTATTTCCACAAGACGCACTTGAGAAAAGTGGCTTTATTGCGTTTTAATCACATTCACTTATTTATGAAGTTGTTAAATTTGTCGGTGGACTAATTAATACAACCACATTGTGAGAGAATGTTTTTTTTACGGTCTGGTCTGATATATAATAATAAATATACCTATACTCATACAAATATATCATTTTCATGTCAAATAAAATGATTTCAAATAAATTAAAGAATCTATATCTATTCTAATATTATAAATGCGAAAGTAGCTCTGTCTGTTTATCTGTCTCGCTTTCACGCTAAAACTACCGAACCGATTCAAATGAAATTTGGTATACAAATAGTCTAGAGCCGGAAAAAGGACATAGGCTACTTTTAAAGGTTTACGAAAGGTTTACTTTTAGTTGTAGGGGGTTCAAAGGGGGAGGCAATGTTGTATGAAAGTATCGTTATTTTTAAATCTAGATGCTTAAAACATATTTTTAGTTAGTTGATTAGAAAAACTAGGCTACCATATCAAATAATTAATTCGACGCGGACGCGGGCAAAAGCTAGTATTTTTAGAAATCTGATCGATCTGATCGTTAATAAATAAAACATTGTCACCCTAAGCCCGCCAACTCGCGTTGAAGTAGCGTGGTGGGTCTACGCTCTATATCCCCTCTCCTTTAAGGAGGGAGGCCTGGCCCTGTAGTGGGCCGTTACGGCTGATAATGGTGATCTCTATAGTAACAAGTTACTTTAAGATAAACAATACAAGTAAAAAGCGAGCTCGTTTCTGAGTCTATGTTTAACGAGAACAAAACTGACTCACTTCCTGTACATCGTTGTAGGCACTTTTCAAATGTCACCTCTCATATTGCGTCATCTCAATTAACTGAGACGAGTTTTTCGTCTTTTACTGTGTACATAGCAGCAAAATGAGTTAAAACTTAGTACGAAACTCATATAAATTTGGCTTATTTTGACGTTATCTGTGTTAACAGTAATAACTCATATTAAATGACTCAATTGGGGAGATATATTACTTACGTCACAGTTGGTGTTAGAATGTTAAATTCTTTTGATGAAGATAGAATGGAGATTGTTATTAACGATTTTCATTATTATAAATGCGAATGTAAGTTCGCGTGCTTGTTTGTGACTCTTTCGCTTGCTTACCAATCAATTGATTATTATAAAACCGGCTATTATTTTCGGCTAGTGGGAGGTTACGGCCGTGTCTAGTTACCCACAAAGACGTACCGTTAAGAAAAGCGTTGCGGTGCATTGTCGTGTAGAAATTGCAAAGGTGTGGATTTCATCCTACTTATTTTTTTTTTATCAACTACAAGTTGGCCCTTGACTGCTATCACACCTGATGTTAAGTGATGATGCAATCTAAGATGGAAGCGGGCTATCTTGTTAGGAGTAGGATGAAAATCCACACCGTCGTATCGGAACGCTAAATCGCTTGGCGGTACGTCTTTGTCGGTAGAGTGGTAACTAGCCACGGCGAAAGCCTCCCACCAGCCAGACCAAGACAAATTAAGAAAAATCTCAATCTGCCAGGAATCGAACCCAGAACCTCCGTCTTATAAATCCACCGCGCATACCACTGCGCCACGGAGGCCGTCAAAACTTGTAACAAGTTAGCCCGCTTCCATCTTAGGTTGCATCACTTAACATCAGGTGCAAGCAGTCAAGGGCTACCTTATAATGAATAAAAACAAAGTTTTCAGTAGTGAAGACGAAGTTAGAAAGACACCTCTTCAACACGGTACTGTTTATTTGAGAATATTTTTATATTTTTTTCATTTATGTAAATAAATAAATATTATAGGACAATTACACACATCGCTATATAGCCACAAAGTAAACATACTCGTAAGTAGCTTGTGTTAAGGGTGCTATGATAACTGCTGAATATTTTTATATATACTATACATAAATACTTATATTATATAGATAAACACCCAGAAATATATTTGTATTACTAAACGAAGTTGTTTTAGAAAACTTTATCATGACTTCGTTGAGGTTTGTTTAATTTTTCTCAGAAACACAGACAGACAAATAAATAGCTGAAAACGATCGGTACAGTTCAAACATTATCACATAAATCAGCCAACTTGCATTACACACACACACGCACACATTCCAGAGTCGCTAGTATTATACTGCCTCTTAGCTCGTGTGGGTTAAATCTTGGAAGCTAAATTAGATCCATGGTCTGATCCTGGTGACTGATACTTAAACTAAACAAAAAAAATCCATTGAGTTAGGTCACATCAGTCTTTGCAAACAATCTGGTGCAATGATGAAAGAGATGTTTTAGATGTATTCTTTAATAAATGAAATATTAATTCATTTACTAAGTCACTTCTCACGCGCGTGAGACTGCGATCCTTTTAAATCGATTCAAACAGGATTTTACTTTGCGCACTCCAACGCAACCTTATGGCGATATTGCGTCAAGTTAGAAGGGATTTTTCCTTTTGCAGCAGATTTTTTTATATCCACATATTATTGCGAATATATTTTAACTGTTACCAAAACCAAGTCTTCGCCCAGGCGGCCTCCAAGACTTTCGAATTTGCATGTAACTAAGTAGCGTCGTAATGAACATTTTATCTGAATCAGAACATTTTAAATTGAACTAATAAAAAATATAAAGAGAAACAAATCTTTCTTCATATCATACTATTTTTTTTTCCACTATAAAAAAAATCATACTACTATTACAAAGGCGAAAGTTTGTGAGTGTTAATGTTTGTTACTCTTACACGCAAAAACTACTGAATGGATTTTGATGAAACTTCACAATAATATAGATTACTTGTCAGAGTAACACATAGGCCACATTTTATCCCGAAATTCCAACAGGAACTAATACTATGCGGGTGAAACCGCGGACATCCTCAAGTACCTTACAAAACTTATCTTCTAAAACTTTTATTGAAAAATATGAATGCTCTATCCAAATTTTGTCAGTTTTAGAGATTATTACAAATATATGATTGTCGATCGAGCTAAAGACAACTCGCCCGAAGTGACTAGGATTGCGAATTGTGATATCGTTCAGTCATATATCTACCTAGGGGCACTTATATCTAACAATGGTGGATGCGCGGATGAGGTCAAGCGACGTATGGCCATTACAAGATCCGTCATGGATCCGCTCAAGAGGATATGGAGAAACTGAAACATCACAAAGGCCACAAAAATGCGACTTATTAGGGCGTTAGTGTTTCCCATATTCCTTTATGGTGCTGAAACATGGAGGGTAAGAGAAAGTGAGAAAAAGAAGATAGACGCTTTAGAAATGTGGTGTTGGAGAAAAATGCTTGGTATATCCTGGACACAATTCCGAACCAAAGTTTC
The DNA here is from genome assembly GCA_034621355.1 of Mycalesis mineus. NCBI lineage: Eukaryota > Metazoa > Arthropoda > Insecta > Lepidoptera > Nymphalidae > Mycalesis > Mycalesis mineus. The sequence goes on from CM067881.1 coordinate 3,927,214, forward strand.
AATCCTTCAGGAATTCGGCATCAAACAGCGTCTGTCTTCCATTGTCCAAGGTCGCATTCTTACCTTCTTTGGGCATATTACTTCGAGGAGACACATCCATGGAACGCCTTTTGGTTCAGGGTAGGGTCGAAGGTACAAGAGCGCGCGGCAGGTCACCAATGCGCTGGACCGACCAAGTGAAGACTGCTCTAAATCGAAGTGTCCATGAATGCACAAGAAGCGCAGCAGTACGAGAGCAATGGCGACGGCTTGTGAAGCTTGCCACCACTCCTGATGTGACGACCGCGACCACTCAAGAGTGTAACGACGAAGAAGAACAAATATATAAACAAGACAGTTATCCCAACTGAAGTAAAATTATTTCGGTATAAAATGTGGCCTACACTGATATGTAGGTTATATTATTGTAAAGTTTTATAAAAATCCATTCAGTAGAGATTGCGTGTAAGAGAACCAAACATTCATCTTTCCATATATACTAACTGTCGCATTTCTAATATTAGTAAGGATCGATAACAAAGCGACGTCCTTCTTAAAATTAAAATATGTATAATAGTTTCTTTTACTATCGCGGGCCTTGAGCGTGGAGACCGAATTCAGAAATTCCGTAACGAAAAAACCTAACATCCGCTGGATATCAAAAACATAATATAAAAAGCATAATTTCGGAGCCGACGTCATTGGAAGCGTGGCCTAGCGGTAAGGCGCTCTAAGTGCCCGAATTGCGGAACCGACGGGATTCGAACCCGTGACTCTCTGGCAATCCGGGCACTTAGAGCGCCTTACCGCTCGGCCACGGTCCCGATGACGTCGGAAGGTAAACATAATTTGATAAAAAATGCTATGCAATAGCTTTACCGCGGCAGTCTACGAGTGCCACACGTCTTTTTTTTATTTAACTACAAGTTGGCCCTTGACTGCTATCACACATGATTTAAAAGAAGTCACTAGAATGTGAACTAGTAACATGAGATCGAACACAACAGAGGTTTCTGAGATAAATAAAAAGAAAAACAAATATATTTAAAATTTTGTTGTAATTTTGTTGTTGTTGTAGACTTGATAGACAAGTCGGAATAAATTACTAAATTTTTATTTGTGGACCATTTACACGTGGCCGACTTAACGTTTGTACATTAACTATTTGCAATTGAAAAGCACACCGATGAATATTAATGTTTAACGTAAATTTTGGTTCTAGGACAAAGCAATACCTATTTAGGGGATCAACTAGGTTATACGTATAATCACAGCTAGGTAGGTAGATAGCTTTTATCTAGCTCTAATTTTTATATTCCGGATAATTTGACGACCTCCGTGGCGCGGCGGCGGGGGGGGGGGGGGGGGGGCTTTATAAGACGTCCTGGATTTGATTCCCGGCGGAGCAGATTGAGATTTTTTTATAATTTGTCTTGGTCTGGCTGGTGGGAGGCTTTCGCCGTGGTTAGTTACCACCCTACCGACAAAGATGTACCGCCAAGTGATTTAGCGTTCCATTCCAGTGTCGTATGGAAACCGAAAGGGGTTTGGATAATATCTTACTCCTAACAAGTTAGCCTGCTTTCATCTTAAATTGTCATCATCACTTAACATCAAGTGTGATAGCAGTCAAGGGCCAACTTGTAGTCGATAAAAAATTCTGCCATCACTACGAAACAGACGTTTCTAACATTAGTTCCGACATTTATTCTGACTGTCGAATCGAAGGTGGAATGATTGACGAGATGTAAGCGAGATGTTCGTAAGATGTTCGTATTTTTTTTATTAATCGACATAGGTACACATTTCTTAAATATTTTAATGTTTCATTGAAATAAAAAAAAAATTAAATATTTCTTACTTGTAGTAACAAATAAAAATACCTATAATAAGATCTGACCATCATCGATGAACTTTAAATTTGATTGCCGTTGTTAAGCAATTGTATTTCTTATATTCAAAAGCATAAAGTTGAGAATTGGTAATGATGGTCAAAGGCCAACGTTAAGCTTGAATCTGTGTAATATTACGTATGTATTAATATCAAGATCACTGGAGTAACGTAACTCCGTGACTACGGTTCGCTAGTAATTTGCATATTATCATAACTAGGGTATACTTGTTAATTAAATTTATATGGGACTTTGATAAACCCTGAAGGATGTCATAAGATTATCATGTTTTAATGGCGAATGTTTGTGACTGTTTATGTTTGTTACTTACTCCCGAATAAATGGCTGCAAATTATATCAAATCGCATGATTTTGATATAATTTGGTATGAAGTTAGCAGACACCCTGGATTAACACATAGGCCACATTTTATTCTAAAATTCCCACGGGAACGAGAATTATGCGAGTGAAACCGCGGGTGCTTATGTGTGATTATATTAGCTTAAAAGTTTGTTTACGGATAATGTTCTTAGCACCGTACAAGAAGTCGATCAAAACACGTCAATGTTTTAGTATTAAAAGAAAGAAAATTCTAATAAAGTAGTACCTTTTTTACCTACCCTTTTGAGATACCCAACCTCTTGAGGGACAGGTTGGGTTTCGTGGGATTTTTACGCTGCAAGTGTGCCCATTAAATTTGAAGAGTTCCTTCAATTTTCCCAGGCTATCATCATCCGATCCTAACATGATGGCAATGGAAGTGTGCCCTTTCTAATAAAAAAAGATTTATCAAAATCAGACAACTCTGTAAAAAGTTATGCGTGGTCATACATAAAAAAAAATATACGTGTCGAATTCAGAACCTCCTCCGTTTTTTTCGTTGGTTAATAAAATACGTATAAACTAAATTTCTGGAACTGAATGCCTAAGTTATAATATAATTAACCTAATACAGCTCTTTGTTTGATCAATTAGTATTATTCTGTCTCTATTGTCACTATCATGCGACAGATATAATTCAATCGATATAGTAATTCAATAGATATTGATTGAAATCTTTTGTTGGTAAATGTTTTATTACATACTTTGTAAACAAATAGTGCAATTAAAATATTTATCTAGTACCTACTATTGCTAAATTATGAAATTAAATTTAATATAGCAACGAATATAAGCTGTTATAATATTAATCCTGTGTGTACCTATACTAATATCGATATATAAAATCGACTGATGTATATCTAAAGCTAAAGAGTTTGTTTGTTTGAACGCGTTGTTTTCAGGAACTAATGGTTCTAACTGAAAATTCTTGTGTTGAATAGTCCTTTCATCGAGGAAGGCTTTTGGCTCTATAACATCAAGCTACTACCAATAGAAGCGAAGAATCAGTAGATTTTGTGGAAAAACTAGGAAAATTGCTTTCGAGGGCCAAATTATAAGTTATAATCGTTTGTATGTGCTACTTTTCAATCGTTTAAATGTGCAAGCTTGGAAGGTCGAAAAACGTCTTGAGCACAGTCCCTTAGACACTCCGTAGGACATGAAACGTCTTGAGCACAGTCCCTTAGACACTCCGTAAGACATGAAACGTCTTGAGCACAGTCCCTTAGACACTCCGTAAGACATGAAACGTCTTGAGCATAGTCCCTTAGACACTCCGTAAGACATGAAACGTCTTGAGCACAGTCCCTTAGACACTCCGTAAGACATGAAACGTCTTGAGCACAGTCCCTTAGACACTCCGTAAGACATGAAACGTCTTGAGCATAGTCCCTTAGACACTCCGTAAGACATGAAACGTCTTGAGTACAGTCCCTTAGACACTCCGTAAGACATGAAACGTCTTGAGCACAGTCCCTTAGACACTCCGTAAGACATGAAACGTCTTCAGCACAGTCCCTTAGACACTCCGTAAGACATGAAACGTCTTGAGCACAGTCCCTTAGACACTCCGTAAGACATGAAACGTCTTGAGCACAGTCCCTTAGACACTCCGTAAGACATGAAACGTCTTGAGCACAGTCCCTTAGACACTCCGTAAGACATGAAAGGTCTTGAGCATAGTCCCTTAGACACTCCGTAAGACATGAAACGTCTTGAGCACAGTCCCTTAGACACTCCGTAAGACATGAAACGTCTTGAGCACAGTCCCTTAGACACTCCGTAAGACATGGAACGTCTTGAGCAAAGTCCTTTAGACACTCCGTAAGACATGAAACGTCTTGAGCACAGTCCCTTAGACACTCCGTAAGACATGAAACGTCTTGAGCACAGTCCCTTAGACACTCCGTAAGACATGAAACGTCTTGAGCACAGTCCCTTAGACACTCCGTAAGACATGAAACGTCTTGAGCACAGTCCCTTAGACACTCCGTAAGACATGAAACGTCTTGAGCATAGTCCCTTAGACACTCCGTAAGACATGAAACGTCTTGAGCACAGTCCCTTAGACACTCCGTAAGACATGAAACGTCTTGAGCACAGTCCCTTAGACACTCCGTAAGACATGAAACGTCTTGAGCATAGTCCCTTAGACACTCCGTAAGACATGAAACGTCTTGAGTACAGTCCCTTAGACTCTCCGTAAGACATGAAACGTCTTGAGCACAGTCCCTTAGACACTCCGTAAGACATGAAACGTCTTCAGCACAGTCCCTTAGACACTCCTTAAGACATGAAACGTCTTGAGCACAGTCCCTTAGACACTCCGTAAGACATGAAACGCTTGGTCACTACACGTATAAAGTAACTGATCGTTTCCTACACAACAATTTAGTTTAATCGATATACATCACGTGTTAATTTGCATTCATACACAACAGAACATTATACGCATGCAGAAGTACATTGCTGTTTTATATTTAGTTCACACTTCGAAACCGGCATACAACAACAACAATTAATAGGTTAGAGTATTTATGCATATTTATTTACAAGCGGATGCTGGACATCGATCTAGTGGAATTTCTAGCTAGGTTCAGAGGAAATACAAAGACAGCTATGTGTATTTACTTGTATTTATTAGTGACTGGGAGCACGAGCATAGCTATAGCTTTCTCATTGGCAGAAGGGGGTTCCGAGGGCTAATAAATTATGCATAGCTTTCCCATGGGGAGGGTCCAAGGCTCTAAAAATCATAAATTAGGTAGGTAGCTTTTGTCTTAGTCTCCGGAATGAGATACATATTCGTCATGCAAACCTTACGTTGCGATGCGTGAACGTTAATTATTTTGTCTAAAATCTTTGTTATATAAGTTCTATACTAAAGTAGGGAGTTCAGACCCCCATACAGGCCCCTTACATACGCCAATGACTGGGAGGATAACTTGAAGAATAGGGGGGAGAGGTAGAAGTAGAAACGGAGGATATATTCTTGGACTCCTCCGAGTATATAGGTATATGGTCTCCATGGCGCATCGGTATGTGGCAAAATTTATAAGACGAAGGTACTCGGTTAAATCCCCGGCTGGGCTGATTAAGATTTCCTTAATTGGTTTGACTGGCGCTAACCGATTAAGCGTTTCAGTACAATATTTGATCCTACTCCTAACAATTATTCCTATGCTTCCATCCATCATCTTCCATCGTAGATGATCTATGAATCTAGCTTCTAGCTAACTTGTCGTAAATAATAATAGGAACTCTTGCCTTGCTCTCTCCAAAACCACTGTGGTCGACATTCCATCATTGCTAATTATGTACTTATAATCTATTATAGGTGCAAACATTCAACTTTTCTAAAACACGACGCTCTGGGTCATCTGAGGATCACGCTCTTATATTACGTTGCCAATTCTAAATAGCGCATTACTAAACAAACAATTGGGTGAGTTTAATATTTAAATAATTACTACATTTGTGGAAATATGTGTCATAGTGAATAGTACAGATGTACCTAAAGCACCGACTGACAATTGACTCATAGAACAAGATCACAGCTAAAAATTTCCCTGACATTATTATACATTAGTATTGCCGGTAAATAATGCGAATCTATAAAATTACGCTTGTGTCATATTATAATGAGACTTCAAGTGACGAATACGATACGATCACGACATCGGGTATCCCAACATTAATGACAAAGCTAAATCTTTAAAATATATTTATAAGACTATACTTTGAATTATAGTCTATATATATTGCAAAATTAGTGTTCTTTTTAACAAGCATTACATGGTCCGTGTTGGTTAATCCTGAGATATTTCTTTTTCGATAAGCGTAGGCAAGGGAATAGAACAACCTCTTCATAATTATATGCATGAAGGGTTACCCAATATATATTCGAATTTATCAGAACTACAGTTACTTCAATCAAGGATTCTCGGATTTAGATAGAACACAGTGCGAAAAGAGTCTTTATCACTATTATTAATTATTAACACAAATATAGACAAAGTGGATGACCCAAAGGAAATTGAGAAACGAAAAAGGTTGGGGAAGGCTTTTACCCGAGAAGAGGCTGTTATTTCATAACTATTGAGATTATTTTATTAATTTTTAACACAGGTACAAAATGTTTATTTAAATAATAAATAAAAATAATATGCAGACTGGTACAAATTGACCAGTTTCAATATCATTTTGACATATTTTAGGAACAAAGAAAAGTCGTATATTGTAAATGGTATTAATATTGAAAGTCGGTGTTATTATAATGCATCCAGTACTTACTCACGACTCACGAGGAAGGACAAAGTTCAAAAGCTTGTGATAATTATTATTCATAGAACTAACTATGATGGTATGGTTTTATATAGTAGGTATCTTTTATTTTAATGATGACTGCCTAATAATACTGCAACCAATATACTTATGTATATCGTAAAAGGCTTTATTTAATTTAGTAATGACGTAGGGATTTTCATCCAAAGAAAGAATTCAACGCGTACAAAGTCACAGGTAATCGTGTCTATTTGGTAAATTGGGAGGTAATGACGCCAGTTTAATACTTCAGAGCTGACAAGTACATATATTGACCATGTAAAGCATCGTTTTAAAATGAATGGCAACAAAAATCGTAAGAGTGCCCGTAAACCGAAGGCAAATAGGCGCAAAGACCTGTGTGTATGTGTATATTATGGACCATTATGTCTAACCATATTTTAAGTAGCCTCTCGATACGAACAGAACATGATGGCACCAGTTCTTCCTCACAACAGCTCTGTCACAAATAACTATCCCAGTCTACATATACTTAATAATTCTAAAATATAAAATTCAGTAGAGCTATTCAGTAACGACATTTCAACTCGACAATGCGAGTTTCGAAATGATATCTACCTCCTCTTTTGATCCAAGATACCCATCGATGTTGCTCCAGAATCCCCAATTATACCCTACTTCTGTCAATATATTGATAGAGGAGAAAAAGATTGAGTCTCCTCTATCTTTTCGAAACACAATGAATATTTACAATCATTTTCGTAACAGAGTAGCATAACAGGCGTGGAATGCATTATAAGAGGTCTTCTGTTCTATCCTATTATATCCTATCCAGTTAGTTGGAGGGAAAAGGAGAATAATGGTTATATACTAAAACAATAAGCTCGATTGTAAACGATTGATATTCGAATCATTATACCTAGTATTGAACGATCATAATCATTTTTTTATTATTATCTAATAATGCGGATAAAGTCATGACGGTAATTCAAACAGAATAAAAAAACAGAACAAAAAATACCAGTCAAGTTCGAGTGACCCTTCAACTAATAATGTTCTTGAAGTAAGCGGTAAAGCTTGAGCAGTAAATACCTCAATGAACAAATATATGCTTAGAAAATCGTAAGTCTTGTTCTGATAAAAATCGCTTAAGTGAAAATTTTTGACCCGAAGTTGGGAAGTTAGAGTAACCATGTGTTTCAGAAAGCACAAGCCTGAATCGGTCTTAATCATTAGTATCTAATAGGAACGTCAGAACATTATCCCAAACAACCTAAGCTTGCAATCTTGCATTGAAACAACGAGTTGCGTCTAAGCGCTGTATCTATAAGCAGGGTGGTATAGCCATAAGGGTATTATAACATGACGTTAAAATATGTTGATAATGATTATAATGATGATGATTCTAAAAAATCCAATCCCTATGAACCTAAGTCTATATATTTGCTTCCAGCTAAACACTGTCTTTTGAGGATACTCTCAGAATTGGAGTTACATATTGTCTACAAAGGGTCTTAGGTGATTTTTGGATTCGTCGACTGTTCGCGGAGATGTCAACGTAACTTAAATATTCGTAGCTCATAATGAACTTACACAAAGTTTGGCCTTCTTCAATTCAATTGACATTATTAAATTAACAAATAAAATGAACAAAACGTTTCTGTTCAAACAATCAAAGCATTGAACACTAAAAAACGATAAAAGCCTTTTAACCTAATGCATGTGTTGACAGCAATCGAGGCCGAAGGTTCGCTGCAAAAAATAACTCAATAATTGCAGTTGTAATAATTGAAATACCAATTATTTGTTTCAAATACAATATCAAGAACGAAGATATTTTAATAGTAGTTCTAACTTATTAGGCTTGGATCAGACGGACTGCATGTCTGCAGTTGATGATTTACCACATGCGATAGGAGTTAAGGAATTCAGTGCTGTTTGCATAAAGCTTAAGGTTTTTTATTTGATGATACTTTAATCAGCTAACGCTTTTCAGTAAATGCTTAGTTGAAAGCGCTTAGAATGGAAGTTTCCCAAACCTCATTATTGCCTTAAAATGCCATGGTTGTAATGTCTTTGAATACTTGCTAACTCAATATTGTTAGAAGATGCAGTCAACCGAGCCCTTTTAATATTATACGTTTTATTAATGTTGTAATTGCATTATGTGATGCAAAAAATATATTTCGTAGCGTTGAATACTATGGAATACTATTCTGTTTTAAAAGGTTTAGTGGTTTTAATTTTCTGAAAACAGCTATTGAATAACATGTACTGGACTTTCTGACGTAGAAATGAAAATCTTTTGTAATTTCGAACTAAGACGAGAAACGAATGAATTCAAAATGTATCATCACAATATAGGTACATATATGTGATATGTCTGCCTGTTAACCCACATTGCAGCGTGGTGGGATTATGCTCTATATGATGATAATGATGATGATTATAATACGTATGTCTACTGCATAGGAGATTGTTTAATTAACTGCGAGTAAGCAGTTCGTTAGTTAATGCCTTAGCTACTTAAATACACATTAGTACGTCAATCTTAGAGGAAAGGTTAAGGCTAGATTTACTTGGAAATTACATAGTAGCTATAATATAACAGTGATTATTTTCTTCGATTATATATAATTAGGGTGTTATTATCATTCTTTGCGTCATAAAGGTATTGGATGACTTAATTCACTTCCACACTGGCGCGGTTTGAAATGCCTTGCCTCAAACTTGCACTTATCAGAATATACTTAATGTTAATGCTGTTAATATAATAAAACTATAATAGTTGTTAAGTATAATCTGTGAACTATTTACTAAACAGTTGCTGATTTGTATTTATTTTGATAAATGTCTTCTGAACAATTTATAAACTATATACAATTCTTGTGTAGAAAAATATGTATAAATTCTTACAAATAATATTAGGATTTTTTAAATAATAAGACGTTTAATCAACACATTATTTCTAAAATTATTTATTGTTGGTTGGTTGTTGTAATTTCCGGTTGTCTGTGATTGGTCGACAGCTGGCCAGCAGTAGTATAAAAACGAAGGAACTATATTGTTACAGTTAGTCGTAACGAGGCTGGCAGATTGTGTAAACGTAAGTGTTGACTATATTGTATTATTTTTATATTCTTTGTAATATTCTGTTTAACCATTGTACCTACTTATTTCTTTTACATCTATTTAATGAAAATATTGTACAAATTATGCTTAAATGCTTACATCCTATTTTACTTAAGTAGTTTGGTTCCTAGTTGTGTATAAATGTGTAGTATTACTAAGAATAATAAACATGATAGACAATTTGTGAGTTTAGTACTTTTCTTTAATACCTTATTTGCAACTAATTATTAGCTAGTATATCCTTCTCTAGTAGGTATATATTATTTTTACAATACTGATCTACCCTAACTTAACTCTCTAGAAAATACTATAACATCAGAAGTGGGATCTGTTAGCCCTTTCATTAATACAAATATTTACAAGTTTCAGGATGGATACCGGAGTGATCAACGGCTTACTACAGGCGATCCGTGATGCTGTCACCACTACACACCAGAAAGATGATGACATCGCGCTGCCACTCTTTGACCCCGAGCGAAATGACTGCGGTGCTGCAACCTGGTGCAACAACGTGGAAGCCCTCGCAAAGGAGCTGAAGTGGCATCAGGACAGCGGCTAAAGCTGGTAAGTCCCTTAAGGGCTCTGCTATTTTATGGTTCGAAGCATGGGAACCTACAGAAGGTAGATCTTGGGAAAATCTCCGTCGAGATATTATCGATGCCTACCCTGAAAAGAGAAATTTATCTGAGAAGCTCACCAAAGCAGTCCTTTATTCATCAGAAGGAGTAGACTCATATAGTGAATATGCTAGGGAAAAATTGAGACTTCTTCGTAACACCAAAGTGAATTTTTCTGACGAGCAACTGATCGAGTTAGTCTGTGGCGGTATCAGCGATGTTGACGTCAAAATGGCTTCCTTGAATAGCGCCGTTACATCTACAGCCGCACTTATCTCTCTGCTATCTACCTATGTCAAGACGAAAGAAAAGAAGCGACATCTAGATAGTACTAGTTCAGGACCTATTACTGCCAAAAGGCCTAGGTCCAGCTTAGAAAAAAAATGTTTCGTTTGTAATCAGACTGGTCATATCCAATTTCAATGCCCTAAGAATCTCCAAACGCAAACTGCTCAGGCTCCACCGACTTTTAAAACTACGGAACCTCAATCAGTCAATGTAAAATCATGTACTTATTGTAAGAAGATAGGCCATACAGAAAATACTTGTTTTCATAAACAACGAGTCGAAACAAAAAGATCTGTTACTGTGGTCCCTACCAAAGAAGTAAATTTTTTAGGAAAGTCGAATTAAATCTCACACCAGTTTCAATAAATGGATTTTTAGTGAATTCTCTTGTAGACACCGGAGCTAATTGTAGTATGATTAGAGAATCTGTAGCAAGGAAACTGGGGTGTCATTTAATTCCGACATCTTTATTTTTAAACGGCATTGGAAGTAATAAAATACATGTATTTGCTTTAATTACAGTCTGTGTAAATTTCGAAGGTATAGGTTTAGAACTTGATATACATGTAGTAAGAGATGTAGATTTTCGTTATGACCTTCTTATCGGTAGAAATGCAGTACAATATCCCGATGTAGAAATCGTCACCGATTCAAAAGGTTGTCGCTTAATTAGAAAACCTACCAAAAACTATTTTGAGGTAAATTTTATTTCTCCGTCATCAGTATTTACCGATTTAACATATCAGATTGAGCATTTAGACACTAACTTACAAAGTAAAATACGTAGCATTTTTCAAAAATACCCATCAGTATTGAATGATATAGGCACAGTAAAGACAGGTGAACTGACTCTTAAGGTGAAGAGAAATGAAACTGTCAATTACCGTCCTTATCGATTGGCCCCTGTTGAAAGAGACAAAGTAGATGAAATAGTTAAAGAGCTTTTGAGTAAAGAAATAATTCAAGAAAGTGATTCTTCGTTTGCAAGCCCCGTAATTTTAGTTAAAAAAAAAGACGGTAACGATAGATTATGTGTTGATTACAGAGCATTAAATAAAATTGTTGAGAAAGACAGATATCCACTTCCCTTAATCGAAGACCAAATCGATAAGCTCGGTAAAGCAAGATTTTTCATTTCTATTGACATGAAAAATGGATTTTACCAAATACCTGTCGCTTCAGACTCTAGAAAATACACAGCTTTTGTAACGCCAAGTGGACATTACGAATTTATTAAGATGCCTTTCGGCATTTGCAATGGTCCAGCTGTATTTCAAAGATCAATTACAAAAGCTGTGCAGCACTTAAAATTTCTCTTGGTTTACATTGATGATATTTTAATTCCATTTCAATCGGTAGAAGAAGGTTTAGATTATTTAGAAAAAACAGTTCATGCTCTTAGCATAGCAGGATTTACGATTAATTTAAAAAAGTGCCGATTTTTTGTAGACAGTATTGAATATCTCGGAAGACACATATCGAAAGAAGGTGTGAGGCCTAGTGAAACGAAAGTAGCTGCATTAATAGACTCTCCCGTACCTAGAAATGTCAAACAAGTACGCCAGTTTATGGGTCTTGCCAGTTATTTTAGAAAGTTTATCTCCAATTTTGCGACTCGAACTGCCTGTATAACAAAACTAACAAAAAACAATCAGAAATGGCAATGGGGACTGGAACAGGACGAAGCTCGGGACTATGTCTTAGCATGTTTGACCTCCAAACCCCTTTTGACTATATTTGACCCAAAATTATCTACTGAACTTTATACAGACGCTAGTTCATTAGGCTATGGTGCAGTTCTTGTGCAGAAAGTTGATAATGTTAAAAAGGTTGTAGCTTATTTCAGTAAAAGAACATCCCCTGCAGAATCGAAATATTGCTCCTATGATTTAGAAACTTTGGCTATATATAACGCGTTAAGACACTTCAGAGTATATCTCTTAGGCATAAAATTTCAAATTTATACAGATTGCAATGCTATTAAAGCTACAATGCAAAAAAAGACTTGTCCCCACGTGTAGCCCGTTGGTGGACTTTTATGCAAGACTTTGAATTTGATATAGTATATAAAAAGGGTAGATATATTGCTCATGCTGACTTTCTTAGCCGCAACCCTACCACGACCCCTGCTTCTGTAAATGTAACTGAAAATATTAACCAGTGCCCTTTGATTGCCATTCCTGATGTTTTGATAGACTTGCCATCTCCCCGTAATACTCAAATTTCAAATCATATACATTTCATTAATGACACTCCATCTTGGTTAGAAATCGCCCAACAAAATGATCCAGACGTTCAAAATCTTATTAGCCAGGTTGTAGCTGGTGATCTGGATGGTAACCAATATTACCTCCAGGATAATTTACTATATTATAAAAGTCCATCTGGTGAACCAAAACTTTTTGTACCAAAAGGATCCAGGTTTAATCTTTTGCAGCTTTATCACGATCAAAATTGTCATGTAGGATTTGAAAAGACCTTACATAAACTTAGTGAATATTTTTGGTTTCCGAGAATGGCAGCATTTGTTCGGAAATACTTAAAACACTGTCTAATTTGCGTTGAACGGAAGGGTCATTCGGGCCCCAAACAAGGACTTTTACACCCAATTAAAAAGACCGCTGTTCCTTTCCATACAATTCATTTAGACTGTACAGGCCCATTCACACAAACACCGGAAGGTTACAAATACATCTTGATACTTTTAGATGGTTTTACTAAGTTTTGCCTATTGAAGCCCCTCAAAACTCTCAGTGCCCAAGAACTAGTGCCCCTTATTAGAGACACTATTACAATTTTTGGTACACCTTTGCAAGTGATCACTGATAGAGGCACCAACTTTAGTTCCCATCAAGTTAGGTCATTGTTTACGGAATTACAAATTGAGCACCACATGATTGCTACTGGTACACCAAGAGGCAACGGTCAGGTAGAGAGATATGTAGCAACAGTTACCAACATGTTGAACACTACCTGTAATGGTTCGTCAGATTGGCCAAGCGGTTTGTGGAAAGTCCAACAGTCCATTAATACGACTATTCAAAAGTCAACCGGTTTCACTCCAATTCACTTACTTATCGGATGTAACGCCAATATACCCTGTATCCAAGCTCAGTTAAATGATGTTCAAATCCCAGAATTAGAAATTGATTTAAGAGCTGATCGTGAATTAGCAAACCAACGTTTACAACTAGAGGCCCAAAAATTCAAAAATAGGTTTGATAGAACAAGACGAGATAATGTGTCATTCGAGATAGGCAATATGGTTTATGTAAATCAAGATCATAGACGTCGCGACAAATTAAGTCCCAGATTCAAAGGACCCTATAAAATCATCTCTACTCTACCAAATGACAGATATTCTCTTCAAGGTCAAGGTAATTTGCGAAATATTGTTGTGTCTAAGGATAAATTGCGATTATGGCATGGAGAGTGGATAGATCAAAATTCCACTGAAACCACATTATAATTTAGTATCCAAAAAGATGATTTTTGAGCTATTGTAATTGATGATTTATTTTTATATCGTATTTTATTTTTATGTCTTATTATTTATGTTTCGTTTTACAAATTTAAGTTTACAATGCTATATGGTTCATCTAATGTGAAAGATGGGATAGCAGCACTAGAATATCGCTATTCGTTTACCTAATGTGAAAGGTTAAACAATAGCCAGAGAATACTGCTATTAGTACACCTAATGTGAGAGGTGGGAAAGTAGCAGGAGATGTTTACAAAAAGGTTTACCTAATGTGAAAGGTTAAACAATAGCCGGAGAATACTGCTATTAGTACACCTAATGTGAGAGGTGGGAAAGTAGCAGGAGATGATTACAAAAAGATTCACCTAATGTGAAAGGTAGAACAAAGAGTGTTCACTGGCTTGTCAATCTAATGTGAGAGATTTGACAGTAGTGGTATTATTAACATGTTAAGAGTTATGATTTTGTGATCTTTTGGTGTAAATTCTTTACTATTACCATTTTAGTTAATAAGTTTAAGTACTTCGAGAGCGAAGTACAGTCAGTCTGGCCGTATCAGAATATACTTAATGTTAATGCTGTTAATATAATAAAACTATAATAGTTGTTAAGTATAATCTGTGAACTATTTACTAAACAGTTGCTGATTTGTATTTATTTTGATAAATGTCTTCTGAACAATTTATAAACTATATACAATTCTTGTGTAGAAAAATATGTATAAATTCTTACAAATAATATTAGGATTTTTTAAATAATAAGACGTTTAATCAACACATTATTTCTAAAATTATTTATTGTTGGTTGGTTGTTGTAATTTCCGGTTGTCTGTGATTGGTCGACAGCTGGCCAGCAGTAGTATAAAAACGAAGGAACTATATTGTTACAGTTAGTCGTAACGAGGCTGGCAGATTGTGTAAACGTAAGTGTTGACTATATTGTATTATTTTTATATTCTTTGTAATATTCTGTTTAACCATTGTACCTACTTATTTCTTTTACATCTATTTAATGAAAATATTGTACAAATTATGCTTAAATGCTTACATCCTATTTTACTTAAGTAGTTTGGTTCCTAGTTGTGTATAAATGTGTAGTATTACTAAGAATAATAAACATGATAGACAATTTGTGAGTTTAGTACTTTTCTTTAATACCTTATTTGCAACTAATTATTAGCTAGTATATCCTTCTCTAGTAGGTATATATTATTTTTACAATACTGATCTACCCTAACTTAACTCTCTAGAAAATACTATAACACACTCAAATTCAAAATCATTTATGTCAAGTCGGCTGTTATACAAGCACTTTTGAAATATGTCAGTATAGGCAGATCTTGCTGAGAAGAGCCGTAAAGAAACTCGGCAGCTATTTTAAAAATCGATGTAACATTTTGTATTTTATATTTTAAAATTATGGTTATAGCTTCTTGTGTGTGGTTAGAAAAGCCGATTGATTGCAAGAGTCTTTGTTGTTAAAATATAATTGAGATCTTAAAGTTAATAAATCATTAATTAAATTTATTTGAAATTTTGCTAGAACCCTGTTGTTTGTAAAGTGATATGAAATTCATCTAGTAAGTTTGTTGGGTTATCGCACATGTTTATATAGTGTGGATGCAACATTTTGCATAAAAAAGTGGATGAAAATGAGATTCCTTCAGTCATTAAGGATACACTACATTAGAATAATGAGTTAATTTGCTAAGTAATAATAATTTAGAGGACTAGGAGATTAGAGGTGATGGATACTATAACAACTCATCGTCAAAAACTAAAAAAAATTTAACAAAAATAGAACAGACTCAAATCGCACTAAGAAGTAAAATAACTGTGTCATTTAGTTGCTGTAATTTACTCAAGCTTATCTATGAAGTCGGTGCTAGCAAGTTAAGGAACATTTATTTAACGTAGTAAAGCACTTTGTGGGTTCTACTCGTAGGTTCTAGGTCCTTAAAGTAGAAACCTTGGCTGGCTCCTAGATTTGAAGAGTTCCTTCAATTTCCCCAGGATATCATCATCAGATCCTAACATGATGACAATAGGATCATCTTGAAAGTGTGCCCTTTCTAATAAAAAAAGAATTATCAATATCGGACAACTCTGTAGAAAGTTATGCGTGGTCATACATAAAAAAAAATATACGTGTGGAATTGAGAACTTCCTCCGTTTTTTTTCGTCGGTTAAAAATAGGCCCCAATCTAAATAACTACGACTTGTAAGGCAATGGATTTTATAGTCAAATTATTATAGATAACACCTCGCTGTCACGTGGGAGGAAGTTTCTACAGAGTCCTGAATAATTAAGCCAATTAAGTCCTGATTAATTAAGGCAGTCTACTTGGTGTGTAGCGTCGGATGCATAGACGTGGTTGTACCATCTAAGGATAAAACTAAGCGTGGCAAAATACGCTAAATTTTATCGCTTGTCCACGTCAAGAAAATCATTGGATTGGACGTTTATTGTAGTAGTGTATTGAAAAATTGTTTCAACTAATATCAGACTATCATCGTCTTAATAGCAAGTCTTTTGGAATAAGAAGGCTAATCCAAGTTTTTGAAAATATTGTGGAAATCAAAAGTCTATGTTATATTGGTTAAAATACCTAGTTATAAATACAATAATGCTGCTAGGCGGCAAAAAGCGAGCGGTTTGTTCCTACTAGCTGTGTGTTATTTGTTTATTAATATTGTAATTATCAGCTTTACTCATATGGTCTATTTTACTAATATGGTCGTGAAAGATTGTGCAATAGAGCGAGGAAAACCGCTGAAAACTTGTGTACGTACTAGGCCTTACCCTATTTATTTATCACATTTGATTTGGACAACTTGTGGTTATGTCTATTAATTAGAACAACATTATTATTTGTTTGAGGTAATTCTGTATATTTATCTATGGGGATTACAAAATACTCAACAACGTCACAGCTTAAAAACAAGTCTAAGGTTTTTGTAGACTAAACTTGATTGCTGTACTTTGACTGTTGACTCGATTCATCTCGTCGGGTTTTGCGATGGTGATATCGCCAGTCAAGCATTATTATAATTAAACCACAACAGACACTTCTATGCTTGCTCTAGGTATACAGGGTTTCACGACAGAGAAAAACGACACAGAAATGGGCGACAAAACTTTATTGACTGTATGGAGGATGCACCTAAAGAATGTTTCTTACTCGCTCCGTCTTGTCGTCACGCCCCCAAATCTCTGTAACCCACAGGTGAGGACTGCGTACGAGTAGCTTGGCGCTAAACAAAATAGAAAGAACAAATATTATAGTCATCAATTCTTCTTCTTCAAGTGCCATCTTATCTGCGGGGTGGCGATCATAACGGCAATCAAGACTCAAAAGTAAATAGTTTTTTAAATTATCTTGCACTCATTCCATACCAGTCGCGGAGATTTTTGAGCCAGGTGTGTCCTCTGCTAGAACTTCGGCTTGCATCCTGCTATCAATGAAACGCTATCTTATACTAATCATCCTATAGCCACAAAAGAACAATATACGCAATAATATGTGTATTTAGTATCCAGTCATGTTTGTAATGTAAAAACCTATTCTCCTCCAGTCACTTGTACTCGTACCACACATTTTAAACTTTAACTACTTTTCGCTTATAACTTATCCAGCTTCGCCTCGTGTTACCGCGCAAGGCTGTGACGCACCGCTGACCGCATCATCAAGTCATCTTGATCAGGAAGACTGGATTAGGAGATGATAGGCGAAATGTTTAGCTTGGAGCTTTGTTTCAAACATATTTGGGTTGACGGATTATTTCTTACGGACAATGTTTACTTTGGATTTTAGTTAGGAAGCTGTTGTTGCAACATAGATTATAATCTCAACACAATTATATATATTCGAAACACCACCGACGCAACACAAGATCTCTAAAACTGTACACTTGATTGACTTGAAAATTAGCATATTTACCTAACTCATTTTCTTTTGTGGACGCTCACTCATTAAAATCCAAATTTATTTCAAGTAGGCTTTGTTTATAAGCACTTTTAAACGTCAAGTTTTATTGTGTTTAGTGACTTTACTACCAACTAGGAAACAAACTCTTGCTGAGAAGAATCGGCAAGAAACAACCAATGATCATTTGATTACAATGAATTAAATCTCATTTACGAAAATCATTTGATTATATAGAAACGTATATTATCACTAATAATGGATTTCCCAATATTTTAATATAGTAGTAGTGTATTGGTTAAAAATAATTAGAACATCAACTAGAACAAAAACAAACCACTGGCGAAAGGTGTAGTGGAAATATTTGTATAGCATAGAAAACACTGATGAATAAAGCGAACGATCGCGTGAACACACTTCAGTCACGGGTGTCAAGACAATATTTAAACAGAATAATTTGATAGTGATAAAAAGAACGTTATTCTCGAACTTTCCAATAACTATTTGAGATATTTCAGTATTGAATAATACAAAAAGACATAATTTTGACGAAGTAACAAAGCTTCGCCAATAGTCTATTAGAAATGTTTTCAAAAGTAGTTCATTTTTGTTTATTATGCATAGATTTTTTTATTTATTCGGGAATTAATTGTGAATGATTTATATAATATTTTAGTATTTTTATGTATTTCATAAATATGTATTGCTTAGATTTCGTCATCAGGGAATATTATTTTTTTTGTAAGTTCTTACTCTAGTAGTCCTTCTTATTTTTGGATCTGACTATTGTCGCAATCAGATTTTTCATATTTTCGCGGGCAGCAACAAAATGAATCTTTGGTTTATGTTAAACATTTGCCATTAATGGTTTTGCAAAGTTTGAAGGGCAACATGGCGGTAATCCATCAAGCTATGATCAAATGTCTGCCAATAGAGCTCGTCATAATTTAAGTCGTAACAACTGATAGGCAATTACTGTGTCTACATGAGCTTATAGGCGTGGTCACATTTACGCTGAGCGAGAGGTGTTAATTAGCTGCCTTTGTTTATGCTGCAAGGTGCAACGTTGATTAATATAATGGACACAGAAAACAAATCCCATACCGGAAATCGGAGTGTAAGTAGATGCTCATGTACTAAGTGATAATATTAAATGGGCTGCAGGAAGTTATTTGATTTCGTGGTGCTGGGAAGTCATTACAGGATTTCTGCGTTTAGTAGATTTTCAGCTGATGATGATGTCAATAAAAGTAAATGTTAAGAAATGAATACGCTTTGTTTAATTCCAACCTATTAAAAATAATTTTCGAGAAGTAAGTTCTCAGAAATTCTTAGATACTCTAAAAGTCATTGGTCATATCCTAAAGCCTAGCTTAAGTATACTAAAACCAAACTCGATTGAGAATGCTTGTCAACAAACAAATTAAAAATGAGGGTAGAAATCACTAGTCGTTTTAAATCTATTTTTTTAAATTAACTAGTTAATGACGAATTCATGACAATAAATTAGATTAGTAAGCTTAAAACTAATTATTATATTCAATATATTTTAAAGACGGTTTTTTAAAATAACAAAACATAATTTTAAATTTATTAGGCATAAAATGTGTTGCATTTTCTACCCTCATTTTTAATTTGTTTGTTGACAAGCATTCTCAATCGAGTTTGGCTTGATTGTCTTTTTATCTCTTAGCAATCGAACGAACTGAGTCAACAATCACTTCCAAAACATTGGAGCAGCGTGGTGGATGGAGCATTTAAACTCCAAATTCCGTTTTCTATAACAAGGGAGCATAAATCTGTAGTCATTTATTATGATCAATGTCAGTAATTGTTTGACAATAAAATAAACCACTTATAATAAAGCGCAAATGTTGCGCTTGGTCAGGTGACATACCTTAGTCAAGCGCAAATATTTCATTTCAAATTAAAATAAAAAAAGTTAAATGTGTACGCAGTCGCGGAAAATTGAGCTTTTTACAGCTAATAGTCGCAAGAGTGATTACTACAGCTCCGAGTGCGTATGGGCGTGGCTCCAGTTATCCAGAGTAAGAGGTGATAATGAGCTGTCTTCGTATCGATTGTATGTTATTACCAGTCAGTCACCCAATTGATTTATAGTTGCCAATACCAATGATCGTGTCAGTGCAAACTTCAGTTCAGGGTTACCAGGTGTCTGTAAGACTATTATCTTACTAATACTACGAGTATAATATATTATGTAAAGTGAAAGTTAAGGCAGTTGAATGATTTTGAACTTATATTGGGTGCTTTTTTTTAAAAAGCCATTCCAAGAGCATCAGCACACGTGTTTTGTAAAGGAGAATGCCGTTTTTTGTATGGAAGTTCGTCTATACCGTGAATGATAATGCACACACACCAACCTTACGTCAAAAAATTGAACATGTGTGCAGAATTATGTATTAAAAAAGCTTACAAAGATAATTAATGGGAGTTCATGGTAATCTGACTTTCCTGTTTGTTTACATTTTGAGGTTATGTTTTGCAAAGCACTATTAAAAATAATTCAAACTATTGAAATGTTTATTTATAGTCGGAAACAATACAGTCAAGTATATAATATTTAAATTACAGCTACGTCTTGAACTGTAAATAAGTATTGAGCATTATTCTACAATAAAAACGTCATTACTAAAGGTAGAACTAAGTATATCTACAGAAATCTGTCTGAAAATATGCCATGCTTCTTCTGTTGGCAATTACTAATTTATATTTATTATAACATATATCTAAGATGGTTAAACCTGTCAACAAGGAAACCAGAATACTTCGAAGAGTTATATATTGTGAAATATGTGAAAATATATTTCACATTACTTGACACAATTGATGATTCACCAGTAATTGTTTTCAGTTATAAAAGTGTAAGGAAATATATGTAAGTAATAATAAATACAAGCAGGTGGGAATTTATTTATTCTCAACATAAATGTGTTAACTATTTTACAATAATATACATATAATAACATGAGGTAAGTAAGGCACCTGTTAAAAATAAATAAGTAATATCTTCAAATATATAATCCAAAAATGCACTATGTGCCTGGTCATTATTATAACGACCCCAACTAAGACTCTTGAATGCTATACTACTGGTGGAGAACGAAGAGGTGGCTGAGGGATTCCAATTCCGATCAGTTACTCTGGAAGTTTTCCTGTGCCAGTTCTTGCCTATTTGCATCATGTTATGACAGCCAATGGAATGCTCTCAGCTGCTCTCCACATACCCTTTTCAGCCTTGAAATCTGAAATATCATTACATTAATAAAACTCAATTTAATATTATAAAAATTATGAGAACAGGTACCTTTTTCTTAAGAAATTAATCTCATGACATTACAATAGTACACAATACTATAAATAAAAAATGGTTGTTACAAATAATTTATCCATTGTGATTGTCCGAGTATGACTTGTTTTACTGTGACATCCTGGGTGCAACTTCTAGATCAAACTCTGATAAATTGGATTTTTCTAATAGTTTCTACATGGCAGTGCAAAACTAGGAAGTTGGTGGTGTAACATTATCATCATTGTATTGAGAAGCATATTAGGTTTTTATCATTAACATTTGACAGCAAATACTATGCCTGCCAACCTGGCAGGAAAAAAGAAGAAAGCAGAAATTGGTACCTTTTAGTATAAAATTGAAATAGGTCGATGTGTAATGATGTTGAGTGAGTATTGTTGATGAACTAATATTACCTGTATAATATTACCTGATGAACTGAAATCACATTGCACATGAATTGATGACACTTTAAAAGACTGAATTCTTCAAAAATGATTTACAGCAGCTGAAACATACTTGTTGATGCTCCAAATGCTCTTGCTGGAATTATTTCAGCATTTGTATGATTTAGTATCAATGTATAACATTTACCACACAAGACACCTTCATTTGTTATCTGTGAACAATATTTATGAATGAAAAAATTATATTATTCAGTTCGTTTTAAAGACTGTTATAAAAGTAAAATCAAGTCAGTGATCATACAATGGTAACTATAGTAAGAGCTTCAATTTTCAATTGATTCCATTAATTTAATAGTAAGCAAGCGAGGTAGCTGTACCCCAACAGTACAGTGACAGTACCCAATGTTAGTAGCACTAGCCCAAAGTATGGACATCAGTGGTGTTCCACATCCATGCATCCAACAGTTAGTCCTGGACCCTTTGTATTATTTTCTTTTTCTTTATTTGTACATTGCTTCTAAATACACAATAAATATGTACATTACACCTAGAAGGTATCATTGTTTGGGCCTGAAGGACATGTTTGTATGTATACAAGCATAAGGCTTAACAACTTTGTTATCAAAACATTATTATATGGGAATTGAAGTAAGAGTTACATAATTACAATCTTTTTTCAGAAGACAGCTTGCTGCTTGACAGTATAGCTTACACATGCATGTTTGTGTGTAAAACTGAAGGAACAACAAAGCAGAAACTGATTATTAATTATTATCATCCGTATGTTAGTGGTTACTAAGCTTAGTATTAGTTTTTAGTACACAAGTTTCGATGTTACATGCCTGTATCATTTATTAAAAAATAATAATTATAAAACGCTTCTTTGTTGTACTGAAATGTATTATTTCTTCAACTGGAACTGGTTAGTGCTACCATTTTACTATAAACTGTCTTCCAAGTATAGAATAATACTATCTGAATGTATATATATCTAATTGTCATAATACTTACAGATCCCGGTGCGATTCATGAACTCATAATAAAAGTGCCTAAGTAATTAGATTCTTCATCAAATTAATATACTCGTTGCTGCCGTGGAACTGCTAAAGAGCAGTTGATGCACGTCACGATTCAGGTGTCCGTGTAGAGGACATAGAATCGTCGCACTAAATAAGAGTCCTGTCTCAACGTCTTTACAAAACACTATACAGTAGAGGTTTTGGTAGTCAATAGAGAATTGCTCGACTCGAGGTAAACTAAACAAGAACAGCGTAATTCATTTTTTTACAATCGTAAACAATCAGAAATAGATTAACAAAAAGCTAATATTGACATTAATGGCGCAAGGTTGCCAGATTTGTAAAAATCTGTACCCATAATCCGTATTTTTTTTTTAATATTGAGTCGTCATTAAAATGCTTTTCTTCGCACTCGCTCCAATAAATAAAATAAAACCTTTTAGATACTCTGTAAAAATTATTTTAAAGTGTATTTTATTTTATGTTTTCTCATCTGTTTGTATTAAGATAGGCTGTTTTTGGTTAATCTATGAAAAATGTCAAACATAAACCGAAAAAAAAGAGTTAGGCGACATTTACATAGACATGATTACGTTGAGAGTCAATATTTCTTTTAAATAGAATATAGTATTTAATCTCGTCAAAGTAATACATTGGTTTTGATACATTCTCGTCAATTATTATTATACGAGAACAACAACATTTATCTTTACAAATATGATATTGGACAGAAAAAAGAGTTACTTGGCGAAAGTGAAATGTTTAATTAAGAGAATCAATTGAGATAGACATTATAGATTCAACATCTCTTAAAGATGCTTCAATTTCGGAGCGAAACGTACGAGTACGTAAAGGCTTTTCTGTTGGATCTGGTTTATGGTTTCGATTCATCGGTTTTGTTATAGAAAATAATAAAACAAATAAATTACAAACCGTTTAATTAATTTGGAAGGTCTCCGTGGCATAGTAGTATGCGCGGCAGATTTATAAGTTGGAGGTCCTGGATTCGATTCCCGGCGGGGCAGATTGAGATTTTTCTTAATTTGTCTTGGTCTGGCTGGTGGGATGCTTTCGCCGTGGCTAGTTACCACCCTACCGACAAAGACGTACCGCCAAGCGATTTAGCTTTTAATAATTATTATTATATTTTTCCTTAAGATTCTCATAAAGAATGCTACAAAGTCCTTACACTCTTATTACTATATTTATTTTTCAATCTAATTCTAACTAATTACTCCTAACTAGTTACCCCGTTTCAATCTTAAATTGTATCATCACTTAACATCAAGCAGTCAAGGGCCAACATGTATTCGATAAAAAAAATTAACCTTAAATAAAATATCAATATATTGGAAATTCAATATTTTAATAATAATATATTAACAGCTATAGTTAGAGAAATCATGTCGCCCGAATGTTTCAGGTTTTCCCCAATTATAGGGAGATTTTATTAACTTGCAACATAAAACGATTCTATCACTTAAACTTACACAAAACGATCAAAAAAACACTGTCATGATACAATAAACACTTTTTTTATTTAACTCTTAAACCCCGATTATTTTTCGCAACTAGGATGGATATATTTCAAAATATTTTTCAAAAGATGAATTATAATATTAAAATGATAACGAAGCGTAATCGATCGCAAAATAGACGAAAAATGGCTTTCTCCTTTACTCATGATAAATTTATATTTCCCGTTTGAATTCCCATTGAGATGGGCAGTAGACTATCACGAAGAGCAACTTAAATCGCATAATAACTTATGTAACTGATCTCCCACCCTCCATTGGAATGGATTAAGTATAAGAATAATTTAGTATACACAACTCCTACTTACATTCATACAATATGAGGTTAGTCTTCGAAATCCGGTCGAGTCAAATCAAATCAATAGATATAATGATGATTTTTATTGTAAACTAATGGGCAAAGCAATAAAGTTAACTTCGGAAGCAATTTATTATTACTGACATAATATGGAGAGTATCATATTTTGAGAGATTTTTCTCTTGCACAACAAACACCTACACAGACCTACCTTCTTACATTCCAACACCTACATTGTTACATGTATGTATTGTTTTCTATGTGATGTCACGCCAATTTTTGGGGATTTCGACTAGAGAACCTCAATACCTGTCCAGAGATATAAAATAACATTAACCTTCATACCGTTTTATAACTGAAATAAGTTCGACACGCGAGTATGGTTGTCGAAAGACTATACATATATTACATAAAATGGGAAATTAATTCTTGAATCTTCTTCTTAGAATGCCACTTTTAATAAATCTCGCGGAAATATTTTTTGAATCTTTTTAAAGTGTTACTTATAAAGAAGATGCGATCAAATTGGCATATTTTTTTCGTTTTTTCTTAGCATTGCAGTAGCCAATTTTGCATTTGTTTTTAATTTTTCTGAAAAATCCTTGTCTTCTATAGGTCCGCATTTCAAATATTCTTTGTTAAAGCCCTTGTGACTGTCCGAGCCTCTAAAAAGAAAATGCAACTACGTTAAGAAAAACAAAATTGATAAAATAAAATTTAAATTTTTGTAACAAACAAGCTGTCCTTTTAACGTATAATTTTTTATATTAGCATTATTTTATCGTTAGCTTATTTTACTAGATAGTGTTGCTAAAGCTCTAGCTGATTGATTTATTTTTTAATCCAGTTGCTTACCTAGGAATTCAGCTTTGATCAATTTTGCATTTGTTATAACTACAGCTTAGGTCTGACTCAGTGGCTTTAGCCAATATAAGTAGTGTTGTCACACGATTAGGGTTATTACAATCTTTTTGATCACAACTGATCCATGACCGGTGACCAACATGCTAGTGCTTATTTAGGCCAAAGAATAAGCTTTGTTATTCAGAGAGGAAATGGCGCAAGTGTGTTGGGCACCTTGCCTTTGGGTGAACAATTAGATGGCTTATTATTTTTGTAAATATCTTTTTTTATTTACTTATGTATATTTTAAATTAAATAAAACTGCTAGTTCTCATCATACCTACAACTTATTTTCTGTTCAGTGTGGCTAGTGTTAGATTTTACCGCGTCGATATCGAGAACGGTAAACGCAAATTTTATATGTCACTGACACTTACCCATTTGAGTTTTCTCTCGATACTGCCAGGGGCGCTGTTTCAATTCCATATAAAACTTGCCTTTACGCGAATGTGAACTTTTCGATTTGTTTTGGTGAAAGCTCAAACTAGGCACTCAGGGCACGGCATATTTGCCATATTAGCGCACTGCCAGCTTAGTCTGCATTATCACTAAACATGAACCAGATGTGATTGTCGCCAACGCGCCTTGCTTTAGTGAGAACTTGCTAAAATGCGTTATTGTTATTTAAACAGATGACTGCATAAAAACTAGACTATTACTTTACGACCTCGCCGCATATTTGCCGAAAGCGAAAGTTAAAACTGAGAGTAATAAAAATAGGACAAAACAATAAAAAAACGAGTAGCACAAGCATAAAGTTTTATCACCGATAGATGTGCATTGTGCACCGAAACTTTATGTAGCCCCTATTGTTTTTACACTAAGGTTTACAATTGCACGAATGTTTATGAAATCCGATACCAATCGGTAGTATTACTTTCACATTTCTAAAATCATTTCGCCTTTGTAATTATGCAATGGGACAGTTTGGACGGTCCCTGGTAAATTGAAAGCCTTTTTTTTTACCTGAGTCATTTCGTACAATGGTAGCTTATGTTTGTTTTGGGATATTTCAGTAGGTACCGGCGGTGTCTTTTGTATATTTTTATTAGTGTAAGAAAGTTGTACGTAGATAAGAATGTTATTCATACTGAGAGTGACTTTCTTTTTAAGTCATTTAACAAATCTTTAAGCAAATGTAGGTATAACGTAATTAAACTGGAA
The DNA here is from genome assembly GCA_034621355.1 of Mycalesis mineus. Lineage (NCBI taxonomy): Eukaryota > Metazoa > Arthropoda > Insecta > Lepidoptera > Nymphalidae > Mycalesis > Mycalesis mineus. Next base: position 3,953,829 of record CM067881.1, read on the forward strand.
TAATGATAACTTAGATTTTTTCGACGTTTCTAGCTCATAGATCTTGTCCATTAAAATATACTTTGACTTATGATATTACGTTTACTTATTACTCAAAATAAGACTTAAGCCGTATTTCCTTTCGTACAAGCCTTAGTGGAGGCCTATGTCGGATCGAAGGCGTACACTAAGGGTTACATCTTTTGCATTTGGGACCTTTTACTATTAGTAGAGATTGCAAACGAAATAGAAGGCAGGTTAAGAGATGGTTTCAAAATAGCAGCTCCAGATGTCTAATCAATAGTGGAAATAAATAAGTTAACTTTTAGGAGCTGGTTAAATATCTTCTATACTAATATTATAAAGAGGAAAACTTTGTTTGTTTGTTTGTTTGTTTGTTTGTTTGTTTGTTTGTTTGGTTGTAATGAATAGGCTCATAAACTACTGGACCGTTTTTAAAAATTCTTTCACCATTCGAAAGCTACATTATCCACGAGTAACATAGGCTAAATTTTATTTTGGAAAAAATTAGGGTTCCGTAAAATATTTGGGTTTTTCCGACACAAGGTGTAAAAAATCAACCAGAAAAGTTACTTATTTTGCGTACGCTGCGTAAACTATAAAAGATAGAACCATAAAATGTTCTTATTAATTGGAGATCTTATAAATATCTACAAAAAAGTCCGCGACACACTATATCTATCTATGTCGAGTGAGGCACAACAACCATTTTTTTATTTAAAAATCTTAATTTTTTTTTGGACTACATTTAAACGCATTTATTTTACTCATGCTATTAATCCTTATCAAAATAAATAATTTCATCACTATCAGTATTTAAAAGATTAAAATTGGACGTTTGGTTTAGAAGTTATGGCGAAATTAAAATATTACTATTTTGTAGTAGTTTTGTAGTTGCGAAGTGAACGTCACCAAGGCGGGGGTGCGCGTGCGGGAGGGGAGTTTAGATCTATGTTATATATACGATGATGAATTAAGAATTCGATCTTTGTTCAATATCTATTCAGTACACGGAAGAGTTTGTTCGTTTGTTTAAACGGGTTAATCTCTATCTGCGTGTCGGATCGTAAAATTATTTTTGTTTATTCTGAATGCTAGACTCAAGAGTGAAATATACTATTTAATATCAATTTATACCCATCAGCTTGCCATAAATATATATTTTTAATGTTAATGTACTGAAATGTCATACAATGTTTAACAAAAATGTAGACCTTTAGTACACGGGACGGGACGGAGAATATTGCTTCACGGGAAACTATAAAAAAATTAAATTGAGAGGGGGAGCAGGGAATGAGCACACTATATGTGCCTTTACACATTTTGTATGAAAGTCTGTCTTTAAAATTAGAAGGATACCTAAGAGGTTTTCACGCGGACGAAGTCGCGGGCGACTGCTAGTATTACATATTTAGCAAAGGATTGTAATATGGTGAAGACATATTTTTTGGCGCTGTAAAAACTGTCCTTCCTTTCATTATCACCATCAGTCATAATGTATTTTGTCATTGTAAAGAACATCTAAGTCACTGCGCCAAAGAGGTCGTCGCTTACTTGTTTATTGTATAGTTTATTTACGAAAGGAATGAGCGAGACGAATCGAACGCTGCAGAAACATTATTCAAAGGCCGGTCGGCACTTTTCAACGATAGTTTTCAAACATAAACAAAGCATTGTGCATTTGACGACAACACCATTGTCGTCGGATTACGACAATTAGAAAAAAATCGGATCGCCGAAAAGAGGTCGAAGTTAGTAAACAAACTTTACGAGTTTATTAGAGCAAAAACCGTTCTAGGTACAGCCTTTTACGATCGTTTTGTTCTCACTTTTTAGAACGAAACCGACACGAAGTTGAAGACGGTAGAATAGACGAGCCGACTTGGTCGGTTCCGACTGATAAGTTGTAACCTCTAAAGGCTGTCTATCTAATATCATCAATACAATGTGATTCTGTTCTAAGGAATTTCCAGTGACATTGATAACATAATATCATTGTTGATTTGTATTAGAAGTGAATGGAAGAGGATGACTTATTATAGCGCCGGTTAAGGATAGGGAGATGATTGGTTAACATATCTATGCTAATCAATTTAATAGATGTCACACATACATAACAAAATAAAATAAACTTTTTATTTAACATTCTAAACACATTAGATATTATTATGCATGTACAGATTAACGTGGTCTAACTAATATATTGCGGGCCAAATTGGATCGTCTGTTTGAATTTGTAAGTACCCAATTCTTTTCGTATGCAAATAAGTTAGAATTACCATGAACTCCACAGCCTTGCGCCGCGTGTGTTTTCAATGACGATTATTTGCTTCCTTTTCATCAAAAGTAACACTTATTTTAGTTACGTATGTAAACGCAGTCGTAAATACATTCAATACAAAATAATGGAATTACAAAAATGGCAAATCGGGGGTAATAAAGCTATTATAGAAAATAGTCGTTAAACCTCTTTTCACAACTTTTGCTTTTCTGTCCTACTGGAGTTGTTTTTTTTTAAATATGGTGCAATTTGTGACTTAAATCCAGATTTTTTTCATTCAGAGGTCCACGAAAATTTATAGTAGGTAAAGGGATAGAGGATCTGCTGACTAGTACTTGATTGAAAAGAGAATTAGATTTCGTACAGTTGTTAGATTAACAGAGTTGTTAGAGTTTGTTATAACCTTATATTAACATCAACAAAACTTTATTTCATGTAGTTTAATTCCATATATACGTGAACTCAATATGTACAGTCCATAGATTAAAGACTAATAGATGGAGTCATAACGCGGCTGTAGGTTCAAGAGCGTGACAGACTTATTTCATTCAGCCTTTATTAGAAAGTGACACAAGATTATTTTTTGTCCCTTTCAGCGTGTTCGTTTTTATTATTTGTCAAGAATGAAGTTGGTGACAAGCAAAGGACATATCTGAGTAATTAGTAGCTTTTTATTAAATTTGCTGATAAATAATACAACTTTGCGGTTACTATATTAATTTAAACGTTATCGTGCTATGGTGGGTTGTAATATTTTCGGCTGCAACAGTCGCAGCGAACAGAAAATCGAAGGAATTACGTTTCATACGTAAGTAGGCATAAACTTCATTGATGATTTGAAGCTTAGATATGTTATTTTTTAGCTAATTTCATGTATTATGCGTTTATTAAACTATATTATATAAAGTAATATTTCGTATTTTACGATATTTTAAAACATAACGTTATATGATGTACTTTAAATGTTGACATGTCATGTCAATAAGGCTGATTTGCTGTCTCACGAGTGGACACGCTATGGGCTCTATCTATTAGTCTTTAATCTATGGTACAGTCATATTACAAACACATAAATCGGACAGTTTTATGACAAATGCTTATTGTCAGAGTATAATTAAAAAAAAATAGTTTTGCATGTAAGAGTTTTTATAAGTAAAAAAAATCAAATTCAAAGGCCCTACTTTTCGCTTGAATAATTTTACAGTCGTATATTTATAACAAGTGTTTAATGTACGCTGATCTTTAGCTGCTTATTTATTTTAATTTCTCAAAGAATTAATAATATTTGTCATAACTATTCATAAATTTAAATAAGGTATTTTAATGTTGAGCTAAGGCCGTATTATTCTATTGTTTTAATAATGCGGACGTAATTCTGTTGTAATTCCAATGCGCGGCTTATTATAAAACTAATCTATGACTGACGGAAAATTTCAAATTTCGTATATGTAATTAATTTATTTTTATGACTGCCTCGTTTGTCTAGTGGTTAGCCCATGTGGCTTAGATCACGAGGTCCTGAGTTCGATTCCTGGGTCGGGTCACGGAATAATTATGAACTTTTTCATTCTTCTATGAAATGTTCAGTACATTCCAAGCCTGAAGAATGGAAGTTGGTGGTGTTACACCCCCGTGCCTCGGAGAGCACGTTAAGCCGTCGGTCCCGATCATTATCAGCAACATCTGACAGTCATCGTTAATAAATTAAACATTATCAACCTAACCCGTCAACCCGCATTGGAGCAGCGTGGTGGGTGCACGCTCCATATCCCCTCTCCTATAAGGAGGGAGGCTTGGCCTTGTAGTGGGCGGTTAATAGGCTGATAATAATGATGATGATGGTGATGATGAATTAATTTATTAACGCACACCTTATTTAAGATTTCCATTGTTATGTTTTAGATAGAAATACATGAAAGATTATATTTTAATCCCAGAAAGTATTTGTGCGTTAACTAATAGGGACATAATTTGACTGCAGATTTTATGTTTTACATTTTTACGAAATTCTCGTTTATTTTATGCCATAAATCTCTAAGAGCGTCAAGTGTACTGAGTTCAATATTTTTTATTTCCGAAATTTCTTAAATGAAATGTTGGTTGTTTGGCATAATATGTGCCTTCGAATCACAAGGTCCTTGATCCGCCTATGATTTATTTTGATTTTTCCATGAAAAGGAAAAAATCTAGACCTCCGGACAGGAGTAAAAAACTGCTTGGCAGCAACAATAAAAACGGCTTTAATGTTTTCCAGGACAAGCTTTTTTACAAAGTGTTGTTGTACTGCTAATGTACACTTTCCAAAAGAACAATAGATTACAGAAGCTCGAATACTTGTAATGAGTGTTCATACAAAAGTATTTAAGAGTTAGATTCTTACAATATATATTATCGTTAAATCATGTTTCCATTATTTGTTATAATTAGGCAAAAAAGTATTTCGGAGGCCACATAATTCATTTAATATTAAACATTGAATCCGCAATCCGATAATTCGCAGAGGCGTATGCATATAAAAACCAGAAATGCGCTAGGTCGAAGAATATATTTTTAAAACACTCAAAAAACTAAAGGAAGCATTAAGAGAGGAACTGATTACTTTAACCTTGCGAAGACAAAAATGAATCTAAAAACTTGTATACATCGCTGTTAAATAGCTTGAAAAAAAAGTGATAGGTAGGTTGAAGATACCGCATGCGAGGCGGATACTGGCGAGGACGTTCCACACGCCAAAAAAAGCGGTGCAAAGTGAACGGGCAGAACTAAACGTACATAGCCTATTGTTAAATTATCTTAGTTCCAACTTCCATACATCGAAAGGTCGCGGATGATGAGTAGGTGCCATTACGCTATTTCTCACAATGTAATTGCGTTTTCAGCAAAAATTGCCGAGACATTGCTCAATTTTGATTTACCATTGTTTTATACTGAATTCGATGCAGTTTTTACTACATGCGATTAAGAATTTTACAAGGTATCCTAAATAGCAAGGTTAAAACGGTAATATACGAGTGCCTGTGACATGGTTGTGATATCCGATAGTATTACGTGAGCAATCATTAGACATGTCTATTTTAGTTTAACTCTATAATTATGATCTTGTTTCGTGCTGTTTGGGCAGTAAATTTAATTTTTTTTCCGACGACGACTTCCTAAATACTGGTAGTTATTAAGTTTTTGATGGAGGTGAGATTATAATCAGATTTTGTAAATCCCCGCGATCTGAAACAGTTTTAGAAATCAAGTATGTAAAATGCTTGTGCAAGAATATTTTTAAATTATGGAAACAATTATCTCGCTAATCCGGATTTATTAACAAGTGAAAATAAATATATATTTCCAAGGTGATAGTGTAATTTATATGAATTTGAGAAGCAATTAATGCAGCGGCCACGCGAAAGGATGACGGTGGAGGTACTTTCACTACCGTAACCTTTGGTTTGGATCTCAAGGAAAAATGAATTTAGCTATGTTGAGTTTTGTGCGCCGCCTACGTCGACCTAGCTTTAATCTTAATGATACCTTTTTAACACGACATGCCCTGAGGTTTCCATCAAGGCAACTCTGAGTTGATGTATACCGCGCAAAATTAGTTACTATTTCTATAATAACATAGTTCAAATTTGCGTTGAATTATACTTGTGATATAATAAAAATTCAAGAATACATATAATGAGAAAGACGTGATGTTTGAGGGCACGTAAGCGTGAAACTTAAAACTTTAATATTATTACTGCTCCTTTATGTAGTACTCAAAGTTAAAAAACATTTAAATTATAAATGAAAGTTTGAATTCAAATGAAAATTAATGGGAGAAATGTATGATTAACTTACGTCACGGCAAAAGTATAAAAAGGATCACATGAAATTGTAGAATATAAATTTGAACTTTATGCAAATGAAAAGAAGAATGATTTTAGAAGTAATGAAGAAACCGCTTACATCGGTTTTGATATTGGAAAGTGAGCTGATGTTAGAACCTTGACTGAAGTGGGACGTTACTTTGTTACCACAGAGGGCCTAAGTGTAGAACAGAAGGTGCATTGTGTAATGCTGCTATATTGTTTGAAGTTGTTACTAAGCAATAAGTAGTCGGAACCCTTTTATTTGGCAGCGTTGTTACGTAATAGACCAATAATGAACAAGGTGAAGGTCTATTTCCAACTGACATATATTTAAATAGAATAACAGATTAGTCTGTGTTGCTTGATACGGATGTAAAAAGTAAGCAAATAAGAATAGACAATTTTGTTATGACTAAGAAAAGTAAAAGGTGAAACTTGATTACAACTAAGCGTGTTTATAATAATTGTAATAAATATACTTTAATGGCCGATATGATTTCAAAGGGTCGCAGGTTCAACTCTGCAGGTGGTATTTCAAAACCTAAGTGGGTTATAATTGACGATTTATTATTTTAGTGTACAAATGTTAATTTACTGTTGAATTAATGTGTTTTCAAAGTCATTTCAACACTGTTTGTAGGTACCTGAAACCAATAACCAAGCAATACTTATGTAAGTAAATAATTTTTTAAAATCTTTTTATCATCATCATCATTCTATCTGTCCTCCTTATAGGAGAGGGGATATGGAGTGTAAACCCACCACGCTGCTTCAAAGCGGGTTGGCGGGCTTAAATTGATAATGTGTCAATTATTAACAATCACTATCAGATGTTAATGATAGTAACCGGGACTGGCTTAACGTGCTCTACAATTCTCGAGGTGTAACACTACGAACTTGCGAATTGAGAGCTTGGAATGATCTTGAAGCCGAAAACATGATCGAAGCTGCAACACAACACTAAGCTAAACGCTACAACCACTAGACCAACGAGGCAGGTAGAGATAGAATACATACTTGTTAAAAAGTAAACATATGTGCATATTATGTAAAACTAAATAATAATTGCTATTGTAAATATCTTGTCGATGCTTATTATTATTATTGGAATTTGAAACCCAACCTTTGGTTTATGTACCTACTATTTACAATGTACGAGTAATTATATGTTGTATTATTGTGTGGCTTTACTTAAACTTCATGGGTGAATGGTTAATTGCTCATATTCAATAGTACAGCTAATTTATGTGTACTTTAAATTTTAGACTAGCTTATATTTTATTATCATTTTGTATTTATTCGACTCTAGGTTCTTTAGAGGGCTTCTTCGTTCGTTCTTTCTTCAAAGATGTGTTTTTATGGTAGATCGGCTTGTGTTTGAATCTATTCACGCCTGAATGAAAGCTGTGATGAGGTCTAATTTGAAAAGCACTTACCTCGAAAATGCCTATTCACTTTTTAACCGACGAAAAAAACGGAGGAGGTTCTCAATTCGACACGTATATTTGTTTTTTTTTTTTTTTTTTTTTTTTTATATGTATGACCACGCATAACTTTTTACAGTGTTGTCTGATTTTGATAATTCTTTTTTTATTTGATATCCTGGGGAAATTGAAGGAACTCTTCAAATTTTGGAGGCACGCTTACAGCGATTTCGGTTTTTGACTCGGTATCGGTAGCTTTTTGGCTTCTAGTGCCATATAATATACTATGACAGTATAGTACGAGTACGGTACGTGGCAATAAATCACTAAAAAGTAAGAAATAAAATTTTTTAACAAAAAATAGAACCGACTCAAAACGCACTAAAAAGTAAAAAATAACTGTGCCATTTAGTTGCTTTAATTTACTTAAGCATATCTAGGAGTCGGTGCCAGCCAAGGTTTCTACTTTCAAGGACGTTACCTAGAATCCACAAACTGCTTTACTACGTAAAATAAATGTTCCTTAAACTTGTCTGGCACCGACTTTATAGATATGCTTAAGTAAATTAAAGCAACTAAATGACACAGTTATTTTTTACTTTTTAGTGCGTTTTGAGTCGGTTCTATTTTTTGTTAAAAAATTTTATGCCTTGAAGATGTTCAGATTGCATTACTTACCTACTAATTTTTGATGCATGGTGATAGGCGATAGATAAATCAAGCGGATCTTAAAATAGGTAGAGCTACAACTCAGAAAATGTACCTGCTAGAAATATTTCTTATCGTATACTACTATTGTAAAGGCCAAAGTTTGAGAGTATGTATGGTTTTTATTTCTTCACGACCAAACGGCTGAAGCGATTTTAATAAAATTTGAAAAGGTTTTAGCTTATACGCTGGATGCTACACATGATACATTTTATCACGAAGTTCCAACTAGAATGAAAATTACGCGGGCGAAACCGCGGGCGTCTTCTATACTTATATAATCACTTTCTGACATGAAAAGAAAGCCACGGGCTTTAAGTTTCAAGGAATATAATAAAACAGAATATCCAGTAAGTATCTATCTATTGAAGGAAAACAAACTTAACTTACTTACATTACCACTCGTTACATGTACGAGTATAGTTAAAAAAGATTAAGTTATTATTAAGTCCACTCAAGGTCGGTTCGGACTTAATTATATTTCCTAGAGAAATCTAGATATCGCGTGGGAAACTAAATTACTATTCAAATACATTATTAGTGACTTACCTATGCATTGCAATATTAAAAATAAAATAATAATTATTATATTAATATTATATAAGTTCAGGACATACGAAAATTCACGCTTGGTTCCATACATGCAAATAAGATTATAGCCGCTAACTAGAAACAAATTACGAGTAGAAGTTGCGAGCAGGTTTTGTTATAGATATCCTATAATCCTAAACAATGTGTCCAACAGATTTATTATAACCGGAGTAAAGTAAATTAATTTACTTCGTTGAGTTAATTAATTTTATAATCTAACTATGGATAACAGCCGCGCGGAGCGCTATTTTCAACGTCTAATTAAAATTATAAATAATGTAGATAGAGTTCCGGGAGTTAAGACTTTTTTATTGGAAATTTCCTCCTCTTTAACGAGCTTTTTTCAAAATTGCTTAAATGCTAATATTTTTTAAGTTATTAACAAAAAACTAAATATAATTTTTTTTTCATCTTATTTTGTTTAATAACATTTGCAATTTTTAACCTGCACCAAATGCCTTCAAAAACATTTTTCTAGAGGTCATTCCGAATCGAATGAGCCATCGCTCATATTTTTAGGACCTTTATCTCAATTCTTCACAAATAGACAGACAACCAATTCAAACCATTTCGCAGAAATGCAATAAAATCCTTACACGATACTCACTTGTAATGGATAAAAGTTACGAATATTATTGAATGTGTTTTAAAGTATGTTAGTGAAACCGAAAATACAACGATGAATCACTAAATGTTCCAGACCGGGCCCTAATCTTCTAGAGACGGCCACAATATCATTTCATTGACAAAAAACCAGACGGTCTACCAAAAAAACTAGATATAATGAAGCGATTATCTAACTCGTAAATTGAACAACGTTCCACATCCATAGGTGGCTTACAATGAACAGACTTATATCATTGTTGGATAAAACAGTAATGTATGAAAATAGAGTTTAATTTCATTAGCATTTGCTTTATGCAGAGTTAAATGAAACAATGTTTTCTATAAAGTAATCTAAATTAGTTTAATAACCAAGAGTTTGTTGAGATAAGTACGTTTTGTTTCACGCTTACTCCTCGTGATACGAACATAGTTAGATAATAATCAGTATTCTCTTTAGTTTTTATACAAGGACATCATGAACACTCAAGGTAATAAATTCTCCGAAAAAATGTAGTTTTAATTGCCACCTTTATGTATGTAGTTATACTTACTACCTAGCTATATAATTGAGCAGTGAATTAATAACTACATAACAAGAGTGGCAGTCATATGCCCTAAGTGTCGTCATCTTCATCATTATCAGCCGGGTCTTCCTCCTTATAGGAGAGGGAATATAGAGCTTGAAACCACCTCGTTGTTCCAATTCGAGTTGGCGGGTTATATTCAAATAACCCACTTTTGAGCTATTTTTAGATTTTGATGATGTTGCCTTAGCAATAAAATCGAGTCCAAAGCCGTGACGGTAAACAGCGTGACAATAACAGACAGTGCAATGTAGTACCAACTATTTGGATGTTCTAATTCCTTTTTTTAACTATTACGGTATTATTCCATCTTTCGATGTAGATTTTTATTGCCTATTTTTGTTTTAACATTAAAATTAATATGCCATATTTGCTTGGAGACTGCATGCACTCTAACTTTGTACAGCATCAGCTTTATTTATTATGCTAGAAATATGTTACACAGAATACTACGTCTTTCAACTTATAATTTCAGAAGCGATCATAAGCCAGAAATAAGGAAGAACTATGCTAGGACCTATAACAATAGTTAAATAGACAGCAGAAGAGAGAAGAAATCTCTCGGTTTTGAGTGGAGCTATTAAGGCTTTAATTCAATAGGTTAGTATATTTATAGTTCAAGTAGTGCGGACGTAACAATAGAACATTAGGTGATAGATATCTCGAAAACGTTGGTAATGAAGCGGAAAGGATTTTGGTTTCACTTTCGTCGTTGCTAACTATCAGGAGAAGTTTTTATGATATTTGCAAACTCATAAGAAATACTTTAAATAACTACAGCGTGTTTTGTCTTAATTAATATAAAAAATAAGGTAATTTTAATTTGATTTGTTAAGTTAAGTAATTGTTATTCACCGAAGAGGTGAGGATATTATTATACTCCTAACAGGTTAACCCGCTTTCATCTTAGCTTGCATAATCACTTATTACCAAATGTGATTGCTGTCAACTGCCTACTTGCTAACTTGTAATGGTAATAAAAAAAGGATACTAAGATTTATGCTTATTTGCTTTATTAAAAATATCATAATCGATTCCTTGTGATTTTGGTCTAAGTAACTTCTTCTCCCGGTGTTTAGAAATACTGACTCAAGCACACACAAAAACATAACCCTTTCTAATTCACGGATGCAAAGGCCTGTAGGTTTTCATCGGCCTTTCCGACCTTCCGGCTTTCACCAGTCACGAATATGACGATATTTACTAAAAGTCTTACCTAACATTTTTTCAATTTAATTATAGAGCTTAGTTATAATCATAGCTGATGGTAAGATATGATACTTATATATGCAGAAACAGGTTAGGTTAGAAGGTGCCAATTTACACTTAATTCGAAAGCTACAATAGCTAACGGTTAAAGGGCGTAACTTAAATCCGACATAATCTTATCTATATTTACAGGAGTGGGCTAATCATTAAGTATCATTATACATGAGAGAGAATGATGATGATGATGATAAATAAAGCTTGAGATTGCTGTGAAAGTAGCAACACACAACAAAAGTATTTAGTTCATAGGGATAACAAAAAGTAACTCACTGTGTAGTGAGAAGTCTAACGTAAACATCCTGTATATATCTAGAAGTTAATAATACTCTTTGCTGAACGATTGCGTTCTAGACGCAAAAAATTCGGCAGACAAGTTGACGTGCGGTAAAAAATTCTCCCACTGTTATTAGTTACCTATTTACTATAGCATGCGGCATGAGGCATGAGGCAGACGGAACCTAGCGTCGAGATGAGAACACTTGATATTAGCGCGTCATACTTGTGCGGCAAAAAAGAGGTTTTGTTTTGATATAATACCTAAACTGGCTGTTCTTGAGACGTTTGTTTTTGTATGAATAAACTTGGGTGAGACTTTTATACTTCACTAGAGGACGCCCGCGGATTCACCCGCGTAGTTCTCGTTCCCGTGGGAATTTCGGTATAAAATGTAGCCTATGTGTTATTCTGATATGTAACCTATATTATTGTGAAGTTTCATCAAAATCCATTCAGTAGTTTTTGCGTGAAAAAGTAACAAACATCCATACAAACTTTCCCCTTTATAATATTAGTAACTTCATTGTTCATCATATATTTTTTAAAAAGGAGTACCTAAGTAGGGGAAGAGTAAGCAGGAATTTTATTTTAAACGATATTTCAAAAAAATATTTAGGCGATGGTGAAATATTTGAATTGTTAAGGAGATGGGCAGTGTGAACGGTAAAAGAGACAAGATTTAAATTCTATTATTTTTCCTATCTCCCAAAACCAATTAAATTTTCTACATTTTCTTGCACCTAGGCTATATTACACCCTAGGTGGCAAATATGTGGTCTATGATATTATTATGATATAGCAAAAATTTTGCATTATTATTAATTTACCAGTAATCTGATAGGTGAAGCTATCACGAGAGCCATGTTTGAAATTAGCATAAGACTGACTACCTGCCGAAATTTCTTCGCCCACGCACGTTTTTGTACCGTGGTCCAAGTGTTAGCGGTTGTCCTAACATAGAAGTAACTGTCAAGCGATGTCATATTACTAATAGGTTTGGATTGTATGGCGTAATTACAGGCACAAGACACTTGCATGCCGAAGGTTGAGAGGCGTTTCGTGGGATTTGCCCTACGCACGCATCATGCTTAAAGCTTATACTTTTGAGTTTATGTGGCGAAGGATTGCCAGTGTATAGTCGCCTGGCCACTAAAGACTTAATTTCTCATACTTGTAGGACTCAATGTTTGAAGCTTTGTTACCTGCTACCTCCGTGAGATATTATGACTAAAATTCCATAGTTACTTATCTAGATACCTTAGGTATATATTGTGAGACCGGAAAAATATTCAGCTGTCATAAAACGACGAAAGTAGGCTTTAAGTAATGTTATATCTAGTTATGGTCTAGAAGTAGAAGCGTAGTATGTAAGTTAGTAACTTTTCTTACAATAAAGACATGAGACAAGTTCTTGATTAATTGACACTGTTGAACGTTTACGATAATGATATATATTTATTATGCAAATGGTTTTAGATAACATTACACCTTTACTTGCCGTTGAATAGATTTATAAATTACCTAGAACATTATTATTTATTATTAACGTTTAGTTAGCTTTTCATAATAACAACTACATGGTACTGCAGATAATATAGTTAAATATTCAAAAATAAATAAAGTTATAAACTTTAAAGAAAATCATTAACTTTAAATAGTATTAAAAGTTTTATAGTCAAAACTCGTTACTACCTGTAACGAGTCTTAATTGTATTAAGAACATAACAACTAAATAGGTTTAAAAACTTGTGGATACCGCTTAGAATGTGGCCCCACACTACTCTTGAAGTGTGGGCTTGAGCAATTGTCCAGCCGACATTCGAGCTCAGTTATTAATACGACAAAGTTCCAAATAGCAGTCAAACACACACATAGTAGAACCATGTTACAACAAGGTTAAGCAATGTCATAGGATAGTTTTTGCGGTCGCCTACGCTGTTGTAACTTGTACATCAGAAGAATTTGACTTATCCGCCAAGGTCGGGCATGCATTGTCTTTTTGTTAGAACCCAACATTTTATTGTCATACCGACCCTTTAGGTGCGGTAATGGGAGATTTGCTTTGATTGTTTTATTTTACGACGTGGCATGGTAGGTATATTGGTAATACATATTTATTATGGTATATATTTTACTTCGACGGTTCAATGTCTCTTCTCAATGTGTTAATTGTTTTTTGTTTATGTTACGAATATGTTTTAGGTATTCTAAATATTGTATGCTGGTATAAATAATAATATGATTAAGGTCCCAAGGAGTATATGGAATTTTTAGCAGAAAAAAAAGTAGCACAACGTTAAGTAATGATAGAACATTTAATATCTAATAGCTGACGCTAAACCATCAGATGTAAACCAGATACTCTGTCATTGTGATGTTAGGAATTTTCAAGAATAGATCTATTCCCAGATGTTGAAAATGATGTTGAATTTCATAAAACATTTTTTTTTAACACTTGATGTTAAGTGATGATGCAGTCTAAGAATGAAGCGGGCTGACTTGTTAGGTGTGCCAGCCAGACCAAGACAAATTAAGAAAAATCTCAATCTGCCCCGCCGGGAATCGAACCCAGGACCTCCGTCTTATAAATCCACCGCGCATACCACTGCGCCACGGAGGTCGACATAAATTAAATATAGTCTTGAATGCCTTATCGAGTTCTGTGATTTGCAATTTCTCTTATTTCATTTTTGGTTTATTTGAATCAAGGGTGAATAAATAAATAAATGAATAAATATTATAGGACAATTACACACATTGCCATATAGCCCCAAAGTAAGCTTAGGTAGCTTGTGTCATGGGTACTATGATAACTGACTAATATTATATATACAATATGATACATAAATACTTATAATATATAGATAAACACCCAGACACTAGAAAACATCCATGCTAATCACACAAAAATTTTCCAGACGTGGGAATCGAACCCACGGCCTAGGACGCAGAAGCAGGGTCACTACCCACTGCGCCATTCGGCCGTCAGGCCTATGAGGTCAGGAATAAGCAAGGCAAGCATATCCCGTCTTATACATACTTACTTACGGGGCGTAAGTGACTGGAACTTGGCTAGACTTTGGCTGAAAAGCTAATTCTCTAAAATCCTAATCCTAACAAATCAGCCCGCTTCCATCTTAGATTGCATTCATTATCACTTAACATCAACTGCGGTTGCAGTCAAGGGCTATCTTGTTATGAATAAAAGAAAAAAGTTGACACACGACACAGGTGCCCATAACGTCGCGTCTTGCCACAGACTGCTACATAGGCTGCATGTAGGGAATGCAATGATATCTCAGAGGAAATGTCGTTGTTTTGATCGCGTTCGTCGCGTTACCAGTTTCGCGTCGCGTCGCGTTCGTCGCTTGCGCAAGACCCCGTAATACATTTAACTGACGTTAAATTAGTAGAATAAATAAATAAATAAATATTATAGGACAAATACACACATCGCTATATAGCCCCAAAGTAAGCGTAGGTAGCTTGTGTTATGGGTACTATGATAACTGATGAACATTTTTATATATATTATACATAAATATTATAATATATAGATAAACACCCAGACACTGGAAAACATCCATGCTCATCACACAAATATTTTCCAGATGTGGGAATCGAACCCACGGCCTAGGACGCAGAAGCGGAGTCACTACCCACTGCGCCACTCGGCCGTCGTCGAATATGCAGTAAACAAAAATAAATTGCGACTTTTAATGTTTAGTTCTGATATAACATTAAGTAAGGTCAGGGCAGGTAACTATGTTTAGTATCTAAATGCACTTAGATCCAAAGCTTGAATGAATTGAAAGGTTGTATCATTTAGCGCAGAGCTCAAAGGAACACAAAAGGCTGTAAATCTGTCGGCCTTCCTCGAACATACAATACGAACCTCGACCAGACTACTGCGGATGAATCGAAGCTCGATTGGAATCGCATGATTGTTATCTAGTCGCTTATAACGTAATACTATAACATTCAATATTTATTTTATGTGTAATAAACATTTATTCTACTTCTGTTCAATCGCAGACGACGGAGAAGATTCTCTAATAGTTGCCATAATATCTTTTTATTTTGCTTTAGGTATTAAACCTCTAACATACGTGATCTAATATAGACTCCTGGCTGTTGAACAATTTTCGACCCCACTCCTGTCGACCAACTTTACGTAAGTAAGCGGAGAATCTCCGCTTACTTAGAGAGGAAATACAAATTTGGTTACTATAATAAAGTCAAAATAACGAATAGGTTACGAATATAACGTTAACGTTTTAATTCCCGCAAAAGCGAGTCTTGCAAGTTTTAAGTTTATTATGGATTATATGGTTACATCTTTATTCACTAATATATCCAATATTAGTGATTAAAGATGTAACGTATCTACTACAATTTAATATTCCCCTACAAAGTTTGTACAACAAAGTAAAAGATAGTAAAATAGTGCGTCGTAGAATTATCTTACAAAAATAAAGGTTAGCAATGGTAGTAGTGCGTCGTAGTATAGTTATTTATGAATTCTCTCCTCATCTGTACATCACGCATGTAATCGGTAGTGACTTCACACGACCTTGCCTGTACACTTGCAGAGCGACGTAATTGTTCGTAATTGTAGATTGAAGTGTGCTCCGAGAGTGTGAGCACAGGGAACGTGACAGCAAAGTCGATAGTTATACTTGTCAAATAGATTCTTAAGGTTTGTTTGCTAGAGTACGTAGAGTTGTTGGTTCTTTGCTCGATTTTAACCAATAGGTACACTTCTGAAATAGATTCTTAAAGTTTGATTGCTAGAGTATGTAGAGTTCCTCTTGCACCTGATTTTTCTCAGCTGCAGTGGCCATTTTGAAAATGTGGGAATGGAAACTGTATCTGATAGTTACCTCATTACCATTTTATCCACTGCGTGTTTGATCTCTCTAAATGTGATGAGCCTTAAATTTTATTGAAAGTATAGTGTATTATTTGATAGCGGTATATCCCCAATTTTTCCAATTCCGTTAGGCAGGGCAAAATCAAGTAAAGTATATTTGAAAAACATTAGTAAAGCACGAAAATGTATTGTGTAAATTGAATAACATTTTCTGAAATACAAGTAAAAGTGTATGTATTTTTCCTAAGAGTTGTAGATTTATATTTACGAGTATGTCGAACAAACTATATTCATATACCTATTGGCATCATTTTTATCAAATTGTAGATGTTTATAGAGAGAATGGATGAAAGAAGACTAACAAAAGAGATTTTGAGGCAAGAGTGAATGGAATGTTGGAAGGGGAAGACCTAGGCGAAAGTTCTTGGACCAAATTCAGGACATTTTAAATAATGGCCAGGTCAAGAGTACCCTAAACCGACGAACTTGTATGAAAGGATTAATGAGAGTGGAAGAAGCTAAGGAAGTATGCAAGGACCGTGGCAAATAGAAGGATGTAGTCTCTGCCTACCCCTATGGGGACGAGGCATGATGCTATGTATGTATGTATGTAGATGTTTACTGCTGGATATAGGCTTACTTTATATCTGTATCTGAATAAACAACCACTATACTAAAACCAAACTCGATTGGGAATGCTTGTCAACAAACAAATTAAAAACGAAGGTAGAAATCACTAGTCATTTTACACCTCATTTTTTTAATTAATTTATTAATGACGAATTCATGACAATAAATTAGATTAGCTTAAAACTAATTAATATATTCAATATCTTTTAAATAAGATTTAATAAAAAAACAAAACATAATTTTAAATTTGTTAGGCATAAAATGTGTTGCATTTTCTACCTTCATTTTTAATTTGTTTGTTGACAAGCATTCTCAATCGAGTTTGGCTTTAGTATAGTTACTCAATATGTGTGAAACATTTAAAACAGCTACCATAATTTCTCCCCACTGAATAAAAGAGCAATTCAACTGTCATAAACTTGACATACAACGCGTAATTAAAACAACCACTCACTATTTTTATTGCATGTCGTATAGGGAGCGTAATTAGTCACAAAGTTTGAAGTATTCATCCAACACTATGTCAGGCAGCATTAGCGAAGGATAGTGTTGTGCGGAATATAGTCAGCAATTACGAATGGCTAGAATGTCTCACCATATTAGTTAATTAAGAGGAATCTAGGGCTATTAAACGTCTGTTTTTGTTGGACAGATCTGCTTGTCATTTGCATAATACATTACTGTGAACGTTCAACATGGACGGTATTTTTTTCCGGTAAAGGATGTGGAGGCTAAATTGTGGGTAATAGATTTTATTCCAACCGCGGTAATGCAGCTAAGCCATACAAAGAATGAGGTGAAATTAATAAGTCGATTAAGAGGACTCGTTACAAGTTAGCCTTTGAGTGCACTCACACCAGATGGTAAGTGATGATTCAATCTAAGATGGAAGCGGGTTAACTAGTTACAAGTAGGATAAAATCCACACCCCTTTTGGATTCTATACGACGTCGTACCGCAACGCTAAATCGCTTATCGATACCGAAGAATTTAACCAGTCGGATCTGGACCAATTTAGAAAAATCTTCATTTGCCCATCTAGAAATCGAACCCAGGACCTCCGGTCATAATATAATTCCATTGCGCATACCTCTGCGCCGCGGAGGCCGTCATACACACACAAAAAGGACATCAATATTCTCCAATATTTAAGTTGTAAATTAATTCAACAATCAACACACTAATACTATTATCGATTTCAAATTTGTGTATGTGCGTATATTTGTTACACCTTAACACCGCAACTACTACGTTTTGACTGAAATTTGGGTTCAAGATTCGCTTAAAAAATGGAGTAATCTCGTAGTCCTCTTTTCTCATCCCCATGTAGGTAAATTATTATTATTCATCAAGGTCCTTGTCATTGTCAGCCTTAACTCCCAGCAAGTAGCACACGATTTGCGAGTATCTACCCTGTCTTACCCACGACAGTTTTATCATGAGCACGACAAGCTTTAATAATATAATTAAATAGGTATATGAAGGTAAGTACTACGTACATAAGTTATTGGTTCTTGATGATGTAAACAATGTAATAAAGTATTAAGTTTTCACGACCTGCGCTGAGTGGTATGCGCGGTGGATTTATAAGACGGAGGTCCTAAGTTCGATTCCCGGCTGGGCAGATTCAGTTTTTTTAATTTGTCTGGCTGGTGGCAGGCTTTCGCCGTGGCTACCGACAAAGACGTACCGCTAAGCGATTTAGCGTAGAAACCAAAAGGAGTGCGGATTTCATCCTACTCCTAATAAGTTAGCCCGCTTCCATCTTAGTTTGCGTCATCACTTAACATCAGGTGTGATAGCAGTAAAGGACCAACTTGTAGTACATAAAAAAGTCTAAGTCTATTTACAATTGTTGCTCGAAGGTCTATATCATTTGAAACAACACAACTAATTATCTCTTGTAAAATTTACCACATTAAAGCTTTAATGGCTGAATGAACGGGTTAAAAATCATGGTAGAGAAGAATAGATTGGACTAGAACACACCGCAAAAACTACACATGAACATACAAATTCGACTATCGCCATTTTACATCCATAGTGTTGAACATAAAAAAAGGATAAAAGTTAAAAGAACTTCTGCTTTATTAAGGGTAAAGAAAAATATTAAACGTGTTATTTAACGAAGTTTAATTTTTAGTTACCAATAAAGTACCTAATCATGTTCGCAAGTTTTAACAACTAATATGGCATAAGTACTTAGTAAAAAAATTGTAAAAATTCACACTATTAATACCAACCTACTGCTAATAGAAAAAACCCTTGACATTTCAGAAAAGTATCGTCACGACCTCGTGATGTACCTAAACAGATATATTTACCATGTTCGAGGAGACGTAGGTATTTACACTCAGCAATTAACGAGGCAAACCTACGCATGTGAAGAATGGCTGTATTGTTAAGCGTTTTATTAGTGGCTCGTTGTTTTGCAATATGGTTGGGTTATACCATAGAGTAAGTAGCGTACTGGGGTTCCTTGTAACCGCTGTACCGTAGGCATGGATACATAGTGGCGATGATATGCATAAGCCCCCCTAATATACATAGGTACACGCATCATTTCCATAGGGGTAGGCAGAGACTATGTCCTTACACTTGCCACGATCCTTGCATATTTCTCTCGCTTTTTCCAATTTCATTAAACTTTTTATACAAGTACGTCAGTTAAGGGTACTTTAGACAACCCTTTAATCAAAATGTCGTAGCTTTGATCCAAGAATGTTCGCCAGACATACTTTATTACGTTCGCATTTATAATATTAGTATAGATATTAATTATTTTTATAATGTCCAAATGGTGTACAATAAAGCGTACTGTCGATTTTTATTAGTTTGTGACCACCATGTTGTACATTTTATATAGTTTTGTAACTAAATTTATACGATAAACAGTCGAAAGTGACAACCCTGAATTAGGTATAGATTTCGCGCGAACAGCAGAAGCCTCTGCGGGGTATTTACTCGTGTAACCACATGGCTATACAGCGTTAGTTCTACACCGAGCGGCCGACCTTCGACGCGATTGACATTCCATGCCCTTTCTTCCACCTTGCCTATGTCTTCTTGGACGGTGATTGCATACGAGAATCGTTATTAATATGCCACGCTTCCACCAGCCAAGGTCGCCTCTATGTGCAGGCTTCAATTTCGCAAACTCCATTGAACCTTAGCACCTTAATTATAAAGATTGAATTCGAATGAAAAGCGCAGTTAAAGCCTAATGATGAACTTGGATGGTACGTGATCGGGTTACTTGCTGGTGACATCTGGTGGTCGAAATGGCAAGTTATTTGGGTTCAAGATAACTCATTGCTCATTTCCGCATCACGTTTGCGTACTGATTTGTTATCATTTAATTTGTCATTTAAATGATTTGGAAACAAAATATAAGGTTTATTTATTTATTATACGTAGGTACTTAGGTATTTATATAATTTTATAAACAGACTTTTGTAGATTATTACATCTATAAGCTCAGTAACATAGAATAGGCAGAAGCCTATTGATTTTTGGTAAAAAAATTAAATAAAGTACACATACCTACAGAAATAATTGGAAAAAATCCAATTCAACGTGGAAGAAATGGTACGAGGACGAAAGGCATTCTGTGGTTAATGCAAGTTTATAGTTATAATAATAATAATTGATGAATGATAATTAAAATAAAGTGTGTATTTATATACGTTCCTTGCTTGACAAGATAACTATCGAAATTACTGAGGAACATTATCCCTTACAATGTTGCGAACTTAAAACTATACCTACCTACTAAGAAGGTTTGTACTTGGAAAATAGTTTCGCAAGTATTCAGTTGTTTATATACAAATAAATATAATTGAAGTGTATTTTTGCGATGTGAAAATTACAGTATATTTGTATTTTTTTTTGACTGCTTGTCCCAGATTATCAAAATCTTTTTATTTTCTTTTGTGCATCAAAAAATGTCCATAATTGTACAGGTATAACACCTGATTTTTTGATGATGATGATGTATTGATTTGGTGAGCAAATAAAGTGTTAAATAAATGAATAAAATGGATTACGATGATCATTCTTTTCTTAATTTATGATAACTGATTGATTGACACAAATACGAGACCAAAATATTTATAAAATAGATTGCTTTTTATCCCTATAAAAACTTATTCAAAGAGGTTAAAATCGACGGCGTTCGCTAAAAAGTAATATACGAATCCTATTTAACTTTGTTCAAAATATACATAATGTGTTCCTTATTGCTGAATAAGCAATTCCGAAGTTATGTTATAACCCTTCCTTCGCCGTTGATTGGATGTCCTTAACACATTGGCATCTATACCAAGGGGATAGAGTACAATTTAAAAACCAACAGGCACTTACGACCTTTTGGGCGAGTTGCGAAAACGCCGCCCTTCGTTGCGAAAAAACAAAGTAGACAGAAGTGCATGCAAGTCCATTGGTGCAATACAAAGCTATGTGGCCCGTATTGTATACTGTGTATGTTGAACGCTAAGCGCTATTAGCGAGATACCCGCATAATCGAGAATTGGAAAATTGCTCGACTATTCTTGTAGTTTGTAGTGGGAAACGTAAATAGAAGCTATGAATAAATTGTACACTTTGTTATGATAGCTGAATACTGGTAGTTTGACTCGTCTATCTCTTTCTACCTGTAGTGTTGAATTAGATAGAAAAAGCTAGAAGCGAATTCGAGACTCATATATACAGTATATGGTTACAGAAAAGCGCTTCTTACAGATTTCGATCCATATGTTAAAGCCATAGATTTTAGAAGTAGTAGAACTTGACAGAGTTTGTTCAGGGGAGTAATACTGTTGCCTATTTTTGCCGCCAATTAGCGTTGCTGTGTTCCGGTCTAAAGAGCATGGTTATTGTTGGAATTACAAGTATTCGAGATTTAACATCTATAGGTCATGTCCAAATGAAGTAGCACTTTAAAGGACGCGTCCCTTGCGTCATTCCATGCGAAGAGTTGCTCTGTTTATAGACTCACTTACCATTAGGTGGACCATCTGATTAATCCGTCAATTATTGCTGTAAACATAATATTGGGTATACATACTATACCTGCTTATATGTAGGAATATTTGTATGCCTTTGATTTGAGATAATGTCAAGGACAAATTGGCCGCCTAGGTTAATGATCTGTTGGGATGACAAATATGATTGTAAATAGTGTTTATTGCTAAAGAATTACTTTTTGACGACTTTCAGCTGTAGTATGCGCAGTGGATTAATTAGACGGAGGTTAGGGGTTCGATTCCTGGGCCAGATCTGGTTGTTGGGAGGTTTCGGCCGTGACTAGTTACCAGTCTACCGATAAAGTCGTCCCGCCAAATGATTTAGCGTTCTGGTATGATGTCGTGCAGAAACTGAATGGAGTGTAGATCTCATTCTATTCCTAACACGTTAGCCCAAGAGGGCCAACTTGGCTAACAGAATATGGAAGACCATCTTAGATAGAATCAACTTCCCGCCCGGGTTTTTCCTGGAAAATTTAATATGGGGGTATGTAAGGGGCGTATTAACTCTTTCCTCAAAGGCCGGCAACGCACTAGCAATGCTTCTGGTGTTGCAAATGTTTTTGGGCGGCGGTAATCGCTTAACATCAGACGACCCGCATGCTAAATGATATGAAAATGATAAAAAAAAATTGCATCATCACTCTTACCATCACATCTGATTGCTGTCTAAGGCTGAATTGTAATTAATAAAAAAATATATCTAATAATAGTTCGAATGAAAATTCGGTAAGGACATTAGAACTAATTACTTTATTAAACTTTTATAAATAAAAAAAATACATCATTATGTACGAAGTTTATACATAGGTATAAACTATCTACATAATAATACAATAAAGGTATTAAACATTATAATGTACCAGAAGCAATTAATTTCAAGATAACCTTAACATCACACTAATTTATTGCGTAAGTACATTATTATTAATTCATTTAAAATAAACTGAGAAAATAACCGATTTCATTTTAATGATCTTAATATTAAATACATAATAATTTTAAAGAAATTATTTCCGTGTATGTTTTCTTAAAGAATTAATTAATAAATTATTGTTATTGTTTTTTTAACAATTAAGTATTATCATCTTTTCTATATTACAATTATTTCTTTCAGGATTGATATAGGGGGGCACATAATTATGGAAAAGCCGATGGATGAAAAGCCCAGTATTTGTCGATTCCCTCACTCCTAAAAGTTGAACTAAAAACCTTAAAAGCGTCGCAGGCGTCGGCCGTAGCTTTTTTTTTATCGCTATTAAAGCGGGCAAACGAGCATGCGGCTCACCTGATGTTGAGTGATTACCGCCGCCCATATACATTTGCAACACCAGAGGCACTGCTAATGTGTTGCCGGCCTTTGAGGAATTGGTTTATTCGCCCCTTAAATACACCCATGTTAAAATTGGCAGGAAATACCGCAGTAGGAAGTTGGTTCCAGATTCTGCATGTTCGCGGCAGAAACGACCTAGAAAATCTAGTGGTTGTAGATAACCAGCCATCCTAGTTACCATCCTACCGACAAAGACGTGCTGGCAAGCAATTTAGCGTTCCTGTACAATGTGGTGTAGAAACTGAAGGGGTGTGGATATTATCCTACTGCTAACAAGTTAGTCCGCTTCCATCTCCGACTGCATCATCACTTACCATCAGGTATGATAGCAGTCAAGTGGTCTTTTAATGAATAAAAAAATTATTATTATAAAAACAAAATACCCGACTGCTTAGAAGTTATGAACTGCAAAGAGAAAAACAAGGATCACTATATCTGTATAAAATTCTAAATATTTTATGGTGCTGCAAACAGGGACAAAATACTTTAACCTGCGGGGAAAGAAAGATCTACCAAAACTACGTTTGTCCCCGCCCGCCTTTTTAGTTGGTATAGAAATGAGATGGTACACTTAGTACACTTTATGCCATTTTTTGTTTAAAAAAGTAATATGAACATGATATAATATTTATATTTTTACGACTTTTCACTTGGTACCCATTTTGAAAATTTATATAGCCTATGTCACTACCACAATTTTGACAAATTCAACGACACCTCACATGTCAAAAGCCGTTCAGCCGTTTAGGCTGTAGCGCGTGCCGAAGAAATGGACATACATACATACATACATACATACATACGCTCGTAAAACATAACCCTCCTTCTGACGCAGTCGGGTAAAAAGGAGCCATAACCCAACTGGGTTCGCGTGGAGGACTTCGGGCCACAGGCGGTTCAGGTTCGTTATATTTATAACAACCTACAAAAAGCCTATGTCCAGCATTTGATGACGATTATTTTATGTTAAAACTAAATCAATAACAAAAACAATATCTCGGTATATATGTAGTGAAGTAAAACCGAGACCAATTATTTGAAAGCATGGCATTCTAGAGTGTTCCAAAGAGCAATATGTGTACAAGGCCCATTTCTTAGAACAATTTTCCTTATACAGTAAAATGGCTCAATAGAAAATACAAAACGATTTATGTTTCTGAGAATAGCAGCGGTGATGAAGTATACAAGGCTAAATATACAAGGCTATCATCTTTACTAATATTATAAAATGCGGAAGTGGGTCTGATTTTTCTTATTTTTCACGCCATAGGAAAGTAAAGAAGTAAGAAGGATTATTATACAAGTGTTGGGCTGATTATAGGTAATGATAAACACATTTCGATCTTGTTAACACAATTATGTGTATAAAACAATTATTTTAAATTAAAAAAAATCCATACTAACGCAACCTAAAGGGCTGACACCATCAAGATTTAAGCAGATTCTTTCTAGGAAGTTTATTGTTTTTCCTAGGCATACTGCCTCGTTGGTCTAGTGGTTAGCCTATGTGGCTTCAATCACGAGGTCCCAGGTTCGATTCCTGGGTCAGATCACGGAATAATTCTGAGTTTTTTCATTCTTCTATGAAATGTTCAGTACGTTTCAAGCCCGGAGTCTGGAAGTTAGTGGTGTTACACCCCCGTGCTTTGGAGAGTACGTTAAGCCGTCGGTCCCGGTCACTGTCGTCAACATCTGATAGTGATCGTAAATGAAACAATTTCAACCTAAGCCCGCCAACCCGCATTGGAGCAGCGTGGTGGGTGTACGCTCCATATCCCCTCACCTATAGTAGCCTATCGGCCCTGTAGTGGGCCGTTAACAGGCTGATAATGATGATGATGATGATAATGTACTCACTTTCCCTGACTCCGTGATGACGTCTTAATTGGGTATTTACCTAACACGTATAATGATTGTATGATCACGTAGTCCTGGGTGTAAATCAGGAATAATTCTGAGTTTTTCATCCTTCTATAAAATTTCGAGGACATTCGAAGCCCGGAGTCGGTAAGTTGGTGTCGTTGCAACCCCGTGACTCAGAGAGCACGTTACGCCGTCGGTCCCGGTCACTATCATCAACATCTGATAGTGATCGTTAATAAATGAAACATTATCACCCTAAGCCCATCAACAACACACTTATTTATTTTATTTATTTATTTATCATAACACATACAATCTTTATATATACAGCTTGGTGCTCGTAAGCTCTTGTCGGCTTTTCTGAGCACTGCACATTCCTCTCTTAATCTAACTTATGTCAAATTTACATACAAATATTAGCTTAAAAAACGAAGAAAACAATTCAATGAGTAAATATTATTATAAACGTAAAAGTTATACTGGCAATAAAAAAAAATATAAGAAAAAACTAAATCTATAAAAAGTAATATGAGGGTAAAGTAATAATAAAAGGAGCGGCATAGTAGATGTACGATTCATATCCCCTCTCCTGTTAGAAGGAAGGCCTGGCTCTGTACTGGTCCACACATGCTAACCACTAGCTTAACGATTTAGGCAGGCAACACAGACCCACTAAATAGAGTTTTGAAATATGTCAGCCCTACAAAAGAAAGATACCAATAAATCTAATTTTAAAGGAAATGTTTAAGTTTTTATTGCGGAACAGTTGAAGTTAATTTTATTCAAAGGTGATCCGTATTATAATAGGTTAGGTCTGTCTGCCTAACTTGCGAACAAAGGATGACCTTCGGATGTGCTAACTATCCGACTAATATTTAGTAGGTGGTCGGCATACATAATTTTCTTTGTAGAAAACAAATAGAAAACCTATATGTTAACTAACGCAAAGCATGTTTTGTGCAGTACTTTGTTACTTAGTTGATGAATGGACAACTGTAGATTCTTCTCCTTCCTGGGCTTTTCCGCACTTGGCCAGTAAGTTGGCCTTTGTACGTGGGTCCCCCGATGTAGGCTCCCGCTAGCTTAGTCTAGCCAGCCGAGGTCGCTCCAGAATCTTTAAAACCTTGCATTAAAAGTGAATAACAATTATGACCTTACAAATGAACTATCAAATTAGTTTATTAGCAGTAGAAGTGCGTGTGAGAGTAAAATCTCCTACTCAAAAACTTTGGCCTGACTAGAATGGCAGTAAGCTCCATGTCCAAAGCTGCTCTTGCAAGATTTTACCAGATTTGGTTGGGTAGGGAGAATAACTCGAGCAAATAAAATTATTATTATAAAAACAAAAAACCCAACTGCTTAGAAGTTATGAACTGAAAAGAGAAAAATAAGGATCACTATATCTGTATAAAATTCTGAATACTTTATGGTGCTGCAAACAGGGACAAAATACTTTAGCCTGCGGGGAAAGAAAGATCTACCAAAACTACGTTTGTCCCCGCCTGCAGCACCATAAAGTATTTAGAATTTTATACAGATATAGTGATCCTTGTTTTTCTCTTTTCAGTTAATAACTTCTAAGCAGTAGGGTTTTTTGTTTTTATAATAATAATTTTATTTGAGACTTTTTAGTTTTGGTTCATGGTATAGAAATGAGACGGTGCACTTAGTACACTTTTTGGCATTTTTTGTTAAAAAAGTAATATGAACATGATATGATATTTATATTTTTGGGATGGTCTTTTTACGACCTTTCAATTGTTACCCATATTGCTAAGATAATAGAAAAAAATACACACATCCCCCCTTTTTTCCCCCATTTATAGCCGTCAATGTCAATACCACAATTTTGAAAAATTCAACGACATCTCACATGTCAAAATCCGTTCAGCCGTTTAGGCTGTAGCGCGTGCCGAAGAAATGTACATACATACATACATACGCTCGAAAAACATAACCCCCCTTCTGACGCAGTCGGGTAAAAGGCGTGCATTAACCGGTCATAAAGGGTACCCTTAAGCTTACATCCGTGCCGCAAGTCTCGGATTCTGTTTGGCATTTTCTCTGACTAACTATGGACCCGGCACCCATATTGTGAATCCACGGAATGCTAAGATAATCTCATAGCTTACTGCATAGCTCGATGAGGTACTGAGTTTTTTTAGGTTATAATCCCCATTCTTAGCGACTAGGTACGTTTCAGATTCATAGGTCACAGGCAACACGAACTTATCAAAGATTTTCGTCGCATGGTAGGTTTAGGTTATCATGTAGACAAAACTTGCAATCGTCAATATTGCATTCTTTTGTTGCGTTGGGGCAAAAGAGAGAGCTTATATTTCGCTGCTTGGGTGACGATCTAATTTTACCTTACACGAGATATTTCTTGTAGCGCATCTTAGGTTGACGACCTCCGTGGCGCAGTGGTATGCGCGGTGGATTTATAAGACGGAGGTCCTGGGTTCGATTCCCGGCGGGGCAGATTGAGATTTTTCTTAATTTGTCTTGGTCTGGCTGGTGGGAGGCTTTCGCCGTGGCTAGTTACCACCCTACAGACAAAGACGTACCGCCAAGCGATTTAGCATTCCGGTACGATATCGTGTAGAAACCGAAAGGGGTGTGGATTTTATCCTACTCCTAACAAATTAGTCCGCTTCTATCTTAGATTGCATCATCACTTAACATCAGGTGTGATAGCAGTCAAGGGCTAACTTGTGGTCGATAAAAAAAAAGTCTACAAGACCTGGGAATTTTGAACGAAAAGATGTCAATAACTCCCGAATGCGGCCTGCCACAGCCAGAACTAATACCAAGTTATTTATCCTAATTAATACATAAGTACTTAACTATTATCTTACCTTCATCCTTACAATGTGTATAATGTTATGATATCGTATATCAAACGCATCACGTATATATAATTTATTATTACCTGTCCTAGACTAGTCACAATATTACATATCGCTTCCGGACACCGTACGTGTAACATTAGCCTGGACATTATCAGTACATGATACTTAAGTTGCTGTAAAAATATATAGGCGTAATCGACATTGAAAAGGCTGTATGTAACTTACCTACACGCACTTAACACTTGAATAATCAGCTAAGTTATCTCTAACTTGACGGCGACGGTGGCGCAGAGGTATGTGCGGTTGATTTACAAGATGAAGGTTCTAGGTTCGATTTCTGGCAGGGCCTAGAATAGATAGAAGAGATATATTTTATAAGATGTAGAGATACTAAGATATATGATTAAAATTTTAATTA
This sequence comes from Mycalesis mineus, assembly GCA_034621355.1. Lineage (NCBI taxonomy): Eukaryota > Metazoa > Arthropoda > Insecta > Lepidoptera > Nymphalidae > Mycalesis > Mycalesis mineus. The sequence goes on from CM067881.1 coordinate 3,982,406, forward strand.
TATATTAAACATAAATACTTATAATATATAGATAGACACCCAGGCACTTACAAACATCCATGCTCATCACACATACCTACATATTTCCAGGTGTGGAAATCGAACTTTGGACGCAGAAGCAGGCAACCCACTGCTCCAATCGGCTATCAACTGAATCAAGGATACAGTTAATAGTGATCTCTTTCGTCTATTGTAAAGGGATTATAGTTATTTGAAAACAACAGACCTATTTGAGTACGTTGTCAATCAACATTGCCGGCAACGTTTCACATCAAATGCTGACACCAGTTATGCATGCATATTGAATCTTATTAATTGATCCAAGGTCCCGCTTTGTCTCTTCGATTTGTTGCCACCGCCGATATGGTTTAGTTAGCGGCACAAGTTAGGAGCGATGGCGATTTATTCACAGACATTTAGGGGTTTTTATATCTTGCAACGATAAACGCTATTCAAAACTGTTATGTTTATCTTCTTACTTCCAGCTTTCTACGGCAATGGATTCCCTCTGATAAATTTTTTTTATTCTTTACAAGTTAGCCCTTGACTGCCTGACTGGTAAGTGACGGTGGAATCTAAGATGGAAGCGGGCTAACTTGTTAGGAGTAGGATGAAATCCATATCCCTTCGGTTTCTACACGACATCGTGCCGTACAAAGACATCGCTTGGTGGTACATCTTTGTCGGTAGTGTGGTAACTAGTCACGGCCGAAACTTCCCACCAGCTAGACCTGCACCTAGATCGAACCCAGGATCTCCGTATAAATTTACTGAGTATACCATTGCGCTAGGATAAAGTGATGTGTAGACGTGTTTATTCACGATTCAACGGCAATCAAACCCTTTAGACCAGAATACATTACTATAGTAGTTGTACTAGTAATTGCACGGGTAATCTTGGTCTGCCACAACCAGTCCTGTAACGTTTATAAATTTTCACATATTACTTACCTAAAAGCATAATGGTCTAATTAATTGCAATTTGTTGCGAGCCGCAACATTTCATAGTATCGACATTGACATCAGTTATGCATGCGTAATTGATCTTGTTAATTGCGCGAGGGTCCCGTTTTGTTACTGCCGACAATGCAGAATATAAGTGAAGGGCTTTAGCGGTTATATTTAACTAGTTGTTTCCACCGATTTCATTATAGATCCCGTTCTCTTTGGTGTGAAAAATCCAATCTTAATAAGAGGTTTACATCGCGAGTTGAATTCAATAGTTATTCATTGAAATTCAATCGATTGTATAGTTTTAGAGATCTCGTAATGAGTCAATAGATCAGTAGACAGTGATATATCGTTTTAAAGATTATATAATTAAATAATTTAATTTGAATAATCTTTTGTAATGAAAAGATAGGTGTTTGTGCTAATATTAATTTATTGAAATATCTATGCTATAAATACGAATTTCAAGGCAAAGTTAGTAAGCAAAATTATATTGATACTAGCTGACCCGGCAGACGTTGTTTTGCATTAAAAATTTTTTAAAAAATTAGATGAAAATTAGATAGTAACCGACTTTCAGACCTGCTTAATACGCATACAAAATTTGGTAAAAATCGGTAAAGCCGTTTCGGAGGAGTACGGTAACTAACATTGTGACAGGGAAATTTTATGTATTAGATGATATATCAATTTATTTATTTGAGTAAAAATCTAATTTTCTTTTATCACTTGGACCACAATAGTTATGACTACATTACTTTAATAGGCTTTAACGTAATTTGCATATTAAGTTCGAGATTCGAAATTCATTACGGAATTCAATTACTAATTATTTGATGTTTTGTTTGTTTTAAATTAATTATGCGTACGTTCAATATTGTTGTAATCTGAATAAATAGCGATCGATCGATCGATAAATTCAGAACTCAGTAGAATATTTTTATTTGATTTTTCTGAAATTACCATACATGGTTTTGGATACTAAAGAAAGCGAATTATATTAACATATTTCTACTAATATCCTTACTAATGCTATAAAGGCGAAAGTGTGTAAGTATGGATGTATGGATGTATGGATGTATGGATGTATGGATGGATGGATGGATGGATGGATGAATTGATGGATGGATGAATGGATGTATAGATGTTTATAACTCCTTCACGCAAAAACTACTAAACGGATTTTGATACAACTTAGCATATATATCGGAATAACACATAGACCACATTTTATCCCAAAATTCCCACGGGAAAAAGAACAACGCAGGTGAAACCACGGGCGTCCTCCAGACATTTATAATGGGAAATCAAATATATAGTGTCATTAATGATATTGGGATGCTGCTGAACTTTTTTTTAGAATATCCTTACTAATATTATAAAGGGGAAAGTTTGTATGGATGTTTGTTACTTTTTCACGCAAAAACTACTGAATGGATTTTGATGAAACTTCACAATAATATAGGTTACATATCAGAATAACACATAGGCTACATTTTATCCCGAAATTCCCACGGGAACGAGAACTACGCGGGTGAAACCGCGGGCGTCCTCTATATATATATATATATATATATATATATATATATATATATATATATATATATATATATATAAATAAGAGTATTTTGTCGGTTCGTTGGGGCTCCTGAGGATGAGGTCCCAGGGCACGAGCCTATGGTAATGATGATAGGTACCAAATATAACAGAAAATCTTTCATGCTACTGAACAGCAGGTAAAAATTTTGCAGGTACCATAGCGCTCAAACCTCGGAGGAATTATAATCGTTTGTGCGTACACGGAGGATTATAAGTTCTATTTAACTATTAATAAGTTAACAGGTTTTCAATCAAACATACATTAGGATTTATTTATGATTGATATTATTACATTATTTATTATCTATCAATTAAAGTGCTGCGGACACTAATAACAATAAACTTGTCCTACGCTTATTGAATGTATAAATTAATTAGTTGCAATAGGAATAATATGTTTTACTTGAGAAAGCTTGTATTGTTAACAAACAGCCTATGCAGAGTTGAAATTGAACTGAAAATAAATAATAGTTACTACACGTTGCTATGGAATTTTAAGTTATACGAAATTGTTTAAGATGCGTCAAAGAGGAGTTTTGAATTTTTATCAGAGTCAGAAATCCATAGTTTTAGAGATGAATATCTTAGATGATTCCATGGATTCAAAGTGCGGGTGCCGCGTACATCGGTATTTATGGAAGACTCCTGAAAAATAGTACAGAAATGAGTAAAACGGACTTTAACTAAAGCACAAATAGATGATTATGATAAATATTGACAGATTTGTGCAAATTACATAATACATGCGCACGAGTATTTTTAATTAATTTAATTAAGAATAATAGAGGGACGAATATCTTAGCATTCCATGGATTCACCGTGCGGGTGCCGGGTCCATCGCGTGGCTGAGAGAAAAACTCCGAACAGAGCCCGAGACTTGTAGTAACTCCGGTGTAGGTTTAAGGATACCCTTAGTGACGCGCGTTAACCCTCACCTTCTCTGTTCAAGTTATTCTCCCTGCCCAGCCAAATTCGGAAGGACCCTACTAGAGCAGCTTTAAACATTCGTTCCAATATGGAGCTTACTGCACTTCTAGTAAGGCCAAGGTCTTTTAGCAGGTTGTAGAGAGACTTCGCTGGTATACCCCTCGCACCCACTTCTACCGCGTATAAACTAACCACATAGCCATTTTTCGTTAGTTCATTAGTAAGGTCGTAATACTACTAATATTATAAAGGCGAAAGTTTGTATGTATGTTTGTTACTCTTTTACACAAATAAAACTGAATGGATTTTGATGAAACTTCACAATAATATAGCTTACATATCAGAATAATACGTAGGTCACATTTTGTCACGAAATTCCCACAAAAGCGAGAACTATGCGGGTAAAACCGCGGGCGTCCTCAGGACATTTAAGTTAAATGTACTCGTAGGCAAGCAAATTATAAACAGAACACTACAGCTTGTCTTCATCATCATCATTATCAGCCTATTAACGGCCCACTACAGAGCCAGGCCTCCCTCCTTATAGGAGAGGGGATATGGAGCGTACATCCACCACGCTGCTCCGATGCGGGTTGGCGGGCTTAGGGTGATAATGTTTCATTTATTAACGATCACTATCATGTTGATGATAGTGACCGGGACCGCCGGCTTAACGTGCTCTCTGAGGCACGGGGGTGTAACACCTCCAACTTCCAGACTCCGGGCTTGGAATGTACTGAACATTTCATAGAAGAATGAAAAAGCTCAGAATTATTCCGTGACCCGACCCAGGAATCGAACCCAGGACCTCGTGATCGAAGCCACATAGGCTAACCACTAGACCAACGAGGCAGTCAGCTTGGCTTATAAGTACATAATCTATCAAGAATGATTAAAGTAAACACGTATTAGCTGTAAACATTCCCTGTAGTATAGAACGCATTAACTACAGTAGTGCGAACAGTGAACAACTGATAGGATCTTTGTATGGATAATTAGTTGCGCAGGCGTACCTACTGGAGGCGCCGAAACCAATTATTTACAGCATATTTATAGCGAGAAAGATATTATTCAATACGTATTGAGAGATCCATTTCGTTCACGTATTTAGAAATCATCCTTCATGTTGGGATGAGACCGTTTCTGAAATATATTTGGTCATAATGAATCCCTGCAGAGGATTTATAAGACGAAAATCCTGAGTTCGATTTCCGGCTGGTCAGATTAAAATTTTCTAAATTGGTGCAGGTCTAGCTGGTGGAGGCTTCAGCCGACTATTTACCATCCTACCGACAAAGACGTACGGCCAAGCGATCCATCTTAGATTGCATCATCACTTACTAACTGATGTGCATTGCAGTCAAGGGCTAACTTGTAATGAATAAAAAAATATAGTACAAAATCAAGCTAAGTTATTAGATACTAATAATCATACTTAACTAGGTAATAATATCAAAATTATGTATATAATTTGTATATTAAATTTTGTAAGGTCACAGTGATTGCACGAAGCACCTAAACATATTTTGCATGATTGATATAGGGTTTGCCATGACTTGCGAGGTCAGCTATGTAGCCTTGCGCTTACCTACATCTGTGCATTTTCTACTGAAATTCTCGACCTTCGTTTGACATCATTGTACGCGAAAGCCATGTTCGAATATAAAAACAGGTAATCAATTATTATCGTATGATGTTATATATATTTGTTCCGAAGGTGGCTGGCTTAGAAAAAAACCAGGATGCAATACTAAGCATGTTTTTAAAAAAAGTTTTGACGGCTAGTGTACGTAATCGGGAAATGGAAAAGTATGAAATAGAAAATTGAGTTTAAAAACTATAACATTAAATCATACACAGGTGTCTTAAAAGGACAAAACAAGACATTAAGTCAGATAAATATCCTGAAACGCATCACATATTTTGACTTAAACAATCAGTTTAAATTTAATTTTTAGACGTTAGAATCTGAGGTTTAAATTCCGTCATATAAAAGTTTGATAACATTTCTATAGCCTATGTTACCCGGGCATTTATAAACAACCTATTGACACCTCATTCATAAAAATCGGTCGAGTAGATTAGGTACTGTGGTGGAAAATTAATTTCATACATACATTGCCAAAATCATTTTCCTCCCTTTGGCCTACACATTGCCAGTTTACGCGAATTTCCACTAGTTTACTACGAGTCGACTCTTGTAACGTCAACATAGTGTTGCGAGGGTCGGATCGCGCATCAATACGGCGGGTGGGTGGACAGTCAGTGTGTCGGAGCCCACCTGAGCGCCTCAGTAAGTAATTAATACGCGCTGCTACAGAAACAATGCGCGAGCACTGCTTAAGGACGTGTCCTTTGTGGGGTGGCTATGAGCTTACTACATGTTAGGACAGGTACTGTTACAACGTCTCACTAATTTTATTATTTTTATGGGATATTTGGTATTTAACTAACTATTTACGGCATGCAGGTTAAGGCAGAAAAAAAAGCTAATTTTAGAATAATTATTAAAACCACTATAAGTTTGGGTTTTCTGGGCCGATTAAAATTTTCTAATTTCGTCCAAGTCTGGCTGGTGGGAGGCTTTGGTCGTTGCTAGTTACCACCATACCGACAAAGGCGTACCACTCAGCGATTTAGCTTTCCGGTACGATGTCGTATAGATACCGAAAGGGGTGTGTATTTTATCCTACTTATAACTATATCCTACACAATAACATACATACATACAAACGTACATACATACATACATACATACATCACGCTTCATTCCCATATACGTATTCAGAGATCACGTCCTTCCACTTGCCACGATCTTTAAATATCTCCAAATTCAACTTTACTTACTTCCAATTTCGCTTCATGCAATTTCATTAAACCTTTCATACGATTACCTCGATTTAGAATATATTTGACTTAGCCTGGATCAAATCCAGAATGACCTGGATTTAACCAGGAACGTTCGCCTTGGTCTTCCTTCTGCAATATTCCCATACACTCTCACCTTATAAGTCCCTTTTGTGAATCTCCTTTCATTTATAAATGACAGCTACCCTACTCTTCGTAGGATAAACTCTTCGTCGAAGTACGTGGGATACAGAATGATTAATCGACATAACAGCGATCGCTTAATTGGTTGCTTAGTTAACGCAACGCTTTGTATTCCATTGTGCGCGCCGAACGACATGTAAATACGCCTGAGTAATTCACACCTTGCCTAATGATGCTCTTTAATTGATATTTCCTTTGATATACAAGGTTTTTACGATGTCGTTATAGCACATCTTGTTGCAGTTGTGGGGAGAAATGTGCAAATGTGTCACCTGATGGTATGTGGCGACTGTGGACAACTATTTTTATTGGTGGCTGGTTTCCGGTTGGGTGTACACTTTGTATTGGGTTTAGATGGCTTTAATTTAAAGCAATGGTTTAGTATTCTAAAAGTATAATGCTAGCATCCACATTTTAACTAACATCGTGCAATTTTTAACCGACGACAAATCGGAGGAGATTCTCAATTCGATGCGTATGTTTTTCTTTATGTATGACCAGTTGACCACGCATAACTTTTACAACATTCGATTTTGATCATTCTTTTTTATTAGAAAGGCTTCCATAGTAGTTGCCACCCAAGCTTTTTACTTTACAGCCTAAAATCCACAAAATGCTTTGCTACTTCGTTCAATAAACTTTTCTTAAACTTGGATAGCACTGGCTGTATTGGTCAAGTAAATTAAAGTTTTGATTAAAAATTTAAAAACAGTACGAAATCTAATCAATGAAGACAGTTTTGTTGGTGTTAAGATATAAAAACGTTGTTGCGGTTGAAATTCGTTTTGAAAACGGTTTGAGTGACATACTCGTATAGCGTCTATAAAAATAATAATTTCTCGTATTTGAATCACGCGCGCACTAGGAAAATATGTCTGGCTTCAAGGTCCAATGAAATTTGTCATTCAATAGGTCTGCGGGTAGCGGTGCGCGCGCGCAACTCAAACAGTCTCGCCTGAGTACCGAGGATTTTCTTCTGGGGCACACCGAGCTATATTGTAAACTTTGTGCTTTCTAACCTACTGCTGAATGAAAGGTGCAGATTAATCTCTGTCTGTCAAACTGGTAAAGGTCGCCTTTCGTATACTTCATATTTTGGTATATGTATTACGTTTCTGATCTATAACAAGGTAACAAAGGAGGCTCTCAATTCGACACGTATATATATATTTTTTTTTTTTTTTTTTTTATGTTCTGTTTTTTGGTAAAAAATTTTATTTCTTACTTTTTAGTAATTTATCGCCACGAAATATACTCGTAATATACTGTCATAGTATATTATATGGCACTTGTAGCCAAAAGCTACCGATACTTACACCGATTCAAAACGCACTAAAAAGTATAAAATAACTGTGTCATTTAGTTGCTTTAATTTACTTAAGCATATTTAGGATTCGATGCCAGCCAAGGTTTTTACTCTAAGGACATGACCTAGAACCCACAAACTGCTTTACTACGTTAAACAAATGTTCCTTAAACTTGCTGGCACCGACTTCACAGATATGCTTAAGTAAATTAAAGCAACTAAATGACACAGTTATTTTATACTTTTTAGTGCGTTTTGAGTCGGTTCTATTTTATGTTAAAAATGTTTTGTTCATTTGTTTGTTTCCGTTTTAGACGGATCCTTAACAGATACATTATGTACTTACTAATATAAAAATAAAAACAAAATCAAATACTCATTGCAAGCAAATATAACAGATATATGTATTTCACACAGCGCATAATTTTCATCTTGTTTCATCATTAATATTATTAACTAGTCATTGATATTATTAGTACCAAATTAATTTGTACCACTTTCTAAATATTTGAATTTTATTACCGCAATAAATTAGTTATTAATTTTTATTTCACATCTTCTGTTTTATTTACGAAGTTACAAACAACTTTAAGAAATATTTTTATGCCAATTTAATAAAACTTTTATGCCAGTAGTGCATAAAAATTTAAAAAGTACGTTTAGACTTTACAGTGAAAATTGTCTTTCCTAATTTATTTATCTCTCGGGAACATTACTTTTTTGCAAGACGAAATGTTAAAAAGATATTTAGCGAAAGTATCCCATATTATTTTCATATAGTTAGTACTTAGTGTACTAAAACCTTTACTAGGAAGATACATCAACACGTCTCTCGCCGAAAATTACCGACATGAGTCCGTGCGCCGTGAATTTTTAGTTGGCTGCCTTCCTCCTTCCTACTCGCTCACGGCCAATGTTTACGTTCACACCATTTCGGAGATTATATCTACGACTATTATTTGGCTACTTACAATGCGATTATTAACAATTTTGTATAAACATAATTATCACACAATAGTTTTCTTTTAGCTATTAACTTGGTACGTAGAGCTGCTTTATTAGCGTCGTATATTTGGATCCTTTTGAGTTATAAATGTAACTTAACGCGTCGTATATCGTATATTTTTATATATATATATATCCTTTTGGGTTAGGTATAAATGTAACTTAACCAACTTCGTTACAAATAAGTTTTGATTTTTTTATTCACTACAAGTTAACCTTTAACTGCTATCACACCTGATGGTGAGTGATGTTGCAATCTAAGATGGAAGCGGGCTACCTTGTTAGAAGAGAGAGTATATCGCTTCGGTCTCTACAAGAGATCGTACCGGAACGCTCGCTTGGCGGTACGTCTTTGTCGGTAGGTTGGTAACTAGCCGCGGCCGAAGCCTTCCACCAGCCAGACTTGGACCAATAAAGAAAAACGGCCGCGCCGGGAACCGAACCAAGGACACTCATCTTATAAATCCACCGCGCATTCCACTGCGTCATGGGGGTAGTCGAAAAAAATGTAAGTTGTCGACACAAGAACACAAGTACGTAGCTAATAAACTCATCTTAAATGTGACTTTAGATTTTCCTAAAACAATCACAAGAGTCCAATACAAAATTGAAATGTTCACTGTCTAAGATAACCACCTTTTTAACCGACGAAAAAAAACGGAGGAGGTTCTCAATTCTCAGTTCTAGATAATATATAAAGTAGAAGCCTTGGCTGGCACCGACTTCATAGATATGCTTAAGTAAATTAAAGCAACTAAATGACACAGTTATTTTTCACTTTTTAGTGCGTTTTGAGTCGGTTATATTTTTGCTAAAAATTTTTTGACTTTAAAGATGAACGAAGCAAATCGAATTGAAATGGGCCAATCTCGTTGTTCAATTTGAAAAACTAATCTAGCAAAAAAAACAAAGACTAACGAACTGCAACGTAATGCTCTCTATCGAAACAAATGGTTTCGAAAGTGAAACGATAATTAGTCTATTTTTAACGTCGATTAGCGTTGTACTAATAGGCTAATAGCATTTCAGCTTAGAACGTTCCGTGAAATAAAATTTCTGAGAAGGCAAACAAATACGAGAAAAGATTGTAAATTCTTATTTTAGAAAAAATATTTGCTGTTTTGAAGAATCCTTCATTCCTCCATTTGGTTGTTAGGGTTGCCAACCGTTCCGTTTTCCCAGGACATGTCCTGTTTTTTGGGTTTACCTGGATAGTAGATAAGCATCTTCCTGAGGTTATAAAGAGCCCTGTTAAGGATCTTTGCTTTAAATTTTGCGCGAAACCAATCGTTTTGTCCCTTTATTCAGTGCGTATAATAATAAAGTATGCATTATATATAGTCTTGTTTTAAGACTCAAAAGTTCTGGTGTTTCTATGTTCATATCATGAATTCCAAACTTTGCAGATGGCAACACTAGTTTGTACGGGCTGTATAAGAAGAGGGTAAAACAAAATTCCAACGGGTAAGTTTCAAATCCGTGGCATTTCTTTGTTGAGTCAAATTCCTTTACCACACCCTTTGAGCTATTGACGCAATATAATTAAGTATTCTAAATAAGCACTAATATTTGCTAGCTTAGTAATTTGATCTGACGATAGTATTCTATTCTATGACTGTCTCGTCTAGTCGTTAGCCAATATGGCTTCTATCAAGAGATCCTGGGTTCATTCTCTGGGTCGGGTTGTACAATAATGCTGAGGTTTTCTTACTTCTAAGAAGTTGATACAAAATTCTAGGCCTGGCGTCGAGAAGTTGGTGGTATTACACACCCGTACCTTTGAGAGCACGTTAAGCTATCGGTTTCTGTCACTATCACTATATACTAATCATTGTCACCCTAAGCCCGCCAGCATGCATTGGAGTAGCCTACACTCCATATTCCCTCTCCTATAAGAATAGAGACTTGTTCCTTTAGCTGGCCGTTACTAGGCTGATAATTATGATGACGATATTCGATAGAAAATAAACAAAACTGATCAATGTATAGAGCAATTGCGTTGTAAGCAATATAATATAAAAAAATTATATTACACACTTAACTCAATTAAAGGTTGAGAGAAATAAATACAAAACCAATAAGTATCCAAAAGGTTATACAAAACGTCAGTCTCGGTTTTACAGGTATTTAGCCATTAGCAATTAGTCGTTCAGATCACAGACTTTTTATCGGATGATAGTTTGGTCTGTTTCTTCATCAGTTTTGACGACCTCCGTTGCGCATTGGTATGCGCGGTGGACTTATAAGACGGAGGTCCTGGGTTCAAATCCCGGCGGGGCAGATTGAGATTTTTCTTAATTTGTCTTGGTCTGGCTGGTGGGAGGCTTTCGCCGTGGTTAGTTACCACCCTACTGACAAAGACGTATCGCCAAGCGATTTAGCGTTCCGGTACGATGTCGTGTAGAAAACGAAAGGGGTGTGGATTTTCGTCCCACCCCTAACAAGTTAGCCCGCTTCCATCTTAAACTGCATCATCACTTAACATCAGGTGTGATAGCAGTCAACTTGTAGTCGATAAAAAAAAAATCAGTATGAAGATATATGCAAGTGCACATATTTCAATGGTTCAATCTTCATTTTGATCGAGAAACAGATAAGCAATCGTCCGATAAAAAGTGTGTAGTCTGCGACACCTCTCAGTTTTACAATCAATAATATATAATATAGACAGTTGATAAAATTCATCGTGCTAAAATTTCCATAATATAATAATATCTCAAATTAAGCAAGAATCACTTTGGAACAGTTGGTCTCATGCGCCGCTGCGGCTTTGCACAACCGCGGGTCAACCTTTGAAGTAAGGTCAATAAAATTGTATACAATGTATGAAAGGTGCTTAATTTAAAGCCATTTAGAAATTTGTTGTAGGTAACCATATAGGCAGACAGGCTCACGCAATATTACACTTATATGGATGGGTGCATCAATAACTTCAGGGGCTCAAAACGTCAATTGCGGCGCGCATAAGTTTCTTAAAAACACAGGCTATTGTTGTAAAATGTTCGAATTTGTACATTTTTGTATAACTTAACAACATAGTTAACTTTAAGAATTTGATAATAGACAATAGGATTTCCATAGTTAAAGCGAAATGACAATGAAATGCAAGGGGAAATGGCTGCCTCGTTGGTGTAGTGACCTGGGTTCGATTCCTGGGTCGGGTCACGGAATAATTCTGAGCTTTTTCATTCTCCTATGAAATGTTCAGTACATTCCAAGCCCGGAGTCTGGAAGTTGGCTATACCCCCGTGCCTCGGAGAGGACGTTAAGTTGTCGGTCCCGGTCACTGTCATCAACATCTGATAGTTATCGTAAATGAAACATTTTCAACCTTATCCCGCCAACCCGCATTGGAGCAGCGTGGTGGCTGTACGCTCCATATCCCCTCTCCTATAAGGAGGGAGGCCTGGCCCTGTAGTGGGCCGTTGATAGACTATGATGACTTTAACTTATAGAATTTGATTTGTCAAGACCTTGTAGAAAAAAAATTTTAACAAACAAAATCAGACAACTCTGTAAAAAGTTATGCGTGGTCATACTTAAAATAGAAAAAAATACGTGTCGAATTGAGAACCTCCTCCGTTTTAGCAAGTTTATTTAACGTAGTAAAGCAGTTTGTGGGTTCTAGGTAATGTCCTTAAAGTTGAAACCTTGGCTGGCACCGACTCCTAGATATGCTTAATTAAATTAAAGCAAGTAAATGACACGGTTACTTTTTACTTTTTAGCGCGTTATGAGTTGGTTCTATTTTTTGTTAAAAAAATTTACTTCTTACTTTTTAGTGATTTATCGCCACGTAACGTTCTCGTACTATACTGTCATAGTATACGGCACTTGTAGCCAAAAAGCTACCGATACTCACACTAAAACCGAAATCACTGCAAGTGTGCCTATAAAATTTGAAGAGTTCCTTTAATTTTCCCAGGACATCATCATCAGATCCTAAAACTATGACTATGGGACCATATTGGAGGTGTGCCCTTTCTAATAAAAAAAGAATTATCCAAATCGGACAACTCCGTAAAATGTTGTGCGTGGTCATACATAAAAAAAATATATAGGTGTCGAATTGAGAACCTCCTCCGTTATTTTTCGTCGGTTAAAAAGAGTAGTATATATATTCTACTAGTTGTTAGATTATGCGCAGATGTATCATTCAGAACATTATAATACAAATAAATTATTCACAACTTGAAGTACATTTATACTGCATGCCAGTTTATTAGATAGTGATTGGTTTCCTTCGAAGGTTGAATAGCGAACTTTGACACCCAAGATGCGCATAAGTTTAAACATTTTATTTTCAACTTTATTTATTATATCATAAGGTTGATAATCACCTGTGGTTGTATGACAGGTTTGAAGTACAATGTGCACAGGTAGTTTCATTAGGGAAAATATTCTACACCTATAATAATTTATTCATAGCGTTGTCGGCATCAATAATTATGTCTAAAGAAATACTTTTGTTATTATACCTATGCAGTTCTACATATTGTTGATAAAAAAGAAGTGAAAATCATATTGGACTAAAAGAGTTATGCCGAGAGACGAAAAGGGAAAGAGAGGACGTCAGGGAAAGAGTTGGAGGGACATTGAAGAGCGACCAATTTGTATGAGAGGAAAATTTGGAAATATTTCATTTTGGGGAGGCCTACGCCAAAGGGGCGACTTGTATTTAGTTTAAATTTTCTGTTTTTTAAAATTCAAAAAATTGTAATACTAGAAATGAAGGCTTTTTTATTTATATAATCATAATAACTAGCGCACGCCTGTGTCTTAGTCCTCGCAAAGTGACAACGTTTCTACAATACCAAAAAAGAAAAAAGTACAAGACTATCGATCCAATGGGTATAGTAAGCTATACATAAAAGATAAATACACGTCATCACGGACTTTTTGCAGTCCTAAAAAAGAGAAACAATCCTACTTCACATTATTTTGTAATATCTCAAAGGGATTAGACACCGTTTTCGATAAGTGCTTCCCAGGCGACTTCGACACTTCCAACAAACAACAAATTTTAACAACCATACAAATAAAACTCTCCTTAGGGTCAGTCGGTCTAATGGTTAAAACTGCATAAAAATTGGACAGTCTTGGCGTTTACTGCAAACAGACAATAAACTCGACAGGGATTTTGTTACACATTACTTATACGCGTTTATGCCCTAATCGCCTATCTAATTATTTTGTGTATAAAATAAATAGTGTAATGTACCAGTGGTATTTAACAGCCAAAAATCAACACGGATTTTATGTACGTAATTGAGTAACAATAGGCGGGAATTCCATACCTAATCTTTCTCGAAGGATTTGAGACGTGGGCGAAATCAGACCGGCACGAACTTTACATACTGGCATAATGTTCTGCGGAAAAGCTTTTTTACTCACTACGGAACTGCTTGAACGAGATATAAGTATATACATTTATATTAGAGATTTTAAGCTATTGAATAGCTATTGCGGGCCTTGAGCGTGGAGACCGAATCCAGAAATTCCGTAACGAAAAAAAACCTAACACCCCCCACTCCGACCGGCACAGCGGTGATACTTTTTAGTTTTTCCGTCTATCGATAAATACAAGAACTTTTAATGACTTTTTGAAATATCACGCCTGTAAAAAAAAAACAAAAAAAGAAAAAATACTGCATAAATAAAATAAATACATATATAATTATAATTGCATAAGTTGATAAAAAATGCTATGCAATAGCTTTTTTGCGATAAAATACTTTTGAGGGCTATCGCTTTCTTCTATTTAAGGAGCAAAGCTGCTTTTGGTTTTAAATATTATAGTTATCTATTCCACATAGATGTAAGTAAAGTGAGTAAGATCCATCTTCTTTTTATGATCTTTTTGCGAAGCTGACTGCAATCACAACTAATGGTAGCAAATATGCAGCTTACGGTGGAACGCACCTGCATAGAAATTGCCTTTTCACTCTCAACTTGGGGATGATTAATCGATCTAGGTAGGTTTCATTTTTAGAAAACGTATAATTTCCAAAAAAAAAAAATACCGAGCAAAGCCCGACCAATCAGGGTGTGTGATTCAAAGTGATATATTCTATCTGTGTGCCTAGTGTGAGATTTCACCAAAACAAATCGAAAACTTCACATTCGCGTTAAGGGCATATTTATATGGAACTGAAGCAGCGCCCCTGGCGGAAGTGAGAGAAAACTCAAGACTGACACTCGCCCATTTGAGTTTTCTCTCACTTCCGCCAGGGGCGCTGCTTCAGTTCCATATAAATATGCCCTTAACGCGAATATGAAGTTTTCGATTTGTTTTGGTGAAATCTCACACTAGGCACACTGTATTCATCAAACACGGAGGTGTAACGCTGCCAATTTTCCAACTCCGTGAATGATTATAGATGGCTGACCCAGGGATATATCTTGGCGGCTCCCGTGGTCAGCCTGTAGACCAAATAGGCAGTAGATCACTTGACGCTATTACATAATTATCTGCTCTTAACAATCCACGGTATAACTTAGGGCTCTTATCTCTAAAAGGTTAGGTTAAATCTGCTCTGAAATTGTAATACGGCAACTTTAGTTTTGGGTCAATTTGTTTTGAAAGATGTAACATTTTTACACAGATGTATAATTTAAAACTGTAGTCGAATAATTCCTCGCATCAACACTTTGTAGACTTTGGCGTTTTCAATTACCACCCGCCGACCCTAAAAAGCCAATGAAAAATATTACAAAAAGAATTCTGTGGAATTAAAATGAGCCACTTCCTGCGATTTGGTTTAGGATTAAAATAAAAGGGAAAGGTCGTTGTGACCCCCGTGAGTCACTGTAAAGGTGATTCGGAACTTGCTTACTACATAGAAGGCATTAATATAATTGATATAGGTATAGAGTAAAGACCGTCGCCGTCTAAAATTTTGAAGTCAGTGGAGTAGCACCGACGAGTCTCAGAGAACAAGTTAAGTTTTCGGTTCCGTTAATTGTCATTAACATCTGCAACATTATCCCTACCTATCTATAACCTAAGATTTGTAATAACGTGTCGGGTCTAGGAGACAAAACCATTTCGCATATAGAAGAAAAGCAGCCTGTAGTCTGTCGTGGGCCAATGCTGATGTCATACATCCACATACCTTCGATGCCTTTATGGTACCACATAATGTGCTCAAATTCTCAGAATCTAAGCATATTTTGTTCAATATCTCTTTCTTGCCATCAAGTAGAAACAATATAAAATAGAGCAAGGACTGGCGTTCAATCGACGAGGTGCAGTAATAAATGGGGCTTCGCCGCGCCTCGTTGAGTGTCCACCAACAGAATATTATACTGTAGACCAGAAAAGAAGCGGGTTATGGGGCTTAACATAAGGCTAGGCCATGAGAGTGTTACACACAGGAAGGAAATTACCAATGTAGCCAGAAAAATGTCAAAACGACCACGACTACCAGGATCTTGTGATTATATTATAGTTACAAATACCGCTACTTCTAGGGCTGGAATTAGTTGTTTTTCCTATAAAATAACTCTGAGTTTACTATGTACTAAGAGCTTATATAGGCAATGACCGGAAAATTTATTGCTTTTTTGGGTTTGAGTTTATCTCATGTATACAAGAGCCTATTGCGTTACAATCCCATTATGGCGATTAACATTTGTAGGTAAATATTTCGAGAACTAACCGCCAATGCAAAGGTGAGCCGAGATAAGGATAGACAAGCCAGTGGATAGCCTTGCGGGACGAAAGCTCGTCGTAGGCCGCGGTGGAATGCTCACGGGCTACTTTCCACTGCAACCTTGGGCCGTTCTGATCGCCCGAACTTGCAGAATATTGCTGTAGTACTGTGGCTTTATCGTTCACATCCAAAAATAGCGTTTTCGACGTAAAATAAGGCAAAACGTTGGTAAAGAATGCCAAAAATTCGAACTGAACTAATTTACTTACTTATTACTTCATTAAATTCCAAAAAGTAGTCATGAATCTTACCTGGATTGTGAACTGCTGGCTGCATTCAAAAAATACTTGCCCAAAATTCGAGTAAAACATGTTTGCTTTATATTTCTCTATGATACTAAAAGTAACAGTGATTATTTCGAATCTCTACTACTTTAAGTAAATGTATTATACGGTTGGTTAGTTAATATTTCTGCAAAAAGGCTTGTTAGAATTTTTTCAAAAAAAGTCTGAAATTGTACAAATGACTTTATCGGTGTGAGTTAAAACGTAAAAATTTTTTTGAGTAATAATATCTTAGGAGCTAAAGTAGATGAGACCAAAATCATATTCCGTTTAGAAAAAGTTAATGTAATTATATTTTTTTACAAAATTTAAAGTAAACAATACGTAAGACATAAATTACTAAGGCACGCCCGCGGTTTCACCCACGTAGTTCACGTTCCTGTGGTAATTTCGGGATAAAATGTAACCTATGTGTTAGTCTGATATGTGAGCTATATTATTGTGAAGTTTCATCAAAATCCATTCAGTAGTTTTTGCGTGAAAGAGTAACCAACATATTCATCCATACATACAATTTTTTGCTTTTATAATATTAGTTAGGATTTTAAATAGTTAAAAAAAAAATAAAACCAAGTTGTATAATTAGCTAGAAAATTGCTAAAATATTAACTTACGAGTTTACAGGCAACTAATAAGAATAAAAATAATATTCATGTAAAACGCCTAAACGGACAATTTCCTTTTTTCAAATCTTATTTCTATTAAAAATAAATAATATTAACAGTGAACTAGCTTGCTAATAAGTGTAATATTCATATATACAGCAAAATTACTTTAAAATAATAATTGTTGAATTCTGCGAACGATCGTATCAATTAATAGATCTTATTAAAAACAAGCACGTTCAAAAGAAACTTCATTAAAACAATTATTACTTACTAAATGTGCTAATAGTTGTAATTGAAACTATTAGTGCAAATGAAAATAAATTAATTGCATAAGCAAAAAACAATAACTGATTATGATATAAAAGGAACACCTTCAGCGCGTGTGAAGTAAAAAAAGTGGATGCGCGCCATGCCAACCGTGAAAATCCATGAAGAAGATTAGACAGCGATGGCATGATATAAAATAACTAAAGAAAGACAAGAACAGATAATTTATTGCCAAAAGAGTGAGAGGCGAATACTGTGAGAGCAGCCAGAGTGAAAGGGACGGTGGTGAAAGAAAAAGATAGGGAGGTGAGTGAAATTGCCGTAGTAACTTTCGCTGAGCTCGTTTTAGTTACGTCAGAGCTGCGCCAGAGTTGCGTAAGGTAAAGATTATGACTATTTGTATGACACTGATTTGAATGACGGCTGGAAGTTAATCAATTTCTTTGCATTTCCTTTCCGGTCCCATTATGATCTGTGGTGTTTCTCAATTTAGATGACCGACAGATAACTCATGCATGTATACAATACCGATTAATTGATGATAAGCCTTCGTAATAGAATCAGTAGAAATAAAAACCACTTTAAACTTTTAATAACATTTTTAAGCAGCCACTTAAAATATTGAAGCTGTCAAGAGTGCAGTGTTGTAATAAAGTTTAAAAACAGTGATGCATATGGAAATGCTTTATAAATTTAACCTCAAGGTCTTCAACTGTAGCATGAAATGTATGAGATCGAGTCAAATGATAATAAGTAGAACAGTGGAGATGGTTAGCAAAATGTTTCTAAATGTGATTACAGAAACATTCACGACAACGTTACCCATGTTACGCTCGTTTTTCAATTTAGTTAATCGTCTTTTGATGGGCCTCGTATTGTGCTGTCATTGTTTGATTATACTGATACACAATTTAACCACAATTACAAAGCATTTCTTTCATCATTATTCTTTGTAATATTATAATCTAATGAGTGCTTTGTTGATAGCGCTAGGAGATGTCTGGTTTGGAAAGTGGGTCGGATCACTATCTAATTTACATAATATTGTTGCTCTTACTTGCGCATTTTATAAAAGTCAAGTTGTTTTTTATTTTATATATAAGAGAATATTCACGAAATTGGCTTATCATCATCTACAATGTTGGGCAATCAACCCGGGTCACGGTTAATGGTTTTTTAAGAAGCGTGCTCTTGGATGTTTTGACTGTGGATCGTGAAAGATATCAAAAGTAATTGTTCTTAAAATCTAACTCAAAAAGTTTGACGGTCCCTATACAGAATTGCGTATAGGTAAAAATTATCAAGAATTTTCATGTGCTAGACATAGACCTTTTTTTTAGGAACTTCCAAACACAATGATCTTGAGCCTCCCGTGGCCAGTGGCTCCCTGTGATACGTTGATTTCGTCAGTCCACCTAGTAGGGGTCGACCAACACTGCGCTTTCCAGTGCGGGGTCGCCATTCCAGTACCTTGGGCCCCAGCTTCCATCACCTTTGAACCACGTGCCTCGCCCACTGCCACTTCAGTTCTGCGACCTGCTGAGATATGTCGGTTACTTTTAGTCTTCTGCGGATCTCCTCATTTCTGATTACGCTAAGAATGCTTAACTACAAACCGCCAGCAATAAATAGGACATGTCCTAAAATTCTAATTATTTCATAACTCTTTCATTTTCATTAAAATATTTGAATGCTACAGTAAAGTAGTTTTAGTCAGACCTTGGAGCTTAGTTAAATATCAGAATTTTAGATAAACCTTGAGTAAAAGAGTATTGGTGAATGTGATATTTATGATTTTAGATAACCTTCGATTTAATCGTAATATCGATGGAAATGTATTCATTTAATTGAATATTCCTACGAATGTTTCCAATTTTCGAATGGTCTAAATCTAAAACTCGAGTCATTTGGGCGTTCGGGCCCTTAATCGATCATTTCCACATTCCAAGTTTAATTAGAGTCAGACAGGCATATTGTCCTAGTTCTTAAACGCTAGCTATATTGAATTATACATCTCTTCTCGGTCTAATGCCGAAGCACAATACTACACTGTAACCCACCCATCTACAAATCGCTAATACACTTGTGTGCGTTTATTCTCATGAATGCAAACATTCACCTCTATCTGTGTGCGTTTAACAGAAAATACTTCTAACATTTTATGTTTGTTTTTAGTACTCTGTGTGCTTATTAAATGTATTTAAATTCTTTGCTTTTAAGGATATGGATATGATTTTTAGTGTAAACCTGTATTTTAATTTTACGATCTAAATTGCACGTGTGTGGCAAATATCTGTCTTCTCGTTCATTATGTGTGTGAAATAGACACGCTGCGTGTATTTCACTATCCGTATAAGGTCTATGTTTGTGTGCGTGTCTTCAAGCGTGTGTTAGGCCGCGTTCACAATGAAAGTACTCGCTGTTGCGCAGATTTGGGTCACAGCTCCGACTTTGATTATAAAGATTACGGGCCGTGTGAATCATCGCACATCTTCTAGCTCCTTACGCTACTTGCGTTTAAATTTTAAAATCGGTCCCATGATTTATGTTATTGTTTGAAATCATTTCTAAAATCGATGATTAGATAAAGATTATGACAGGTATAAATTATTTTGAAGACTATGTTAGATAAATAATTTTGTTGTTAAAAACAAAACATTTTTTTTAAATTCTGCTATTTCCTTTTAGGCCATTGTATAGTACCTGCATCTTCTACAATTAAGTAGGTACATAAATATCTCCAATGCCAGCGACTTCGTCCGCGTGGAATTTAAATTTTTTTTTTAAATTCAAATTCATTTTTTAACTAAAATTAATATGATTGCCTAAATAAAAATAGCCTAAGTTGCTTATTATGACTAATTTTATTATATTAGCCCATGAAGATGAATAATTTCCATCGTTTTTTCCACATTTTACACTGATTCATCGCTTCTATTGGTTGCAGCGTAATGTTATATAGCCTAAAGCCTTCCTCAATACATGGACTATCGAACACAAAACGAAATTTTCAATTAGAACCAGTAGTTCCTGAGCTCTTCAGCTTTATAATACATATTAGTGTAGATGAAATTCGAACGTGATTTGTAAAGCCATAAATATTTTTTATTTTTTAATAGTATTAAAGTCGCGGGTAAGTGTTTATTTATCCAATAGTGTGATTTAACGTAACACGTAGAATGTGTGAAGGTCGGTCCAGGGCCATATTGATAACAAGGGACCGTTATGTAAGATATCAATTCGTTTATTTAGATATCAGCGTATGTGATAGTATGAATAAACAATTTTGTCGTCCATTAGATCATTTCAAGCGTATAAAAAACCTATACAAAAATGTATGAAATAGTATTTATTTCCAGTACATTTATTTTAGTTGGTGGGAGGCCTCAGCTGTGGCTAGTGACCATACTACCGACAAAGACTTACTGCCAAGCGATTTAGCGTTCCGATACGATGTCGTGTAGAAACCGAAGGGGTATACCTATGTATAGGGGTATGGATATTATCCATACGGTATGACAAGGTACGGTGTCCTGTAGAAACCGAAGCGGTGTAGTTGGCTTCCTAGTCCTAACAAGTTAGCCCGCTTCCATCTTAGATTGCATGATCACTTACCATCAGGTGCGATTGCAGTCAAGGGCTGACTTGTAATGAATAGGTAAATAATAAAATTTTTTAACAAAAAATAGAACCGACTTAAAACGCACTAAAAAGTAAAAAATAACGGTGTCATTTAGTTGCTTTAATTTACTTAAGCATATCTATGAAGTCGGTGCCAGCCAAGTTTGGATGTGGTGGATTTACAAGACGGAGGTCCTGGGTTCGATTCCCGGCGGGGCAGATTGAGATTTTTCTTAATTTGTCTTGGTCTGGTTGGTGGGAGGCTTTCGCAGTGGCTAGTTACCACCCTACCGACAAAGAAGCAATTTAGCGTTCCGGTACGATGTCGTGTAGAAACCGAAAGGGGTGTGGATTGTCGTCCCATTTCTAACAAGTTAGCCCGCTTCCATCTTAGACTGCATAATCACTTAACATCAGGTGTGTTAGCAGTCAAGAGCCAACTTGTAGTCAATAAAAAAAAAGTTATTGAGACTTTCTGTATTAAACCAAAGTATTACCAATAAAAACTATGTCCGATAGGTCGTCAATCGTTAAAATTGTTGCAATATGCTACAATATCCCCTTTCACGAAGTGTGGCGCAAGTAACTCTCGCAAGTCACTTGAACACTGCTCTCACTTTCCTTTCCGTTCATTTTCGTAACTCTAACCTTATCTTTAAGGCACGGCTCTGCTATACAGATCACGCAACTTGGTGAAACGATCATAATTTTCGGTGAATACTTTACCTGTATATTCGTACTTCTTGTAGTAGATATTAAGTAGTTCCGATAATTTTCATTTCGTTTGTTAGATGCTTTGTTTTATTGTGGCTAAGTGTTTGATTGAGATTAAACAACTTTGCCTCTGGTTGCTATGTTCCTACAAAAAACCGCATTGTAAAATAATTATGCAGGGAACATAATTATCATTAAATCAAATGCATGCAACTACAATAGCTACCTGGGACACATCATGTGCCATGATAAATATATGAACTTGCAGCGCATAATACAGGACAAGATCCAAGGAAGCCGAAGACCTGCAGAAGACAAACCTCCTGGCTTAAAAATCTCCGCGAATGGTACGGGATGAGTACAAAATCATCGTTGCTGGCTGCTGCATCCAAAACTCGAATAGCTGTAATGGTGGCTCACCTCTGTAGATAGCACCTGAAGAATAAGGGTATGCTATGCAAAATGTTGTAATGGTGGGTCACCTCTGTAGATAGCACCTGAAGAATAAGGGTATGCTATGCAAAATGTTGTAATGGTGGCTCACCTCTGTAGATAGCACCTAAAGAATAAGGGTATGCTATGCAAAATGTTGTAATGGTGGCTCACCTCTGTAGATAGCACCTGAAGAATAAGGGTATGCTATGCAAAATGTTGAGCTTTTATAGCTAAATGGTATTCCATAACATAAGGAGGCCATCTACTTCTGAAAAGAATCACTGTATTTCACCTGACGAGTTCCTTTTTATATCTAACTTGTTATTTCTACAGCAAGTTATTTCTAACTTGTTGTACGTTTTATTTTTCTCCGAACTTAGAAGAAATCTAACAACAAACAAAAAAGGCTCGATTCACTCGATACCCGCATTAATCTGAAAATTCAATTCGCGGCTCAACATTCTATAGAGCCTTCAATCAAACAACGGCAACGCACAATACCTATTTATCAACGGACACGCGTACCCGCCGATTTATAAAATAAAACGCATATTTTTTTCATCCCACCATTGTGTTTGGGGTGTACAAAAACTTTAATAGGTTAGGAGCTAGCTGCTAAACTTACTCGATTTTTGGCTATTTATTCTGCTGTTGTTAGTGTTATTCTGGAAAACGTTATTTCTTAGGTTTATGTATGAAAAAGAAACCCTAAACACTGCTTTTAACTTATTCCACTCGGTAAAACATCATGAAAATATTCTATTAGTTTACAAGCGATGCTTGAACTAGGAAATTTATAAATGATTGTAGACAGAGTTTGGCTACTAATAGTAGAGATGAAATTAGTCGGAAAATTTAAAAACTATCGCATTTTTATACCAAACTTAGTACATACAAACTAAGGTACACAAATTATCGGTAATTAAATTGAGCTACCTATCTTGAATTTTACAATATACAAAAACTAAAATTACTATAAGTAACATTATTTCAGTCGAAGTTATACCAATAATTTTATAATTTATTCCACTGACATGAAAAACTTTTTCTTTATAATTATAGTAATTGTCTTGTACTCCATAGATAATTACCTAGCCTGACCATTACATGCTAAACGAATTTGATTGCATTATTTAACCGTTAATGATTGTATATTTACGGTCGCGGTCTCTCAGACTACATCCCTCGAACAAAATTCTCTAGGGTCGTTTGAAAAAAATTAGAAAGAGAGAGAAAGAGAAATCAAGTTTTTTTATCTTTCACATAACTTTCCCCGGAATATAAAAGAGCCAGGTAGGTAGGTTGGAGACAAAAAACGCACCTCAATAAGCACCCAGATCCCTTGATAGTGACATTTTATACGAGGTCATTTGCTTATACGTCGTTGTGAAACTTCTGTTTTAACTATTCATGAGACGTAAACCGAGTTAAGATTTTCATCACATTACATTAAAATCATAAAATACTGTTAACTACAAGTTGTGACATCGTTTTGACAGTATGTATAATATGTCACATTAAACCAGCTATGTATGTCTATGCCATCATAATCACCTTTAGCCGAATTTTCGGATGGATAGCTTAGAATACTCGGAAAGTACTTTAAGCTTTGGTTCTTGATCATTAACTTCTTACAGCGATAGTTATAGACATAGACAAAATAAAAGCTTATTATAAAAAAAAGAAAAATATTTTCTTTACAAAGTGTTAATAGATATTACAATTAGAATTATTTTGAAATATGATAGATGTTTTAAAGTATATACCCAACTGAACTAGTACAAGTTTAATACAAAGAAAAGAGAAGTATATTCTTTAGAAAGTACCAATACATATTATGATTAATTTTCTGATAACAAATGTAATAGAAGGATTTTTAAAGACATACTCACGTAAAAATGAGAGATGTACCAAATAAAACTAGCACAAGACTACTACAAAGAAGAGAAAAGTATATTCTTTAGAAAGTACCAATAGATATTACAATTATTATTGTTATAAAAAATGTTATAGAATGAACTTTAAAGACATATTTACGTAAAAAATAAGACATATCCAATCAAAGTAGCAGAAGATTACTACAAAGAAAAGAAAAGTATGTTCTTTAGAAAGTACTAATAGATATTACAATTACTATTCTTTTAAAATATGATAGAAGAAATTTTAACGACATATTCGCCTAAAAATAAAATATGTACCCAACTGAACTACCACAAGTTAGTTACCTAACTAACACAAGTTTATTAAAAAATTAAATAGTATATTCTATATTCTTTAGAAACTAATAAATATTAAAAATTTTATTCTACAAAACAAGATATATACCCAAGTGAACTAGCACAAGTTTATCACAAAGAAAAGAGAAGTACATTCTTTAGAAAGTGCCACGGAGCATGTGAATAGACACGAGCAGAGCCCTTAGCACACGTGCGCTACCTGAGTTGCGCAAGCGCACCCCGCGACCGACATGGCTCGCTTTTTGTTGATCTGAACCGGCTTACAAAAAATATGCGAATGTTATTTAGTAGCAAAATGTTTTCTAAATTTACATCATAAATACCCTTTTTAAAATGGTTGTAATTTTTTTACAAACATTTATTAAATTTTTGCCAATGTCCTTTTAGTATTTGTAGGTCAAATATTTGATGCCAGTAAATTAGAAGAAAGATTGCATTAGCAATACCGTTGTGCTACAGAGAATGGGATAGCCCAAAGAGATTCTGCAGTGCAAACAAAGAAGAAAGCTCGAATACATCGGCCATATAATGCGAAACTCTAAATATAACATGCTTTTCAGGGCAAGCTATAAGGGAAACGAAGACCCGGTCGTAGAGGTATATACTGGCTCAAGAACTTACGACAATGGTTTAAAATGAGCTGCAGATCACTGTTTCAAGCAATAAAGTTAAAATAGCCTTAAAAATCGCTAGCTTTCGATAGGAGATGGCACTAAAAGAAGAAAAAATTAGAATCATATTGGATTTGGTAACTTTTGTTATAATATGGCACCATGTGTCTTATCTAATGATGGAGTTCAGAGGGACTCCGCAATTAATCTCCAAGGTCAGAATAAATACCGTTTAGATTCGAATATTTTTTGCAGTTTTTCCACCGAGATCCACATGAAATACTTTTGGTATTTCAATGTTAAAAGAATTAACTGCTTTGATGGTCTAGAGGTTAGCCCATGTGGCTTCGATCACGAGGTCCTGGGTTCGATCTATAATGTCATTCATTTACGATCCCTATCAGATGATAGTGACCGGGACCGACGGCTTAACGTTCCGAGGGACACCACCAACTTTCCGACTCCGGGATTGATATTTACTGAAAATTTAATAGAAGAATGAACAACTCAGAGTTATACCGTGACCCGATTCAGCATTCGAAACCAGGACCTAGTGATCAAACCCGTATAGGTTAACCACTAGACCAACAAGGCAATTAACTTCAGTAAACGCTTATTAAACTTTTAAATATTACCAGTAACAATCTCTTTAGGTACTAGTATATCACTAATTCAGTGAAAGCATGCATCGGGCAACAATGCTTTTCACTTCATTTGAAGCATAACAGCTTAAACAGGAGAAAAACTGTCGCTCATCACTTCAATGCCTCCCACGTCACACGCCAATAACAACCTTAGGCCACTTAAAATAAAGTCCACTACATCTAAGCACAAACTCCGTGACATCACTCTCTCTTTCTTTCACCGATTAATTGGAGTCAACGAATCGCACACGCAAATAAAAACTGGAAGAAAGTTGTTACGACAGAGTATCCCGACAAAAAATTGTGTTTTGTATTGTTGTCCTTATCTAACTTGTTGCGAAGAGTTGTTTGCGTCTCGCTCTAAAGAAAGTGCTCGCGTTCTTAGATATGCGTCACTTTTTCAAGTCACGTTGTATATGGAAAAGAAACAGATAAAGGCATTGATTGAATTCGGTGTCGGATGCCATTTTTTGGATACATATTTTCTTTGAAAAACCTCTGAACCTGTCAAGATAGCTTGTATGATATGTGAACTACCGACATAGACGTACCGCCAAGCGATTTAGCGTTCCGGTACGATGTCGTGTAGAAACCGAAAGAGGTGTGGATTTCAACCTACTCCTAACAAGTTTAGCCCGCTTCCATCTTAGATTGCATCATCAGTTAACATCAGGTGTAAATATTGTTTATTTATTGTCTCTTGAAAATTACTTTCTAAAACGTCTTTATTCATGCGATGTTAAGTTATATATTTAACAATTATACTTGCATTGACAAACTAAATTTGTTTTTTAACCGACGAAAAAAAACGGAGGAGGTTCTCAATTCGACACGTATATTTGTTTTTTTTTTTTTTTTTTTTTTTTTTTTATGTATGACCACGCATAACTTTTTACAGTGTTGTCCGATTTTGATAATTCTTTTTTTATTAGAAAGGACATACATCCAAGGTGGTCCCATTGTCCTCATGTTAGAATCTGATGATGATATCCTGGGGAAATTGAAGGAACTCTTCAAATTTTGGAGGCACGCTTACAGCGATTTCGGTTTTTGACTCGGTATCGGTAGCTTTTTGGCTACTAGTGCCGTATAATATACTATGACAGTATAGTACGAGTATGTAATGTGGCGATAAATCACTAAAAAGTAAGAAATAAAAATTTTTAACAAAAAATAGAACCGACTCAAAACGCACTAAAAAGTAAAAAATAACTGTGTCATTTAGTTGCTTTAATTTACTTAAGCATATCTAGGAGTCGGTGCCAGCCAAGGTTTCTACTTTCAAGGACGTTACCTAGAACCCACAAACTTCTTTACTACGTAAAATAAATGTTCCTTAAACTTGGCTGGCACCGACTTCATAGATATGCTTAAGTAAATTAAAGCAACTAAATGACACAGTTATTTTTTACTTTTTAGTGCGTTTTGAGTCGGTTCTATTTTTTGTTAAAAATTTTTATTAGACAAACATAACAAAATTACCTAAAAATGCTTTACGTAAATATCAGTGATGGAATTAACAGAGAAAGGAAAAGAAGTAAAAAATTTGTCAGCCTCTTTCTCCCTTATGCCTACTTCTAGGTAAGCATGGAAGGCGACTATGGTGTTTGAACACAACTATGGTTATAATTATAGTTTCCTATCTTCCTTTTCCCTATCAGGTGTCTAATCTTGACTCAATCATCAATGTATAACATTTTGAGTAATTCTATCCTTAGATATCCAACTTGAATATTACAATATTAAGGCAACTATTTGCCTAAGATCCTAAACATTATGTATTTAAAATTATCATTATCTATTAAAAAAAATAACGAACTTATGAAGAAATCCCAAAACAAAAGTCAACTTCTTACAATTTTAACATACTGTATAGATAGTGAGAGTGAAAGATGACGTCAAAAATGGATGCAGTCGCTGAATGAGACGACAATCGGTATATTTATGTGGAAGTGAAAGAGACAGACTCAACGCCAGATGAGAGGTGTCAGATACGGTATGCAGGTACTAACAAATGATTGGAAAACATTTATTTAGGAAACCTTTTAGTTTTGTAATGCAGTAGCTTTCGATGTAGAATAACTTTCCAGCTTCTGTTTTCCCAAAACCTGGGCATCAAGACGGCCTCCGTGGCGCAGTGGTATATGCAGTGGATTAAGACGAAATCCTGGGTTCGATCCCCGGTGGTGCCGATCGAGATTTTCTTTCTTTTTTGAGATTAGTCCTGATCTGGTTGGTGTGAGGCTTTAGACGTGGCTAGTTACCACTCTGCCGGCAAAGACGTACTGCCAAGATTTCGTCCAAAATTCGAAAGGGGTGTGGATTTTCATCCTACTCCTTACAAGTTAGCTTGCTTCCATCTTAGATCGCATCGACACCTACCATCAGGTGTGATTGCAGTCAAAAACTAACTTGTAACGAATAAAAAAGTACTATTGTGAGGGTAGGCAGGTAAAAATGAAGTGCAGCAAAATCCAAAAAATTAAAACTTTTTGAAATCCTTTCTGTGTAGGTATCGGTTTGCATTAATCTCTAGAAATACTCAATGGATTTTCATGTTACTTTTACGAATTCCAACACCTTGGTACCCCAACGTCTATCGGGTCTCGAAGCTATGTGCCTCACCCATTGCCACCTTTACGACTATTTATATCGGCTAAGTTTGCTTCTTCTGCAGACCTTCTTCATTTCTGAATGTAAACAATTAGTTGCTATAAAAGTTAAGTATTTTTATATATTTTTGTATTATATAACATTTTTAATAATTTAAAAAGAAAATGTAAATAAAAATCAATGAGAGAAAAAGTAACCCATTAGAGTGAAATAAAAACAAATGCTTTGAAAGAAAGTAAAAGCATTCCAATGTAAGTATGGGATCGTGTTGTTTTTTGTGTTGTTGTAAAGTCTTTTGTGACCAACAACAATGGACGACAATGCGTTACGCAACACGTGCAGATACGCGATACGTAGCTCATATTATTGTATTTTGCGAAATTTTTTGAGGGAACCTCTATTCAACCGGATGTATACCTACTCTAACCAAGATCACAGTCTGTTAGTATCTTAATTGCCCCAAAAAATACATCCAACAGTTCTCTTACCGTATAAGATATGCGACTTACATCTCTAGAAAGACGTTTCATTTCTCTACATTCAACCAGAACGTTTGCGCTTCCTCTAATCCCCTACATCAGGAAAAGGTGAAAATCTGCTACCCTACGTTACCATAAACAATCAATTTCTCGACGTTCTGACAGAGCTTTTGCACTTTCTAATCCCCCACTTTCAGCTTGTCAGCATTTTGGAAAAGTAATTAGGCAGCCTGTGCTCTTATCACAGATAAGACTAATGATTGACCCGCGTTGACTTAGGGAGGTAACAGGTTTTATGGATCCAGACAATACAAGTATAAACCTTATTTTCTTATAATTTCAAAAACATAATTATGTAAAATGATATCTGGAGTTGATATAAATTCAATCTTAAACAAACATATAATTAGTCATTACATGAGACGTAATTACTAAATATACTTCGAGCTCAGTCGTGTAGTTTGTGAGTGTGTATGTGTGTCACTCTTTCACGCAAAAACTACTAATTAGATTTTGGTGAAATGTCACAGTAATATAGCTTACATGTCAGGATAACACATAATCCACATTATATTCCGAAATTTCCACGGAAACGAGAACTACGCAGGCGAAGCCGCAGGCGCCTGCTAGTGAAACCTAAAATAATGTAAATCAATTTAATATATTACCAACTAACTCATGTAACATTCCTTCATTCAAGTCTGCTATCCATATGTGTGGATAACCAATTCGCTGAGCGCGAAGGTCAACTAAGTCATCTCTAGATGCACTTTAGCGCATCGGCGAGACAATGCGTTGACCCCCGTGTCCTTATACGTTCACCCGCTTACAACACACTCTCAAATAACGTACAGGGCCATAGTTAATCTAACAATATCTCTATTTAACACTATAGCAAATATCTTACTTTTGTTATCTTTGTGTCGTTATCTTTTGTCTTTGCAGCATTGTTTGAAATAGGCTTGACCCCTGATACTTGGAATACCTTTGATATCTTCTAATACGATCTTTTTAATTAAAGGGTATTTTTATGGGTAGTTATGACCATTGCAATCCATTGAAGCTTCAAAGCACTGCTTACACTTTGGTATTTTTCGAACATTGTAGTATTATGTTTTTGTTTTAAAATGTTGTTCCTTCCCACACTGTGGGCAGTTTATTGTGAAATGGTGATAGCAAAACACAATGTCCAAACAAAACCGTTGATAATATACAGATTTTTTATATTATAATTGCCAATAATGGAAATTACAACCCCATGAAAGATTTAGGTAAGTTGACCTAGATAGATAGAACCTAAGTTAAACCTGGTTTGTAATTTGTGATTATGGCAACATCAACGTTTATGAGAGTAATAGTAAAAATAACTGCAACAGTACAAATAAACAAAATCATCATTCACTGTTTAAAAAGTGATGATAAATGAACATGAAAATAAATTACAATTAATAAATTATATATTAAATAATTTATAGCTAGTAGAGTCATTCGGGGTAACCGAGCGCAGTGGGTAAGTGAGCGCACTGCTTCTATCTCCAAGAAGGGGCACTGGAGGTGAGGAGTTTGTTTTGGTCAATCAGGGGCACCGGCAAGGTGAATTAGTTTCGGCATGCCCAAACGCCTTACTCCGTGCACTCTGTTAGTAATTGTCAAAAAAGTATTTTTGTTGATTTAATTTCAACTTTTTAGCGTGTTGGAAAACACGGATACTTCTAAAATTGTTATGTGAAGACGGTAAGCTACGTTTTAGTTTATGAAGTGCATATTCTCCTGTCTTTTTTAAAGTATTATTTAATGTTAAGTTGAGTGTTTTGCAAGTCGGCGGCCATTTGTTTGATATTAGGCATTCTGGGTAAAGTGTGCGCGGATAAGTGTGCGCATGCGCTCACTTACCCACGCGCTTATACTAAAAAAAATCCTTTTAAAGTTAGACCTTCTAGCCCATTTGCTCCCCGTTACCTATGTCAAGATAAATATCTTGACCCACCAACAGAAGAATGGATTCAATGCGTAAAGAATAAGGATTGATGGCATGGATTGTTTGTTTCTCAGGAAGGTAATAATAGTATATTTGTTTGTGATTATTCTTCCAATTTGATTTAAAATTCTTCAAATTTTTGAACATGATATTGTCATTCATATCAACAGGTTTAATGTTAAATTACTTTATATATGTAGTGTTCATTGTTTTATTTGTGTACTAGAGGTAAGAATATTCATGAAGATTTAATAACAGATAGATCACCATTACAAGACTTAAAGTTAGAATTTAAGATACTTTTGACTGTGTTTAAATGAAAACTAAATATTTCGTTAAGATGGCTTTATATTTTTTGTGTGATGATCTAAGTTTTATTTGAATTTCTTTGTTATATATTGATTATTTATCGAATGCGCTCACTTACCCTATTGCGTCTACTTACCCCACAGGGCTGCGTACACTTACCCGCAATACGGGTCAAGTGTCCGCATTCCGACTTACTATCAAAATTTCGATTTTTTTTGTTAACTATAGAACAGGATGTTTTATTTTCTATTTCAATTTGTAGGCTAATAAACATTCTTTTCGAAACATTTTTTTTATTTTCCAATTTCTGCTTTGGTTCTGCTCTGTGAGGCTGTAAACAGTAAAGTGCGCGCACTTGACCCGAATGACTCTAATATGTCATTAGAGCTGTATGTAATTTTATTGAGATGATAATTAATGTGCAGACATTACAACTTCGTCTTAATTTTGTGTTAAAAAATCGAGCTGTTGAATTATTCAGTCTTCAAGTTGATACGATGTTAGAGCGAGAGCCGGCGATGGTCAAACTTTCGTCATTTTACACAAGCTGTAACTTTGTCATTAGCTGACACCATAAGTAAAAGTGCCTTCGGCTATCACACGGAGGATTCCGGTTCATGCTATTTTTCACCTGAAACTGCATCTACTTTTTCCTCTTGACTTAGACTTATCCATGGAATCTCCCGAAAGTTATGTGAGACAGTGAGACTCGTCATTCATGAACTGGATAAAATAAATAAACCACCAAAATTCACCGCGACCCTGAGTGTCGTAAATAAAGCGCCAATGATTATGGTTCATTCTCAATTGTCTTACTAGATTTTCTGGATTTCTATATGATTTGGGGCAACTCTCTTCGCCGTTAAAGTTTATAAACTATTGCAATAAAAATTCAAACTCAAGGCTAGCAACAGCAATATCCATACTACATATGATACTCGTAGGAGTATAAGCTGACAAACTTACTTTTGTTAAATGACGAAGGTGATCTATCATCGGCTCTTAGAGCATGACGGGTTTTCGGCACCGTTACGTTATTTACATTTTTATGTAGATTTTATAGTCACCGGATGACGACATAGCTGCACTAGGCTAGGAATTGGAATAAATAACGGTCAAGTGCGAGAAAGGATCGTGCTTCTTGAATAAATATCAGCCTAGGCCGTCGATGTAAATGTCTAGATTCTAGGTAGCTAGCACTACTGTAGGTACATATACTAACATGTACTACGCCTAGTGACTAAGACTTCGGTGTTTCTTTTTGCGGACCGATCCGTTACTAATCTCTAACATTTTGTAAATATGAATTTTCACTTGCAGTAACGATGAAAGAAAACGCCTTAATTAAACTTTCATGTCTGAGAAAAAGCATGTGAAATCCACGAAATACGCACGTGGCTTGTAGAGTGGTGGACGAGTACGAGTTTGAAATAATGAAGAAAATTTAAAAAGGACTCTTCCTTTTTTATGTATACCTACATTTTTACGTCTTGATGTACTTACCTGCTCTAGTGCAGCCTACTGGTTATATAGAAAATATTACATAATTAGATTATTCTTGTTCTGTTGCTCTTATTTTATCGCTCTTTAGGTTTGTTTTCACTTTTGATGATTGAGTGATCTGAGATCTGCTTGTCAACTAGTTAAAAGAAAGACGAGGTAACTTACACTAACAAGGTATATAAGTATCATCCTGGGGCGAGCTTTGATATAATGATATAACACTGTTTACTTTCTCCTAAAAAAATCTAAGCACGGAGGTGGGCAAATAGTTGTGTTACTCGTGCTGCTTAAGCTGTCAGTCCCGATTTATATCAACAACAACTGAAGAAATATAATCCTGAGACCGCCAACTAGCATTGCGGGTATAAGTTCCATATTCCCTCTCCTGTAATTAGGGATCCCGGTCTCTATAGAGGGTTCGTTAGACTGACATAAATATACCTAGCGAAAATAGCTCAATAGATTTCAAAAATAGATATAGCGTAATATCGGTTAGTGGGAACCGTATTGCAACGCACACGTGTACACAAGAGGTCTTTCATACAATATAGGTCAGCGTGTCCCCTCGCGCACAGCTTTGGATGTGTATTGCGTATTAGTTTCTAGACTGTTTCTAGGTTACAAAATTGCGCTGTGCCTGAGCTTAAAATGTGTAAATACTAATGTAAAACAATTCACACGTAGGCTTCCTTGTGCAACTTCTGCCTTCTGCAATTCAGTAGTACCTACCTACTTGAAGCGATAACTTCGAACATTGTTTTAAGCAATATAAGATAATACATTAAAGAATCCGTCGTCAGAAGTAATGACTTTATTAACGACAAAGATTCTTGAAAGCAATCAGCTTTTCCTTGTACGCGCAAGACGGGATAACCGAAATTGTAATTTATAAAGTAAAATAAATTTTAACAATGATTTTTAAAAGAGCAACAGTGGTGGTAGAGTCACTACGAACTGAATCACTAGACGTTTTAAAAGCCTACTTGAAGTAAATGATTTTGAATTTGAATATGAATGTAACAATCTTCATTATATTTAATTTTTCCGTACGGTCGTTTGTCATGTAACTCCTATTATATATATATTTCTGTTTGGGTTTCTGAATGGGTTCAAGTACAAGAAAACACGGTAGATGGCTCCTTAATGTGTTTCTGATGAGCAAACTGTTTTTTCAAAGTTTGGACAGTAAACCAAACTCGTACCTAGTAAAGTTAAAACTCGAAGATCGCTAAATCGATTGTAAATTTTCCTTTCGCTTTCTTTGCTGTGATTCAAAAAAAGAAATTGTAATAAATAAGTTGAAAAAACTTAAAAATTTAAATTGGCAACTTTGTATCTCAAGTTTTAGGTAACACTACTAAATATATAGTTATTTAGGTAACAAAATAAACAATTAATACAACTTTATTTGTACGTACTTACTAAAAGAAAATACAAATGTTAAGATTTTTTTTAATTATGACTGTAACTCAATGTCAGATCAAAAAAAAAGAAAACAACACAAATTTTATTGTTTTATTAAGGCTCGGAAAACAATTACACCGCTTATATTTAGTAACCTTCTAGCGACCTATCTTTAATTAGCGCAGGTCTTTGTCCTCACTTGTGAAACTGACTTTCAAATGCTCCTTGCCAATTCGAGAAACATTTCTCGGTTTCCTTATTATTTTACTTTGTTCCACTAGTTGTTGCGCCCTGCGTTGCTCGCCATTTAGGCATCATCATCATGATCACGACTTCACTTCGATTCTACTTAAGATACGGAGCGTCGACCCAACACGCTGTTCTAATGCAGGTTGGTGCGCTGATATTGAGCGGGAACGACGGCGTCCGAAGCACAGGTGTGTAATACAAATAACTTCTTCTTCGAATAACTTCAAATAACCGACTTCGGGCTAAGAATTAATTAAAATGTTCTTATAAGAAAGGAAAACACTGAATTACATACATACATAACATCACGCCTTATTCCCATAGAAGTAGGCAGAGACCACATCGCTCCATTTGCCACGGTCCCTGCAAACTTCCTTAGCTTCTTCCACTCCCATTAATCCTTTCATAAAAGTTCGTCGGTTTAGGGTACTCTTGACCTGGCCATTATTTAAAATGTCCTGAATTTGGTCCAAGAACATTCACCTAGGCCTTCCCCTTCCAACATTTCCATTCACCCTCGCCTTGTAAATCTCTTATGTTAATCTTCTTTCATCCATTCTCTCTACATGTCCAAACCATCTAAGCATCCCTTTCTCAGTTTTAGTCACTACATCTTCTAACACTGAATTATGTAATATAATTATTATGTTATATGGAATACCTGGCTAAGGTCTGTGTGCACCAAGATTTCGGTTATCATAACCAACGGTTAACATAGGCTAAACGTAAAATTTACTGTTCACGCCGGTTTGGGACGTAAACCGGGCGGTTATCTTCACCGAGCTTACGTCTTTAACCGGCGTACGGGTTGTCGTGAACAGTAAATTTATAGTTAGATAGATAATCGTAATCTTGGTGCACACAGGCCTAAGGACTTGAAACCAGGGCCTGGTGATCAGATCTATCAGCCTTAATGGCTCCAATAATAATATTGTATTGGTATTGGTTGTCGAAATATAAGACGGGTTCCTATTAAGTTTGTTTGTAAAAGATTGTTCATGTAAAATGATGTTTCACTCTTATATGATTATTATTCTCATTTCCAATAAGGAATGAGCCTAATTTAATTATACTGAAATGATTATGATATTTCTAACACAAAAATTCAATTACAGGTTTTTTTAAATCTTACTTCTTTTATAAAGGGTGTATGTTTGTTACTTCTTAACGACTAAACGGCTGAAGCGATTGTAATAAAATTTGGAATGGAGTTACCTGACATCCTGGATAAACACATAAGCTACATATTATACCGAAATAATATCATGTCTACATATTAATACAACAACTTAAATATAAGTTCATTACACAAATAGATCTTGTGTACTGGAGAACGCCCGCGGTTTTATCCGCGTAGTTCTTGGACCCGTAGAAATTTCGGGATAAAATGTGACTTAGGCATTATTTTGATATTTAAACTATATTATTGTGAAGTTTCATCAAAATCCATTCAGTAGTTTTTGTGTGAACCAGTAACAACAATACACGCTCACACATAAATTTTTGCCTTTATCATAGGAGTATGATTTACCTCTAGTTTGTATTGCATTCTACAAAGCAACCAAATGAGCAAATCAAATTTATTTACCACACCATAAGAAATTTAATTAACACACAAACATACTTTATTACACACACTGGTATTGATATGTAAAATAAAAGTTCGGCTTCCATTTCGAATCATTGATTTTGTTTGTTTTGCGTTGTCAGGTATGAGTTAGAGGCCGTGGCTGGTAAATGTGACTTTTGGATTGTCCACACCTACTGGCCAAAATAAATTAACAAATTGGAGGACTTCGACCGGATAAAGGTGTTAACACATTGGCGATTGTGAGCAAGCGTTTAAGTACCAGTAGAGGCTTATAGTGCTTACTTATCCGATCCGGCGGTCATAACTGGAACTAACGTCGCAGATGTCACTGGTGGCTTTTGGTTTATCAACTCTGTTGACAGAAACAGCGACCACAGCAACATCTACACCGGGCCAGATAAGTTCGTAGCACTATATATTTTGCGCTGTCTAGAGGCCATAATTGGTGAATGTTACTTTTGGATGGTCCTCACCAAATTTTCAGATTGGAGGACTTCGACCAGATAAAAGATTTATTAACACATTGTTATGGGCAAAGTGCTTAATTATCAGCAGAGGCTTAAATTTTGCGCTGTCTGGTTAGAGGCCGTAGTTGTTAAATGTAACTTTTGGATTGTCTTCACCTACTGGCCAGAATAAATTTTCTAATTGGAGAACTTCGACTGGATAAAGGTGTTGTGTTTAAGTACCAGCACAGGCTTATATTCTGGTCGGTCAAGTTAGAGGCCGTAGCTGGTAAATATGACTTTTGGATCTTCCGCACACACTGGCCAGAATAAATTTTATAATTGGAAGACTTCGACCGGATAAAGATGTTGATAACACATCGGTGTTCGTAGGCAAGTGCTTTAATACCAGTAGAGGCTTACATTTTGCACTGTCAAGTTAGAGGTTATAGCTGGTAAATGTGACTTTTAGATTGTCCGCACCTACTAGCCAGAATTAAATTTCTAATTGAAGGACTTCGACCGGATAAAAGTGTTATCAACACATTGGTGATTGTGAGCGACGTTTAAGTACCAGCAGAGGCTTAAATTTTGTGCTGTCAGGTTAGAGGTCGTAGCTGGTAAAATAGACGTTTTTCCGCATCTACTGGCCATAACAATTTTTTTATTGGAGGGCTTTGATCGGATAAAGATGTTAACACATTGGTGTTTGTGACCAAGTGTTTAGTGCCAGCAAAGGCTTATATTTAACGCTGTCAGGTTAGAGGCCGTAGCTAGTTAATGTGTCTTTTGGATTGTCCGCACTTTACTGGTCAAAATAAATTTTTCTAATTGGAGGACTTCAACCGGATAAAAGTGGTGTTAACATATTAGTATTTATGGGCATGTGCTTTAGTACCGGTAGAGGCTTACGTTTTTCCGCTGTCAAGTTGGAGGGGGTGGTTGGTAAATATTGTCTGCACCTA
Organism: Mycalesis mineus; assembly: GCA_034621355.1. Taxonomy (NCBI): domain Eukaryota; kingdom Metazoa; phylum Arthropoda; class Insecta; order Lepidoptera; family Nymphalidae; genus Mycalesis; species Mycalesis mineus. Next base: position 4,019,918 of record CM067881.1, read on the forward strand.
TTTAGTGCCTTACCTACCTAATTTTAGTCAGTTTATAGAGCGATGTTTTCCGTTTCTTGGTTCACACTAAGCACAAGCTTAGTGTGAATTTTTCGAGGTATCAGATTAATCATTTACATATTCCAATTAGAAAATATGCAAAGTGCGTCTCGCGCTCCAGTGTGATAAGGCTTTTACTAAACGTTTTTGTACGTTATTTGAATATAAGTTTAGCGTGGATTTTATTATCATAAATATTTTATTTTTAAATTTCTTTCTGATTTGTATTTTCTGTTTACTTTTGACTGTGTGAGTCATGGGGGCCCAATTTTCGAATATCAATTTTTGTTGAATAAATTAAAATAAAATAAAATACCTAAATCTGCAACAAAATAAACATCCAAAAGAGGATAATAATTTTTTTTTAATCATTACAAATTATCCCTTGACTGCAATTACACCTGATGGTAAGTGATGATGCAATCTCAGATAGAAGTAAGCCACAAGCAAGGAGTAGGAAGAAATCAATCTATACCCCTTTCGGTTTCTACGCGATATCATACCGGAACACTTAATCGCATGGCGGTATGTCTTTGGTAGGGTGGTAACTAGCCACGGCCCAGGGTCTCCCACCAGCCATTTAAATTTCTTCAATAATATAAAATATGATAAATGTATATTTATGTCCGCGTTCATGAGATATCTAATCCTTGATGTCATAATAATTAAAATTATTAATTAATAGGTATATTATGCAAGTTAAATTATAATAATTAGTATCGAAGACATCTCCCTCACGATATCAGGAAGCGTGATTTATATTTGTTGTTGTTGTAATATGTACCTAATATATAAATATATTACAATAATAATAATACGTTTATGGTAACAAACCCAAACTGGTCAAAAGTCCTCTACTTTCATGTGTTTCAGCATCCTCAAGAGATAGATTTTATAAATAAAATTCAATTATAAAGACCGAACATTTAATTGCTATAATTTCTCATATACAACGATTTTGGCGACCTCCGTAGCGCAGTGGTACGCGCGGTGGATTTATAAGACGGAGGTCCTGGGTTCGATTCCCAACGAGGCAGATTGAGTTTTTTATTAATTTGTCTTGGTCTGGCTGGTGGGAGGCTGTCGCCGTGGCTAGTTACCATCCTACCGACAAAGACGTACCGCCAAGCGATTAAGCGTTCCGGTACGATGTCGTGTAAAAACCGAAAGGGGTGTGGATTTCGTCCTACTCCTACGTAAGTTAGCCTGCTTCCATCTTAGATTGCATCATCACTTAACATCAGGTGTGATAGCAGTCAAGGGCCAACTTGTAGTTAATAAAAAAAAAATATACTTCTTCTTCGTTGTGGGGGTTCAAGCTCCATCCGTTGCCATTGCTCCAGTACTGCATCATTTGCAGTGCATTCGTGGACACATAATATATTTAGAGCAATTCTGATTTGGTCGGTCCAGCGCATCGGTGACCTGCCTTGCGCTCTTATGGCTTCGACCCCTCCCGATGCCCAAAGAAGGTGAGAATGCGACCTTGCACGGTGTAAGAGTATTTTCATATTTTATTATCATAATACAATCAAAACTTTATGATCACAAAATCAAAAACTATTTGTTCAAGGTAAACTTCCGGAAAGTAGTGCGTTTTATTAAATCTTTTACTGAGAAAGAGAGAGTCGCGTGCACAAACTAGTTTGCGCGAAACAGCCCGCATCTGGCGTGCGTTTGTTTATAATACAAAGTGCGTAACCAGTTCACAAAAGCCTGACCTATATCGGATGACGTAACGTCTTACACGTAAGGGCCTCTGCCCTTTTTATTGGCACACGACATTCGGTGTTATTATACTTGTGTGTTCACGAGCCATGTATGTTTTTATACTTATAATTGACGGAACATATGGTGATCACTCATCTCATTGTTAGTGTAAAAACCATTGCCTTTAAACTGACCAATAGTTGGCAGGGCATGCAAGGAACACGTCGGAAACACTTCAAATGTCCAAAATATCGGTCGTTCTTCTAATTTAGTTAAATTAACATACAGGGGATTTTTAAAAATTACCTCACAGACTTGCTGTGATCCATAGGTCATTTTTCGCTATCTAGAGGCCTCATAAGGTGAGTTATAAAGTAGAAGCTAGCGACGATGATCGATTCAGAAATAAGGAGATCCAAAGTAACCTAAGTAGCTCAACCAGTCGCAATACAGTGCAATGAGTGGAGGAAATAGTTCGAAAAGCAGATTGACGTTCGTGTCTCAAAGTGCCAGTATAGCTAACTTGCACCGGAAAGCGCAGTGTTGGCATACCTCCGATCAGATCGGTGATATCAAGTGGGTGGGTTGAAGTAAGTCACTGGGTGCAGGCGGCTGAACTCTAGGAGGTTGGAGATGCTTAAAAGATGTCCATATTGCAGTGCATGCAGTGGACGTCCATCTGCTGATACTGATGAAGATCATTATGATGGTGATTTGATTGTTGCAGAGATAACTGCATCGTAGATACATTGGTTAACCAAGGTGGAGCTATTGGATTCACACCTAGGTACTATAGATTACTATATATATAGATATATAGTCGCCACTTTAGAAAATTAGTTTAACCATATGTATCTATAGATCTGATAAACTTAAGGGTTACGTTTGATTGTCACCACCGCACCATAAAATTATGTGAATAAATATGGAAATTGTATAGATGTCACTGTCGTTTTGAAAATGAGTTTAAGCGTATGTATCTGTGGTGAAGATCTGGCGGAGTGTTGGGTATGGCTGGCTATATTCGTACTATGGTACGAATAGATAAGTATTTAGATAAAGTATATAATAGAAATTCATCAATGGTCTCGACATGTACCTAACTATATCTTTACGCTTTATATTTAAACTTTATATTGGATGTTTTTTCTCTTTTATAATCATCTATTCTCTTTTTTACCAACGAAAAAACAGAGACGTTTCGACGCATAAGTTTGTACGAGTATATATGCAGATAACTTTTTACAGAGTTGTCCGACTTTGATAATTCTTTTATATAAAACATTATTACTTTTTTTACTTACTTGCCCAAGAACATTTTTGTCTCTACGTCTTTTCGGATTGGATTTTAGCTTAACTGGACACATCATGCTGTGTGTGCAATTTGATTTGATAAAAATGTTTTAGACAATCATATAATTATGACGAAATATTAATAAAAGAATGAACTAGAAGGTAAATGTCCTCTCTGGAACACTGGGTTGTACCTAATACCACAAATTTTCTAATTCCACTGTACTCAATATTACTTAAATGAAATCTTCAATTTTTCATCACGCTACCCTAACCTAATCAAGGTCTTAACTAACACCTAAATACCTATTATATTTAAAGCCCGACCCAGGAGTCGAACCTTAGATTTTATGCTCCATATTCAAATATACCATACACTAGACAAAGGAATAGTATATTGTTATAATATGTAATTTATTTCGCCATTAGTATCAGTCACGATAGTTTAATCTCCAAAGCAATTGATACTTATTTTATTTCATTTCTTAATGTCACATTGAAAGCCTGTTGCCAAACAAGGATCCAATTTAAATGCAAATGCTAAAATACCTATTTGTTACGAGATATTTATCAAGTACAAACCCAGGGCCGTGATTGACGTCGCCCTGCGGTTCGGTTCTACTGTCTACTGTAACGCAGCGGTGACATTAACTACACTTTTGGTGTACTAGGGTTGGTACTCATGATTGTTGTGTTTTTGTATTGTACTATTTCTGAGAGAGCTAGAACTAGAGCGTCTAATCTACACTTGCTTATGCTGAAAGCTGGATTGTTGGATTCCAGTTTTAAGGTTGCCCATAAGCAGTGGCAATTGGCATAACATTCAGAAACGTACCGATACATTTCGATCTTGTTAACACAATTCTGTGCATAAACTAATTATTTAAAATTTAAACATTTCCATACTTACATAACCAAGGTTAAAAATAAATAAGGTTGACCTTGAAGATTGAAGCAAATTCTGTCCACATATCTCCCTTAGGATTCTGCCCAGGAAGTTTATTTATTTAGGCATGTATTCTCTCTCCCTAACTCCTAGTTGTAGACTTGATAGGGTATTGACATAACACGTTGTAATTAAAGATTTATGAAGCTTAACGTCACGTGGATGGACACAGAGCGGCACTTTGCAGGGCGTATTCCATACTTGCGTCCTTGCACGCCATGCAAAAGTGTTGCTCTGTTTTTCTATATGACGTCAAGTAATCTAATTACTTGGTTCGTCGGTTTATCACACTACTATACTAAATTCGAAAGTTTGTGTGTGCGTTACTTCTTACGCATCAACTACCTACTGAACGGATTTTCATGAAACTTCACAATAATATGGCTTACAAATGAGAATAACACATAGACCATATTCTATCCAGAACTTCAACAACCTACAAACAAGTACCTTAATATGATGGTGAGCAAAGATGCAGCTTCCACGCTTGTCTAGATTAAGAATATTTGCTCTTAAAATGCAGAAATGTTCTCATTATGTTGTAGATGGTACAAAAATTAAAGCTATAAGGCATCTAATACCTGCCTTTTGTAAGTTCATCCCGAGAAAAAATGACTGACATGGTCGCCAGCGAAATAGACATTATAACATCTATTGATTCATAAATGCCCGTGTTAAAACAACAGTTTTCACGTAAGCTGAACATAATTATGTTTGTTTGAGAACTTTTATTACAAAAAAAGCTCATGTACCACAACATGAAATCATTATTCAATGATGGTCTAGCGCATCAACAGATTTATCAGGTTTTTGCGGAAAACAGCGGAATAAATCTTCTGTTCATTATATTAATTATAGAAATGATAAATGTTGATGATAACCTAATGATTCCGAAGCGGGCAAACTTGCTGTTAACTGCGCTGTAATCATTTGCATTTTATTGTCCATTGATGCAAGTTTTTGCGCGCTGCACTTTTTGTACTCCGCACTCGTAAGCATTATTAAATATTATTCCATCGTTAAGGAAGTTTTCTATGGAGATTTCTTATTAATATTAGACAAAGATTGAGGAAACGTAAGAACATCACTCATTACTCAAGGTGAATTGCTATTCACTTCAACTTTATTTGTAATACTTTGACTCGATGATTATTTATTTATTAAATCGATACAGTAAGATGTTCGTGACTAACTATATCTATCTACTACTAACAGGCATGTGTAGAATAAATACTTTTGAGTGTTTTGTGGAATTTATTTAAGTAATTCATGTTAAAAATTATTATTATAAAAACAAAAAACCCGACTGCATTGAAGTTATGAACTGAAAAGAAAAAAACAAGGATCACTATATCTATATACAATTCTAAATACTTTATGAAGATGCAAGCGGGGACAAAATACTTTATTTTCTGCGGGGAAAGAAAGATCTACCAAAACTACGTTTGTCCCCGCCTGCAGCACCATAAAGTATTTAGAATTGTATAGAGATATAGTGATCCTTGTTTTTTTCTTTTCAGTTCATAAGTTTTTTGTTTTTATAATAATAATTTTATTTGAGACTTTTTTGTTTTAGTTTATGGTATAGAAATGACACGGTACACTTTATGCTATTTTTTGTTAAAACGGCAATATAAACCTGATATAATATTTTGAAATGGTCTTTCATTTGATACCCATATTGCTAAGATAGAAGAAAGAAATACACACATCCCCCTTTTTTCCCCCATTTACAGCCACCGTTTTGAAAATTTATATAGCCTATGTCACTACCACAATTTTGACAAATTCAACGACACCTCACATGTCAAAATCCGTTCAGTCGTTTAGGCTGTAGCGCCTGCCGAAGAAATGGACATACATACATACCCTCGAAAAACATAACCCTCCTTCTGACGCAGTCGGGTAAAAAGTATATACAGCAGCAGCACAATTGAACACTAAAATGTTGAAGTATTTATACGTGTATTCTTCATTTTTGACTGCCTCGTTGATCTAGGTGTTTAGCCTATGCGGCTTTGAACACGAAGTCCTGGATTCGAATCCTGGGTGGGGTCACGGAGGAATTCTATAAAATTTTCAGTTCATTCAAAGCCCGGGAAGTTGGTAGTGTTACACGCCGTGCCTCGGAGAGCACGTTAAACTTTTGTTCCCGGTCTCTATCATCAAACATCTGATAGTGATTTATAAATGAAACATTATCACTCTAAGTCCGCCAACCCGCATTAGAGCAGCGTGGTGGGCTCTCCATATGCCCTCTCCTAGCGGGATAAAAGAACAGATATAAAACACAAAAATACAAATAATTGATTATTACTAAAATTTAACATGTCTTAGTGTCAACCCTGTGTCACCAATATTCCATTAGTTATAGGCTAGACAGTTTGATCCCATTGTTCTGTATGCCCTACACGGGAGGGGGGGGGGGATCGTAATGTGACCCAATGTCATTGCAATCAATTGTCTTATTGCTAACACGTTCTTTTATTAGTTGACAAGTTAGCAATGGACTATCTTTTAAGCGCCGAATACACTGATGCTTCATCATCCGTCTATGTCATCAACCATGATGGATGACTTCAAAACCTGACCACACAATTGTTCTAACATATCGATACCTTTGGGTAGAAAGGTCGTATAAACCATTTTGGCCAAATTGAGTTATATATACCATTTTTCTTAGATTTTTTTTCTCTATCGATCTGTATATACGAATTGTAGAAATTCGCACAAAAATGGTAAATACGACCCAAAAATTTTCAGTCATAGCCTCTTAAAAAAGGTAAATTTTCAATGTAAAAGCCGAATGTTTCTTTTTTGTAGTTTTGTTATGATGTATGACCATAATTTGTATTAACTCAGGGCGTAAAACTAGTCGTTAATTAGAAATGGTTTATACGCCCTAACGCGTTAAATGCATTACCTAAACATAGTTTAAATTTGACGTCGTAAATCCAAAGGCAGTTCGCAACGTTAGAGTATAATCCATGTTCATTGTAAGCAATGTTATATTTGATTCTTTGTTTTCTCAACAACTTCGTTTTTTTGTTCTATTCTTACTAATTTCTTTAATCTAGGTACTTCATACTCAACGTTTTTGTTAAAATTTCTAATAAGGACCACCGTTTGATTATTTAATGTAATCGCGTTTTTCTGATGAAATAACGTCAGAATGCCTAAAAGGAAATCCCACTATCGAGATATACATCTCAGACAAGAACGGCCACTGTACGCCGAATAGAAGAGACTTCTTTTAAGCAAGCACGGCGTCTTGCAAATGAAAGAGAAAATAGTTCGCAAGCATCTTCTCGAGAGTCTAGCATCGGAAGGTCTCAGGCACTAGCTAACCACAAACAGAATATGTTGGACATACGTAATGGGAATCTAGCACCGAAAGCTCGCTGCGGCTTGCCAGCCAAAGAGCTATTATCTCTGCAGGACGTATAAGACTATCTAGCACTGAAAGGTCTCAGCGACTGACTAATCACAGACTGAACATGCGTAATAGGGAATCTAGCACCGAACGTTCGCAGCGGCTTGCCAGCTAATGAGCTATTACCTCTGCAGGACGTGTGAGAGAGTCTAGCACTGAAAGGTCTCATCGACTGGCGAACCACACACTAAATATGTTGAACATTAGTAATAGGGAATCTAGCACCTATGGTTCGCAGCGGCTTGCCAGCCAAAGAGATATTACCTCTGCAGGATGTGTGAGAGAGCCTTGCACTGAATGGTCTCAGCGACTGGTGAACCACAGACTGAATATGTCCAACATACGTAATAGTGAATCAAGCACCGAACGTTCGCTGCGGCTTGCCAGCCAAAGACCTATTATCTACCCCTGCGGGACGTGTGAGAGAGTCTAGAACTGAAAGGTCTCAGCGACTGGCGGACCACAGACTGAATATGTTGAACATACGTAATACCGAATCTAGCACCTAACGTTCTCAATGTTGCCAGCAAAGGAGAAAGTGCATCTACTACACATGTTATCGTTGGTTTCGTATTTCAGGTAGGTTTTGAATCGACCATTATTGAATATTAGAATAATAATTATTGATTTCTTACTAATTCTGAGAGAAACAGGACTGTTTCTTAGTCAGAATTTAATTGATCTATGATTATAAATGGTTTTTAATACAATAAAAACTACATATGTGGGAATTTACGACACTAAATGTGACCATAAGCTTACCAAAAATGGATATACGACCTATACAGTTTTTTTTACCACATTTTCATGGGGTGTATTCACCAAGAACTGAATTTTTCTGAGACGTAAATCCAAGCTAACTTTATAACTAAAGAAGATAGATAGATTTAGATGATCTAACCTTTTTCATTTGCAAATTGTAAGAACCTTTCTCATAGATCATTTTTTTATAACTTCAAAAACAAAAAAGTTATGATTTTTTATGTAATAAAAAAATTGTTTTTCTGCTCTCCTGAAAAGTTGGGTTTTGGTTTATACGACTTTTCTACCCAAAGGTATCGATATTCATGTTAGTAAAGCCATTATAGTTCTGCGACAACATATATACCTATTTATTATTTTATAGAATATATTTTTTATTATAATTATAGAATACTTTTTTTTGGTTGGTATGTTTGGTAGATGTATGTACAAAATAAGAATTATATAATAAACTAGCTGACCCGGCAAACGTTGTTTTGCATTAAAAATTTAAAAAAAAATTAGATGAAAATTAGATAGTAGCCGATTACAAAATTTGGTAAAAATCGGTAAAGTCGTTTCGGAGGAGTACGGTAACTAACATTGTGACAGGGAAATTTTAAATATTGGATAATGCAAAAAATGCTAACTTAACTGGGAAGAAGTATTCCTAAAAATAAACATATAACTAAAGAGCATGTAAGGCAATAAAATAAAAATTAATTTGAATTTGTCAATAAATTCTATGTACATACGCTTAAAGTTTTACATTCAAGCTGTCATATTACAGTTGTTTGACTTAGTACTCAGGTATACTATTCTCTAAGACTTGTGTTCGTTGACGAATTCGCCCTAACTTTTGTTGTAGTTTGGATATCGTTGCTACGTATTTTTAAATTATGTTTATACAGTTTGAATTATCATCGTTATCAGCCTATTAACGGCCCACTAAATTTTGCAACTAATTTCATTATGTATAATGTATATTGATCATTGTGACTGTAATTAGTGTCATAACACATGATTGAATTATATAATTTAACGAGTTAAGTTTCTTGTTTTATAGAATTATCGGCAGAAATCCTAAAAAGTAGGATAAACTAAGTATATAAAACATGACCGCGTGTGTCAAATTTTTTTATGGTCCAATATTGTAACGTTATTTCGACGTTGAGCGAGTTAAAGTCCCAGCTTGTGCAGTTAGAGAATAGTATGACTGTAATTGAAGATCCCACAGCTCGCACCTTCAAGTTACTTTGCGCAAGTGACATTTTAGCGTTTTATTTGCATACTGAAGTTGCAAATCGCAAGTATCTCGTTTTATTATCTTTTACATCATTTCCTTCATTCGAGTGGGTGTTGCTTTTAACTTAAGTGCTGCTTGCTTGTTGGAGACTAATGTTTTATTGCAATCTATCCACTATGTTATGTCTGGAATGGTTAGGATACAATATCCTAACATCTTATAGGTAACTGTTGTATAGGATTTTTTTTTATTGAATACAAGTTGGCCCTAGACTGCTATCACACTTGATGTTAATTGATGATGCAATCTAAAATGGAAGCGGGCTATCTTGTTAGGAGTAGGATGAAAATCCACACCCCTTTCGGTTTCTACACGACATCGTACCGGAACGCTAAATCGCTTGGCGGTACGTCTTTGTCGGTAGGGTGGTAACTAGCCACGGCGAAAAGCCTCTCACCAGCCAGACCAAGACAAATTAAGAAAAATCTCAATCTGCCCTGCCGGAAATCGAACCCAGGACCTCCGTCTTATAAATCCACCTCGCATACCACTGCGCTACGGAGGTCGTCAAAAATGGATGCATTGAGATAAACTTTATTATTATAGTATTTATTCAATCTCTAATTCTATCTTACTTTATTTATAGTAGAATCTAATGTTCTCAATTTCTGCCACAAGTAGAACCAACCACCTGCACGATGAATCCATAGAATGCTAGGATATTCTCTTAGGATCTTAGGAATGTCAATTATAAAGACAATGAACGAGTAAACAAAATCTGTATTGAATAGACGCAGGTATACATTGTGGAAGTTCAGCATGAATAGTTAATAATTTATTATGACATGAAATTGCGAAGTCTATTTGTAATTACACATTGTAGACTCAATGTTGCCTGAAAATGCTCCGATTCCAGATCGAACCATATGTCGAGGGTTTTCTGTTGGATTTGGGTGACCATCATTTTTTTATATTGAATACATGTTGGCCCTGTACTACTATCACACCTGATCACCTAGCATAACTTATTAAGAGTAGGATGAAATCCACACCCCTTTCGGTTTCTATATGATATCGTACCGGAACGCTGAATCGCTTGGTGGTACGTCCTTGCCGGTTAAATCGGTTCATTATTTATTTATTTTAAAGCAAGAAATTAACCCAAAGAATATAAAAGAAAAACTCAAGAAATATTTCCTAAAAGTATGAAATTTTATTTGGAACATCGACATCAGTGCAGCGAGGCACCTGTAATCGGTATTATTTTGTAACTACAACATATTTTTGTTTATTAATTACACATCTACGCATATCGTACTCGTACTTACCTACCTAAAAGTAGTTTTAACAATTTTTGTAATTGTTGTATTAAAATGTATATTTTTATTTAAATAAATAAATAAATAAAATTTACACCACAACGAACAAGATCATAATATCAACATAAAATGCATTAAGTAGAACTGGTACAAAAGGCGGACAATCGATATACAGCGATTTACTGTAGCCAATCTTAAACTTAGCAAAACATTAGGACACTAGAATGCAGGTGGTGAATGATTCGTATAAATACATACATTCAAATACAAATACACACTAATACATAAAAAATTGCTCAAAATATTATAAATATATTAAATGCAGCATACAAAAAAAAAGAATTCTTGATCGCCATTATTTTGACTTTGTCGCTTGGATTTATCGGCTTTTCGCGGAAAATAAATTACATAGGTATTATTAAGTAATAATATTTGTGTTGAACGTGATAACATGGATTAATTAGAGTTAAGAAATTTTGCAATAAAATAGGCTGCATCCGCATTAGCATTATTCGTCCGAACTGATCACCGTATCCGTATCATGATCGCTAGTATGGACGGGTAATGATACGCAGTCCGGTCAGATACGATACGCGATATGACCCGTCCCATGTTGAGATGGTTTTTGTCCGATCATCAATCAATCAAAGGAGCTGACACAGAACTGGAACATTTTATACGCGATCACTGAAAATAAGATACGAAGTTTAACATAAATGAATAAATAATGGGCTATTTGCCAGAATGTGGATACAATAAAGTTGTTAAAAGTTACACATACATCCTACCATTGAATATGATATTTAAAGTATTATTAATATAATAGTTAATAGATTTTATATAAAAAATTCCGCCTATTAAATGAATTTAAAAACATACTCTTATTGCACCTAAAGGCGAAAGATTGTGAGTGTGAATGTTTGTTACTTCTTCACGGCTGGAGAGATTTTATTTTGGTATGGAGTTAGCTGACACCAGGGCCGCGCCAACCCCCCACAGCGCCTGTGTGCGAAACCTATGAAGCGCCTCACCTTGCACACACTTTCAATTTACTGATTGTTCAATTTTTTAATGTTTTGGCACTCTTTTGTTTTAAAGTCGGGGAATCCCCATGACCCTACCCCGCTTGCGTCGGTATACATTCATAATTCATTCAATCAAACTCACGGCGGTTCTTTTGATTTTAATTGAGCTCGTTACTAATGTACACTAAAACCCAAATTGTAAAATGAAACCACACAATTGTGTATTATCTTAGAAGGCTTGTATAATAAGCGCATTATAATTATTTTGTTATTTACATTATTTTACATTATTAATTTCGATGGCGGCGCCTCTATTGTCTTGGCGCCTGTGTGCGCCGCACACTTCGCACATAGGGGCGGCTCGGCCCTGGCTGACACCCTGGATTAATACATAGGCCCCATTTTATTCCGATATGTCCACGGAAACAAGAACAACGCGGGTGAAACCGCGGGCGTCCTCTAGTACTTTTATAAATATTAATGACAATTTTTGACGAGCAACTCGTTGTCAAGTTGTCAAGTGTGGAAAAACATAGCGTGCGCATTAGAGTAAACGAAAAACTAGCTGACGATAAAAACATCCCTACGTCTCGTCACGTAACATCTCGCTATACAGATGTTAAAAGAGAATAATTATTTTAAGTTATATTATACTAACAACAAAAAATATGTTTTTTTGCGTTACACCTGCGTAGTCTTAACTAATAAATCATGTTTGAATTATTAACTTAAATATTATTAACCGGACAATTATAAAAAATACCTAGTTTCATCCAGAGAAAAAGTTGTGTTTTCGAGAGATAACATAACCTTTATCCGGACTATAAAATTAACATTAAAGCAAGTGACGCCGCGGGAAGAAGCCATTATCGTGCAAAAATAAACAAAACAACGACGAATGCTTATTAAGATTATTTACAACACGACTATTTTATGACTGGTGGGAGGGTTCAGGTGTAGCTGGTTACCACCCAACCGGCAAAGACGTACCGCCAAGCGATTTAGCTTTCCGGTACGATGTCGTGCAGAAACCGAAACGGGTGTGGATTTCATCGTAACTTTAACAAGTTAGCCCGCTTCCATCTTTGATTTATCACTCACCACCAGCCACCAGGTGCGATTGCAGTCAAAAAAATAATAAAATGACCCAAACGTATTTACAAAGTTACATTAACTCATATGCCACTGTTATTCATTAAAATATATGATGACAGTAGCATTTTTTAAAATTTAAAATACATACTTACACGTAACTTAATACTTAATTACATCTAAGTGTTAAAGCTAAGAATTAAAAAAAAAGAAAATTGTTACGTGAGTTATAAGCTCAATGTAAAAAACTCCACAGGTATGGCAATTAAGTTTAATATCGTATTGAAAATTGAAAATTCACCGCTTGCAATATCAACTAAGAGATTTAGCTAACCAGTAGAGTGGACATTGGGATATCTACCAGCTACGAATCTCTCTATCTGGGTTTTAAATAGACTGTACCTAATGCAAGACATTCATCCAAGCTTGTCCAAATGTTTACTGCCAAGCCTTTATTTGCCACGCTATATTTTAGCTTCTGAATCAATGTTATTTTATGTTATTGATTTTAATAGCTTAAACAAATTTTCAGAAAATCTGTAATGAATATGAATAAAAATAACGAAGAATTATTTGCTTTAGGTCACTGTACATTGTAATACATACATTGTAATACATAGATAATTCAAGGATATCGATGCAAAGACATGGTCAGAAGATTTAATACCTCTGCTACAGGTTCTTTAGAATATACACTGTTATGCATAATATATATTTTTTTCTAATACGAATGATGACTGCTAAGAATGACTGTACTAGGTAAAGGTTTTCTACTTAACATGCATCTGCTTGTTGTGTAAAATTTTATCATTTATTTATTTATTTGTTCACAATTTTTTTTTAATTTTTAACACTGCTTATAAAAATTCATCATAAAAATAAAAAAACACTATTAAAAGGAGTCAGGGCTAAAGAGTGAGGAACTTCAATACGCGCCGTCTAAAGGATTACCTCCTTCCGTATCCGTCTTTACATAGGAAGCTGGTTAGCGGCTTGCCGGTCTAAACAGCCGTCAATCAGTTGACTGTATTCAACAAATGTTCCGACAAGCAGTAAAGTTAAGTGAAAAAAAGTTCTGTAATAAAACAGAATGTTTGTCTTATAGTCCCATCTGCTACCAACATTATAAAGTTCTATATCTTCGAACTACACCTTTTACGAAAAACCGGCTTTCAGTTCATTTGTGATAATGATCCAGGTGCATCTAATGCGTTAGAACTAAATATAGTGTGCAGATGCCTACCCAGCGGAAAGGTCACGTGTGTACGCCTCAATTTATATTCTTATAAATGTAATAAGGCCTTCAAATGTATTTCCTATAAATAAACAAAAACTCCTGCGTGTTCCGGGCCGATCGCATCTGATGTCAGCTGAACATTAATTGTATACCAATTTTAATGCAATTACAGTTGTTATGTCTGCACCTATTGCTTCCTGGGCCATAGATTTTATTTCCATGTCACTGAAAGTGCTTACATGCTCACGCGATAGTCGTTATTCTTAGCGAACCCCCGCAATTTCGCGCGAATTTAACGAGCAATTTAAATAAAATTTAATTTTTTAAACAATTTTATTCATATATTTTTCAAATATGACACATATTACCTTCAACTAGTCGTGCGTAAAGAGTAGATAATATTCCAATGTGCGAAAATCGAACCTGTGACTTCTCAGCATTGAGTACGGCGTCATATTCGTGCTTTGTAGGTTTCAAAACGTAATGAAGATCTAGACTTAGACATTTATTCGTCAGCAAGGTATTATGTAATTCAATTGATTATCAGCCTAATAACGGCCCAGAACAGTGCCAGGCCACCCTTCTTGTAGATGAGGAGATATGGAGCGGAGATACACCATGCTGCTCCAATGCGGGTCGGCGGGCTTAGCATGTAAGTAAAAGTCAAAGCTAATAAATATGGGCAAAATATTTTTGATGAGTTATTATATTAATTTCGTAGGAATCGTTGGAAGAAACGAGATTCGCTTTTTATCAAGTTGGCAAAAGTAAGAAGACTCTACAAAAGCACGTTTAACGGATAGCGTTATTAGTACAGGTTTCTTAATTATATCTCCTTGCATTGAGTGCGGGTTCGATGCCCAGCCAAGGCTGCATTTCTCGTGATCGCGGGGTAACGGCCGATCTTTCTCCTGTGAAAAAAGTTTAGCCTTGGTAAATGTCAGCGTGAGAACTGGTTGTGAAATATTTTAGTGCTATAGTGTTATACATACGGATTTACTATCTTAATGTGATTCATCTCCAGACGGTTTAAGCCCTTTTTACCTGACTGCGTCAGAAGTAGGGTAATGTTTTTCTTGATGCTGTTTTGTATTTAGATGAAATGTCTCCTTGGTTTATGTCACTTTTGATATTAATGTCCTAGGTCATAAGTAATTGGTTGGAAGCATTATTGAACTTTCCTTCGTCCAAAAAATTCCTATTATTTTGTGGTGTTTTCCCCGTACCTCGAAGAGAACGTTAAGTTATCGGTCCCGATCAATAGAATCTGATAGCGATCTGCACGTATATTATCCATTTAACCTCGGAAGCCTACATTGGAGGAGCGTAATTGTTGTAACTCAAAGACGCCACGTAGGAAGTAGTGTTAGTCATCTTTCTAAAGGTAAACCGATAAAACAAAACGAGACGCTCTAGTTACAAGCGGCTTTGGAAATACCAGCAGTCTTATATCCACCTGTAGATGTCCATCATAAGGATATTAAGTGAAGTCCAAATATGAAGACCTCTATAAGAATAAAAATTTTTAACAAAAAATAGAACCGACTCAAAACGCACTTAAAAGTAAAAAATAACTGTGTCATTTAGTTGCTTTAAGTTACTTAAGCATATCTATGAAGTCGGTGCCAGCCAAGTTTAAGGAACATTTATTTTACGTAGTAGATAGAGCAGTTTGTGGGTTCTAGGTAACGACCTCAAAGCAGATACCTTGGCTGGCACCGACTTCTAGACATGCTTAAGTAAATTAAAGCAACTAAATAACACAGTTATTTTTTACTTTTTATTGCGTTTTGAGTCGGTTCTATTTTTATTTTATAATTTTTATTTCTTAATTTTTAGTGATTTATCGCCACGTAACGTACTCGTTTTATACTTTCATAGTATATTATACGGCACTAGTAGCCAAAAAGCTACCGATATCGAGACAAAAATCGAAATCGCTGTAAGCGTGCCTCCAAAATTTTAAGAGTTCCTTCAATTTCCCCAGGATATCATCATCAGATCCTAACATGATGGCAATGGGACCACCTTGGAAGTATACCCTTTGTAATAAAAAAGAATTATCAAAATCGGACAACTCTGTAAAAAGTTATGCGTGGTCATACATAAAAAAAAATATACGTGTCGAATTGAGAACCTCCTCCGTTTTTTTTCGTCGGTTAAAAAGGATATTGAGCCATGCAGTCATCATGGTTATAAAAATGAGTAATGGTTGATAATTGATTTTCAAAAAACAACATCCGTCATCACAATCAAATTAATTTATTTCAAGTAGTCTAATCATCGGTGTATCTCTGCGTGACCGAATCAGAAATGAGTAGACTCGCAGAGGAACCAAAGTTTTTTTAATACCGTACAAGATAGCTCTTGTAAGTAATCGTGCAATATAAGATAGAAGCGGACTAACTTTTTAGGAGTAGGTCGATATCCACACCCCCTTTCGGTGTTATACGAGTATTATTATAGCATAAAGAACAATGAAATCGGTAAAAAAACCCAGTGATTGGTTTGATTTATATGGTAGGCTAGGGAACACCCACGTCTACATCCATGTGTACGTAATTGGGCACAGAGAGAAAGAAAAATTGTGCCGTAGCTATTAAATATTGACAAAGAGGATAATTTGACATACTTTTAATGGCAACATTCTGTCTTCGTTGAAACTGTCAACCGTTTTGTCATGCTCATTTATTGTCATTTCTGCTGAGCCTCTTATTACACCGACAATTCTTTAGTTTATTTTTTATTTTAACAATCCATTTATGATCATTTAGCGTTTACTAAATACAAACTTTTTTAACTTACCAGTTCGAACAAATTTTTGAAGTTGAAAGAGTATTGATCTGGTATCAGAGTTGGTCGGATGATACAGTTGAAAATTGAATACCTTAAAGACCTAAAAGTTTGTCTTGGGGATCATTATTTTTCTTAATTTATTATTACTACTAGTTAACTTGAATTCGATTACACCTGTTGTTAAGTGACGATGTAGATGGAAGCAGGCTAACTAATACGCACCCCTTTCGGTCTGTACAGGACATTGTACCGGAATACTAAATCGCTTGGCGGTACATCTTTAGCCGTAGGGAAGTCATATCAGGACGTAAAATACTACGCCGTGGAGGTCTTATAAAATTAATCATCATATCATCCATCATGATGGATGGATGGACACAAAAAAAATAATAATAATAATAACTAAAAAATATTACGACAACTAAACACAAATAATTATTTTAAATAAAATAAAACATAAATTAATTTTAAATAATAATTTTAAATAAAGTAACACAACCAAAAAGGGTTGACACCTTGAAGATTTAAGCAAAATCTTGTCAACATATCTCCCTTAGGATTCTGTCTGGGAAGTTTTTTTCCTAGGCATGCACTCACTCTCTAACTCCTAGTTGACGGCTTAATAATGTATTTACATAACACGTTGTATATGTACATGCATATATAGGTATGTACTATATACCAATACGTATACATATATGTATTTAAAATTGTATCTTAAATTGCTTTGTAAATGTAGGTCTTACCTGTTTTCTTAAGAAATGTGTGTTAAGTTACTCGGTCTCGATAGTAAATTGTTTTTATTTAGGTTAATAAGTTCGTGCACTAGGGTGCTTTTCCACTAAACAAATATTGATTTGTTTTCTTTTGAAGTAGTGAGGCTTATTATGAGATTTTGTAGGGGAAGTTCTAGCACTGCATATTTTAGCTTTTAAGCTATATTGGTAGAAGTTGGAAGGTATATTGATGTTTGTTGTTATAGATGAACTAACTACATAATTTAAGAAAGCCTACATTGCATCACGCCTTGTTCCCTTAGGGGTAGGCACAGACCATGTCCCTCCACTTGCCCCATACGCACTCTCAACTCTCTAGCTTCATCCAAATTCATAAATCGTTTTATACAAGTTCGTCGGTTTATCTATCGAATATCCTGGATTTGGCCCGGGAACGTTTGCCTTGGTCTTCCCCTTCCAGCATTTCTATTCACTCTCCTATTATTTATATTCCTTGTCGCTTTCGTAAGTATGCCTTCATTCATTCTCTCTACATGTCCACTTTCGGTAATAAAGTAACTTTTCTTAACTACACAAGAGATGTCTTCAGTTTCTATTCATATATGGTTAGTGCTGAAACTTTGCGCGGAGCCAGTAGCTATATCTGCTGCGCTGACTTAGTATGGGAAAGTCCAAAGAGATTCTGCAGTGCATACAAAGAAGGTAGCTTGATTATCTGGATTATACAATGCGAATCTCGAAATATGATATGCTCTAGCTTATTATCCAGGGTAAGTTTTTTTTTTATTGATTACAAGTTGGCCCTTGACTGCTATCACATCTGATGTTAAGTGATGATGCAGTCTAAGATAGAAGCTCGCTAACTTGTTAGGAGCAGGATAAAATCCACACCCCTTTTGGTTTCTACATGACATCGTACCGGAACGCTAAATCGCTTGGCGGTACGTCTTTGTCGGTAGTGTGGTAACTAGCCACGGCGTAAAGCCTCCCACCAGCCAGACCAAGACAAGTTTAGAAAAATCTCAATCTGCCCCGCCGAAAATCGAACCCGGAACCTCATAAATCCACACCGTCACGGAGGCCGTCAAAAGACGAAAAAGAGATGAACGGTAAACGAAGACTCGGTCATAGGCACATATCCTGGCTCAAGGACTTAAGCCAATGGTCATACATGAGCTTCAGATCACTGTTTCGAGCAGCAGCCAATAAAGCAAAAATAGCCTTAATGATTGCTAACTTCTGATAGGATTTGGCAATAGAAGAAGAAAGATGAACATTTGACATGGACTTGGTCATCTCTGGTCGAAAGGCACCATTATATCCGTGTGCATTATCTACTACAATGTTAGTAACTCAGTACGTGCCTATCAGTGCCCCACAAACTTTCTTACAGCTGCTTATTAGAAAATTAAATACATTTTAGCAGAGCATGGACCTAAGTAATTATTCGGGCATAAGAAACATAACGAATAATTTATTATGAAATAAATCAAGTTCAAAGTCGTTTATTTCAAGTAGGCTTATTGTAAGCACTTTTCAAACGACAAATTTGACTATTTATAGTGACTCTACCAACGGTTTTTTCTTTTAATAGTCTTTTAGAAATAGTTTACTTTAAGCACATTTTAGCGAAGTCTAAAGTGATGTAATTATTTATTTTTTCCTTTATCTATACAATATCAATTAGGTACCTAGTAATAGTACCTACTAATAGTACCCACTAATAGAACCTAACTGCATTTTGTTCGTTGTTGTTTTGTGGTAAACAAATAATTGTCGGTGAAACACACTCCACTGCTACTCTTTTTACGGTAATTAATACCTTAATTACAAAATTAATTAAGTTAAACTATAGTTTTAATGTAACTTTTAATTAAAACACGTGAGTAAACAGTTCATTTAATATTCGCAGGTGCTGAAAACACCTAGAATGTGGTCACACAATAATATAATTGGCACAGCAGCGGCTAATATTAGAATTAATACAAAAAAATGCAATGTCTAACATAGCATATGCCGTGAATGATAGCAAAAATTATGATTAACACTTAAAAGTATACGATGTGATTAAAAGGACCTAGTAGGTTCAAATTATAATGAAAAATCTAGCTGCTACAGAAATAAAAAGGAGAGTTAATGTAGACAGTAGACACTTCATTCCATATTTTATAACTTGGTATGTTTTGCTTTTTCCGCGACGAATTCTAGCGACAAATATTTGCTGCGTAGTCTAGCCTAGAATTCACAAAAGGAAAACTGTAGAGTCGACACCTCTTGTATACTCTAGTTATGGAGTAGGTACGTATACAGAAACTTGGTATTATGGTGTCGCTTGGATTCGCTGTCTTTTCGCAGAAATCAGCAATTATCCACTATTCCAGACAGCTGTTTTTTTATTTATATTAATAATGACAATGTGGTAGCATCACAATCAATCAACAAATCCATAACTTGACCTTAATTATCATCACATAATCTAAAAATTACATATTGACGATTCAAAATAATCATAAAGATTTCACTTAATAAAGATATTTTGACATGGGACAAACATACCGAAGGTACCGTTGGTTCCATAAATAATACGTGGTGCCACGCAAGTGTTAAAGTGATGCAGCCAGGTGGTATACCATATTTGTGGTATCAAGATGTAATTAGCGGAGGAGCGCCGTTTTAATCCTGTTTGCTGAGGCTGGGATAACGGGAGTTTGAGGTGCGATCGGTGATAAGAGATAGCGATTTTTGATGCGAATGGGCCTGATGTATGTTGTTCTGTCCACCTTTACAATTATTTATGAGAATAATATGATGCATGTGAAGTTGTAGGGTTATTTTGATGAGCTATTTTTTTTCTACAAGTTAACCCTTAACTGCAGTCACACCTAATGTAGAGATGATGTAATTTAAGATGGAAGCGGGCTAACTTGTTACCAGTAGGATGAAATTTCCAAAGAATTAGAGTTAGATATCTAATATTTAAAAAAAAAAGCTTATTTAGGATCGCAATGTAAGAAACTCAATTGTAAATCTAAATGAAAAACTCACTCAAAACACACAAAATTGTCATCAATATTAGTTAAGCCTGTTCTGAATTACAGCAGCACAATTTAAATTATATATATAGATTTAGACATATTCATCGACTCTTAAGATTTAGTTATTTATTTTAATAAGTTAATTTTCAAACTTATTCTTTTAAAAAGAGTTTTTAAATTTAACGTTTTAAGATTAAGATAGATTTGTTTTCATTATGTCATGTCTACTATTTTAGTAACACATTTTAATAATTATAAAATTAAAAAAAATCCATTAAGAATGTGTCATAATCAATAAATACTAATCAACCTTTTAAATGTTACACTACATTTTAATATATGATTTAATGAATGTTTTGTTCCTCATAATATATTTTATTTATGTAAATTAGAGATAAAAATTGTCAGGGGAAACTTCGTAATACGTCTCAATTATGAAGACCGTTAGAAACCCTGACATTTCTGTTTTTAGAATTTATATAAGTGTAAAATATAACAAATAATAAGATCAAATGGATCCAGTCATTTTTGTATATAGTTCAATATTTCGCGGAAGTGTTTTCTGATTTAATATATATGTTAATTTTATTGCAATCTTTTTTTGGAATGCCGGTAAGAAAAACCTATTAAATTACCACAAAACTGGATCGTAGATTATAATATGTACCGTTTGAATACGTGAATATAATAAATAAAATGAGATTTTCAATAAATTTCGTCAACTTACCTTGAGATTTTAAAGATACCGACGTCTCCGGTTACACGAGAAAAATATCCGCGTGTCTGCAATAAACTGGTCAATTATTAAAATTCTAACCTATATGATACGTTTTATTTCATCAAAATATCATCTTAAAGATAATGCATTTTTAACTAAAATACATAGGCCAACAGATTACTGAATGAGCCTGTAACGTCCTTGTGGTAACATATTTTTTTATTAGAAAGGGCACACTTTCAAAATGGCCGCATAGTCATCATGTTTGGATCTCATGATAAAATCCTGGGAAAATTGAAGGAACTCTTCACATTGTATAGGCACACTTGCAGCGATTTCGGTTTTATGTAAGTGTTGTTAGCTTTTTGGCTACTAGTGCCGTATATACTATAATAGTATATACTATAATATAATAGTATATAGCGTAATATACTATAATAGTATAGTACGAGTAGGTTACGTGTCGATAAATCAATAAAAAGTAAGAAATAAAAATTTTTAACAAATTGAACCGACTCAAGACGCACTAAAAAGTATACAGGTTTCTACTTTAAGGACGTTATCTAGAACCCACAAACTGCTTAACTAAATTAAATAAATGTTCCTTAAACTTGGCAGGCAGCTGGCACGGACTACATATATATGCTTAAGTAAATTAATCAGTTATTTTTTACTTTTTATTGCGTTTTAAGTCAGTTAAATTTTTTATTAAAAATTTTAATTTTTTACTTTTTATGTCTAATTTTTTTTACTCCTGAGTGGATGGATCGATTTTTATGATCTTTCATTTATTGAATGACCGAAGCGGTCAGCTGATAATTAAATTAAAAAACCTAGTTCTATGGAATCGTTTTTTGATGACATCTCAAGAACTTTTCAAATCATCGTTCTGGACAAGACAAAGTCTGTCCCAAAAGCAGATGGTTAATAAGCTGATAATGATGACAAGTATTGATCTGCTTGTGATTATTATCATCTTATTAAACCTCTGCCCTAATAGGAGCGGACATATGAACCCATTTCGCTGTTCCAAAAAAAGTACCTATTATGCCAGAATCATTAGACCTAATACTGTATTTGAATAATTAATAGGGTACCGGTTAGGCTACAGTTCCTGCTGCGACTTGTTTGATTCAAACTTCGGTTTATTTTCCCCGCTTCGCTTGTGCCATGCACCGATCAAATTTTCCCGATCGCTTGTCAATCGCTCGCACCAGCATCGAACGGCCATCTGCGGTTCCGTAGCTAGAAATAGTTTATTTATCGATGGTGTTTAAACCTATTCTTGAATCAACTTTGTCACGAGTTCTCCTTATTGGAAATGGTAGAACGTTACTATGTGCTTATTCATAGATTAATACCTGTTGGTCCTGTCGTCAGCCAATGTTGCTTAGGATTACAACGTTCTAGCTTCGGGTACCGGTTCAGGCTGTGTTCTTTTTCCAAGAAATATCTTTATCTTTTCCTCAGTCTAGGAGTTAGGAAGGCGCCGGGAGTTTTTGGGTTCGATCCCAGCCTCGGTTCAATCAATTGACTTAAAGTGCTAAAATCACTAGACTTATACTTTGTATAGTTTATTTTTGTAATACAAATTTTGCTATGTTTGTACGACTGTTAATTTTTTTACCATTACTGTTTCAGGCTCAGTGCGTTATTTTATTCAACAATGTAGTCTTGTAATGTATAAATTAGTGTAGGCCATGAATTCTGAAGTAATTTATATATCCGACGTAAGTTTAATTTGTACCCTTCAGGGGACATTGATGTGCCGACATATTTATACCATTATGCACGATAATCGATCGTTTCATTGCTTATCGATAATTTTCTTAATGTTATTACCGACAGCTTTACAAGTTCTATTGTCCTAAGTATAGTAATCCAGGTGTGTGCTACATTAATAGAGAGGACGCGTTGAGCGCTTATATGGAGTTACGACGTATGAAAATAGACTCGATAAGATACTTTTTAAGTTTTATTAAAATACCATCACTTTGTAGAGTTTAAATGGTGGAATATTTTTGACGTGACAACGTCTTATAATTCGATAGAGCCGGCTGCACGCACGAAAAAACATGACGTCATGCGTCGTTACCTCGCTTTGAGGCGTTCCGTGTAAGGCAAGCGAGAGCGCGGAACGAGCGACAAAGAAGCACAATCGGCCTTTGCGTTCGGCAGCGTTCGACATCCATCTATTAAATATCATTATTAAATATATTAATTTTAAATTAAAAATTAATATATTTATTATAAATTTAAAATATAAATTTATAAAATCAAAATAAATTATTTTATTAATTTAAATTAATATTTATAAAAATATACTTAAATTAAAAATTTTAATAACCAATTAAATGCTACCATTCAATCAGTATTTTCTTAAGACATTGTCACGTTCAACTATCGTCAGTAAACCGACTTTACAGACAACCATTTTTTTAGTTATAATTTTATCTTGTAGTTGTTCTTAAATTCGATAGGTCCGTAATATAGAGACCAGAGTCTTTACAATTAAAAATAATAAATAAATATTTAATTTATCTAATAAACAATTAAAGGCTCCCTTAAGTTGTGTGTATAGCCGAATATATATATCTTTAGTATTACGACAATTTTCACAGTTTTACTTAGAGTACCAGACAGCAATTAACTCAAACGCTCTTACCCGACTGCGCGACGCAAAAGAACGGCTTATCAGTCTATGTATGTATTATATGTTACGTGGCTATAAATCACTATAAACTAAAGGAGTAAAATTTTTTAACAAAAAAAACGGAGGATCCAATTTCACACGTATATATATATATATATAAAAATTTATATATAATAATGTTATATATTACTTTAATTTTAATTATATATATCTAGTAATGTATGACCAGCACAATTTTTAAGGTTTCCGATTTTGATAGGTCATTTTTACTAGAAAGGGCACCCCAAAGTGCTTTTCTACGTTAAATAAATGTTCCTGGGAAAATTGAAGGACCTCTTCAAATTGTATAGGCACACTTGCAGCGATTTCGGTTTTCGTGTAAGTATCGGTAGCTTTTTGGCTACAAGTGCCGTATATTGTACGGTACTTGAAATTAAAGCAACTGAATGACACAGTTATTTTTTACTTTTTAGTGCGTTTTGAGTCGGTTCTATATTTTTGTTAAAATTTTTTTTATTCATACATCAATCGATTCCTCTTAGTAGAGCAAGTGTCACTAAAGACATGACGTTAATTAAAATTCAATATGCCAACTACTGGACGTCCGATACGAAACCCGACTGCTTATAAAGTAATGAAATTACCGAAAAGAGAAAAACAAGGATTCCTATATCTATATTTAATTATGAACAATTTATCGTGCTGCAGGCGGGGACAAACAATACTTAGCTACCTGCGAAGATAGATTCTCCAAAAATACCTTTGTTTTAGCTATAGGTTAATGTTAGATACGAGTAGAATCGTCGTCGTCAGAAACTGGCAATAAGATCAGAATATTTATAATTCGTCAGTCATTTCCAGAGATATACTTACGTATTATAAAAAAAAATGACTTTTCCTCTTTATAATATTAAAGATGTAATCCTTTAACTATTGGACTAAGTAGGCAACTACCATAGAAGGATTATAATCATACGCAAATAGTGTTATCTATCAGAGATCATAAAGCTCATAAAACACAGATAAAGAAAACTGTCCGCCATGATGTATTTACATTATTACTAAGGCCATGTTTGCAATTAATATATTCAATTAATGTATTTTTCAAACACAACGGCTGCCTGTGCTGAATTCATTTTCTCGCTTGGCTATAACTAATGATAACTCATAATTTTTCCCAAGATTAAATTTTTTTTTTATCAACTACAAGTTGGCCCTTGACTGCTATCACACCATTAAAGTGATTATGCAATCTAAGATGGAAGCGGGCTAACTTGTTAGGAGTAGGACGAAATCCACACCCCTTTCGGTTTCTACACGACATCGTACCGGAACGCTAAATAGCTTGGCGGTACGTCTTTGTCGGTAGGGTGGTAACTAGCCACGGCGAAAGCCTTCCACCAGCCAGACCAAGACAAATTAAGAAAAATCTCAACTGCCCCGCCGGGAATCGAACCCAGGACCTCCGTCTTATAAATCCACCGCGCATACCACTGCGCCACGGAGGTCGTCAAATTATGACATTATATTTAACGAAAATGTCGATGTACCTGTACGATGAATTCATATAATGCTAAGATATTCGTCTCACTTAAAAACATTTTATTTCTACAGTCATAAATAATGATACATTCATATTTTTTCTCAAGATTAATTGCATTGTACTGCCACTAATCATTATTCTTACAATAATATTTACTAAAATACATCGTCAGTGATGAATTAATTTATTTTTCATCCCAACTATTCGACGACTTAGTCCGTTTTCTATAAGAAACTTTTAGCGGACAGTAATCCTCTTTATAAATGCGCCGCAATTATCTTTGTCTTACACTTTTTGAATTTGGAACATCTGTGTTCATCGTCAAAGAAATAAAACGCAAAAATTGTTTTAATGAAGACTGATAGGTACAACGGCGCACAGTCGCGCCACCGGCTAAATTAAATAAAGAAATTAAATTTAAAAAAAAACACGCTTAGTAAATCCCGCGTTTTCGCCAATTTTCAGGGATTCTACGTGAAGCCCCCTTTTTTACGCCGGAAAATGTTTTACGAACCCCCTTCGGCCATAGATGCACCGTTTCCGGAGGGGTATGAGGGACTCCCCGCTTGAGAAACAGCTGAAATACTCACAAAAACCCAGCGATGTTACATCACGCCTGGTGACTGGATCTCGGAAGCATCATGAATATTGCGCAACCTACTGTGTGAAGCCCCTGGGCACAGTTAGTCCAATTTTTAGTTAGTTCTTACTACATAAAAAAATAAATCAAGCATTGCGAATTTACAACGCGCTGTATCTTTCTCCAAGCGAAGAAATTCGCAAGTTCTTGCGATGCGTCTGAAATGTGATCTGGGATCGTTAATTTTACCATCATCCTAGGAACGTTGCTCTTTGTTTCGAGTTTAAGATCATCTTTTGTTATTTGCGGTATACGAGAGTACGAACCAAGTATAAATAATTTACTTAAAAAAAGCTAACATTTTATAAAAAGCCTTTAATTCTTTGCGAGGTATTGAATGTCAAAGCTGCCACATTTCCACTAGGTGTAGTTTACCAAGCGCCAAAAAAATTAAGTGCAAAATAACTACTTTGTACATTAATATTACTGCCATATTGCAGAGGAAACAGCTGAATGAAGTTATCTTATTTTTCTAACGGTCCTATTCATCAGTGTGTTTTATGCAGAAAAAAGAAACAAGTTTTCACCAGAGGGTGACATTTTGAAAGACATCAGTTAGGTCTGAACCAAACATTTTTAATTAACATTATTATCATTATCAGCCTATTACATCATTATAGCCTACCAGGCCTCCCTCCTTGTAGGTAATAGTAGTAAGGTTTTAATACTACAATAGGATTTAAGTAAATTATTTGAATCCTAGATCTTAAAGAGATAAACTTAAATATATCACTGACTTAATTTACTTAATATACATTGTTTGCTGCAGGCAAAAAAAGTTTATGCGTCTCAATGAAACTTTTACCTTTGGGTTGGTAATCCTATGTAATTTAATAATAACCCCTCTATTAGGGCATTTGGCCCTAGATAGAGGGGTTATTGCATAATCAGTACCATAACATCTAACTAAATGCCTAAAAGGTTATTTTGGTAAACATATTGTTATAAGTAATTTTACAAACACAAAGTGAAATAATTATTTTATTATGTCATATTTAGTGCTATCTGGACTACCGAGAACGAAATATTATGAAAAAAAAATAATTTCTTTATACATTTTGTATGCAAATGTCGATATTAACGTTTGTTACCCAATCACGGCTCAACGGCTAAACAAATCTGGATAGAATTTGACATTGAAATAGATAATAGTCTGGCATATATAGCTCACGGACTTCTTTTTAATCTCAATAATCTCAAAGGAACGGCATTTGTGGCAACTAAAAATAATTTTTTTTTTAGGTTCATTTTAAAAACCCCGCTAGTTCCAACGTTTCGATTTATATATTTAAAAGTTATGATTATAAAGCTATTTAATTTCGTTTATTTTGTTAGGTCTCTTGGCGTTTTTCATGTGAAACTACCCTGGGGCAGTTTTGGGTTTTGTTTTTAAATTTATCCTCGGCTTTTCTCAAATTACTTTTGGCCTAATGTCAAATTTATTACACTTGTAATTTATCATACTATCTACTATTACAAACGCGAAATATTATGTGTGTATATTTGTTACCTGCCTCGTTGGTCTAGTGGTTAGCTTATCTGGCTTCGATCACGAGGTCCTGGGTTCGAATCCTGGGTCGGGTCACGGAACAATTCTGGGCTTTTTCATTCTTCTATGAAATTCTCAGTAAATTTCAAGTCCGGAGTTGGGAAGTTAGATTAGAGTTGGGTAGAGCACGTTATGCCATCGGTCCCGGTCACTGTCATCGACATATGATAGTGATAGTTAATAAATGAAACATTATCACCCTATGCCAATCCGCATTGGAGCAGCGTGGTGGGTGTACGCTCCATATCCCCACTCCTATAACGAGAAAGGCCTGGCCCTGTAGTGGGCCGTTAATGGGCTAATGATAATGATGATATTTGTTACTTCTACACGAGTAAACGACTGGAGAAATTTTAATAAATTTTGATGTGGAGTTAGCTGACATCCTGGATTAACACATAGACCCCATCTTATCCCGAAAATTTCACGGGAACAGGGACTACGCGGATGACCGCGGGCGACCTCTAGTCATTTTATAATCTTATACAAGATAATTTAAAATCAAATCCTTTTTTTTTCGACAGCTTGTGTCTAGCTTTGGGATATTAAAAGAAAGCTCATGGTGACGAGCGTCTTTCAAAATTTCACCCTTATAAAGTCTGGTGACACATTCTCAGGTAAAAACGTGTTTTAACAGACATATGTCTCATTACACGCTGTCACAGTGTCTGTTTTAATTACTCTCTATCAATATACGCGCTAACTCCAGGTGGGACGGTTTTTTCCCAAGAAAGCAAGTCAAAAAGACCAAGAGCAAGCCAGGTGGGCTGGTGGTAGGGTTTCCATCTAACACCTACAACATCTAACTACCTCAAGTGCCTTTGAGAAATTTTCAAAACTATAAGTATTTATTATGTTATTTTTTGCATTGTATACTTGATTGCTGCCAAATTAGTGCGATGCCTTTGGAAAAAGCTTTTCCGAAAGCTTGGTTGCTTTAGTGGCTCAAGGATCTGTTGGTAAGTTTATTTATTTAATTTATTTATACAGCACAAATATGAATAAAGACATATAATTTTAGGGTATTAATTACTATAAACGTTAATAATACAATAAATAGTATAGGTACAAAAGGCCGGTTTTATGGGTAAACAACGATTTTTCCCAGCAACCCTAGCTATGTCGCTTCGATCACAACGTTGTGGGTACGAAACCCAAGTCAGGGCTGTACTATTTGAAACATAATCAGCCGAGACCGAGAGATTTTAATTTTAGTGGAGAAATCCACAAGGATACTTACTCGTCAAGTGGAACGAGGAGGTTAAATGTCAGACTTTCGAGCTGTAAAAACCACCGTTAGGGGCTAGACTTAAATTTGACAGAGGATTTCTATAAGATTTAAGTCTAGCCGCTGACGGTGGTTTACATTCAATAACTGTAGTGTTTGTTAACAATATTATATAGGTACATACGGGTCAAATTGATAACCTCCTTTTTGGAAGTCATTAAAAAAGAAAGACGTGGATTATTTTATAAACCAAATAGAGGAATGATGGTCAACGTACAGTGTAATTAAGCGCCAGTGAGCACGATCTTGCACCGTTTGCGCAAAGTAACGGTATTTGTGATAGTGTTGAGAGATGAAATAATGGCACCACGCAGACGTGCTGTTTGTAAAGCCATATGAATTATTCAATTAACTCTAAATAATCTTTAATATCTCCGTCGTGCAGTGGTATGCGCAATTTATAGCACGGAGGCCCTGGGTTCGATTCCCGGCGGGGCAGATTGAGATTTTTCTTAATCTGGCTAGTGGGAGGCTTTCGCCGTGGCTAGTTACCGCTCTACAGACAAAGACGTACCGCCAGACAATTTAGGATTCCGTTACGATGTTGTGTCAAACCGAAAGTGGCCTGGATTTCAGTCTACTCCTAACAAGTTAGTCCGATTCCATCTTAGATTGCATCATCGCGCCATTAAGTCTGATTACAGTCCAGGCTTACTTGTGATGAAAAAAAAACTCTCTTTACAAACCCTGCAAATGGAAGCTAGAATAGATTGGAAAAGTTACATTATTCTCCCTGAGCTTTGCTCTTTGCTTATTTTCCAAAAATAGGGAAAAGTAGGAACATTATTAAACCCCAATCGTATGCAACTAACCATTGGAAATCTAGATTCTATTCCATTCAGTAAAAAAGGTTTAAATAAACCTGCAAAGGTTCAGTCACACAAAAAAATATCATGTGTAAGCAACTCTGAAGTGAGGTTTTGTTTTATTTCAAAAATATATTCGTCTTTTGTAGTTCGTTAAGCTGAGAAAAGGCTTATAATTATCAGCCCGATATAAATATTATTATCAACGTGTAGGAATGTCTGCGAAGTTCGTATAATTGCCCAGAACTTTTAATGCCCAGTGTAATGGCAGTATTAATATTCCGTAGTTAAACAATTACTTGGCGTATTTCTGGATAGTATAAGAATGTTTTAATTAATTGTGCAACATGATATTCAGTACTTAAATGCTTAATGGAAACTTATCGGTACTATCAATTTATAGATTTTGTTTCGATGTTATTTAGTAGTTACTAAAGGCAACTTAATCCTAGTACAAAACAGTTGATGTCCGATTCTTTAAAATTATCTATTTCATTTAACCGTTTAGTGAAGATACGTTCGGAAAATTTTAGCCTACTTTTTAATGGTTGGCTAATAATAATATATGGCATATTTTGATATATTTTGGGTTTTCTTCAGGAAGCAAAAACTTTGGCCTAGGAATTCTTTGCTAGGAAAATATCCTACCCTAAATCTAATATATAAAATTTCCCTGTGACAATGTTAGTTACCGTACTCCTCCGAAA
Source organism: Mycalesis mineus (assembly GCA_034621355.1). Lineage (NCBI taxonomy): Eukaryota > Metazoa > Arthropoda > Insecta > Lepidoptera > Nymphalidae > Mycalesis > Mycalesis mineus. The sequence continues at coordinate 4,050,471 of CM067881.1, forward strand.
CGGCTTTACCGATTTTTACCAAATTTTGTATGCGTATTCAGCAGGTCTGAAAATCGGCTACTATCTAATTTTCATCTAATTTTTTTTAAATTTTTTAATGCAAAACAACGTTTGCCGGGTCAGCTAGACTAATATATAAAATTTCCTTCACAATGTTAGTTACCGTATTCCTCTGAAACGGCTTTACCGATTTTTACCAAATTTTGTATGCATATTCAGCAGGTCTGAGAATCGGCTACTATCTAATTTTCATCTTAATTTTTTTTTAATTTTTAATGCAAAACAACGTTTGCCGGGTCAGCTAGTAAATATGTATAATATAAATAAATATAATTAATATCCCTGGAGTTTCGAAGGCAAACTGAGTTATACAAGTAGGTTTGAAGTCGACATCTATTTGCCCGCGGTTCCACCCTCGTAGTTGTTATTCTGATATATAATCTATATTATTGTGAAGTTTCTTCAAAATCAATTCAGTAGTTTTTTCACGAAAGTGTAACAAACATCTATCCACACATACAAACTTTCGGCTTTGAAATATTAGTAAGGATTCAAGTTATTTAGTTTTAAATTGTACTTCTACTATCAATAATTTTATACCTAGACAGTTTAAGTTTTAGTTTTTAATTGTAGTTCTGTTATCAATAATTTTATATCTTGACAGTTTTAGTCTCGATTTGTCTAACTCTCTTTATCTAACACCATACTATTTTAAACAGAGAGAAATAGAGATGAATTTCAATCATACTGTCGAGATATAAAAACATCGCTACAGCGATTCTGATCAATATTTTAAATGTATGATTTTTTTACAAATTTTACGAGCCGCTATCAAAATCATGTTAGTTACAAATATGTCAAAATTATCTACCCCTGACATTGTTCAATAGATAAAAAAAAGAAGAGACAAAGCATTCAACGCACGTCAGGTGTTGCCACTCAAATAACTGATTAATCAAAGGTGTTAATAGTAAAAAAAGATAAACCAAGTGCTTTACGGTCCATTACTCCTGCGGTTAAATGTCAGATAAAACGATAATAAATTTCTTTTACATGAAGGTTTAAATGTTTAAAGTACCAGTTTTACTGTTATTCAGTTAATATTTTTCTTTACAAATACACATCTTCTATTCAAATTAAAGTGAATAAGTATTATGACCTTACAAATGTAGTAACAAAAAATGGCTAATTGGTGAGTATGCAGTAGAAGGTATACCAGAAAAATCTCTCTACAACTTGCCCAAAGACCTTAGCCTGAGTAGAACTGCAATAAGCTCTGTTCTGGAACAAGTGTCCAAAAAAGGCCAAGCACTATAAAGTAAAAAATAACATTGTCATTTATTCTTTACGAAGTTAAGGAGCATTTATTTGTGGGTTCTAGGTAACGTCCTTAAAGTAGAAACCTAGGCTGGCACCGACTCCTAGATATGCTTAAGTAAATTAAAGCAACTAAATGACACTGTTATTTTTTACTTTTTAGTGCGTTTTGAGTCGGTTCTATTTTTTGTTAAAAATTTTTATTTCTTACTTTTTAGTGATTTATCGCCACGTAACGTACTCGTACTATACTCTCATAGTATATTATACGACACTAGTAGCGAAAAAGCTACCGATACCGAGACAAAAACCGAAATCGCTGTATGCGTGCCTCCAAAATTTGAAGAGTTCCTTTAATTTCCCCAGGATATCATCATCAGATCCTAATATGATGATAATGGGACCTTGGAAGTGAGTCCTTTCTAATAAAAAAAGAATTATCAAAATCGCACAACTCTGTAAAAAGTTATGCGTGGTCATACATAAAAAAAAAATATATATATACGTGTCGAATTGAGAACCTCCTCCGTTTTTTTTCGTCGGTTAAAAATTGCTCTAGGAGGATCCAACCAGATTTGGTTGGGCAGGACGAATGATTCGAGCAGAGAAGGCGAGCTTTGACAAGTCACAAAGAGCACTTTTAGGTTTACATCCATGTCGCAAGTCTCGGGCTCGATGCAGCGTTTTTCTCTCTGCCACACGATGGACCCCCGCATGTTGAATCCATGAAATGCCAAGATATTCGTCTTAAAGATATTCTTGTTCTAAAAGTGCTACTTTAACACGATTATTTTAGCATTCTGGACCTTTGACAAAGCTACTCTGAATAGTGATCGAGTGCTATTATTGAGTGGCGTAGATTTTCAGACCCCATGTTATTCTCTCTTCCTTTTTTCTTGTATCTTTCCCAGAATAATTAGTTTAGAAAGGTCATAATTTGGTCCCTGAAGTATATGTTCTAGATTTTCTTGCTTTTTTTCTTAACAGAATCTTCTGGTGTTACTTGTTTTATTCCTATTTCTATACAAAGATTTTGAGCTTTTATTTCTTACCCCTGCTCGTTGTTTTAAAGGTACTTCAGATTAATTTAAGCTATAAACTCCACAATTACAAATTAATGCTATGTAAATTGCAAGTGCGTCGTATTATACCAACCCTTGACCATAATTACTAATTGGAGAAATTAAGTTTTCAATTTGCAACCTCTGATCATATAGCATTCAACACAAAAAAGCAGAAGAGACAAAGCATTCAACGCATGTCAGGTGTTGCCACTCAAATAACTGATTAATCAAAGGTGTAAAATAGAATAAAAAGACAAAAGCAAGTGCTGTACGGTCCATTACTCCAGCAGTTGAATGTCACTTGAAGTGATAATAAATTTCTTTTATGTGGGCGTTTTAAACGTTTGCCGCGTCGGCTTAAACACCTATTTAATTATTGTCTTTACAATTTATATAGCTATTTAGGATGTCGTGACTCACTGTGAAAAAAGGAGTAAAATTACTGTTGTATTTATCTTTGCAATGAAAATAATAACTAGTAAAGATTCTTACCATAGAAGGTGAAATAGCGTCGGTGACGTGAGCTATGGCTTCGTTCCCCGAGGTATGTTTTAAAAAATTTCACCGCATTTTTCGAGCCGCAAGATCCCGATATCCCTAAATATATCGTTTTCTAGAATAAAAATCTACAGTACCTACTACCTGCTTCTTTTTATATCTGCTATAAAATTGTAATTTAGGTTGATAAAACAAATCTAGTGTTATGTAAGGAACATACGATCACCAGATCAGAGTACCTTAGTAAGATGGGGAAAGCCTCGGAAAAAAAAGGAAAAATATTCCTATTACTACATTAAAAACCTTTATTTCTTTAACTGTTAGAGGAATAGACATGAAATATTTTCATACATACGTGGATGATAATTCTTGTTTATTTTTCCATTAAAAGTGAATAAGTATGCCCAAGAGGCATCAATTGCCATAATATTGCATCCAATGTTTTTGTTTTGTGCGGCATAATTTCTTGAAATAAAAAAAAAGATGTGTGGCACTCGGAGACTGCCGCGTTAAAGCTATTGCATATAAGTTAAGCAACATCGGGCGCGGTCAGTACTTGGATGGGTGACCGCCTGAGAACACCGCGTGATGATAATGATGTGAATGATTTTTTTTACTTTGTTTTATTTTTATTTATTTTTTAAATAAATTATTAAAAATTAAGAAAAATAGTTTTGTTTTTATTTTATTTTTTTAAATAAATAAATAAAAGAAATAAAAAAAAAAATAAAAAAAGGCAACATCACGCGGTGTTCCCAGGCGGTCACCCATCCACATGGATGGGTGACCGCCTGGATGGGTGATCACCGTCATCAGGCGCGGTCAGTACATGATCGGACGAGAACCGGTGTATTCAACATGGTATAGACGTTGGCGAACAAAGATGCGAATAAGACAATCTAAAAAAAACTAGAAAGGGTGGAGGGTGTTAGGTTTTTTCGTTACGAAATTTCTGGATTCGGTCTCCACGCTCAAGGCTCGCGATAAAAGCTATGCAATAGCTAAATAATTTTTCTTTCTTTCTATTACCTTACAAGTAAACTATCAAAACATGGCTATTTAGTTACTTTATTTGCAGTAGAAATGAATTCGAGAGGTAAACCAGCAAAATGTCTCCACAACCTGCTGAAAGACTTCGAAAATATTTTATACATAACCATGTAGATAAAGATATACGTAAGCATCCTTACTTCTTTCATGCATATTATGAATCATTTCTCCAGATGTTACCACATAAAATGCATATTTAATGTACAATTTAGTGAACTAAATCGACTTAAGTGTTGTATTGTAATGTCAAAATGTCATTATAATAAATTACGCGAAACCAGTTCAAATTTCAGGTCTCGCGGGATTTTAGTGCGATTTCGTAAGTTTATTGGTCAGGTTGCATTGCAATTGACATCTGGCTCAGTTATTATTAAACCAAAATCATATAGAAATTAGTAATAGGCAGACATTGCAACTAATACTTATGCATTTCCAATAAATCATAGAATTATTATCATCATCATTAATGCTTTTAAGGGATTGCCCTTAAAAGCATTAATGATGATGCCTAAGCCTTAATTAGATGGGATATGATTAGATGCACCATGCTGCTTCAATATCGGCTTAGGGTGATAATATTTTTAGCGATGACTGTCACGTTATGTTAAATAATGATTAATTTATACGGCATCTTTGTTGATAACTAGAGGACGCCTGCGGTTTTGGAATTTCGGAATAAAATGTAGTCTATGTGTTATGATATGTAAATTATATTATTGTAAAGTTTTATCAAAATCCATTCAGTTGTTTTTGCGTGAAAGAGTAACAAACATCCGTCCAGACATACAAACTTTCGTCTTTGTAATATTAGCAAGGATACAAGGTCAATTTCTAAAATGTATTTAACTAGGAAACCCTAGGGTCTTGAATGATATTCGGCTTAGAATAATTACGTTCTTACGTGTGATTATGAATAATAATATCTTCAAGCTGTACTAATACCCCTCTGCCATAAGGAGTGAGGCCTGGTCATGTGGCGGTCAATTAATAGGCTTATAATGATAGTGATACTAAATGTAGCGTATCAGTTTTGATAAAGAAGCAAACAATAATCACAGTTTTTTAAATAGCTTTTACTTGCCCGTTGAATGCAAAGATTCTTGATTTCAATTCTTTTAATGCACCCTGCATTAAAAGGTTTAAAGTTTTAATACAGAAAAGACAGATCGATTAACTAGCAAATCTAATAAAAAGCAAACAGAGAAAGACTTAAGTTACGTTCTTGACTTAATAGATTCAGCTTTATAAAAGAGATTAAAAAAAGCTCATTCGTCGAAAGGCTCTCTCATAGTCGCGAGAGTAAAAGCTATAAAAAGAGCGCTTGTAGTTCAAGATCAAGGTACGCTTCCCACGGCTCGGAACACCTGTGTCCTGCTATCAACTGGCACTTCGCACTCACTTGTACGACTGACATTAGTGCATCACACTAGTAATAACTATTACACTTAATATTTTAAATGCGAAAGTAACTGTAACGTTGAAATTTGGAATAGGGATGGCATTTCCATGGTAATGTATTTATTATTCATCATTTATTGTGACTAAGATTATTTTTAACAATGTCATTTTTTTCTTTTTCAATGCAACTTTGACATTTCGTGTTTACATTGAAAAAGAAAAAATTGTCGTTTTGTTTTGTGATAGTCGCTACATATTATTGTATTTTAGGTATAAATTATGAGTTTGACTTTAACATTAAAGGTAAGTAATCCAACAAAAACTAAATATTCAGTATGTTAATTCTTATATTATTTTCATTTTTTATCTCTATTGTAACAAGTAAAAGGGAAAAAATTAAAATTAAAATCTTATGCCAGAAAATAAATCTTATGCCATGTCAGATAAAAGTTTTCATATTCAATTGTAAGAATCAAAATACGAATAAATACAATTCAACTTTAAAATTGTATTTATATGTACGGATATAAGTTGCACTATTATATGTCGAACGTTGGATGTTCGCGAATAGTTCGATACCGCAGAATTAACTGCAATTATAAGAACAGTACGAGTGCAAGTGGCCCTTCCAGTTTATATAACGGTACCGGCGGCAGCCAGCGGAAACTGAGGGCTTGGTGCGATTCACTAGCGCTTGGAATCTACCAGTGTAGAGGAAAAGTCGGGATGATACCTTTGAAACAGTATCAGGAGGAGAAGCTTAGGATATTATATTAAGCTATTGCATAGCTTCTATCGCGGGCCTTGAGTGTAGTGAACGAATCCAGAAATTCCGTAACGAAAAAAACCTAACACCCCCCACTCCGACCGGCACAACGGTGATACTTTCTAGTTTTTCCATCTATCGATAAATACCAGAACTTTTAATGACTTTTTGAAATATCACGCTTGTAAAAAAATAAAAAATAAATAAATATGCATAAATAAAATAAATATATAATTATAATTGCATAACGTTTTTGCAATAGCTTTACCGCGGCAGTCTCCGAGTGCCACACGTCTTTTTTTAACCGACGAAAAAAAACGGAGGAGGTTCTCTATTCAACACGTATATATATTTTTTTTATGTATGACCACGCATAACTTTTTACAGTGTTGTCCGCTTTTGATATTTCTTTTTTTATTAGAAAGGGCATACTTCCAAGGTGGTCCCATTGTCATCATGTTAGGATCGGATGATGATATCCTGGGGAAATTGAAGGAAATCTTAAAATTTTACTTACAGTGATTTCGGTTTATTTCTCGGTATCGGTAGATTTTTGGCTACTAGTGTCGTATAATATACTATGACAGTATAGTACGAGTACGTTACGAGGCGATAAATCACTAAAAAGTAAGAAATAAATTTTTTTACAAAAAATAGAACCGACTCTTAACCGAATGCTTAAGTAAATTAAAGCAACTAAATGACACAGTTATTTTTTAATTTTTAGTGCGTTTTGAGTCGTTTCTATTTTTTGTTTAAATTGTTTATTAAATATGTGTATATGAGGATATTATATTTAATCAATCTATCTATCCTCTCTTTTATAAGGAAGAAGGCCTGGTTCTGTAGTAGGCCGTTGATAGGCTAATAATGATGATGATGACTAATTTTCCCTTTACTGTCTCACTAGTGATAAAGATTATGTTACCAAGTAGAGATCGAATTCATGACGTTTCTATGTTTAGTCCGGCCCTAGAATCGTTACGCTGTAAGACTTCTTATTCTGTACTAGTTCTTGCTTTATGGAATAAACTTTATTTTCTTTAATATTATAGAGTTGTACAATGTGTTTGTATTATATGGAATTTCTGCAGACTTCTTTCAGACCTATGCCGCCCCAAATTATATATCTAGATATTACGAGTATGTTCTTCATAAATTAATTCGCATTACAAATATATCTATATCTTAACTTGGCTTTGCTTCCCATGGATACAATGCTACAAACGCTGACACTAGTAGTAAGTCGCTACATTTCATGCCTTGCACCGCTTTCTTCACAAACGCAGTGCAAAAACAAGATTTTGTCAGGCCGATCATTAAAGGCGAGCGGATGCGCAGGCGCTAGTAACGTTAATTGGATACTCCTTCATTTCTCCTTTTTTAGATACAACCTGTAATGCTGATGGTTTCAGCTTATCGACGCATCAGCCGCCATAGCTCGTACCAAATAGAGCAGCCTACATTTGTTTAACATCTGTTATTGTGAATACAGAAACGAATTAGCGATTATGGTTTGGCCACGAACTATGAGTTTATAAGCTCAGTGAATATTTACTTCACATATTTTTATGATATGATAATCTATAGATCCGTGATAATTATGTTTGCTAACTACAAGCCTCATAAGAAGGCTCAGAATCAGAAATGAGGCGATCTACAGAAGAACCAAAAGGACCGACATAGCTCAGCGTAGCAAAGCTTAAGTGGCATATAGGTTGAGGAGCCGATGGACATTAGGCCCTCATATTGCTAGAATGGTATCCGCACCGGTGAGCGCGGTGTTGATCCATCCTCTACAAGATGGGCCAGTATCTGTCTAGCGTGTTATAGGGAGCTGTTCGCAAAATGTGCTTAAAAGTCCTTAAAGGAGGCATAATTATGTCCAACAATGGACGTCCATCGGCTGATAATGATGACGATGACGATGATATTCTTATGTGGCTTGGTGAAGAGTTACGAGTCGTGGGTCTATATGAATTACAGAGATATACTTTTACATATTCAGTCGACTCTCGTTCAATCGAAACTTAAGGGACTCTTAAAATATTTCGAATTATCGACTGTTTGAAATATCAAATGGTTCGAAATTTGTGAGAGAAAATAAATAAAAAAGACCTGTGGCACTCGGAGACTGCCGTGGTAAAGCTATTGCATAGCATTTTTGTCAACTTATGTTTACCTACCGACGTCGTCGGGACCGTGGCCTAGCGGTAAGGCGCTCTAAGTGCCCGGATTGCCTGAGAGACGCGGGTTCAAATCGCGGTTCCGCAATTTTCTTTTTTTTTCAAGCGTGATATTTCAAAAAGTCATTTTTTTTTAATTAATGACTTTTTGCAATATCACTTAGAGCGCCTTACCGCTAAGCCACGTTCCCCGATGACGTCGTTGCCGAAATTGTGCTTTTGATATTATATTTTTGATACTCAGGGGGTGTTAGGTTTTTTCGTTACGGAATTTCTGTATTCGGTCTCCACGCTCAAGGCCCGCGATAAAAGCTATTCAATAGCTTAAAACTTCGAGTTATTAAATGTTGATCAATTATTTTTTATTAACTGCTATTTTATAACAATGTCAGAAATTTAGTAGCACATTCGTGTACATTCATGTATTCATAATGTGAATTAATTAATCTTGCAAAATATCTCTGTTATAAGCCACTGACACCTCTTGTTACAAAATGTACTTACATACCTCTTTCTCTCGGCAACTTTGAATTACTGAGTGTTGAACGCCAATAAGTTCCAACTAACGCGTTGTTTTGCTAGATAGCAATGATTTTTTCGTTCGAATTACCAAGCGTATAAAAATGTATTGATTTAGTTCGAAATATACAGAGATTTTATATAGTGAAAACTTTAAATTAAGTATAGAGAGGTTCGAATTATCGCAGGTTTGAATTAACGAGAGTCAACTGTAGTTACTTTTCTTTCAATAAATTCATATCATAGTTCATCATTTGATCGTAATCTAGATAACCGTTGTCAATTTATTATCTGTTCAAACACTTATAACAAAGGATTAGAAAATGTCCTTACGTGAATATTTGAAGTACCTACCTACTATCGTAAAAGTATTTAACATTGGATGTTAGCTATGACTACCTAAAGTATACAAGATGACATTACAAGTAATGATTTGAGCGGAAAAAACCAAGACTGTTGTTGAAGAAATGAGATACTAGGTATATCGACACAATTAGATTAACAGGCGTAAGACTTAGATAGCATAAAGTTGTCTTCATAAAAACCTTAGCAGGCATAATAATCGGATAACACGAAGTAAATGAATGTAGTAACGTCTAAACGATAATAGGATTAACAATAACGGCTGAAAGATTTATTGTAGCTGTCAATGTTTGGTCCATTGCTGGCTTGATTGATAACGTGTCTTTATAATAATAACAGTTTAACAACTGGTTGCATTGTCATAATTATGTTTCTTTTAAAATTAATGACTTCATTTGTCATCAACGTTTTAATTGTTATACTTTATATAATTTAATATGCATTAATTAATTTTTACTCTATCATTTATTTATTTACAATGTTTTTTTTTAAATTTTAACAATGTCATACAAAACATATAAAAACACTATTAAAAATGTACACAAAAAAATTAAAAAAAAAAATTGCTCCTCCACTTGCGGGGCCTTTGAGAGCCCAAGCAACCGGTGGTCAGGACTCCAGAGTGACAGTGAGGAACCTCCTCACGATACGCGCCGTCTCAAGAATCACCGCCTCCTGTATTCGACAGTCAAGCGAAAGCTTCTTAATTGAAGCTTTTCGCAATAAGACCATTAACTGAAACGACTATAGGAACAATAAAAGTATCTAACACTGAGGTTTTTGGCAGAACGCAGAAGAAGACTGAGATAGTCAAAACTACCAGTGGATGATCTCGTACCTGGGACATATTCTACGACAAGATAGGTACTGCTTGCCGCAGAATATTATGATTGGTAAAATCGCAGGAAAAAGAGGTGTAGGAAGAAGAAGGATGCCCTGGCTGCGAAACATAAGGAAGTAGCATAAAGACTGTTGAAGAACTATTCCACCTAACCATGGACAAGGAGAAAACAAAAACTAATCGCCGCAGTAATGGCACTTGAAGAAGAAGAAATCAATTAAATTTACTGCATAGAAAACTCATAGACACTTCACTGATTTCTTCATACCTTTTAATGGAAAAATGCTTAATGTGGTCCCATAAATCAAGCAGGTTAGCACCCTTAATCGAGCAGCCCTTAAACAACCCATACCCAAATATTTGATAGACAGATCTTCGCCATACATATAAAAAACGTGTGGGTTTCGGGACGCCCGACAGAAGTGATAACTTAAATACGGCTAGCGTCGTGGGTTCGACTGGCAGAGGTGAAGTCAGCCTACCGTTGCCGTATGCGTGAGGGAAAAGGAAGCCAGATAGACTGGCGCCGTAAAACGTTACAAAGCGCTTTACATAAGCATAAAAAGTTAACACTTGAAATATACTTTGTCATTGGACCATGGTAGCTTTAAGAGCTTAAGCAATAAATTCCCAAAGATTCTACGCGAGTGAATTGCTTATCCAGTAAATATTACAGGTGCTACTTATTTTATCAAGACGGGATACCTATTTCCAATAAATTATTTACTAATAAACTATCTAAGTTGTCTATCGATCGAATGATAATATCGAACCATCGACTACATACTGTATTAGGTTTTGTATAGTAAATTAAAATCTACAGTTAATACTTGATAGATGACAGGTTTCGCTTAGTTACAATACCACCTGCATCCTGTATCCTTAAACGGGATTAAGTTTGTCCACTACATATGATAAAACCATCACAGAACCGTATTATCGAAGGAGTGTGTTTGCTGTGGACTGTCAAATTACAGGCATATGACGCTTATCGCATTACATTGTAAGGCAGGCAGCACAATGTGACATATTTCTTTTTTAACCGACGAAAAAAACGGAGGAGGTTCTCAATTCGACACGTATATTTTTTTTTTTTATGTATAACCACGCATAACTTTTTACAGAGTTGTCCGCTTTTGATGATTCTTTTTTGTTAGAAAGGGCACACTTCCAATATGATTCCATAGTTATCATGTTAGGACCTGATGATCAGTTGCGCGCGGGCGCTCGTCAATGCTGGACGTGCTTACGTTTCGATCTCGAGCCGGTCTTAAGTTGACGCGCGCGATCTTGACGACGTGTTACCCTTTCATAATGATTATTATTCAGTATGGATAGTGAAGAGCATGTTGACGAACCGATACCTATTAGTGTTCAAACCGCGAAGTGTGTAAACGAGTATTACGAGAGAATGGGGGATGAGGAGGTGATAATAGAATGTGAAAGTGAGAATATGGAGTATGATGACTGGGGTGGTGCCCCGCGGGCACCAAAGAGGAATAGAACGTTAGACGAGGACGAAGTATGGACTACCATTGGTAGACGCGGTAAACGAATCGCTAGAACTTATGAAAAGGATGAGATTTTCAGAATCCGTGAAGATAAAACAGAAGTAAATATTGTAAGTCTAACAACCGAAAAAATTCCTAAACAGTTTAAATTGGCAAAATTACTATTAAAAGAAAATATTAAAGATATTACGAAAATTAAATACGTTAATTCTTATAAAGTGATCATACAGTTCAGTAACGAAAATAGCGCAGACAAGCTAATGGAGTCAAAGTTCTTTAAGCAAAATGGACTTAAATGCCAAAGAACATTCGATGTGAAAGAGGTATATGGAGTAGTGAAAAATATTGATTTAGATTGCACGGATGAAGAGATTCTAGCAAGTTTAAAAAGTGACGTGGACATATTGGCAGTAAAAAGATTAAAACGACGAAATAGTGTTAATGGTGTCAGTGGGAAAACTCGGAAGCTGTTCGAATATGCTTCAAAGGGTCATGTTTACCAAGTAAGGTATATATTTTTGATACAGTTAGTTCAGTAAGTCCCTATCTGTATCCGGTTACTCAGTGTGCACGGTGCTGGAGATATGGACATTCAGCCAAGGTGTGTCCATCTTACAAAATCATTTGCCCTAAATGTAGCGGTTATCATGCCAATTGTGAAACTACGACTTTTAAATGTAATAACTGTTCAGGAAAACATATGACACTGTCACGGACTTGCCCAACCTATAAGAAAGAAAAAAAGATCAGAGAGCTGATGGCTGAATTCAATTGCTCATATAGAAAAGCCGCCACATATATCAGTTTAGAATCTACAAGACGTCCAGTCAATGAAGAAATACTCAGTGAGACAGAACCTACAGAAGAAAATATAAATAATATTGTACCTAATAAAACATATGCAAATGTAGTAAAGTCGCCGATACTAAATAAAAACGAATACAATACAAAACAAGACACGACTAACGTAAAAAGGAAAAGACAAAAAAAGAAAACTAAAGTAAAAAACAACACCAATTATTCTTCAGAGAGTGAATCTGATAATAACAATAAAACTGAAGAAGACGAAATCAATAAAAATAAAATAAATAAAATAAATTGGAAGAAAATTCTTAAAATCGTGCAGGAAAAAATTTGTGATAGTAGCTTAACGTTAGAAGAAAAATTCAATACATGTGCTAAAATAATTTTTGATTCAGTAAAACAATTCATAATGAACTATATATATCAGTTACCATTCCTATCATATATTAAACAATGGATAACAGATACGAACATATAAAACTTCAGATAGTCCAATGGAACTGCCAAAGTTTAAGACCGAAAAAGAAAGAGTTTGAACTGTTGTTGAGCCAAGAAAAGATCCATATAGCTATACTCAGTGAAACATGGCTAGATCCGGAGAGTTCTTTTAGAATAAGTGGATATAACATGTTTAGAGCAGATCGTAGTGACGGATATGGAGGAATAGCAATTTTAACACATTATTCCATTAAAGCAATGATGTGTAACTTAAATTTAACAAATAGTGAAATACAAATTCTCCATGTTAAACTTCTGAATTGTGCCGATGTTGAGAATGTCATAGCAGTATACTGCCCTTCATCAGTGCGAACAACTAAAAATGACTGGGATCAAATTTTTACCTTAAATAGCCATAAGACTTTAATAGCAGGTGACTTTAATGGGCACCATTCTAATTGGTCATCAAAAAGAGACGTTAGGGGAAATCAAATATATGAGTCTATTCTAGAAAACAATTTTATTACACTTGACAATGGAACTGATACCCGCGTTAAAATGGTTAATAATATAATACAAAAAACTGCCCCTGACATATCTGTAGTATCTACAGAGTTGGCTTTAAAATTTAAATGGAATGTTATGAATGAAAATCTAGGAAGTGACCACATGTTAATTAAAATCAGTACCGAACTTCAATGTCTAACTAAACATACTACTCGCAGAAATTACAAGAAAGCAGATTGGAATGCATATACTAGTCACTTAGAAACAGAACTTTCCAATTTTTCTTTTACTTTGGATCTACAACTTGCGTATAATAAATTTACAGACATCATAAATAGTGCAGCTGATAAGTTTATTCCAATCATAAAAATTCGTGATAGCCCCCTACGTCTCAAGAAGTTTAAACCAAGACCACACTGGAATACAAGCTTATCACATTTAGTTGCACAGCGACGTCAAGCCTTGGCCACTTTCAGACGAAACCCTACACCACAAAATTTAGAAGATTTACAAAGAAAAGTTAGTATAGCCCAAAGAGAAATTCGAAGAGCCAGTTGCAAATCATACCAAGAATTTTGTAATCATATAGACTGTGTAACGTCAACATCTGATATGTGGACTCAAATGAAATGGGTCAAAGGATATAAAACATGTAGATCCAACGTGGATTACGAGACTGCAAAGCTTTTGTTAAATAATTTAGCTCCAGACTATGTTGTTCCTCTAGCTCCTAGTTTTGGCTCTGAAAATACACAACTAGGTAGTCCCATTACATTACACGAAGTAATTAATTCAATTAAAAATAAAGATACTGCGCCAGGTTTGGATAATATATCATATTCTATGATTAAACATCTTCCCAAAGTAGGTAAAAACATACTAGCTCTTTTATATGATCAATTTTTGAATATAGGATTTATTCCCAAGCAATGGAGAAATGTCAGAATTGTTCCTGTGCCCAAACCGGGAAATCACAACTCAAATTCAAATAATGTTAGACCGATCGCCTTAATATCTTGTTTATGTAAGATTCTCCATTTAATAATAACGCGTAGACTTGAGTGGTACTTGGAGAAAAATAATTATTTGTCACAAAACACTACAGGATTTAGGATTAGGATTAGGATTTTTTTAAATCATGTTATGATGGACTATCAAGACTAGTATCTAGAATTCAGATTGGTTTTTCTAAAAATTATCCCACTGTTGCTTGTTTTATAGACATTGATGGTGCATATAATAATGTTGACCTTTCAGCACTTTTAAATATTTTGGATAACCTTGGGGTAGGATCTTCTATATGTAATTATCTTTGGCAATATCTACATCAGAGAAATCTATCAATTCTGACAGGTGATAATAAAATACTTAGTAGAACTACTGGAATCGGTATTGCTCAAGGGGATCCCTTATCTCCTATATTATTTAATGCGGCTACTATTAAAATCTGTCGAAATATCAATCAAGTATTTATTTCGCAGTATGCTGATGACTTCATTATTTATTCAGGACAGGATAAATTAACGGACTCAGTTTTCTATGTACAAAGTGCTTTAACTCTTTTTCAAAATTTAATTGCGGAAATTGGCCTTAACGTTTCAGATAAAAAGACAAAAGTATGTGTATTTAGCAGAGGCAAAATTAGAAGTAACATTAAGTTAAGTGTTAATAATAAGACTATTGAACAAGTTAGTTGTATAAAATACCTTGGCATGTGGCTTGACGTTTCGTTAAGATGGGCAAAACATATTAATGAAACTAGGACTAAGATTGAAAAGCATATAAATATTTTTAAAATTCTTGCAGGTTCTAATTGGGGTGTTCATCCAAAACATCTCCGTAAACTTTATATTTCTATTATTCGTAGTAGAATTGATTATGGTAGCTTTTTGTACCATAATAGTGCCAAATGTCATCTAATTAAACTAGACCGTGTACAAAACCAAATAACAAGAATTATCGGAGGTTTCATAAAAAGCACCCCAATCCATGTGATGGAAAGTGAACTATGCATTCAGCCACTATCAGTTCGGAGGCAGTTTCTCGCAGGAAAATACTTTTTGAGAACGAAATTCATTACCAATAACATCACAAGTACAATTTTAGAGGAGCTTTCCAGTCTCTGCCAAAGCCACTATTGGAGCAATAAAAAACTGCCTTTGTTAGTAGATATATTTAGAACCTACAGAGATATACCTATGTATTCCAGTGCTATACCTAATATATTCAAATTAAATACGTGGGCTAGCTATATTGATCTCAGTGATGTTATTTGCGCTAATATAATTGGAATAGATAAACCCAAAAGAATGATTATTGATATTGATCTAAGAATGACCTGCTTGAAATTTATAGTTGATATATATAGTTCTTATTACTGCCTGTATACAGATGGATCTAAAAATGAGACATGTATGGGAGCTGCTTTTTATGATCCACAAATTAACAGTTTCCATAAATTTAAAATTAATGAAAATATCTCCATTATGAATGGGGAATTAATAGCTATTTATGAGGCACTATTACATATAAATAGTATTGATAAACAAAGTTTCGTTATTTTCACGGATTCTAAAAGCAGTATCCAACATTTGGCTCAGATCCCCTCGAACTGTCGAGGCACCCCGGTAGCCATACTTATTTTAGAGACTATCAGTAGACTCCGTGAAAATGGTAAAAATATTGTTTTGCAATGGATACCATCTCATGTAGGACTAAAAGGGAACGAAGCAGCAGACTCTGCCGCCCGACAAGCAGCTCTTGATGGAACGCCTTACCCGTGTTTACCCCTGCCATCTGACATACTGGGCAATGTGAAAGATATGTGTAGACAAATGTGGCACGAGTACTTCGATGAAAGATCCCGGACGAAAGGAATTTGGTATCGGACTATGCAGAGTGAGCCTCTTCGTTACCCATGGTATCACAATACAAAAAGAAAATATGTAGTCGCTCTATTCAGACTGCGCTCTGGTCACATCCCATCGAAGAAATTTACACATTTAATGGGTATATCCGATTCCCCAAACTGCCCGGTTTGTGGAGTCATTGAGGATGTTCAACATGTTTTAATGGAGTGTGAACGAAACGCAGTAGAACGTCGAGCCATACTGAAACAAGGTGTAGATGTTGGACAGTGCAACAGCATCTTGGCCTTTCCCTTATCGGAGCAGGCGAAGTTGCTGTGCACTTTATTATTGAATGTATTGTAGTATTAATTCTTTATTTACTTTAGTTTTAAGTGTTTATTATCTGTCGGTAGTTTATTCTATATTTTGATTGTAATATGTAAACATCATCACGGAGCGACATCATCACTTTGTGATGAAGACTCAAAAATAAAGATAAAAAAAAAGGACCTGATGATGATTTATCTTGGAAAAATTGAAGGAACTCTTCAAATTTTATAGGCACACTTGCAGCGATTTCGGCTTTTGTGTAAATGTGGGTAGCTTTTTGGCTACTAGTGCCGTGTAATCTAATATATAAAATTCTCGTGTCACAGTTTTCGTTGCCATACTCCTCCGAAACGGCTTGACCGATTTTGATGAAATTTTTTGTGCTTATCCGATATCTATGAGAATCGGCTAACATCTATTTTTCATCCCCCTAAATGTTAGGGGTAGTCCACCCCTAATTTTTTTTTTATTTTTTAGACAAAATTTTTAATTTCTATTTTTTTATGATACAACATACAAAAATACATACAATCCTTAATTTTCACCCTTCTACGATCAACCCTTATTTTTTAATAGCCATTTTAGTAATTTAATCATTTTTCCTTTCCGGTCGAAAACTGATCAATCGTCATCTAATATATAAAATTTCCCTGTCACAATATGCGTATTCAGCAGATCTGAGAATCGGCTACTATCTAATTTTCATCTAATTTTTTTTTTTAAATGCAAAACAATGTTTGCTGGGTCAGCTAGTATTCTATAATAGTATAGTACGAGTAGGTTACGTGTCGATAAATCAATAAAATGTAATGAATAAAAATTTTTAACAAAAAATTTGACCGACTCAAAATGCACTAAAAAGTACACAGCCAAGGTTTCTACTTTAAGGACGGTACCTGGAACCCACAAACTGCTTTACGTTAAATAAATGTTCCTTAAACTTGGCTGGCACCGACTTCATGGATATGCTTAAGTAAATTAAAGCAACTAATTGGCGCATTTATTTCTTACTTTTTAGTGCGTTTTGAGTCGGTTCTATTTTTTGTTAAATTTTTTTTTTACTAATAACTGAAGAACTAGCAAATGACTCACGTAGTGTTACTTTCTGACAGCCTCCATGGCGCAGTAACATGCTTAGTGGATTTATAAGACCGAAGGCCTGGTTTCGATTCCCAGCTGGGCCGGTAAAGATTTTCTATAATGGTCCACGTCTGAGATTTTCGGTTGTTGCTATTTACAAAGAGTCCATGCCTGTGCGGAATAGTTCTTCAGCGGTTTTTATGCTCGCTTATTCCTTTATGTTTCGCAGCCAGGACATCTTTCCCCCTCATCTCATCGTCCCTCCTCCTTCCTCTTTTTTCTGCGATCTTACCCATCATGATGGTTTTCAGCAAGCGGTACCTATTGTGTCGTGAAATATGTCCTAGGTACGATATCTTCCACTACTTAATGGTTTTAACTATCTCAGCGTTCATCTGTAGTCTGGTAAAAACTTCAATTTTGGATGGATTTAGCTTAGATGGAGCATCCTACGGTATATCCACATGTCAAAGGCTTCAAGCTTTTTGCGTAGGTTTTCAACTAGGGTCCATGCTTCACAATATATATATATATATATATATATATAAGTACAGGCCTTATGTAGCACTGTAGAGTCTGGTATCAAACATGAATCACATGAAACATAGGATGAAAAATTTTACAGAGGTCAAATATTTTTCAAAAATTTAATAATATTTCGAGATAGAAGATTATAAGTTGAAACAACAGCCAAATGAGAAACAATAAAAATAAAATAAAATAAAATTACTAAACGTCCAATAAGTTTGTGTAAAAATATGTTATTAGATTTACAAATGAACTTTTATACGGAACTTATAGCTGCCAATTGATCGAATCTCACAGGTGATATCGTGTTCAAACAAAAGCTGTGAACGTTTAGAAACTAATTGTTGATACAATTAATACTATTTTTAATTACGTTTGATGAAGTTTTAACATTATAAAACATGCATGCATGCAGTGGTCGAGGAAATAAGCAATAAACGTTTTTGCATCAAATGCTCGAGTATTTATTGTCAATAGGAATGCAGATAATTGCGATAAATAGTTGCAGGTTTTGTATCTGTTTTTTAGTTACATACTCTCAACTTAGCCGTAACTTGAAAACTAAACGGTTCATATAAAAGTCTAAGCTGTAATTATTTCGAGCTAATGTATAAAAAGCGCATAGAACATATTATAAATGTTATAAATTAATATACATAGATCATTATGTATGAAACTATGTACATTTATTAGTAGCTATCAGATGTTCGCGACTTTGTCGGCGTTCATATTTAACTTAACTTTGCTTTTAAATAGCCAATATTTCTTTTTTTCTTGTTGAGTTTTATCAGCCATTTTGGATAATAATAATTTGGCAACCCTCAACTGGTGCTCTGAGATATAAGCAGTTGGAGTTTGAGGGATTCTTAGAGAGAAGAAGGGAAGAGAATGACCAGGTTAAGAGTACTCTGAACCGACACCTCGGAAGATTAATGAGAGTGGAAGAAACGAAGGAAGTACGCAAGGACCGTGGAAAATGGAAGAATATAGGGGCGTTACAAATGGAAAAACATAATAAAACTATAAAAAGTGATTTAGGAGTAAGCCTAATTGGGTTAAAAGTACTTATTAAAGTACTTACGTAAATTTATAATTTATATTAAAAATTTATTCAAGTTGAGTTTTATATACTATCTCTTGTATTGAATTCCTCTATCTAACAACAATTCCTTCATTACATTCTTTTAAATTCTAAAAAAAATGGAATGAAATTTTTACCTAATAATAGAAATTGAGCTCACATTTTCTTACACTTTTCAATAATTTAAAATCTAAAATCAAAAAATATAACTCTTTATTTTTTAATTTTTTTGGTTTATCCCCCTGGTGGAGAAAACCTGCCTGGTGGTTCTTGGCTTGATTTTGAATCCGAATTAGATCGTGGGCCTTGTATCTCTTATGCTTTTATGTTTCTTTAGGTATTAGACCAGTGCAGATAGCTTTTGAAACCCAGCAAGCAGTAGGATGAAACCCATCGGAAAAGGAGGAGAATATTATAAACATGAAAGGTAAAATATATTAGGGCGATCTGAGGTCGGGAAGGGGTACGGGGTGAGCTTTTAGGGATAGAAAGCGGTTCGTCTCGATTTCCGGCAAAACTTACGGAAAAGAGTCAAATGGCAAATTGTAGGTAATAAAAAGATCTAAAACTTTTGTATTTACACTTTTTTCACATAACCTCAAAATTTTTGTGAGAAATTCGTAAACCAAGTTTTTCGTTTTATATTTTTATAGTTTTAAAATTTATTTTCACGAAATTAGGTAAAAACTTGTCTGTTTATGTCTTAAACATGCTATAATTTATTTGATTTGAAATATTTATTTTTTCACCTTATTTTGAATGAATATAAAAAAAATCTAATTTTCAACCAAAAATTTGGCCCTAAAACCTTACGCCCTACCCCTTCCCGACCTCAGATCGCCCGTAATTTATTTTTCCTTTCATTTTTACAATAAGTTTCATCCTACTGCGATTTTTTTTACTTTTTATTAATTTTAATGCTATTTGCACTATACTAAAGCCAAACTCGATTGAGAATGCTTGTCAACACACAAATTTAAAATGAAGGTAGAAAATGCAACACATTTTATGCCTAATAAATTTAAAATTATGTTTTGTTATTTAAAAAAATCTTATTTAAAAGATATTGAATATATTAATTCGTTTTAAGCTTTTTAATCTAATCCATTGTCATTAACTAGTTAATTAAAAAAAAATAGGTGTAAAATGACTAGTGATTTCTACCTTTATTTTTAATTTGTTTGTTGACAAGCATTCTCAATCGAGTTTGGCTTTAGTATAGTCTATATACCTAATGCGGATACTACTATACCATAAGGACCAGTTAATGACTGAATGTAAGATACATAGTAACTGTATAAGCTGCTTATTTATTACAACAGGACCGACATTTCAATATTCTTATATCTAGATGTAGTAGTTAATGATTCATTAATATAAATGGGCGCTTAGCCACGCTCTTCAGATAGTGAAGTGTTGTTTGAATAAATACTAATTTCATTAATAACGAGCAATTCCAAAAGTCAAATCAATCATGTCCAATAGGTTCCCTGGTCTTTATTAAAATAAAAACTAGAAGTTTGTTAAATAGAGCTTAACACTTTATAAAGAGTTAACTAGCAGTTTGGAAATCATTATTGACATCAACCACAACAAATAGGAAAAAAAATCGGAAATTTAAATTCAAAGTTATAACCGGTTTACGTCCTTAACCGGCGTACGGGTTTATTATAAATAGTAAATTTATAGTAAAGCTATGTTAACCGTTGGTTATGATAATCGAAATCTTAGTGCACACAAGCCTTAGTAATTAGGTTAATTTAACATTTCTATTAACTTCTGTCATGGGAAGTCAATGGCTATCCAGTCATTTTTGCTGAAGAAAAATATTGAATTTTAATTAGTTGTTTGAATTATTCAAATCGTTGAACGTATTAAAAAATAAAGTTGCATTAGATTGAACATAAACTAATAAATATTTTAAATAGATAAAGTCTATTCTAGTCAGAAGACTATTAGGTATAATATTACTAGAAAGTTATTCCTAATAATCAAGTAAATATTCGTAAAAAATTATCTACGAGTATAAAATGTGCATCAATTAAAAGCACTTACAACATCCTTTGATAACATCATGGAAGAAATAACAACAGGAAGAAATAAACTCGGATAATTAATGAGGGTAATTTGTTTCATATAGAAGGAAGCGCACAGCCATTGTAATTTGAGATATTCTTCGCTATTGTTGCAATTTGAAACCACGAATTAAATGCAAAAAAAATTAGCTTATTAAGCGTACATTTAAGGTGGACGGGCTAGTTTGTTTGGAGTAGGATGAAATCCACACCCTTTTCGGATTCTACACGACATTGTACCAGAACGCTACATCCCTTGTAAGGTGGCAACAACCGAAACCACCCACCAGACCTGAACCAATTTAGAAAATCTTAATCGGCCTAGTCGTGGATTGAACATAGGACCTCCGCCTTCACCGTTTTTTGACTAGTTCACCGAGCATACTGTTTCCCTAAGAAGAGTATGATCGCCAATGAAATATCTCGCACATAAAATAAATCTTAACATCTAAAACTTAAGTCGTTGGGCACAGTACAGAGCATAATATAGTGACGCCATCGCCAATAAAAGAGTAATAACATTCTTGCGAAGAATTACGATACCGATAATAAGCAGGAATCTCCAGTGGATAATGTACCTAAATGGTTCTGAAGTCGGCCACACTAGGTAACTTATATTAACTTCACATCTTGAGACACCATTTTAAACTAAATATTATAAATTTTCAATTCAGAAGGTCTCCACATTATCATCATCAATTCCTCGCTGCATCGATTGAGATTTTCTAAATTGGTCCAAGTCTGGCTGGTGGTTTCGGCCGTGCCTAGTTACCATCCTACCGCCAAAGACGTACCGATAAGCAAATTTGATTTCCGGTACGATTTTGTGTAGAAATCAAAAAGAGTGTGGATTTCATCCTACTCCTAAGAATTTAGCCCGCTTCTATCTTAGATTGCATCATCACTTAACATTCAGTGTGATTGCTAAATTTCTTTGATTCCGTCAGTTAAAAATAACACAATAACTTCTCTAGGGACAGAAATAAGCAATAGTATATTCACGGAAAAGTTTTACTGATTTTAGGTACCTATGTATGATTGGTAGAGAAGAATCAGAAACGCATAAGCGAGTACATGGCAACGCAAACGCATCGGGTACATACCGGAGTCATTATCACGATTTGCCGATAACATAAAAACATAATCGCAATAGTAATCGTCCATCTCGGCGTAATACGAGTTGTTAGTTACAATTAATGTTATTACGGGCCCGACCTTGCTGCTCGATTTCTATCGCACATGCAAATGAATGAGTTACCTACACTTCCTTAATCTTGAAAGTGTAGAAAAGCGATTAGCTTAGAACAATGGAAAACCTTCTGGAATAAAATTAATGTTGCCGGTGATTTAATTGACTTTGTAATTAATGCGTGGTGTTTTTATTAACTTCCGCGGCTGGTGTCAGGCGACTGCAGTAATTAAGTGCTGAGAGAGATTTAAATATCAAATACTCATAAATAGTCGCGAAACTTGTATTACCATCTTTTATAGGCAAAACAATTTAGAGTCCGTCATTCACGTAAGAGATAGGACAGGATAACATTAAGGACATTTTATACTTGCCACTGCCTTGTTCTTCCCTATATTCGCTTAAATACCTCTGAATGAACTCGAGACTCAAGTTCAAGAAACACTATTTTTTTGGTAGCGGATAAGCCACAACGTTGGTGATACGTCTTTGACGGACAGAGGCCTTCCACCAGACCCGGACTAAGTCAGAAAATATACCCACTACAGGGCCAGGGCGCCCTCCGGGCTTTGATGATAGTGACCGGGACTGAAGGTTTAACATGCTTCTTCGAGACACGGTGGGGTTACACCACCAACTTCCCGACACTGGGCTTGATATGAATCATAGAATAATGAAAAATTCAGAATTTTTCCGTGACCCCACTCAAGATTCAAATCGTGATCGAATTAGGTTAAGTACTAGACCAACAAGATAGTCAATAATATTCTTTTATTTATTTATTTAACAATCATGTCTCATAATAATATTCTTAATTCTTAATAATTTTACTAGCATGCAACTTAATATATTGTGACATGGGCACTGTCAGGGCGTTGCTAACGTTATACATATAAACTGGAGTACCTACTATTGTGTAACTAAATTAAAGTATATTACCTATAGTCAAATAACAAAATAATTATATATTAATAAGAATAATATATGTTTTATATTGATTGATTATAGTTACTTGATTTTTTTTATAGTTACTAACAATGACGCGCTGGTGTATAAGGGTTCTTACATTGAATAAATGTCATCACAAATAAAAAAGTAACATAATTTTAATAGGTAAGTAGGTAAAAACTTATAATAAGATTTCAAAAGGTTGCAAAAAAGAAAAATGTCGTTTGTAATAGCAAAAGTTTCATAACAACTATTGCTGCATATAAAAGACCATAGACAATGAGGTAGACAACACTCAACGCCGACAAAGAAAGCGTTTCTCAGACCATTTGCATGACTATCAAGAACAATCAACTGCTTCCGTGTATGTGCATCCCTTGCGAGACAGATTGTTACTGATTTCAGATATAAATTGAATATGCTACACTATTCTACACTATTCTACACTAGCTTACACTTTTGTACTTCGGATAACACGTAAAGCCATCGGTCTCGACCATTATCATAAACATATGATAGTATCAAACCGCAATGGAGCAGTGCGGTGGGGTTTGCTCCAAGTTCCCTCTTCTATATGAAAGCCTGTCCTACCTGTTCGTGATCATCATCTTCATTGTGTTTATTGCAGCTCAAACTTGCTGTAACATAGGTGTATTTCTACATGAAAGATATCTGTAGATACCGTATTGTAATTATAGGCACTTAAAACCTAACACCTACGTCCTTTCCTCCTGCCAGTCCTAGGTTACTGGATACTGGGCAGTACTTTGTTGTGTTTACAATCAGTGGTTCTTTTCTTTCTTATCTCTACAAGTAAATCTTGGTCCATTATTTATTCTTCTTCTTCGTCGTTTTCTTCATTACTGAAGGTCGTGTCCACAAGCAGTGTCCTTGTTACGTTGTTCACAAACTCCTTCTACTCTGTCTGGTCCTCTGCTCTTCTGACGGCTGTTGTAAGAAGGAGGCCCGTGAGCAACTTCACTTGATCTGACCAGCGGCTAGGTGATCGGATCGGCCTCGTTTCCCCTCCACATTTCCCACCACTATTAGTTTGTCTAGGTTATCAGGGGAGCGGCGGGCAATGTGACCAAAATAACCGAGAATTCTCTGGTAACAGATAGTTGAGAGCCTAGTCCCAATTCGCAGCTGATTCAGGATTGAGACATTTGTTCTTTATGTATTACTTTACTAAAAAATAATAAAGCTTTTTTGTAAATGCTATAATCGTATACCATATTACCTTACATACGAGTATACTAGGTAACCAATGCGAAGAACAGGTGTGAAATGTAATTATGATTAGTCCGGTATGCCAGTCTATCAGGATTCTATTCTAACGACCCAGAGTGAGTTATAAACAAAATTTTTACATACATATACGCACATGATATTTCATGTGCGTATATGTATGTTAAATGTGCAAAGGTGTGTAGACGTTGATTGGCGGCTCTAATCACAAATGCCTCTTAGAAGGTTAGCGGGACCTTGGGCGCGGTTTTCACATCACCTACATTAACCGACATGAGCATCGCAGATGTTTTGTGCGGATATTATTGAAAGTAGACAGAATAAATCATATATTTTGATACCAAATGCTGAGATGATAAAAATTGTACGAATCTATGGAAATCAAAGGCGAAAATTTATGAGTGTGTGAGTGTGTATGTTTGTTACTTCTTCACAGCTAAACGGCTGGAGCGATTTTAATAAAATTTGGTGTGGAGTTAGCTGACATCCTGGATTAACACATAATAAAATAAAATAAAAAAATAAAATTGCTTTATTTCCTTACAATTTTAAACATTAAAATTTACAATATTGTTAGTTATAGTAGTTAAATTCAAACTTATCCTATGTTAGTATTGTTAGTTTTGGTAACATACTAATTCTTTCTGTAAGGACTGCTTAACGCAGTAAAAGCCTCCTCCGTATTAAGCCACTGTGCTCTATCCCTAGCTGTGCGTTGCCATGTACTTCCAGCCACATGCGCAATATCGTCACTCCACCTTTTAGATGGCCTGCCTCGCTTCCGTTTTGAACCCCGTGGGTACCAGTTTCTTACTAAGTATTTGGGACCATCTATTGTCGGTTTACTCTCTGAATGTGGCCTGCCCATTTCCACTTAAGACGTAGAACGTGTTTAGCAGCGTCTTTCGCCTGGGTTCTTTTTCTTATTACTTTGTTTTTTACTCTGTCCTTTAACTTCAGCTTCAAAAAACTACGTTCTATAGCCCTTTGGCATTTGCTTACTTTGTCTAAAGTGTCTTTCGTTATTTGCCAGGTTTGGGCCGCGTATGTCAAACATGGCGTAAGACATGCGTCCATAGCTTTTTTTTTTTTGATTAACACATACGCCATATTTTATCCCGAAATTCCCACAGGAACGAGAACTACGTTGATGAAACTGCGCCCGCTAGTATAGTTAAATTCTTATAAGTAAATAGTGAAATAGCAGTAGCAAGTAATAAAAAAAGGGCGTTGAATAACCAACAAAGGCTATTAACTATATTTGGCTGGCTGCTTAGTGCTAGCTAATGAGACTTCTTATAATACGACGTAATATTCCTTGCTAAAATATTAAGTAATATTGAGGGGTATCACCATACATGCTATTTATTATTTTTTGATAGTGTCCTTTACAGTGGTATATTTATCCTAATCCCGCTAAACTGCATTAGAGCAGCATGGGAAGTTCAAAAATATAGCACTGTGGGAATATTATTGTTTTAATTTTGTTCTTTTGGAATTTTCCTATTTTCTCTGTCTTATAATAAATATTATTATAGTAAAATTACACACATCGCTATAGAGCCTCAAAGTAAGCGTAGGTAGCTTGTGTTATGAGTACTATGGTAACTGATGAATATATATATATATAGAAGACATAAATACTTATTACTTATAATGTATAAATAAACACTCAGACATTGGAAAATATCCATGCTCATCACACAAATATTTTTCCAGACGTGGGAATTGAACCCATAGCCTAGGACGCAGAAGCAGGGTCACTACCCACTGCGCCACTCAGCTGTCCTTACAAGACTCTAGTTTTTGAGGAAACAAAATAAAATACATTAATTATTAAACCATCTCCCAGTTTTAGCGTCGATGTTGGTACCCACACTAATTCATTTTTATGAATAAAACCGTAAGATAATAGGAGATATTGAACCGTTCCCTGAACTACCTACAAGCACATTAAAATGTATATCTCGGCCCTTTATCACAGATCTTTCTATATCTATTATGTTTGTGTAGTTTGTCGGATTTCTGTAGCTGTGTTGAATAGCACAAAGGATCTCCATGAACTAAATTGCAGTCACATACGGCCTCGTTCGCGGCTTTTAACTGTACAGTAATCTTGTGCTTCTTTAGATTTAACTACACTTTATAACTATACGCGAATGGTATTCAATTTTGTGTTTGTGCGTGATATTATGGCATTACTATTAGGTTTAATTATTTCTGAGTAATAGTGATTATATTTAATTTACTATGTGACAATGAACTATGTTCATTCGTTCAGGCACTTAAGAAATCGTCTTAATATTAAGGGATAAATTGTCATCTGCAATTGGGTTTTCCTTATTAAATACTTTACTCTGATTTACAAAAATTCGCAAAAAATAATTTTATCTTCAATTATGTTTATAGGTAATGTATTGCTTTGTATTCAAATCAGAAGGTATGGTTAAATTAAATAAAAAGTACAATATGATGATTTAGGTATGTAAGTTCACGCACAACGGGCTAGGTGCAAAGAAAGCCCGGAGCGAAGAAGAAGTAATTTTGAGAAATTTTAATAAACCAAGTAGTATTGAATAATTATTATAAATAAACAAATATTTATAACAAAATTATCGTTTACGTGAAGAATAAAACCAGATAACAATAATGCTATTGAGATAAAATATAAATATGATGATAGAAAGATACTATACTAAAGCCTAGATAAATTGTTAATATGAATTGATAGCAAAAAAGATTAGTAAGCTTAAAATTAATGAATATATTCATTATCCAATGATAATAAAGAACACATCTTGATAAAAAAAATATGATCTCAATATTATTATCAATCACGACATGCTTCAAGAATATCGAACTTATAATACAAACACGACTCGAAAAAAGAACTCATTATTTTAGAACACAATAGAAATGTCAAACTACCAATTAAAAAAAATCAAATCGCACGCAAAAAACAATTGGCAGCTACAACAAAGGAAGCCTAAAACACTGTAGGAGGTAATATTGATATGCGCGTTGAAGTATCCGCATTAGCAGTGCAGGTAGTTAATAAGTCACGAGGCGAATCTCAAGCCATGATCTCAGTATTGAGATATACGGTGAGATTAAACTATCAGGCTTTGTTATCTGCATGCCGGTGCGCGGAGGTGCGTTAATAGCTGTAAGTAACTGGCAAATGTTTTATCTGCACTCAAAACACTTAATCGATTTAATTTGTAAGTCAGTGGACTGTCACTTAACAATTTGTGCCCAATCTCGTTTAATAGATATGTTTTAATGGTTAGTTTTGAATTCTAAAGTACATTTATTTATTTAGTTAACAGATTAAGTTATCTAACTTAATTATTTTAAGTTTGATTTTTATTACTAAGGTTACTAAAACTAGTGCCACCACATTGTTTGCGTTTAATTTAATATGTTTTAGTTTGTTTTGAAATGTTTGTATTATTCTTATTAGATGAATATTTACTAAAATACATTTTTTCTACCGATAAATTAATGATATTTATAGAGGTTTCTTATTGCTTTAATACATACTCAATTCCTAGCATAGTTCTAATGATTCACTGCAGGGCCATCTCTCTCTTTTTCTTTTCATAGAAGGAGAGTTGAAGTTTAAACTCACCACGCTGTTCTAATGTAAACACATCGGCATATTTAGCGGAACATAAAAAGGTCCATAATTAAAAAAAAAAGTTTTATTTCAAAATCTACTTACTATACTTCTTTTGTTATTTAAAGTTTTATTTGTTTTACTTAAAATGAGATCACATTAAGAACAGATTTTGCGAGTAAAGGCTAATTGTGAAAAATGGTACATTTTTGAACTTTTCATGTAACCGGGAAAAGTGAAAATTAATATTAAAATAAAAATTAATTAAATAAGTAAAATGGTGGTTAATATCGCGTATTTCCTCCACGTGCTCTTATTAAAGTTTCTACCCGTCTAGTCATACTGAGAATAATGTTATCGATGGTCTCCTGGGATAGTCTCCGCCATTCCTCAACTACGGCGAATCCCAGTTCACCCACGTTGGCAGGAGCTGGAGTTCTGGACTTAACTTTTCTTTTCAGCAAGTCCCAAACGTGCTCTATTGGGTTCATATCCGGTGATCTCGCCGGCCACTCCTCACACACTCATATCATTAAGATAAGCTTGAGTTACCCGAGCTGTATGCGGCCGAGCATTATTCTGCATAACAACAAAATCGTCATCGATATATGGGGCACACGGTACGATATTTTCTTCTAAAACTTCTCTGATATATTGGTCTACAATTAGACTCCCTCTGTCAATCACTACCAAGTCTGTGCGAGCTCCCAAACAGATGACCGCCCAAACCATTATTGATCCTCCACCGAATGCAACTGTAGTTTCAAAATTTGTCTGAATGTATCGTTCTCCTTTGCGTCTATATATTCTTTGCCTGCCGTCAATTTGATTTAAGAGAATTCTGCACTCATCACTAAACAATACCTTACTCAATTGGTCCGCGTTCCAAAGTCGATGTTCCTGAGCAAAAGTTAACCTGTTTCTACGATGATTTACCTCGAGCCTTGGAGCTTTGGTAGGCACAGATGAACCCAAACCAGCTTTTTCTAACCTTCTTAGTACCGTACGCTCACTTAGGGTTACACCCCGCACTGCTTCTAACTCATGTCGGACTTGGACGGCCGTCAAACGGGGTTTCCTACATACACGAAGCCGAATGAAACGAACATCCCTACTTGAAGTGCGTCTTTTTCTGCCTAGTCCTGCTCTTCTCTGCGATGGATCGTTGAAACTGGTCGACGAAGATCTCTGGATATCACTCTGTAGGTTTGACCATTTCTTCGCATTTCGAGTGCCCTGGCAATCCCCGTTGGGACTAAGTCAGGCATAATTCAGACCTCAACTCCAGAAAGATACGCGATTAAAAAAACTAACAGAAAACACTATTTCAATGAAATTTTAAATCAAACTCAGAAGGAAGAAGTTCGCACCAGATAAGGTGTATTTAAATAAAATGAAATCCATTGGATAAAATGTGATGTTCAGTTGTTTTCTTAACTTCAAAATATTTCTTTTTAAATTAAATGAGTTATAAACTAGCCAGAAACCTTATATGATACTGATATCAAACCTTTTTTTTATGTTCCGCTAAATATGCCGGTGTGTGTAGATTGACGAGCTTACTGTAATAAGGACATTTGATGCAAAAGGATGTCAAAACATCCTACGCTACTGCAGCTGCTTATGAGAATATCTTGAAAGAAGGAAATACTTACGCATAGCTTGACTTAGAACTTGAACCCAGAACTTTAAGTTCCGAAACCGCATACCCTAGCCAATGAATCAACGACGCAGACTGTATTAGCTGTACAAATAAATAACACCATAAATCCCATACAAAGGAATCCCATACAAAAGTATTAGCCATTCAACATTCACTCAAACCAATAGCATTTCTAAGAAAGATTTCTAATTAATTAGACATTCTTACATCAGTAGCGAAAATAATGGCCCGATAGGGCAACTTGTTCGACCATCTGATCATTATCTTCATAAAATTATGGCATCTAAAAGCTATACGTTGGCTATAAAACCTAATAGTAGTGTTATTTTCTAATGCATTGAAATGCATGCATTTCATCGCCGAGTTCGACGACGAAACGTTTCGACGAGGTCGTCGTGGTATGCGCGGTGGATTATAACACGGAGGTCCTGGGTTCGATTCCCGGCGGGGCAGATTGAGATTTTTCTTAATTTGTCTTGGTCTGGCTGGTGGGAGGCTTTCGCCGTGGCTAGTTACCACCCTACCGACAAAGACGTACTGCTAAGCGATTTAGCGTTCCGGTACGATGTCGTGTAGAAACCGAAGGGGTGTGGATTTCTACCAAGTTAGCCCGCTTCCATCTTAGACTTCATCATCACTTAACATCAGGTGTGATAGCAGTCAAGGGCCAACTTGTAGTCGATAAAAAAAAAAATACTAATAGAGTTTTAGGGTAGGATCACAAGTTGAATTGATACACAGTTCTCGTATAAAACACTAGTGGTTTTCATCATCATCTGTAGAGATGAAATTGATACAAAAACTTAAAAACAATCTCCAAAATAAACTACTTATTTTGGTCATAATTTGTCCTTTAGTTTTAGTACTGTTGAGTACTAGATATTTTCAACACACGACACAATATTATACAGCATTATCACATAGTCTAAGGAGTATGTTAGAGAGAATGTTTGCTTAAACAACATGTCTTTTCAATGTTAGGATATTTAATTAACATAAGATTAGATAACAGATACAGGCAAAGCAAAGGGACAGGAATTCATCGACGACACATTTATCAATACTTCGTCGTTGGAAACAAGGCGTTGGAACATAAAATAGCCCCCAGTCGGGAATGTATTACCTAAACCTAAAAGCTGGTTCCAAGAAGTCAAGGCAAAAAGCTAGGTAAATTCACCGGACGCGGTTTTTTTCGCGTCAAAAAATCGTCCATCATTGCCAAGGTTGGCGGCTAGACGCGCACAAAGAATGCTTGTCTGGACGTATGTTTAGTTTTTTTTCGGCAATGTCATACGCGTTAGATACTAAACGGAGTCACGCTAAGGTCGAATACTATTTGGTTAAGATTATTTCTTATTTGGTCAACTATTGACATGAAAACTAAAAGATAATGTTCCCTCACTTTTTTACATCTACCTTAGTTAAAAATAAGACAAAATCCATGTAAGAATAATTTAATTATACAAATTACTTACATATTTAAAATATTTACTCAACTACTTAATTTAGATAAATTATATTTTTTAGGCTTACTTTTAAATTTCAAGAATTATTTGGTTGGCCGAATATTTACAGTTTGTTGATGTTTGTATACATCAAACTTTGAAAGATTGAAAATATTTAATAATTTTGTTAAAAGAGAAAAAGAAATATTCTATTTTTAAGAACTCTAAGTTACTGGACTAACAAGG
Source organism: Mycalesis mineus (assembly GCA_034621355.1). NCBI lineage: Eukaryota > Metazoa > Arthropoda > Insecta > Lepidoptera > Nymphalidae > Mycalesis > Mycalesis mineus. Next base: position 4,082,034 of record CM067881.1, read on the forward strand.
CCAATAATTAATATCTGACAGAGAAGTGAGTAAAACTCTCGTTTTATTTAATTTTTTGAACAATATTTGCGCACGTTATATCAGTTGATTGTTTAACTTCTAGTCAAGTTTGATCGTTCAATCATCGTTATCTGATTTAGGTCTATTAATTACGAGGCCTTAGAGCAGAGACCCACCGCGCTACCATTTCACACACTATAGTCAATATTATTAAAACATTTTCAAAACACAGTTCAATGTGCATTAATACAGTATATCTTGATTATTACATATCAGTGTTAGTAAGACGGGAAAAGGTTGGCTCAAAATTTACTCAGCCGAGGTCTTTCCCACAGACTCTATTTGAACTTTTTTGCCTAGTACAAGGTAAGACAAATTTAAGTGCATAAAAGTCAAATAAATTACTACGAGAGGTAATTAAGATTTATATTACGCTATAATATTATAAAATAGCCTTAAGGTAGTTCATTAATGTAACGATGTTTGTCAGTCAGTGCTTGTGTAGTATTTATCTAGCTAGGTACTTACTTAATATGATGTGGTTGACTTAAAAGGATTGCCTACTATTATACATTTATGATTAAAGGTTGCCATTTAATTTTAATTTTTTTATTCGCTCAAAAATAAATTATTTACATAAAAAAACAAAACATGCTTAAACAACATGTCTTTTCAATGTTAGGATATTTAATTAACATAAGATTAGATAACAGATACAGGCAAAGCAAAGGGACAGGAATTCATCGACGACACATTTATCAATACTTCGTCGTTGGAAACAAGGCGTTGGAACATAAAATAGCCCCCAGTCGGGAATGTATTACCTAAACCTAAAAGCTGGTTCCAAGAAGTCAAGGCAAAAAGCTAGGTAAATTCACCGGACGCGGTTTTTTTCGCGTCAAAAAATCGTCCATCATTGCCAAGGTTGGCGGCTAGACGCGCACAAAGAATGCTTGTCTGGACGTATGTTTAGTTTTTTTTCGGCAATGTCATACGCGTTAGATACTAAACGGAGTCACGCTAAGGTCGAATACTATTTGGTTAAGATTATTTCTTATTTGGTCAACTATTGACATGAAAACTAAAAGATAATGTTCCCTCACTTTTTTACATCTACCTTAGTTAAAAATAAGACAAAATCCATGTAAGAATAATTTAATTATACAAATTACTTACATATTTAAAATATTTACTCAACTACTTAATTTAGATAAATTATATTTTTTAGGCTTACTTTTAAATTTCAAGAATTATTTGGTTGGCCGAATATTTACAGTTTGTTGATGTTTGTATACATCAAACTTTGAAAGATTGAAAATATTTAATAATTTTGTTAAAAGAGAAAAAGAAATATTCTATTTTTAAGAACTCTAAGTTACTGGACTAACAAGGCCAATAATTAATATCTGACAGAGAAGTGAGTAAAACTCTCGTTTTATTTAATTTTTTGAACAATATTTGCGCACGTTATATCAGTTGATTGTTTAACTTCTAGTCAAGTTTGATCGTTCAATCATCGTTATCTGATTTAGGTCTATTAATTACGAGGCCTTAGAGCAGAGACCCACCGCGCTACCATTTCACACACTATAGTCAATATTATTAAAACATTTTCAAAACACAGTTCAATGTGCATTAATACAGTATATCTTGATTATTACATATCAGTGTTAGTAAGACGGGAAAAGGTTGGCTCAAAATTTACTCAGCCGAGGTCTTTCCCACAGACTCTATTTGAACTTTTTTGCCTAGTACAAGGTAAGACAAATTTAAGTGCATAAAAGTCAAATAAATTACTACGAGAGGTAATTAAGATTTATATTACGCTATAATATTATAAAATAGCCTTAAGGTAGTTCATTAATGTAACGATGTCTGTCAGTCAGTGCTTGTGTAGTATTTATCTAGCTAGGTACTTACTTAATATGATGTGGTTGACTTAAAAGGATTGCCTACTATTATACATTTATGATTAAAGGTTGCCATTTAATTTTAATTTTTTTATTCGCTCAAAAATAAATTATTTACATAAAAAAACAAAACGATCAAATGTAGTAAGTAAACGACCTAGCAGCACCATCTCGCGCATTTTGGTTCTGTGTTCACAACAAAAATACAAATTAGAATTAAAATGGATTAGAATAATAATAGTACTAGAAGTAATTGTTATTTGTTAAATACAAAATTGTTGGTGGCATGCAGAACGGCACAAACACCAACATTGAATGTAGGCGAACCCATGAAGGACCTTTTTACCTTTAAAAAAATGTACACCAAATGATATTATTTCTTTTAACCCTAGAAAGATAATCATAGGTAGGTAAGGGAGAGATACTCATACGTCAAATTGACGCATGTATTTGAATTAGCTGTAGGTTTAGGTTTAATAGTTTATTTCAATGATTTGTATGTTATTATATAAGCACATATATTATAATAATATTTGATGCAGATTTTTTTTTTTATTAAAAAAATCAAACTTAAGCTTCTATAAATCAATGAAATTTTATAACACTTACTCTTTTAAATGAAAACTTGCTTTTTATTGTAATAATTAATCTATTTCTTAGTAGAAAAACAACATAAAGTTTTATAAAAGTAAGTTACAAACAGCTCGGACACATATCAACGTCATGCTCACGATATATCACTTTCAGACGACTGGTTGTTCAGTACTGCTCTGCTCTTCGAAGATTCCATTTCGCCCAAGGCGTCGGCTGTGGCTTCTTGAACCTCGTCTACAAACCCTTTGTGTCGCTTTGTACGCCATCTTAACTTTTATGGTCCACTACTCCACTTTCGGAGTTCTCGCACGGAATCTGGTCGTTACTTTGTATAAGAGCTGTCAGGATTTAGTCCTAGTCTAAATTGATGCTTCCCATTGTATTATGTATTTGACAAATATAAAATTATACTATTAATTATGATAAAACTGTACTGAAACATAAGAAACACAATAACACTTTCATATGAGCCGCTGTCATAATAGTCACACTAAAGATAATCATGCGTCATTTTGACTCACTCGGTTGTTTTATTTCAAAATCAGTGGTACTTACCTTATTGACACATACACCACGTGGTCCCAGCGACTTATGAGATGTCCTAAATGCACAGCTATGGATTCGCGATGATTAGAAAGACTGAGCAATTATTCGAAAACGCAGGAGTCATTTTGACGCATATTATCTTTCTAGGGTTAAATAGTCAAATTATTGGAAATTAAATTGTCAAATTATAGATTAGACAGTAAGTTGTATGCACTAATGTAACTTTTCCGAACTCGAGATAATTGCACGGCTTTTAAACATTGCCTACAAAACTAAACTGTAACATTACAATAGTAATAAAGTCGTCTTTGCATGGCCTTTATTGCAAACCAACTCTGACTTCGACATGTATTTTTTTCGTAGTAGTAAGTTTAGTACTTGCAGAATGGTTCGTAACAAAGATCATCACAATAATGTAATGCTGTTTTTCTTTTTCTAACGCCAAATAAGCCTTGTTTCAGTAGGTATGGCTGCTACTCTGCTCATGTAATTAAAGGTATCTACATTAAGTTTGATATATGTCCCACCTGCTGTTCTGCTTCCACTTAGGATCAGGTAGGCTGTCATCATTATCAGTCAATTAAAGGCCCATTACAAGGTGAGGCCTCCCTTGGATGGATAGGGGATATAGAGCGTAGACCTACGCACGCTCCCTCATGATTGGTCCCGTTAGAAATTAAACCCAGGACCTCCGTGTTATAAAACCACTGCGCATACCACTGCGCCACGGACGTCGTCAAATATATATTATAGTTTTATAATAAGTAAGTGGTACCTACTTGCAGTATTACTCACTGATCCAAACTTCGCTGTACAGTAGAAGTAGCGTGAGAAAGCCTCCACAATATTGCTCCACGCAACAAAATATTATTGTACTAAGTAAGGTCATAATAATAAAGGCGATTATATCTAAGCGTGGACGTGTAGGCAGCCACTTCAGGGCGGCTTGCGAAATTAGACGAGATAATGATATTTGGTTTTTGTATTTGAAGATCGAATTAACTGAGCTTACAGAAGTGCTACTGCCATTCTTATTTTAATACCGCTTTGTAGTGTTTGTGTGTATGTTTGATAGTTGAGGAGTATAGACCACCTATGTGGCGTAGCGGCATCTGCGTCGAATTTTTAAAATGGAGGTCCTAAGTTCGCTTCTGGGCTGGGCCAATTGAGATTTTCTTGTTTGTTCCAGGTCTGGGAGGCTATGGCCGTTGTTAGTTACTTCGTCGGCAAAGATAAACGATTTACGGCGTTTCGTATGATGCCGTAGTAACCGAAAGGGGTGTGGATGTCATCCTGCCTGCTCTTAACATGTTTTTGACGTGACAACGTCCTATAATTCGATAGAGCCGGCTGCACGCACAAAAAAACATGACGTCATGCGTTGTTACCTCGCTTTGAGGCGTTCCATGTAAGGCTTGAAGTGCAAGCGAGAGCGCGGAACGAGCGACAAAGAAGCACAATCGGCCTTTGCGTTCGGCAGCGTTCGACATCCGTCTATTAAATATAATTAATAAATATATTAATTTTAAATTAAAAATTAATGTATTTATTATAAATTTAAAATATAAATTTATAAAATCAAAATCAATTATTTTATTAATTTAAATTAATATTTATAAAAATATACTTAAATTAAAAATTTTAATAACCAATTAAATGCTACCATTCCATCAGTATTTTCTTAAGACACAAATCTGTCACGTTCAACTATCGTCAGTAAACCGACTTTACAGACAACCAATTTTTTTTGCTTCCATCTTAGACAGTGCAGTCAAGGGCTAACTTGTAATCAATAAAAAAGAAGTAAAAATACGTAATTTCTGGGCAAGGAAGCACAAGAGGCATAGTACTAATTTACTTGTTAACAGACGCAGGTAGTTTGGTGGTCTGTAGGACGTATTACATAGAGTCATAGACCATGCATAGAGCAAAATCAATTTACACACGTCAACATTACAAATACATACCAAGAAAAGGTATTCCACAAACCGGTTCAGGTATTCTGCAAATACCTATAGATTAATACCGATATCCCACTCTATAGTACACAATGACTTAGCGCCAATCACGACATTACTAGTGATGTATTCAGCGTATAATATATTCTGTATTGTAATTACAGATATGGCGATATGATTATAAGTTCCGACTTTATTATCGATTCATAGTTATCGCTAAGTAAATAAACTTAGCATATAAAATATTTTTATGTGTTAGATTTATGAATGAGCTATACACATATATTATGCTGAATGCACGATTTCGACGACCTCCGTGGCGCAGTGGTATGCGCGGTGGATTTATAAGACGGAGGTCTTGGGTTCGATTCCCGGCGGGGCAGATTGAGATTTTTCTTAATTTGTCTTGGTCTGGCTGGTGGGAGGCTTTCGCCGTGGCTAGTTACCACCCTACCGACGTACGACGTACCGCCAAGCGATTTAGCGTTCCGGTACGATGTCGTGTAGAAACCGAAAGGGGTGTGGATTTCATCCTACTCCTAAAAAGTTAGCTTCCATCTTAGACTGCATCATCACTTAACATCAGGTGTGATAGCAGTCAAGGGCTAACTTGTAGTCGATAAAAAAAATGCCTAAAACTATTCCAAAATTCAAGAATAAACAAAGCTCAAAACGGTCATAGGTAAAAAATGTATGGAAGTCTGTCCCAGAGATGATATATATGTTATTAAATAGAACAGATCTTCTATTTAAATAGTAATAAAGTTACTTGTAGCTAACTAGTCGCTGATAAAAGTTATGAAGGTTGATAAAAGTTGACTTTTCATACTACGACGACGGTCACGTGATTCAGAACACAAAAAATCGATTGAAATTCTTATACTTTTGATACCTATATTTTTTAAACGACTTCAAAAAAAACGGCGTGTATATATATATATATATATATATATATATATATTTTTTTTTTTTTTTTTTTTTTTTTTTTTTTTTTTTTTTTTATGTGTGTTCGCGCATAACTTCGTCGTTTATGAACCGATTTTGATAATTCTTTTTTTGTTGGAAAGTAGATAGTCCGGTGGTGGTACCATGACAAGGAAACCAGGATCTGATGATGGGATCCTGGAGAAAACGAGGGGAACTTTCAAAAATTGTAGGGACAACAAGTACGTTTGTTAATTTTTCCGGTAAGTATTTAAAAGCACTACAATTTCATGAAGGTCTGGAGTCGATCAGATGATGGAGCCGATCTTTATATAAGAGAACTCCGTAACATTTTACAGTAGCTACCTTGTGTTTGGGCTCGATTAATTTGTCTCAATGAGAACTTTACATTTAGATGGGCTGTGACTGTCATTGAGGGTCTGGTGATGAAGACGAAATACAATTAAGGGAGCTCCGTAACGTTTTACAGTAGCTACCTTGTGTTTGGGCTCGAATAACTTGTCTCAATGAGAACTTTACATTTAGATGGGCTGTGACTGTCATTGAGGGTCTGGTGATGAAGACGAAGTACAGTTAAGGGAGCTCCGTAAGGTTTTACAGTAGCTATCTTGTGTTTGGGCTCGATTAATTTGTCTCAATGAGAACTTTACATTTAGATGGGCTGTGACTGACATTAAGGGTCTGGCGATGAAGACGAGGGACAGCTGAGGGAGCTCTTTAACGGTTTACAGTAGCTACCTTGTGTTTGGGCTCGATTAATTTGTCTCAATGAGAACTTTATATTTAGATAGGCTGTGACTATCATTGAGGGTCTGGCAGTGAAGAAGAAGGACAGTTGAGGGAGCTCTTTAACGGTTTACAGTAGCTACTTTGTGATTGGGCTCGGTTAATTTATGTCTCAATGAGAGTTTGAAAGGTTATAGTTTCCAGTTAGTTTAATGTTTACTATGTCATGATCCAATGATGAGATCTACGAAAACTCTTCAAACTTTATATGCACTTTTGCAGGGACGTCGGAATGTTATAAGTAGCTAGTGAATATTGGTACTTATGGTTTAGTTCGAGTAGGTTCTTGAGTATGTTCGTTGTTGATAAAGCACAAAAAGTATGAAATAAAAAAATTTTAACAAAAAATAAAAACGCCTTCAAAACGCACTAAAAAGTAAAAAATAACTACGTCATTTACTTACTTTAATTAACTTAATCACATCTATGAAGTCGGTGCCATCCAAGTTTAGGACTTAGACTTTAAAGTAGAAAGCTCGGGTGGCACCGACTTCATATATGTGATTAAGTAAATTAAAGTAAGTAAATGACGTAGTTATTTTTTACTTTTTAGTGCGTTTTGAAGGCGTTTTTATTTTTTGTTATAAGTGATTGCTATGAAATATGGGTAGTTGTTTAAAATTCATTGTGTATTTAAATAAAATAGTTAAATATGAGCATACGTTTGGACAGCCTGGGGCAAATTTTGGCAATGTTCTTCGTTTCAATCTCCAAGATTAATAAGTTGTCAATCTCCCTACTAGCAGCGATGAGGACTAGGAGCGCGATTTCTTAGACTCTTTAATACATAAGATCTACCTACTTATTCTAATATTAATTTTGTGAGGAAAGCTACTAGACAAGAGAGCACCCGCTCATCGAATGACAACATAAGAAAGTGAACCTGGCTGGACTACCTACAATGGAAGCTAATTGTGGAAAATAGGAAAGCTTTTAGCATGATGACCGCGAAATTTTGTTCCGATGATGGCATCAAATGATGGGGATAATGACTCACTTTTGCCCAATTAAGTTAGCCGGATGACTCCACTGTCCTGAGTCGGATCATGGAATAATTCTGAGGTTTTCTCTCTGCTAAAAATATTCAGTAAAATTCTAAGACCGGAGTCGAAGAGTCAAGCCGTCGGTGTCGGCCACTATCATCAACATCTGATCGTGATTGTTATTGTATTGAACATTACCTGCCCACCATCAAAGACCACCTGCCCGCATTGGACCAGCGAGGTGGGTCTAGGCTCAATATCCCCTCTCTCCTATAAATGGCCATGTAGTGGCTGTTTAATATTATTTTTAGAATGTAAACAGAGAATTAGGCAGAGATTACGATGCATGACCTCATTAGGTGTATACCTACTCTCAGATCATCGCTGCGCTGTTAAATGTGTTCCTGAGATGTTGTGTTTGTGAGAGAATGGTTATGTCACTTGCCGTATGCTTTGTCTGGACAATTTATGGAATACCTAACTATATCGTATATATCCAAAGATTAGCCTCCGATTAGCCTCTAGATTTTAACGGCCTCCGGGGCGCAGTGATATGCGCGGTGGATTTAAAAGACGGAGGTCCTGGGTTCGATTTCCGGCGGGGAAGATTGAGATTTTTCTTAATTTGTCTTAGTCTGGCTAGTGGGAGGCTTTCGCCGTGGCTAATTACCACCCTAGGACAAAAGGGTTCCGATACGATGTCGTGTAAAAACCGAAACTGATGTGGATTTCATCCTACTCCTAACAAGTTAGCCCGTTTCCATCGTAGATTGCATCATCACTTAACATCAGGCGTGATAGAAGTCAAGGGCCAACTTGTGGTATATAAAAAAGGCATAGTCATCCGACTATGTGATCCAGCTGGATCACAAAAATATTAGGGTTCTCTGTATTCGAGAAGATCGCACAATTACTAAGTGATGGTGATACAATTTTGTGCTTGGAAACCAAAGACTCTGATGTTAGGTTTTGGGTACTATAATCTTACCTTCATCATCAGCCATTATGCATCTACTGTTGGACATGCTTCCTTCAAGCAGCGCCAACCCAGTCTATTATAGACTTTCTGCATCCAGTCGGTGCCAGCCACCCTCCGGATATCGTCGCTCCATCTAGTTGGGGGACGCCCCACACTCCGCTTGCCGAGACGCAGTCTCCACTCCACGACCTTTCGACTCCAACGACCATCAGTCGTTCGACAGACATGACCAGCCCACTGCCACTTCAATGTACTAGCCCTGAGAGCTATGTCGGTTACTTTAGTTCTTTGTCGAATTACTTCGTTCCGGATTTTATCCCTTAAAGAAATTCCAAGCATAGCTCTCTCCATAGCTCGCTGAGAAACTTGAAGTTTGTGGACTAGTCTTACCTTACCTAAGTGTTATTCCTAAGTTTGAGCCTGATGAACTCGGAGCAGCGTGGCATATACTTATGTATGGGGCGATGAAAAGCCTTTAGGTAAAAGATTAAAGCCTTTAGCTACATTTCAATCGTTACGTTATATTATAGCATCTACCTTTTTCAATAATATTTAATCGGCATGTACAATTTACTTATTTACATAAATTTGTATTGTAATTTTAAATTACCATAAGAAGAGCTAATGAAAGTTTTGGATCTGTAACATACGTAATAATAAATATAATAAATAAATATTATAGGACAATTACACACATCACTACATAACCAAAAAGTAAGCATGCTCGTAAGTAGCTTGTGTTGGTGCTATGATAACTGATGAATATTTTTTTTTATATATATATATAATAAGGAATCTTTCTAACCAAACCAACTAAAGTATTACGGAACGTTAATGTCAGTATGTGATTGACTTTTTTGACAATGACATAGACTGTCAAAGGAGACAAGCCAAGATAGCGGGAACTGCGTAATTATGATCTCGAGTCATTTTGGATGTTTTGAAAGGGTCCGGACAAAGATTAGTAAAACTTGTGAGATTTATGGTTTTTTACCAATTCTGAGTTCACTAAATATATTATACATAAATACTTATAATATATAGATAAACACTCAGACCCTGGAAAACATCCATGCTCATCACACAAACATTTTCCAGATGTGAAAATCGAACCTACGGCCTAGGACGCAGAAGCAGGGTCACTACCCACTGCGCCACTCGGCCGAGAATGTATGTGTGTAATGTAATATTTAATATGTCTAGAAGAAAATATAAAGAAAATATATTTTTATTACGGTTATTTTATAAAATGCCCGATTTCACAAAGGACAGTAACAGTTAGTTGAAGTTTATGCTAAGCACTTGGCGGTTAGCCTTGCGAGTAGTAAAAAAACTGATGTAGGAAATGAAATAGCAATGGGTACTTCTTTTATTTAATCACTTATCACTTTTTGTCTCGAAATACTCAATAGTTTTAGAATAAATATATCTATCTATTTTCAGATTATTAGTACCAATATTTTTAGTAACTATCTATAATATCTTTGGCTGGTGGGAGGCAGGTACACCAGTGCCGAGGTGGCAGGAGGAGTTTATAACCGGTAGGAGTCCGTCACACTATCCGAAGATGTCAATGAGGATTTTCTCGTCCTAGGAAAAAAAGGTGAGATTACAATCAATGTCTAACTTGTAATTAATATATAGATATTATACTAAAGCCAAACTTGATTGAGAATGCTTGTCAACAAACAAATTAAAAATGAAGGTGGAAATCACTAGTCATTTTACACTTTTTTTTTAATTAACTATTTAATGATGAATGTCAATAAATTTGATTAGTAAGCTTAAAAGTAATTAATATATTCAATATCTTTTAAATAAGATTTTTCAAAATAACAAAACATAGTTTTAAATTTATTAGGCACAAAATGTGTTGTGTTTTCTACCTTCATTTTAAATTTGTTTGTTGACAAGCGATTCTAAATCGAGTTTGGCTTTAGTATAGATATATTTACTACGAAAAAAGCTATCGCTCTAAATAAAGCAATAAGTGAGGAAAGAAAGTGCGTTTCTATTATGTTTAAGAGTTCAAATTAAATGTATTATTATAGCGGTAAAAGAAACTGTGCAAAAAAATAGTTAAAAATTATTTTATTAATATTAAATAGAAACAGGCGTTACTTAGCGGATATTCATGATAAGTAGTTACCTAGTTAGTCGAAGCAAAAGTCGAGAGACACTATGCACATTTTAATATACAAATCATAGAGTTAATTAAATAGCTTATTAAATACTAGCTTTTGCCCACGACTTCGTCCGCGTGGAATTAGTTATTACGGCAGCCTAATTTTTCTAAGCTTTGAATGTCATATTTATCAATATCTGATCAACTGCCTAAGAAATAGGTCTTAAGCTTTCAAAATGACGATACTTTCATACAACATGTCATCCACCCTTTAACCCGTTACAACCCTTTTTTCGCAATTAAAAGTAGCCTATGTCCTTTTTCAGGCTCTAGACAGAGTTACTTTCGCATTTATAATATTAGTTAGGATTGACACTAGTATGAGTACTGTGGCAATATTTCTTGAACTCTCCCCTCTCCTCGACCTCTTCTCACTCCGAAAGGTGGATTGTTTGTTGGATCTCTGTAACCTTGAGCTCGTCAGTATTATGATACGATAAGAGTCAGAGAGCGCAGTTATTTTGTTCTGTGACTATTTTGAAATACACAAAAGTTATAACTTATTATTTGTGGAAATAAAAACAATACCGATGTTAGAAATTTTGGCATATTAAGAGATTGGCACTGAAATATTTCGGCAAAGTATATTACGATACTAAAAACGTTATTATATTGTAGGTTATCAAAAAATAAATATAATCAATGAAAAATTTTAACAATAAAGTAAACCTACTTAGGTACGAAAATTATATAACAAAAAACAGAAAAATTATAATAACTAACTAATTAATTTAACTGTAAATATAATTCTAAATTTTGCCCTTTTGTAGGTTTGTGTTATTGGTATTGAAGTTAAAAAATAATTAAAAACTAATTACTTCTGTGGTAGCATTTAATTGGTTATTAAAATTTTTAATTGCACTTCAAGCTAGGTGTTAAATCTTTGCAATGCAAAAATCTAAGAAGCACAATCGCAAGGTAGCAGTATCACTGTCTTTACTGGCATCATGTATTAACTGGCATAAGTATAGTTCTACAGTAATTATGTAAGTATGTGGCAATGTTGTTTACATATTTTAAAGGAAATTCGTACAACTTTTTATTCACATTTATGGGTTTACACCATAATAAAAATTGTTAACGCAAACGTAAAGAATGCAATTCAAGAATGGGTACATCATTCTTTGAATTCGCGGCGTGCAAGATCCTTGTAAAGTAAACTTCACATACAAAGAACATAATAAATACGAATACGAACCACCACCATATATTATAAAACAAAGTCCTCCACCATGTCTGTTTATCTGGCTTTTGCGATAAACCAATAAGTAAAGAATTTATTTTCAAGCGATTTTCACTATACTCAAGCCAAACTCGATTGAGAATGGTTGTCAACAAACAAATTACAAATGAAGGTAGAAATCACTAGTCATTTTACATCTATTTTTTTTATTAACTAGTTAATGACGAATTCATGACAATAAATTAGATTGTTAAGCTTAAAACTAATTAATATATTCAATATCTTTTAAATAAGATTTTATAAAAAAACAAAACATAACTTTAAATTTATTAGCCATAAAATGTGTTGCATTTTCTACCTTCATTTCTAAATTTGTTTGTTGACAAGCATTCTCAATCCAGTTTGGCTTTAGTATAGTAGATAGAATGAACTACGGAGGATGGTTTTAATACATACATAATTACATACCTACCTATATTATTAGATATAATTTGTTTTTGAAGTGTCGGATAAAGTTTCGGGGCTTGCATCGAAACAACTGCCAAGACCTCCGTGGCATAGTGGTATGCGCAGTGGATTTATAATACCAAGGTCCTAGATTCGATCCCCAGCTGGGCCAATTTAGATTTCCTAAATTGGTCCAGATCTAGTTATCACCTGACCGACAAAGGCGTACCGCCAAGCGATTTAGCGTTCCGGTACGATGTCGTTTATAAACCGAAAGGGGTGTGGATTACATCCTACTCCTAACAAGTTAGCCGGTTTCCTTCTTAGATTGCACCACTTACCATCAGATGCTATTGCAGTCAAGAGCTAACTTGTAACGAATAAAAATACCTTACTAAGGTAGGTTACCTGGCTATGGTAGGATTGTTCCTCTTTATTTGGACTATAAAAAGTTTATAGAGGCATACCAGGTTACAATATCGATTCTATCTCCCGAAAATCGTCACATAACTTACATAGGTTATGTATTTATTACTGCCTTCCGAGCCGGTGGTAGAGTCACTACAAATAGTCCAATTTGACGTTTCAAAAGTGCTTGTAATAAGCCTACTTGAAATAAACGATTTTGAATTATTTTGAATTTTATTTAATTTTTTTGCTTACGAACTTCGAGGGTGCCCGAAAGTATTAAACTTGGCGAAAAGGCTACATAAGCCATCTTGTGGCACTTGAAATAACTATGTTCTCAATTTAGTGCCATCTAGTTCATACGGACAAAGTAACTAAAACACTATTAACATAAAAGTAACAATTTATAAAGTAAATTTAAAATAATTATTCGCAAAACATGAAATAAACTTGGCATAATTTTTAAAAAATCAAAAGTTATAATTTTTATGTTTACTAGTCAACGCCATCTTTTGACAGTTAATAAAGGTGATCTAACAGGTGAGTACAAGCTGTTTTCCTAATGTGGAAAGCGCCATCTCTTGTGAGTTTTTGAAATCAGTTGCTATGATGAAATAGTGCACAATACTTTGCACAGGTGGAGTTACTTATTATGTATCTACTAAATTTGTTATTTTAGTAGACTGGAACCTGTAAAGACAGGGTCCAGCCTAGGAGAGGCGATATGAAGTTTAGACCACGCTGCTCCAATGGGGTTTACGGATTCTGGGTGATAGTTTTTAATATTCATTAACAAACACTATTAGATGCTGTTGATAAATGTAATCCAGGGTATAACGTGCTTTGCGAGACAGGCTGCGCTTAACACGACCAACTTCCCGACTTAGCTTTATAAATTTATTTCTGTAGAAGAAAGAAAACCACACAATTATTTCTACGACCTGAATCAGGGTTGAACCGACTAATGATCGAATATTCTTCTTCATTTAATTTTTATAGAATGACGAAAGTCTGGCCATTACCTACGTGCTAGCTCTATATTTTCAGTGAACAGTATGCCGATTCTTGAAAATGTGCATTCTACGAACATTCCATCGATCGTCCCATTGCTACCATTAGTCCGGCAAACCCAACTAGATTAAATGTCATTGTAGAATTTCGATTTTTGTTACATCCACTTTGCAACTGTTGTACATCGACTTCAATACTGACGTGGAATTTCGGAGAATCACTTTTCAGTTTTAAATTGCTTAATTTTTCGTAAAAACAAATCTTATTCCGTTTCACGTAAGCACTCTACTTTTGTATAAGATAATTTGCTTCAGCTCAACCAGCTCATAACCGCAGATAGTGAATTAAAAGCCTTTGAAAGCCTCCACAAAGAGAGGTTATTACGTTAAAACCACTTTGTGCAAGCAACTAATATTGTACCACGCCGCGTCGACAAGATTTTAATAATATCTGCAAAAGTGCAAAGTTTCAACCCATCCCGCGCCGAGCGTAAGATGTTAGTGGGTGGCTGCTCCTCAATTTAACTTGATAGATTTTTAAACTGCATGCGCCATCATAATACTTGGTTTTATAATCGTCGAAAAAACGAAGGATGTTCACAATTCGACGCGTATATTAATAATTAATTTTTATATTTTTTTATGTATGACGCATACCTTTTTACAGAGTAGTCCGATTTTGATAATCCTTTGTTCATTAGAAAGGGTATACTCGTACATCCAAGATGGTCTCATTGTAATAATGTTAGGATCTGATGATAAGATCCTGGGAAAATCGAAGGACTTTATAGATTTTCTCAAGTAAAATAAAGCAGCCAAATGACGCTATATTGAGTTTTACTTCTTAGGGCGTTTTGAAGTGGATTCAATATTTCTATTAAAAGTAAAAAAATGTTTATAAAATGAATTTTTAAAATACTATTGTCTACCTACTGGTGCTAAATTAAAAGTAATGGAAAGAGCTGCATTAGATGACGAGGTGAGTTTTTCAACCATAATTTCATAATTATATAATAATAGAAATCTGTATGTATATAGTTTATCGTAATATATTTTCAGTGATTTTTTTAAATTTTGTTTCATAGGTTTACGCTTATCACATATTGTGTTTCAAAAATTTTCATGACAGTTTTCAGAATCACCTCCTTCCCTTTGCTTCATAGACTTTGAATCAGATAAAAGTTATTAAGATAATTATTATAATCCTGGCAATACTTACATTGGCCCCCTAATTTTCGAACTGTTAACATTTTTCATTTATTATTTGCAATGAAAATTCCATACAATCCACAACACTGTCACACGTAGTACAAAGTCAGGCCGCACCTTTTCCCGACAGCCCGCAGACCGCAGCCGAGCTTTCAACACGCGGTTACCAAAACAATTCAATTTTCCCTACATTTAAACTTTAAAAGCGTTCCCTTGATTAACACCAACCAACAAGTGCAGCCCTAGCTTTCAAAAAACCTCTTTATCACCAAGCAATAAGATCTAAAGCCTTCAATATTAAGTGCACGCGTACTGGATAGAATATTATCAGGCGTTTACGAAAAACTCATTCATAAATAATGTCTGCAGGTGACGCCTTTGATCTTGACTTTTTTATTTTTTTTCTAATATCCCCGTAAGATTAGGGCGTATGAAAGTGTAGCAAATAGTCATGTTTGATGTTCCCAAATTCGATTCTGTGTTTACTTTACCTTCATTGGTTGAAGGGTACGTTAGGGTCTTATTACTTTTAATTTGCTTTAACGTTGCTTTTACAAAATGTGTTCCTACTAAGTTATCGACTGTAAACAGGCACCTAAATACACACTTTTTGCACGATTGATTCGTTGATGAGATTTTTGTCCCGACATTTTAGGATGATGATTGCTGCTTTTGAAAATAAGTACCTAATCAAGGATTTAGAGTTAATGTTACTAGATTTTAGATGTTAGATAGATAGTGTGATTCCTGAGGAAGAATATTTATAATAAGAAATTTGTTAAGGTTTTGTATAAATTGCCCCAAATATAAAGATAATTGTTGTCAAAGTCCCGCGTGTTCGGGGCATTAAGTAATAGAATTTTTTTTAAAATAAAAATAGAATCGACTCAAAACGCACTAAAAAGTAAAAAATAACTGTGTCATCTAGTTGCTTTAATTTACTTAAGCATATCTATGAAGTCGGTGCCAGCAAGTTTAAGGAACATTTATTTTACGTAGTAAATCAGTTTGTGGGTTCTAGGTAACGTGCTTAAAGTAGAAACCTTGGCTGGCACCGACTCCTAGATATGCTTAAGTAAATTAAAGCAACTAAATGACAGTTATTTTTTACTTTTTAGTGAGTTTTGAGTCGATTATATTTTTATTTCAAAATTTTTATTTCATATATTTTAGTAATTTATCGCTACGTATTGTACTCGTACTATACTGTCACAGTATATTATACGGCACTAGTAGCCAAAAAGCTACCGATACCGAGACAAAAACCGAAATCGCTGTAAGCGTGCCTCCAAAATTTGAAGTGTTCCTTCAATTTCCCCAGGATATCATCATCAGATCCTAACATGATGATAATGGGACCACCTTGGAAGTATGCCCTTTCTAATAAAAAATAATTATCAAAATCAGACAACTCTGAGAAAGTTTTGCATGAAAAAAAGTCATACATAAGAAATAAAAAATTTTAACAAAAAATAGAACCGACTCAAAATGCACTAAAAAGTAAAAAATAACTGTGTCATTTAGTTGCTTTAATTTACTTAAGCATATCTAGGAGTCGGTGCTGGCCAAGGTTTCTTCTTTAAGGACGTTACCTAGAACCCACAAACTGCTTTACTACGCAAAATAAATGATCCTTAAACTTGGCGGGCACCGACTTCATAGATAAGCTTAAGTAAATTAAAGCAACTAAATGACAGTTATTTTTTACTTTTTAGTAGGTACGTTATGAGTCGCTTCTATTTTTTTTTAAAACAAGAGTATTTTTTTGCTTTTTTGGTGTTCTTGGAAGGTTGTATACTATATGGTTCGCGGACAAAGTCGCAGGCATCTGCTAGTTGTATTACAAATTTATGTAACTTACCGTACTAAAAATGCATCTATCCATAGTGAGTGGTCTGAAGAGCGATTTACAGAAAAAAGACAAGCATAGAATATAATATTCCGTAAAATACAACTGCAACATGGTTGGTAATTTGCAAACAGTCGCATCTCGCGGACACTCGTCCATTTTGTTTTGGAAGGCTGGCCGTCATAATTTGCATATGGCGTGGGCCGTATTTTTTTAATTTTATTCTCTGCATAATACTACACATTTTAGCCGTTTCGGATTTCTATTTTCCATTAAATTATAACTTCCAATGACAATATAACAAGGGATGGGAATTTATTAAGTGGCATACTTTGGCTGTGGATTTCTTCCACCTCCTAACAATTTAGCCCGCTTTCGTCTTAGATTGCATCATCTTAGCCTCATCATCATAAGGTGTGATGGCAGTCAAGGGCTAACTTGTAATGAATAAAAAAAATAACTATTTATCGATATAATAATATTAAAATAGATAGTATCTCATTTATTTATTTACAATTATTTTTAAAATTTTTAACAATGCTTATAAATTCATAAAAAAAACACCTTTAAAAATTTATAAAAAAAATCCATTCCGCCTGCTGCGGGGCCCGGGGGTCCAAGCAACCGGTGATCAGAGATCCAGAGTGAGGAACCTCCTCACAATACGCGCCCTTTCAAGAATTACTTCTGGATCCGACCCTTAATCCAACAACTAAGCGAAAGCTTTTTAAGATGTTCGTCAAAGCTTTTCGCTATAAGATCGTTGAATAAAACGACTATAGGAACAATCATTGTTGAATCAACATCTAAAATATATATCAATCAATCAATCAACTAAAATACATTATGTCGAATAACCACGACATTAGTTTTAAATCATTAACTATTTATCGATTACGATTTTCGCGTCATTAACATTTTCAAGAGACAGTTTCCATAAAGTGTGCGTCCGTATTTTTACACCATCCACACGTAATAAGTCAAATTAAAGGTCACTCAATCTTGCACCTTATTTCACAGAAGTTAGAATTGATTTTTACCCGACGGGGAGGTTTTAACGCAGTTTCCAATGCGTAGGCTGTTAACACTTCGTCTCAAGGGCGGGAGGTGTAGAGCGGCAATTAAAATGCAACATCACTTTGATCCTACCGAGTGTACTTAACACTAGGATTAGTAGACTTTCATCCATTTTCAGCTAGTTATCTTGCCTCTTTCAGAAAGATTTTAGTAAAGTAGCTATGAGTACGCGGGTCGTGCGATATTTTGGAACGCGCTTCCTATCTCTACTCATATTAGAAAGTTTATATGTATGGATGGATGTTGCTGGCATATACTAGAAAGAAAGAAAGAAAGAAAAATATTTTTATTTGATCAGACTTATGTTGGCAGCATTGTATACTCTGTTTGAAAAGACTATAGAAAATACAGTGGCCTTATTTGCTGTATTGTGGTACCGCGTTTAAACTATAGATAATAGACTAGGGACGGTACTCGACGAACAAAAATGGCGGGCGGTAGGCTATAAAATATGCCCCTATGGAAAATTGTGGTCATTCAAGTTAGTGTCCGAGTCTTGTGCAGTCATGCTGCTTAACTATTGTAAGAATCTGTGCTTGTAATGTTTAATTAAGTAATTACTGTAATAATGCTTCATTTTGATCATATTTGATGTCTTTGTAAATAAATTGTTATTAAGTTTGTCTTTTGGTGTTTTAAGTTGTATTCCCTTCTGGCTGTTTGTTAACACTTATACTAAGCAATAAAAGTAATAAAGTAAAACAAAGACTGACCAAATAAAGGTTTCCCACTCAGCATTATGCTACAGCAACCTGAAGCGCTGGTTTTCAGGGGATACCTTTAAATGGGTAACAATACGGACTAGACAATATTATACTATGCTAAGTATATTGACGAAAACCACAAGAAAAACCGTAGTCTTTGAGTTTATCGCAAACAGATAGTTAAATTATTAAAAATTTAACTGAAACTCACGTCACGGTCGGAGTGTGTAAGTTTGCTTCGCGCCGCGTCACCGGAAGAAGCAAACTCATGACTAAGGACCCGTATGGGTTCGAAACTATACTAAAGCCAAACTCGATTGAGAATGATGAATTAAAAAATCTTATTTAACAGATTTTGAATATATTAATTAGTTTTAAGCTTACCAATCTAATTTATTGTCATGAATTTGTCATTAACTAGTTAATTTAAAAAAAATAGGTGTAAAATGACTAGTGATTTCTACCTTCATTTTGACGTGACAACGTCTTGTAATTCGATAGAGCCGGCTGCACGCACGAAAAAACATGACGTCATGCGTCGTTACCTCGCTTTGAGTACCACCGTACCACGTAAGGCTTGAAGTGCAAGCGAGATCGCGAAACGAGCAACAAAGAAGCACAATCGTTGCGTTCGGCAGCGTTCGACATCCGTCTATTAAATATAATTATTAAATATATTAATTTTAAATTAAAAACTAATATATTTATAAATTAATATATTTATTATTAATTTAAATTAATATTTCTAAAAATATACTTAAATTATAAATTTTAATAATCAATTAAATGCTACTATTCCATCAGTATTTTCTTAAGACATTGTCACGTTCAACTATCGTCAGTAAACCGTCTTTACAGACAGCAATTTTTTTAATTTGTTTGTTGACAAGCATTCTCAATCGAGTTTGGCTTTAGTATGGTCCGGCGTACTTCGATAACCGTGACGTGAGTTTCAGCTTGTATATTTTTATGGAGAACACTCGCGATAGTTATAAGATAGTCAAATGTTCACGACGAGAGGACGCGGTTTCACCCCCATAGTTCTAGTTTCCGTGGGAATTTTAGAATAAAATATGGCCTATGTGCTATTTTGAATGTAAGCTATATTATTTTCCGTGATAGGGTAACAAACACACACTCACAAACTTTCGACTTTATAATAGTAATATGATTGAGCTTTCAAAGTTAGAGATCTTTTTAACTGACAAAAAAACATGGAGGTTCTCAATTAGACACGTATTATTATTTTTTTTATAGGCACACTTGCAGCGATTTCGGTTTTTGTGTAAGTATCGGTTGCTTTTTGGCTACAAGTGCCGTATAATATACTATGACAGTATAGTACGAGTAGATAAGTTACATGTCGATAAATCTACTCATCTCAATAACTCGAACTAAAAAATAAGAATTAAAATTTTTTAACCAAAAAATAGAACCGACTCAAAACGCACTAAAAAGTAAAAAATAGCTGTGCGTTTTGAGTCGGTTCTGTTTTTTTTGTTAAAAATTTTTATATTAAAGGCATTAGTATTCTATTCAATGATTTAGTCGTACAAATAATAACTCAAACGAACGCCCCACGGGGTAGTGTCCACAAAATATCGCGTGGTTGAGTGGAATCAATCATTACATTCGATGTTACTATCTGTATTAAATGTCGATTTCGTGTGATAAGCGGAATCAATAAATTCCAAAAACTTATACGGTCATTACATCAGTTCATTGTGTATCTTTATTTATATGGATTGATTTGATTTGATTCATCAAAATGCTAATTGTAAATAAATTAAGTTACATCTTAGCCAACTAAAAACTGGGGACTCATTAATTTAATCTGTTCTATTCGGTGTCCATATGCATTTCATTGGTATCAAAGTAATAGTGAAATTAAATAAAATGTAGGTTAACTAATATTACGTCTTATTTTCTATTTAGTACTAACTGTACATTTGACTTATTTGGCGGCCTCCATGGCGCAGTGAATTTGAGATAGAGGTCCTGGGTTCTTTTCTCGGCTGGGCCGATTAAGTTTTTCTAAATTGGTCCAAGTATGGCTGGTGGGAGGCTTAAACCGTGGCTAGTTACCACCTTTTTATATACTGTGGTGGAAAAAATCCCCACGAACTTCTGCCGTCAGGCAGGGTATGTCCGATTCGCACGGACTAAAATAACCCTCCCTACTCTTTGGTCAGCATGGAACCGCTTTTCATTACTTCATGCTGACCCCTCTTGTATTCTTTTTTGCTCTCTCTCTCCATTTTTTCCTTCTAATCATTATCGCTCGTAACATATGGGCGTATCTCTGTCATTCATCCTCGCCTGACAGCATGCGAGCGGTAACATTACTGGCGTTCACCGCGTCGTCCGTTCCCTCGGCAGCTGCTCTGAGGTCTGTGCAACCTGGACATTCAAAGAGCGCATGCCGTGGGGTATCGTCTTCGTTGCAGAAGAAACATTTCTCGTCTGTTGCTCTACCAATGGCGAAGAGGTAAGTTCTAAAAACTCCATGACCGCTGAGTTACCACCCTACAGACAAAGATGTACCGCTAAGCGATTTAGCGTTCCGGTACAATGACGTGTAGACACCGAAAGTAAGAAAGAAAGAAAAGTAGTGTGGATGTCATCCTACTCCTAACAAGTTAGTCCGCTTCCATCTTAGATTACATCAGCACTAACCATAAGGTGAGATTGCAGTCAAGGGCAAACTTGTAATTAATAAAAAAAAGAAAGGACGACATCATTAAAGTAGCGGGCAGTAATTGGATTTTGACTGCCCAAAATAGAAAGAAATGGAAGAGGTTGAAGGAGGCCTACACCAGAATGGTAGAGAATGGCTAAAGAAGAAGAAGATAAAACACGCTCCAGCCGTTTAGTCGTGAAGCGGTAACAAACATACACACACACAAAATTTTGCCTTTATAATAGCAGTATGGTTCAGAGATTAAGGGTCATATTTTACAGCATTCCTGAGGCCTAAACTTATTGCATATAAATATATTATCCTACGCATATGAGCTGAAAAGAAAGGGAAAGTGTACACAAAAGTTCTACGAACTGCGCCATAAATAAGCTCAAGACATTGACACTGAATTCTATGACCAGAAGTACAAAGGGTGTCCCATTCTAGACTCGCAACATCACTAAATAAACGCCAATAAAGCTCGCTATAAGCCACTTTTTCAATTGAATGACCCGTGAAGTACAAAAGGAGAACTAATGCTCTACTAAGCATCAATGGGGATAGAATTTATCGTCCCATCCCCTCTTTACGAAGAAAATATTGGTCTTTCGAAGTACCCAGACGTGGTTTGTGAATGCCGTCTTTTGCGGGTACTGGGGAAGCTGTGGTGTGGTTTAAAATATAAGAGATAGATAGATAAAATCTTTATTGCACACACATAAAGAATAACAAACAGAATAATATATAACACAATGATTAAATATGTACAAGGGCGGTCTTATCGCTGAAAGCGATCTCCTCCAGACAACCCGCACAGTTGGAATAAAATGAGGGAAAGCGGATAGTGCAACACAATAATAAATAGACTACATACACTTACATACTAATAATACATAAATAGTAATAAGACAAAATATATAGGTAATGTATATATACAGATATATAAACCTACATAAAATAATACATATATACATATTCATAATAGAGAGAAGTAGTATTCCCTTAAACGATTTTTGAAGACATTCATTGATTCGGACTGTCTAATGTCCCTTGGCAAATCATTCCACAGTGCTACAGTTTTTTAACCGACGAAAAAAAACGGAGGAGGTTCTCAATTCGACACGTATATTTGTTTTTTTTTTTTTTTTTTTATGTATGACCACGCATAACTTTTTACAGTGTTGTCCGATTTTGATAATTCTTTTTTTATTAGAAAGGACATACATCCAAGGTGGTCCCATTGTCCTCATGTTAGGATCTGATGATGATATCCTGGGTAAATTGAAGGAACTCTTCAAATTTTGGAGGCACGCTTACAGCGATTTCGGTTTTTGACTCGGTATCGGTAGCTTTTTGGCTACTAGTGCCATATAATATACTATGACAGTATAGTACGAGTACGCTACGTGGCGATAAATCACTAAAAAGTAAGAAATAAAATTTTTTAACAAAAAATAGAACCGACTCAAAACGCACTAAAAAGTAAAAAATAACTGTGTCATTTAGTTCCTTTAATTTACTTAAGCATATCTAGGAGTCGGTGCCAGCCAAGGTTTCTACTTTCAAGGACGTTACCTAGAACCCACAAACTTCTTTACTACGTAAAATAAATGTTCCTTAAACTTGGCTGGCACCGACTTCATAGATATGCTTAAGTAAATTGAAGTAACTAAATGACACAGTTATTTTTTACTTTTTAGTGCGTTTTGAGTCGGTTCTATTTTTTGTTAAAAAATTTTATACTGTAAAGGAACTACTGTACGCTGAAGTACGACTTACTGGAAATTGCAACTTATTATCGTTTTTGGCCCGCAAACTGCATTCAGCATTGCTACCAATGAGATGTGTGACACAGTGTAGTTATAGTATTATCATACTGTATGAATATTTTAATCACTTTATTTAATGCCACGAAACTAAACCTAAATAATCATAAACATACCTTTTGATTTATTTACAAACTGTAGTTTTTCCACACAATACAATAATGGTGGCTTTACAAATGGTTTCATTGTTACATTTTTATAGACATACTACAAAAAATATACAGGGGTGTGTCAAATCACTTTCTATTCACGCAATAAATAAACCTTATAGAAAAAAAAGAAATTTCTTTTTTGCACATTACACGACTTTGTGTTATGATATTACGTCAATCTTAAAAATATCAATATTAAAATTAAGCTACTTGAGGAAAAGGTGTTGGTTTTGACCCTTACATTTTTTCATTTTTCCTTGCAAAATATTTTTTTTAAATACTTTGACGACTTAGACGACTTTTGTATTTATCTCGGATCGCTTTCGCCTAATCCTTGTACCATTAATAAAGGAAACTTTGGCATTGTAAACAGGACTTACTTTCCGCAGTATCTAAACGAGTCACGGTGAAAAAAAACAAGTCATCCCCGCTGTCAACTCCTGTATTTGTGAGCCAAGTTGTGAAACTTCACGTAGCCGCCATTATGCTGTATGAATGACGATCGTATTCAATGTTTTATGGGATTTCTTAGATTGTTTGCGGCATTATAAAAGGGAAATTTATAGAAAAACTTCAAGTTTCCTATGTTAAGATATGTTGTATAATATTGCTTATATAGTAGCTCGTATGTATATTGGTGTATTTCTTTCAAGAAAAACCTGTATAGCAACCTTGGGAAGAAAATGACTTTCGTGCATGTAGAGCATGTAAAGCCTTTGGTTTTTTGCTTGATTTCGTACCAGTTCTTTTTTTATTAATGACTTCAAGTTGGCCCTTGACTGCTATCACACCTGATGTTAAGTGATGATGCAATCTGAGATGGAAGCGGGCTAACTTGTTAGGAGAAGGATGAATAGTCCACTCCCCTATCGGTTTCTACACGACATCGTACCGGAACACTAAATCGCTTGGCGGTACGTCTTCGTCGGTAGGGTGGTAACTAGCCACGGCGAAAGCCTCCCACCAGCCAGACCAAGACAAATTAAGAAAAATCTCAATCTGCCTCGCCGGGAATCGAACCCAGGACCTCCGCCTTATACCTATATCCACCGCGCATACCACTGCGCCACGGAGGTCGTCGAAAGTTGTGTTGGTTTGTACTATGAGAGGCCCCAAAAAACGTTGGCTTGACGTCCTGAAAGGGAAAGTGGATTATCATTAAGATCTGATTGGGTATGTTAAAGAATCAATTATCTGCACCTGAGCCTGATTGGATCAGCGCTCCGTACGATGCTTATCCCTATTCCTATAAAGGAGGAGTCATGACCCTGAATGGAATTAGTAGGCTGAAAATAATCATTATGATAACCTTAAAACAATGCTAGATTAAATTGGCATAAATATACAATTTTACGAAACAAAATAACTTGAAACTCAACCGTACATTACAAGCATATTAATTTGTTGAACACCACTTACGTTAAACGAAATTAACTAATAGTTAATCGATAAAATTAGCAATACCATTCGAGCGTTCACTGCAAATAACTTGTTAAGTCCGTCCTTCCGATTGGATCACCGCTTCTCCATCGATAACATCCTATGATGATCCCTTGTTGATTGTGTCCAAATAATTGGATTCCTCACGCGCCGATGTTGTGCCAACCCTATTCACCTAATTTCATCGTCGACCGAGCGAATATGACCTTTGTATTCTTCTACTTAGGGTTGTCAAAACCTAGCAATTTTAGTTTCCGACTGGAATACGATAGCAGCGATACGTTTGGAGGATTAATCGAAATCGAGTTATGCGTGTAATCACATCAGTGTTTGCATTGAAAGAGTTGCGTTTGGTTGCCGGCCTATGAACTTACATCGGCAATTCGCTTTCCACTAATAAATAAACAGTGGGAAATTAACATGCTATAATAAAGTGGAACAATTTTTTGTAATAACTGGCGGTTTCATCCGTTCCCGTCGACATTAGGATCCCATGTTACTCCTCGTAAGACTGGCTATCATGTAAAAAAAAAATTTAGTATAATTTAGCCGATAGATTTCAGAGATAAGCTGGCACAAATAAATTAACAGACAGATATACAAAAAATTTTAAGATTGTAAACTCATGGATTAAAACATTTTAGGCATTTATTTAGGTAACAATGATGCAAAATTTCAAACAAATGAAATAAACTAAAATGTCAAACCCAAAGGATAGGTAAAGACCATTGACAAAATGCTTTTATGTTACAGGTCCACGTAATGTAAATAGTCCTACCACCATTAAGGCAGCCAAACTTAGCCTGTTAACCTTCAAGCAAATTTAGACTTTATTATAATCACGCAGAGTCCATAATAAGAAGTGAATACTAAATTTAAGGATGTGGTTGTCTGTACAAAGAGCATGTTCGTCGGCAAACAGATTTGAGCTCGAAAAACTCGGTTAGCCCGAACGCGAGAGCGAATGGAGGAACGATGTTCTGCGTAAACTTATTACGGGAAACGGATTTTACGGTGGCATTGTAAACAGGACTTACTTTCCGCAGTATCTAAACGAGTCACGGTGAAAAAAAACAAGTCATCCCCGCTGTCAACTCCTGTATTTGTGAGCCAAGTTGTGAAACTTCACGTAGCCGCCATTATGCTGTATGAATGACGATCGTATTCAATGTTTTATGGGATTTCTTAGATTGTTTGCGGCATTATAAAAGGGAAATTTATAGAAAAACTTCAAGTTTCCTATGTTAAGATATGTTGTATAATATTGCTTATATAGTAGCTCGTATGTATATTGGGGTATTTCTTTCAAGAAAAACCTGTATAGCAACCTTGGGAAGAAAATGACTTTCGTGCATGTAGAGCATGTAAAGCCTTTGGTTTTTTGCTTGATTTCGTACCAGTTCTTTTTTTATTAATGACTTCAAGTTGGCCCTTGACTGCTATCACACCTGATGTTAAGTGATGATGCAATCTGAGATGGAAGCGGGCTAACTTGTTAGGAGAAGGATGAATAGTCCACTCCCCTATCGGTTTCTACACGACATCGTACCGGAACACTAAATCGCTTGGCGGTACGTCTTCGTCGGTAGGGTGGTAACTAGCCACGGCGAAAGCCTCCCACCAGCCAGACCAAGACAAATTAAGAAAAATCTCAATCTGCCTCGCCGGGAATCGAACCCAGGACCTCCGCCTTATACCTATATCCACCGCGCATACCACTGCGCCACGGAGGTCGTCGAAAGTTGTGGTGGTTTGTACTATGAGAGGCCCCAAAAAACGTTGGCTTGACGTCCTGAAAGGGAAAGTGGATTATCATTAAGATCTGATTGGGTATGTTAAAGAATCAATTATCTGCACCTGAGCCTGATTGGATCAGCGCTCCGTACGATGCTTATCCCTATTCCTATAAAGGAGGAGTCATGACCCTGAATGGAATTAGTAGGCTGAAAATAATCATTATGATAACCTTAAAACAATGCTAGATTAAATTGGCATAAATATACAATTTTACGAAACAAAATAACTTGAAACTCAACCGTACATTACAAGCATATTAATTTGTTGAACACCACTTACGTTAAACGAAATTAACTAATAGTTAATCGATAAAATTAGCAATACCATTCGAGCGTTCACTGCAAATAACTTGTTAAGTCCGTCCTTCCGATTGGATCACCGCTTCTCCATCGATAACATCCTATGATGATCCCTTGTTGATTGTGTCCAAATAATTGGATTCCTCACGCGCCGATGTTGTGCCAACCCTATTCACCTAATTTCATCGTCGACCGAGCGAATATGACCTTTGTATTCTTCTACTTAGGGTTGTCAAAACCTAGCAATTTTAGTTTCCGACTGGAATACGATAGCAGCGATACGTTTGGAGGATTAATCGAAATCGAGTTATGCGTGTAATCACATCAGTGTTTGCATTGAAAGAGTTGCGTTTGGTTGCCGGCCTATGAACTTACATCGGCAATTCGCTTTCCACTAATAAATAAACAGTGGGAAATTAACATGCTATAATAAAGTGGAACAATTTTTTGTAATAACTGGCGGTTTCATCCGTTCCCGTCGACATTAGGATCCCATGTTACTCCTCGTAAGACTGGCTATCATGTAAAAAAAAAATTTAGTATAATTTAGCCGATAGATTTCAGAGATAAGCTGGCACAAATAAATTAACAGACAGATATACAAAAAATTTTAAGATTGTAAACTCATGGATTAAAACATTTTAGGCATTTATTTAGGTAACAATGATGCAAAATTTCAAACAAATGAAATAAACTAAAATGTCAAACCCAAAGGATAGGTAAAGACCATTGACAAAATGCTTTTATGTTACAGGTCCACGTAATGTAAATAGTCCTACCACCATTAAGGCAGCCAAACTTAGCCTGTTAACCTTCAAGCAAATTTAGACTTTATTATAATCACGCAGAGTCCATAATAAGAAGTGAATACTAAATTTAAGGATGTGGTTGTCTGTACAAAGAGCATGTTCGTCGGCAAACAGATTTGAGCTCGAAAAACTCGGTTAGCCCGAACGCGAGAGCGAATGGAGGAACGATGTTCTGCGTAAACTTATTACGGGAAACGGATTTTACGGTATTGTCAGCGTATTAACCCCTCGCAACAATAGATGACTCATTCTCTTTGTGTCCTAAATTTGTTCTACGCCGAAAACGTCGCCTCTCTATTTCAAGCTTGAAAGAAGCCCTTTTCTTACCGCTTAATTTTCCTGGAACGTTGGTGCCACGCCTTGTTTACGTAGGCTTTTGACGTGACAACGTCTTATAATTCGATAGAGCCGACGCTGAGTCGACGCACGAAAAAACATGACGTCATGCGGCGTTGCCTCGCTTTGAGGCGTTCCATGTAAGGCTTGAAGTGCAAGCGAGAGCGCGGAACGAGCGACAAAGAAGCACAATCGGCCTTTGCGTTCGGCAGCGTTCGACATCCGTCTATTAAATATAATTATTAAATATATTAATTTTAAATTAAAAATTAATATATTTATAAATTAATATATTTATTATAAATTTAAAATATAAATTTATAAAATCAAAATCAATTATTTTATTAATTTAAATTAATATTTATAAAAATATACTTAAATTAAAAATTTTAATAACCAATTAAATGCTACCATTCCATCAGTATTTTCTTAAGACGATGTCACGTTCAACTATCGTCAGTAAACCGACTTTACAGACAACCAATTTTTTTCCTAGGCATATCTTGTGGTAGACATGCCGTGTGATTATTGTAATAGTGCATTTCGTAGCAGTAGGGCTTTTTGTGACATATATTATCCTAGGATGTACCTACTACCTTATTGATTTTTTTTGTCATCACATTTGTTGAAAACCCTCCAATTCTGAAATTACAGGTACCTGTGTGACAGTGTGTCATTGAGCAGAGCTTTTTAGAAGTTATTTATTTCTTATTTCAGAAGTGTCTCAAGAGTCGTAACTTGCGATGACTATTGTTTTAAGGGATGCTTGTGACTTAAGTTTAACACTTAGGTCTTAAGTTGATGAATAATGCCCATAAAAAGACCATTATACAACATAACTTTTTTGCTAACCACAGAAATACCACTGTGCCCTTCTGTTATAACCGATGATAAGAATAATTATTACCTACCTATCTTCAGGTACCTACGCAACTGCTGTTCCATCATATAGAATAAGAATCAAACTTTCAAGCACACAAACACACATGCAGGTTTACTACAATATCAAATGCGTCGTCCTTAGCCTGAATACACGGAATTCGCCACAAGCCCGTCGAGGCGTGTTAGCAAGCACTTGCCTACAAACACTCATTGTGTCTATCTTGAGACTATTCATTAACCGCATCATAATATCACTGGCGGTTATTTTCTAGGTATCTACGTTCTATTATTATGTTGCTGTTGGCAATCTGTGAAAACTATGCTCAGAAGCATGGCCTAAATTACAATGTTAAAAAGAGCGAACTTCTAGTGTTTCGGATGGACACACGGAAACTGGACCGTGTACCGCCAGTAACGCTGGGAGGTATCGAACTTAAGAGGGTGTCGGAGTTTAAATATCTCGGACATATTGTTACCGAGGATTTAAAGCTATTGCTGTCAGATGCAATATGTTGGCTCGCAGATTTGCGCGGTGTACAGTCAACATCAAAAAAACATTGTTTAAGGCGTTCTGCCAGACGTTATACACGTGCAGTCTATAGGTCAAGTATACGCAGAAGACATACAATGCGTTACGAGTACAGTACAATAATGCCTTCAGGGTGATGTTGGGGCTACCTCGGCACTGTAGCGCATCAGCCATGTTTGCTTACGCAAATACTGACAGTTTTACTACTGTCATACGCAAACGAACTGCGTCACTAATGAGCAGGGTGAGGAGGAGCACCAACGTCGTGCTGAGGGTGATTGCTGAGAAGCCTGACTGCCCTGTGCTGAGGCACTGGGTAAACACTCATATGTGTATACCCAGTGCGATAGCACGAGCAGGCAGATATTTAAATTAATTTAATATTTTCTAAGTATATAGAAACACTAACATAGATTTTAAGTATTGTTGATTTTATACTAACATTATGGGTCACGGCCTGAAATAAACGAATTTTATTTATTTATTTATTTTTTATTATTAAATGACAATTGCCCGAAGTCTCGCTCACTTGTAGAAGATTTCTGTATCACTTTATTTTTTCTAAATAAAACACAGCCCTATTTATTTCGCATTTAGATATACCTAACTAACGTTTAACTGTGCCCGGCGGTTTTACCTTCATAGATTCCAATCCAGTGGGAGTATTTAAAAATCCGTTTTTAGTGCTGACACTAAGGCGGACCTAGAGCACTAATTCAGTTGCAATGCTTTAGAATCCTCGTGTCCCCCTCGTTTAATTTTTTGGTATCATTTTTACATAATAAGTAGATCCTGGTAAAAAAAGCCTGATTAAAAGAAATATTTAATTATTACTGTGTTGTAAATGCATTATAATTTTAGTAGGCGTCTGAAAATTATAAAAAGTTTTAAAGCTCTATTGAGATCGACAATCTTGGGCCACGTCGTCACCAAGCGGTGGGTCGACCAACACTGCGCTTTCAGTCAGGTATGCAGTCGCTATTCTATTAAAAAATAGGAAAAAAAGACGTGTGGCACTCGAAGACTGCCGTGGTAAAGCTATTGCATAACATTTTTTATCAACTTATGTTTACCTTCTGACGTCATCGGGACCGTGGCCTAGCGGTAAGGCGCTCTAAGTGCCCGAATTGTCAGAGAAACGCGGGTTTAAAATATCACGCTTAAAAAAAATGCGGAACCGACGGGATTCGAACCCGCGTTTCTCTGACAATTCGGGCACTTAGAGCGCCTTACCGCTAGGCCACACTCCCAATAACGTCGGTGCCGAAATTATGCTTTTTATATTATGTTTTTGATATCCAGCGGGTATTAGGTTTTTTCGTTACGGAATTTTTAAATTTGGTCTCCACGCTCAAGGCCCACGATAGAAGCTATGCAATAGCTTAAAAATACAAAAATCCTTTAGCCTTTCGTATTTAAATAATCCTACAATTTTTAAACTACCACTATCAGAAACTGGTTGGTAGGTAGAAGTATCATAAGGTATGATTGTCGGCAGATGTTGTCTCTTAACTAATATTTTCAAACCCGTTATTACGTTTTAATTTTCTAACTAGCGAAGTTTTGAAATTTAATCTAAAATCCTCTTTTAATTAAAAATATAAGTCGAAAGAAGAAAAATAAATTAGGAAAAGCCTGAACCCTTCCTAAGCTCACATCCGGACGGGAATTACGTTCATCTTTCGTCCGGTATTAAGATGTTTTCTGTTAAACTCTGTTTGAACAAGAAATTGAAGTTATTACGATGTTACGGGTAGCGTTATAATCGGAAGATAATGCGAAGTAAATAATCCTCATTTTTGTGTATTATTAAAATATAAACGGCTGAAACTCACATCACTGAGTGTGCGCGACTAGTTTTGAATCTATCATTATCAGCCGGTGGACGTCTACTGCTGGACATAGGCCTTTTTTAGGGACTTCCAAACACTACGATCCTAAGCCGCATATGACGACCTCCGTGGCACAGTGGTATGCGCGGTGGATTTATAAGATGGAGGTCCTGGGTTCGATTCCCGGCGGGGCAGATTGAGATTTTTCTTAATTTGTCTCGGTCTGGCTGGTGGGAGGCTTTCGTCGTGGCTAGTTACCACCCTACCGACAAAGACGTACCAAGCGATTTAGCGTTTCGGTACGATGTCGTGTAGAAACCGAAGGGGTGTGGATTTCATCCTACTCCTAACAAGTTAGCCCGCTTCCATCTTAGATTGCATCATCACTTAACATCAGGTGTGATAGCAGTCAAGGGCCAACTTGTAGTCGATAAAAAAAAATGCCCAGCGGCTCCCTGCGACTCGTTTGATGTCATCGGTCCACCTGGTGGGGGGTCGAACAACACTGCGCTTTCCGGTATGGGGGTTGCCATTCTAGCACCTTCGGCCCCCAACGTCCATCAGCTGTTTGAACCACGTGCCCCGCCCATTGCCACTTCAGTTCTGCGACTCGCTGAGCTATGTCGGTTATTTTGGTTCTTCTGCGGATCTCCTCATTTCTGATTCGATCAGGCCGAGATACTTCTAGCATTGCTCTTTCTGTGACTCTGAGCCTTCTTATGAAGTTAGCGACCAAATCTCAAGTCCAAGTCAAGATATTGAACCCATACGGGGTCCTTAATCATGAGTTTGCTTGTTCCTGTAACGCGGCGTGAACTAGTCGG
Source organism: Mycalesis mineus (assembly GCA_034621355.1). Taxonomy (NCBI): domain Eukaryota; kingdom Metazoa; phylum Arthropoda; class Insecta; order Lepidoptera; family Nymphalidae; genus Mycalesis; species Mycalesis mineus. Next base: position 4,114,213 of record CM067881.1, read on the forward strand.
GTATACTCCGACAAAAGTGACGTGAGTTTCAGCGGTTTATGTTTTAATAATATGGAAAATACGCGGTAGTTTAAATTTTTGTGCAGGTATTTATCGTTAAGTACTTACGCTTAACAGTCATCTTACTAGACAGAAAGTGTCGATGAAACTAAAGGAAATATCGTGCTATTTGGCACAATTTCATTGTGTGCTCCTGTGTTTGTACTCCGATTTCCGTGGAGTATCCTACTGGAAAGGTAAATAGACTACCTTTTCCCTCTCTATTATCATGTTATCACAAACTATCATGTCGCCAGAGCACATTTGGTAGGAAGAAAACACAAGAGAGCACACGTGTCCTATAAGCCCTATAGAGGGTTGCTTTGCACCGAACAACTTTCATTAAAGGCCATGTGATAGTCGTTTCACAAATCATACCTATCCGAATATAGAAAAGTTGTATATCGACAGAAATAAGCATGGCAATCATATGATGGTAGCACAGAAGGTATTCGTATGTCAGAAATAGCTTTATTAGTAGGTTCTGCTATTCAATCTCACAATTTGATAAAATTCTATGTTTGTTAATATATATGTTGTTAAACTTTCTGAGGTATATAATACACTAGCAGACGCCCGCGACTTCGTTCGCGTCAAAACCTCTTAGGTACCCTTCTAATTTTATTTTAAAGACAGACTTTCATATAAAGTGTGCTCATTCCCCGATCCCCCTCTTAAATATCTTCTAAGATGTTCATTGAAATTAAGTGATGTCAAAGACAATTTTGTTCACAATTAAATACTCTTAATCAACAACACATTTATTTGGATAAAGATTAATATTATTACGTTGATACAAATGCATTAATTTCGACCAAATTTGATTACCATACAAACGGATCTAGTGAGTTAATCTAAAAAGATAGATGTATATTGTCGTGGATATTTATTTAGATCATTTCAAGAGGAATAATTCTTTCATACATATATTTTTGGTTTCTTGAACCGTTTTCGCAGCGCACGCAACGGAAGCCCTCAAGGATGAATAATTTTCCCCCTTTCACATTTTCCATTATTTCTTCGCTCCTAATAGTTGCAGCGTGATGTTATATAGCCTAAAGCCTTACTCTAAAAATGATCTATTCAATATAAAAAGAATTTTTCAATTCGAATCAGTACTTACTGAGATTAGCGCGTTCAAACAAACAAACTCTTCAGCTTTATAATATTAGTATAGATTTATGTATTTGTATATATTATACGGAGACCTCAACAAGTTTTGATGGAGTGATATTAACCCTAGAGAGCTAACCTTCGTCAAATTGACGAACACGAAATACAAATATCTTTTTATCTTTTCTTTGCGCGCGCTGATTGCTTTGTCGACTCTAGTCAACATAGTGTCCGCCGAGTGCACGCAGGTGATGACAGCGTTTTGCCGGTAAGTACATGATTTATAGATTTATTACAAAAATATTCGTCATTTTGACGAATGGTTAGCTTTTGTGTATATTATTACTGTAACTAACGTATTTTTTTTTCGGTTTTTACCAATAATGATTTCAGCCAGATGGAGTTATTGCGAGGCTTTTATTAGAAGAGGGAGATATTGGAACAGCGGAGGTGTCCACATTGTGGACTGATACTAGGGAGAATAATGGAAGCTCTAAACAGAAGATAATTTGGAAGTGGATGAAGTAGAAAACGATACTCAATATGAGCTTCCTGATAATGAAGAAAGTTTTCCATACGACCAAAATCGTTCTTCACCTTCGTCTTCGGTGAAAAACTCAGATATTAACTCGAGTATTTTAACTTTCTCACAAAGCAATACCCAAAGTCGAAGTTGTCATGTTTGGTCAACCAGGAAGGGAGTGTTTCAAATAGAGCAGCTATAATAAATATTGTAGATGTCGCCAGAGGACCAACGTGTACTATAAGAAATATACCGGATGTAGAATATGTTTCTAAAGAAACTGAATGGCCGGCTGGAAATGGTTACTATGCCCACACGTGAAAAATAAAATAAAGATATCTTGAAAGTGGAAGGATTGAAGAGTGATGAAGGTCAAGGTGAAAGTGAGAGTCACTGGTCAACCAGTCTTATGTCAACTGAAGCTACAAACAGCAGAAGTAAAATTTGTGGTATTTGTGCCCACAGAAAAGGATATATTGCGTATATACTTTGTGTTCACCACACTGCATTTTGTGGTGAACACAAAGTTGATTTTAACCACAAAAGCGCTTTAAAAGTTTAGGTTTTATATTTTTTTCTAATAAAATGAGACTCTTATAATTTATATTTGTCCAAGAAAAGAAGGATTTATTTTTTGAAATTTTTTTATATTTTTTTTCAAGTAAGAGTTTATATTGACCTTAAAAAAACTAGTGTGTTAGATTATAAGGAATGAAATAAATACCTATGTTAAAATATCGAAAAATACTGTTTTATTCAATAGAATAATACGTGTTTAACGTAATCAAACATTAAAATGCTTAGATATATGTATCGTTTTATAAATTTATATACTTCAAATATTGCTCGTCAATACGACGAATGGTTAGCTTTAAAGGGGTATATAGGAAGGTTAGCTCTCTAGGGTTAAAGTTGCTAATCAAGTCGTCTACAAAGTTATTCGCACTGTGAAACAATGTAACGGTTTTGCACTTAATAGCAATTTCAATTACACCGATAGTTTCACCGAGGTTACATCCCTACAGTATAAGTTTTAGGAAGTGACTAATTTTGACAAGGGTATCTTAATCTTGATGCTTAATTCTTGATTCAAATTAAAATTTATACAAGTATTTTGACTCTACTTTTGAGACAAACGCCAGATACTACTGAGAAGAGTCGATAAGAGACACCAGTTGGTTTTATTTTTATAAGCATAATATTATCTATAGAGTATGACCATAAATATTATGTATAGAGTAAGCAAAAATGTTGTCATATTTTCATGACATAATCTTTGGTTTTCGGTCGTTTCGATGGCTCCACTGTAATTTCCAGTAATAATCGCTTAATCATCATAATACTGTTTACTAGACAATTAATAGTCTACTAATTACTGTTATATTAAATTATCACTATCAGATTTTCATGATAATGAAATGAATAGATAGCCTAACATACTCTCCAAGGCATGGGGCTTTCATTTAATTTCCAGCGCCAGGTTTGCTTCGGCAAATTTCTTGAAAGAAAACCCTTAGGTATATTTCGTAGCTGCCGTTCCGTAATGTTTAACATAACTTATACACCACGGTTTCTGTCAACTCGTATAAGGATATTCAGTAATTAGGCTCTCATATCGCGTCCTCGATCTTCCGCCAAGCAAACTTCTTTGACAAGCTATCCGTCATCAAGAAAAGCAATTATTACTTTCCACGGAACGTCGTTTGTAACATTATAATAAGACATTTTGATATGAAGATGTTTGCTTTGACGACGCCGAGAGAATAACTTAATGTTAACACAAATTGATAAAGTTTCGAGGTTGTAAGTAATAATTGGAGCGGGAACTATGTACTACAACTGATTGATGAACTTTGAACAATAGTTAAATTAAACTCAGTTAAAGTTTGTGAACATTATCTGATATTGCTCATGTTAAAGTTACATTGATTATCGATTCTAATTCTTGTTAAACATGGTAAGCAGTAGGCACATTACAGTCTAGCTCATCGATTCATAATTAAGGTTTCGCCACAAATTGGATGGGACGGAATGGCAAAGCGACGTTGGTGAGACTTTTTTTTTATAATATTGACTTGAAAATAGCTTACGTAATAGTAACTGGTATACCACCGCAATATACATATAAACAGAGCAAAACTTTCAGGTCACGGTTGTGTCGATCAACGTGAGCCTTATGTACATGAAATTACATAGGTAGTGAAATAATCGTGTTTAACCCACCGGAGGTTGCCTTATCATTATCAGCCTATTAAAGCCCATTATAGGGCTAGGTCTCCCTCCTTGTAGGAGAGAGTGCTTTGTGACAGATATAAGCATGATAGTAGTGGTAGGTACATCCATTGTCACAAAAAGCTCTTCTACTTACATTTAACATGCAAGGAAAATATAAAAACAAATGATAATATTTTTTTAACTTTTAATACTAAGAAGTAGACAATTAGGTACAATTTCAATCGTTTAAAACATTTTCAGTCCTTTTTATCCCAAAAAATAAAACAAAAGTTAGCTTCAAGGGTGTACGTCAGTTAAACCACATACTCGAAATACATTAGCCATAGTTGAGGGCGGCCACCCTCCATTTAGAGCCTATAATAATGCCTAATTGTTCCCTAAACAGACAGGAAGGGGGAATAACTTCATTAGTAAGATGTCTGGCTGCTGTTTGATAATGTTTGAAGCGGTATGTGCCAACTTATCTGAAATTGTTTTTATTGGGACAATATATTTATTTGAAAAATGTTTTTATTTTTTTGAATTTTTTTTTTATATTTTTTTTTTATTGACTACAAGTTGGCCCTTGTCTGCTATCACACCTGATGTTAAGTGATGATGCAGTCTAAGATGAAAGCGGGCTAACTTGTTAGGAGTGGGACTAAAATCCACACCCCTTTCGGTTTCTACACGACATCGTATCGGAACGCTAAATCGCTTAGCGATACGTCTTTGTCGGTAGGGTGGTAACTAGCCACGGCGAAAGCCTCCCACCAGCCAGACCAAGACAAATTAAGAAAAATCTCAATCTGCCCCGTCAGGAATCGAACCCATGACCTCCGTCTTATAAATCAACCGAGCATACCACTACGCCATGGAGGTCGTAAAAAATTTAGAAAGTTAAAAAAAACTATTAAAAGTTTATTAAAAATACGCTTCTCCAGTTTTTTAATCGGTTATCATTGTTGTTATCGTCTTTATCATCGTTATCAGTGTCTTTGCACTTAAAGAATTCGTTTACTCGAGATCACAATTAAAATTCACAGTTATTGATTGAAATGAATAACAAAAAATAGAACCGACTCAAAACGCACTAAAAAGTAAAAAATAACTGTGTCATTGTGCACCGACTCTTAGATATGCTTAAGTAAATTAAAGCAACGAATAAATGACACAGTTATTTTTTAACTTTTTAGTGCGTTTTAAGCAACTAAATGACACGGTTCTATTTTTTGTTAAAAATTTTTATTTTTTACTTTTTAGTGATTTATCGCCACGTAACGTACTCGTATAATATACTGTCATAGTATACGGCACTAGTATCCAAAAAGCTACCGATACCGAGATAAAGCCGAAATTGCTGTAAGCGTGCCTCCAAAATTTGAAGAGTTTTTTTAAATTCCCCAGGATATCATCATCAGATCCTAACATGATAACAATGGGACCACCTTGGATCTGTGCCCTTTCTAATAAATAAAGAATTATCAAAATCGGACAACTCTGTAAAAAGTTATGCGTGGTCATACATAAAAAAAAATATACGTGTCGAATTGGGAACCTCCTCCGTTTTTTTTCGTCGGTTAAAAATCGTATCGAATATTGTCATCAGATCTAGTAATAGGTAATAAAAAATAATTAATATTTACCCTTCATCATCTAAACTCCCTCTACTGTGTGTGACCTTAGCTTAAAACATTTAAGTATAAAGTAAATTGAAAACAATAAAAAAAATACAAAATAAAGTCAAAGTCTCATAAATCACGGGGAATATTCTTTTATTCCGAGGTCCTTTAGAAAAGCCTTCAACAAAGGAACAAATGTACCTTTGTTGATAAACAATAAAAAGGGTTGAAGTTCAAAGAAACGTTTAAGGCGTAATTTATTCGTAGGGAAAATGGATGGAACGAGTATTTTGTACTCCCTTGATGTTTTACGGGAGCGTTCAATGTCGCGAGCTCAATGTAAGGGCGGTCTATCCACAGCAGTCATGCGATGCGTAGCTATAGCTACGTGGGAACCATTAACTAGTCAGTTCGATCCATTTACTTGATATGTTAAGCTTGGTAAAACCCTGTTGTTTCATCCACCGAAGGAATGAAGCTATTGGAAGCAAGCTTCCTATAAAATTCTATTAGCAAATTTTCAACCGACTTCCAAAAATAAGGAGGTTCCTTATTTATGTATATTACGCGATTACTCGAGTACGGCTGGACCGATTTTAATAATTCTTTTTTTGTTTAAAAGGGTATACTTCTAAGGTGCTTCCCCGTAATAATTACGTAGGATCTGATGGTGGAATCCTTGGAAATTTGAGGAAAGTTTTCTTATATAGGCACATTTCAATTTCATCGTCGATGTCGACAAATCACTAAAAATATAAAAATATATTTTTTTTTAAAATATAATACCGAGTTCTAAATGCACTAAAGATTAAAAATAATTGCTTTTTTAATTACTTTAATTTATTTAAATATATCTCTATGAAGTCGGTTAGCCAAGATTAAGGAAAGTTAAGTAAGTTGGGCTTGGATGACAGCCGATTTCATAGATGTCGGTTTTACTTTGTTAATTTAAACATTTAAGGGATTTCATAGAGGTATTATGACTTATTCCGAATATTGTAATGAAAATTTATATACCTACAGCTTTTCTTTCTTTATCACGATAGCAAGATGTCCTCTTCAACCCTACTGCTCCCATATATCTAAAAGAGCGATTCCACTTCCTCCATCTAACTCATTGTCGCTCTCTTAGATCAGAGGACAACCTACTCCTAAAAATTCCTTCTCATCATTCGTCCTTCTACTCTAAATCTTACCTAGACATTCGGCGTGAATCACTAGTCACTTTTAAACGACTGGTGAATGCTCACTTCTATCCTCCATAGCCTAGTATCTTTTTCCTGGATTTCGTCTAGTCTTATATAATCATGTATTTATGTATGTATGTATGTATTTATGTATGTTTGTATGTATGTATGTATGTATGTATGAATTTGTGTATGTATTTAGATAATTATATTATATAAGTAAATTTTTATTTTATTTCAGTAAGATTGTTTTATTTTTGTGTACGTACACACCTACTCCAATATATACACATTTCCTTAAATATAATTGGTTGTCACGATCGCAATAGCGTGACAAGCTTTGTTTGTTTTTGTTTTTGGTGTAAATGACAATTTCAAGATGCGTGACAAACAAAATGACAATTGATAGGAACGAATTAATGATTGCCTATAAACTGCTATACTCCAACCACCTTTCTGATTGTAGTAATTTCCTCCGAGATTTAATAACGTTATACCTGCTATTTAGCATACACATACAATATGTTTAATAGTAGATATCTGCGGTCATACACTCCTATGTAGACTAGTTAAACGCACTAACTGTAATGCGGCTGAAAAAATGAAATGCGTTCAAATCTGAACCTTATTCCAATGGCACAAGGTATAGCAGAGGGTTGTATGGCTGAAAGTTAGTTGCGATATACAGGATGAGAGGCGTCGCTGCGTGCATCTGTGTTCACAGGGTGTTGCTAATATGCCAGCTGCCGTGCTATTGAGTGCTACTGTTTGTTCGAGTGGGTAGATGAACCAGACGCGGAGTGATGTTATGGAAATTGAAATAAAGTTTTACGCATTTCCTAGTGGATAATTTGAAGTTTGGAATGCGAGTAACCAAACCACCAGTCTCGAGTATTTTGTTATTAAAAATTATATTCTTAAAAGCGCTTCTTTTATGTAACTTTTTTATTTATCAGGAGGATTTTTTATTTTTTATTTTTCGGATTTCCTTCGATTCCTTTTTTTATTTATTTATTACAAGTTACCCCTTCACTGCAATCATGCCTGACGGTATAAGTAATGATGCAATCTTAGATATCCACACTCCTTCGGTTTCTACACAACATCTCACCGCAACGCTAAATCGCTTGGCGGTACGACTTTGTCGGTAGGGTGGTTACTAGCCACGGCCGAATCTTCCCACCAGTCAGACACGGACTAATTTAGAAGTCCATTGAGTTTAAAATCTCAATGGGCCCTGCCGGGAATTGAACCTAGGACCTCCGTCCTACAAATCCACCGCGCATACCACTGCGCCACAGAGGACGTCAAACTGCGCCACAGAGCATACATGTGAAAGAAGTTATTCAAAAAAGTATTCCGACAATAAATGGTGCAATTTCAAGCGACAATAGTACAAAGTAATATATGACATAGCAAAGGCAATAGCGCGGAATAAAAGGAAATGAAGTCCGAAAACTTATAAAATCTTTCAAAGGATCGCTTGCAATAGCGCAACGTTCATAGACTGCTTCCTTGCGATTGTGTTTGAATAGTATTTTCTAGAAGAATTTGTAGTGATTCCAATGCTTTTATACCCCTGACGCAAGAGGTAGTTTATTAGTTTCAGAAATTTATGTTAATTTATTGTATATGTACCCATATCTATCTGTGTTATGAGAATTTGCATATTAGCTTATAAACGCATAATTATTATCCTATATTTAAGAATAAACATAATATCAAAAATAGCGGAACCGACTGGATTCGAGCCCGCGTCTCTCTGGCTATCCAGGCACTTAGAGCGCCTTACCGCTAGGCCACGATCCCGATGACGTCGGTGCTGAAATTTTACTTTGATATTATGTTTTTGATATCCAGGTATACGGCCTGTAGTGCCATCTACAGCATGAACTGAACATGTTACAATATTATCCTATTCTATTGAGCCTATCAAAGGTTTCCCTTGTAATAATTGGGTTCACCACGATGCGCCAATGCGGGTTGACGGGCTTAAGGTAATAATGTTTAATTCGTTAACGAACATTATCAGAAGTTGATGATGGAGACCTACGGCTTAACATGCTCTCCGATTCAGGTTATGTAACACAACCAACTTTCCAACTCCGGGCTTAAAATTATGTACCTAAAATATCTCACAAGAAAGGAACTCAGTAGTATTCCACAACCTGATCCAGGATTATCACCTCACACACATGAGCTCGTAATCGCAGCTACATAGGCTGACTACTACACCAACGAGGCACTTTATATTATAAACGTATGAAGCGATTTAAAGCTAGTTTTTTTAGACATTTGATATTTGGAGAATTTTTTTTTTGCTATGTGGCGAAAAAAATTAGCCAATTTACTATCACTAATAGCGCCTAATAAGATTTTTGCCATTTTTATTACGATAAATTGCATTGTGTCATTGCAATTGTTGATTTTCATCCTACTCCTAACAAGTTAGCCTGCTTCCATCTTAGATTGCATCATTACTTACCATCAGGTGTGATAGTAGTCAAGGGCCAACTTTTAATCGATAAAAAAATCTAATAATATATGCCTAATTAGTGCGATGGAATTCATTAAAATTCCTGAAAGTCACGCTCACTGAAATTAGTAAATATTACCATTTTCAAAATTAATCTCTATCAGTCGCTAGTATAAATAAATTCCATTCAGTTCTTTACAGTTTTATAAATATAGAGATAATTTGATATTGCAATTAGTCTCCAAAACAAACAGTATGCATTCTAAAGTATCTACCTATCCAATTCATTACGCACTGAAAATCATAAAATAATAATATAAATTTTGTTTTCGTCATTAACGGACCTTGTTCACTGTCATCAATTAAAATTAAAAAATATTAACCAAGTCAAGTATTGAATTGATTGGTCTCGCCGACATGTTTTAATAGTTATCTTTTAAAGCTGATTTTAAATATTTGTTTGCAAATGATTTATTTTTGACGGCCTCCGTGGCGTAGAGGTTTAGACTTGGGCAGCGAAGGCGAGCGTTGGCTAGTCACAGATCTAGATCACTAGCTGACTTAGCTAGCTAATTTTTCAAAGCCTACATCCGTCGCAAGTCTCAGACACTGTTCAGTGCTTTTCTCTGGATCCGGCACCATATTCGCCTCGCAGTGGATTTATAAGACTTTATCTAGGATTCGATTCCCGGCTGGGTCGATTAATATTTTCGAAATTGGTCCAGGTAAGACTGGTGGGAGGGTTTGGCCGTTACCACCCTCCCGACACACACGTACCGTCAAGCGATTTAGCGTTCCGGTAGGTGTCGTGCAGAAACCAAAAGGGGTGTGGATTTTCATTCTACTTCTAACAAATTAGTCTATTTCCATGTTTCCATCTTAGATTGCATGATCAGGTGTGATTTCAGTGAAGGGTTAACTTGTAATGAATAAAAAAATTGTTAGGAATGATAAGTATAACGTCATAAACTCAAGAGTTGAGTCGTTTATCAATTTAGTGTTAAGTAAACTTTTCGTATCGACGAGTACAACAAGTCGTTGTGCAGGCTCCACTACAGTACGCAGGGGTGGCTCAGTGCCGAGTTGTTTGCACGCTCTAACAAGTTTATATAGCGCCGTTTGTGTACGTCTGCCACTTATATATTTCACCTCGCACCTCTGATGATACTGCATCTACAAGTGTATCATCTTTGAAATATCAATAACAAAATATACAACACAGCTTTCTACCATGTAAACTTTTATGCAAAAATCCCGATTAAACACAGGGGTGTTAGTAGGAGGAAAAAAATACTATATTTATGACGAATAATAATAATATATTCTTCTATATACAAAAAAATGCAATTATTATAATTTTCATTGTTTCGGATGAGTGCAACATGATGATGCGATACCTATGCGATCGCCTAAGTCCAATAATGCGCTTTAAAAATATACAAAATTTATTCAATAAGCAATTGGAAAATTAGTCGTATTAAAATTTGAAGAGAAGAAGAGCACAGTTGTTGGCCCGATCATTTGGTAGAAACAACAGTCAAACATTATCACCTCATAATATTATAAGGTTACTACGGTACATCCCCTCTCAAATAAAAGGCGGTAAAGCCTGGAGATGTACAGAGTTATCTAAAGAGCTATCTGATGAATTTACAATACAGAAAATACCTATGTATACATTTTAATAAAATTATTATTATAAAAACAAAAAGCCCGACTACTTAGAGGCTTACCTAACTAACTAACTCTAAGTTTACTTTTTAGTTTTAGTTTATGGTATAGGAATGAGACGGTGCACTTTTTGCCATTTTTTGTTAAAAAAGTAATATGAACATGATATGATGTTTATATTTTTGAAACGGTCTTTTTACGACCTTCCAATTAGTACCCATATTGCTAAGATAAGAGAAAAGAATACATACATCTCCCCTTTTTTTCCCCCATTTTCAGCCGCCATTTTGAAAATTTATATAGCCTATGTCACTACCACAATTTTGACAAATTCAACGACACTTCACATGTCAAAATCCGTTCAGCCGTTTAGGCTATAGCGCGTGCCGAAGAAATGGACATACATACATATATACATACGCTCGAAAAACATAACCCTCCTTCTGACGCAGTCGGGTAAAAACTTATAATGCACCATAAATACATCCATGTTTTTCACACATTACCTATATTTAATTTTGAAACTGTAGGTATCGAATCCACTACGATGGACGCATTACCCACTGCGCCACTAGACCGGAGTATAAATAAAGGACTATTAAATGTAACGTCGGGGATGAGTATGGAATTCGTGATATCCATCAGCCAAAACTCCCCAATAGCTCTTCATATTGCACTCCGCACAGAAAGCTATCGAGCTTTTACCGTACCTGCAAGTGTATACATATACCTACTTATGAATTGAGTCATTTGGAATTGACGACCGCGCAATGACGACGGCGCAATGGACTGCCTCGTTGGTCTAGTGGTCCTGGGTTCGAATCCTGGGTCGGGTCACGGAATTATTCTGAGCTTTTTCATTCTTCTATGAAATTCTCAGTACATTCCAGCCCGGAGTCGGGAAGTTGGCGGTGTTACACCCCCGTGCCTCGGAGAGCACGTTAAGCCGTCGGTCCCGGTCATCAACATCTGATAGTGCTCGTTAATACATGAAACATTATCACCCTAAGCCCGCCAACCCGCAGTGGAGCAGCGTGGTGAGTCTATGCGCCATATCTCCTCTCCTATTAGGTGGGAGGCCTGGCCCTGTAGTGGGCCGTTAATAGGCTGATAATGATGTTGATAATGATGGCGCAATGGTACCTATATGCAGTGCGTTTATAAGACGAAGGTCCTGGGTTCTATTCCCGGCAGGTCCGATTATGACTTTGTGGGTATCTTTAGCCGTGCTAACTCCCACCCTGCTCGCAAAGACGTACCGCTAAGCGATTTAGCGTTCCGGTACGATGTCGTGTAGAAACCGAAAGGGGTGTGGATTTTAATCTTACTCCTACCAAGTTAGCCCGCTTCCATCTTAGATTGCATCATCACTTACCATCAAGTGTGATTGCAATCAAGGGCTAACTTTTAGTGATGATACGTGATTATGATGATGATCTCAAACTTTAACATCACGATTCATTACGTCGTTTCTAATTTGTATTATAATAAAGACATTAATCATTGTCAGCCTTTTTAACGGGTCGGCCATGGGTCGGTTAAAATGTTTAGGCCGTTTCGTGTTAATTTTTTTAGACAATGTAACTCTTGTAACAATGTACTTAAACTTAAAGTGGCTTAAATATGCTATTTACTGTAATACTAATTTAATTAATATTAAAAAAAAGCTACCGATACTTACACAAAAATTGAAATCGCTGCAAGTGTGCCTATAAAATTCATCAGATCCTAACATGATGGCTTTGGGACCATTTTGGAAGTGTGCCCTTTATAATTAAAACAGAATTATTAAAATCGGACAACTCTGTAAAAAGTTATGCGTGATCATACAAAAAATTTTTTTATCGACTACATGTTGGCCCTTGACTGCTATCACACCTGATGTTACGTGATGATGCAATCTAAGATGGAAGCGGGCTAACTTGTGAGGAGTAGGATGAAATCCACACCCCTTCGGTTTCTACACGACATCGTACCGGAACGCTAAATCGCTTGGCGGTACGTCTTTGTCGGTAGGGTGGTAACTAGCCACGGCGAAAGCCTCCCACCAGCCAGACCAAGACAAATTAAGAAAAATCTCAATCTGCCCCGCCGGGAATCAAACCCAGGACCTCCATCTTATAAATCCACCGCGCATACCACTGCGCCACGGAGGTCGTCAAAATTGAGAACCTCCTCCGTTTTTTTCGTCGGTTAAAAATACATATAGCTAAAACACTGATATATATACCTTGTATAAAATATTAATAAAAAAATTACTTTCCATACTTGAATGAATGAAGGTCTGAACTTGAAAAACCTTTTATCTAAGCGGTTCAAAGTCTAAATATTATATCTATAGTAGACCATCGTACGATAATAAGCACACTAACTTTAAGCTTTTATGTAAGTTAGTAACGAAGGCCATCTCAAACACTAAGTTCATAAATCTCAAGAATTTTATCATAATTTTCCCAAAAAAAATCCAATTAAAACTCGTAACACGAAAGTTTCGTAAGTGGTACTTACACCATTACATCAGAAAATCGTTCCCTTTGTTTACATATAAAAACTTTCAGTTTATATAAAGTTAGAAGACGAGAAAATGTTTTGATCGTTGTTTAACTAGAACAAGGATTGACTTTACCAGAACTCAGTGTTTAATGGGGGAACTTTTGTTTTTGCTTTAAAACCTTTACCACTCACTAGGCTGTGAGTTCTATCAATATTACCATGTTATATTAAATATCATAATACTTTTTTTCAATGTTGTCTAGTAGCAGTAATTAGGGCGTTAGTTGAAACTTGAAGTGAGTGAAAGTGTGCTCTTGATAAATTCTCCTACCATTGCTCCTATAGTTCTATCATTATTTTAGCTGTTATGAATCTCTTATTTCTATTAAACTTCAGCACCGGATAGCGTAAATAAATGGATTGATGATGTAAAGGAGTGGACCAAACTTAGCTACACGAAGCTTAAAGTTGTTTCGCAGGACCGGAAGAGTTTTCTTCACCTGACTGCCAAACTTCGTTTTGAGGAAGGCACCTGATGATGTTGATATCTGCGATATCAAATCCGAAGAGATTCGCTGAAAAAATATTCTCATAAATCAACTGGTTACAGGCGATAGGCCTTGGTTTTTGCAAGTACTTAAGTATTAAATATTATTGGTAAGGAGAAGGTTATTATATCCATCAGTTGTTTACCAGCTGACGTTAAGGCTTTGACGGCCGAGTGTCGCAGTGGGTAGTGACCCTGCTTCTGCGACCTAGGCCGTGGGTTCGATTCCCACATCTGGAACAAGTTTGTGTGATGAGCATGGATGTTTTCCAGTGTCTGGGTGTTTATCTATATATTAGAAGTATTTATGTATAATATATATAAAATATTCATCAGTTATCATAGTACCCATAACACAAGCTACCTAAGCTTAACTTGGGGCTATATAGCGATGTGTGTAATTGTCCTATAATATTTATTTATTTATTTACTTTGAAATGCAATTATTTTCATGTACTGAATTTGCAAATGTAAAGTACCCATTTAAACTTCATAAACAAGTGCAAAAATGTCTCATTGCGCAGGCGGCACATCAAATGCTAACAAAGCACTGCATAAAACTGCGATACAGTGCGATCCTAGGAGAAGTACCCGCATTTTACGATTATTGCTTCCGACGCTTAATGCAACACCAGTGATCCCGGTTTATTGTTTAATATTCTTTCAAAGGGGAAATGGAATCGTGTCGTCTTAAACCGATAAAAGTTGTAAAATATCACTTGGTTGGCAATTTTAAAGCAACATCCATTATTGTGCTCTATTTTTATGCCATATTTTTCTACAACTCTGATTTCTATTTGATATTTTTATTATCTGTCCATTTCTATATCATACAATGACAGAAGATAATATTTTTGCGATTTATATCTGTTACTCTGTATAATCACTCTTAGTTTGAATTTTGTTAATATTATAAACAGCACGTCGTTAACTTAAAATGACACTGAAAAGTTTGAGCAAATAATTGGCATTTAAATAAAAATTGGCAAAATTTATGAATACGATTTTTTATTTTCATACCCTTGGATTTGCGATCATACCTGACAACGGTAAGCGAATTTGCAGCCTACGGTGAAATGCACTTCCCTATTTTCCTACCGGTCCTATGGTAAAAGGGTGCAGAGGAAACTAGATCAAAAAGTTCCTGAGTGCACCCCAAATATATATTGTAGAAAACTGATAGAAAGAAAAGAAACCCTTTGTATAGCTTGGTCAATCCACGATGGCTCGTAGTGTTTTGTTTTTCAAACGCTTACATTGCAAGTGTGCAATAAAAACTGCAAGAATGTGAGTTCTATTACTACGTAACGAGTAGCAATGTGTGCACACTCACACAAAGTGTCAAGTTAATTATGTCAACAAGAATGTCATGTTTGACTAGCAGTATGCTCTACTTCATTTTAACTCATTTTTTAAAAATGAATATGTCGTGTTGGTCCTGCACAGCAAAATTATATTGTGATATAGGTTAATATATATATCGGAGTATCACCATTCTTCTTGACATCATCTTTAGTGGTTCTTAATCTCTTGGGCGTTTTCTAGGGTTACAAAGACTTTGTCTTCACGAACAGATATATTGCAAGTTCACAATGTTTTGATACATGAAATAGATTTTTATAATTCCTGACGTATTATAAAGATTCAGAACAGTAGTTTATTTACACCCATCTTACTTTACTCCCTAATTTAATTTACTCCTTAAGAACACTTTTACACTGGTCCAACTCGACCAGTGTAAAACTCCACTCCTCCAGACCAGTCCTCTCCGCACTCCAGACACAAACTAACTACCAAACTCCTTTATTCCCCTCAAGATGGTGTAAATACTCTACTAGGACTTTTGCGCCTAACTCTTTTATTGGTTGGAGTATTAAAACAAATCAATCATTCATTCATTTATCAAATCAAATTGAATTTAACTTTGTGTTAAAGTTTTAAGTAAGCACCTATCTCATATCTTATTTATATATATATATATATATATATATATATATATATATATAGATTTTGATTTTATAAATTTATATTTTAAATTTATAATAAATATATTAATTTTTAATTTAAAATTAATATATTTAACAATTATATTTAATAGACGGATGTTGAACGCTGCCGAACGCAAAGGCCGATTGTCCTTCTTTGTCGCTAGTTCCGCGCTCTCGCTTGTACTTCAAGCCTTACATGGAACGCCTCAAAGCGAGGTAACGATGCACGACGTCATGTTTTTTCGTGCGTGCAGCCGGCTCTATCGAATTACAAGACGTTGTCACGTCAAAAACTCGTGACATACCAAAAATAATTACATCTACAGACAGTAACATTTCCATAAACAATGACGTCTATTACAATATTACAACAATCTATTCTAAGTCTCTAGTCTAATTCCTTCGACATATATATTAACCCATTTAAAAATATCTTAAAAACACACATACCCACAATCATCTCAGATAGGTACCTAGTATATCTATTTTTCTTTTGTTTAAACAGTTTAATGATTGAGCTCAACTCCACGCTGTCTTGTCTATCATACCCCTAGCGTTTTTGTAAAGCGTGAACCCATGATATCTATTATTATTTTGATTCATTACAAGTTAGTTTATGTAAACTAAGATGGAAGCGGGCTAACTTGTTAGGAGTAGCATGAAATCTACATTCCTTTAGTTTCTACATGATACCGTACCGGAACGCTAAATCGCTTGACGGTACGTTTTTTTTAGTAGGATAGTACCAATGACCAAAGCTATTTTGCTAAGCTAATTTGGAAAATCTATATTGGCAGTAACAAACCAATTAAGTGACCTTTGTAGAAAAATTAAAGTCGAGTCGGTCAACCTGAAGGAATGGGCAACGGAACGATTTTTCTGGCTAAATCACATTTAAATATGTAGTTTATCATCATACGATACGTTTTTTTGACATTATAAATATAATATTGGTAAAAAAATTAAGTAGAGCATCATTCCGTTGCGTCATGACACGCAGCGATACAACCTACAATAGCCCGTGTACACCGAGCCGTGGTCGACTCGAGACTGATGTTCGAACTGTACTCCCCGCACCCTTCGGTTTCCCCTCGCGAGAAATAGTGGGGCGCGTCTTAGTGAATTGAACTATCAGTAATGATTGGAATATTGCAGTGCATTGCTCGCATCCCCGCTTTATTGTTGCCAATAGATCTGTCAATCGCCGCGCAATAGCTGGTTTTCCCCTTGGTCTTTTAAATAACTTTCGTTGTTCTTCCGATAGTAATTGCAGTCGATGATCTTGAACCACTTTATAGTTAGCTTAAGTACGTTGTATTTTATCATCGTCATCATTATCAGTCTACTAACGGTCCAGTACAGGGCCAGGCCTCCCTCCTTATAGGAAAGAGGATATGGAGCGTAGTCTCACCACGTTGCTCCAATGCGGGTTAGCGGGTTTTGCGAGCATATTTCATTATTTTGTATTTCAGCTATCCTTATTTCATAATAAACTCACAAAAGGAGCTCTGTATTTGCGGGCGCGATGGGTCGTTAATACACGTAAGACCGCGTTATTATTAACAATTTCTCCAGAAGATCCTCGTAACAATTTTCAGTATCAGTCGGGACTTACCGCTGACATGTTTGTACTGCAATTTGATACAGCCAGACAAGGGTTGGCAATTTTCCTTATTTATCGCTCGGAGGAAATTTATGAACGCCCCTTAAGCCTTGTTAGGACGGACTTCTCGTGTGAGGCCGTATGGAGTCAGGTTTTTCTATTAATTTAGACGCAAAATTTATTCTTGCATATTCCGTTTTTGTTTACGTATTTTTTGGTATATTCAGTCAATCTAGTTAACCATGCTTAGCTCAAAGTATTCATAAACATGCGGTTAGATTCATCACAGTCATTCAGGAATTAATGCAAAAAGAGTATTTGAAAATTGGTTTATTTCAATCCCCGTCCCGTAAACTTTTTACCCGACTGCGTCAGAAGGAGGGTTATGTTTTTCGAACGTATGTATGTATTTATGTATGTATGTATGTATGTATGTATGTATGTATGTATGTATGTATGTATGTATGTATGTATGTATGTCCATTTCTTCGGCACGCGCTACAGCGTAAACGACTGAACGGATTTTGACATGTGAGATGTCGTTGAATTTGTAAAAATTGTGGCAGTAACATAGGCTATATAAATTTTCAAAATGGCGGCTGTAAATGGGGGAAAAAGGGGAGACGTGTGTATTTCTTTCTCTTATCTTAGCAATATGGAGATCAAATCAGCATTAGTAAAAGTCACTGATGACTTACGTTGGGCGATGGATAATAGGCAACTCACTGTCGTAGTTTTGCTTGACTTCAGTAATGCCTTTAACACTGTTGACTATGATATTATGCTGGGTTCGCTTCGCTCTATTAACATTTCTCCATCTGTGATTGACTGGTTTCGGAGTTACCTCAATGGCCGTCAACAACGCATTCGAGTTGATGAATCCTTTTCGTCATGGTGCGTGGTTTCTGCCGGGGTACCTCAGGGTGGCGTGTTATCTCCCTTACTCTTTGCTATTTTCATCAATTCTATAACTCAAATTATCTCTTCTCTCTATCACATGTATGCAGACGATGTTCAAATATATCGCTCTTCTACTCTCGAGAACCTTAGCTCTACTGTGTCTGCAATTAATTATGATCTTGACGCAGTTTCAGTTTGGAGCAAACAGTATGGGCTTAGAGTTAACCCGACTAAATCTAAGGCAATAATTAAAGGCAGTCCTAGTTTAATCTCGAGAGTAGACTGGGCTAATTTGCCGCCTATTGTATATAACGGTGTCACCATCCCATATTTTGAAACGGTCAAAAACCTTGGTATACATTTGGACAAGGAATTATCGTGGTGTGTGCATATCAAGGAACTGAGAAAAAAGACGTTTATGTCGTTGAGTTCATTGCAGCGACTGCGTTCTGTTCTCCCAATTCCTACCAAAATTATGCTTGCACAATCTCTTCTTCTATCCGTTATCGATTATGCGGACGTAAGCTATCTTGATTTGACCGAGGACCAACTTAATAAACTTGAGCGACTTCAAAATCTAGCAATTCGGTTTATATTTGGCTTACGCAAATATGACCATATATCTGAATTTCGTCAGAAACTCAAGTGGCTTCCTATTAGACGTCGCCGGGATCTACATATTCTTTCTCTTCTGTACTGTGTGCTATTTCATAAAAATTCTCCTTCATATCTTAAGGATAAATTTTCATTCCTGGGAGTGCAATCTGAGCTTAGACCTTGTCGGGCCCTAACTCTGTGCATGCCTTACCATCGAAGTAAGTTTTTTAAAAACTCATTTGCAGTGCGTGCAGTAGAGCTGTGGAATGCACTCCCAGTTGGCATTCGTGAATCAAAATCAATTTTCATTTTTAAAAAAGCCGTTAAATCCTATTATTTTACAAACTAAAGATGACTATTTGTTTATGTTCTTCTTATGATGTATTAATGTAGGTATATATATTAGTTTATTTTATGATATATATTTTAGTTATTATTGGTGTTATTTGTGTAGTCTGGTTTATGTATTAGTGTGTAATTATTTGAATTTATGTATATTTTATAAGTATACCACCTGCAGTCTCTTTCTTTATACTTTCCTAAGCCTAAGGTTGCCTGGCAGAGATCGCTGCTAAGCGATAAGGCCGCCTTTTGTATCCTACATATATATTTTTTAAGTTATCTCTGTACTGTTTTTTTTTTATTGTGTGTGTGGAATACAAATAAAGAATAATAATAATAATAATAATCACCGCCGTGTGGCACCGGCAGAGCAGAATGTTGCCACCCCTTATCTTTCCCGTGGGTGTCGTAAGAGGCGACTAAGGGACATCGGAGAACCGTTTAACATCTTTTGGTTCTCCGAGAATGAGCTAGCTGGCTCCAAAGAGCAGCCTCCTCGGGGACATGAGTGGACCCCGAGTGACGTAACGACCACTCACCCCCCCCCCCCCCCCCCAAACAATGATGATGGAACAAAATAAGAGAGCGCGTATAGGGCCGCTACCTGGGGGCCGCCAGGGCGCGTCTGGGGCTGGCGCTGGACGTGGCAGCATGCGACCCGCCAGTCAAACCAGTCGACTGCCATTACCACCGGGTCAGTCGGCTCATCCATCATCCCCACCAGTAGGCTTGGCTTCGACAGGGTCCCCTGGGGCCCAATCTTCGGAGCCCGCCGCTGGTGGTGTACGTCGCATGAGATGGACTTACCAAATGAATGAAAATGTCATGCGATCGTACTACAGGGCTACAGGGGGAGAAACTGGACGGACTGGCTACCGAGCTGCAATGTATCGCGAGTTCTTGCTGCTTGAGCCGCATTTAACTGTCACAGAACAAAACCTGGCAGATCGGGCTCGGTTTATTCAGCGTTCGAACATCTTTAACGCTACCGAGCTCGAACGATTACGACGTGAGGCTGTTCCCGAAGTAGTAACCTCTTCCGCAGAGCAAATCGTCTCACCGGCGGCACCTGCCCGCGAAGAGACTGAACCTATGTCCCAAGATTTGCATGTGGAGGAGGACACCGAGGGAACAGTCGCCCTGGACTTAGAGCGGATGAGAAGGGTTTTAGAAGAGACGATTTCTGAAATCCGTACTGCTCCTCTTGAGGATCGTCCGCGGCTCTCCCGTATTACGCTGAATATAGCGACGCGGGATGTCATTGAGGCTGTCAACCAAATGCTTCCCCAGCATTTGGCGGTCAGCACTGGCCTGGATGATACGGCTTCTATTCTCTTCGGGGCAGCTATGGCCGTCCATAGGTTCATTGGTATTAAAATCAAGGAACCAGGGCGGCCAGGGCGTTCTGCTAATAACACCAGAGCAGAACCAGCCTGGAAGAGGAGGATAGAGTGCCGTATCACCCACGCCAGAAGACTCATTGGCAGACTGCTATGCTTCAGGTCGGGCAACACAAGGCCAAGGATTGTGCGCTCTGTTAGGATAGCCCTCAATGGGCTCGGGGTTAGGCTGGATCAAGCCGACATAACCCAAAAACTAACGGAGCGCATCGACGATCTGAAGCAGAAAATCGCTGCGTGGGGGAACCGCATACGACGATACTCGGAAAGAGTCGAGCGATTTCAGCAGAATCGTCTTTTCTCGAGTGATCAGAAAAGGTTCTACAAAAAACTGGAGTGCCCTGCAGTCTGTTCTGTCTCTCCACAGCCGAGTCCGGCCGACCTCATCGCCTTCTGGCGAAGTATCTGGTCAGGAGAGGTAGAGCACGATGAGGGCCCTTGGATTGCGGCGATAGAGGAGGCATGTGCCGCAATTAAGCCGATGAACCCGGTCGCCATCTCTTTGGAGGATGTAGTTGGTGCAGTAAGGCGGGCTGCGAACTGGAAAAGTCCGGGGCCCGACGGACTGCACCACTACTGGCTGAAGGCGTTCTCGGCTTGCCATGTCACCTTGGCTCGCCAATTTCAAGAGGCTCTCGAGCAAAGGACGCTCCCGAACCTTTTCACCACCGGGATCACTCACCTAGCTCCAAAGACCACCGATACCGCGGACCCATCTAAATACCGCCCCATTACGTGTCTTACTACCATCTACAAGACACTGACATCCGTTCTGAGCTCCAAGATAACCCGTCACGTTGACGAAAATAACATCATATCTGGAGCTCAGAACGGATGCCGGGGTGGTAGCCGCGGTACTAAGGAGCTCCTTCTCATCGATTCCGTTGCGGGCCAGCTGGTCAAACGCAACCGCCGGAACTTCGCCGCAGCCTGGATTGACTATAAAAAGGCATTCGACTCGGTGCCTCATTCATGGCTCTTGAGGGTCCTTGAGCTGTACAAAGTTGATAGTACAGTTCAAGACTTCCTCCGGTCGTGTATGGGGCAATGGAGCACGATCCTTTGTCTCCATGGCAAGCGGCTGGCGGCTGCCGATGACCGGATAAGGATACGGAGGGGTATCTTCCAGGGCGACTGTCTGAGTCCACTATGGTTCTGCTTGGCCTTGAATCCTCTTAGTACATTACTAGAGAATTCGGGGACAGGCTTTCAGTTTCGGAGAGGAGGGACAAAAGTGCCTCACCTTCTCTACATGGATGACCTCAAACTGCTGGCACCCAATGCTACTCGTCTGAGGGAATTACTGAACCTCACCACGGGGTTTAGTAGTTCCATCAGAATGGAGCTTGGGCTAGACAAGTGTGCGGTCTTGCATGTTGAGAAGGGAAAGGTTACTCATACGGCCGGGATCAACCCCGGGCCAACTAACATCAAGACCCTCTCTGAAGCTGAAACATACCGGTATCTGGGCATGTCACAATCCGTAGGGGTAAATGAGGCGGACATGAAACAGTCAGTTTGCGAGGACTTTTTTCGACGTCTGACAAAGATCTGTAAAAGTTACTTGTCAGGCGCCAATAAGATCCGAGCTTATAACGGCTGGGTCATGCCCGTTCTCATGTACTCCTTTGGCGTGCTCAGATGGACTCAGACCGAACTTGACGCCCTGGATACAAGAGTCCGCACGACTATGACTCTCCACCGTATGCATCACCCAAAATCGTCTGTCATGAGGTTGTATATCCCCCGAAAGTGCGGTGGCAGAGGCCTACTCAGCGCCAAAACCATGCACAATCGGGAGATATGCAGCCTCAGGACCTACTTCGAGACGAAAAGAGAGTCTCCGATGCATGTGGAGGTCATAGAATGTGATAAAGGACTCACCCCCCTATCCTTGGCCAAGAGCGATTGGCAGAAACCGGTGGTACTGAGCACCTCTGACCGAGAGACCGTATGGAAGGGGAAGGAGCTGCACGGACGCTTTTTTAAGGCTCTTCATGAGCCCCATATTGATAGAAAAGCGTCCGTGCAGTGGTTGCGCTTCGGAGACCTCTTTGGGGAAACCGAAGGGTTTGTCTGTGCGATACAAGATCAGGTGGTTAAGACGCGGAACTACCGAAAGTACATTCTGAAGGATGGCACTCACGACATTTGTCGAGCCTGTCGCCATCCCGGAGAGTCACTCAGACATGTGCTTTCGGGCTGTTCGGCTCTTGCCAACACTGAGTATTTGCACAGACACAACCAAGCAGCCAAAATCCTTCACCAAGAGCTTGCTCTAATGTACGGTCTCTTGGATCAGCGGCTGCCTTATTACCAGTATACACCGGTGCCAGTGCTAGAACGCGACGGAATCCGGCTCTATTGGGACCGGTCTATAATCACGGACAGGACTATTCTAGCGAATAAGCCTGATATCGTGGTGTTAGACCGGGCACAGTCGAGGGTGTTTTTGGTGGACATCACAATTCCATATGACGAGAACCTTGTGAGAGCTGAGACGGAGAAAAAACGTAAGTACCTTGATCTGGCTCACGAGGTTACCGCCATGTGGCATGTGGAGTCCACTGAAACCATCCCGATCGTTATATCTGCCAATGGGTTAGTCCCAGTCAGCCTCGCTCACCATCTGAGGCGGCTGGGGTTCCGTGGCGGTTCGCTCGCAGGCAAGATGCAAAAAGCGGTCTTGCTCGACTCGGCTAGGATAGTCCGCCGGTTTCTTCACCTGTCGCCCTGACCCCCGGCCGTTTGGTCTCCCTGCCGGGGTGAATCCTCCGCCCGGAGCATATATGTATTTATGTAGCCTATATTTAAGTTTATTTATATCAAGTATCTAAGTATGTATATCATAACAGTTTCGGTTTTTGTCTATATGTATTTATTGTGTGTCCGGGCGTGAGCGTATAATTTATATATAAATAATAATCAAATGAAAGGTCGTAAAAAGACCATTTCAAAAATATAAATATCATATCATGTTTATATTGCCGTTTTAACAAAAAATGGCAAAAAGTGTACCGCATCATTTCTATACCATAAACTACAACAAAAAAGTCTCAAATAAAATTATTATTATTAAAACAAAAAACCCGACTGCATAGAAGTTATGAACTGAAAAGAGAAAAACAAGGATCACTATATCTGTATAAAATTCTAAATACTTTATCGTGCTGCAGGCGGGGACAAACGTAGTTTTGGTAGATCTTTCTTTCCCCAAAGGTTAAAGTATTTTGTCCCTGTTTGCAGCACCACAAAGTATTTAGAATTTTATACAGATATAGTGATCCTTGTTTTTCTCTTTTCAGTTCATAACTTCTATGCAGTCGGGTTTTTTGTTTTAATAATAATAATTTTATTACCGTCGGCTTTGGCTTGGGTAGTTTAAGCTAATTGCTTTTTGATATAAGCAAATATATTCTAGGAAATACTTAGTCTTTATCACCCAAAGACATTACAGAGATTTTATTACTCAAGGAATTATTTTAACGACTTTCCTTTCCTAGTCGTGGAGGTCTTTGCTTAGTAACAATCCATTGTTTCTTTTCTGTTTAATTACATTTTTTTTGGAATTGAATGTTTCAGATTCGACAAAATTTTTTTTATATAATTAGACGTTACTAGTGAGTACGTTTTTACGCAGTCGCTCGGTGAAAACTCGCACTTCCCCCACATATCTCTTAGGTATCTAGATTATTATCAAGTAGTATATTTCAATAACACCAAAAATCCAAATGTAACAAATGCAAACACATAGATGCAACTAACAAATGAATTTCGAAACCACTGCAGAAGAACAAACCATAGTAAAGCCGGCGCAAAAGAAAAGTTAAACCCCATTACAAATTCACAAACAAGCCAGGATACGACTCATTACGCCACTATTTATTATTTAGTGCGGCACTTGGATGCGGCTCAAATGCTCGCAAAGCGCAGCATAAAACTGCGATACAGCCTGATCCTTTGCGCGGAAGCGTGCCGCACTTTACGATTATTGCTTCCGCTGTACACTCCGTGCTACCAGAGGACTGCTTTTTATTATTCCGTGATTGTTTTGTACTGTGGTAATAGTTTCCAGCTTGTTAGTTCTCAATCTAGTCATTTCTAGGAAGATCCTAACAGGGCGTTATGTTCATGTGTGCTAACATTGGAAAGCACCATAAAATGTATTATTATTATTATTATTCTTTATTTGTATTCCACACACACAATAAAAAAAAACGGTACAGAGATAACTTAAAAAATGCATATGTAGATTACAAAAGGCGGCCTTATCGCTTAGCAACGATCTCTGCCAGGCAACCTTAGGCTTAGGAAAGTATAAAGAAAGAGACTGAAGGTGGTATACTTATAAAATATACATAAATTCAAATAATTACACACTAATACATAAACCAGACTACACAAATAACACCAATAATAACTAAAATATACTAATATATATACCTTTTTTTTTTTTTTTCGTGGGGAAATCCTCATGGATACCTTCACACCACGGGGAGGCGCAAAGGTTATGTCGGACTCTTACCGACTAAAACCCCACGGCGTTCCACCTCTACGCCTGAAAACTGGGCCACGGGAATTTAACTACCGCAACCTAGTCAGCGATATCTGAGCTACTAAACCTCCACTCAGGGAAAATTAAAACCCTATACAATCTTAATGACGCTCCGAATCACACGGCACATCGTCCATCTTGAGGACAGCTCTCTATCGGGCAATAGAATCCCCGTGTCTATCACCCTGAGCTCCTCATCAGGGTGGCAGGCGCCGGTCGTAGGCAAGCCGCCTGCGCCCTGTTCTTCTGCGGCGAATCAATTGAGCCTCTGGGTCATCTTCTCTCGCCCGTTCCGCTTCTTCCTTCTGTGACATAACGTGCTCACAAAATTTATCCATCGCTTCCCAGGACCTATCGCTATGAGCCATGGCATTGACAACGGCATGCAGAGAGAGGTCCTGGCCTACTACAGCAGATAAATCTGCCCGTTGAGCAGCCCATCTTGGACACTCGGCCAATGTGTGCTGCGCAGTGTCAGAGACACAACCGCACTCGTGGCATTCTTCAGTAGGCTCTCGACCAACCACCCGACACAGTTACCTTCCAAAGCAGCCATGTCCCGAGAGAATATATATACCTACATTAATACATCATAAGAAGAACAAAAACAAATAGTCATCTTTAGTTTGTAAAATAATAGGAATAATATGTATGTCAGTTGTAAGCATAGTACTTAATATATAATTAAATATTAGTAGTCTAATATATAATTAAATAATAGTAAGAAGAAAGAAAGAAAAATTCATTTATTTCAAAAAACCATACCTACTTATGACCAAGGCGAAAGTTTGTGAGTGTGTATGTTTGTTACTTCTTGACTACTAAACGGCTGGAACGATTTTAATAAAGTTTGGTATGGAGTTAGCTGACATCCTGTATTAACACATAGGCTTCGTTTTATTGTGCGAAGTCAGAGCCAGTAACCAGCAATTTGTGCGCTCTGTGCTAGCATGCGTAACTGCGCCCTACAGACTAGTAACTGACTCTAAATAAGGTATTGTTTGTATATGGTCTGGTCATTTCTGCGCCCCTCCAGGGTCTGCGTAAAAGACACTGCGAGAATATTAATCTTATTCCCATGAATTATTTAAGTGATTTTTAAATTCTCGTGAATTTAAAAATTAACCAAGTTTGGGCCTATCTAACTAACTTTCCCCGACGGTTGATTGAAAGCTAAGGGATACACAGTAAAAAACGCATTTATCAAATCTTGGACACTTTCCGTTACTTTAAGATATCAGCACTTTGTTTCAGACATGGAGTGTTTAACGCGACCATTAATCATCTCTAACTTGGTTTAGGTACTTTTTTGTATGAAAGATCACTATTTGTATCACGAAAACGTCCAAACTTTTCTCTCGCTGAGTGTACTTTCAAAGGTCAGATATTTTTTTAGATAATGTGGAATATTAATGACGTAGTTAGGACAAAAAGTAAAGTAGATAACTCTATATCTTACTCAGTACTCTATCTACTCCTCTCACCAGCCAAATCCGGACCAATTCTGAAAATCTCAATCGGCTCTGCCGGGAATCGAACCCGGGACCTCCGCCTTAATAAATTCACCGCGCATACCACTGCACCATGGAGGTAATATGAATAACAAGTTTGTTAGAGCCTCAGTTAATAGACTGACTTCCACATTCGATAAAGTCCGATGGAATGTCGTATATACTTTCAGTAAAAACTTTTTCTACTTTAATTTGAAAGATTAAGGGAATATTCTGTATGTTTAAAAACAACTTTTGTAGTTGTATCGATTATTAAAAAAAAAAGTAATAATATTAATAACCTTTTTTAATATTAATACTAATGTAGTAATACAAAAAGGTAGTATTTATTATCTTCGAAATAATTATATTGTTTTGGTAGCTTCAAAATATTCAGAGCTATGAATAGGTTAAGTTAACCTGCAATGTTCTCTCAACCGAATTTCAAGCACGCCTTGCAATCTCACCGGTGACCAGACAACTACACAGGGTACTGATATTATAGACCTGTACGCTAGAACAAGGTTCTCGCTTCTTTGACATGGAGATGAGATAGCTTAAGTCAAAGCGGCTTTAGATGGGTTAGGTATCTACATCTCAAATTATTTAACGCTACAAGATAATGCTCAAACGAATGCTTTTCTATTCAGTTCTTTAAGAAAATTTCCTCTTTATGTATTATGATTATGGTATAATGCATAATGTAATTAATTATCTATTGTTATTTAATTATTGTTATTTTTTTATTCATTACCTTGACCATGACTGCAATCACATCAGATAGTAAGTTAACGACCTCCGTGGCGCAGTGGTATGCGCGGTGGATTTATATGACGGAGGTCCTGGGTTCGATTCCCGGCGGGGCAGATTGAGATTTTTCTTAATTTGTCTTGGTCTGGCTGGTGGGAGGCTTTCACTGTGGTTAGTTACCACCCTACCGACAAAGACGTATCGCCAAGCGATTTAGCGTTCCGGTACGATGTCGTGTAGAAACCGAAAGGGGTGTGGATTTTCGTCCCACTCCTAACAAGTTAGCCCGCTGCCATCTTAGACTGCATCATCACTTAACATCAGGTGTGATAGCAGTCAAGGGCCAACTTGTAGTCGATAAAATAAAAGTAATAATGCAATTTAATATGTAAGAGTGTTAACTTGTTAGGAGTAGGGTAACCTTCGGTTTCTACACGACATCGTACCAAAACATATCAATTGGCGGTACGTCTTTGTCGGCAGGGTAGCAACTAGCCACGACCGAAGCTTTCCACTAACCAAAACTGTAACTGTAGTATTTATTTTACTAGATATGTACTGCGGTCTCATCCGCGTAGAAACCATTTCTGTGGCAATATCATGATAAAAATATTTAGTTATATAAAACTTGCGTTATTCCACGAAATGTTCTCCTAAAATTTTTCAACTGATTCTGACTAACCGGAGTTTTTTGTACACCTTTATATAAGTAGGTATGTAAGTTCTGCTTATCAAATATTATATAGAGGATTATGTGATTTTATCCATTTTCTTATCACTTTAGATATCTTTATTATAACAATTTTATGCTATGGATTAGAATTATGTGTATTATAGCATATATGGGCATTGATAGGTATTTTAATGTTTCAGAGAAGTTCTTTACTACCTTGCGATTCTTTTCTGTATTAGATAAAGCAATTACTTACCATAAATTAAAGCTGGGAGCGAACCGCATGTCTAATCTGTAACGATTAGCTTACTGATTTACTATTTCTAACAAGGTAGGTCAAATCAGATTTTTTACGACTGTAGGTACCTATATCATAAATACTCCAAAAAAAGGAAGGCTTGGCCCAGTTGTGGGCTGTTAAAAATAGTATGAAGGTACTGATGACGAAGATAATGTATCAGTTCGCAAATAGGACTTATGCTATGGCTGAAACAGGCTGATGATGTTAAACCCTTCATTGTTCCTATGGTCGTTTCAGTCAATGGTCTTATTGCATAAAGCGTTGATCAACATCTTAAGCTTTCGCTTTGCTGTTTGCAAGGGTCGGATACTGAGACCGGTATTGTCAAAAGCCGGAAGGAGGATATTTCTTTATTTTTATATTCTATTTATTATTTCTTTTTCTTATAAAGTGCAATCTGTTTCCTATCGGAGGTTAGCAATCATTATGGCTATCTTAACTTTATTAGCTGCTGCTCGAAACATGAGTGTAGGTTTAAAAAAATCAGAAAAATTTTTTTTTTTCATTTTTAGTCTTTATGTCATCTTAGCAATGCAACACTACTTCTAACATACAATGCCTACTTTATTCCTGTTAGAAACACATTATTCCGAACGAACCTTCTTATTTGAAATTGTGATACTTTCATTTCTCGCAACACAAAAATTAAGGTCTCTTGTCTTTGTAATTTATTATATATCCATTTCGTTGCCACTAATCAAGTTTCCGTGGAAATTTTTTTTTGTACGCGCGTGGTATCACATCTGCGGCTAACACGCAACGCAAGACTCCCCGGTTTAGGTTCCGGTACGATGTCGTGTAGAAACCGAAAGGGGGTGGCGGAAACATAAACTTTTGAAATTTTCAATTCATTCATTTGATAAAACATTTTATCTAATTTTTGCATGTAAATAATACTATGCATTTAGATTTTTTTATTCAATGTAGTTCGTATGCGGGAGCGATAGCAATGCATCGACATTAAATTGAATTTAGCTTCATTATTTGCTCTTGGCCAATTGTAAATATGAATTTAATTTTTTTTATATTTATTATGACAATTAATATTTTTGTTATTTTATTTCGTAGTAATTTAAATTATGTATATTGCGTATCTACCTATCTATCTTCTTTTTTTTTAATCATGACAAGTTAGCTCTTGGCTGCAATCACACACATGGTAAATGATCACAATTTAAAATAGAAGCGGGCTAAGATGTTAGGAGTAGTAACTGGTACCTTTGTTTGTAGGGTGGTAACTAGACATGGCCGAAGCCACCCACCAGCCAGACCTAGATCAATTTAGAAAATC
Organism: Mycalesis mineus; assembly: GCA_034621355.1. Classification (NCBI taxonomy): domain Eukaryota; kingdom Metazoa; phylum Arthropoda; class Insecta; order Lepidoptera; family Nymphalidae; genus Mycalesis; species Mycalesis mineus. The sequence continues at coordinate 4,143,988 of CM067881.1, forward strand.
TTAAGCGGTCCAGCCTTGAATCGAACCTAGAACCTCCGTCTTATAAATCCACTGCGAATACCATTGCACCACGGTGACCGTCAAAAATTCTTTTCATACAGTGTCTGTTCTTTAAATCATCATTATCAACCTATTAACGGCCTACTACAGGGCCAGGCCTCCCTCTTTATAGAAGAGGGGATAAATAAAACTACCGAACTGTGAGTTAAAGTGAATCAAGAAATAAAAGAAAAAAAGTACAAAAAAGTGGATTTAAAAATTGTTCTGAATTTCTGTATCACTGGCAGAACTCGAAGCATTTTCAACCAGTTTCCACAGGTTGGAGCGCAGTTAGAAGGAATAGTTTTTTTAAGAATTTTTGTGAAGCATGACCAATATTTCCTTTTCCGTCCAATCGTAAATACTGTGTTGGAGTCCTGATACAGTATATTAGCGATTACGATAATAATCCAACAAAAGCAATTACAATAGAAATATCTATAGGAATGTTGCATAAAAATCCACATTTAATCATAATATAACTTTGGACAAAGGACGAAACATTAGGTAAGGTAAGAATAATATGCAAACCAGTCAAAAGACAAAAAAAACAACGGTACCTTAGATACGTTTGACGTTAACTTATTCGAACTATATCAGTTTAGTAAATATTAAACCTATATCAATTCTCTTTTAATATTGCATAGATCCATCTATGGTATTGTGATCCATGTTATATCTTAGGACAAAGTAACCAACTTATCGAGCTATATCAGTTTAGTAATTAATAAACCTAAAGCAATTATTTATCATTATTGCACATCCATCCATGATATTATGGTCCATGTTATATCTTAGGACAAAGTAACCAGTCAAAAGACAAACAAAAACAACAACGTTACCTTGCCAACGTTTGACGTCGACTTATCTAGCTATATCAGTTTAGTAATTAATAAACCTAAAACAATTATTCATCGTTGCATATCCATCCATGATATTATGGTCCATGTTATATCTTAGGAGAAAGTAACCAGTCAAAAGATAAACAAAAACAACAACGTTACCTTGGCAACGTTTGACGTAGACTTATCGAGCTATATCAATTTACGGGACCCTTTGATGTGGCGGAGACAGGTCTAAAATAATTAATTTTAATTAACGCCAAATTGTAGATACTATACTATCTAATAGCTCAAGTTTTGATTTAATTACGGCTTGACATTTCTGCGAAGGCAGTCTCAGTTTCTCAAATGAAGTTTATGTTGTAATAATGATATCATCTTGGTAGTGAGATGCCACGTTGGTTTAGTAGTTAATCATATCGCTATGATTAATAACAATTCGTCTCAAATGCGAATGTTCTCGAACGAGTCAAGTGATGAAAATGCTGATGATACATCAATAATGAAAATAAAGGTTGCATTTTTCGGGCATCTACAAAGAGGATCTATCTATGAATTCCTAAGATTGATTCTTCAAAGCAATTTACCCGAAAAACGCGCACCTTGGACACAGCGGAGAAAATGAATAGCTGATATAAAGAGTGGACCAAGCACTGTTGCACAAGACCAGAAGAATTTTCTCCTCCTAACTGCCAAACTTCATTTTGAAGAAGGCCTGATCATTATAATAACGCTAGTGGTCACGTTCTGGGTATGCAATATTGGCTTTTTCTTATTCTATATCTCAGTACAAGCTCGGAATTTAAAAGTTGATTGTGCTATACGATACGCCTGGGAAAGCACGTAAACCAACGTCTTCCCAATCTCCAGATCCCAATTCTCAGTCATGAATTGTACAATTTTCTAAATTAACCGAAAAGTATCGTTTTGTTTTTAACTTAATTTTTATATATCGTAAAATTAATATGATTTGGAAACTGCATTAAAATCCACGCTATAATTTATTGTTGATTATAAAACATCCTCCCCCTAAAATGCATAATATACATTTTATGAAAAGGAAAAACCATTACACAAATAATTCTTTTCAACAAAACCAACTAACATAACAAGAGTTCAAATAATCATTGCGATATTTTTGAACATTCCATTGACAGCTCTATGACGTTACGATAAAGTTTAAATTCGTATGAATGGGTGTTAAATAAACAGGGGTGGTACGAACAAGATAATGATGTAGGCGCAACATTAAGTGTTTTGCTTAACTGTCAGCTATATGGCTTCATAAAACATGGCAGCCCTTACTTTGTTTACGCGCCCATTCATTTCGGTTTTGTCTATGGCACAACGGGTTGTACTTGATCTCGTGTCTATGCCTTTTTGTACTTGGAAATTCAATATGAAAAACAAAATCCCGACATGGCGCTAATGGTTTTCAGCAGCTTTGTGTTACGTCATCAAGAGCAAGGAAGGCTAAACTTTTATGAATATTTCGCTGCTTGCAGTCTCCTTTTAGATAAAGATTTTGCTGCGTTAGTGCTCGTTTTTATCCGTTGTTTTATTTCGTAAGATTTTCTATGAAGCTATGGAGCTGTTGAATTTAGAATAACCCTATTTGTATTCTCGTACTGAAATTGTACTGAAATTAAGGTAAATTTTCGCTTTTTACAGTCTTAATCTGTAAATAAAGAGGGTAAAATATAATGTATTTATTCATTACTTGTACCTACAAAAGAGACATAAGGCATTTAAGGCATGCACAGATTTAAGGTACGACATGATCTTTATTGATTTGTATTCCCAAAACGTAAATTTCTCCTTTATATATGGAGAAGTTTTTAGATCAAATAGTACACAGTACAGACGCGAAAGTACATTCATGCAAATGACGGCAATGCCGAATGGGAAGCCACTTGAGTTTTTGACGAAATTCAGATATGTGGTCATATTAGCGTAAGCCAAATGTAAAGCGAATTGCAAGAGTCTGAAGTTACTCAAGTTTTTTCACCTGGTTCTCAGTATTATGCTTAAAAAACTGTGCTATAACTTATTAAGTACTACATATTGTTATTAATGGTACGAGATGCAAGAATCCAAGTAGAAGCTACAAAACACCTCTAAATTGTTATATATTGAAATAAAAAATAATCTATCGCCTGATGTTAATGATAATGACCATGGCTACAAATTCCGACCTAAGTATTTTGTTGAGAATTTTCAGGATGAGAAACAAGCTCGATATTTCAAAGTCAGACCCAAGACTCGAAGCCAGAGCCCCGATCCAAACCACAAATGCTAAGCACCGAACCAATGAGGCAATTACATCTATTCATATAAATAAAATTGGAATGTCTCTTTGTAATATAGAAAAAACCGTTTTTATTGCATATGGATATATATAGGTACGTACATACACCAAATAACAATTTCTCTCTGTCTGTTTGTTTCGGCTAATCTCTGAAACTACCAGTCGGATTGTATAAAAACTTTATGTATATAATAGTCAAAGTCATGAGTGGAATAGAGTAATTTGTATCCAGATATTTCCAGGGATATCGAAACTTCGCAGGTGAATACTGTCATAGTATATTATATGGCACTAAACCAAAAATGTACCGATACCGAGATAAAAATCGAAATCGCTGTAAGCGTGCCTCCAAAATTTGAAGAGTTCCTTCGATTTCCCTAGGATATCCTCATCAGATCCTAACATGATGACAATGGGACCACTTTCATAATAAAAAAAGAATTATCAGAATCGGACAACTCTGTAAAAAGTTATGCGTGGTCATACATATTAAAAAAAAATATATATACGTGTCGAATTGAGATCCTCCTCCGTTTTTTTTTCGTCGGTTAAAAATTGGAATGTCTCTTTGTAATATAGAAAAATCCGTTTTTTACTGCATATGAATATATATAGGTACGGTACATACACCAAATAATAATTTCTGTCTGTCTGTTTTTTCCGGCTAATCTCTGAAACTACCAGTCGGATTGTATAAAAACTTTATGTATATAATAGTCAAACTCATGAGTGGAATAGAGTAATTTGTATAAAGATATTTCCACGGGAATAGAAACTGCGCAGGTGAAACCGCGGGCGGCTGATAGTACAAAATATACATGTTGATTGCACTCGCAGATACCGGGCGCTAATTTTAGTTCGTGCTCTAGATTTCGATATCATACGCACTTTCTCTTTCATACTAAGAACATTGCGTGCGCACAATTTGTATCACAACGTCAAGTTTCCGTGGTGTAGCGGTTATCACATCTGCCTAACACGCAGAAGGCCCCCGGTTCGATCCCGGGCGGAAACATAGTTTTTGTTTTTGTTTCTATTATTATAGTTAAAACTAGCAGACATCCACGACTTAGCCTGTCAGAAAAGCAGTGTATTGACATGTTTCAAGAACACATTAAACTATATACACGTCATTTTCCTCAAATAAATTCCAGACCTTTGTTATTAATACGTTATTATTTAGGAAAATGAATTAAATTTTGATAGATTAAGATAATCTATCAAGTGTAAAGTATTTATTATAAATAAAGATTTAATATTTTTTAAATATAAAATAAGTATATTAAACCAAGCTTTCTTAAAAGACGCTACTAATTTATATGTAACTAGCTGACCCGGCAAACGTTGTTTTGCATTAAAAATTAAAAAAAAATATCGATGAAAATTAGATAGTAGCCGATTCTCAGACCTGCTGAATACGCATACAAAATTTGGAAAAAATCGGTAAAGCCGTTTCGGAGGAGTACGGTAACTAACATTGTGACAGATGTCTTTTATATGTAATGTAATGTATGTGTGTAAAGTTACCTATCCGTACTAGTAACTGTTGTTGGTATATTTCTGCAGCATAAAGTTTTTCTATATTTTAATGTAGATATATTTTGTTACCAGAATTATGTGCAGGCAAAGTCGTAAGTGCAGACAGAGGAAGTAATTCAGCTAGATAAACCTACTAAGACAGTTAGTTAATAATATAATTTTTTTTTAAATAATGATTTGTTATTTAAGTGATGAACCTTGTAACGAAAACAGTGATACACTTAACGATTCAACAAATGCACAGATATAACTACAATCAACCACTTCATTATTGAAACAGACTAGTCCTGAAGGCATCCCAATCAATCGGAGCATTCGACCAAGCGCTGTACATATCGACGACCATCTTACCGAGACCCCTCTAACTCACACGCTCCGTTCTCAGTTTCTCATGTTGATTGTGAGGGAACTGGTGGGTCATCGTCGAGTGGCGGTCAATCACAATGTAATTGGTACAAGGAACAAGATACCCGTGAAATGACTGCCCTCTGACGAAGGTCTGATGCTTCGGGCTTTGTATTTAGTCCAACACCCCGCTTGAGGGATACTTTTAACGAGTGCGTCAATTGAAATACGGTCGGATAATTTGTACCGATTTAAATCGAATACGTTTGTGCGATGCATATACGTAGTTACGTGCATATACTTTCGATTTAATTTGCTTTGGTAGAGATTAATAAAAGTGCGATCTTCTAATTTTTAGGTATCAATTACAAATTAAATTAAAATATATCCACAGATTAAACCATGCTTTTGTCTAGCGCGGCAGATTTATCACATCAATTTTGTCTTCTGACCAGGTACCTAAATAAAAGAAAGATTCTTGTATATATTATGTTTATTTAAAACAAAATAAAGTCATTGATTATTAAATAAACGAAAATTAAATAACGATAATATTGGACAGCCGAGTGGCGCAGTGGGTATGTGGTGACCCTGCTTCTGCGTCCTAGGCCATGGGTTCGATTCCCACATCTGGAAAATATTTGTGGGATGAGCATGGATGTTTTCCAGTATCTGGGCGTTTATCTATATATTATAACTATATATGTATAATATATATATATAAATATTCATCAGTTATTATAGCTTTTATTATACCCATAACAAAAGCTACCTAAGCTTACTTTGGGGCTATATAGCGATGTGTCTAATTGTCTTATAATATTTATTTATTATTTATTTAAATAAAAAATATACTGACCAGGTTTTATTTAATAGCCACTCTGAAAACTAAGGTTATTCAACCATATTTTTTGATTAGAGCGATGGATGTTTAGTAACTAACTAACTAAGTAAACATGTCTTGTTGTATTACGGCTTTTCATAAATGTCTGACTAGATTTTTATGCACACATTATGTTATGAAGAGAAAATATATCGTCAAAAGAATAATTTGTCGTTTCTCTAAAAATTCACACATTCGGAGATGGTATTAAAATTGAGTTGACTAGAGTCAAACTAGAGTCGAGTTCTTAGAAGTCGGGTCGAAATGATGAAGCTATTACGGAAAATTTATTTATGCCTTACCTGGTCTCTTTATTGAGATTCCAATTAAAATAATATTTCTTTCCAATTAAAATAAGGAAAATTTAGTCTAAACATTTTTATTAAAACAGATTAGATTAAATCGTCAAATTGTCAGTTTAGCTAAAGATTTGATTCAAATAACACGTAAAGATGTGGAAGAAATTACTTTTATCCATTTTGGTTTTTTATATATTTTTTAATTTTTCAGAATGTGAACCCAGTAGGCATAGACATAAACACAAGCGGTACAATTATACAACTCCTGGGCTTGGTAAGAATGGCCCTTGGTACCCACCATCCCCAAATGGACTCTCTGGAACAGGATCTCATCTGCAACCACCCGGATATCCTCCATCTCCAAATGGCCTCTCTGGAACAGGATCTCATCTGCCACCACCCGACCAGATCAATAAACTCATTAATTGATTTTCTTGGTTTTATTAACCACTTAAAGACTTATCATTAATCTTTGTAAATATCAATTTTATTTTCTGACCTATATTAAAAGACAGATTTTTCTAAATATATTTACTTTAAAAATAAAGTGCTTGTAAATAAATAAATAAATATATATAGTATATTAAGTTTTATTTATTGGCAACTCCGTAAAGGGTTTGCATCCATATTTTTTATTTGGTCAGTGGGATGGATGGATGTCTTTTAATATGACGGCGTCTCATAAATGGCTCACTAGATATTTTTATTACATAATATGATCTGACGATGTCTGATGTCTGATGACCTCCGTGGCGCAGTAGTATGCGTGGTGGATTCATAAGACGGAGGTCCTGGGTTCGACTCCCGGTGGGGCAGATTGGGATTTTTCTTAATTTGTCTTGGTCTGGCTGGTGGGAGGCTTTCGCCGTGGCTAGTTACCACCCTACCGACAAAGACGTACCGCCAAGCGACTTAGCGTTCCGGTACGATGTCGTGTAGAAACCGATCGGAGTGTGGATTTCATCGTACTCCTAACAAGTTAGCCCGCTTCCATTTTAGATTGCATCATCACTTAACATCAGGTGTGATAGCAATCAAGGGCCAACTCGATAAAAAAAATGATACGAAGTGAAAATATATCGTTAAAATAATAATTCGTCGTTTATCTAAAAATTCACACATTCGTAGATGGTCTAAAAATTGAGTTGTCTAGAGTCGAAGTATTTCTTAGAAGTCGAATCGAAATGATAAGATGAGGCTATTACGGAAAATTGATTTATGCTTTACCTGGTCTCTTTATCGAGAATCTAATTAAAATAATATTTCTTTCCAATTAAGATTAAGAAAATTTAATCTAACCTATTTCTTTTGAAACAATAAACAGACACTAATTGTCAGTTTAGTTGAAGAGTTGATTCAAATATCACGTAAAGATGTGGAAGAATTTACTTTTATCCATTATGGGCATAGATATAAGCACTTGAATCACAAGCGATTCAATCAAACTCGTCTTGGAACTGGTAAAAATGGCCATACTTACCCTTCAACTGGAAAAGGAATCTCTCATCTGCCACCACCCGGATATCCTCCGTATCCTTCATCCCCAAATGGACTCTCTGGAACAGGATATTATACACAACCCACAGGATATCCTCCATACCAACCACAACCACCAGGATACTATCCCCCATCAACGGGGTATCCTCCTCATCATGAACAACATGGTTATGGAAATAATTGGAATTCTTCAGCGCCAATAAGGTCAAAGCGTACTCAAGTTGGACTTTAAGGAGTTGAAAATCAGTTTATTCACTGAGACAGTGTTACATAATACGTGTATATAAATTCTAAGTATACTTAGAACCTGCGCATACTTAGACTTAGAACTGTTCTAAGCATACTTAGAACCCTTAGACTTTTTCTTTCGACTCTTTCGTCTTAGAACGTATCTATCAAGATTTCTTTAGGTAAAAAATCTACTTGTTACGACCAGATTAATAAACTTATTAATTGATATTCTTGGTTTTATTTACTAAGTGGATAATGCCGCTACATATATTCAAACATTTTTCATTTTGATCTTTGTGAAATAAAAATGTATTTTGCAATTTTCCTGATCAAAGCGACAGCGTTACTCAGATTTGAGGTCACTAGTGCACTTTTCATTAAAAATCAGGAACAACCTCACAAAATGTTGACTCTACAATGTTACATTAAAAATTATATCAAAAGAAGCCGAGTAAAGAAAAGCATAATATTTCTTGTACATAATAAAGTTCTGCATTATAACGCTAGGTTCTATATAATAAACCTGTGGTCATTCTGTATGCATCCTGAGATAGACCACAGCTAGCCCTCACGTGGCGTTCTGTTGTTTCAAACAACACTGCTTATTATTCCGAGCCCCCGGGCTTTGGCTTTAGCCAAACTAGATACAACAATAAACTTTACTAGCTTGGTTTAATGGTAAGATAACAGTCTAACTGTTTACCAAATATCTAATATAACTTTTCGATCGAAATTGAACATGATTTTGAAATATATCTAAGTTGTTAAATGGTCTTGGTGTACCGTCCCAGGACTGCGACAGCGCGAGCTGCTTTTGTTTTGTCCTGCAAATGATGGTGGAAGATAGTCAACCATTACGCAGAAATCCCCGGAAGGGGCTGGAAGGATACGACTGCCGGAGAAAATTCTGACCCGGGCAAGAAGTATGCTCGAAGCCCGTACCTTCCATTCGATCGTTAGCTCGGGCATACTTACCAGTCAAACAATACATCTGTTATGGGTATTGACTTTAGCACTAAAATATCCTCTGATTCTCTATACCAATCAACCATAATTCTATCAGCGATATCATCGGATTTATCTTTTGTTAGACTATGGCAAACGAAAGCGGAAAAATTGTTTTGATCCTAGTTTCAAAACGCTTTTACCCATTAGAATCAATGACGTAAAACATATTAGGCTAGAGTGCAGATTTTTATATTTGCTGCGTTCTTTCAGGTCACGCGTATACTATGGCAATATATATATATATATATATATATATATATATATATATTTATATATATATTTATAAACAATATATATTTAATATATATATATATATATAGAAATTTGATAAACAATATTTTTTAAGAAAAAAGGAAAATAAAGAAATGTTCATGAAATAATTTTGATAGATTCAGGACTCGAACCCGAGACCTCGTGTCCCCAAGTCACATAATCACTGGATTAACGAATAAATAAATTTAATCTAAATACGAGTAAAAATAAGTCTCATCCGGCCCATCCAATTCTAGAATTTATAACGAAAGCACCATTGATCCTAAAATATTTATATGAATTTCAAAATAATTACCTGCTGTATAAAAAATTCACACCCAAGAACTTTCATTAAAGGAGGATAAAACATAGAAGCCTTTTAAGTATAATGATTGTTCTAGAAACTTACACCGTTTCAGTACACAAAACTTGAAGCAACTATGAAAATAAACTTATTAATTATTACAGCGAATTTTGTAGTTTCTATTATGAATCCTATTTCAATTACATAAAGTAGCTTTTTGTGTGGGAAATTTACTATGTTGAACGGTGAGAAAATAACATTTGTTACTTAGTTAAAACTGCATCCATTTTCAAAGGGAAGGAAGTACAAGTAAGGGCTCTTGTTTTATTAGTGTTTTAAATGCTACCTTGAGTCGTGTTGCGGCAACCATGTTGACGTGGCATATCTAATGTTCATGGTACAAGCTATAATTCCATTGATTCCAGTGCTTATATCGAAGAAGTAGTAATTTAAAATGCAACATGTATATTTAATGGTTACTTTATTAGTATATTCAAGTTTATGTGTATTTTCTAACTGGCTAGCGTTGCGAAGCGGATGAATGTGAAATCGGTATTCTCCTATGACATTTTGTCGTATTGGACTGACAGTCGAACTGAAGGTGGGATGATCATCGAGATGTAAGCGAGATGTTTTTACCCGACTGCGTCAGAAGGAGGGTCATGTTTTTCGAGCGTATGTATGTATGTATGTATGTCCATTTCTTTGGCACGCGCTACAGCCTAAATGGCGGGACAGATTTTGTGTCTTTGAAGTCGTCAAAGTTGTGGTAGTGACATAGGCTATATAAATTTTCAAAATGGTGGCTGTAAGTGGGGAAAAAAGAGGGGATGTGTATATTTTTTTTCTTATTTTAACAATATGGGTTCATATGAAAGTTCGTAAAAAACCATTTTAAAAATATATATATCATATCATGTTTATATTACTGTTTTAACAAAAAAATGTCAAAAAGTGTACCGTCTCATTTCTATACCACAAACTAAAACAGACGTAATTATGGTAGATCTTTCTTTGCCCGTAGTACAAAATATTGTTTGTCCCCGCTTGCAACACAATAAAATATATAAAATTTTATATCGATAAGTGATACTTGTTTTTCTCTTTTCAGTTCATTACTTTGAAGCAGTCGGGTTTTTTGTTTTTATAGCAATATTTTTTTGAGACTTTTCAAACCCTCTGGCCTCGTGATCGAAGCCCCATATATTTTATGTAAATGTAGCCTGTATTACGTATTGGTTACTTATATTATATGTAACCTTGCGCTCTGTATTATGGGCGTATGGTACACGTAACCATAAATTAAGAGGCGGTCGTAGCGGCTCAGTAAATTAGCACCGTAATGTACCATTAGGCTGATATTAGCGGAACGAAGCCAGGAACTAATGCATGTTATTCCATGAGCTATCGATATTTAAACAGAATTTATAGGTGCCGAATCGTAGGACCATAATTTTGGATCTGTTGTAATACATTCTTCACTATAGTTGCAATGAACGTTGTCCTACACGAACGATGGCCTAAAATTATTTATAAAATCATAATATTATTTTAATTTGGGATATGTAGAGAAGTTTAAGGATTAAACAAAATTATAATGTGTTGCAATATACAAAATTATAGCAGGAAAAAGTACTTATATCCGTAGCGCAGTGGTATGCGCGGTGGATTTATAAGACGGAGGTCCTGGGTTCGATTCCCGGCGAGGCAGATTGAGATTTTTCTTAATTTGTCTTGGTCTGGCTGGTGGGAGGCTTTCGCCGTGGCTAGTTACCACCCTATCGACAAAGGCGTAGCGCCAAGCGATTTAGCGTTGCGTACGATGTCGTGAAGAAAGCGAAAGGGGTGTGGATTTCATCCTACTCCTAACAAGTTAGCCCGCTTCCATCTTAGATTGCATCATCACTTAACATCAGATGTGATAACAGTCAAGGGCCAACTTATAATAGATAAAACAAAAAAAAAACCTTGGTATGGAAGAATAAGTTCTGCTTCAAGCTCTTTCCTCTAAGGCAATCGCAATGGAAATGTCTTCAAATAAACGTGGTTTTAACATAATATAACAGCTTCTGCACTCGTATCAAAGGGTAAATTCATAATCAAAAAAGAGTAATCTGTTATTTCAACAAAATTTTTAGTACCCATCATAAAAAGATAGGTATGTAATAAGTTTGACGTGTGTTTGTATTTATGTGTAAATCTATCTGTATTATAAATAGATCCATCACGATCGGGTTACCATTGTTTGAAAGCAGATATAATCGGGATGGTTGTCAGCTATATACCTACGATGAATACATACATCCATACATACCATGAGGCCTCATCCCCATAGGGGTAGGCAGAGACCCTGCTCTGCATATCTGTCTCGCTTCCTCCATGATCATCAAAGCTATCATACAAGTCGGTACGTTGATTTAGGGTAGTTTTGCATATTCGATTAACCAAAGATATATTCATCTTTATAAAATAAACTAGCTGACCCGGCAAACGTTGTTTTGCATTAAAATAAAAAAAAAAAATTAAATGAAAATTAAATAGTAGCCGATTATCAAATCTGCTGAATACGCATACAAAATTTGGTAAAAATCGGTAAAGCCGTTTCGGAGGAGTACGGTAACCAACATTGTGACAGGGAAATTTTATATATTAAATAAAGATTGTTTATCATATCTAATGAATAACAATCTGTAATCATGATTTAGCTCGAATAAGAATACTTATTCTAGTTGAATTCATGACTATCGCGGAAGTCTTAAAATATTTAATTTGAACTTGTGTCTCTAAAGTTGGTTATCTCAAAATTCAATACCTAGTACGGACATCTCTTGAATTCGTTTTAATTGACTTTAGCTAAAACATCGGACAGCCTGAATGGAATGAAATTAACTTTTTAATTAACCTAAATCCCGTTTTTCCATTAAGGGTTCGATAAGGGAATTTAAGATACTAAAGGTGTCATTATGTTGAAGCTACCTGCGTACTAAACGTCGAACAAATGCGTTGCTCTATTTATTTAGTTGGTATACCTACCTACTAAATAAACGACCCTACGCCCCACTGCCTCGAGGGTTCAGTGGTTGTACTATACTGTTTGGATCACAAGTTTTTGAGTTTGAGTTCTGGTTTATTACCTACTTTGTAATATATAGTTTTTCTTTTTTTTAATTCTGTTTTTACAAGCTTTTTCTTAACTTGCAGTGTAAGTAGGTATGTTCAGGTGAAATTTTGCAACCCAATTATGAAGCAGATAACACCGATTGAGATGAAATTTTGTATGTACGTTCAGTAAGGATGACAATGCGTGGCTTACTGTGTTACGTTAGTTGAACGAGAACTGCTAGTAAAAATTATTGATCATTTTAATATAAAATTGTCAAGCCGATTCCGATTGTTGCAACCACAATTCCACTAGCTATAAGCCGATTACTGTCGGGCCTTCCAATTTGGCAGCAAATCTCTTCGCACCTCCCTACGGCGAGCCCTTTGTGCAGGTGATATTACACTGAGGATTGACAGTGGATACGCCGCAGGGCTTTCCGTGTGGATAGAATACCTTGTAAGTCTTGACTTTGGGTACCTATTGGCATTTTTCGCAAAGAATATTTCATCATACACTGGTACTGTATGTTGTTAACACGAAAGAGGGGAGTACATGATGACGTATTAAAGTAATGTAATTCTAATCGCTTCTTTTTTATATAATATATTATGTTCTTTAGGATAGTTGAAGAGAGAAATGTTTAGTTTTTATCTTTGCAATCGTAACAAACGTTTTTATTTTAGAATTTCGTACCTAAAAGAATTTGAGGTTAACTGGGAATGAACGGCAAAAATCTACTCAAGTCTGACCCTAATAGTACATTTCCCGTTTGTAATAATTATTCATTAATTTGGCGAGAAAAAATAGTAATGAACAGGATTTAAAACTATGAGTATTTTACCGAAAGCCATTGCAACTTAATACGCAATTGTGTTTATTTCAAATGATCACAATTGCGTATTAAATTTTGACAAGTAAATTATTATCTTTTATTCATGTTATAAAACAAAGTTCCCCGCCGCGTCTGTCTATCTGTTCGCGAAAAACTCAAATACTACTAAACGAACTGTCATGTGGTTTTCACCAATAGTGGTTCCTAGGGAAGGTTTTATTATATAAATTGGATGAACTTCGATGATAATTGTTAGAAAATCCGGAAAAATACTTCGCCAGTTTTCATGTAAAATGCTTTATCTACTTGAGATATAACGAAACAATGTATGGAATAATAATGGAATTGTTTCTCTTTATTAGGACTACAAAAAAATCCGCGACAATGTGAATTGTAAATTATAAATTGTAACATTGTATATTTTTAACCGACGAAAAAAAACGGAGGAGGTTCTCAATTCGAGACGTATATTTCTTTTTTTTTCTCTTGTTTTTATGTATGACCACCATAACTTTTTATGATCCGATTTTGATAATTCATATTTATAAATTGGAATGCAATTAGACTGAGATGAAATAAGGAAAAATTCAAATTTTGGAGGCACGCTTACAGCGATTTCGGTCTTTTTCATATACTATGACAGTATAGTACGAGTATATTGCGTGGCGATAAATCACTAAAAAGTAAGAAATAAAAATTTTTTACAAAAAATAGAACTGACTCAAAACGCACTAAAAAGTAAAAAAATACTGTGTCATTGAGTTGCTTTAATTTAAGCCAAGGTTTCTACTTTAAGAACATTACCTAGAACCCACAAACTGCTTTACTACGATAAATACATATTCCTTAAACTTGGCTGGCATAGATATGCTTAAGTAAATTAAAGCAACTAAATGACACAGTTAATTTTTAAATTTTAGTGCGTTTTGAGTCGGTTCTATTTTTTGTTATAAAAGATCAGTTCCTTTCTTAACCAATGGCAGAGTCATCTACGTCGACTTTTCAAAAGTGTCTTATATTATGTCTTCTTGTAACGAAAATATTGTATAAAAGACCAAGTTCTTTCCGAACTTTGGAAGAGTCACTACTTTAACTTTTCAGAAGTGCTTTAAACCTATCTGAAAAAAATAAATTAGAGTCTGAGCACACATAAAACAAACACTAATGAACGTAATGATAATTATGTATTTCCCAATTTTTCGTTGGACAAAGGCCTTCCCTGTGAACTTGCGTCCGTCCACCATTCAATTAGGTTCAGAGTAATCCGCTTACGGGCGTCACCAGCCTAGCTGAGACCGGATTAATTATGTAAATTGATGTTGTTTTTGCCACCGTGCCTACAAAATTTCGAAACCTACAAACAGCTCACACTTTAATAGAGCTTAATAGGGACAGGTTTTGTTGTTTATCAGCGCTCTGTAAGATAACGAGAGATTTATCCCTGTGCCATTGATATTCCTCGTCAAAACAGGTAGGTATATCGTTTTTACCCGACTGCGTCAGAAGGAGGGTTATGTTTTTCAAGCGTATGTATGTACGTATGCCTTAACGACTGAACGGATTTTGACATGTCAGGTGTCGTTGAATTTGTAAAAATTGTGGTAGTGACATAGGCTATATAAATTTTCAAAACGGTGGCTGTAGATGGGGGAAAAAAGGGGGGATGTGTGTATATTTTTCTTCTATCTTAGCATTATGGGTATCAAATGAAAGGTTGTAAAAAGACCATTTTAAAAATATAAATATCATATCTTGTTTATATTGCCGTTTTAACAAAAAATGGCATAAAGTGTACAAAGTCATTTCTATACCATGAACTAAAACAAAAAAGTCTCAAATAAAATTATTATTATAAAAACAAAAAACCCGACTGTATAGAAGTTATGAACTGAAAAGAGAAAAACAGGGATCACTATATCTATATAAAATTTTTAATACTTTATGGTTATGCTGCAGGAGGGGACAAACGTAGTTTTGGTAGATCTTTCTTTCCCCGCAGAAAATAAAGTATTTTGTCACCGCTTGCATCTCCATAAAGTATTTAGAATTTTATATAGATATAGTGATCCTTGTTTTTCTCTTTTCAGTTCATAACTTCTATGCAGTCGGGTTTTTTGTTTTTATAACAATAAATTTTTATTTCTTCTCAAGGACGTGAGCGTTAGAGATAGGGGTCCGGATCTCCTATAAGCATAAGACAAAAATAAATATCGTTTACTATTTATATGTATTAATGCCATATTTTTGCGTACTTAGTCGTACAGATTGTTATATGAGTGGGTATGAAAATACCTGCAGGTGGGAATTGAACCCACGCCCTCGATTTTGAGTACAGCCCTTTTTAGAACTAAGCATCTTCTACTTCTACTTTTTTCTGCAAGGTTATATTTCTAATTAGGATATACGGAAGCGTAAAAAGCTGCAGACAAACTTTCACTCACCTGCTGATTAACATTACTGTAGTTAGCAATCACATTACATCATTATATAGTATAAAACAAAGTTGCTTTCATTTGTCTGTCCCTATGTATGCTTAAATCTTTAAAACTACGTAACCGATTTTGATGCGGTTTTTGTTAATAGATAGAGTGATTCTTAAGGAAGGTTTATATGTGTAATACATGCATAATATAGTGGGAAACACTGATAAATTTAGAGGTTTCTAATGTGATGTCGTTAATAAGCACGTTTTTTTGCGCTTATATTGCAAACGCTGGCTGTACCCTACGAGATAGACCAAAATAATGTACTACAGTATTGTCCACCTTAAAAAGTTCATCAAAAAAGTCCGCAATAGCATATATCTATCTTTTATATTTTGGCAGATATATAACTTTTTGTGTTTTAAAAAAATCATTATATCATATGCTTACGTTTACGTCATTATTTATACAAGCAAACTTAAATCCTTATCAAAATAAATTATTTAATAATCACAAGGATATTATAGAGATAAGATTTGCCTTTTACAGTATGTCAATTAGTTATATGGTTTCGGAGGTATTACAAAATATCTAAAAAACAATTCTGCCGCTATATCGTCCAATATATTATGTTGACCTCCTCCGTGTTATACGTATCTACCGAATAGGGTTGATTTTTTCATTCAGTTTATTTGGTGCGGCAGACCATATTTATATAATATACGAAAAAGTTTGTTCGTTTGTTTAAATGGGCTAATCTCGAGATCTGCATGTCGGATTGTAAATTTTTTTTGGTTATTATGAAAGCTAGACTCAAAAGTGAATTAGACTATTTAATACAAACTACACATCTACTACACACATCAGCTTGCCATAAATATATATTGTTAATGTTAATGTACTGTAATATCGTACAATGTTTAACAAAAATGTAGAAATAGTACACGGGACGGGACGGAGGATATTGTCTCACGGGAAACTAAAAAAATTAAATTGAGAGGGGTAGCGGGGAATGAGCACACTTTATATGAAAGTCTGTCTTAAAAATTAAAAGGGTACCTAAGAGGTTTTCACGCGGACGAAGACGCGGGCGTCCGCTAGTATTATTATAAAGGTGAAAGTTTGTAAGTATCTATGTTTGTTACTGCTTCACGACTAAACGGCTGAAGCGATTAAAACAAAATTTGGTAGGGAGTTAGCTGACACCCTGGATTAACACATTGGCTACTTTTTATCCCGATTTTTTTACGGGAACGGGATCTACGTGGGTGAAACCGCGGGCGTCCTGTAGTAATTTAATATCATTCGTCACAAATACGGAGGTCAAATATTTTGGCAGTTTATTAATTATGCTCTGATAACAATACACACCGTTCTGTTGACACGGAGGCAAAAACAACATTAATTTACATAATTAACCTGATAACTGTTATACTGATGATATTTGTAATAATAAATCATTTAGTTCATGAGTGTTCTGCCTTGAATTTTATATGTCGTGGTTTGGGTGAATTAAATAGCTATGGGAGATAATTGCGATGAAATCAAATTAGTATTGAGTTTTTTTTTTTAATTGAGAAAGAATACAATAAGGAACTTAAGCTAACTTACCCTAATAACTATACAAATCATGCCCACGTGGAATGGTGGCAAGAATACTGGCTGCATTTCCGCGTTGAGTTCAAATACTTTACTACAATTTAGCCCGGTTCTCATTCGCCTAGTGCGACATTAGCAGTTAGGTACGAGTACATATTAATTATACAATCATTTACTAAAGTTCGACTACCTCATTGGTCTAGTGTCTTTGATCACGAAGCCCCGGGTTCGACTCGTGGGTCGGATCATGGAATAATTCTTTGTTTTAATTCTTCTGTAAAAGGAGAATGCCAGACAATGTATAGGACTTTAACCCACTAATAAAAACATATTGTACAACAACGTATTATGCATCATTTTATTGCATTTTGTTTACTATTTAATATAAATTACAATTAAAAGCTCTAGAACTCGGAGTATCGACACGAGCCTAACGTTGGTTATCGTCCATTTCCGTATTGTTTTTCCGTATATTTGTCACACTGACATGACAGTCGCAAAGCTTCCTTAAATACATTTTTAAACAGGCTTAACGACTCTGGATACTAGCTTTTTAGAGCGCACTGATGATGAAAATACAATAAAAACGATTTAAAAGACTAGAACCCAGTGCAACAATAAAGATTTAAAAATGCGTAGAGTGCAAAATTAAAAGGAAATAGTTCAATTACTTTTTTTAACACAATTTTATTCCGATGTCCAACAGTAAAAGTGACTTATTGTAGAACATTTATATAATAATAGGATATTTTTAGCATATTCACAATTTGTGTTCTTTCTGGGTTAGGATCTGGCATTCTCCTTTCCAATGGTACAATCCAATCGGAAAATCGGTAACGTTATATAAAGAATTATAATGAAAGAAGAAGCTCTACAACCACTCAGATTTACTGTTTCCGTGTAAAATGGGCTGACGTTTGACCGTGATAATTAATTAATACTAAAATTATTAAAGTTGTGTGTATGTTTGTTACTCTTTATCGCAAAAACTACTCAATGGATTTCGATGAAACTTTACAATGACATAGCTTACATATCAGAATAAGATATGCCATACTGTACTCCAAAACTCCCACGAGGACTAGAACTGTGCGGGTGAAACTACGTCCTCTAGTATTGAATAATGATATAGATTCAATTCAAATTTCAAACACGTTAGTTCCTTTTACTCAATCTGGCGAGTTAATAAAAAAAAGACGTGTGGCATTCGGAGACTGCCGCGGTAAAGCTATTGCATAGCATTTTTTATCAACTTATGTTTACCTACCGACGTCATCAGGACCGTGGCCTAGCGGTAAGGCGCTATAAGTGTCCGGATTGCCAGAGAGACGCGGGTTCGAATCCCGTCGGTTCTGCAATTTTTTTTAAGCATGATATTGCAAAAAGTCATTAATTTAAAAAAAAAGACTTTTTGAAATATCACGCTTGAATAAAAAAATTCGGAACCAACGGTATTCGAACCCGTGTCTCTCTGGCAATCCGGGCACTTAGAGCGCCTTACCGCTAAGCCACGTTCCCGATGACGTCGTTGCCGAAATTGTGTTTTTGTCATTATGTTTTTGATACTCACGGGGTGTTAGGTTTTTCGTTACGGAATTTCTGTATTTGGTCTCCACGCTCAAGGCCCGCGATAAAAGCTATACAATAGCTTAAAAAGACCAAACTGCAACGTGTACTCACTAAAGAATTTAATTCACCCACCCTATTATTCTTACGAAAAATTCTTGCATAAATCATCACGATGCTCATTACGTATACTTAATATAAAATTGATTAAATAACTAATCGATGCCCTCCCCTCTTTTCAATTAGCATCAAATCCACCTTCCACGCTCATTCGTTGGAGAAAAAGACAAACCTAAAACGATTTTGGGGATACGCCACCTAATGAAATCCTTCGACTAATAAAGGGGAAGTGAAATGGGGGATAACGATATTCTAATAAATCCAACCGACGTTGATCTTTGGTAGATGCATTGATAAAGCTTATTTGAGTTTTAACACTTTTTACCCGACTGCGTCAGAAGGAGGGTTATGTTTTTTGAGCGTATGTATGTATGTATGTCTATTTCTTCGGCACGCGCTACAGCCTAAACGGCTGAAAAGATTTTGACATGTGAGGTGTCGTTTAATTTGGCAAAATTATGGTAGTGACATAGGCTATATAAATTTTCAAAATGGCGGCTGTAAATGGGGGAAAAAGGGGGGATGTGTGTATTTTTTTCTCTTATCTTTTCTTAGCAATAAAGTATTTCGTATTTTATACAAATATAGTGATCCTTTTCAGTTCATAACTTCTAAGCAGTCGGGTTTTTTGTTTTTATAAAAATAATTTTTGTTTTTTTTTATTCATTACAAGTTAATCCTTGACTGTAGTTACATCTGTTGGTAAGTGATGAAGGGATCTATGTTGAGAGATGGTTAAGTTGTTAGGACTAGGATAAAATCCTCACCCCTTTCGGTTTTTACACGAAATCGTACCGGAACGCTAGAGACGTACTGCCAATCAATACATTGCTTGGCGGTACGTCTTTGACGTTAGGATGAAAACGTAGCAAGTAGAAAACAGAACATTAAAAGCATTACAGTCCTTTTTTGTAGGTATAGTTAAATGGTTTTGTAGATAGTGTAAAAGTTTGCGTCAGTCTTGGGGTGTGGATTGTGATTATTTTATTTATAATAATAATAATTCTTTATTTTCAGATAAAAATCCACATACATAAAATAAAAGTATAAAAATAAAAATTCTTATGTAATAAAAATTACATGTTTTTTTTTTTATCAACTACAAGTTGGCCCTTGACTGCTATCACACCTGATGTTAAGTGATGATGCAATCTAAGATGGGAGCGGGCTAACTTGTTAGGAGTAGGATGAAAATCCACACCCCTCTTTCGGTTCTATTTTTTCTACACGACATCGTACCGGAACGCTAAAACGCTTGGCGGTACGTCTTTGTCGGTAGGGTGGTAACTAGCCACGGCAAAAGCCTCCCACCAGCCAGACCAAGACAAATTAAGAAAAATCTCAATCTGCCCTGCCAGGAATCGAACCCAGGATCTCCGTCTTATATATACACCGCGCATACCACTGCGCCACGGAGGCCGTCAGACATGTACATGTTAACTTATAGACTACGTTATATTTTTTATTTGCGTCCCGGTGGACACGTCGCCATTGGTTATAGATCGGGCCAGACATATGCTCACCGATAACCGTAAGAATAGAGTTGTTAGATAGTCTCAATCTGTCCCAGAAAGAGGCTATGCGATTTCGTATAATCGCAAAGAAGTCAGCGACTTTCGCCTCAGCGAAGAGAGAGACGAATATCTTAGCATTCCATGGATTCACCGTGCGGGTGCCGGGTCCATCGCGTGGCTGAGAGAAAAACTCCGAACAGAGCCCGAGACTTGTGACTCGGGTGTAGGTTTAAGGGTACCCTTAGTGACGCGCGTCAACACTCACCTCCTCTGTTCAAGTTATTCTCCCTGTCCAACCAAATTCGGAAGGACCCTACTAGAGCAGCTTTGGACACTCGTTCCAATATGGAGCTTATTGCACTTCTAATTCATTTTTCATTACGAAATTGGAAAATTCTATAATAATATCGACCTATTTATTCAGAGAAAAGGGGCCCTTTTTTCCAGATTGCGGATTGGCACAATGCGATTGGATTGCTATTGCAAATCTGCTTTGCGGTTGCTCTGAGTGTTTTGATTTTACAAAATGCATCCCACTCTGTGACATTGCGGAGTGCGGCGCAATTGCAGATAGCGAGCGCGTGTGAAGGCAGCGCTAGAACAATGAACTCGATGGAACTTTGAAATTCAGACGCCTTGCGGCAATCGTAGCTTTACGGATTTTATTTTCACATTGTTTAGGAATCTCCTATATCATCGAACAACTTAAGATACGACGAATATTTAAAAATAGAAAAGTATAAAAATTTTTAAATAAAAATAGAACCGACTCAAAACGCACTAAAAAGTAAAAAATAACTGTGTCATTTAGTTGCTTTAAATTACTTAAGCATATCTATGAAGTCGGTGCCAGCCAAGTTTAAGGAACCTTTATTTTACGTAGTAAAGCATTTTGTGGGTTCTAGGTAATGTCCTTAAAGTAGAAACCTTGGCTGGCACCGACTCCTAGATATGCTTAAGTAATTTAAAGCAACTAAATGACACAGTTATTTTTTACTTTTTAGTGCATTTTGAGTCGGTTCTATTTTTATTTCTTACTTTTTAGTGATTTATTGCCACGTATCGTACTCGTACTATACTGTCATAGTATATTATATGTCACTAGTAGCCAAAAAGCTACCAGATATCCTCATCAGATCCTAACATAATGACAATGGGAAACTAATAAAAACCGAATTATAAAAATCGCTGTAAAAAGTTATGCGTGGTCATACATAAAAAAAATACGTGTCGAATTGAGAACCTCCTCCGTTCTTTTTCGTCGGTTAAAAATTCTAAATTAATAAATATTTTTTACAATTAGGGAAAATTAAATTAATTTTTATATAAAACAAAATATTTATAAATGTAGGGATTCTAACGTCAGGGTAATCATGTGCTAAGCACTTACTTAGGTCGGCACATGGAGGGCTTTCACACAGGTATAAGGATACAAGACCAAACGACTCAATTTTTAATTATGTGTACATGGACTGCCTCGTTGGTCTAGATCACTGTCCTAGGTTCGGATCCTGGGTGCAGTCTCCGGAGTAATTCTGTGTTTTTCATTCTCATATGAAATTTTCAGTATTGGAGTCTGCTAAAAATTTATAAAATATTTAAATAGCCCGGAGTCGGGAAGTTAGTAGTGTCACACCCCCGTGCCTCAGAGAGCACGTAAACCCGTTGGCCCCGGTCACTATCATCAACATCTGATAGTGATAGTTAGTAAATATTATCATCCTAAGTCCGCTATCCCGCATTGGAGCAGCGTGGTGGGTCTTATCCATATCCCCTCTCCAATAAGGGAGGCCTGGCCCTGTAGCGGGTTATTAAAAGGCTGATAATGATGATGATGATACGAGT
This sequence comes from Mycalesis mineus, assembly GCA_034621355.1. Taxonomy (NCBI): domain Eukaryota; kingdom Metazoa; phylum Arthropoda; class Insecta; order Lepidoptera; family Nymphalidae; genus Mycalesis; species Mycalesis mineus. The sequence goes on from CM067881.1 coordinate 4,166,537, forward strand.
ACATTACATTCCATATATATATTATTAATTAATTATTTATACAAATATTTCTAATCATGGCAACAATACATCAAGACCAAACAAGTAAGTTTTTATTTATGTGTCAATAATTATATTTACCTGGTCTATGCACAATTCCACACATAGTTGTTTTGTATTGTCTATGAGTTAGCATAAGATGTTGAGCTCAATCACTTTTCAGCGCAATATTCTCTTTTTTCATTTAATACACGCTACACAAGAGCAATCTGTAAATCTGTTGAAAGATTTTTAAAAATAATTACTATGAAAAGAAAATACGCCGTTACATTAACATTTTCTCTCTTCATTTTCACAATTCTTAATTAATAAAAACTCCTTTATAGTTATCTGCATCGTATTTTCCCAATTATCCTGCAGAACACACACAACTATCTATAATTGCTGCACTCTCAGACAAAGAGAGACAAGGAATTTTAGAAAATCAAAGGAAATAACCGAGAACTGCTAAGCGGATTTTCTCCAATCTTTTCCGGAAGTAAAATCTATATTTTCAACAGTTATGTTCATTTTATTTTTATTTTATAACGTCGCGTAAGCTGCTTTATTCCTCTTATGAAGAGACAGGTTATTGGCGTGAGGCTGGGATGTGAGCTCGTTGTGTTTATAGTAACTACATTATACTATAGTGCACGATCTTAATATAGCGGACGAAGTTTGGCATGTTGGACTTGGCAAAAATATTTTCAAAAATAATATGTGTCCATAATAATATTACTATTAAGGTCATGCGTATTCTTATTTCCCTTCCAATAATTCCACGCAGAATTCAGGACATTTTAAAAATATGGCCAGGTCAAGAGTACTTATCCTAAACCGACGATCTTGTATGAAGGAATAACGACCACTATGAGATGACTTTCCGATGGTAAGACGTGCTCTCCGAGGCACGGAGTGACTTCTTAGCTCTGGGCTGAAAAATTTTATTCAAAATTTCTTAGAAGAAAGTAGAACTCGGTACGTTGATTCTAGAAAGAATGCATCTTAACATCTTGTCAATCATCCAACGTTCAGTCGACTGTCAGTCTAATACGACAAAATATCATTGAATAACTTTTGATATATCCGCTTTGCAACCGTCGTACTAAGCCAATAGCCACACAGAAGGAAGAAGAATAAAGAATTATGATAGAAGAAAGACGCAGATTCTTTTCTTAGTAGGTAATCCAATAACTCCAAACCCAACGGAGGAGTTCCTGTCGTGGAAAATTAAATTAGGCTGACCAAGATGATAACTTATTCGTGCAAGATGCAACTATCGATGTGTAATCACGACGCATCGCCGATTGAAACACCCAACAAATATTCTTCTATACTAAAGCCAAACTCGACTGAGAATGCTTGTCAACAAACAAATTAAAAATGAAGGCAGAAATTACTAGTCAGTTTGCACCTAATTTTTTTAATTAACTAGTTAATAACGAATTCATTAGATACAATAAATTAGATAAGAAAGCTTAAAACTAATTAATATATTCAATGTCTTTTAAATAAGATTTTATAAAAAAACAAAACATAATTTTAAATTTATTAGGCATAAAATGTGTTGCATTTTCTACTGTCATTTTAAATTTGTTTGTTGACAAGCATTCTCAATCGAGTTTGGCTTAAGTATAGAGAGAGCCATCGATGTAAAGACCAAGTCGCTTTGTTACAACTAAATTACACTATTTGCATATCTAGTACACGTGCAAAAATTTCCAACCAAATTATGTAGTTTGAACTTTTTTTGAACGCCATTTTCGTGAAACTAGAAAGTGGGACAAAGGAAGATTACCGCCGGGGTAATTTATTCAGAATCACGTACATATTGTGAAACTCAAATGGCGTTAATCGTCCCAGGCTCCAGGGACACACGTTCTTCCCGCACCGCTTGGAGGCGAGCGCTTATGTGTCTATCAGATATTATGTAATCATAACTGTTGTGGAAATATTATAATTAGAACTCTTATTAGCATAGAGTACTGTAACAAAGCTCGTCAGGGAAAATAGTGATTATTCTACCCGACAAGCAGCTTCGCTTTTTTTCGTTTTAAAATACGGATGTCTTGGGTTCTATATCCGACTGGATCTATAGATATTTTCTATACAGTCTACCGCCAAACGATTTAGCGTTCCGGTACGACCTCGTATAGAAACCGAAAGGAGTGTGGATTGAGAATTAGGTTGGCTGCTTCACTTCGCATCATCATTAGATAATAATGCATCATCACTTATAACAGATAATTGTTCATTTTGCTTTAATTTACTTAAGCAATCAAGTGTGAACTTGTAAAAAAAGAATTATCAAAATCGGACAACTCTGTAAAAAGTTATGCGTGGTCATACATATAATAAAAAGTGTGTGTCTTGGGACGTCCGACAGTGATAATTTTAATACGGCTAACCCTGTGGGTTAGTGAGAGAGGAGCCTGCCTACCGCTGTCATATGCGTGGCCGAAAGGGAAGCCAGACACAATGGCGCCGAACCTACAATGACACGTAACGAAGCGGTTTACCCTCCTATAAGAAATACCACTTCAAAGTGCCATACTAAAGAGTATACATAAAAAATAGTGTTTTATCGGGTAAAATATTTAGATAGATATATATAGTTTACCACTATTTCGGGTGGCACCTTGGCGAACACAACCGTCCTTATACAATTTGAAACAAATGGAAATATCCCGGGACGGAATGCAGATTTATTCAATTAATCCCCCGGCAGCCTGTATTGGGTGTCACAAAGCCGTGGATTCCGCTAAGCCGTTCAGCCGCACGAGTAGTTTCACGCTCCGAGGGTAGCTTGCATATTGTTACAAACTTAAAATACTACCGCTCAGCTTTTGGATTGCTTCGACGGTGTGGTGGTGAACTTGCTCGCCTGCGGGCCAAAAAGCACTGTCAGATCACCAAAAAAAGACATAAAAGTATGGGTAAAAGTAGAGTAAGAGTATAAGAGCTATTTGCTGTCTCTATTGGTTAGTCTTTCTGGCTTCGGTCACGAGATCCTGAGCTCAAACCTTGGTTGTAGTATCATTATGAGTTTTCTTTCTTCTAAAAAAAATTGGTTGTCTGTAAAGTCGGTTTACTGACGATAGTTGAACGTGACAATGTCTTAAAAAAATACTGATGGAATGGTAGCATTTAATTGGTTATTAAAATTTTTAATTTAAGTATATTTTTGCTTGCACTTTAATCCTTACATGCAACGCCTCAAAGCGAGGTAACTACGCATGACGTCATGTTTTTTCGTGCGTGCATCGGGCTCAATCGAATTACAAGACGTTGTCACGTCAAAATTTTCAATAAATTACCAGCTAATGAGTCAAGTACAATGAGTCAGGAAGTTGGTGGTGGTGTGCCCCTTCTCAGTGGCGTGCATTTAATACAAGCTCTGAAGCATTGCTGTCTTTAGTATTTAGTGAATCCACTTGTAATAAAATATAATTTATAGCTGTGCTGTGACCGCGCGTGACCCTTTTGATTTTACTCGTGATTTTACTCGAACTTCAAAATACAATACTAATCGTATTTGTAAACAAAGAACGTGTCATGATTTTTAAAAAAAGTACTTGAAGTTTTTACTCTATGGCATGGTAGTTTATGAAAATAGTTAATCTCTGAAAACATAATGACTGTGTATAAATACGTTCTTGTGAATGGTGGATCAAAATCACCACTTATTGTTAAATCAATGACCACGAACGATTTTTAATGGAGGAATCGGTGTCGCGATGAAAATAGAAAAATTAGGAGGGCATTCAAAGGAGCTTCCCGCCTGTCATGGGTGTTGAAGAAAGTCGCTCCTGAATATTGTATAACACGAGACCTGTATTGCGAAAAATAGAAACTGTATTGAGAAGAATAGTAATAGAAGGAGAAAATAAACTGATTGTTCTGGCCGTTGGAGTATTATTTACAACAAACGTTTGGTATTACGATTGGCGCTAATGACAAAATCAATCAAGTTATCCAATTTTAAATCAATTACGTTACATTATTTTAATATCGTGAAACACGAAATGTTTTATAATGACGTCTAAAAAAAAAAGCTAATGCAATTATATTTCATTATTTCTAATAATTGTATAGATACCAATTTGACTCGTTTGTCAGGCGCGTTGTGGCCGGCCATATTGTCTTTATATGAATTTGCACTTTCGTTCAATGTTTATAACTCAAATCGATTTTTTGTGGTATTATTAAATTTTTTTAAGTTTAGTAGCTATTTACAGTGAATATTCTGTGTGTGCTAAGGTTTATTTATATACTAAAGCCAAACTCGGTGGAGAATGCAAAATATGCCCAATAAATTTAAAATTATGTTTTGTTTTTTTCTAAAATCTTATTTAAAAGATATTGAATATATTAATTACTTTTAAGCTTACAAATCTAATTTATTGTCATTAACTAGTTGATTTCAAAATATAGGTGTAAAATGACTAGTGATTTCTACCTTCTTTTTAATTTGTTTGTTGACAAGCATTCTCAATCGAGTTTGGCTTTAGTATAGGGAGACATATTTGTGTGAAACCTGTGTTGATTTTGTGTGTTTAAAACGGATAGTAGATAAATCTTTCAATTTATATCCGTATGTGATAAAATTAGAAATTATTCGATTAGGACGGTGTGCACCAAAGTTACAATTAGCACAAAAGAAAGGTACTAATGTAACTCGTGTTTTTCATAGTAAATTATATCATACCTTTTCGTGGCTTTGTGGATGTGTATACACCAACCGATTGTTTTGTTTTCCTTGTGTTTTATTCAGCAATACAAGTAACGTTTGCTAAAGGATGGACCTTTTGGTACAACAAATTGTTGGCTGTTACTGTACTTTGCTGTTGTCATCAAACTTGGAATCGGGTGTGGTTAATATAGTTTTTGTAATATATCAAATATTAGTTTCAAATAGTGCAGTACTTTAAAAGTAGTTATAGTACTAATAAAAATACTTAATTATAGATAAATTTATTTATAACCATAAATATAATTGAAAAATTTAATCGTTTTCGTTTGTGTTCCAAAATGCCTCCGCTAGGCAAAAATTCTGTGCACGCCACTGCCCCTTCTACATCGGAGAAAACGCTAAACCGACGGTCCTGGTTCTCTTCTTAGAGATGGAATTTATGTACTTACTTTATTTATGTACTTGTCGTTGGCTATGCTTCTATGCATAGCAAAATTTTGGCTGCTGGCAGGCTTTTGAGGCAGGGTGGCAAAAACCTAATACCGCTAAGCAATTTTGCATTCCGGTACGAATCCGTGTAAAAACTAAACAGGGTGTGGATTCCATTTTACTTCTAATAAATGACCACGCTTTCATCCTATATTGCGCCACAATATGCCATAATATGTAGACTTAGTTTCTGTAACATGATAATTATTATTTTTTGTTCACTACAAATAAGCAAAAAATAATAATTTCATGTCACTGAAACTAAGTCTAGATACTGCTGATACTACTGGTATAAAATAAAATGTGTGCGTGTACTAGCGTACACTCGTAAGAAGTGAAATTTTTTTATGACGTTATTTTTCAAAAAATAATTTACTATATATGCAACTTTACAGAAATTGGATAAATAAAGTTAAATTAGATAAAGTTTAATAAAAGGCTTTTATTATCATAGACATAAATACAAATTCTACAATTATTTCATTTTAGCTTATTACTACAAAGATTATTATTGAATTTCATTAATTGTAATAGAATAATTATTACTATCATTGATGTCGTAATTACTTACTTTTTTTAGAAATTCACTGGAATTAGAATTAAAATAAACCATTTGATTTTGCTGATCACTTCAATATAACATATATATATATATATGTAATTATTTATCACGTCACTTCCATAAGTCAAAGATGGCGTAACGGAAAAATGTGACGCGTAACGAAAAAATGTTACACAAATTTTTTTCTAACCCCGATAAAGAAGTTTCACTTAAACAACTACTCATACCTCTGCATCCTACACATATTAACTTGAAAATCTGAAACCCCTCAGGCGGCTAAACATCGCTGATGTGGCGTCAATCGCAGCTTTGCATCACCAAGTATAGACTGGGGAGAGATTAATTGAATAAATTTACATATCAACCCGTTGCATTTTCATTTACGTCAAATTGGATGAAATCATGTGCGAACTTGCGTGTGCTGAAGAGTTTTCATTTAGTTAACAGTAAACTGATGACTGATATACTGTCAGTTTACATACTGATTCCATTAACTTTTTTTGCTACTATTGGACTTCAGTTTTGAAATATGAGTAATATTCACTGATGTCGTCAATATTGTTTATTCTTTTCATTACTACTGACCGCGCCGATGTTTTCAATATTTTTGGCTGGTTACCGACAAAGACGTACCGCCAAGCGATTTAGCGTTCCGGTACGATGTCGTATAGAAACCGAAGGGGGTATGTGGATTTTCATCCTACTCCTAACAAGTTAGCTAAGTTTGCATCATCACATAACATCAGGTGTGATAGCAGTCAAGGGCCAACTTGTAAACGATAAAAAAATACTACTTACCACTGCATCGGAAAAGCAGTTCATGACGAGAAAAGGCCAGAAAAACACGTTCTTTCAAATTATTATTAAAATTTATTATATATTATAAACATTTCACTAAATATGCATACTTTAGGTATAACAATGTAAAGAACATTATTCGAGTATCTCACGTCTGATGGTCGAAAGCGAATGATTTAATCGAATGATACAAATCGAGAACGTATCATTACAACATCAACCATTATTAATCTAAAGCTGCGAACCTGCATTGGGGCACCATGGTAAGTCAAAGCTTCAAGCCATCGTAAAGGAGATAAGCCTTTTAAAATATTTAAAAGAGACGAATATTTTAGCATTCCATGGATTCACCGTGCGGGTGCCGGGTCCATCGCGTGGCTGAGAGAAAAACTCCGAACAGAGCCCGAGACTTGTGACACGGGTGTAGGTTTAAAGGTACCCTTAGTGACGCGCGTCAACACTCACCTCCTCTGTTCAAGTTATTCTCCCTGCCCAGTCAAATTCGGAAGGACCGTACTAGAGCAGCTTTGGACACTCGTTCCAATATGGAGCTTACTGCACTTTTAGTAAGGCCAAGATCTTTTAGCAGGTAGTAGAGAGACTTCGCTGGTATACCCCTCGCACCCACTTCTACCGCGTATAAACTAACTACATAGCCATTTTTGGTTAGTTCATTTGTAAGGTCATAATATTTATTCACTTTGAATACATGGTCTTTAGGGATGTTTGTTTCCCACGGCACTGTAAGCTCAGCTAGTACTATACGTTTGATTTATATTAAAGATTAAAAAATGTAAATGAATTATATTTCAAAAAGCTATACCTAGAACTCTCCTTTTATCATAATAACTGACCATTGTACCAGACCGGTAGCAATTCGCTATAAATCAGTTCTTGTTACTTATGTCCCAAAGGTAACGATTTTAATTTATTATGTTGAGCAAAGAAGAAATAAATTTACTTAACAGAATTGCGAATTAATACAGTAATGTTTAATAGAGACTTAATTAACAATGCAATTGCAATGGTATCTCACGAGACTATTCACTAGCCACCAGCCCTGGTGTTACGTGGGCACCAGAGCATATCATCAATAATATCAATATCTATTAATAATTTTGTAAGAGAGGTAACTTTATAAAAAAAAAATTAACAAAAAATATAACCGACTCAAAACGCAGTAAAAAGAAAAAAATAACTGTGTCATTTAGTTGCTTTAATTTACTTAAGCATATCTATGATGTCGGTGCCAGTCAAGGTTTAAGGAACATTTATTTTACGTAGTAAAGCAGTGTGACCTAGAACCCAGAAACCTTCTTTACTACATAAAATAAAGTTACTTAAACTGACTAACACTTATTTTTTACTTTTTATGCTTTTCGGTTCTATTTTTTGTTAAAAATTTTTATTTCTTACTTTTTAATGATTTATCGCCACGTAACGTACTTGTACTATTCTGTCATAGTATATTATACGGTACTAGTAGCGAAAAAGCTACCGATACCGAGACAAAGACCGAAATCGCTGTAAGCGTGCCTCCAAAATTTGAAGAGTTCCTTCAATTTCCCCAGGATATCATCATCAGATCCTAACATGATGACAATGGGACCACCTTGGAAGTATGCTCTTTCTAATAAAAACGAATTATCAAAATCGGACAACTCTGTAAAAAGTTATGCGTGGTCATACATAAAAAAAAATATACACGTCGAATTGAGAACCTCCTCCGTTTTTTTTTCGTCGGTTAATTAGTACCACCACGCTGCTCTAATGCGTCTCGGTGGGCTTACGGTGACGATGACTGTCAGATGTTGATAATAATATTATGACGGCTCAGTGACACACCCGACTCCGGGCTTTGAATTTTCTGTTATAATAAAAAACCTTTAATGGTAACGTAATTTCGACAGCAACTCAAAGTTTTAAAAAAATTAAAGTAACTAAATGACGCATTTACTTTTTACTTTTCAGTGTGTTTTGAAGTCGGTTTAATTTTTTAGTAAATTTTTTTTTCATACTTTTTAGTGGTTTATCTACAACGAACATACGTACGTAAAACTTACTCGTTTTAAACTACGAGTACCAATATTCGCCAGCCACTTATAAACTAGCGACATCGCTGCAAATGTGCCTATGAAGTTTGAAGAGTTCCTTCAATTTAAGCTAGATTTCATCATCAGATCCTAACATGATGACTAGGGGACCATTTTGGAGGTGTACCCTTTCTAATAAAAAAAGAATTTTCAAAATCGGTCTAATCTGTGAAAAGTTATGTGTGGTCATGCATAAAAACATCCCTATCTCAAAAACTACTAAACCGATTTTAATGAAACTTGCAGTATTCCCTAAGTTAAACAATACCTAGTACATCAAAAAAAGAATGGCTTAAATCGGACTTGTAGTTCCGGAGATATGCCTCGACAAACATAAATACATACATACATACATACATACATAAATACATACATACATACATACATACATACATACATACATACATACATACATACATACATACATACATACATAAATACATACATACATACATACATACGGGTCGAATTGATAAGCTCCTTTTTTTGAAGTCGGTTAAAAATATTGAATAAATACCTCAAGAATATGTACGCCCACTTTAAGTTTGTCCACCTACAGATTCTTTTGAGACATAAAAATAAACAAAATCTAAAAAGGCTAGCTCGGGGATGTTTTAGTATCAAGGTATTTTTGATTAGAGATCGCAATCGTAGAGCAAATTGAATGACATCTCCTTAATAAGTCAGAAGAACACGATAATTTATATCAGTAACTCGACATCATTGAACCGAACAAACGATTAGTTATTAATATCCAATTCGCCAGAAAATGACGGCAAATGAGATACGGGATAATAAAATTTGCCCCGATGTCTTTCTTTTTAAATAATTTATCTTTGAGATAACGAGTGGATTATGGAGTATAAGAATAAAGGAATATTTCTGTCCATTCTCAGCGCAATTTGAATACATTAGGATCTGAATGTTGGTTTTTATTGTTACCAAGTGGCTGTTATTATAACGATGTGGAGTTTTGCTGAGTTGGTAGTTTGTGATTTTGAATATTTGAATTTTTCATACTTAACTATTTGCATTTAAGGATATTATACTGTTGGCAGCATTGCGAACCATATACTATAGAGGTGCCGGTTTTGTGTCGTTGTGGTAGACTGTAGCAAAAAGTAACGGTTACGGGCAGTTATATAAGCAAAGCCCTAATGGTGAAGTAATTATTATTTTGTGTGTTCTCTTTGTGTGCAGTTATGCTGCCAGTTAATTTTGTTAAAAGTTAAAGTGTAATAAAATGTAAATGCTAGTTAAGTAAATTATGTGATTACCATCATATTGTTTCATTTTGATTTGATTTAAGGAAGTTTTGTAATAAAAACGTGTTGATATTTTGATTGTTCTTTTTCTTCTTGTGCCTTTTGACCCCTTTTGATGATGTTTCTAATAACACAGTATACAGCTAAACTCAATTAGCACCTAATGGTTGGGAATAACCAGTGGAGCTTTTACGACACCTATTATTCAAGAAAATATTGCTATGCTTTTTTCAGCTGGTATACCAGTATTGCTGTGCAGCAGTAGGCATTCTCGCTTCATTTCCACAATAGTAGACGGATATTACGTAGTTCCATTTACCATGACCCTTCTTCCAAATTCATCAAAACTTTCATACACGTATATCGGTTTAGGGTACTTTTGACCTGGCTTTTAATTAGACAGCCTTCGTGGCGCAGTGGTATGTGCGGTGGATTTATAAGACGGAGGTCCTGGGTTCGATTCCTGGCGGGGCAGATTGAGATTTTTCTCAATTTGTTTTGGTCTGCCTGGTGGGTGGCTTTCGCCGTGGCTAGTTACCACCCTACCGACAAAGACATACCGCCAAAAGATTTAGCGTTCCGGTACGATGTTGTGTGGAAACCGATAGGGGTATGGATTTCATCCTACTCCTAACAAGTTAGTCCGCTTCCATCTTAGATTGCATCATCATTTAACATCAGGTATGATATAAGGGCCAACTTGTAGTCGATAAAAAAAAAAACTATGTCCTGGATTTGGTCCAGGAACGTTCGCGTTGATCTTATAAGTTTGATAACTTCAAGATAACTAAGTAATAAACTGTTGTTAAGCGATACACCTAACTAAACTAAATCGATGGTTCTATTTGAGTGATATCCTACTTTTCAAATATAAGCTACGAATAAATATCTTCATTCTGCACGCCGAGTGCAAGTACCTCGAAGAATATTTGCAAAGCAATAACTCAGCCATCCGATAGATATATCTCAACTCTCGACCACGCGTTCTCTCCCACGGGATGGGAACATTGAACATGCATTGATATGGTTCACTTGTCACTTTATAGTGATGCGACTAGCAAAGTATACATAAAACATAATAGATAGATACGTACATTTTTTTGTTTTGTAGTATAATTTAAAAGATTGGACTAACTTACCTAGTGACGTCCAATCCCTAATTGTGTGAAGTGATCTCGTCCTCACTTTTGTACACTGTGTAGTTTGTACTCTTGTACTACGGCGCTGTCACAATTTTATTTTTACTCTCTGTCAACAAACCTATTCTGTGGTTTGTCGATCCGCCATCTTTGCTTGTCACCTGTTAATGTCATTATTTCAAAGAACTCTAAACACAACTTTAACTGGGGAAAATTATGGCCTTAATCAAATATAATTAACTGTATTAGGGCATCCTTATTTTAAGGACCGCAAACAGAGACAAATGCGCAGATGGCAGGAATACTAAGGGGAATTTATAAACTTAAATCAAATAGCCTAATTATGAGTATATTGAGAATCTCGATATATTATTGTACTGTATTATAATATTATGTTTACCTTTTTCCTTATGCAGATCTGAATACAGAATTGCATACTTTTCAAACATTGTCTCTGATATGCTTAGATAAGTAAGCACCGATGACAATATTAATATAAGGCTTAACATTGTTTGTGGAACATATAAATACCATAAACCAAGCCAGCTAGCGCTATTTTTTTTTTGTTTTATGGAACAAACTAACTTGCAAACGTTAATATATTACAAACAACAATATAATTACAAAAAAACAATAACAAACGTTAATATATTACAAACCTTAATATATTTTACAAATTTTCCTTATTTTGTGTGAATTTATCATACAAAACAATTGTAAGTCACTTTTCTTACAGCAAGTTGGTACTTTTTTAAACGACTTCAAAAAAAAAAGGAGTTTCTCAATTCGACCGTATATATATATATTTTTTTTTTATGTGTGTTCGCGCATAACTTCGTCGTTTATGAACCGATTTTGATAATTCTTTTTTTTTTTGGAAAGTACATAGTCCGGTGGTAGTACCATGACAAGGAAACCAGGATCTAATGATAGGATCCTGAAGAAAACGAGGAGAACTTTCAAAAATTGTAGGGAAAAGAAGTACGTTTGTTCATTTTTCCGGTAAGTATTTAAAAGCACTACAATATAATGAAGGTCTGATGATGAAGCCGATCTACATATAAGAGAACTCCTTGACGATTTACAGTAGCTACCTTGTGTTTGGGCTTGGTTAATTTGTCTCAATGAGAACTTTACATTTTGGTGGGCCGTGACTGTTATTGAGGGTCTGGTGATGAAGACGAAGTACAATTAAGGGAGCTCCGTAACGTTTTACAGTAGCTACCTTGTGTTTGGGCTCGATTAATTTGTCTCAATGAGAACTTTACATTTAGATGGGCTGTGACTGTCATTGAGGGTCTGGTGATGAAGACGACGTACAGTTAAGGGAGCTCCGTAACGTTTTACAGTAGCTACCTTGTGTTTGGGCTCGATTAATTTGTCTCAATGAGAACTTTACATTTAGATGGGCTGTGACTGTCATTGAGGGTCTGGTGATGAAGACGAAGTAGAGTTAAGGGAGCTCCGTAAGGTTTTACAGTAGCTATCTTGTGTTTGGGCTCGATTAATTTATGTCTCAATGAGAAGTTTGAAAGGTTATAGTTTCCAGAGAGTGTAATGTTTACTATGTCATGATTTGTGGAACATATAAATACTTTACATAAACCAAGCAAGTTAGCCTATTTCTTTGTTTTATGAAATAAAAATTAACAAAAAATACAAACGTCAAAACCTAAGAAGTAAAAAATAATATATTTTACAAATTTTAATCACTTATTTTGTGTGAATTTATCATACAAAATAATTGTAAGTCACTTTTCTTACAGCAAGTTGTTAATTTTTTTGTAGTTTTAATTGCTTCTACTAGCAGATTTAGGTAGTGTTGTGTGAAAATGGTACAAATATCACTAGGTTTACAGATCATAAAAAAAAACATGCATTCATATAATATATAATTCAATATCATTATTGAAGCTATCAGAGAGAGCAGTTAAATCAATAGTTTTTGTATGTTCATTCGTTAAAACGAAATTTGATTATTTTAATATCTTTGCTGAGGCAATGTCCTAAAAAAAATCTTTTCAAATAATTCCTGCACTTTCTTGCACTAATTAAAAGTGTAGTGATACATATGTTTTAAATAGATATTAAATAATTTGTAAAAACCATCCATACGTTTTCAATGTATATTGTATACAATGTTAAAAACTAATAGTATTTTATATCCTACGAAGTGATAAAAATGAACTTTTTTGGATTAATATATACTTTGGTCCACACCGTTGATTTTACCAACACAACTTTCTTTATTGAACATCTACATAGTGTACAAAAGTGAGGACGAGATCACGCAACACAATTACTATAGGACAAACTAAATATTACATGTACTGTAAACTGACTTTACAAAGTAGTTGGAACGATATTTCTGCCAGGTATTTGACAATTTTGTCTTTAATAAAGTTGTGATGTGAATTTGTTGACTAAATGGGCACATGTCCACTATCTTGCGGGAGGTTTGTTATTTTTATTCATTAAAAAAATAATTATTGTTGGGATATAATTATGTATAGATTTATTGTTATAAACACATATAGTTTGAGTCATAATGAATTCTACTAAAATTTCTATATTGTTTTTATGTTTGTACTAAGTGGAACATACCAACTCGTCCTGCAATCTACAAGATTAAATCGTGATTAAATGCGTTTTTTAACCGAAACCGTGGGCTTTCCGCAACGCTTCCCGGTCTTTGTTTGTTATAATTTCCCATTGTCTAGCTTTCCCCATAAAATGGAAAGTGATATATTTTATTCATTCAGAAGATACATAGTGGAACTTTATTTTCATATTAAGCTTTTGTTTCTTGTTAAACCATTTATGAATTGACATAGATATTATACATACAAACCTACATAAAAGCATCACGTTTGATTCCCGAAGGGGTAGGCAGAGACTGCGCCCTTCCACATGCTACGATCCTTGCATATATCTCTCGCTTCTAACAATTTCATTTAACCTTTCATACAAGTACGTCAGATTAAGGTACATAAGGACTAAGCTCACAGTGCCGTGGGAAACAAACATCCCTAAAGACCATGTATTCAAAGTGAATATGATATGAGAAAATGACCTTACTAATGAACTAACTAAAAATGGCTATGTGGTTAGTTTATACGCGGTAGAAGTGGGTGCGAGGGGTATACCAGCGAAGTCTTTTTACAACCTGCTAAAAGACCTTAGCCTTACTAGAAGTGCAGTAAGTTCCATATTGGAACGAGTGTCCGAAGCTGCTCTAGTAGGGTCCTTCCGAATTTGGCTGGGCAGGGAGAATAACTTGAACAGAGGAGGTGAGTGTTGACGCGCGTCATTAAGGGTATCCTTAAACCTATCGGGCTCTATTCAGAGTTTTTCTCTCAGCCACGCGATGGACCTGGCACCCGCACGGTGAATCCATGGAATGCTAAGATATTCGTCTCTTAGTCAGAATGTCTTCAATTCTATTCAGGAACGTTCACCTTGGTCTTGTAGGTATTATAGCGTGTAGAACATTAAATGGGGTACCTATATACTTTGGTTGTGGATCTAGCTATACGAATACCCTCGAAACCTGCTTCCACCCAAAGCTACCACGGTCCATTGTTGCCTACCATACTTAGTATGGTAGAAGCAATAGCCTAACTAAAGCTTTAGAAAAATAATGAATGTATGGCTGTCGGACACGTGTTGACCAATGTATTTTAACTTATTTATTTATTTATTTTAAGTTACATTTCCATTACAATTAGACTTATATATAAATAATTTATAATGGAACCCTGTAAGGGTGTCGTAACTTGTAGAGAGGCGGACTTATTTTTTATCACTTTCGTTGGCACTTCTTTAAGATCACTTCTGACACTATGTGTTGTTATGATTAAGTGTTCTATCTTAAAAGGTACTTAAGTGCTGACTTGGGGCTTTAATAAATTTATAATAAAAGACATATTCTTCAGACCATGATGTGTATTACGTAAGACTTGTGGGAAGCGATTGCAGATAACATGACATTTGACAAGACCATGAACAATGACATTTGACAATTGTACAGACAATATTATGTACAGATTATACTCATAACATAAAAAGTATGAAGATATTATTATTTTTGGATAGTGTTAACCTCAATTTAGGATATATTATAGTTTTTTAAAATAAAATTGATATCAAAAATTGCGGAGCGGGATTCGAATCCTTTTGGCTATCGCGACCAGAGCGTCCAAGCACCGAACCATAGATCATGTACCGCCAGTTTCAAAATTAAACATGATATCACGTTTGATTTTTACAACAGATGTAAGTCCTGAAATATAATCTAGTATGAACTTTAAACAAGTTACAATACTCAATTTTTAATACTACCTACGATTATTATCAAATAATTATGATATACTTTTCAGTTGCGAAAAACTAGTCTTTAATGCCAAGAAATGTACCTTATTCTCTTTTTTACACGACCTCACGAAAGTAAATATCAAAGAATCGCGCACCTAGCCTGAATCCGAACTCAATAAGCCAAATCCAATAAGCCCACCTTGTCTTCACATCAAGGAATGTTGGGAACGCCGTTCATTACTTCTGTGCACTTTCAACTTGTTACCTATCCAATTTAACCGGATTTTCTGAATTCTGGAAAATTTCTACCGTTATATGAAATTTCTTTTCGAGTTTCATTTGAAATGGCGCAATGCGTTGATGGGAAATGGAATTAAGTCTTCGCCACTCAATTTGTCCCATTTAGCAAATGCTGCATAGTAAAAAATTCTTGTAATTAGATTAAAATATGACTTTAATTTTATTTATTTAAAAATTAAATTCTTGTTATAAATAATGTTCCTCTATATACTCGACCTAGATCATTAGATTAGTTGAAGATGCCTGGAAAATCAGAATATATTAGAGAGTAAAAATTGCATTTTTTATTGCTAATGTCTTATATCAACCTCCGTCTTATAAATCCACCGCGCATACCACTGCGCCACGGAGGTCGTCTTATATCAACTGATAGTTCTTTCAATTTAAATTAGATTAAAAACTTGTATTCTTTTAATCATTACACACACACAATCACTCATTAAACTCACCCCTGATGGTATGTGATGATGCAATCTAAGATGGAAGTAAACTAACTTGTTTGGAATAGGATACTATCCACACCTCCACGGTTTTAGAATTGATAACACGTAATCTGAATGCCTTAAAACCAGATACCAAGGTCAAGAGACAGGATACCAAATAATCTACATCTACACTAATATTATAAAGAGGAAAGATTTATATTTTTGTATTTAACGAATAAACTGAAAAGTACTGGACCGATTTTAATAATTCTTTTTTTATTAGAAAGCTACATTATCACTGAGTAACATAGGCTATATTTAGTATTACAACCGAAGGTGTAAAAAAATTAGCCATAAAATGTCTTTCATCACATATGCTGTGAAGAGATTACTATAGAAATCTTTAGAAATTCCTATTAAAACCAACCGAAGGTGTAAAATAATTACCCATAAAATGTCTTTCATCGCATACGCTGCGAAGAGTATTAATGATAGGACAAAAAAATGTTCGAC
Organism: Mycalesis mineus; assembly: GCA_034621355.1. Taxonomy (NCBI): domain Eukaryota; kingdom Metazoa; phylum Arthropoda; class Insecta; order Lepidoptera; family Nymphalidae; genus Mycalesis; species Mycalesis mineus. The sequence continues at coordinate 4,183,146 of CM067881.1, forward strand.
AATATTATAAGAATATATCAATATCTACACAAAACTTCGCGAGACCATATATCTAACTATTGTAGTCACGTCGCTATAACTACTTTTTTACATTTAACAAATTGATAGAACTGCCGATCAAAATCAGACCGTGTTATCCATACCATTTATAAATTTTTATCCAAATAAATAATTTAATATTCAAGACTGTCTCAATACCCGATTACTTTTTGAATAATTGAAATCGGACATTCCATTCAAAAGATATCATGAAATTAAAATAAAAATACATACATAGCGGTCAACATTTTGTTATATTCTTTGAGAATTCGATCTTTGAACTTTTCTTTCAATTTATTTGGCATGGCAGACCATATTTGTATAATATACGAAAAAGTTTGTTCGTTTGTTTAAACGGGCTAATCTCTAGATCTGCATGTCGGATTGTAAATTATTTTGTTTATTATGAAAGCTAGAATCAAAAGTCAAATAGACTATTTAATACAGCTTGCCATAAATATATATTGTTAATGTTAATGTACTGTGATATCTAACAATGTTTAACAAAAATGTAGATCTTTAGTACACGGGACGGGACGGAGGATATTGCTTCACGGGAAACTGTAAAAAATTTAATTGAGAGAGGTAGCGGGGAAAGAGCACACTTTATATGAAAGTCTGTCTTTAAAATTAAAAGGGTACCTAAGAGGTTTTCACGCGGACGAAGTCGCGGGCGACTGATAGTTCCATATATTCTTATTTTCCCATTCAATTAAATTTGCTTAAAAAATGTTTTTTTTGGTAGTATTTGTATTTGCCCTATATTAAAACAAAATATTAAATTAGTCCCTAAAACAGGTAAATTGTCGTCTAAAGTCACCATTATATTCCGTAATTTTAATTTTTTCCTTTCAATTTATACTCGCTTTAAACTTTGTATTAACAGTGAAATATTTGCTCTATATTTCAAACAATAATAAATAAATAGAACAGATAACTGGTAGTCTAAATTCAATAAAACAAGATTCAAGAAACGCTAAACCCAATAAACTCACCTTTCCGCTGGTTCGCGGAATGTTGCGCGTTGTTTATTACTTTTATATATTTCCTACTTTGTTAGTTTTTTCTTTTTATTCGTTTCGATTGGGTTTTGTTTTTTCTAAATCATATCAATTTCTCAGTGGCTGGCTGGAGTTGGAAAGTTGATGTTGTTACAAGTACACGTGAACCATCATTGTCGGTCATAATTGCATTTCTGAGGAATACTTTAAATTCTTGTTGTCTGTTTGTCCGCACTATTTGTATGTTCAATCATAACTCCCAAAGGGCTTGACCGATCGCCAATATGATATTTTTTTTTATCGACTACAAGTTGGCCCTTGACTGCAATCACACCTGATGTTAAGTGATGATGCAGTCTAAGATGGAAGCGGGCTTTATTATATATCAAACAAAACTTGTTTGAATCGAAAATCCACACCCCTTTCGGTTTCTACACGATACGTCTTTGTCGGTAGGGTGGTAACTAGCCTCGGCGAAAGTCTCCCACCAGCCAGACCAAGACAAATTAAGAAAAATCTCAATCTGCCCCGCCGGGAATCGAACCCAGGACCTCCGTTTTATAAATCCACCGCGCATACCACTGCGCCACGGAGGTCGTCATATAGGAAGAAGTCTGAGGAATGCGGGTGTAAATTGCGAAAAACAACCCAACTTGCATATTTTTGATAGTTTGGTTGAAACGAAAATGTTTCTAGTCATAAAATCTATTTGTATATAGATATATGTACTATAAAATCGTTTAGAATATGCATTTCCGTATCAAATTTTTAAACTGAAAAAAGAAAAATCTTAGTAAAGTATAACATAACCCGAACTTATTTAAGTTTATATCGCTTAGCAACAGTTTATTAGATGTTTTAAAGTTATCAAACTTCTAAGACGCTTGTAATTAGTCGGTAGATTATTTATTTATACCCAAATTACTTCTATAAATCATCTTAAAAGTTGTGAGTATGAGGCCTAAAGAAGTAGAATATTTAACACAATATGTCGATAATTCGAAAAGACACTCCCTTCAAGCTACTTACAGAGGTTTTACTGTACAGTGTACACGTATTATATTACACCTTACTGTAAAATTTAAGATAATACTGTTGATAGTGCTATATCTAATATATAAAATTCTCGTGTCACAGTTTTCGTTGCCATACTCCTCCGAAACGGCTTGACCGATTTTGATGAAATTTTTTGTGCTTATCCGGTATCTATGAGAATCGGCCAACATCTATTTTTCATCTAATTTTTTTTTAATTTTTAATGCAAAACAACGTTTGCTGGGTCAGCTAGTACCCTATAAATATATCATGCGGCCAATTAAACTTTGTTGTGAAACAATATTTTTTGCAAGAATTGATACGGTAACAGAAACTTTTCTAATTAAAGCTGTTTCTGTCCTCAAAGGAATCTAGTTTATGTTCCAATGATATTGGTTACTGTTAGTACCTGTGTTTTGTTAGTACCTTGTTGACAGAGCTTTGTTTGGTATTTTTTTTGGAAGTTTAACCTTTTTTTTTTTCAAAAAATGAAATTAGCTAGATTGATTCTTTTTCTTCTTCTTCCAAAACCCCCTGCAAAAAATTCATGAGAATCGTTATAGCCGAGATTCAGATTGCTCTTTTAAACATATGATATTAAATAATAATTTCCAATTTAGGTGGCACTTCGAATACAGGTCGAATGTTACTATAATCTTATAATGATAATTTTAATATAATCCTATATTCCTATAATCCTATTATATTTAAATATAGGATTATTATTTTTTGAGGCAGGCCAATCACCAGGTGGAAGGACGATTAAACTGCCTTCGAAGGCACACAGTGGGCACGATCAACCTTGGATAGAAAGGAAGAGAAGAAAGAAGGAGGCCTTTGCCCAGCCGTGGGGTCAAATTTAACCAATAATAATTATATACATATCTATGTAAGATAGTTTATTTCTGACTTTATTCTTGGTTACTTTGGCCATCTTAATTCTGAACATTTACTAGAGAGTTAATATCATACATAGCAGGAGTGTAACAGGATTTTGGTATCAACAACTTGGCAGCGAGCGAGCAAGTAGCGATCAACCGCAACATGTGCTAGAGACCCGATACTGACAGGATACTAGGCTTGGAATTGGAATTCAGCTTACTACATCGCTTGTGGGAGTATTTACTAAGATTAACATAAAACACTTTATCGTATACCGTATCTATTTACAAAAAAAACATAAAATATTCATAATATTGCAAGTAAGATTAAAGTTAAGTAAATTGTTACACATGCTAAAACTAAAAGAAGCATCTTTCACACATTGCAGGATATAAAACACCACCTTTCTTTCTTTTTTCTGAATAATGTAATAAAATATAATATAAAATTAAGAGGTTTTGACTTTTGTGTATTCTTTTATTTTTTTTTAATATTTGCTGGGACTTTTGCATCAGTTGAATCTATAAGATTCAAATAAAAAAGTAAAAGTAAAAAAAGTACTTCAAGACGATTTTTAATCAAATAGGCTTATTGTTTATTTTCTTAACGACAGAGAAATATCATCCCTAACTATAAAAATACACATAAAACGAAAATTTTGTATTCTCGACATTTTTGTCTTCCCCTCTTAATATCGCGCAGTTTAATGTAAACGCTGTCGTCATTTTTTCCGCGTAATTAATATTACGCGTAAAAAATCAATAAAAAAATATATATACACGGCGCAGCACCATACGATAGAAAAAATGAAGTCGTCAAAGGAAAATTGTGGAACAGCACAAATAATGCGGCCCAAACAACACGGCAATAAAGATTTATTGCGGAGATTTTTCACGGAACTGGAGGCTTTGGCGCGAACGACTAGCGGTAAGCGATTCTATACAAAAGCCCTACTCGATGTGGAATCTTTACTAGCTAACACATGTCAATAAATTAGATTAATAAACTTAGAACAATTAGATACAGTTAAAATCTTTTCAAAAATATTTTATGAGTAACTAAACGTCATTTCAAATTAATTAGGTGTCAAATTACAAAGATTCATCTTTTAGTTTTAATATAGTAAGTTATGAGGGTCAGACATAGTGAGTAAAATAATAGGGTAATCCTTTGTATTTAGAGTAATTATAACTAAACCACAAATAGATAACTGAAAGAATAATTAACAGCATCTTAATTAACTGTGAATTACTACTGGCAAATTATGGTATTACAATGATGCGTAACGTCTCGTGTTGATTAATGCAACCCCAAGACACCGTGACTCAAGCTGAGAGTAATAATTAATTCGTTTGCACAAATTAATTATCAGAGTTGTCTAGGTTAAGCGATAAGCAAAGTACAACGTCTGCACCGCGTCACGCCACAGCCAAGACTGCCCACCAGTTGTAGATCTGCTCCTTTTATACAACTTAGAATGACTCAAGTAGTGGGCTGAGTGGGGGTATTAAACGATGCGCAGCCGCAAGAGGGCGTAGCTGGTACACGTGCAGTTTACAGACTTCTTTCTAGTCGCGTACGATGACGCAGGCGCCGTCATATATTTAAATTTTTAGCAGCCGAAGTTTAGGAAATATTTATACTTTTGACACTTGATCTCCTACGATCTTCGATGATTGATGATGCCAGCTGGCGTTTTATGTTCTATACAGAGTGGCTTAGACTATAATTATGAAATCGTAGTTACAGAAATTGCTTGGCACCTGTCGGCATATTTTAAACAGAATCATAACTGGCATTTAACATAAGCCACTTATCTAGCCAGTATGTACCTACTTTATAATATTATAAGTGTTAAAGCATTGCTTACTTTCCTAATTATTGAAACAAATACGTCTTAAGAGGGTCCACTCTGGAAAGGCTTTTTTAAACATGAATCATAATAGAAATTCTTTAAATGTATACTGACGATTCAAGCGGCACACGAACTTTCTTTTTTTTACGTTTCTTTCAAGAATTTGTATGATTCAATAAGCTGAATGTTGGTCGAAATTGTATACCTTGTACCGTCGTGTGAAGCATGCGAAAAAGTTAATGAACTGACGAGAGATGGCGCAGGCGTCGCCATGGCGATAATTTGAGACGCGAATCGAACGAAATTGTGACTTATTTGATTAAGCAACAAACGAGCGTGTAGCAAAAATAATTTATTATGTTTTATTTAGCAGCGAACAAATTGAAAACAATTTTACTGTGATTTTCAGCGTAAATTATTTGTCGAGCAAAATACTTTTCACAATAAAGATTTAGAGTTTCCTATAATATTTCATTTGATGTAAGACTTCGTGTTGTTTTATTTGTTGGCTGAGTTTGATTATTGTCGACGCATTTTAAACAGAGTCGTCGGGTCAGTCGATCTTAATGATAAATAACGTTGCTTAACAATTTATCGAGGATTTACAGTCAATCGTATCCAAAAGTCCCTACCAGGCATTTTAATTTCATTAAATATGATATTCGAAACTTCGTAAAGCGTTTTATCTATACTAATATTATAAAGGGGTAAAGTTTGTAAAGTTGTATGTTTGTAAGTTTGTAAATAAAGTTTTGTCGGGGCTAATCTTCGGAACTACTGATCCGATTTCAAAAATTCTTTCACCAGTAGAATGCTACGTTATTGGTGAGTGTTATAGGCTTTATTTTTTATTTCTATTGTATATATTACCTGAGTTATTAGCACAGTTTTTGTCGCGCGAGTCGGACCGTAAAATGTATTTAATTTAGCTTTAGGCGCGTACGCTGCCTTAGATATTGGATATAATTGAAAACATTGTATAAAAACTTTATGCACCTTAAAAAGTTCTAGAAAAAAGTCCGCAAACAGCATATATCTATCTTCTATATTTTGGCAGATATATAACTTTTTGTGTTTTAAAAAAACATTTTATTCATATGCTTACGTTTACGTGATTATTCATAGAACTCAACTTAAATCCTTATCAGAATAAATTATTTAATAATCACAAGGATATTATAGAGATAAGATTTGCCTTTTACAGTATGTTAATTAGTTATATAGTTTCGGAGATGTTACAAAATTTCTACCAAACATGAAAATGCCGCTATATCGTCCAAATTAAGTTGACCTCCTCCGTGTTGTGTTATACGTACTGAATAGGAGTCAACATTTTAGTACTGATATTTTTTGAGAATCTTTTCTTTCAAAATATTTGGCATGGCAGACCATATTTATATAATATACGAAAAAGATTGTTCGTTTGTTTAAACGGGCTAATCTCTAGATCTGCATGTCGGATTGTAAATTATTTTCTCAAAAGTGAATAGACTATTTAATACAAGCTATACACATCAGCTTGCCATAAATATATATTGTTAATGTTAATGTACTGTAATATTGTACAGTATTTAACAAAAATGTAGATCTTTAGTACACGAGACGGGACGGATGATGATGTTGCTTCACGGGAAACTATAAAAAATTAAATTGATCGGGGAAAGAGTACACTTTATATAAAAAAGTCTGTCTTTAAAATTAAAAGGGTACCTAAGAGGTTTTCACGCGGACGAAGACGCGGGCGATTGCTATATAGCTATAATGGCGTAGGCAAGCGCTAAAAAACGTTTTTTCTAATGTTCACCTACTTAAGAGGCCAAACGGGAGTTCAAGTCTACGCCAAGTTTCACGCGGACGAAGTCGCGGGCGTCCGCTTGTCAACTATATACTGTCAGTCAATAGGAATTTATCAGTTGAACCCTCGGGAATAACGCCTACTTATTATGTTAAATATTGCTTTTGCGATCGCGCGTGTCAGTATAGTTCTGGTGTATAGTACCAACTAGCTATGCCCCGCGGTTTCACGCGCGTATATTCAGTTCTAGTAGATGTATCGAGAACTCAGTTCACGTGAGAGGATACACCATGTAATCAATAACTATCCTCAATTTCTAGTCAACGGAGAGTGTATATTTTAGAGGTCAAAGGGTCCGTTACTTTTGAATTTTAAATTTCGAATTTCTACTGTACACATATTTAGATGGAATATACAGTCGTACGTGTAACATTTTACTCATCTACCCACATTTGTAGCAACATTCCGAGTAAGTAATTTACACAGCAGTTACGCTAAGAGCCTCTTCAGACGGCCGCATAGCTCGCTGTACGTAATAAATGACAATTAACATGCTGCAGATACCGGCTCGTTGTAATGCATCTAATCCGAATTTACCTGTTACTGTTTCACCGATACCATCATACCATACAATGATTTATACAAACAAATGTCGATTTCCAAATAATAATTGGTATGGCTGGACCGATATTGATAAACTTGTGTTAGCATTTAAAATATAACAATTTGTTACCATAGACAATACTGTACGATATTGTCTATGGTAACGTAAGCTTGTGTCTGTCGACCGTGAGATGATTTCAAAAGGACTAGATTCCAGGCCGTAAAATAAAATGTAAAAATGGACATGTTAGAATAGTCGAACAGTGTATGGCACTGATCTTTTGGTTGTTACAAAGTATGCATATTTTAGTGTAATATTAATTATTGTAATTGAGTGGTTTTGTAATTAATTTAAAAGAGCATGTGTCGAGTTTTTCTGGCCGCGTCTTTTCTCGTCACGGACTGCTTTTCCGATGCGGCGGTAGATAAAAGATTATGAAAGAATAAAACGATTTTGAAGACATCAGAATATTATTTTAAAATCCAGCTTCAACTAACAGTTCAGAAGAGGGATACTGGGAAGAAAACTTAAATCATCCCGTTTGTGGACTACGCCCGAGAAAGAAATAACCTAGAAAAGGTGATGTAAAATTATCATTTCATACTATAAGAATTATACGTATACCCACATTCGAAATTAGATCATATTTTATGTTCATTTTTCGTTTTGAAAAAAAAAACGTATATTTAACTGCAAAATTGAAAACGATGTTGCTTAGAATATATGTACATGCCTTTTTTTTATCGTTTCAGTAAAATATAATATCGTGGCCGACAAGTATGGCTGTCATGGAGTCTTAATAGCGATGACTGGAAAATGGAGTATTGTAGCCGCTTACAATCGACAACCGCCGTCGTCGTTAATTGCCCAAAAGGTGATGTAAAATTATAATTTCATACACTTCAACTACATTCAATTTTTTCTTTTATTTTGGAAATAAAATTTAATATAATTTCAAAACTGAAAGCAATGTTTTTAAGAATACACATAGGTACATGCTCTTCTTTTTTTACCGTTTCAGTAAAATGCAGTATCGTGGTCATCAGATACAGCTGCCATGGGAATCTCAATAGCGTTGATAGGTGACTCAGATAATTTACGTTTATGTAAAGAAGGATAATAATAATGATATTTTGCGTATAATTGTGAGAGTTTCCAAAGACTGGTCCTAGCGAAACCAAGCTTGGTTCACTAAAGAATTGCCAGATTAAATATCTTTCAGTACATACTTGTTAATTTCTAAAGTAAAAATTTAATAGATTTATTTTGGTTCATCCGATGAATAAATAATATATATGAAATTACTTAAGTAGTATCCAGTACATAAAATACTATTCTTACAATTGAGCCATTAAAACGACAGAAAATAAATTAATCATTCTTGAAAATCTAACAATATATTTGTTTATAAAAGATAAAAACAGAGATAATAGTCGTCCGCTTTTTTTATACACCTGTCTTTTGTTTACAATTTTAATTTCTTTCAAGAAAATGAATTAACTATAGGTAACATACTTTAGAGCCAAATACTTTGGTACATAACTTGTAGTAGTAAATAAAATCCTAAAGTTTCTTAAAGTTAATAAAAAGAAAAAGTTGAGATTAAAGATATCCAAAATTCTAGATCCGAAACAAACATTTCGAGCATAACATTTATTTATTATTTAAGATCTATTTGAATACTTATGATGTTCAGTGAGAAATGATTACTACCACTCAGTGTAAGCATTAATAGTAATAAAGCAACATGTTTTCTTAGCTTGATATTAAATATGCTCAACGTTTTGGCATTTTTACATCGACGGGTAAACATAAAATTGAAAGAAAATTTATATTTTAAAGACGAAAGAGAAATATATAAATATAATAGTTTTGTTAAGCATTTTTCTTGTTAATATACAAGTAGGTGTGCTATGATTCGATATTAATAATTTCTATTTTTTCATGTAATGTAAATGTAGCTGTTTAGGATATTATAATTAAGTGGCTGGTTAAGGATGACTGTGATGACATTTAGTTTTTAGGATTAGTTGATTTGACATAAGAAATAAGAGAGCCTTCAGTTCTTCAGTGATCTTTATCATCAGTTTTACAGCGAATTGAATATTATTTATTTATTTATTTAACGCTTTACATACACACAAAATCAACACAGTGTAGTACAAAGTAATGGAATACATTTATGACATATGGATGAGCAAAAAGGGATGGCCTTGTTTATTACTTAATTAAATCTGTTCAAGAATAAATATTATTTCAAATATCTAATTATATTTGTCATATCGATGGCCTCCGTAACAATATTTGAGTTCTTATAATTTACCACTATAGAGGGGTAGGTATTTAATAAAATTTTATGTGACTAAAGTCATACTATTCATTATTATTGTAGTATTGTTCATGTTTAGACAGGCAGGTAACAACACGTTGAGGATTTGGATATATGGACGAGGTTAAAATTTAATTTAAAAAAAAATAAAATATTATCTGATCTGGTTAAACTGGTAATAACGGTTAATCACATAGATAAATAATATTAATTGTTATATTCAATTAGTTTCTTTTAATTTATTTTTGGGATTGACAATTGTTGTTTAATAATTGAGATATTTAGTTGATGAAATCTAATTTAGTATATTTATTAAAATAATTACAAATACAAGAAGAAGTTGCAACGAAATTAATTCTTTTTAGTATATCAAATAGAAACAGTGAGCGAAGTGAGATCAGGAATTAATATTATAATTTTAAAATATGTCCACCGCTTAAGTTCATCAGGTTCAAAAACATAGTAATAATACTTAAGGACAAATTGGATTAATTATTATAATGTTGTGTGTTAAATGTATTAGTTTGGATTGAAGGTTAGCAAAAATCATTTGAAATCAGTCTAAAATGAAAACTCAGCCGATAATACTTTATTTAGAAAAGGACATTAAATAGAAAAATTAAAACAAATCTTTTAATATAATTTTCTGTGTCATACACTTCAAATTAAGTATTATAATTCAAATTGATAGTAAAATACATATTCGTACATAAAAATTAGAATTCTGGTATGAGAAGACTTATTTATTGGAATAGGTTTATTAAATATAGAAATTTCGTATAATTCCTATGTCAATAATATTATTATTTATGAAGTTCAAATATAAAAGTTATTATTAATCGTACTGATAACATAAATGAAAAAAATATATATATGTGTATTAAATGTACGAAGTTGGAATGTGTTCACTGATTTCGAAGTATTGAGTTTAGAAAAACAAGGCTGACGAAATAGCGATGATGATAGTAAATACAAAGAAGGACGCGGGTGATTATTAACTACACCAGGCGTTATTGCTGTTATTGACTGACTTATACTTATACTTTTATTTATTTATAATTATACTTTTGTCCAGGGAAATCAGTAATAGACAATATAGTAAATCTTTTACGTAATTAGACACTGTAAATAAATGATCAGATAACTGTAGATTGATACAACTTTCACACAATACGAGTATGTTATGTCGAAATTACATCTGTCGAATTCATATATTGCCTAGCAAGGATATATTTATTCATCAGTAGACATCAAATTATCAAGATAGATAAATAAAAAATGGTTTACTATCAAATAGCAGTAAAACTAGCCATATATTTATATTACAATGGCATATATAATACAAAAATAATCAAATTGTTATGAAAAATCGACTAATTATTTAGTACTCCAAATATAAGTAACGTTTTACCGGAAGTCAAACAGATAATTGTGAAGCAGTAAATCAAATGTTCGAGTCGTATCGAGAAAGGATATTTGACTGACTTATAATATTATATAGGTACATTTAATTACAAATTGATAGAGGTCTATTATTTGGCGAGCTACTGAAAATAAAGACGTAGTGAATCAATTCCGAATAGTTATTTTGTTTACTGCTTCATCTTATTACTATCCTTCTGTTTAGAGTTTATAAACTTTGATAAGATGAAATGATATTTAATTACTGTATTTAAATTATTTCTAATAAGACTAATATTTGCAGTTTTGAAACAATTTTGTTTATAGTTTACTTGAAAGATAAGTGACAAAGGAATTTCAAATGTAAACTTATTGTGATTAGAAATACAGTAAAGTTATTGCAAACATAATTATTATAGGTAAAGGGGTCACTCGACCAGGTCGTTGTGAACAGAACTAGGCTGTTGTGAACATGAAGTAGTCACTCGGCTAGATTGTAGTAAATAGAGAGGTCACTCTACTAGGCTGCTGTGTGAACCATAAGAGGTTGTTTGGCCAAGTAGTTGTGAATGTGGAGGCTATTTTTGCGGATAGAGAGGTCACTCTACTAGGCTGCTGTGTGAACCTTTAGAGGTTGTTCGGCCAAGTAGTTGTGAATGTAGAGGCTGATGTGTGAACATAAAGGGGTCACTTGGCCATAGAAAGAGAGAGAGACTTTTAGAGAGAGAGTTTAGTGAGAGATGTAATAAATGTTTGATCATAGCTATAATACATAATCAGTTTATAGTATGTCAGTGTCATAATGATAATTGTTTGTTATTAGAGATATTGCATAATTATTTTGTAACATGTAGTTGTCACTAGAGTCAAAATATTTTTTATAAGGTATAATATGAAATCAGCTTATACAATCATGTCAGTGTTACAAAGATAGTTGTTTGATATTTGAGATATTACAGAATTATTTTGTAACATGTATTCGTCACTAAGGCTAAATAATTTCATATTAGAGATAATGCATAATCAGTTTATAAAATGTCAGTGTGACAAAGATATTTTTTTTATATTTGAGATATTGTAGAATCATTTGGTTACAGTTATCACTAGGGTTAAAACGTTTGTTAAAATAATTCTAATAAATACAAATTCAGTATTTTATAAACAGTTCATTGAAATATTTTATTTATTATTATTATTTTTGTAATTAAATTGAGAATAGCGTTATAAATAAAAAAATTGTTCCTAGTTATATATTTAAAAAAAATATAATAAAATAAGAAATTATTTGAAGTTTGAAATATTGCTGGATCATTTCAAAACGTGTATGTAACATCCATATAGTGCATAATCAATTTATGATATTATGTATCCTTTATTTCTTAACTTTAATTAGTATAATTTATTAGAGAAATTAGATTTATATACAAACCATCTATGTATATTGTTATATAGAGATATTATAAACATATTTTATGTTTTGTACATGTCACAAATGATGAATTGTTTGATATTAGAGAAAGATTAATCATTGTATGATATTTCAGTGTATCTAAGGTAAAAATAATAAAACAAATGATATTGCAAAATTAATTAAGGACAATGCAGTCTATGTAGTAATTGCTTGTTATTATAGATAATATTGCATTGATGATAATTTTATAACATGTAGGTAGATGTTATTAAGATTAATAAATTCAAATAATTACTTGATATTAAGAATATTGTAGAATACTGAATGAACATGTCAGATAAAATAAAAAAATATTGTTAGATGGTTTTTCAGAAATTTTTAATGATTATGTAGGCACTTAGAATGTTTGTTGAATAAGAACTGTTTGATATTGTAAAGATAGCAGAATTATTTTATGGCGTGCGAGTGTTACTATGATTAAATTGTTTGATCATTATACTATTACAGTGTTATTAAGTTAGTACGAACATGTAGGAATCCTTCAGATTCAATTTTTTACACTATCCCAAAATGATTCTATATATTCATAGAATGCTGGTGTCGTTTTGAATTTATTGATATTTGTATAATTTCAAAAGTATTTCATCTATAAGTAGCCGTAGTTAGGACTAAATTGTAACTTGCAGTTTAAAAGATATTATTTATTGTTGTTATTTAAGGAAAGTAGAATTGTTGGATATTTTTAATAGTTTGTAGTCATTATTGAAAATTGTGAAGTTTTTCTCACGGGACGTGAGAATTGGTCAGGAAAGGCCGACTGTTAGCATTTAAAATATAACAATTTGTTACCATAGACAATACTGTACGATATTGTCTATGGTAACGTAAGCTTGTGTCTGTCGACCGTGAGATGATTTCAAAAGGACTAGATTCCAGGCCGTAAAATAAAATGTAAAAATGGACATGTTAGAATAGTCGAACAGTGTATGGCACTGATCTTTTGGTTGTTACAAAGTATGCATATTTTAGTGTAATATTAATTATTGTAATTGAGTGGTTTTGTAATTAATTTAAAAGAGCATGTGTCGAGTTTTTCTGGCCGCGTCTTTTCTCGTCTTTCGACTGCTTTTCCGATGCGGCGGTAGATAAAAGATTATGAAAGAATAAAACGATTTTGAAGACATCAGAATATTATTTTAAAATCCAGCTTCAACTAACACTTGTTTATATCTTAATTAATTTATTACAGATTGTTTTTTTTTAATTTTTCGGAAATCAGCCATCTCTTATTCTGGTGACAGAAATTATATGATCACCATCATCATCATCACACAGGCCTTTTTAGGGACTTCTAAACACAACGATCCCTGCGGCACGTATGATGTCGTCAGTCCACTTAGTGGGAAGTCGACCATCACTGCGCTTTCCGGTGCGGGGTTCTAGCATCTTGGGCCCCCAATGATATGATAATTTAATTTAACGTAATGTTACGGATGACCTCTCGGAGGAATTACGAAGTAAAAGAGTTTATACTTGGAAACCTCATTTGGATTAAAAGTAAATGCAAGTTAAAAAAGGAATAAGTTTAAAGAATGGAACAATTGAAATTTATTTCGTGTGCAGAACAAAGACTAGATTCAGAGAGTTCAAAGCGAGTTGTCGTTGAGTCAAGACGGTTGAAGGAAAGTAGGGAGATGTTCCCTGAGAGTGTGCGTGTATGGACGATGGATCTGTAGTGGTCCCCCAGTGTGGTTGGGGTGTGTGGCCGTGAGGTGCCGAGGCAGATCATCGTCGTCGCCGTGATGGGTTCCTTCAGGCCTAGAAGCGTGAAACGACGGCGTCGCAGCGTGCTGCATCGAATCTTGTATACCTACCTATCTGTTTATTGGTTAATAAGCGTCTAGTTCTCCCTGTTGTGTGGTTGTTCTTCCAATCCCAGACCCCTAGGTCGTAACAGTATTTTTTCTTCTTAGAGCATTCATATCATAAACACAACTTTCTAAATAAATACTTTTAAACTATATTTTATTTCGGTGGTTAATTTTTGTATACAAATTCGGTAGCTTCATTATTACGTCATTTATTATTACATCAAAGACCTCACAAATTCGTAGTAACATCGCGTAATGTATGCATAACATTAATTTTACGCGGTGTTTTACGAAAATTTCTCTTTTTCCTTCCTAGCATGACGGATTACATGGTTTATATGCATACAAAGTATTTCTTTTATGTAACATGATATTGTAAAAGTTTTCCCACAATAGTGTCCTGTCGAGTCAACAAGAAGCGTCAACATTTTCACAACGCCTTAGAGCGTTTGTAAAGCATCCCAACAACAATTCACATCAGCGTTTTGCTAATACCGCCGTTCGCTGTCTAAAACATCCCTAACTAACAAATGACGATATTTATTTTTGTAATGAATAAAAACTTATGGCATTTCTTGGCATTGTTTTATTAATTTTTTTAATATTTAATTTAATTTATTAATTAGCCCTTTATTTCCAATCACACCTGATGGGAAGTACTGATGCAATCTAAGATGAAAGCGGGCCAACTTGTTAAGGGTACGATAATATCCACACCCCTTCGGTTTGACATCGGACCGGAACGCTAAATTGTTCGGCGGTACGTCTTTGTCATGGCCTAAGCTTTCAACTAGCCAAACCCGAACCAATTTAGAAAATCGAAATGAGCACTGCTGGGAATCGATCCCAGGACTTCCGACTTATAAATCCACCGCGCATACTACTCGCACCATGGAGGCCGTCAAAGGCAATCATATTTCGTGTGGATTAATTTAAAGGCTTTGGACGAGTACTTTCAATAACTTTTCAGTCAAATTACTTTTATATATAGGGCTGAATCTCGTAGCTGATTGCAGACAGTAGCAGTAGACGTGTCACTGAGACACTACTGGTCTCTATGTATTACTATGAAATATACGTGTCGCTATTTCGGTGTTGGAGAATACCTGCATAAAACAGTTAATCAGTATACAAGAACAATGCTGCTGCTGCTGTCTGTAATGGACTATGGGCTTGCTCCCTAATTTTTATTTTTGGTGTTTAGTCACTTTACAGCAGGAGGACAGCAAAATAGTCAACATGAGTGCCAAATCGACACCGTAACAGTGTCGGAGCGATGCCAACGAACGAGCCAAATATTCACATGCAGTTAATGAGTTGATTCCGCGCTTGCGTTTCACTAACGATATTGTATCCTCACTTTACAGTTGCTTTATTATTAAAATAAAATCGGCTGAAACTCACGTCACATACGGAGTCCTTAGTCATAAGCTGGTACATACAAGGCAGCGTGAAGTTAACTGACTTCAGGCCGGGTTGTATGAACAATTACTAGGCTTTTGTAAAAAAACCCCATATCAAAGTTCAAGTATAAAATTTGGTAATAAGAAGACTTGGTTGTTTTATCATCATCGTCATAAATAAATAAATAAATAAATAAATAAATAAATATAGGACAATTACACACATCGCTATATAGCCCCAAAGTAAGCGTACTCGTAAGTAGCTTGTGTTATGGGTACTATGATAACTGATGAATATTTTTATATATGTGAGAGATAATTTAAAATACGAACGAACGACGTCGTAACACAAGTTATGAACAGTTTGGTATGTCTGTGGTATCTCTAGAGTAAAGTGCCTATCAGTGGATATTCTGTGGTATGATTGAGAGTGCAGTTCTAAATCATAGATTGTCTTTGGTACAAGTCTAGAGTGAAGTTGTCTGCGCTATTGTTCTAGCTGTCAGTAGTGTGTTTGATCGAGATCACTTACCCTCGAGACAGCGCCAGCGCCGGTGTGCGCACTGACTGCTTATAAAAGTAACATGGCGGACCGCGATATCGACCACGTGAACTTAAATCCGTTAGCATCCGCGACAGCAGCGGTGGGATCGTTTCCACAAGCTTCCAGCGAATCTACTGCGATGCCAGCTACTCGAAATCAAGGATATTTTACACGGGAATATGAAGCTGAAGAAAATGTAGCAGAGACACCGTCGGTATCAAGAGGCGACCAATATGGCCAACCTACACCCGAAATGTGGGTAGCATTTTTCAAGAATATGGCAGCGGGCTTCCAGAGTCCTAATCAAACATCTACGAGTAGCAACGAACTGAGAAAGCTGAAATTGAGTGAGATTTACCTACCTTCGTTTGACCCGGACGATTGTCAATTTACTGCAGCGCAGTGGTGTGAGGAGGTTGAAAATCATCAGAAGAACAACTCGTGGTCCGATTACGAAACGAGGAATGCCGTCTTCACGCACCTGCATGGACGTGCGAAAAAGCGGGCAGCGCGTTCATATCCTTTATGCAAAACCTGGGAAGAACTAAAGGAGCGACTCACGCGACAGTTTGCTGCAACAAAAAGGTTTCATGATTTGTTTCGTGACATGGTGGAGTATAGAAGTGACCAAGCTAGAACGTATATCGAGTATTCAAGCAACAAGTTGGCGCTGATAGACCGACTGGAGACTGGTTGGAGCGAGGCTAACAAAATTGAGGTAGTACTCTCTGGCACTGCTGATGTGCAGGTACGTTCAGATTTACTTAAAAATACTCCAACGGATTTTGTTGCGCTTGATAGACATTTGAGTACGTATTCTAATATTAGGAGTCTTAAGCGAAGTTTTGATAAACATGACCCTGAACCTTCTTTTTCTAAGCGACCAAAAATTGTTGACAAGTCTTCAGACCGACGCTGTCATCATTGTAATGAAAAGGGTCACCTAAAACGGAATTGCTTATTGTTACGTCGTAAACAAGTTATCGATAAAAACAACATGGTGCTGTATTGTGGTATGTCTGTGGTATCTCAGGACAATTACTTGACATGTGCTTTTATTGTGAACTTAAAAACAAGGATTTTGCAGCGAATTGGTACAAAATTTTTATATATGTGAGAGATAATTTAAAATACGAACGAACGACGTCGTAACACAAGTTATGAACAGTTTGGTATGTCTGTGGTATCTCTAGAGTAAAGTGCCTATCAGTGGATATTCTGTGGTATGATTGAGAGTGCAGTTCTAAATCATAGATTGTCTTTGGTACAAGTCTAGAGTGAAGTTGTCTGCGCTATTGTTCTAGCTGTCAGTAGTGTGTTTGATCGAGATCACTTACCCTCGAGACAGCGCCAGCGCCGGTGTGCGCACTGACTGCTTATAAAAGTAACATGGCGGACCGCGATATCGACCACGTGAACTTAAATCCGTTAGCATCCGCGACAGCAGCGGTGGGATCGTTTCCACAAGCTTCCAGCGAATCTACTGCGATGCCAGCTACTCGAAATCAAGGATATTTTACACGGGAATATGAAGCTGAAGAAAATGTAGCAGAGACACCGTCGGTATCAAGAGGCGACCAATATGGCCAACCTACACCCGAAATGTGGGTAGCATTTTTCAAGAATATGGCAGCGGGCTTCCAGAGTCCTAATCAAACATCTACGAGTAGCAACGAACTGAGAAAGCTGAAATTGAGTGAGATTTACCTACCTTCGTTTGACCCGGACGATTGTCAATTTACTGCAGCGCAGTGGTGTGAGGAGGTTGAAAATCATCAGAAGAACAACTCGTGGTCCGATTACGAAACGAGGAATGCCGTCTTCACGCACCTGCATGGACGTGCGAAAAAGCGGGCAGCGCGTTCATATCCTTTATGCAAAACCTGGGAAGAACTAAAGGAGCGACTCACGCGACAGTTTGCTGCAACAAAAAGGTTTCATGATTTGTTTCGTGACATGGTGGAGTATAGAAGTGACCAAGCTAGAACGTATATCGAGTATTCAAGCAACAAGTTGGCGCTGATAGACCGACTGGAGACTGGTTGGAGCGAGGCTAACAAAATTGAGGTAGTACTCTCTGGCACTGCTGATGTGCAGGTACGTTCAGATTTACTTAAAAATACTCCAACGGATTTTGTTGCGCTTGATAGACATTTGAGTACGTATTCTAATATTAGGAGTCTTAAGCGAAGTTTTGATAAACATGACCCTGAACCTTCTTTTTCTAAGCGACCAAAAATTGTTGACAAGTCTTCAGACCGACGCTGTCATCATTGTAATGAAAAGGGTCACCTAAAACGGAATTGCTTATTGTTACGTAATAACCAAAGTGAGGACTCCAGTTACCCTAGAGCGTCTATCGATAAACCTAACGCTAAGCCTCTACAGTGCTCTTATTGTTGCAAAACTGGACACGCCGAACTCACGTGCTTTTCAAAGCAGAGAGACGAAAAAATTAAGGATTTTAAGAACTCAAAGACACAATCAAAATCAGTCAATGTTTGTTCAATTTCTGATTCTTGATGTATGTGTAGGTGACTATAATTTACAAGCATTAATCGATAGTGGTTCAGAGTGCTCATTAATTAAAAGAGAGATCGCTGATAGTTTACCGGATAAGAAAGAAATCTCGTTTACCCCTCTGACAGGTATTGGGTCTCAACCATGCCTTTAAAAAAAAAAAAAAGTGACCACTTTCGTTGACGGGTTTCATACTGAGATAACGTTCGTGATTGTTGACTCTCATTTGTTACCACATGACGTAATCCTAGGTAGGGAAATATTTAAGACCCCCGGTTTAGTCTTCACCCTCAGTACTGATGGTGCTAAGATAGCACGTGATATGAGTGTCAATGTGTGTCTTACCCAAAATAAAAACGCGGATTTAAATGATATTAACACAGATTTGAGTGAACAGTGTGATATTGATAGGTTGAGGTCTATATTAGAAAAGCATAAGAATAATTTCACTAGTGGTAACTCTAATTCAACAGGCAAAAGATAGGGATGGACGAGCAAGCATTAAAGGCTAAAATACGTTTTGATGCCAATAAGGCAACAATTCATCCTTTTGTAGAAAGTGATTTAGTTTTAGTTCAAAAGAATCCCCGAATAATTAATAAATTAAGTGAAAAGTTTAGTGGTCCTTGTAAAGTTATTAAAGTTTTTCCAAATGAGCGTTATATGGTTGAGCCTATATCTGGGGGACGAAGTCAATACGTTTGTCATGAACGGTTACGTAAATATCCTGCTAGCTTGCCCGAATTATCTGGATGTCTGGGACCTATAGATTCCAGAGTAGGAGATGACTAATTTTATTTAATGATAACAAATCATTATAACTAACGGCGTGCTACTATGACATGTTGTTTATTATGTGTTAGATTAATTGAATTAATGGATCTTTATATTTTCGTTTTACAGAAGAGTTTCTGTTTATTATTTTACTGATTGTAATTTAGAGGTAATAGACGACTTACAATTGTTATTGATTTTTAAAATTGCTGAGTTGTTTTTGTTGTTATTGCTGAAAGCCATTCCGCTTTGCTAAAGAAATGGACTGAAAGTTTTCTCGCTTTGTCCAAATAAACTGCTGAAAGCTTTACCGCTTTGCTAAGAGAATGGCCTGAAAGTTTTCTCGCTTTGTCCAGGTAGACCACTGAAAGTCTCTCAAATCACGCTTTGTGGTTAGATTCAGCTTAAACCTGTGTTGGATATTTTATGTGAACATTCATGCTGAAAGAATTAACGCTTTGCTACGTGACTACAAGGAAATCATGATTGATTTCGTATGATGCTGAAAGCCTTTACGCTTTGCTACGTGACTACAAGGAAATCGTGATTGATTTCATATGATGCTGAAAGCCTTAACGCTTTGCTACGTGACTACAAGGAAATCATGATTGATTTCATATGATGCTGAAAGCCTTAACGCTTTGCTACGTGACTACAAGGAAGTCATGATTGATTTCATATGATGCTGAAAGCCTTTACGCTTTGCTACGTGACTACAAGGAAATCGTGATTGATTTCATATGATGCTGAAAGCCTTAACGCTTTGCTACGTGACTACAAGGAAATCATGATTGATTTCATATGATGCTGAAAGCCTTAACGCTTTGCTACGTGACTACAAGGAAGTCATGATTGATTTCATATGATGCTGAAAGCCTTAACGCTTTGCTACGTGACTACAAGGAAATCGTGATTGATTTCATATGATGCTAAAAGCATTAACGCTTTGCTACGTGACTACAAGGAAATCATGATTGATTTCGTATGATGCTGAAAGCCTTTACGCTTTGCTACGTGACTACAAGGAAATCGTGATTGATTTCATATGATGCTGAAAGCCTTAACGCTTTGCTACGTGACTACAAGGAAATCATGATTGATTTCATATGATGCTGAAAGCCTTGACGCTTTGCATGGTAAAGAAATAAATGATTGTTGATTTTGAGTAATGCTGAAAGCCGTTAACGCTTTGCGACAAATTCGATGAAATATCTACAGGGATTTGACTTATGTTGAAAGCCTTTACGCTTTACGATAATTTTGCATTGGAAATGTGTAAGGTACTTCGTAAACTCTCATGGCTGAGGTTGAAAGCTTCTTGAAACGCTTTGTTGCCAGGTTATATGCGACAACAAAAAGCAACGCGAGAGCGCGTTGAATTGCAGAATGGCCGTGTGAGAGATAATTTAAAATACGAACGAACGACGTCGTAACACAAGTTATGAACAGTTTGGTATGTCTGTGGTATCTCTAGAGTAAAGTGCCTATCAGTGGATATTCTGTGGTATGATTGAGAGTGCAGTTCTAAATCATAGATTGTCTTTGGTACAAGTCTAGAGTGAAGTTGTCTGCGCTGTTATTCTAGCTGTCAGTAGTGTGTTTGATCGAGATCACTTACCCTCGAGACAGCGCCAGCGCCGGTGTGCGCACTGACTGCTTATAAAAGTAACATGGCGGACCGCGATATCGACCACGTGAACTTAAATCCGTTAGCATCCGCGACATATATATTATACATAAATACTTATAATATATAGATAAACACCCAGACACTGGAAAATATCCATGCTCATCACACAAACATTTTTCCAGACGTGGGAATCGAACCCACAGCCTAGGACGCAGAGGCAGGGTCACTACCCACTGCGCCACTCGGCTGTCATAAGCAGCTGATGGACGTCCACTGGTGGACATAGCCCTTTTAGGGCTTCTAAATACAATAATCCTAAGCTGCCTGTGGCAGCAGCTCCCTGCGATACGTTTAATGTCGTCAATCTACCTTATTGGTAGCGCAGTGTTGGTAACACTGCGTTTCCGGTGCGGGGTAGCCATTTTAGCACCGAGGTCTCCCAAAATCCATCAGCTGTTTGAACTTGGTTGTTTGCCGTTTAATAATGTTGATCAGGAGTACCAAAGTCTATTATAAAAACCCCTTAATCGAACCTATCTTTATAACAGTGGTAACAAAACTTGGTTTCTTACTGTTTACTTAACGCCCGTACCTTAGTCTATCATAAAAATAACCCTTAAATCTGTCTTTATAACAGTCATAAAACTTTGTTTACCGTTTGGTAATACCGGCCAGGGGTACTAAACTATAGTACAAAAAGAAACTAAATCGGAGCTCATGTCTTTAACAGTGATAACAAAACTTGGTTGTTTACCGTTTACTAATGCCGGCCAGGGGTACTAAACTATACATACAAAAAGAAACTAAATCGGAGCTCATGTCTTTAACAGTGATAACAAAACTTGGTTGTTTACCGTTTGCTAATGCCGACCAGGGGTACTAAACTATACATACAAAAAGAAACTAAATCGGAGCCCATGTCTATAACAGTGATAACAAAACTTGGTTGTTTACCGTTTGCTAATGCCGGCCAGGGGTGCCAAATCGGCGATGTCGCTGTAACTGCCTCAGCAGCGGTTGCCAAGAGTCGTGCCAAACGTTCGTCTGGTGTTAATTCTGCATAGGTATTGCTTGATAACGTGTTTATTTTGTTATTAAGTTAACAAATTTGATACCATTTAATTGAAAGCTTCCTAGATATTCTAGGTTTAACAGGCCGGACTCGAAGCCTGATGATGTAGGGTTTTATTAATAAAAGCTTAAACTATAAGATGGATAATATATTAAGCTTATATTTGTATGATTATCATCCTATTTTATGGCCCACCATCCTGAAGGAAACCACCACTACCCACCACACTGCTCTAATGCAGGTTGTCACGCATACGATGACAATGTAACAGTAACAACTAAAGGTTTGACATACGAGGTGCTCTTAAGGTAACAACTTCTGCGACTAAGAAATTCTTTCTTGAAATAAAGTAAGAACTCAATATTTTAAAGCCACGAAACTCAAACCCATTTTTTTATTTTCGAATAAGATACAAATATAATTTTGTGCTGTAATGAATATAACCCACAATTCACACGACCTAATTTTATCCCAGTAACATAGTTAAATACATTATAGTTCAGAATGTTATACCTACTCAACTTAACCTCAAACGTTAAGCTGATAAACCCGTCAAAAACGTCCGGATTTCGTACAGGAATACGTCACGCATATTATATCTCTAATGTATGTACATATTTTCAAAGCCCCGTAAGCAAATTAAGGTTCAGATATTCACCCCTCTGAATTGGTGCTAATAACCGCATCTACGAAACCCCCTCAACCTTCCAAACCTATACGTACAACAGACATAAAACTAAGCAAAAAAATCGCCATGCAACGTTCGCCTTTATTGCTAAGTGCCGAGGATGTATATTAGTGTGGTGATTTTTTCATAATTTTGTATGTAGATCGCTTTGTCATATGACAAGGGGACGTGTATTGAAAAAGGTCGTATTTTGTATTACGCCTCTTTTCACGGGCAGAGGAGACGTGACGCGTTGATCGATGATGTGGAGGTTTTTTAGGGTTAGTGGGGTTAAAGCGGCAAAGCCTGATTAGGTTTACATTTTTTTTTCCTCAGAAGTCATCATAATCACCACCATCATCAGTATTTTAAATTGCGTGCTGCGGGATACAAGCCTTCTTTTTCCCCTAAGAGAAAATGTACGCGTATGTACTATGATTAGAGCTTTATCGGTTTGTTATAATTAAAATGATAATTTTTCACTGTATCAGATTTTGATGATGATTAGATCGATAAAACACCACTAACTTCCAATTAGGAAAAGAACTTCTGAAACCACCTTTTGTACTTAGTACGTCGATGAATAACATTAGATCAGTGACTAAACTATGCCTGATTCATTGTTAAGACTTGCTACTGTCCACATTTTGTTGTGATAATAATACCTACTTTTTCCTGAAGGAAATGACGTAATCTTTACAGCATTGTGTCCTTTTGTGTACCGCAAATCTTACTTATTTATGGAAAGCACAATCAGCCGACAAGAATCGGTAACAAAATTAAACAGTTGCTTCAAATCAAACGTAATCGGAGTCTACAATGATTATTTTCATTTAGCGCGAGCTGGGAGTATAACATATTCCCATTATAATAGTTGTATTTGACTACTACTATTACTACGCCAGACAATTGTGCAAACAAATTACGTATGCAATGTATGCATGTATTCTAAGCAGACCCAAAAACGTTCTTCATACACACAAAACACCAGTTTAAAAGCGTAATGTCCATGGAAAAAAACACCGTGGAACAATAAACCTGAAATACTGAAAGCTTACCCCATTCATTGGGGTTCCACGGAAGCTGTAAAAAAACTATTTGTCCATCTCCGCCCTGCGGCGATAATAATTCCGCAATAGCAATAAAAAATCAGCGACAAATCTCAAAATCCCTGCGACGGCCAACTAGGCACGCCTTCGAAATTATTAAGCCAGCTCAAAGAACCGTCGTTGTTTTAAGCTTTCCACCCAAAAATACAACTTTTTGCAACGTCTTAAAGTCTTAAATCCTTTGCTATCCTAAAGAATGTTACGGCGTTTTTTATTTTAAAAACGTGTTTACGATACCATTGAATTTTACGCTGCAGAGTTTAATAGTCTACGTCATAGAGCTACGAAGGCGTCCAAGAAAGATAATGCTACAATCGCTACGAAATATGTGATGATGAAACAAATCGTCGATATAAATGATTATTAAATATATAATTATTAAATTGTCAAATTTAATAATTATATATGATCTTACTTAGTACTAAATGACGATAATGTCTTAAAATTGAAACGCATTCAATTTTCGATAAATCTTTTGATGTCTTTGCTGGTAAGAGTGTTAGTAAAGCAAAAACTTAAACAGAAGCTGTTGTAAACCGAGCCACTATTCTAAAGTTACACATTAATCCATAGAAGAATAACTAATAAGGCACTAACTATTCGACTAGACTGGAAGTGACTATGGTGTATTCATCAATTAGTCAGGCTCAGACAATTTACTGAACAATTATCATTAAGTGCGCAGCGAAAAAATATTTTTATGCCACGGCGACCATCAATGTCAATGAACTCCAATTTTCTTACACCGTCTGGACGTAGCACTGTGGCACCAACACCAACTGCGGCAGTATATCGCACCTTCGGTGAGACAAGGGCCGAAGTGCTAAAATTTCTGAAAATGAGTTAAATATGCTAAAGTGCCTTAAAAACCATTTTCTACCTGTAGGAACAAAGACATTCAAGAAATTCAGTTTATTTTCGCCAGAGGGCAGCAGTGCCTTTGTACCATTCGTTCGTTTTTTTAATGATATTGGCGCGACAAAATCGCATTGGTCAGTTGCGGCATCGCCAGCGTAAGTAGTGGTTGTGTACTGGAGTGTCAAGGTCATTAAGGTATATATGCCCTTTTTTGTTTCATATTTTGGAAAGACATGGTCACATTTTCTGTACTTATGCCTAATTTGAGAGCACATATTTGACAGGGCAAAGTCGTTCGGGTTGTTGTGCCTTTGTGAGTCCAATACGTAAGCATTACCCCTAGTCTTTTGACCAAATCTGACTTTTTCATTTCAACCGCTTTATTTTTTAAGTAAAATTGATAACATTTCCGCCATTTTCTTTACATTATATTGTATCTATTTATTGATCTGTAACATAATTTCTATGCCATTTATTAGCCCCCAATGCAAAGAGGGAAGGGAAGGGAAACCGACTGATTATTTTCGTTTTAGGGACTAAAAATGGAATCTTAAGGCAGAAAATTTTTGAAGATGGTTGACGATCAATTTAATAAACAGGTTAGAACTATTGTTGAACCTCAGATTAATGAAAAATTTGAAAAATCGAGTTTTGCAGAATATACTTTTAAAAAGACAAATGCTACTCCTAAAATTAATTCTACGTCAATGGTTAAGCAGTAGATAGATCGCCATGACTTTGAAAATCAGGATTCAATACCAATGATGCCTGAAACTACACTTAGACAAATTCAGCCATGATAACCGCATCTGCTATGGAGGTTCTTCATTTTGCCAACGATCCCTGAAAATATAGAAGCGATAAAATCATCCTTGACAACCATATTGTCTGCTATGCAGAATAATGTAATAGCTAGCCCACCTATTATAAATACATCAGATTCTGAGTCTGAAGAAAATAGAGATATTACCATCCGAAGGTTCAAAATACAAGCCAAATGTAAAACGGGCTAGAAACTACACTAAACTCTTCAAATCGAGAAACGTATCCAGTTCTTCTAGTTCTGACATCTCCAGCTGCTGTTTTAGTTCTAGAAACAGATTTCTGGAACCTAATACTACGGTGGACTTAATAAAATTAATAGTGAACCTGAACATTTAAATAGCATTTGATAAATTTAAGGTTAAACCTTTTAGAAGTGACTTTTATTTTAATTTTTTATATTGTAGTGTTCTTTTGTCAGTGGCAAAGATGTTCCTAAGAAGAAGAATAAAGAAGTATAAAAAATAAGTAGCATTTTCATTAATAAATCATTTCAAGATAATGTGTTAATTTAGTCACAATTGCACAATTATTTAAATGTTGATGGAAAAAGGGCACAATTGTATGCCTACATGAATATTTTATTAAATATAGTATAAATAAATAAATAACTTAAACTTTTAAATTACATATTTACATTCCCAAATGTATAAGGTATATTTGTGCTAAAAATAAAATACTAGTTTACATTAATATGGGCAGAAAAACACAATATAAATCTAAAAAAACCTTAAAACGTCTGCCCTGAAAAATTTTAAAATTAGCACTTCGGCCCTTGTCTCACCGAAGGTGCGATATGTGAAACATAAATTATTTATAAGATCTATGTATTTAATGCATGTACCGTATTCTACCAAAAATAAATGTTTTGATTTGATTTGTAGATTACAACTGCGCTTACAGTAGAGTCAAGACCCAATTGATTCTAACGCTCCCTTAGATCCATAGTTTAATGAAGTTTCAGCCCTTCAGTCTTCTAGCCTTAATGTTAACTCCTTGGCCTTCCAAAAACAACTCAAAGTCTCCTCATATAGTACCGTGCACACATTATAGAGCTAAAGCAATCATACTATCAATTAAAAAAGACGTGTGGCACTCGGAGACTGCCGCGGTAAAGCTATTGCATAGCATTTTTTATCAACTTATGTTTACCTACCGACGTCATCGGGGCCGTGGCCTAGCAGTAAGGCGCTCTAAGTGCCCGGATTGCCAGAGAGACGCGGGTTCGAATCGAAGGTTTAAAAAAAAATGACTTTTTGAAATATCATGCTTGAAAAAAGAATTTGGAACCGACGGGATTCGAACCCGTGTCTCTCTGGCAATCTGGGCACTTAGAGCGCCTTACCGCTAAGTCACGATCCCCGATGACGTCGTTGCCAAAATTGTGCTTTTGATATTATGTTTTTGATACTCAGGGGGTGTTAGGTTTTTTCGTTAATTTGGAATTTCTGTATTCGGTCTCCACGCTCAAGGCCCGCGATAAAAGCTATACAATAGCTTAAAAATATGTCAATGAGGTCATATTCCACTCAATGGCTGACGTACCCTTCTCTGTCCTGCTCTACCAGCAATCGCTATCCTGTTTTACGGTCAAGCTCATTCAATCTGACTTCCTTTAATCCAATACGAGACCGGACAGTCGGGATTTGTAAAGCACTTTAGTTCCCGTACCCGGAAAATATCATACGTAGGTCTTAGCGAAGGCTTAAGGAAAATTGGTATGAGATGGACTTTAAATTTGCCATTCCGAGCGCTAGCTGAGGCAAGCTAGGTTATTGCATTCACTTTTGCAATCAAATTAGGAACGAATCTTTAATAATAGTTAACCATTCTGTTTCAATCTGTAACTATTAAAATTACTTTTCGTTTTTGAATAACTTTTGTTATTCAAGAGTGAAGTAATATAAAAATTCGGCTAACAGTGAAAATGTTAGTACTATCTGGCACTATATTATTGGATTTTATAATTTTGGAATAAGTTATTTATTTTATTACCTTTCCCTTGTAGTTTTCTGTTGTTTGGTTACGTTTTAATATATTTAGATGATAAGCTTTTTTATTAGCCGTTGATTTTATTTACAATCATACTACTATTATAAAGGCAAAAGTTTGTGGGGGTGTATGTTTGTTATTTCTTCACGACTAAACGGCTGGAGCGATTTTAATAAAATTTGGTATGGAGTTAGCTGACGCCCTGGTTACATATTATCCTAAAATTTATACGCGGGTGAAACCGCGGGCGTCCTTTAGTTGAAAATATAGAAGTAATAATATGTAAATGGTATACAGGCATCAAAGTTTATGACAACATGAATTTGAAGCATTGTATGGAAGAAGCCCTCTATGTAGAAACGTTAGGTATTTCACAGTAGCTACAATTATTAGTTTCATTGTCGGGCAAGCCATTGTCTAGGTAGATTATAATATTATCGTCCAATTACAAATTCCATTATTCCCCTATTTACTTTCTAATTCCTCTGCAACAGATACAACGCACATAATCCTATCGATGGTTGTCGCGCCGTGACAGGATTACTGCCCACTAGACGTCAGCTCTTGGCCTATGTTGGAAGCGATTGCGGTGAAAGAAAAGCTTTAAAGAGCTAGGGGCAAAATATGCAAAGATATCTTATTTCTGACATAAATAGGTACATTTGAGTTCTTCACATATAAGTCAATCGGCAATAAACTTTTTATTTTCAACTAGAGAACACCCGCCATTTCACCCGCGTAGTTCTCGTTGGAATATCGTGATAAAATGTGACCTATTTGTAATTCTGATAATATGTTAGCTATATTATTGTGTATCAAACTCCTTTCAGTAGATTTTGCGTGAAAGAGTAACAAACATCCATCCATCCATACATATAGACTTTCGCCTTTATAAGGGCCTACTTCTTCTTCTTCCTTCGGCGCTACAACCCTTTATGGGTCTTGGCCTCCCCTACCACTTTTTTCCATTTAGGTCTATTCTTTACTTCTTTAGTCCACGTTGATAACTTTCCGAGTTATGCAGATCTTCTTCCACACAATCCAACCACTTCTTTTTAGGTCTCTCTTTGTTTCTCCTTGTTTTCGGTTTCCATTTTGTCATAATTCTTGCCCCTCTGCTACTCGATATCCTCTCTAAGTGCCCTAACCACTGAAGGCGTTGAGCTTTGCAATGTCGCACAATTGTTTTTATAAGGATCTACCAATCTGAAATCAAAAGCAACGTAGCGACGGTTATAAAAATTCATTGACGCCTTTTCCTCAAGTCCCAGAAAGTACATCATTTTAATTTTAAATAGTTTTAGTTTTAGTAGTACATTTGTGGACAAAAATGAATTATATTTAGGCCAAACATATCACGGATCAAAGTCCAAAATATTACACTTATCAACCTCTTTGAAGAAATCAGGATTTCATGTCTTACTAATTATCATTAGATTCTAGAAGAATATAAAAATTGGATAACTACCAATTTATATAATAATTGTGGCTTACTAAGTTTGTACCCGCTAACTCTTATTAACTTGTGCCACATTATAACTATATCCATTGCGCGTTTGATTGATTTATTACTCTGTTTGCTATTCAACAATTGAGCGACGAACAATGAACAGCGTGGAGCTAGATCATCGAATGATTAGTTGAGGAAACTATAAATCGGAGACAAAATCGATAAATTACAGATATAAATTAAAATTATAGATATTGTGATTAATAAAAATTAGACAATTAGGAAATTGTAAGCGTCAATTCTGTTTTCAAGCAAGTCTATATTCAGCCTTTTTAAATAGTCTTCAAGTCGTCTCTTATAAGAGATAGCTACTGGACCATGATGCTCTAATATGTGTAGGCTAATATGGTAATCATGGTGTGGGATGATTAGAATGATCGGGACTAAACCGAAGCCATAAGCCACAAACTACCAATTTTCTACACTCTGTATCGATCACTATTTGAGTGCCTAGTGTGAGCTTTCACCAAAACAAATCGACAACTTCACATTTGTGTAAAGGCAAATTTTATATGGAATTGAAGCAGCGCCCCTGGCAGTATCGAGAAAAAACTCAAATGGGTGAGTTTTAGTGTCATATAAAATTTGGGTTTACCGTTCTCGATATCGACGCCGTACACTAGCCACACATATCTTAATAATAATAATCGAGGCTGTCGAACGGACGAACCGGTGGTAGAGTTACTACGCACTAACAGACTAAACTTATAAAATTACTTGTTTAAGAGCCTACTTGAAATAAAAACAGCTTTCTAAAGCATATATAGAAGCACGCACTATAGATTTTCTAACTCCAGGTTGCTTGAGGTTGAATTTTTGGTGCTATTTTAAATTTAAAAATAAATTATGAATTTCACGTTTTATATTCTAGAAACCTAATTTACTCGGAGCAAAGCATAAACGTATTTCGCGAGTTTCTTCTGTTTTGTTATCTCTCAATTGCAGTAATAGTTTCACCGCATATAATTGCAATTCTCAGCTAAGAGTTAATTTGGAGTGTGTCCAAATTCCGCTTTTATCCGCAAATAAAAGTGGAAATGCACTTGTGTTTATATTGGATAGTATTTTTAGAGTGTTCGTGATTGTATGAGGAGATACAGCTATCATCGTCTGTACATACGATTTCCATCTCTTTAGTTCTATAAATTACTGGCTACCAAAATGAGATTTTCCAGAGTACGTGGAAGATGTTCTTTGAGATCTTATAATTAGTAATTTAATGAATATGTCAGTCAGTAGCTTTAGCAAAATTATCAATCATCATCATCATTATCAGCCTATTTTACCGGTCTACAAGTCCAAGCCAGATAGGTAAATATTATATTATGACATAGCCCGACCAAACATTCCATTCAAAACTAGTTTCTTTTGATTCGAAGCTATAAAGGCGAACCTTTTGACGACCTCTGTTGCGCAGTGGTATACGCGGTGGATTTATAAGACGGAGGTCCCGGGTTTGATTCCCAGCGGGGCAGATTGAGATTTTTCTTAATTTGTTTTGGTCTGGCTGGTGGGAGACTTTCGCCGTGGCTAGTTACCACCTTACCGACAAAGGCGTATCGCCAAGCGATTTAGCGGTCCGGTACGATGTCGTGTAGAAACCGAAAGAGGATGTAGATTTTCGTCCCACTCCTAACAAGTTAGCCCGCTTCCATCTTAGACTGCATCATCACTTAAGATCAGGTGTGATAGCAGTCAAGGGACAACTTGTAGTCGATAAAAAAAAAAACCAGTAGATCATAGACGTATTTATTATTAATTACAAGTTGGCCCTTCACTGCAATCACACCTTATGGTAAGTGATGCTGTAATCTAAGATGGAAGCGGGCTAACTTGTTGATGATATCCACACCCCTGTCGGTTTCTACACGACATCGCATCGAAACGCTAAATAGCTTAGCGGTACATCTTTGTCGGTAGGGTGGTAACTAGCCCCGGCGGAAGCTTTCCACCAGCCAGACCAAGACCAATTTAGAAAATCTTAATCGGCCCCACCGGTAATTGAACCCAGAACCTCCGTCTTATAAATTCATTTCGCCACTGTTGCCGTCGAAATTATAATAAAAAAAACCCGACTGCTTAGAAGTTATGAACTGAAAAGAGATAAACAAGGATCACTATATCTGTATAAAATTCTAAATACTTTATGGTGCCTATATATATATACTTTATAGTTTCTTCCCCATTTACAGCCGCCATTTTGAAAATGTATATAGCCTATGTCACTACCACTATTTTGACAAATTCAACGACACCTCACATGTCAAAAACCGTTCAGCCGTTTAGGCTGTAGCGCGTGCCGAAGAAATGGACATACATACATACATACATACGCTCGAAAAACCTAACCCTCTTTCTGACGCAGTCGGGTAAAAATGATGAATAAATGAACAATCGCTTTACATTTTATAATAATTCATATTATAAAAGAGGTCAAACAAACTTTCAGTGGTTATTCATAATATTCACAAACGCAGTAATAACATAACGCTATGCTATATTATTATCACTTCTCTATGCAAATTTAAACTACCTCGTTTTGCGTTCTGAGGCTAACGAGTTCAGATATTATTTTCGTTGCTTGCTTTTAAAATCAAATATAATATAAAAGTTGTGGTATTGCTAACGTTCTCTTTATGCCGGCATTTTGCGGAATAATTATTACTTGTTTAATATTTTGTTGGAAGAATGAAAATTTTTAAAGTATGTATGTATTTTAATTGACCGTTTAATGTTGTTAAATGTGAAAAATGTCTACGTGGTAAGTTTATACTTACACTGTAGGGTGCGAGGGGTACACTAGCAAAATCGCTTGTTAAAGACCTTGGCCTTACTAGACATGCAGCAAGCACCATATTGGGACGAGTATCCAAAGCTGATCTAGTGGGATCTTTTCAAATTTGGCTAGGCAGGGAGTATAACATGAACAAAGGAGGTGAGTGTTTATGCACGTCACTAAGGGATCCCTTTTAAACCTACACTCGTGTCACAGGTATCGGGCTCTGTTCGGAGTTTTTCTCTCTGCCATGCGATGGATATGGCACCCGCACGGTGAATCCTTGGAATGTGATGATATTCGTCTCTTCTTTATGAGTCGTTTCCTCAGCCTTGAGGATCGTGGCACCCCAGCTATATGACTTTTTTAACGGTGGTACGCCATTTTTCGCGCGGCTATCGCATGTTTTATTTGGTCCGTCTATCGTCTCGGGCTACGCCCGCGGAGTCCCTTTCCTTTGATCTTGCCAGTGACCACTAGTTTTTCAATGCTATCTGCGTTTTTCCTGGCAATGTGTCCGAAGTAATCGAGCATCCTCCGCAGGCAGATGTTGAAGAGCCGTATCTTTATTTTTAGTTTATCCAGTATCGAGACGTTTGTTCTGTGTTCGGTCCAAGATATGTTAAGCATACGTCGCTAACACCACATTTCAAATGCGTCAATCTTCCTCCGGTCGGCAGTCGGCAGGCAGAGTGTCCATGTTTCGGCTCCATAAAGGAAGATGGAGAAGACGTTTCATCTTTATGACGCTAAAAACCTTTGTTTCAAAAATTTTCCACGCTTGTTTATTGTTTGATGCTGAAGGATTATACTACTATGATGAGGATATTTTTGCAGTTAGTAGCAACGAAATTAAGAAAATCATACCTATTAAATTTTGCTAACTAACTTGAAAATTTTACAGAACTCAAAAAGAATAAGTATTTTAAATGAATTTTGAATTTTGTATGGTATTTTAACCAACTTCAATTTAATTAATTGTTATCAAATCGTGTGTCATGCGAGGAGCTGATATTTTATTGCCTATGGTTATTTATATAACATCAGATAAACAATTGCTTATAAAACCATTTTTTTTTTGCAAAATATATAATTAATTATACAAAACGAATTACCGTAGGCGTTTCTCCGTAAATAACATGTTTATTATACACAGCTCCAAGTATACAAAGCCGGCACAGTAAGTCCTTTGACGAGGGTATTACTGCGTCCAGGATCTCTCGAGTTAAAATTAATCCTTAACAGCAGTTTAAGAGTAAACCTAGGAGGTTTATGTTAACGGTGTATTAATTTGGCGATATTATGTTTAACTAGGTACATAAACTTAAATATAGTATCAAACGAAGTTGCTTCCGACCGTGCCTCTGTATATTTAGATCTATTGGACTATGGCGCAAATTTAAATGCGGTTTTCAAAGTCATTTATGTATTTTTTTTTATGTATATTGATATTGTTTATATACACTTATATATTATGTTTACTTTTTTATGTAGTTTATTTATTTATTTTTAAATATTATATTTAAAATAAATTTAAGTAATTTTTTTTTAATAATAAATTTTCTCATTGCATCACCCCGCTTCCGATACTCAAATCTCTTTTCAATAGGTTGCCTGTAAGAGATTGCTTCTAGCAATAAGGCCGCCTTTGCATGTTTATTTTAATCGATTTTTTTCATGTTTCTGTTATATCTATTTTTATGTGCAATAAAATATTTCTTCTTCTTCTTCTTCTTCATTTCAGTGGGAGATTTATACCTATCTGAATCTATGAGTCTAAGTAGCCAGTAACTGCTTACCGACCTTAAAGTTATATACAATGTACATTGAAGAAATACAGCTTCTCTACACGTATATAGGTAGGTAGAGGTGAAATTATCAAAAATTGTATTGCAGTGCCAAAAGAAAACCAAGTTTTCATAAGATTCGTTGGTTCGGCTCGGGAGGATTTGGTGGCTCCAGTCACTTCTCTTAAACGTCCTTATCGTGGCTAAAGATCAGCCTACCGTTTAAGACGTACCACCAAGCGATTTAAAGTTTCAGTACGATACCGATGAAAAATTTTTTATCCTGTTATCATTGAAGAGACTATAATTAAGCAACTGGTATATCATCATCATCGTCATTATTAACCTATTAACGGCCCACTACAGGGCCAGGCCTCCCTCCTTATAGGAGAGGGGATATGGAGCGTAGACCCACCACGCTGCTCTAATGCGGGTTGGCGGGCTTAGAGTGATAACGTTTCATTTATTAACGATTACTGTCAGATGTTGATGACAGTGACCGGGGCCGACGGCTTAACGTGCTCTACGAGGCACCGGGGGTACACCACCAACTTCCCGACTCCGGGCTTGGAATGTTGGAAGAATGAAAAACTCAGAATTATTCCGTGACCCAACCCAGGATTCGAACCCAGGACCTCGTGATCGAATCCAGATAGGCTAACCACTAGACCAACGAGGCAGTCAACTGGTGTATGAATAAAAGTAATTCTATACTGAATTTAATTAAAACATAATAATTGAAAAACATAACTAAGAAGAAATAAAACAGATAATTCAAATATAGATAGCAAGTGCGAAAAAAATTGCTCAACTTGTTAGCGTAACGAGAGAGAAACGTGACAAGCAAAGCTTTGATGGCGGCAAAAAAATCCTCAACATAATTACACTTGCCATGTAAATTTAAAGGACTTCCCATAATAATTAATATACACATTTCTCGCTTCGATTCTATTTACCACGTGCACACGACTCTGGCGGTTTTGTCGACGGGATAAGTTGTGTTTTCCCGTGAACCCGCCAGGTTTCGGGCTTGTTTCAGCGGTGTTTTCATTAAGGCTCTATCAAGAGCCTTTAAAGTTTAATTGAGTTGTGGATTTCAGTAACTAACGACTATCGGAAACTAACAAACTGAATTAAGAAATTTTGTGTTTTCACTCAAGGACTCGATTTATATAACGAATGGCTTTACTACAGACTAGTAATGAAACACGTGTATTTAATGGTTAAATACCTTCATGTTCTGTACCGTATTTATTTTAAATATTAGATAGGAGCAGGTGTAAATTTTGCGGAAGTTCATCATGAATAGTTAATAATTTATTAATTTTTCCATTTACCGACACTTTTTTTTATCGACTACAAGTTGGCCCTTGACTGCTATCACACCTGATGTTAAGTGATGATGCAATCTTAGATGGAAGCGGGCTAACTTGTTTGGAGTAGGATGAAATCCACACCCCTATCGGTTTCTACACGTCATCGCACCGGAACGCTAAATCGCTTGGCGGTACGTCTTTGTCGGTAGGGTGGTAACTAGCGACGGCGAAAGCCTTCCACCAGCCAGACAAAGACAAATTAAGAAAAATCTTAATCTGCCCCGCCGGGAATCGAACCCAGGACCTCCGTCTTATAAATCCACCGCGCATACCACTGCGCCACGGAGGTCGTCAAAACTGCCATATGCAACGCAATATTTAAAGCGAAATGCTTCTCTACATTTAACGTAAGCGCAAAAAATGCGTAATTTACGACATTACATCAGAAACCTCTAAAATTATCAGTTTTTCTTTACTACATTGGGCATGTATTATACTCATAAACCTTCCTGTTGAACCACTCTATCTGATAAAAAACACCGCATGAAAATCGGTTGCGTAGTTTTAAAGATTAAAGCATACATTTGGACAAACATAAAAAAGCGACTTTGTTTTATACTATGTAATGATTCTGGCACATAATTAAATCTAAGCTCTTGCAGTTAAGGTCTTCGATAAGCTTGGTTTGGGTTACTATAGATCATCATTATCAGCCTAAAAACGGCGCACTGCAGGACCAGGCCTCCCTCCTTATAGGAAAGGGGATATGGACCCAACACTGCGAGTTAGCAGGCTTCGGGTAATGTTTCATTTATTAACATTCACTATCTGTTGTTGACTCTAGGCTTGGAATTAACTGAAAATTTCAAAGTAGAATGAAAGACCCGACTCAGGATTCGAACCCCAGGACCTCGAGATCGAAGCCACATAGGCTTACCACTAGACCAACGAGGTAGTCACTACGCACAGGCAGCCACTATAATTGGGAGATAATAATATGACACATTTTAGGACCGCTCAGCCACTTTAGCGCTTTAGCAGTTTAGGTAAAGTCTTTGGACCCACAAAGTAAATGTCGCAGTGTAGTTCCCCCTAAGGTTAATTGCCGCAGTTTCCAATAAGGCAGCGACATCAAACGCGTGGGTCCACTGCTGGCCACGCCCGCGCTATCACACGCTGTAATTTGGACCCAACTGTATAATAATGTATTCCTATGTTAATGTGTTCGATTACACATCACCCTGTAGTTTAATTACTAGTCTAAGGTATCTACTGTGTTCAGAAATTCTCTTGATGTCTGCTTCAGTAGCGTTATTATTTTAAGTGCTGTTGCTTTTTTGTATTAAAGTTGCCTTTTATTATTTTTTTAATGATAGACGGTAGTTGTTTGTATTGTCTTGTTTTGCTTAGGAAAGTATCAATCATTTTAATATTTATTAACATTTTCATACATACATACATACATACAAAACATCACGCCTCGTTTTAAACTACATCCTTCCATTTGCCACGGTTCTTGCATACTTCCTTAGCTTCTTCCACCCCTTTTAACCCTTTCATACAAATTCGTCGGTTTAGGGTGTTCTTGACCTGACCATATTTTAAAATGTCCTCATAACAAAAACCTTATCCAGGTATTTTTATTATCACCACTTTAACACGTTCGCTGCGGCACCAATTTTTGCATACTTTCCGTTCCTGCGGCACGAGGTATAATCGGCCCGTACCGTGACCAGACGTTAGGGCGACACGCGGTCTATTAGACCCCACCTCCTTTTACAGACTAAAATCCATTTTCTGGCGCGAAATCAAAGATAAATGAGAATTTTGGTCCTTATTGATATAGACAGTGAATTGATGAACCCTAATCCACCGTCGCCCCGGGCGATGGTCTGATCTGATGGCTAGTTTAGGAATTATTAGCAATACAAAATATGGGATCTTATACACCTCGTAACGCACTGAAATAGGGCAAATTTTCGCTGAGATTAGTGATGGGAAAAATAATATCGAAGTTTTTAAACTGTCTTAACTACGCAACGACTTGACCGATTTTGATCAATTATATCTCATTAAATCGTTTCAAGGGCAAAACCTGGCAAAACAACACAAAGCTATCAAAGGATACATTTTTTTTAATAATCTAAATTGTGCTTGAAGGCGCCATACAGAAAAAAAAACCGGCCAAGTGCGAGTCGGACTCGCGCACGAAGCATTCCATTCTATACCATTAAGAGGCACCTATTACAGACTTATTATTGGAAAATAATGGATCACGGTTTATGCATAAGGTTTATCTATCTATTTGTATATGAAAATCTTAATGCGGTTCACAGAATAGAAAAAAAAGGCAACCAGAAGTAGAAAAGAAACTGTCCTATTTATTCTGCCTCGGGCTCTGTTTCTGAGTTTTTTAAAATTAACTTCTTCCGACATCGTTTAGACATGTTCGGCGCTGTAAAAGGCCGTGCTCTCCAATCGACGTGATGCACAACACTGGTCGCGGGAAGCTCGCGTTGGGTGCGGTACGAGGTCAGGGGGGATATGGGACGTTTTAGCCTCGTTCCGCACTGCATTAAAATTATGTTAATTCAGTGCGGCACGAGGCCTAAGACATCCGGTACCAAGGTAGGTACACCACCGAGTACGGAACCATTACAGCATCTCAAATATATTCTTTATATATATATTCTTATCTCTTTCCTACACTGGACCAAACCAAAGCTATGCCATTCGCACGACAGAGAAACTCACGTTTTTCCTTGCCGCACCACAGGGAAGTTGCATCAGGGGTGATTTAGGCCTCGCTTCGCAGTGAACGTGTTAAAGTAGTATATACAACTAAGCAACAAGCTAGGCAACCAGTCACTTGTATGATTTTAAATCGAAGTAAATTTAAAACAAGAATAAGATTTTTCACATTTAAAATTAAATTCTAGTTGTATCCATATTATAAAACATTGTGCAGAGCTTTGCCACGAGATTACCTACTCTACCTTTATAACCCAAATTAGTCGGACAAAATAATTCGTTCCTATTTTCTAAAATCTCGCCCTCTCTGGTAACACAAAACGTAATAGGTGCGGACTGTACTGCAGTATTTCAGCAGTAATTCACGATATAACGTATAACAGCCAAATGTCGCAGTGCTACCCTGTTGTATAACGTTATGTATCTATACCTGCTTGCTACCTTGTTAGTGTCGTAGCTTCAGCTGTAGATAATAATTTTTGTAGGTAATAGTTATAGCAATAGAAATAGAACAGTTATTTACATTAACATACCCATCAACACCATAATCAGCGTATTTAGTTATTGCTCACTGCAGAGCCCAGTAGAGTGGATAGTTTAAGCTGTTTTCTGTTCCAGAGCAGGTTGGTGGCAATGTCAGATTTTGGTGATCATGTCTAGGTATACATGCTGTAAATCGATTTCAATCCTTAGGCAACTATAGAATTTGAAGCGTTTTTTAACCTACGAAAAAAAGGAGGAGGTTCTCAATTCGACACGTATATTTTCTTTTATGTATGACCACAAAAAAAAATTATCAAAATTGGACAACTCTGTAAAAAGTTATTTTTTACAGAGTTGTCCAATTTTGATAATTTTTTTTTTATAAGAAAGGGCACACTTCCAAGATAGTTCCATTTTCATCATGTTAGGATCGGATGATGATATCCTTGGAAAATTAAAGGAACTCTTCAAATTTTATAGGCACACTGGCATCAATTTCGGTTTCTGTGTAAGTATGGGTAGCTTTTTGGCTACAAGTGCCATATAATATTCTATGACAGTATAGTACGATTACGTTACGTGGCGATAAATCACTAAAATGTAAGGAATAAAAATTTTCAACAAAAAATAGAACCAATTCAAAACGCACTAAAAAGTAAAAAATAACTGTGTTATTTAGTTGCTTGAATTTACTTAAGCATATTTAGGAGTCGGTGCCAGCCAAGGGTTCTACTTTAAGGACGTTACCTAGAACCCACAAACTGCTTTACTACCTTAAATAAATGTTCTTTAAACTTGGCTGGCACCAACTTCATAGATATGCTTAAGTAATTTAAAGCAACTAAATGACGCAGTTATTTTTTACTTTTTAGTGCGTTTTGAGTCGGTTCCATTTTTTGTTGAAATTTTTTTTTATTTCTCTTAAGTTGGTGCTTTGAGATATCGAACGGTAACATACCATTCGGTATCTCAGAATGCATCATTTCGTCTGTCCTGATCATTATTAATAACATCCAGTAAGCTTTGAAGTATTTTTTTCATTATCACCCTAAGCCCGCCAACCCACATACTGTCATGTTCAATTTCCCTTCTCCTGAGTGAGTCAGAACTCGAGAGACATCCGGGTGAAGTGTTCAGTACTATATTACCTACATCTGGAGGTCTAGCCCTATTGCTAAAGCTATAGCCCTAAGCTGTAAAATGGGCTGAAAATGACAATTTTCCAAACCATGGTTAATATTACTCTAACTGTAAATTTATTAAAATAATCACTCTTTGGACAGTTACGAATGCACAAAGTTATTACAAGATGTCCGCGCAAACGGGCGAACTAATAAAAGTTGGACGTGACTGCGTCGAGGCCTTCCGTCTACCCGCAGGTAATTTACATCCCGTTCAATTTTACACCGCCCATAGAGTGCCTCCTACCGCTTAGGCAATTGCTGAGTTTCTTGCCGGCTCTTCTTAGTAGGAATCTACTCTCTAAATCGGTGGTACGGTCATTACACACAATCAAACTTGACGTTTTAAAAGTGTTTGTAAAAAAGTCTTCTTGAAGTAAAAGTCTTTTACATATCTATACTAATATTATAAAGAGGCAAAGTTTGTAAGTTTGTAAATAAATATCTGGGCTAATCTTCGAAACTACTGATTCGATTTTAAAAAATCTTTCACCAAAGAATGCTACGTTATCGGTGAGTGTCATAGGCTATGTTTTATATTTGTATTATATATATTATCCGAGTTATCACAGTTTTAAGTCGGATCGCAAAAGTGTGTTAAATCTGCTTTATGCGCATGCGCTGCTTTAACTATTGAGAATAATTGAAAGCAATGTATGGAGACTTTATGTATCTTAAAAAGCTCTACAAAAAATCTGCAATGGCATATATGTATCTTTTATATTTTGGCAGATATATAACTTTTTGTGTTTTAAAAAATCATTTAATTAATACGTAATTATTTATACAACTAAACTTAAATCCTTATCAAAATAAATTATTTAATAATCACAAGGATATTATAGAGATAAGACTTGCCTTTTACAGTATGTTAATTAGTTACATAGTTTAGGAGATAATACAAAATTTCTATAAAGCGCGCCACTGCCGCTGTAAAGTCCAAATCAGTTTAACGCTACGTACGAACTGAATAGGCGTCAGCATTTTGGTACGTATGCTGTTTCATGATAGAAACGATAATACGGTAATGGGTTTGAGAATTCGATCTTTGTTCAATTTATTTGGCATAGAAGATCATACCTATACTATTTATATGAAGCGGTAGAGTTTGTTCGTTTGTTTAAACGGGGTAATCACTAGATCTGCGTGTCGGATTGTAAAATTATTTTTGTTTATTTTGAAAGCTAGACTCAAGAGTGTAATAGACTA
Organism: Mycalesis mineus; assembly: GCA_034621355.1. NCBI lineage: Eukaryota > Metazoa > Arthropoda > Insecta > Lepidoptera > Nymphalidae > Mycalesis > Mycalesis mineus. The sequence goes on from CM067881.1 coordinate 4,223,773, forward strand.
TTCAATATGGAATACATACATATCAGCTTGCCATAAATATATATTGTTAATGTCAATGTACTGTAATGGCGTACAATGTTGAATAAAAATGTAAATTGCTTCACGGGAAACTAAAAAAAATTAAATTGAGAGGGAGAGCGGGGTATGATGGTATGGTGGTCTTTAAGTGAAATCTTGTTGGTAAAAATTCTAAGCTCAGAGTTGTGAAATTGATTTCTCGAAGAAGTCGAAGAATTGTTTTGCAGCTCCCTTGCCACAGATAGCACGGAGAGCGAGAAGCTATCAAGAAGAAGCATCAAAGACACGTGTCATGTCAGGTACAACCCAGAAATAGAACCCAATACGTTGTACTGTGCCTGTCAATGTGAAGTGTTCTTGTTTGTTTAATTTTAAACCAATTTTTTATTCAAGGTGTACAATTTTTGATGATGAGAACTTTCCTCCAAACAGTGACTGCAAGATACTACATTAGTAGTTATAAGTACTTACAGTATTACCAATTAAAATCATACACCTAATTAAAATTCCAAATTCGTTGGAGCAAAATCGACTAAATGGACTTAAAGTTAATTCCAATATTTACTTTTCCTAAAATCATTTGGACAAGAGTTAAATTTAATAAACGTTCTTTCAAACTTAATTAATCAACTTTTAAGTATCAAATTGGATTGTTTAGTAACTAAGCGATAAATAAAAGCTCTCTGAGAGTTCCCGTCTCTATTAATTTCGACAAAAATTTTTACAAACGCATCCTGAGGGAGCAATTTTAAGTGACTACGACTGCGGCCAATCTTTTAGCGAAAAAGTATCTGAGCTTGTAAAATTTTAATAAATTTCCGTTTTGTACACTTAAAAATCTTACTTTGGGTTAGTTTATAGCACTTGTGTAAAGAGATAGATTTAATTTCGCTTCCAACATCAAATTGGCGGTTGATTTGACGCTCTGAATGTATAATATTAGGTCGTCTGAGTTTCGAGTCGGGATGACCACACGATACTGGTCTATAGGACACATCATTCATCAGCCTATTAAAAGCCCATTACTGGGCCAGGCCTCTCTCCTAATAGGACAGGGGTTATGGAACGTAAATCCACCACGCTGCTCCAATGCGGTTTGGCGAGCTTAGGGTGATAATGTTTTTATTCATTAACGATTACTATCACATGTTGATGATAGTGCCTGGGATCAACGGATTAACGTGCAACACCAACTTCCTGACTCTGAGTTTGTAATAAAATTTACCGACCCAGGATTCAAACCTAGGAGTTTGTCATCGAACCTACATAGTTATTCTTTTTTTTATTGACTACAAGTTGGCCCTTGACTGCTATCACACCTGATGTTAAGTGATCTGAATCTAAGATGGAAGCGGACTAACTTGTTAGGAGTAGGATGGAAATCCACACCCCTTGCGGTTTCTACACGACATCGTACCTGAACGCAAAAACGCTTGGCGGTGCGTCTTTGTCGGTAGGGTGGTAACTAGCCACGGCGAGAAGCCTCCCACCAGCCAGACCAAGACAAAGTAAGAAAAATCTCAATCTGCCCCGCTGGGTATCGAATCCGGGACCTCCGCGCATACCACTGCGCCACGGAGGTCGTCATAGTCTAACCAACTAGGTAGTCCTACAGTACATACAGTGATCTATCCAACACTGGTCCCCTGGGCTTCTGTGGTTAGCACATACGCAAAGAACGGGATCTGAAACATAAACGATTGATGTTCCTGTACGTTACCACGTAGAAGTTGATGATAAAATTGAGTAAACAGGTTGGTTAATCTCTTCAAAGTTAGCACTCCACCACTCAACACTACATTGTTGATTATTCTATGTACAAGTAGTGATCACTTTGCAATTTAATTAAGTACATTTTACATTTCAATCTTCTTTTGAAAAAAAAAAAACTTGTGTAACTTTGCAGAATATCAATAACGATTCTCGAAAATGAAATGAGAGTTTAGTTTGGAGTTTGCGCAAACAAAATTCCCGGTTCAAAGTTTGCTTTCTTAGAGAAAATAAATGGAATATTATTGTTAACTTTCCTCGGAGGATCGAGTGCGAACTGATATCTACTGCGCCTTTGCTATATTCGGAAAATGAGCTTTTGTTGCCAGCAGATTATTTTATGAAATTTCTTACGCTATTTCTTCAAAGTGTAACTTTTTAGCTATTACCTTGTACCTACTATTGGGAATTTTGTGCTTTTACTTTTTATTATTCTTAAAGTGGTTATGACTGTGTAATCTTAACCTGTCCTAGGTTTTTGTCCAATATTGTTCTTCTTCTTCAAGTGCCTCTTCTAACCATGGTCGGCGAACATTTTGGCAACTTGAATATTGGACACTGCAGCCCTGAATATTGACCGAGAGCTTTATTAAACCACTGGTGAAGTCGACCTGTATCTTGCCCTGGATGATTAAATGTAGCAGGTCACGTTAAGGTCCTCGAAGTATATGCTCCAGGTACTCTATCCGATATTTGGTCCAATATTAGGTACTATCATTATTATAATCCATCGTTCACTTACAAACGCCATGAAGACGCTATCTCCTATCTAGGATTTCGATCAACATTACGCTTTCTGTTGTGGAGCCGCCAGATTTGTGACTTATTGAATTGTCTGTAATATTCGGCCCTCCTGCGGGTCCTTGTAATCGTTCAAACGTTGCATACAGGGCATGACATTCACGATTCGAACCTAATATTTATTAGATTTCGTTCCCCTTAACTGCGGAACTATTCAGTCTTTATAACGCAAACAATTCTCGGAAAATTTGCTTAAAATAAATTTCCAATACGTCACAGAAAATTAATTAGTGCAAAGCCATAATTTCCATTCATAATAATTATACATCATACTTCACCGCTGAAGTTGCTTTGCAAACAAGTTGATAGGAATTTTAATTCCGCTTCTCAGTGAATTAATGCAATGTTTGCGGTAAGAATCGAACGAAATTTGCAAACGATGTAGGGTTGTCTCTTATGTATTATCAACGTTAGCTTACTTTTAAAGGTCCGCTAAAAATTTATGGTCTTCTCTCTATTCTATAATAGAGATGGAAAAGATGTTTTGGAGGCGTGGTCTGTTCACTAAATAGGTCTTGGGGTCTTGGAGCATAAAGTCAACCGAGTTTATTTGAGTTAGTAAGCGTTACATTATACAAAACTTCTTTGAGAGATATAGATGAATGTTCATAGCATATTTTTTTTTATAACAAGATCTATGGCTTTCATTTTTTCAACACAAGCCAATATCTGACTATGGCTGACTTTATTTCTCTTCTACAAAAAGTGGTTTGGATTTGGTGACTATCACCCTAGATAATGACAACATTGTGACGATCACTATTACTTGTTAATGCAAATCCATAAAGACCAGAAACGATATAACTGTACAGTTAGTTCGGAATACTGTTGAAAATGTTATACTTTGTATTGGGATATTGGGATAAAGAAAATTGTAATATTTTTCATAGCTTGTATTTCGGAATCTTTGGTCAAAAAGGTAAACCGCTGGATTTACGGTAGTTAGCAAAAATTAAAATTGCTTATTTAAAAATAAACTGAAAATTAGTGGCAACCCTAGCTGTCAGAGGATGGAAAATTTATTCTAAAGAACTTATTTAGTGGTGCTGAGAGTCCAGTTTTATGTTCTAGTTTTTTGTGATTATTTTCACTCTAAAGTACGAGTAAATGAAGATATGAATATTGTGTTCGTGAGTTTGCACTAGAATGACAGATTGTTTCAGTGTGATACTACAGGGTGGCACGTTATTATATTTTTGAAGTACATAATGTAGAGTAGTAAAATGGCAGAAGGAATCTTTATTTTTCATACGAAAGGAATACTCGCAAGCAGATGGACTGCCTAGTGTTACAAGGAACATGTACTTAATAGAACTTAAAACAGATTTATAATGATGACGACGATGACATAGTTAGACTATAATGGTTAAAAAATAGGTATTTAAAAAGCTTTATAGCAAACTTTTTTCTGTGTCAACGACCAACTTGTATGAAATGAAATAAAATAAAATTAAATATTTTTACACGGTCCTACGTAAATCGTAATTTAGTTAAATATAAACCAATTACCACATTATATTAAAAAAAAATTAAAACGAAGTTAGTACTAAAGCTTAAGAAAATCACCCCGTTACGTTGCAAGTTATGGCGTTGTAAGGAAAACCCATTGTCCTTTAAGGAATTTTAATTTATGCTACTAATGAAGACATTCCCGACATCCCGGCATTGAGGGAAGACGCGACGCAATTTCCGGTTTTTAGTTTCAAAGAGCACGCCAGGGCGCCTACTTCCGGTACCTCGTAGGAGCTTGTCACTATGCGTTCTCGATAATGATTAATCTTTAATCGTTTTAATATTAAATCAATCTAATTTACAAATTTAATTATTAATACTTTTATTACTGTGAATATGTGAGTGTATACTATAGTTACTTACAGATTACAGATTATCTTTGTGCTTTAAAGAGGACATTATTTTAAGCAGTTATGTCTATTGTTACAGATACAAGTGTTCTTCATTTTTATTTAAATAATTAAACAATTGAATTGTTTTGTAACGATATTTTATTTTATGCTTATTGTATACTCGAAACACGCAACGCAAACTGATTATAATGGTATCACACACCCTATAATGTAAGCGACAACTAAAGGAACGGAAACAAAAAGCCTCGATAAAACAAAATATAATTTTACGGAAAAAGCTTTCGTAATAATACAAATGGTATTTTAAATTTCCCTTTCGAGAACCATTAGTAGTCGTACAGGAAGCACTTTGACAAACACGGATGAGCTCGCAATTGGTTCCGCTGTTTAGGCCACGGCCCCGTTTGCCTCCGCGCCTTATTTGTGAGAACATAATTGGATGTAGTCAGGTAATTTATGAATAAAATACGGAGATGAGATGAAAACGTGATTCTTAACTTCTTGTACAACGATACTAAATAGGCTTGTTGTACTTCATCATCATTAGCAGCCTGTTAACAGCCCACTACAGGGCCAGGCCTCATTCCTTATAGGGGAGGGGATATGGAGCGTACACCCACCACGCTGCTCCAGTGCGGGTTGGAGGGCTTAGGGTGATAATGTTTCATTTATCAACAATCACTATCAGATGTTGATGATAGTGTCCGGGACCGACGGCTTAACGTGCTCTCCGAGGCACGGGGGTGTAATACCACCAACTTCCAAACTCCGGGCTTGGAATGTACTGAACATTTCATAGAAGAATGGAAAGCTCAGAATTATTCCATGACCCAATCCAGGAATCGAACCCAGGTCCTCATGATCGAAGCCACATAGGCTAACCACTAGACCAACGAGGCAGTCAAGTGTTGTACTTGTTGTTAGCTTATTCAGAAGATTATGCCTTCTAAGACTGAGGATCTAGCAACAAATAAATATGCAAAAATTTAATTATTCAAAAATATAATAAAAAATATAGTAAATGCGTAAAATTTACCTAATGCAGAATATAGTGCCTTTGTTCTTTCTTTTTGACGTGATAACGTCTTATAATTCGATAGAGCCGGCTGCACGCATGAAAAAACATGACTCATGCGGCGTTACCTCGCTTTGAGGCGTTCCATGTAAGGCTTGAAGTGCAAGCGAGAGCGCAGAACGAGCGACAAAGAAGCACAATCGGCCTTTGCGTTTTTCAACAATTCAATGTGTGCAAAGCTATATAATAAAATCCCACTAAGAATAAAAAAAATTGAAAACGATGAAACATTTATTAAAACTGCCAAAGACTACTTGCTAAATAAAGCATATTACACAGTTGACGAATTCCTCAATGATACCATGGCCTGTGCCCCTGACGGGGTTCCAATTTGACATACTATTCCTAACACTAATTTGACATATGTATAAATATAAATTGGAATGCAAATAAATGAATAAATAAATTAAAAATTAATATATTTATTATAAATTTAAAATATAAATTTATAAAATCAAAATCAATTATCTTATTATTTTAAATTAATATTTATAAAAATATTCTTAAATTTTAATACCCAATTAAATGCTACCATTCCATCAGTATTTTCTTAAGTCGTTGTCACGTTCAACTATCGTCAGTAAACTGACTTTACAGACAACCAATTTTTTTAAATAAAACATTATTTTGCTAACAAATTCCAAGTATCCGATGTTAATAGATTTTTTTATTTTTCATACCACAATAAGAATTGTGCCCCTCACAATATTGAGAGTGACTCAGCGGCATCCTCCGCCGATCGACTATGGATTGTGCTGGGAGTGAGCTATGCTTGTAAAATTTCTGCAGGTTGAATCAGAAATTACGAGATTCACAGAAAAGGCTTAACTACCAACATAGACATAAAATACCGATTTTAGAGTATACTAGAGATTTTTACTGCCCATTCACTTTTGGACACGAGCTCTCTTAAGAGAGTAACAAAGATTCATAGAGTTATTGGTTTGAGAGTTGAACTTCATTTGTGCGAAAATACAAATTCATACGCTAACTTTCAATCAGTTCATATTTACGCACAAACATTAATCTTACTCGTAAATACAAAATCCCCAGTATATCCATGTGAAGTGGGTACAATCGAGCACACCGGTAATGATAAAAATTGGGAATCGGGAATAGGTATCTTTGTTTCACGAGCAGGAGATCGATGGCCCGCGGCATTGTCAAGATTACAATCAGGGGCGCCAGGACGTTGGAATCCCGTTTTTAATAAATGGGAAATGTGCCTCAGGGGTACTTTGCTCCGTTACTTGGCTTTGTCAATATTGCTATGTCGATTTATAACCATTTACTTTACTTTATTATGAAATGTTCGGCAGATGAGAAAGTATTACAAATATTAATTTAGCCTTGATTTACGACATACTCATATTTTTGCTTTCGACTAAAAGTGAGCCCCTGACTGCTACAACACCTGATGTTAAGCGATGATGCAATCTAAGATGGAAACGGGCTAACTTGGTAGGAGTAGGTTGAAATCCACTACCCTTTCGGTTTCTACACGACATCGTACCGGAACGCTAAATCGCTTGGCGGTACGTCTTTGTCGATAGGGTGGTAACTAGCCTCGGCGAAAGCCTCCCACCAGCCAGATCAAGACAAATTAAGAAAAATCTCAATCTGCACCGCCGGGAATCGAACCCAGGACCTCCGTCTTATAAATCCACTGCGCATACCAATGCGCCGCGGAGGCTGTCAACAGTTGTCAGGCTCGATATCCATCAAAACGGAGAATAGAGAAGAAGTACAGATTTCGTTATCTCCACATCTCCTCTCCACTTAGCTGCAGTGAAAATTGATTAACGAAGAGTATATTTTTTCAATAGAGGAAATTGTTGCGTAGCGCTGGGATGTGTCTGTCTGGCGGCAAAACATCTCTCTTCTCTTTTTCTGGTCTGGTTTGGTAAGCGGTGAGCTTAAGGCAATTCCGTCGCTTCAATAACAGTCTTCGGTTGAATTTTTCAATTAAAACATTGATATTATCTGAAAATAGTAATAAAATTAGCAAGCGTTCAATTTCAATCGCACCTCAGACGACTATTGGCTGTCTAAAAAAAATATAGTATCGCAAAATTTCATTAAGCAGAAAGTAAATGGAATGAACGCGAATTTTACACTCGGGGGCGTTTCAAAGGACTTCGGCTCTCGAAATACTCAATATTGCTTTAAAAAGAGACCGCATAATAAAATTGTGTTTAACCGACTGTTGCCGGCTTTTGTGTAGATCGCGTTGTATACGAAAAAACCCATATTAACCATTAATTGAGTTTATTCCGTTGGGTGATTTCGTTTCCACTTTTAGAATGTTTATCAACTTGCGTTTATTTTTATATTTCCCAGTGATAAAAACACGTCGGGAAAATTTATATAATTTTTGTAAAACACGGCCTGACTTCTTTCGTGTTTGACATTTATCTGTTTTGAGTAAACATGTTATTACAATTTCTGCTAGCCCAGATTGTCCAGTGGTTAACCCTTGTGGCTTTTAAACCCAACGCCTTGAATTTTGGTGCTGGGTTGTGAAATGATAAGCTCTTCTTCCTCTGAAAAAATAGTTAAGTTCGAGTTCGGAAGTTAGTGATATTACAACTCTGTAGAAAGAACGTTAAGCTGTCAGTTCAGGTAATTATCATTAGCATCTAATAATAATAATTGCATAAATACATATTCCCGCAATGGAGTAGCATGGTGGACCTAACCTCCATATGCCCCTCCATATCTGCTATAAGTAAGGAAGTCTGGTCCCTTAGCGGAGCTTTAAAATAGTCTGATTATGGTTATTTCAGCTTTTCCATAATTTTCAAGTTATGTATCTACATACCTACTTTAAAAATGTTCTTGTTATATAAGAGTTTGAATTAATCAAACCTACCTTTTTTATTCATTACACGTTAGCACTTGATTGTAATCGCACTTGATGGTAAGTGTTTACGCAATCTAAGATGGAAGCGGCCTAACTTGTTCGGAGCAGGATAATATCCACATACCTTCGGTTTGTACACGACATCGTACCAGAACGCTAAATCACTTGGTGGTACGTCTATGTCAGTATGGTGGTAACTAGCCAAGGCCAAGGTCTCCCACCAGCTAGACCTGAACCAATTTAAAACATCTTAATTAGCCCAGCCGGGAATCGAACCCAGGATCTTTCTTTTTATAAATCTGTCAATAACCATAAACGCCACGGAGGTCGTCAAAACCTTACCCGATGTTAAATTACTATAGCGTGTAGGTATCTGTTGATGAGTATGATATTGTTTGGTTATTTTAGAAGCACAGTAAACTACAACCATCAAAAACAGTTTGTGAGGGTCGGGAGAAGTTTGTAACTCATGTTAAGCGACCGACCGATATTAGCATTTGGGGCGTGGAGGAAAACGTGAAGAATGCACGCCATCTGTCACGTGGTGTCGATTTTGTTATGACCATCACAGTAGCTCTAGATAGAGCTATCATTTCTCTGTTTATCACACAGCATTGTCAAGGATTAGCAAGGCTATGATTAAAATTTTTAACAAAAAATAGAACCGACTCAAAACGCACTAAAAAGTAAAAAATAACTGTCATTTAGTTGCTTTAATTTACTTAAGCATATCTATGAAGTCGGTGCCAACTGCCAGCAAGGAACATTTATTTAACGTAGTAAAGCAGTTTGTGGGTTCTAGGTAATGTCCTTAAATTAGTAACCTTGGCTGGCACCGACTCCTAGATATGCTTAAGCATTTTTTGTAGTTCTATTTTTTGATATAAATTTTTATTTCTTACTTTTTAGTGATTTATTGCCACGTAACGTACTCGTACTATACTGTCATAGTAGCCATAAAAACTATCGATACTCACACTAAAACCGAAATCGCTGCAAGTCTGCCTATACCATTTGAAGAGTTCCTTCAATTTTCCCAGGATATCATCATCAGATCCTAACATGATGACAATGTGGAAGTGTGCCCTTTCTATAAAAAAAAATTATCAAACTCAACTCTGTAAAAAGTTACGCGTGGTCATACATAAAAACAAAAATATATTTGTATACGTGTCGAATTGAGAACCTCCTCCGTTTTTTTTTCGTCGGTTAAAAATCACTAAAGTCTGAGGTTTAACATCTACGCCTCACATAACGTGTGTTTTAACCGCTCACGATTTAAATCTCTCTTTAGAACCGGAAAAATTTTCTCTACCTGACTGTCAAACTTCATATTACAGAAGGCACTTGATGCTAATGATTTCAGTAATATGGAAAATACTGAGGATGGTTTAAATTCTAATAAAAAAAGAACAAGTTAGAGTAAATAAAAAATCAAGTAATAACTAAAAAAGTCATTTAACTTCTGTCAAGCAAAATGTCATTTCGAGAAACATTTTCATGAATGGGGCGATTAATTAATTATACATTAATTATAACATTAACTAAACTTTGTTGTCGTCAAGTGAAATAGCGTGTCGAAATAAATTAAAATGCTTTTAGCTTTTGAGTCGAGACTGACGGCTGTGAATAATTATAAGTCTTCCAGTTATAATAATTGAGATTTACAAAGGGATGGTAAACACTTATTACACATTACAACATTATTACAAAGCCTAAAACTCTCTTTCACTCTCTCTCTTTTATGGGTATCAGGTATGAAATAAAAGCACAATAAAAACATAATCTTTATTAACCGACGAAAAAAAACGGAGGAGGTTCTCAATTCGACACGTATATTTTTTTTTTATTTTTTATGTGTGACCACGCATAACTTTTTACAGTGTTATCCGATTTAGATAATTCTTTTTTTATTAGAAAGGGCATACTTCCAAGGTCGCCCCATTGTCATCATGTTAGGTTCTGATGATGATATCCTGGGAAAATTGTAGGAACTCTTCAAATTTTGGAGGCACGCTGACAGCGATTTCGGTTTTTGTCTCGGTATCGGTAGCTTTTTGGCTACTAGTGCCGTATAATATACTATGACAGTAAAGTACGAGTACCATACGTGGCGATAAATCACTAAAAAGTAAGAAATAAAAATTTTTATAAAAGAAATAAAAGTTTTTATTACAATCAAAAAGTATTCGTTTTAAACTATGTTTCATTGTCGTACAGTTTATAAGTAGGTATAGTTTTATTTCAAATTACATATACATAAATGCATACATAACATCGCATCTCATTCCCAGTGAGGTAGTCAGAGCCTACATCCTCCCATTTGCCACGGTTCTTGCATACTTCCTTAGCTTCTTCTACTCTCATTAATCCTTTCCTACAAATTCTTCGGTTTAGGTTATTCTTAACTTGGCCATATTTTAAAATGTCCTGAATTTGATCCACGAACATTCGCGTAGGCTTTCCCCTTCCAACATTTTCATTCTCCCTTGCCTCATAAATCAATTCTAAAAATAGACTAAATAATGTTATTTAAGTTACACTTAGGTATTACGTAAGCCATAATGGTCCATGCTGCATATTTGTCTATAGTATTAACTTATGACATGAGCATGGGTCGACAAACTTTTAGCTTTTATAACATGGTTTTGCTTTCACAGGCTCTTAGACTATAACTCTTTACAAATTATTCACAACAAGAAGAACGCAAATTGGTAAATTATGCAAACAATATTCACGAGGTAATACATTTCGCAGTCAACGCCAATCTGCAACATTAAACTTTTATTTAGTTCTTCAACCAAACTTCGGACGTCAGAATGAATTTCAAACAACTAAATTGTAGAGTTTTCTACAAGAAATCTTAAAGTGTGGCTTGCGCCGTGGGAGATGACTTACACTTTACTATTTAGTAACAATCAAATTTCTGTTCTATAGCCACCTCAAAAGATTGATATTCCATTGACGTTAAAAGGGTTTATATGACGTTTTGTTTCTGTGTAGACTGGGCGAGTAAATATCATTACAGTGAGTCCACAACAGCACTCTAGCCGCGGCCTAAGATAGCCACTTAGCCAGACACTCGTATAAAATGTGTTTTCTAAGCACTCTATATGGAGTATGGAGCTTCGATTTATTGCTAAATAATGTCAGCTCTACTATCCTTATCTTGCCTGTTATCTTCCATAAAAAGCTGCAAAGCTTAAAAAATTTTACTGAGATAATATCGTACTTCAAGTTTTTATAGGTACAGTGAAAAAAGTTTTTTAAAAAAAAAAACGTAAGGAAACTTTCTTACAAGAAAAAATGGTTGGTTGGTTTATAAAATTAAACAAAAATAGTCTGATATTAAATATTTATTATAATAAAAATATATTTTAAAGAAAATGTATCTACATTAAAAAATAAATAAGAATAATATTATAAAAGCGAAAGTTGGTATGTATAGACGAGTGACTGAGTGGATTTTGATCAAACTTCACAATAATATAGTTTGTTCACAATCACAATAATTACATATCAAAATAACACCATAGGCCACCTCTCACTTCTAGGTATGACCGACAGCCCATTATGCAGGGCTTGTCTGGAACACGACGAGACACCGATACACGTTATGCTCAGTTGCAGAGGGGTATCGGAACAACGTGAAACACACATTGGCTCCAAAGCGACACTCCATGAGGCAATTGGCGGCTTGGGAGGCCTCATAAGCTTCTGGAGCGAGCTCGGCTGGCTGGAGTGAGTCAGCGGGAGCCTACACCAAGGGACCCACGCACAACGGCCAACTCGCTGGCCAAGTGCGGAAAATACCCAGGATATTTATTACAGGACATAGGCCACATTTTGTCCCAAAATTCCCACGGGAACGAGAACTCCGCGGCTGATATCGCGGGCGTTCTGTAGTTATAAATAAAATCACAAACATTTAGAGATTTAATAAAAGTAGGTTACGCACATATTGGCAAAAGTTATTATGAAAATATTGATTATAAATAAAACTAGATAAAATATAAATCTAATAATAAAAACTATGTACCGGGCAAAAAAACAACATATTTTTTAGAAAACAATGAAACGAATCGAGCGTAACAATTTTTTTGTGGCTTGTTGCATTTTTAATTCAATTTCACAAACAAAAACAGCGCAACAAAATCACAGAAGAGCTTTTATTTTGAATATTTGTTTATTATAACATCACTTCATTCACAAATTATTTTATATTCCCATGTATTTCGAGCATTTTAAAACATAGTGCTGACTTTTATTATCATGCCGTGATAAGTTTGAACAGTTTTGTCAAAGCATTCAAATAAATAAATAGTATTCCTATACTAATACACATATCGCTATAAGCCCTATGATAACTGATAAATATTTTTATATAATATACTTTATACATAAATACTTATAACATATAGATAAACCATTTTTCCAGATGTGGGAATTGAACCCACAGCCTAGGACACAGAAACAAGGTCACTACCCAATGCGCCACTTGGCCGTCATAGTAAGTTTTTAAATTTTTTAACAAAAAATAGAACCGACTCAAAACGCACTAAAAAGTAAAAAATAACTGTGTCATTTAGTTGCTTTAATTTACTTAAGCATATCTATAAAGTTGGTGCCAGCCAAGTTTAAGGAACATTTATTTAATGTAGTAAAGTCCTTAAACTAGAAACCTTGGCTGGCACCGACTCCTGGATATGCTTAAGTAAATTAAAGCAACGAAATGACACATTTTTTACTTTTTAGTGCGTTTTGAGTCGGTTCTATTTTTTGTTAAAAATTTTTATTTCTTACTTTTTCGTGATTTATCGCTACGTAACGTACTCGTACTATACTATCATAGTTATTTATACGGCACTAAGTCGGTAGCCAAAAAGCTACCGATACTTACATAAAAACCGAAATCGCTGTAAGTGTGTGTATAATGTTTGAAGTGTTCCTTTAATTTTCCCAGGATATCATCATCTGATCTTAACATGATTTGTAATAAAAAAAGAATTATCAAAATCGGACAACTATTTAAAAAGTTATGCGTGGTCATACATAAAAAAATATAACGAATTGAGAACCTCCTCCGTTCTTTTTATCGGTTAAATATAAATTGAAGTCACAGCGGTCAAGGAGAATGGCGAGATTGTATGTACCTGTGGACCCGAATAAAACGGTAGCGTTCAAAGTAGAAACTTATTAGCAGTTGTAAAACATAACATAACTAAGAAAAAAGCAAATGGTAAATAGGTTAGAAAAGTTGGGAGAAAAAAGATATGAGAGCTTTTATCTTATAACCTCAAATATTTACTAATCAAAAATGAACTGCTAGAAGAAGTTACTGTTTAATTGTATACAGGATATTAAATACGTAGGAATATGTTCAACATACACTCGTAAATATTAGCTAGATATTTAAGTGAACATGCGGTACAAGATTAAAGTAGGTATACCACAGTTTTTATATCGCCAATATATCGCTATGCTGGCATTTTGTTATAGGTAGGTAATAGTTTACTATGCATAACTTCTGCATGTTAAATGTGAGATGGAAGATAGTTACAGAAAAATTACTAAATATATTAATAAGCCTAAGTAAAAATCTCAGCCAAAAGGTTGATTGTAAAGTACAGTAGTTATAAACTAACAATAATTAAATAAAAAGGAGACAATAAATCCCTTAAATACAAGTTTCCTAGCGTTTCGTTTTTCTGAAGTTACAAACTACCAATTCATTGCAGAGAAGAAAATGAAAATATTGTTACAACTTGGGTATCTTTAAAACAAGAGTGAATAGGCATTTTCTAAGCGAGTGCGTTTCATCTTAGACCACAATATCTACACATACCATCAATAGAGGTTGGGATCAAGCGCAAGCCTATTTCGTATAAAAAAGAGATCTACATAGATATAAGACTAATTGTATAGATCCACTAAAAATTATAAAAAAAATTACAAGACTAGATAAATAAAACGATACTGACATAATGGAAGCTCATTTATTTTGTTGCTGAATGTAGGCATCACAATTTGTCCAGAAGATTCTACTAGTGGGCCTTTAGTAGTAGAACAATCAGTCAAAACTTCTACAACTTCCTCTGTTTGTTAATTTGGAGATATAATAACTCCCTGGCTTGTAGAGGGCACAGGAATACCTGATCTTCTATTGGAGATACCTCTCTTTGTGCTAGTAAACAACAAGTAACACATACCTATCTCATCGACAGATGTTAACTGAAACAATATTTTAATGTTGAACTTCTTACAGAATAAATAATATTAAAGCTGTAGGGCATATCAAGGGATTTTAATTTTTTTATTAAACTACCTTGTTGTTCCAGTGGTGAGCTTATGTGCCTTCACTTAACAAGGTTTTGTGCCTGTTTTCCCTCCTACTATATGCAGATGATGATGTTTAAGACTAATAATCACTACAGTTTATTGAAGCAGTTTAAATTAAAACAACACATTTTAATAGTTAACAAAATCCAAATTGCTGGAAACTAGATGTCCAAAAGCAAAAGCGGTTGACAGGGCCATAAAGCAAAATAATCAGTAAATCCACTATATAGCTAAATCGTTAGGAGGAAATCATAAAAATGGCAGTTACTTTCAACGTTTAAATCACTTGGAGTATATTAAATCAACGCAAAATGTAACATTAAAACCCGAAAATTATCAACAACCAACATCAAACAATATTGTTTATTAATATGACTGTTAGTTTTAAACACAATGACAAAACCCAATAGTCCTGCCAACATTTGTCTGTCAAAAAATAAAGTATATTAAGTCAAAATAAGTATACATAACAGACAAGTTCTTTTTTAAATGTCACTTAATTAATCAATAGCCTAGCACCACATGAACCCAAAATATCATGTTATAGCTGGACAAGAAAGTCGTGAAAATAATGGTCGCGTCACAACCGTTCATGTGGGCACTCTATATAGTACGAGAATATCAGTTTAGATACTTTGATTTAAATACAATTTTTAATAACGTGATTTCACTGACACACTTTCAAAATAATATTGGTTAGGATAGAAAAATAATTAATGAAACTTCTGAAAGGATGGTAATGTATTTTAATTATAAAATTGGTATTCATACAACTATAAATATTTAGTCAGAATGAAAAATGCTTTCGTCTAAATATTCCACGCCAGATAAGCCTCCAGCCACGTCTTGGCGCGAGCCAACTCCAGTTGCTGCTGCTATCTATCTGCTGCTATCTTCTGATGTGTCACTATTGCTTTCGTCTTGCAGGTTTATAATTATTTTGGGAATATCACTATACAGAGATTGTCCCCTTTGGTATTAATCACTCTCTATTTTCATTACGTGTCCAATCGTCCAATTCTTTTGTAGGTCGCCTAGTTCTATGTTTCCCTGGTGTGGAGAAAACACCTTTATTTCTCTGTCCTTCCAGAGCAATTCGTCTTATAGTACTGACGAATTTACCTAAAAAAAGATATTTACTTAAGTATATACAGGTTTATTACCTGCACTTTATTTTTCTGTGATTTATGCAATATCCACAAAAAAAGTATGAAAATTATACAAACGCGCTATTTAGCAAATGCATTTTATAAACATAACCTTTAATTCAGGAATCTACATTTACATGCAGACAAGCATAGGTACTATGAGAGGGTATTGTAATTAAGCCACACATATACTATACGATTACTTTATTTAAACCACATTTTACCAGTCATTTCAGCAGTCCTTTTGTAAACTTCCTTCAAATTGGATAAAATTTTTGTGGATAAAAGTTCTGCCAAAAATCTCTTAAATACTTTGTAAATGATCTCTCTAGCCGAGCTGCAGATTGCGGTTCTGTCCATTTTAAGCACAATAACACAATAACATTGAAAATAACACGAACAACGATTATCGATTTCAAGAAATGACACGTCTACGGACTTGACGTGGTTGACAACCCGCAAAAGGAGTGTTGCCAGTTATCATATTTTTTAGTACCGTTTCACGACTTTTTTGCCAAGCTATATATGTATATAGAACGAAAAAATAAAGTCGATTCTATAATAATTATTTGAATAAATAGGTCATTCCTAAAAATCAAAATGTTCAATTTGCACAGTAATAAAATATATAATGAGAATAATAATTGTAAATAGATATGTATTTTACATATATTTTTTATAACTAGTAGGTAACTGTTATAATAGATACACTTTTAAAACTAATACATAGTTATATGTTTTACAATAATTACAAAACTTATGTGATATTTTTTACTGGTTTATTATATAAATAAACATCTCTTCTAAAATAAAGTTTTGACTTAAAACTACCAGATTTACTAAGAAATCCACTAAGTTGGTAACACTACAGCTGCTGTCATGTGCTACCTTCTACCAGAGAACCGTGCCGGTTACTGCAGACGACTAATTTTCAGTCAATTATAATTATTTTTGTTCTTCTGATCCCCATCTTTACAAATCCCAATTTTTTTATACAAGTATCATATAAAGTTGCAGTTTTATTTAGCACAATCTGGTATCTTAACGATGCTTTAAAATTATAAGGGCACTCTCGCCAATCTCCTTTGATGCTGAGGCTTCAAGTTTGTGTTTGGAAAACCCTACGAAATGTAGATGTCCAGCCGTGGACGTTCTTTGTGGCAGATGTGTTAGTGATGCTGATGAAAGATGCATACTAATACATACCGAGGTTTTTGGGTACCTTACTAAACATCAAAATACACAGAACTTCAAAATAATATATTCGATAACTCCTCCTTTTCGAAGTCGGTTGTAAAGAAGACCTTATTCAAAATAGCCTAGATTTCCTCATGATGTCTTTGAACGTAAAATAACTTTTTAAAACCTCCATTCTTGGTACGTGGATTGGATAGGTAGATCGAATCTGCTAAAAGCGTTGAAAATATTACATTACATTACAGATATCCACTTTCGAAGCGATATCTAGAATATTGCGACAGCCTTCGTAGCTCGTAGCGTCGATAAGAATATCTTCTGTGATATAAAAATCTTATATTCATAGGTGGTACGGGATAGTGCTGTCCCATCAGCGTTTAATTCACTTAGCGAATATCCCACAGCGAGAATACAAAATGGCCGACTGAGGAGTACCTATTTGCATGGAAATTATTTGATTGCCTATTAATGTTACATTTAGTTTCTATATACAGTTGAAATTTAAATCCTTTCTATGCAGATACGGATGGTACGTTTATATAAAAATGTATGCGTAGAAGTTTTGCTTAGATATTGTTCAAATTCTTTTTTTTTCATCGATTACAAGTTGGCCCTTGACTGCTATCACACCTGATGTTAAGTGATGATACAGTCTAAGATGGCAGCGGGCTAATTTGTTAGGAGTGGGACGAAAATCCACACCCCTTTCGGTTTCTACACGACATCGTACCGGAATGCTAAATCGCTTGGCGATACGTCTTTGTCGGTAGGGTGGTAACTAGCTTCGGCGAAAAGTCTCCCACCAGCCAGACCAAGACAAATTAAGAAAAATCTCAATCTGCCCCGCCGGGAATCGAACCCAGGACCTCCGTCTTATAAATCAACCGCGCATACCACTGCGCCACGGAGGTCGTCTAGGTAGCAGAAAACATTGACGCTGGATGGATATTCCTGCTATTGTTTTATAGTTTGACCGGAGGCTCGGGCTCTTTTTGAGGATATTTCAAAAAGTTATTAGTCTACGGGTGACCAAAGAGCTGGCAGCTACCTTGGCCGACGAATTGGTTAAGCTAAGTATTAGCAAAAGGAAATGTTGCCTCTTTTGTAACATAAATTATGTACTATTTAAAATGAAATGTTTGATTTGATTTTAATTTAAAAACTTTTAATTTAAAACTATTTTTTTTATAATTACTTTATTTATCATACATCATTAAAACTAGCCCAAATTTGATAGGATTGCGTCATTTTTTGCAGAGTTCCTGACTAAGGTTCCTATAGCCATCTTCAAGCAGCAGCTTCAGTTCAACTCTTTTGCATTGACATAAATATGCATGCAAAATTTCAGTTCAATCGGAAATCGGGAAGTGGGTCAAATTTAACTTGCAAGGTTTGATGACAGACAAACACTGGGACAGGTGAAACTAAATAAAAGCTTGCAAAATAAAGGACTTGCATAAATAAACTACAAACAACTCTTATTTAAGCGATTTAGCGTTCCGGTACGATGTCGTGTAGAAACCTAAAGGGGTGTGGATTTCATCCGACTCCTAACAAGTTGTCCGCTTCCATTTTAGATTGCTAAGGGCTAGCTTGTAGAGATTAAAAAAATATATACTTTGTTAATAAATAGTAGCGAATGTTCTGCTCCAAGGTCCCATTTATCTCTGTATCAAAAATCATCCCAATCGGTTTAGCGATTTTACAAAAGGCTACACTTAACTACTTTCGCGTTTATTTAGTATGAATAAATGTTGTATAATCCAAGCCGGTCCCACACGCTACTGCATTATAGATGTCGTAATGGCAAGCACACAGTTATTGCATTAGCAGTGCAGTATCGAATGTCTGCAAACAGAGAGCGCCCCCGGGAGCGGTTAAGGGGTCATCGGTGATTCATCAATTTTACACCCCCTACCTTCTGTACTGAATCCATGTCGCATTGCTAAGATGTTATGTACTTGTACTTAAATGGACACACGTGTATAGGGAAGACTTTATACGTCACTGGCTATAATACCTTTTAATATAATTATTATTATGTTTTTCCTCTTACTCCGATCATTTTAATATAACAAAAATTTTTGAAATGACGAAAATTCTGACAGAGCCAGAATTCCGTGGAAAGCTTGGGTTCACCATCAGAATAAGAGCTTCAAAAGTTCCCACCGATCCCATAAATTCTACGAAAGTTGTGTGGGATCAAAGGTCAAGATTTTAGATTATTCTCGAAAACTACAAGTTTTATCAAAAATTATCCCAAACTTGTAGATCTTTATTTTCTCAATATAAAGGGTTCAAATGTTTTGTACACAGTCTACTTCGCGCAAATCAAAATCTAGATTACTTAGGTATGAATTGAAATTAAATCTATTTCATTAAAAATATTTTAATCAACGAATAATGAACCTTTATATAATACAATACCTGGAAAACATAAATTTAAATAATTATTTTTTAATATATTAAACCTATCAATTGATTTTGAAAATACGCGGCGAAAAATATACAGAGATACATAGGTAAATAAATAGACAGATTTTCATTTAAGAAATGCAATTCTACGCATATTATGTATAAATAAATATTATAGGACAATACACACATCGCTATATAGCTCCAAAGTAAGAGAAGGTAGCTTGTGTTATGAGTACTATGATAACTGAATATTTATATATGTATTATACATATATACGTATAATATACAGATAAACACACAGACACTGAAAAAACATGCATTCTCATAACACAAACATTTTTCTAGATGTGTGAATCGAACCGACGACCTAAAAGGCAGAAGCAGGGCCTCTGTCAACTGTTAAAATTGGCCGTCACAATATCATAATATCCAAGGTTTAATTGTATAAACTTTTGAATAGTCCAAGAGTGTACAGTCGTAACAATTAAATGTATGCTTCAAGTAAACGCAATACATCTCAATCTGTGTAACTCTTGGGCTCTAATTAAATGATTCCCCGCATCAGGCAAGCTTTTACTTAATGACAATTTAATGCTGCCGGCCCGCCCTTAAAGTGTTTACCCCTGGATTTACTTACCTACCTGTTTCTGCTAGCTTTCTTTAGAAGCAAAATGTATGAGTATGTTGGTAAAATTGATGTTAATTTTGATTCAGGGAATAGGTATTATTTTTAAGGCAGTAGGTATCTTATAAAAAAAATATAATGGTGCGTTTGTTAGAAACAATATTAAATATTGTCTTAATAAAACTATAACCTTTCAAATGAAAAAATAATTGTCCAAATCGGTTTAGCCGTCTTCGAGTTATGGGTAAAAAATCCTAAAAAATAAAAAAATAATCATATGAAGTCGGTTAAAAAATGAAAATTTCTGTAGCTTGGCTTACAAGGCCCTGACCTCATCGTGTTTCAAATAAAACGAATACTTTTGTCCATATTAATTTTGTTGTACGTATAGGTAAGGCACATAATATTTTAAAGAATAAAATGCTACAAAGTAACCGGATATTCCGGGATATGACGATCCTGGAAAGGTTCTTTTTAATAAAGTGATTAAAAAAAAGTTCTTAATTTATCAAATTATTTATTTGAATAATCTTTCTTGATTAAATATAAATTATACTAACACAAAATTAACCAAATATCTCTTCCTTTCTGTTTTTCCAGTCGTAAACATTTCGTAAATACAAAATAACATCTTTGAACACAAAAAAAAATACGCTTCGTCGATTTAACAATAAAGAAGGCCTTAATCACTCCTCCGGCGCCAAAATCGTTGACAAAACGAAGTTTTTCTCGTTAAAATTATAAAAGGCGCCTGCAAATTTGCAAATTCCTTCTGATTATCACTAATTACAACGGTCGTTTGTAAAAATTTCGCCGGGGGTGCTACGGTTCAATGACCTCAAACGGGTGACTATGGAAATGACTTGCTACTTTTTCGTAAATGACGAGGGCACCTATTATGGTATGGGTGTATTTTTCAGCGTTTCCAAAGAGAAATAGGTTGCACGTGGCTATACAGATTGATTAAAAGTACGTATGTAGATATTTTTATTGTAGTAATTAAAATACAGACCAAGCAAATGGAAAACAATCACCAAACAGTGTCACTCTTCGAAGGGTATGCAAGGAATATAGTGCTGCCATAGTCTAACTACTACTCTACTATATTCATCAACCAGAGGCGTAAATGTTAAACCTAATGTGCCTGTGATTACACCGGCAAACAGTCCGTCAGAATAAAACAATGTTGGCGGCAGAATGTTAGTATTTCCCCTTACCCAGCTTACTCTCTCTGTGGTCGTTCCTTCATGCCTGAAGTTGTACATAAATCTTTCACCGGCTTCTATTGGTAGCAGAAAAAGCTCTATAAATAAATTTGGAGTGACTGTTTGTAATATTGACATACTCGTTTTTTACTACATGCATATATATACGGTACAGACACCAAAATAACATTTTTTACGATTTTTGTCTGTCTGTCTGTCTGTTTGTTCTAGCTAATCTCAAAAACTAACAGTATATGATTACCAAACTCTTGAGTAGTTACATAGGGTAATTTGTATCCAGATATCCCCACCGGAACACCAACTACGCGGGTGAAACCACGGGCAACCGTTACTTACTAATATAATAAATAAAGACTGTTTTATTAGTATGACGTATCCGTGTGTACATCTATGGCATCGTAGCTTTTAAGCACATAAACTAATTATGCTGCGGATTTTTTTTGTTTATGAGTTGACGTGCTTGAGATGGCTCTTAGTTATAAGATATACTTATTAATTATTATTATAAAAACAAAAAACCCGATTGCATAGAAGTTATGAACTGAACATACAACAGTCGAATTTTTTGTTTTTATAATAATTAATTATTTAATTAAGTTTTTAAAATAATTTTATTTGAGACTTTTTTGTTTTAGTTTATGATATAGAAATGACACGGTACACTTTATGCCATTTTTTGTTAAAACGGCAATATAAACATTATATAATATTTATATTTTTGAAATGGTCTTTTTACGACCTTTCATTTGATATCCATATTGCTAAGAAAGAAGAAAGAAATACACACATCCCCCCTTTTCCCCCATTTACAGCCGCCGTTTTGAAAATTTATATAGCCTATGTCACTACCACAATTTTGACAAATTCAACGACACCTCACATGTCAAAGTCCGTTCAGTCGTTTAGGCTGTAGTGCGTGCCGAAGAAATGGACATACATACATACATACGCTCGAAAAAAATAACCCTCCTTCTGACGCAGTCGGGTAATAAAATAGATAGTAGTAAAATGTTATTCCAAATGAAGATTCTTACTCCAATAACCTTACAGAAAGGTATCTCTTTATATTTATAAAGCGGAACGGGTAAATAGACCACTTAACAAGGTTACTCACGTCTCACCGAATACCTTCTCAAAACACGGCGAAACGATGTCAAATTGATGTTTAATTAACTCATTGCCTGATTCGTGACGAAGATCAAAAGCTTTCTATTGGGGTCAGGCAGTTAGCGTCCCCAAGGCGCCGCGGGAGACAAATTGAGCTTTACGCACATTATTTAGAAAAATGTTTCGTGTCTTTGAAGGAGCTGTCAACCGATTTTATAATTTATATTTTATACGGCTTAAATATTTATTAATACTTATTATTATTATTTACACCACCTACATTCTGAACATCTTTAAGGCAAGAGTGAATAGGTATCTTCTAGATAAGTGTGTTCCAATGTAGACCTCATCACTGCTTTCTATAAGGCGTGATTGTAGTCGCAAGCCCACAATCACCATAAAATACTTATTATAAAGTTCGTAAAATAAAAACACTATACTAAAGCCAAACTCAATTGAGAATGCTTGTCAACAAACAAATTAAAAATGAAGGTAGAAATCACTAGTCATTTTACATCTTTGTTTTTTAATTAACTAGTTAATGACGAATTCATGACAATAAATTAGATAAATAAGCCTAAAACTAATTAATATATTCAATATCTTTTAAATAAGATTTTTTAAAATAACAATACATAATTTAAGGCATAAAATGTGTTGCATTGCCTACCTTCATTTTAAATTTATTTGTTGACAAGAGCGAAGTATTGATGTAAGGTAATTATTCACACCGCAACTTGTGAAACGGTTTAGCTAAATGCTATTTAAAAACTCTAATTAGCTTCATTTAAAATATTCTAATACCTACTATATCCCTTGGAACCAACAGTTTTTGGATAAATGATTGAATCTAAAGAGAGAAGTCTTTTTTTGTACCCATGAAAAAACCTCGGTGGTCTAAAAGTACTGGCACCGACTCATAGCATGCTTAAGTAAATTAAAGCAACTAAATGACACAGTTATTTCTTTCTTTTTAGTGCGTTTTGAGTCGGTTCTATTTTTTGTTAAAAAAATTTATATTTTACTTTTTAGCGATTTATCGAAACGTAACCTAATCGTACTATATTCTCATAGTATTATATGGCACTAGTAGCCAAAATTCTTACACAAAAACCGCAATCGCTGCAAGTGTGCCTATAAAATTTAAAATAAAAAATAATAACAAAATAAAATTTAAAATCACACAGTGTGTCACAAATTTAGAAGTGCGAAAGGCAACAACACACACTTGTCAAAAACAATAAAAGACTTTCAAAACTACAAAATTAGTATAATTACTTAGCATATAGGCATGTAGTATGTGCGTTTATCTTTACAATTGTAACCTAATGAACAGTAATGATTATTTATACACATAACCCGCGGGGACGTGTTTATGTTCAACAACATTAATCTAAAGTTATATTGCCACTTGGCGGCCGTGAATTTACAGCGTGTGTTTACTTGCTTATCACTTTCCATCTTATATAACAAGAGCTTTGGAAGAGTCGGGTTTGATTCCTGGTTTACTTTTTTACAGTATTGAATAGCAACAGCTTATTGTTAATGGCTTTATTTTGCCAGCAAAGGGAACTAGAGCTTGGATCCACCACACTGCTTCAATGCACTTGCTGTCAAATGAATATGTAATTATGAGACTCGAAACTGGTACCGATTCGGAAAGCTGAATCTATGCAAAAGACTTGACTTGTTTGGCTGGTGGGAGGCTTACTATCCTGCAAGCAAAGACGTATCGCCAAGCGATTTAGCGTTCCGGTGTGGTATCGAGCAGAAACCGAATGGGGTGTAAATTTTCATCCTACCCCTCAAAAAGATAGCCCCTTTCCATATAAGATTGCATCATCATTTACCATCAGGTGTGATTGCAGTCAAGGGGCAAGTTGTGATAAATAAACAAAACAACAACATTTTGTGCATTAAGTACTTATATATACATACATTCATCTAGAAATTAGGACAATCATCAATATCGTGTACTTTGCCCTACTAAACATACATTGTCTAAACTAAACATATATAAAAGCATTAAAAATTTAAAACACTAAGAATTAAGAAACAATAAAAATCTGCAAACTGAGCCAGAAGCTCATGATGATATTAATACATAATCATTTAAAAGCATCCTGAACAATTATAGCTATTTACAAAATTAATTGTTATTTTCGCTAACAATTTCCTGCTTGCTTATATTTCAAATGGCTGCAATTTGGCAAATTACCGAAATTTGGTTTACTAATAACATTCATTTGTAGGTTATTTTCTTAGCTTGTCGTGTTAAAGGCCCGCCAACACTTTGTGGTTAGAAATTATGGTTTCTTTATTAGCAGTTTGCAGTTATTTAAGATATTTCTAATATAATTCTATTATTAAAGTAACTATATTTATTCGAATTCGAAAATAAGCCAACGATATGTAACTAAATAAAAGTTAATTAATGAGAAATAAAAAAAATGAAAATTCATTAAAAATATTAATGAAAATTAAATTACCGCTAAAATATTTTTTAACTAAATATAAACCTAAGCCTGTATAAATTATAATTTAGAATCCAATGCATACTTTGTATTTTTTTAGAATTTGTTATCTTTTTCTGTGGGAACTGTTTTGTCTATGGAAACACTGAGAAAATTCCACAGAATTAAAAGTCATAAATTTTTGTATGCCTAATATCAAAATGAAATAAGCATATTACAAGTGTTTACACCGATATACCTACCGATTTTCAATATTATTTAATGACATTGTTACCACTAGAAAAATAACATTGGGACGGGAGGAGAAAATTCATTCATTCCTTTTAAAAGTGCTCGTAAAACAGTCTGCTTAAAGTAAATGAATTCGAATTTGACTATATTCGAAAGGAAATACCATTGAAATGGAAAAAATACAAGGATTTTATCAAAAATAAAATAAGTGAACGAAACGAACTTATAAAAACGTTGGTTAAAAATGAAATTCCTAGTTTTTGGGGTATTAAAAGATGGCATCTTTCTAATATTAGTCTGTAGGTTATAAAGATGCGGTGACATTGATTTGTCAAACTCAAAATATGTCATTTTTGCCAAGTCTTTTCTTCCGTGTTCCGGGCTTTGTTTTTAGCTATAATACATTTTAGACAGACATCTTAGCTATAATAAGAACAAAACTCAATATTTTAATCTGATTATTCAGTATTCCGTTAGGTACATATATCTAACCGATAACCATCAAATCAAATGGACCATACGTCAATAAACACTGACAGCAAAAGACAAAACAACATCAATCCGCCACCAGGAGAATGTCTACCATAGATAATATAACTTATCTAAGATCCGCCATGATTATACGTAAAGTGTTGCATTGTTTTGGAGAGAATAAATAATATTTCGCCCAAATAATAGTGAATTCAAAGATTTGGCTAATCAAAACTAGATTATTAATACATGTAGTTTTTTTCAACTTATGTACTGAAAGTGAGTCTGTGCTCCATACAATTTTGGACCATCTCCTTTGTATCAGTTAGGTATTTCATACGAAACATTTGCCAACGCGTGACTACAAATGGAGCGTAACCTTTAGAACAACGAAGGGATGGTCTGTATTGCTGTGATCACTCCTGCTATGGCATGCGATGGGTGTTCCCGAGATAAATAGTTTCATTACACCGGCCCTTTGCTCTTCTGTCGTGTCTATGTGCACATTAATTAAACACTCTGAAAGCGAAGGTTCTTTTTATTGGACCATAGAGAGATACCTTAAAATTGCTTGAAGGAACGTTCGTATTTTCAACATCAGATCTATACTTAAAGTCTATATCGAGTTTGGCTTTAGTATAGGATGCATCAATAGAGTGTCGTATCGTATCTTGTGTAGAGAAAGAGACCATATATTTTCAACCAATCGATATACTATGCGGCAAAAGAAAGAGCAATGAGATTTATAAAAAAATTTAATTGTGCCATCTTACAAAAAAGTGAGAAGAAACAATGTTCTTTTTTAATCGACGAAAAAAAACGGTGGAGGTTCTCAATTCGACACGTATATATTTTTTTACATAACTTTTTACAGAGTTGTTCGATTTTGAAATTTTATTTTTAATTAGAAAAGGCACACTCCCCAGATGGTTAGGATCTGATGATGATATCTTGGGAAAATTGAAGGAACTCTTCAAATTTTATAGGCACACTTGCAGTGATTTCGGTTTATGTGTAAGTATCGGTAGCTTTTTGGCTACAAGTGCTGTAAAATATACAATGACAGTATAGTACGAGTACGTAGCTATAAATAAAAAGTAAGAAATAAAAATTTTTAACAAAAAGTAGAACCGACTCACTAAAAAGTAAAAAATAACTGTGTCATTCCCGCCGAATAAAAGTATGTCACAACATTATATCTACTGCATACAAATCACACAGCGTAATCACCCATGCAAGTAAAAATGTCGATGCATGCACCAAGATTTCCTCCATCCTGTTACTAAAAAGATATCAGACGAAGTCATTATTTTGCCAACAGATGGCAGCGCAATCGATTACGACGCGCGGCAACGAGGGGCGCAATTTGCGATCCGATCACCCGTGAAATCTACTGAAATGAATAAAACTATTCGAGAACACTCGAATAGTTCGATTTTTATCTCGACTCGAGTCGTCGGCTCGACGATGATTGATTTCATATATTTTCCGCTGAAGGAATATTTCCACGCGCTGGGTCAAGATTGCTTTTATTGGAAACATGTGTAGGTGCTATTTATTGTCATAATATACGGAACGTGATTGTGCAGAGATCGAGATGTAGAGATGCGAAAACGTTTTCAGATCATAACTATCGTTATATACGTCTGGGTCCCGTTGTGTTGCTAGAATAGCCTAAAATAAATATTAAGTAGGTACCTATTATGATGATTACAAGTGTGTGTATATACCTTCGTGTCAAATTTAAAGAAATAGGAATTCTTACAGTAGCCTGTCAATACAAATTCAATAACCTAGTCTTTGTTAAACAAAATATAAATATGTATAAACAGAAAAAAGATTTAAACGATCGTCTTCCTAGAAATGGACATAAGTTAGTCATATCAGCTTATCGCCTCCGAAAAGTACAAAAATCTTTCGTAGGATTGGGTGTACTCTTCTACAACAAGATGCCCAATTAAGTTTTAGATATGCCATTGCATAAGTTTAAACAATGGATTAAAACTCACTTACTGAGTCAGGGTTATTATACTATCGATGAATTTTTAAATGACAAATATGTTCAAAGGCAATTGGATCGGCTTTCAACTTCACACAGGAAGTAAAATAAATAACTTTATGTAACAACACACTTAATATTGTAAAATTGATAATATTATAAAAAGAGCAACTGTTGAGTTTCTTGCCGGCTCTTCTCAACAGGGCCTGCCTTCCGAGCCGGTGGTAGAGTCACTACAAATAGTCCAATTTGACGTTTCAAAAGTGCTTGTAATAAGCCTACTTGAAATAAACGATTTTGAATTTGAATTTGAATTTACAAGACGCCCGCGGTGTCACCCACGTAGTTCTCATTCCGTGGGAATTTGGGGATAAAATATGGTATATGTGTTATTCTGATATGTACCTAAGTTATAATATTATTGTGAAGTTTCATCGAAATTCATTCAACAGTTTTTGCGTGAAGGATTAAAAAATAGATTCATTTAACATACAGAAGTACAAAGTTTTGTCTTTATCATATTAGTAAGGATTTTTTAAATCTAAAAATAAAAAAATGTACCTTAATATTTTACAATTTTTAAACGACGAAAAAAAACGGAGGAGGTTCTCAATTCGACACGTATATATATTTTTTTTTATGTATGACCACGCATATTTTTTTACACAGTTGTCTGATTTTGATAATTCTTTTTTTATTAGAAAGGGCATACTTCCAAGGTGGTCCCATTGTCATCATGTTAGGATCGGATGATGATATCTTGGGGAAATTGAAGGAACTCTTTAAATTTTGGAGGCACGCTTACAGCGATTTCGGTTTTTGTCTCAGTATAGGTAGCTTCTTAGCTACTAGTGCCGTATAATGTACTATGACAGTATAGTACGAGTACGTTAGGAGGCGCTAAATCACTAAAAAGTACGAAATATAAATTTTTAACAAAAAAATAGAACCGACTCAAAACGCACTAAAAAGTAAAAAATAACTGTGTCATTTAGTTGCTTTAATTTACTTAAGCATATCTAGGAGTCGGTGCCAGTCAAGGTTTCTACTTTAAGGACGTTACCTAAAACCTACAAACTGCTTTACTAGGTAAAATAAATGTTCCTTAAACTTGGCTGGCACCGACTTCATAGATATGCTTAAGTAAATTAAAGCAACTAAATGACACAGTTATTTTTTAATATTTAGTGCGTTTTGAGTCGGTTCTATTTTTTTGTTAAAAATTTTTATGTCACATAAAATTTTCGTAACATAAGTAGCTTGATCCGGAAATATACAACCTCCATGGCGCAGTGGTATGCGCGGTGGATATATAAGGCGGAGGTCTTGGGTTCGATTCCCAACGGGGCAGATTGAGATTTTTCTTAATTAGTGTTGGTCTGGCTGGTGGGAGGCTTTCACCGTGGCTAGTTACCACCCTACCGACAAAGACGTACCGCCAAGCGATTAAGCGTTCCGGTACGATGTCGTGTAGAAACCGATAGGGGTGTGGATTTTCATCCTACTCCTAACAAGTTAGCCCACTTCCATCTCAGATTGCATCATCACTAACCATCAGGTGTGATAGCTGTCAAGAGTCAACTTGTAGTCATAATATATTATATATATACTACCATACTTACGTTTGCTGCAGTTATTTTGTCTGTAGAATTAGGTTGCCGGTACAATAAAGATACAAAAGTCATAAATACCTTCTATTGGGACCGTAAGTTGACAGTTACAAGGTGACTTATTGTAGGACCTGTTCTTTGAATCCTAAATAAACTTTAGTGTTATATGTGATAGTTTTCTACTGAACGCTAGTTGGGCCATCTGCTTTTTCGTCAATTATTCCTGGAAAATCCGTCAACTCACATTGGAGCAGCGTGGTGGGTCTGTCTCCTCTACTATAAGAAGAAACGCCAGGCCCAGTAGAGTGCCATTAAAATAGGCTCATAATGTTGATAATAGTTATTACCGTAAAAAAATATTACTGTAATAAAATTATTATTATAAAAACAAAAAACCCGACTGCTTAGAAGTTATTAACTGAAAAGAGAAAAACAAGGATCACTATATCTGTATAAAATTCTAAATATTTTATGGTACTGCAAACAGAGACAAAATACTTTAACCTGCGGGGAAAGAAAGATCTACCTAAAACTACGTTTGTCCCCTTCTGACGCAGTCGGGTAAAAAAGACTTTGAAGTTAATTAAGTCACGTACTTAGTTTTAGTCCTGTCTTAAATTTGTTTCTATAAGATGAAAAGCCTGGTCCTGTAGAGGGCATTTATAAAAGGCTGATAATGATGATGATTATTGTTATTAGCGTAAAATATAACATTTTTCGTAAAAAAGGAATAAATATTCTAAAAAGACCAACAACATCCTATAAAACTTCGGTCTTAAAGTAAACTAAGTTACGTACTTAGTTTAGTCCTGGCTTATATTTGCTCTCAGCCTCAGGCGATGGGAGCTTTTAAACGCTGACACGACCTATTATAAACTTGCCGGTGCAAATACCTAAGGCATATGCCCTATCAGGTTTTAATGTCAATAGCAAACTTGCGTCTTAAGTTTAATGGACTTGGTAGATTAACTTTAGAAGATTTTGAACTGTAACTATCGATTGATACTACATCAATAACTTATTACCTACGTTACGTAACTAGCGACTCGCCCCGGCTTCGCACGGCTGTAATGCTGGTACTAAAGTATACTAAAGAGCGCACGCTCCGCGCCACCCCTAAACGCTCGCTATATCCCTGCATTTTGAATGAACATATGTTGGAAAATATTCATTTAAATTACATGCTGTAAAGGGAAATTGTGATCTATATTGAATGCACAAAGTATTTAAGATACTCAATTGGATAAGGATTAATACAGTATTGCCTAAAATCACTTCGTAAAAACTTTTAGTTGAAAGTAAAAGATAAAAAATGGTTATTGTTGGTTATCCCTAAGAGATAGACAATTAGTACTTTTTTGTTGACTTTTTTAAGTTATGCAATTATAGAACATTATTTTGATATATCTCGTAGGGTTTAGCCAGGCGTTTGCAATGTACTTAAGCGCTAATAATGCGTTAATTTACGACATCACAACAAACGTCTCTAAAATTATCAGTGTTTCTCTACTATATTATGCATGTATTATACACATACACCTTCCTGTTGAATCACTCTATCTGATGAAAAAAACCGCATGAAAATCGGTTGCGTAGATTTAAAGATTAAAGCATACATCCGTACAAACATAAAAAAGCGATTTCGTTTTATACTGTGTAATGATAATGAAGTACGAGTATTATGCATTTTACTCATAGGGTAAAAACGCAACAGTCTCGGCTTTCCAATTTGTATACCTATTCGTACATTCCAAATGAAATTATATAAAATGTAAAATACATGTAGTATCTACTTAGTTAATTTCTTGGAAAATAGTAAGTTATGGATGGATTAATAATAAGTGAGTATAAAATATTTTAACTTAAATATGACTTTTTTTTTACCGACTACAAGTTGGTCCTTGACTGCTATCACACCTGAAGTTAAGTGATGATGCCATCTAAGATGGAAGCGGGCTAACTTGTTAGGAGTGGGTCGAATATCCACATCTCTTTTGGTTTCTACGCGACATCGTACCGGAACGCTAAATCGATTCGCTATACGTCTTTGTCGGTAGGGTGGTAACTAGCCACGGCGATAGCCTCCCACCAGCCAGACCAAGACAAATTAAAAAAAATCTCAATCTGCCCCGCCGGGAATCGACGTCTTATAAATCCACCGCGCATACGGAGGTCGAAAAAATGACTGACGAATATTAACGTTAAGTCTATTGATTGCTATTACAAAACCATCTCTAGCTCTAAATACTATTATATAAATTAAGGCTTAGAGGTACAAAACTGCTCTGCGACGAACAAATTATGACACATAAAAATTTTCCTTAACATTTTCTGAAACCAGTAATTGAATTTTCTGACTGTATTGAGTTTTGTTGAACTAATGCTTATCTTGATGCGTTCATAAGCAATGCAATTTCCCGAACATTAAATTCACATAAAACAACACGACGCAATATCGTTTCAATTACGTGCGCAGACTACACCTACCGAGTCCTTTCTATCCAATTAGGATTACAGGAGTGGCACTATTGATAGCGTGCGTGTGTTGGAATTATATTTGCGACAGTACATTATTTAATGTAGTTATAATATTTTATAGAACATGGTAGGTAAATACTCTATCAAGACGTTAACCATGAGTTATGGAGAGAGAATGCATGCCTAGAGAAAAAATTGGTTGTCTGTAACGTCGGTTCACTGACGATAGTTGAACGTGACAATGTCTTAAGAAAATACTGATGGAATGGTAGCATTTAATTGGTTATTAAAATTTTTAATTTAAGTATATTTTTATAAATATTAATTTAAATTAATAAAATAATTGATTTTGATTTTATAAATTTATATTTTAAATTTATAATAAATATATTAATTTATAAATATATTAATTTTTAATTTAAAATTAATTTATTTAATTATTATATTCAATAGACGGATGTCGAACGCTGCCGAACGCAAAGGCCGATTGTGCTTCTTTGTCGCTCGTTCCGCGCTCTCCCTTGCACTTCAAGCCTTACATGGAACGCCTCAAAGCGAGGTAACGACGTATGACGTCATGTTTTTTCGTGCGTGCAGCCGGCTCTATCGAATTATAAGACGTTGTCACGTCAAAAATAAGTTCCTAGGCAGAATCCTGAGGGAGATATGTGAACAAAAATTTGCAGAAATATTCAAGGTGTTAACCCTTTTTGTTTATGTTTTGGATTTTTTTTAATTTAAAATAATTATTTTATACACAGAATTGTGTTTACAGAATCAAAATGTATTGGCACATTTCGGAATGTTATACCATTTATCTAACACATTTTATCTATTTCTTTTATTCATCAAAGTTTTCTTTTATTTACTGAAATCTTACCTAATGTAACGTTGTGAAGCAGATTGAGGTAGTTCGCAGTGATTTCGACAGCCACGTAATTTGCCGTACAGTCCCGATTGGCTTTTACATTGGAAAGTTAACTTTGGCGAAAATATTCACTTCTGAAGCTTAATGTGTTATAGATTTCAATCATTTTTTGCAGTAAAATGGAATGATATATTTTTGTATTGCAAAGCAAAGGTAAGAAGGAATCTTTGTAATTTTTGCCAAAGCCAACGTGTCAATTTGTACAAAGTGAGATAATTTTCATGTCTTCATTATTTCGCCATTTTGCACTTAACTGTACTTCAAGTTTTGATTATCAAATTATAATTATTAACATTGAAAACAAATTTGTAGTATCTTACACTCTTATGTTCATCCGCTGTTAAACACGCCACACCTCTAATGGGATCCGATCAAGGGAATAATGCTCTGTATTAGTGGGCTTTTTGAGAGGTGTCCGTGATTGGTTTTTAATTATTTGTAAGTCGTGCGTGTTGCTTAGTCGGCAGCAGAGAATATACTCGGAAACAGTATAAACTTAATTAATATTGTCATTGTGATTATTATCAACATTAACCTAGTTTTAATGGTTCTTAGAAATGCACAGACTTTTAATGAGCGATTTGAAGCAAGGATTTAAAGCAATGTTGGATGAGTAAGACTTAGGCAAATGTTCCTGGACCAAATTCAGGGCATTTTAAATAATGGTTAGGTTAAGAGTACCCGAAACCGACGCACTTGTATGAAAGGATTAATGAAGTGGAAGAAGCTAAGGAAATATACAACGACGGTGGCAAGTAGATGGATGTGGTCTCTGACTGCCCCTACGGGAATAAGGCGTGATGTTATGTATGTATGTATTAAAGATATAATTCACATTTAAGCAGCGTCGTAGTCCAAAGCTGTGCAGTTGGCCGTCTAAAATAGGCTGATCTTCATTCTTGATCTATAAAGAAGACAATAATAAACTCCTGTATTATTTTTAATCAACTTAAAAAGTTCATCTGACAATTCCTAATATTATTAGAACAAAATTATAAATACACAGTTAAATACGGGAACAATCAATGGGTATACACCTACAACAAAAATAAAAGTGTCCTTAATGTTTAAAAGGGAACGTTCAAATATTTATTTTACTTAATTAAATTCGTACAAAAAAAGAAAAACATTTCCCACACAG
Source organism: Mycalesis mineus (assembly GCA_034621355.1). Taxonomy (NCBI): domain Eukaryota; kingdom Metazoa; phylum Arthropoda; class Insecta; order Lepidoptera; family Nymphalidae; genus Mycalesis; species Mycalesis mineus. Next base: position 4,257,558 of record CM067881.1, read on the forward strand.
GTAGGTATAACTAACAGACACGAGCAATACATTTAACGGCCTACCCGTTTGTCAAAGGAAACACCCATTGGATTTAATTTGTCGCGTATTTACATAATAAATGAACGTCTCCGCCTCGATGCGGTGTAATCCGGTTTAGAGCGGCTCAAACTGGTTTAAACCGGTTTTATACATCATTTAAAGCGACTTGATTCTCGATCGGGACGCAATTTGCATGTTATTCAGGTGTTAAGACGATAATAGTTTGGTAATGAAGTCATTTTGGATGACTTAGCATACTAATACGTTCTTAATACCCGTATTAAGGTCATGTACGCCTTGAATAAGCTCGGCTTATTTATTACTATGTTACATTGAGTTATTGTACATAATATTGTCGGAAATTCATTTTCGTATTAAAATAGCGTGAATATGTTTAATGCCACGAAGTTGCTTATTGTCAGCTGTGATTTGAGATCAAATAATAATGCCTTAATTTGGGTGCATATTTTGTTTCGACTTCTACATAAACCTACTTATGGCTATCTACAACAAACAGGGCAAGCTCTTGATTGTAAAATATTTAATAACAATAAGGATTATATGTGGCTTCGATCACTAGAGTTCGTATTCTAGGTCGGAATTACGGAATAATTCTGAGTTTTCTATGAAATTTACAGGAACCGGAAGTTGGTGGTGATATACCCCCGTACCTCGAAGAGCACACTAAGCTATCGGTACCGGTCACATTCATTAACATCTGATAGTGATCGTTAATAAATGAAACATGGTCATCCTAAGCCCACCAACCCTCATTGAAGCATCATGATGGGTCTACGCTCCATATCCCCTCTCCTAAAAGGAAGGAGGCCCGTCCCTGTAGTGGGCTCTTAATAAGCTGATAATGATAAATTATTTCAAATATTATAACAGATCTTTAATAAAATTTTAATATGTTATAGGGTAAAATTTCTTTTATATTCAAACGTTCATTTACAATATAAGCAACGGTCAACCGAGAGAAAGGAATTTAACAAGAACTTGCTCTAGCTTCAGTAGATAACACTGAAATCTTGTAAGAAGTTAGTTAAATAGTTAACATAGTTGCAAACAGACCGACTTTAAATTTAAAGAAGTCTTTGTTTAATTTCTGTTAAAAAATAGGATAAAATTTTCCAATCTAACTTTTATTTTGTATATTATACATTCAAATTGCGACAGTGCATTTGTTTGTTCAAGTGTATCTATTTTCAACTTATAGAATGTCTACTGAAGTCTGATTTTGTTTTCACTGATAATCAGTGTCGCACGGAATTCTTAAAAAAACCTACGATGACGATGACATACACTAGCTATGAAGCACCATTTCTATAATAGTTGTTTTTTAATTTCTTAATATCAGCTCTTCCTTCAATTTTTATTGATTCGTTCATGAATATTTTTGTGGTAGAAGATTCAATGGATGCATCCCAGTAGTACCCCCTAATTTTAGTTCTATAGAACTGTTGATACACCATATTAGTGCTTAGTGTCCCATAAGTTCTATATAGAACTAATGGGACAAAATTAAAGAAATGTCGATATCAACATCTTGTTTGTACGTCACATATAAAATATCTATAGTTTTTATAAGTATAATATGGAATCTCTTTTGATTGCAATAATAAATGTCCACTTAAATTTGAGAGTATCTACACAAACTGAAATGCATTATGGTGAAGTCTCTAAATATAATACATTGAATACAAGCTTGCTTTAATTGCACAAAACGTCAGCAACAATTCATTTCTTTAGTTGCTGAAGATTATTTTGGGAATGACGAAAGTTTTCAAAAAAGATTTTGGTGACATGCTAATAGCACTGCACAAGTAGTCAAAGACCGATATGGATCATAAGCAAAACAATTCGATCAATGTGGAGGATTCGTAATTATCTTTTTAGGATTCTGTAGCCAATTGGCAAAAAAAGGAATCTTTATAGATTTCTGAAGTCTTTCTGTCCTGTAACTTCTAAAATAAGAGAATATTTTTTAGACACGACTACTACTTGGTTTTAACAACTTAGCTTTTGTCGCAAGGGACATTTTTTTGTTAAAAACAAAATGAAATAACAATTAAAATAATATAAAGTTTTTAACATATCGTCGCTTAAATAGAAAAGTGGCATTATTCAAAAATATCAATTTTGAAGTTATGACCATTTAAAGTTTTCAATTTTTTTTTAACTCGTTTTTCTTGTTATGTATTATATTTATATCTACGTGTTATGTATCATTTAAAAGGTATTTATATAAGAAACAAAACAGTGTAGTTATTATAGTTGATTTATTAAAAAGGGGGCATTTATAACAGGAAGTGTCTTTTTTCTATATAAAATTGATAATACTATGACACGGATTTTCTAAAAAAATTAATCAAATTATGCGAAATAACAATCAGTAATAAACCCTATATGAACGTAACTCCTACTTATTATATAAATCAATGGCAACAATATTGATATCGATGAGTTTTAACTTAAATCTACGTAATTTCTTGATTTTTTATAATAATATAAAACCACAAATAGAAATAGCAAACGTCCTAACGTTTAAATGTCCTGAATTTGGTCCAGGAACATTCGCCTAGGTCTTCCAACATTTCCATTCACTCTGGCCTCATAAATCGCTTTTGTTAATCTTCTTTTATGCATTCTCTCTACATGCCCAAACAGATGGTTTGGACTTTCAAACTTTCCATATTTCGTAAATTTACTACCCCGTTCTATAAACTCTTTTACTTCTTCCTCTTTCTCTCCATCTATGAAAATATGACAATCTGTCACATATTCATCTCTTTCAAAAATCATTACTATCGTTTTGCTGACATTTTCATTCTTTTCCTTTTTACAAAGCTGCATTCATACTGGCTAAAAATAAGTTTTCGCTTCTCCTCACTATTTTTGTAATAACATTTCAATTCACATTTTTCAGTACATGTTACTTTCATTTGTCTTTCTGGCATTTGTTTTTGTAACTTAGATGTCGATATACTATACCCTTTTCCAGAATTCCTTAATAGTTTAGCTATACTTTTTCTGCATTCACTCGACACAGCTTCTCTTTTTTTACATGCTTTTTCTGTCTTTTTTAACTTCATCAGCTGTATTTTCTGGGAATCCGGACACATTAGCAGTTTCATCTTCCGAAAATGATGATGATGATGATATTGCAAGATCTTCGCATATTGAAAAAATCCAGGTTATTATCCAAATCTGACATAATTATATTACTTCAAGTATTATGGGTAGAAATGTTAGTGTTTTTTACTAATTCTGAATGACTTACAGCAGATTCTACGATAATCCTACTCAGTACTCCACTAGATTTTCTTTAGAATATTCCCTGCACATAAACATTTTTCCACCACGCCTCATCCTAAAAAAGCAAAATAAATTATTAATGTTCAAAATTTTTATTTTAAATCTTTAATTAAACCCGTTTATTTACACCGTGTTTAAAATAATCATGTACTTTTGCCATTAAATGCATTTAATGTTTACAAATAAACGTGATTATTAAAAAACTGTAACATAGTTCTGTTGAACTTCATGCTACTAAATGTACAAAACCTATATAGAAAAACGACATTTGTAAAAATAAGTTATATTTCAACGAATTTATTTAAATTTATTTCATAAACAGATAGTCACATTTAAAAAAAAGCCATTTTTCTATAAAAGTTCTGATCACAATGATAATTTAATTTTAAGGAACAAACGTGATTTCTCGAAGAAATACGTTTTTCTATGTTTTTTCTTACCCTTTGCAATCAAATTCAAGCACTATTTTGAGAAATAACACTTTTCTACAAGAACGCACATGTACTCAACTTCGTAGACAAGTTTCAAATGGCAGAGTGTCATTTTTCTACAATCAAACTGGCGAATAACCGCAGAATACCGAAACGACACTTGTGACATCTAGTGAGCCTGACGTGTAGTTTATGAAGTGTCTTTTATCCACATAATAAAATGATGTCAACTGATTCGTTTTATGAAATAACCTCGTTTTCGAAAAATTTTGAAAAATGTCACTTTTCTATTTAAGCGACGATATATGCTATAAGTAAAATCAAGAGCAAAAACTATACCACAGTTCTATATAGAACTGTTGGGATGTAATTTGACAGCATGGAAAATATCCCAACAGTTCTATAGAACTACGGTATGGGGTACTACTGTGATGTACCCGATTCAATAAGGCAATTGTTCATCTGTTCCTTATACACATTCAAATTATAACTCCGTGGAAACACTATTAGGAGAGAGATATATATATATAATATATAGAGAGTGAGAGAGACGAAAATAATATGCTTTTATACGTCGTAAGCAATTTAAAATACATCATTAGTCCTTGACAACAATAGCAATGGTCAAGTTACAACGGAAAGACCTTCTAAACCTTGGGTACTGATTGATTAACCAATTGTAACTATCCCACTAACCCTTACACTAAAAAGCTCTTACCAAAACCAATCCAACTCAGCACTGAAGCAAGCAATCACGCTATAAACCCAGCTCGCCTCCCCCGGGGCATGTAAGAAAGTGATAATCGAATCGGGGACATTACATTGCCCATAACAGAATCGTTAAATCTCCATCAAGGTTTGGTTCGCTTCCCGACCCAACACTTACCCGGTTTCAATTAAACTTTAACCGAGTACTCGTAAACAAAACTATTATCACGCCACCAATGAGCATTTTGGCATTTCGTCTTTGAGGGGAGAGGATAAACTCTACTCTCTTATTTGACAAAATACATGTGCAAGTGGTCATAATTCGAAGCATGCTCCTGTCATCACTATCGTAAAAATTTTATAATATAGCCAAATTTTTGTAAAACGTTTATACATTAATAATAAAATTCAATATTCTGACTCATTTCAGCCAGCCGGGCTCCAGGGGCATAGAAGGCCGCCCAAGTCCCGGATTGCCTCTTGGAGTGTCGCTTTGGAGCCAATGTATGCTTCGCGTTGTGGTAAGGTAAGGTATGCTTTGTTATTTAAGATATTTATTTTATTGTTAACTGTAAAACAATAAAAAGGTTATCGAAATTTTAGCTTTTATCAAAATCTTATTTTTGTTTAAATAACATCCCACTGCAAGCTACTGTATTTTTCGAAATTCATATATTGCAATTCTAATGTTGCTAAATTGAAATACCTTAGTCTAGTGAAATACAGTCTTTTCCATCAATGAGGTGTTGTAAGTCTTCTTTCAGCGTGTTGCTCGACGGACGCCGGCGACTTAATCTAAATTCTATTGTTTAGATAATAAAGCGTTGTTTGGGGTGGTTCTGGCGTCGATCTCAATTATGGTATTGGTCTTTGTTATTTTCGGCTCAGCACTTCGACGACGTAAATATACAAGTGCTCTTGGTTGAAGAGTTACAAAAGTCTTATTAAAGGACTCTCTACACTATCCAACATTCCGATAAATAGTTGTCGTACACCTACAGACTTAACCCGACTTTATTTTATTTTGTATAAAAATTTACAGGGTTTAGTAATTTAATAATTTTAACAGTTATTTGGGAACAGAGTTGGGAAGTCGGTGTTACACCCTGTGCCTTGGAGAACACGTTAAGCCATTAGTGCCGGTCATTGTTATTAATCTGATAAACGTTTGATGGTGATCATTACAAGGAGTATTCGTTTTGAGTCGGTTCTATTTTTATTTAAAAAATTTTATTTCTTGCTTTTTAGTGATTTATCGCCACGTATCGTACTCGTACTATACTGTCATAGTATATTATCGCTCTAAGCGTGCCTCAAAATTTGAAGAGTTCCTTCAATTTCCCCAGGATATCCTCATCAGATCCTAACATGATGACAATGGGACCAACTTGGAAGCATGCCCTTTCTAATAAAAAAAGAATTATCAAAATCGGACAACTCTGTAAAAAGTTATGCGTGGTCATACATAAAAATTTAAAAAAAATATAGTGGAATTGAGAAGTTTTTCGGTTAAAAAAGATTGATTAAAGGACTTTTTAAAATAACTTGAAAATGATAATTAATTCATAATACATCTGACCGGTTAGCAAGTAAATATACAAATAATTAAAAAAATATATTTTCTGTGGTAAATTGGTTAAAAGGTTTGTTTACCCTGTTAACACAATAATGTACGAAAATAAAACGCGCAAAAAAAGTGCTAGAACAATAACAGTTCCATTGTGTTTCGTTCATCAAATAAAAGAGAATGGGAAGGAGCCGCCATCAAACAATAAATTAACGACGTCGTGTAACGTTACGAAATAAGAGAAGTTTGAGTGTCTATTCTCAAATGTTTGGCGACCTAGCAACGTTTGATCTTGCAGCGTTCAACGATTGCTTTCAGAAGGCTTCGAAATCCGCGGATTTATTGTTTAAGTAAAAATATTTATTTGTTCGTTTAGTCAAACCAATAATGCTTATGAAGAGATTTTTGACGGGCTCCGTGGTGCACTGGATTTCATTTCGTGTTCGACAACAACGTACCGGACAAAGACGTACCGCCAAGCGCTTTACCATTCCGGTACAATAGCGTGTAGAACCGAACGGGGTGTGGATTTCATTTGACTCCTAACTAGTTAGCCTGCTTCCTTCTTAGAATTGCATCATCACTTACCAGTTGCAATTGCAGTAAAGGGCTAACTTGTCATGAATAAAAAAATACAGACATAGAAAATTAAGCCAAAGACAAAATTATGATTTAATTATTTATAACAGGCATCAACAATAGTTATGGAGATATGTTTTTAATTTTACAGTACGAATGTTTTACGTGTGTGTTTTAATGTTAATCATGAGATGAGTAGATATTTGACTTAATAGATGAACAGAATTACTACTAAAGGTATGAAGAGCTGATAAGCAGGAAAATATTTTACGAATGCTGAAAATTGCTTTAGTCCGAAAGTTGTGTCACAGACGATCTCAACATTACACTTGGTTTAATTTAAACATTTCTTTCTTTAGAAGACAAAAATTAAATGATGGTTATGGTTGGATGGATGGATTTTGCATACGCAATAAGTTAGCATTAGATCGTGCTCTATCTTGCTAGCTCTTAAGGTGCGATTGTCTGTCAGCTATCATAACTAAGATTATAAATGCGAAAGTAACTCTTACTGTATGTCCTTTTCGCTTTCACGCTAAAACTACTGAACCGATTTAAATGAAATTTGGTGCACATATAGTCAGAAGCCTGAAAAAGGATATAATTGCAAAAATGCTCTATGAAAGTATCGTAATTTTTTAGTTCATGCTTAAAACGTATTTTTAGGCAGTTGATTTAATAAATTTGACATTTGAAGTTTAGAAAAATTAGGCTGCCGTAATGACTAATTCCATGCAGAAGAAGTCGCGGGCATAAGCTAGTCAATTATATTTTCGATTCCGCTCATTTCAGAGTCGCACACAGAAGCCACTCGCAGCCCTTGTTTCAAAGGTGGGCATATTACAGCGCCCCGGTAACACATCGATTGTTCTCACTCACTACTACACGACGCTACCTTTGTTACTTCTGTTGTATAAAATTAAATTTCCTTTTGTAAATGTCTACTTACTTTGTATTATAAGAATAAAAGCTTTGGAGTGAAAATCATTCTCGCTACTTTGGTTGTAATTTTCTAACAAAAATGTAATGCTTCTTTTTTTTAGCAACTACTAACCATTCGTAAAGCTTTCCATAATAATCAAATCACAATTTATCTCATTCATTGTGCCGCAAAGGCATAGGATTATTGTTATTTTTATTTAAGAGATTTTTTACAATTTGGGGATTTTTAAGGGATGAGTTAATAAACATCTCAAGTCGCGTCAGTGGCGCCTCTGGTGTCGCAGTTGTACATGGGCGGCGGTAGTCACTTAAAATCAGGTGATCCGCTTGCTCGTTTGCTCGCTATTTTTATATATGTAAAAAAGAGAGACTGGTAGAAACTTAAATTCACAAAATTTGAATTTCTCCCAGTCTCTCTTCAGTCGGTCCCTCATGACTGACGATCGTGATCGGTCGTGGGCCATTTCACATTTCCAGTAGTATTAGTTTGTATTTGTATTTATTTGTATTTGTATTTGTATTTATTTATTTCTTCGTTTTGGGCTAAATTTAGCGCTTACGAATGTCAGTACATAATATAAATCGTAATAAAAAATTACATTTAAAAATAATATATGTCAAATTAGGTTAAGTACTAAGATTAAATAATAAAAATTACCAATAACTACACAATGTAAATTACACACAATACAATGTCAATAATCAAATAATAACTATTACATGTATATTTTAACAACACATTATTTAACTATTTATGTCTGTATCAATGGCACGTGCAGTTCTATACCGTCCATGCATTTCTATCTTCCAAATATTCATTTACCTTATAATAGCTTTTCTTTATTAATATTTCTTTAATTTTTACTTTAAATTGTTTATCAGGGAGATCTATTATATTTTGTGGGATCTTGTTGTAGAAATTTATGGTATTACCAATAAATGATTTCATAGTTTTTTTTAGCCTATGTTTCTGAAGGACTAGTTTACCTTTACTTCGTAGATTTAAATTGTGAACATCAGAGTTTTTTTTATAATTGTGAATATTTTTTCTAATATACATAATATTTTCGAAAATGTATAGTGATGGCATAGTAAGAATGGAGATTTTTTTGAAAAATTCTCTAAGAGAATCGCGAGGCTTCATGTTATATATAGCGCGAATAGCCCTTTTCTGTAGTATAAATATTGTTTCCCAATCGGCAGCAGCACCCCACAATAAGATGCCATAAGACATCAGGCTTTGAAAATAAGCAAAGTATACAATTCTAGCAGTTTCTATATCTGTAAGTTTTCTTATTCTGCGAATTGCAAATACCGCGGAACTTAACTTATTTGATAGAAGATTGATGTGTTGTCTCCATTGCAACTTGTCATCAATTGTCATTCCCAGAAAAGAAACATTATCTATAATGTCTAGTTTCTCGCCATTGAGAAATATTTCTATTTTTTTGTTACCACGAAAGTTTTTAGGAGTAAAATATAAGCATTTAGTTTTCTTACTATTTAGGGCTAAATTGTTAACTGAAAACCAGTGAGAAAGTAGGGAAAGCGCTTTATTAAGCTCTTTTACATTACATATCTTTCTATTGACATTAAATGTAATTGATGTGTCATCTGCGAATAGTACTGTGTCTGCTAGTTCTTTAATCATATATGGTAGGTCATTAATGTATACCAAAAATAGGAATGGACCGAGTATAGATCCTTGTGGTACGCCTAATTTTACTTTTGTGCCATTAGATATACTTTTATTAACACATACTTTCATTTGTCTGTTAGATAAATAAGATGAAATAAGATCTAAGGATGTACCAGCAACTCCGTAGTATCTCATTTTACGGATTAGTATTTGATGATCTACGCAGTCAAACGCCTTGGAAAGATCGCAGAAAATTCCAATTGCATTTTGTGATCCTTCCCAGGCTTCAAGAATGTTTTGAATTAAGTTAGCTCCAGCGTGAGTAGTGGACCTTCCTTTTGTAAACCCAAATTGTTGCTTATATAGGAGTCCATTGATGGTAAAGTTTAAAGAGAGATCTCGTAAGCGACGCTGATTTCCAAGAAAATGGTTTACGTCTCAGGCGTATAAGTATTCCATTTCATTTCAGTTCCATTAATTACAACTTATAAGTTTTCCAATCAAGATTGATGCCCTCCAATGGTTTTCCACTCCAACGAATAGGCCACTTACCCGTGCCATCCCTATCCGATATTTCCCAATTTTTTTTGTCTATATATATACTTTTGTCTTATTTTTATATAGGTACTTTTTCTCTTAGTACCTATAACAAAAGTTCTACCAGAGCCGCGATAGAGGCCTAAGGATAAGAGCGTCTTTTGTAAGACCTTGACGCAGCAAAGACGTTGTGTTATTAGATCACGTCACTAGAACGACTAAAGACAACAAGCCTGTTACAAGCAGCCGTGGTTTTTGATAACAATGCGTCACACATATAGCTCTACAGCCTTTAATATCATACAGATATTTATAGTATACGAATAAAGAGTTTTGATTTAACGTCTAAGCCCTGCGCGGTCACACAAAGCGTAAAGCTTTATCGAGCACAGCATTATTTACGAAGGTAGTTTTTTCCCGCGGCCGGAACGCATCATAAATTCACCATCGGCTGTATGGGCCGGTAGTCGGTACACTCACTATCGTAAAATGCACATTGCACCGTCTGTTTGTCTATAAATTTTACAAAATACTGCACACCGCGTATGCATTCAATTTGGGGTTACAATCGAGGTGGGGATGGACATTGTTACCCTGAATTACGGACCCGTTAAAAGTTGAGATTAAAGCTTAATTTGCTGTGATTTTACTCGTTACTTCATTACTATTCAGCGTTTTTTATAGAATTTCAGTTAAATATTTACTATATATTTATGTATCCTAATCCTAAGTAATAAAATAAATGCGAAAGTAACTCTATCTGTCCGTCTGTCTGTCATCACGCTAAAACAACTGAACCGATTAAAATGAAATTTGGTAGACAGATAGTCTAGAGCATGAGAAAGATCATAATTATGCTACTTTTCGTCGTACTACCACAAAACAAAAATTTTTGCGGACGGAGTTACGGGCGTCTGCTATTATTTCTATAATAAAATACCTAATATATCTCTATATCTCTTCCGGATCTGGCAAGGGTAAGGCGTATAAGCATTATGTAATTATTTATTATAGTACCTAATATTAAAGCTTTTTTATGATATAGCTAAACAACCGCTGTGTTCGTTCGTACAGTTGCTGGTGTAATTGTAGGCATATAAGGCTTAACATCTACGCCGGAAGTTGATGGAACCAGTAGACGACACAACCGAAGACAGATCGTTTAAGACAAATCGACTAACGCATACTGGAATCATAGCCTTGCAGGTCTGCAATTTTAAAGGCTTTTTTCCTTATATTTGTGAAGTATCGCTTGCTTATAGTTGGTTGTTTTAATACCAGCTAGTGGAACATCTGCCTGTTTCATCAATTATGACGTTGCATTATTTAAGGGAAGGTTACAGTTAGACATTGTAAAGTACCAAATTAAGAAAAAACACCACTGTGATATTAAGTAGAAACTGAACTGATGTATTAACTGAATTAAAATTTATATTTGTGATAACTAAAGTTACCACAAATATAAAATGCTATGAATATTTATAGCATTTTATATTTGTGATAACTTTAATAGGTAATTCGGTTAATACATCAGTTCAGTATTTTGCTAAGTATTAATTTAGTTTTATAATTTGCTAAATATTAATACTGAATTAATACTTAGCAAAATAAACCTAAGCGAAGTCGCGGACATCTGAATGTTAATCATACGTCAGCAATGGGTTATGGCTCATTGTTACTGGCCAATAAGGCCAGCGTGCCAGGTAAGGGAGATTTTACTTTTATTCTTACCATCGTAGCAGTTGCTTGGCTGCCTTGGCTAAAAGCATAAAGGTTCTAGGTTCGATTCCAAGCTCAGGTCAATTTAGGATATTATAGTATTTTAAATTGTCTAATCAGGCGGTAGGCTTCGGCCATGGCTAGTGCAAAGACGTATCACTAAGAAACCATTTGGAGGTATGGTTTGAAAAAACATACCTCTTCTAAGTTAGCTCACTACCATCTTAAGTTACATCAACACTTAACAACCAACTTGACAATAAAAAAAGTAAGAAATGAGATTTCCAAATTTCCCGAAAAAATATTTTTTATAAGTATAGTTGTCAAGTTTATGGCATCACATCTTAAGAGTACAAGAGCTAATAACGCGTCGCGGTGACAAATGTTCGGTGGCCCGCCATTAGACGTTAAACGGGATTGATGGGCTCGCCCTACGATGCTCTCATAAATTTTACTACTTGCACAGGGCAATGACCTCTAACTCATACTGTTGCAAATGGTATCTTCCTGATTTTATATGGAACAAATTAATTTAGTTGTTACTGTGCAGTACATAATTTAAAAAATACAGTGCGTTTTATGAAATATTCTAAATGGACAGCAATATTGTAAACTTACTCGCTTACGAGTGTCTAGGATATGTGGGGAATGCTGATCTTCCTTAAACCAAGTCATCTAAAAAAACTGCACCAACTTTGTCTCGTCTCCATTCCAAAGGCCTGCACGGTAACTTCGATGATTAGCGACTGATGAAAGCTTCTTAGGTTCACAAGGACTGAACTTGATTTGGTAACCGTTCTTAAAGAAAGTTTCATATGGCCGTACTTTTAAAGTAAGGTTTTAATATACTATGTCTCATACTGTTTGCGATATTAAGTCATATCTATACATTCGACGACCTCCGTGGCGCAGTGGTATGCTCGGTGGATTTATAAGACGGAGGTCATGGGTTCGATTCCTGGTGGGGCAGATTGAGATTTTTTTAATTTGTCTTGGTCTGGCTGGTGGGAGGTTTTCACTGTGGCTAGTTACTACCCTACCGACAAAGACGTATTGCCAAGCAATTTAGCGTTCCGGTACGATGTTGTGTAGAAACCGAAACGGGTGTGGATTTTCGTCCCACTCTTAACAAGTTAATCCGCTTTCATCTTAGACTGCATAATCACTTAACATCAGGTGTGATAGCAGTCAAGGGCCAACTTGTAGTTGATAAAAAAAACATACATATAATACAAGCCAAAACCTTTCCCTCATTGCGTGTTAGCCACTTTTTATTCAGAGGAGCTTTCGATTTTATTTATGAATTTAGGTAACTTTTAACTATCAAAAATATGAAATATATTTTTGATTTGAAGCTTAATCAACGGCCGGCAATTAAAATGAACGAGGAAGTCGCTTCATTATCTGCCGTGTTCCAAAGTTTATTTAAGATACAAACAAAACGCAAACGTACAGACGTAGACGCAGCGACAGAGCTCCCGATGTTTTAATTGTAACTTCGCAACTGTTGCACAACTTTGTTGCTAACTTCAGGGAGGCAATAATGAAATATTGTTCGAAAGTTTTACAATGAGCGTGTCTTTTGTTTTATATGTCTACGTGTTCTATGTTATATACTGGTTTGTCGTGATACATATTTGTTGTTGGCGCTGTGGTATTGTGACGATCATAATCGTACATACTAACATATATAATAACACTAAAAAATAATTAAAATATATATAAATATATATATACATGTAAAATATATAAAAGTGTTTTATTAAAGAATAGTAAAACGATAAACAACAGTGTTTTATATAAAACGAGCAATTAGAAGTATCTTCTAATAGAATGCACAATCGTGAAGCGCTCCTCATTCAAATTTGTATACATATTGTATGTCAAATACGCCCCGAGGGCTGCCGGAGACGAATAGTGAAGTGACTTTCGAACGAATGCTAGATCGAAGGATCTGCTCGGTGTTTGAGCGAAGCGCGCGCTGCCACTTATGTGGGGATGTGTGAGAGAGGGGGTGTCCGCTGTGTCTATGACGATGCAGTGCTCCGCGTCTGTGTCGTCCTCTGTGTTTTCATCGAGCGATGAATATAATACATAGAGGTCGATTATAAATAGTGTGAGAAGGCATATATGGAAAGAGATTTATAAGCAACTAGCAGTCGCCCGCGACTTCGTCCGCGTGAAAACCTCTTAGGTATCCGTCTAATTTTAAAGACAGACTTTCATACAAAATGTGTAAAGGCACATATAGTGTGCTCATTCCCCTCTCCCTCTCTCAATTTAATTTTTTTATAGTTTGCCGTGAAGCAATATTCTCCGTCCCGTCCCGTGTACTAAAGGTCTACATTTTTGCTAAACATTGTATGACATTTCAGTACATTAACATTAAAAATATATATTTATGGCAAGCTGATGAGTATAAATTGATATTAAATAGTATATTTCACTCTTGAGTCTAGCCTTCAGAATAAACAAAAATAATTTTACAATCCGACACGCAGATAGAGATTAGCCCGTTTAAACAAACAAACAAACTCTTCCGTGTACTAAATAGATATTTGAACAAAGATCGAATTCTTAATTCATCATCGTATATATAACATAGATCTAAACTCCCCTCCCGCACGCGCGCCCCCGCCTTGGTGACGCTCACTTCGCAACGCAGAAATAGTAATATTTTAATTTCGCCATAACTTCTAAACCAAACGTCCAATTTTAATCTTTTAAATACCAAATATTATCTACATAAACTGTACTTAGTGATGAAATTATTTATTTTGATAAGGATTAATAGCATGAGTAAAATAAATGCGTTTAAATGTAGTCCAAAAAAAAATTAAGATTTTTAAATAAAAAAATGGTTGTTGTGCCTCACTCGACATAGATAGATATAGTGTGTCGCGGACTTTTTTGTAGATATTTATAAGATCTCCAATTAATTAGAACATTTTATGGTTCTATCTTTTATAGTTTACGCAGCGTACGCAAAATAAGTAACTTTTCTGGTTGATATTTTATACCTTGTGTCCGAAAAACCCAAATATTTTACGGAACCCTAATTTTTTCCAAAATAAAATTTAGCCTATGTTACTCGTGGATAATGTAGCTTTCGAATGGTGAAAGAATTTTTAAAAACGGTCCAGTAGTTTTTGAGCCTATTCATTACAACCAAACAAACAAACAAACAAACAAACAAACAAAGTTTTCCTCTTTATAATATTAGTATAGATAATCCATCAAGTAAGGTTAAGCACCCTTACTAAGAAATATTGAATTTAATAAAATAAATTATTGAATTATGTGATAGCGAGACACATAATAATATAAATATATTAACATCTTCGTATAAATATGCCTTGACAGCTTGGGCATTTACACAATAAAATACGACTGTTGTATTTATATCTATGTTAAAGCTTTTTGAACGCATAACACCTCGTAACGAGGTATACTCATCTGATTGGTTGAGGAGTGAGATACTAGCCACTTACATTTGGTTCAGCTCTGAATCTGCATCTGACGAGATGTTTGAAACGGATGTCTGAGCTCTATGTTGACTTACTGAGTGCCTTATTCTCTTCTAACTTCTCACAATTAGAATCCAATATAAAGAGGAACACACCTCTATAAAATGTGCTGTTTTCGAACGCCTTACACCTCGGTATCGAGGTATGGAATTAAAGAGGAACACACCTCTATAACTTGTGCCGTATACATTTCTCTCACACAGAAATGATTTGAGGGGGGGGGGGGGGGGGTCTCCGGTTTCTCTAATGAGAGATTCGATTATTAGATTCTTTCCACAGAATCGTGTCGGTTCTTTGAACGGTTCGGTGCGCTGTGCGACGCGGTCCCACGCTGAATGTTCTAGCAACTAGCGAAGTCTATTGAGACATTAACGGAGGCTGCATTCACGAAGTGTGGCTATCATATTATAATTATTAAGTTAGACGTTTTGCGGTAACCCTCACTCGGCCCGGGCATCATAGAACTAGCATTTCTGGTAGCGGGCCATCGTCATATTGCGGGATGGAGCATATGACCATCTTTAATGAAAGATGCCATCGATCTAAAGTTTGTCTGAGGACTTACTCGGATCGCTCCGCGTGCGTATCTGTATTACCACAAAGTGGAGCAATAGTATGACCATCTTTCAATAGAAAGAAAAGTTTGTCTGAGGACTTACTCGGATCGCTCTGTGTGCGTATCTGTGATACCACTCTGATATTGATTGGAATTTTAAGTTCTTAAGAGAATTTGATTCTAATCACATTTGTGGAACTATACAATACATGAAGAGGTCCCATAAATGGGAAACACTTCGTGTATTGAAAAATATAAAGCAATTAATTTATAAAACATGAAAGGGGCCACATATATGAGAATCAGTTCATGTAATACAGTGAGAAAGTGTGAGTTTAGGGATAGTCAAGATTTGTTTATGGTTGCATGAATTTTATCTTCCGAAACTCTAAAAGTACTTGTGTTACTTATGGACATAACATTGATAATAGGGATCTAATCGAAAGTCGATCACGTGCCGATCTAATACTTTTTAAATTAAAAGTATAATAACCTTTAGAAAGATCTAAAACATGATGTAATTTGTGTTTGTATTTATATGTGACGAATGTTTACATTTGTATGGGACTTCGAAACAGTTACAGTATGCGCGGTGGATTTATAAGACGGAGGTCCTGGGTTCGATTCCCGGCGAGTGAGATTTTTCTTAATTTGTCTTGGTCTGGCTGGGAGACTTTCACCGTGGCTAGTTACCACCGATTACTGCTGATAAAGATGTACCGCCAAGCGTTTTAGCGTTCCGGTACGATGACGTGTAAAAATCGAAAGGATGTGGATATTATCCTACTCGACGGCTTAACGTGCTCTGCGTCTCACTCAAGGCTCACGTCACCAACTTCCCAACTCCGAGCTGAGAATTTCTTTGTAGAAAGAAAAGCTCAACATTTTAAAGTTCGACATAGGACTTCGGAGAACCTTGGATCTAGTAATCTGAAGCCACATTCGATAACTATTAGAACACTGAGGTAGTTTCTTTGTTAAATCATAATAAGTTTTTTTTTAATAATTACTAATTATTGCCTTTTGCAGAATACGGCCCTATCAACAGAAGCCTCTATCCATCTCCTATCACTATCACACTAAATACCAGGGTCGACTGCTTTAATTGCTCTTCCAAGACAAGAGGTGCGTGAGGTTGACGGCCTCCGTGGCGCAGTGGTGTGCGCAGTGAATTTATAGGACGGAGGTCTCAGGTTCAGCTCCCGGCAGGTCCGATGAAGATTTTCTAAATTGATCTAGACCTGGCTGGTGGGAGACTTCGGTCGTGGCTAGTTACCACCCTACCGACATGAACGTACAGCCAAACTTTTTAGCATTCCAGAACGATGTGTACAGACAGATTCGTGTAGAAACCAAAATAGGTGTGGATTTCATCCCACTCCTAACAAATGAGCCCGCTTCTATCTTAGATTGTATTATCACTTACCATCAGGTGTGATTCATGGTCAAGGGCTAACTTATATTGAATAAAAAAAGAAAGCTTCGCAACTCCAGGTAGTATCTCTGTCAGCGATAGATCGGATATCGCTTTGCCATCAAGATGTTTTTCTTTATGATGAAAGTAATAAAATAAACTAAAGACTGTCGAAGGTATTTCAAAATTTTATTATAAGGTCAGCGGTAACAGATTTCAGGAATACAAAACACATTGTACGGCCATTTTGTAACTATATGCCGCAGCTCATAAAGCCACAGTAGAGTCATAAATGCTTTTACGAGGAAAATACGAGCGACTTCGATGTAGAGCGAGCAATACTACGTTTGTCCATTTTATGGGACGGTGCAATACCGCGGAAGCTGTGTTCAAGTTTATAGCAAGCGCCGATAGAAATCTGTACTATTGTGCATTTTTCAAATTCATGCTAGGGCAAAAGTACCTATTTTTTTCTAGTATTAGTATTAATAGTAGTATAGTTATTTTTTTCTTTTGGAAACCAAGCAACAAAGTTATCCAGATCCGAGAGAATACTTACTCTCTGAGCATTTCACTTCGAAATCGGAGTATCCTCAAATGATGTTGAATCTACAATGTGCAATTGCGAAGTCTTGAATTGAATTGCCTTTGGACTATCAGATCGGAGTGACTATGTCATTTGGGTCAAATCAAATCAAATCGAAATCATTTATTGCGAATTTGGGTTTTTACGGTACAAAAATAGGTGTTGCACCAAATTCCGCTTTATAGCATGCAATTATTGCTATAGAATCATTTTTATTTCCTTCAATTTAAAACAAACAAATTGTATCCGTTGGGTTTTTGCGGAAAATAGCAAAATAAAATAATTATTAACTATTCATGATGAACTTCCGCAGATTAATACCTGCTTCTATCAAACATCTAATAAGCAAAGGGTATGTTAATGTTATGTTAGTACAATTCAGGTTTAGATGGTAGACCAAAGCGGTAGTGCCGGATTAATGATCGAAACATTGAATGTATGTGAAGTGAACATATATAATTTCCAACAAAATCGAGATCAAAGAACCAAAAAAGGTTTCGGTTTTGAATGGCAGACCAATCAAAATAATCAGATTACGTGAGCCGCTGAACGTCACAGTGGAATAAAGCTTTGTCTATATCATTTTAATTAAATTACAATGCGAATTGGACGGGCAAGGGTGACGGGAGTTTGATTTGGTTGTTACCAAATATTCGGATCGCAACGGGTTTGCGTCTAAATCCTTTTTTATGCTTCAGTTATTTTTATTATTTGTTAAAAACTTTGTTAATTTAGAAATTATTAATTTTGCAACCTGGTTTCAAGGATCTAAAATTCTTTCTAAAATTGTGCTCTAAATTAAGATAATCTAATCTAGCCACTATGCCACGTGGGCATGATTTGTATATTTATTAGGATAAGTAAGATTATGTTCCATTTATATTTATAATTAATTAAATTTAATCTAAATATGTATCTTCTAGTACAGTAGATATTTAGTTGGTAGAGTAGTAGTTGTAGTAGTAGGTGAGTGAGTAATGTACATAAATATTTAGTTATTACGATTATTTTCTTTCCATATCTTATTGTCCAAGATTTTTAATATAAAGAATCTGTCGCATTTCGGAATGGCAGGTTTATAATTATTATATTTTAGATTTTATAAATTCTAAATAAGGTAAGGTTTGGTAATGTTTCTTGTCTCTTGTTTGTTTACCTGTTAGTTTGCTACAGAACACGTAATCGCTTTGCACACAAACATAATGTAATAAATAAATAATATAAATCATAAATTCCTATCCTATCTGAGCAAACCTATCACAGGACATCACGGTTATAAACAAAAACATTTCCGATTGCGTTAAAAAGGCAGTTATACCAATTAAAAAGTTATTTTAATACAAAATTGCCGCTTACGAAATAATAAATGGCATCGAATTATTTATCAAACTCTTATTTATAGCGAAAACGTTTACACTTTTTGCAAGAAAGTCGTCTGAGACATTATTTATCTCAACTCAGTTAAGAGCCGACCCTCGAAGCGTTGAGGTGAAAGTAATCGCCGTATCAAAGCGAAATTTGTCAAAAACACGGCCGCGGCCGAACTTCCGTCAATTCTCTCCAATTAATAACTCCACTCTATCGCATTTGCTTTAAGGGAAATTGCATATTTCCCTCTCATTCTTGTCCCCTTGTTTGAGGAGCCCCGCCGAGATAGAATATTGCCACTTTGTCGCGCGCTCTCCCGCGGGCTGTTTATACACAGAGAGATTGCAATTTTTCCAGCGTTGACGCAGGAAAATACGTTTTCGGCGAATTTTCAAAGTTCTACAAAGCGAAGAAAATGGCCGCCAGCTTAGTGAATCGCTGGTTTAACGAACTTGGCTCGTTGCGAAATTTTCATCGCGCTCGTACAAGCAAAGGATATACGCGATTGCTTTTTTCTGGACCGTTTTAATTCCTTTCACATGTTGAGGGGTTTATGGTCATTTTGCTTCTATTTTTTTGCCAAAAAGCGGAGCAAGTTAAAAGTAGGTCTAGAGTCATAAAAGAAGCTTTAAACGACGTAAAGCGGTTCTTTGACTATGTATATTCATGTTGTATTTTTAGATTTATAATTTTCCGCATCAATTAGTTTTAGTTTTTAATACATACAAAATTACCTAGTTTGTCCTTGAAATATTTATGATAAAGTATTTTTCCTGTAAAATAGGTACCACAAAAACAAGCACAAAGAAACTATTAACGATTTTTATAAGTTATGTCACTAACTTTGTCTATTTGCCTTTTTACTCATCACTTAAAAATACAGAGAGAGACGAATATCTTAGCATTCCATGAATTCACCGTGCGGGTGCCGGGTCCATCGTCCATTTAAACAATGTAACACGGGTGTAGGTTTAAGGGTATTTTGACGCGCGTAACACTATATTATTCGGAAAAAATATAAACCTGCACAGAAGTGCGGTAACTCACCTTGCGAATTCACTTTTGTCGAGAGACTTCGCTGGTATACCCCTCGCACCCACTTCTACCGCGTATAAACTAACCACATAGCCATTTTTGGTTAGTTCATTAGTAAGGTCATAATATTTATTCACTTTGAATCTAGAATTTAAACAATCACAGGGGTCCCTAGTTTCGGGCCCATACATGAGTTTACTTGTTCAAGCAACGTGGCGTGAAGCAAATATTTCAGCCGTTTATATTTTAATAATGCCGAACATTCTCAGATTTTTTTGAGAAGATTGAATTAAGCTTAGAGCACCTGAATCTTATCACCATTCATATGAATAGTTAGTAGCTATAGTATTTAATTCCATAATAATTAGACGTAAGGAATTATAAATCTGAGCTTTTTTATTCCTCTATGAAATGTTCATCACATTCCTAGCTCGGAGTGTTTAAGTTGGTGGTGTTACACCCCCGTGCCTCGGAGAGCACGTTAAGCCATCGGTCCCAGTCACTATCATCAACATCTGATAGTAATCGTTAGTAAATGAAACATTATCAACCTAAGCCCGCCAACCCGCATTGGAGCAGCGTGGTGGGTCTACGCTCCATATCCCCTCTCCTATAAGGAGGAAGGCCTGGCCCTGTAGTGGACCGTTAATAGGCTGATAATGATGATGATGATTAAACAAAAATATTCATATATTATGTACTTACTTTTACCACCTGAAATAGTATTTGACCTAAAACACACAAACCTTTAACTGCTACAATGCTTTTCATAATAGAAAAGCGGAATTCCAGTTGTGTATTGATAATACAACATACTGTACTCTGTAGCATTGTCGACTTCACGTGAAGGCGGGTCATAGTTTATGCAATATCAAATAGACTGTCTGCGACGTCGCTTCTACGAGACAGTGCTGTCATAAAAGGACCCTTTTTTGTAGTTTAATAAAGTACAAAAGTTGTTTATGCTGTTCTCTCGGCTGAAATATTTTGTTAATATGAACTGAGGTACAGAAAATTTACTAATATTAACAAGTAAACCTACATTTATACTCCTCATTATTAGTCTATTTGAACGTCTCATTACAGGGTGAATCACTTTTTTTCTATTATAGGACGATTACACACATCGCTTTATAGCCCCAAAGTAAGCATAGGTAGCTTGTGTTATGGGTACTATGATAACTGATGGATATTTTTATATATATTATCCATTAATACTTATAATAAATAGATAAACACACAGACACTGGAAAATATCTATGCTATTATATTTTTCCAGATGTGGGAATCGAACCCAAGGCCTAGGACGCAGAAGCAGCAGGGTAACTGCGCCACTCGGCCGTCGAGCCGTCGGCCTTATTATTGGAGGGAAGATATGAGTTTAGGTCTACCATACTTCTGCAACGCGGGTTATGCTTTGGTTTATAAGTAATGTTTAAGCTCGCAACGATCAGATATTAATAATGACTTGGGGCGACAGTTTAGCGTGCTTTCTAAGGTCGAGCGCCCACTGTGATTTTTGTCGCCGCGACTTTAAGTCACCTAATCGAGTGCAATGAAGATATTAGAGAGTGCGCTCACTAAGGTGACGTGACAATAGGGTGACAAATAGTTTCGTCTGCTGGCGACGTGACTGTGACTCGACTTATGCATCGCTATGCGAGTGCGCTCACTGGGCGACCTTTCGCCATTGGGCTGCTCGAAGTTTCGATTAGATGTATGCTGCACATAAAAATTAATCACTTTTTGTTTGAAAAGATATACCTCAAAATCTTATAAAATTATTCATATTTTTAAGCAGACTAAAAGTAATTTCTATAGATAAAGGAAACAAATTATTGTATGGAAATTTATAATTTTCAGTTTTTTTGGGTGCCCCATTAATTAGTTAATTTTTTTTTTCGCTTCTTATGTAATCCCTTGCCTACAATAAACCATATATAATTAAAAAAATATATAAATTTAAAGTGTTCAGTTTAATTCAGAATAAAAAAAAATATAATTTAGTAATGATCAGTGTACATATAGGATGCACCCTTTAGCGTCTTTTTCGTGTATTCTGAGAGAACATATTACACCAACCTAATTAAAATCGATCTAGAACTCAAATAATCTCACTTTGTCACCCAGTGACAGTTACCTACAGTGGGCGCCTTGATGGTGACAGAGGGTGACGGCAACAAAATGTTACCGTGACAAAAAATCACAATGGGCGCCCGGCCTTAGCCAGGAGCTATCCTACAGTTTTTTTTCAAACTTCAGACTAAGAATTTTTACTAAAAATTTCTTAAAAGATTGAAAAGCTCATTACCAGAAACGTATTTGTTTTACCCGAACTCCCCTCGCTTAGAACAATATGTAGTGACGATGTTTCAGCTCATAACGATCAAAATCTCTGGGACTGTTGACTTTTTATTTTAGATATGGGAGTACAAAACCAGTAAGTAAGCTTTTGACGACCTCCGTGGCGCAGTGGTATGCGCGGTGGATTTATAAGGCGGAGGTCCTGGGTTCGATTCCCGGCGGGGCAGATTCAGATTTTTCTTAATTTGTTTTGGTTTGGTCCGATAGGGGTGTGGATTTTCATCCTACTCCTAACAAGTTAGCCCGTTTCCATCTTAGATTGCATCATCACTTTACATCAGGTGTGATAGCAGTCAAGGGCCAACTTGTAGGCATTAAAAAAAAGTACCCAACTTTATGATTTATTGTAAGAAATAAATCTATACCCTAGCACTAGCATGCATAGACATTTCGCGATTAAACCAAAAGACATTGACTGACTATTGTCTAACCTTAGATTTAGTTATCATTACATATACAATTTTACCACGTATCCAAATAGTAAATTTTGGATTAGTTAGATAGTTGAAATCCTTCATCTTCATCATGTCTAATGATGATGCTTGCAGCATAAACGCCTCATATAGGAGTTAGACAAATCTCAAATTGAACACTATTGCAGGTAATCAGGCTTAGGACAATGATTAATGATCATTATTATGTGTTAATGATAATGATCGCAATTGACGGCTTAACGTGCTATCCGTCTCGCGGCGATATTAAACTGTCAACGTCTGCTTATAACTAGAAGTCCTTGATGAGATTCCCAATTGTGATCAATGTAGTAATTTTTGCTTTTTGTGGCTATTGTTAGTCATTTTCTGCAATGTGTAGCTGATACTAAATGGAAAGGAAGACCTGTCGAGGTAAATTCATATACATTTACCTTTATTATTATTACATACTAGCCGACTCCTGCGACTCCGCCTATGTCCTTACTCAGGCTCTAATCTGTCTAAATTACATTTAAATCGGTTCAGTAGCTTAGACGTAATTGAGTAACAAACAGACAGTTACTTTCGCATTTATAATATTAGTATCGACTAGCAGTCGCCCGCGTGAAAACCTCTTAGGTATCCTTCTAATTTTAAAGACAGACTTTCATACAAAGTGTGTTCATTCCCCGCTCCCCCTCTCAACTTAATTTTTTTTATAGTTTCCCGTCAACCAATATCCTTCGTCCCGTTCTGTGTACTAAAGATCTACATTTTTGTTAAACATTGTACGATATTTTAGTACATTAAATACTCTTAATCAACAACACATTTATTTGGATAAAGATTAATATTATTACGTTGATACAACTCACAAATGCATTAATTTCAACCAAATTTGATTACCATAAAAACGGTTCTAGTGAGTTAATCTTAAAAGATAGACATATACTGTCTTGGGCATTTTTTTAGATTATTTTAAGAGAAATAATTCTTTCATACATATATTTTTGGTATCTTGAACCGTTTTCGCAGCGCACGCAACGGAAACCCTCAAGGATGAATAATTTTCCCCGTTTTTTTAACATTTTCCATTATTTCTTCGCTCCTAATAGTTGCAGCGTGATGTTATATAGTCTAAAGCCTTCCTCGATAAATGGTCTATTTATATTTAATTCGAACCAGTAGTAGTTCCTGAGATTAGCGCGTTCAAACAAACAAACAAACAAACAAACTCTTCAGCTTTATAATATTAGTACAGATATAGAGTACGGCCGCAGTTACCCGTGTAGTCAAATTTTAAAAATTATTTTTTGACGTATCCTTACCAGCACCAATCCAGATTTTTTAATACCAGTCACCTCAATATGTATTGATTTCATTTTCTTTAAGTTTTTCAATTCTATTCTTTAGCTCTACCGTTATTTATCTACAACAAAAGTTACGTACTTCGTTTATTAGATGTTCGAAAACTACCAAGCTCTCTTCAAAGATATGCTTTCTTTTTGTCTGTTAAAGAAAAAGTCCTTGTTATCTCTACATAAATTCTTGGGAATAGGTTAGGTTAAATGAAACTTCAGGTTTTATTGTAAAATAACATCTTGTTTCGTTCTTATGATCCACAAAAGCTATATAGCGTACATATTACATACAGTCACTTATATTTTATTGTTAATTAATACAATGGAACCCTCTTAACACGAGTTTGATTGTCAACTTTATGTTCAACATGAACTCCGACCAAGACTCATAAATGGACAAGTTTATTGGCAATAGTATAAATTTAATAGATGTAAATAAAACGAACTTAAGTAATAAAATGAAAACTTTAGGAAGAGAAACATCTGTACTGTTAGGCTCATCGCCAGCAAGATTAAAAAAAAAAAATTATACCATGGCTTTTTTATTACAAGAAGACTTTCTTTTATGTTCTTCAACTATTAATTACCGGATCTCCTGAATTTAAATAACATATTTTAGCGCACAAATCTAGAGTTGAATCATCGAGGCGTCAGAAAGCAAATGAATCATTTTTGAAAATCTGGCACGATTTTTGGTTACAACAGAAAATCACTATACTCGTAGAAGTAATACTCGTCCGCTTTCACTATTGGTCCTTTGGTTATGTTTGTCCTGTTGTCTCAACTATAGAAAATATGATTTATACTATCTATAGTTGAGACCTTTTTAATTTTTGAACTTTGACTTGTTTCACTTTCATTGTACAGGTTTACTGTACAATTATTGCTATCTGGATAACTCGTTAGCGAAGTTTGCAAAATTAGATTTTAAAAAAAAGTTATAGGTTCAATTGAAGTTTTAAATGTTGAAACGTAAGACCGACAAACAAATAAGTACAAGGAATATTTTACCAATAACTTAAGTAATATTTTCCAGGTGTATGTAGAAAGAGTATTTATAAGTTCATAGCAAGTGATCATTTATTATCAAAGTTATTATATCATCGCGTTAAGTGGGTTCTGTATATAGCCTACAACACGTAATATTCAAATCACATTCATCTGGCACTCAATGTACGTCATACTCCATTCATTCTCATCGCTTTCATAATAAAAGGAAATTCTATATGTAAGGTTCTTTGAGATTACGCAAATTGTGTTATTCCGAAATTTGTAAATATTTATGGTAATGGCAATATTTTTGGTAAGTTGAAGATCAATATGATGATGTCTCAATTATTTTAACCACAATAAAAATATTGGCTTATTAGTATATTATTAGTTATTAGTAATATTCTCATTTTCTTACTACCCAGTGCCAGATATTCATTTAATTATGGCTTTAAAATATTATTCTTTTTGTTCCATTATGGCACAATATTACATAGTAGACCCGGTGACTGTGTCTTTAACTTTTTCATTATTACTTTTTTGTAAGTACATTAACCACCCGTTAATGTTCAAACAAAATTAAAAATATTCAAATCTAAGGTCTCGTTTTTTGAGTTTTATCTAGAAGGACATCAATTGTTTTTATGCACAAAATTTATATTAACATTTATTGACATTTTGACAAAACGGAGACGGCAAAATTTTAGAGGTTTCTAACTAGTGACCTCAGAGATATCGATGCAATTTATTTTTAACTACCTTAGCCTATAAAAAATACATAATTTGTTATAAAAAAAATTTTGAAAAATGAAACAAAACACGTTACATACAAATATCGAAACTTATGCACCATATAAAAGATATATATTTCACAAAAATATTAATATACGAAATATATTATGTTTTAATAATTTGAGTTAAGTATCATTTATTATCTACTTATATTACAAAACATTATTTTTTATTTTACACTATTATATAGGTAGCATATAGCGCATATTTTCAGAGCATAGTAATAAAGAACAAATTAATTATGAATTGAAGTTTACTATAAACAATGAATTAAAACATTGCAAGAATTGAGATCTCATCTAATGTTAGATTTAGTTCAATATGAAAAAGGGGTTAATTCAGAAGAGGTACAAGTTTTATTAATACCCTTAACTAGGATGATGGCAATACCGAATCGTTTAATTGTTTAACGAAAAGACTTATTAATTTGACTATAGAGTGTTAAGCAAGGAAAGAATTCTACCCTCATATTAAATCTGAGCTTATATTATAGCAACAAAGCTAAGCATCAAACTCAGAACACTTCGGTTACACAAGATATCCCAAGTGAATTTAAGCTGAAATTAAATCTTGGAAATTCTATATAAATTATTTAAACAAAATGACTATAAACAAAACTCTATTCAATATATTATATTATTCAATATAAAATCACCTTACATCTGAGACTTAGTTCAAAGTGGAATTTAGAAATTCATGAATATTGTTGAGCAAGAAACGGTAGGTACTATAATTCTATGAGGACTACACAATGTACAATATTCTCATTGTAACCCTTTATTAGAAACCGTAATAAAGCCTATGAACAGCAATAGTATAGAGAAGGTAGATGTATTATATTCGATAAGAGTATTTGATAGTAATACAGTAACGAGAGATGGGAAAATGACTGACATCAAAATACTGGGGTTTTTTTTATAATCTTTATATTCTTTTCTTAATAAAAATAAAATATAAAAAATTTAACTAAATAGATCAAATAACAAAAATGTTATACGACTTTAAATATTTATAATTAGATAGAGACTGCTATGACGTGTTAGTTTGTAAAGCCAAAGTACATACATAACATAGCATCACGCCTCGTTTCCATAGGGGTAGGCAGAGACTACATACCTCCATTTGCCACGGTCGTTGCATACTTCCTTAGCTTCTTCCACTCTCATCAATGCTTTCATACAAGTTCGTCGGTTTAGGGTACTCTTGACCTGGCCATTATTTAAAATGTCCATGTAAAGCCAAAGTAGCTCAATATAAATTTTCATCATGCAAGAAAGAGACAGAAAAATCAAATTTAAGCTTCAAAAAAAGATTGAAGCGCTAATAACTTTTGTATCCTTGTCGCATTTAAATTATATTTTCAACGTACTTCATTGCTTTTATTTTACTTTATTATAAAGTGATGAAAAATTTGAATTTATCTCCCCTATGTAAGTAAAAGACAATAAGATTAGAATAGTATAATTTAAAGTTAATAGAACAAAAACATAAGTGTAATTAAAAGTATTCAAATAAATGACTTAGATGACAAATACTCCAAAAAATAAAGATTTTTAAACTCTAAGTTTAAAAACAGACGGACTTATTTTAAATATATCTAAACTGCAAGTGGATTATCTTTGAGGAATATAAGCGATTCGGAATTATTAATGTTCATCTTTGGTATCAATACGTTAATTTAGATTATAAAGACTTAGATTCATTATTTGGTTGACCTTAGCTTAAAAATATTTTTGAATATAAAATAGAACCACCTAGATCAAAATATAGATAGCTTCTAGCGATCTATGGCGAACTCTAGATTAAAAATTTTAAGTACACATAGTTTATAGTAGACATGAAAGTACATATATTTAAAACATTGAGTTCACAAAAAACATACATCTTAAACCTAAAGCGCAGTAGAGCGCAAGTAAATAAATAACTTTTAAAATAATAGTTCTACCATTCGCATGAAATGCCTAGGAGTTTAACACCCTGTATAATCCATAACGCGTTAAAATATGACACTAGGAAAGCACATTCAAAGGATATTGATTGAATTATATGATACATACAATGCTAACAAAACTATAACGGATAACTGGATGATATATATGGATCAAAAAGCATAGACTTCAAACAACAAAAACACTGTAACAAAAATATGAGATGTAATAGTGATAACAAACAAATGGATACAAAATTTCATTGCATTTAAATTATTGATGTAAAACATACTATATTTTGTAAGAGGTAGTAGTGTTAATCTGCAAACAAAACCTAATATGAAAGCAAATAAGCAAATATATATATAAAAATTCAGTAGATGTGATTATATAGAAAAAACAAGCACATGAGGTGATAGAAATATTTAACAGAAATAACCTTAGAAGACGAAGGTGAAAGATTACACGCGCTACACATATAAATTCGAAATCGATTGAAAATCAGCTTACAACTATAATTCCCTACAACAGTATACACAAATTGTCAAACAAAACAGTTTTATCAGCAAACCAATTTAACTGTTTCACGAAATATGTTTAGGCAATGCAATGCTGAATTATCTTACTCAGTCATACATAATTAATTTTTAGTCACAAACTCTAGATGAAATTACTTTTTATAGTAATCGTGTTCTTGGTTTAATTTAAAATGTCTATCTACTTAAACACGTAGATACAAGTGTTATTAATGAAATATGTTTATTAGTAAGTGCTTAACATTATTGACTTGTTCCGTAAGATTCTTATCAAACAAACACTTTGAATCGCCTTAACAGCTAATTAATTATACAAACCTCGTTTGTGTTTACATAATGTAATATACAACATTAATATTTACAACATTCACTATTTGTTCAGTAAATCATTTACATAAATATGAATATACGACATTATTTAGTATGCTATATAATTTGTGATTAATAGACAATTATTTCTGTTCATGGTTAATATTGAATAAGGCCTTGAAGGATTATATTTTAAACCGGAATTGATTTTGAAACTATCTTTTAAAAATGTGAAATGGAAGTCTAATCTGTTTTAATAATGTTGAACTATCGTTTACTGATTTCGGTTTTATTTAGTTGTATGTTATATCTAGTTGTAACCACAGTTCATCTTTTAGTTTTAACATACTAAAATATTCGAAATAGTTTTGTAATAATCCTTCCAGGCCAATTAATTCAACAATGAAACCATGACTAACTACTGTTTTGGTGTTGATCCTTTTGGTGGCCTGGACGGACTTGTATGTCCTCAGGAACTCTAACCTAGCTTATATTTATTATTAACTTATTAAAGTACAACATTAATATATTGACACTATTACATTTAACTCCTTAATACTTTATCTCATCAAAAATTAATTCCGTTTGCATCGGCACTTTTTATATACATTTTATTGCGTCGCCTTATTTAACTTCTACAAATTCATAAATATAATCGAATAAGACATTAATTTTATAAACACCTACCTATTTTAGTGAATATTTTTAAATGTTATATATTCTTCTTGTCCACGACCAAAATGACGAAAATAATGGCTATCTATTAATATTCCATATTGCTTAAATAGCATTTTATTACCACGTATTTTCTCCTGAAGTTATTCTTTTAATGCATTTTTGAACTGTGACTTATATAAAACCTGCATTTTCAATTTTTACTTTCGGTGATACGGAGAATTCTAAGAATTCATAGAAACATATAAAATTATATTTTTTACTTCTATCTATCTTAATAAATCTTAAAGGCTAGATCATCCTTTAAATAATTTGTTATTTTACTTACATTATAATACCATCTCACTTTAATATTTCAATACAATACGTCTTTTCTCAAGAAATTATTTCAATTCGCCTTTACTATCTTGACATTTATTGTTAAATATTTATTTATTCACCTTGAATATCCTGTTTTAATGGACGTCAAAGAAATTTGAACGATATCCGAATGAAGTTTAAAATTCTGTATATCTTTTCATATTTAGCTGCTATATATTATACAGAAACTGCACCTCAAAATCTTAAAACAGGTCTAAACATTTTCATGATTTTATATCAAACAACAAAATCAGCAAGTTAAACATGTCAATTTTATAATGTAGTTTCAGTTATATAACGTATTCGAATATAACAAATTAAAATGAAAAAATAAATACAGTAGGCACATTGGTATCTTCTAGAAGAAATGAAAAGTAGTGAAGCGTTTAGAAGACGTTTTGCCTATTAGAAAGAAATTATTTAGAAGTTTTCAAGAGATCTTTATTATAAAAGTTTTGAGACAGATTGAGTGTGCGCGACTTAACTCTACTTAAGATGTGTTCTGAGTATTATATATAAGTACTAAGTGTTTGTCTAAAGTCATGAAGAGCAGCTAAAAGCTGTGGAGCCGTCGGTCGTGCTGAAGGCGAAGTTGTCCAACACCACGACATTAGACCATACCTGACATAAGAAATAATGTAAAACACATGACATAAGAAATAATTTTCGCTGGAAGCTTTAGGTGTAGCTGCTAATTGACTGTGCAAACGCGTTTTATAATGATTCAGTAAACTAAAAGAACGCCTGCACAAAAAAAATACATTGTTAAATTATTAGAAAGAGAGCCTTCTATAGCCATCCCGGTTACCAAAAAATCATAGAATCATAAAACACTCTCAAAGAGATGATAATTCATGAACATGTTATGTTTTTCGCTTTGGTTACGTTCCTTTATTTTCAGACACACTTATCAAACGCTTGTTTTGCACCTTACCATCAAAATCGAAACATCTTTCAAAAATATAATAGCAATACAAATAAAAAAAATATTAAGTAAGCTTTTATATGATTGTAATCAAAATTACCAAGGGAAGCAATATTATTCGAGATAAAATTAAAATAGTGGATCGTTATTATAAAAGTCAAAATTTAATTAAAATGGAACATTATCGTTAAGGTAAATCCAACAAAACGTGGCGCAGGGTATGCGCGGTGGAATATATATAGATTATTCTTAATTTGCAGTTACCACCCTACCGACAAAGACGTACCGCCAAGCGATATAGCATTCCAGTACGATGTCGTGTAGAAATCGATAGGGGTTCGGATTTCATCGCACTCCTAACAAGTTAGCCCGCTTTCACCTTAGATTGCATCATCACTTAACATCAGGTGTGATAGCAGTCAAGGGCCAACTTGTAGTCGATAAAAAAAAAAGAGAACTTACAGTTCATCGGGACAGTTGTGAGGTTGAGAAGGCCTGTACCCTCCGTTGAGAAAAGCCCCAACATCCGCCGCATCCAACTCTGCTAGAGGTGACGCCCCGAGAGTTGCTAGCTCCCATAGCGTTATTCCTAACGACCACTGTATAAAAGAACAATCGATTAGAAATATTACAGGTGGACACTAATATATCAATGATTTTTAACCCCTGACTCAAAAAGGTAGGTTTTCTAAGTATAAAGTCTGTCTGTCTGCGTGTGTGCGTGCGTGTGTGTGTGTGTGTGTGTGTGTGTATGTGTGTGTGCATTGTAGCACTCAAACGGATGGACCAATTTAGATGCGGTTTATTTAAATTTGAAAACCAGTTTTGTGGCGGTGATTCTTATAGCAAATTCATCGCTATTTGCCTACCACTAAAGTATAAAGTTGTATTGAACAAAAATGGATCCAAGCGTCACTCCACATTTATTTTCCATATGTGAGTAATATAATTTTGTACCAACAATGGTTTGAAATGAGACTATATTATGTATACTAAAGCCAAACTCGATTGAGAATGCTTGTCAACAAACAAATTAAAAATGAAGGTAGAAAATGCAACACATTTTATGCTTAATAAATTTAAAATTATGTTTTGTTTTTTAATAAATCTTATTTAAACGATATTGAATATATTAATTAGTTTTAAGCTTACTAATCTAATTTATTGTCATGAATTCATCATTAATAAATTAATTAAAAAAATTAGGTGTAAAATGACTAGTGATTTCTACCTCCATTTTAAATTTGTTTGTTGCCAAGCATTCTCAATCGAGTTTGGCTTTAGTATAGTTGACGAACTTGACGCTTCGCTTCGCTTCTAATCTGAGTCTAACCTTAGGCAAGAACAAAATAAATGCATACATATTAAATACTTTCATAAAGTCATTTTCTCATTTTCATTTATCACAAAAGTTTGAATAAAAATTCTTGGAAAGTTGAACGCGTTAAGTATAGTTTAAAATTCATAAATTCAAACTTCAATAGGAAAAGCTTTCTTGAAATTTATATAGTTTCACATAAAATATTCTCGCTTTTTCTTTTGATTTAAAGTTATTCATCATTATAGCATTATTCAAATTTTCTATTCAATTTTGATTCATATCTTTATGTTTTAATATAATAATAAACTCGTACAAAACTAGGAATGGATTGGAAAAATTTTATCATAAAAACAGTATCTGCTGTAGTTTTTTGCCTCATCTAATTGTTCTTTCTTTAAGGGAAATTATTTATTTTAAAAATCAGCCAGCTTAAAATCAACTTGATTTTTTGCGTTTGTATGAAAGAATTTATGAGACAAATAACTAAAGATATAACACTACGGAAACGAGGCGCGATGTTATGTATAGTTCCTTTTTTAACTTTCGGCGAAAAAAGAGAGATGTTATAAATTTGAAGTCAATGTCTGTCTGTGTCTGAGTGTGTGTGTGCGTGTGTGTGTGTGTGTGTGTGTGTGTGTGTGTGTGTGTGTGTGTGTGTGTGTGTGTGCGTGTGTGCGTGTGTGTGTGTGTGTGTGTGTGTGTGTGTGTGCGCGTGTGCGTGTGCGTGTGCGTGTGTGCGTGTGTGTGTGTCTGTGGCAAATTAAACGTACTGAAACTTTCATAGCAGAATAAAAAACTCAGAATTATTCAGGCGACCTAACCCAGGATTCGAACCCAGAACCTCCTGATCCAAGTCACAATACAGCAATTCAATAACAACTCACAACATCTGACGCGGTCGTGTACTGGTTCTGCAGCAGAGACTCCGGGGCCATCCACTTCACCGGCCTGTTCTCGTTGTCGCCCAGACAGTGGTACTCGTCGGGGAACAGGTCCCTTGACAGACCGTTGTCTGTTACCTTCAGTCTTAGTTTCTCATCCACTCTGATAGAAAATGTATTAAATACATAGAGATTTATAGAAATGACAAATTGTACAATAAGAAACTTAAGCTAACTTATCCTAATCTAATATATAAAATTTCCCTGTCACAATGTTAGTTACCGTACTCCTCCGAAACGGCTTTACCGATTTTTACCGAATTTTGTATGCGTATGCAGCAGGTCTGAGAATTGGCTACTATCAAATTTTCATCTTATTTTTTTTTAATTATTAATTCAAAACAACGTTTGCCTGGTCAGCTAGTCTAATATATAAAATTTCCCTGTCACAATGTTAGTTACCGTACTCCTCCGAAACGGCTTTACCGTTTTTTACCGAATTTTGTATGCGTATTCAGCAGGTCTGAGAATCAGCTACTAACTAATTTTTTTTTTTTAATTTTTAATTCAAAACAACGTTTGCCGGGTCAGCTAGTAAATATATAAATATATTGGCTGCATTTCATTTGATACTATTTTTAATCTATCAGACTGTTTGTTAAAATTAAATATAATCGTAAATAAACGGGTCGATCTTGTTACCTTACTAAACCATCATCACACAATTCCAAAGCTAAGAAAATATTGTTAAGATATTATATATCAATTTTATTCTTTTATAAACAATAGGAGCAATACAAAGATAAGAAATGAATGTAGAATACAAACAGTACAACAAAAAATCTTCATATGTACCGATACATACTTTCTGTATATTATAAAGCAAATGTAATTGAACAATTCATCATCATGGTACTATTATAATTCTTCTCAATTAATAAGCTATTACGCACCTGCTGTCGCTTGGATCGACCTCCGTGGCGCAGTGGTATGCACGGTGGATTTATAAGACGGAGGTCCTGGGTTCGATTCCCGGCGGGGCAGAATGAGATTTTTCTTAATTTGTCTTGGTCTGCCTCGTGGGAGGCTTTCGCCGTGTTACCACCCTACCGACAAAGACGTACCGCTAAGCGATTTAGCGTTCCGGTACGATGTCGTGTAGAAACCGATAGGGGTTTGGATTTTATCCTCCTCCTAACAAGTTAGCCCGCTTCCATCTTAGACTGCATCATCACTTAACACAAGGTGTAATAGCTGTCAAGGGCCAACTTGTAGTCGATAAAAAACAACTGTTCAGCTTTACAATATAAATATACTCGTATTGGAAAGTACTTACATGCAATTCCTAGCTGCAATATCTGCATGCACCAATCGTTGTACGTGCAAGTACGCCAGCCCGCAGGCAACTTGTCCTCCTAAATCTACCAATTCTCTAGTGGCCGGCGCCGCTTGGTGGCCCAGCCGACATGATGTTAGGAACCTGAGAGTATAAGGAAATTTTGTAAAAGCTTCTCCTAGCATTCTAAGTTGAAAGATTAGATTTAAAAGTTGGAGAAACCTACAAAAAAATCACGTAACGTACTTAATTAATTTGACAATATAAAAAAATATTTAACAAAAATAGAACCGACTCAAAACGCACTAAAAAGTAAAAAATAACTGTGTCATTTAGTTGCTTTCATTTACCGAAGCATATCTATGAATTCGGTGCCAGCCAAGTTTAAAAAACATATTTTTAACGTAGTAAAGCAGTTTGTGGGTTGTAGGAACCTTGGCTGGCACCGACTACTAGATATGCTTAAGTAAATTAAAGCAACTAAATGACACAGTTATTTTTTACTTTTTAGTGCGTTTTGAGTCGGTTCTATTTTTGTTAAATATTTTTTATTATACGGCACTAGTAGCCAAAAAGCTACCGATATTTATACAAAAACTGAAATCGCTGCAAGTGTGCCTATAACATTTGAAGAGTTCCTTCAATTTTTCCAGGATATCTTCATCAGATTCTAACATGATGACAATGGGACCACCTTGGAAGTGTGCCCTTTCTAATAAAAAACAACACTGTAAAAAGTTATGCGTGGTCATACATAAAAAAAATATATGTGTCGAATTGAGAACCTCCTCCGTTTTTTTTCGTCGGTTAAAAATTAAAATAATAACTTTATTGCGGTCATAGATCAATGATAAGTCTTCCTGCGGAGCGAAACTGATGTCTAATCTGTGATTGTACTTTATATACATTCTAAAATAAATAGATAAAAATATATACATTACATTTGCGATCCTATATATTTACTCTATGGTTTTTTGAAAATTACTTATATAAGTTTCAGATAATTAGATGACGAATCTCCCATTTTCATTGGACCAATTAATTATAATGGGACACCCTGCATTTTGCTCACAGGTATATATATGTTTAGTTAAAATTGAACTGCTATATTATAGAAAGAAACATTTCATTTTCAGATTGTCGAACACATTTAACATTATTAATATTTGCAAATGAAAATGAAACCCTTAAACAAATTTAATTTCACAATTTTAAACCATATTATTAATTATTATATTGTGGAGAGCAAGCGGTTATTGGTTATTGCACACAAATTCTAAATAATATTTTTGGTCAGATTTTGAATATTGTTTGGAAGCGAATATTAATTAATAATGACCGCTTCATTTCATTGACTATTATTATTGAAATTAAATTAAATTAAAAAAATATTTCATGACCGCTACTGCATGTAATACAAATAATTTATACATCATCAGTTTTTGTTTTCGGGACAGTACTATAAGTACTTTTAAATGTACTCACTATTTTAAACTTATTAAACCCTTTTAACGTACTTATTAAACTTTTACCATCGCCTTAAATTTAATTCATCTATCATATTATGTTGGGTTACAGCCAGCCGCAGAGTAGCGGTAAAGGCGCTCGGCAGAGCTGCCAAGGCCAATATGGCTTCACCGAATACTGCGGTACTATATTCATTGATGCAAGTGCTCCGCTTTGATTGTGTTATCACAATACTTTTACTTGTATCGTGATTTCCATAAACCTTTATACCTTTCATTCCAATAGTAGATGATTGTAGTGCTATATTGAAGAAGTATTTCATTTATGCATGACTCCAGAAATTGTCGCCGACATTTTTAAATACTTCATTATTAGGCTGATAATCATACATACATGCATACATAACATCACGCCTTGTTCCCATAGGGGTAGGCAGAGACCATATGCCTCCATTTGCCACGGTCCTTGCATACTTCCTTAGCTTCTTCCACTCTCATTAATCCTTTCATACAAGTTCCTCGGCTTAGGGTACTCTTGACCTGGCCATTATTTAAAATGTCCTGAATTTGCTCCAGGAACATTCACCTAGGCCTTCCCCTTCCAACATTTCTATTCACCCTCGCCTTGTAAATCTCTTTTGTTAATCTTCTTTTATCCATTCTCTCTACATGTCCAAACCATCTAAGCATCCCTTTCTCAATTTTAGTCACTACATCTTCTTTTACACCACACATTTCTCATCATCATACTATTTTTAACTCTGTCACACAGTTTTAACCCACACATACACCTCAATGGTCTCATCTCTACCGCATTTATTTTACTTTTGTGCTTCTTCTGCTATACCCAACTTTCACTACCAAACATAAGTGTGGGCACCAACACACCTCTATGCACAGCCAGTCTTGCCATTTGGGACACTTTCTGGTTGTTCATAAATGCATACAGAGCACCATTCACCATAAACCCAGCATTTACTCTTCTTTCAATATCACTCTCACACGTTCCATCTTTTGTAAATTTACTCCCCATGATAATCATTATCAACCTAATAATGCCATATTACAAGGACAGGGCTTATAGGCCGGAATATGAAGCGTATCCACCACACTGCTTTAATGCAAGTTAGCGGGCTTTGACACTTACCTCTTAAGATTAGAAGAATGTGAAACACAGCAATACACTAGCAGTGGCTTTCTTGCTTCTTCAGCGCAAGCTGCCATCGGTGCTAGGACATTTGCGTGAACCAAACCACATAGCCGAAGCCCTTCGGCCACTAGTAACGCTGCTTGCATCGCTGATGCTACTTCTAAATATGAAATAGAAGAAATTCTATAAATTATAGAGTAACTAGAAGTAAAGAAACAAATAGAGATTAGTATAAGGGTCTTTGCACACCTAACGGAAGGTGTATTGCGTCTTATTACTAACAAATCGCCTAACGTCAGTATAAGCAAATACGAATAAGACCATATGCCACTATGGAGAACTAGCAATAGAAAGACCGATAACCGATATAATACTATCAATATTCTGGTTTTCAAGGTCAACGCGCAGCTCTGAATAAAATATTCAAACCTTTCATTAACAGCACTCAATCAATGATGCATTGGTAAAGGTATGAATTGACGTGACCGTTGTTATGCTCGAAGTATCTTCCATTAGATGTGCAAACATCCTAAAAACCTTGTACCTTAAATGTAAAGTTTTAAATTAAACTTTTTTTAAACATGCATTTTAAAGAGTTCTACATCAAATTCGAAACGTTACTTGTCAAATATACGACTTACCAGAAACAGTTTTAACTAAAACCTCCTCGTATGTATCTCCTCTTTTGAACACGCCTTTGTAGACTCTACCAAAGGTGCCTTCATGTACTAAGATCTCCAGGCGAATGTTGGACCTCGTTGTGTTGAGATAGCGGAGCTGTTCCGCTGGATCTGTTATCCGATCTTTGGGCACAGTTTGCTGGTGGTAAATACGAAAACATTAGAACGATGAACATGTTTTTATACTTATTGTATAGATGTTTGTTGTATTACTTTAATGCCACCGTCTATTTGATATGTCTTCCTATTTTTTTTCTTTATAGTATGGACATCAGTTTGAGTTTTCTAATCAATTGTATTAAGCCAATTACATTTAATTTTAAATTAATATTTTAAGAGAACTATACTTTCAAACCTGCCTTCAAAACCGGTGGTAGAGTCACTACAAATAGTCTAACGTGACGTTTCAAAAGTGCGTGTTAACCAAGCCTATTTAAAAAAAAAAATTTTTAAAAATCTTTTATATAAATTGCTTGCTTGCTTACAATTTTAATAATTGAATTGATGACAATTCTACACGCAAATTCAAACAAAAATGCTCTTTTTGTATCTGTAAATTGAAAATTCATTTATTTTATTTTTATTTAAGATAAATATACATTTTTAAAAACAACATTAAAAATGGTGCAACATAAATTCAACCGAGTTTGTCCGTACACTGGCACTCATCGTTCAGCGCTCGGAAATCCTGTCACATGTAACTTTTAGGTAGATATCATACCTATTTACCTAAACGTAATGTGCATTAGTGTAGTACATAGATTAAAGACTACTAGATAGAGCCCATAGCGTGTCCACTCGTGAGACAGCAAATCAGCCTTATTGACATGACATGTCAACATTTAAAGTACATCATAAAACGTTATGTTTTAAAATATCGTAAAATACGAAATATTACTTAATATAATATAGTTTAGTAAACGCATAATACATGAAATTTGCTAAAAAATAACATATCTAAGCATTAAATCATCAATCAATGAAGTTTATGCCTACTTACGTATGAAACGTAATTCTGATTTTCTGTTCGCTGCGACTGTTGCAGCCGAAAATATTACAACCCACCATAGCGCGATAACGTTTAAATTAATATAGTAACCGCAAAGTTATATTATTTATCAGCAAATTTAATAAAAAGCTAATAATTGCTCAGATATGTCCCTTGTCTGTCACAAACTCCACTCTTGACAAACAATAAAAACGAACACGCTGAAAGGGACAAAAAATAATCTTGTATCACTTTCTAACAAAGGCCGAATGAAATAAGTCTGTCACGCTCTTGAACCTACAGCCGCGTTATGACTCCATCTAGTAGTAGTGTAGTATGTATAACTATACGTAGGTACGTAATTAATTACAAAGCGGAATAATATATAAACAGTGAGAGTATGTAATTAAATTCATCATAATATTAAAAGGCGGTTACAAAATAATACATGAATACTGATGCCATGCTGCACTGATATGCTGCATTAGAACCAGTTTAAATAAAATATAAACAGGTGTTCAAAGTAAAATTTCACTCTTGTAGGAAGTATTTCTTAAGTTTCTCTTTAATGTTCCTTGGGTTGATATTTTGCTTTAGCTTGTAGGGCAAGCTGTTTGACAATTGTTAGTTATAACCTGTGTTTCATTTATAAATACTCAGGAAAAGGTAACATGAACTTTCAAGCTACAGCGCATTTTTGAACTGCAGATGTTTATGGACTCAAGAGACCCGTAGCGATCTAGTATTCTGGACTTATGCCAGCGTCTTTTTCTTTAGTTTTATGCTTTTAAACATAAAAATAATATATCTAATGACTGTGATAATAATTTCCTGGTACGCGTATGCTATTATTTCTGTTGTCGTATATAAAATAGCAATAGTAACTATTGTTTCTTTTTCTTAAAAACAAATATTGTTCATTTACGAGTATGATTTGTTTTCTCTTTCAACTTCCATAATTTTCTTATTCAAGTATCAATTTTATTTGGCTAATATTAGAATTTTATACCATTTTTCTTTAATACTACACAATAAAAAGCTGTTTTATTGTTATAGGTCAAATTTTGTTTTCATTACATTGATATTAGTAACTCTACAATAAATTTATTTTTATTACAATGGGCATATTTATAATAAAAGATAAGCCTATTCTAATAATTAATTATCATTAAATTTTACATTTCACAAAAGTAATTAATAAGCGGCAAATGGCAAGAAAAAGGTATCCAGTTACGTTTTCTACCTTCGTTAGCGAGTCGCCTAAAGGACACTAATTCATATTTCCTGAAGACTTTCAACGGCGCGATAAATTTACGAACAAAAGGGGTAGCAAATTAAAAATGCCGTTCCGTGCCAAGCCTAATAATCAAAAGACATCAAGACGCTAGAAGAGACAACTTCAAGTGGAATGAGCAAGGGCAATTAAAAAGATTTTTTTTTATATAAACTATCTTATGAAATTTTATTTCCATGGGCATCTTATCTTTGACAACCTCCGTGGCGCAGTGGTATGTGCGGTGGATTTATAAGACGGAGGTCCTGGGTTCGATTCCCGGCGGGGTAGATTGAGATTTTTAGTTACCACCCTACCGACAAAAACGTACCGCCAAGCGATTTAGCGTTCTGGTTCGATGTCGTGTAAAAACCGAAGGGGTGTGGATTTCTTCCTACTCCTAACAAGTTAGCTCACTTTCATCTTAGATTGCGCCATCACTTAACATCAGGTGTGATAGCAGTCAAGGGCCATTTTGCAGTCGATAAAAAAAATCTAAATAAGTAGTTATATAAT
Source organism: Mycalesis mineus (assembly GCA_034621355.1). Taxonomy (NCBI): domain Eukaryota; kingdom Metazoa; phylum Arthropoda; class Insecta; order Lepidoptera; family Nymphalidae; genus Mycalesis; species Mycalesis mineus. The sequence goes on from CM067881.1 coordinate 4,297,769, forward strand.
TATGAAATTGGAATTATTTGGAACTTTAAAGTTTTTAAATGACATTGAATTATTAACGCTTGGAAGATGTTTCTCATCCAGCAAAACATCAAGTCTCGAATTTAATCATTAACACCTATATAGTCTTGACTGCCTCGTTGGTCTAGTGGTTAGCCTATGTGGCTTCGATCACGAGGTCCTGGGTTCGATTCCTGGGTCGGGTCACGGAATAATTCAGAGCTTTTTCATTCTTCTATGAAATGTTCAGTACATTCCAAGCCCGGAGTCTGAAAGTTGTTGGTATTACACCCCCGTGCCTCGGGGAGCACGTTAAGTCGACGGTCCCAGTCACTATCAACAACATCTGATAGTGATCGTTAATAAATGAAATATTATCACCCTAAGCCCGCCAACCCACATTGGAGCAGCGTGGTGGGTGGACGCCCCTTATCCCCTCTGCTATAAGGAGGGAGGCCTGGCCCTGTAGTGGGCCGTTAATAGGCTGATAATGATAATGATGATATAGTCTTGAACTGAAAAACTGCATCACATATTTTTTTTAAAGAATGGACTTTACCAGTGTGAAACACACTGATGAACTAAATATAAAATACAACCATTAAACATAAAGATGTGAATAGAAATATAACATGGACACCACCTACAGCAGCGGCATTTATCTGGAGACAGTGATCTCCTTTCATCAACTTCGTGAAAGAATGGCAACGAAAAAGATATTTGACTGCATGCATAGTTATTTTTAACTTTACAAGAAGTTAAAACGTGTTAAATCTAGTTGTTCTACTTTTTTGGCTTTCCATAAATATATAGTAGTAAAGGTTTTATTATGTGTGAACTAAGTTAGAAGGACGTCTGTCTACTTCTACAACCAAATCCAAAGGTGTCTTCACAAAATAGTTGATCTCTAAACGAAAACATTGGATGACAAAGTTTAATGAAAATGTTAATCCTTCCAGTACAACTTGAGTAAGACCAAGAAGATCGCTAATTGCATTGCGTTTGTATCACCTGAAGGGGAGGCTGCATCTCGCTCAAATTGGATCCTTAATGAGGTAAAGGGCTCATTTTCTGCGCAATTCAATCTTCCACGACGCTTAAAAAGTTTCAAGAAAGTGGCTTTCGTTGGATAAGAGATTCAATACTGTCTTTAGCCTTTTTATTTTGTGTTTTTATATTTTACAAATGCTATAAATATAATATTTCAAATATATTTTTCGTATTATTTTCACTGCAGATGTGGTTAAGGAATTTCTGCTTTTTAAAATTTTGAAATGTAATGTCTAGTAGCTTTGACCATGGCTAGTTAACATGATAAATAATGAACCGCCAAACAGTAAACCATAAACCATGATAAATAATGAAATACACTTGAAAGTTGATTGATTATATTGTTGCAATCCTGAACTTTCTTTACCTATGTTTTTATTATTGTTAATAGTAGCTTCTTGATTAGGTTGAATGGTAAAAATCGCTTGTTATATCGTCTATCTATCGTACCTATATAACTACATATTTAAACTCTTGTAACTACTTTTGTATCTTTCTCTTTCTACGATGTGCAATAAAGTATATATTCATTTCATTTCAAACGCAAACGTGATCCTCATCATAACGTCTACTACACGATATAGGCATTTCACAGCAGGATATGTATAGGATATAGGCATTTCCTGCGACTAGCTTAATGTCAGTCCACCTATACTAAACCCAAATTCGATTGAGAATGCTTGTCAATAAAAAATTTAAAATGAAGGTAGAAAATGCAACACATTTTATGCTTAACAAATTTGAAATTATATTTTTTTTTTTATAAAATCTTTTTAAAAATATATTGAATATATTAATTAGTTTTAAGCTTACTTATCTCATTTATTGTCATGGATTCGTCATTAACAATTGAATTAATAAAATTAGGTGCAAAATGGCTAGTAATTTCTACCTTCATTTTTAATTTGTTTGTTGACAAGCATTCCCAATCGAGTTTGGCTTTAGTATATTAGACAGTCGAGCAATATTGCCTAGAAGTGACAGTTTTATAAATTAATTCTTGAATTTGTATGTTCTTTACGTGTGTGAGATGACACGAAAAAAAAAACATCAATTTAATGCAAATATTGATATTCTTACTAACATACTCGTAAGCATGAGTTAAGTTACCACAGACTATGCGGTTTAATTTATTTGCGTCGATCTACATCAGACAGTAGCAGGTTCTAATTTATTAAAGGCAATAGAGGAAAGGTCGGTCGGTAATTGCGGCTCTTAAAGCACGTATTTTTATAGGACCGACATTACTTGGGTGCTAGATTAATTTGGGGTTTAGTTTACGTTGATTATACAAAATATCTTATTTATTTTTATAGCGTCTTAGTTGTTAGATTTCTGATATTTATTATAGTTAGTAGCTGCTTTGCATTTGTTTGCATGGGCAAGGCAATTATGTATTTTGTTTTTTTTTGTTGACTTAATGCAATCTAAGATGGAAGCAAACTAACTTGTTAGGAGTAGGATGGAAATCCACACCCCTTGCGGTTTCTACATGACATCGTACCGGAACGCTATATCGCTTGGCGGTACGTCTTTGTCGCTAGGGGTAGCTAGCCACGGCGAAAAGCCACACACCCGCCAGACCAAGACAAATTAAAAAAATCTCAATCTGCCCTGAAACCCGTGACCTCCGTCTCATAAATCCACCGCGCATACCACTCCGCCACCGAGGCCGAAATTGACGAACCAAGCATCAGCTGCTTGTTGTTGTGCTTTTGTTATTAGGTAGACCATCTGATCTAACTGAGTACCTAAGTGCAAAACTAAAACAGAATATAGAAGCACTTCACAGTGCATTCATGGAATATATCATAATTGGTTAGATGACTGTTATCAAAATACTCGTGTTTTACTCCCCGGCCGGACTTGTCACAAAAAACTCAACTACTAAAAAAATACAATAATATGTCCTATGTAATGTAGAGATAAAAATATATAAGCAAGTAATATAACTTAAAGTAGATGATCCAAGTATTATATTAAAGTATAATAACTATTTTATATGTACTAACCTGTGAAACGTGCGTAAGATTAGAGGCAGCGTAGTATGAAACCCTCGACTCGGGTTTCGCGTAGATGTGCTCGCCGATGTGAGTGGTTGCGTACGGCGAGGGTGATCTTCGACTCCCTACAACACGCATTCACTAGATGAACATAGGTGGATAGGCTTGTTGACAGAAAGATGAACATGTAGTTATTTCTGAAAATCTTAATTAAAACAAGCAGTACAAGATCTTTCGATCGAAGATACTGTATTACTTAAGTGCGCGCAAGACTTTGTACTCTATCTTGTTTAAAAAATATTGTCGTAAAAAAATTATAATTCGTATATATTTAGGAAGTTAAAATAACATATTATTATAGATATTTACTCTACCCAATGTAGTAGAGCAATGGGTTGAGACTTCGACCTTTGTTGGTTAAGTCAGAATTTCTAAGGATTCATACTTCTAAGTACTAGTTTCTACTAATAAAGTTACGTAGAAATTAGTCCGCACAATTTATGCATAAACTAATTAATTTACTATTAAAGAATAGCTACAATGTAGATTACTTTAATTGTTTGCCATATCTTATTTATATAAGTAACGCATTATTTCCCCTCAGTTCTTTCCCGTGGGAATTTCGGTATAAAATGTAGCCTATGTGTTATTCTGATATGTAACCTATATTATTGTGAAGTTTCATCAAAATCCATTCAGTAGTTTTTGCGTGAAAAAGTAACAAACATCCATACAAACTTTCCCCTTTATAATATTAGTAAGGATATCTTATTTAATAATATATTATAGCAATAAAATATTTCCCCATTTACTCGTAAAGAATTGTGTTAGGACTAGGAGTGGTTATGGCAGTAGATCAACGGGCGGGGCTCAAACCTATGACTTCTCTGTGTTGACTTCCACCTTTCAACGGTTGAGCTATTGCGACTGCAATTTATTTCGGTCTTACTTCAAGGATTACCTCTTAATATCAGCTAGGTACTAACGACTAAAAAGGAAATTTATATTACGGCGCTGTCTTTGTGGCAAGTTTATGCGGTGATATTTTTATTGCAGACGGTGGAAGCAGTCCGCTTTAATGTTTTGTCAGTGAAATAAGAGCCACTTTTTGAGCTAATTCTATGAAAAATAAATTAAAGTGCCCGTATATTATATATATTATCTCTTAACGACCCAAAGGAGCAGGCCTCCTTCCTTATAGGAGGGAGATATGGTGCTTAGACCCACCAAGCTCCTCCAGTGTTGGTTAGCGGTCTTAGGGTATTTTGTGAACATTAATTTAAATTGACCGACGGCTTAACGTGAAGTGACGACGGTTAACTTCTCAAAAGTGAGAGCCCTTCATCATCATCATCATCATTACCGGCCTGTAGACGTCCACTGTTGGACATAGGCCTTTTTTAGGGACTTCTAAACACAACGATCCCGAGCCGCCTGTTGCCAGCGGCTCCCTGCGACACATTTGATGTCGTCAGTCCACCTGGTTGGGGGTCGACCAACGCTGCGCTTTCCGGTGCGGGGTCGCCAATCTACCACCTTGGGCCCCCAACGTCCATCAGCTGTTCGAACTACGTGCCCCGCCCATTGCCACTTCAGTTCTGCGACTCGCTGAGCTATGTCGGTTACTTTGGTTCTTCTGCGGATCTCCTCATTTCTGATTCGATCACGCAGAGATACTCCGAGCATTGCTCTTTCCATCGCCCGCTGAGTGACTCTGAGCCTTCTTATGAAGCGCGCAGTCAGCGACCAAGATTCGGATCCGTAGGTCATCACTGAAAACACGCACTGTTCGAAGACTCTCGTCTTCTGAGAGCCCTTATGAGAATCAAAAGCTTAACGCAGGAACCCAGTACCTCGTGATCGAATCCACAAAGTCTAACTACTGAACTAACGAGGCAGCATATTACATTTGCAATCGACTAAAACAGTACAAAGGAGGCAATACAAATGCAAATTGAATGGTTTCAACTGAAATTGTTCTCAAAATGAATAATAGACCAAACTGAACTGTTGGAAGCGATAAAGGTGCAATACAAAAATTTAATTCCTGCCGGTATTAATATCGATAAAACGATAGCCCGGGGGCCATATTGTGCAATCATTCATTATTCATAATCAGCTTTTTGAATGGCAATAGTGAAAATTCACGGAGATTTTTAAAAAGTATTATTAAAATGGTAAAACGTGGAATAACTTTGGTACTGTGAAATGCATATGGTTAACATATTGAGATATCTACTAGCGGACTCGACGCGATTCTGTACTTTGACATATCAGTGAATATCGTAAATTAAGTACGCCACTAGAATTATAGACTTCTACTGATAGTGCAAGAAGTTAGTATTAATAAGGTTATGCAATTCAATTCTATAATAAGCTTGTTTCCACTTTTGCAGCTTAACGCCAGGTTACGACATTCCGTCGGGTCAGAAACATAATATCAACAATTATACCAGTTAAGCGACATACTCATAGTTTATAGTATATCTATATATACATACTATAGTCTAGATACTAATCTCACTTCAATAACGTAAAAGAAAGGAAAATGTAATAACGAGTATAACTCTACAAAAACATCATTCTGTATTCTACACGGATAAAGCGAACTTGGAACATATAATTCCAGTTGAAAACTATTATCATCTTTGAAATAATATGATGGGCGACTGGCTGCAATGTGAAGTGCTCTCTATTTTCTCGATCCCTTTACATTCAAGGTCGTGAGTTCGATTCCCACGTTTAAGAAATGTTTGTGCGATAAGAATAGATGTTTTCCAATCTATACATTATAAGTATTAATTTACTTGCATACTATATTATATTTAAATAATCATCAATTTATATCTACTTTGGTGCTTGATGGCGATGTGTGTATTATCTTTTAATATAAGTATGTATTGATTTATTTTTATTTAAAGATTAACTACTGAGTTTATTGCAGGACTTGGCGCTGCAAAACTGCTTGTAAAACAGCCTAGTTTTTTTTTTATCGACTACAAGTTGGCCCTTGACTGCTAACACACCTGATGTTGTTCGCTTGGCGATACGTCTTTGTCGGTAGGGTGGTAACTAGCCACGGCGAAAGCCTCCCACCAGCCAGCCAGACCAAGACAAATCAAGAAAAATCTCAATCTGCCCCGCCGGGAATCGAACCCAGGACCTCCGTCTTATAAATCCACCGCACATACCACTGCGCCACGGAGGTCGTCAAAATGAAAGCTTGTATAAATCTGTACTTGGTTAAAACAGCCTAGTGGGCTGTTTTACAAGACAAAATTTGTAATAGTACTAATAGGTACTTACCGAAGGGAAACTTGTGTAAACTGGCTATAGTGGCGTAGGACCCCGTGGAGCTGGGCGGCCGGCCAAGAGTGTCTAGACGTAACAGCACGTTCTGATGGCTGCCGTATGCCGCCGTCGTGTACGATGTGCTGAAAACGGATAATCGTTTCAACACCTTGCACATTATCATACCGCCTATTTATCCGACTGTGAAAGAAGGGTTATGTTTTTGCACGCATTTTGCATGACTTGGAATTTAATAACAAAGATATCGTTGGATTTTTCTTGATAATTCAAGTGTTCTAGCCAATGAATGCAGTTTCATCTGCGTGAACTTTCGGTCATAAGTGTATTTTGATGCCATTTTCATAAAAAATATCTTATAAAAATCGCCTGTAAATAGCGTAACATTCAACATTGTATGCAAAGAACATTTCTTTCTAAATGATACCATGTGCCCATTAACCTGAGGGGTATTTGTTACACCTGACGTGGTGTTTCCCGGACGAGTTCTATCATAAGAAGATCAATACTTACCTACACATACCGCCTCCAAAATGTACAGGATCCCTATTTTTAACCCCCGACGCAAAATCGACGGGAGTTATAAGTTTGATGTGTATGTGTCTGTCTGTGGTATCGTAACTCCCAAACGGATGATCCGATTTTAATGCGGTTTTTTTGTTTAATCATCATAATATATCAACCGAAACTGTTTCTTGCTATGTTTGGTGGAAATCGGTTTAGGTCTTCAAGGTCATCAGGTCGTTTGTTAGGTGTGATACAAATGTTACACGCTCAGTTTGCTTGAAAGCATGTGTGTGATCTGACATTTGAAACATTAATGTCTTCTGGAACCACTGAGCTGGTCTGATGATAAGGCTCGAAGGTAGGAGAGGTAACCCTGGTCTACCTTTTTATTAAACCCATCGAGTTTGGGCTCGTTGAATTTGTCTTGACTGGTTCTTTTTATGTGTCTAATTGACGAGGAAATAGGATGATGCTGGAAATAGGATGTGGCATATGAAACCCTGGAAATAGGATGTGCCATATGAAACCCTGGAAATAGGATGTGCCATATGAAACCCTGGAAATAGGATGTGCCATATGAAACCCTGGAAATAGGATGAGCCATATGAAACCCTGGAAATAGGATGTGCCATATGAACCCCTGGAAATAGGATGTGCCATATGAAACCCTGGAAATAGGATGTGGCATATGAAACCCTGGAAATAGGATGTGCCATATGAAACCCTGGAAGTAGGATGTGCCATATGAAACCCTGGAAATAGGATGTGCCATATGAAACCCTGGAAATAGGATGTGCCATATGAAACCCTGGAAATAGGATGTGCCATATGAAACCCTGGAAATAGGATGTGCCATACGAAACCCTGGAAATAGGATGTGGCATATGAAACCCTGGAAATAGGATGTGCCATATGAAACCCTGGAAATAGTATGTGCCATATGAAACCCTGGAATGCTGGAATGAAACGGATAAACCGATATATATTTTTGCTGAAGAATGACCAAAGTTTAATCTTCAGAGCTAGATAGCACCTCGAACTATAATAATTCTTCTGTTTTAACAGATACCATTATCAGACTTTCTCTATTTATGCGGTTTTTCTTGTAATTTCTTTTTTTTTTAAATTAATTCTTTTTTTAAATCTAATCGATAACTTTGTAGCAAAATGTGTATCTTGTTTTAATGTAAATATCTTTTTACGTCGTAAACGGGCTTGAACAGTAAAATACTACGCTATGAGAAGTTTAAAATCCAAGATCCATAAAAAAGGGTAAATTTAATTTTAGTCGGGGGTTTTTAAATTTTGAATTTGATAGTTATGTAACTATGTTTTCATAGCGCCAATGAGGGCTTCAAATTCGTACCTGTATAGTTTAGTGTTATAGAATTATAAAGAAACACAAACATCATTATAGAATTGAGCTATAGATACTTTTTAGTTATATTATTAGTTGTTTTATAACAATACACTAAGTTAAAAACTTACCGAATATTAGTTTTATCTCACTGCGTTAAAACATAATTATGATATCTTATGATATCATAGACTTGATGAATTTTTAATAACGAATTATACACGTACTGCTTTGTATGAATAATACACTACAGTAAATGACTTAAAAAGAAAGCTTGTATAAATCTGCAAAAGTAGGTAGGTATCGTGCAAAAATAAAGCAAAAGAAACACGATACGCGAAACCTTTCAAGGTCTGCGGTTAAATTCCAAATCCAGACAAGCCGCCGCTGAGGTTTGGCGTTAGCGCTTTGTAGGGAAATGAAACTGGAAAGGAAATAAATTCATAAAATAACAGTAGGATTGTACTATTAAGCTGACACTGTGCTGTCTAATATTATTAAACTCTTAATTATACATGTGGGACGCTACTTGCGTTGACACATTGGCTCCGTGTCATATCAGGGAGACAGAATCAAGACCGGGAGCCGCAGCAGAAAAGGCTGAAACTGGTAAGTGGCACAAGTATGCCTCCCTGACAGAGCGTTACATATTTGTTCCTTTTGCCGTGGAGACCCTTGGGCCATGGAGTCGCAGAGCCAAAAAATTCTTCCGTAATATTTCACCGCGCCTAATTGCCTCAACTGGTGACCGAAGGGCTGGCTCATTTTTTGCGCAAAGGCCTGGTGAGGGCGTTCAGTACAATTTTTTATCACTGTAACATTTTGTGACCCACCCTCTGTCGCCATCTATCCGCCCACTGTGACTGTCACTGACCAACATAACGGGCTCATTCGAGTTTGAGATGGATTTGAAGCAGGTTGCTGTGATGTGTGCTCAGTGCCGTAACTAAGGCAGTGCCAGCGAAGCCCAGGCACAGGGCACAGACCCTGGAGGGGCGCAGAAATGGCTAGACCATATACAAACAATACCTAATAATTTAGAGTCAGTTATAATTCTGTAGGGCGCAGTTGCGCACGCTGGCACAGGGCGCATAAATTGCTTGTTACGGCTCTGTGTGTGCTCTCGAAATATACAGAAGAAAGATTATTGAATTGAAGTTATTGAACTGCTTCGTTTATGAAGTTATTGTGATCAAACGTTTATATAGTTTATTTTTTTTAACTATCATTTATTTATTTACACTTCTTTTTAAATTTTCTGTTTTATTATTAATTAAACAAGTAAAATTAGATTGACTTGCAGTTTTATTGGCTTAATAATTTGACACACAGATTCACAATTACAATGTACTAGAGTCATAGATTACAGACATAGACTAAGTATTACACACATAGATTAGGTATTATATTGAGTTATACTAACACCCCCCCTCAATATAATACTCACTTAAATTTTAAACCAATTCACATACCTTTACTGAAAACTAACAAAACAAATTTAATCTTCTAACATGTTACACATTTTTAAGAATTTATATAACAAATTTTTATTTAGTGCTTTTGTAAACATATCTGCAATCTGATTCTCTGTTTTTATATATTTTAAAACTAATTTACCTCGTCTAATCAACTGCTTAATATAATGGAACCTTATATCTATGTGTTTAAGACGCTTAACACAATCAGTGTTAGCAACCATTATGGCACTCTGATTGTCACTGAACATTACTACAGGGCAGAGATTTTCTATTTTAAAATCACATAATAAATTTATAAGCCAACAAGCATCAGCTGCAGCCATACTGATTGCTACATACTCAGACTCTGTAGAAGACAGACTAACACTAGCTTGTCTTTTTGAACACCATGATATCAAACAATTTGCAAACATAAAGCAATAACCAGTTGTAGACTTTCTATTTTTTAAATCTCCCCCCCAGTTAGCATCACAATAACCAATTAACATATCATTATTGCACTTATATATCAAACAATAATTTATAGTACTCTTAATATATCTTAAAACTCTTTTTAAAGCTGTTAATAATATGTTGTTTGCTTTATTTTGGTATCTGCTTAAAATAGACACTGCTACACAGATGTCTGGTCTTGTCCCTAATGCTGCATATGACAGCATGCCAATGATTTTCCTACATTTGTTTTCAATATTTTTATCAATTACAGAGTTACAATTTTCCTCTAAAATTTTGACATTAAAATTAAAGTCCATAGGGGTAGACATACTTTTACAATCATACATTTCAAATTTATGTAATAAAGATTCTAAATATTGTTTTTGACTCAATTTGGTGATTTTATTGTTTAAATCCTGTTCTACCCGTATGCCTAGAAATTTTGACATTAATCCCAAGTCTTTCATTTTAAATTCAGAGTTTAACAAAGTTTTTAAATCAGAAATTTCATTCTCATTGTTACCAAAAATCAATAGGTCATCAACATACAGTAAAACATAGGTATTTCCACTATTTGTATGTTTCATATATAAACAAGTATCACTTTGGGATCTTATAAAACCTTGCCTCATTATCACAGAGTTAAATTTATCGTTCCAGTACTTGGGTGATTTCTTTAAACCGTATAATGACTTGTTCAGTTTTACAATATTGTTATCCCCCCTATAGGCTCCCTCAGGTAATTGTAAATAAACAACTTCATCAATACTTCCATATAAAAATGCTCCTGTAACATCCATCTGATAGATAAGCAAGTTTAACTTGGTGGCAATTGACACAAACAGCCTAAAGGTAACTAAGTTAGCCACTGGGGCATAAACTTCATTTGAATCTAATAAATCATTTTGTTCAAAGCCCCTAGCTACAAGTCTAGCTTTATATTGAATACTATCATTTGTGTTCTTAATTTTAAATACCCACTTACTACTTACAATCTTTTCACACTCAGGTTTTTCACAGAAGTCCCAGGTTTTGTTTTCATTTAGTGTTTGCAACTCTCTCTCTATGGCCTCAAGCCATTTTCTGGCATCTGGCCTTTGCATGGCCTCTTGGTAGGTCTTGGGCTCATTATCTTCAGTAGAAGCATAATGACACTTATAGAATGAGGTTTGCTTTCTGATCCGGGTACTTCTCGGGAGTTGTGATGTTCCATCCTCTTCATCATCGGAGCTCTCGTCACTAAAACTTGGAACATACTCACTTCCATCACTCTCGGTAGATATATCCACAGTTTCTTCTAACTGCATAGACTGCTGATCACCCTTACTGGATTCTACTAGCACTTCACTTTCCTTTGACTGTTTATTTTCCTTTCCATCTTTCTGTTCTTTAGACCCTTGATCCTCATGAGTCTCTTCGAGTATATCCACGTCATGTTCCAATAACACCAACTGCTCCTTCTTTGTTTCAGGTTGTTCCAGGAACACTATGTCTCTCTTTACTTCAACACTGTTTTTATTTTCAAAGAACACTCTATAGCCCTTAACATCCTCTCCATAGCCAACCATTATTCCTCTCTCTCCTTTAGCATCCCATTTTCTTCTTTTTTCTTTTGGGATGTGGACAAAAACAGGGGTCCCAAATATTTTTAATTCATTTATATCAAAACACTTGTTGGTCCATACCTCAAATGGTGTTTTGCCAAGTTCATTGCTTTTACTTGTCCTGTTCAATACATATGCCGCTGTTTGAACAGCTTCTGCCCATAATTTCTTTGGCAAACTTTTTGCACAAAGCATTGTCCTAGCAGCCTCAACCAGCGTTCTATTTTCTCTTTCTGATTTTCCATTTTGTTCAGGAGTATATGGCACGGTGGTTTGGTGTATGATGCCACGTTTAGCAAACAGGTCGAGCACTCCTTTGTTTACAAATTCCAACCCATTGTCACTTCGAAAATAGTGTATTTTCTTATTTGTAGTATTTTCTGCTTTATTTATGAAGTTTTCAATACATTTCTTTATTTCATCCTTCCCTTTAACGAAATACACAGATCTATAATTAGAGTAGTCGTCCTTCATAATAAGAAAGTATCTTGAACCACCCACAGACGGCACCTCCATAGGTCCACACGTGTCTGCATGTATGAGTTCACACGGCCTACTTGTTTTGGTTTCACTAGTATGGAAGGGTAAACGGCTTATTTTTCCCTGCAAGCAGCTCTCACACTTTACTTCGGTATTGTCTTTAACAGATATGTTGTTGTTGCTAAGCACGGCCTTCACTTGTTGTAAGTTCTGGTGAGCTAGTCTTTCATGCCAGTCGTATAAATTGTTCTTTAACATTTTTGCAACACTTGCCACCTTGCATTTAAAACGAAAATCCAAGTAATAAGAATTCTCAATTCTATTTGCGATAGCACAAACAACACCATGTTTGTAAAATTTGCATGAAGTGTCATCTGTCACCATGACATAACCCCGGTCAGATGCACGGTTCACAGAGAATAAATTTGTCTTTAGATCGGGAACGAACAACACATTGTCTATTGTTGTATCAATCCATTTACTTGCGTTCTTGACTTGTACCACCATCTGTCCACAGCCCTGCACACTTATGGCAGTGCCGTCACCAACAATTACTGACCTTTGCGAAATACTTGAAATTGATGAAAATAATGAACGGTCGCGACACATGTGCTCGCTTGCCCCCGAGTCCACTAGCCACTTTGATTCTTCATATTGTTCACAAAGCGAGTTTGAAACTACAAAAGCATTACTCATCTTCTTATTATCCTTTGATTTTCTAAAACGGCACTGAGCTTTGAAGTGTCCAAATTTACCACAGAAAAAGCACTTATTATCATTTATCTTTTTCTCACTATCCCTGTTATTTCTATACTCCGTTTGAAAATGTCCAGGTTTACTGTATTTAAAATTCTTTATGTTTCTCTTAGCTACAAATGCTGATGAGGATGAAATTTCTGCGACTTCTTTTGTCTTTTCCTTTACTCTCTCTTCTTCGATTAATAATCTGGACACCAGATTGTCGAATGTTTGTTTCTCATCAGGTGCTGACTCCCACGCTGACACAAAATGTTTGTACTCATCCGGCAAACACATCAGTACTTTAGTTATAGTGAACTTTTCTGAAACTTCCTCGCCCATCTGCTTTAACTGGTTTTGCATTTCTTGAATTTTTGACAAGAACATTGACATCTCGATTCCACTTTCATATTTGTATTGGAAAAAGCGCTGTTGTAGGATATGAATACTGGTTTCTGATTTTTGTTCATATATATTTAACAGTTTTCTCCACATTTCGGCAGATGTTTTACATGATATGAGATGTAACATAACATCTTCGGTCATTCTTGTAACCAGTAATGTCTGAGCCTTAGCATCAGTAGACTCCCAGGCGATTCGTGCTGTTGCATCTTCGGGTTTTACAGTTCGTCCTTCCACGATATTCAACCATCCCTGACCCCTCAGTAGTACTGTAGTTTGAAACTTCCAAACATTCCAGTTTCTTGCACCTTCCAGTTTTATCACATTGTGAGTGCTATTTACGTCCATCTTGCCTTCCTGCCTTGTTTTATAGTAACTTAAAACAAGTATATCCTTCTCAACGAAAATTTTACCGCCAGCACGCCGGCTAGACTTAACCTCACTTTTCGTCAATACTCAATCCGCTTGATGTATGTAATATTTTTACACTCCAAAATCTAATTTTATTTTAGCTAACAGGTAGGCGTATCTGGGCCCCATAACCTGTTTTATTATTAATTAAACAAGTAAAATTAGATTGACTTGCAGTTTTATTGGCTTAATAATTTGACACACAGATTCACAATTACAATGTACTAGAGTCATAGATTACAGACATAGACTAAGTATTACACACATAGATTAGGTATTATATTGAGTTATACTAACATTTTCAACAATGCTATATAAAACAATTATAAAAACACTATTAAAAATTTATAAAAAAATCATTCCGCCTGCTGCGGGGCCCGGGGGTCCAAGCAACCGGTGGTCAGGGCTCCAGAGTGAGGAACCTCCTCACAATACGCGCCGTTTCAAGAATTACTGCCTTCTGTATCCGACCCTTGATCCAACAATTAAGCGAAAGCTTTTTAAGATGTTGGTCAAAGCTTTTCGCTATAAGACCGTTGACTGAAACGACTATAGGAACAATCATTGTTGAATCAACATTCCACATGACGGTAATCTCATGAGCAAGGTCCAAGTATTTTGATACTTTTTCCTTTTCAGCTTTCACCAGATTATCATCATGTGGAACAGTAATATCAACAATCATTGCACGGCGCGTTAATCGATCAATTATCACTATATCAGGTCTATTGGCTACAATATACCTATCAGTGATAATTGTTCGATCCCAGTAGAGCAACGCACTGCTATTTTCAAGAACTGACGCTGGGTCGTACCTATAGTAAGGCACCTCAGAATCGACAAGGCCATACTGAAGAGCAAGTTGTTGGTGGATTATCTTGGCTACTTGATTATGTCTGTGCATGTATTCGCCATTAGCAAGATGAGAACACCCGGAAACTATATGTCTGAGGGATTCCCCAGGTTGATGACACGCTCGACATATGTCTAGAGTGCCATCTTTCATAATATGTTTCCGGTAGTTTCTCGTCTTGATAACCTCGTCCATAATTGCACAGACAAAACCCTCGGTTTCCCCAAAGAGGTCACCGAATTGCAACCAAGATACAGATGTTATTTGATCTACATCCGGTCCCGTGAGGGCCTTGTAGAAACGTCCATGCAACTCCTTACTCTTCCATATCGCCACACGATCTGAGTTACTAATTACTTTAGGCTTACGCCAGTTCTCTTTGCCAAGGGATAGTGGGGTAAGACCCTTGTCCACTGCAACGACATCCTTATGCATACCCACATTTATCTTGAGAAAATAATCTCTGAGATTGCACACCTCACGATTATGGAGGTTCTTGGCATTCAAGAAACCACGTCTCCCACATTTGCGTGGGAGGTACAATCTCATTACAGATGAACGTGGATGGTGCATCCGATATGACGTCAGCAGTTTGCGGACTTTACAGTCCAGGGAGTCCAGTTCAGTTTGAGTCCACTTTAGAATGCCAAAAGAGTATATGAGTAAGGGCATGACCCAGCTGTTGTAGGCACGCACCTTATTACCACCTGATAAAAGACTTTTTAGGACTTTTTTCAGGCGGCCAAAGAACCGTTCCTGCACTAGTTGTTTCATATTCCCTACCTCAATACCGAGTGCTTCTGACATTCCAAGGTATTTATAGGTCTCCCCTTCGCAAAGTGATTTGAGAATAATAGTTTCTGAAAGTACTATATTCTCAGAGCTCACAACTCTACCTCGCTCGATATTGATTACCGCACACTTGTTTACACCAAATTCCATCCCTATGTCACTGCTAAAGGTTTGAGTGATCTTCAACAATGACACGAGGTCTGAACGCTTTGATGCATACAGTTTGAGGTCATCCATATAAAGCAAGTGAGATATGAGTTCACCACCCCTGCGAAGGCGAAAGCCTAGCCCTGAATCCATCAGCAAAGTACTGAGAGGATTAAGAGCTAGGCAAAACCATAAAGGGCTCAAACTATCGCCCTGGAAAATACCCCGCCTAATCCCTATCGGTTCTGTCAATTCAGAACTCTCAGAGATGCCTGGATGATTAAGGACTGTCATCCACTGACTCATGCACGACTCAAGAAAAGAGCATAGGGTTGCATCGACCTTGTACAACCGCATGACCTCCATGAGCCATGAATGAGGCACTGAATCATAGGTTTATTATTATTAATGTGTTAAGGTTTATTCAAAGAATACTATGATATATACCAATAATTTATTTCAATATGAAGATATAACTTTGTTAAACCCGTCCAAGATATACTTCAATACTTATATAGTATAAGTACTGTAGTAGGTCTAAGTTCAAAAGCCATTAATACACCAAAAGTTTGCCTATCCGATAATCGAGTACCTACAAACCATTTTTCATTGCGGAACACTAAAGCGGTGCGCAATTAAACGTCACGGTATAATTTATTATCTATCGATAGAGCCTTCCGTATCATCCATCAAGTAGAGGGTAGACCAATAATGTTCATGCGAGCCATAACGTATGTTACGCGATATTATAATGCTTTATGAAATTCGTAAATTGCTTTACTAATTTTATAGTGGCATAGTAGTTTTGTTTCTCTCTCTCTCTCTCTCTCTCTCTCTCTCTCTCTCTCTCTTTCTCTCTCTCTCTCTCTCTCTCTCTCTCTATTCATAGTATTGTATTAGATAGAGAAATACCTATAGAGACGAATTGGACCATTCACTCTGCATATTTAAAAACATCAAAATATATAAAAAACCATGAATATGACGGCCTCTGTGGCACAGAATGCATGCAGTGGATTTATAAGACGGAGTTACTGGGTTTGATCTCCGGCTAGGGCTATTAAGATTTTTTAAATTACTCTAGGTTTGGCTGGTGAGAGGCACCGGCCGTGGCCAATTACCACTCTACCGATAAAGGTGTACGACCAAGTGATTTGGCGTTTCGGTACGATGTCGTGTAGAAACCAAAGGGGTGTGATTTTCATCCTACTCCTAAGATGACAAGGGCTAAGTAAAAAACAAAAAAAATGTCGTTACAGAATACCGCCACTGGTTGATTGGGCGAAAATTCATGATATACGACGTATAACTTTATTTTACATTCGATTAGACTTTTGCACAATAATTGCGCAGTGAGGTTTGCCGCTATCTGTTAATTTGTGAAAAAATTTTTTTAAATTTATTAGGCCTTGTACCTATGATCTAGATATGATCTATATATAAAAAATCTCTTGAAACACTCCATTAATTATATCTTATTTGACAGCGCCTCGTTTTGAAGATGATTCCAGCCGAAGTTCTTGTAATTAATTTGTTGAAGTTGAAAAGCGAGATAACTTCATTAAAAACTTGACTGTTTCTAAACGTAATAAGTTTAACTCACTCTATTGGCATTTGTAATTAAGTTCTATATATAGTTTACTTGTATTATTATATTAACTAGCAAACGCCCCATGACTTCGCCCGCGAAATAGTGTCGTATGACTTTCTAAGAACTTGAAAATCCGTATAATTCTCTTATTCTTCTTTTGCTTCTGTCAAATTCGGACATTGAGATAGTCTCGTAGGCATCCATTATAATGTCATTGATATTTTATTAGTCTTAAAGCTCCCTAATAATATATAGATCGGCCTCCGTGGCGCAGTGGTATGCGCGGTGGATTTATAAGTCAGTGGTCCTGGGTTCGATTCCTGGCTGGCGGATTGAGATTTCGCCGTAGCTAGTTACCACCCTACCGACAAAAACGTAACGCCAAGCGATTTAGCGTTCCGAAACGATGTCGTGTAGAAACCGAAAGGGGTAAGGATTTCATCTAACTCCTAACAAGTTAGCCCGCTTCCATCTTAGATTGCATCATCACTTACATCAGGTGTAATAGCAGTCAAGGGCCAACCAAAGATAAGAGATTTTTAGTTTTGATCTGACCATTCTTTAAAATGTCATAAATAATCCCATTGGGAAAATAAAAAAGACCGTGGTTGTTATCGGGAACTATATAAAATGAGATGAAATACCAGTCAACATCCTTTGACTTTTCGTTGAATAAGCAAAAAATACATATATTTTATTATAAAGCTAAAATCACGCTGCATAAAACTACGCTATATTATATAAGTTTGTCAGAAAAAAATAAAATATAAAATATTTTTCCAACAGAGTGAACATATTTTAACTTTGACGCGCGCACAGTATTGTAAATGTTCAAAACTAGAGCAGTAGGTAAATATGTTGTATGAAAATTTTATTCCACCACAACGTCAGTCGGTCATTATTTCAACTGAAGTGTTACAGACGTCCAAACCGTTGCCATGTTTTTGTCCCAGTTGAATTTAAACATATTATATTAAATGTACATATAACATATTATATTAAATGTAAAATATTTCACGATATTTTTGTCTATAGTACCTACTATATTATCATCACTACATATTATAAAACAAAATCTCCCGCCATGTCTGTCAGTCTGAGTTTTCGGGATAAATTCAAAGACTACTGACCGGACATTTTTACCGTTTTCACCAATAGATAGAGTGGTTTCTGTGAAAGGTTTAGTACATATTTAATTTATTTTTATTATTTAATTGGTTAAGGTTATGTACCTACTAGTTCGCTGAAATATGACACTAAGTCACACCGCTTGGGAGCTTTCATTGTAAACGCCGTTTAATCTGTATCTATCTTTAAAGAATAGATCTATCTTCAAATATAATAATGTTTTTTCTTATATTCGTTCTTTTCTTTCATTTTAAAACGATCACGTACTTTTTCTCTTTTTTGATATTCTTTAATTTTTGTATAGAATCTTGATGGCGGCCTTTTGTACAGACTGCGTACAGCAATGAAAACTCCACCCAAACTCCTGTTTGCGTCGCCGGCTAGTCTTGCTGTTTTATCTCTAGTAAAATATCAATGAGTGTAAAAATATTAACAACTGACTGTATAGAGTCTTGATGGTGGGCCTTTTTCGCCCGTCTGTACAGAGTCCCGGCCGCGGCGGCGCGCGCCAACAGGATCAACGCACTGCCTCCCATTGTGAAATGAACTCCTGTCTTGTTGACATCGCCGGCTAGTCTTGCTGTTTAATACTTAGCAAAATATAAAGCGACTCACTGTATAGAATCGTGATGGCGGGCCTTATTCCCCCGTTTGTACAGAGTGCCTGCCGCGGCGCCGCCTGCCAACAGGATCAACACGGAAGCACTACCTCCCATTGTGAAATGAACTCCGCCTGAAGCAAACGCTGCCGCAGCACAACCTCCAGTTACGAAGAGAATTCCGATCAAACTCCTTTTGACATCGCCGGCTAGTTTTGCTGTTTAATACTTAGTAAAATATAAATCGACTCACTGTGTAGAATCATGATGGCGGGTCTTATTCCCCCATTTGTATAGAGTGCCTGCCGCGGCGGCGCCTGCCAGCAGAATCAACACCACAGCACTACCTCCCACTGTGAAATGAACTCCGCCTGAAGCAAACGCTGCCGCAGCACAATCTCCAGTTACGAAGAGAATTCCACTCAAACTCCTTTTGATATCGCCGGCTAGTTTTGCTGTTTAATACTTAGTAAAATATAAATCGACTCACTGTGTAGAATCATGATGGCGGGCCTTATTCCCCCGTTTGTACAGAGTGCCTGCCGCGGCGGCGCCCGCCAGCAGGGCCAACGCCGCTGCAGCACAGTCTCCAGCTGCGAAGAGAACTCCGCCTGAACTCCTGTTAGCGTCGCCAGGTAGTCTTGCTGTTTAATACTTAGCAAAATATAAATCGACTCACTGTATAGAATCATGATGGCGGGCCTTATTCCCCCGTTTGTACAGAGTGCCTGCCGCGGCGGCGCCCGCCAGCAGGGCCAACGCCGCCGCAGCACAGCCTCCAGCTGCGAAGAGAACTCCGCCTGGACTCCTGTTAGCGTCGCCAGGTAGTCTTGCTGTTTAATACTTAGCAAAATATAAATCGACTCACTGTATAGAATCATGATGGCGGGCCTTATTCCCCCGTTTGTACAGAGTGCCTGCCGCGGCGGCGCCCGCCAGCAGGGCCAACGCCGCCGCAGCACAGCCTCCAGCTGCGAAGAGAACTCCGCCTGGACTCCTGTTAGCGTCGCCAGGTAGTCTTGCTGTTTAATACTTAGCAAAATATAAATCGACTCACTGTATAGAATCATGATGGCGGGCCTTATTCCCCCGTTTGTACAGAGTGCCTGCCGCGGCGGCGCCCGCCAGCAGGGCCAACGCCGCCGCAGCACAGCCTCCAGCTGCGAAGAGAACTCCGCCTGAACTCCTGTTAGCGTCGCCGGCTAGTCTTGCTGTTTCGTTGTGCGTTACTATTGTTGATAGGCCTGCGAAAGAAGTGAACTATTGAATCATAAACATCATCATGTCATATTTCTGTTCTTATGCTCGTGCTGTTTTCATTTTTGTTTTATTGTATGTATTAAAGACGCTCGCAGTTGCACTGGCGTTGTTCTCGTTCGCGTGAGCTACATTATTGTAAAGTTTCATCAAAATCTATTCGTATTTTTTGCGTGAAAGAGGAACAAACTTCGATCCATTCATAAAAACTTTTGCCTTTGTAATATTGGTAAGGTTTTACTTATGTAAAGCCACTGGCCCTTAAGATACGGGTTTACCTAGTTTAAGAGTTAAGGAAGCACTGTAAGTTACTGACAATTTATGAATAAATAAATATTTCTCATTTTCATTATTATTCTAATCATCAGCCTATTTTTAATTGTCTACTTAGTGATAATTGAGAGTGTTAAATCTGAGGATGTAACTCCCCTAAACTTAGCATAATAGTACAAGCGATAGAAGTGCTTATTTAATGCGCAGAACACTTTAATTTGTAAGGCATGCTAAACCGGATGCATTTTTTGTCATGTACATTAAAAATTGAATTTATTAAACTATCAAATTAAGCCACGCAATTTAATGACGTGTTTTTAATCGATAACTTTGAGAATGAAAAAGAATAAATTTTTCATTCCCAAAGTTATCCATTAAAAACACGTCATTAAATTGCCTTCTTCCTTTCATCAACGCGAAACGTATTCGAGCAACACCCTCGCAATATTAAGTGAAACCCAGTAAATTAAATATAAGGTATAATAGAAAAACTTTCATGGAATTGGGGGAGAGAGTATACGGCAATCTTCACAGGTAGGTAAGAAGGTACGATTTTTTATTAAAAGCCGTCTTGTTTTCAAACTGGGCGGAAAACTTTGTAAATTGATGATTAGATTAAGTAGGTAATCACAATGAGGATTTCTTGGCTTTGTAATGTGCGTTTAATTTTGTAGGTTTTATGGGTATATAAATGTGTTTTGTGATATTGTACCAGATATGAGTGGAGTAAACAGTGACTGAATTAAGAATAGTGTGAAAAGAGAGCAGTGTGGTATAAAAGAATATGTATCTAGTGATGAAAATCGAGTAATGTATGCTGAGATGGTTTGGTCATGTAGAGATAATGAATGAAAGGAGAAAGTTTGAAGAGGAAAACCAACGTGTCTAGATCAAATACAGGACATTCTGATTAAAGGTCAGGTCAAAAGTTCCCTAAAATTACTTGTATGAAAGCTTATATAAATTAGAAGAAGCAAGAGAGATAATGTGTATGCAAGGATCGTGGCAAATGGGAGGACGTGGTCACTGCCTACCCCTATTGGAATAAGGCGAGATAGTATGTATGTATGTATGTAAAAATATTTGTCTGACATTATTAAGAATAAGCTGATATGCTGATAATTTGATATGTTAAAATTTAAGTTAAGCAGAAAAGTATTTAATTAGTTTTTATTTCAAATATGTAATATTTTGACGGCCGAGTGGCGCAGTGGGTAGTGACCCTGCTTCTGCGTCCTAGGCTGTGGGTTCGATTCCCACATCTGGAAAAATATTTGTGTGATGAGCATGGATGTTTTCCAGTGTCTGGGTGTTTATCTATATATTATAAGTATTTATGTATAATATATATAAAAATATTCATCAGTTATCATAGCACTCATAAAACAAGCTACTTACGAGTACGCTTACTTTGGGGCTATATAGCGATGTGGGTAATTGTCCTATAATATTTATTTAATATTTATTTTAAACCAAATGTGTCTTAATATAAAAGTTATACTAAATAAGTTATAATACCTAGTTAACTATAAGTTAAAAAACAGATAAATAATAATAATAAATAAATATTATAGGACAATTACACACATAGCTATATAGCCCCAAAGTAAGCGTACTCGTAAGTAGCTTGTGTTATGGGTGCTATGATAAGTGATAAATATTTTTATATATATTATACATAAATACTTATAATATATAGATAAATACCCAGACACTGGAACACATCCATGCTCATCACACAAACATTTTTCCAGATGTGGGAATCGAACCCACAGCCTAGGACGCAGAAGCAGGGTCACTACCCACTGCGCCACTCGGCCGTCAGTTATAATAGTAGTTAGTTTAGCACGTGGAATTTGAATAACTCGACTATTTGACTATGTTTTGTTTTTTAACCTGACTTAATACTTTATGAGTTCTTATGTAGTTTTTTTTGAATATTGAATATTATTTTTTTTTGAATATTGAGTTTGTTTATTGAATCTGGTTAAGAAGATACATTAATATTAAAATATAATTTCTCTATATCTCTACGTTAAAGCAGTAAAGATAGATTGCTCTGGAAAGCGCTGGTTAATTGGTAAACAAGCAAGAATATTTCTAAAACATTTCACGAAACTTGCACGGCGTTATAAATTATGCCATCAAAGTTTTAAATACGGCAATACAAACTTGTTCAGTGTGGAATTTCTCATTTTCAAAACTAAAATAGTTAGCGCATCCCCGTTAGAAAAGTTAAAAGCGCAATTAAAATATACCGCCCATATTATGAGCCTAACTTTTGATATTAATATGGGATTTAAATCATAAATTATTTTTGGAACTTTTATAGCGTCAACTTAGGAATACACGTCTATAGTCTGTGAGTGGTGTTAAATGATTTGCTTCCAACGTTTTAGATACAAGGCAACTTGGCTTAATAACTCTTAGAGACAATTGGATCTTCTTTCATATTTATACGATAAATAGAAGCAGGTACTGCTGTATTGTCGTTTTTTTTATAGTAGAATTTGCGTCGCACTTTTGCAGGGCATAGACAACGGGCTGCCCTGCAGAACCTGCTGCACCCGTCAACCTGAGGCTAATCTTCACTGATCAACATTATGTTTCATTATGACCTTGTGCCAGTAAATTTACCAGCTACCATAGCCTTCAGATGCATTGTCTTGCAAAGCTGATATTGCCACCAGAAATAAGCAAAGTAGTAGGACTTCCCCAGAATCACAGACACAGGAACTTATTACTGGAACGAGATATACGTTAGATATTTTATGAGACATTTAAAAAAAAATAATCCACCATATTTTTAGTACTTTTCAAATTGCTGACTTGATGTTTTACTTTTGTTGTACTATTCACTCCAAGAGTCGGATCAAATGCAGGCCCTCTTCCCTTTGCGTTACCGTGTAACCTATCAATAATTTTTACATTATGCCGGTGAACAAGTTAAACTGTAGTAAAGGTTAGTCGTAACATCAAAGTACCACAATATAGAAAAATAATTTCCCAATCTTCCCTCAATTGCCGGCAATACTTAGGCTACATTTGTAACGTGAATTTGACAAAAGGCACAATAAACTTGACGCTGCGGGGAGAACGTAAATTTCCAAGTCAAATAAAAGTACAATAGAACAATCGATACTTCCTTGTAAACACATTAAAGAGGGGCGAGAGTACACCCTCATAATACGTCTTCATCCCTGGCAAAATATCCTGTTGCGTCATTGATAGCTAACTCTGAGATATACAAAGGGTGGCAAACAAGTTAAAGTATTAAAAACACTTCGACCTTTATCACTAGATTACCGGTATGTAGAATGTAAAGCTAATTGTTTTTGTCCTGATAGTCATTTCAGTGTAAAAATAATAGTTTAAAGAAAAGGAAATAGACAGTTTTTAAATATTTAACTACATAAATACGAGTATAACATCTTCCCAAAAACATGCCAATTTTATCTAAATTTATTACATTCTGTGCAATCAAATCTAAATAAGATAGCAAAAAAACAAATAAAAGATTTTAAAACTCAAGGAAATCGGATGGACAGAATAAAGTACACTACTTTATTAAGTCGAACTCGATATCCTCACATAAACGCTAAGTTTACGAGGTTGGTCAATATTGTTTTTAGTATATTATATTTAAACTTTCTTTGTACAATAAAAATAGATATAAAAAACAGTCAAGTAACAGAAGAAAGCCTGACGACCTTATTGAAGGTATTATAAATAATTACTACAGTACCTAGTAACTATCCATTATACCTGAGCGAATCGTTCAATTGCGTATCTATTTTAATGTATATCAATGTGGTTCGTCTACCGAATCGTCTACATGCTAATAAAGAGTCGGGGGGAGTGATTTGTTCAAGTAAACTCGGAGCCGCTCATCTGTGAAAGAACCGAACGATTTTTTGGGCGTCTCGATGTAAAAAATATTGCGAAGGTAACCGTTAAGCTAAATCGGCGGTATGGAATTGAATTGAAAAGGAACTTGTACAAAACAGGTTTTTCTATTAATGAACATTTCTTAACATAGAAAACTTGTTTCTCTATAATTTATAGGTAATGTAGACTGATTTTATAAGTTTAAAGGAGATGGTTCAAAATTGTATGGAGCACAAACTCACTTTCTGTACATAAGTTGAAAAAAACTACATGTATTAATAATCTAGTTTTGATTAGCCAAATCTCTGAATTCACTTTTATTTGGGCGAAATATTATTTATTCTCTCCAAAACAATGCAACACTTTATATACGTATAATCAAGGCAGATCTTAGATAAGATATATTATCTATGGTAGACATTCTCCAGGTGGCGGATTGATGTTGTTTTGACTTTTGCTGTCAGTATTTATTGATGTATGGTCCATTTGATTTGACGGTTACTGGTTAGGCATAGGTACCTAACGGATTACTAAATAATCAGATTAAAATATTGAGTTTTGTTCTTATTATAGCTATGTCTATGTCTAAAATGTATTATAGCTAAAAACAAAGCCCGGTACACGGAAAAAAAGACTTGTCAAAAATGACATATTTTGAGTTTGACAAATCAATGTCACCGCATCTTTATCACCTACAGACTAATATTAGAAAGACGCCATCTTTTAATACCTCAAAAACTTTGATTTTTAACCAACGTATTATTTAGTTCGATTCGTTCACTTATTTTATTTTTGGATAAAATCCTTGTATTTTTTACATTTTAATGATATGTGGTACATGAGTGAAGCTGAAATGGACCATCTCCTTTTATAAGGGGACCTTAGTCTATTTCGGATATTCTAAATTTTTTTTGTTTGCCTATGTGCTTTATATAATACTCCTCTTATGTGTGCCCTATTATTCTGCCATGCGTAAATCATGCGCATGCATGATTTCAGATTACCTTAGAGTATACTTGAAATTTGTTAATGCGGTTTACATCTAATTAGCAAGTTTCAACAGAGTTCTTATAGTATCGGAAAAAGTGGACAGACAGACGGACTTCACGAATCAGTAAGGGTTCATTTTTTGCCTTTGGCAACGGAACTCTAAAAAGAGTCCTCAATTAGCATTATGCTGTGTCCATCAGGACACCGTGCTCATCTTCTGTGAAGCCCGTAAAGCATTTATTTATGTTAAAAGATTGTTTTGTTTCAATAATATATTTCTTATAGACATTAACCTGAGTTATTAGATGATTACTACTCAAGGTCGGCTACGATATTACATTTTCAGGATATTTTCGAAAAATTACATGTTCCGAAAATGATAGCAACATGATTAATGATCCTTCGCAAAAACTTTTACATTGCTCGCTCATTTCTGTACCGACCACCTAATGTTATAACATGTACATAAGCTAGCGTAATATGGAAAAGGCATGTATTTTGTGCGTTTAAAAATACGCAAGAATGAAGGCATAGTAAAGAACAAAATAAAAATAATAGTTTAAAAAAACTAAAAACACGCTTTTTATAGAAACCCAAACTAAAAAATAGAAAATAATTTTAATAAATTTAAATTAAGAATAGTGTTAAAATTTTCATTAACTATAAATTAATAATAGTGTAAATAAAAAGAAATTATTTTATTTTAAAAAAGCTTGGGGTGCATGGTGTGAATATAGTTATAAATATTTTATTGACAGATATGAGTAGAGTGATTATCATTTTGATAATATCTTAAAAAGCACCCCACGCTTTTTTAAAATAAAATATTTTTTTTTATTTACACTATTATTAATTTATAGTTAATGAAAGTTTTAACACTATTCTTAATTTAAATTTATTAAAATTATTTTCTATTTTTTAGTTTGGGTTTCTATAAAAAGCGTGTTTTTAGTTTTTTTAAACTATTATTTATTTTTTACTTTTTAGTTTGGTTTATTTATAAAAGCGTGATTTTTTAGTTTTTTTAAACTATTATTTGTTGATTATCAAAAATATTCATACTATGTTTCATAGTAAGCGTCGACATCGAATTCACATTCGATGTTTACAATTCTTATTTTTACTTACAATCTGTACCCGCATTTGCCTGTGCCCCACCCTTAGCACAGTGACCAAGGAAACCACAGAAACCTGGCCAGAGTACAGTCGGCACGGGAGCGAGCCTTGGAAGTCGCAGAAAAACTGCGACTGCCAGGGCTCGAACCCACGCCTGAGCGACTGTTGTACGGGCAGTTTAGCACTTAAACCACTCGGCCACACAGTCGCTAGTAATTTATTTATTAGTGAGAATAAAATAATTATTTAATAAATATTATAAATACGGGGAATCAGAGTTCAATTTCGGAGAGGGAGCCTGAGAAACGGCTACCAGAACCAAGGAAGGCCGCAGGCGCGTAGATTACCCACGGAGAGTTACATACTGACATACTGACATACTGACAAACTGACATACAAGTGAAGCTAATAAAAAGCGTGTAAAAATAAAGTTTGAAGAGTTTCCTCGAGTTTTCGTAGATCTCATCATCAGATCATGACTTAGTTAACATTTAACCAACTGGAATCTTTCAAACTTCTCACTGAGACATATTAATCGAGCCCAATCACAAGGTAGCTACTATAAACCGTTAAAGAGCTCCCTCAGCTGTCTCTTCTTCATCGCCAGACCCTCAATGACAGTCACAGCCCATCTAGATGTAAATTTCTCATTGAGACAAATTAATCGAGCCCAAACACAAGGTAGTTACTGTAAACCGTTAAAGAGCTCCCTCAGCTGTCCTTCGTCTTCATCGCCAGACCCTTGATGACAGTCACAGCCCATCGAAATGTAAAGTTCTCATTGAGACAAATTAATTGAGCCCAAACACAAGGTAGCTACTGTAAACCGTTAAAGAGCTCCCTTAACTGTCCTTCGTTTTCATCTGCAGACCTTCAACGACAGTCACAGCCCATCTAGATGTAAATTTCTCATCGAGACAAATTAATCAAGCCCAAACACACGGTAGCTACTGTAAGCCGTTACGGAGCACCCTTAACTGTACTTCGTCTTCATCACCAGACCCTCAATGACAGTCACAGTCCATCTAAATGTAAATTTCTCATCGAGACAAATTAATCAAGCCCAAACACAAGGTAGCTACTGTAAGCTGTTACGGAGCTCCCTTAACTGTACTTTGTCTTCATCACCAGACCCTCAATGACAGTCACAGCCCATCTAAATGTAAAGTTCTTATCAAAACAAATTAATCGAGCCCAAACACAAGGTAAATACAGTGAATCGTCAAGGAATTCTCTTATATGTAGATCGGCTCCATCATCAGATCGACTCCAGACCTTCATCGAATTGTAGTGCTTTTAAATACTTATCGGAAAAACTAACAAACGTACTTGTTGTTCCTACAATTTTTGAAAGTTCCCCTCGGTTTCTCCAGGATCCCATCATCAAATCCTGGTTTCCTTGTCATGGTACCACCACCGGACTATCTACTTTCCAACAAAAAAAGAATTATTGAAATCGGTTCATAAACGATGAAGTTATGCGCGAACACACATACAAGTTACATACTGACAAACTGACATACTGACAAACTGACATACAAGTGAAGCTAATAAAAAGCGTGTAAAAAGTGATCGCCTCTTTAGTCCAGGGATGAATTGATAGTCCGTACAGCATCATTAGGTCCTGGGTTTAAATCCTTGGTCGGAGAAATAAACACTGAACTTTTTCTAAGAATAGTTCATTAGTAAGAAAAAAGAGAGTTATGGTATACCTTGGTGAGCACGTTAAGTCGTCAGTCGCAGTAATTATCATTATCTATCTAGAGTGATCGTTACAGGGTAAGACACTTTCATGGCAAAATCGCCAGTCCGCATTGGAGTAAGCAATGTTAACGAAAAGAACCAAACCCCCTGCTTCTATTATAAGAAAGGCATGCACTTGCAACAGGATGTTCACTTTTGGCTGCTTATCAGCCTCGTAAATTTATTATCAGAGTACCTAGTGTGAGCTTTCATTAAAACAAATCGAAAACTTCACATTCGCCTAAAGACATTTTATATGGAATTCTAACATCGCCCCTGGCAGTATCGAGAGAAAACTCAAATGGGTGAGTGTCAGTGTCATAAATAAATTTGCGTTTACCGTTCTCGATATCGACGCGGTAAAATCTTACACTAGCCTCACAGACTATTAACTTCTTCCTCCTCCTTCCTCTTTATAGGAGAGGGGTTATGGTGCTTTTACCCACCATGCTGCTCCAATGCACATCGTGTGGGCTAGTAAGTAGTTGAAAATCATATTTTAAAGTCTCAACGTGTGATTTTGTTTGATTGTATGGTTTTGTAGCCCGAAGTCCCGCTTTGAAACAGTTTTGTCGGTTTCCCCTCATCTATACACATAAATAAAATTGGAGTGTCTGTTTGTAATATTGATATAACCGTTTTTTACTACATGCATATGGATATATATACGGTACATTTTTTTTATCGACTACAAGTTGGCCCTTGACTGCTATCACACCTGATGTTAAGTGATGATGCAGTCTAAGATGGAAGCGGGCTAACTTGTTAGGAGTGGGACGAAAATCCACACCCCTTTCGGTTTCTACACGACATCGTACGGGAACGCTAAATCGCTTGGCGATACGTCTTTGTCGGTAGGGTGGTAACTAGCCACGGCGAAAGCCAGCAAAACCAAGACAAATTAAGAGAAATCTCAATCTGCCCCGCCAGGAATCGAAACCAGGACCTCCGTCTTATAAATCCACCGCGCATACCACTGCGCCACAGAGGTCGTCATGCACCAAAATAACATTTTTTACAATTTTTGTCTATCTGTCTGTCTGTTTGTTTCGGCTTATCTCTGAAACTACCAGTCAGATTGTAAAAAAAACCTTTCATATATGATAGTCAGTCTCATGAGGACATAGTGATATAGTGACATAGACATAGACATAGTGACATAGGGTGATTTGTATCCAGATGTCCCCACGGCAACAGTAACTACGCGGGTGAAACCGCGGGCCACCGGTAGTCTACAATGAAGGTAATAAGGCTTATGATAAAATAACAGCAATATTAATAGGTACTTCATAAGAACTCAATATTTATAGTATAAAAACGCAATGCGGATAGCGGGTGCGATTTCGGCATCTTTGCGCAGTGAAATTCTTTACTTTAGTTTTTCTTACTATTACTTCAGTAACAGAAAACTTCTACAAACTTATTTCAAGCGAGAATCTAGCTAACCGAATTTCCTTTCGCGTTGTAGTAACTTAATTTATTTATTACTAGTGCACCCTTTACTGAGAACTCTATAAGGTTGTTTATGAATTCGAATTTATGTTGCTTTTATATTTTGTAAATTTAACTGCCTCTTTCTTTCTAGTAAGTATAAAAATATACAAATCCTTTTATATATTTTACTTGATTTTTTACAGCTCCTAGGGACCTGAGTAGGTATTTCATATTCAGTTTGATTTATTACTAAAAGGCAAACAGACAGAGAACAAATTGATCCAGGTTTGGATTTCACTTGGTATGGAATCCTGAATAAAGTTGTGGATTAACACGACTCAATTGCACTCTTTGACGGTATGTATTAGCCAGAAAGGAGGTTATTAGGCACTGTCGAAGCATATCTGCGCCAATTAAAAGAAAAAAAATTCCTAAAATAACATGAGCTGCGACAGAAAACGAGGATTAAGGACAATAACTTTATAGTTGCAGAAAAACAATTTTACTTATCGTTTACCTACTTACTTAATAAAAAGACACCTTTATACCAAAACTCCTTAATACCCTTCCTCACAATGCAAGAACAGTCTTATTCAAGATGAAAAGACACCCTTATTTGACAGAATTTCTAAGAAGTATGGTCATGAGACAGCAATACCTCTAGGCGATTTATCTGTAAAATTGAACGCTTTGCCGGTATTAAAATACGTATTGGAGTTCTTTTTTAAGCAAGTCGGCTCTTTGCTATCAGATGCCATCACTCAGATACGACACGGCGCCGTACAGTTGGCTATAAAAAATGATGTAACGTCCTGCTGTTTGACATTATGGGTCTTATGCGATGAATATCGCTGATGTATTTAAGATTGGTTAGATACATTGTTTATTTTTAAAACAATGCGTTTTAGTAATTTTAAATAAATTATATTTTTTTTACAAAAAATCATAATGTGTGTATCATTTTGGAATATGTTAAGCAATTATACCAATTAATTACGCGTTGGTGCTTATTTAGCCCAAAGAATAAGCTTTGCTATTAAGAGGGGAAATAGCGCAAGTGTGTTGGGCACCTTGCCTTTGGGTGAACAATTAGATGGCTTTTTCTCTTTGTAAATATTTCCTATTGTTTGAAATTTTATTTGATTTAACTATTAAAGATAATAATTAAAAAATTATTCGAGTTATCCTTATTAGTTTTACAAAAATATCCAAAAATTGTAAACAATAATAATTAAACACGACTGGTATACGTAGAGATTAGTTTACAATTAACTAACAAACTTATCATGTTAGTATAAGCTTACAATAAGGAAGCTATTGAATTATTAACTTCCTGTCCAACAATGATACAAAATATGAATCGAGTCAGAGCTCAAAACGCAAATAATGCAAAGTTTTCTCATATTTTACGACACACGAAGCCGGCATCCAAATAAAGTGGCTTTTAAAAAGTTGACTCCGCACGCCTCTTTGAAGACGCGAATATTTTGACAATTCGATTTGTCAGTTTTATTCGGAGGCGAGTGTACAGTTATTCTGAATAAACAGGATGATAGACGCCCTCTTACAGTACCGGCGGTTGTGAGTCGGTGGATTTATTGTTATTATTATTGCGGAGGAAGCGTTCGGGAAAACTTTGGCTCTATATTGCTTTATGTGTTTTTAGTGTATCTATTGGTTGTTAGAAAGAGATTCGAGGGGAAGTACCCGCTGTAAGTTTCGTCATTTTTCAAATTGCCGAGATAAGAAAATTGCGATATTATTTCCCATTTGAATACATTATTTTGTACGATGATGTACGGTAATGGTTATATATTGGAATTCCGCATTTCTGGCAGCTAGCTGAGTCACATATTACGTACTTAGGTATCTACCTACTTTTGATAACTATTTTTGTATTTTTCATATTTTCATTCTCCCTTATTTATTTGAATGTCTCATTGATCTTGGATCAAAGTTGCAACGGAAAATAGGACTAGAAGGCCTTTTTTCGATAAATTCACTTATTTATATCCAATATTTGTTTAATACTAATAATACAAAAAGTAATAAAATAAACAATTAGAAACTGAAGAACCCATTTTTTAAACGACTTAAAAAAAAAAGGAGTTTCTCAATTCGACCGTATATATATATATATATATTTTTTTTATGTGTGTTCGCGCATAACTTTGTTGTTTATGAACCGATTTTGATAATTTTTTTTTTCGTTGGAAAGTAGATAGCCCGGTGGTAGTACCATGACAAGGAAACCAGGATCTGATGATGGGATCCTGGAGAAAACGAGGGGAACTTTCAAAAATTGTAGGGACAACAAGTACGTTTGTTAATTTTTCCGGTAAGTATTTAAAAGCACTACAATTTGATGAAGGTCTGGAGTCGATCTGATGATGGAGCCGATCTATATAAAAGAGGACTCCGTAACGTTTTACAGTAGCTACCTTGTGTTTGGGCTCGATTAATTTGTCTCAATGAGAACTTTACATTTATATGGGCTGTGACTGTCATTGAGGGTCTGGTGATGAAGATGAAGTACAGTTAAGGGAGCTCCGTAACGTTTTACAATAGCTACCTTGTGTTTGGGCTCGATTAATTTGTCTCAATGAGAACTTTACATTTAGATGGGCTGTGACTATCATTGAGGGTCTGGTGATGAAGATGAAGTACAGTTAAGGGAGCTCCGTAACGTTTTACAATAGCTACCTTGTGTTTGGGCTCGATTAATTTGTCTCAATGAGAACTTTACATTTAGATGGGCTGTAACTGTCATTAAGGATCTGGCGATGAAGACGAGAAACAGCTGCGGGAGCTCTTTAACGGTTTACAGTAACTACCTAGTGTTTGGGCTCGATTAATTTGTCTCAATGAGAACTTTATATTTAGATGGGCTGTGACTGTCATTGAGAGTCTGGCGATGAAGAAGGACAGTTGAGGGAGCTCTTTAACGGTTTACAGTAGCTACTTTGTGATTGGCAGTGAAAAGTTTGAAAGGTCATGATCCAATGATGAGATCAACGAAAACTCGAGGAAACTCTTCAAACTTTATATGCACTTTTGCAGGGACGTCGGAATATTATAAGTAGCTAGTGAATATTGGTACTTATGGTTTAGTTCGAGTAGGTTTATTAGTATGTTCGTTGTTGATAAATCACTAAAAAGTATGAAATAAAAATTTTTTAACAAAAAATGAAAACGCCTTCAAAACGCACTAAAAAGTTAAAAATAACTACGTCATTTACTTACTTGAATTTACTTAATCACAACTATGAAGTCGGTGCCACCCGAGCTTTCTACTTTAAAGTCTTTACCTTAACTTGGATGGCACCGACTTTCTAGATGTGGTTAAGTAAATTAAAGTAAGTAAATGACGTAGTTATTTTTAACTTTTTAGTGCGTTTTGAAGGCGTTTTCATTTTTTGTTAAAACATTTTTATTCCAACTTTATCACTGTGCATCTAGGTAGTCCCATATTTTAAATTGCTTAATAAAATTGCAATTTAAAAATCTTATCTTAGGGTTTTTTAAATAACTTTATCCTAATATTGACGACCTCCGTGGCGCAGTGGTATGCGCGGTGGATTTACAAGACGGAGGTCCTGGGTTCCATTCCCGGCGGATCAGATTGAGATTTTTCTTAATTTGTCTTGGTCTGGCTGGTGGGAGGATTTCACCGTGGCTAGTTACCACCCTACCGACAAAGACGTACCGCCAAGCGATTTAGCGTTCCGGTACGATGTAGAAACCGAAGGGGTGTGGATTTCATCCTACTCCTAGCAAGTTAGACTGCTTCCATCTTAGATTGTATCATCACTGAACATCAGGTGTGATAGCAGTCAAGTGCCAACTTGTAGTCGATAAGAAAAAAATAGACACCGATTATAAAAATAATCCGCTTGTAAAGTTTACCTTTCAAACAAATTTTGTTCCTCTTGAAGGTCAACCGTACGTCCTTGTGCATCCGATCCGGCGCTGTAATGTTGAGCTGCATCGTCACCAAGATCTCCGCGCTTCTTGTCCCAGTGCATGGTAGTCGAACTCTGAACAAATCAAATAAATAATATATTTTTTTATAGTTCTATTAATTGCTGGACAAAGTTGATGGCACACCTAAGTGGAAAACCATCCCCCTAATAGTAACAAACACTTTACAGAACAAACAAAGGACTATTTCAATAAAGTAATGCCTACATCAACCTGAAGCGTAAGTGTTAAGATTCTTGTGTCTTTTATCACACCGGCAACAATCATATCAGAAAAATGCTGCTTTTCGGCAAAAATAAATAACAGGATTTTTTTAATAATAGTTTAAATAATTTTATATTAAATTTTTTAATTATTTTTTATTTATAATATTATGAATATTACAAATCCATGAAAATCTGAGTCGACGAAATATCTAACGTACGAATCAGTATTCAGCTCGACGTAGGTCTCATTGTTCCTACCGCTCTACGTACGTAGGGACAACGAGACTTACGTAGAGCAACTCGTAGCAACCTCACCTACGTAGACCTACGAAGTGCTACACTCGTCATAATACACTAAACGTACAACCATCGTGATCTATTTTAGTATGAATTGTTTAATGAGTGACACTATGTCACATGTAGGTAACTCAAACCATGGGAGGAAACTTAAGTGGTTTTGGAAAGTTAAGTTTCCGGTAACTTTGATGAGTATGCTTATCATTGTATCATTTGCGTGGGAGGTACAAAGCTATTCTCGAACATATTAACTGTGTTATGGCTTATTGCCATAAAATATAATGCGTCACATATGACTCATCGCATAGAATAATAAACTTGATCTGGAACGTGGTAGTAATAGGTACCCAAAGATCTTAACCGTATAGGCCGCGGCTACGACGCGGTGGTTATACGTAGATATATAGAAAAAGATAGCTTTCGTATCTATATTTAAATTACGACTGTTATATACGGCATTTTCAAAAAAAATATTTTACAAGTTATACATTTTCTTACAAATTAGTGATATTTTTTAGGCCTCAAAATGGTTGTAGAACTAAGATTACCATAGAAGTTTCCATAGCACTTAAAAAACCGTAATTGATCTAAAGATGGAGCCAGACTAATAGCCTTCCATGATATTTATCCATTGTCCAGTTTATGAGTCACATATGATTCACAGTACAGGGAAACAGTTAACATATTGACTGTCCAACCCAAATTCAAACGTTTTCAGAAGGTATCGATTCCGGTACAAAAGCTCGACCTTGAACGTTCGCAACTTACCTAAAGGTCTGTAGTGTTGTAGGCACGTAGCCTCGCTCGGAGATATTGACTTGCGGCGGCAGCATGGCGCCCCGGCTCTCGTAGTCTATACCCATCACGTACGGCAACTGTGCGGAATTACAAACAGCTTGTGTGAATAACGCATCGCCGCTAGAGATTCGTTTAGTACTGCAAACTAATATGATTGTTTGGAGAACAATTATTTTTTAATGCAGTCAGACTCAATGTGTACGTTTGCATTACCTAATGTAAGACAGGATCATACTAATATTATGAAGGCGAAAGTTTGTAAGTGTGTGTGTTTGGTAATAAATAAATACTGAATAGATTTTGATGAAACTTCACAATAATATAGTTTACATATCAAAATAATAAAGAAACTACATTTTATCTCAAAATTCCCACAGGAACAAGGACTACGCAGGTGAAACCGCGAGCGTCCTTTAGTATAATAATAAATGGAGAAATTTTAGAACTTTAACCATTACAGTATTCTCAAGTGTATGGATTGCAAAACTTATGGATATTGTTAGCAAGAAAATTTCTTCACGGAGACGAATATCTTAGCATTCCATGGATTCACCGTACAAGTGCCGGGTCCATCGCGTAGAGAAAATCCGAACAGAGCCCGAGACTTGTGACACGAGAATTTCTTTCTTCGTAAAAAGACAAGTCATCGTTCATGTAAACACTATGCAACGTCTATTAGTAAAGAGGAATATATCGCAGCGCAGCAATGTGGCGGGTCTAGATTACCCATCACGTACAGCTCAGCGTGCAGAATTACAAGCGACGCAGTGAATAATCCCCCGCACGACTCCCCGAGCATTTAGCTGCAGAATAATAAAGACGTTACGGGAATTTTCATTGGAACAGTCTTTTGTTACTGCATCTAAAGTCCATTTTATGTATTCGTATCTTGTACATAACGTGATTATGTTTTTATAGTAATTCTTGAGTGACCAAGACAATCTACCTATATTCTATCATTAATTTTAGTGCATTTTTTTATTAAGTTAATGACATTAATTTATCTAACAATTGTCGAACAATTTCTTACTTTCTTCCAAAAAGACAAGTCATTGTTCATATATACACTATACAACGTCTATTAGTAAAGGGGAATATATCGCAGCGCAGCAATATGGCGGGTCTAGATTACCCATCACGTACAGCTCAGCGTGCAGGATTACAAGCAACGCAGTGAATAATCCCCCGCACGACTCCCCGAGCATTTAGCTGCAGAATAATATAGACGTTACGGGAATTTTCATTGGAACAGTCTTTTGTTACTGCATCTAAAGTCCATTTTATGTATTCGTATCTTGTACAGAACGTGATTATGTTTTTATAGTAATTCTTGACTGACCAAGATAATCTACCTACATTCTATCATTAATTTTAGTGCATTTTTTTATTAAGTTAATGACATTAATTTATCTAACAATTGTCCAACGATTTCTTACTTTCTTTCAAAAAGATAAGTCATCGTTCATGTATACACTATACAACGTCTATTAGTAAAGGGCAATATATCGCAGCGCAGCAATATGGCGGGTCTAGATTACCCATCACGTACAGCTCAACGTGCAGAATTACAAGCAACGCAGTGAATAATCCCCTACGTGAGTCCCCGAGCATTTAGCTGCAGAATAATATAGACGTTACGGGAATTTTCATTGGAACAGTCTTTTGTTACTGCATCTAAAGTCCATTTTATGTATTCGTATCTTGTACAGAACGTGATTATGTTTTTATAGCAATTCTTGACTGACCAAGATAATATACCTACCGAATTATTCGGTAACGGCCTTACCGAGGATAAAGTCATAACATTAATTTTAGTGCATTTCCTTATTAAGTTAATGACATTAATTTCTCAAACAATTGTCCAACAATTTCTTACTTTCTTCCAAAAAGACAAGTCATCGTTCATATATACACTATACAACGTCTATTAGTAAAGGGGAATATATCGCAGCGCAGCAATATGGCGGGTCTAGATTACCCATCACGTACAGCTCAGCGTGCAGAATTACAAGCGACGCAGTGAATAATCCCCCGCGTGAGTCCCCGAGCATTTAGCTGCAGAATAATATAGACGTTACGGGAATTTTCATTGGAACAGAGTCTTTTGTTACTGCTTTAAAAGTATTTTTTTATACTGGTGTCTTGAACAAAACGTGATTTGATTTTTTTAAGAAGTAAAAAGTTTAAGTTAAAACTAAAATGCAAGGAGCATACTCTACAAAGTGTGATGCTACATTTAGCTTAATTTTCGACAAACAATTAAGTGTTCATCCAGTTAAATAAAAACCGGTACTTTGTGATTATATATAACACGAGAATCGTCCGAGAATTTAACGCCTTTAGTTAATATAAACGCATATAAAATATTATGCCTTCTTTATTTCTGATATCTAAGACTTTACTTTTTATTCGTTACAAGCTAGCCCTCGACTGCAATTACACCTGACTGGAAGTGATCTAAGATGGAATCGGGGTAGGATGAAAATTCACACACGGTTTGTTTTCTGAAACACGTTTTACCGGAACGCTAAATCGCTTGGCAGTACGTCTTTGTCGATAGAGTGACAACTAGCCACGGCTAAAACCTCCCACCAACAAAACTAAGACATATTACGAAAATCTTAATCGGCTACTTTGGGAATGAAACCCAGGACCTCCATCTTATAAAGCCACTACGGACAGAGGCCGTCAAAGACAACGAACTATTAAACATAACTTACCTTGAGTTTATTTAACTACAATATATTCTATCTAAACATTGCCCAAATAACTTATACATGCAAACATTAACACAAACATTATTTCATGTTAATGATCGTCGACTACATAATTAGAAACAACAATCGTATCTTAAATGCGTTACTTAAACAATCTATCAAACAAATAGCACAATAAACACGGTACGCGAACGAAATACGCTTCAGAAATTCATTGAAAAACGTCGACTTAATCTGGCCTTTTGTTATGTAAAATTAAATTGCTTTAAAGCCAAATTGGAAAGTGCGGAAACAACATCGGAACAATTAAAGTTGCTATTTGAAACAGAACGCTGAATGGAACACTAATTCAATGCTATAGACGGACGTTTAACATTAAATAAGTAAAGAATAGTGAAACACATTTTGGTCTTTGTTCGCAATGAATCGAGTTTTCTTACATTTTAAATAAAAAATTGGAAAATCTTTTTTCTATTCATAGTATTCTCACCGCCACCTTTATTTTTTGGTTTAACAAAAGGTTTTTTTATTCACTAGAATTTTGTCCTTGACTACAATCAATACTAAGATGGAAACTTGTTAGGAGTAGTAGGAAATCCACACCCCTTTTGGTGTCTCCATGACATCGCTTGGTGGTATGTCGTTACCAACAGGTTGGTAACTACGACCAACCACATAAGTACCAATTAAGAAAATTAAAAATTGGAGAATCGAATTTAGGACCTCCGTCTTATAAGTTCGCCACGGAGGCAGTCAAATCATTATTATTTATGTCACATATGTAAAATCATAAGTTATGTTAGCCGCTTAGTGGTAATCAACTTCTATAGACGAGATGGCATTGAATGAAAGATCTTTCACGCTAAGTTTAATAGAGACAATACCACCATACCTATCATACTCCCGTTTTATTTGGGAACTTCCATGGTCTAAATTACTGTATGGGATCCGTAGGAAGGCTACGACGCTCGTAATACAGGTCTTCCTAGTACGAGTGTCCAAGCACTCCTTAAGACCTTTTTAGTACTTGTACCTTAACTAATGTTTAATGGAGTATGTCAAATGTTAATTTTAAGTATTTTCAATAAAGATATTATTATTATTATTTACTGGAAGATTTTGCAAGAAGATTAATGCAAAAAGTCCTGTTAAGCGATAGATTTATGGAGAACGTGAGGACGGCGACGGACGAGTTCTCGCTAACGTAGAATTTCGGGATAAAATGTGGCCTATGTGTTATTCTTATAATTATGTAAGCTATATTATTGTGAAATTCTTGCATGAAAGAGTAACAAACATCCATGCATCCACACATACAAACTTTCGTGATAAAATGTGGCCTATGTGTTATTTTTATAATTATGTAAGCTATATTATTGTGAAACTCTTGCATGAAAGAGTAACAAACATCCATCCATCCACACATACAAACTTTCGTGATAAAATGTGGCCTATGTGTTATTCTTATAATTATGCAAGCTATATTATTGTGAAACTCTTGCATGAAAGAGTAACAAACATCCATCCATCCACACATACAAACTTTCGGGATAAAATGTGGCCTATGTGTTATTCTTATAATTATGTAAGCTATATTATTGTGAAATTCTTGCATGAAAGAGTAACAAACATCCATCCATCCACGCATACAAACTTTCGGGATAAAATGTGGCCTATGTGCTATTCTTATAATTATATAAGCTATATTATTGTGAAATTCTTGCATGAAAGAGTAACAAACATCCATCCATCCACACATACAAACTTTCGGGATAAAATGTGGCCTATGTGTTATTCTTATAATTATGTAAGTTATATTATTGTGAAATTCTTGCATGAAAGAGTAACAAACATCCATCCATCCACACATACAAACTTTCGGGATAAAATGTGGCCTATGGGTTATTCTTATAATTATGTAAGCTATATTATTGTGAAATTCTTGCATGAAAGAGTAACAAACATCCATCCATCCACACATACAAACTTTCGGGATAAAATGTGGCCTATGTGTTATTCTTATAATTATGTAAGTTATATTATTGTGAAATTCTTGCATGAAAGAGTAACAAACATCCATCCATCCACACATACAAACTTTCGCCTTTATATTATTAGCAAGGATTAGATTAGCCTGGATTGAAATGTATTTCAAAGCTGGTCTTGGATAGAGTTTTGAGTGATTTTTTCAGTGATGAATGCATAGTTACCGGTCGTCTGCCCAGCGCTTGCCACATAAACTCCAAGTCAGCGATGTGTGCCGGCACGGGCACTATGAAGCCGGTGGCGTAGGTGTTGACCACGCCCTCGCGCACGTAGTACAGTTCCGCGTCTAAACCTGCAGCAATGGAAAACTGACTATTAATGAAAAATGTACTGATTGACGAAAAATTGTTATACGGCCAAATCAAGCACAGGGGCACTCTTGGCTCGATATGACCGAACTTAAATATATTTGTATCGTTTTTTAGTTTTTGTTAATACAAATAATATGTAAATAAATATTCGGTATTATTGTACTGTACAATATAGTAGAAGCTGCTATAGTCTACTACCATGCTTTTTTTCTGCCACAAAGGCGCTGAGTTCCGGTCTAAAGATTACGGTTGTCGGCTAATCCAGCGTACCTAAGCAGCGAACGTGACGACATACATACATACATAAACATCACGCCTTGTTCCCATAGGGGTAGGCAGAGACCACATCCCTCCATATGCCACGGTCCTTGCATTCCTCCTTAGCTTCTTCCACTCTCATTAATCCTTTCATATAAGTTCGTCGGTTTAGGGTACTCTTGACCTGGCCTTATCTAAAATGTCCTGAATTTAGTCCAGGAACATTCGCCTAGGCCTTCCCCTTCCAACATTTCCATTCACCCTCGCCTTGTAAATCTCTTTTGTTAATCTTCTTTCATCCATTCTCTCTACATGTCCAAACCATCTAAGCATCCCTTTCTCAATTTTAGTCACTACGTCTTTTTTTACACCACACTTTTCTCTTATCACACTATTTTTAACTCTGTGACAAAGTTTTAACCCGCACATACTCCTAAAAGCTCTCACTACTATACATAAGTGTGGGCACTAACACACCTCTATGCACAGCCAGTCTTGCCTTTTGGGACACTTTCTGGCTGTTCATAAATGCATACAGAGCACCATTCACCAAGTTCCCAGCATTTACTCTTCTTTCAATATCACTCTCACACGTTCCATCTTTCTTAAATTTACTACCCAGGTATACAAACTCTTTTACTTCTTCCACTTTTTCTCCATCTATCACAATATTACAATCTGTCACATGACGAACGCGGTCAAAACAAAGGCATTCCCTACTTGCGGCCTATGTAGCAGTCTAATATAAAAAATATATGCGTACGTATAAAAATATTGTACGCATTATTAAAAGTAGTAAACTAAGTACTAGCTAACTAACTAACTAAGTAAACGCATGTTCTTGCGCCCTAATTTACGCTTGAAAAAGACAATATCTGTTTTGAGCAACATTAACAAAAGTTTTGAAATGAAAATTATTATATAAAGTTAGGTATTATTATCAGTTATTCGTTTAGAAACATAAATGTAGCCCCTTGCTTATAATGAACTGAACACCAACTTGTAAGGATAAGGAGTTGTGGATGATATTGACAATGTACCATATTTATTTATTTACTCTTTATTTGTACACCACTACGAATAACAACATAATACAATAGAGACATAGGCGGCCTTATCGCTAAGCAGCGATTTCTTCCAGGCAACCTTAAGCTTAGGAAAACATTAGGACTAATAGATGAAGAATTTCACAAAATTACCTAAACAATAACTATAATAGATACCTTGAGACAGACTAATATTATATTTAAATATATTTAAAGTACCTTGTACTTTACTCAGTGCTGTATAGTATTGGCATGCAACCCTCCGTTATTTTTCTAGATTATTCTGTTAGAAAACGCATGAATATTTCAAATGCATTCTCTCCAAAAATTGCATTATTCTAATTTCAGTGATGGAAGCAATACTTAGCAAAACAAACTTTCTTAAGCCAGTAGATTTAAAGGTCAAAATTGTCAAGCAAATTGTATGCAATTTTAACGTAAAGACGAATGAATGCACCCGTACAGATGGCCCATCTCCCCAGATGCTGGTTCAATTCCCGTGGGGCGTAGTGCGTCAAATTATCCAACTAACTCCATTTGCTCAGCCAAAAAAGGAAAGAGTGCCCGCCGAACGATTTTTGTACTTTCAAAAATGCCCAATAAAATTGCTACGTGTGTCGTTTTAGAGAGGGTAGATAACTATTTTTGGATAGATGATCAACGACTGGTGTACTTTTCGAGAGTACTGTGGTGCTTAATAAATATTGTCTGGATTATTCTACAAAACTATCTAGACAATCAGTACTTTACAATATTATGTTAGGTTAGGTATAACTTCCCGAAACGTATCGATCTTTTTAACACAATTCTGTAAATAATATAATTATTTTAAATTAATAAATATCCATACTAACATAACAATAGATTAAAAGAAAAAACGCTCTAAGAAGAAGAAAATATTTTTTACTAAAAATTTTAACTATCAACTTATAACCTCATTATATACAATTTAAATGATCATAAAAGCTTATCGCGAGGTTTAATTACCTAGTATTATTGAAAATGAAAATGTAATAAAATTAGTAGATCAATTTACATAATTAAATTAGTATTAGTTTATTTACAAATCAAAATGCTCAAACATACTTACAATGCAAGTTAAAAGCTTTTAAAATGGGTTGACACCTTAAAGATTTAAACAAATTATTGTCCACATATCTCCTCCAGGATTCTGCTTAGGTTTTTAGCTGCTCATTTTTTTCTAGGCATGTATTCTATTTCTCTTACTCCTGGTCGACGACTTGACAGGGTATTTATCTGACACTTTGAAATAAGAGTATTCTAATAACAAATTTTAGTCTTCGCAAGAGCAGCATACATCTAATTCTATTTATGCTGAGTATTTTAACTAAGTACATCCAAATTGGTATAACTATGTTCATC
This sequence comes from Mycalesis mineus, assembly GCA_034621355.1. Taxonomy (NCBI): domain Eukaryota; kingdom Metazoa; phylum Arthropoda; class Insecta; order Lepidoptera; family Nymphalidae; genus Mycalesis; species Mycalesis mineus. The sequence continues at coordinate 4,340,394 of CM067881.1, forward strand.
TAAATAAAATGTTTAAGTCCTTTAACTTTAATCCAAAATAAAAATCACCGCAATGTTTTTCTCGTATGAACTGTCAACCACAAAAAATTTAAAAAAAAAACAAACAAATCCCCACACAGCATCCGTTTCAAGAGCGCTCATGGAAATATTAGCTTGGAGTATTAAAATCGCTATGATAAAAAAAGTTAAAAATGAAAATGGCGGATCATCCAATCAGCGTTCATTTGGAGGCGGCAAAGCGGACGCGACTGTCAAACGGACTGAATATGAAGTGCCACTTTGCACAATTGATGAATCACTACCCCTACTTTGAACATGCACATATAGCTATTAGGGTTGTCAAGTCGAAGAAAATCTGTTTGATAAGGTTTTTATTTTATGTTTGACAAAGTTCATTCGGTTCGTTCACTTTTTCAGAATAGTTAATAAATAATTCATACAACAATACAAATTTAATTATATTTGTATAATCCGTGTTGTAAATATTATGATTAGTTTAAAAGAACAAACACACTAACATTTCAAAGTACTTGTAAAGTAAGCCTTCCTGAAATAAATTTAAATTAATTAAACTTAAACCTCAATAAAATTGCTTTTTTGATGGATTATGCATAAAGTAGAGTTTCTAGATATTTCTACGATTAGCGTACGTTTTTTATTAACAGTTTACAGAAAGGTGGAACGAAGTTCCTTTCGTTTAGTTAGTGAAGGAATTGTAAGAAAATTTAATTTTTTTAAAGTAATAATAATATTTTTTTTATTATTAACAAATATAATGTTATATAAACTTAATCAGTAGGCTCAATTTTTCGATTAATTAGTGAAGGAATTGTAATAATTTTTAAACTGTTATATACCTAATCAGTAGGGAGGACGCCCGCAGTCACGCGCACACACATCACACACGTGGTTATCGTTCCTTCTTCCAAAAATTTCGTAATGTGAGAATTTTGGCTTATTTATTATTCTGATATGCAAGCTATACCTTTTTTTCCGCCGAGGAGGGAAAAAATCCGGACTTCTGCCTCTCCGCAGGGTATGTCCGATTTGCACGGACTAAAACAAGTCGGACTGTATGTAAGCTATACCTTTTCTTGTGAAGTTTCATCTAAATCCATTGAGTAGTTTTTGCGTGAAACAGTAACAAACATCCATCCACCCATACATACAAACCTTTGAAATATTAGTAAGCATTACATTACAAACACTTTTACTGTTAAATAATTTATATTTATTAAATGACATTAAAGACATTAATTTTATAATGTTATAGCTATTTAGTTTAGTTACCTACTGTAAGCAAAATAACGCCATGCTTGACAACCCTATACAGTACGCACCCCATTCTCCCTTATACTTTCAGACAATATAGTCGTCGGACACCCTAGACATCCCTGTAGCCACTTTGAGTGCGTCGCTGTTTATCTGTTTACTATAGACTACGCATCTGTTTATGGGGGATGGAGTTTTATAATCGATTTAGTTCCTTGTACTGTAATTAATCGAGTTTTGTACCGTCGACTGCACTGGAGCAGTGTTTAAAGGTATATTAAATCTAATACAACAGGATTTGAAGTAAAGAACAAAATTAAATTTATCTTAATAATTTATTTTTGTCGCAAAAATAAAGTGCTATAATGGATGGCAACTCACAGTAGGTAAACTGACGATCATAGAGTAGGATTTATATTGGGTATAGAGTCGTCACTCTCTATATAGAAATGGATCAAGGAAAGCAGCGCCTCTGGTGAACGGTTGCGAAACTATTTTTCTGATATATATAACTATACTAAAGCCAAACTCGATTGAGAATGCTTGTTGTTGAATGTCAACAAACAAATTAAAAATGAAGGTAGAAAATGCAACACATTTTATGCCTAATAAATTTAAAATTATGTTTTGTTTTTTTATTAAATCTTATTAAAAAGATATTGAATATATTAATTACTTTTAAGCTTACTAATCTAATTTATAATTTATTATATTAATGAGTTCGTTATTAATAAATTAATTAAAAAAATAGGTGTAAAATGACTAGTGATTTCTACCTTCATTTTTAATTTGTTTGTTGACAAGCATTCTCAATCGAGTTTGGATTTAGTATATAACATATAGTAGGTACCTAAATATACAGCTATTCTTATTTTTCTCATTTTACATATTTACAGGATAATAATTTGACACAGGTTTTATAACACTTTCACGATATTTACTTTTGAGTAAGAATAATAAATTAATAATGTTAGCTAAGTGAAAGAGCATAAAACTTGTGTCAAAGTGAAAATAAGAAACATAATTATTTTTTTTTCAAAACAAGGCAAACGAGTTGATGCAACGTAAAACGAGTGATCAATGACAAAACTGGCGATTTGTTTTACAAACTTTAAACTGAAGTTTGACCATAGATTAAAGACTACTAGATAGAGCCCATAGCGTGTCCACTCGTGAGACAGCAAATCAGCCTTATTGACATGACATGTCAACATTTAAAGTACATCATAAAACGTTATGTTTTAAAATATCGTAAAATACGAAATATTACTTTATATAATATAGTTTAGTAAACGCATAATACATGAAATTTGCTAAAAAATAACATATCTAAGCTTTAAATCATAAATCAATGAAGTTTATGCCTACTTACGTCAGTTCAAAGTTTTACGTTAATAATTACGTTAATTTAAAATTAATGTAAATATATATTTGAAAGATAGAATTTGTTTTGTAAAGTATGTATCCCAAGTACACAAATTACAACAAAAACACAAAATAAATTAATTTTTGTTTTTTATAGGCAAGTTGAAATGATATGAAATGAAATTTATTGCTAAAATAAGTCATTTTACAATTGTGCTGGGGATCCTGAAGTAAGTTTTAAAAACCTGTATCTCAGGATTCGTTGAACTTAATCTAGTAACCGACACATCTGTATTATTTTAACAATATGGAAAAAATATAAAGAAAATAATTAGCATAACATGCAAACAAATAACAGTATGTGTGTGTGTGGGTGTCTATTTATGTTGAAAGTATATATGTGTGTGTGTGTGTGTGTGTGTGTGTATGCCTACTCCAAATAATTGTGTAACATGTAGTAGTATTTGTAATTTAATATTTTTTTTTTTAATATTATGTTTTCATTCAGTTTTATTTATTAATTAATATTTGCTTATTATTGATTTAATTTCTAAGTTTGTTTAATAATAATCAATACATAAATCTATATTAATTATAATGCTGCGTAAAACAAAATGATAAATATCGCGAAAGAGGGAATACCAACACAAAAAATATTTAGTGTGGCTACCACAAAAGATATTACCGCCCACTAGTAAACAAACTACCAAGTAAATTAGTTTTTGTTCTTTAAGGCAATTGAAATGAAATGAAATAAAACTTATAAAAAGCTAAAAAAGTAATTTTACAATTGTGCTGAGGGTTCTATTTTTTGTTAAAAATTTCTATGTCTTACTTTTTAGTGATTTCTCGCCTCGTAACGACACATCTGTACTTATTTTAACAATATGGCACAAAATAGAAGAGAAAATAGTTAGCCTAACATGAGACAAAAACCGAAATGTGTGTGTGTGCGTGTGAAATTTGGTGAGTGTATTCGTTGAATGTCGAGTTTAATAATAATCAATACATAAATGACTATACCACTTAGAATGCTTCGTAAAACAAAATGAAAAAATCGGACAACTCTCTAAAAGGTTATACGTGGTCAACACAAAAAATATTTATATATCTACATATATATATATATCTATATATATACGTGTCGTGAACCTCCTCCGTTTTTTTTCGTCGGTTAAAAATAGTCGAAGTGATAGCTCCGTTAAACGCAGCATGGAGCCGCTGGCTACAGGCGGCTCAGGGTTTGGAAGCCCTTAAAAATGCTGAGGCTGATGTGATGTTGTTGATAATGACGATGATAAGAGTGCTATAAGAAGCGTTTGTTCGTAACACTATTATCACTGTAGTTACACCTGTATACATCTTAAATTGTCTGCCTATTCTTACTTAGGGTGCTATCATCTTAGATTTATTTATTTAACTGGCCGATGTACAGCCGATGAATAAATAACATCTTTCTTTGCATCAAATCTGCCTAAACCATTCAATTAATAGTATAATCGTTCTCTGTAACTTTAAGTAAATAAAAATAAGCGAGAAATTTTTAATGATAATTACTAAATACATAGTATAAAGGAAAATGTAATACTTTTAAACACTTATCCAGCTCGGAAAGCTCGAGAGAAAAAGTAACCTCTTGAGGACTCAAGAAAGCAGTTAACATTCCTTGCCCGAGTACCATAAGAAAATTGTAATTTTCTTTAATTGTTTTATACAGAAAAATATAATGGTTTTATAATAACATAGAAAATATTTAAGCTTTAAATAAATGGGAACGCTTTTACAGTTGTAAATGTGAAGTGCTTAAATAAATCTATGAATATTTACTCACACAAAATCTTCTTTAATTTTTTTAAAATAAATATAAATAAATATTATAAATATTATAGGACAATTACACACATCGCTATATAGCCCCAAAGTAAGCGTACTCGTAAGTAGCTTCTGTTATGGGTGCTGTGATAACTGATGAATATTTTTATATATATTATACATAAATATTTATAATATAGTATAGATAAACACCCAGACACTGGAAAACATGCTCATCACACAAACATTTTCCAGATGTGGGAATTGAACCCACAGCCTAGGCCGCAGAAGCAGGGTCACTACCCACTGCGCCACTCGACCTTCTATATTTAAGTCCATTAGGTATTTATAAAAATATAAGAATAATAGAATCATTTACGCACACAATTGAAATTTGCTAGCTGCTATCCGTACCTTGCACTGCACCTTCATGCAACTGTTTCGGATATAAATTTTAAAAGGACATCGCTCTCCAAAAATATGAAAACCTTTTTTTATTCTGTATAGGCTACCGCTTGACATAGTCACGCCTGATGGTAAACAAAGATGCAGCCTAAGGTGGAACGCGCTTGCCTAGGTGCCTAGTTAGGTGCCTACTCACTTTTTAAGATAGGACTTTGTAGTAGGAGGAAACATACATAACAAACATCGAAGATTGTTTTAAAGTACCTAAAAGCTTTGTGCAAAATGTGATCCACCAAAAAACTACCACATCGAACTACCACGAAACTGCGACAATATAATATAAAAAAATTTACGAATGCCACAACAAAAAACATTACCCCGTATTACAGAACATGGTATCCTTTGAAACAATCACGCTCTAATTATATGGGAACGTATACTAACGAACAGATGAGCATCCCCGCGGCGATTCCTTTGTTGCGAGCGCGCGAATATGCACCTCGTTACAAGATTCAATCTAGGAACTTGTTAATGAGATCCCCCTTAGTACTATTACTACGGGGTTATACGGAAAACACGCCCTCTTTGCTATGCATGTACGTACTGTTAGTGTCAAATCACACTATCGTTATGTCGCTCGACTGCATATCCAAAGTCATTATATTATAACTACTATAAAGGCGAAAGTTTGTGAGTGTGTGTGTATGTTTGTTACTTCTTGATGATTAAACGATTTTAATACAATTTGGTATATAGCTGATACCCTGGATTAACACATAGGCCACATTTTATTCCGAGAAATACACGAGTGAAACCGCGGGCGTCCTCTAGTATTATAATAAATGTGATTGAGTGTTACGTATTTATAGCTTAACTATTCAACCGATTATTATCAACAGTTAAATCTTTTTAAGGGTACATGAAAGGACATAGAATGAAACATAGACATAAAACTGCGACTGTGAATACACTCAAGCAATCCTTACACCCAAATGAACTGTTGAAAATAATAGAGATTCAGCATACAATCTGTTAAGCTAAGTGCTTTGCCATTGTAGTTGTCTGGGAAAATGCTATTGGCTAAAATAGATAGATAGATTTTTTATCGACTACAAGTTGGCCTTTGACACACACCTGATGTTAAGTTATGATGCTATCTAAGATGGAACCAACACCAGCCAGACATGGACCCATTAAAAAAATTTTCAATCAGCCCCGCCAGGAATCGAAGCCACGACCTCCGTCTTATAAATTTACTGCGGCCGTTACACAATTTGGACGATATCAATATAAAAATATTATATGTGCAGCAGTGGGACACAGCTAACGTCATAACGAATATTTAGTCGCGCGTCAAGCCTCTAGCTTGCTTTGCAGCTCGCTCCATTTCATATTTTGTTTTTTTCACACATTCACGAAAGCATATTTGCTCGTTAGCCATGGCTTTCCGTTATCATGGCTTTCAGTCATGTTAGCTTTCGTTACCGTGAGTTATGTCACGTATAATAACTCTAACAGTGGGCAAACAAGTGACACGCACCGCGATTTTATATATAATGGCCTATATTATGAAAAAACACTTCCGGTTGTTGCATTTACTAAGACGATTTATTACTTACATTCGTTCAGTGAACCTTGTATGAAAGTTATGGTTCAATTTATAGCTAAGCTAATTAAGTAAACAAATTATCTTGTTTTTAAGTTTGTACATAATTTGATAAGCAAACAATTTTTGTTACTTCTCTTATAATAAACAATAGGTACCCACTGTAACTGTAGTGTATGTATGTGTGGCCCACTACAAAACTCAGATTTACTCCTTATTAGGGCTTTAATCTACCACGGTGCTTTAATGCGGATTGATGGGCTGAGAGTGATAATGTTTTGGAACGATGACTATCAGATGTTTGTTTAAGGTGCTCTTTTATGCATGGGGGTGTAACACTATACAATTAACAAACTCCGGGCGGCTGAAAATTCTTGGAATAAGGAAAAAAACACCGAACTACAATTCAAATCTATGAACATTAACAATACTAATAGAAACCATTAGATCAACGTGACTGTAACTGTACTGTACTGTATATCTACGTATATTATTCAAACATATTATATAACTGTTAATAGTAACAGCCCAGGCCTCTCTTCTTTAGGAGAGGGGATATAGAGCGAAGACCCAACACGCTGATCCAATGCGGGTTAGCGGGCTTAGGGTGATAATGTTTCATTTATTAACGATCACTATCATCACGTTACTAAATCAAGCCGTCGCTTAACGTGCTCTCTGAGGCCACGTGGTCACGGGAGTGTAACACCACCAACTTCTGAACTTTGGGCTTGGAATGTACTGAAAATTTCATAGAAGAATGAAGAATCTCGGGATGATTCCCTGACTCGAACCCAGGACCTTGTAATCGAAGCCGTAGCCCAAGTATTTATTAGACGTTAATCATTGTATTAGTAGTAGTTACTATATCGTACTTAATTAAAAATTTGCTTGTACTTCTTATATTGTATTCTGTCACTTTCTTAGTTGTTTTGCTTTTTAAGTTAATTGGGTATTCTCCGTCTCTCATAATAATAGTAATAGACGTATAAAGGTGCTGATTTCAGGAGCAGTGAAGAGCAAAGTGTCCATAATACACTTTAACAGCTGGCGGCACGCACTCCGGTTCCAGCGTAATGAGCCATTACACGTAATTACGGACAATGCGGTTACAGTGAGCCTGTAATTTGGGTCATTTTACTGAGCTGTACTACGCTTTTAATAGTCAATGCTGTAATAGAGTCCGTTTACATTATTAGCTTGTCTACGGATTTAAAGTTATAATCACAGTAAGTGTGTAATGACAATTTTAAGTTTAATAAATGTTTTTCAGATACACCTACATAAATACAACGTGTTGGTAAATATTCTATTAACCAGGAGTTAAGGAGAGAGAATTGATGTCTAGAAAAAATGAGCTTTCTTTGGAGGGAGATATGTTTACAAGAATTTACTGAAATCTTCAAGGTATTGTAAGGTGCCCTTTTTGTAATGTTAGTATGGATTTTTTTTAATTTAAAATAATGATTTTATATACAAAATTTTGTTAATAAGATTGAAATATACCGGTACGTTTCGGGATGCTATACAATTTACCTACATATAGAAACAGTAAAGAATTCAGAAACAGAAGTTCTTTTTAACCGCTTTTTAATATTAATTAAGTACGTATGTCATCGTTTCCAGCCCATTTTAGAGCAAATCTACGACTTATTGGAGAATGTATTTGCAGCTTAGACACTAAACCATATCCATGAAGATTGGTAGTATCATGCTAACTAACTAGTGATTACTAGCATATATATTAATAATGACCATCGCTTAAAGGTATACAAAGTATGGGAGTATAAGAACGCTACCTCTAAACTTTGGAATGTGTGAAGTGTAAGAAAACTTTAAATACATATCTTATAAAATAATCTAAGGCTAGTACTATTTATATACCGACTAAGGCCAATGGTTTAAAATTGAACAAAAAGGAAGTTTTAGGCATACTTAGTAACAGCGAAGCTTGCTTTTCGAAGATAAAATCAGATTCAAATCACGCCCAAAATAATAATCACGTTTTAAATAAACAAGTCTAGTCTGAATGAGCCCTGCAAAAGCCATCCCAGACGTCATATACAACGGTATCTTAGCATACCGTAACTCAAAGATAAGCCGGTATTGCCTTGCCAGTATATTTATTCGGCAAAGTTTCAGGGGCATTTATTAAAATGGCGATAACCGTGTATTTATTGTTTCGTTCTTTGTTAAATACACGCGAGCGAATGCTTACGGGCGTTTGAATTTAGCATTCCGGAGTTTATCTGGTTTGTTTCGGTGGACGTGACAAAAGCTGAAAATTTTGTATGCAAATATTAGAAATTTTAACTGTATCCGTGAAATAGAGTTACAAGAATTCGGTTGGACATTTTTGTCGTTTTATGCAACGATATATTTAAATTCCCTCTAATGTTCTATTAGTTTTATGTAATGTAATATGTGTGTTCGTACATTAGATCAAATCTCAAAAACGTAAGAATGTGTTTAGACTGTTTGTAGAATAACTTGTTGGTTAAAGTAGACCGCCGGTAAAATAAAAGACGTTTGCACTGCTCGACTCTGTGATTTATTAATGTATAAAATATACTGAACGACAACTGAACAGAGTATTTGAATGTACGAGGATGAGTGATTGAAACGAATATGTCTACAGACAACTAAACGTCGTCATAAACTGCCAAACCATATCTAGACTTGAATTTGAGTTATATTCCAACATAGCTAAATTCGGGGTAAAGGTCATAGCTAGATTATAGCTAAGATATTTAAAACTTTAATTAATTTTAATTTCAGTACTATTTTTATATCGAAACGTTGCGCATGCAGCGCTCTCAGTAACGACGACGTGGTCAGAGTACGGCGTTAGTTTGAAATTGTTACATAATTTATCCAACCTAGCAGTATAGGTAGTATACTAACGTAATATTCACGCATCGTAGTGAAACGGTAAGTCATTTGAGGGCTTTTAGCGCTTATTGAGATTCGCGGAGGTTATAAGATTTTATTAAATAGTTTATATTAGAAAAATCAAAATGTTTTTTGGTGAAACGATGATTTTTTTATCTATATGCTAGATTACAGCGACGTATAAATAAATGAAGTTTGTCTTTAGGTACATACTAGGGCTGCAAGTGTAGCACTAGTGTTTGCTAGATCATCGATCGATGTAGACACGCCCTTATATTATATAAAATATTTGTGAAGTATTATATAATTTATTACGTAACAAGAAAGCAACTCCAGATTATCCGTAAGTGTTGTTCGCCAATAATTTTCAATTACAGTTCGGAAGGCAAGGCGCAAGGCGGAGCAAAATAAAGGATTTATCTCCGAAAATGAGGCCCAAAGCAAATTGAAATTTATAGTTACGATAACGGAGTTCGGTAGACCCCATAAATTCTGTGGCTAGGCATTTTATATTTTTGACATTTTGATGAAGTATGCTCCGAAATTTGGGTGTAATTTTATCTTTAATGTTAGTAATGATCATAATCTTTGAATTAATATTTATTGTATTTTTTGAAATAAAGGTTTATTAGGGTTGCAAGTACCTTTTTTATCGGGTTGAGTCATTAGCCATCAGCTAACAATATCCTCTAGGAAAAATTATTAGCCAATGTTACCGGAGTGTACACTTCTAAATGGAACTAGGAAACAAATGAAGGTCACTCGACCTGGCACCCCAGGGTTGCAAGTACGTACAAGTTACAGGATATCATACCTTCGAGATTTAACCGATACTTCAACATAACTTTATGTTATTGGTTTTTAACCGACGAAAAAAAATGGAGGAGGTTCTCAATTCGACACGTTTATTTTTTTTTATTTATGACCACGCATAACTTTTTGCAGAGTTGTCCGATTTTGATAATTATTTTTTTATTAGAAAGGGCACACTTCTAAAGTGGTCCCATTGCTGTCATGTTAGGATCTGATGATAATATCCTGGGGAAATTAAAGGAACTCTTTAAATTTTGGGGGCACACTTACAGAGATTTCGATGTTTGTCTCGGTATCGGTAGCTTTTTGGCTACTAACGCCGTATAATATACTATGACAGTATAGTACAAGTACGTGGCGATAAATCACTAAAAAGTAAGAAATAAAAATTTTTAATAAAAAATAGAACCGACTCAAAACGCACTAAAAAGTAAAAAATAACTGTGTCATTTAGTTGCTTTGATTTACTTAAGCATATCTAGGAGTCGGTGCCAGCCAAGGTTTCTACTTTAAGGACATTACCTAGAACCCACAAACTGCTTTACTACGTTAAATAAAAGTTCCTTAAACTTGCTGGCACCGACTTCATAGATATGCTTAAGTAAATTAAAGCAACTAAATGACACAGTTATTTTTTACTTTTTAGTGCGTTTTGAGTCGGTTCTATTTTTTATTATTTTAAATATTTTTTTATTTTTGTAATTTTGAAATTCAAAGCAAGCCAGTTTAGCAGTTTAGTATTTATTATTTTATTTTGAAAGAAAGAATATAATTAAGTTATGAAACTAATTATATTTCAACAAGATTTTTTTTTGTCGCAATTATTTAGATTAAACCCATGTCGTTCCACTTTGAACATCTTTTACTTGTTTCAAATTATCGCCTCTTCCGGAGAAAGCCTTTTGTAAACTTTTTCCATCGTTAGGAAGGTTTTTATTAAAATTAAAGTCCTTTTGAAGTTCGCGCCCCCGGAAATTGATGATAACATTATTGCTGTGAAATTAATGCTGTAGTGCTTTTTATGTTTTAATTGCTATAATTTATATTATGATAGCCACGTTGTTGGTCGTTTTCTTTCCTGAAAAATAAATTCAATATCTAACAGCCCGGAGTTGTGTTACACCCCGATTGCCGCCGTAAGTACCTACGTGGTACGATCCTAGTCTTTATATTAAAAAAAAATGTAGTATTCATTAAAAAATTCATTCATTCACAATCACCTCAAAGCGTTCCAGTCCGCACATCCTTTGCGTTGTGGGTCTAAGTTCTATAATAAATAAATAAATAAATAATAACAAATATTATAGGACAATTACACACATCGCTATATAGCCCCAAAGTAAGCGTACTCGTAAGTAGCTTGTGTTATGGGTGCTATGATAACTGATGAATATTTTCATATATATTATACATAATACTTATAATATATAAATAAACACCCAGACATTGGAAAACATCCATGCTCATCACACAAACATTTGTCCAGATGTGGGAATCAAACCCACAGCCTAGGACGCAGAAGCAGGGTCACTACCTACTGCGCCACTCGGCCGTCAAATATATCCGCTCATCTCGATCGAAGTAAAGAGATAGTCTTTCCGCTATTTGTATAACGTAGTTTAAATTATCACAGGTGGCGAAATAAAATGAAAAAAAGAAATATCAAGTAAGATATATTTTTACATTACAAAAACGAAATTCGTAATTTATGTGTTACACCACATCAGGTATAATTACAATTACAAAGGCTTATAATGAAACCTGCCAAAGGTGTTCGGCGGTTCCGACGCCGTGAACTTCCATGGATTATTCATAACGTGTATTATGCTTTCTTTTAATTTCTTAAATGACTCAACGCTTTCCACGACGTCACCGCGACGGTGTTAGCGGCTTCATTTTGTTAAGTAATTAGATTCTCTTTTAATATGCTGATGAAGGTGTTTTGTATGTGCATACGTACGTGCCAATTTTAGTGTCGGAGCGGTATTTTGTTCGCTTTCGTCGTTCTAACGCAAATTAAAATTGCATGTTTTTTTACCTTTACTAACTGATTCGTAATTTGTTAGTTAATTCGCTGATTAGTGGTGGTGAGGTCGTATTCACACGATTTCAAAATCGATAAAACTTCACATTACACTAAACATGTCAAACCCCATTCAAGTTGCCCAGCCACTGACAAAATAATAATGACAGTTACTTAATATGTGTGATAACACTATGCCTCAGAGACCGCGTTACATTAGTTAGTTAGTCAAGTTAATTATCTTTAACTTTTGATAAAAAGGTACAAAATCAAACATTATCTAACTCCGATTGATTGCAATGGACGACTTCTACATTTCATTCATCCTATTCCTTTACCCAGGAAATAATGCTTTCTAAGGTTCAAATTAAAATTTTAGTATATTGTCTATCCATAGGCGTGGCCACTTGCTCTTATGAACATTTCTCTTTACTTTGCAAAAGACATTTTCTTACAAAATGGATTTCATGCGTTGTAGATTGAACTAAGCTAGAAGCAGTAAGTTATATTTAATTTTGATCTAATGTAGAGGTTTTTATCCTACGCGAACGCATCGCGAATCGCGAGGTAGTTTTAACAAGATGATTGAATACACTCGCCTTAAACAAAGCTGTACTCCGCTATTCTTAATTAAACAACGAACTCAAACACAAAACGATTCCAACGTGAAAATCTCGCTACACAATCGCAACCCCGTTGGAAATGAAACAAATGGTGTCATGAAAATTAAAATTAAACCCGCCGTGTACAAGGAACCACAAATTACATTCCACAAAGAGTCGTGGGAGCCGCGGAGTGTTCACGACAAGTGCGCCATTAGTCAAATCTTGTGACCGAGCAAAAACATTATTAGAGACTGCCGCAATATCACAATTGTTGTCGCGCAACTACATTTGTTGCTACATTGTTTATGAAAGCTTTCATTGCCTGCGAGCAGCGAACAGTTGTTATGTGCATTAAATTAAAACTCCTGCACAGTTATATTGGACGTGTCAACTTCAGAAAAAATCGCAATGTTGCTCGACTAACAAAACAGAAATGACTGATAATGAATATTCTAATTTAATCCTTATAAATATACTTTTCTATAAGTAATGTCTAAAACTCAGATCAGTGTGTAGAGATAAGAACCCTAGATCTACCGACAAGTGCTCCATTAGTCAAATCTTGTGACCGAGCAAAAACATTATTAGAGACTGCCGCAATATCACAATTGTTGTCGTGCAACTACATTTGTTGCTACATTGTTTATGAAAGCTTTCATTGCCTGCGAGCAGCGAACAGTTGCTATGTGCATTAAATTAAAACTCCTGCACAGTTATATTGGACGCGTCAACTTCAGAAAAAATTGCAATGTTGCTCGACTAACAAAACAGAAATGACTGATAATGAATATTCTAATTTAATCCTTATAAATATACTTTTCTATAAATAATGTCTAAAAGTCAGATCAGTGTGTAGAGATAAGAACCCTGGATCTACCGACAAGTGCTCCATTAGTCAAATCTTGTAACCTAGCAAAAATATTATTAGAGACTGCCGCAATAATACAATTGTTGTCGTTACTACATTTGTTGCTTCTTTGTTTACGAAAGCTTTCATTACCCGCGTGTAGCGAACAATTGTGATGTGCATTAAATTAAAACTCCTGCACAGTTATATTGGACGTGTCAACTTCAGAACTACTTCCAACATCATTTGACTAACAAAGCAATAATAGACTACATTAATGTTGTTATTTATTTCAAGTACACTTACTTTGTAATTGCTTTGAAAAATGGATAAGTATAGTCTAAGTGTGGAAACTAATATTGGTTAAGTAGGCATGATCTATGCATTTATATATGCATAGAATAAATGCATTTATTAGTTATATATTGTGACCCAGCAATAATATTATTAGTGAATACCGCAATATCATAATTGTTGCTGAATTGTTCTGAAAGCTTTCATTGCCCGCGAGTACCAAACAGCTGTTGTGCATTAAATTAAAATTCCTGCACAATTGAATTGGACGTGTTGACTTCAATACTTTCAATATGAGTTAATTTAAAAGTCAAGAAATAGTCAGATTTTTTACTAAAATTTATTTCAAGTTTAATTGGTTCGTTACTACTAGATGTAATTTATCTAAGATCTATCGCCACCATGCTTGTATGAATAATAGGCATAGTTGCCATCAAGCGCATTGTAATAAAATAAATAATTTAATAAATCAAAACATTTACTAAGAACATAAAATAAATAGATGCCTATAAATTAATATGTTCAATCAAGCAATAAAATGCCTCCACGACATCAAATACTTTACGTGCTTTTATTTGCTCAAATTTGTTCCGAGCCGCCGCACAGTGCCCGATCCCGACGATCGGCAAATAAACAAACTCTCCCTCTTTGACCTCGACATTTGCCAAAGTCGACTATTAATACCGAAGATATTACCCGATATTGATATTCTGTCGGATTTCCGCTTAATTTCCTAATAAAAGAACGTAACATTCCGGCTTTGGGGATAACAATGACATTACTTCAGGGTTAAGTGGATTTCGCACGCGAGTTCGGCCATTTCAACAAGTGGTCGTAACCGGATATTGTATCCATAAAGTAATAATAATAATTAGCATACTGGACTATAACTTGTGTTTTTAGAATTCCGTTACTTTAAAATGTTAAAAAAAATTAGTAAACTAAAACCGTACATTCTTTGCTCTCTATGCTCTTTAATAAAAACCTTTTACTCCAACAAAAAAAAAAAAGTAAAGCTATTGCATAGCATTTTTTATCAACTTATGTTTACCTTCCGACGTCATCGGGACCGTGGCCGAGCGGTAAGGCGCTCTAAGTGCCCGGATTGGCAGAGATTTTTTTTAAGCGTGCGCCTTACCGCTAGGCCATGCTCCCAATAACGTCAGCGCCGAAATTATGCTTTTTATATTGTGTTTTTGATATCCAGCGGGTGTTAGGTTTTTCGTTACGGAATTTCTGAATTAGGTCTCCACGCTCAAGGCCCGCGATAGAAGCTATGCAATAGCTTAAAAGTAGTATGTAAAATATTTACTGCCAGATTTAGTAGGTTCCTTCCAGAATAAACAGACAGACAAACAGAGTAGTGAAGACACTGATAACAATGATGTGTGTCTTAAAAGTGTATTCTTAAACCTCTACACCTATATTCCAAATGTCTAAAACAGCATGTCGATTCTGTAACGAAATTGAACTCTACGACGTCGTTTCTATCTCTCTCTAGACGATAATAGTATACGTCTCTATATGTCTCTCTCCATAGAAATAAAAATATATCCATAGAGATTTAGAGACGAAGTGCGAATACCTGAAACGCTAAGAAATTCCCTTCTCTTTTTTTCATCATCATCATCATCAGCCTATTAACGGTCCACTACAGGGCCAGGCCTCCCTCCTTATAGGAGAGGGAATATGGAGCGTACACCCACCACGCTGCTCTAATGCGGGTTGGCGGGCTTACGTTGATAATGTTTCATTTATTAACGATCACTATCAGATGTTGATGGTAGTGACCGGGACCGACGGCTTAACGTGCTCTCCGAGGCACGGGGGTGTAACACCACCAACTTCCAGACTCCGGGCTTGGAATGTACTGAACATTTCATAGAAGAATGAAAAAGCTCAGAATTATTCCGTGACCGACCCGACCCAGGATTCGAACCGAGGACCTCGTGATCGAAGCCAGACCAACGAGGCAGTCGAGACCAACGAGGCAGCATTCTTTAGTCAACATTTATTAATTTCGTAAGAAAAATATTTCATAAGTACTAGACCATCCAAATTCGGCTTCACACAATTCATACCTAGTAATTTTTAGCGTATGGTCATACCTATAAACATGTTGCTTTATGATTTCGACGAGAGTTCACTGGAAATTTGATCCGATCAGGGATTACTGGAATCAAATTAATGATGTTTAAATTTAATTTCAATTTCGCATGAAGCATGTTATTTGCGTTACGAGTTCGAAAACTACCTCTAGTTATAGAAGCCCTGTTATGTTTTACAGCAAGTTATAATAAATATACTCAGGAAATAAGTTATTTGAAAAAAAAAACATCAGAACATATCGAAAACAATTAAACCTGAATTTGGGACTTCGGTAGTCTTGCCCGTGGTTAAAGTTACAGCAGAGTTAATTTAACAAAAACCTTAAAGGTTATCTAGGTCATTTAATAAAAACCTTAAAGACTATCTCAGCACTGGTTAGTCACCCAGCACTTTTAGAATAGAAGCAATATTGCTGGAACAATATACTTGCACGTGCTTGCCCGATAAACAAAGCAATATTTCCATCAGTGGAACCACTCCGAGTCAAGTTAGGGAGCGTATTGCTCACGCGTGGTGTAAAATGTAAACACTTTACAGGTCGTTAAATTTAGCGTTAAAACTATTGTTTACTTTGTAAATTTACTCATTTTAAATTAATCATCAACAGGTTTTTTTTTAATTTTTAGTATGTATGATACATAATTAAAAAGCGTGGATCAGAGAGACGAATCTATAGAATTAGGCACCCGTATGAAGTGTGGCAGAAATATGAAGTGTGGCAGAAAAAGTCTGTCACTTGTGACGATGCAATGGGTGTAGGTTTAAACAATTTGTTAGCAATACATAAACAATCATCCTTCCTTATTATTTTCCTAAAATGTTTGGGGAAACACGGAAAGTCTATAAATATATACATCCATCACGTAATCATTTTCCCGTCCCATCAGTATCTATACGTATTTGACGGCCGAGTGGCGCAGTAAGTAGTGACCCTGCTTCTGCGTCCTAGGCTGTGGGTTCGATTCCCACATCTGGAAAAATGTTTGTGTGATGAGCATGGATGTTTTCTAGTGTCTGGGTGTTTATCTATATATTATAAGTATTTATGTATAATATATATAAAAATATTCATCAGTTATCATAGCACCCGTAACGCAAGCTACTTACAAGTACGCTTACTTTGGGGCTGTATAGCGATGTGTGTAGTTGTCCTATAATATTTGTTTATTTAATATTTATTTATTTATGTAGTACGCATTGAAATAATATGGATTCTTAAGTAGTACATAAGAATGCATATTACTACGATGTACTACAGTAAATACAACTATATTGCTACGATCAACTTAGGTACATAGTATATCCTCTAAACAGAACTTACAGACAAAACGAGACGTAGATATAAATATGCTTGCTGTACCTTTAATTGTCCCTTTTAGATACCTGAACATAAAAAACCCAAACACATTGATAATTCGTGTTGTCAAATCAAACGACTCCCAATGGGCAAGGTGGACGCTCCAAAAATGATAAGCGCGATAAATGCATCCATATATTTCAGTGGCTATTTTGTACGCGCGTATTCTGACGCCATTTTTGCTAACGAAGGACTATTGGGATACATTATCTGCTTTCGCTGATTAATGCGTCGCCATGATTTTATATTTGAATTATTTGCGCGGATTATGAATGTAGGATTGTGGTTGTAATGGTTATCATTAGTGGGGTATTGTGTTGGTTGGCCGTTCCGATTCTAAGCGATTTCTCGTGTTTTGGATTTAATAAATCGGACAACCTAACACTCTAATACTTTTTTATTTATTTATATGTATAGTTTGTGTGTAAATGATTAGATTGACTTGTTTAACAATAGCTACTCTGTAAACCGATAAAATAATAACTTTTTCTGAACAATAAAACCTCTGAACTCATGTGGAAATTACGACTATATTATAAATAAATATTTGAATTTTAGAAGTATGCCTCTCTGACAGAGAGTTACATATTTGTACCTTTTGCCGTGGAGACCCTTGGGCCATGGAGTCGCAGAGCCAAAAAATTCTTCCGTAATATTTCACTGCGCCTAATTGCCTCAACTTGTGACCGAAGTTGCTCATTTTTTGCGCAAAGGATTAGCCTGACTATCCAACGCGGAAATGCAGCCAGTATTCTTGCCACCATTCCACGTGGGCATGATTTGTATAGTTATTAGGATAAGTTAGCTTAAGTTCCTTATTGTATTCTTTCTCAATAATAAAAAAAAATTGTAGAAGATATGATGTATCTCTGCTATTAATATTTTTTTTTAATTACACGCTAATATCAAAGGTTAGTTACCATATCAGTGAATTTGCAAATTATAACTTGCATTTAAAATGCTATATTGAGAAAAATCGTAACGAAAGACAGTCTTAACCATTATTAAGCTACTTTTTCCTACATGAGATAAATATAACCTAAAACAAATCATACATGTCACATAAAAATTATCTACAAAACCATTCAAAATTAAAAGGTAACAAATTGTAAGACAATATTTACCTACAGGATGTTTTAAATTTAGCCACCTCATAGCATCGCAGCTCGTATATCATAACACCCGTTAGCTGTCAAAACACGAGACGCCACAAATCACAATAGTTAATGAAGTTAACCCGAGACCGCCCAATTTGTATCGACTATCACCCACTCGACGACACGTTGCCGTGAGTTGGGTATAGCCGTATAGGTAAGTAGGTATAGGTAGGCACTATATATCAATCTGTCGTACTGTACGAGTTTAATTTTTTTTTATCGACTACAAGTTGGCCCTTGACTGCTATCACACCTGATGTTAAGTGATGATGCAGTCTAAGATGGAAGCGGGCTAACTTGTTAGGAGTAGGACGAAAATGCACACCCCTTTCGGTTTCTACACGACATCGTACCGGAACGCTAAATCACTTGGCGATACGTCTTCGTCGGTAGGGTAGGGTAACTAATCACGGCGAAAGCCTCCCACCAGCCAGACCAAGACAAATTAAGAAAAATCTCAATCTGCCCTGCCGGGAATCGAACCCAGGACCTTCGTCTTATAAATCCACCGCGCATACCACTGCGCCACGGAGGTCGTCATAAATAAAAAGTAGGTAAGGAAATATTACTTAAAGTTAGGTACGCTTGGCTCCGATGAGTTCTCTGAGGTCCCGGAACCTCTAAAAATGTACTGACGCTAACCACCAAAGAGGTTTTTGTCGTAAAATTCCAAATAAGTCACCTTCTGCACCAAGAAGTCACATTCGGCGGCCTCCGTGGCGCAGTGGTATGCGCGATAGATTTGTAAGACGGAGGTCCTGGGTTCGATTCCCGGCGGGACAGATTGAGATTTTTCTTAATTTGTCTTAGTCTGGCTGGTGGGAGGCTTTCACTGTGGCTAGTTACCAACCTACCGACAAAGGAGTACCACCAAGTGATTTTGCATTCCAGTACGATGTCGTGTAGAAACCGCAAGGGGTGTGGATTTCATCCTACTCCTAACAATTTTAGATTGCATCATCACTTAACACTAGGTGTGATAACATTCAAGGGCCAACTTGTAGTAGATTAAAAAAAGGCGAAGCGATTTCACCTCAAAACAAAAGAAAGCTAGAACACTTACACAGATAATTTGTAAGTAGAGAAAATATTGTTCGTCGACATATATGAATAAACTAGAAGTCTATTCTGTATTATGTACTAGTATTATTCTGATGTATAAGCTGTATTATTGCAAAGTTTTATCAAAATCCATTCAGTAGCTTTTGCGTGAAATAGAAACATACTCATACAAACTTACAAATTTTCCAGACGTGGGAATCGAACCCACAGCCTATGACGCAGAAGCAGGGTTACTACCCACTGCGCCACTCGGCCGTCATGTATGTACCTACCACAAGTATATTTACTAATTCGATTTCATACTATCGAATACACGAGGCTACTAATAATTCCCTGATCCAAACATTTACGTGTCAAAAAAAGTCGCCGCAAAAAAGCCACAAAGTGTCACAACACGAGAGCCAACAAATCGGAATAGTTAATGACGTCGGGTGGAGTCAAACCAATTTGTATCGACTACACACCCACTCTATCATACGTTGTGACGAATTACGCGTCCGTATACGTTGCAATCTGTCAGCCCGGTGTCCAATTAAAAGGCAACGTAAAACGTGCTAAATTGTTGGACATTATTAAAATTCTCCAGTGTCAGTTACTTTATATAAGGAAAATCGTGGAATTTCGTAGGTATTGTGCTGTGGAGAGGCGATTTTAAAACGGAAGTTAGTTGCGGTTGTATTTTTTGTAATAAATTCTGTTTTGTAATAGAAGTACGGATTTATTATTTATTAACGGCTAGACTTCGTCTGCGTGGAAACCTATTACGATTAATTAAATTAATTAATAGGTAGGTGCTATTAATTTTTGGTTTTTTAGGCAAAATAAATTATTAGGTTAAAATATTATTAATTCCCGATTGATTAATATGAAAGATAATATCTCTAACACTAGAAGCCCACGCTTGGCCGTTGGATCTAGGATCGGATACAGAATGCAGTAATTCTGTGACGGCGCGTATTGTGAGGAGATTTCTCACTCTGGAGCCCTGACGATCAGTTGCTAGGGCCCTATAAAATGTTTTTAACAAAAATAAAACCGACTCAAAACTTCCTTTAATGTTCACAGGATATCATCATCAGATCCTAACATGATATAATGAAAGTGTGCCTGCTCTTTTTAATGAAAAAATAATTATGAAAATCGGACAACTCTGTAAAAAGTTATGCGTGGTCATACTTAAATAAAAATAAAATATGCGTAAGGAATTGAGAAACTCCTGTTTTTTTTCTTCGGTTTAAAACTAAAAATAGATACTGTAAATATATAACCACCAACCAACCTATGGTTTGACAATTATTTTTGTTAATTCTGAGGGAGAAATCATAATGTATGGCAGAACAATGTATGCCAGGTCAAGTAGTGATGCATGAAGGTAATATTGAGTAGTTTAAAATAATAATAGCTAATTTTAAGTACCTATTGTAACGCATGGCAATTTATATTTTTAATTTTAAAATTCGATGTAATTAAATGTTATTATCAAAATGTCAGGGGACTTCGTTCGATCACTAATGAAATATACCGCGAAATACTTAATCACGATTTTCATATCATCATATTAACAGAAACTTGGCTTAACAAAAGTATTTTTGATAGAGAACTATTTGATAATAGATACCTGGTATACCGACGGGATAGGGAAACATCCTCATTATCTGAACATAAAAAAACTGGTGGTGGTGTACTCATAGCAGTCTCCAATCAAATAACTTCACGGCGGGAAACTGAATGGGAGAGCGACTGTGAGGATATTTGGATCACTGTTGAGGTAATGACTCAGAGTGGCAAAACATCTCTTCATATTTGTGGTGCATATCTAGCCCCTCCAATAAATAATACAATACTTGATAACTTTTTAGATAACACCTATAAAGTCTTAAATAGAACCAATAATCCCACAATAATCGCTGGTGACTTTAACTTTAGTGGCATACTATGGTCTGCATCTGCTAATAATTCAGAGGCGTACCCATGTCACTATAGTAACTGCATGCTGAAAAGCTCTTTCATTGATTTTATGTCACTCAACAATTTAAAGCAGTACAATTTAAATTATAACCATAAAAACAAAATCCTAGATTTAATATTAAGTAATGAAGAGGTATATATAGGTATATATGGTAGTCAGCAAATGCGAACATCCAATTAGAAACGTGGATAATTATCACCCCCCTTTAGAAATTATAATATCTAAAACAGGTACTGACACTAGGCAGATAAATGTATCCCGAAACTTTCTGAACTTCTACAAAGCAGACTATGTAAAAATAATTCAAGACTTGAACGCCATATCGTGGATTAAGGAATTTTCCATGTGTAATGATATAAACGTTATGGTTACTAGATTTTACAAAATCTTAAGAAATATTATTTGTAAGCATGTTCCTTTGAATAAATTAAAAAATAACACATATCCTGTATGGTTTTCTCCACAGTTAATTAAACTAATTAAATTAAAACATAAATGTCACAGTAAAGTAAAAAAATATAAGAATCCTTTAGATATACTTGAGTTTAAATACATTCGCAAAGATTGTGAAAAATTGATAATAATCTGTTATAATGAATATATTGATAAAATTGAAATGGAAATAGGCAAAAATCGAAGTATTTTTGGACTCATCTAAAAAACACTCGTAAAAAAAGTAGTGTTTACCCTCCTACCATGACTCTAAATGATAAAAAAGGTAGTAAAACTGAGACTATTTGTGACTTATTTGCAACACACTTTTCCTCTGTTTATGAAAGTGATACAGTAGAAAACAGCTATCCTGGTTGTGTAAGTTTTGGTGTGAGTGAAGAAATTGATAATTTTAGTCTAACACGTTCAATTGTTTTCAAAAAATTAAAAAGACTTGATAAATGCAAAGGATCTGGACCGGATGATATACCTCCAATCTTTTTAATTAAATGCGCGGGGCAGCTATCAGTACCTCTTTCAATGATATTTAATAGGTCTTTAAAGGATGGCCAATTTCCTGATGTTTGGAAGGAAACAAGAATAGTTCCTGTTTATAAGTCTGGCAAACAAAGTGATGTCAGAAACTATCGTCCCATATCTATTATTTCTACTATGGCGAAAGTGTTTGAGTCGTTAGTTTACCAATATATGTATAGTCACCTATCAAAATATATCACTGATAAGCAGCATGGTTTTATGCGCGGGCGTTCAACAAACACCAATTTACTGCTGCATGTAACGAATATTGCGGAATGTATTGACAATGGTTTGCAAATGGATGCCATATATGCTGACTTTTCGAAGGCCTTTGATAAGGTCAATCATCGCCTCTTACTAGCTAAGTCACATGCTTATGGTATATCAGATGGTTTATGGATGTGGAGCAAATCATATCTCACTAACAGGAAATCTGTAGTTGTAATTAACGGCTGTAAGTCAAAAAAGTTTATAGCTCATTCAGGTGTACCGCAGGGATCAAATTTAGGACCGCTTTTTTTCAACATATTTATTAATGACATTACTACAATATTTTTCAATAGTAACACGAGCCTATTTGCTGACGACTTAAAATTGACGAGATTAGTTCGTAGTGACAGTGATGTAAAATTGCTTCAGGAGGATTTGAATAGGCTAAGTGAATGGTGTAAAATGAATAAAATGTATTTAAATATTGACAAATGCAAGCATATCAAATTTACGCGTAATAAAAATAAAATACTATCCTTATATTATATTAATGACAATCAGTTAGCTGAAATTGATACAGTTCGTGACTTAGGAGTTATACTTGATAGCAAATTAAGTTTTACACCTCACATTGATAAAATGCTTGAACAAGCTAATAAATCGCTGGGATATGTTTTGAGAAGTTCCAATCTTTTTAAACAGAATGCTACTATCATAAGACTATTTGATTCTTATGTGCGTAGCCATCTCGAATACTGCTCCATAGTATGGTCACCTTACACGAAAATTCAAATAAAAAGAATTGAAAGAGTTCAGCAACGGTTTTTGAGACAGCTCTCTTATAGGTACAAAATTAATGTAAGTAATTTTGCAGACAGGCTAACTTTATTTAAAAAAGACAGTCTTGAAGTTAGAAGAGGGCTAATATCTATGACATTTCTACATAAATTATTTAACCATCAAGTTGATTGCTCGGAACTAATTCACAGTTTTTCGTTTAGAACACCACGCTGTAACAGACCTCGCTATCCCTGTAACTTGCTCTACCATAGGCTCTATAGAACACAATTGGGCAAATGTTCGCCAATACCAAGAATTTCTGACCTATATAATGACTGTGTGAAACATCGGAATGAAATCGATCTATTCTATAATAATTACTTTGACTTTAGGAGGACGGTATTAAATGTTTTGACTTCTAATAATAATATATTGACTACCTAGTAATAATCCTTGACATGTAAAATGAATGAATGAATTCTTATTTTTGACATTTGCATATTTGTTGTAATTAATATTGTTTACTCTTACTTTGTTTTGTTATTTAGTGTTTCTTAGGTTTTAGCTTTTAGTTTTTACTTTTCATTTATTTTATAATTGTATTTTGCCTAGATTAATATTGTAGACTTGGTGTATATAGACAGCTGTATTTTATTTTATTTTATATTGTGAACGTTGTGGACTCCTGTAATAAGCTGAGCATTTGCAGAAGTTACCATTTTATAAATGTATATTAACATGTAATTAGTGTATCAGTTGTTGGTGTTCCTAAATAAATAAAGAAATAAATAAATATGATACCTAACTATAAAGAATAACTCTTAACTCTAATCATCAGAAAAGATTTCCAAAATCCAAATCTCTGTTGTTGTAACATAACATTGGTATATGTCAAAAATAATAGACTTAAGCGACATCTGTCGGGGTGGGGGAATTAATGGCAGTTCAAACATCAATTGAGGAGAAGTCTTATCGCGAGCCGGCAGCGCGGGGGCGCGATGTACCCTCGTATATGCACATGGGATTTTGTTCGCTGCATCTAATTCTCGCTAAACAAGATATCTCGAGACGTAGGTTGGTAAGTGGAGGAATTTGAATATGACCCTTATTGACTTACTGTGGTGCTAAAGAATAGTTTGATAATGATATACTTAGGATAGCTGTAATCCCGCATTATAGTTAGTGATGACTCAGCCAAGTCTTTGCGCTCATCTAGAAAATGTCTTAATTTTGACCTGACAACGTCTTATAATTCGATAGAGCCGGCTGCACGCACGAAAAAACATGACGTCATGCGTCGTTACCTTGCTTTGAGGCTTTCCATGTAAGGCTTGAAGTGCAAGCGAGAGCGCGGAAAGAGCGACAAAGAAGCACAATCGGCCTTTGCGTTCGGCAGCGTTCGACATCCGTCTATTAAATATATTAATTTTAAATTAAAAATTAACATATTTATTATAAATTTAAAATATAAATTTATAAAATCAAGATCAATTATTTTATTAATTTGAATTAATATTTATAAAAATATACTTAAATTAAAAATTTTAATAACCAATTAAATGCTACCATTCCATCAGTATTTTCTTAAGACATTGTCACGTTCAACTATCGTCAGTAAACCGACTTTACAGACAACCAATTTTTTAAGGTTGATTCATGACTGACACCAGCATCTAACGGAAAGCATTATTTTGCAGGAGTGAAGAAAGATAAGTTATATCTCGTACGTGAAAATCAATTTATTTTTTGAGAAAACCGAGGTCCTGGGTTACCGGTGTTCGAGTAGTTGGTATACCCGGTGAATTTATAAGATGATCGTGCGATTTTTTCTTAATTGATCCAACAGGGGTAGTATACGACCGCAGAAATAATTCTTGTAAGAGATTGATTCATTGATTGATTGTGTGGTCAAAGCGTCGTCGTTTTTCGTTGTGTTGGGGCTGAATAAATTATTATAAGCACAGTAACATTTAGGACATTTGTCGTTAATCTGCCATTTTTTTAAACATTACGCTAAAATTCGAGACATAACAAAACTTGTTATTTTAGGGTACCTTTTACAAGTCTAGCTTAGAAAAATATGAAAGCATAAAATAAATAGATAGAAAAACGAAAAAGTAAGGTATTTTTAAGCGCAAAAGAAAGCGAAGAAATTCTACATAGGTAAAAGAAAATCTTCAATAGTTCGTTAACTCATTTCATCATGACTTATTTCGCACTCATTGTTCTTCAGAAAGATGTAAAGTATTTTTTACTTATTTTATAAAGATTTCTTTGACATTTCTTCGCTTCGATAAAACCTTACCTTCGATATAGAGAGCCTAAGAGATAAACTAATCTATGTCTAGTAGTATGTACACAGAGTTGAAATACTTAATACCTATACTAAAGCCAAACTCGATTGAGAACGCTTGTCAACAAACAAATTAAAAATGAAGGTAGAAATCACTAGTCATTTTACACCTAATTTTTTTAATTAACTTGTTAATGACGAATTCATGACAATATATTTGATAAGTATCCTTAAAACTAATTAATATATTCAATATCTTTTAAACAGTATTTTACAAAAAAACAAAACATAATTTTAAATTTATTAGGCATAAAATGTGTTGCATTTTCTACCTTCATTTTAAATTTGTTTGTTGACAAGCATTCTCAATCGAGTTTGGCTTTAGTATAGTAGCATGATCAATACGTTTAGCGAATATAAGTTTAGTAATATTTTTATTCTAATACTTTAAAAAGTTTCTAATAAATAGTAGTAGCAAAGGTTTTTTATGACAGTGTGGCAAGAAAAGTAGCAGCATGTATGTTTCTTCGGTCAAGCAGCATGCTTGTGTTCAAATCTGTTAGAAATTATTAATACGAAGGCATAAACAAATGCATTAAAAGTATAGTGATGTCAATAAAAAAAATATATCCGCCATAAAACCTCCATATAGGTTTCATGACGAAGGTTTTTAGTATACTCGTAGATAAAAAAATAGAGGGTTGAGTTGTTGTTGGTTCCGTTCAAAACGTATAAATATTACTACACGTCTCAGAGTCTGTGATTGTTATTTAAAATTAAAGATGGTGTCGGTATATTGAGTTCTACGTGTTTTCTTACTGCCCCTTTACAAATTTAAATCGTATGATTGCCGATAAAATCACATCTGGTCTAACAATCCCATGCCTCAGGTTGATAGAACCAGGGCAGGTATTGATGTCCTCCGTGGCGCAGTAGTATGTGCGGTGGATTTATAAGACGGAGATCCTGGATTCGATTCCCGGCGGGGCAGATTGGGTTTTTCTTAATTTGTCTTGGCTAGGTGGTAAGAGGCTTTCGCCGTGGCTAATTACTACCCTACCGACAAAGGCATACCGCCAAGCGATTTAGCGTTCCGGTACGATGTCGTGTAGAAACTGAAAGGGGTAAGGATTTCATCGTACTCCTAACAAGTTAGCCTGCTTCCTTCATAATCACTTAACATCTGGTATGATAGCAGTCAAGAGCCAAATTGTAGTCGATAAAAATAAAAAAGGTAACGTAGTAGTCCTTGTATATTCTAAAAAGTATGTTCTGCAATGTGGGTATCTAGTATAGGCGACGATTTTCCACTAAAGTCAGGTGGACTACTGCTTTTGACGTGACAACGTCTTATAATTCGATAGAGCCGGCTGCACGCACGAAAAAACATAACTCATGCGGCGTTACCTCGCTTTGAGGCGTTCCATGTAAGGCTTGAAGAGCAAGCGAGAGCGCGGAACGAGCGACAAAGAAGCACAATCGGCCTTTGCGTTCGGCAGCGTTCGACATCCGTCTATTAAATATATTAATTTTAAATTAAAAATTAATACATACATACATACATAGCATCACGCCTCGTTCCCATAGGGGTAGGCAGAGACTACATCTTTCCATTTGCCACGGTCCTTGCATACTTCCTTAGCTTCTTCCACACTCATTAAACCTTTCATACAAGATCGTCGGTTTAGGGTACTCTTGACCTGGCCATTTTTTAAAATATCCTGAATTTGGTCCAGAAACATTCGCCTAGGTCTTCCCCTTCCAACACTTCCATTCACTCTCGCCTCATAAATCTCTTTTGTTAATCTTCTTTCATCCATTCTCTCTGCATGCCCAAACCATCTAAGCATCCCTTTCTCTATTTTAGTCACTACATCTTCTTTTACACCACACTGTTCTCTTATTATACTATTGTTAACTCTATCACTCAGTTTTATTCCGCTCATACTCCTCAGCGCTCTCATCTCTACTGCATTTATTTTACTTTTATGCTTCTTCTGCCATACCCAACTTTCACTACCGTACATGAGTGTGGGCACCAGCACACCTCTATGTACAGCCAGTCTTGCCTTCTGAGACACTTTTTGGCTATTCATAAATGCATGTAGAGCACCATTCACCATGTTACCAGCATTTACTCTTCTTTCAATATCACTCTCACACGTTCCATCTTTCGTGAATTTACTACCCAGGTATACAAACTCTTTTACTTCTTCCACTTTCTCTCCATCTATCCAAATATTACAATCTGTCACATGTTCATCTCTTTCAAAAATCATTACTTTCGTTTTGCTGACATTCACTTTCATTCCTTTCCTTTTCAAAGCTACATTCATAATAGTTACCATTTCTTGTAACTCATTAGCAGACGATGCAAGTAATACTTGATCATCTGCGTAGAGAAGACATTTAATGAGTAACTCGTTCATTCTTAGACCACATACACTTTCTTTCAAATCTATCAAGCAACTGTCCATGAACAAGTTGAACAGCCATGGTGACGCTACACATCCCTGTCGTACGCCCCTCTCCACTGGGAACCACTCAGTGTATGCCCCATTTATTCTGACACAAGCACTAGAATTGTCATAAAGAGATTTCAGTGCTCGGACCAGACTGCTGCTCACCCCATACGTGGACAATGTTGACCATAGTTCATTCCTCACCACACGGTCATAGGCCTTTTCCAAGTCAATAAAAGCACAGTACACTTTTTGGTGTTTATTATAAATTTAAAATAAATATAATAAATAAACAAAATCAATTATTTTATTAATTTAAATTAATATTTATAAAAATATACTTAAATTAAAAATTTTAATAACCAATTAAATGCTACCATTCCATCAGTATTTTCTTAAGACGTTATCACGTTCAACTATCGTCAGTAAACAGACTTTACAGACAACCAATTTTTTTTCACTCGATTTTACTTTAGAAAGGTTTCTCAGCGAACAAACTAATAGCTTCCGGTTCCATAAGCAATAGTTGTAAAGATCATTACCCAGAAGTGTAAACTAAGCATTCAGTACCTAGCGGATTTCCACCTCAGGAAGTATTTATTAGGTCATTTCCTAGCTGGATGTAAGCACTCGGGGTGAAATAATGACTCGAACAGTAGAAAATGGCTTGTAGGAGAACGAAATCAATAAAAGTTGTGTTAAAGTGTTATTAGTGACACTCGTATAACTGTTTTTTTTTTATTTTTTTATTTTTTTTTAATTTATTATTTAAGGTTTACATCATTCTTATTCTTATATGTATTAGCATTAGAAACCACTTAGGTTTGAGAATATCGTATATAAGATTATAAATCGCTTAGTAATGTTTCAGGTTAGAAATAGTAGAGACAGGCTCTATCGAATAAGTATGTTAATCACATTAAAATGCATTTATTAAATAACAAATATCAAAACATAAAGGAAGACATTAATAATATCAAGTATCGAATCAGCCCCCCTGTTCTGTAACTATGTTTATTACCCGACTACGTCAGACGAAGGGTTATGTTTTCCGAGCGTATGTATGTATGTATGTATGTATGTATGTATGTCCATTTCTTCGGCACGCGCTACAGCCTAAACGGCTGAACGGATTTTGACACGTGAAGTATCATTGAATTTGTCAAAATTGTGGTAGTGACATAGGCTATATAAATTTTCAAAATGGCGGCTGTAAATGGGGGAAAAATACTTTATGGTGCTGCAGGCGGGGACAAACGTAGTTTTGGTAGATCTTTCTTTCCCCGCAGGTTAACGTATTTTGTCCCAAAGTTTGCAGCACCATAAAGTATTTAGAATTTTATACAGATATAGTGATCCTTGTTTTTCTCTTTTCAGTTCATTACTTCTAAGCAGTCGGGTTTTTGGTTTTTATAATAATAATTTTATATTAGTTAATAATTTGAGTTTCAATTGATGAGTCAATCTATTCCATTTGTATCTATTTTTCCTCATCTACAGTAGGTATCGCGTTAGACAGAGACATAAGTAGAGACAAATTCGTTAATAACACAGTCAAGTTATAATAACATCTTTACAGAATAGCAGCTCTGGTAGATTAGGTCTTTGATCTTACCTAATACCTAAAACTATTAAATTAACAATTTCTATTTGAAAACGAAATACCTACCGACTCTGACTTCTTCGATTATCCCACTTTTTAAGAATTCATTTCATGCAAGCATTCAGTTCATTTCATATTTCCTAGGTAGCTAGTGGTTAGCCTATCTGGCTTCGATCACGAGGTCCTGGGTTCAATTCCTGGATCGGGTCACGGAATAATTCTGAGCTTTTTCATTCTTCTATGAAATGTTCAGTACATTCCAAGCGCAGAGTTTGGAAGTTGGTGGTGTTACACCCCCGTACCTCGGAGAGCACGTTAAGCCGTCGGTGACGGTCACTATCATCAACATATGATAGTGATCGTTAATAAACGAAACATTATCACCCTAAGTCCGTCAACCCGCATTGGAGCAGCGTGGTGGGTGTACGCTCCGTATCCCCTCTCCTATAAGGAGGGAGGCCTGGCCCTGTAGTGGGCCGCTAATTGGCTGATAATGATGATGATTATAGAAAACAAACGAAAATATATTGAATAGAAAGTGTTACTTTGCGAAAGCTTATTAAGAACGTTGTATTCAAATCAACACAAGGAGAAGGATCTCAATTACACGTGCATTATTATTTAATGTTTCTTAGGTAACTCCATAACAAAACTAATTTGAAAATATTTTAGATATTAGATAGGTACTTATTGCCAGTGAAATGTGGGACATACTGATACCGTAAAGAATAAATCTTTATTTAATCTCATTTAAATAAGATTTCTACTCATCGTTTACACGCTGGGAGACAAAACGTAAACCAACTAAGTAGGTTTTTTTTTTTTTTTATGGACTACAAGTTGGCCCTTGACTGCCATCACACCTGATGTTAAGTGATGATGCAGTCTAAGATGGAAGCGGGCTAACTTGTTAGGAGTGGGACGAAAATCCACACCCCTTACGGTTTCTACACGACATCGTACCGGAACGCTAAATCGCTTGGCGATACGTCTTTGTCGGTAGGGTAGTAACTAGCCGCGGTGAAAGCCTCCCACCAGCCAGACCAAGACAAATTAAGAAAAATCTCAATCTGCCCCGCCGGGAATCGAACCCGGGACCTCCGTCTTATAAATCCACCGCGCATACCACTGCGCCCCGGAGGTCGTCAAAAAAAGGTAGTTATAAAACGCACGCATAACTGTACCAAGGGAATCTTCTAAAGTTATAAACTACCCAACAAACAACAAGTATGAAATCGAAACTTTAAAATGTCCTGAAAGAAACGGGCGAATAGTTCGACTCATTCTTATTTCCTTCTCATTTCTTGTATTCGTACGTATTTGGCAAATATCCGGTTTCAAAGTTTATTTCAAAATACTGGTTGTCCATATTTTGGCAATTGTATACGGAATCAAATTCTCCTTATGTTAAAATTATTGAAACGATCACTCATTGCTCTCTTCTTTATGTAACATTTTAACAGAATATTTTATTTTTTACTTGAATCTCTAACATCTAACAATTATACTATACTAATATTACAAAGCTAAAGAGCTTCTTTGTTTGAACGGGCTAATCTCAAGAACTACTTGGTTTTAATTGAATAATTATTTTTGTGGTAGATAGCACATTTATCTAGAAGGGCTTTATATAAGAAGGGCTATATTGTTATATCACGCTGCAATCAATGGGAGAGAAGAATCGATGGAAAATGTGGAAAAAATGCAGAAAATGATTTATCTTTGAGGGCTTATATAATATATAATAAGTTATAAAGGGTAACTTAGGCTATTTTTTATTTTCGTAATCTTATTTATTTTAATGCGACGCGGACTAAGTCGCTGGCTTCCGCTAATATTACAAGTCAATAAAATAAATGATGTATGCGTTATAATATAAAATTCATAATATGTAGTTATAGGATAAACACAAGAGAAATTAGTAAAAAATGTTTCCCCAAAAAAAAAAGACGTGTGGCACTCGGAGACTGCCGCGGTAAAGCTATTGCATAGAAGTTAAGCAACATCGGGCGCGGTCAGTACTAAGATGGGTGACCGCCTGGGAACACCGCGTGATGTTGGCTTTTTTAAATTTTTATTTAATTTTTTTTTTATTTAATTTTTTTTTTTTTAAGTTTTTTATCAACTTATGCAATTATAATTATATTTAAATAAAAAAATAATAAATAAAAAAAAATTCGGAACCGACAGGATTCGAACCCGTGTCTCTCTGGCAATCCGAACACTTAGAGCGCCTTACCGCTAAGCCACGTTCCCCGATGACGTCGTTGCCGAAATTGTGCTTTTGATATTATGTTTTTGATACTCAGGGGGTGTTAGGTTTTTTCATTACGGAATTTCTGCATTCAGTCTCCACGCTCAAGGCCGCGATAAAAGCTATACAATAGCTTAATAATTTGTTTAACCAACGCCTGGAAACCGAATCTTCGCATTACAAAAAAAAAATTAAGAACTAAGCTATTTTCCAAAATGTTTAATCTCATTGCGTAGGTGTTTATTTCATTTAGTGTAAAATAATATCTAGTAATAAGCTATCATCCTTAACAGATCGATATTATATGGCTTAGACACTAAGTTTTGCTAAATTCAGATACATTTATTTCATATAGACTTAGTTTACAGGAATTTTTGAAACGTCATATTAGACTATTTCTAGTGATGTGTGACAAGAAACTAAAAGCTGAAATCAACCCTTGCTCCTGTCGTAGGTACTATAATATAGTTTTTAATAATGACCAATGTCTGACCCATCCAGACCATTATAAGCTGCTTTGTATGTGACTAGCCCCGTCATATTATCTCATCTCATTGCTCCCGACAGCTTGTTACCGCGTATGCACTGCCGCAGCAAACAGTTCCTTTATCTCTAATAAGATCCCTCTCCATGTCGCGGACTCCCTAAAGTAATAAACCACTGGTACTGTGCGGATGCGTTTTCATTCCACAGAGCGGCCCGAATAATTTATTAGGAAGACGGATATACCTACAGTACCTACGTAGCACAGTCCGCGCGTCTATATTAAAGTACGTAGTAGGTACTTTAATCTACACGTGTCTGTTACGACGTATATTTTTTGATTTTTTTCTATTAATTCAAAAATTTTACCTACCTTTAGAAAAAGAGACTACACCGTTGTTTGAAAATAATTCATGAAGCAAATATCTATTACCGGATTCTTGGTGTTTTTGTTGTGTGTTAAAATTAACTATTATAATAGTTATATAATCACATTCACACCTGATGGTAAGTGATAATGCAATCTAAGATGGAAGCGGGCTAACTTTGTGGGAGTAGGATTAATACCACACTCCTTCGGTTTCTACACGACATCGAATGGGAACCTTTTACTTTTGACGACCTCCGTGGCGCAATGGTATGCTCGGTGGATTTATAAGACGGAGGTCCTGGGTTCGATTCCCGGCGGGGCAGATTGAGATTTTTCTTAATTTGTCTTGGTCTGGCTGGTGGGAGGCTTTCGCCGTGGCTAGTTACCACCCTACCGACAAAGACGTGCCGCCAAGCGATTTAGCGTTCCGGTACGATGTCGTGTAGAAACCGAAAGGGGCGTGGATTTTCGTCCCACTCCTAACAAGTAAGCCCGCTTCCATCTTAGATTGCATCATCACTTATCATCAGGTGTGATAGCAGTCAAGGGCCAACTTGTAGTCGATAAAGAAAAAACGTCCTTAAAGTAGAAACCTTGGCTGGCACCGACTTCATAGATATGCTTAAGTAAATTAAAGCAACTAAATGACGCAATTATTTTTTACTTTTAAGTCCGTTTTGAAGACAGTTCAACTTTTTTATTAAACATTTTATAATTAGAAATATTTCCCCACGGATCAGGCGTGAATGAAAAGTATTATTGGGATTATATTATTGGGTGGGAACCAAATGCGGCATTTGGTTCTCAAGTCAATCCTTAAATAATTGCGTGTAAATAAAATATGTAAATAAATAAAGTAAAATTATAAGAATATAAAAATAAATTTCTTAAAGTAACGTAACGTAATTACAGATTTTATAATGCAGGGGAATTGTGCTTACAACAAAGTCGTGACGTACAATGCCATGGAGATAGTGCCAATTGCGTATAGGAAATACGTCAAATTTGTAGAACAAATATAAATGGTTGAGGGTAGATCGGGGGTAGATAATTACATTTTTTGATCTTCGGGGGATGACGTCACACGGAGTGTCAAGTCTTTGTGCTAGTGTTTTGATAATGTCAAAGATACTGGACATGGGTAAACTATTTATTGATTTGTTGAGGAGAGCCCGCATTTTTTTGTAGATAAGTATGTTGTTATATTTTTTTTATTATATATTATTTTATATATAAAAGAGATACCAGGAATAAAGAAAGATTGGTATTCATACGAAAACCAAATACAGCATTTTATCACAAAAATAGTTATGCGATGGCTATAAAGCTGTTTAATAAACTCCCACCAAACTTGCGTAAACAACCACTACAGCTGTTTAAGAAACGTTTATACTCATGGTTATTAGAGAAATGCTTTTATTCTGTCAAGGATTGTTTATAAGCTTAGTGTATAATTTTAATTTTATGTTTTATTTTATATTTTGAAGTTTTTGTATTTTTGCATGCCAGAAATGGTCGAATATTGGTTAATAATAATATTAATGTATTGTTATTAATGTATTCAGCAAATAAAGATTTGATTGATTGATTGATTGATTGATTGATATTCATTACATGTTAACACTTAACTGCACTCACATGATGGTAAGTGATGGTGCAATGTAAGATGTAAGCGGGATAACTTGTTAGGAGTAGAATAATATCCATACCCCTTCGGTTTCTTCACGACATCGTACCAGAACGCTAAATAGATACGCAGTACGTCTTTGTCGGTAGGGTGACAACTATCCACGGCCGAAGTCTACTAGTAGCCAGACCTGGACCAATTTAGATAATCTTCAATCTTAATCGGCCCAACCGGGAATCGAACCCAGGACCTCCATATTATAATTCCACTGCGCCACGGTCAAAAATAAACTGATCTCAGTTAAAGATAAATCTATCTCAGTTTATTTGATTTAGTACAATAAGAAATTTGTTTTCTTACAAAGTAAATACGCGCTTTATTTTTACATTCAAAGCCAGTTACGCTTAGGCGGGCAAGTCCTAAGGAAATAACTTCCAAACTTGTGACATTTATACGATTTTTACCGCCCTACGCAACAAAATTATATTCAAAAGCACTTTCCTTTACGATTATTATTTGTTGCTTATATTTGTACCGATCTCTATTATAAACTCTTGTATTTCATCGCAGTATACAATTGCATCTTAAAGGACATTGCAAACGTATGTTCATATTTAACTATTTTATTTAAATACACAATGAATTTTAAACAACTATTCATGTTTCATAGCAATCACTTGAAAATATATCAAACACTAGCTGACCCGGCAAACGTTGTTTTGCATTTAAAAATTAAAAAATAAATAAGATACAATTAGATAGTAGCCGATTCTCAGACCTGCTGAATACGCTTACAAAATTTGGTTAAAATCGGTAAAGCCGTTTTGGAGGAGTACGGTAACAAACATTTTACAACAACAGGGAAATTTTATATATTAGAAATATAAGAATTTCAATCGATTTTTTGTGTTCGTCACGTGACTGACGTCGTAGTATGAAAAGTCAACTTTTATCAACCTTCAAAACTTTTATCAGCGACTACTTAGCTACAAGTAACTTTATTACAATTTAAATAGAAGACCTGTACTATTTAATGACATATTATATATCATCTCTGGGCACCTCTGGGGCAGGCTTCCATACATTTTTTACCTATGTCCTTTAATTCTTTATTGCATTGATAGTTGTTAGTTTTGACGACCTGCGTGGTGCTGTGGATTTATAGGACGGAAGTCCTGGGTTCAATTCCGGCAGGGCCGATTAAGATTTTCTGAATTGGTCAAAACTGGCAGGTGGGAAGATTCAGCCGTGGCTAGTTACCACCCCACCGACAAAGACATACCGCCAAGCGATTTAGCGTTTCGGTACGATGTCGTGTAGCAACCGAAAGACGTGTGGATTTCATCCTTCTCCTAACAAGTTATGCTACTTCCATCTTAGATTGCATCATCACTTAACATCAGGTGTGATTACAGTCAAGGACTATAATTTGTAATAAATAAAAAAATCTTAAATTTTATTATTTACTGGATCTGTAGTTCTTAGTAGACTTAATTTTGTTGTTTATTTCTTAGTAATTAAATTTTTTAACAAAAATAGAACCGACTCAAAGCGCACTAAAAAGTAAAAAATAACTGTGTCATTTAGTTGCTTTAATTTACTTAAGCATATCTATGAATTAAATTTAATTTCTTACTTTTTAGTGATTTATCGCCACGTAACGTACTGGTGCTATACTGTCATAGCATATTATACGGCACTAGTAGCCAAAAAGCTACTGATACTGAGACAAAAACCGAAATCGCTGTAAGCGTGCCTCCAAAATTTGAAGAGTTCCTTCAATTTCCCCAGGATATCGTCATCAGATCCTAACATGCGGACAATGGGACCACCTTGGATGTATGCCCTTTCTAATAAAAAAAGAATTATCAAAATCGGATAACACTGTAAAAAGTTATGCGTGGTCATACATATAAAAAAAAAAAAAAAAATATATACGTGTCGAATTGAGAACCTCCTCCGTTTTTTTTCGTCGGTTAAAAATAAATGTAATGACCACGTGATATAAGTTTAATAGTAAGTAGTACTAATTAATTAAAACATATAGCCCACGTGATGTTAAGTGATCGCCAATAACAGAGCAACGCAGAGCAGCAGCCTACAGAAGACCTATGTCCAACAGTGGACATCCGTCGGCTGATCTGATGACAATCATAATGACAAGCACAGCATGTTAGGAATACGTCCACAACGTCATGTATGTATTACCTCAGGCATAATAGGTATCATATGCCTTCACATTGGAATAACTTCCTCAATAGAACTATCTTTTTTTTATCGATTACAAATTGGCCCTTGACTGCTATCACACCTGATGTTAAGTGATGATGCAGTCTAAGATTGAAGCGGGCTAACTTGTAAGGAGTGGGACGAAAATCCACACCCCTTTCGGTTTCTACACGACATCGTACCGGAACGCTAAATCACTTGGCGGTACGTCTTTGTCGGTACTATCTTTAGTACTAAGGATGTTTTAAAAAATGCGAAAAAGCTGGAAACCAGAGCTTTACTCTTGGTAGGTATTAGTATTTGGAGCTCAAATCCACCAAGTTGCTTCAATAATCGTCGGCGGCTTGTCAGGAAAATTAATTGTAAATAAACTCTACACGCCCGCCAACTCACATTGGAGCAGCGTGGTGGATGTACGCTCCATATCGCCTCTCCTATAAAGAGGGAAGCCTGGCCCTGTAGTGGGCGGTTAGTAGGCTGATAATGATGATGATCATGAAACTCTACTTACAAAACACTCTCTAACTTTTATAAAGTTTATGAAATTTATTGTTGTTGACGACCTCCGTGACGCAGTGGTATGCGCGGTGGATTTATAAGACGGAGGTCCTGGGTTCGATTCCCAGCGGGGCAGATTGAGATTTTACTTAATTTGTCTAGGTCTGGCTTGTGGGAGGCTTTCGCCGTGGCTAGTTACCACCCTACCGACAAAGACGTACCGCCAAGCGATTTAGCGATCCGGTACGATGTCATGTAGAAACCGAAAGGGGTGTGGACTCCATCCTACTCCTAACAAGTTAGCCCGCTTCCATCTTAGATTGCATCATCACTTAACATCAGGTGTGATAGCAGTCAAGGGCCAACTTGTAGTCGATAAAAAAAAATTGTCTCTCCTTGGTCATCGTGCCTCTAGATCCTACATTGCACAAAGCTGTGACGGAACCAACTCGTAAGACCGTGATAGCTTATCATGTTTGGATTGGAAATTAAACGCGGCGCTAATTGGTTAGCATGTCATGAAGTTCAAAAATCGAGTCCTCAATATTCTTAGCAGTCTGGAAAGATGTCGTTATGTTCCTTTTATTCGATATGTTTTCGCAGTGTTCCTTTTCTTTGCCACGTTTTACTCGTTTGTTTTGGCCATTCTCCGTAACTAATCAATAAGAAAATGATAGTTAACCAGCATTGAGCAACATGGCATAAGCTGTCGAATCAGACAATCTTTCACCTTCACTAGTTACAATATTGCAAAGAACATACCACACAGTATCATGACAACGATCTTAAATTAACTGCTACTGAATGAAAAAAAATATATAAATACAGGTCAAAGAAATATTATGAAACCAACCGATACTCGAATTTCAAATCAGAACAAACTTTTAAATTAACATCTCGGAAAAGCTTATCGAATCGAATACACAATGTAAATTGAAAATTATTTAATTGGTAAAAAAAACTTACCTAACAATTTCATAACTTCTGCCTGGCTGATAAGCACGTTGAGATGGCCCGTTGCCAGGGGCAACGCGAGCCAGACCGCCCAAGCGATAACGAGCCTTTTCCACGCCATTATTTCACTGTTCGATTATTTCAGTTTCACTTTTGAATACATTTTCGCACCGTCCACTCGAAACTATGTAGTATCCATTTCATGTATCAGTCCAGAGACGAAGTATTTATTTGTCTATACAAAACTTTAACAAAATAAACATTAACAAACAAACCTGATGGTCTGGGGTTTTTGCTATTGTATTAGAAAAAATAAAACATAAGATCAGAAATAATTTTCTTACAATAATACAAAATTAATATAAATTCCTATCAGTAACATTTGAAATATAGATAATACAATGGAAGCATGTAAATATTGTTAATATTCTAAAAACAATAAAAAATTAAAAATTTAATAGAAAACTTTAGTCTATGCAATTAAAAAAAATAAACCAACTAAAATATCCGATCGCGTATTTGAAATTCGGAAGCGTTCGAATTTGGAACGTTTCGCGCGCGCTTGGCGTCCGACCGCGCCGCACTGCCGTCGCCGTTCGGATACACTGAGCCAACAAGTTAGTTTCAGACATGCGCACTTAACCCCAGCCCTCCTGTATGAATAATATTTGTGTGAACTATGACAGTCATGAAATAAATTTTCATGGTTTTAATGATACATTACAGTAGGTATAGGCTGGAAATATAGCAATTTTCAGAAGTAGGCCGGCGATTACAGAGTCCTTTTAAAGTGTTTTTGTTAAGGCTTGCACCATTCTTTTCTAACTTTTGTAGACAATTTAAAATATCTGGAAAAATCTTAAAAAAACTCGCCAAGTGCCAGTCGGACTCGCGCACCGAGGGTTCCGTAAATTTTAAGGTTTTCGGAATTATTCCTAAACATTGCTTCATGCGAAATTTCATGATTCTAGGACTAGCTGCGAGTAGTAGAGTTAAATATACGGCTTATGCTGTATCTTTTGACCGTTAAGAAGTTTTATTATGTTATAGCTTAAAGGTATTATAGAGCCAAGTATTTGATATGAATTTCAATTTAATACCTCTACGCGTTCATGAGAAAAGGGGGTAAGCTTAAAATTATTAAAAGCATTATTATTATACGATGCAACTAAAAATTTACAGTTATCGTAATTTTTTCATTGTCTCTACTATATAACGTTGCTTCATACCAAATTTCAAGAGCTTACGGAAACTACCCGTTAGGTTTTGATTTACTTAACCGTGTCGAAAATTGGGGAAATTTTTGGTATAAGCGGCTGTATCTTTTGATTGCCTTGGTCTAGAAGCTTGATTTTTTCACGACTCTAAGGGACAGCAGACTTGAGTATTTGATATAAAGTTCAGCTTGATACTTCCACGCGTTTTTTTGAGAAAAAGGGACAGGCAGACGGACAGACAACGAAGTGATCCTATAAGGGTTCCATTTTTTTCTTTTTAGGTACGGAACCCTAAAAAACTTAAAATGAATTGCTTAAAAAGTATTACAAAATTATAAGTACAGGACTACTACAAAATTTACTTGGGTCACTGATAGCAAGTCTACAAGATAGTAATGTTTCGCTTGAAAGATTTATTCTTGCTTTAAACTACTACTACTACTACTACTATACATATAATAAAGTTATTACTATATATAAAGTATTTTTATATGGAAGATTCAGGAAACATTCCTACGATTACGGAAAGGTTATTATACTATAGATGAATTTTTAAATGACAGATCAGCTTTCAACTTCACACAAGTAGTAGAATAAATAATTTTATATTCCTGATCAAAAGTGCGTATGAGAAGTGTACGATTCACATTTTTATTTTTCTGAGTATCTCCTTAACTTTGATTTTCTATAGGGTTAAGCAAGTAGAATTAGTAATCATAAATACAGGCTTTTGACAAAGATTGGACGTAGGGAAAAAAGCACAATCAAAAGCTGATTGCGTTATTCATATAAGTAGGTAAGTATACCTATAATAATAATTAATAATCAGTACCTATGTATACCAGAGCGATATTCATGTTGCATTTATAAATTTTCTAAAATATAAAAACTAATTTTATTGCTTAGGCATTATGAAATTTTTCAGTCACCATCTCTCGGATGAATTACCATAATTCCTACGAGCTTTATTCCTCACATATATAAAATAAAATTAAAATAAAAAAAAATTAAAATGCAACGTTAAAAAAAGTCAACAATATATTCGGAATTCAAAAACTTCACCAGCTGCAGTGATGCTCGAAACTCTAGCGTCACAGCTTCATTATTCAATAGACGTTCCTTTTTTGAAACATAAAAAAAAATAAGCAAGCGAAAAGTTTGCGAGGACACGACGCGCATACTCCACGCTCGCGTGAGTTTCTACAATTTTCCGTAAGAGCGCGCTTTCAAGCGTAGGTGCATCTGTAGCGAATATGGCGCGAATACGCCGCGAATATATAATGCGGAATATTATGCCAGTAATTATGTTTATGAAACTCGAATTCAATATGAAATACGTTCAGAAACGGCAAATAGAAATATCGTGAATAAGACAGCGTTTATACTCGAGTTGTTTTGTATGAGCGCCGATTTGCAAATGTTGTTTGAGTACCCTCTTAGTTTGTTTTCATTTCAATTTTAAATTGAATAGATTATATAGTAAGTACACATACATAAGTTAACTGCCTTGTTGGTCTAGTGGTCAGGTTAGGGGTCGGGTCGCGAAATAATTCTGAGTTTCACATTCTTCTATGATATTTTCAGTACATTTGAAGTCGGGCAGTTGATAGTGTTAGACCTCGTGCCTCGGAGAGCTCGTTAAGCCGCCGTCACGGTCACTATCACCAACATATGATAGAGACCGTTAATGAATAAAACATTATCATCCTAAGCCCGCCAACACCTAGTGGGTCTATACTCCATATCCAGACCTCCCTCCTTGTAGCATGCTGTCGCTGTCTGTCTTATTACCCTTTCTCTCACGCATCTGGCAGCGGTAGACTGGCTCCTCCTCTCTCTCTTTAACCCACAACGCTATCCGTATTTAAGTTACCACTGCTGTTGAGCGTCCCGAGACATACTTGTAAAAACTTCTTAGGAGACACACACGTTTTTTAAAGCCAGAAAAAGCACATAGATTACTAGTTATCCTATAAAGTCGATCTACGCGGGTAAAACCGCGAGGCACAAGCTAGCGTCATATAAATAGGAGAAATAAAAATAATTGGCGAAAGGAAAGCACAATGAAAATACAAAACCCCGTAGTTTATTCCTGTTTGTGAAGCAGATCCATCCATCATTGTCGTTGCTCCTCGCTTAATTACTTATACATTCACCGCAAGCTGCGAGGCAATAGTTGCTAACTTGCTTTATTTGGAACTTAAAATGCAGGTATTTATTTTTCGAAAACTACGTACTGGCTCGTTAGTCCAATTGTTAGACCATATGGCTTCGAATATACCATCTCGGTTTCAAGTCCTTTGGGGCAAGTGCGAGTTTTCACCGAGCGACTGAAGTTATATAGAAAAAAAAAAACGTTTACTCTCGCTATAACTAGATGGCGCTACTCCAATTAAATATAAAATTTGCGTTTACTGTTTTCGGTATCGACACGGTAAAATCTCACACTAGCCACACTGAATGTCGAATCCGTAATAAGATTCGACTGTGCGAGTTTCGACGTCGGTTTTATCTCTCTTTGTCAAACACGATACCATATAGAAAGACATATAGAGACAAAAGCGAGACTCGTAATGTCGAATTTCGAACAGAATGCTGGGTCTGGCTGTAAAACGAGCTTTTATTTTCTTCGTAGCGATTTCTTAGTGTGATAAAAGACCAGTGAGGTATAAAAAAGGTGTAGGACCTATAACCAAGAAAACGTTGCTAGAATGGTTTGGTCATGTAGAAAGAATGAGTGAAAGATAAAATTATTATTATAAATACAAAAAACCCAACTGCTTAGAAGTTATGAACCGAAAAGAGAAAAACAAGGATGACTATATCTATATAAAATTCTAAATACTTTATGGTGCTGCAGGTGTGGACAAAATAGTTTACTACCTGGGAAAGAAAGACCTACCAAAACTACGTTTGTCCCCGCCTGCAGCACCATAAAGTATTTAGAATTTTATATAGATATAGTCATCCTTGTTTTTCTCTTTTCAGTTCATAACTTCTAAGCAGTTGGGTTTTTGTATTTATAATAATAATTTTATTTGAGACTTTTAAGTTTTAATTTGTGGTATAGAAATGAGACGGTACACTTGGTACACTTTTTGACATTGCTTGTTAAAACAGTAATATAAACATGATATGATATTTATATTTTTGAAATGGTCTTTTTACGACCTTTCATTTGATACCCATATTGCTAAGATAAAAGAAAAAAATGTACACGTCCCCCCTTTTTTCCTCCATTTACAGCCGCCATTTTGAAAATTCATATAGCCTATGGCTCTTCCACATTTTAGCTGAATTCAACGACACCCTACATGTCAAAATCCGTTCAGCCGTTTAGGCTCTAGCGCGTGCCGAAGAAATGGGCATACATACATACATACATACGCTCGAAAAACATCACCCTCCTTCTGACGCAGTCGGGTAAAAACTTACGAAAGAGTGAATAGAAATGTTGGAAGGGGAAAACCAAGGCGAACGTTGTTAAAAGCCAAGTCAAAAATACCCTAAACTGACGTACTATTATGAAAAATTTAATGAAATTGAAAGAAGAGAGAAATAAACTCAAACTTAAAATTCGAAATCTAAATTGAAATTAGGTTATTTCAAGCAAAATAAACAAGTATCGCAGTTTCTCCGTCCGTGTCTACAAGTGTCTAATTTTTGTAACAGCAAAAGCAGCTGAATTAAGTTTACCCACCAATCCTTACTAATATTGTGAAGACGTAAGTTTGTATGTATGGATGTTTGTTACTTCTTTACTTCACTATAACATAGCTTACATATCAGAATAACACATACACCACATTTTCTCGAACGAGAACTACGTGGGCGAAACCGCAGGCTTCCTCTTGTGTACTTATATGAGTGCCCCAATGGAGTTTGTAATACAATGAATTTTCTATCTCGTGAAAATGAAATGAAATGAAATGAATGAATGAAAATATCTTTATTTATACATTATGCCACACATCACAATTGCTTTTAGTACAATACCCTGCGGTGTGTGGCATAACCTAGAAAAAGGAACCAGATAAGCATTCATGCTACACAATCTGCATGCAGCGCTTATTTTCAGCTGGATCCATGTCTAGGTGCCGCCACGGACGCAGCATGAAACAACCTTATCAACTATAGAGATATTCTATAACTAGACTAAAGATTTAAATTTTTAAACTATTGTATAGCTTTTATCGCGGGCCTTGAGCGTGGAAACCGAATACAGAAATTCCGTAACGAAAAAACCTAAAACCCCCTGAGTATCAAAAGCACAATTTTGGCAACGACGTCATCGGGTCCGTGGCCTAGCGGTAAGGCGCTCTAAGTGCCCGGATTGCCAGAGAAACACGGGTTCGAATCCTGTCAGTTCCGAAATCATTTTTTTTCAAGCGTGATATTTCAAAAAGTCATTTTTTTTTTAAATTAATGACTTTTTGCAATATCACGCTTAAAAAAAATTGCGGAAACGACGGGATTCGAACCCGCGTCTCTCTGGCAATCCGGCCACTTAGAGCGCCTTAGCGGTAAGGCCACGGTCCCGATGACGTCGGTAGGTAAACATAACTTGCAGTCTCCGAGTGCCACACGACTTTTTTTTTATTTTTTTAAGACCCAACTTAGCCCAAATAGTGAAAAGTAGAACAAAAAAAGTGCTTCGCTGATTATCATTA
This sequence comes from Mycalesis mineus, assembly GCA_034621355.1. Lineage (NCBI taxonomy): Eukaryota > Metazoa > Arthropoda > Insecta > Lepidoptera > Nymphalidae > Mycalesis > Mycalesis mineus. The sequence continues at coordinate 4,384,601 of CM067881.1, forward strand.
TTTACTTACATTTTTTCTTCACATTAGGAAGTACAAACTCCAAACACTGGTTTTGGCATTTAAAAGCGAGTTATTTACTGTAAACAAACACACGCGCCGTGGACTTAAATTCCAAATAAGGGAGGTCTGGCCCAGTAGTGGGCCAATCAATAAAATAATGCTGTATATGCTATGCATACATGCAAGCTTTAATAGACTTAACCTTTAACTATAAAAAGAAAATTAGAAATACATTTTCCGTAGGATAAGAAAAATATTTTCCTCGTAAATGAAACCGCGGATAAAATGAAACCTTCCACAACAATAATGAAAACAAGTGTATTAATTAAATCACTGTGTACTGTAGCAAAGGACAAAGTAAATTATGTATACTAAAGCCAAACTCGATTGAGAATGCTTGTCAACAAACAAATTAAAAATGAAGGTAGAAATTACTAGTCATTTTGCACCTAATTTTTTTAATTAACTTGTTAATGACGGATTCATGACAATAAATTAGATTAGTAAGCTTAAAACTAATTAATATATTCAATATCTTTTAAATAAGATTTTTTAAAATAACAAAACGTAATTTTAAATTTATTAGGCATAAAACGTGTTGCATTTTCTACCTTCATTTTAAATTTGTTTGTTGACAAGCATTCTCAATCGAGTTTGACTTTAGTATAGGTATATAGTTAACTGGTGGAAAAGTATAGTTCGTTTTATTAAGCCAGATCATTCGTCAGTGCCGAGGTTCCGTGATTATTTATACATTCGAAACAAGCGGTAAACGTTCTAGGATATTGTATGATGCATGAGGTAAAAGAAAGAAAACAGTATTGTTTTCAACGTTTCCCTACAAATTGAATATTAATCCTACCGTCCTGATGCAAGCAGTTAGAAATTCTTTTATATTATGTGCCAGAAGGATATTTGGGTTAAAATAAAAGTCTTCTTTAGCCAAAAAAGGAGAACTTAGACGTATTTTTTAGTGATTGTTAACTCATACTCGTAAAACTTTTTTAACCTGTTTTTAAATCTTTTTATCTGAAAATCCTTGAGATTTTATAGAATTTTCAGAAATATCGACTCATCAGTTTAGTTTTTATATCAAAATATAACTAAAAAGAATTACAATCAAAGCAAAACTATAGCACAATAAAACCATATATTATACCAATGGTTTTGTTATTACAACAATAGCAATTATTAAACCACTAGCTTTTGCCCTAACTACGGCAGCCTAATTTTTCTAAACTTTGAATGTCGTATTTATTAATATCTAATCAACTGCCTAAGAATTAGGTCTTAAGCTTTCAAAATGACGATACTTTCATACAACATTTCATTCCCCCATTAACCCCTTAGAACCCTTTTTTCGCAATTAAAAGTAGCCTATGTCCTTTTTCAGGCTCTAGACTTACTGTGTACCAAATTTCATTCAAATGCTTTCAGTAGTTATTGAGTGAAAGCAAGACAGACAGACAGAGTTACTTTCGCATTTATAATATTAGTTAGGATAATTGGAACACTTGACATATAACACGTATAAACATAGTACGGATTGATATCAGTGAGATATTAATTACCTTAGTTAGGAAATTTTATGTTAATGCCTCTCGTTACTTGAAAAGTACGTTTTGCTTTCCCATCGGACTATGAGGCAAGGGAACTGGAAGAGTTTAGTCACTTCTCCACCAAAAATCTCCTGTGTAACACTTGAATAAGTTCATTTAATATACCTAAAACTCTACCAAAGTGACTGCTATACAAATGTCATTAATACAAACGTTGGATCTAAATATAATATTTACTCTGCCGTTACATAAAAGAGAAGATAATTTTATTAGCGATGCGCGAATGGCTCTAATGCAAAACGGAAGAGCCGCTCCCTTGAGTCAAACTCAATTAATTCCCTTTAGACTACATCGAGGAAAGCCTTTCAATTTTTAACACACTTTTCCAGTATTTCAAGGGGGTCACAGAGTACCTACAGAGACCGATTTTGAAAACACCAGAATTAAATTTTATTCGTATCAACAGCGTACCGCCTTTAAGTGATTTGATCGTTCAATAGCATAAAATTACAATTAAATACAATAACAATAAAAAAAATTACAATTTTCATGATTTTTCTATACTTAGTATTTTTTGAACTCGCTCGCACCGACTTCATATATATGCTTAAGTAAATTAAAGCAACTAAATGACAAATTTATTTTTGACTTTTTAGTGCGTTTTGAGTGGGTTCTATTTTTTGTTAAAATTTTTTATCTAAGTTCCATCATAGCTCCTGAAAGCCTAAACAGATTGATAATATTAAGTATATCCTTAAAATACTTTATTCACTGGCTATTCATTTTAGCAGGGCAATAGTTTCTTTTATTTGTTAACAAACAGCCAGAAGGGAATACATCTTAAAATACCAAAAGACAAACTTAATAACAATTTATTTACAAAGGCAAATATGATCAAAATGAAACATTATTACAGTAATTACTTAATTAAACATTACGCGCACAGATTCTTGCGATAGTTAAACAGCAAGACTGCACAAGACTCGGACACTAAGGTGAATAACCACAACTTTCCATAGGGGCATATTTTATAGCCAACCGCCCGCCGTTTTTGCTCGACGAGTGGTACTCGTACCTTGTCTACATATCTATAGTTTAAACGCGGTACCACAATACAGTAAATAAGGCCACCACTATTGTCTATAGTATTTTCAAACAGAGTATACAATGCTGCCAACATATTTTAATATTATTTTCTTGTCGGCCATTATGAAATAGCACTTTATATTTAATCTGATTTAATAATATTATATTTGAACAATAAGGCATCGACACTAATTCGCTACCTACCCACACAAATGTGTCTTAATTAACTTATATATTAGGCATTTTTTTCGAGCTCGACTACTGCTCGATGCCTTTTTTTCTCAATAAATATATTATTTTCATAATATTTCAGAGTCACAAATTATAGAGTAGTAGAGGTGGCTAATTTTAGACACGTCTGTCAATTTAGAGACTCGATTGCCGAACCATTGTCTCTCTGCACTTTTCGAAACCCATTTCATAGCAATTTCCTTCACTTTCCTGCACTTTTCCTTTTATTACCTCATAGCGGTTAGCCGAAATTACACAGGTCAATTTACAGTCTAGCTTTTGGACTATTGTCGTACGTAATAGAAATTCATAAAATCGAATTACAACAGGTATTAAGGGTTTATAATCGGAGGAATAAAGTTTTATTCTGGTTGGTTTTATTCTGGGAAAAATTATCAATACACGACTGTTCCAAAGGTCCGAAATGTACCCCAAGCCGGTAGGCATGCAAAACATGTACTTATTGTTACTAATATTGTAAATTCCAAATTGAATTTGGTTGTTTCTTTGTTACGCTTAATCAGGTTTTTACTGTTCAACGAATTATTCTGAAATTCTGCAACATATTATCAAAGATATATACAAATAAAATTATTATTATAAAAACAAAAAACCCGATAATATCTATGCAGTCGGGTTTTTTGTTTTTATAATAATAATTTTATTTGAGACCTTTTTTGTTTTAGTTTATGGTATAGAAATGAGACGGAACACTTAATACACTTTTTGCCATTTTTTGTTAATAGAGTAATATGAATATGATATGATATTTATATTTTTGAAATGGTCTTTTTACAACCTTTTTAATGGGTAACCATATTGCTAAGATAAGAGAAAAAAATACACACATCCCCCCTTTTTTCCCCCATTTACAGGCGCCATTTTGAAAATTTATATAGCCTATGTCACTACCACAATTTCGACAAATTCAACGACACCTCACATGTCAAAATCCGTTTAGCCGTTTAGGCTGTAGCGCGTGCCGAAGATATGGACATACATACGTACATGCATACGCTCGAAAAACATAACCTTCCTTCTGACGCAGTCGGGTAAAAACAGCGAAGACGTACGTTTCACCCAGAGAAAAATACTTTTTCAGAGGGATAGAAAAAAACAATAAGCTCGGGTTAGAGAACGGCTTCCGTTCACACTCCTGTATTTCTGCTACGCCCGATATTGAGCCCAATGCTATATTTTACTTGCTGTTTTCTTATTTCGGTTTGACAATTTTTCCCGTAAGTGCATATTCTAAACAATTTAATGTCTACAAACATTTTCGTTTCAACAATACCATCAAAATTTTGCATTGTTAGGATGTATCCGTACATTTCATTTCATCCGTACCTTTCAAAAGCTCTTATTTAGCGTTGAAGTCACTGTACATTATGAAAACTAGAAAAAACAATCATTAAGTGTAGTGTAGAAGGGTGATTTTGCACCAAGCAGATGGTATGCAAAACGTTTAATGTTGGATTTTCCTAGCTTACGCTTTTCATGTAGTTAAGTAGTTAGTTTTAATTGTTTAACAAACATGGCTTCCTTATATTATTATTCCTTCCTAAGCTTTATAAATACGGATTTTAATTTGTTTATTTGACATACTTATTTAGCTGACCGATTATCATAAAGTTTTTGTTAATATTGTTTTGTTTACTTTGTTTTAAAACTTTATTGCACACAATTACACTTTCCATTATTATAAGGGCGAAAGTTTGTGAGTGTGAATGTTTGTTACTCTCTCACGCTGAAACTACTGAATGGATTTTGATGCAACTTCATAATAATATAGCTTACCTACATATCAAAATAACATAAGCAACATTTTACCATTTATAGCAAAACCGCGGTGAAATTTTTTGAACAAAAATTTAACAGCCTTACTTTTACATTTACCGCGATGTTATTCATCGAAAAACTCACAATTTCACAATTTATCAGAAAGCATAGACCCTCACCGCTATCCGAGTCGACTAATATTGCAATCCAAATACATTATCTCATATTTCGCCTGGCCTGAGTCAATATTGGCGGTCGGAGCCGTAAATCTCCTGTTACCAGAGGTACTTCGGCCCGGATGGGATTACTTGCCCAAATAAACGGATATCCGTATTCCTGGCGTGGAGCAGTATGGAGAACCATGATTTTGCCATTTGAAGTGCGTCTATCATCATATTATATACTATAGAAGAGTAAAAATTGAAAAAAATAATAAATGTGCTCATCGTACATTCAAATGTCCCGCAAGCGGTGGAGGGGTTTTTTTTTTTGTTAAATAATAATATTTATGTAAAGCACTATTATTATCTTAGGCATTGTAAGAAATTTCATCATCATTATCAGCCTATTAAAGGCCCACTTTAGGGCCAGGCCTCCCTCCTGATAGGAGAGGGGATATGGAGCGTACACCCGCCACGCTGCTTGGCGGGTTGGCAGGCTGAGGGTGATAATGTTTCATTTATTAACGATCACTATCAGATGTTGAGGATAGTGACCGGAACCGACGGCTTAACGTGCTCTCCGAGGCACGGGGGTGTAAAACCGCCAACTTCCAGACTCCGGGCTAGGAAAGTACTGAACATTTCATAGAAGAATGAAAAAGCTCAGAATTATTCCGTGACCCGATCCAGGAATCGAACCCAGGACCTCGTGATTGAGACCACATAGGCTAACCACTAGACCAACGAGGCAGTCTCTTTTAATGAGAATTTCTCGAAAGAAAGAAAAATGCACTAGTGTGCGACACCACACAGGCTAACTACCTACTGTACTTAAAGTATAGTAGTAGTCAATTGTAGAATAAGGTCTAAAGGATGTAACGGATAGGTATATTTTTGATAGGATTACGTGAATATATTCTTCAATTTCCATTCAATTTATTTATATTCATACAGATTATTTGCCTGCGAAAAAATACATATGCAATAGTATTTAAGCCAGACCGTAAATAAGCATTTATTAAAAACGCACACGCGGCCTGCAAAATATGAAAGTCTGAATATTGTTCCAATAAAGTAGGCAAAGCAAATTGCTCGGTGCGGTTTCGTTTGTTTAACACGACAATAAGGCCCGTTTTGCACTTCAACATTATTAAATGTATTAAACGGTGTATGCAGCTTATAAAACTAGCAAAAAGAATTTGTAAACCTTAATTATAATAAATACACGCCTATTTCAGTTTTTGAAACATCGTCAAAATAAGTCTTTATTTGAAATGAAAATATACTTTATTGCACACACCAAAACAGGAAAGACGCTAAACAAGAAACAATAGATACAGGAATTTGCAGTAGCACAATAGGCGGCCTTATCGCCAACAGGCGATTTCTTCCAGGCAACCTAGTTAATATGTAACTATTAATAATTAAAGATGAACAAAACAAGGGAAAAAAAATAAATTGAAAAAAAAATACATAAAAAATTAAAACCTTTAGTTAAATATATAATTAGTTATAAATAATAAACACTATAATATTTAAAAATAAATAAACATAAATACATAAGCAAAATGTAAAATATTTGTTATATTATTTAACGGTATGTTTTATTGACACTGTTCTATTTGGGCATTTATGACTATATAATCACGGTCTTTGACGGCCGCGGTGGCTCCGTGTTATACATATTTTGAAGACGGAGGTCCTGGGTTCGATTCCCGGCGGGATTGAGAAATGACATTTTTCTTAATTTGTCTTGGTCTGGCTGGTGGGAAACTTCCGCCATGGCTAATTACCACCATGCCGACAAAGACGTGCCAAAAGATTTTAGCGTTCCGATACGATGTCGTGTAGTAACCGACATACTTCTAACATGTTAGCCCGTTTCCATCTTCACTTAACATCGAGGGTGATATCAGCCAACTTGGCTACTCCAAGTACATATAAAAAATTTTTTTTCTCCCACGAGTGGAGTGGTTACATATTTTTGTGGTCAAAGTTATACACATGATAGACGTATTGGTAGATTTTGTGGCGTGTCCCCATTGAATTTTATGATACTCTTTATCATATCAGATTGGGTCATTCTCTTTATTGGGTGTTCCTGCTGGGTTTACCTTTTTGTGGTAACATACGTTTCTTTCATTTTCTTCTAATGATATCAACGCAGATATGGAGATTGATAATATAATAATGCATAGAGTGAAGAGTCAAAGTCTTCGCTGGGCATGTCTTTGTCGGCAGGGCAGTAAATAGACAAAGCAGTAGCCAAAAACACCTGGACCAATTAAGAAAAACTAGAATCCAAAAATCACATCCTCTGAGCTAATTGACAATCATTGTGGATCACAAAAGTCGATGAACAAAGCAATATCAATTTAATTTATTTTTTTCTAAAATCTCTAACTTTGCAAAATTACCTAACGGCTTGGCACGCGACGATGGCAAGAGACAAGACGGCATGTCATTGAAGCCATGGAAGATGAGAAGGCCTTTGGTTTAGGACGCAACTTGCGTGGACACCCTTGCGCCTTCACATCTTCCGAGCAAGATGTGCTGTGCGGGCGCTGCATCAGCTGAAAAGCTCAAGCGGCGCAAATACAGTAACCTCGTCGGAGATTACGTATTAAGTACTTACCGAGTACTCGGATTTTAATAGATATATCGCAAACCGATTGATCGATGCCTCCCGTGATCAGAAGGCTGGCCTCTTTTTAACCGACGAAAGAAAACGGAGGAGGTTCTCAATTCGACACGTATATTTTTTTTTTTTTATGTATGACCACGCATAACTTTTTACAGAGTTGTCCGATTTTGATAATTCTTCTTTTATTAGAAAGGGCACACTTCCAAGGTGGTCCCATTGTCATCATGTTAGGATCTGATGATGATATCCTGGGGAAATTGAAGGAACTCTTCAAATTTTGGAGGCACGCTTACCGCGATTTCGGTTTTTGTCTCGGTATTGGTAGCTTTTTGGCTACTAGTGCCGTATAATATAATAAGACAGTATATTACGAGTACGTTACGTGGCGATAAATCACTAAAAAGTAAGAAATAAAAATTTTTAAATAAAAATAGAACCGACTCAAAACGCACTAAAAAGTAAAAAATAACTGTGTCATTTAGTTGCTTTAATTTACTTAAGCATATCTAGGAGTCGGTGCCAGCCAAGGTTTCTACGTTACCTGGAACCCACAAACTGCTTTAGTACGTAAAATAAATGTTCCTTAAACTTGCTGGCACCGACTTCATAGATATGCTTAAGTAAATTAAAGCAACTAAATGACACAGTTATTTTTTACTTTTTAGTGCGTTTTGAGTCGGTTCTATTTTTATTTAAAAATTTTTATTAGGTCAGAGGATCAGCATTGCCATTCAACGTGGCAATACTGCCAGCCTTCTAGGCACTTTACCACTCGACTATGATTCGGAGGAATACTATGACACTGAACTCTTTTTTATTTTGTTTTTTTTTTTAATTTAGGTTACGGCAGCGGTTAAGTATTTTCTTTTTTATTTAGTTTTAAGTTATTTTATTTATATGCACATATATATTTAAGTTATTCCTTATTATGGAATAAAGAAAATAAATATTTAAAAAAACAAAAATAAGCGACAACAATAAGAACATATAAAAAATATATACAGAGATCCTGTCGTATTTACAATATTTTTATGGATAACGAACCCGCTAGCTAAAAATCGAAGTGAGGTTCAATATTTCTGGTAGAACGGATGCAAAGCAATTTGCATCGGCTTTGTGGCTTTGTTTCATACTGGTGCTCTCGTTTGAACAATAATATTGTCCGGACAGGCTGTAGGTATGTACTATACAGCACAATTTAGCAGAATCGTAAATTGCAAAACGAGCGATCAACTGCCAGTTATCAAAATGTAGAAACGCAATATTTGAATGAAACCTAAAATTATACTAATCATCATCAATATTAACTATTAACGGCCCACTATTGGGCCAATTATAGGAGAGGAGATATGGAGCGTAGACCAACCACTCTACTCTCTTGGTTTGGTGGCAATGTTTCATTTATTAATGATCACTATCAGGTCTTGGTCAGGGTCAGGGTCAGTCAGGGTTAGTACTTTGAAGTGGCAGTGGGCTGGTCATGTCTGTCGAGCGACCGATGGACGTTGGAGTCGCAAGGTCCTTGAGTGGAGACCGCGTCTCGGCAAGCGGAGTGTGGGGCGTCCCCCGACTAGGTGGAGCAACGATCTCCGGAGAGCGGCTGGCTTTGATTGGAGACAAAAAGCCAATAATAGAGAAGATTGGCGCTACTTAAGAGAGGCCTATGTCCAACAGTGGACGCATGATGGCTGATGATGATGATGATCAGATCTTGAAGACAGTGACCGGAACCTACGGCTCAACGTGCTTTCCGTATGTCGAGGGGGTATGTCACCGTCAACAACGACTCCGGGCTTAGAATATCCTGAAAATTTGATAGAAGAATGTACGACTCAGAATTACTCCGCGACCTGACCCAGGATTCGAACCCAGAACCTCGTGACCGAAGGCGAACCACTAGACCGCCAACCCCCAGTGTGGTGGTTATACGCCCCACATAGGGAGGAAGGCCTCGCCATGTAGTGGGCCGTTAATAGGCTGGTAAATAATAATATTGATAAACAATGATATGAAACCGAGTTTGATTCATAATTTTATTATTTTAATGAGAAAGATACAATAAAAACAACCACCAATACCAAATGAGATATTTAATCCCTACACAATAACACGGCAAATCAAAAAACTTGTAACACATTGCGGACAGAAATAAGCTTGAAATAAGAATAATACTTCCCAAGCTTTAAATAACGTAAACAAAGCCCTTACGGCTTATAAACAGTAGTAAGTTTATAATTTTATGATCTATATTCACTTAATAATCTATGCATTAAACGTTCTTAAACACAAAGTTATTAATAGACACGGATATAGATGATTCTCAAACATTTTAAGCATTATAAATATATAACCTTATTAGTTACTTATAGTTCGTGAGCGCTTACTGTGCATTATATTTGATAAATGATCTATTGTTGGATGGGATTTATTGTTTAGTGCTTAACATCAAATTGTATTTCTATTAACTGACGAAAAAATACAGAGGACGTTCATAATTTGACACGTACATTTTTTTATGTATGACTACACATAACTTTTTACAGAGTTGTCCGATTTTGATAATTCTTTTTTATTAGAAAGGGCACACTCCCAAAATGATGATATCCTGGGAAAATTGAAGGAACTCTTCAAATTTTATGGGCACACTTGCAGCAATTTCGATTTTCGTGTAAGTATCGGTAGCTTTTTGGCTACAAGTGCCGTATAATATACTATGACTATATAGTACGAGTACATTACGTGGTGGTAAATCACTAAAAAGTAAGAAATAAAAATTTTTAACAAAAAATAGAACCGACTCAAAACGCACTAAAAATCAAAAAATAACTGTGTCATTTAGTTGCTTTAATTCACTTAAGCATATCTCCGAATCGGTGCCAGCCAAGGTTTTTACTTTAAGGACATTACCTAGAATCCACAAACTGCTTTACCACGTTAAATAAATGTTCCTTAAACTTGCTGGCACCGACTTCATAGATGTGCTTAAGTAAATTAAAGCAACTAAATGACGCAGTTATTTTTTACATTTTAGTGCGTTTTGAGTCGGTTCTATTAATTGTTAAAAAATTTTATTACTTAGTGGGATAAACAATCTATGGAGATTTACAAGAAATCACTTTTATTACTTATTTATCCCTCCCCTGGATATCGAGCTATTGCTATCTGTTTCTTATCTTCGTTTTTTTATGTTTTTGTACTGGTATTTATAAACAGGTATAATTATGAAAATAAAAACTTGGAAACTTAAAATTAAAGTTCCAAACGCGTCCTGGTCCTATTTATTTTCAATTGTTCTCTGGTAACTCAATCTAACTAATTCTCCCTATATCATAGAAATGATTCCACCAGAGATTATCATAAAGATGTCCGTTCGATATTGTGCGAATGTTTGCCGTCTCAGCAAACAAGGCCTAAGCAAACGACGTACATCCACTGAACACTGCCCTGAATAGATAGCGTGATTGTTTGCAAATACGGACGGACTATTTTTATTCTTCTTATAAAAGGTTAGATGGGATTTCTCAATTTTTTCCGAATGTGTCGTCTGTGATCCTCTATGGAAAATGTGCGTGATCTGTGGGCGCACAGTTGGCTACATTGAACTGATGTCGCCCCACTAGGCGATTTGTTGGCAGAACTGCAGAAAATGCCGCATTGCACCATTATCTCCCACTTAACCGACTACATAAAAGTGATTGTAAAAATATATTCAACACAGTAAAACAGTGAGAGAGCAAGTGATCATAATCTATAAAAACAAAGTTAAGAAGTGAAGTGATTATAAGTATTAGCATTGGTATCATATAATTGTATATTATCTTAATATGTTATCATGTCTGTGTAATAAATAAAGAAGATTGATGTACAGGATGGGTATAAATAAATGGTATAGATGTACTATGTGATTTCATTAATAAACGTTATATGTTTTAGCTGGCTTTTAATAATTGAGACACAAATAAAAACACCTAAAGACCACACAATAAAAGTGAATGCACAATAATAATAAGAACTACTTTACAATATTTAATGGAAGTGGGTGTGAAAGACATACCATCAAATTACATACCTATAGACTGCTTAGACTTTGGGCTGAGATATTTGAATGGGGACAAAAAGATCACCTACCCGCATTAGAGCAGAATTTTGAACTTGCGCTCTATATCTCATCTCCTACAAAAAGGAAGGTCTGGCCTTCTAGTAGACCGTCTCTCGTAGAACGCCTCCAAAACTACAATTCTTGGCCGGCCCGTTACATCTATAAATCTTGAGGGTCCAAAGAATTATCAAATACTCTAGGAATTCCAAGAATGCTAAGATTCATAGAAAAAAACATAGAAATACAAAACTACCTTTAAAATCTATAGCTAACCGATCAAATCAAAACATTCAATTCAATTCAAACATTCTATTTATTTTTAACCGACGAAAAAAAACGGAGGAGGTTCTCAATTCGACACGTATATATTTTTTTTTTATGTATGATCATTTTTTTTTATTAGAAAGCGCATACATCCAAGATGGCCCCATTGTCATCATGTTAGGATCTGATGATGATATCCTGGGGAAATTGAAGGAACTCTTCAAATTTTAGAGGCACGCTTACAGCGATTTCGGTTTTTGTCTCGGTATCGGTAGCTTTTTGGCTACTAGTGCCGTATAATATACTATGACAGTATAATACGAGTACGTTACGTGGCGATAAATCACTAAAAAGTAAGAAATAAAGATTTTTAACAAAAAATAGAACCGACTCAAAACGCACTAAAAAGTAAAAAATAACTGTGTCATTTAGTTGCTTTAATTTACTTAAGCATATCAAGCAGTCGGTGCAGTTTTGTTAAAAAAAATTTATAAATAAAAAGAAAAAAGGTATAAAATAGCTACATAAATAATATTTAAAACAATTTCATCTGGAATACGCTCAACGCTTTCATTATCGGGGATTTAAATTAATTTGTAGAAACGGCGTACACAAAGAAGGCTCTCGTTTTAATTTGATTTCAAAGAACTATTTATCGAACCGAAGGTAATGCGATGTTATGAAATTATAAATAATAATAAATATGTTTGTGGTTACTGAAAGAGTTACTTATGTCGGATGTATGTTTGCACAGTATTATTTATTATAGACTCACGACATTTTTTTTTATCGACTACAAATTGGCCCTTGACTGCTATCACACCTGATGTTAAGTGATGATGCCGTCTAAGATGGAAGCGGGCTAAGCTTGTTAGGACTGGGACGAAAATCCACACCCCTTTCGGTTTCTACACGACATTGTATTGGAACTCTAAATCGCTTGGAGATACGTCTTTGTTGGTAGGGTGGTAACTAGCCACGGCGAAAGCCTCCCATCAGCCTGACCAAGACAAATTAAGAAAAATCTCAATCTTCGGGTATCGAACCCAAGTCCTCCATCTTATAAATCCACCGCGCATACCACTGTGCCACGGAGGTCGTCAAAATGTTATAGAGATTCATTGTATGTATAATGTGTCATGTATTTGACAATATAGCATACTAGTGGACGCCCACGGTTTCACCCGCGTAGTTCCCGTTGCCATGGGAATTTCGGGATAAAATGCTGCGTTAAACCAGGTTGTCGACTAATTCCATACCAAATTTTATTAAAATACTCCAGCCGTTGGTCTGCCTCGTTGTTCTAGTGGTTAGCCTATGTGGCTTCGATCACGAGGTCCTGAGTTCGATTCCTGGGTCGGGTTACGGAATATTTCTGAGCTTTTCTTCATTATTCTATGAAATGTTCAGTATATTCCAAGCTCGGAGTCTGGATTTTGGAGGTGTTACACCCCCGTGCCTCGGAGAGCACGTTAAGCCGTCGATCCCGGCCACTATCATCACCATCTGATAGTGATCGTTAATAAATGAAACATTATCACCCTAAGCCCGCCAACCCGCATTGGAGCAGCGTGGTGGGTGTGCGCTCCATATCCCCTCTAGAGAGGGAGGCCTGGCCCTGTAGTGGGCTGTTAATAGGCTGATAATGGTGATGATGATGACACCAGCCGTTTAGTCGTGAAGGAGTAACAAACATTCACAAATTTTCGCCTTTATGATGATAACATTTTCATCCCTATATTCCCATGACCCTGATGGTTCTCGATGCCATTTATTGTATAATACAACGTATAACTATAATATACGATATAAATATAAATATACGACTCGTATTTCTATGTAGGTATAGTAGAGAGGTAACATAGACTACATCATCAATGTATGCAGTAAATGAATAAAACATTTACCTTGTATTTAGTATTTTATTAACCAAAAACTAAAATGAAAACAGACTGCAATTAACAACCGCACACTGCTCAATAAATATCAATACAAAATGAAGCTCACATGTGATCCACCAATCAGCGCCCCCCACTCCCTCCATTACGATGCCGTCACCGGCAGCGAGCGGTTACCTAAATCAGATTGCATTTTGCGGGGAGGCGTCTAAACGGAATATCGAATGGTTTATACTTGAATTAGTGAGGTGATGGTTTAATACAAAGTTCCGTATTTGTACAACGCACAAGACGGGATAACCAAAATTGTTATTTATGGAATACAAATTTGTAACTGTTTCGAAGTCCCATACAAACCCAAACATTCGTCACATATAAATATAAACACAATTTAAATCATGTTTTAGATCTTTCTAAAGGTTATTATACTTTTAATTTAAAAGTATTAGATTGGCACGTGATCGTCTTTTGATTAGAACCCTATTATCAATGTTATGTCCATAAATAACTCAAGTACTTTTAGAGTTTCGGAAGACAAAATTCATGCAACCATAAACAAATCCTGACTATCCCTAAACTCTCCCTTTCTTACTGAAATACACGAAATGATTTTCATATATGTGGCCTCTTCATGTTTTATAAATTAATTCTTTATATATATTTTTTTTATTTATGTGGCCTCTTTGTGTATTGTATAATTTCAAAAAAATGTGATTAGAATCAATTTCTTTTAAGAACTTAAAATTCCAATCAATATAAGAGTGGCATTTCTAGACACATGATAAATGATAGTGGCGTTTATTGTGCTGTGAGAGCGATCCGAGTAAGTCCTCAAACGAACTTCAGATCGATCGCATCTTTCTATTGAAGGATGGTCATATGCTCCAACCCGCATATAACGGTGGCCCGCTTCCGGAGATGCTAGTTCAATGATGCCCGGGCCGAGTTAGGGTTACCGCAAAACGCCTATCGCAATATAATATGATAGCCACACTACGTGAATGCAGCCTCCGTTAATGACTCAATAGACTTCGCCAGTTGCAAGCGAAATTTCTGCGTTGAACCGCGTCACACAGCACACCGAAACGTTCAAAGAATCGACACGATTCTGTGGAAAGAATCTAATAATCTCTTATTAGAGAAACCGGTGTTAGTAAGGGCGCATAGCCTTACTTGATGGATTATTGCTTATAAATCTCTTTCCATATATGCCTTCGCACACTATTTATAACCGACTTCTATGTATTATATTCATCATTCGATGAACGCAATGAATCCGCGTTACGGTCGGAACGCCGTATTTTCATATTAGTGACTAGTGCAACAATGCATTACAGCCAATCTTGCGTTCGTTCAAACGTCACCTTCCGTTTTCAGGAACTCTCAGGCCGTGCTTAACATATTATACTATGGATAAAATTTGAATGTGGAACGCTTCACGAGTTTGCGTTCATTTAGAAGATACTACTTATTACTCGTTTATTTATAAAACGCTGTTCTTTGTCGTTTTACTATTCTTTAATAAAACACATTTACATATTTTACATGTTTATATATTTATATATATTTTAATTATTTTTAGTGTTATTGTATAAGTATATTAGTATGTACGATTATGATCGTCACAAATTGTAACATTGATTTTTAAAAGAGCATCTATCGGGTTTCTTGTCGGCTCTTCTTTACAGGATCTGCCTTCCGAACTGGTGGTAGACTCGCTACGTTCTAACAGACGACGTTTCAAAAGTGCTTATAAAACAGCTACTAATAAATGATTTTGAATTTGAATTTGTAGAGCATGCATTGCTATAAGGAGTGTAATGGATAGTAATTATAATACACGAGTATATGTAAATTGTTATTAAATCATTGCAAGTTGGCCCTAGACTGCTATCACACCTGACGGTAAATGATGATGCAATCGTATATGGCAGCGGGCTAACTTGTTAGGAGTAGTATCAACTGCTCAACCGTTTCGGTTTCTTAACGACATCGTACTGGTACATTCTATCGCTTGGCGGTACGTCTGAGTCTGGAGGGTGGTACTACTATTATAAAGGAGAAAATTTGTGAGCGTGTGTTTCTTACTTCTTCACGACTAAACGGCTGGATCGATATTAATAAAAGTTCATGTGGAGGTAGCCGACACTCTGGATTAATACATAGGCCACTTTTTATTTCGAAATTTTTTGACGACCTCCGTGGCGCAGTGGTATGCGCGGTGGATTTATAAGACGGAGGTCCTCCGGCGGGGCAGATTGAGATTTTTCTTACTTTGTCTTGGTCTGGCTGGTGGGAGGCTTTCGCCGCGGCTAGTTACCACCCTAGCGACAAAGACGTATCGCCAAGCGATTTAGCATTCCGGTACGATGTCGTGTAGAAACCGAAAGGGGTGTAGATTTTCGTCCCACTCCTAACAAGTTAGCCCGCTTCCATCTTAGACTGCATCATCACTTAACATCAGGTGTGATAGCAGTCAAGGGCCAACTTGTAGTCCATAAAAAAAAATCCCGCGGGTAGAACTACGCGGGTGAATCCGCGGACGTCCACTAGTACGTAATATGATTTGAGTATACAAGCATATTTCCCATTTTCAATTTTATTTAAAAGCCAGCCGTGATATTATTCAAGCCAGATATTATGCAGCGGCCTTCAAAGCGGCTTTCAAGATTCACGAAATATATTATGCTAGAATTGCTCGTTAAAAAATTTAATCTACTTACATAAATAATATGTTTGCGTCTGTTCTAGTTAAATGGTGGATAACTTTAATGTTAAATTTTCTTTTAAATTTTATACTGAAATTCACAAATCAGAAGTTTAAATCCACTTCAGTATGGCTTTTTTCTTTATCGGAAACATTGACATATTAATAGTTAGTACTATGGACTTCAGGTGTAATGCAAAATTCACGACAAAAGTGTCCCGAGATATCTTATATATACTAGAATGTATTTGTATTTTTATAATTTAACTAAAACATTGTAATATATGTTTTATATTATACTATAATATCTTTCTATTATAACTCTCTTTTGGTTCGGACACTTTTTAGCGCTGACCCGAAGTCCATAGTATTAATATGTCAATGATCGGTAAGGAAAGTGGACACTTTTTGTAAAAGAGTGACTTTTGTTCCAGAAAATTTGCAACAGTAAAAAACGAGAAAATAAGTTGAAATTCGTAACTGTCGCTTAGTTTATTTTGTTTGTTTTTATTCATTACAAGTTAACCCTTGACTGCAATTTAAGATGGAGGCGGACTAACTTATTAGGAGTAGTATAATATCCACTCCTACTTAGCTCCTCTTTGGTTTCCACGCGATATCGTATCGGAACGCTTAAATGCTTGGCGGTATGTCTTTGGGTGGTAACTAACCATGGCCAAAGCCTCCCACCAGCCAGACCCAGACCAATTTAGAAAATCTCATTCGGCCCTGCCTGAAATGAATGAATGAATAAATGTTGCTTTATGTTTCCTAGTTAATAATAAAAAAATTTAAATAAAAATAGAACCGACTCAAAACGCACTAAAAAGTAAAAAATAACTGTGTCATTTAGTTGCTTTAATTTACTTAAGCATATCTATGAAGTCGGTGCCAGCCAAGTTTAAGGAACCTTTCTTTTACGTAGTAAAGCATTTTGTGGGTTCTAGGTAACGTCCTTAAAGTAGAAACCTGGGCTGGCACCGACTCCTAAAATTTGAAGAGTTCCTTCAATTTCCCCAGGATATCCCCATCAGATCCTAACATGATGACAATGGGACCACCTCATACCACATATATACGTGTCGAATTGAGAACCTCCTCCGTTTTTTTTTCGTCGGTTAAAAAGTTATAAAGGTCACAACATCAAGATGGTGTATTTTTAATAAAAAGTAGAATGCCAGTAATAATCTGCAGGTGTTGCTAGCAATATAAATCTCGAACATTGTCCACGTCGCCACTCGGCTTGGGTTTCTTGCCCCTCTGTTCCTATAGTTTATTATTGTTGGAGTTTATAATGATTTGCATCTAGTTAACCGACTCTTTGTCCGCTTAGCATTTTACACAAAGGCGGCTAAAACTTTGAATATTCGCTGGAAATTGCGACACTACAATAACAACCTCGTAAATCCCTACGTTTTACAATCTGACTACATTAAAATTGTGGAACTTGATCGTTTGAAACATTGGTATAGAATTGTTTGTTATGTCTCTACCAAAATATTGTTCCTCAATAAGATTTAAAACAGGACAAAAAATACGATACGCGCTCAGTTCACATAAGGCTATCTATAAAGGTAAAAAAAAAAGTTATAAAAAACATGAGGCAGTACAACTACTTCAAAATAATTTTGAAGAATTTTTTTTTTTGTAAGTCGTCCAGAAGTTGTCGGTTACATTTTCATCCAAAACCACATAAATAAGAGGCCCCGCAGACTAGAGACGTTTTGTAAGCCGACGGTATGGTCTATTTCTTATTCAATATGAAGATCGAATCGTTATAATTTGTGCACTTGCTTTTTCTTCATACTGATTAAAAAACAGACCAAACTGTCGGCTTATAAAAAGTCAGTAGTCTAAAAAAGCCTTTTATGCTTGAAACTTGAACCTCGAGAATGTCGAAACGTCGCCAAATAATAAATAAAAAAATCTATAAGTTACTTATATGATCATTTGATATTTTTAACCGACGAAAAAAAACGGAGGAGGTTCTCAATTCGACAGGTATACATATATTTTTTTTTATGTATGACCACGCATAACTTTTTACAGAGTTGTCCGATTTTGATAATTCTTTTTTATTAGAAAGGGCATACTTCCAAGGTGGTCCCATTGTCATCATGTTAGGATCTGATGAAGATATCCTGGGGAAATTGAAGGAACTCTTCAAATTTTGGAGGCACGCTTACAACGATTTCGGTTTTTGTCTTGGTATCGGTAGCTTTTTGGGCTACTAGTGCCGTATAATATACTATGACAGTATAGTACAAGTACGTTACGTGGCGATAAATCACTAAAAAGTAAGAAATAAAATTTTTTAACAAAAAATAGAACCGACTCAAAACGCACTAAAAAGTAAAAAATAACCGTGTCATTTAGTTAGTTAGTAGAGTCGGTTCTATATTTAGTTAAAAAATTTTATTGACGAAATAAATCCCAATGCATTTTCATTCCATTTGGTTAAAGTACCTGGAAGGTTTTGATACTTTGAAATTAGTAGATATCGCGGAACGTTAGAATAATCTTTCATAAATTTAATTATCGGCCGATGAAAAAATCTGCAGTCTGCGAGGCCACTTAAATATATAATAATACGTGCAAGAAGTATTCATACTTAATTGTAAAATACTGATTTTCGCAACGGTTACTAACTTTGGGATAATATATACAACATACATTTTGCTCTTGCATAGTATCGGCAAGATAATAGAGGCAACTAAGCCAAAAGAGAAACAAGAACAAAAACTTAGAACGCTGAACATCGTTAAACAAAACAAAATTAAGAAGCGTTAGGGTTAAAACAAACAAATACTAGTTCCCCCCGCGCATTGTTTCCTATAACAATCCGAAGTTATCCGAACACTTCGGAAGCGCAACTTCTAATCTACATCGCCTGATAGTTGACTTTAAAGTTGCAGAGCTCGGAGCCTCGCAGCTGATAAGTTTACCTTGCCATGCCCTGGCTATGTATGCACATGTTGTAGGATAATCAGACAAATTGGATCATTGCCAATATCCTAGAATGGACATAATTATTACTTTTAAACGATGCAGTATTTCTGGATGTATACAAATAATAAAAATACAGAGAGTATTTTTTAAAACTTATTTAGACTAGATGTTATTGTGTAAAACAATTGCATATCATAGTAGGTATATGCAAGCAATAATTTTCCTAAATCGTGCTGCCATTATTCTGCCAACATAAGGTGTAGGTGTTAAGCCTATTTGTATTTAAGCGCAGTGGCAAAAAAGTTTAAAGGTGTAAAAAAAAAGGCTTAGTCTAAGATTTTTCTTTCCATAATCATCATCATCATCATCATCATCATCATCATCATTAGCAACCAATCGACGTCCATCCCTAGAAAAGGACTCGTGTAAAGACTTCCAAACATAACTTAAGCCACCAGCGGCTCCTTGCAAGCGGCTTGAAATCTTCAGTCCACCTAGAGGGAGATCACCAACACTGCGCTTTCCTCTTTCTTGCCAACTAGTCATAAACACTATTAAAAAAAAGACGTGTGGCACTCAGAGACTGCCGCGGTAAAGCTATTACATAGCATTTTTTATCAACTTATGTTTACATTCCGATGTCATCGGGACCGTGGCCGAGCGGTAAGGCGCTCTAAGTGCCCGGATTGGCAGAGAGACGCGGGTTCGAATACCCTCGGTTCCGCAATATTTATTTTTAAGCGTGATATTTCAAAAAGTAATTTTTTTTACAAGCGGGGCTTGAAAACATAATCTCTTGGTGTTGTCTTTTGTAGTGTAGTAGTCAATGGAACAGCTTTAAAAACTCCAGATTTATTCCGTCGTATGGAATCCTAGGATTTTTGCGATGAGCCGATTTGTCTTTTAATCCAGCGACATATATGTGCGCACATATTGACGATAAAGTGGGAATCGTCGAATGCACTTCAGTTAAAGTGAACTTCCGCTCTACATTGTGAGGATGCAAAATTTTATCTCCGGGCTTACTCCACGGTTATGCTGAGCACTATGGTTAAACATCAACATTATTCTACAAAGATGTCGCCAAACGGGCAGAGAACTAGTTGCCCACCTGACTAAAGTTTCAAAAAAGGTGTAGCCCATGCAATTATGACGACTTTATAGATACAATACAACGTCAAAATGTAGTCCTTTGTAAAGCAATCCTTAGATAGGTTTACCAGATTCAATAATGTTTGTTACTTAATACTTCCAAGTATTAAGTAACAAAACATCAGGATAAAATATCTGATGTCAAAGGTTTTATTTCCGAGCTACCGAGCATATTTTACTAAGTTACTGCCACTGTTAATATTATAAAGTTTGTATGTATGTATGAACGGATGTTTGTTACTCCTTCACGCAAAAACTATTGAATTTATTTTGATAAAACTTTGCAGTAATCTAACTTACATATCCAATACATATATGTAAGTGTGGCCTAATAAATAGGCCATTCTTTATTCAGAAATTCCCGATGGGAAATACGCGGGTGAATAGTGTCGAGTGCTTTATATAGTAAATCTTTAGCAAAAATAAACATAGCAATAGTACTTTCCCAGACATGCATTAACACTAAAAACAAACAGTTTTTAGTGTTAATGCATGAAAAACAAAAAACAAACGCTGCTAGCTACATGCTACGAACAACAAATATAAAAAATGGCATAATACCCGTATTTCCTTCTCTAACATTTCACCCTCATTTCCGAGTTAAAGAAAAACCTTACATAATAAATACCTCTTACAATCTAGCGCGGCTGGTATTAAATAATCATGCGACACATTCCCTGGCACATATTTCACTGCTTAGCGCGTCGTTATAAAGTCGTAAACCTAGAAACTTCAGTTAATATTGGCGATTATGCTATGGTACAAACCATAAGAACTTGCGCGTACTCCTACTAGCAGTCACCACTCTGGCTTTTCTATTTTAATATACAGCTGTTATTTATTTCTAACGTTTGCAGATTGAAATAAATCAGAATATATTTTTGAAATACATATTCATGTTGGTAAGGAAAGACCAAAGCGAACGTTCCTGGATTAAATCCAGGACATTCTGATTAAAAACCAGGTCAAAATCAAAAATATCCTAAGCCGACGTATAAAAAGTTTAATGAAATTTGAAGAAGCGAGAGTGACTGCCACGATCCTTGCATATCTCTATGCAAGTTAAGCTGGGTGTGTATAACAATTAGGTACAGTTGAGTCTTTAGTAGGATTAGCTCTACAGTGTGAAAAATATGAAATTGCATGATTATAACGATTATTATCACTTTCGTACTACTTGTATTACGCTGCTTTACTACTAGCGGTGCTTATAGTATGTTTGTTAAGTAGTTTAAGATCGATTTTCATGCGATTCTCGCAGGAAAAGCTAAAGAAAAAGAATTTCATGCGATTGTCGCAGGAAAAGCTAAAGAAAAAGAATTTCATGCGATTGTCGCAGGAAAAGCTAAAGAAAAAGGATTTCATGCGATTGTCACAGGAAAAGCTAAAGAAAAAGGATTTTATGCGATTGTCACAGGAAAAGCTAAAGAAAAAGAATTTCACGCGATTGTCGCAGGAAAAGCTAAAGAAAAAGGATTTCATGCGATTGTCGCAGGAAAAGCTAAAGAAAAAGGATTTTATGCGATTGTCGCAGGAAAAGCTAAAGAAAAATAATTTCATGCGATTGTCGCAGGAAAAGCTAAAGAAAAATAATTTCACGCGATTGTCGCAGGAAAAGCTAAAGAAAAAGAATTTCACGCGATTGTCGCAGGAAAAGCTAAAGAAAAAGAATTTCGTGCGATTGTCGTAGGAAAAGCTAAAGAAAAATAATTTCACGCGATTGTCGCAGGAAAAGCTAAAGAAAAAGAATTTCGTGCGACTGTCGCAGGAAAAGCTAAAGAAAAAGAATTGTTTTAAAGATTTTAAAACGCTTTTTCTTATATTTGGGACCAAAACATTTTTTGATCAAACGATGTACTGTCATGCAAATGACCATTGGTCGATGCTCTAGCATGATGGAGGTACATAAACCCTTTACTTTATTTTGTTACCTAAACTTCCATTATTACTGAGAGAATAATAAAAAGCAATTTCCAATTAGCCGCTTTCATTGTTTTGATAATTAATTACTTAAACATACCTACAACTTTTGACAATTAGAAGATACTAATTCATGCTTATAAAAATATAATCCTATCATAAAATACATATATATCATATTTCCATTTGAGATCGTTCAATGACTTAATTTAAATCCGCAACAATAGCCTTCAGAATTGAAAACCTTTTGATGGCCTGTGTGGCGCAATGTATGCACAGTGCATTTATAAGACGGCGGTCCTGGATTCAATTCCCGGCAGGGCCATTTAGATTTTCTTAACTGGTCCTGGTCTGCGGCAACGACGAACCGCCAAGCGATTTCGCGTTCCGGTACAATGTCGTGCAGAAACCGAAAGAGAGAGGGGAGTGAACTTTCTTCCTACTCCTAACAAGTTAACAAGTTAGCCCGCTTGTATCTTAGATTGCATCAACACTTACCATCAGGTGCGATTGCAATCAGGGACTAACTTGTAATAAATTAATAAAAAATAAAAACCAACTTTCTGCTTGGCAAAAAAATGAGCGCGGCGGTAGTAGGTACTAGCTCCGAGCTACATCTGAAAAAAAACTAGAAGAAATAATAAAAAAATCAAGCAAAGCGCTAATACATTGTTGTACATAATAGTTTTCCATTAACTTTCCGTTAACTATTACTAAGTTTTTTTTTATTGACTACAAGTTGGCGCTTGACTATTACCAAGGTTGTCGTAAGAATAGCAATTGTTATTATTCGATAGAGAGCTTTTGTACCGACAAAGACGTATCGCCAAGCGATTCAGCGTTCCGGTACGATGTCGTATAGAAACCGCAATGGGTGTGGATTTTCGTCCCACTCCTAAAAAGTTAGTCCGCTTCCATCTTAGACTGCATAATCACTTAACATCTGGTGTGATAGCAGTCAAGGGCCAACTTGTAGTCGATAAAAAAATATATATGAACAGCATCAGTTTACAAAGTAGTTAGATAAACGGCAAGTAACACACTCCGCTTCTTTTAATGACCCTTAAAGTTTTTCAGTCCAGCAAGTTTGCGATCCAGATCTAACTGCTAAAGTCTGAATGCGCTCCAAGGATTCTTGAATGTTATCTACTTTGCGACTGCGGCCAACCAAATTATCTCAAGTATTAATTATCCTGCCGAATTTACTCTACGGTGCATAATCTGATGATGAGAGTGTAGTTAGATAGTGTAAGGTTTAAGTAGATATTGCTACATCATCACCATCATGATCATCATGATCATTAACAGCCGGAAGACGTCCACAGCTAGACATAGGCCTTTTTTATGGACTTCCAAACACAACGATCCCGAGCCGCCTGTTGCCAGCGGCTCCCTGCGACACGTTTGATGTCGTCAGTCCACCTGGTTGGGGGTCGACCAACGCTGCGCGTTCCGGTGCGGGGTCGCCAATCTACCATCTTGGGCCCCCAACGTCCATCAGCTGTTTGAACTAAGTGCTCCGCTCTTTGCCACTTCAGTTCTGCGACTCGCTGAGCTATGTCGGTTGCTTTGGTTCTTCTGCAGATTTCCTCATTTCTGATTCGATCACGCAGAGATACTCCGAGCATTGCTCTTTCGATCGCCCGCTGAGTGACTCTGAGCTTTCTTATGAAACCCGAAATTAGCGACCAAACTATGTATTGCTACATAGCTAAATATTATTTTATTGTATCTGTATAACGCTTAAAGTCTTTTTTACTTTTTTAGGCTTGAGGGTTTTGAAACTTTTAATATTATTTTTAGGTATTAAAATGATCAGAGATAGAATAACTCTACATTGACTATTATTCTTTGTTATATAAGAATTCACAAAATAATAAGGCATACCTACCTTTATAATATTTACAACCCATATTTACAAATTAATATTTAAGGCTTTCTGCACTAAGCCGAGCTCATCCGATATAACGCAGTGGGTAAACCATTGATTTATGCTATCACAATATATTACAATGTTACGGCCTGTGACACTGTAACAGCGTTAGCTAAGTTAGGTTTAAAAGCGGTAATAGCTCTCTAAGTTGGCAAGTAAAGCCTAATTTACGACTCCATTAACTACACAATGTAGATATACAAGCCACAATGTTGGCCATCATCGTTTTTGTTACCGTGAAACAATACGACGACGGGTTCGCTAGACCATTAATAACCTGGTTTCAAGCTGAAATTAAGCTTAGATAGGCTAATTAGTAGATAGGCGGCATAAATCCAGCGCAGTACCACGGGATAGGCTGTGTACATAAAGAAAGGCTTTTCCAGTACCGACAATCGAATTCATTTGCCATTTGCTACGCTTCCTCTCCCCGATTTGCCGTGAACATTGTTGTAGCAACGAAGAGTGTTTTTCTTGTTTAAGCTCAAATCAGCACTAAGCTGTGCTACTTTGTGCTCAGTGACATATAACAATAAATATATCATCATCATTGTCAGCCTATTAAGCCAGGCTTTTTACCCGACTGCGTCAGAAGGAGGGTAATGTTTTTCGAGCGTATGTATGTATATATGTATGTCCATTTCTTCGGCACGCGCTACAGCCTAAGCGGCTGAACGGATTTTGACATGTGAGGTGTCGTTGAATTCGGCTAAATTGTGGAAGTGACATAGGCTATATGAATTTTCAAAATGGCGGCTGTAAACGGGGGAAAAAAGGGGGGACGTGTGCATTTTTTTTCTTTTATCCTAGCAATATGCGTATCAAATGAAAGGTCGTAAAAATACCATTTCAAAAATATATATATCATATCATGTTTATATTACTGTTTTAACAAGCAATGTCAAAAAGTGTGCCGTCTCATTTCTATACCACAAATTAAAACTAAAAAGTCTCAAATAAAATTATTATTACAAAAACAAAAACTTAAACTTAAAAGTAATGTAAATTAGTAAATAAAGTATTTAGAATTTTATATAGATATAGTGATCCTTGTTTATCTCTTTTCAGTTCATTACTTTTAAGCAGTCGGGTTTTTTGTTTTTATAATTCCTTATAGGAGAGAGGATATGGGGCGTAGATCCACCACGCTGCACCAATGCGAGATCGCGGGCTTAGAGTGATAAATATATTACAATACGACGTAAGACTGAAATCCAATACCTGGTGACCAGAGGCTATAATAATTCTGTATAAGCTTTCACGACACTCGACAGTATGTGTTTCAAAATCGTCTCTGTCTCTCTCTACCAAATATGATTCTTTAGATAGAGAGACTGAGACAGTTCTACAGAACTCGCATGAGCTAAGTCCACTAGGCCAGCGAGGCAGTTTTATGAATGAACGCTAAACGACTGTGCTTTTAATTGTCAAGTATAAACCTTTATATTGCGTAGGCACTACATAGACACAGTGTATAAATATGCTGAGATATTCGCTTAAGATTATTTTACATTAACCTACCTCACACGTATGCCAAAACGTCTTCCTCCAAGAATATGAATACAACTTAAAAATCACCATTTCCGTGTTCAAGCAACATCACGTGCAGACCGGGATGTCGGAGCTGAGACGTTAAAATTTCAAAATGCAGTCGCCCCGGATGATTCCCACTTTCAAACTTCCCGTATGTATTCATGGTATCCGGCTCAACGGTGTAGAAAAGTGAAAACATTTTCAACACTACGATCCTATCTTTTGGTATGGTTTAGGTTGATAGCTTAGAGCGATTTAAAACAAAAATGCTATTAAATATCTAAGCATACCATGGATTCACCCTGCGATTACCGGGTCCATTGCGTGGCTGTGAGACAAACTCCGAACCATTCGTGACCAGTCAACGCTTGTCTTCTCTGCTAGAATAATTATCTCATCCCAACCAAATCTGGTAGAATTCTGCTAGAGCAGCTTTGGACACTTGTTCTAGAATGGAGTTTACTGTAGTTTTAGTCAGGCCAAGAGCAAGTTGCAGTTGTTCATTTCAAAACCAAATAGGTACGTATAGTTTGATATGTACTGTTTTATAGAAGCAAATTTTGTTCATATAAATTGACTTGCTTTTTACAAATTGTGTCAAATGTTGTAAGCTAAATAAGAACCACTTTCTGACTTTTGATTAGGAACAGAAGTGTATTTTTAATCAATCATGATAGATAGCATATATTTTTAATAGAAAAGCAGCAAGTTCATATCATTATTATTGGAGTATGCTCGACTGATTTCAAACTCATACTGAGGCCTCTGTTACTGCTCTATGATACCGTCATGAATTTTTTTTCTTCTTTTCCCATAAATTATAACAATTTAGCCATCTTACGAACGAACCTTAGTAGCAAAATTGTCATATACTTGACATACTTACTGCAGTTTTAAAACAAATTTTGCAGGTACGCCAAATTAATTTGTTATTTGGCATGTTTTATATTTTTACACATATAAATTTCATTTTGTAGGTTTTTCATAGGTACTTAGAACCTATTTTCAGGTAATACCTTCAAAAAGCTTCGAGTTGCCGTTATCTTATTACTTATACCCAAAATAATACAAGAATGTCGAGCGACACAAGCAAATATTCCATCGGAGATGTTGTTTGATCGGCGAGACAGGTTTGCCGACAAATATCTGCAAAAAAGGCTTTGCCGACACCCCCGTAAGAACACGGAGCAGGAATGTTTTAATATATTCCCTCTCGCACTGCGGAATATATCACCAACTTGTGCCTTAACGAAATTCACTATTTACGTCCTTTTGTTTGGGTCCTCTTTCAACTTTCACCGAGGTACGGAGATTTAATTTAGGTAGTTTTTATTGAAACAAAGCGGAGAAAAATAAAGAAGAGGTTTTTAAAAGAATATTTTGCATTTATGAACATGCCTAGGCCTTCCCCAGCTCCTGCTAGTGTTTCCTGTCTATTCCCCTTGGAGCTGTTAAAATCCGAATTTGTAAGCCAACGCAATCAAAAAATACAGCCGTTTATGCCGCAATTTCCTCAAATGTTCGACACTCGTAAGAGAAATAAGACCTACTGGGTACTTCCCGCGACATCAGAATCTTGAAATTTGGTACAATAATAACAATAATAAAACTCTTTATTACACCAAAATGTATAGAATTAGTAAATTACAGAAATCACTTAAACAATATTATATTAGTGTAACGGCGGCCTTACAATGTCATGTCTTTTAGCACAGATAAAGGAAATATTGCGAAAACCGTACATCATCTTTATAATAAAATATTTTTATCAATTTTAAACCCTAGTAGTAAATTGAAATTTCATAAATATGACTACATTGTCGTGATGTCGTGAACTATTAGTTATATACTTATAAGCAAACACGGAACCCTCGGTGCGCGAGTCCGACGCGCACTTGTCCGGTTTTTTGACAACACGGTCAGGTACCATCAAATGACCACATATTGGTCACAAAGTGCAATATCAAGTGTTACTGTACTTTCCACCTTAGTCAACTCATCCAGAACTATGTTAGTTATCTCTAGATTATGTTATGTCTATTTAAGCTGACGACCTCCGTGGATTTATATGACGGAGGTCCTGGGTTCGATTCCCGGCGGGGCAGATTGAGATTTTTCTTAATTTGTCTTGGTCTAGCTGGTGGGAGGCTATCGCCGTGGCTAGTTACCACCCTACCGACAAAGACGTATCGCCAAGCGATTTAGCGTTCCGGTACGATGTCGTGTAGAAACCGAAAGGGGTGTGGATTTTCGTCCCACTCCTTACAAGTTAGCCCGCTTCCATCTTAGACTGCATCATCACTTAACATCAGGTGTGATAGCAGTCAAGGGACAACTTGTAGTCAATAAAAAAAAGCTGTTTTTCCTTTAGCGTTCCACAATGCTTCTTTAGCCGTCTAGCATTGCCTCTAGTACAGTTTGGAGCAATGCCAGTTGGCCCTGTTTAACTTTAAGAAATTAATAAGTAGTTATGCGAAAATTTTCTCGAATCTTAAAATATAAACGACCCAGATTAAACGATACCTATAAAGAATTACTTGTGCAAATAATTTAATACACGTGGAACTGGCGCAGTCTCTTGGCCTACATACAGTACAGGCATGATTGCGAACTTGGCACAGATTCAACCGAGATTACTGCAGGCGGATCCATTTCATACGTCGCGCTTACCTGAAAATATTATGACGTCCATACGGATATTTAAATTGTTTATTCTTTGCATGTACATAGCGGGGTTTATTATAGACAAGCCACAACTCGACGTGCGGATAAGAGAGCAAGGAAAAGCTTAGAAATCATTATCGGCCTATCAACGGCCCACTACAGAGCAAGGCCTCCCTTCGTATAGGAGAAGGAACCCACCACGCTTGTTCAATACAGATTGGCGGCTTTGGTAATAATTTTATATTTATTAACGATCACTATCACATGTTGATGACAGGCAGTGACAAAGGCTTAACGTGCTCTCCGACACACGAGAGTGTAACATCACCAACTTCCCGACTCCAGCCTTGGAATGTACTAAAAATTTCATAGAATAAATAAACTCATAATTATACCATGACCCGACTCAGAGCCTCGTGATCGGAACCACATAAGCTAACCACTACCCAACGTAGTCTTAGAAAGCAAGCTTAGAAAGCTTAGAAGTCTTGTAGAGCAAGCTTAGAACACTTGTAGATTATTATTGCACACTATATTTAAGTTGTCGCTTGCTCAAGAAAAAGTTTTATAAGTAAGCAGAGGCTTTAACTCAACTGCTATATTCAATAATATAATTATATTTCATAACTTTGTAAAAAAGGTGTCTGAGGTAAGTCTAACGTTTTGAAATTAACGAACTAGAATTTGAATTTAATGCACAAAAGGTGCCATGTTTATATATTTATATGTTCTGTATCCTAACTCCAAAATCTTTGGATCGATTTGGACGCTGTTTATTGTATGCAGAAGGTGGTATGCATGAGGCCAATATTGGTTAAGACCAAAGATACCGGCGTGATTCTAGTACGTTGAAAAACGTTTCTAACTTACGAATAACAGATAAATTACCTATTAACTGTTCTAATTATTTCTATTTTATTCTTAAGGAATACCGAATATAATTAAAATAAAACCTCTTGAAGACAAGATTTAAATTAGATTAAGATTTTTGATTTTATAAAACACTAACAATTCCGAACATAACTTAAGAAAAAACTTGGAAACTTTTGACATATGCGCCAACAATATATTTTTAACGAGACCATTATTTGGAAAAACAATTGACTTGGTGTTATTTTAATTCATTTCGAGTCAGAGGTAAAATGCCGTATTTTCTTTTCATTTTCATTAAGCATACGTCATGGCACGCATAAAGTCGACGCAGCCTCTTGGCCTATATCCGCCTGTGATTGCAGTCGTGGCACACTTCTGTTCATATCACAGCTGCAACAATATACGGAACACTGAATACACTTATTAACAATTTATGATAATAATTTGCCAGCCAGCCTCTATTGGAGAAGCGTGGTGGGTCCTACACTCCATATCCCCTCTCCTATAAGGTGGGAGGCCTGGCCCTGTAGTGGGCCGTCAATAGGCTGATAATGATGATGATGATAATATTGCCTCGTTGGCCAAACCGATGCGTGTTACAATTATTTCATAGTCAGGTTTTAGATAAAGCTAAGAAATATTGATTTCTTCTTAGTACAGAGAAATTTTTAGTGTGCACAGAGTTGGTAAGATAATGGTTACACATGTTGTTTGCAGCGGGGTTTTAAAATAATATTCTGATGTCTTCAAAATCGTTTTATTCTTTCATAATCTTTTATCTACCGCCGCATCGGAAAAGCAGTCCGTGACGAGAAAAGACGCGGCCAGAAAAACTCGACACATGCTCTTTTTAAATGAATTACAAAACCACTCAATTACAAAATATGCATACTTTGTAACAACCAAAAGAACAGTAAAATACACTATTTGACTATTCTAACATGTCAACTCTTTTCTCTTACATTTTAAGGCCTGTAATCAAGTCTTTTCGAATTATTTGACAGTCGACAGAAGATTACTTTACTATACCATAGACGATATCGTATAGTATTATCTATTGTATCACATTCCAATATTTTAAAATGCTAACACACACCTCTGTGTTACAAATTTATCCCTAAATAAACCACACCACGCCAACCTGCCTTGCAATAGCGTAATGGGTTTTAATCTTAAATTAGAAATAGACTAATAATTATAAGTACATATTTGTGTAGCTGACGATAATTAGTATAGTCATAATTATAGCAAATTACTCTGTAAGAAACATAGAAAATATACTTTAATCCGAGTTTAATTGGACATTAATATATATACCTGCTGGAATAAAAAAGAATACTAATATTGAAACATTCAAAATATTCACACACCTTTGGATTACAGAAAATAGAACACACACTAATTTAAAGCCGATCGAAGTGCGAATACCCACGAACCAATGGCCATAGAAATCCAAAATATGATTGGCGTCACCCCATCAGATGTCAACCTGAAGGGCGGCGTCCCGGCGGACCCGATGCAATTTAAAACCCATCAATAATGCCCTAATGGACAAACTTTCCGCCTTGCATCGCAATTACATTAATGTGATTATTTCTTTGAGTGTTGCTATACAAATATACGTAGATTACTTCAAGAAAGCGTCGTCTACATGGGGTATGAAAGCTGAAGGTTAAAGCGCATTCTTCTATAGGTATGTACGGTACACAACTATAGAGTGTAACATTGGTAAGTAACAGGTAATACTCGTGTACCCTATTCTAGAAAGTATCTACTCCTTTCTTGTAAAGTTTAATTTTCATTGGAATTTTTAACGATTTTGGCACAAAATTAAGTGTCTGGCGAGAAGAAAGAAATATTTAAAAAATACTTGGACAACGGAGAACCTAGACTTTTAGAAATTATAGTAAATACTCATTTACCACAAAGCAAAGCATACATTTGTCAACTTTCGACAATTAATTCGTCGACAATATCTACAATCAATCAAAGCTTTCAAAGAAACATCCTTTCGTCTTTTTTTAATTGCCGTCCACGATGGATGCTAAAGTTCTTCGTGCGAAAACGTTAATTAGTTGTTCCTTCAACATGGCGGACACAGCGACCGCAAGGCAGACAGCCTAACATGCGTTGTGTGCAGCGAATGTGCGGTCACCTGTCCCCCACACTATCTCAATTAACGCGCATCATGTGCTATCTCATTTATCTGTAAAGCTGGAAACACCATCGTTAATTTACAATTTAAACGTATACTTATGTCAAATCATAACGGAAAAGCCGCCAGTATTCTAGCCATCATTCCACGTAGGCTTGATTTGTATAGTTTTTAGGATAAGTTAACTTAAGTTCCCTATTGTATTCTTACATAGTAAATAACTTGGGAAATCACTACAAAAGGCCTATATCTAACAATTAATGCCCATAAATTGTCAGAGGTCGGACTTATAATACCTTTCGTGATGCATGCAGAAGAATGCATACCGTCTTCAGTATGTGCTAAAATCAACACAAGTGGTATCTTGGTGCTTCTACTACATTTTGTAATGTTTGGGGCGCCAGATATCATAATGAGGTACCATTATGAGGTACCAGTATGCTAACTACGTAATATTTTTAAATTCACTGACACGCAAAAACACTTACACACACACTTACATTTACCCTTTTTTATATAATCTTTATTTTTTATAGTGTGCACTTTTATATTGCGTATATTAGTTTTATGTCCTTTCTGTTATTGGAAGATGAAATTAATAACTGTAACACAGACTCAACTAACACTTAGGTGCTTACTTACTTTATTTTTGTATTTCTTCCATCTAGAAAAAAGCAATTTTTCTAAAAGATAGAGATAAAAAGCGATATTGAGACGGATAAAATCATTAAATTGAATTACTATAACGCAAGCGAAGTCGTAGGTAAAAGTTTGTATTAGTACGTTAATGCATACTCCCGTACCAGGGCATAATAATTATGAGGATGTACTATTAAGCGTGGAAGTATCTTTCGCCGCGTGTAGAGATACATTCTGTAGGAAACTTTCCGTTAAGTAATTACAGGCAGTTAAGAAATTCAAGACTCCACTCCTCAACTCATAGTGGAAGTATTACGGGCACTTAGAGAATTTGTTTAAGAAAATTAAGGATATTTTTGTGGATGGAGGCAGAATGTACGTAGGGTGAGTTCTCAGTTTGGGTCAACTACTAAATAAACTACTTCTACTATTAAGTATTCTTGTAGTTAAGTAAACTAATTAGAGACAAGATCGTGTCTCGCTAAGCTTGTTAGCGTACCTACCAAATGACTCTTTGATAACAGGGATATCAGTTGAACTAATCATTCATAGACGATGGTTTTTGCTTACCATCAAGTAGGAGATCTACTTGATCCATCATTTAAGTATAACCATATAAAAATTGCAAGTACACAAAAACAGTAAGTACCTAAACGCCTGAATTATTATAGACTGATATATCTACAGTGCACTTTAAATACCTGGTGCTAACACAGTGAAAAGTACGCAACTTTTGACGGCCTCCGTAGCGCAGTGGGATTTATAAGACGGAGGTCTTGGGTTCGATTCCCGGCGTGGCAGATTGAGATTTTTCTTAATTTGTCTTGTTCTGGCTGGTGGGAGACTTTCGCCGTGGCTAGTTACCACCTTACCGACAAAGACATACAGCCAAGCAAGTTAGCGTTGCGGTACGATTTCGTGTGGAAACCGATAGGGTTGTGGATTTCATCCTACTCCTAACAAGTTAGCCTACTTCCATCTTAGATAGCATCATCACTTAACATCAGGTGTGATAGCAGTCAAGGGCCAACTTGTAGTCGATAAAAATCCTTTATTTATATAGTGCATATTAAAGAAGTAAATAACAGTTGCAGAAAAGTAGGCCCTTAAAGTGGTCACATAGGGAATGAAATGAATATGCAAATCCTTCACTGAAGAAAACGTCCCACGTAGATAAAGTTACTGAGTGTGCTAGTAATACCACAGACTGATTACCCCGGGCAAGGAACTCCTTAGATTGTAATACTTTTGCTCGACCAAACATTTCAATTTTCGCTCTGTTTGAATAACTGTAAAACCCTCTTCCGGCGTGCCGCGATGATTGATTTCTGTTTGCACGGGGGGCAGATCGCAATTTAATATCTTATTGTTAATCGAGAGTTCGGTTCTGTTGACACAGTTTCTGAGTTGTTAATTATTGTAAACGCCTCGGCTATTGTTGTGTTTGTACTCGTATTAACCGAACGCAAGTCAAATAGCTTCTGCTGATATGGAGCTCTGATCGAAAATTAATTTACTGATGTATTTCTCTTGCTGCCTTTTTGGTTCAGTGGTTAAACTGTTAGACTAAAGATTATGTTGTACATATCTTCTTTTTGAAGCGCCTTTTTAACAAAGGTCGGCGATAACAGAATGGTAACTTAAATTTTGGACACAGCAACCCTGAAAATTGACCAAGTGCTTTTATTGGCGAAGGTTTTTCAGCCAGGATGTTTTTTCTCCTACCCACGCTCCGTTTGTCCTGTTGCTTACCCTGGATATTAAAAAACGAGACGTGGCCGTTTATTTATTTAAACTTTTTATTGACTAACTCATTCAAGCTATACGCCAAAAATTCCTGTTAACCTCTGGTTGACAGGCACGGCTACTTATTAAACTACGTATTTCTAACGAGTTGTTTGTAATGTCGCTCTATTATAGACTATGGTTTACAATCATCTTGCTCCAATAATATCATTATGACCATCATCATTATCATCCGTTAAACGTGCTCTGCTGAATAAGGTACTCTTGTATGGACAGTAATTCCATGAACTTTTACAAAAAGACAGATGATTTCTATCGGCTAACAAATGTCTATCGGAATCAAAGACAGGACTCCGTGCCCCGAGGGTACGGAACAAATAAAACGTACGCGCGACCGCGGTGTGATGAGGCGTTGCTTGGACGCTTAAGCGATTTAAGCCAAAGGATTTCACGGCTGACGGGTCCGAGCCACGCCTGCGGACAGCCTGGCTACATGCTCCTATCACGTGTACTGAGAGATTCAATTAATTAATTACTAAATGATACAATGTTAGCAATTGCCCATGATTTTACGAGAATGAAAGGACCTACCAAACAATTTGCCATTTTCTTTATGGGCCAATCAAAAACACGAACTTGCCCAATTTCTACACGAATTGACAACGCCGTTTATATTTTAGTAGCTAGTGGTACAGATTTTTTGACATAACACGTCCAAGGAAGTACTAGTTATGCTTATTTCTACCGAACTGCCTGCTGCGAACCTGCTCGCTCGCAACGCGGCGTAAATCACCGGTCTAACTCCACAGACTATGAAAGTAGTCTCATCTAGTTATCCGCCTGTAGTTCCAGACGGCATTACCACCACCGTAAGATTGTACTGTACTCTATATTATATAGCTTCTAGATATGCTCCGGTATCAGAGTTAACATACATAGAGGTTTATGGTCCCGTCTGCTGTTGCTGGAGGCCTCGGGCGGGGCTAGTTACCACCCTACCAACAAAGACGTATCGCCAATCGTTTAGCGTTCCAATAATTATAACGTCGATAGAAACCGAAGGGGTTTGGATATTATCCTACCCGTAACAAGTTAGCATCAGGTGTGATTGCAGTCAAGGTTTAACTTATAGTGGATAAGAAAAAAATTTTAACAAAAAATAGAACCGACTCAAAACGCACTAAAAAGTAAAAAAATAACTGTGTCATTTTGTTGCTTTAATTTTCTTAAGCATATCTATGAAGTCGGTGCACATGATGAAAATGAAAGTTATGCGTGGTCATACATACATATAAAATTTCCCTTTCACAATGTTAGTTACCGTACTCCTCCGAAACGGCTTTACCGATTTTTACCAAATTTTGTATTCAGCAGGTCTGAGAATCGGCTACTATCTAATTTTCATCTAAATTTTTTTTTAAATTTTTAATGCAAAACAACGTTTGCCGGGTCAGTTAGTAATTCATAAATATTGAATAGCGATAGCGATCGGTTATGTAATAGACGTCGAGCTATCGTCGCCTGCGGATAGCGCGGACTGTTCGGGCGAAATTGCAAAACCGCGTGCGGTGCGACTCTGCTGCTGAAGCCGCCTCGAGCCGGGTGCACAACGCACACTTCTACATGCGTTTTTGTGTTACCTACCGTTATTTGTGATATTACTTTATCTGCCTATTACAAAGTATGTAGGGGAGGGGATATAGAGCAACAATGTTACTCCCTCCAATGGGCTATTATTGAGAGAGACAATGAGATTAATTATTAATGACTATTTACACTAGCTATCACTTTCTTGCTAAACCACGGGAGAATTCAAAGGACAAAATCATTGCATGCTATTACGAGCTTATAAGCGATGGTTTTCCACATAAAATCAGCTGGACTTTCTTGTTTGGTTAACCAACAAAATTTTTATTGTTATTATTAACCAAAATTTTTATTACTAACCAAACAAAATTTTATTATCTTTGGTGGTAAAAGTGCTTTGGGTATAAAATAACTGATCCTCTCACCACTTCCGCCGCGTTTTAGGATCATTACTATATGGCGGTAACTTATTAACCGAGGAAAAAAAACGGAGGAGCTTCTCAGTTCGACACGTAAATATTTTTTTTATGTATGACCACGCATAACTTTTTACAGAGTTGTCCGATTTTAATAATTCTTTTTTTGTTAGAAAGGGCACACTTCCAAGGTGGTCCCATTGTCATCATGTTAGGATCTGATGGTGATATCCTGGGAAAAATTAAGGAACTCTTGCTGCGATTTTGGTTTTTGTGTGAGTATCGGTAGCTTTTTGGCTACAAGTGCCGTATACTACTACGTTACGTGGCGATAAATCATTAAAAAATTAAGAAATAAAAATTTTTAACAAAAAATAGAACCGACTCAAAACGCACCAAAAAGTAAAAAATAACTGTGTCATTTAGTTGCTTTCATTTAATTAAGCATATCTAGGAGTCGGTGCCAGCCAAGGTTTCTACTATAAGGACATTACCTAGAATCCACAAACTGCTTTACTACGTTAAGTAAATGTTCCTTAAACTTGCTGGCACAAACTTCATAGATATCATGCTTAAGTAAATTAAAGCAACTAAATAACACAGTTATTTTTTACTTTTTAGTGCGTTTTGATTCGGTTCTATTTTTTTTTACCCAACCGCCAAGAAGAGATTCCCTACCGGAAGCAAAGCCGAAAATATCGAATCTACTTTCCACAGGATCGAATGCTCATTCTACTATGGCAAGAAGAGATCTGCCTAACATCCATATCTTGTATGTATAAATGGTATATTCTTTATTACCTCATCTCTTCCAAACCAATAAACGGATTTCTGAAATAAAGATATCTTGATAACCCAAGTATTCTTAGATAGGTACCTAACGTTAACAATAAACCAATATGACGATTGTTAGACGCCATAGTTTGAGATCAAAATATTTTTTATGGGTGCAAATGTATAAACTTAAATATCTCGTTTGGTAAAAACCTGTACATTTTTTTTAAATAATCAGGATGTGTACTCAGCTTTACTGCATCTAGCGTTGATACTGCACTCGTATATGCGCAGGTTGCAGACAGTCTTTTAATTGGTGAAAAACGTTTGTCAAACAAGCCTTTGTTTCTTATTTCGTGATTATTCTGACATGAAATTGTATCGAAGGGGTGTTTTTGCTCGAAATCACACTTTGTACCGAACGATAATTTCTTAACAAGCAGACACAGACTTTGTCTGTGTTAATTTTTTTAACTCGTTATTTTTTTCCCAATAATTTATATAGATCTAGTTCAATCAAAGACAGTTTTAATAAATAATGAGAAACTTCGTGTAGCTATCTTATATATTATATTTGTTTTATAAAATTTAAATTGTATTGTTGTTATTGTTTGCCTGGATTAATATTGTTATCACTGTGAAAGTTGGAATTGGATTATTATTGTGAAAGTTGTAAAAACCTTCTTATAATTTTTTGGGCATTTACAGAAAGTATGCTTAATGTAAGACATTTCTACATGTATTTATAAAATTTTAATATGTATATTTCGTGTATCGGCGGTTGGTTTTCCAAAAAAAAAACAAAAAATAAATAAATATGACAGATGGCGCTACTATATTGCTATGGGATACGGGATAAACTTTACTTTACCATAATGTCTCTGTGGACACATTCATTAAACTTTTTTTTAAACATCATTAAAATAATTGAACAAATTAAGTAACGAAGTACAAAACTAATATGTCTAAGACGTAATAAAATGCTGGCTAAGTTTTCTTAAATTTTAATTTTTTTTATTTTTTGTTCCCCAAGAAAAACTAGTCAAATTGGATGAATCTTGGACATTGGGTTTAGAAACATAATTGAAAATTCATCTTTGTTTTTGTACCTTGGTAATACCAAGCCATGTTTGAGATATAGCATAAGACATTTAGAGGACATTAATTAGGTGTACAATTCTGAAAGACACTCAGTAATGAATAGCCCCTAGTATGGTAGCCCGGTGACAAAACGGTCCCTCGCCCCGCCGCGGCGCGTTGATGGCGCGTTTATACAGCGTAACGCGAGCTAAGTGAATCAAACTGTCATTCTCGAAGCATTACCCGACAGAGGGCGTCCGCTCAGTGTTCATAATATGGACATACTCCTCTAAACCCTAACCTACATCATCATTAACAGTCTATTTTAACCGGACAATGGCCGGAACTAACCAGGACGGGCTTTTTCCGAGCGAAGAATTTTATTGACAAATTATTGGAAGAGAGAAAAGCTCATTTTATAGCTCGACACAGCTTCAAACCAAGAACCTCGTAATCTAAAGCCAAGAAATCTAACCACTCGACCAACAAGGTAGTTTGAACCTCTAAGTAAGTAAGTCTGGAAGTGGGTAGAGAATATTTAGAATTTTCGAGTTACAAATAATTTAATAAATAAACATATCAATTTCTCAAAAAAAATTGGTTGTCTGTAAAGTTGGTTTACTGACGATAATTAAACGTGACAACGTCTTAAGAAAATACTGATGGAATGGTAGCATTTAATTGGTTATTAAAATTTTTAATTTAAGTATATTTTTATAAATATTAATTTAAATTAATTAAATAATTGATTTTGATTTTATAAATTTATAATCAATATATTAATTTATAAATATATTAATTTTTAATTTAAAATTAATATATTTAATAGACGGATGTCGAACGCTGCCGAACGCAAAGGCCGATTGTGCTTCTTTTTCGCTAGTTCTGCGCTCTCGCTTGCACTTCAAGCCTTACGTGGAACGCCTCAAAGCGAGGTAACGCCGCATGAGTCATGTTTTTTCGTGCGTGCAGCCGGCTCTATCGAATTATAAGACGTTTTCACGTCAATATAACTGCTTTAGCTTCATTCTCTGCAGCCGTTCTTTGATTTCTTGTCCATCACTTTCTAATTCGTATAGTTTGTTTGCGTTATGAATGCAGTGAGCGCCGGCCCAACCCCACCCCCCAACGAATCAAATCTTTTAAAATTACAGGGTCAAGTTCACAGTTACCAGTTGAAGGCATAACTTCGAACGCGACGCGTGACTTGGCTTGTTAGGGAGCAGGGTTAGGCGAACGAACAATGATGACTCACTGCACTGCACGACCTATATCTGTTTTGTAGTATTTGAATATAGATCCTTTAAGGCTTAATTGATTTGAAGGACATACCAATTTGACTTGCAAATGAAAACCTATAAACGTGTGTGTATGTATCTACCTTCGTTTGTTTTCTTTATTTATTGAGACAAGTGACCAATATTTTGACAAAATCTTCGCACTTTGATAACCTAGTGTCCATATGAATAATAAAGCTTATCCACACTAACTCCGCCATTATCTCGCCGTCAGTTAATATCAACCCCGCAGAACAAGGGGTGCATCTGCCCTCACCTTTTTGCTAAGCGAAATCACTTCCCCCGTGTAAATACACCTTCATTTTTTCTTTTCCAATTACTTTTTTTTTCTTTAACGAAACGAGAACATAATGACATTGAAATTGAGATTTTGAATTAAATTTCTTTCTTGGTTGCAAGAATATTAATTTTTATAGCTCTTTTATAGCTATTACCTGAATAATCAACTCTATAACAAAGAATGAGTCACAGAATGGGCTGTCTTAGGTCTACTTAAGGCATATAATTAATGAGCCTATCATCATCGAAAACCCCAACAACTGCAGCAATATTTACTGCAGAAGAAATTTTGAAGCATGTATAGCAAATAGCATTATAGAAATATGGCGGTAGTGGGTATAAAGTGCTCCACTTTTAGATTAAAAAAACTAAGTAAGTTGTCGTTATGTATTCGTCTACTATTATGCGAAAGTTTGTGAGTGTGTACGTTTCTTTTTTTGCTTTCTTAGTGCACCCAAGACGTCCTCGTCTGTGTTTTTGCTTAGGAAGTTTAGCAAGATGACAAGAGGGTCTCTGTTGATTTTATCTTCCATCATTAGCGTTGGGTTCCCAGCCCGCAGCTTCTCCGCCACTTTCACTAGTTCCTCACATGACTGGCAACCCACCACCACTTTCTGGTCTCTAGCCTTCCTCAGTCTGTGAGTGTGTACGTTTGTAATTTATTCACGATGAAACGGCTGGTTCAATTTTAATCAAATTCGGTATAAAGTTAGCTGACAGCTCGGATTAATCTGGTATTAGAACTACGCCCAGTGAAACCTCAGGTGTCCTAAAATTCACAGTAATATAGCTTATCATATATAACATATCAGAATAACACATAGAATCACATTTTATTCCGAAATTTCCACGGGAATTAAAACTACGCGGATGAAACCGCGGGCGTTTTATGTGTATAATTCTAAAAATGTATGCTAATACTTCAATATAAATTTTTATTAAAAGTGTAACAAAAATATAAAATACACTAAAATAATTAGAACAAAATTAAAACTAAATTAAATTAAGTCTAAAACCTCCTCGACTACATTGCAATGAGGCATAGTGCCCAGGATACTGGCAGCATTTCCCCTTTGAATGGCCAAACTAATCCGTTGGCCAAGGTAGCTGTCAGCTCTTTGGTCACCCGTAGATCTAAACTTTTTAGACCAAATTTTGGCAAAGAACAATGTAGATGTGATCTGAAAACAGTAGTGTTTACTAAAAAACAACAAGGTTTTACGAAACTTCCGCTATAAATTCTTATCGATCACTTAAGGCGCAGAAGTGGCTGAAATGTTCGTGAAAGCGGCATCCGGATGCCGCTTTGGTCCTTGACGAGTATTAGGTAAGTTCATCACGCATAAAACTATTGAACAATTGATATGCAGCGCTATGGGGCGCTGTCATAAAACTCTATAAATTAGTTTATCGCAAGAAAAAAGTACAAACTTATACATTACATCAAAGAACCTTCGTCGTATATTAGATTGGCTAATAATCTAATGCAGGCTGATGGAAGAGCCTGTGTCGAAGGTCGGGCGGCCATTGCATCGCTCTAGCTGACACACCATCAATCACAGACCGTCTTCATCTGGTAGGGTAAGATTGGGCCTCTGGATTCACTTATATAATTATAGCTTCTTCCTTATGTATTCAAATATAGGTCACCTATATACCTATATGAAGACTTAACCTTAAATCGGGATTTTTACACATCGTTACACGTACTGTGTATTTTATAAGCTTACATGAATTAGACCTTTCTTCTAATATAGGAGGAGATTCGGAGAACTATACGTTGATCTAATGTGTTTTGGTGGAAAATGTTTGACTGTAACAATTACTATCAATACCTGACTCGAACTTCGACCTTATTGAACTCTCGGAGACACAATAAAGACGGGCTCTGTGGCGCAGTGGTATGTGCGGTGGATTTATAAGAGGGGGGCCCGGATTCGATTCCCGACTGGGCCAATTGAAATTTTCTGAATTGGCCCGGATCTGACTGGTAGGAGGCCTGGACCGTGGCTAGTTACCACCCTACCGACAAACGATTTAGCGTTCCGGGACGATATCGTCTAAAAACCGAAGGATGTGGATGTTATTCTATTCTTTATAAGTTAGCCGGCTTCCGTCTTAGATAACATCATTAATTACCATCAGATGTGATTACAGTTAAGAACTTAACTTAACTTAACTTTAACTTAACTAACTAA
Source organism: Mycalesis mineus (assembly GCA_034621355.1). Classification (NCBI taxonomy): domain Eukaryota; kingdom Metazoa; phylum Arthropoda; class Insecta; order Lepidoptera; family Nymphalidae; genus Mycalesis; species Mycalesis mineus. The sequence continues at coordinate 4,426,225 of CM067881.1, forward strand.
CTTAATTTACTAAGTTAACTTGAGATCTACATTTATTTTTGTACTTATTGCAGAAGGTAGTCTATACGATAAATGAAATAAAAAAAAATAATTTAAAGTTCTTCTCAATTTTAGCTCGTATTTTAGAAGTTGTATTTAAATCCATATTCCCGCATCGTATTACTATCGGTTACCTATTCATAAAACGGAAACTTTGAACTCAGGGGAGTCCAGTTAGACCGACTGAGCCGAGGAGATTTATGCATTTTAAATTGCACCTGCAACATTTCAACTTGTTCGAACAAAACGATACGATATCGTATGTGTAAGTAATATCTCATCGCAACATTTAATTGTGAAAATGAAGCTAAAGTGAATCTTGAAACTATGTTTACTTGTCAACTGAGCGGAGAAAAAATTTTTTAAATAAAAATAGAACCTACTCAAAACGCACTAAAAAGTAAAAAATAACTGTGTCATCTAGTTGCTTTAATTTACTTAAGCATATCTATGAAGTCGGTGCCAGCCAAGTTTAAGGAATATTTATTTTACGTAGTAAAGCAGTTTGTGGGTTCTAGGTAACGTCCTTAAAGTAGAAACCTTGGCTGGCATCGACGCATATCTAGATATGCTTAAGTAAATTAAAGCAACTAGATGGCACAGTTATTTTTAACTTTTTAGTGCGTTTTGAGTCGGTTCTATTTTTATTTAAAAAATTTTATTTCTTACTTTTTAGTGATTTATCGCCACGTAACGTACTCGTACTATACTGTCATAGTATATTATACAGCACTAGTAGCCAAAAAGCTACCGATACCGAGACAAAAACCGAAATCGCTGTAAGCGTGCCTCCAAAATTTGAAGAGTTCCTTCAATTTCCGCAGGATATCATCATCAGAACCTAACATGATGACAATCGGACCACCTTGGAAGTATGCCCTTTCTAATAAAAAAAGAATTATAAAAATCGGACTACTCTGTAAAAAGTTATGCGTGGTCATACATAAAAAAAAAAAGAAAAACAAAAAAAATATACGTGTCGAATTGAGAACCTCCTCCGTTTTTTTTCGTCGGTTAAAAAGAAATGAGATCAAAATTCTTGCTAAATTCTAGTGATATTTTTCTTTTGTGCTACAACAAAGTTTGTTAATCCAAAATGTACTTACAGAGAAATATTTTTTCGAAAAATTGCTATTGTAATATAAATTTAAGTTCAATATTTGTTTTTAACAGGTTTTTCTGACTGAGCTAGTTTTCTGGCGATTGGAAATATGACTTCTCGTATTATGTCAAAACCTTATAGCAACAAAGACTAACAATTTTTAAATTTCCTAGACGACGAAGATCTGTCTAACACAGCCTCTTACTCTAGAACTAGCAGTGTCGCTAGTACGCTAGTTGATATAACCAATTATTAAGTAAATTCAGTAAAAGAGTCATTTTACTTTAACTTAAATAATCATATTATTATTTAAATGTTATAATGAAAAACGTTTAGGTATTTAAAATATTTTTTTAAATAGAAGGCAAACTTCAACAATCTTCAGATTTTCAATTTATTTTTTTAATTTTCCTCTTTCACGGGGGATACGATTGATAACTCGAACGCGATTGATAGCGCCTATCCCCATTCGTCACACCATGTCAACAATCGTGTGAAACAGCCCCTATTTTACATTTAATTGCATTTCTTTGTCGATCTCCCCGTTAATCTGAATGCACCCTTGTCGCTTCGATCCGACCGTTTATTGAAGACCTGCCGCAGCAGATTACCCTATAGCATATCCCCAAGAGAGGTGTCGACGTTTGAAGATATAGGGATCTTGGTGAACTGGGCGTTGTCTAGACTTATTTGATATCGAAGGAAACTGTGTGTTGAGCCAATATTTGCGGACTCACTCAACTCGATGACGTGTGTTTAGGTTTTTTCTTCAATTAGATTGGATTGCATCAACGTAATCAGGTTTAAATAAATTGGATCTCGCCCTAATAACCTGTATTTCTATTGCCTGAGAAACGCGTTACTTTTTATTTTTGCTTTCCTAGAATATTACTTTTTACTATAATGCAGAATCTTCAGTATAATACTTAGTACCTAATACAAATGTAGGTACTCATTTTCATTAGCGTTTCAGATAATTGTGTCTATCAACTCTCCATATAAAAATTCATGCAAAGGCAGGAAATTCATGCATTATACACATCCATCATGTATATAACATGGAGTTGGAGAGTAAGTATTGTAATGGAATGTACCTCGTGTTGGGCCTGAGCTCCATATTCCCTCTCCTATAACGAGCTTTATTAATGTGAAGTTTTAGCTGGTGGGAGTCTTCGACCGTGGCTAGTGTAGCTGCCTGCATCAACAGCTACACATTTGCATAATTAAATACACACTCGCTTATACACACACACACCTACGCTCACACACGCACATACATGCCTACTTTATTATAATATTTGCTTTATCATACATTATTTCGTGCATCCCTACAAACCTGCGCCCGCGCCGTTTCAACTACTGCACTATAGTGGCACACAGCGAGCGAGCGCAGTGCGACATCAAGGAAAGACATACGCCGCCGACCTCTGCTCGCTGTGCACTGGCGCGGCGCGCTTTTTTTTTTTTTTTTTTTTTTTTTTTCTGTTTGAGTAAGTGCCGTAGGCTCCATACGGGACCACAGCGGCGTCACCGGGGGGGTTGGGCGAGCGCAGAAGCATCGCCGGAGAGTGCCCGAAGGCGAAGAAAAAGTAAGAGGGCGTAACGACTCTCTAAGGGCGTCTCCTGTGAGACTCGGGCCTCGGCTTAGAGGGACGTTTGGAATGGGCATGTGGTTTTGGCGTGACTGTTAAGTCAGGCCAAAGCGTCCCCTTAATGGACGTGGGTGAGTTCCACGTCCGGGTGACGTTAAGAAACGGGGACCTCGTCTTCGCCGGCGAAGACGCTGTGTTGGTGTGTAAGTGTATTGAGAGGCATTGTCCGTAGTCGTGTCGTCGTCTGGGTCGTAAAGGACGTTTTTGGGACGTCTGCGTGTGCAGACGGCGTCTATTTCGGGCGTGTAAGAGCACGTTTGAACCACAAGTGGATTTGGGTGTGTGGTAGCTTTCGAAAAGTAATTTTTCGATAGCTGTTTCATGTGTTGTGTAATGGTTGGTAGATCCAGGTCTCGGTGGAGGTCGTTATTGCGAACGAACCACGGGGAACCCGTGGCAAGGCGCATGAACTTATTTTGGACAGTTTGTAAGCGCTTGATTGCGCTCTTGGGACGGTGGGCGAACACTACGCTAGCGTAGGTCAAGATGGGGCGGATGCACACCTTGTAAAGGGTGACTTTCAGTCTAAGTGACAGTTTGCTTGAAGAGCAAAGGAGTGGGTAGAAACGACCTAACACCCATCTGGCTCTTTTTGAGACCTTCCGGATGTGTGACGAGAAGCTCATGCGGGAGTCAAAGGTTACTCCGAGATATTTGGTCTCGGATTGCCAGGGAATGGGTTTTCCATAGAGGGAAACCTCTTGATAGATTCTGTTTCTGTGCTTAGGTTTACCCGTGAATAGTACGGCAGCACTTTTCTCGGGGTTCACCTCGATGCGCCAGAGACGGAACCATTGTCCTAGGAGCTTGACCGCTTTTTGAAGCCTCGGTATTACTACTCGATAGCTTCTATGTGTGGAGAACAGTGCGGTGTCATCCGCGAACTGAGCAACGTGTACATCAGGGGGAATATCAACTGGAATGTCACTCGTGTAGAGTGCGTAGAGGAGCGGTGCTAGGACTGAGCCTTGGGGGACTCCCGCTCGGATAGGCCTGCGGGAGGAGAGAGTGCCATCTAGGCGGTACCTGAAGGTACGGCCTGTGAGATAGCTGTGTAGCAAACGGATCAGTTTGTTTGGCACGTCGAAGGTGTGGAGCTTGAATAGCAACCCTTCGTGCCAGACCCTGTCAAACGCTTTGGCTACGTCGAAGAAGAGGGCCCCAGTGGGAATTGGATTTCTAAATCTGGTGAAGCCAGCTAGAATGTGTTCCGTTAAGCGGTGAGCTTGTTGGACACAGGAGTGTTTGGCTCGGAAGCCGAATTGTGGGTCATTGAGAAGTTTCTTCTCGGAGACTACAGCCTTGAGTCTGTTTTGAATCAGAATCTCATACACCTTGGCGAGGGTGTTGAGAAGACTGATGGGGCGATAGCTAGTTGGGAGGTTGCGGGGTTTACCCGGCTTTGGAATGCCTATAACGGTGGCTTCCTTCCACTCTGGAGGGAAGGAGCAGTGGGCTAAAAACATGTTGAAGATTATAACTAATAGATTAATTAGTTGAACAGGGAGGAGCTTTAATGCTTTGTTGCTGATTTCGTCTGGACCTGGGGCCTTCTTATTTTTTAACCCTTTGATAATCTTTGAGACTTCGTCGTAGGTCGTGGGGGGGATCTCATCTCCGTCGGGAGGGAGCGAGAGGATGGAAGCAAGTTCAGAGTGAACTTGGTGTACGTGAGTTGGATCTACGGAAGTGGTGCTTGGAGAGCATTGTGCTTCCAGACTGTCTGCTAAGCACTCGGCCTTATCGATATCCTCGAACGCGGGCGGGAGGTCGGGGCGAATTAAGGGTGGAGTGGCCGAGACGGGGTCGGCTTTGAGAGAACGAGCCAATTGGAAATGCGCTAGGTGCGATGGCTCGATCTGTCTCAGCTTGTCGTCCCATTGTCCGTCACGGAGTTGTCTTAAGCGGCGCTTAAAACGTCTCTGGAGGGTCCAGAGTAGGCTCCGATTTTGTCTGGTCGGTACTGAGTCACGGAGTCTGTGTTGGGCGTCTCTTTGTGCTTTTAATGCACGCAACTCGGGAGGTAGTGTGTTCGTGCTGAGGGCAGGAACCTCTTTTGTGCATTCGGTGATTGCACCGCGTAAATGACTACTGAGACTCTGCGAAGCTGCGAGTGCTTCTTCTACGGTCCCTATCTCGTCAGGAATTTGGGATAGAAAATTTGAATCAAGTGATTTGAGACGCTCTGAGAGCATCCCATAATCAATGATAGATTTGGTCGGGGGGGCCGTGGAGGGAGGGGGAGGTCCTAGCTGGAATAGGACTGGGCGATGGTCTGAGTCTAGCTCGGATAGCACTTCCGAAGGACTCGCTTGGAGTGCGATGTTCTTGAAGAGTGCTATGTCGAGTACACTCCGAGTGTCGGGTCGTAGTCTGTCGTTGTCCGGAATTCGGGTCGGTTTGTCGGGGGCGTGGATTACGAAATTGAGATCCTCGCGGTCTGTCAGTCTGTGTAGTTCGAGTCCTCTGGTGTTATTTCTAGAGCTATTCCAGCTAGTGTGATGAGAGTTAAAATCTCCGGCCAGAATTACGGAGTCTCCTAGGGAAAAGAGTGACTTAAGGTCACTCTCGAGAAGGTCTTTGGACGGGGAGAGATAGACTGATGCTAGTATGATCGACTGATGGCCGTTCATACTCACCTGACATACGGATGCTTCCATATTGGTTAAATTGGGAGGATCAAGTGGGGTACAGTGAAGAGCCCTTCTATAGTATATTGCAGTACCGCCTAAACGGGCGGCGGTCCTGTCGTTTCTTATCATTATGTAGTTCCCTATTTTGGGATCGCGTCTACTAGGTTTTAAGAAGGTCTCTTGCACTAGAAGGATATCTACTTTGTGTGCGCGCACAAATTCGCGCACCTCGAGTATTTGATCGGTAAGGCCGTTTGCATTGAAGTGTACTATGGTAAGGGAGTGTGGTTTCAACCTGCCCTTAGACGCCATTTAAATAATCCCTAAATTTTTGAGCGGAGATGCAGAGGGCTCTGTGCTCTTTGTAAGCCCTAATTGGGTCAATCTTACATTTTTCAATGTAGATATCGTACTCCCTATAATCAAAGGACTCCATGTAGGCGGAGTGGCCTTGAGAGGGAGATTGTTGGGCCTGAGGGGCCTTGGGTTGGGAGGGGGGGGCGGCGGGGGCGGCCCGCGGTGGTGCCGAAGTGGCGGGTGCCGGTGTGGCGGGTGCCGCACCGTAAAGGGGTTGCGCGGCGCGCCGAATCGTTCGGTATTTACGTGGGCAGGAGTATGTTAAAATTATGTTAACTTTGTTTAGTTTAAGATTGTATGTAAGCATTGTGATTGGTTGTTAGTTTGTAAGATTTTAATATAAATAGGTCTAAGCTAAACTAGTTACCACCCTACCGACCAAAATGTACTGGCAAGATGTCATGTAGAACCCGATAGGGAGTGGATATTATCCTACTCCTAACAAGTTAGCCCGCTTCCATCTCAAATTACATCATCTTACCACCAGGTTTCATTACAGTGAAAGGCTAAGTTGTAATGATTTATGGTTATATTTATGATTTTGGTTTAATAGAAGATAATTGGAATAAAACTTTTTCCTCTTAATACAGTTAATATTGTAAAAATTAATGATTTTAAAAGAACAACTGTTGAGTTTGTTCAAATTCAAATTCAAAATCATTTATTTCAAGTAAGTTAATTATAAGCACTTTTGAAACGTCAAATTAGACTATTTGTAGGGACTCTACCACCGGCTCGGTAGCCAGGTCCTGTTGAGAAGAGCCGGCAAGAAACTCAACAGTTGCTCTTTTAAAATCATTAATTGTTACAATATTAACTGTCTTGTTACATAAAATTATTTATTATACTACTTGTGTGAAGTTGAAAGCTGATCCAATTGCCTCTCAACCTCTTTGTCATTTAAAAATTCATCTACAATATAATAAGCTTGACTCAGTAAGTGAGTCTTAATACATTGTTTAAACTTATGCAATGGTAGATCTAAAACAGAATTGGGCATCTTGTTGTAGAAGAGTACACCCAGTACAACGAATGACTTTTGAACTTTTCGGAGGCGATACGCTGATAAAACTAATTTATATCGATTCCTAAGAAGACGATCGTTAAAGTTAAGAAAAAAGTAGCTATGAAACCTCCTATGTTTTAAAAGGTTTAAGGCTAATATTTAGGCCTTATCCATTGACATATTAATACTATGGACTTCGGGTCAGCGATAAAAAGTGTCCGAACCAAAAGTAAGCCAAAACGCGAAATGTATTCCAATCGCAATTCAGTCTCATATTAGCTGACTGACAGAATACACGTCAATAATGCCGTAATGTGTTATAAAAAACTTGTAAGAACTACCCGAGTAAGGTGAGAAAAGAAGACGGTGTACCATATTTTCAGTAAGTAAATATTTACTGATGATTTTAAGGTATTATTTTGCTTAGAAACAGGCTATTTTATTAAAATTTTAATAAACTATAGAAACGAATTGCATAACCAACCAAAATGAACAAAAGTATCTATCTGTCCTTTTCCCATACGCTACCCGCGTATAGGATAGAAGGAGTGCAATATGTTTATCTAATTAACCACATTTAGTTCGGATCTGCCGTGAGCAATGGAATGTTTTAGAACAACGACTGCATAGAGTTTTTTTGTTGTTTAACATTTGAATTATTTAATTACTTAATTTTTGAATGAATATAATTTGATTATTTTCAATTCAAAAATTTTTATTTTTTATGTCAACTTTTATTTTTTATGTCATGAATATTAATCAAATAACTTTTACCATAATGGTATATTAATTTGATAACTATAAGAATTATCTACATGAAATTAGGAACAGTTATTTAAAAAAGTGATCTAACGTCATTGAAGTAAAAAATATATTTTCAGTTTAATTAAAAAGAGGAAAATATCGAGAACTTAAAATTTCAAAGTAAAGAACTATGTCGAGTGGCATATCATTTTGTACATTAGTGGATTTGGTTTGTAATTAATTATTATTATAACTAATTATCTTGTAAGATATAAATCTTGTACCAAATAATAATATAGAGCATATAGAGGTAGAGATATGTAAATATAAATTAAAATTTGCTGTAAATATAATATAATAAGGAATTTGTCTAACCAAATTTGCTTTATTTACTCTGAGTAATACGAAACGTCAATGTCAGTATGTGTTTGACTATTTTGACAATGACATAAACTGTCAAATGGACGCGCGAACGGCGTCATTACGAGCTCGAGTCATTTTGGATGTTTTGGAAAGGGTCCGGACAAAAATTAGTAAAACTTGTGAAAGTTATGATTTTTGCCAATTCTGAATTACCTAAATTCAGAACTGGGATTCAACCTAATGCCCACATGCAAAATTTGTCATCGCGAGTGTTTTCAATGCAAAATACAAAGATGGTATTTCGCCTCTACGAATGAAGTAAAAGTGAACCAAAAAGTAACGAATTCAAGTGGATTATTCAGGTGAGTTAGCTGGAGGTAACAGATTCATAAGCTTCTCGTCATTGTTTGGTGAGAAAACTGATATTTTTAATGTGATATTGCATAAATTGTCTAATTGCGCGTCAATTTCCTATTCGAGTAGGTAACTCCTATCTTTGAATTATTGAAATAAAATTCATTACTCATGTAAAACTAACTCTACAAATGTTAATATCAGCCCCCATAGTGCAGTGGTATGCACATTTGATTCATAAGAGTAGGCTTGGGGTTCGATTCCTGTCTTGGCCGATTGAGACTTTGTTAGCCCAAGTATAGTTAGTAGAAGGCTTCATTCGTGGCTCTGTAGGCAACAAGACTGCCAAGGGATTTGATATTCTAGTGCAACGTCATGTAGAAGACAAAAGGGGTGTTCTGTGTACTGTGTGTTCATCCTAGTCCAATAATAAGTTACCCCGCTTTCATTGTATTGCATGATCACTTGCTATCATGTGTGTTTGCGTCCGAGGGTTGTCAAATAGTTAGTGATAGTAAAAAAAAAAAATTAAATAAAAATAATTGTTAAAGATTGAAAGAACAGTTTAATGTTAAACACTTACAAATATTTTATTTAACTTAATTTCTCTGACTGACTGGCTGCTATGTATCCAGTGTGTTACAAAAAGTTTTGTGTTTACACCAAGTGACCAGATCTCACTTGTCTGTGAGTTATATCATTTCTAAAATTAATAATTAATGCAATGTGTAATAATTGAAATCTAGTAACAATTTACATTTATGTATGTGCATGTAAATTTGTTATGTCAATCAATGTTTGCAGTATTCAGTGTGTTATAGTTTTGTACTTGTACCAAGTGACAAGGTCTTACCGGCTTGAAGGTGATAACAATTTTAAAAATTAATTACTAATGCAATTTGTGAATGCAATTTGTGTGATTGAAATATGTTGAGGAGGACACACATGTAGCGTAGCGGCATCATTCACATTATAAAAATTACAAAAAGTTCACTTAGTTGAAGTTCTGAACAATACTGCTTCACTGGTGTGTGTTTCCTGGCACCCGTGCATATATCTGTTAGACTGTTGCTAGAGGTACTTGTTATCTGTTGGATGCAGTGTTATCTACCCAGGTTTCTTATTAAATGGAAAATAAAATGTTAAAAATAAACATATGCAAAATTAATAACAGTTGTGATATAAAATTAAAAAGATTTGTAAGTTGAGGTCAGAATAGACCGAGCGATGATTGGGACTTTTGGCCGATACTAATTTACATCGCTTATGGTTAAGTTTAACTAAATGCAGTTTTGGTAAAAACAATTAGTGGAAAAGTATTTACACAGTGTTATGGTCTCCGCTACACACTACTAGTAGTAGATTCATGTTCTAAGTACCGCCTTCTTCTTCTTTCTTCCCGCACTTGGCCACGATGTTGGCCGTTGTGCGTGATTCCTCCGGTGTTGGTCCCCTCTGGTTTATTCCAAGCAGCCGAGCTCGTTCCAGAAGCTTAGGAGGCCGCCCAGGTCGCCTATCGCTTCATGGAGTGTCGCTGAGGAACCAATGTAGGTTGCTTGTTGCTCCGACACACTGCTGCATCTAAGCATAACATGTATCGGTGTACTGTACTTTGGTACTGTTTTCATAATGACAAGATGCCGCCTCTTGATACTGCGTCAACTATTGTTTGCGTGTGCTGTTAACGCTGCTAGTTTCAGGAGAAGTGCTCGCCGTGGTGTGTTCAAAAAAAAAAAAAAATAAAAAAAAAAAAAAAAAAAAAAAAAAAAAAAAAAAAATAAAAAAAAAAAATGCGTACTGCGAGCTGTTTCCTGCGAAGTGTTGAGAAGCACTGACTACCAGCTGCAATCTGCCTACAGTTTTAGACGGATCTACCTACGGTTGTAGTCTGTTTATCCTTCGGTTAGTCTGATCTACCTAAGGTTTTAGTCCGTTTATTCTTCGGTCAGTCCGATCTTCCCGCGGTTGTTTCGCTTATTCTTCGGTCAGTCCGATTTACCTGCGGTTAGTCCGATCTACCTACGGTTGTAGTCTGGTTATCCTTCGGTTAGTCTGATCTACCTAAGGTTTTAGTCCGTTTATTCTTCGGTCAGTCCGATCTACCTGCGGTTCTTTCGCTTATTCTTCGGTCAGTCCGACCTACCTGCGGTTAGTCCGAATTTGCCTACGGTCTTAGTCCGGTTATCTCTCGTTTAGTCCGATCTACCTGCGGTTAGTCCGCCCATGTTGCGGTTCGTCCGCCCATCATGCGGTCAGTCCGCCCATCATGCGGTTTGTCCGCCCAACATGCGGTTTGTCCGCCCAACATGCGGTTTGTCCGCCCAACATGCGGTTTGTCCGCCCAACATGCGGTTAGTCCGCCTATCATGCGGTCAGTCCGCCCATCATGCGGTTTGTCCGCCCATCATGCGGTTAGTCCGCCCATTATGCGGTTCGTCCGCCCATCATGCGGTCAGTCCGCCCATCATGCGGTTTGTCCGCCCAACATGCGGTTTGTCCGCCCAACATGCGGTTAGTCCGCCCAACATGCGGTCAGTCCGCCCATCATGCGGTCAGTCCGCCCATCATGCGGTTAGTCCGCCCATCACGCGGTTAGTCCGCCCATCATGCGGTCTGTCCGCCCATCATGCGGTTAGTCCGCCCATCATGCGGTCAGTCCGCCCATCATGCGGTTTGTCCGCCCAACATGCGGTTTGTCCGCCCAACATGCGGTTTGTCCGCCCAACATGCGGTTTGTCCGCCCAACATGCGGTTAGTCCGCCTATCATGCGGTCAGTCCGCCCATCATGCGGTTTGTCCGCCCATCATGCGGTTAGTCCGCCCATTATGCGGTTCGTCCGCCCATCATGCGGTCAGTCCGCCCATCATGCGGTTTGTCCGCCCAACATGCGGTTTGTCCGCCCAACATGCGGTTAGTCCGCCCAACATGCGGTCAGTCCGCCCATCATGCGGTCAGTCCGCCCATCATGCGGTTAGTCCGCCCATCACGCGGTTAGTCCGCCCATCATGCGGTCTGTCCGCCCATCATGCGGTTAGTCCGCCCATCATGCGGTCAGTCCGCCCATCATGCGGTCAGTCCGCCCATCATGCGGTCAGTCCGCCCATCATGCGGTCAGTCCGCCCATCATGCGGTCAGTCCGCCCACCATGCGGGTAGTCCGCCCAACCTGCGGTGAGTACGCTCAACTTCAAGCCTCAACGATTGAACATGCTGCGCGTGCTGCGTGCCTGTGAAGGCACATACTGCGCTCCTACGACGGCGCATACTGCACGCCTGCGATGGCGCATACCGCGCGCGCTCCTGAAGCGATGCATCGAGCGTTCTTTTGGAGGCGCATCTGACTGCTCGTATGCTACCTCGGTGAGGTGAAAGATGACGGTGATTATGACAATGTGCATTGAACTCCCTCAGTGCAAGTGTCATATTTCGAGCTCTACAGGCCTGTATGTAGTGGCTGTCAGGCAGGCTTGTATGAGAGGTGCATTTCCAGATCCAGCCGTTAGAGACTGGTAACGCTGGTCCCGGTCCACGTGATGTCAGGGTCGGGACGACCCCTTTGTCAGGAACGGCCGAATAAGGAATTTGTCTAACCAAATTTGCTTTATTTACTCTGAGTAATACGAAACGTCAATGTCAGTATGTGTTTGACTATTTTGACAATGACATAAACTGTCAAATGGACGCGCGAACGGCGTCATTACGAGCTCGAGTCATTTTGGATGTTTTGGAAAGGGTCCGGACAAAAATTAGTAAAACTTGTGAAAGTTATGATTTTTACCAATTCTGAATTACCTAAATATATATAAATATAAGATGCCAAAAAAATTTGAAAGCTACCGACTCCACACCATTTATGTTGTCCTATTTTCACAAGAAGCTGTCATGTCAAAAAAAGGCTGCCATGGTAACCGTCAATCGAAGCTGATTACTTATTGCATGCAATTAGACCGTTGCAAATTAGACTGTATAACAATACGATAAGACATACATTACAATGTTATTTTGTTTATAAAAACATAAATACATCCTAGTGTGTATAAAATATCTTGGGACACTTTTGACGTAAATTTTGCATTAGACCCGAAGTCCATAGTATTAATATGTCAATGGCCTTATCCTTTAATCGGCAGATCATCTTTGAGCTCGCAAGTAACTACGTATTATTGTTTTATCAAGTATCGAAAAAAAAACAAATTCGCTTAAAAATAACTACAAAAGAATGAATACATCGTCGTAAATGTTAATATTTCCTTTGTGTATTAATAAATATCGAAAATGTATTGCGTTTCAGCAATTGTGTTCAGTATTTCTTTAATTCCACTTAAATTGTGTAAACCATTAAGCCGTTACAGTACTGAGAATTAATGAACCTCGGCGAAAATGAATTGTTATTGAGAACAGTGGACGCCCGGGCCCGGCCAATTAAAGACAATAAATAGCAGAATGTTATATACGGTTGCAATTTTTGTTGTGACTGGAACACGGGAGTACCGTACTGTCTGACACAAGGCTATTATTTTGAAGACAATATAGTACAAAGTTGCGTAGGTAAATAAACTAATAGTGGCATATTGCCAAGATAATACTTTTTTTTTTTATCGACTACAAGTCGGCCCTTGACTGCTATCTCACCTGATGTTAAGTGATGATGCAGTCTAAGATGGAAGCGGGCGAACTTGTTAGAAGTGGGACGAAAATCCACACCCCTATCGGTTTCTACACGACATCGTACCGGAACGCTAAATCACTTGGCGGTACGTCTTTGTCGGTAGGGTGGTAACTAGCCACGGCGAAAGCCTCCCATCAGCCAGACCAAGACAAATTAAGAAAAATCTCAATCTGCCCCGCCGGGAATCGAACCCAGGACCTCCGTCTTATAAATCCACCACGCATACCACTGCGCCACGGAGGTCGTCTAACTTATGCAATGGTAGGCTGTAGGACTTTAGGCAAGAACAAGTAGAGCTTTTTGACAGATATAATCAAAGTAAGTTCCTCGTGTTTATTTTTTCTACTAGCAAGCATTACTGTATTTTGGTCTCTCTGTTCTAAAGCGTGATGAGCTTTTTTAAGGATGCTATATCATAAATATTTTTGACGTGACAACGTCTTATAATTCGATAGAGCCGGCTGCACGCACGAAAAAACATGACGTCATGCGTCGTTACCTCGCTTTGAGGCGTTCCATGTAAGGCTTGAAGTGCAAGCGAGAGCGCGGAACGAGCGACAAAAAAGCACAATCGGCCTTTGCGTTCGACAGCGTTCGACATCCGTCTATTAAATATAATTATTAAATATATTAATTTTAAATTAAAAATTAATATATTTATTATAAATTTAAAATACAAATTTATAAAATCAAAATCAATTATTTTATTAATTTAAATTAATATTTATAAAAATATAATAATAATAATAATAATAATAAAACTCTTTATTACACCAAAATGTATAGAATTAGTAAATTACAGAAATCACTTAAATAATATAATATACTTAAATTAAAAAATTTAATAACCAATTAAATGCTACCATTCCATCAGTATTTTCTTAAGACATTGTCACGTTCAACTATCGTCAGTAAACCGACTTTACAGACAACCAATTTTTAAAATTAATTAAATTTTTGACAATGCTTATACAACTTAACAAATATAGTATATAAATATAAAACATTATATAATGTAATAAAACATTTGGTTATCCTGCTGCAGGGCTTGAAGGCCGAGACAACCGGTGGTCAGGGCTCAAACAACCAAGCGAAAGTTCTTATGGTGTTGGTCGAAGCTTTACACTATCAGACCATTGTCTAAAACGGCAATCAGAACAGTATTCGTTGACTCAACATTCCACATACCAATAATCGCATGCTATACGTATTTTGATACTTTTTCCTTTACAGCCTTCAAGGGATAAAGATACGTTTGGTGGCTTTTAATTTCTGAAAGCATTGGACTTAATACATATTGCTACTTACTTTTCTTAGTAAACAACAGAGTTTATGTCATAAAGCGCTATAAAAATTGCAAAATCCTTCACAAAACACCCTCAACGCTCGTTTCACGCCGGATCATCTTCAGTTTGTGTTGACTCGACAATATTCAATCGCAAAGTCATTATAAAGTCATATTCAATACTAGTAGATGTCTGCAACTTTGCGAAATAAGCAAATATGAATACTTACATAATATAAATACATTTAATTGTTTCTCCTTAAGCCGCAGTTCATAATTATAACTTTATGTATTGTCTTAGATTCGAGAGATTCGATTCCTGGCGGGGCCGATTGATATTATTTTCTTTATTGGTCTGGTTACGGGGAGGTTTTGGCTGTGGCTAGTTACCACCATGCCGTCAAAGACGTGCCGCCTAGCGATTTAGCGGTCCGGTACGATGTCGTGCAAAAATCGAAAGGGGTGTGAATTTCGTACCAACTTAGCCCGCTCGATCTCATCAACACTTACCATCAGATGTGATTGCAATCAAGGGCTAAATTAAAGTAAAAACATCTCGCTTATAAGATAATAAAGCTTTTTATTATGCTATACGATATTGTCTATGGTAACGTAAGGTAATTGTCTGTCGACTGTCAGATGATTTGAAAGGATTTGATTCCAGGCCGTAAAAGAAAATATAAGAATTGACATGTTAGAATATTCGAGTAGTGTATTTTACTGTTCTTTTGATTGTTACACAGTATATATATATTTTTATTTTAATTATTGTAATTGAATGGTTTTGTAATTAGTTTAATAAAAAGAGCACATGTCGAGTTTTTCTGGCCGCGTGTTTTCTCGTCATCGTCACGGACTGCATTTCCGACGTGGCGGTACTTTACAAAAGAATAAACAATTTTGAAGACTGGTGAGAGGCTTTCGCCGTGGCTAGTTACCACCCTACCGACAAAGACGTACCGTCAAGCGATTTAGCGTTCCGGTACGATGTCGTGTAGAAACCGAAGGGGTGTGGATTTCCACCTACTCCTAACAAGTTAGCTCGCTTCCATCTTAGATTGCATCATCACTTAACATCAGGTGTGATAGCAGTCAAGGGCCAACTTGTAATCAATTAAAAAAAAAGACATCGGAATATTATTTCAACACCCAAGTTTAATAATTATGAAAACCTGTAAAGCCATGTAACTAAAACGGTCACAACTATGAAACTTCAAAACTAATTGTCAAACTTGTCTTGAAATGGTTTAAAGAATGAAGTTTGATAAAAATATCAAATTACGAGGAGCGACTACTACAAAAAATTATTATCATTTAATTATTATTGAAAAAAAAACCAGCTGAAACTCTCGTAACTATTGTCGGAGTATGCCCGACTAGTTAATGAACTTGATATCATTTAATTACAATTATTCTAGCTTGGTTCTGGCATACCGAACATGATAATTTTATTCAACTTTGTTTTCTCTGTAAATCGTTTCTACGATTTCTTTTATACTCTTGTTAAATTTTAATTGGAAATTTATTGCAAGTGGTACTTATTATTATTCCGTTGTTTTTCTTTACACTTTTACAATTTATTGGAAACTTAGCGGTGACCCGTGGTTATACCCACCGTAGATCCCGTTCCTGTAAAAATATTTAAAAAGCCTATGTGCTGCATCTCTGTACTAAAAAATTGAGAGGTGTCAAGGGACACCCGGATGGAACGAAGTTCCTTTCGATTAATTAGTGAAGGAATTGTAATAAAATTTAATTTTTTTTAAGTAATAATAATATTTTTTTTATTATTAACAAATATAATGTTATATAAACTTAATCAGTAGGCTCAACTTTCGTAAAGGGCGCCACGAGAGCGCGGGACAGCATACAGCGCGGGCGCCCCCCACCGCTCACGCGCACACACATCAAAGGCGGCGGCAAGATCCTTTGATCAAAAAGTGTCGTGACAACTTTTCGTACGAATTTTTTCCGTCTAGACCCCTTTCACAACGCGCGATAAGGAACTTCGTTCCAAAAATGTTTTATTCGTAAAGTTATGTAATCCTTGGTGTGAACAACCCAGGTACCCACCTACAGCGTTTACGTTAATGTTTGATGGCAAGTATGACACAATTTCCTCCATAATGCGCCCTAATAGCAGATAATAGGCCTCATTCAGTCTTTACTATGAAGACTATTTAATAAGGTTCTATTTCTATTTGTGGACAAGTAGAGTTAAGTGCTTCTAATAGTAGGAAAATTTTATTGATTTCAATAATTTTAAAGGACAAAGTAAAATTGTCTTCCTTTTTTATATCGTGGATTGTCCTGGATTGTGTTAATTAATCCTATTAATATTATCGCGAAAGTTTGTAGGTATGGGGGATGGGTGGAGGTGAAAGTACCCGCCGACAATATTAAATGGTAGGTATCCTTAGAAAAACTACTTTCAAGCAATAGTTAATATGGGACAATCATCGCGGGATTGCTCTAGGCCAAGTTATTGACGAATGTTCTATTTTTGGTCATTTCATATAACAAAACAAATACAAAAAATAATAGTAAGCTTAGTTAGAGCCTGAATGTTCTCCTTTAATTTGTCAAATTGCTTTTAAACGAATGAAAAGTATAGAAACAAATACTACCTACCTAGACAATTCATAGTATGTAAACACAATGATGAAAACAAACTAAAAGGGGGGGTGTGACAGACAAATTTGTGTCTACAGGCAACACCCACGTAGCTTCAATGAGGGCAATCAACGGTCGTTGACCCATGGAGGTTAATCAATATTTCGGCTTTTCATTTCAATTGACAGCCCGTAACTTATGGTACAGGGTGGTTGAGGTATTACTGATGTAAATATTTTAGTGAGGCCTGATAAAGCATAAAATAATACCACTTACGGTGTGGTTATTTAAGCTTTATCTATAGATGATTATTTTTATTTTTATCTATAAACTGATGGGTTTGTTATTGGTATGAATGAATAATTAATGAGTAAAAGTAATTGACTATGTTGTTAGGTTACTCAAGTCGAGATAATGATAATAGTCGAAAATAAAGTTGTACAATGGATTTTTTATCAAGTCCATGTGGCAAAAGATCACGAGGTTTGAGTCCTAAATTTATCATCATCATCATCATTATAAGCCTATTTAGGGCTCACAAAAGGGCCAGACCTCCCTCTTTATAGGAATCGACGGCTTAAGGTGTTCGCCGAGACACGAGGGTATAACACCACCAACTTCCCGACTACGGGCTTGAAATGTACTGAAAATTTCATAGAAAAATGAAAACTCATAATTATTCCGTGACCCGACCCAGGATTCTAACCCAAGACCTCGTGGTCAAAGCCACATAAGCTAACCACTCGACCAATGAGGCAGAGGCATTTGAAAATTATAATAATCCTATATTCAAAATACACTTAGATTTGAAACTATAAAATCATAAACTAGCCCGAGCTGGAAATCGAACTGAGGTACTCTCCAACTCTCCCAGAGTCCATCAAAATTCTACAAAGCCAAACTTTCATTATTCCTTGTAACCGTGATAAGGAAATGAAACCTGAGCAAGCCCCTATATCATATTCACCTAAATATTTGATATCCTTGAGGCAAATTGCAAGAACTCGAGGAGCGGGAGTAAAATCGAAATAGAAATGAAATATCCGAGAGCTGGCGGTCAAATACTCCAATCACGTGTACATTTGGACAGGGCTGGGCCCTTTATAGAGGAAATTGCATTCTATACCATGCCTCTTGAAACGGTCCCGGCTGTGGAATAACACTGAAACTAAGAACTTAAGTGTTAGTAGCTATAAAACAACAAATTAGTTATTTTTATTTTATACTGCGTTAAAAGCTTTTATTTAACTTGCACTCTAAATATGTTTGTTCGGTGGAATCTTTGAGCTCAATTATGAAGTAGATACCTTCAACCGATTGAGCTAAAGTTTTGTATACACGTTTACTTTGGATGACAATGCATGATATAGTGTATGACATCATTCTAAATCCAATATGGCGGACCATACAAGATGGCAGAATAGATATTTTTAATGCACTTCTACAATCTATACTGAAATTATAAAGAGGTAAAGTATGTTAGTGTGTAACTTAGTATGTTTGTAAATGGATCTGTTGGAGTTGATCTTTGAAACTACTGATCTGATTTAAAAAATTCTTTCACCAGTAGAAAGTTACATTATTGGGAAGTGTTATAAGTTCTATTTTATATTTGTATTGTATATATTAGCCGAATTATCCGCAAATCGGACCAAAAAATATATTATCCGCATGCGCTGCCGTAACTATTTTTATAATTGAAAATAATTTATAAAAACTTTATATATCTTAAAAAGTTCTACAAAAAAGTCCGCGACACCATATATCTGTGTTTTATATTTTAGCAGATATAGAACTTTTTGTGTTTCAATAAATCATTTAATTCGTATGCTTACGTTTACGTCTTAATTTATACAACTAAACTTAAATCTCTACCAAAATAAATTATTTAATAACCACAAGGATATTATAGAGATAAGATATGCCTTTTATAGTATGTTAATTAGTTACTTAGTTTAGGACATAAGACAAAAAGCTTGTCGCACGATTTGTAAATAAACTAATACTAATTTAATTATGTAAATTGATCTGCTAATTTATTATATTTTCAATTTAATTAAATATGATCATATAAATTGTATTTAATGAGGTTACAAGAGTTAGTTAGTTAGTTAGTAGTAGAGAAGATAGTTAAAATATTTAAGGAAAAATTTATTTTCTTCTGTTTAGAGCATTTAAATAAAAGCTTATTTTAAAAAAAAGCTTTTTTCTTTTTATTTATTAATGATATTTTTTCTTTTGGGGTACGGAACTTTATGTTTGTTTGACTCGCTAAAACTTAGACACAACTAGACCTATTTTAATATATTTTTCCGTTGGTCTCGTTCCCGTGGGAATTTTAGGATAAAATGTGGCCTATATGTTAATCCCGAGTCAATCACTTGAGCCGTTTAGTGGTAAGTAACAAACAAACACACACTGAAATACTTTCGCCTCTATAATTATAAAGCTAAAGAGTTTGTATCTATTTTAGCACCTCAGTAATTACTGCGGTAAAAAACAACTGTTATAGTTGAATTGGAACTCAGTAATTAAATGCTCTCTAACATAAAGTTATATACTCGGCAATAAATTATACTCGAGTGAAACTGCGGCGCATAGCAAGGCCTTGGCATTAAAATTAATTTATCTAATTTAGCATTATCTAATTTAGCTACTAAGCCTAAGTCGAAAGCTGCAGTGGTGAAACTCCGAGGAGGCTTGGACTAAGTATGTTTTGGTTCGAGAATAGGCAAATCAGAGTTGAATTGTGCGTCTCTCTGTAGTTAATTTTCCATGTGTCGAAAGTTTATTTTATACCAAAGTTCAAACCTTTGTAGAGAAATGGGTAACTCGGTAAATTACTTGATACTGCTTGTTATTTTTAACCGACGAAAAAAACGGAGGAGGTTCTCAATTCGACACGTATATATATTTTTTTTTATGTATGACCACGCATAACTTTTTACAGAGTTGTCCGATTTTGATAATTCTTTTTTTATTAGAAAGGGCATACTTTCAAAGTGGTGCCATTATCATCATGTTAGGATCTGATGATAATATCCTGGAGAAATTGAAGGAACTCTTCAAATTTTGGAGGCACGCTTACAGGGATTTCGGTTTTTGTCTCGGTATCGGTAGCTTTTTGGCTACTAGTGCCGTATAATATACTATGACAGTATAGTACGAGTACGTTACGTGGCGATAAATCACTAAAAAGTAGGAAACAAAAAATTTTTAAATAAAAATAGAACCGACTCAAAACGCACTAAAAAGTAAAAAATAACTGTGTCATTTAGTTGCTTTAATTTACTTAAGCATATCTAGGAGTCGGTGCATGAATTTGTTATTAACGAGTTAATTAAAAAATTAGGTGTAAACTGACTAGTGATTTCTACCTTCAATTTTAATTTGTTTGTTGGCAAGCATTCTCAGTCGAGTTTGGCTTTAGTATAGGTAAGCGCATCCCAACTTAGACCTCATCACTGCTTACCATCAGGCCTGATTGTAGACAAGCGCAAGCCTTTCTACCATAAAAAATGGATTTTAACTGAATCCCTAATATTCAAACAATGGTACTTATCTAAAATGACATCCCTCTAATAAATTATATTCACATGAATAAAATCGCTGGTAACAGCTGATACTAAATCAACGTTCACAAGTTTTTAAAAAATTCCATACTCATAATAGGATTATAAACGGTTTCCAGAAAAGATTTTCGCAAATCACTCGACTGAAAAAACATCGATGCTACACAAAAAAGCATCCCCTAAAATCTGCTAAACGGGGGGATGTAACAGTACTTGAGTCCACTTGAACAGTTTGATGTTGATCGGCAGGGGTGTTAAGATATACCTTACGGTTAAAGAGGCTTGGGGGAGGGAATAAATAGCAACTGAGTTGTTTAGTAAATATCTTTAAAGCCTAGTTACTGAGCATGTCTAATGTAATGATAAAATATAAAAGTACGACGGATTTTTAATCTCAAAATAAAATTATTATTATAAAAATAAAAAACCTGACTGCTTACAAGTGATAAACTGAAAAGAGGAAAACAAGGATCACTATATCTATATAAAAATTCTAAATACTTTATGGTGCAGCAGGTGGGGACAAACGAAGTTTTGGTAGATCTTCCGCTGCCCGCAGGTAGCAAAGTATTGTTTGTCCCCGCCTGCAGCGCCATAAACTATTTAGAATTTTATATAGTTATAGTGATCCTTGTTTTCCGCTTTTCAGAAATAGTCTTTTTACGATCTTTTGTTTGATATCCATATTGCTACGATAAGAAAAAAATGAACGGGGGGATGTGACTTTTTCCCCATTTACAGTCGCCATTTAGAAAATTTATATAGCCTATGTCACTGCGACAATTCTAACGAATTCAACGACTTCTCATATGTCAAAATCAGTCCAGCCGTTTAGGCTGTAGCGCGTGCCAAAGAAATGGACACACGCACCCACATACCCACATACATACTTACATACATACGCTCGAAGAACATTACCCTCCTGACGCAGTCCGGTAAAAAAGATCATTTTAATGAATTAAGTGCGTTTCGAAAATACATTATATACCAGATTGGACGCACAGAAAGAAAGATAAAGAAATTGAATACACTTAGAGATTTGCGTTTTTTAAAGATTGTGCTATAGCCACAAAACTGGTACCGCAAACCTATCATAAATAACTTTTGGATAAAAAATGCGTCATATGACTTAGAAAGTTTAAACAAAAATTGTAAAATAAAATACCGCTAAAATGCTTTGAGGATAAGCATTAAAGTACAATTTCCTGCGAATAATAATGAATTATAGAAAAAATAATAATTTTTTTTTTATCGAATACAAGTTGGCCCTTGACTGCTATCACACCTGATGTCAAGTGATGATACAATCTAAGATGGAAGCGGGCTAACTTGTTAGGAGTACGATGAAATCCACACTCCTATCGGTTTCTACACGACATCGTACCGAAACGCTAAGTCGCTTGGCGGTACGTCTTTGTCGGTAGGGTGGTAACTAGCCACGGCGAAAGCTTCCCACCAGCCAGACCAAGACAAATTAAGAAAAATCCCAATCTGCCCCACCGGGAATCGAACCCAGGACGTCCGTCTTATGAATCCACCACGCATACCACTTTGCCCTAATTTTAATATCACTGATGGGCATCCACTGTTGGACATAGGCGCTTTCAGGGACTCCCAAACTGAAACTCAAGATCCTGAGCCGCCTAAGGCCAGTGGCTCTCTGCGACACGTTTGATGTCAGCGAAAAATTTGTACGTGTATAAACTTTAAATATTGGAATATATCAGCTAGACACACAATACAGGAAGACCGTGGAGCGCGCGAAATCCCATCAAGTATACTGGCGAACTTAACAGCTAACAAAGTAACTTCATTAAATAACGCACTACTAACTTGTCCAACCAAAACTAGCCCGCTCTACGAAACACTAAATGGATGCGTTAGATAATATACAAGACAAGACATGAAAGGGAAATGAAATTACAAAACATAAAATATTGAAGAAAATACTTTATTATTTTGAACAACAGCCCACATTCCGACACATTTTCCCACTCTTTAAAAAATCTTTAGTAACTTTTTGATGCAATCAGTGGCGTCCACTTCATAAATGCTAAAACGTACTGCCTAATCTGAAGATACATTGCAAACTAGTATTGGAACAAGAATTTTCGTGTAGATAATTCCTATAGTGCATACCCTAGTTAAAAATCTTGTGCACGCCACTGGGTGTAATGTAACGTCAAGAACTACCATGAGGATCTGGGTATGAGACCAAGTAACTACTGAGCTTTTTCTTGTTATAAAATTTTCAGACAAAGTAATCTACCCAGACTTGAAAAGTTGGTTGTGTTACACCACATAGTTTCAAGAGCACGGCAATTATCGATCCTTATTATTAACATATGATAGTGATCGTTAAAAGAGTTACCATGAAAACACCTACCCGCCAACGTGCATTGGGGCAGTGTAGTGGGCTTAAACTCCATGTCCTAAGAGAAGCGAGACCTATATCGGTAGTAGGACGTCAAAATATGCTAATAATGGTAATGTTTCAATCCTAACTAATATTATGAATACGTAAGTAACTCTGTCTGCTGTCTGTCTATTGACTATTGAAGACTATTGAACTGATTTAAATGAAATTTGGTACACAGATAGTCTAGAGCCAGAAAAAAAGACTTTTTATTGCAATAACAAAAAATAGATATAGAAATGGCTGGCAGCGACTCCTAGATATGCTTAAGTAAATTAAAGCAACTAAATAACACAGTTATTTTTTATTTTTTAGTGCGTTTTGAGTCAGTTCTATTTTTATTTAATAATTTTTATTTCTTACTTTTTAGTGATTTATCGCCATGTAACGGACTCATACTATACTTTCATAGTATATTATATGGCACTAGTAGCCGCTTAAAAAGCTACCGATACTTACACAAAAACCGAAATCGCTACAAGTGTGCCTGTAAAATTTAAAGAGTTCCTTAAATTTTCCCAGGATATTATCATCAGATCCTAATATGACTATGACTATGACTATGGGACCATCTTGGAAGTATCCCCTTTCTAATAGAAAAAGAATTATCTTAAATCGGACAACTCTATAAAAAGTTATGCGTGGTCATACATTAAAAAAGAAATTAAAAAATATACGTGTCGAATTGAGGACCTCCTCCGTTTTTCTCGTCGGGTAAAACGGTTTCGTCGGTTGTAAGGTATTAAGGGGGGATGAAATATTGTATGATAGTAATAATAAATTCCACGCGGACGGAGTCGCAGGCAAAGCTAGTGTGGATATAATAACGGGAATCTTAATCAAAAATTAAAATAATAATTGCTGCTATGCTCGTGTATTACGAATGATAAAACATTATCAGAACTCAATAATTCAATATCGGCTCGGGATCACATCAGATTAGTGATATTGGGGCTGACTCTACAAATGATTTTGGCTCCCTGCCATACCGTTAACGCATTATTTTATTTTATAATAGAACGTAAAAATCCATATAGAATTACCTGATACATATTATAGAAAGTTTCGATAATATGGGATTCGGATACGGACTAGAGTAAAATAATTTAAATAAACTATTAGCTTATAGAGCCTGTCCTAGTAAACTTGTGTCATTTTATAAAAGCGGAATGCTTTTTAACCTATAGGTAATATTACGCAACTATAAACTCCCAGGCCGACTAAACGACGAAGGGAGGCCTGGCCTAGTAGAGAGGCAAACAAATGGAATGTTAAAATAAAACAATTATGGAATATTGTAATATGTATCATCATCATCGTCATTATCAGCCTATTAAAGACCCACTGTAGGGCCAGGCTTGCCTCCTTATAGGAGAGGGGATATAGAGCGGAGACCCACCACGCTGCTCCATTGCGCGTTGGCGGGCTTAGGGTGATAATGTTTTATTATTAACGATCACTATCAGATGTTGATGACGGTGACCGGGAAACGTGCTCTCCGAGGCACGGGGGTGTAACAACTTCCCGACTCCGGGCTTGGAATGTACTGAGAATTTCATAGAAAAATGATCAACTCAGAATTATTCCGTGACTCGACCCAGGATTCGAACCCAGGGCCTCGTGATCGAAGCCAGATAGGGTAACCCTAGACCAACGAGGCAGTCAATCAGTAATATGTATGGAATGAAAGAATTTTGTATTCGATAGTTAGTAGTAGTAGTTGCGAAAAATAGAGTAGTTTAAATTATGACACCAAATTCCCACCTACTCCACTTCATCATACATCTAATACAACGTGTTCATGTGTGGGTGTGTGCGTGTGTGTGTGTGTGTGTAGTGTCACTACACAAGTGAGAACAATGTCACCTGGAGTTCTCGCTGCAGCTTTAATATGGACAAACTTTGGCGGGAAATTGGATTTTATGAATACTTAGGTAGGTACATTGTTTGTTCGCAGTGTTTTCTACACCCGCCTCGCTTTTAACGATGCTGTAGCGACCAAATGAGTTAATTGTACTCTACAAGTAAAACGACTATAATTAATTTATACAATTGTATACATTAAAATGAGTTTATTTTGCTTTTTCTTTTTTATTGATTACTAGTTAGTTTTTGACTGCAGTCACACCTGATCGTAAGTGATAATGCAATCTATAATGGAACCGGGCTAACTTGTTAGGAGAAAGATGAAATCCAGACCAGTGTGGCTAGTGTGAGATTTTACCGTGTCGATACCAAAAACAGTAAACGCAAATTTTATATGGAATTGGAGTAGCGCCATCTAGTTAACCGAGAGTAAACGCTTTTTTTCTACATAACTTGACGTTACGAGCGTGTACGTTTTTACGCAGTCGCTCGGTGAAAACTCGCACTTGCCCCACAGGGCGGTCTCTACATGACATCGTACCGGCAACTAGCCATGGCCGAAGTGTACTGCCAGCCAAACATTTTACATTACATTCCATTCCCCTCTATCTATCCGAATAGCTTGTGTTCGAAGTGAATAGTCAAGTTGGTGACCGACGTAGACTTCCTGGATTTGAGTCCTAATAATTTGTGGACTACATTATTCTTGACTGCCTCGTTGGTCTAGTGGTTTCAATCACAAGGTTCTGGGTTTGATTCCTGGGTCGGGTCACGGAATTATCCTGAGCTTTTTCATTCTTCTATGTTGTGTTATATATATGTGTATAAATGTTCAATACATTCCAAGCCCGGAGTCTGGTAGGGGGTGTTACACCCCCGTGCCTCGAAGAGCACGTTAAGCCGTCGGTCCCGGTCATTATCATCAACATCTGATAGTGATCGTTAATAAATGAAACATTATCACCCTAAGCCCGCCAACCCGCATTGGAACAGCGTGGTGGGTGTACGCTCCATACCCCCTCTCTATATAAAGAGGGAGGCCTAGCCCTGTAGTGGGCCGTTAATAGGCTAATAAAGCTGATGAATGACATTATTCTTGTATGCCAGAATGCCTGATAACAGATTTGCATATTTGCCTTTGCAAATGTATCGTGCTTCGGCGTTAATATTCTGACGATTTTTAATGCATTTTATATCTTTCTTTACTCTATATTTGCATGCATATTTTGGCACCTTGTCATCATCACCATCATTCACAGCCGATGGACGTCCACAGCTGGGCTTAGGCCTTTTTAGGGGACTTCCAAACACAACGATTCTGAGCCGCCTGTGGCCGACGACTCCTTGCGACGTTTGATGTCGTCAGTCCACCTAGTGGACTAACACTACGCTTTCCGACGTCGCCATTCTAACACCTTGGGCCCCCAACGTCCATCAGCTGTTCGAACCACGTGCCCCGCCCATTGCCACTTCAGTTTTATACTATTATTTGCTTAAGTGACTTCCCCAGAAAAGTTTAAAAAAAAAACAAATCTTTTCACTTTTTTGTTTAGCTTATATATTCTTAGCTTATATATATATTCTTTTTTTGTTAAAGCAGTTTTGTGTACTAATGATTATTATTATTATTATATTTTAATTTTTAATATGTAACTGAGTTTCTGTTGCTACTTTTAATTTGTAGTTTATTTCGTGTTCTATAACTTTTTGTCTTTTGTTTGTTTGTTTTTAATTTCGCTGAACAATATAAACACTTAATTGTATAGTCCGTATTGTTACTTATTTAAAGGTATCCCCTGAAAACCAGCGCTGCAGCTAGCTGTAGCATAATGCTGAATGGGAAACCTTTATTTGGTCAGTCTTTGTTTTACTTTATTACTTTTATTGCTTAGTATAATTTAGTATAAGTCTGATCAAATAAAAATATTTTTCTTTCTTTCTTTCTTTCTTTCAGTTCTGCGACTCGCTGAGCTGTCGGTTACTTTGGTTATTCTGCAGATCCTCATTTCTGATTCGATCACGCAAATATACTCCGAACATTGCTTTTTTTATCGCCGCTCAGAGCTTTCTTATGAGGCACCTTGTACCTGCATATAATATAATATAAAGTCATCAGAAATCCACTAAATCAAGTTCGGAATAGTTCATTTTGAATATGAAAAAAATCAATCAAAACTTCTATTATAAAAATCCACTAACACTATTTGAAAGCCAATTCTCTAGTAGGTAATAAATTCTAAAATCACATTCTTTGTGACTTCCAAGCGAAGTGTAACTTTTATTTCGATTTGAAAGTCGCCGTCAACCAAATCCTCAGATATAAAGCGCTTGAGCTCTCGCCGTATAGAAAATTGTATTTCTTTGATATTACCGAATTCCATTTACACTTTATTGATAAAATCTATTTTCATCAATGTACCTATGTAGTGGAAATATTGGATTTGACGGTAATCTATTTGATTTTTAGAGGTAATCGCTCATTGCCTCTTGTACATAACTAACTAACAAGATTACATTTTAAATTTTAAATCCCCGATTAAATTATAACTCACCATTTTCTCGTGGCGGCCATTTCGTATTTCATTGTTTTCAGAATGAATTCTATGTGTGGCGCAATGGTATGTGTGGTGGATTTATAAGACGGAGGTCCTGGGTTCGATTCCCGGCGAGGCAGATTGAGATTTTTCTTAATTTGTCTTGGTCTGGCTGGTGGGAGGCTTTCGCCGTGGCTAGTTACCACCCTACCGACAAAGACGTATCGCCAAGCGATTTAGCGTTCCGGTACGATGTCGTGTAGAAACCGAAAGGGGTGTGGATTTTTTGTGCCACTCCAAACAAGTTAGCCCGCTTCCATATTAGACTGCATCATCACTTAACATTAGGTGTGATAGCAGTCAAGGGCCAACTTGTAGTCGATAAAAAAATAATAAAATAGCGCTTGTAATTATTTTCTTCTATGTACTTTTTAGTTATACCTGTCTAACTTTTTTCCGTCAGTTGGATGGCTCAACTATTCACTATCATAGAAACGACACGTAACACGTCTATATTATGAATAATTACCAAAAATTAAGCAAAGGAAAGCAAAACCAAATAATAATTTCTAAAATTCTTTTCTCTCCCTGATTGTGCTAATCTTTGTAACTTTTCAACGGATTTTCATCCGCTTTTTACAAGTGAAACTAGCTAAAAGGAAATAAATAGGTTTTCTATTATGATGTAAGGAAAATGTTATCTGGATTAAACAGAATTTTAAGACGACATATCTAAAAACATCTAGTAGTCTTAGGTATACCTAGTTATTGTGTTTTAACAGTGTTGATATTACTTCTGCCTCGTTGTTAGCCTATCTGGCTTCGATCACGAGGTCCTGGGTTCGATTCACGGATTAATTTTCAGTTTTTTTTTTTGGTGGGTCTACCCTCCACATACCCCTCTCTTATAGGGAGGAGCCTTTTCCCTGTAGTGGGCCGTTAATAGGCTGATAAGGGTGATGATTAAATAACTTTAATAAAAAAAACTGTGCAGGTAAATTTTCTCTCATAAAGTCTCTCGTGATACTCTTCCAAACAAATAAACAGACAAACAATTATTAAATTATAACGTTCATATGATGCGGATAATTAAAAAACAATTTACATAAGGTATTTAAATTGTAAAATTTCATATTTGCATAACCAGACCATATACACAATTATTAATGATTTGCGGTCTCCTGAACGAATAGAAAATAGGTACAATCAGTGAGATGTTACTACATTTAGAGTGGCGCAAAAATATTTAACCCCACTGTTTCGTAAGTTTTGTTCGGTTTAACTTAAAGAAATAATACTCTCACAATAAAATTCAAATATGTACGTGAATTTTAAATTATTGTTTTGAATTTTAATATAATTCAAAAAAAAAAATTTCAAAAGTGACAATGTCTTAAGAAAATACTGATGGAATGGTAGCATTTAATTGGTTATTAAAATTTTTAATTTAAGTATATTTTTATAAATATTAATTTAAATTAATAAAATAATTGATTTTGATTTTATAAATTTATATTTTAAATTTATAATAAATATATTAATTTATAAATATATTAATTTTTAATTTAAAATTAACATATTTAATAATTATATTTAATAGACGGATGTCGAACGCTGCCGAACGCTGCCGAACGCAAAGGCCGATTGTGCTTCTTTGTCGCTCGTTCCGTGCTCTCGCTTGCACTTCAAGCCTTACATGGAACGCCTCAAAGCGCGATAACGACGCATGACGTCATGTTTTTTCGTGCGCTCTATCGAATTATAAGACGTTGTCATGTCAAAAATATAAAACCCGGGTTCGTTCCCGGCTGGGTTAATTGAGATTTTCTTAAATTCAGGTCGGACGGATGGGAGGCGACCATGGCTATCATCCCATCGGCAAAGCGTTTAGTATTCTGCTACCATGTTATGAAAAAACCAAAAAGGGTGTGGACCTCGTCCTATTCCTAACAAGTTAGCCCGATTCCATTTTAGATTCGAGTCATCAGTTACCAACAGAGTGCCTAGTGTGAGCTTTCACCAAAACAAATCGAAAACTTCACATTCGCGTTAAGGCAAATTTTATATGAAATCGAAGCAGCGCCCCTAGCAGTATCGAGAGAAAACTCAAATGGGCGAGTGTCAGTGTCATATAAAATTTGCGTTTACCGTTCTCGATATCGACGCGTAAAAATCTTACACTAGCCACACAGGTATGTTTGTAGTTTAGAGTTAATTTGTAGTAAATAAAAATAGATAAAGATTCCGCGCGCAGGCCGAGGTTTCTACAACGTTAACATCTCAATGGGACATTACAATACTAAACGATAATTACTTATTTGTTTAATCGACGCGTGTAAACACACGAGAATGGTTTTGTCAAATACTTTACATTCTGAATGAACGCTCCAGTAAATCCCGATTAGTGATTAACACAGTAAATATTTTCCTGAATAATTTGCTAACAAAATTAATCTGTGATTTTATAAAACTGATCGATGTACTGTTTTAATATTAATGATATTCCTGTGCTTACGTATATCACAAGCTACTTTAAATTATTACCCGACTGCTTCAGAAGGAGGGTAATGTTTTTCGAGCGTATGTATATATGTATATATGTATGTATGTATGTATGTATGTATGTCCATTTCTTCGGCACGCGCTACAGCCTAAGCGGCTGAACGGATTTTGACATGTGAGGTGTCGTTGAATTCGGCTAAATTGTGGAAGTGACATAGGCTATATGAATTTTCAAAATGGCGGCTGTAAACGGGGGAAAAAAGGGGGGACGTGTGCATTTACTTTCTTATATCCTAGCAATATGGGTATCAAATGAAAGGTCGTAAAAATACCATCTCAAAAATATATATATCATATCATGTTTATATTACTGTTTTAACAAGCAATGTCAAAAAGTGTGCCGTCTCATTTCTATACCACAAATTAAAACTAAAAAGTCTCAAATATAATTATTATTATAAAAACAAAAAACCCGACTGCTTAAAAGTAATGAACTGAAAAGAGAAAAACAAGGATCAATATATCTGTATAAAAATTCTAAATACTTTACGGTGCTGCAGGCGGGGACAAACGTAGTTTTGGTAGGTCTTTCTTTCCCACGTAGTAAACTATTTTAATATTAATGATATTCCTGCACTTACGTATATCACAAGCTACTTTAAATTATTTTTGAATTATTTCCAAATGCGTCATCTTCAGCCACTGTTGGACATAGGCCTCGTTTAAGCGCCAACCCACTGTATTGCTGGTATTTTGCATCCAATCGGTGCCAGCCACCTTCCGGATGTCGTCGCTGCATCTAGTTGGGTGACGCCCTACACTCCGCTTGTTGAGACGCGGTCTCCACTCCAGGACCTTACTACTCCAACGATCATCAGTCGTTCGACAGTCCTGACCAGCCCACTGCCGCTTCAATGTACTAGCCCTGAGCGCTAAGTCGGTTACTTAGTTCTTGGACTAATCACAATTTCCAAAATATTTCGAAAAAAAAAGATAATTTCAGCGATACTACCACACGCGCAATTATTTTTAAGAGAATTTTCTTTATTTTAATGCAATGAAAATAATCAACTATCAAAAGTTCAGATCATTGTCATATTAATATAATCGGAAGCCAACGTTTGATCAGAACAATGTTAAAATATCACATACGTATCTGTGTGTAAAATTCATTCAAAATGCAAAGGTAAACCTTTCAAGCATCATGGGAAAACGTAACATATGACGTACGTAAAAAGTAACACCCTTTTTAACCCCCGACGCAAAAACGACGGGGTGTTATAAGTTTGACGCGTCTGTGTAAATTTATGTGTATGTGTCTGTCTGTGGCATCGTAACTCCCAAAAGGAATGATCCGATTTTAATGCGGTTTTTTGTTTGAAAGGTATATCAGTCGAGAGTGTTCTTAGCTATGTTTGGTGGAAAACGGTTCAGGTCATCAGGTCGTTTGTTATGTGTGATATAAATGTTACACGCTCAGTTTGCTTGAAAGCATGTGTCTGATCTGACATTTGTAACACTAATGTCTTCTGGAACCACTGAGCTGGTCTGATGATAAGGCTCGAAGATTGGAGACGTAACCCTGGTCTACCTTTTAGAAAATCCATCGAGTTTGGGCTCGTTGAATTTGTCTTGACTGGTTCTATTCATGTTTCTAATTTGGGTCGGGGGTTTTTAAATTTTTAATTTATTGTTTTATGTAAAGGACAATTTACAGATACCTACGTAGAAATGCGGTTAATGATCATAGAGAGAGTGCCTCTCTCCATGATTATTAACAGATAGTCACTTAGTTGTAATTAATAGTCAGTTGTATTTGCCACTTACAAATAAGTGACTATCTGTGTGTAAAAACCATAAACGAAGGCACCTCACAAATCTGCTTATAAAAACCATAGAAAATAAAACAACTTTGCTTCAAACTTGCGCGTATTTTCAGCTCGCGAAAGCAAACATTATATTCGATGGGCATCCTAAATCACTCGCTCAAAAACCTTGTCGGTACACAAACCAGCCCTAAAATCACTAAACCGAGGGCCGTGACGGCACTCGAGCACACTTCAGCGGTTTCATGCCGATCGACTAACCGGTGGGGTGAAAAAAATTGAAATACACATGAGTTTGCTATGTTTCGTGCATAGGTAGAAGTGATCAGTGTGTTTGTAGGGAGTCAACATTACAGTGATATAACGAGCTGGGAGGTATAAAAAACGAAAATGGACAATATCTAACGTCTATGTCCTTCTAAGTTAAATGTTAAAAAATACGAGAACCTATACGGAACTTCCTGTAATAGAACTAAAATTAACCAAACCTGCTAATTGGTGTTGGCAGCATTGTATACTCTGTTTGAAAAGACTATAGACAATACAGTGGCCTTATTTGCTGTATTGTGGTACCGCGTTTAAACTATAGATAATAGACTAGGTGCGGTACTCGTCGAGCAAAAATGGCGGGCGGTAGGCTATAAAATATGCCCCTATGGAATATTGTGGTTATTCACCTTAGTGTCCGAGTCTTATGCAGTCTTGCTGTTTAACTATCGTAAGAATCTGTGCGCGTAATGTTTAATTAAGTAATTACTGTAATAATGTTTCATTTTGATCAATGATGAAATAAATTGTTATTAAGTTTGTCTTTTGGTGTTTTAAGTTGTATTCCCTTCTGGCTGTTTGTTAACATTGGTGCGGTAACTTTTTATATTTGTATACAACTGATACTTTTAGGCTTTGTCCCTGAATGTAAAATTACTGGGTAAACCATATAAATCATATTATCAATACATCTTTTTGGTAAAAATACGAATAACATAATTATTCCGATTTTTCGACGTCAAATTAAAAACGAGCCAGCAACAGCGCTGGTAACAAATTTTTTGTTAGCGAAACTGAAACTGCGAGTTTGTTTCCATAACCTACTAAAATACCGAATGTTGAAAACAAATGCAAATCAGTTTGTATGCTGTTACCTGGACATTTTTTAATCGACTTTAAAAAAAGGAGGTTATCAATTCGACCCGTATGTATGTAATATTTCTAGAACTGCCCAGTTTTTGCATATGTTAGTCTATATCAGCATCTGAACATATGTGCCAAATTTCAAAAGTGTATGTATGTAAGTATGTATGTATGTATTTATGTTTGTGGAGGTATATCTCCGGAAGTACAGGTCCGATTTAAGTAATTCTTATTTTGTTGTACTAGGTATTGTTCAACTTAGGGTACACTGCAAGTTTTATCGAAATCGGTTCAGGAGTTTTTGTGATAGGGTTATTTTATGCATGACTTTTCAAAGAATAGTCCGATTTTGAAAATTCTTATTTTTATTAGAATCCTCCACTTCCAAAATGGTCCCATAGTCATCATGTTCGGATCTGATGATGAGATCATGGTTAAATCTAAGGAACTCTTCAAAGTTTATAGACACATTTGCAGCGATTTCGGTAGTTTATAAGTTGGCTGGCGAATATTGATACTAATAGTTTAGAACGAGTAGGTTTTACGTATGTTCGTTGTCGATAAACAAATAAAAAGTATGAAAAATAAAAATTAATAAAAAATTAAACCGACTTCAAAAAGCACTGAAAAGTAATTGCGTCATTTAGTTACTTTAATTTACTTAACCATATACTTTAAAGACGTTACCTCATCCACACAAAGTGCTATGCTACTTTGGTGAATAAACTTTTCTTTAACTTGGATGGCACCGACTTTATAGATATGGTGAAGTAAATTAATGTAACTAAATGACGCAATTATTTTTTACTTTTCAGTGCTTTTTGAAGTTGGTTTAATTTTTTATTAAAATTTTTGTATTACACTTTACGTTGAATATATTGCACATTAATAACATTTTTCAATCGTCACAGTTTGCAAAAAAAAATTCAATTTAATAGTTACCATTTTATAAAATTCATCGTCTCCTACATTTAGGCGAAAAGTAAATCTTCGTGTCGTTTATTTATTTTCTAAGACTCTCGTTGATCCAGTTTTCGTAGCAATTAGCTCCGGACAAAAACTAATAATATTAACGCACTAATAAAAATAGTAGTGCGTTGCTCTACTGGGATCGAACGATTGTCACTGATAGGTATATTGTAGCCAATAGACCTGATATAGTGATAGCAGATCGATCAACGAGCCGTGCAATAATTGTTGATATTACTGTTCCCCATTACGATAATCTGATAAAAGTCGAAAAGGAGGAAGTATCAAAATACTTGGACCTTGCTCATGAGATTACCGCCACGTAGAATGTTGAGTCAACGATTATTGTTAATTTAGTCGTTTCAATCAACGTTCTTATTGCGAAAAGCTTCGACCAACATTTAAAGAAGCTTTCGCTTGGCTGTTAGATCAAGAGTCGGATACAGAAGGCGGTGATTCTTGAGACGGCGCGAATAGTGAGGAGGTTCCTCACTCTGGAGCCCTGACCACCGGTTGCTTGAGCCCTCAAAGGCCCCGCAAGTGGAGGAGCAAATTTTTTTTATAAATTTTTAATAGAACTTTTATATGTTTTAGTATTACATTTTTAAAAATAAAAAAAATGTAATAATATTTTAACGCAAAAAATTTCATTAGTATCAAATACGCTATGCTGCTCCTCGGCAGTCGGCAGATATTCACCGGCCTTTAGCAAAATGGAAACAAGGACTAACAAGTTTAATTGCAATCCGCGGGTGTGAAGGTCTGTTTGTAATTTTGTCGCGAGTTTCAAACGAATCCTATAAAACGAGCTTTAGTTTTTAACTAGATAACTACAAAGCTTTCAACGATGTTTCAGGTAACGCGGTACTCTGCGCCTTTCGAAAAAATTGTAACGAACTTTTAAAACATTCATATTGTATTAGGTAATGTGAATAGTTAACTATCCCTTTGTGACGTTATTATCTCTTGAATAACTTGATGGCATGTTTTACGGATCGCAAAGGATTTCTCAATTAATTCCAATTATTTTTTCTTTCGCTGTAGCCAGGTTGTTTTAAACATGACCAATATTTGACTTTCCCCTACATCAAAGTGAAAAATTTGTTTTAGGAGTGGACACGACAAACTCCCACGGGTAAAGATTGAATTTGAGATGCCTTAACCGTGGTGTTATTGAGACTTGCAAACATACAGCTATTTCGGATTGAGTTTTTGCTAAATTATCTTTGGTCAGGTCTGGTAATTAACAATGGCTAAGGCGAGATAGGCTATATCATTTACAGTTTCCCCCGAAGTCGAAGTAAAAGTTATCTATGACAAAGACCTATTAAAGTTACTCTTCACTCCCGCCATACTGCTACACCGGATAGTCCATAGTCTATTATACCATAGTGAGCGCCACCGTTTGATCCAAAGCGCGATATCCGGACAAAGTGCCGGACAATCGAGCGCGATCGGCCAACTCTGCAGACGGCGGCGTCACGGAATGATGAAACTTTGTCAACGCCGCCAGCGCTGTGGTTTCTGCGCCGCGTTAAGGCCAGGCACTACAATAATTTACATAGTTATTTGTGCCGCATTTCATCCGGGAACTACTAGGGAACTACCAGGCACTATAGTTACTGAACTATTTTTGACAGATTTGATCCGGCAATTAGGTACAACCTCTATGCTTATTTCGGCTGCCTTTATCATCCGGATGTAATGTCGGACATTCGAGTGCGATCGACCAACTCTGCAGACGGCGGCGTCACGGAATGATGAAACTTTGTCAACGCCGCCAGCGCTGTGGTTTCTGCGCCGCGTTAAGGCCAGGCACTACAATAATATGTATAGTTATTTGTGCCGGATTTCATCCGGGAAATACAACCTCTTTGTTTATTTCTACTGTCTGTATCATCGGATTGAAGTGTCGGACATTCGCGCGCGATCCGCTAACTCTGCAGACGGCGGCGTCACGGAATGATGAAACTTTGTCAACGCCGCCAGCGACGTCGTTTCTGCGCCGCGTTAAGGCCAGGCACTATAGCGATATAGTAGCTATTTGTGACGGATTTAGGTCGGGAACCACAACCTCTATGCCTATTTCTACTGCCTGTATCATGGGGATTAGGTGTCGGACAATCAAACGAGATCAGACTCCTCGGCTGCATCACGGAAAAATTAATCTTTGTCAGTGAGGTGGATTCTACACCGCATTAAGTACTAGCACTGTCACAGATTAAGTAAGATCTTCCAGAAAAGTATTTTTTCCACTGCCTAGCAAGAAAGCTGTGATCTGATCTGAATGATTGCCAAATATGAGAGTGCTGCTGTGTTCGGCATCAATGTTCCATTCTGATCTGAAGTATTTCTAGACAAAGGTATTTTATTCTCAGTACTTAACTCACTAAAATAACGACCTCCGTGGCGCAGTGGTGTGCGCGGTGGATTTATAAGACGGAGGTCCTGGGTTCGATTCCCGGTGGGGCAGATTGAGATTTTTCTTAATTTGCCTTGGTCTGGCTGGTGGGAGGCTTTCGCCGTGGCTAGTTACCACCCTACCGACAAAGACGTACCGCCAAGCGATATAGCGTTCCGGTACGATGTCGTGTAGAAACCGATAGGGGTTCGGATTTCATCCT
The DNA here is from genome assembly GCA_034621355.1 of Mycalesis mineus. Classification (NCBI taxonomy): domain Eukaryota; kingdom Metazoa; phylum Arthropoda; class Insecta; order Lepidoptera; family Nymphalidae; genus Mycalesis; species Mycalesis mineus. Next base: position 4,462,482 of record CM067881.1, read on the forward strand.
ACTCCTAACAAGTTAGCCCGCTTCCATCTTAGATTGCATCATCACTTAACATCAGGTGTGATAGCAGTCAAGGGCCAACTTGTAGTCGATAAAAAAAAAAAAATTTAGTATTGACGTCGTTAGTTTTAAAAACTTGATTTTTAAATAGTGTGGATTTGTTACATACTTATGGTAGTTTTCCTTTGAATACATTTAATTTAGCATCGCATCACTTGGCCTTAACACAACCGCCGTGTTTCTGTAGCGGACTGCCTAATTAAACTTTGTAACACAGCGCTGTGTGTAGCGCCACCGGCCCGGTGGTCGGAGCTGGCGACACTATAAACAATGGCGCTACTCGTTATTTGCGAATGCACGTTGGATTGTTTGTTCACGAGACATCGAATGTGTAACTAGCTTAACATTTCGCTTTAACACCGACGCATCATGTCTAAGAACAACAATTTAGTAGATATATTGCTGATTGTTGAGTGAATATAAAAGCAAAGCTTTTTAATAGTAGCTAGGTAGCTTTTTTTATAGAAGCAAGGAATGGTAAACGGAAAGTCATTGCCTATGACAAAACAATACTCTGCAGGCACCATCGTCGTCATCATTATCAGCCTATTAACGGCCTACTACAGGGCCAGGCCTTCCTCCTTATAGGAGAGGGGACCTCCCTCCTACAGGTTGCCTACAAATTATCGGAAACCATACCGTAGCTTGAACACAACAATATCTCGAAAACTATTTATATTAGAAGACAGTTTTCAAGTTTCAGAAGCGGAACGGACTTGATACATCATTGACGAGTCGGACTCATTTATTGCAAAATTGGAAGACGTCTTGCTTCTAGATTGGACAGGGCTTAGTAGCAACATAAAGACGTATAGGCATATCACTCAACTAGGGTTCGTCGATAATACATTTCGTTCGTCTTTAAATTACATTAGTACCTAACATATGACTAGCAGAGATTCCCAACAAGTGATCTTTAAAATGAACTTGAACTAGATAATCATAATATAAAGATCATAATGTATTGTGGAAACTTTTGCACTCAACATTATAAACAAGTACGTATACCTAGGTTTCTCTACAAACAGGCCGACATTATAAGAAAGAATTAGTGTATATATAGTAATTATTAAAGTATCAGCTAATGCAAAAATAGTCTATGTGGTATACCAGATTAATCTAATCTCTCGCTAATCTATCTGTGCTTTTATCTCGATCTTTAGGCCACAGTTGATTAACAAACATGTGTTTGCTAGTAATTTGTTGACTCTTTATCTAGAGTTATAACTGTTACAACTGACCCGACCTCGATGGAAGTTATGATATTGTGTGTAAGTAATATTATTCGTGTATTATTTAAAAACGATTGTATTTGTATCAAAAGATTGTAACCACACAGTATCATAACTTCCATCGATACTTAGACACTTTCGAATACCTACCAGTTTACACGGTAGACGAATTTCCTTACAATAATACAGCGTAGGAAACACTCCGTTCAAGCATACACAAGTATAATATTTGAAAGGGTGTGTTAGGGTTGGGTTACCAAGGGCCGAACGTGGATTATAGGCGTCTTGTTGTTGTTTACTGAACATTTCACTTGGCTGAGTTCTTATTATTTTACTGTTATTTGAAGGCATATTATTAAAATCGAAACGGCTGAAACCCACGTTACTGTTGACAGAGTATGCCAGGCTAGTTACAAACCTATACGAGACCCTTAGTCATGATTAACAATCTCGTATGGGTTCGCGCTCGCCTGGCTGCGCTGGATAGAGACGCAGCCACCTGGGAGACAAATTGGGGGGAGTGGATGCCAACTCAACTGAAGAGATCTCGTTCGCAACACGACCGAAGAGCGTGAAGACCGAGCTGAAAGGGCACCAGTTGTAAGAACTCACCTAGCTGCGCTGGATGGAGACGCTGCGACCCTCAGGGCGCATACCGGGTTAGTGGAGTCCAACCGGAAAAGGAGAATGCCAGACAATGTATAGGACTTTAACCCACTAATAAAAACATATTGTACAACAATGTATTATGCATCATTTTATTGCATTTTTTTTACTATTTAATATAAATTACATTTAAAAATTCTAGAAGTCGGAGTATTCGATACGAGCCTAGCGTTGGTTATCGTCCATTACCGTAAACAACCACATAGCACAGCAGTCACACCAACATGACAATCGCAAAGCTTCATTAAATACATTTTAAACAGGCTCAACGACTCTGGATACGAGACTTTTAGGGCTCACTTTTGATGAAAATACAATGAAAACGATTTAAAAGGCCAGAACCCAGTGCAACAATAAAGATTTAAAAATGCGTAAAGAGTGTAAATTAAAAGGAAATAGTTTAATTACTTTTTTTAACAGAATTTTATTCCAATGTCCAACAGTAAAAATGGATTATTGTAAAACATTTATAAAATAATAGTCTATTTTTAGTATATTTACAATTTGTGTTCTTTCTGGGTTAGGATCTGGCATTCTCCTTTACACAAATATAAGTAAGAAACCAGGTAAGTAATCTGCGCATATTTCGGGCTAATTGACGACTTCGAAAGTGGCTGGTTAGTCGGCTATAACGACTAGTCGCAACATCTACAAAACTTAGCTTTTCATCTATCCTCAAAATAATTTGATTAACGGTCGGGGGAAAATGTTTATTTATAGTTGCACTTAATCTTCTGTTCGTTTCGTGTTAATTGTGATTAAATTAGTGATTTGTGTTGTTATCCTTACGTATTACTAAATATTCTTCATATTGATTCGTTTTATACGTACTCACAATAATTATTTTTTTTAATTCTTTTACTTTTAAAATATTAATAATTAGGTCGTAGAAACGTAGACCTTAATTGCTGCAGCCATTTCAAAAACTCAAACCTAATAAAAGTTAGCATACTAATGGAGGAATTAGACTTCTTTTTTTCGAAGTAACTCAAAACAGAATTTCTCGCGGATGGATTCGCGAGCGTCCGCTAGTATTAAGATACTGGAACAAATATCTCGAATTACGCAATAGATCACGTGTATACCTACCACTCTCCAAAGAGCATCCCCATAAGACGTTGTCACTTGCAGGCATCGAGTAACGAGGGTTAGCGTGATTTCTTTAGTCGCTCTATCGCCTGTAATGCGTGCCTCTGATAGGTATTAAGGTAAATAAAGGGATCGTTTATCAAAAAATATACAACGATATCATACTAATATAAAGACTATAGTTTGTGATTGTGTATGTTTGTTACTTCTTCTCAGCAAAACGGCTGGAGCGATTTTAATAAAATTTAGTATGGAGTTAGCTAACATCCTGGATTAACACATAGGCTACATTTTATCTCCCACGGGAAATATAACTATGCGAGTGAACCCACGGGCGCGCGTCCAATATAAGCAGGACTTGGACTTCTCAAAGTACTTTTAGTCCGACAATGGATGGACTCCTCATTAATTAATAATTTTTTTATTTATAGTAACTAAGGCAAAAGGAACAGTTGGCCTACCTGCCCTTTTACGACTATTGTCACCTCAGAAATTTGGGATGTTTTGGTCGAAAATATTTTGTTGTTCTGTACCATCACATAACTTAAACTTCCAAAACGTAAAGTTAATGAAATTTTAACTTCTGCTGTTGCTAGCAGAAGTTAAAATTCATAATTTATTACTATGCTGAGTGGTGTCCATTTTCTTTTTTCTTTCTTGTGTTTGTGTACTTATATAATATATTTAGTGTGTGTATCAAACAAATTGATTTTCCTTTCTTTTCTTTATTTCTTTCTTTCTTTCAAGTTAAAAACTCCAATATCTAGATAGATATCTCGTCTTTTATACGTTTTGATCATGCTAACTTTCAAGCAAAAATCCAATATTTTCGAACCAATGGTTCCACATACCACACAACCACACAGACACATAGTCAGACTAGTCACATTTATAACACCCCCTTTTACAAAAATAATAACAAGCGCCGAGTAAATAATAAAAGTAGAAATAAAACGCGACAGATTTATGAGACAAAATGCCCAATATAAAGTACCCTTGCAGATAAAAGGCCGAAACACTCCAGCCCGTAATCGCGTTACAATATGATCGAGTTACGAGCCGCCCGAGGTCGATCCACGGCTAGAGAACCCTTAAAAAATCACAAAGATCCGTGATTCTTTTGTTAAAGATACTGTGATTATAACATAAAACTGAGTTGGTTGTAGGCTTCTTCTCTAACTGGGCGCGTTTTCAATGGCCATAGTTTTAATCATTTGAAATCAACGAATTTACTAATCGTCAAATTACATACTTGTGGAGTGACCTTTCATGAAGGATAAAGAGGCTTGTACGAGGACGCTATGCTATTAATAGGGCAAACCCATCTCTAAAACTATCCGATAAGTATTTTTCAGTGATTAGTTACCCAGGAATGACAAGGAAATAGAAAGAAGAGTACAGCGGAGTGAAATAAATAATAAATACTGGAGTCCAAAGAAAATTTTTAAAAGTAACACTATTTCAACCCACGTAAAAACTAAAGTTATGAACTCTAGCCTTCTGCCAGTATTGACATACGGATGCTAAACTTGGAAATACACAGCCAAAACAAAAACCAAAATAAAAACTTGCCAACGTGGACTAGAACGTAGCATCCTAAAAATAAAAAGAATTGATAGAATAAGACGTACAAAAATAAGGTCTATTACAAATGCAACTAACGCCCTGAGCTATGCGCTAAAAATGAAATGGAAGTGGGCAGGGCATGTAGCTAGGCTCAAAGATCAAAGGTGGACTTTTAAAGCTACCATATGGAGAGGTCCACAAGGCAATAGAGGCAGAGGGAGACCAATAGCAAGATGGGAAGATAAAATTTAAAAAAAACAGCTGGCACATTTTGGAACCAAATAGCACAGGACAGGGACAAATGGACGTCTTTGGAAGAGGCCTTCACCCAATCTGGGGTTCTTACATAATAATAAAATGTACACTAAAAATACTAACAAATTATTTTTTAGGATTTACTAACCAATATATTTTTTTAGATACTAACACAACATTAATATACCAAATATTGCAAGATTATGTAAGAAATAAAGGGCTTTTTTATTTTTTTTATTTTATTTTATTTATATAGTTACCCAGGAGTTTCTAAAATTGGTAATTTTAAACTTACAATGTAATATTAATTTCCACCTCGTTTCTGTGCCGCTTTAGCTGTGTACGCCATTTTTCCAATAATATTATAGGAGACATGGCGTAAACAGTAGTTTTAGAAGATTTCACCGTGGCGCAGTGATATTCGCAGTGGATTTATAAGTCAGAGGTCCTGGGGTCGATTTCCAGCTGGGCCGATTAAGATTCTCTAAATTGGTCCAGATCTGGCTGGTGGGAGGCTACGGCCGTGGCTAGTTACCACCCTACCGGCAAAGACGTACCGCCAAGTGATCTAGCATTCCAGTACGATTTCGTGTAGAAAACGAAAGGGGTGTGTATTTCATCGTACTCCTAACAAATTAGCATCTTAGATTGGAACATCACTTAACATCAGATGTGATTGCAGTAAAGATTTAACTTTAATGAATAAAAATAAAAAAAATCTTTCAGACGTATTTTATTACTCTAATCTATTTAGCTTTTTTTTTTCTTCTCCGATACACATCCTTATTACAACAACAACAAACCTCCGACTTTCTCCTTCTTCTTGTTCTTCATTTCCTGGTTCTTTTCTGCACTTGGCCAGTGAGTTGGCCGTTGTGTATGGATGTCTTTGTGTAAAAAAGTTTTGTATTCACTGAAGGATATAGGAACTATCGGGTTTGGTCTTATGACCTTCAGTGTTGATGCACGTGGTGCAAGTTCGTCTGCCCTCTCGTTTCCGTGATTGCCGTCGTGTCCTTTAAACCAATGCAAGGTTACTTTGTTTTCTTTAGAAAGTTCCCTGAGTGTATTGTGACAGTCAAGCAGCAGTTTGGAGGTGGTCCTGTATTTGTCTATTGCCTTGAGTGCTGCTTGGCCGTCAACCTCCGACTTTAATACCCGTAGTTAACAAAAATATGAGCAATAAAATTAAATTGTAAAAACAAAAAACCCAACTGCTTCGAAGTAATGAACAGAAATGAGAAAAACAAGTATCACATATGTAATAATTTATGGCGCTGCAAGCAAGGAACAAACGTAGTTTTGGTGGAACTATCGTTGCCCGTAGTTAGCGAAGTATTGTTTGACCCCGCCTTCGTCAGGCGTTTGGTCTTTATAGAGCTTCAAAGGAACATACAAACACACATATCCTGATAAACACATTACCAATCCTTTGCGTCGCGCAGTCGGGTAAAAAGAATTGTCCAAACGACACACTATTAACAGTTTGTTGAACAATATAAATATCAGTTTAATTTTTGCACGTTTCCAGTATCAAAGGTGAACGAGGTGACACTTCTTCCTGTGTAAACTCCATTATTCGCGGCGCCTGTCACATTGCACCTCAGACGTGAAACCAATATGCACGACTTCCAACGAGAATATCAATTTCAAAGTCAGTATTATTTTCAAAGGTTACTTCGAAAGAAGTCTGAAGCTTTATTGTCGTATTTTTGTACACGATATTATCTAAAAAATTTCATACTTTATATTATAAAAACGAATGTTTGTATGTGTGTATGTTTGTTGCTCTTTTATGCTACAACTATTGACGCGAATTGGTTGTAATATGAAAGCTTTCCTTGTAAATCTTGGAGCCTACCAATCTGCAGTTAAGTTTTAAAGAAATGTGCCTCATAACGCAATTTCACCTTACTATTTTAGGCACTAGGATTTCCCCCAATCCCAAAAAACACCGCCAGAAATGATTTTCGTTTATAGTTTTTACCTGGTTCACGTTCACGGTTACTATATGACAAGCCAATTTATACTCTCATAATCGCTGTTATGTTTTTGTTATCGACTACAAGTTGGCCCTTGATGGCTATCACACCTGATGTTAAGTGAAGATGCAATCTAAGATGGAAGCGGGCTAACTTTTTAGGAGTAGGATAAAATCCATACCTCTTTCGGTTTCTACACGACATCGTATCGAAACGCTAAATTGCTTGGTGGTACGTCTTTGTCGGTAGGGTGGTACCTGACTAGCCCCGGCGAAAGCCTAGTTATACCACTAATATAGCCACTAGCCATGCCAAGACAAATTAAGAAAAATCTCAATCTGCCCCACCGGGAATCGAACCCAGGACCTTTGTCTTATAAATCCATCCCGCAATCCACTGCGCCAAGGAGGCCGTCAATTTTTTTCAAAGTTGTCAAAGTTTGTTGTGATTGTGTTCACAACAAACTTTGACAACCTTAGCATTCCTTTTAAAATTAAATATGAAAAGTGATAGTTAAACGAAAAACTGTCATTGAAATAGTTGAGTTGTCATTCAAGCGGAAAACTGTCACGGATAAAAACGAGAATACGCAGCCAAGCGGACCTTCCACCGATACAAAAATACCAAACTTTTGAACTATTCCGAGCCAATGAAATCTACGAATCTGCAGACGTATTCATTTCCTCCCCTTGCACGCGGCACCAGACAGCCTTCCGGTTTTCACTTCCGCACCTCTCGTTTCACAGTTTTTTAGCTTCATGTCAAATTTTTTTGTTGTTTACTTTATTTGTGCATATCAGTGGAATTGTTTTTAACAGTTGTTTGCTTGGTTTGTTTCCTATGAACAGCTTTGATCGCTTTTTATTAACTAGCCACACGTTTTTCCAATGTTAAATTAAATAAATCGGGTAGATTTCATAAATAATTTCTTCCCTTTTTCACTTCCGTACCTCTCGTTCCATGATTTTTTAGTTTTAGGTCAAGTGGTTTTGTGGTTTCCACAGTACTTGTCCATATTATATTAGTGGAACAGTTGTTTCCTTTGTTTGTCTCCTATGAACCATTGAGTGATTTTTATTAATTAGCTTCCTGTCTTTTCAGGGTTAAATTCCGGTTGTTATTGATTTAATAACTCCATTAACATAGGTTGATGCTATTTTAATGGCTACTACAGGGTCAGGCTACCTTAGGAAAAGGGACGTGGTCTTTAGACCTACTTCACTACTACAGTGCGAATTGGCCATAGGTCAAAAATGTTTTAACTCTTAGAACAATCACTATCAGGTCTTACTCATATAGTGTATTACCTCCTCTCCTCTTGCCTTTTTGCTGCCGTTTAAGTCTAAATCCAGGGTGATATCCAGTGGTAAATTAGATATAAAACATATCTGCTCTATGGCCAATTACCGTTCCTTTGGTCTAATAAATATTAAAAGCCAGCTAAAACATCTCACGTTTATTAATGAAATCACATAGTACATCTATATCATTTATTTACACTTATCCTGTACATCAAATCTGCTTTATTTATTACACAAACATGACAATATATTTAGAAATTATACCAATATATATACCAATTCCAATACTTATAATCACTTCACTTCTTCACTTTGTTTTTGTAGATTATGATCGCTTACTCTCTCACTGTTGACTGTGTTAAATGTATTTTTACAATCACTTTTATGAAGTCGGTTAAGTGGGAGATAATGGTGCAATGCAGCATTTTCTGCAATTCTGCCAACCAATCGCGTAGTGGGGCGTCATCAGTTCAATGTAGCCAACTGTGCGCTCACAGATAACGCACATTATTCATAGAGGATTTCACGGACGACAACATAAAGAAATTAAAAGTCGATCAGAGGCAAAAAGATGATTGAAAGAAACAACCCTGTCAGATGATTAAAAATCTCGCACGCAAAACCAAATGAGCATGTTAGTGGAACATAAGAGTAATCTATCACAGTAAGTACCGCAGTGAAGTTTCGCAATCAATTATTCCGCCCGTCACGTATTCCAAATACCCCGAAAGCCTCCATGTAAATTAACACACATCGTCATTATTAACACTGAAAATTGATTATAATCTTCAACTATAATTGACAGTCGTATTATAGGGTTGACACTTATAAATAATATTAAGAACTACATAGGAGTGTGGATTATTGTTGTGAACCCTGTTGAATTTCATAAGAGTTCATGTATTAAGTAAAACTATCTCAAAATGTCAAGTTTCCCCATTAGCCTGCACTATATTCTTCTCTCTGTGTAGAGTTGATCAGTTCAATTGACATTGATCGTTTACGCATTTACCATTTAATACAAAATATTAAAAAATTGGCAGATAAATAACCAATTCATTAATTACACATAGGGTAGCACAAATTTCTGCCAATGTTTCTTTGTTATAATTGTAAAAAAAATAACAATAAAATAATAAAACAGCTAATAGTAGTATTTAAGCATGTATGTAAAATATTAAAGCTGATAGAGATATCTTTGACGTTTTGATAATAATAAAAAGATGTAAAACCCTTAAAATAAAGTTCACGACCCTGTAAATAAAACATAAACATATTAGGCCATGAATAATTACATACCATTTTTATCCAAAAACGCCAGCCCTACAAAATGATAAATTAACACGGATCAAAACCAAAGAGAGGTCAACTAAATAATCGCTCCTAACCGTTCCGGAATACCCTCGTCAATGGTGTATGGTTTTGACAGCCCTACGTAAGTACTCGTGTTATTTAGAGTTTGAGGGATTATGTGGAATATTTAGACCCCAGCCTTCTGTAGATGGTAAACAAACAACAGACGACGGTTCTAATATTTTTTTACAATTCGTCGAAGCCTCACCAGTCACTGGTGTCTCTTTTTAACGGAGACCTCTCGCTAGTAAGTATTGTCAGCGAGGTAGGGTGATCTGGCTTTGGCTCATTTTATGAAATTGTCATCGACTTAAAAGAGGCTTCAGAGCGGGAGAGAAAGTCGATGTTCACTCGCTCCGCAGAAGGAGAACGCGTGGTATGAGATGCCAATACGCGTAAAGTGTCTGTTTCCGCAATACTTTGACGTCCCAAATTGGACGTAAGCGGCTCTGCTGTGTTTTAATGGGTATCCTGGCTGCTCAGCCAGCAAGTGCCACATATCCAAACTTAGACATCGCAGTTCTGCCTTCCTCCGAACGGTATGCGTAGATATTATATATTCCAAAGAAAAAATGATTTGAAGCAAAGTTGCATCAAGTAAGTAAGAAACAAGTGGCGTAGTCATAGAAACGCTGAAGCGCTTCTATGACTACGCCAATCTATGTTAAGCAAAGTATCATACTCCCATCATTACTTAACTAGCAACAATGTTGGAATTCTACCACATTGTTCCAACATTACTTAAAACGTACAAAATCACTAAAATGATAAGACGCCATCTAAATATTTGCGAACACCGGATAAAATTTTCCAGATATTATTCCAAATAACGCCAACAAACAAACTCAGCACTGCAATTTTTTTCTATATGTAAGTACATCTAATACATGTAATCCACAAACTCGTATTGTATAGTGGGACCTAATTTCATTGTTTAGTGTAGGGCAACTGAATGAGAAAGCAGAAGAACCAAACCGCCCGTTGTTACGCTCCCGTCATTCAATTTCCACTGATATCTCATTTTGCCGCGCGGATTGCGTCGAACAGAATGGATACCTATTGTGGATTCCTCACCCTTGGTGTAAGAGACAAGCGATGATTATTTATTGGAGAAGAAATTAACACAATTTTCTTTGCTTTTTTCAGTATATATGCATATGACAATGCTATTATGCCTCAAAGCTGGGCCTATGACAAACTAACGAATCAAATTTGACAATGCTATCTAGACACGACAAAAACACAACTCCGAACCCGCAGCTTTTTTTAATAACTCAGTAATATTACAATATTGGCACCATAGGTTATTTTATTTGTCAAAGGGAAAGTTAAAAGTTTAGATGCTTTACAAAGGTTTTGTAATAGTTAACCTTTTTTGGGAGTTCATCATTGTAAGTCCTATGATGAGCTCCCAAAAATCCTACTATATCCAAACAGCTTTGTACCGCCAAGCTGTATTTATGCTTGGATATTTATTTATTTATTTATCTGTAATCATCACATAATATAAATTGATCATAACGTAACATTACAATTACTATTTTGTTTTTATGATTACTGATGAGAGACAGATTGATCGGAGAATTCAGTTAGGCTGGGCAGCGTTTGGTAAACTTCGCCGGGTCTTCACGGCGCCTATACCACAATGTCTAAAGACAAAGGTCTTCGATCAGTGTGTTCTTTCCGTCATGACTTACGGTGCCGAGACGTGGACACTGACGGCAAGGGTAGTCCACAAACTTCAAATCGCTCAACGTGCTATGGAGAGCGCTATGCTCGGAGTTTCTTTGAGGGATAAAGTCCGGAATGAAGTAATTCGCCAAAGAACTAAAGTAACCGACATAGCTGTCAGTGTTAGTACTTTGAAGTGGCAGTGGGCTGGTCATGTCTGTCGAGCGACCGATGGCCGTTGGAGTCGCAAGGTCCTTGAGTGGAGACCGCGTCTCGGCAAGCGGAGTGTGGGGCGTCCCCCGACTAGGTTGAGCGACGATCTCCGGAGAGTGGCTGGCTTTGATTGGAGACAAAAAGCTAATAATAGAGAAGGCTGGCGCTACTTAAGAGAGGCCTATGTCCAACAGTGGACGCATGATGGCTGATGATGATGATGATGATTACTATTTTTGTTTTTATAATTAAATCAGAGAATGTATATTACGTAAAGTTATGTGATCCCCACACTAGGATACCCTGTCTCGTGGTGATCTTTTCTTACCAAAGATATGGATATGGTCCGAAAAAAATCACAAAAATGCGTATCTTGAGTGCCTTGCCAAGTATTGTACATCGTGCGATGGTTTTCTATCTAAGATCTAATCAGATGAATGATGCTCGTTCTTCCAACAATAAGACACTATTAAGAAAATAAAATATAACGCAAAATTCAGTAGGCTAGTAATATTATAGCATTTGTATTTTTAGTAAAGTAGTAGCACTTTTACAATATTCTATTTCCATCTTTCTCTAAACTTGTTACTTGCACCACGCGTGATCTCTTCAAAAGAAGCGACTTACAGTCACTGAACATTGAATTTTTCTCGCACACATTCTTACAAAAACAATGTCATCTATACTACTATTCTCTACTCTGCATGAAGATATCTCAAATATATATAATTTCCCTGTCACGGTGTTAGTTACCGTACTCCTCCTTTACCGATTTTTACCAAATTTTGTATGCGTATTCAGCAGGTCCGAGAATCGGCTACTATATATTTTTCATACCCCTAAGTGATAAGACTTGTCCACGCCTTACATTGTATTTTAATTTTTTGTACAATTTTTTTATAAAGTGGCATTAAAAATACATACAACCCTAAATTTTCATTTATTTATTTCATTTATTTATTGAAGCATTCATGCACATACAAATACACATGAGGCCCTGTTAGGGCGTCGCTAACATTATTTACATATTACAAGATATAAATCGTTACATACACATTTATCATATTTATAAATTATCAATAACCCCAATACATTAAATTAAATTATATGTTTAATATTAGGTCACTAAATATAGTTTATGTCAAGTAATGTATAAAGATAATGTCATAATTATAATTTAGTGAAGTTAGTGGGTGAATTATTATTCCTAGATAGGATTTTCACCCCTACACGATTAACCCCTATATAAAAAAATGTTTCCTAGAAATAATATACAAGGCAAATCAACGTTTGCCGGGTACAGCTAGTATTATATATAAATCAAAGTCAAGGTTAAAATATCTTAACTCAATGAAATCTTTGTGATAATTTTGAATCGTCAATATGTAATTTTTAGGTTATGTGAAAGTAATGTATATCTACTCATATAACATCATTATCTTTCATATTATACCACCATTATCTTTCATATTACATGTATACGATACAGAGTCATGTCTCCCTTTTTAAAGGATAGTTGGTGCTCAAAATTACAACGCTGCTTCCATGCGGCTTGGCGAAATTAGTTTGATCCTGTAATGAAGACTGTCACATTTAATGAAAATAACACAACAAGATGTTGTTATGACCGGCTTAACGTTCTCTCCAAAGGACAAGCGATAACTTCTCAAATCAGAGCTATGTACGAACAGAACATTTATACGCGCATACTACTGCGCCACGTAAGCCACGGAGAAGCCACGAGGCACTTGTTTTTTTATTGAAAAACTAGCGGGTGCTAGTGACTTCGTCCGCGTGTAATTAAAATAAATAGTCCTCTTTAAGCCCTCAAAGATTTTTGCCGTTTTTTGCCACATTTTCCTCTAATTCTTCGCTCGTATTGGCTGCAACGTGATGTTATTTATCCAAAACCCTTGCTCGATAAATCTCAAAAATCCATCATCCAACACAAAAAGAATTTTTCAATTAGAACCAGTAGTTCCTGTGATTAGGGCGTTCAAACAAACAAACTCTTCAGCTTTATAGTATTACTATAAATATAACAGTATAGTACTATATCCACAGTGTAGTAAAAGGCGTATAAAAAGAAGTAAAATAGATGTTATTAAGATTTCTAAGAGCAATTCTTTACTTCCTAAATAGAGATAGTCGTAGCAAGAAACAAAAGTCGCCAGGATTTATCGCTGGTAGTAAAGTTAATGGGCGAGACAAGAAAAAAGTTTTTGCGGGTAGTTTTACTTATATTGTCTTTTGTGTAAGAACTTTTTGGGTCACCTATGACGTGACAAATTTTTATCTTTGCGCGGATAAAGGCCAGTGCTGTAAACACTGGTAACATTTTAGTGATGAATTCAAATTTGTATCATGTGTACACTTATCCTAAAAAATATGCATTTAAATAACAGAAACCCCATTTTGACGACCTCCGTGGCGCAGTGGTATGCGTGGTGGATTCATAAGACGGTGGTCCTGGGTTCGATTCCCGGTGGGGCAGATTGGGAGTTTTCTTAATTTGTCTTGGTCTGGCTGGTGGGAGGCTTTCGCCGTGGCTAGTTACCACCCTACCGACAAAGACGTACCGCCAAGCGACTTAGCGTTCCGGTACAATGTCGTGTAGAAACCGACAGGAGTGTGGATTTCATCCCACTCCTGACAAGTTAGCCCGCTTCCATCTTAGATTGCATCATCACTTAACGTCAGGTGTGATAGCAGTCAAGGGCCAACTTGTAGTCGATAAAAAAAAAAGAAAAATATGTATTAAGAAAGTCGTGCCCTTGATTAAAAAATATTACCTATATAAATAAATTGATCCGCAGCGTGGTGTGTCTAATTTCCATATGCCGTCTCCAACATGGAGAGTAACCTGGCCCTGTAGTGGGTCGTCAATATGCTGATGATGACGATGATGAAGTTAAAATGTGAACAGACAAACATCAGCAAAACCTCAAAGGCTCGATGATTAGGAAGCCGGACTTGTCACACATTCTTGACACAGTGTTCACGACTGAGTGGAGGTAAATAAATAAATAAAATAAATAAGTATTATAGGACACACATCGCTATATAGCCCCAAAGTAAGCGTACTCGTAAGTAGCTTGTGTTATGGGTGCTATGATAACTGATGACTATTTTTATGTATACTATACATAAATACTTAGAATATATAGATAAACACCCAGACGGTGGAAAACATCCATGCCCATCACACAATATTTTCCAGATGTGGGAATCGAACCCACAGCCTAGGACGCAGAAGCAGGGTCACTACCCACTGCGCCACTGGGCCGTCGTGGAGGTGAAGGGAAATAGACTTAAAAAAGATAAGCAGTACATTTAAATAAGATATAGTCAATATGCTGCCTCGTTGCTCTAGTGGTTAGCCCGTGTAGCTTCGACCACGAGGTCCTGGGTTCAAATCTTGGGTCGGGTCACGGAATATTTCTGAATTACACTTCTTCTTCTTCTTCTTCCCGGGCTTTTTCCGCACTTGGCCACGATGTTGGCCGTTGTACGTGATTCCTCCGGTGTAGGTCCCCTCTGGTTCATTCCAACCAGCCGAGCTCGCTCCAGAAGCTTAGGAGGCCGCCCAGGTCGCCGATCGCTTCATGGAGTGTCGCTGAGGAACCAATGTAGGTAGCTCGTTGCTCCGATACACTGCTGCATCTAAGCATAACATGTATCGGTGTTTCGTTTTCCTCCATGCAGGCTCTGCATAGAGGACTGTCAGTCATACCTAAAATTGAAAAGTGTTTGTTTAACATACAGTGGCCTGTTATAAGCCCTACTACTGTTCTCAACTTCATACGACTCAGGCGCATAAGTTTTTTCGTTAAGTTTGGATTTAAGTATGGTAGTGCTTCCTTTGTGTGGTTGCACTCTGTTGTTTCGGCCCATAGCTCGGCATGAGCATTTCTGAATTACTCATTGTTCTTTGAAATATTTAGGACATTCCAAGCCCGAAGTCGGGAAGTTTGTGGTGATACACTCCCGTGCCTCGGAGAGAACGTTAAGCCGTAGGCCACGTAAGCCACAGATTTAATGATAAGGGCCTGATCGTTAATAAATGAACACCCTAAGCCCGACAATCCACTTTTGAGCAGCGTGGTGGGTCGTTGCTTCATATCCCCTCTTCTATACGGAGGCAAGGCCTGGCCCTGTAATGGGCCATTAATAAGAATAATGATTATAAGGATGATGGCCAATATTATTTTAAAAGAAATCATATACAGAACTTCCTTTATTTGAAGTTAATCAAATTGGAGCTTATTATCTCCTCCGATATATCACAAGAAGTATCACAGTACAGCTAGCTATGGTTGTATTGTCTCCATTATTAAACGAGTAGGCTCTCAATAGGCTGTAGACACCCTAGGCCGCGTAATTAGCACCCTGCGATCTGCCCCGTCTGAAAGATATTTGAATAACGCGAGGGAGGAACTTATTAGGGTTGTTATACAACTGAGGGTAATATTCAATTTGTACTACTTACGCATTAACGTAGGTATACATATTTCAGTCTTCTGTTTTTCAAGAAATAATTGACGGATCAACCATATGAACCACCTGATGATTTTTTTTTATCGACTACAAGTTGGCCCTTGACTGCTATCACACCTGATGTTAAGTGATGATGCCGTCTAAGATGCAAGCGGGCTAACTTGTTAGGAATAGAATGAAATCCACACCCTTTTCGGTTTCGTATCGTATCGGAATGCTAAATCGCATGGCGGTACGTCTTTGTCGGTAGGGTGGTAACTAGCCAAGGCGAAAGCCTCCCACCAGCCAGACCAAGACAAATTAAGAAAAATCTCCCGGAAACCTGGACCTCTGTCTAGTAAATCTACCGCGCATTCCACTACAGTGCCAAACTATCGCTTATAAATAGATGAATGAATGAAACAAATGATTCACATGGAGTGCAAGGAATACGACGTATAAAGTGCCGCCTTGTGAAGATTAACCTGGAGCGAAGGCGTTAAGCCTATATGCCTTTAAAACTTCTTTCAACCATGCAGTTCAGACCGGATGGATGGATGGTCGTTACTCTTTTACGCAAAAACTACTGAATGGGTTTTGATGAAACTACACAATAATATAGCTCACATATCAGAATAACACATAGGCCACATTTTCTCACGGGAACAAGAAATACGCGGGTTAAACCGCGGGCGCTCACTTGTATATTATGTTTGTAAAATATTAAATAAATAAATCTAGTATATAAAATAATAAGTATAATACATTTACCAAATACGTAATTGTTCGAATTTACCACATTACCAATTTGACACGGGAAGTCCGTAATTTTAATTTCCTGAATTATTAAATAAAACTTTCTCTTTTGTTCAGTAGAACATGTAATAATTTATTTAAGCACAACAAACTTTTAGGGACATGACAAAAATTAAACCACTGACAGATTTAACTTCAGTATCGTTAATTCTATATTTTAACTTTCTGCAACCTCCAAATTTTCCAGATCTTTTCTAACGCACACATGTGAACTATGGAAACAACTTCCTACTGCGGTATTTCCTGCCAATTTCAACACGAAATATTTAAGGGACGTATAAACGAATTTTTCAAAGGCCGGCAACGCATTATCAGTGCATCTGGTGTTGCAAATATATAATAAATACATGGGCGGCGAGATTCACTTAAGATCAGGTGACCCGCATACACGTTTGCCTGCTTTAATATCGATAAACAAAATTTTTGAAATTTATTTATACATGACATGCCGTAGCCTTAACTATACTAAAGCCAAACTCGATTGAGAATGCTTGTCAACAAACAAATTAAAAATGAAGGTAGAAATCACTTGTCATTTTACACCTATTTTTTTAAATTAACTGGTTAATGACGAATAAATGACAATAAATTAGATTAGTTAGCTTAAAACTAATTAATATATTCAATATCTTTTAAATAAGATTTTATAAAAAAACAAAACATCATTTTAAATTTATTAGGTATAAAATGAGTTGCATTTTCTACCTTCATTTTAAATTTGTTTGTTGACAAACATTTTCAATCGAGTTTGGCTTTAGTATAGTTCATTTATCACCTAAAATGGTTTAGCACATCCGAAGTTTTGTTGATAGGGTTTGCCCGAGAAAGTATTACTGTTTGCTGAATTTTTCTTCCAAGTAGCATTTCTGTGTTCGGCTCTGATGGGCATTGTTGCTTGAGTAATTTCAGGCTTACTAGACAACCTCCATGGCGTAGTTAGTAATACTTTGGCTGAAAACAGAGTTTCTGGGTTCCATTCCTAGCACGCGCCAATTCAGAATTTCATATTTTCTTAATTGACTCCGCTCTTAGTTGGCTGGCCTTTGTCATAGCTAAATACCACCCTGCCGGCAAAGACGTACAGCTAAGCGTTCCGACGCAATGCCGTGTAGAACCCATTTGGGTGTATGGTTGGAAAAACGTACTGTGACATCCCTAAATCCTATATTAATAACGCTGACCTGCAACGATCGACTGACACAGATGTCAACGACCAGTCAGCGATATATTTGCTATAAAAACCATAACTCTGCTTCAAACAGTCAGTCGTTTTGGTAATTAGTCAAATTGCTGTCCAAGACTACGGACCTGGTTTCTGCCCGCCGGTCTGGACTAGTAGTGAGACTAAGATCCTGCCCGTCAAGTCGCCGTCAGACCTTTTGAAGGTCCTCACTAATCGCGGAATAAAGTGATTTTAGTAAACTGTCTAAGTTGTGAGAATTATGAAATAATATAAACATTTAATAAAGTAAGTTTCTAGCCAGTGCTGTTTTTGAAGTGAAACTTCTTTATCGGGGTTGGAAAAAAATTTAGTGTAACATTATTTCATTACGCGTCACATTTTTCCGTTACGCGCCATCCTTAACTTATGGAAGTGACGTGATAAATATATATGTATGTTATATTGAAGTGATCAGCAAAATCAAAGAGTTTATTTTAATTCTAATTCCAGTGAATTTCTAAAAAAAGTAAGTAATTACATCTCTTTTTCTAATACTTAGGTGTAATTATGGTATTTATTTTTTCTAATACTTGAATGTTGATAAGTTAGTTAGTTAGTTTCACTTCTTACGAGTGTACGCTAGTACACGCACACATTTTTTTTTTTATAAACACTGAGGGCCCGAGACTAACACTACGCCGTAACTTCAACGCCTCAAAATGTTGGACACAGGGCGGCACTTAGTAGGAAGTTCCCTAGCATGTTCTCCGAAATCAAGTTCAGATTTCTTCATTACGGATTTTACCCTTCAAGGTACAATTATTTAACTGTACAGGATATCTCAAATGTGTCCTCGGCTTATAATTGTGCGCGGCGTATACAGCAGGCGGCGTTAACGCTCCTCTGGACGCGTTAATTGAAAGTGGATTGGAGGTGACAGCGTAGAACGGGTTTTCGATTTTTTTGCAAAGCTGTGTTTGTGCTTAAATTTTGTATAGCATTGTGTTCTATTGAAAGGCGATCCTGCAGCTCGCGATATACGATGGTTATGCGTCATTGAAATAGCGCTTGTATATGTTACATTCGTAAAGTTTTAAAAAGCAAAGCTTTATAGCCGACGCGTATCTCCCGCGCCGCAGCAGAGTGAATTTTATTTACTCAATAAAACTATTAATTATTTTTGAAATTGTTAAAAAATAACAGATAAGTATCTACGTCAACCTCTCAGACAGTACCAACTATACTAAAGCCAAACTCGATTGAGAATGCTTGTCAACAAACAAATTTACAATGAAGGTAGAAAATACAACACATTTTATGCTAATTAAATTTAATTTAATTATGTTTTATTATTTTAAAAAATCTTATTTAAAAGATTTTGAATATATTAATTAGTTTTAAGCTTACTAATCTAATTTATTGTCATGAATTCGTCATTAACAAGTTAATTAAAAAAAATAGGAGTAAAATGACTAGTGATTTCTACCTTCATTTTTAATTTGTTTGTTGACAAGCATTCTCAATCGAGTTTGGCTTTAGTATAATCTTTTTAATTTTCGACTTCAATTCAACGACAGCTATATCAGTAACATTTCCCTAAAACAAATACCTTTCGCCATATATCCGCCGGCCCTTAACAATGCTATGGTCACAAGACGCAACGATAACAGTAAATACGTTCGACAACAGGCGACAGCACTAAAACGTAAAACAAATATGTTGAGTTCAACTTACGAGTAGACCACACATTTACAGCACTACAATTAAAGCAAGTGTAAACTTTATCGAACACACGCCTTATTCTTTGAGACCAAAAGTCTACTTAGGTCAATGATTTCAAGAATCTTATCAATCTTAAGGTGAGACATTTGTTGACTTATTTATTTATATAACTGTTGCCGGCGCAACCTGATTTTAAACTGACTAATTTATAGACTAGGTGAAATTAGTTCAATCCTAAGATTGGGTATTAGCTGATCCTAAGGGCTAGGTGAAACTAGTTCATCTTAATATTGGAATTGGCCGGTAACATGCCGAAGCCGTGAGTCGAAGGGTAAGCATATTTTAACGCCAGGGTTTGCCTAGCTGACTAACCCGGAAATGTACGCGCCAGTATCTTGCTACCATTCCACGTGATCGATTTGTATGGTTATTAAGATAAGTTTCTAATCGCATTATAAAGTTTATCAAGGCGTCTTTCTTATCCTTATCAGTTTATCCGTAACGAAATCAAATCCTATAATCGTCCGGAATATTTAGAAACTTCGAAGTATGAAACTGAACACCCTCAACCAAACAAGGCCCTTTGAAACGCGATAAGCTCTGGTAACTCGGCACATGGTCGCCGCCAGCAACCGACACAGAGGGGGTTTAACCCCTGATTGCATTTTTTTATTTCATGTAAATAATTATTAAATCTTTTTTCATTATTTTATGGATAACTCTCATTTAATTATTTTGTTCATTTGACAAGTTTATTAATTTTACTAACTGATTGAGGTCATTTGAGAAAGTGCTATCGTCGTTTTATATTTCTGCCGCTAAGCAGCAATGACAAAACCCGATCTGAAGGGGTTGCAGTGAAAATGCAGACACATGAGGCTTTAACCTTAAATACGTTAGTACCATATTACTACCGTCTTTATAAGATGTCAGTGGGGCAAGTGTGAGTTTTTCACGAAGGGACTGCGTAAAAACGTAGTCACTCGTAACGTCAAATTATATAGCAAAAAAAGCGTTTACTCTCGCTGTAACTAGATGGCGCTACTAAAATTCCATATAAATATGCGTTACGTTTTTACGCGGTTGCGGCAACAAACTCACACTCGGCACTCAGTTCTCAGGGACCCAGATCTCCCGAGGCTCCTTAAGTTATATAGATAGCATACTTTCACTCTTTTTGTTTTCCAAATCCATTATTTGAACCTATTATTCTATGCGAAATCATATAACAGTTGCTTCTTCTTTCGGTTTGAAAATTTTAACCGGAAGTGCATATCTAAACAATTTTATGTTTATGTAATGCAAACATTTTCGTTACAACAATACTACAAAAATATGCATTGTTTGGGTATTTATTGCAATTTACGCCCACTTTCGGGTGACCTAGGTCAAACGCAAGTAGCTAAAAACAGACCTCAGACTTTTTCCTGTAAGGATATGTCATCATATCGGCCTAGCCATTTCGGAGTTGTAAGGGAACATATAAATAGTGCGGATAGACAGACAAACAGACTACAAGAATTTAAAGAATTCCGCAGAAATGTAAAAATATATTTGTGTCATTAAAGTTTTAACCGTAATTATGTAACGGGCTTTTATATATTGTATGCCCATGTCCCAGCCTGCCCTTGAGAGCGTTGGCCATCAGATGGTAACGGGAATAACAGGATCGGAGTTAAAGGCCTAACTGACCCCCCCGGCGTAAATCCAGCCGACGCCACTGGCCCCGTCACGAGGCATCGGGTAGAGGCTGTATAATTGATTTACCCGCCCGCTTCGGCGAAAACGAAAGTAATGTTATTATACACGGGCTTTTAGCTCGCCGGCAACCCGTCTAATTGTGTTACGCTGCGAACGAGCCAATATTAACGGGGCTTTGATATTTTTAAACAACATTTTGCTATGTTTTAAGACCGCCTATCACATAAAAATACAATTAAAACTTTTATATATTTTTTGTGGGGTTATTTATTTCTAACTTGCGAACGACCGCGACTCTATCCGTGAGAAATTCTGTTTTGTGAGAGTTCAGAAAAAGCCTCTGCCTATGTCATTTCTCAGACTCTAAACTATCTCTGTGCCGAATTTCATTTAAAACGGTTCAATAATTTAGGACAATGTATAATAGAATGAGTGACCGAGTTACTTTTGCATTTACAATCCTTACTAATATTATAAAAGCGAAAGTTTATATGTATGTTTGTTAATCTTTCATACAAAAACTACAGAATAGATTTTGATGAAACTTCACAATAATATTAATCCCCTCTCCGATAAGAAGGGTAGGGGATCTATTAGAATATCACAATGGCCACAATGTATCCTAAAATCTAAATAACTAGTAGGTACCTAAGTGATTATCAGTGTACCTAAATATGTACTATGTACCTATATTCATTGTAACAAGGTTTATAATGGTATTTTACTAAAGGCACGCCTTTCCCATTTCTTTTTGCCGGTTCAGTTGGTATTTTCAATATTTATTTAACCTTGTGCGAATATAATATGAAAAAGATAGAGATTTAGATCAATATATATGAACGTATATTTATGAACGTAATCAATACCGAGTTATAAAAATGTCATGGTCACATATTTTTGGTAGTGATTGGAGACCACGAACCACTTAATAAATAAGCAAAGAGTTATCGAAGTTTCCGTGGTGTAGCGGTTATCACATCTGCCTAACACGCAGAAGGCCCCCGGTTCGATCCCGGGCGGAAACATATTTTTGATTTTATTACCATGTTTTATAAATGCCTCCTATTATTTGTAATATTTTTTGACAATGTATGGCAAGTGTAATTATGTAACGACGCTTTTATAACTGTCTTTCGGATTCGTCTCTATTGTTGGGGTCTTGAGCCAATAAAACCACAGGTTTCACGTACCTCTATCAACAGAAGACGATTTGATACTAACACTGTCGAGGAAAAAAAACTTCGTAAAAGACGCGTCAGTGTTAAGAAAAACCTACGATTTATTCCAAACCGACCGACAGAAATCATTCGCTAGTTTCGGATAACTTTGAATGTATATGTAGCATTATTCTATAACGATGTTTTTATAACTTGACAGTGTTAGTTTAAAATTCGTCCCTATCAGCAGAGAAACATAGAGACGAATTCGGAACTCACCCTACCGAGTTATATAAACATGCACCGAATAGAGCTATAGATAAGAAAAAAATCGATAGATGGATCTCGTAGTTCCGAGGTTGCTGGTTATGCTCTAGTTTGAAAGCTTGTCAATGAAGTTAATCCGCATTATCGTCGTCTCGCAGCGCATTCGTAAATCGAGAAATCATTCGCTACAACAGTTCGCTGAGGTCCCTGGAGGATATTTAAAGTTAAATGTGCCGTTTAAAATAAATTACTCCCTAGACATTTTATTAACTTCTTTTTATTTCTGCGCGTGAAGTGTAAATTTATTTTTAAAATAACACCTTCAAAAGATCTGGAATATAATAAATGATATACGTATTCGTATATTTGTATAAACACGTAGAACATTTGATTTTAGTTTATCAGAGTTAGATTTTATGAGATTTGATCAGACATTAGCGAAGCCCGCGACTCGGATCACGAGAAATTATACATACACCGGCATATTTAGCGGAACATCGACTTTGTAATGCGGACCAATGGAGTAAGGTATTATTTAGTGATGAGTGCAGAATTCTCTTAAATCAAATAGACGGCAGGCAAAGATTATACAGACGCAAAAGACGATACATTCAGACAGATTTTGAAACTACAGTTGCATACGATGGTGGATCAATAATGGTTTGGGTGGGCATTTGTTTGGGAGCTCGTACAGACTTGGTAGTGATTAACAGAGGGAGTCTGACTGCATACCGCTATATTAGAGAAGTTTTAGAAGAAAATGTCGTACCGTTTGCCCCATATATCGCTGACGATTTTGTTTTTATGCAGGATAATGCTCGGCCGCATACCGCTCGGGTAACTCAAGTTTATCTTAATGATATGAATATCCTCCGGATATGAACCCAATAGAGCACGTTTGCGACTTGCTGAAAAGAAAAGTTAAATCCAGAATTCCAGCTCCTGCCAACGTGGGTGAACTGCGAATCGCCGTAGTTGAAGAATGGCGGAGACTATCCCAGGAGACCATCGATAACATCATTCTCAGTATGCCTGGACGGGCAGAACTTTAATAAGAGCACGTGTAGGAAATACTCGATATTAATCACCATTTTTGTAATTTAATTAATTGTTATTTTAATAATAATTTTCACATTTCCTGGTTACTTAAAAAGTTTAAAAATGTTACTCACAAAATCTGTTCTTAATGTGATCTCATTTTAAGTAAAACAAATGAAACTTTAAATAATAAAAGAAGTACTACACTAGTAGATTTTAAAATAAAACCATATTTTTTTAACTATGGACCTTTTTATGTTCCGCTAAATATGCCGGTGTGTTTATTTTGTGATAGTTCTATAACAATGTAGCGTATGTCCTTTTTCGGGCTCTTAACTCAGTACCATTAACGTCTATCATTGCGCGACGGAGGCCGTCCAATTAATACATTAATGAAACAACTTTGAAAAACAATCTTTCTAGGCAATTTATTAATTTAAAGAAAACTGAAATTACCTTCGAAGCAATTATTTAAAGCAATGCATTCGTTTAAGGAACTTGATTACCTAATGTGTAATCAAGTAAGTACAACGATAAAGCTCTAACACACTGCAATAATCACTCATTTTAACACATTATCAAGGAATTAACGCATTCGTGGACCATTCCCAGCTAACCTACTGACCCTTGGCTACCTGTTCAACCTATGACAGATGTTTTCACGGCCCAAACTGCCATAAAACACGCCATTTAAACATAAATTGTCCTCAACGCAGCTTAAAAAAGTCCACTCGACCATAGAGTACGTAAATCAGTCATAAAACTAAACGCTAAACCTTATAGTTATTTTACATAATTGACTTTAAGAGTAAGGACAAATTAACATTGTTATAGTTTCATTTTCTGAGTAATCAATACGACGGAATGAAAAAAAACAAATGAATCATTTTTAGAAAATCTGACACCAAAATGATGTCTATTAGTGCCTTTGATAAGGACAGAGATATAATACTTGTTCGCTTTCTGTCTGATAGTTCAATAATTTGTAATAAGTTTCACTGTTGGTCTGTTGTTTTGTTACGCACTTTTTTGGTTGACACACGACACAATTAAAACTCAAACCTACGCGAGAGTGTTTGATACTTCTTCAAAACTAAACGGCTGGAGCGATTTTAATATAATTTGGAGTTAGCTGACACGCTGAGTTCACACACAGGCTACTTTTTATCCCGAATTTTTTACGGGAACGGGAACTCTAGTATTCCATAAATACTAAATTTTACACCAATGTCAAAATTTTAGTTGAGTTGAGTTGGGCCTGAGTTTAGATAAATAAGACAATAATAAACGACAAAAATTCTGAAACTAATAAACAGAAACTTCGGTTTTAAAAGTTTCAAATCTAATATGTTATTAACCTTACTTCGATCGGTTTGGTTACTTCAGTTAAGTTCAAAACTCATAGTTCATAGTACCTTCTTTGTAACACAACCATTAACTGAATGAACTTACATCTATTATGTTTACTGCAAAAACAGAACAGAAGATTGTATTTAGGCTGTGTATTTTTCTTTTATCTATAGAATGACCTTGCGTGACAAATAATAATGCAGTGTTGCGATAGAAAAACTCCACACGACCGGGTCAAAGTAAGTTATTTATGTCATTTCACCATTATTTACGTGGGATAAACTACACCTTCACAAATTCCTAATGGTCCCATTGTTTTAATTATTTATTATTTGGATATAGATTAAAATATAATTGTAGCGTGCTTATAAAAATAAAATATCACAAGTTCTTAAAAGCTTTTGAATATTAGTATAACTTATTATTTTGACTTTTAAAATTAAAGTTCAAGGTAGGTGAAAAATTAAATCTACTTTTTCTTACATTTTGTTTAACTATTTATTATGAAACTAATTCAATTAAAAGCTCCGTTTTTCCATTACCATTAGGTAGTATAAGAAAATCTTTTATTGGTGCAAATAAGAATGACGAAAAAAGGGCGAGCTTTTGTAAAGGTCCTATTTGTACGTAACTACCTATACCTGCCTCTTTAAGGTTCTTATAACAATAAATCAGTTGGTAGAATTATCTACTTACAGACAAGAATATCGTAGCGTGCCATGGATTGCTTTACCGTGCAGGTGCCGGATCCATCGTATGGCAGAGAAAACCACCGAACCGAGCCCGAGACTTGCGACACGGATGTGGGCTTAAGAGTGCTCTTTGTGGCCGGACAACGCTCGCCTCCTCTGCTCCAATTATTCCATCTGCCCAACCAAATCTGGTAGAATCCTACTAGAGCAGCTTTGGACACTCGCTCTAGACTCTAGAGTAGAGCTTACTGCAGTTCTAGTCAAAGCAAGGTCGTGGAGCAGATTATAGAGAGATTTTGTTGATATGTTTCTCGCACCCACTTCTACTGCATTTAAACTAACCAAATAAAATTAATTCTATCTCAAAATGTTGTACTTATATATGATCCGAATTTAAAATAGATTTATTTATTTTTGATCATTTTTAAGCGTTGTTTAAAATCTACTTAATTTGTCTGTAAAAGTATCCTACTCCTAACAAGTTAGCCCGTTACCATCTTAGACTGCATCTTCACTTAACACCAGTGTGATAGCGATCAAGGGCTAACTTGTATTCGATAAAAAAATCTGCACCAATATTCGTATCAAAAAAGAACGATTTTCACAAAATTCAATTTATCGTCCCAGCGTTTACACGCTATCTACAAGAACAAGGCGTAACACGGACCCCCTCATTGATAAAAAGGGATTGGTATTTGGCGTCGGGCCATTGAGGGATGCAACACGATTGCAACTTGGCGATACTTTGTATCGGCATTCCCGTTTTTTTACATCCGAATTGACCTACGGCAAGATGATGGGTTTTGAGATGTGAGCGATCAGCGGTTTCACATTATAAGTTAGAATAATTTTATTTATAATTAGGTGTATATAATAATATTAAATAATAATAAATAAATAAATATCATATGACAATTACACACATCGCTATAATAGCCCCAAAGTATGCGTACTCGTAAGTAGCTTGTGTTATGGGTACTATGATAATTGATGAATATTTTTATACATATTATACATAAATACTTATGATATATAGATAAACACTCAGACTCTGGAAAACATCCATGCTCATCACACAAACATTTTCCAGATGTGGGAATAGAACCCACAGCCTAGGACGCAGAAGCAGGGTCACTACCCACTGCGCCACTCGGCCGTCAATTATCATCATTATTAGCCTATTTTAAAAGGTCACTACTGGATCTGGCCATTGTAAAGAGAGGGATGTGAAGCACCGAGCATAGCACATACTACGGTGCTCTAATGCTTGTTGGCAGGCTAATAGTGTCATAATATTAAACTCTCACAACAATCAGGTGTGTTGGTTTGGGGAATGATAGTGACTGGGGCCGACGCCTTAACGTTCCTCAACTTCAGAAAGAAATATCTTTTATAGCCAGGAACACTTGATCTATAGCCACGTAGACTAAGCACTGGAGTCGTCAAACGATACTAGCGATGTTAGTCTAAACATCTACAAAAATAAAATAGTACGTAATGTTAATAAAATATATTGTTATTTTAAAATCGCTATCTCTTATGATTTATTTATTCGTGACATTGCGAGAGGGGGATTTTCATGGCCTTAGGGAAACGTCGAAAATTTTATGTTCTATTCGACAACCAATAAATATCTTGAACAGACCTTTTACTGTGGGGAATTACATCAATGAGAAAATGTAGGATTATTGCTTGATAATGGTAGGGAAGTAATATTTATTAATATCTACATTTTTACTTTTAAAAACTCTATAGCAATATGTTCCTTATCATAACAATTTTAGT
This sequence comes from Mycalesis mineus, assembly GCA_034621355.1. NCBI lineage: Eukaryota > Metazoa > Arthropoda > Insecta > Lepidoptera > Nymphalidae > Mycalesis > Mycalesis mineus. Next base: position 4,490,033 of record CM067881.1, read on the forward strand.
TGTAGGTAACTGTACGCGACGCGAACGTATGAATTTTGTTACAATTATTTTCTTTGAAACAATAAAGGGCGAGAATGGAACGTAGCTGGTGACAGCTTTGGCAGATGTCAAACTCAACTGACACATTTTTGAAAGAAACGACTCCGAAGCCAACCGCCGAAGCGTCACCAGCTACTTTCCCGAAATAAGCCGTTTTTTACCTGAAAACCTGTGGTTTTATTGGACAAGACCCCAACAGTAACTTTAAGCACTTTGTGACTTGTGTGAGCGTTTGTCCCGGTAAGTTTATTTTGTTATGCAAATGTATAAGTGAACTATGATGATCTTGGATGATAAGAAGGCTCAGTCACCCTGTTGGAGTAGAAGCGCTTATGGGTGAATTTTTGGAGTATCTCTGTCCGATCGAACCATCTGTAAGGAAATCCGCAGGAGATAAAGAAAAAGAAGCAGTGCAGTACGCACCGTGCGAGGAATAGAGTTAAAAGCTAATGAGCGTTAGGGTCCCAAACTGCTACAAATAGAACTGAACAGCAAGCGAATTGGCAGTCAGCAATTGTATTGACGACATTAAACGTCTCAGAGAGAACCACTAGTTACAGGCCGCTAAGCTCGGTCAAGACTAGGACTTCAGAAGGCCTAAGCCCAGCTGTGAACGTCCATCAACTGATATGATGATTAGTTTACACCTGTTAAGTTCACATGCTGATAAGTGGAGAAGTTGGTTTGGATGACTTAAGCACAATCTATAGGTGACTCTTAATATTTTTTTTATTCATTACAGCCCTTGACTGCAATCACATCTGATGGTGAGTGATGATCAAAGCGGGCCAACTTGTTAGGATAGGATAGGAGTAGGATAACATCCACATATCTTCGGTTTCTACACAATTTCGTAACTGAACGTTTACTGGCTAGGCGGTACGTCGTTGTCGGTAGGGTGGTAACGAGCCACGGACGAAGCCTTCCACCAGCCAGACAATCGCAATCGGCCCTGCCGGGAATCGAACCCGGTACCTCCGTCTTATAAACCAACCGCGCATACCATTGTGCCACGGAGCCCGTCATACTGTGATAAGTATGACTTTTGGTTAACTTATTACCTACAAACTAATTTGTAAAACTCTACACATTTATGTACATGTGTATCCAAGCTAATTAAGCAATTCAAAACACATTAGCGCTTAAATTAGTTACCCGTAATATTAAAGTTCAAGCCAACTCACACGTTACCACTCCAGCCTATTACCATCTATTACCGTGGATTACCCGGAATCTTAATTACTGCGTTGCATGAACTTAGGTCGTCTAGTATTACTTAGCAGTTTCTGTACTTAGTTAGCTTGTGAAAGGCGAAGTTTGATTTATTTAAGAACTAGCGGCTGGAACTGGCTTCGCTTGGAAAAGAGAGCATGTACTTGAAATATCGCTAATTTAAAGTGCATGAAATTACGATCTAACTGCGTCGTTGATCCGATTATTAGTTTTTTAACCGACGAAAAAAAACGGAGGAGGTTCTCAATTCGACACGTATATATATTTTCTTTATGTATGACCACGCATAACTTTTTACAGTGTTGTGCGATTTTGATAATTCTTTTTTTTTAGAAAGGGCACACTTCCAAGGTGGTCCCATTGACATCATGTTAGAATCTGATGATGATATCCTGGGGAAATTGAAGGAACTCTTCAAATTGTACAAGCACACTTGCAGCGATTTCGGTTTTTGTGTAACTATCGGTAGCTTTTTGGCTACAAGTGCCGTATAATATACTATGGTGTATAGTACGAGTACGTTATGTGGCGATAAATCACTAAAAAGTATGAAATATAAATTTTTAACAAAAAATAGACCGATTCAAAACGCACTAAAAGAAAAAATAACTGTGTTATTTAGTTTCTTAATTTACTTAAGCATATTTGTTTTTTTTTTAAGATCATTACTACAACCCACAAACTGCTTTACTAAGTTAAAGAAAATAGTTCCTAAACTTGTCTCATCGACTTCATGATATGCTTAAGTATAAAAATTTTTGCAAAAATTGAAGGAACTCTTCAAATAGTAAAAAATAATTGAGTCATTTCTGGTTAATTTATTTAAGCATATCGGTAGTCGGTGCAAGCCGTTTAAGAACATGTATTATAGTAGAGAAGTTTATGGGTATCTAGGTAAGTAAGAAGTAGAAATTTTGGCAAAATGGAACCGACTGATATGCTTAAAAATTAAACCAATAAATGACACAATTATTTTTTAATTTTTAAGCATATCTATTTTTTGTTAAAAACTTTTATTCTAGTTTTGTGATTTATCGCCACGTAACGTACTCTACATACTGTCATACTATATTATATCACTGTTCCAAAAAGCTGGACCGAACGAGACAAAAACTGAAATCCCTGTAAGCGTGCCTCCAAAATTCGAAGAGTTCCTTTAATTTCCCCAGGATATCATCATCAGATCCTAACATGGTGACAATGGGACCACCTTGGAAGTATGCCCCTTCTAATAAAAAAAGAACACAGTTATTGTTTACTTTTTAGTACGTTTTGAGTCGGTGATAAGGTGTAATTAATGACAATGACTTGATTCAATAAAATTAAGTGTTTTAACCATGTCCTCTTTGTCATTACCAATTCTCTATAAAGTACCCAAATAGGTATAAAACAAAGTAGTTGCCAGCCAACTCTCTACATGCTTAGATCATTCAAACTACGCAATAGATTTTAATGCGATTTTCGTCAACAGATAGAGACATGCAAAGAATGATGTATGCTTATAGTTTAATATTAAATGCCATGGTTTTAGATTTAGGGATGAAGTTGCAGGTATTCTGTGGTAAAAAGAAATATCAATCATAGGAGAAGCTCTTTCTTTTTTAAGTATATGCTGTAGCATTCTTAGTTCAATTCAGTATGTCGATCCTTGAAAAAACGTCAGTTTTGAAGCGCAATGTACATCGGTTGCAAAGCGGATGTAACAGAAATCGTCAAATCGGTGTTCTCGAATGACATTTTGCCATACTGTGACAGTCGAACTGAAAGTGGAATAATCAACGAGATGTAAGCGAGATGTTCGTACGATGTATTTTTTTCACATTTCAATCGACATTCAGGTACCTAATATATAGGATGTCCAATAAAATATATCTACCGCCAATAAAACACCAATAAGCACCTTTTTGTACCTGCTCTATATATTTTTTCGAGAAAAATATCGGAGGTGGAATCGTACGGAAAGTGATTTAGCATATATTCTGCAGATGTCATATATTACATTGACGGTGAATTGCCTTGGAGAGATTCTATCAATATCAATTTATGGTTATACCGATAAGGATATCGTATTATTGATTTATTTTATTGTTACCTGCGTTACATTATTCGCCTCTTCAGAGGTGGAGAAAATTTACCAGCGCATCGGAAATTTATCATAGAGTATTTTTAAAAATACTACAGGGGAGGTAGAAAAATAATAAATATGCTCCCTTCCTCTTCAGCTGAGCTCTTAAGATAAGCTCTCAGCAGGTAAGATTTGAACCCTAGATGACCCTAGATTTTTGAGTGAGAAGATTTCATTTGAGTGTGAAAAGAGAGCGATTGAGTGTCCCTTTAAATTGTAGAGGTCATAATTTTAGGCTAATTTAGCGGTCTACTGCGGGGTCAGGCTTCTCTCTTTGTAGGAAAGGGGACATGGAGCCTAGGCCGACTACGAAGCTCCAATACGTGATATTTAAATTTCCAAGTTATTGGGCGAACTGAGCTATTAAATTCCCTGTTTCTTTATCATGATTATTAAGCGGGGGAGACAATAGTCCCGTGCGAGTTCTTGGTCCACTGCGTGGCAAGCAGAAAAACTCTGAGCAGATCCCGAGATCTGGTAACGTGGCTGTAGTATAGACCACTTTAAAACATTTATGAACACTCACCTTCAAACGCTAGGTCGCGAGCTATTGTACTCTTCAAAGATGCCATGTTATAGTCGATAGTGTCATCTATGATCTAATGTGAATTAGGTATCAGCCCCTTTTTTTAATCAATACAAGTTAGTCCTTGACTGTAATCGCACCTGATAGTAAGTGATGATGCAATCTGAGATGGAAGCGGGCTTACTTGTTAGGAGTAGGATGAAATCCATATCTCTTCGGTTTCTACATGACATTGTACCGAAACTCTAAATTGCTTGGCGGTACGTCTTTGACGGTAATGTGGTAACAAGCAACGGCCGAAGCCTCCTACCAGCCAGACTTGGACAAATTAAGAAAATCTTAATCGGCCCAGCCAGAAAGCGAACCCAGGCCTCGGTCTTACAAATCTACTGCGCATTACTGCGCCACGAAGGCCGTCAAATGTCACTTGTTTCGTAGATCTCACTGTATCTGCTCGTAACAGCGAAGAAGACTGTCAGTTCTATAGCTAAGGATAATATTCTTTGCCGCATTCCTACCCAGATCACGAATCGGGCCATATATCGGATGTTCCGAGGTGTAACACACGTAGCGGATGTGACGTGGATTTACGCGTGACCTTATTGGTTTTGTGGGTGAGCGGGCCACGGCTGTTGGGATAGGTAACAAGATCGGGAGTGGATGTGTTCTGTTCTGTAATATGAGCTGTATCATCTGTTTAAATAAAGGTCAAGAAAAGTATCTTCTGCGTTCACACTAGAAGTACAAGTGACTCCATAATTGATTTCGATCATGTTTCAAGATTAGCAAGTCAAGAAGCATAGAATGCACCTTTCACTATATCCTAATACTTTATGACTGTGAAATTTTACTTCACGTTAAAGGAGAATGCCAGACAATGTATAGGACTTTAACCCACTAATAAAAACATATTGTACAAAAATGTATTATGCATCATTTTATTGCATTTTTTTTACTATTTAATATAAATTACATTTAAAAGTTGTAGCAGTCGGAGTATTCGATACGAGCCTAACGTTGGTTATCTTCCATTTCCGTAAACAACCACATAGCACAGGAATCACACCAACATGACAATCGCAAAGCTTCATTAGGTAAATATATTTTAACCAGGCTCAACGACTCTGGATACTAGCCTTTTGGATGAAAATACAATAAAAACGATTTAAAAGGCTAGAGCCCAGTGCAACAATAAAGATTCAAAAATGCGTAAAATGTAAATTAAAAGAAAATAGTTTAATTACTTTTTTTAACAGAATTTTATTCCGATGTCCAACAGTAAAAATGGCTTATTGTAAAACATTTACATAATAATAGGAAATATTTAGTTTACAATTTGTGTTCTTTCTGTTAGGATCTGGCATTCTCCTTTAGAACCTAATCGTGACTTTATCATAGAGCGTTGGCCATGTCATACAAAGCTAAACTCCGAATAACAGCATGCTCTAAAGGAGAACGTTTTCAGGCAAATTCCCACACAGCTCACGTAGCGGCCCGAGAGGTGTGACACTAAATGTGACGTAGATTTACACGTGACCTTATCCTATTTGTACGTAAATGGGATATCGCCGATACCAAGTGCTTTGTGTTTTTGTGTGTTGTTAATACATGAACGTGTGTGAATCAGTAAAATCCATCAAAAAACTTTTCAAGAATAAAAATTTTTAACAAAAAATAGAACCGACTCAAAACGCACTAAAAAGTAAAAAATAACTGTGTCATTTAGTTTCTTTAATTTACTTAAGCATATCTATGAAGTCGGTGCCAGCCAAGTTTAAGGAACATTTATTTTACGTAGTAAAGCAGTTTGTGGGTAACATCCTTGAAAGTAGAAACCTTGGCTGGCACCGACTCCTAGATATGCTTAAGTAAATTAAAGAAACTAAATGACACAGTTATTTTTTACTTTTTAGTGCATTTTGAGTCGGTTCTATTTTTTGTTAAAAATTTTTATTTCTTACTTTTTAGTGATATATCGCCACGTAGCGTACTCGTACTATACTGTCATAGTATATTATATGGCACTAGTAGCCAAAAAGCTACCGATACCGAGTCAAAAACCGAAATCGCTGTAAGCGTGCCTCCAAAATTTGAAGAGTTCCTTCAATTTCCCCAGGATATCATCAGCAAATCCTAACAAGAATTACCCAATGGGACCACTGTAAAAAGTTATAAAGTTATGCGTGGGGTTAAAAACATACTAATAATTATTATAAAGGCTAAAGTTTGTATGTATGGATGTTTGTTACTCTTTCACGCAAAAACTACTGAATGGATTTTGATAAAACTTCACAATAAACTGCAGGCGTCCTCTAGTAAGAAACAATATGCCTCCTAAAAAATAAAATAAGCCTTTATTACTGTCTTTCACTTTCCATTATACATAATAAAAATGCATTCTATGATTTGACTGTTTCCTTTTTGTTAACAGCTCGTCTTTCGAAGTTTGAAGTCATCCTCCCATCTCTTCATCTGCCTTCCTCTATTTCTTTTGCAGCCTCTAGGGTACCATTCAGTTATTATTTTTGTCCCAGCGCCATTTCAATTTTCTGCATACTATCTGCACCTTTTCGAATTTGGTCCTTCCTTTTATAATTTTTAACTGAATTTTGTCTTTTCTCCTTACACCTAATACACTTCTCTCTAACCCATTCTGGCATATATATGCCTCCTACAGTTACCTAAATATAATCAAAATCAAGCTTTTCATTTAAAATTATACCTACTATAAACTAATATCCACCATTGTACAAGTAGAAATTCAATTTGGAACCCTATTGTAAGATCCTAACAAAATTTTCCACATAATGGCAACTTTTGTCGTACCGTGCGCGGTGTTTTGCGTCAATTTATATCGCTAAGCGTAATACAATTTTTCACTGAGGGCAACACTGTTAGTAGTTTTGCGAGTTGACAGATAACGTTATTACTACAAGATACTTCCATTACGCCCTTGATGTATAGTTCTTAAAGAAAGATAAATGCTAAAAAAGTTGTGCTTCCGAGTTTCCACAAAGAAGATAGGTATGTTTTATTTACGTGGGTACCTATATCCGAAAAAATTTACGTCATTAGCAAATAGAAGTAATTTAATACAGGCATAGAAAAAAATAGAATAGAACTAGGCATCTACTACCGGAATTTTTATTTCTTTCGTCAAACACTTTTATGTTCTGCGATATGGTTGCCCGTGTAAATTACAGGCATAATTTTGATAACACCTACGTTTTTGGTCGGTGGGAGGCTTCGGCCGTGGCTAGTTGCCACCCTACCGACAAAGACGTATTTATCGCCAAGCGATTTAGCATTCGGGTACAATATCGTGTAGAAACCGAAGGGGAAGATATAATCCTACTCCTAATAAATTAGCCTGTTTCCATCTTAGAATGCATCATCACTTAACATCAGGTAGGTGTGATTACAGTCAAGGGTTAACTTGCAGTGAATTAATAAAAAAATATTAATATAAATATTTGTCATTAATATTTCTGTACTGTATTTGATTCATCAACTGAAACTGATATTATAATACGTATATCCAGAGAGTCATCAGGAAAAAAGAACAGTTAAGAACACAAGAAAAAACAAAACATTGAAACTTTTTTTCAAACAGGTTGAAATAGAGTTTCTTATAAGAGTCCGGCGTTATCTGGCCGAAACGCAAGCATGCTCATGATTCATAACCTCAGGTGACTTTTAAACTAGCGGCCCGATAAGCTGACGTGAGTTCAAAATCTCAGTTTATACCTAAACGAACATCGCGCCCTTAAACCACTGAAGAGCAGAATTTCGGTACAAAGATAAACGTACCAAATCTTGCAAAAGAACATAGGTTACTTTATTCAAGAAACAAAAATAGAAGTTCTAGCAAATAGAGCCATAGGCGATTGTTTGTTAATAATAACAATTGATTCAATACAGTAATTTCAATTTATGATTTTATGAGCGCCATCTAACACATGGAGACAACGAAATAAATGCGGTATAGTGACATCTATCGCAAGTATGAAGCATTAGTAGTTCATCTGTAAATTCATAAAATTAAAAATTATGATGTTCATAACTCATTGTAAAAATAAATCTTAAAAGTATTCTGTCATAAATTGTATTTCGTGAACAGCGCCATCTAGGAACATAGGCGAATGCAACAAAGAGATTTTATATGCAGTGACATCTATTGTGAGTACAAAGCAATAGTAGTCGCGTTTCTCGTCTAGAAACAAAATTTCGATAAACATCTGTGATGTTTTTTGTATAAAATTATACTAGATTTATACAAGTATTTACCTTATCTAAGGTTTACTATTATTTAAAAGTACATATAAAATTAAAGTTGGTAAACAAAATTAACTCTTTATTGTCAATTTCTAAACGTTAAAGTATGCCAGCTTACGATTCAAAATTTCCTCAGTATCTGTACGATTTTCCGTAATCACGGACATTATAAATAACATTTACTGTTAATTATAAAATATGAGACTAGTAATTAAAGTATAGACTATAAAGGTAGAAGCTGAAAAAAACATGTGCGTCTCGGCAAAATTAATAACTTTGGGTTAGCGTGAGGAAGAGCTTGGCTATTGCTGATGTATGCGTGAAATAAAGAGAAGACAGACAGACTCGTATCGTACAGCGTTATGTAACGTTACGGTTTATGCTCCTATAAGAAGTTATCGCTTTAATAAAATTTTAACCTTTTAGTATCTTTTGCAACATTAATTAAGTTGATAAAATTAATTTCTATTTTCCTAGGTATTTTCTATAGCAATTCTCAGCCAGGAGTTGAAAATTTGGTGGTGTTACGTGTCTCGGAGAGCACGATAAACGGTTGGTTCAAGAAACTAGGTATCAATATTACAGCTGATAAACATTATCACCAACCAACCCGCACTTGGAAAATGTGGTGGTGATAATGTTTTCGAAATTCTCTGTCCTCCTGTTTCTTTGTGCTGATTAACACGATGACAATGAAGAAATGAAAGGTATTTCAAAATGCGCGTGACAGTTTTAAAGTAACCTAAAAAATAGGAAAAAATCAATACCAGGCAACACTTTTCAATGACGTCAGTACATACAATCGAACAAAACACAATGAAAACAATATCGATCCGTCATGCGTAATCGCGAAACAATATAAACACTTGTCGCTTCAACTTGTGCCATTCACGGGGACGGGGATTGAAGAATTGCCGTTCACGTTCGATATTCAAACTGCAGCTCGTGTTCGATTTGTTTAAATAATTAGCAGTTCTATTATCTACTCCGGGATTTACCACGAGTATTACTTCGTCGTTTACGGGTTTTGTAAAATATTTTTGTATCAAAACAAAGCTATGGAGTCTTGTAAATTCATAAATTTGTTGCTTTTTACTATTTCAATTATTGGACATGGTGTTGGCGCGTATGAAATTGATACATACGAATTTCTAATGCCGAACGTTTGGCCTAACAAGGTAAGTGATCTCGACGAAATTGATTAATTATTCACTGTATTATTTTATATTTATTAATTTTGCTGGTTTAAACTGACGGACCACATACCTGTGAACTCCTAAGGGATACCAAAACTAGGGTCTGGTGGTTCTAACCCTGAGTACGAGAAGTTATTGAACCTCATAGTTAGGGTGGCAAGGTTTCCAGGCTTAACAGCCAAACAGACCGGCCAGTTTAGTCAGATAGTTGTGACAATGACAATAATTTTATTTATTTATTATTACCATAAATTCTAATGAAATGTGAAAAGCCTAACTTTATTAGGCTTTATCTGAACACCTGGCAATTCTAATCATGGGCATTTCTTATCTCTAGCAGCTTCTATAAATGTATCAAGATATTAAAAGCTACTTTTACATAGACAAACCACATAACTCAGGTCCTTCGCCTACACAATTTAGTAGACACAGGATTCATGAAGGATTAAGAGGTGCAAAAAGCAACACACATGTGTCAATGAATACCATTGCACTACTGTATCGCGCCGGTGAGAACTGACTTGTGGTTTGTCTATAGCTCCTGTCTACATTACTATTCCTATGGATGGCTTTGACGAGAACCGAACCAACTACAAAGCTTCTGCATAAAAAATAGGATATTCTGGGTCAATTGGGGAATTACCTCTATTTTTACCATTAATGACTCAGGCCCCGGGCCTTAGAGTACCCTAAACTGTATGAAAGGGTTAAGCTAAGGAAGTATGCAAGGACTGTGCCAAATGGAAGGATGTAATCTCTGCCTATTCCTATGGGAATGAAGTGTGCTTTTAGATATAACATAGGCCTTACAAACCAGTCTGTACATTTATTAGTAGTTTGAAAATTTTTTACATGTTGCTCAAAATCATAAATATAAAATTTTTGAAAGCCATGATATATAAAATGTTTGGAATTTCCTTGACATTTTGCCTCATTATTCATTCATTGTTTTTAAATTAATTAGGAGAGTAATAAATGTAGTAAGTAAAAAGTAATAATAACAATTCTTCAATTAAAAGAATGATGGATGTTTTATCATTTGGAACTGGCGTTAAATTAAACACTTGAGTGTTATCTCGCTATCAACTTATTGATTGGTTTGATGCGGGAATAGGGGACGCCCACAAAGTACTACAACTATATCAGAAATTCATTTAAAATGCTTAAAGTATGTTTAAAAACTAAAAAATTGTAATAATAGAAGTTGTTTAATTACACCTTTTATGGTCACTTTATAATTAAACAAGTAATTACAAAACATAAAATTGAAAAACAAACATTAAAACATTGAGAATCATAGAGAATAATACATCTGTACAATCCATGAAATCAAATAGAATTGAAGTGTCTGTAATTTCAAATTTACAACAACTGATCCACTGTACGGTGACCAACACACTGGTGCTTATTTAGCCGTATTTTTAATTTAGTAAACAATTAGGTGGGTTATTCTTTTTGTAAATATCTTGTTTTATTTTAAATTTATTTTTTTAACTATTTAATATTTATTTATATGTACGTATAATACTGACATATAAAAAAATCAATGTCTAAAAATATTTTTTGCCTGTTTATTCTGACTACTAAAACGGGACCAATTTTCACGGGACCGATTTTCACGGGACTTACTCTCACAGATTGTGTTGGTTATATGGAGTAATATAGGCTAGTTTGTGTTCTACATTCTGACACGAAAGGGGTTTAAGCCATAAAATAAAAACTTTTTTTATAATTATTATCAATGAACAGATTTGCTCTGTTCATTGATAGTCCACCTTATGGTAAGTGGAAAACCATCGCCAAAAACAGAAAACACTTAGCGGGTGTGGTAACTGTCCTTCCCCATAATGAGCTGTCGCTTAAAAGCTCTTCTTTAACTAGGTTTTTGGTCTTCAATCCTGAAATTTGTATGAAAGTCATTGAAATTTTGACTTCCAAAAAAAAAACATTTAAATATCATATTAATTTTTTAAATTGTTTTAGGATGAACTGTATCTTTGCTCACCTATACGAATTGCACCAAGGAAGAACTACTATGTTGGTAAGTCTCCTTCTTCTATTTTCTGTTCATAAAATTAGTTATATACATATTGAATTTTAAAATGTACTATCTTCTTAGCTTCTGTAATATCTAGTCAATCCACGGCCGGAATAAGCTGGAATAATTGTGAGTTTTTCATTCTTCTTAGAAATTTTCCAAGTCTGGAGATGGGAAGTTGGTGGTGTAACACCCTCGTGCCTCAGAGCATGTTATGCCATCGGTCCCAATCACTTTCATCTACATCTGATAGTGATCGTTAATGTATGAAACATTATCACCCTAAGCCCGCCAACACGAATTGGAGCAGCGTGGTGGGTCAACACTCCCTGTAGCGAGTTCAGGCTAATAGGCTGATAATGATGATGATGTAACTTTTTATGTTAATATATTTAATACTATAATGTGCTGATGCGAAAGAAATATTTGTAATTTAATGCAACGCCGAGCGCGACAAATCGATGTCACATGTTCTCTATTAACCGTGCGGGTGCCGGGTCCATCGCGTGGCTGAGAGAAAAACTTCGAACAGAGTCCGATACTTGTGACACGGGTGTAGGTTTAAGGGTACCCTTAGTGACGCGCGTCAACACTCACCTCCTCTGGTCAAGTTACTCTCCCTGCCCAGCCAAATTCGGAAGGACCCTACTAGAGCAGCTTTGGACACTCGTTCCAATATGGAGCTTACTGCACTTCTAGTAAGGCCAAGGTCTTTTAGCAGGTTGTAGAGAGACTTCGCTGGTATACCTCTCGCACCCACTTCTCCCGCGTATAAACTAACCACATAGCCATTTTTGGTTAGTTCATTAGTAAGGTCATAATATTTATTCCCTTTGAATACATGGTCTTTAGGGATGTTTGTTTCCCACGGCACTATACGTTTGATTTGTTTGGAAATAAGAAATATGTCCGGTCTAGTCTATGTCGAAATAGCTGTCTTCCGGGATTTTATAGTGCTTTTCATACCACGTACCGTTTTGACGACCTCCGTGGCGCAGTGGTATGCGCGGTGCATATATAAGGCGGAGGTCCTGGGTTCGATTCCCGGCGGGGCAGATTGAGATTTTTCTTAATTTGTCTTGGTCTGGCTGGTGGGAGGCTTTCGCCGAGGCTAGTTACCACCCTACCGACAAAGACGTACCGCCAAGCGATTTAGCGTTCCGGTACGATGTCGTGTAGAAACCGATAAGGATGTGGATTTTCATCCTACTCCTAACAAGTAAGCCCGCTTCCATCTCAGATTGCATCATCACTTAACATCAGGTGTAGTCAAGGGCCAACTTGTAGTCATTAAAAAAAAAAAACCTTGCCGAGAAAGACGTACCGCAAAGCGATTAAGCATTCCGGTATTATATCGTGTAGAATCAAAAAGCAAATGGGAACAAGGGTTAAGGGATCATGTGTCTATACACATCTCTTCTATAGTCATACAAAAATGTAAACAATTGTTAATTGTCTTGTTTATTTTAAAACAATCCAATGTTTTTGTTTCTAGTGGGATTCAAACCGAACGCATCAATGCACACAGCTCATCACATGTTGCTGTATGGATGTTCGCAGCCAGGGTCTAATGATTCAGTGTGGTTAGTATCATTGTTTGTGTTTGTTTCAACAACATTCATTGACAATACAAACACTTTATTTTCTTACTGACCAACTTTGTTTTTCTTTCGCCTCATACATTAGATCAATGTTTATTGACAATTTGAATAACACTAGCAGTCAGCCCGCGACTTCGTCTGCGTGAAAACTTCCCCTTCTAATTTTCTATGACAGACTTTCATACAATTTTTCTTACCTATGCTCTCTCTATGTCTGCTTCTGACAACACTATACTAAAGCCAAACTCGATTGAGAATGCTTGTCAACAAACAAATTAAAAATGGAGGTAGAAATTACTTGTCATTTAGCTCCTAATTTTTTTAATTAACTTGTTAATGATGAATTCATGACAATAAATTAGGTTAGTAAGCTTAAAACTAATTAATATATTCAATATCTTTTAAATATGATTGTTTAAAAAACAAAACATAATTTTAAATTAATTGGTATAAAACATGTTGCATTTCCTACCTTCATTTTAAATTTGTTTGTTGACAAGCATTCTCAATCGAGTTTGGCTTTAGTATAGATGCACTCATTGTTTCCGGCAAGACGTTTCGTTTGACACAGTCTCATGCGTTCTTTGTGATGAATACTTTTTTAGCGCGACGCACGCGATGTGTTGTTGATTGGCGAGGCGTATCTATGATGGCGACTGCGATTTGTTTGGATGGTGACTACGGTTTGTTTGTCAGTGTCATTAGAATTTAACGAAATTCTCCATAATCTGAATTTTACAGATATATTTTGTCGACTCAAGATCAATATTTTTTATATTTTGTTATTCATCTACGGTTTCAATAAAGTCCACCGTACCCCTTGACGATATTATTAATATAGATACATTATAAACTATAATCAATCACGGTCATTGTATCTCTGTGCCAACCTACTTTGGCATGGTTACAGTAGATTTGCTTGTGTTTGTTATGTAAGGGGTTCCAACAACTTGTATATTACTACTTTTCAAGGCTAAATAATGAATAGGACAATAAGATTTTTTTGTAAAAACCAAACTTGTTTAGTATAAATAGTTACCTTTATTTATACACTTATAGACTGCCTCGTTGGTCTAGTGGTTAGCCCATCTGGCTTCGATCACGAGGTCCTGGGTTCGGATCCTGGGTCGGGTCTCGGAATAGTTTTTCATTCTTCTGTGAAATTCTCATTACATTTCAAGCCCAGAGTCGGGAAGTTGGTGGTGTTACACGCCCGTGCCTCAGAGAGCACGTTAAGCCGTCGGTCCCGGTCACTTTCATCAACATCTGATAGTGATCGTTAATAAATGAAACATTATCACCCTAAGCCCGCCAACCCACATTGGAGCAGCGTGGTGGGTGTACGCTCCATATCCCCTCTCCTATAGGAGGGAGGCCTGGCCCTGTAGTGGACGGTTAATAGGCTGATAATGATCCGGTTCGTACTCAACTGCCAGTAGCCAACCAGCAAGCTTCGCTAACCCTTCACCAGAATCCATTAATAAGAAGGAGGTCCTGAGTTCGATTCCCGGCGGGGCAAATTAAGATTTTCTTAATTTGTCTTGGTCTGGCTGCTGGGAGGCTTTTGCCGTTGCTAGTTACCACCCTACCGTAGACGTAAAGACGTACCGCCAAGCGATTTACGATGTCGTCTACAAACCGAAAGGGGTGTGGATTTCATCCTACTCCTAACATGTTAGCCCGCTTCCATCTTACATTGCATCATCACTATAACATCAGGTGTGATAGCAGTCAAGGGCCAACCTGTAGTCGATATAAAGGTTGAGGGTCTGTTTTTGCCTTTCTAACAAACCTTTTATAAAAATGACAAATTCTACTATCTATCTATCTACTACCTATCTATCTATCTATCTATCTACTATCACTGACTAAAGCCTTTGAGACATACGTGCATACACTCGAAAGACAAAAATTTTTAACTAAAAATATAACCAACTCAAAACGCACTAAAAAGTTTAAAAAATTTAACAAAAAATAGAATCGACTCAAAACGCACTAAAAAGTAAAAAATGACTGTGTCATTTAGTTGCTTTAATTTACTTAAGCATAATATCTATGAAGTCGGTGCCAGCAAGCTTAAGGAACATTTATTTAACTTAGTAAAGCAGTTTGTGGGTTCTAGGTTATGTTCTTAAAGTAGAAACCTTGGCTGGCACCGACTCCTAGATATGCTTAAGTAGATTATTTCTTACTTTTTAGTGATATATCGCCACGTAACGTACTTGTACGATACTGTCATAGTATACTATAAGGCACTTGTAGCCAAAAAGCTACCGATACTTACAAAAAAACCGAAATCGCTGCAAGTGTGCCTATTGCACACTGTATATTGATATTTGTTTAAATCGATCTACATTTTGTTACAGGTCTTGCGGCGAAATGCAAAGCAATGAAATAGACGACAAGTACAACACGGCGAGCCCTTGCAAATCTGGATCTCAGGTTAATATTATATATTACTACTTTTTATATAATACTAGCTGACCGGGCGAACTCTGTTCCGCCATAAAGGCAATAAATATTTTTGAATTTATTCCGTTTTTGACGTGACGTCTTATAATTCGATAGAGCCGGCTGTACGCACGAAAAAACATAACGTCATGCGTCGTTACCTCGCTTTGAGGCGTTCCATGTAAAGCTTGAAGTGCAAGCGAGAGCGTAAAACGAGCGACAAAGAAGCACAATCGGCTTTTGCGTTCGGCAGCGTTTGACATCCGTCTATTAAATATAATTATTAAATATATTACGTATATATAAAATTAAAAATTAATATATTTATAAATTAATATATTTATTATAAATTTAAAATATAAATTTATAAAATCAAAATCAATTATTTTATTAATTTAAATTAATATTTATAAAAATATACTTAAATTAAAAATTTTAATAACCAATTAAATGCTACCATTCCATCAGTATTTTCTTAAGCCATTGTCACGTTCAACTATCGTCAGTAAACCGACTTTACAGACAACCAATTTTTTTTTTATTAGAAAATACAAAAAATATTAAGAGTTACCTACATTATTGTTTTTATATGTATGACCACGCATAACTTTTAGTACATAGGTTGCTCTTCACTTGAGTACCTTTCTTACCATTAAAGGTACGTCACGTCTATTACATAGCTGTCATTCGCGTTTTGTTATTCAAAGTCGTTTTTAACCGACGAAAAAAAATGGATTGGTCCCATTGACATCATGTTTGGATCTGATGATGATATCCTGGGAAAATTGAAGGAACTCTTCAAATTTTATATGCACACTTGCAGCGATTTCGGTTTTTGTGTAAATATCGGTAGCTTTTTGGCTAGTGCCGTATAATATACTATGACAGTATAGTACGAGTAGGTTACATGGCGATATATCACTAAAAAGTAAGAAATGAAATTTTTTTAACAAAAAATAGAACCGACTAAAAGCGCACTAAAAAGCAAAAAATAACTGTATCATTTAGTTGCTTTAATTTACTTAAGGAGTCGGAGCCAGCCAAGGTTTCTACTTTAAGGACATTACCTAGAACTGCTTTACTACGTTAAATAAATGTTCCTTAAACTTGCTGGCACCGACTCCTAGATGTGCTTAAGTAAATTAAAGCAACTAAATGACACAGTTATTTTTTATTTTTAGTGCGTTTTGAGTCGGTTCTATTTTTTGTTAAAAATTTTATAACACACGTTTTATGTCAAGTCACGGAAACGCGGTCGAACGGGATAAACAGTATCCATGTCCGTCTCTTGGCTTTAAGCAACCTACCCACCAATTTTCAGCCATATCGGTACAGCCGTTCTTGAGTTATAAATAGTGTAACTAACACGATTTACTTTTATATATATAGATATTTTTTTGTAGTTAAAAAAATTACATTATAATATATATCTACCTACTTCGTTGCTCCAGTGGTTAGCCTGTGTGGCTTCGATCACGAGGTCTTGAGTTCGAATCCTGGGTCGAGTCGCTTAATAGTTTTGAATTATTTATTCTTCTATAAAATTAACAGTACATTCCAAGCCCTGAATCGGGAAGTGGTGGTACACTCCACCATAACTCGGAGAGCACCATCCGATAGTGATCGTTAACGAATCATCCCAAGTCCGCCAATCCGCATTGGAGCTGCGAGGTGGGTCTACGCTCTATATCCCCTCTGCTGTATGTAGGAAGGCCTGATGTTGATACCTTCTTAATGTTGACTAAGTACTCGCTAACTTTATATATTTGACGACCTCCGCGGCGCAGTGGTATGCGCGGTGGATTTATAAGACGGAGGTCCTGGGTTCGATTCCCGGCGGGACAGATTGAGATTTTTCTTAATTTGCCTTGGTCTGGCTGGTGAGAGGCTTTCGCCGTGGTTAGTTACTACCCTACCGACAAAGACGTACCACCAAGCGAATTAGCGTTCCGGGACGGTTGTGTAGAAACCGAAAGGGGTGTGGATTTCATTCTACTCCTAACAAGTTAGCCCGCTTCCATCTTAGATTGCATCATCACTTAACATCAGGTGTGATAACAGTCAAGGGCTAACTTGTAGTCGATAAAAAAAAAAAAAATTTGTTTTTACGCGAAACATTCACGCAGACTGGTTGTGGATATTAACTAGTAATATATTGGTATTGAATGATATTCAAAATCAATGTTTAATAGACCAATTGTTATGCTTTTTCTCGATTTG
Organism: Mycalesis mineus; assembly: GCA_034621355.1. Lineage (NCBI taxonomy): Eukaryota > Metazoa > Arthropoda > Insecta > Lepidoptera > Nymphalidae > Mycalesis > Mycalesis mineus. The sequence continues at coordinate 4,507,737 of CM067881.1, forward strand.
GATTAATATAAGCGGTTTATTGAGAGCATATAGGAAAATAATTTGAAAAGAAACCAGATTTCACGCCACGCGCAAAATTTACTTATGCACAGTATTTGCTGTTCACTATACATAATTAATCGACAATTATATCGTCCTTATTTACCATAATCAAGTTTTTATTACGATTCAAAAACAAGTTTTGTAAGTTGAAAATTTATTTAAGGCAACTGGTGAAATATAAAAATTCTAATAATAATAATTAGTGGTACTCTTAAACATGCTTTGAGTTTTTACGCCTTTAAATTTTTTTTTTTACTAGCCTTTTTGCGCGGGATAACGCGTTATAGACTCTTTAATAATAAATTTTTGACAATATACAAGTACACTGGATAATATGTACTGTGCTGTACATTTTTGACTACCTCCGTGGTGCAGTGGTATGCGCGGTGGATTTATGAGACGGAGGTCCTGGGTTCGATTCCCCGCGGGGCAGATTGAAATTTTTTTTAATTTGTCTTGGTCTGGCTGGTGGGAGGCTTTCGCCGTAGTTACCACCCTACCGACAAAGACGTACCGCCAAGCGATTTAGCGTTTCGGTACGAGGTCGTGTAGAAACCGAAAGGGGTGTGGATTTCATCCTACTCCTAACAAATTAGCCCGCTTCCATCTTAGATTGCATCATCACTTAACATCAGGTGTGATAGCGTGATAGCAGTCAAGGGCTAACTTGTAGTCGATAAAAAAAAGTCCAGTTTTACTCTGTCGCATAGAAATATTCGCGACTACATACAATCTATATAGTTTGTTTAGATTATCTTTGTCAGCAATGATGTTTGTTCAACAGATAGTATATGCGTGGGCCCGCGACGCGCCTCGCCTGCAGCTGCCGCCTGACGTTGGTTTCCTCGTCGGCAACGACTCGCCCATCAAGTACCTGGTACTGCAAGTGCACTACATGCATAAATTCCCAGGTAATTATTATAATAATTTTTTAATAGTTAATATTCTTGCACTTGACTATATGAAATTATGAAAACAACGGGATTCCCGAAACAAAGACTTAAAAACATACTTCCTCTACAAGTTAAAAAGTAAAACAAAATATTTGTAACCATGTACTTTTGTAAAGCACGTGCAACTAAACTCTGACTATTTTAGATAATTGTACTAGTTACTGAGTTAGAAGAATAGTACGTATAGAAAGATTTTTATTGAAAAAAATAGTGATCCATATTAAAACTTTGATTCCTAGATAAATCCCGACGTTCGCTACTAATAAAGTATTTACAATGAAATTACAGAAGGCAAAACTGACAATTCCGGTGTCTTTTTGGAATACACAACTCAAAGGTCAGTCGATTTAAAATTATTTTTAAACATTGCAAAAAAAGAAATAGGTATAAGTATAATTTAGTATTGAATTACAAGTATTGAATTTTTTGTGAATAATATTTCGCGTAACAGTTCTAAAATTCCTGTGATAAGAATTTTTATTAAAATATGTCATCAGATTAAGACACTTGTCGTAACAAATTAGAGTGTGTTGCTGTAAGGTTGTATTAATTGTAATCTTGTTAAAACAATCAAGGGCGAATCGAACCTCTATCACCTCTACAAATCTTTATGTAATCTTAATTCTCCCAAAGGTTCTATAAACATTTCTCGTAACAGAATGCCGCGTCAGGCTGGAGTCATTCTTTTGGGGACCAGCGGCGTGATACCCGCGAACAAGATCGAGCACATGGAGACTGCGTGCACCATCACTGAGGACAAGGTCATCCACCCCTTCGCGTTCCGACCTCACACCCATGGGCTAGGTAAGTCCATCCGGCTCGAAAGAGCATTTGTTTCTTACCACCAGTACAAGGGACAAAGTCATCCACTAAGGTGGGAAGGGCTATAAGGCAAAGTGGTTTATAGTTATATGATAGTCTAGTAAAGTTGTCTTGGATTTGTTTACAGTTTAAGTTATGTTGCAGACGAATATAAATAACATCTCATTTATTTGTTAGCCGATTCTAAGTCCGATTATAATAATCATTTCGCCAGCTTTTTGGCAGCTGTTGGGATTCATAACTGAAACCCAGAAAATTTTAATACAACTTAATAAAACAATTGTACACTTCGGACTACTTTGTGAAAAAGTGTTACGTTCAAAGTAAAAAAAATCACCTTTCGAAAGAACCCTAAATTAGTTATTTTTAATATGGGGATACAATTTAATTTTTCTTGCTTTTATTTCTTCTAGCCTGTCGGCCTGTAATCAAGAGCTTTCAAATACTTCAGTCTCCAGTCACTTGTATCCAGCGTTAACAGATAGTATGTCTAATTGTTAAAGTAACGTGCTTGTTATCAACTTCAGGTACTGAAGTGTCAGGATTCGTAGTCCGCCGCTCCTCAAAAGGCGACATTTGGCAGCTCCTCGGGTCCAAGAATCCCCAGCTGCCGCAGATGTTCTACCCGGTAGTGAGTCGCACGCCCATCACCAGGAACGACGTGCTGGCCGCGCGCTGTGTCATGAACAACACCAGATCTCACCCGGTTAACATTGGGTAAGTTACATCAACAATCGTCTAAGGTATTCCTCGACTCTATAAACGCTTAGCACATGTGAAAAGTCATGATAGCGGTGAATTTTCAAGAATCCCTGACAAATTTAACAATTCTTTTTGTTTTCTGCTAAATCAATTGTAAGTCAGAACCATATAAGATGGCAATAAAGGGCTTTGAACCCTCGAGAGCAAAGCAGTACCCAAACAACTATCTACTATAACAATGTGCCATATAACTAACAAGCGAAGTGTGACAAAGGTACATTCCATACAAAACAACAATAAATACTTCAAATCATATAGTATCGACATCATATACGAAAAACTTTTCGGGAACGGAATTATATTAAAAACTGTTTATATATACTTTTCAGAGCGACCAACAACGACGAGATGTGCAACTTCTACCTGATGTACTGGGTGCAGGACGACACGCCGCTGGAGCAGAAGTACTGCTTCTCGCCCGGCCCGCCCTACTACTACTGGAGCCGCGCGCCGCAGAACTTCGACCGCATCCCCGACCGCGACTTCAACGTTCTGTAAGAGGACTGCTTCGTGTACCGGTACTATACTTTCCATACGACATTTGTGGGATTCAATATATTTCTGTTTGTTCACTAGAAATTCTTTCACTTGACTTGAATTGATAACATTTTAATTCATTAACTATCACTCTCAGATGTTGATGACTATGACCGGAATGGAGGGCTTAACGTGCTCTCCAAGGCACGGGGGTCTAACACCGCTAGGCTTTTAGAATTCACCGAGCATTCGACGGCCGACAGGCGCAGTGGGTAGTAACCCTGCTTCTGCGTCCTAGGCTGTGGGTTCGATTCCCACGTCTGGAAAAATGTTTGTGTGATGAGCATGGATGTTTTCCAGTGTCTGGGTGTTTATTTATATATTATAAGTATTTGTTTATAATATACATAAAAATATTCATCAGTTATCATAATACCCATAACACAGGCTATCTACGTTTACTTTGGGGCTATATAGCGATGTGTGTAATTGTCCTCTAATATTTATTTATTTATTTATTCATAGAAAGGGTAAAAGACAATTATTATTGAATGACCCGACTCAGGGTTCGAACCCAGGACCGACGTCGTGATCAAAGCCACCCAGCCACTACACCTAGCAGTTGGTATGTTACCTATACAATATTGTAATTATACAAAATCTTCCAGATCTATCAACAACGACGAGATGTGCAACTTATACCGAATGTCCCTGGTACAAGACGACGTCCCCCTCGCGCAAAAGTCCTGTTTCTCCCCACCTTAATAAAAACGGAGAACATCCGATAGGGAATTTCAAGTATGAAGAATGTCCTGAAAGCTTAAGATGCGCTCGAAGAGATATTTCGTGTAGAGAAAACAAATGTCCAATAGCGCCACATCGGAAATATAGCTCTCTCTTTTAAGCAACGAAAGAGAGAGCGATATTTTTTATTGCGCGACTATTGAACTAAGTTTGTCGTTTTCTCTACGAGATACATCTTTAGGTGTACAGCAGACCTATTCACTAAATTTACTGTTATTAGCCTCTGATATATAGATAACATCAAATAAATGTGAATCGCATTCCATAAAAGTCACTGTTAACGAAAATGACGTCATCACAATGACAAATTAGTGTACACGGAACCACGTGACATAAGAACTGCTTATGGAGAGTAGAGGTAAGGAGGACAATCTGTGTATATAAAAAGTGTCCGTCAAAATGTATTAAATTAGGATGGCGCCACAGTTGCATCAAAGTAACTCTCAAAAGAAGCGCCAAATATTGAAATCACTCTAAACCGAACTAAAATCACTCTAAACGCACGTTTGGTTATAATTCTGTAAGGTTATATTTACCTCAATATTTTGTACAACGTAAGTTGTTGAAGTTCTCAATAATTAACTACTTTAGTCGATAATGACATTAAATTTTTTAACTCGGCATACTTCAATTCATCTACGATTGCTACATTCATACCATACCCTGTGCATCCACCAGCGCCATTGTGGAGGATTTTTGAACTGTTATTTAACGCATACAACTGGACACTTTTTCAACTTTTCTCCCATATAAGATGACTCTCCTTTCCTCTACCCTCCATAGAACTGCTAACAGTCGCTAGTTAGTACGAGTAACTTTCGTGTCTATGCGCTAAAAATAGTGAATAGGCCAGCTGGTAAATATTTATTAACATTCCATTCTAATGTTCTATTCAGCATTTCAGAAGACTGTTTATTTTATTATAGTTGCTTTGAAATTTATGTATTTCATAATCTGTGTAAACTAATCTAGAACTCTACAAGTAATAAAAGACTTGATTCCAGGCCGTTAAATAAATAAAAAAAATATTCCCCACACATATTTGTGAAAGTGAATGAATTGCACAATGAAATTGTTTGGTTTTCCATTTTTTTTACAGTCGGCAAAAATAATTAAATTAAATAACTGTCGTGTGTGTGCTTTTATCAAAATAAAAAACTGAATCTTTTTGATGATCTTACGCTAGTCTATATAAATAATCTGGATTGAGATTTTTGGTTAGTATTATATCATTGAAATTATTTTTAAAATTACCCTCTAATAAATACTCCTTTCTTTTCCTCTATTATTTTCCAATAACAGTATTTTACTTCCACATATCAGTACTTTTAACTATTTATTATTTTGTTTCATAAAATAAATTACATCAGCTTATTGTTAAATTAAATACATTTTTAATATTGAGGTTTGAAGAATTTTTCCTTAAACTTGAGCTTTATAATATTTATGACGTCATACTCTTAAGTTAAAGGAGATGGTCCATTTCAGCTTCACTCATGTACCACGTACCATTAAAATGAAAAAAATACAAGGATTTTATCAAAAATAAAATAAGTGAAGAAAACGAACTAAATAAAACGTTGGTTAAAAAATAAAATTCCCAGTTTTTGAGGTATTAAAAGATGGCGTCTTTCTGATATTAGTCTGTATTGAGTATTGACATTGATTTGTCAAACTTAAAATATGTCATTTTTGACTAGTCTTTTCTTTCTTGTTCCGGGCTTTGTTTCAGCTATAATACATTTCAGACATAGACATCTTAGCTATAATAAAAACAAAACTCAATATTTTAATCTGATTATTCAGTAATCCGTTAGGTACCTATACCTAACCAGTAACCATCAAATCAAATGGACCATACGTCAATTAACACTGACAGCAAAAGTCAATACAACATCAATCCGCCACCTGGAGAAAGTCTACCATAGATAATATAACTTATGATGTCTAAGATCCGCCATGATTATACGTATAGTGTTGCATTGTTTTGGAGAGAATAAACAATATTTCCAAATAAATAGTAATTAAAAGGACATTGCTGAAATTGCCCAAACTGTCCAAACGTAAGCTCATATTTAACTATTTTATTTAAATACACAATGAATTTTAAACAATTACCCATGTTTCATAGCAATCACTTGAAAATATATCAAAAATATAAGAATTTCAATCGATTTTTTGTGTTCTGAATCACGTGACCGTCGTCGTAGTATGAAAAGTCAACTTTTATCAACCTTCATAACTTTTATCAGCGACTGCTTAGCTACAAGTAACTTTATTACTATTTAAATAGAAGATCTGTACTTTTTAATGACATATATCATCTCTGAAAAGGAAAGGAATGAAAGTGAATGTTAGCAAAACGAAAGTAATGGTTTTTGAAAGAGATGAATATGTGACAGATTGTAATATTGTGATAAATGGAGAAAAGAGTTTGTATACCTGGGTAGTAAATTTACAAAAGATGGAACGTGTGAGAGTGATATTGAAAGAATTTGGTACCAGGGTGAATGTCCTTTCTAAATAAAGTAAGTAAAATTTCAAAATAAATAGGAGAAAAGTGTGGTGTATAAGAATTCGATGATTTGGACATGTAGAGAGAATGGATGAAAGAAGATTAACAAAGGAGATTTACAAGGCGAGGGAGAATGGAAATGTTGGAAGAATGTTCCTGGACCAAATTCAGGACATTTTAAATAATGGCCAGATCAAGAGTACCCTAAACCGACAACTTGTATGAAAGGATAATTACTAAGGAATACAATGGAGGGATGTAGTCTTTTCCAACTTCCATGAAAGTGAGTCTGGGCAGACTTCTTCATACAATTTTGAACCATCTCCTTTATTTCCCTTAGGTGTCTTATAAGAATTCCTCCTATTTAAGTTTATAAACGTTCGAATTTGAATTTATTTGCGTCATTATAATGTAGAATTAGATATTCCTATATCGTCATAATTACTAAAAAACGAATAAGTTATCTTTTAAGTGGAATGTCCCAAAGGACATTGCCAAAATTTGGTCCAGACTTTCCAAACTTATGCTCATATTTAACTGTTTTATTTAAATATACAATGAATTTTAAACAACTACCCATGTTTCATAGCAATCACTTGAAAATATATCAAAAAAATAAAAATTTCAATCGATTTTTTGTGTTCTGAATCACGTGACCATCGTCGTAGTATGAAAAGTCAACTTTTCAACCTTCATAACTTCTTCCTGCGACTGCATAGCTACATACAACTTTGTTTTTCTGTAAATAGAAAATCTGCACTATTTAATGACATATATATCATTACTGGGCAGTCGAGGGTTACACTTCCATACAATTTTTGGTAATGTCCTTTTTTCCCCTGACTCTGACGGATAGTTTTTTCCTGATGATATCAGCTCTTTTCCAAAATTATTGCGGTTTTTTAATTTTAATTTTTTTTCAATTTATTCTTGTATGTATATCTAGTCAAAATTTTAGAAGACTTGACATGTTCTTAAGTTTATCTTTATACAAATACATAATAAAAAGCCATAATATTATTAACTGAGTTTAAAACACTGTTTTGATTTATTTAACTTTATATAAATATTTTAGAAATTTTAGTTTAAAGCTTGTGTACAAAGCATTTTGTATGCATATTTTATTACGAATTAATTTTTTATTACAAAAATCTGTCCCCAAAAATCACAAATAAGCATTTATATTTTTAATTCTATTTAATATACATGTACTTATTCGAAATGATAGTATCCAATGGCATATCAAAATTCAATAAAAATAACACATTTAAAAAAAAGTTATTTTTTAAAGATTTCAAACAGTATGTAAAGGTTCTATTAGACTTGTCAATTTTATTTCCGTTATGTTTACAAATGCTCAGAATATCGCCTCTATGATAATAACTTGCTAAGCTAATTGTATTTAAGGTAAAAACCTTTTGGATTTTTTTAATCTTATTTTTATAGGATTTTTAATTTGTTATATAAATAGACGATTAAAAGACAGAGATGTCAATCTCAATCACAAGAAACTCAAGTTTAATACAAGAGATTCTCTTTTTTTTTCTTATTTATTTTTAATTACTTTTTTTTTAATTTTTAAAAATGTAATTTCATATAAAAAAATTTGCCCCTCCACATGCAGGGCCTTTGAAGGCCCAAGCAACCGGTGGTCAGGGCTCCAGAGTTAAGAACCTCCTCTCAATACGCGCCGTCTCATCACCGTCTTCTGTATCCGACCCTTGATCCAACAACCAAACGAAAGGTGTCGGTCGAAGCTTTTCGCTATAAGATCATTGACTAAAATAACTATACAAACAATAATTGCTGACTCAACATTCCACATGGCGGTTATCTCCTGAGAAACGTCCAAATATTTTAATACTTTTTCCTTTTTGGCTTTCACCAGATTGACGTCGAAAAGAATATAATTATTATACAGTATTTATTTGATTAATTTTATTTTTAATCATTTTTTTATTGATTATATAATTGTAAAATTTATTTTGTTAACTAAAATAGTTATTCTCGCAAAGGGGCGATATTTTTTTTAAAAAAAAGTCATTTTCTAATTATTTTATAGTAAATAGTGCTAAGTGACTTAAATATAATATCTGTGTTAGAATAAGATATATTTATAGAATTCATAGATTAAAGACTACTAGATGGAGTCATAACGCGGCTGTAGGTTCAAGAGCGTGACAGACTTATTTCATTCGGCCTTTATTAGAAAGTGATACAAGATTATTTTTTGTCCTTTTCAGCGTGTTCGTTTTTATTATTTGTCAAGAGTGGAATTTGTGACAGACAAGGGACATATCTGAGCAATTATTAGCTTTTTATTAAATTTGCTGATAAATAATATAACTTTGCGGTTACTATATTAATTTAAACGTTATCGTGCTATGGTGGGTTGTAATATTTTCGGCTGCAACAGTCGCAGCGAACAGAAAATCGAAGGAATTACGTTTCATACGTAAGTAGGCATAAACTTCATTGATTGATGATTTAAAGCTTAGATATGTTATTTTTTAGCAAATTTCATGTATTATGCGTTTACTAAACTATATTATATAAAGTAATATTTCGTATTTTACGATATTTTAAAACATAACGTTTTATGATGTACTTTAAATGTTGACATGTCATGTCAATAAGGCTGATTTGCTGTCTCACGAGTGGACACGCTATGGGCTCTATCTAGTTGTCTTTAATCTATGATAGAATTCGATGATCTTGCTCTATTGTTGAAATGACTACGGCTCGCTCTACGGACTCTCGGTGTTTTGTAAATACTAAAATAAAGACAAAGAAACTAGTATTTTTATGATTATATTAATATAATTATAGTAACGAATATTTAAAAGAAATAGACACAATTCTAGAAAAATGTACCGTATTTTGATTTAGATTTTTTTTTAATATTTCTATTGTATTTATATTTAAATTATTATTATGTTTTATTTTGGAATTTCTACAGTATTTCTGAAGAGTATATTTATTTTGACAATCGTCTATAATTTTTTAGCTGTTGCATAGCTTCTATCGCGGGCCTTGAGCGTGGAGACCGAAACCGGAAATTCCGTAACGAACAATCCTAACACTCCCTAAATATCAAAAGCACAATTTCGGCACCGACGTCATCGGGACCGTGGCCTCGCGGTAAGGCGCTCTAAGGGCCCGGATTGCCAGAGAGGCGCGGGTTCGAATCCCGTCGGTTCCTCATTTTTTTTTACTAAAACTAAAAAGTGTTTAGTTTTTCCATCTATCGATAAATACCAGAACTTTTAATGACTTTTTTAAAATATCACGCTTGTAAAAAAAATTAATGACTTTTTGAAATATCACGCTTAATAAAAATAATTGCAAAACCGACGGGATTCAAACCCACGTCTCTCTGGCAATCCGGGCACTTGGAGCGCCTTACCGCTAGGCCACGGTCCCGATGACGTCGGTAGGTAAACATAAGTTGATAAAAAATGCTATGCAGTAGCTTTACCGCGGCAGTCTCTGAGTGCCACACGTCTTTTTTTTTATAAATTTATTAAATTAAATTGTCTAATTGCATAACATTTTGTGTATAACACAACAGCGATGTAATCGTAAATATTAAAAAAAAATTATATATCGATTTCTATCACGCAAATCGTACACCGACTTGTTAGGTTAGGTTTTGTTTAATATTGAGAAATAAAAAATAATATCAAATTAAATAGGTACTTAACTTGAATACAAATTATTTAATTATGAGATGAGATTTACATTTATATATATTTTTTAATTTTATTTATTTCTAAAAACAATTTACGATAAATGTTTCATCATAAATATATATAATCAAAAATATTATATCAATTACAATTTATCACTGCTTTAAAATTTTAGTGTCAAAAAGGACTGACGTTATCAAAAATATGTCAAAAAATGTATGAAATCTATTTTAACTAAATATAATTAATAAATGTATGTCTTCGACCACTATTATGTAAACGTTTGTTATCAATGTATAGAATAAAGGCGGTCCTGGTCGATTGATTTTAACCCCCGACGCAAAAACGACGGGGTGTTATAAGATTGACGTGTCTGTCTGTGGCATCGTAACTCCCAAACGGATGATCCGATTTTAATGCGTTTTTTTTGTTTGAAAGGTATATCAGTCGAGCGTGTTCTTTGCAATGTTTGGTGGAAATCGGTTCAGGTCTTCAAGGTCATCAGGTCGTTTGTTAGGTGTGATAGAAATGTTACACGCTCAGTTTGCTTGAAAGCATGTGTGTGATCTGACATTTGAAACACTAATGTCTTCTGGAACCACTGAGCTGGTCTGATGATAAGGCTCGAAGGTAGGAGACGTAACCCTGGTCTATCTTTTTAGTAAACCCATCGAGTTTGGGCTCGTTGAATTTGTCTTGACTGGTTCTTTTCATGTTTCTAATTGACGAGGACCTGATGCTGGAAATGGGATGTGGCATATGAAACCCTGGAATGCCGGAATGAAACGGATAAACCGATTTATATTTTTGCTGAAGAATGACCAAAGTTTAATCTTTAGAGCTAGATAGCACCTTGAACTATAATAATTCCTGTTTTAACAGATGCCATTGACAGACTTTCTCTATTTATGCGGTTTTTCTTGTAATTTCTTTTTTTTAATTAATTCTTTTTTAAAATCTAATCGATAACTTTGTTGCAAAATGTGTGTCTTGTTTTAATGTAAATATCTTTTTACGTCGTGAAAGAGCTTGAATAGTAGAATACTACACTACGAAAAGTTTAAAATCCAAGATGGCCACCACAAAAAAAAATGGTAAATTTGATTTTAGTCGGGGGTTTTTAAATTTTGAATTTAATAGTTATTCATTAAAATTTTTTTTTAAAGTAAAATCTATCTCTTTTCAAATTTCGAGACGTTGTTTCGAATGTTTTAGGGTTTCGTACCTCTAAAGAAAAAATGGAACCATCTCAAGAACACTTGCAGATATCAAGCTGAAATTTATATTATTGAAATTGAAATAATGAAATTTATATGAAATACTCAGGTCCATAATACTTTTAAGCTTTAACAAACTCAAACTTCTATGCTCAAAAGAAACGGCAATTAAAATGTTTCAGATTACTACCAGTCAATTTTAATGTTGAACATATAGATAAGTATATGTTTTATATATATTGTATGTTTTATATATTTATTTATTGTACATTTTTTTATTTATGAATTAAGTTTTTATTTTCTTTTTAATTTCCTTGTTCTGTACACCCTCACCCTCTCTTTAATTTATTGTAGCTTCTTAACTAGGTTGCCTGGAAGAGATCGCCTGTTGGCGATAAGGCCGCCTATTGTGCTACTGTAAATTCTTGTGTAAATTGTATCTTGTTTCGTATCTTTCCTGTCTTGGTGTGTGCAATAAAGTATATTTTCATTTCAATTTAAGCATATTTTCTAACTTCGTCTACTCGCAGGTTAATCAAAACCTGAGGGTACTTCAAGTTGACACAGAATTGTACGAGTATGTAGGAAGCCAAAGACCAGGACCGCTTAAAAAAAGTATATAATTGGATATAATCTACGTAATTATCTTTATGAATGTGTCTCCGACTGTCCATTTAAATAAGTGCACAAACGAACATACTGCAGAATAGTCTAAAAATATTTTTCGTAAAATTTAGTTTTTTTTGTCTGAATAACTCTCATTGTAATTTTCGAAATCTGTTTTGCAGTTTGTGCGTTTCTGAACTGTAACCTAGGTACGATATTGCACGACTCATCTTGACAGTTTTTGTAATGTTAGTACTGTAAAATCGTACACATTTTTCGTCTTACTTTTTCCGCAAATAAGCGTTACGAAAAGACACATTGACTCGTATTTTCAACCTCCGTCGCAAAAAGAGGGGTGTTAGAGTTTTACGTCGATGTCTATCTGTGTGTCTACAAAATGGCGAATTACACATTTTTTCACTACTCCCTCAATATGGGTATCAAATGAAAGGTCTTGGCTAGTAGAATACTATGAGTAGTATCAAATTCATGATGGTCGCCATGATAATATCGCTAATTACAATTTTTACATTTTTTTAAATTTTCAATTAAATGCAAAACTCATATTCTCAAACTCCCAAAAATTGTCAAGTTTGAGGATTAAGTCGTGCATACTCGTACTAAGGATATCGTAAGCTCTATAAACTGTAGGTAACTGTGACATTCCTATCGTATGAACCTCATGTTATGTAATTGTAGATCTGATTATATTGACGATGTGCAAAAATATATTAAATGTATTTTAAATACAAATCTTTCATTATTTTTAACCCATTCAACTAGGTAAGTATAAACTCGAAACTCAAATTTGTTTATTTAAAGTTCGCTACACTAGACTCGTTGGTCTAGTGGTTAGCCTATGTGGCTTCGATCACGAGGTCCTGGATTCGAATCCCCGCATTGGAGCAGCGTGGTGGGTTTAAGCTCCATATTCCCTCTTCTATGAGGAGGGAGGCCTGGCCTAATAGTGAACCGATAACAGGCTAATGATGAAGTAGGCTTACTTTATAAGCGTCGCTAAAAATTGCATAGTCGATTTTCATGCAATTTTCGCTAGATAGTCTTATGTACAGGCTTACGATACGTCGCGTGCAAAAATACTATTTATGCGATTCTGTTTGTTTAAATTGTTTTTTGAGATACACTGAGAGTATTTACCCATTTGTGTTTTGTTTGTGTTGTGTTTCTAGTACCGTCGTAGTAAGGTTTGTGTCACCGTAACATACATTATAGGTACTTAATAACATCAAGGAAAAGGAGGAAAACGATCAAGGATAAGACAAAAGAGTTCGAACAACAACGACGACTCCACTTTGATCGGAAGCGAGATAACCTTAAGCTTCGTCCACCTACTGCAGTCCCATACAACTACTTGATGGTGTGCTAACTTGTGCCCTATGTGGTCGCACCTTTAAGGCTAAAATAGGGTACATTAGTCACTGGAAAGATCACCAGAGAATTAACCATCAAAATCTAGTTTCTAATACCAGGACTTGAGGAATCAGAAGCGTCGCTGTATCCGAAATCGGCTTTGAGGCATCATCATCATATAAGAGAGAGACGAATATTTTAGCATTCCATGGATTCACCGTGCGGGTGCCGGGTCCATCGCGTGGCTGAGAAAAAAACTCCGAACAGAGCCCGAGACTTGTGACACGGGCGTAGGTTTAAGGGTACCCTTAGTGACACGCGTCAACACTCACCTCCTCTTTTCAAGTTATTCTCCATGCCCAGCCAAATTCGGAAGGACCCTAATAGAGCAGCTTTGGAAACTCGTTCCAATATAGAGCATACTGCACTTCTAGTAAGGCCAAGGGCTTTTAGCAGGTTATAAAGAGACTTCGCTAGTATACCCCTCGCAGCCACTTCTACCGCGTATAAACTAACCACATAGCCATTTTTGGTTAGTTCATTAGTAAGGTCATATATACTATAGGTACATACGTAAGTGCGTAAGATACATTTTAGGTATGAAGCTACATAGCTATAATGTATCTATAGGTAACTACTCGTAGATGCGACAAGGTAGCAGCTTTGAATAGGTTAGTTAACTATTGCCTACATCTTACATAGGATTTTGCAGGATACCCTTTTTGAATATTAAATAACCAAGCAGCAAATACATAGGTACCTATACAGACAGAAGCTTTAGTTATTGAAATGAGTCACCTTTCTACAGACAGAAACAGTAGCGGAATTTTATACAGTAACAAAAATTTTTAACAAAAAATAGAACCGACTCAAAACGCACTAAAAAGTAAAAAATAACTGTGTCATTTAGTTGCTTTAATTTACTAAGTATATATATGAAGTCGGTGCCAGCAAGTTTAAGGAACATTTATTTAACGTAGTAAAGCAGTTTGTGGGTTCTAGGTAAAGTAGAAACCTTGGCTGACACCGACTCCTAGATATGCTAAAGTAAATTAAAGCAACTAAATGACAGTTATTTTTACTTTTTAGTGCGTTGTGCGTTTTGAGTCGGTTCTAATTTGGGTTAAAAAAATTTATTTCTTACTTTTTAGTGATTTATCGCCACGTAACGTACTCGTACTATATTGTCATAGTATATTATACAGCACTTGTAACCAAAAAGCTACCGATACTTACACAAAAATCGAAATCGCTGCAAGTGTGCCTATAAAATTTGAAGAGTTCCTTCAATTTTCCTAAGATATCATCATCAGATCCTAACATGATAAGAATGGGACCATCTTGGACGTGTGCCTTTTCTAATAAAATAAGAATTATCAAAATCGGAAAACTCTGTAAAAAGTTATGCGTCATACATAAAAAAGGTCATTCATAAAAAAATATATATATAGTACAGAATTGAGAACATCCTCGGTTTATTTTCGTTAAATCAAAAGGTCGAAGACCATATAACATTATTTTTATTTATTATAATTTCTATTATTGGACTTTCATGCGTTCGTGTCTGTGTCTGTTGGTGACTGAGATAGATTTTACCCTAGATAAAATAGGCTTTACGATTACTCCAGAAAATTATATACTGAACACAGCCTTAGTCGCTGGCATCAGTTGGATAGACAAATACTTAACAAGGTACAGACTGCGCTAAACTTCGAGCCCCTTCTTAAGCTGAAACATGCCATACCGCGTATGTCATAGCCGTGCTTAGAACTATTTTGTTCTACAAAATTATTTCACACGCCTTGTGTTCAGAGCGTAGTCTAAGTTTGACGAGACTTATATGAATACAGGAATACTAGCATTCGCCCGCGACTTCGTCCGCGTGAAAACCTCTTAGGCACCCTTCCAATTTTAAAGACAGATTTTCATGTTGAGTGTGCACATTTCTCGCTCCCCTCTCAATTTAATTTTTTTATAGTTTCCCGTTAGTGCGGACTTTTTAGTAGAACTTTTAAAGATACATAAACTTTTCATAAAACGTTTTGAATTATATCCAATAGCTAAGGCAGCGCACGCACATAAAGCTGATTTAATAAATTTCACGGTCCGACTCGCGCGACAAAAACTGTGATAACTCGGCTAATATATATAATACAAATATAAAATATAGCCTATGACAATCCCCGATAGTGTAGCATTCTACTAATAAAAGAGTTTTTGAAATCGGACCAGTAGTTCCGAAGATTAGCCCCAACAGATATTTATTTATAAATTTACAAACATACAAACTTTACCTCTTTATAATAATATCATAGTATAGACTAATAGATACGTGTAGAAATTCCTTTTTTTTCCCATATGCCATAATGATCGTTTGAGTAAGCCAGATCAGGATGTACCTATGTACCTTCTAGGTATTTATTTACTTTTGACGGCCACCATGGCGCAATGGATTTATAAGACGGAAGTCCTGGTTTGGCTGGTGGGACGTGGGAGGCGTTGGTCGCGGCTAGTTAGGTACCGTCCTACCGGCAAAGATGTACCGCCAAGCGATTTAGCGTTCCGGTACGATGTTGTGTGGAAACCGACAGGGATGTGGAGTTCATCCTACCCTTAACTAATTATCCCGCTTCTATCTTAGATTGGTTCATCACTTACCATCAGCTGTGAGCAGTCAAGGTCTACCTTGTCATAAATATGAAAAAATACCTAGTAACTATATCAGTTAATATATAAAATTGTCACATTGTCCCTGTCACAATGTTAGTTACCGTACTCCTCCGAAACGGCTTTACCGATTTTTACCAAATTTTGAATGCGTATTCAGCAGGTCTGAGAATCGGCTACTATCTAATTTTCATCTAATTTTTTTTTTATTTTTAACGCAAAGCAACGTTTGCCGGGTCAGCTAGTATTTATATAGATATTATAGGACAATTACACACATCGCTATATAGCCCCATAGAAGGCGTACTCGTAAGTAGCTTGTGTTATGGGTGCTATGATAACGGATGAATATTTTTATATATATTATACATAAATACTTATGATACATAGATAAACATCCACGCTCATCACACAAACACTTTACAGATGTGGGAATCGATCCCACAGCCTAGGACGCAGAAGCAGCGTCACTACCCACTGCGCCACTCAGCTTACTCAAACGATCATTATGGCATATTAGTAAAAAAAAATTGGTTGTCTGTAAAGTCGGTTTACTGACGATAGTTGAATGTGACAATGTCTTAAGAAAATACTGATGGAATGGTAGCATTTAATTGGTTATTAAAATTTTTAATTTAAGTTTATTTTTATAAATATTAATTTAAATTAATAAAATAATTGATTTTGATTTTATAAATTTATATTTTAAATTTATAAAAAATATATTAATTTATAAATATAATAATTTTTAATTTAAAATTAATATATTTCATAATTATATTTAATAGACGGATGTCGAACGCTGCCGAACGCAAAGGCCGATTGTGCTTCTTTGTCGCTCGTTCCGCGCTCTAGCTTGCACTTCAAGCCTTACATGGAACGCCTCAAAGCGAGGTAACGACGCATGAGTCATGTTTTTTCGTGAGTGCTGGCTCTATCGAATTATAAGACGTTGTCACGTCAAAAAACATAATATTTATAATATAAGTGATGGTAAATATCTAAAAGATGTAGTCAACACACGTAATATAATAACGTGGAGCTTTAATCTAATCGCCGCAAGCCTGATCGAGTAGGAAATAAACAATTTTCCTCCCGTGAATTTCCATAAGCTTATTTATTGTGCGGACAGGCGTTTCATGTTCACGGTCATACCTCATACCTCGTCTTTGTTAGGCCTGCTGTCCAGTGATATCTAACATAAAAGTAATTGTTACTTTGATTACTAATACTCTTATTAGTTACTACTAGGTAAATGTATAAAGACTTACTGCGTGGTCTGCTAAATCTTGCATTTTTGGGCGATTTTCACTTTCAACTGTAATTTCGTACTGCACTACAGGGTGCAAAATATGATTTGCCCAAAATTTGTTTCCGCGACACAAATATTAGGTATTAAACAAAGGTTACTGCCTCGTTGGTCTAATGGTTAGCCTAGGTGGCTTCGATCACGAGGTCCTGGGTTCTAATTACGAACTTTTGCATTCTTCAATGAAATGTTCAGTACATTCCAAGCCCGAAGTCTGGAAGTTAGTGGTGTTACACCCCCGTGCTTCGGAGAGCACGTTAAGCCAGTCCCGACCATTATCAGCAACATCTGATAGTGATCGTTAATAAATGAAACATTATCAACCTAAACCGCCAACCCGCATTGGAGCAGCGTGGTGGGTGTACGCTCCATATCTCCTCTCCTATAAGGTGGGAGGCCTGGCCCTGTAGAGGGCCGTTAACAGGCTGATAATGATAAAGGTAACAATGGCTAAGAGAAGGCATCATGCATTTGTGTGAGTCGCTTGCTTCGAAAATCGGATAACAGTACGTAGAATCGAAACAATTCACTTGGTAAAATACATAGATATTCATTTGAATGGCATTTTATTGTCATAGAAAACATTGTGATTCCTCCAGATCTTAGACTAGCTTAGCAATTATAGGTAGGTGGCTATGTGACGTAAAGGCGAATAATATTCGCTGCTCAAATTAATTATTCAATGTTCTTACAGTCAGTCAGTCAGTCAGTTTATTACCTACCTACGGGTATAGCAATAGATAAATCGAAGAAAAATCAGTAGTGCTACCTACTTATCTATCAAAAATTGTTATGATCGAAAAGTGGCTTATCTAAATTGAACAAAAGACTCGTGATGGATTTGAACCTGCGTCCTCCAATAGTCAAAAATATTTAAATTAAATATCACCGCCCACCACAAAAGGCATCTTCCATTTGTGTGAGTTGCTTGCTTCGAAAAATCGGATAACAGTAAAATAAATAGATTTTCGGCATGAGTATAGAAACTAAATAGCTTGATTATCCGTATGCCTCTCCAAAAAGTCCTCTGAGTCACAGAATACCATGGATACTTAGAAATATTTCGGTTAATGTATAAAAAAATTGCCCCAAGGCGCATGCGTCAAGTTAAAATCATTTGAGTACCTAATACCAGTTAATGAAAGTTTAAAAGTGCGGAGCACGAAAAAAAGTTTAGATGGCGACAGATCATAGACCTTTATAAAAAAAGCTTTTATTAATTAATAGTACAGACATATTATCTGTTTAGCCGTGGCACAGGGCTAACGCGGAGGAGGTAGGCGTCGCAGGGGGATGGCACGTTGCACCCCCCGCGGCGAGCCGTGCGTGGGGCTAGCTGCTGCGGAGGGGATTGTTTTATGTTCCACTAGCGACCCCCTGGCTTTGCGTTATGGGTTAGTGGAGCATCATCATCATTGTTAGAAAGAAATCTTCACTAGTGTCATCATAATATTTCTAAGTTAATTGGGCAATTACAGGATACTAGTCTTTTACAGAGGAAGGACTCCAATGGGGGCGGTGTTATCTATAAAGATGTACCTCAGTAAGCATGATAAGCCACGAGGGCCTGGAATCGATTTCAGGGTCGGGATGTGGAATAATTCTGAGTATTTCTTTCTTATTAGACATTTTGCGTAAATTAGAATTGCAGACTCGGGGAGTTTGTGGTGGCTACAGCCCCATGCCTCGAAGCGCACGTTTATCCATCGTTCCTGGTCACTACTATCTACAGCTGATAGTGATCATTAATAAATTATCACCCCTTTTTTTGTTGACGGGGGCGAAATCTTCTCAAAGATACCAAACCTTTGAGGGAAAAGTCAGGTTATGTGGGATTTTTACCCACTAAAACCCCCTAGGTGGCCATCTCAGTACAATCAGGGAGAGTCTGGGATCTCTATGAACCAACTAATCCAAATTAGAGCATCGTTGTGGGTCTACGCTCTATATCACCTTTTCCACAAGGAGACCTGGCCCTTTACTTAGTGGATCGTTAATAAGCTGATAATTGAGAAGCAGTCGAATCAGACTTTAATTTGGTACTTAAGTAGTACTAACTATATCTATACTAAAGCCAAACTCGATTGAGAATGCTTGTCAACAAATAAATTTAAAATGAAGATAGAAAATGTAACACATTTTATGCCTAATAAATTTAAAATTGTGTTTTGTTTTTTCATAAAATCTTATTTAAAATATATTGAATATATTCATTATTTTTAAGCTTACTAATCTAATTTATTGTCATGAATTCATCATTAACAAGTTAATTAAAAAAATTAGGTGTAAAATGACTACTGATTTCTACCTTCATTTTAAATTTGTTTGTTGACAAGCATTCTCAATCGAGGTTGGCTTTAGTATAGGTAAAGCCGTCTCCATACATAGCAACGCAATAGATTCAGTCTAAGCTATATTGACAGATTGTACGGACGCACAACACAATAATTATCAACTTGTAGGTACGTAGCGAACTAAATATTATTGTACAGGCAATTCTGGCATTGATATAAGTCATAGGCACGGTTGGTGTTGTGAGAATAATCACCATTAAGACCTCGGACGTCCACAGCTGCAGATAGACCTCCTGTCATCATCATCACCATTATCTTCCTATTAACGGCCAACTACAGATCCAAGCCTCCCTTCTTATAGGAGAGGAGATATATGGCAGAGACCCACCACGCTTCAATGCCGGTTGGGCTTAGGGTGATAATGTTTAATTTATTAACGATCACTATCAGATTGATACACTCTTGGCTTGGGATGTACTGAAAATTTCTTAAAAAAATTTAAACCTCAGAATTATTCCGTGACCTAATTTAGGATTCGAATTCAGGACCTCATGATCGATGTTACACAGGCTAACCACTAGACCAACGAGGGAGGACTCCTAAACAGCACGGGTTTGCTCTTGAGCCAGCCAGCCATATTAAGCAGATTTAGGATGAACGATATAAGTAATTATAATCCTGTAAGTACTAAATATTGTTTTATTCTGTGGTATGTATGTGGTATACTAATACCTAAAAATTACAATAAGCGAATAAAGGCTTTCTGCCTAATATAAGGTAAGGGTCTAAGCCCCATGTGACCTCGTCTATGAGGAGGGAAACCTGGGCGGCTATTCAGTAAATCTGTAACAAAACTCAACAGTGTCACTTGCGACTAACGTCTCTATTTTTACCCGACTGCGTCCAGAAGGAGAATTATGTTTTTCGAGCGTATGTATGTATGTATGTATGTATGTATATATGTATGTATGTATGTATGTATGTATGTATGTATGTCCATTTCTTCGGCACGCGCTACAGCCTAAACGACTGAACGGATTTTGACATATGAGGTGTCGTTCGAATTCGTTAAAATTGTGGTAGTGACATAGGTTATATAAATTTTCAAAATGGTGGCTGTAAATGGGGGAAAGAAGAGGGGATGTGTGTATTTCTTTCTCTTATCTTAGCAATATGGGTATCAAATGAAAGGTCGTAAAAAGACCATTTCAAAAATATAAATATCGTATCATGTTCATATTGCCGTTTTAACAAAAAAAATGGCAAAAAGTGTACCGTATCATTTCTATACCATAAACTAAAACAAAAAAGCCTTAAATAAAATTATTATTATAAAAACAAAAAACCCGACTGCATAGAGAACAGCAAGGATCATATAAAATTTTACATACTTTATGGTGCTGCAGGCGGGGACAAATGTAGTATTGGTAGATCTTTCTTTCCCCGCAGAAAATAAAGTATTTTGTCCCCGCTTGTAGCACCATAAAGTATCTGTCGAGTGTCATTATAGAATAGCGCTATGACCGTTAATATGACTGTAATCGTTAGGTAGGTGGATAACGGTGATAATCATGATGAATGTAAGCGACAATACAATAACACAATTGCATTGCTAACGGAGATGCCGTAGTTATTTAGTTTTCAGTAACATGTTCATAGATGGCAGCACTTTCCATATATACTTCACACTTCACGCAAGATTTCCTCCTCTTAATTGTTGTTTATTGTAATTGTAAAGAACTTTGTCCTTGGCAATACCAATTAAAAAAATAGAAGAAGGTTATGAATGGCATTTTATTTTCATAGAAAACATTGTAATTCCTCCAGATCTTAGACTAGCTTGACAATAATAGGTAGGTGCCTGTGACGTAAAGGCGAATAATATTCGCTGCTCAAATTAATTATTCAATGTTCTTACAGTCAGTCAGTCAGTCAGTTTATTTGTACCTACCTACTGGTATATCAATAGATAAATCGAAGAAAAATCAGTAGTGAAATGAAATGAAAATGTCTTTATTTATACATTGTGCCAAACATCACAATTGCTTTTAGTACAATACCCTGCGGTGTGTAGCATAATTTAGAAAAAGGACCCAGCTCAGCATTCATGCTACACAATCTAAGAGATCATGCAGCGCTGATTTTCAGCTGGATCCATGTCTAGGTGCCGCCACGGACGTAGCATGAAACAACCTTATGAACTATAGAGATATTCGATAACTAGACTAAAGATTTATTTTTTTTTATTTTATTTTTTTTAAGACCCAACATTGCCCAAATAGTGAAAAGTAGAACAAAAAAAAATGATAAATAAGTGTCTATAAAAATTAAAATTAAAAACATATTGCGTAACTAAATATCTATAATATTATTGTTATAAATGCAATTAAAAAAAAAAAAATAGATAAATGATTCATACGAATACGTCACGCACACATCTAACCTTAAGTATCTATTATATAATTATATCCTTTCATCTTACAAATATGAAATCTCCGCCACGTGATGCTGGAACTCAAATTGCTTGTCAAGAAGAAATCCCTTTAATCGTTTTTTGAAGATAAACTTTGATGATAGTGCTACCTACTTATCTATCAAAAATTGATATGATCGAGAAGTTGCTTATCTAAATTGAGCAAAAGACTCGTGATGGATTTGAACCTGCGTCCTCCAATAGTCAAAAATATTTAAATTAAGTATCACCGCCCACCACAAAAGCTAACGAGTTGTATAAACTATACAATATAATGAGCTGGAGATTTTCAATGTCGTCATATTTACGCATTCATGCACCGAAGAGGTTAAATATGTACCTACCTGTAGCCTACAGGTATTCATTAGTATTATCTGTAATGATCGCTAAATAATTTATTACGTCATAAAACTCAGATAAAAATTATATGTGATCAGGCTTTTTAAACGTTTTATCAGACCTATGTTCTTAATAAATGCGTCCCTTTTTTGTCGAAAAAGTCAGATAAAATAATATAAATCGGCTGGTGAAAGGCTTTATCCGTGGCTAGTTACCATCCTGCCGGCAATGACATACCGCCAAGCGATTTAGCGTTCCGATTCGATGTCGTGTAGAAACTGAAGAGATATCCTACTCCTAACAAGTTATCCCGCTTCTATCTTAGATTGCATCTTCATTTTTCAACTTCAACTCTTAAATAAGAAAAATGTCCTTAATATATGCGTCCTTTTTTGTCGAAAAAGCCAGATAAAATAACATATATTATTTATATATTGTATATTTGGATTTTTTTTTGGGTTTAGGAACAAAAAATTATTATGTGTATATGTCAATACCTTCTACAATGATGAGTAATACAAATTAATGGTATGACGACATATTTAGGATAATGGAGGCCAATTCGTCCACAATGTTTAAGACTCGTTAGCTCAGTAGGTTAGAGCACCGATATATAAATATTCTTGACCATCGGAGGGCGGAGGTTCAAATCCTTCACGAGTCAGCCTTTTGGGCCTTTTTAGTTTTTTTTGTATTTGTTTTTATTTTGTTTGGTCTTGTTTCTAATTTAAAATGATTTTTTTGTAAAATAGAGTTAATTCGACATAAAATTGTATAAAAATGTTAGTGATTAGTTTTGTTTGTAGTTTTTAATAGGAGGCATTTTAATGACAAAACTGGTCCGGGGATGTACTACTATCTGCTTCATCATCATCATTTTTTTGCCTCACTTATCGTTATTAGGGAAGGAAGTTACCTCCATGGGCACTGATTCTCAACCTTTTTTTGTTGCAGCACATATTTAACGATTTCAAAATTTGGCGGCACACAAAGAAAAAGATAAAAATTATTTACTTACTACAACACACTGCATAAATAGTTAATGATAAAAACTTTAAATACACCAAGACCCCGCTTTGCGTCGCTAATGCGTTCCTGAAAAATGCGACGCAAAGTGAATCACAGGAAAGCAAATAATAAAATAATTTATTTTTTGTGGATTTAAATATATATTCATGTTAATAATATTTTTCTTTTTAAATGATATAATTTAATAATATTAACATTATTATATATTTGAAAAATTTGGCGGCACACAAAAGTGCCGCGGTACAGTGGTTGAGAATCACTGCCCTAGGGAATGGAAAAGCATCGTCGGTCCTGATCACTAGTATCAACATCTGATAGTGATTGTTAATTAATTAAATACTATCACCGCTAGTTCGCATTGGAGCAGTGTGGTGGGTCTGCGCTCCATATCGCACAAGGAGGGAACCGTGTGCTGTTAGTGAGCTTAATAATAAATAACACCTACCTACGTCATTTCTACTGAAACAGAGGCTTAGCAAGCTAGATAAGTTTAAAAATATCGATTTACCCTCAAATCACTTGCAAAGTACCTTAGCAGCCGCATGAAATATTCCACAGACCGTCGTTCGTCGTTCTGGTTAATTACTAGTTCTACATCGAATCACCGACAAAAGCTTCACAGCTTTATGTTAGAAATTATAGCAGTTTCAAATTGGTACTTCTATTGTTAGGAATGATGAGTATATATCGGATTTTATGATTTATCGAATGCACGCGATTAGTTTATATTCAGACAGTAAAATTAATGTATGTTCTTCTTCTTCTTCATTCCTGGGTCTTTTCCGCACTTGGCCAGTAAGTTGGCCTTTTTCCGTGGGTCCCCTGGTTTAGGCTCCCGCTGACTCATTTCAGAGCTCGCTCTAGAAGCTTAGCAGGCCTCCCAGGTCGCCGTTTGCCTCTTGGAGTGTTATTTATACATACATATATATAGTCGTTTCAGTCAACGGTCTTATAGCGAAAAGCTTTGACGAACATCTTAAAAAGCTTTCGCTTAATTGTTGGATCAAAGGTCGGATACAGAAGGCAGTAATTTTTGAAACGGCGCGCGCCTTGAGGAGGTTCCTCACTCTGGAGCCCTGACCACCAGTTGCTTGGACCCCCGGGCCCCGCAGCAGGCGGAATGAATTTTTTTATAAATTTTTAATAGTGTTTTTTTTTTATAATTTTAGAAGCATTGTTAAAAATTGTAAATAAATAAATGAGTGTAAATAAATAAAATTATATATATATATATATATATATATATATATATATATATATATATATATATATATATATATATATAATTTACTAATTCTATACATTTTGGTGTAATGAAGAGTTTTATTATATATATATATATATATATACTCATCATCATCATCACCCTTATAGGAGACGAGCGTAAACCCACTACGCTGCTCAAATGCGGGCTGGTTGATGAGTGGCCGGGACCGTCAGCTTAACGTGCTCTCCGAGGCACGGGGGTGTAATACCACCAACTTTCCAACTCCGGGCTTGGAATGTCCTGAAAATTTCATAGAAGAATGAAAAAGTCAGAATTATTCCGTGACCCGACCCAGGAATCGAACCCAGGACCTCGTGATCGAAGCCACAGAGGCTAACCACTGGACCAACGAGGCAGTCATATATACTTATTACTTATTTACGTAAAGCTTCTTAAAGTTTCACCTAGCTAAACAACTTGGACTATGTACTTGGCAAGTAGGTAGGTATTGTTACATAAACTTGGAGGGGAAGTACTTTGAAACAACTTAAAAATAGCTTCATTGTGATTGCGAACTGAATTTGTAACTTTACAACTTTGCATCTGAATTCATACCTCGAGTTCGAGAGTTTTTACGACTTTATTCATCACCGCTTTTCTTTTACTTTTCTTTTTATCAACCGAAAATCACAATCAATTGACAAACTCCTTTGTTGAAGCAAAATTTCTTGTTTTCCTTTTCAAACACATTAAACGTTGATGTAATTTCAAAGGGGAAACAAGGAAAAGTTTCTCGCAAACAATTTTCGCAATGCTTAAAAACGAACGTAGGTTAATTATTGATATTTGTAAATAAACCCACCGGCATATTTAGCGGAATATAAAAAAGGTCCAAAAATAAAAAATGGCTTTATTTTAAAATCTACTTACTACACTTCCTTTGTTATTTAAAGTTTCATTTGTTTTACTTAAAAAGAGATCACATTAAGAACAGATTTTTCGAGTAAAGGCTATTTCTGAAAAATAGTACATTTTTGAACTTCTCATGTAACCCAGAAAAGTGAAAATTAATAGTAAATAACAAAAAAATGGTGATTAATATCACGTATTTCCTCCACGTGCTTTTATAAAAGTTTCTACCCGTCTAGGCATACTGTGAATGATGTTATCGATGGTCTCCTGGGATAGTCTCCGCAATTCCTCAACTACGGCGATTCGCAGTTCACCCATTGGCAGGAGTTGGAATTCTGGACTTAACTTTTCTTTTCAGCAAGTCCCAAAAGTGCTCCATTGGGTTCATATCCGGTGATCTCGCCCGCCACTCCATAACAGTGATATTCATATCATTAAGATAAGCTTGAGTTACCCGAGCGGTATGCGGCCGAGTATTGTACTGCATAAAAACAAAATCGTCACCGATATATGGGGCAAGCGGTACGACATTTTCTTCTTAAACTTCTCTGATATAGCGATCTGCAGTCAGACTCCCTCTGTCAATTATTACCAAGTCTGTGCGAGCTCCCAAACAAATACCCGTCCAAACCATTATTGATCCACCACCGTATGCCATTGTAGTTTCAAAATTATTATTGGTTGGTTATTCAAAATTATGATGGTTATTCTATACCTGCCGTCAATTTGATTTAAGAGAATTCTGCACTTATCACTAAACAATACCTTACTCCATTGGTCCGCGTTCCAAAGTCGATGTTCTGTTAAATATGCCAGTGTGTCTAGTAAACAATGTTCAAGGAAATATGCGAAATAGCTTTGAATGCATCGCGAACTATCATAGAAGTAACTATACTAAAGCCAAACTCGATTGAGAATGCTTGTCAACAAACAAATTAAAAATGAAGGTAGAAATCACTAGTCATTTTATTCCTAATTTTTTTTATTAACTAGTTAATGACGAATTCATGACAATAAATTAGATTAGTAAGCTTAAAACTAATTAATATATTCAATATCTTTTAAATAAGATTTTATAAATATACAAAACATAATTTTATATTTATTAGGCATAAAATGTGTTGCATTTTCTAACTTCACTTTAAATTTGTATGTTGACAAGCATTCTCAATCGAATTTGGCTTTAGTATAGATCGTATTTATTTCGAAATATAGGGTTGAAAATTAGCCAATGTGCTTTTTGCGATTACCTAAATAATAAAGTTAAGTAACCTTTTGATTGAAACTGATTTTTGCGCAGGCGAAGATACGCGCGACTGCAAGTAATTAATTTATATGGCTTTTTCCTTAACAATTCGGGCTCTCCCACATTTCCCCTACTTAAATAACTTTGGTAGCACGAACAATCCAGAAAATTTTATTATTGTTCGACCTGGTCAAGTTGAAAATTTATAGCAAGGGAGGAAAAAGTGACTTCTTAGGCGCAGTTGGTAAATGAAGGTTCCTGAGTTCGATTCCTAACATGGGTCAATTTAAGATTTTATACCTATATATGTTTGAAATTTACTCAGGTTTGGCATGGTCGTTGCTTTTCGCAGCCCGGTAACAGCCTGCATGGAAATACGTATCGCTAAACGAAATATACAGTGTAAAAAATATTAGGGATAAAAAACCCCCTTAAAACAACTTCAACAAGAGCGTACCTACCGGCATTTTACAGGCAAGTGCACTCTGACATAGACTTCATAGTTTTCCACCTGGCATGATTATACGAACATGATTATGAGAACGCGAAAAACTAATACCTAATTTTTCAACAGATGAAAAAAATTAGGTATTTAAAAACAGATGAAAAACTGATTATATAAAATAATTATAATATGATCAGTTTTCGCATGGGATGTTATCATATTTTCCATATACGCGTCTGTCAGCTGTGAAGCCTGAGGGTCAAGGTCTGCCGGGTCAATGCTGGAGGGGGCGTGCGCGGCGGGGAGCGAGCGGCGCGTGGGCGTCTCCATGGCAACCGGCCCACGCCACCTACGCGAGCAGGTAGTCAATCAATTACCTCAGCTTTCCCTACCAGGCTACCAGTAATGAGATGTAAGTAGTTTAATGAATACCTAGCGCAGATTGTTTACAGCATAGTTATTGATTCATATCGGCGATTTAGCCAGTTTTGATTTTCTATTTAGCAGGTTTCGTATATGCGTTGTTACATAACGTGTCTTTTGTTTGATTTCTAAATCGGGATAATTTTAAATTAACGGAATGCTTTAAATTATTGTTGTCTGTGCGTCTGTCTGTTCGCACTATTTATATGTTCACCTACAACATCCAAACGGCTTGGCCGATCCTCGGTATAATGACATGTTCTTGAAGGAAAAAGTCTGAGGAGTGTTTTTACTTCGTACTTTTTTTACCCGGTTGCTTCAGAAAGAGGGTGTGACGATCATAATCGTACATACTAACATATATAATAACACTAAATATAAATATATATATACATGTAAAATATATAAAAGTGTTTTATTAAAGAATAGTAAAACGATAAACAACAGTGTTTTATATTAAACGAGCAATTAGAAGTATCTTCTAATTGAACGCACAATCGTGAAGCGCTCCTCATTCAAATTTGTATACATATTGTATGTCAAATACGCCCCGAGGGCTGCCGGAGACGAAAAGTGACTTTCGAACGAATGCTAGATCTGTGGATCTGCTCTGTGGTTGAGTGATGCGCGATGCGCCGCTGGTCACTAATGTGAGGATGCAGTGCTCCGAGTCTATGTCTGTGTCTATGAGGATGCAGTGCTCCGAGTCTGTATCTGTGTCTATGAGGATGCAGTGCTCCGAGTCTGTGTCTGTGTCTATGAGGATGCGGTGTTCCGACAGTGGCGCGGATTCATTGCTACTCTGTGTTTTCATCGAGCGATGAATAAGTGAGCTGTGCGACGCGGTCAGCGCAGAATGTTCTAGCAACTAGCGAAGTTTATAGAGACATTAACGGAGGCTGCATTCACGAAGTGTGGCTATCATATTATAATTATTAAGATAGACGTTTTGCGGTAACCCTCACTCGGCATGGGCATCATAGAACTAGCATTTCCGGTAGCGGGCCACCGTTATATGCGGGATGGAGCATATGACCATCTTTCAATAGAAAGATGCCATCGATCTAAAGTTTGTCTGAGGACTTACTCGGATCGCTCTGTGTGTGTATCTGTAATATCACTCTAATATTGATTGGATTCTTAAGAGAATTTGATTCTAATCACATTTGTGAAATTATACATTACACGAAGAGGCCACATAAATGGGAAACACTTCATGTATTGAAACAATTAATTTATAAAACAGTGAAAAAGTGTGAGTTTAGCGATAGTCAAGATTTGTTTGTGGTTGCATGAATTTTATCTTCCGAAACTTTAAAAGTACTTGAGTTACTTATGGACATAACATTGATAATAGGGTTCTAATCGAAAGACGATCACGTGCCAATCTAATACTTTTAAATTAAAAGTATAATAACCTTTAGAGAGATCTAAAACATGATGTAAATTGTGTTTATATTTATATGTGACGAATGTTTACCTTTTGTATGGGACTTCGAAACAGTTACAAGGGGAATATGTTTCATGTGTTTTCGCGGATAACTTCGTCGTTTATGAACCGATTTTGATGATTTCTTTTTTGTTGGAAAGGAATAGCCCACTGACTTCCTTACTTGTGGGAAATATCTGGAGCTTAGACCCACCACGCTGCTCCAGTGTGGGTTGGGGGGATTAGGGTGATTATAGTTTTATCACAATTTTAATGGCCCATTAGATTACCCTGACTCCCTGACTTGTTGGGAATATCTGAAGCTCAGACCCACCATGCTGTTCCAGTGGGGGTTGGCGGGATTAGGGTGATACTAGTTTTATGACTATTTTAATGACCCACTAGAAGAACCTGTCTTTCTGACTGGTGTGAAATGTCTGGAGCTCAGACCCACCATGCTGCTCCAGTGCGGGTTATCAACCCACACTGGGCTTATGGTGACTATTTTAATTGGCAGTTTTATGACTATTTTAATGGCCCATTAGAAGAACTTGTGGGAAATAACTGAGGCCGTGGTACTGAAGGTGTCGGGCACCGGGGACCGAGATTCAGGCGGGGGTCATAAAAATTTATGCACAAAGTAGCGCCTCAGAAGATAGCAGGCAGTTCTGATTTCATAACATCGAAATCGGTTGGGGCTATAACCTCCTCCGCGTCGGGGTGCCTGAGTTCGGCAATATGAAGTTGATATTTAAGTAAAGTAGTTCAATATCGGGCGTAGCAGAAATGCAGGAATCTGAACAACGGCTGGATACCGTTCTCCGACCCAAGCTTATTTTGACTTCGTTTTATTGTAGTAATAAATTGTTCTTAAGTATCAAAATACCTTGCTCACGAGTTACTCACGAGATTACGCCGTGTGGAATGTTGAGTTGACGATTATTGGAACGAAGTTCCTTATCGCGCGTTGTGAAAGGGGGCTAGACGGATAAAATTCGTACGAAAAGTTGTCACGACACTTTTTGATCAAAGGATCTTGCCGCCGCCTTTGATGTGTGTGCGCGTGAGCGGCGGAGGCCGCCCGCGCTGTATGCTGTCTCGCGCTCTCGTGGCGCCCTCTGGTGTTTCGGTGTACAACAACAAATATTATTATTACTTAAAAAAAATAAAATTTTAGTACAATTCCTTCACCAATTAATCGAAAGGAACTTCGTTCCATCCGGGTGTCCCTTGACACCTCTCAACTTTTTTTGTTTCTAAAGTCGTTTCAAACGTCTTACAGCAAAAAGCTTAGATAAACACTAACTTTTAGTTGGTGTATATCGAAAAATAAATAAATAAACCCTCGATCCAACACCAACTTTCACTAGGTTGTTGGATCAAGGATCGGATACAGAAAGGCGATATTTCTAGAGACTGCGCGTATTATAATGTCCCTAACTCTGGAACCTTGTCCGCCGATTGCTTGGTTCTTTATTCCCCGCAGCAAGAGGGCTAGATTTTTATATAAATTTTCAATAGTGCTTTATGAGCATTTTTATAATATTAGGAATAAAATTGTTTCTGTAATTTCCTTAAATAACAATAAGAAGAATAGGAATATAGTAACTTGAGCAGTTACAGATTAGCTACAATGAATCTCTGAAAGGAAAGAAAAAGAAGAATTGAAGCAATTGGAAGCAAAACAGAAATTGTTGTAAATTTTTATCTTTAATGAATTTCCCATTGATTGATAGATAGATAAATTCTTTATTGTACATTTAAAAAGATACAGAGACACAAAAACAAAAAAAACAAAAGTTAAATGTACAAAAGCGATCTCCTACAGACAACCCTCATTGAAGTACTTTAAGTTATGGAAAACGGATAGTGTAATAATAAAAAATAAATTATATTGTTAGCAACATTGAATACTGCGGTTCAAACAGCTAGAGTCTATGATGACGATTAGACGAGAATCATTAAAAAAAAGAATGTACTCTGTGGCATTATTGGCTTATAAAAAAGGACGGTTTATTAAATTGCGGACATTATCAATTCCAGTTCTATAATGTTATATAATGTTTTTAAAAATATATATTAAAAATAAAATATACCTACATATACATTGGGCCTACACAATAAATAGTTTAAACATATAAATATATATATACATATTATTATGTAAATGTACATACATATACAGCTACTTATATAGTAAAAATTAAAGTATATTGATTTACATAAAACTCGTCGATGGATTTTACATATGTTACGAAATATTTGTTAAATAAATTTAAATATTATAGTATAGTGCAAGCAAGTTTTAAAGGGAGACATCCCTTAACGTTCGCGTTCAAAGGTTCAGAAGTAAGTTAAGCTACTGCTTAAACTTATTACAAATTTTTAGCGACATACTAGTTACGTGGCCCAGTATAATGCTTTTTTTGTTAAATAAACTGTAGGTTTTTAAAGTGTTTACATCTTGTTGTTTACACGGACCCACTTTGTCCTCGGCCGTCGATTCGCATTACAATGCGGGAAAATCAATAGAGAATTCGTAATTTGTCTTCGAGCGGGAAATGAGTGGGCTTTTATTGTGTTTATCGTGGATATAATGGTCGGAGTTTACGATAATAAATAGAAAAACCGTTAGCCTCGTTGTATTGCGGTATTGTAAAGGCAAAACGTCGCGGATATTATGCGTGTCCGTTTGCGTACGCGACCTGCGTCCTGTTAATCTCAGAGTGCATTCACTTAAAAAAAAACCTCTTGTAATTTACGGATTGCAGGAAGATATTTAAAAAAATTTGAATAAATATTACAACCAAATTAATGAACTAACTAAAACTGGCTATGTGGGTAGGTGCGAGAGGTAAAGCAGTTAAATGCCTTTATAAACTGTAAAAAGACCTTGGCCTGACAAGAGCTGCAGCAAGCTCTATCCAAAGCTACTCTAATGGAATCTTACCAGATTTGCTTGGGTAGAGAAAATGACTCGCGCAGAGAAAATGAGTTTTGAACGGTAACTATTCCTTAGTTACTCTTTAAATCAAATTCGTGTCACGAGACGCGGACTCTATTCGGAGTTTTCTCTCCGTTATACGATGGACCCGACCATAGATCCATGAGAACTAAGATTTTTGTCTCATTTTAAAAATAGGAACAAGCATAACTTTAAAATTATGATACTACAATATTTTCGAAAACGCGCCTCAAGTCACACTGTTGCAGAATCGGAGCGTCACGAACATTCTCACGATCCTTTTAGACACTTACTTTACTTCAAATAAAACGAGACGAAATTTTTACTCTGTGGGACTTTATGCCCACTATTTTAATGTCTAAAATGGCTGGACTAATAGGAGTATCTTGATTTTATTCACTGATGGTCAATCTCATAAATTCATTATTTTTCAACAGTTATAGTAACTGCTAAGGTACTTTTTTTAAATTTATCAAAGTGTGTCTCTCTCTCTCTCTCTCTCTCTCTCTATCTATCTATCTATCTATCTATCTATCTATATATCTATCTATATATCTATCTATCTATCTATCTCTCTCTCTTTCTCTCTCTCTCTCTCTACAGTCATCTATCTGACCTTGGGCATCCCGTTATCTTCGTGAACAAATATTATGTGTATCAAATATGACAACATAAATTTTGCGGCATAAATAAATGAAATGCGGTTGGCGGCGGCGGCAGTTAGAGCATTTTTGCTCTGTGCTATTTCCTAAAAGAAGTGAAGCCTTGTTCTGTAGTGGACCAATAAAATAGTTTGATATCCATGATATCACTATCATATTACGAAGAAAAATCACGTATAGATAAATCGCAAAGGCATATAAAGCTAGCCAGCGAGGTGCGCGCTCTTTCATGCAGTCATCCGACCCTCGCGTCCTGTCGCTCGCACTCGCTGACCCATGAAGCCTTTTCACGCTGTTGTCACTCCAGCACACGGTGAAAGGTGCGATATATATAGACTATAGGTTATTGCGTGGGGTTCGATTAATAAAAAAGGTAGGCGTTATTCTAATCAACCTTTTTTGTCATGTTATTGCGCTGGGGAAAGTGACGGCGATGGAAACAATTGAAATACATTATTCGATATATTTTAATTTGTTATATTCTAACTTCTTTAAAGTACCTATCTTCCAATTTCTCCAATCCAAAGGAAATATTTAATCGTTTAAATATATTCAGAACCTTGAACAAGATTTTCGTTTTGAACTCTTTAGTACTTGAAGAAAATTTTAAGATTCCTTTGACAGTGGGAAAGTTTGTTCAAAACTGCATCGTTTAATTGCTTTTGCCCTATTTAATTTAAGGGTGGAATTAAAAATTAATTAATTATTTAATATCTAATAAAAATCGGACTTAATAGCTTTTTACATTAGAAAACATCGACTTTTGACACTTTTTTTATTTCACACACAACTTCTATAGATTCTTCAGTTTCATCATTATTATACAAAAAATCTTCATCATCATCATTATCAGCTTATTAACGGCCCACTACAGGCTTGGCCTCCCTCCTATAGGAGCTTATACCCAACACGCTACCGAATTGGCGGGCTTAGGGTGACAGTGTGTGTGATCGACTAACGATCACTGTTAGATGTTGATGATATTAACTAGGAAGAAGGTGTTACTGCCTCTCTAAGGCAAAGGGTTGCAACTCTACCTACATCCCGACACCGGGGTTAGAATTTACTGAGATTTTTCTAGAAGTAAGAAAGGTCAGAATTATTCCACAACCCAGACCAACCCAAGGCCTCGTGGTTTAAGCCACATATCCTAACCACTAGATTTTGGGTGCATCCCAGTAGTACCCCCTAATATTAGTTCTATAGAACTGTTGATACACCATATCAGTGCTTAGTGTCCCATTAGTTATATAGAACTAATGGGACAAAATTAAAGAAATGTCGATATCAACATCTTGTTTGTACGTTACATATAAAATATCTATAATTTTTATAAGTATAATATTGAATCTCTTTTGATTGCAATAATAAATGTCCACTTAAATTTGAGAGTATCTATAAAATTACTATATCGAATACAGCTTTGTTTAAATTGTACAAAACATCTTTAAAATGGTTTTGAGGTTTTTAATATAATTTTTTTCTAAACCGAATAGTTTGCACGAAAGATACTTCCAAAGTGGTAAAACGTCCCCCCCCCCCCCTGTAACTTGTAAAATAAGAGAATATTTTTTAGACACGACAACTACTTGATTTTAAAAACTTACCTTTTATCGCAAGGGACATTTTTTTGTTAAAAACAAAATGAAATATCAATTAAAATAATATAAAGTTTATAACTTATATGCTATAAGCAAAGTCAAGAGCAAAAACTATACTACAGTTCTATATAGAACTATTGGGATATAATTTGACAGCCCGGAAAGTATCCCAACAATTCTATAGAACTACGGTATGGGGTACTACTGGGATGCACCCAATATTTTCTTCCAAATTATAACTTTGTGTGTATCGCGGTTGAGTTTTTACATACGTCTATGACAATTGGGACAAAGCCTTTGCAGATCGTTATTATTTTTCTATAGACAGACATGCTGAAAGATGCTAAAATATCTTATTTTGGTATTAAAGCAGCAAACAATTGAGTTTCATCCTACACATCTCAAGACGGCGATACATAACTAATGGACCATTAGCGTAAATCGACAACGGAAAATTGGTCATTAAATTTCACTTAATTTACGTTATATAAAGGAAATTTGGCAATGTTACGCATCATTATTCCACAAAACGGTTACTGTAGCTTCCAATAAGCACAGGGTTTTTATCAGTTCGTAATTTGTTACTTCACTCTGCCAACAATGCAATTGATAAAGAGTTGGTTACGGAGAGGTAACTTTAGGTTAGTAGAAAACAATTACAAAAAACAAAAAAAAAGTCGAAAATTCAAAATGTACTTTCGCACTAAAAAGCGATAATACATCTTACCTATGTGCTATCTACTGTTAGATTTGAAAACGGTGCCAAGCCGGTAGCGAGTTAATTATTTTACTTAGCTTATAAATATAAATCTCTATCAGATATGCATGGTAATAACAGGGAGATCGACAGCTTAAAGACAAGTTCGACGAGCTCCGTGGCGCAGTGGTATGCGCGGTGGATTTATAAGACGGAGGTCCTGGGTTCGATTCCTGGCGGGGCAGATTGAGATTTTTCTTAATTTGTCTTGGTCTGGCTGATGGGAGGCTTTCGCCATGGCTAGTTACCACCCTACCGACAAAGACGTACCGCAAAGCGATTTAGCGTTCCGGTACGATGTCGTGTAGAAGTGTGTAGGAGTGTGTATTTCATCCTGCTCCTAACAAGTTAGCCCGCTTCCATCTTAGATTGCATCATCACTTAACATCAGGTGAGATAGCAGTCAAGGGCCGACTTGTAGTCGATAAAAAAAAAAAAAAAGAAACCACAAGATTGATAAAACAATTATTTTTGCTTACTGCAAGTGGGCTCTTGACTACATAGACAATCAGGACGAGGAAACTTATTACCTAACTAACTTACTAGGAACTTACGGGGTAACTTGATAGGAATCCACCATTCGGTTTCTACACGATATCGTTCGCTAACACTACATCGCTTGGCGGTAGGTCTATTCCGGTAGTGTTTGTAACCTAGTAAGCTTCAGCCGAAGTCTTCCAAGCCATCCAAACCTGGCGGCCAATTAAGTTTCAATATAGCCAACTGGAAATTCTACCCACCTCTTCTCCGGGCCTCCGTATGTATTCCCCGTGTTTGCTACGCTATGAAGATCGTCAAACGTTATTTAAAGTCGAAGTTAAAGTCAAATTAATTTATTTCAAGTACTTAGACTTTTGAGACGTCATAATATTTGTGAATGAATTAAATCGTAACTTTAAGAGTAAAGCAACGAGGGTTCAAAACGTGCCTTGGTCCGAGATGAGCCCACAACAAACTCAGCCAGGTTCTTATTCAAGTGTAGACCGAGTTAATAA
Organism: Mycalesis mineus; assembly: GCA_034621355.1. Classification (NCBI taxonomy): domain Eukaryota; kingdom Metazoa; phylum Arthropoda; class Insecta; order Lepidoptera; family Nymphalidae; genus Mycalesis; species Mycalesis mineus. The sequence continues at coordinate 4,543,748 of CM067881.1, forward strand.
AAGTGAATGAAAGAGATTAACATGAGTGGCTCTGATAACGGGCTCCCGTTCACGTTTAAATGTATTCAATTTGAAGTGTTGTAGGTACTCGAAGAGATGCTGCGCCGGCGCCAGTCTTGCCACCCGGGCGTCTTTGTCGGCACATCTTACTTGAGATTACTTGGATTACGGTTTAGGTTAATACGTTCAACTTACGAGTAGTAGATTTGACGAGCTATTTGACATCGTGGCATTAAAATTGTAAGTAATTTCTTGAAATGCAGTATTGAAGCCTATGTACAACGGTTGCAAATCGGAATTGACAGAAAACGGTATTCTCCAATGGCATTTGGTCGTATTAGACTCACAGGCGAACTGAAGGTACATTAGCAGTACCTCTGGTGTTGCAAATTTATATGGGCGGCAGTAATCACTTAGTATCAGGTGACCCACATGTTCGTTTGCCCGCTTTAATAGCGATAAAAAAAGATATGTTCGAGCGATGCATTTTTTTAAGAATTGACATACTGCTACTGTTCCATCCTATTGTGTTATATTTAATGCTTGGTGTTATTTTGATAACACCAAAGTGTTACTTACGTTATTTACATACTGCATTGCATCTGTCTCTGTGTGACATCTACAATCGATGTGTTTTATTCATTACAATATCTACCTACATATACAATCACTAAAGGATCACATCAAAATCGCTAAAAATAATTAGAATTCACAATTGCAAACACGTTTATAAACATGTTGTAGATTTTAGGTTTTTGTTTTGTAAATAATGACATAATAGTGGGTCCGGCATAAATAAAACTGGCAACACTGGTAATCGTTTCATTTCTTAATGTCAATATCATGTCATCAATTTAATTGAAAGCTTATGGCTTTCAATTGAATTGAATTTAATCAATTTAATTTGACTAATAAATTATCTTTAAATCTTTATTCTGAGATTATAATATAATGAAAACGTATTGAAACTCAATTATTCGTCAGAATCTGACTATAAAAAAATAATAATAAAAATGTAATATATCAAATAACCCACATAACCTAACTCGTGTATATCTTGATTATGCAATTGTTTATTAAACTGAAATTAAATACGTTTAAAATTGATATTATTATTTACCGAATTAAACTTATTTGGACATTGTAACGGTTGGCCCAGCGATGTATGAAAAATGGTCGGTGTCCTTTGAACGTTGATCAAATTCTGGAGCTCTTCAAATGCGTGGTGGTGGTATTTGAAATGAAATGAAATGAAAATACACTTTATTGCACACACCAAGACAGGAAAGATACGAAACAAGATACAACATACACAAGAATTTACAGTAGCACAATAGGCGGCCTTATCGCCAACAGGCGATCTCTTCCAGGCAACCTAGTTAAGAAGCTACAATAAATTAAAGAGAGGGTGAGGGTGTACAGAACAAGGAACTTAAAAAGAAAATAAAAACTTAATTCACAAATAAATCGAGAATAAATAAAAACTAAAACACACTTTATACATAACTTAAATATATAATTACTTATGAATAATAAACACTATAATATTTAAAAATAAATAAATAAATAAATATGAATACATATGCAAAATGTAAAAAAAATAAATATATATAAAACATACAATATATATAATACATATATACTTATCTATATGTTCAACATTAAAATCGACTGGTAGTAATCTGAAACATTTAAAGGTGGATAGTTATGTTTAGCTAAGAGTCCCTTGAATATACGTAAAGATTTCGCACGTCTGATATGAAGAGGGAGAGAGTTCCAAAGCCTGACGGCTTCTACAGTGAAGGATCTAGAAAGGAAGGAAGTACCTACTATGAGAAGGAATTTTTAGGATAAGGTTATCGTTTGAACGAAGTGAGCGACAGAGAGAGTCACTGAGGAACTCAAATCGTTCTTTGAGATACAGAGGAGCATGATGGTGGAAAAGAACAGAGTATAAGAGGGAAAGAATATGAGTATTCCTGCGAAGGCGAAAATTTGGACAACTGTTACTTTGCTAAGTTTCTATAGCCACTTTTAACCGGCTTATTTTGTTAGATAATATTATTTCTTTGATCGTAAACATCAAATTAATGTTTGATAGCGAAATATTAAGCCGATCCTCAAGCGTTCTAATGAATATCTAATACCCCTCGACGCTAAATACCACAATTTTCACAAAGAAAAGTGTTGTTTGATAAATAACGACACGTCCAGCTGTAGGCACATATTATTTTCTTGTCTGTTTCAATATGGAAATGATGTTAAATTACTGGCGTTCTTTGAAGTTACTGTATAGCATTCCTTTTCATTACAATCATTTTGTGAATATTTCTATACATTACGCTTTTTTTTTCGCAATATCTGTACTATTCTTACAATGTATAAAAGCTTCGTCATCATCTTCGTCCTTATCCATTCAACTAATTTGTCGGTTTACTGTAAACTTGTTGGTTTATAATGAGATCTTAGTTCTGAGTTGGGCTACGAAAAAGGTGGGACTTTCACAAATAAACGACATCATTTACATACAAAAAATAACAAAATTTAAAAGTGCTGGCAAAGGTTTCACAGTATTGCTGTATTAGTGATAAACGTTTCTAATATCAAAATCTATCGATTCAAAAGTATAATTCACCCAAAAATTATGCATTTTCAAACTTTAATATCATAACAAATTCAGTGTACTTAAAAACTAAAATTCCGTTTAAAGTTTAAAATTCAGTACCAGTGAAAGTAAAGGTTTTACAGCATTGCTGTCATTGTAAAAAATGATCAAAATAATACCCTCAATCTAAATCATTACATTTTTTTACCCGGCACTTTGAAATTTTGAATGATCTTTAAAATTAAAATGTATAATAGGTTGTGAGGTTTTATCTCCATAATTCTATACTCCGTTGAGAGAGAGAAAAGTTTGTACTTGATGGACAACATCTTGCAAAAAAGTTCGACTCGTGAAGGATTTGAACCTCCGGCCTCCGATAATATGTTCGGGTATCGGCGCTCTAACCCGCTGAGCTAACGAGCCTACAACCTAAACAATAAATATGCGGTATTCTTTGCAATACGTGTAATATTGCGTCATCATTATACTCCATGGGAAAAGAAGTCTAAAGCCATCGTAATAGAGTTTCATTTACAATAAAGATTTAAACTAGATGATTCACGGTCATTGAAAAGTGAGTAGGCAGGTATCAGATAATAACATTCTTTATTATTATCTGTCGATAAATTTTCTTGGCCTACGCGTAAGTATTTCGATAAAATAATATTCTCATAATTATTCCACAACCCGACCTAGGATTCGAACCCAGAACCTCATGATGCACTCATAAGTTAACCACTACTACTAAAAACAAGTGCAAACCTACGTAAAATTATATTTAAGAGTAAGATTTAAATTTAAGATTTAAATTTAAATGTAAGATTTAAATTATTCCATAATCCGACCTAGGATTCGAACCCAGAACCTTATGATGCACACATAGGTTAACCACTACTACTAAAAACAAGTGGAAACCTACGTAAAATTATATTTGAAAGTAAGAATTAAATTTAAAAGTAAGATTTAAATTATTCCACAACCCGACCTAGGATTTGAACCCAGAACCTCATGATGCACACATAGGTTAACCACTACTACTAAAAACAAGTACATACGCAAAATTATATTTAAAAGAAAGATTTAAAGTTGGTATCGATTTACCATCTGAAATCATATTTCAACAAAATAGTGTTTCTGGTACTCGTGCCGATATGAAATTTTGGTAGAGTTTCACATCGGCACGAGTTTACGAATATCATGATTCACTCCTGCGTACAACAAACGATAAATATTATGACTCACTATTACTACTAACCGTGTTTTGTTTATATGTACATAACTATAACTACTCCTTTACACGATTGGCCTTTTTTTATCGACTACAAGTTCGCCCTTGACTGCTATCACACCTGATGTTAAGTGATGATGCAGTCTAAGATGTAAGCGGGCTAACTTGTTAGGAGTGGGACGAAAATCCACACCCCTTTCGGTTTATAAACGACATCGTGCCGGATAAAATCGCTTGGCAATACGTCTTTGTCGGTAGGATGGTAACTAGCCACGGCGATAGCCTCCCACCAGCCAGACCAAGACAAATTAAGAAAAATCTCAATCTGCCCCGCCGGGAATCGAACCCAGAACCTCCGTCATATAAATCCACCGCGCATACCACTGCGCCACGGAGGTCGTCAAAAAGATTAAGAAGCAAACATATTTCTTCCTAGAAGTGGGAAACTTAGTCATATTATCATATCGCCTCCGAAAACCACAAAATCTTTTAAAGGGATAAGTATAACTAACTAACTCTCTGTGTTCTTTTTTGTGACAAGGTCCCAATGATTATCAGCCTATCAACGACCTACTTCAGGGAGGCCACCCTCCTTGAAAAAGATGCGATATGCGAGGACCTACCACGCTGCTCAAATGCGGGTTGGTGGGCTTTAGATGATACTGTTTACTTCATTAACAATCAGTTTCTGATGGTCATGATAGTGACCGGGACCGACGACTTAACGTGCTTTCCAAGGCACGAGAGTGTGAGAGTGCACCATCAATTTGCCGACTCTGGGCTGAAGAAATTTTCAGTAGAATTAACTGAAAATTTGTTAGATAAGAGATAAACTCAGAATTATTCCGACCCAACCCAGGATTCGAACCCGGGACGTCTTGGTGAAAGACACATAGGCTAACCACTAACCACCGAGGCAGTTAAACGTCAGAAAGTGGTCACACTAAAGCTTCCAAGACTTAACATTCACAACCAACAGCCTAAGTAAAATAAAAGCTCGTAATAAAAGTTATATCTGTCCATTGATAGGAAAGGTCTAAAGATCTATCATCAACGTAACCGTATTACCTATGACAAATTGTTAAAGAAAGGATAAACTCACACGCAATCTGATAATCGACAATCATCCGCCATTACTGTCAGGCGAACACACGGCTCAAATTGTAGCAATTTGGATTTATAACAAGCGACCGGTTTGTGAATTTAAACGCTTTAAGTTCTACATTAATGTGATCTGTGAACCCTTAGTACGAATACTTCTCGAGCTTTAATAACGTAACATTTCGTTAGCATCGTAATTATCTATTGGCTCACAGTAGAACTTCTTTTATCGTAAACATAAGGGCTTATAGACCTTAAAACCCTGATGCGATGTCAATTAGAGGGTTAAAGGAATCGACCAGAATAAGCGTACCTGCGAATTCCTTGAGAAGCATGAAACCCAATAACAAAATTATTTTTTGTTATTATTTTATTTTTAATAATCCTATTTCTCTAAGATACCTACGGGATTACATTACAAACTTGCTAACTTCGGGCTAATAATAAATTCCTTGAAAGGAAGGAGCCCTGATAACAATTTAAATGTTGTATTTAAACAAATTTCCTAATTATATGATCTTTGGACCCCAGAAAACCCTAATTACTATAATTACAATAGGTAGGTCAAATTTGCTATCACCTATTTCAGTAGTTTTGCGACGCACCTTGGTCGTCATATTAGAGAAAATAATATGACGACTGTCATTATTACTATATAGGGATTCAGAAACTACAAACAATTCCGAATTGTTCAATTTCATGCTAAGACTTCTGGACTGTCACAGGTAGGTTATTGTATTATTGACACAAGAAAGTTATATTTAGTTGGGGGTGATGACTGCGTGGCCTGGTTGTGATAACTATCCCTTCGGTAAGGTTTTTATTACGCTCTCATAGCTTCCTGGGTGAAAACTCTCCTCGTTATTGTTTTAATATCCTATTTTAATGATCCCTTGTAATGTTGTAACCACGGGCTCCACCCGTTACACCTTTCAGTATGCATTATTCATAGTATACTTATTATATTCATATGAAATTTTCCGATGAAGATCCTAGATAAAAGAACAATGTTGCCTTAATTTTTTCTGGGGGATTTTAATGATAATGTCCGGGACAGGTGGCTTAACGCGCACTCCGAGGCACGGGGGTACACCACTTTTCTAAGATATTCATTTCAATATTTCATAGCTCGATCCAGGCCCGAACTACCGTCCGAACCAAGTCCAATGAGTTACTTTTTTCATAGGATTGGTTTTTCTACATTATTTTACCCACTATAAATATCTCTACTACTGTCATTTTAACTTGTTCTCTATCGTAAGATTGATTGTAATAAATTACCTATGGTCGCGTAATAAAGAAATCTCCACTTAAATTAAATTAAATAATTATATTAGAAAAGAGTACACCAATAAAGGACAAGGATCATATCTAAAATCTATCTGATTCGTGTCTGACTTTGTATCCACAGAGCCATCGAGACTAGAAAACATAATAATGTATTTTGTATATAAAAGGAATACGATAACGTACGATTTGCCAATTTTTCAGTGATTTAGAGTATTTGAACATGGAATACAAAATGCGCAAGCTTCAGTAGTGAGTTGACAGGCCTATAAATTATAGTAGATACAATAAAGAGTTGGGCGGAGTGCGCTGCGCTGTGATTGGTCGCAGTAACCACAAGCCGTATACGGAATGCGCGCGCGCAGATCGGGTTACGTCGAGTTGTTTACCAAGTGCCAGTGAGCGTAGCGCTACGGGCCGTGGAAATGAGCTGACACGACTGTTGGTGTTTTGCGTATACTGTACTAGCCAGATAATGTTGTTTAATGATATAACTATAAATAATACTTGGTTTTGATTTATGATTTTTTCAGATTGCAGATACATTAATACTAGCTGACCCCGTGACTCCGTTCGCATGGAATTAGTTTTTTGAACAAGTTTTGTTTCCTTATGTCCGGTCTCAATGAAACAAAGCCTAAAACTGGCTCAAGCTAAGCTTAATCTGCCCGCGAAAACCGTATAAAACTGGTCCACTAGTTTTTGAATGATGCTTTGAGGTCCACTTCTTTAAAACATGTGAAGATTCATGATTGCTTAACGGCAAGCAGTGGTCATGGATTCGATGCCCGCCTGCTGGTTTATTGTTTTAGGATCAAATTAGGAGAAAATTTGTAACAGTTATAAACTATTTTTTTTATTAATATAATATACTGGGTTATAAAGGTAAGTCGTGAAATAATTAAATTATTAAACTTACTAAAACTCCTTATACAAGGAATGGTGAAGTCTTTAAAGTTCAAAAACCAATAAAGATTGTCAGAAACAGAAACGGGTTGATCAGGAAATGAGTTGTCATAGACTCGAGAAATCTTGAATCGATTTCCATTTGAGAAATATCCATTTATCTATCTAGTTTTACAAATATATTATGATCTTGATGTTTGTATAGAACAGATGAATACCCACGAGAACCATTTATTTTCATTAGCCTTCATTTTGTCTTTTCAATGTAAAGATTGGAAAACTTCTTTCAAAGATATTTGTACAAGGTCTTCGGTTTTTATGTAATCACGTCATTAGGAATTATATTTGGAAAAATTACTATATTTTTGGGCTGTAATTATGGCAAGGCAGGCATATAGCAAAATTGATATTAAGTTGATAAATAATAATTTATTGAAGGGCAATTGCATACATTTTTACAATAAATTGCTATCTGAAATTATTACTGTGACTCTCAATAAGTTCAAGGTCTTTGTCAAAAATCTTTAAAAACATAATATTATAGTGTAAAAGAATTTGTAAATGATTATGTTATATATATAACGAATTAGTTCCATAGTTTTTAAATAATGATGTAAGATAGTGTTAATAAATAAATGATCTGGCTGAGTTTATTGTGGGAATTAATAAAAAAAAATGTGCACTAACGTATTGGCCTTAGCGGCTCTGCCGAGACATTTCATCCGGCTGCAGAACAGAAATGAACGAGATGCGATAGATGGACGACATAATTTAAAGCGATAAAAAAAAGTTTCAGATTAAAAATCTATTTGCCCCTTATATTATAAGGGCTCGTCCACATTTGTTGTGCTAGCCGCTAGCGCGTTTCCGTTCTAAAGTTTACTTTACCGCGCGATTAAACGCCGGTTTACAGTTTCGTTAGCGTGAACTGCGTGTTTACGATCCAACCACCCGTGACGGAGTATAGTTTTACGATCCAAATTGTTGAAGTAGGCATTGTTGTATATACAAAGACACAACATTGAAGTATACCATTTTCTATAGATATCATCATCGGAGTAGAGCCGCCTGCGTCCAGCGGCTCCTTGCAATCGTCGTGGCGTATGGTTATAAATACTTTTAAATCGTTTTTACCAGCCTATTTTAATGACTAAGTAGTATATAATTATGTACCTATACAATAAAATTGAAGTGTATTAAATAGTCATAAATATCATCTTGATCAAAACAAAATGAACATGGAATATTCTGAGATAATTCACCGCGGCTAATTGCCTCAACTGGTGGCAAAAGGGCTGGCTCATGTTTCGCGCATAGGATCAGCCTGGTTGTCCATCATCATTAGCTTATTAACGGCCCACTACAGGGCCAGGCCTCCCTCCTCATAGGAGAGGGGATATGGAGCGTAGACCACGCTGCTCCAATTCGGGTTAACGGGCTTAATGTGATAATTTTTCATATACCGACAGTGACCGGGCCCGACGGTTTAACGCGCTCTCCGAGGCTGTGACACCACAAATTTCCCTGGCTGTCCAACAGAACAGCTTCTTGTAATTCCACGTGGGCATTAACTGTAAAGTAATTGTAGGTATAACTGCTAATAACTACAAATTAAATCTACGTGAAATTGTGGCAAATAAATCTGCTATTAAAACCACACCCCGACACCATTAAACTATATCTTTCTAAAACTAACAAATAAGTTAGCTTAAGTTTCTTACTGAATTCTTTTTCTATAGCAAAATAAAGCTCCATGACTTTATTAAAGGTAGTTAAAAACATCTCGCGCGTTGACAGACGGACAGCCTAGCCGAGCTCATACATGAGTAACAGTAAACAGTACGGGGAGGTGATGACGTTGCCACACTCTCGCACCTCGGCGAGCCATTCATTATCATTAATTATCTCCTACAGGGAAACTGGGAGCATAAACATGATTGTGGAACGTAGAAGCACTGTAATAAGTTTCATTCGATTAAAATTTGTTTATCTCCTGCGCTTTCCAGTTATGGGTCGTCTTTATACTTTAGACGTAATGGGTATTAAATTTTATTTTTATAAGAGGACGCTCTCAATTTCACTCGCGAAGTTCTCGTTCCGATTTTTTTTATCGACTACAAATTGGCCCTTGACTGCTATCACACCTGATGTTAAGTGATGATGCAGTCTAAGAAGGAAGCGGGCTAACTTGTTAAGAGTGGGATGAAAATCCACACCCCTTTCAGTTTCTACACGACATCGTACCGGTACACTAAATCGCTTGGCGATACGTCTTTGTCGGTAGGGTGGTAACTAGCCACGGCGAAAGCCTCCCACCAGCCAGACCAAGACAAATTAAGAAAAATCAAAATCTGCCCCGCCGGGAATCGAACCCAGGAATTCCGTCTTATAAATCCACCGCGCATACCACTGCGCTGCGGAGGTCGTTGTTCCCGTAGTAATTTCGGGATTAAACCTATGTGTTAATCCAGGGTGTCAGCTACCCTCTTTACCAATTTTTTTCGAAATCGCACCAGCCAACACACTCACAAACTTTCGTCTTTATTATGTTTATATTATGATTAATTTTACTGCTTTATTGGTCCAGTTAACTTTGGTATATTCATATAACGAGGTCTTGGAGTCGTTGAAATATGAAATAATGAGCTTATTCTTCTCCCAAGAAGTTCACAGCTAACATACTTAGCCCGAAGTTAGGAAGTTGGCGGTGTTATACTCTGTGCCTCAGCATTATAGCGACAGTTGTAAGTGTTGGAACTCGCGTTAGGGCAAAATATAGAGAGGGACCTGTAGTTGCTCGTTAAAATAAGCCAAAGATGAAAGTCAATAAATTGTTACACTTATTCAAAAAAACCGTTAACCCTTTAAAGTAAAGTACAGCGACTTGTGCTAAGCAGATACTACATTACATTCCTTGACAACTGTCACCATCCTACCTAGTTGTGATGGCAATGACAACCCATACATAGAAACATTCCAATATTTGGTTGCAAGTGGACAGACGTGTGACGCGCGGTATATAGGTCGAGTTTTTGGCTCAACGCCAGAGCTCCCGCAGCGGCCGATCATCGCTGACGCCTAAAGGTTACGCTCAATACCGGGAAGCGGTTCCCGAACATGATCGCTCAAAAAATATTATATATACCGACCGCGACAATGACTAATGTTCTTATTCACAAACTGCGAGTTGATGCTCGCAAACGAATCACGTCTATTGCGTTTTATGGTTCCGTACATCAAAATAACAAAATAGACCCTCTACATTCGCGTATCTGTTTTTCAATCACACTTATTTAGCTTAGAACTTTAAGTCAAACTGTAGTAGATACACGTAGTAGATTCACATTCGATTATAATATTCGTGTGTAACTTATTGGTTTCAACCTTAGCATTTTGTTGTCTTATTTACCTTATATACATATTAGCCTTAATTTTTATCGATTATCTGTAGAATAGTAGTAATCGTTATGTGGGGCACATCACTAAGGGGGCGGTGCCCGTCCATGAAATACAATATAATTTGTATGAAATTTTAACTTAAAAAATACGAAACTTCATAGGCGTCAGCTGTCAAAAACCTATTTATAAAATGAACAAAGTATAATAATACAAATTAAAGATATTTACCTACATTTCGGCGGTAAATTATAATTTAAAACGGAAAGTTTGCTAACTTTATGGAATCTGCATATTATATTCTTATTTATATTAGGCTAAATTGTTAATTATATTATATTTTTTATTTATTTTCCTATTAAAATATCTATATAACCGTTCAGGATCAGATAGGAACATGTAAAATCATAGCTTATAAAAATTAAAGCACCTTCACACCACCGGAGCTCTATTCCAAATATTTATGGAAATCGGCGAAACATTTGACAGATTGATGCGGACGGACGAACAACAGACATTACCCCCTAACCTCATCCACTGTTTGAATAGATAAAACTTCAGCAAACATACATACATATTTTATATTAACTTTAACAGTTTAAAAAGCATGCCTGAAGTACATCGAATTTTGAAGTATTTCACAATTTGCTATCAATATAGTAACCAAGGGGTTACTTTCTTTTTTCTTTCAACACACATTTTGTAAATAATTTCAGAAACCTCAACAACTAAAGTGAGACTCAAATCCGATCAGGACCTTTGTAAGATTCTCAGGACCTTTCCTGTTTTGAACTATCGTCGTGTCCAGTTTTAGCACAGACTCTAAGCTGAGTAAAAGTGCAGAGAAATGACCTTGTTTGAGACATGGCTAATGAGCCACATTATATAAATTAAATGAAAAACTAATCTATGTGCCAAATTTCATCTAAATCGATATACACTTTTATTTGTGATAATTAATTTAATTATTTTTCCTGCTCACTGGATAAAATTCAAATCGTAGTAAACGTCAAATCGTGCGATTTTCCAAAGTTTTTGTTTATGGAACGGATTTCCTCCTTTGTTCTATTTGTTTTATAACGCATCTATTAGATTGCTCTTAAGCTGATTACTAATAACATGCTTGCCTCACTCTGTGTGGCCTCGAATGTAATGTGGATGTTTCCTTTTTGCCTGTACATTATTTTCATTTACCTACACGTAGTATGACCATAATGTAATATTGACTCTTATTATTATATTTTTCCTGTGTGTGTTTTTTTAGCACCATATATTCTCTTCTAAGGAAAGAGGCCTGACCTTGTTGTAGTTCGTTAATGTAGGTTAATAATGATGATGATGACACTTTAGCATTAAAGTTACCAAACTACAATACACTAACTGCTCAGTTTATACAAAGCTCAAGCTCATCATGAATGGAATAGGTGCAGTAGTTACCATTTTCATGACTCTCCTATAAGCAAGTTAGCTGCTTTGGATACAGGAATTCCCTACAAAAGGCCTGTTTTCCGGGGACAATGGACATTTGATTATAAGTAATTCGTGTCATGAGAGACACAGTAACCTAGACCTCCTACCTAAACCCGTTACTTTCTAGTAGGCGTGATAGTAGTCAAGCCTATATAATATGTCTAAATCATGGTCACCCTATCAGAAGTACGCCCACTACACGTTTTTGGCATAGGAAACATAAATATTATTACTGAAACAGTCAGCCCGTCCGATTATTATCACTAATGTCATTTCCACTACATTCGACGGTAAATAAACAATATATCCAACGGGAAAATAGATGGAACCTGTTACACTACCTTACCTACCGACCATCTACCATGCCGCCTCTTCTCTGTAGAATTACTAATATTGTATCATTGATATGGGCAAGACGCTGCCTCCTTTAACACAGTAATAAGTAGCATGTAGGGCTACAATTTTACACTGAAAGTACGTTTTGATAAATAAAGTTTTTTATCAAAAAATAATCTCATTGATATATTTCTACTTTTCCTTTACTGAACTGAATGATAGATTGAATGAATGAATAGTGAATTTCCACGTGATTCAGGTTGTTTTAAGTGGACGAAGTCCCGAAAGTTTTGCTAAAACAAAAAGGTACTTCAGTATGTTTATAAAGCTGCTGCTGATTTATAATCATACTGAACACTTGAAAACATCCTGGATCATGTGGAAATTAAGACCCATTGAAAAATTCCAATTTCACCAATAAAGTTTAAATTTTTACCCGACTGCGTCAGAAGGAGGGTTATGTTTTTCGAGCATATGTATGTATGTATGTATTTATGTGTGTATGCCCATTTCTTCGGCACGCGCTACAGCCTAAACGGCTGAACGGATTTTGACATGTGAGGTGTCGTTGAATTTGTCAAAATTGTTTTCAAAATGGCGGCTGTAAATGGGGGAAAAATGGGGGGATGTGTGTATTTTTTTCTCTTATCTTAGCAATATGGGTACCAATTGAAAGGTCGTAAAAAGATCATTTCAATATTTCATATCATATCATGTTCATATTACTTTTTTAACAAAAAATGGCAAAAAGTGTACTAAGTGTACCGTCTCATTTCTATACCATAAAGTAAACTAAAACTAAAAAGTCTCAAATAATATTATTATTATAGAAACAAAAAACCCGACTGCTTAGAAGTTATGAACTGAAAAGAGAAAAACAAGGATCACTATATCTGTATAAAATTCTAAATACTTTATGGTGCTGCAGGCGGGGACAAACGTAGTTTTGGTAGATCTTTCTTTCCCCGCAGGTTAAAATATTTTGTCCCTGTTTGCAGCACCTGTTTTCCTGCTACGTCGCTGTGTCACAAGCGGAAATTACAGTCCAAATTTCGGTTTTCTCGCTGTTGTACTTTTCGCTGGACATGAACATATCCTCAAAAGTCAGTTAATCTGTCAGAAACATTTTCATATAAACGTACAGACATTTAACGTCTATTTTTTATGTAATGATTTTATTGAGAATGTCTCTAAAAAAATTTTTCAGAAAGGCGATGTTTTAATTTCGAGTTAATCTTAATCTTGAGAATAACGAAGTGAAATATAAAAGCGATCGTTAAGGGGATTATTGTTAATTAGCGCCTAGAAAAATAAAAAAGACGCTAATAGGGATAATGGCTCAACATAATTGTTTTTATTTGTTTTTTTGTTTACAATAGATGTTGGGATTTTTTTATATACGTACTTTTTTTTTATTTTTTTTAATGACTACAAGTTGGCACTTGACTGCTATCACACCTGATGTTAAGTGATGATGCAATCTAAGATGGAAGCGGGCTAACTTGTTAGGCGTAGGATGAAAATCCACACTCCTATCGGTTTCTACACGACATCGTACTGGAACGCTAAATCGTTTGGCGGTACGTCTTTGTCGGTAGGGTGGTAACTAACAACGGCGAAAGCCTCCCACCAGCCAGACCAAGACAAATTAAGGAAAATCTCAATCTGCCCCGCCGGGAATCGAACCCAGGAACTTCGCCTTATAAATCCACCGCGCATACCACTGCGCCACGGAGGTCGTCAAAACAAAATCAAAACATACTTGCTGTATGTTTTCATTTTTTTTATTTAATTTAGTTTATAAAGTACATACCAAAAAATAAGTATATATTTTTCGTACTTTAATTTTTTACTTAACCTAATCCTGGTATTCACTTGCAGCTACCACCATTAGTCCGTTATCATTATAATAAAATCATTTTATTTATCTGTGAATTAAAAATGTCTGGAGGTATATGTACGAATTATTTAGTATCTAAGGGATAGGATAGGGATAAGGGGAAAGAATTTTGATGTCGACATCTTCAACAACTATTATGTTATATAAAGATTTTTTAGTATGGAAAAAAAATGTTTTTTAAAGTTATTTCCTTATTTTTTTTTTACTAAGTGCGACCATAACGGTAGAGCTGCGCTCTTTGACAAAATACAAAGTGAGCTTTCCATTGGATCCGACAATCGAAAGTTCGTATAACGGTGATTAAAGTGTGATTTTCAGTTGAAATATTTAGTGTTTCTCCGAAGCGAATGTGTGTTAGCGACGCAGCGGCAGCGCCCGGCGCGCCGACATTTGGCTAGACGTGCACTCGAGGTCATCGTCTCTTAGCACGTACACTTCGCCTTAATAATGTCTGCTAAGACATTTTGTACGACAGACGCTTCAGTAAAAGACAGTTCATTCATGTTTCTATAGCTCACTACCGGACGAGAGGGAATGTACTGCTTAGAGCGATTACTGAACTCATCAGGGTTTGGTAGCGTGGCTAATCAGCTACTCTATGTGGTACGTCAGTGTCATACTTCAGGCTGTTTTCTTTAAATAAATGTTATTGAAAAAAAGGAAAACTGAATATTTTATTGACCATGACCGTAAAATGTAATCATTAATAATAGGTCGTTCGTTACCTACGTAATTGCTGTTTTGTATGAAATAGGCGAAAGTACTTTTTTTTGCAAACTTTTTATTTCAAATGACCAGTACTGAAGAACGGCAATTTAATAGGAAAATACCTAATATTATAATAATAAATTGTTTAAAAATATTTTTGTGTGAACGCCGGATGAGGCTGTGTGATATAGTTAACTTAGTTGCAACGTTAGTCAAAATCCCATCTCAACAGGTGGGTAGTTACATAAAATACGAGTACGTCCACTTATATTAGAGATCGAGTGTACATTTTCAGAGCACGCGCACATGTAAATTTTCACCTACAGCTTCCGAAGTTGGCCTCGCGCCAACATTTCAGATAAGTATCGGGGACTTACATCTCAGTGTAATGAATTTCATTATTCGATCCATCGAGAAAACTTGCCTAGACTTTCAGGTTTCTCCTGATAATAAAACTGTAAAAACTATTACCAACAAATAAAATAACGAAGAAAGTTATTTCATTGGCAGACAATTTACGGTACAAACTCTCTCAAGTGGTCCACCTAAGTTTATACTTCGCAGGACATGATAGGCTAGACGTAGACGTCCTACAATCGGCCGCCCTTTAGTTTTGTTGAGGTATCCGAATACTACGCGGGTAAAACCGCGGACGTCCTCTAGTAAAGGCGAAACTTTTAATGTATGGATGGATAGATGTTTATTACACTTTCACACAAAAACTACTGAATGGATTTTGATAAAACCTTTGACGATCTCCGTGGCGCAGTGTAATGTGCGGTGGATTTATAAGACGGAGGTCCTGGGTTCGATTCCCGGCGGGGCAGATTTAGGTTTTTCTTAATTTCTCATGGTCGGGCTGGTTGGAGGCTTTCGCCGTGTTATGCTATGTGTTTCGCTAGTTACACCCTACCTACAAAGGCGTACCGCCAATGTATTTAGCGTTTCGGTACGATGTCTTGTAGAAACCGAAAGGGGTGTGTGGATTTCATCGTACTCCTAACAAGTTAGCCCGCTTCCATCTTAGATTGCATCTTCACTTAACATCAGGTGTGATAGAAGTCAAGAGCCAACTTGTAATTGATAAAAAAAAATAATAAACCGCGGATGTTCTCTAGTATTTAATAACTTTAAAACTTTTTCACGGATAAATTAATTTACTATTTTATAATTTAATCAACATTGTTATAACGTCGCCGCGTAAATAGTTTCATATTAAATATCGGAATGAGGAACTCTGACATTATCGAAAATTAATACCACGTAGATAGGATACTTCAGTTTCAATGTCATAAAGGATTCCTGCAATTACCTTGATGGATTATTAGCTTACTAAAACTTATTTAAGAAAATTAATTGTTATTTATTCCATACGAGCCGACGTCCGCGACTCCTTACGCGAAGAATTCTGTTTTATGATAGTTCGACAATCAGTAGCCTATGTCCTTTCTCAGGCTCTAGACTATCTTTGTACCAAATGTATCGGTTATTAAAAAAGCAATACAATTTTCATTTGAAGCTCTTTTTTCCTCCTTATAGGTACGTGCCGGGAGGCTGCAGACACTAACACTTTTATACATTGTTTTACTTTCTTTAAAACTAGAAGAAGAAGAAGAAGATGAAGAAGAAACACTTTATTGCACATAAAAATAGATATAACAGATACATGAAAAAAAATTATTAATATAAACATGCAAAGGCGGCCTTATTGCTAGAAGCAATCTCTTACAGGCAAGCCATTGAAAGGACATATGAATATCGTAAGCGGGGTGAGCAATGAGAAGAAATTACTTAAATTTATTATAAATATAATATTTAAAATAAATAAATAAACTACATAAAAAAGTAAGCATTATATATAAATGTATATAAACAATGTCATTATACATAAAAAAAATACATATAATTATTTTCTATTTAACGACAAATAGTAGCTTTTCAAGCGAGACTTAAAAATGGGCAGCGAATTACTCGCGAGGACCTTGGATGGCAGATTGTTCCACAGCTTTATAGATTTGGAAGTGAAAGAGTTACTGTAAAATTTCGAATTAGAGAAATGTAATAATAATCGATTCTCATTACGAGAACGGATAAAACTAGGTACATTATAGATGTCCCGTTTCTTTAGAGTTCTGTAATAGACGTTGTTCAAATCTGTACTTCACTTTATGGACAACATAGGACAAAATCA
Source organism: Mycalesis mineus (assembly GCA_034621355.1). Classification (NCBI taxonomy): domain Eukaryota; kingdom Metazoa; phylum Arthropoda; class Insecta; order Lepidoptera; family Nymphalidae; genus Mycalesis; species Mycalesis mineus. The sequence goes on from CM067881.1 coordinate 4,560,876, forward strand.
AATAATAAGAGCATTGAAAATGATTGTCCCGTTTACGCGGCAGCCGCCTGTTGCTTTCTGGCGTGGTTCCAGCCACTTCGGTAGTTTCACGACAACATCGAGTGGTAGAATGCCCTCTATAAACTTTTAATAGGGCCCCGTAATACGGCAATAATTTAATATCACTGGTTTTTATCGCCATCCTTAACTAATACAAGATGTTGTTATGTCTTGTCAATGCTGACGCTATCTCTGCGGGATTTTAATTATAAAATATTTATGTTAATACCCAGAACTACGACTTTCTTTATTTACCTGAATGAATGAATCGCTCTATCCATTGAAGAAAATGGCATCAAAATCAGTTTCAAAGTTTAAAATATTTATATAAGCGAAGATGTTGATGAGAGACATTTTGTTTTGTACCTATTTCTGTACAGTGTTAAAATATTTAGGTTCTACAATGATGTAGGAAGTATTTCTTGCAAAAATTTGCGCTCGTATGTTCGTACAGTAACTGATTTATTTTATCTAGTCGAGGAAACCTTATACTTTTTATCACTGTAAGCGTACTCGATGTAAAACCATTCATTTTCAAATTGGGTAACATTCTACGTAGGTAATATCTTATACGTTTTCTTTGTAGTTTGACAGCAATTCGATTCGTTGTTGGCTCAAGCGCAAATCCGAACAACAAGTAGAAATACGATATTCGTTCGTCCGTTAACCTAGTTCAAACACAACGACTCTCGATGGAGTTTTGCCTTAAAAGTTTTTTATTTGTTTTCTGAAAAAATATCTTCACTTCTTCTACATATAACTATGTATAAGAATTGCAGATATGAGAAAGAGTTTCATGAACAGCAGTGTCACAAATTTTAAGTCTTTTGGCCACATGTCTAGAAATGTGGATTCAATCGACCGTTCTGCGCTGCAGGGCCAGATAAAAGGGAAAGTGTGCAGAAGGAGGTCTCCAACTCGATAGAAAGATCTAGTGAACGCGGACACTCAAAAAACCGTAGCCCAGTCTTTACGTTACCCAACCGTTAAAAGTGGAGAAACTTTGTAGCAGCCACGACCACTCTGCCAAGTGTGCACGGCTGAAAAAAAGAAGAAGAACATAGAATGTAATTGTACACATGTAATTTGTTTCAACAGGTAATTACAGTTACCTAAATGCCGCTCGAGGGCTCACTATAAGTAAATTTAGATAATATGAATACCACAATCAATTTTCTCTAAGTTTAAGTTTAAGTAAATCTGTATGGACGAACAGCATGTACGCAACAAGTTTGTACTTATACTGCGATGTGATTTTTCACTTAAGGAAGCTTCTACTAACAATTTGTCAGTATAAAAACAATTGAAAGATTTTTAATTTCTTGAATCTGTGACCATCTGAACAAATAACATTGAACTGTCAAAAAAAAGTTGTCAAGTTCAGTGTTATTGTTTTCAAATTAGATATTTTTGATTCCCTCGAATTTTAAGGGATTTTAGCAAATAGCTTTGACTGGACTTTACATATGGTTAAATTATTGTTCAGGGCCAATACCTTTTAAAGTAATAAGTAAGTTAACCCCTGTGGGCCTGACATTCAAACCTTCTTTGAGGCCCGCGGCTACCCGGGTAGCGACGGAACTATAATGACAGCTGTCATTATTTGCCTGACGGTTGCCAGGGGACCCCTCGGGGCTGTGAAACTAAGTTAATATGCAAGTAATTTCACTGGTGACATGACATTTTAGCATTTTACTTTATAGGTATATTAACTAAAAAAACTACTCACGGAATAAAGAAGGTAGGTACCTACAGTGAATATTTTTTTAATTTCCCTCTCTTTCATGCAACGTTGCGCGCGCGCCTCTGACGCATATCAAAGATGCGCGACGGCCATTTTTTTTCCACTACGCTCCCGATTTGGCGCGTAGCCAGAGACGCCGCCTGGCAGCGCGCCAACACCCCCCTTCCCTTTAACCCCCCCGCTTAGCGGTGTCGATGATTGAAACTGTGAGATGGGCTAAGCGAAATTTTCTCGTTAGTTAAGTATTTTATTTCTCATCTTTCTATTATAATACAATCAAAATTTGATTAGAAACAGTCTTTATACATGCGGATGTTTCTGATTTGTAATAAATAATAAAATTTATTTTGCTGGGAAAATGAAAAGTCCGACATTGGATCAGTCTTAGGAGATAATAAGGACTCAAAGTTGAAAAGTGTAGCACAATTTTGTGGCGTTAACCTTTTTTTTGTAAAATAGGTAATTTAAGACGGCCTCCGTGGCGCAGTGTCATATGATAGTACTATATATCAGTCATCATAGTACCCATAACACAAGCTACTTACGAGTACGCTTACTTTGGGGCTATATAGCGATGTGTGTAATTGTCCTATAATATTTATTTATTTATGAGTTTTTTATTTATTTACTGCATAATTATCATGACTCATGTAGTTTGAAAAAATATGCTTCTATTTTATGCATTGAAATTAATACATATTCCTTTAGTCAAGGAGAAATACAATTGAAGAAAGTTGTTGAAAAACATTTACACACATTTTCATCATCATACTAATTTAACAAAGGCGAAAGTTAGTGAGTGTGTATGTTTGTTACTATTTCACGCAAAACCTACTGAATGGATTTTAATGAAATTTTACAGTAATATAGTTTACATATGAGAATAACACATAGGCCACATTTTATCCCGAAATTGTCGCGGGAACGAGAACTACGTGGATAAAGGCGCCCGCTAGTTGATGATAAAAGTAACGTGAGCTAAGCCGAAATATATAAATTATTACAATAATTAGCTGGATGTCACAACCCTACAATCAAAACATATTTCTATCGACGTAGCAGCCCTTCAGTTATTGATCTCTCAAGAAATAATGTATGTTCTTTAGCCCCTACAAGTATTTGGCTCGGCTCACTTTGAAGTTCCGCGGCAGGTGCATTGACAATATGCACTCGAGCGCACAAAGCACTCACGCAATCTGTTTCAATGTTTGTCTGGCTTGATTACAATGTTTTAATATTTCGTATATCTCTCCGTATCGTTGTCAGCGGCCCGGAATCGGATAGCCAGTGGTGTTACCTCTAGGTGTCAAGTCATCTAGAATAAAAGTATATATTTATTTAAAAATGGGAAATGTTTAATCGATTTGATTCAGGAAATTTTGGACAAAGAATTAAATATATACCTATTAGTAATGGAAAACGTCTATTTGCAGTGACTCTCTCACCAGCTTGCGAGACTCGGGAAAGAAGAGCCGTAGTTTTTTTTCATTTGACAAACAGACAAAGAGAACTATAGATATAAGTTTAATCTTTCAAAAATCAAAAATTTATTTAAAAATGGGAAATGTTTAATCGATTTGATTCTGAAAATTTTGGACAAAGAATTAAATGTATACCTATTAGTAATGGAAAACGTCTATTTGCAGTGACTCTATCACCAGCTTGCGAGACTCGGGTAAGAAGAGCCGTAGTTTTTTTCATTTGACAAACAGACAAAGAGATCTATAGATATAAGATTAATCTTTCAAAAATCATTTTTTAAAACGGTTAAATCATTTAAAGCTTTTAGATTTTTGTCTGTTCAGTCATTATTAACAAAGAGGGAAATTCCTCAGAGCTAAGTTTGAAGCTCGAAGCATATTCTAGACGTTGTATAATTAGATCTTAAAAAAAATTGATAAGAACCAAATTACATACAAAGTTACGACACTCTCCTAGTCGTGATCATAATAACAAATGGGAACATCGCACCCAAAATAATTAAACATCTGCAAATCATTCCTTTAATTCCAGAGGAAGTTTCCTATCTCTAGGGACAAATTAGTGAGAGTTATTGCCATCCACTAACACGTAGATCCTTTATTGCGTATAAAGAGAGAGAATATTTAAACTGATATTATTTAGATTATTCCGTATATTTTTAATCTCTGTTTCAGAAATAGGGGTGAAATAAATTTAACATCTATTTACTGGTATTGTGGTATAACTTCTCAATTGAGAGTGGTTTTCTAAGATGGTTGACCTGAGTCTGACTCCTAGCTGGGCGATTTAGATTTTCTTGATTAGGCCAAGTCTGGCTGGGAGGCTTCAGCCGTGGTCAGTTTCCAACCGAAAGGGATGTGAATAATATCCTAATTCTAACAAGTTAGTCACTTCCATCCTTAAATGCATCATCAGTTACCATCAGGTGTGATTGCAGTAAAAGCATAACTTTTTTTTTTATTTTTTATTTTTTAATCGACTACAAGTTGGCCCTTGACTGCTATCACACCTGATGTTAAGTGATGATGCAGTCTAAGATGGAAGCGGGCTAACTTGTTAGGAGTAGGACGATAATCCACACCCCTTTCGGTTTCTACACGACATCGTACCGGAACGCTAAATCGCTTGGCGGTACGTCTTTGTCGGTAGGGTGGTAACTAACCATGGCGAAAGTCTCCCACCAGCTAGACCAAGACAAATTAAGAAAGATCTCAATCTGCCCCGCCGGGAATCGAACCCAGGACCTCCGTCGTATAAATCCACCGCGCATACCACTGCGCCACGGAGGTCGTCAAACTTGTAGTAAATAAATTTTTTTTTAACAAAAAATAGAACTGACTCAAAACGAACTAAAAAGTAAAAAATAACTGTGTCATTTAGTTGCTTTAATTGACTTAAGCATATCTATGAACTCGGAGCCAGCCAAGTTTAAGGAACATTTATTTAACGTAGTAAAGCAGTTAGTGGGTTCTAGGTAATGTTCTTAAAGTAGAAACCTTGGCTGACACCGACTCCTAGATATGCTTAGATAAGTAAGTTAAAGCAACTAAATAACACAGTTATTTTTTTACTTTTTAGTGCGTTTTGAGTCGGTTCTATTTTTTGTTAAAAATTTTTTTTTCTTACTTTTTAGTGATTTATCGCCATGCAATGTACTCGTACTATACTGTCATAAAATATTATACGGCACTTGTAGCCAAAAAGCTACCAATACTTACACAAAAACCGAAATCGCTGCAAGTGTGCCTATAAAATTTGAAGAGTTCCTTCAATTTTCCCAGGATATCATCATCAGATCCTAACACGATGACCACCTTGGAAGTTTTGCCCTTTCTATTAGAAAAGGAATAATCAAACTCGGACAACTCTGTAAAAAATTATGAGTGGTCATACATATAAAATATATATTTATATATATACGTGTCGAATGAGGAGGTTCCTCCGTGTTTTTTCGTCGGTTAAAAATAGACGGACGTCTTTAGTTTATTTATAAACTTACTCGTAGTTAATAGTGGAAGTGAAATAATTATGGTATACTTTAAGGTCCCCAATTACTTTTAACCAAGGCGTAAGTTTTGATTTTTTAGTTAATTAGAGTTTGGAAGGTGTAACAAAATACATTTTGCTATTTTTCATGAAAACCTGTACAGATCAGACGCAATACTCTCAACGTAAGCATCACTCCAGCACTGAAGTATCCTCAGGAGATGTTGACTCGACAATGATCAATTGCAAAGTGTCGATCGCGTCTTAAGTTGTGGAACGCGACCTTTGCTCTTTATCCATAGGTACTATTGTCAAAGATGTAAAATGTTTACCAACAAAACGTACTTTTATAACCGCATGCGGGCAATTTTTAATAATGGTATTATTTATATTAAAATGCTGAGCCAAATTCTGTCATAATTAGCTGTATTAGGCACTCATCATTACCATTATCTTTTCGACAGAGCGGTCGTGGACGTCACATCAGGAGTGGTGGCAAGCTCCACAACCCATACGATCATTACCATCAGCCGATGGAAATCGTCTGCTGGACTCATCTCTTGCAAGGGCTTAAGTAACCAACACTGCGACTTCCAATACGAAGACGTCGTTGCAGCTCTGCTACAAAATAATATTCAGTTTTTGTGTATTCGTTTATTTTCTTTATGAGTTTTTGAGTACGGAACACTAAAGCGTACCTATTAAAGATGACGCGCTGCGGATATCGTGCCAAATGTACCAGTCATTACGCAGAATCATCGCCTTTATGTCATAATGCGGCGCAAATTGTACCAGAGATAATTTGAATACGTTTCGAGAGGTGGAGCGCGCATTCTGGGTCACTTATCCATATTATCTAGACCCAAAAGCTCAATTTAAGAATTTCTATTATATTACAAGCTTTATTTAATTTAATTTTATGTGCGGTTTAACAAAAAGCTCAACCAAGTAACTTGATATTGTTCAGTCTTACTAAATATAAATTACTTTGGTGCAACATTCAGAGAATTCATATTATAAAAATTTGTTTTAGAATATTTAAGAATAAACATAATATCAAAAATTGCGGAACCGACGAGATTCGAATTCTCGTCTCTCTGGCAATTCGGGCACTTGGAGCGCCCCTAGACCACGATCCCGATGACGTCGGTGCCGGAGTTGTGGTTTTGATATTATGTTTTTGATCAAAACAATCAAAAACATAATATCAAAGGCCTGTAATACCATCTACAGTATTGTATTAAAATATTATTATTTTAAATAAGTCCTGAGTTCTGCGTTTCCCGTTCCACGTTATTTGCATACCGCATAAATAGATAGATGCACTTTCTGACCGCATACATAATAAAGACGCAGAACGCAGATTCAGAACGCCTGAACTCATTGTGTAATTAAATTAAATTAATTAAATTAGTTTGGACTAACTTTGTTAAATTCCAAACAATGTGCAATGCTTTGCTTTTTAATGAAATCGTATTGATGTTAAAAATATCCACTCTACTTATCTAAACAGCGGTTGTTTTTATACCACTTCTTATCTTTTAAATATATATATATCAAAACATATGCATTATATTTTAAAAGACAAGAAGTGTTATAAAAACAACCACTGTTTAGATAAGTAGAGTGGATATTTTTATATATTTTCCTTGCCTACCTTGCCTAACATGCCTTGAGTTTATAGTCAATGCTACAAAAATCATAGTTTTCGTAAATGCATCTGTTGGATATTTCCAGGCTGACTAACAAGCGTCTGTCATCAATGATTGTAAATGAAAGCGGCCTTCGTTTTCAAGAAAAGCTTTGTATGAGTCACTCCGTTGACGCCTCATGCATTTACAGTCATTCCTGTTGCAAATATACTTTTAGTTGATACTAGCCGAGGACCGCCACTTTTTCTACTGAATACCTATAGAGGTGAAATTTTCAAAAATCTTTTCTCAATGCTAGCCTACTTTGTTAAAGTTACTAATACACAATTCAAGATATCAAATCTCCAGTTGTTTGGTTTACCCGTTGACATGCCAGTCAGTCACTCTATTACAACTTACTCAAGAGCTTTAGGCTCTTTGAAGACTACACTATAGATATGTTTAACTTTTCTGTGCCACAAGGTATAGTATAAATATCTGGAAGACTTCACCCAGTCTATTTCTTGTAAAATTGTAGATACTTTTCTCAGAATGTAAGTTATTTCTTTTCTTTGAAAGTAGTTTCATATGAGTAGGTATTCAATGAATGATCAGAAGTAATATCAGATATTATTACTACATCCTGTACATTGTTACATAATATGTGTATGCCGTATACATGTTTAAGAAATATTTTGATATAAAATGTCACAATATATACTATACTAGTAGTCGCCCGCGACTTCTCTCTGAAAACCTCTTAGGTACCCTTCCAATTTTAAAGACAGACTTTCATATTATAAAGTGTGCTCATTCCCCGCTCTGTCAAAATATAAAAGATAGATATATGCTGTCGCGAACTTTTTTGTAGAATTTTTCAAGATACATAAAGTTCCCATACATTGCTTTCAAGTATTCTCAATAGTTAAGGCAGCGCACGCGCATAAAGCCGATTTAACAGATTTTTGCGGTCCGACTCGCGCGACAAAAACTGTGATAACTTGGTTAATATATACAATACAAATATAAAGTAAAGCCTATGACACTCACCGATAACGTAGCATTCTATTGGTGAAAGAATTTTTTAAATCGGATCAGTAGTTCCGAAGATTAGCCCCGACAGAACTTTATTTTCAAACTTACAAACTTTACCTCTTTATAATATTAGTGTAGATATATACTATTAGACGATTTTTATGTATTGATTACTGAAATATTGCATGAAGGAGTAAAGTAAAGTAAAAAATATCGGTTTAAATAAGTATTGTATAAGAAATTCAGAACTCACTCAACCATCGATCATTATGATTTATTTTTGCATACACATATTTGTTACACCCTCTATATACAACGGCTCTAAGCGACGGCATTATGTTTTTAATGATTCAAATTATTGTTTTTTTTTTAATTTAGTAAGTTGAGTCAGCGAGTAGCGCGTTGTGGCGGGCGTCATGAGTCGCAGCTGCCAAAGGATCTCGGCTTACTTTGCGCACGGCGCACGTGGCAGGGCTGCCAACACTACGTACACGATAATGTAGAATTGTTTACCGTGAGAATAATGTGTCATGAATTATAAGGTTATAGCTCATTAGAGCCACCGAACAGTAACACGGTAGTCATCCGTGGTGCCCAACCGACAGTAACACTATCGGCGCGGTGGATTTATAAGACGGAGGTCCGATTCCCAGCGGGGCAGATTGAGATTTTCTTAATTTGTCATTTTCTGGCTGGTGGGAGGCTTTCACCGTGGCTAGTTACCATCCTACCGACAAAGACGTACCGCCAAGCGATTAAGCGTTCCGGTACGATGTCTTGTAGAAACTGTCAGAAGTGTGGATTTCATCCTATTCCTAACTCCGAAAAGACATATTTTCGCATTTCTAATAATTAAAGGCCTGGCTTGATTAATTAAATAATTAACCAAACACACGACAAACCGAACGCGTGGCGAAGCGCCGGCGAAACAAAATGAAGGATACGTTCGTTGCGGTCCGTTTTCGACGTGACTAGATACCGATACCTTACAACAAGGCGTTAAGAAAGTGAACGTATCCGTTAAGGAGATCATCCTCATCATCCTTATCAGCCTATAAATATATAGAAGAGGGGATATGGAGTGTAGACCTACCACGCTGCTCCAATGCGGGTTGGCGAGCTGAGGGTCACAATGTTCATTTATTAACGATCACTATTAGATCACTATTTGATGTAGTGACCAGGACCGACGGTTTAACGTACTCTCCGAGACACGGGGGTGCGACACAACCAACTTTCCGACTCCGGGCTTAGAATGTACTGAAAAATTCAAAGAAGAATGAAAAAGTCTAAATTATTCCGTGTAGGCTAACCACTAGACCAACGCGGCAGACGTTAAGAGTTATATAACAGTAACAGCCCTAATATTACCTTCACTCTTCACGACGTAGGTACTCACACTACTACAGCTTAAAAACAATATAAATCAATGTTATGACACGCGATTATGTTCACTACGACATTTGACACTGCACCTATTTTACATTGACGCTGTTAAAAATACTGAAAGGTAAAATGTATTTAGATCTCCTTAATTCTTCTTTACTCAAATAAATCTGTGAGAAGGTAATCTTCTGTTAAAATCAATCTTACAAGTTAGACAAACTTGTAACGAAATTAAAATATAAAGATTGTTTTAGTTATAGTTGGTAGTTGTTTGGTTTCTTCTTGGTGGCATAGTTATTTTGCCTTTGTTAGTTTTGAGTTGTCTAGGCTAGAAAGGACATGAGATTCCCAGTTTATGTCAATTAAGAATAGAAGAATTACTACCTTTTAGCAAATTACTCTTCTGGATAGTTTAGAATTATAATAATTATATAATAAGGTTAGAATTTTTAAAATATAAGAATTAGTTTAGGTATTTATCACTTTATACTATATTCGCTATAATTAAAATTGTCTTAGTTATAATTATAATTGTGTTTGCTAGTTTATTGTTAGTTTGTGTTTGCTTTTTGTTTGTCTTTCTACAGTAGTATTTTTAAGTTAGCATGTTGTGTTTACTAATAAGTAGGTTTACAATTAAACATTTAGTTTTTAAAATCTTACCATTGTTATATTTATGCCAATTGTAACCTGTTGGTAACCTTAATAAATAAATAAATAAATAAAAGAATATTCAGATCTGGTGAGGTGATTGAATCAGGTTAGGATTAGGTTTTGGCTATTTCCTTCACTATCATCATAGAGGTTACGTTGATAACTTTAATATAAAACGCTAGAATAATCTTTCGCACGACATTATTATAGATTGCATTGACATAGTGTTACGTAAGACTGTGACAAGCCTTTGTGAAGGCAAAACTTCTATCAATATTATATACAACTACAAGACGCCCGCGGTTTCACACGCGTAGTTCTCAATCCGGTGGGAATTTCGGGAAATGCTTTTTTTTTTCGACTACAAGTTGGCCCTTGACTGCTATCACACCTGATGTTAAGTGATGATGCATACTAAGATGGTAACGGGCTAACTTGTGAGGAGTAGGATAAAATCCACACCCCTTCGGTTTTTCTACACGATATCGTACCGGGACGATAAGTCGCTTGGCGGTACGTATTTGTCAGTAAGGTGGTAACTAGCCACGGCGAAAGCCTCCCACCAGCCAGACCAAGACAAATTAAGAAAAATCTCAATCTGCTCCGCCGGGAATCGAATCCAGGACCTCCATCTTATAAATCCACCGCGCATACCACTGCGCCACGTAGTTCGTCAATGTTGTTGCCTATATGTAATTCTGACATATAAGCTATTTTACTGTGAGGTCACATCAAAATCCATTCAATAGTTTTTGCATGAAGAGGTAACAAACATACACACTGACAAATTTTCGACTTCATAATAGCAGTATGATTATAGTGATAGCTATATCGAACAGCTTCATAAATACATAAGGTAAGTACATTTTCCTACGCTGAGTGAAAATCTGCAGGATTTGCCAAAATTGCGCACCAATTATACTGCTGATGGATGAAGTGATAATTGTGTCGCGTTACCTCCCAATTATCTGTTTAGTCTCCTTTCCGGTACGTTTGTCGTTTCCATTGAAGCGAAGACGAGCCAAGAATCTACTCTCGTCCAAAAACGTTTTCACGAAGTTCGAACAAAGTAAAAATTCAAAATTTGTTTATTAGGCTTTGCTACTGTTGGAATATAACAAAAATCCAAGTCTATGGAATGGTTTAATAGTCTGTGACGACGTTTAGTTGTCTATGGACATATTCGTTCCAATCAGTCACTCTCGTACATTCAAATACTCGTAGTTCAGTTAATCATTCATTCTCTGTTCACTTGTTGTTCAGTATATTTTATACATTAATAAATCACACGGTCTAGCAGTGCAAACGTCTTTTCTTTTACGTGCTACCTACTTTTACCAACAGGTTATGGTCCCAGGCCACGTTGTTAAAAAAAATATATATATTAAAAGTTTCAATTTAAAAGTTAAATGTGTAGTCGCGAAGTAAAAGAAATATTCATCCGCTGATTGTTGTTATAGCACGTGGAAGTTTCGCATAAGATCTCTTTTAGGATTTTTAGGTGAACTGCAAGTGCTAAGCGCAATTGACAAATAAGAAAATGCCGCTAACCCTCATAAAGAATCGACAAAGAAAAACCTATTGGCTAAAGGTATGATGATAAATATATTAAAGTGATTGATTTTAAAATCTCGTTAAGGATTCTACCACTAAAATATCCATCATGTTTGAACAAGACAAAATTCACGAATGAAGAAGCTTGGCTACGCAACTAGCAGTTCATAAAAAAAAAAATTGATACTGGAACCTGATGTGACTTCATTTTAGCATTCGAATGATTTTGATAATATTATTACCGAATTAATTTCGACTGGTGCTAAATTTGATGAAATGGATGGATGAAAAGTATTGCATTTATTATTTAGCCTACCCTCTGACGATGATGTAATCACGGCATTAGAAACGCTCGGAGAAGAACATTTATATAATTGTTTTACATACCTACATGAGGAAATTTTTCACGGCGATATGGTTTTCATTAAATGGTTTCGTAATATTTAACTAAAGAAGAAATCTAGAGATTTTAGGTACTGCACGCGGATTTGAAATGACGGTAGCAGCGACGGTAGTATCCAGTCGATTACAAATACTATGAGAATGGAATATAACCATATGGAAAACATTTTTGAGTTTATATTGTCAAACTGTAAGTATCGTGTTTTCAAATCGAACTCAACAATTAATATGATTTGTTTTCTTTTAGATTCTGAAGTAACGGATCACATGATGAATATCAAGGATTACCTTCAATCACTACTACGAATTGGTGACGATGATGTTTCGAATTTCAAAGCTCATTAGATTGATCTGGCTAATAGCATTAATACCAGCGCTCCTGCATTTGTTCTTCAACTTTTCGACGTTCTTTACTGCGTTTGGAAAGATAAGTGTTACTACTAGAAGTTTATTCAAGATAATATCCAAATTATTTTGTATTTACCAGATGTTCCATTTAACTTGTTGTCGCTAAATCGTATTCAGGTATGACGATTATTTTTTAAAATGATCAAGCACACATTTATTAAAATAAGAAAATGTTAGTATCTGGTGTGCGTAAAAAAAAAAATAATATTTTTGAATTGGGTTTTCAAATTAATTAATCTTAGTATTTGTTAAATGAAACTAGGAGTTCTACTTCTCATTGGTTATGGCATAATCCACTTGGACACAAGCGTACTGAATATTGACGACTGTCAAAAATTTATTGATGACTGTCACGTAATTAATGAGAATATTCCAATAATGAATTGTGTGAAACGTGTATACTTGGTAAACAGTCACGATTGCCTTTTGCGAAGTCTAAAGAAGAAATTCAAAATAGACCTATTTTCCTCGTTAATTCTAATGTATGCGGTCTGATTATGCCAACTACCTTCGATGAGAAAAAATTATTTTGTTAGTTTTGTATATTACCCTCATTATACACAAAGACTACAACTATTATTTAATTGCATTCTAAATCAGAAGTATTTAGATATTTTTAGGATTTTGTTACAAAAAGTGAGAATTATGTAAACTGTAAAGTTGTTAGTTTATATTTCGATAATGCTCGTAAATACATTTCTAAAGAGTTTAAAGAATGTTGAGTTGACAAGGGAATCATTTAACGGTACCTAACACCCCACAACAAAATGGTGTAACAGAGCGAATGAACCGTACGTCAAACAAAATGGCTCAAAACCATGGTTACAAGTGCGAGACTATAATTATAAAATATTTTGGGGAAAAGCTGTTTTAACAGCCAGCTGTATTATAAACATGCTACCCACTAAAGCTCTGCCTAACAAAACACCATACGAAATGTGGCAAGGTAAAAGGCCGAAACTAATCATTTAAAAATGTCCGGTGCTTACGTAGTACGTACATACTAAAACTCGTATGACTAAATTTGACCAAAAAGTTGTTTAAATCAATATTAATTGGTTACAATCCTAATGGATACAAATTTAATTGTAATTTAACTTTAACAAAAACGAGTTTTTCATAGCTCGCGATATTATTTTTATGAATTGAATTTTGAATAAACGCGACCTGTACGTAGCACTAGCGAATACATTCAAATTCCCAACAAAATTGGTAAGCCCGACTATGAATCGGCAAAGCTAATTAAGTCAACAACAAGATTCTTTAAACAATATTCCCGAAAAGTCAATAATATAAAGTTCATCTAATTATTATAATAATCTAAGCCGTAGCAAAATTAAACTACCTGCTAAAGATTATATTGCAAATGAACGACCCTGATTTATTTCTATCACTATTGTCCGTAAATTAATTATCATCATGATATAAAAATATTTGTAACAAATCTGATATCGATAAATGGTTAAAAGCCATATAGTGAAGTAGAGTAAATAGAGAGAAAACATGGGATCTTGTCGATACCCCTGTAAATATTAATATTGTTAATTGAAAGTGGGTATTTACTATTAAAAAAATAATAATAAATCAGGTGAACCCACACGATATAAGGCCCGTTTAGTAGCTGAAAGTTTTACCCATGAGTATTTACAAAATTAAGACAAAACGTTTATACCAGTAGCTCGGATGACTACATTCAGATTTATTTTGGCTCTAGCTAATAAATTTCATTTACTTTGACATCACATATTTGTTCCTAAATGGTACATTAAAAGTAAATATTTACACAGAAGTACCAGAAGAAATTATTGCTAAAGGCAAAAGCTAAGTATCTAAATTGAATAAAGCATTATACTATTCTTGTTAAAATAGTCATCCAGATCTTGGTTAAAACGCTACGAACTTATTCTTAGAAATGTGGGTTATAAAACTCTAAAGTTCATCCGGTTTTATATATTTTAGATCAACTTCAATTTAATAATAGCTACTAAGAATAATGAAGATTTACAATTTAATGAGAAATGTCTTTGTCTATTTGAAGGACATAAAGCTTATTCTATGCATTTGAATTCAAAGATCAAACAATGTAATATCTCAGTTTACATATTTGCAAAATATCTTAAATTAATTTTCTATGAATAATTGTATTCCCTTAAAATCACCGTTGCCTTGTAAATTAGACTATTTAGCTGTACAGTCTGATGATATTTATTTCTGATCATTAGTATGATAGACCTAGTCAAATTTTAATAGGGTATCTAACAATGACGTTTTTTTAAAAACATCTTTATGCATGAAATGTGTATGCGACCAAATATTTGTGCCCTTATTAGTATATTGATAAGATTCCAATCTAAAAAGGATATAGAATTGTGTAAATTCTAGAAACACCTATTACATTATATTAAGGTTCAATTAATTTAAAATTGATGTATGAAAAAGTATAAGCAGGTAATTACTGGCTATGCGGATTCCCGCTGTGGAGGCAATGAAACAGAAAAAGTACAAATGGCTATATTAATTAAAGCCTTTAATAATTGTACAAGTTTGTGAAACACACGCAAACAAAATTCTGTAAACATCTCTTCAACGGAAGTTTTATTTAAGGCTGTAAGAGAAGCAGTCTGCATGAGGTCACTACTTAAAAGTATCTCTGTCCAATTAAAATTGCAAATAATAATATATTTGTAAAGACAATAACAGTTATATCCGCATCGTCAATAACTCTGCAAATCATAAGAGGTCTAAGCAAATAGACATTAAATATCATTTCATAAGTAAAAAGAAAAATTCGCTGATAAAATTGTAAAGCTAGCATCTATATCCACAGGGAACCAACTGGCTAATATGTTTAGAAAAGCGATATCTTAAAAAAAAAAATAATATTTTAAGAAATGATCTCGAATGTGAATTAGATTAATACAATAAAAATAAAAATTGTAATGTTAATAATAAGAATGATTTATGTTTGATTACTTGTATTTTTGAGGGGGACTGTTGGAATATAACAAAAATCCAAGTCTATGGAATGGTTTAATAGTCTGTGACGACGTTTAGTTGTCTATGGACATATTCGTTCCAATCAGTCACTCTCGTACATTCAAATACTCGTAGTTCAGTTAATCATTCATTCTCTGTTCACTTGTTGTTCAGTATATTTTATACATTAATAAATCACACGGTCTAGCAGTGCAAACGTCTTTTCTTTTACGTGCTACCTACTTTTACCAACAGCTACACTTTTGAGCGATCAAGTTTGACTGTTTTATTGACCTTCCCATCAGCTCGGAAGGCAGAATAAAATAACTCTCCTGGAAAACTTTTAATTTTTTTCTTCATAGTTATCATTATCAGCCTATTAACAGCCCACTACAGTGCCAGGCCTACAGTATGGGAGGGGATATGGAACATAGACCCACCACACTGCACCACCAACTTCCGGACTTCGGGGTTGGAATGTACTGGAAATTTCATAGAAGAATGAAAAACTCTTCTCAGAATTATTCCTTTATTTTATTTTATTTATATTATATAATGTAAATTAACTTATACTGATGTAGATCTGGCAGCTTATAATTATGTAATCTCCTTAATGTAATGTAAATGAACTGAATGAAAATAATCGATTTTTATTGTTATTATTATTTATTATTCCGATGACCCGACCCAGGATTCGAACCCCCTCTCGACCTCGTGATCGAAGCCACATAAGCTAACTACTAGACCAACGAGGCAGCCCAAATCCAAAAGTCCAAAAAATAAATGTCTTGAACCTTTAATTTTAGACACTTTAATCAATAACCGATACTTACCAACCAGACAGGTACCAAAACTTAGCGAGATCCGTCAGCTGAATACGTAGGTACCCACAAAATCTCCCTTACCTTTAATCTTTCAAAAAACCTCATAATCGTTACTGGCATTTTTGTGGGCGATAAAGGTTAGAAGGCTCTAAAAATTGATTCAGATCGACGAAAATGAAAGATGACAATAACTTTTGCAAAGTTCAAAGGTGGCCGAGGAAAATTTTTGAACAATTACCAATGTGGCAAAGTATTGGCAGGATATTGACGAAGCCGATTCAATTAATTGGTAGACTGGCGTACTTTTTATTGCGAAAGATTTCAAATATTTCATTCATCGATTCAGAGTGGGCTGTTTTAGATTTCTTGCGCTTATATCATATTAACAATCGGAGCGACCAAGATATATTTTATGTGTTTTATTTTTTATTTTCAAATTTAAATTAACCGCTTTCTCGTATACTTCTATTTATTTTGCTAAATTACGCAATAAATTCTTTACGCCTATGATCGCACGCGATATAAATAGCCAATTTTTCTTAATTTTAAACTTAATTTCCTTTGACAGGTGCGTAAAAAGTAACATTTTCAAAAAACAAAGGCAGGGGAGAAATGTAAGTCTCCAGTGTCGGTCCCCGTCGCCGCGGGAGTCGTGGCTATATATAGCGCGACGCGTGATGCAAGGCGGACTGACCACATGTCAAGTAGGTATCACGAAATGGGGGAAATAATGTTTGGAAAGAACATTTTAATGATGTCTCTGACGCATGCGTTGAGGCAATTGGATCAGCTTTCATCTTCACAATACATGTAAATTCATGTGTCGCTATTCAGCTGACTACAGGGCCTCACATTATGGAGGTTACACCCACCATACTGTTCTAATGTTGGCTTCGTTAGTGGAATATGTAATAAACGGTGATTATTTTTAATTGATATCGACTTTTTTTGACGGCCTCCGTGGCACGGTGGAATTATAAGAAAGGGTCTGTCCTGGGTTCGATTTCCGACAGGGCCAATTGAGATTTTCTGTATTAGTCCGGGTCTGGCTGGTCGGAGGTCTCGGTCGTGGCTAGTTACTGTTACTGAGAAAGATGTACCACCAAGCGACTTAATGTTCCGGTACGTGTAGAAACCGAAGGGGGTGTGGATCCTACTCCTAACAAGTTAGACTGCTTACATCTCTATCTTAGATTGCATCATCAGGTGTGAGTGCAGTCAAGGGCTAACTTGAAATAAAAAAAAAAACAATATATGCAGACTCCAATAATCCTAAGTTTCTTAATTGGAGCCCTAAAAATAATGCTGGGATTTCCTTTACTCAAAAAATTGTGAATAGCAGTTGCTCAGTTGAGAAATCAGAGGTGTAATGTACCTTATAAATCTGTTCACTCGTAACACTTTATTTGATTGATTTACGAGCATAAACCAAACTCTTTCCCATTTATAATATTAGCTGAATCATAATACAGTATTCATTCATCTAGAGAAGAGAACAGTGTGGAGTAAAAGAAGATGTAGGTAGTGACTAAAATTGAGAAAAGGATGCTTAGGTGATTTGGGCGTAGAGAGAATGTATGAAACAAGATTGTTTGATTGATTAAGTGGCGAAAGGAAATTTTGGAAGGGAAAGGCATATGAGAATGTTCCTGGGCCAAATTCAGGACACAGGACTCGCAACATCCTTCAGCTCTTCGAATCACTTGCCCCGTCCATTGCCACTTCAGTCCTGCGAGTCGCTGAGATAGGTCGATTACCTTGGTTCTTCTGCGTATCTCCTCAATTCTGATTCGATCACGTGGAGATCCTCCGAGCATTGCTCTTTCCATCAATTGACTCTGGGCCTTCTTATGAGACTCGCAGTTAGCGATTAGGTCTCAGATCCATAGATCATCACTGGCAACACGCAGAAAGTAAATAAAGTAGCTTTAAAATGTTAAGTGTAATACAGTTAGAAATGACGAGTCGTGCCCATCCACTAGTAACTAATATAAGAAAAATAGAATCATCACATTCATAAGGAACTCACTTGAGTTATTCGCAGATATATTTTGAATGCAATTCGTTTTAATTTTGTCCTCCGAGACATGTTGTAGTCAGGTGACGCATTTGATCTTTCGCAAATCAATTTGTCTCGCAAATGTTTCAGGGCACATCGTTGATATAAGAAACGATTAAAGATACTCACTTTTTCGGACACTCCCGTTGTGACGGATGTCGCGTAAATAATCACATATGGAACATACGAGAACAATGATATTTATGCTGTCTTTTTTTATTTTATAAAAAGCAAGGATGCAGCCTACGGTGGAACGTGCTTGCCTAGAAGATACCTATTCACTCTTGACTCGAAGAAATCTAATTTGTAGGAGTTAGGACCAACAGAAGCTGGAAAGGCATTCCAAATTATAGAAGGGCGTATATGAAACGTACCTTCTCTTACCTACTACTTTTACCTGAAGACGATATTGAGGTCACATAAGACATTTGATATAGTACTGTTACGTGTGTTTATATTTATAGTGTTGTTAAAGTTTGTTTATTAAAGATTTGCCAAGAAATAGGAAGGAATACTTACGAATGTTATTGTCTTATGTTTGGTGTATCTTTATTATAGTATACCTATTACTGAATTGAAGAAAAATGTCGGCGGCAAGAACATGTGTAAAGGATACAGGATATACCGAAGCATTGATTCATTACTTCGATAATAATACTGTAGATATGAATTTAAATAATATTATTTGCCTTTTCTGCGGATTGCAACTTTGTTTTATTTAAAAAGCCATATATATAAGGAGAGCGCTGATACAGTTACAGTTAGATACAGTTGATTTCTGTTTAGCCATGAAATTAGTAAGAATAAATAAGGTAATTCTTAAGAAGCAGTATTGTAATTTGTACCTATATTTTTTTGTTTATTATTTATATTTTTTAATTTAAGAGCGTACAAAATCATTGGTCCAGCGGTTGATAAATCTGCGGAGGAAGTAAGGAAATAATTGGGCCTGCGCTTGCGCACAAACTTTTGTACAAGGATTTCTCCTACGTCGAGACGATTCACAAGTCTTGTTAACGTAGGTAGGTACTTGCATTTTACTTATTAATTCTACAAAGTTCTGTATTGGTAAATCCCAGTATATACTAAAACTTACAAACATCCTGGTAGTACGTCTAACCTAACTCTACTATGCTTTATGTTGAACATAAAACATTGTACACCATATACCCACACTTGGCGCGTTTAGTTTTTCATCACAGCAATGCGATTTAATACACCTCTCCACAATTTATACTTAAACAACCAAATCTAGCCCTTATTCGAATGCATTTGTGATTATTATCGTGTGAATATATAGTGAAATTGATTTATAAACTGAATTTTCTTGTAGGGTATTGCAAAGGTAAAATGCAATCATGGAACAATCATACTTAGTGTGTTCCAGTTGGAGCTATTTTCCCGTACACATTTTTTTGATTTACAAACTCGTTATGCGACTTGTAAGCTTGACGTTATATTCGAGTCAAATAGAAATGTCCATGACAGAACTACTGAGAACTGAACAAGACTACATTTAAGGATTTTGTACTTTTTTAAATTATTTCTTATAATGTATATTTAATAATTGTTTTGCGAAATATAATTAAAGCACAGAATATTAAATATTGAAGTAAAATAATATAAACCTTAAATAATACAAAAAGTATAATAACGAACACCTGTCTATAAAAATTGTTATCTTCCGCTATGGCTGAGTTTTGATCTAAAAGATAGATTATCGGTAAATTTGCAAGCACTTAGTTGTCTGTAACTTATTTGCAGCTTTGCCTGTAGGTGAGTTGAATAACGAAGGTTTTAAATACATTGTAGGACGACATATTGTTCTATAATACAATTTACTACTTAAAATCAGGTGGATCATTTTACTATAACTAGAACGAAGTAGGTATTGTAAGTTTTCAGAGCAGAAGTTTCTATACAAGCACGCTGTACGCCGCTTGCATAAATCACACGCACACATGCGCGTCGCATGCGGCGGCGGCGGCCATCTTGGTGCGCGTGGGCAGCCGCCGCGGCACGTGCGAGCTATTTTGGGCGGCGAGCGCGCATGCCCCCCGCCCTACGGCTCCTACGGGCAACTGCCGCGCGCCTTACAGCCAGTCTCGATTTCCAATGCGTTGATTACACTTTTATTATGTCTAGAGTTTCAAAACATTTTTTTTATTCTACCCAAGTCACAACAATAAACCCTTGACTGCAGTCACACCTGCCGCCCTTATTCTTCAGCTATATTTTAATTAGTTGACGTCTGACTATCAAATTCGTCCCTATGTCTCTCGGTCTAACGCGATACTCTAGATAAAGAGTGATAATGCTAATTAGATATATTCTATCTCACTTTATCAACAGAGTTCGATATACAACATACGAGTAGGTACAGAATAAGGGACAGGTGGTAAGTGATGATGCCATCTAAGATGGAAACGTACTTACTTGTTTGGAGTATGATGAAACCCACACCCCTTTCGGTCTCTACACGACATCGTACCGGATCGCTAAATCGCATGGCCGTATGTCTTTGTATGCAGGGTAGTAACTAGCCACGGCCGATGCCTCCCTCCAGCCAAAATCGCTTTATTTGACTAGAGACTAATTTTACCTGTAAGTCTACCATTTGTAAAGATGCTTTATATTTAACACGTCTTCAGTTTCACTGCGTAGTTCTCGTTCCCGTGGGAATTTCGGTATAAAATGTAGCCTATGTGTTATTCTGATGTATAAGCTATATTGTGGTAAAGTAATTCGGTAGTTTTTACGTGAAAGAGTAACAAACATCCATACATCCATACATCCATACATCCATACATCCATACATCCATACATCCATACAAACTCTTTATATTTAATTTATCATTCACCTAATTGGAGGGATAAAGTAATAAAGAGAAAGTAATTAACTTTACCTTCAAGTCTACAGTTTAAAATGATACGCTTCGATTTTTTATCTTGATTTTTCAATGTTTTAATTTACTTCATTTTATTATGTCTAGAGGTTTAAAGCACAATTATTAGAAAAACGAAAGAAAACAGTTATTTAAGATTTTCTAAAACCCTTGATGTTTACTATTTTTTTATTAATATGATTTAAAATTTCAAATTTACATCGAATTTTTCGACGTTACATCGAACCTTGTTTATTATTAGATAGCTTCAATGACTCATTGTGTGTAAAATAAAACTAAGTACTGTAACTACTATTTATATTAATATTAATAAAATATTAATTAATTTAAATTTATTTCAAAAGGATTTTTGAAATTAAGTTAAATTGACATGACTGCTTTAGTATGTACCTCTAATCTAAACACAAGTAACAGAACACAAAGAGTAAAAATTAAAGGTTACTCATCTGATCCTTTTACCGCTACTTCTGGAGTACCTCAAGGATCTCATCTAGGACCAGTTTTGTTTACCCTCTTCATAAATGACATAACACAAGTAATACGCTACAGTAAATGTTCCATATTTGCAGACGACCTAAAGATTTATCGTGTAGTGAATTCCTCTGAAGACAGTTACCTCTTACAAAAAGATGTTAACTCTATTTATGACTGGTGTAACACAAACCGAATGATATTAAATGTTTCTAAATGCGCGCATATTAAATTTACACGTAAGAAAAAGAATGTACTGGAAACAAAATATTTCATCCGAGATCAGCAACTCGAAGAAGTGCAAGTTATAAGGGACCTTGGTGTTATGATTGACACCAAACTTACGTTCACTCAGCATATCAACCATATACTAACAAAGGCATGGAAGTTGCTTGGGTTCGTCAAACGCAATACTAAAGATTTTAAAAGTACTTTTCCTATCATTCGGTTATATGACGCACTGATTCGTAGTATTCTAGAATACGCAGTCTCTGCATGGAACCCGCACTATAAAACCCACGTGGATAGAATAGAGCGAGTTCAACGCTCCTTTACTAGGTACCTGGCTTACAAAGACAACACCTGCCAGTATAGAGCAGATTATAATACACGCTTAAGTCACTTTAAAATGCAGACACTTGAAAAACGTAGACACGTAGCAGATCTTATAACATTGTACAAAATAGTTAACGGCTTATTAGATTGTCCCGAATTGATGAATGAGATCAGCATACAAGTACCGCGATACAATCCGCGACGCCCTCTGCAGAACATCTTCGCGCCTCACTTCTCATATAGCAACCTAGGCAGATATTCTCCTATTAATCGCCTAATAAATAATTATAACCGTCCCGAACACCATGATGTTGACATGTTTCAGGATTCTCTAGAAATCTTTAAGAGGAAAATTAAAAAAAAATAAAAATTCGTAATTTGTAATAAAAAAAAATACATTTTTAATTAATTTAATGATAGCTTAATTAACTTTAGTTTTAAATAATAATTATGTAAATAGTAATAATTTTTTTTGTTTTGTAATAATCTATTTGTTAAGTATATATATATTTTATAACTAATGTCACATAATATTAATTTTAAGCCGGAGAAATGAAAATGTTGAATATGCCTGTAAGTAATGTCAGTATCAGCACTAGATTTTATGCTCAATGTTTTTATTTTTTTTTCGATCAATGTATAATGCTGCCATTGTTGGCGTATCTCATAAATAAATAAATAAATAAATAAAATCTATGTACCTGTAAGTGAGCAATTCTGGTGTATAAAATAATCTGAGTCTTGTAAATGGCTTCAACGATTTTCATGAAATTTCGACGATTAATCGATCTATCTAGGTTGCAAAACGTATAATTTCCAAAAAATACCAAACAAAGCTCAGTCAACGAGGTACTAGTATTTATTTTCAGTAGTTGATCTATTATAATACCTACCGAAAAATCCCTCCCCCTTCATGTACCGTAGAAAACAAGAACAGTGCTTCAGTCGTGAATCGAGTATGCAAACTTTTTTACTTCATTTCAAAAGTCTATTTAAAAGAGTTAAATCTACTTTGGACTTTTGAAAGCTCTTGATGTTGAATACAAGCTATCATTCACATAACTGTAGGGCCTCAAGGTAATTAAGTTATCTCGAAGCCAATTATATGAAAAGTTACATTAACGATTAACGTCAAAAGCGATTTACCGTCTTTGATGTCGAGAAGTAGTAGATTTGACGCCTTCTCTAGTGTAAACATTACCATTGCGTTGTACATTGGAAACTAATAGGTATTTAAGTTCGATTCCAAGTTTAGGAAAATTTCTTATTTTGTAAGTAGCGAACGCACGCGGTTTCGCCCACGTAGTTTCCGTAGCCATGGGAATATCAGAATGAAAACTAGCCTATGTTACTCCTAATAAGTCTAACATATACCAAAATATTTTTTACAAAACCACTATTAGTTGCAGAGATAATACGGAACAAACATACGGACAGACAAAATTATAAAAATAATTTTTTTAATGTAAGTACGTAGCGTATATACTTTTATAAAATAATACTAAGTATGTACTAATTAAGTGTGTACAAGAGCAATGTATGTTACATTACACTTTCTACTCCTTTACAGGTTTCTATTCCATTATTATACCTAAAGATAATGAAGCTATTTTAAAAAAAGTAATTTTTGATAATTATAATTGGAGGAAAATCTCACACGAATCCAACGAAAAGCTCTCTCGCTCCGTCGAGCTCGTATTTCATATTACAGTACTTCTAAGTATTACGCACGCTTAAAGGGCGCGGACACACTGTGAGTCGCCGTTACACAACTTTCCATTTTTTAATTCATGTTGAATTGGTTTACTCTTTAAAGTTAGCAGTAGAAATTCTTGAAAGAGCTTATTCAGGGAAGTAAGTATTTACTATTGCAGTGCTTATTTCTGCTGCTTAACACTCATTGCTGTATCAAGTATCGGGTGAAATTACAAACATGAGACTTAGACGTTGAGTTAATATGACTTTTATCACAAGGTCCTGGATTCGAATCCTTGATCGGGCTGTAAAATATGAGATTTCCTTTCTTTCAAAAATTCTCAGTGAAACTCGATTTTGCTACACCCCATTGCCTCGTAGAGCACATTAGGCCATCGATCCCGGTTATTATGATTGATATCTAATAATAAAAGTATTGAATGTTGATTCAACAATGATTGTTCCTATAGTCGTTTCAGTTAACGGTCTTATAGCGAAAAGCTTTGACAAACATCTTAAAAAGCTTTCGCTTAATTGTTGGATCAAGGGTCGGATATAGAAGGCAGTAATTCTTGAAACGTATTGTGCGGAGGTTCCTCACTCTGGAGCGACCAGGGCTTGGACCCCCGGGCCCCGCAGCAGGCGGAATGGATTTTTTTATAATTTTTAATAGTGTTTTTATAATTGTTTTATAAGCATTGTTGAAAATTAAAAAAAAAATGTAAATAAATAAATGATAGAGTAAAAAAGTATTAACATTATCAACCTTAGCATTGGAGCAGCGAGGTGGGCTTAAACTCCATATGCCTTTTTCAAGGAGCTGTGAATGATGATGACATTTACGTGACATTATGACAAGTTTAAAAATTTAATTCACTAAATTTTTAAACTTATAAACTAAACTAAATAAAATAATTAGTATTTGAATTGTACCCTCATTGAGAGTAAAATTACTGGTGTCGCCGTACAAAGCCGTGGGCTTGTACACTCAACGCCTAAGCCGTCAACTGTTCACATTTCCCATTTTGATGGCGGCTTTTAATGAGGTCCACAGCGACGAGAGATTAGACAGGAGACGCACCTTTTAGGGACGCCCATACGTGTGTCAACTCAATCATTATTCAATTATCATTTCATCACAGTTATCATATCATATTACGTTATCTGGTGAAAGCCCAATGCTGTAGATACCTACTTCAAAACGCCACAATGGCCTCCATGGCGCAGTGGTATGTACGGCGGATTTATAAGACGGATGTCTTGGGTTCGATCCCAGCGAGGCAGATTGAGATTTTTCTTAATTTATCTTGATCTGGTTGGTGGGAGGCTTTCGCCGTGGCTAGTTACCATCCTACCGACAAAGACGTATCGCCAAGCGAGTTAGCGTTCCGGTACGATTTCGTGTAAAAGCCTAAAGGGGTATGGATTTCGTCCTACTCCTAACAAGTTAGCCCGCTTTAGTCTTAGATTGCATCATCACTTAACATCAGCAGTCAAAGGCCATGTACTTAGTTAAAAACAAACCACGACTCTGAGCCGCTTGTATTCGGTGATCCGTTACTACGTCGTCTGTCCAGGTTTTGGGGAATCGATCAGCACTCTGTTTTGTATGAAGGATATCACTATGTGCTACATCGGTGTTTCTGCTTGATCGGATGAAAAATGAGCAAAAGTTGTAGACAAAATTAAAACGCCCATGTTTTAATATTGTCTGAAAATTTTTCATCCGATCAAGCAGAAACACCAAATTGTAAGCTGTGCCTATTGTAGCCTGTTCAGAATGGTTATACCGCCATTCATCGACCTTAAAATGAACATGACTCGGTGGGCCTTAAAATGAACATTAGTAAGACAAAGATCATGTGTAATGCTCACGTTTTGCTCCACCCAGTAATTGTTGAAAATTCTGCACTCGAAATTGTAGACGAGTATATATACCTAGGGCATATGGTCCAGTTAGGTAGGTCCAATTTCGAGAAAGAGGTGAACCGCCGAATTCAACTCGGCTGGGCAGCGCTCGGGAAACTCCGTGACATCTTTTTGTCCAAAATTCCTCAGTGCTTGAAGACGAGAGACTTCGAACAGTGCGTGTTGTCGGTGATGACCTACGGATTCGAATCTTGGTCGCTGACTGCGGGCTTCATAAGAAGGCTCAGAGTTACTCAGCGGGCGATGGAAAGAGCAATGCTCGGAGTATCTCTGCGTGATCGAATCAGAAATGAGGAGATCCGCAGAAGATCCAAAGCAACCGACATAGCTCAGCGAGTCGCAGAACTGAAGTGGCAATGGGCGGGGCACGTAGTTCGAACAGCTGATGGACGTTGGGGGTCCAAGGTGGTAGATTGGCGACCCCGCACCGGAAAGCGCAGCGTTGGTGACCCCCAACCAGGACTGACGACATCAAACGTGTCGCAGGGAGCCGCTGGCAACAGGCGGCTCGGGATCGTTGTGTTTCGAAGTCCCTAAAAAAGGCCTATGTCCAGCAGTGGACGTCTACAGGCTGGTAATGATGATGATGATGATGATTGCTTACTCACATTGTGATTATGAACAAGCGCAAAATTTAACTTAAAAAAAAACATAAGGCGAAGCTTGTTCACCTACATATAAATATAATAATGTAAACTGGGTACCTACTTGTATTTAGAGGGATTTCAAGGGTCCGAACGCCTCGCAGAATATAAATTATTAAGATTTCAAATAATCTGTCTACCTTATGGTAAATTTATTTTTCTGTTGAAAATATTGAGGAGTATTTTTATTTATTTTCAATCTAAAGAATGGAAATGTTTAGAGAAATATTTTCTGCTACTTAAGTAGATATAGATGAGCCATTGAAACGATAGAAAACAAAAGAATAATTCTTGAAAATCTGACAACTTACGGCTTTTAGATAAAGATAGAGATACTCGTCCGCTTTCACATATTGGTCCTTTGTTTACGTTTATTCTATTGATTCCTGGGCCATACTTTATTTACTTACCTACTACATATATATTTGAACTTATTATAATTTCTTCGACATTCTATTAATTTACATTTAGTAATTTTTTAGGGCATACCAGTGACGGCAGATTATATTATACACCTACTTGGACATTCGGATGCCCGCGATTTCACCGCGTAGTTCTAGTTCCCGTGGGAATTCCATGATAAAATGTGGCCTATGAGTTAATACAGGGTGTCAGCTAACTTCATACCAGATTTTATTAAAATCGCTCCAGCCGTTTAGTCGTGAAGAAGTAACAAACATACACACTCACAAACTTTCGCCTTTACAATACCTAGTAGTATGATTAAAAGTTGTTTAAGGAAAATCCTAGTACCTTTTATTTGTGTTAGTGTGACTGGGAACTTAAATACTCGAAAAAGTTAAAAAAACTATGCATAATTTTTTTCTAAATCAACTAGGAAGGTACATACGTGTATCAACCTACTAGGTATTCCTTTGTAGGAGTTCCATTTGGCTCACAGTATTACACTTGTTGTTGCCAAGCGTACGTTTCACAAGTAGATAGGTACCTGGTTGCTGACGTAGGAACAGTGACATAATAATTATCTACTACTGTGTCTATTATCTTTTTAACACACTCCGTCCGTCCGTCCACTGTTGGACATAGGCCTTTCTAAGAGCGCACGCCCACACATGATTCTCTGACTTCCTCATCCAGCCACTTTCCACTACTTTTTAAAGTGGTGGGACCATCGAGGGCATCCTACGCTGCACTTTATCGTACGTCTCGGTCTCCACTGAGGAATACGCTAGCCCCAGCGAACATCTGTTCCGCGACATATATCAAACTTACTTGTATAGTCTGAATTAATTTAAAAAAAATTTAATTGATTTTGATAATAATATATATCGTCCGTATTTATAAACTATCCTTAAATTTTCAATGCTTGTTTGTTTCAATAAATTCTTCACAATATTATCATGAACTTCTAAATTCATATAAGGGTAGTCCGCCATATTAGACTAGAGCTAGTTGATTTTATGTTTAGTGAACATACAACCTCTGATACAAGAGATAGAGCCAGTTTTTTCTGTGCATAAATCTAAAATATTATTTTGAAACTATTTCAGAACATTTTACTGAACCAGACAAATATCTTTAACAAAATTGAGTAGGTCTTTTTTTTGCCGACGAAAAAAAACGGAGGAGGTTCTTAATTCGACACGTATATTTTTTTTTTATGTATGACCACGCATAACTTTTTACAGAACTGTCCGATTTTGATAATTATTTTTTTAATAGAAAGGGCAAACTTCCAAGGCGGTTTCATATGTATAGGCACACTTGCAGCGATTTCGGTTTTTGTGTAAGTATCGGTAGCTTTTTGGCTACAAGTGCCGTATAATATACTATGACAGTATAGTACGAGTTCGTTACGTAATACGTATAAATCACTAAAAAATAAAAAATAAAAATGTGTAACAAAAAATAGAACCGACTCAAAACGCACTAAAAACTAAAAAATAACCGTGTCATTTAGTTGCTTTAATTTACTTAAGCATATCTAGGAGTCGGTGCCAGCCAAGGTTTCTACTTTAAGGACATTACCTGGAACCTACAAACTGCTTTACTACGTTAAATAAATGTTCCTTAAACTTGCGCTGGCACCGACTTCATAGATATGCTTAAGTAAATTAAAGCAACTAAATGACACAGTTATTTTTTACTTTTTAGAGCGTTTTGAGTCGGTTCCATTTTTTGTTAAAAAATTTTTAACTAGTCAAATACAACACTTTGTGTATCTGACTGATATGTATGTAAGTAGACAAATTCGCGGTTTTCTTAAAAGTTGTAAACAAAGGACGGTTTTCCTTATTAAATGCAAACTAGGGAAGGTCGAGATATGTCCAAATTATGTCGACGCGGTTCCCTTTTCTTAAATAAAAATATTCAAATTTTTTAAACATAATTTTCACCGACCGAGTTTTAGATATTGTTTTCGATGAAATTCAAATGAAACTCAATATCAAAGCGTACAAAATCTAAATGTTACAAGGAGAGACCGACAAACATGTCCGACAGTGTTTCGAGTGGAAGTGACGGCGCACTCTTGCATCCATGAATAACTGATAAATGTTATCTACTGAGGTAACACTCAATCCAAATACCGAGTTAGGTTTGAGAATTTCTAAGAAATTTTAGTTAAAACAGTACAATTTAGGAGAGAAACCTAATTTTATACTTTTACATTCGAATACAAAAATGCAAATAACTTAATGTGTTACTTTTTCAAAAATCGTTGTTAACCTACTGTGTAAAATAAAATCGTATTCGGTTCCGAATTCTAATGGTTCCAATCCATTGAAATATAAAAGGTCGTACATTTAATTCTAGTTTTACGCCTTGTCCCGTATATTATTCGAAATAGCACAAGCATTTTTTTTAGCCATCTGATAGGAAATTAGTATATTTATCATGTTCAGCAAAACATGAAAGAAGTATATAATTTTTTAAGCTGGTATTTTTGGTTCATTGCCACTAGTTCCATTAAAAGTTCCATCATGGAACTAGTGATAATTTTTCTTTTCGACACTTTTTTCAAACCTGAAAATTATCTTTTCTTTTCTCAAACCTGAAAATTATCTCAGGACTTGCTTGAAAGCCACAGAGGTCATCGAACCTTATAGATGCAACAACAAAACCCATCCATTGTGTTTCGTAGCACATTGTCTACGGTGATTGAAACGTATTGTAACAACTATAGACTTTGTGTATGTTCGTAGATAGAGCAACTTAAAGTTCAACATACGGTACCAGATAGTAAATTATGTCGACCCTGATTCTATATTCCAAAAGCCGTACCAAATGCATATTGTGACTACTCTTTTTTTTATCGTCTACAAGTTGACTCTTTGAATTAAATATGTATTATATATACTAAATTCAAATTCAAAATCGTTTATTCCTAGAATACATAGGCCTGTGTGCACCAAGATTTCCGTTATCATAACCAACGGTTAACATAAGCTAAACGTAAAATTTACTGTTCACGACAACCCGTACGCCGGTTAAGGACGTAAACCAGGCGGTTATCTTAATCGAGCTTACGTCCTTAACCGGCGTACGGGTTGTCGTGAACAGTAAATTTTATGATAACCGAAATCTTGGTGCACACAGGGCATAGTGGTTTGTATATTAATTCTGAGTGGCTTATGCACATTCAGGCTGATAGGCTAATAATCTATTTTCTAATAATGTTACAATAATTTTTTTCATTATTATTATTTTAATGTCAGGTACATAAAAAAAGAAATAAAATAGCGGAATCATTAGAAGACCGTCAAAAGATAATCTAATATATCAGGTACATAAAAAAAGAAATAAAATAGCGGAATCATAAGGCTGCAGTTAGACGACGCGAAAATTTTCTTGCGGCAGCCGCGCGGCAACCGCTTGGCCGCCGCGTTAACGCATACGTTTTTGGCAAATGTGAATTCTATTATCTACGCAACAACAATTAAGTTGCCATGTATCACGTAAACACGTGGCAGCTGCGCGGTGGCTGCGTGGCGGCTATGCGGCGGCTACGCGGAGACCGCGCGGAAGGCATCGACAATGTTGAAAGCTAGGACAGCCTCCCCCATCCCCTTTCCCAGTCAGTACGAAGTTGCTTGCAATTGAGTTTAGAAAATGATCTTTTTTTCTTTTTCTTTGCATTTTCGTACAAGTAAAATGCAATTATAACTTTTTTCTTTTTACTTAAATTTAGCATATTTGGCACTTGTGAACTTAAATGCAAAATTATTTTAATTTAATTATTAAATTAAAGACAAAACTTGAGTAAGTGAAATTAATCAAAGTTGGCGAGCAATTGCGATGTAAAAGGTGATTATTTTTTGCTCATTGAATTTAAACTTAAAGCTACTGAATCAATAAAGTGTATTTCGCAATAGCAGCGTGTTCTTCAGACACTGCAGACGGTCGCCGCGCGAACAAATTCGTTTCAAATAAACGCGCCCTTAGAAGACCGTCAAAAGATAATCTAATATATAAAATTTCCCTGTCACAATGTTAGTTACCGTACTCCTCCGAATCGGCTTTACTGATTTTTACCAAATTTTATATGCGTATTCAGCAGATCTGAGAATCGGCTACTATCTAATTTTCATCTAATTTTTTTTTTAATGCAAAACAACGTTTGCCGGGTCAGCTAGTATATTCATAAATATTTATCCTTAGGGACTCGTAAACAGCATAATAGGCTTTTACCAAAAGTAAATAATTTGAACATTCTTGAGATTATAATATCATACTATTATAAAGGCGAAAGTTTGTGATTGTATGAGTGTGTATGTTTGTCACTCTTTCCCGTTACACTAAACTACTGAATGGATTTTGATAAAACTTCACTATAATATCGTTTACATATCGGAATAACACATAGGCTACATTTTATCCTGAAATTGCCACGGGAACAAGAACCACACGGGTGAAACCGGGGGCGTCCTCTAGTGATGAATATTCGCAGCAAATGTTTTCTATTACACTGATTAGAAATGAGGAGAAGATCGTTCACACATAGCTTAGGAAGGAAATTATTTAATGGCAAAAAGGCTTAAATAACCTTTGACTAACCTTACTAAAGTTCATAACTGGCTAACCTTTTCTTTAAAAATTTTTAGTGTTTTTTTGTAAGAAATAAGCTCGCGCTTGACCACGATCTCGCCTGATAGTAAGTGTAGATGTGTTCTAAGGAGAGACGCGCTTGGTCAGAAGATTTACTCTTGTAATCTAATATAAGGAAAAAATTAATGTAAATATAAGGAATTCAGACGTTGGAAGGACATTCCATGCCTTAGCTATGCGTATAATAAAAGAAGACGCAAAACTCTTAATACGAGTCTTGGGAACATCAACGACGTAGGGATGAAATCCCACCCGGTGTTTTGCAGTGCGATGATAAAAAGATGAAGGAAATACGAGGTCAAATAACTTCTGAGAGCATTCTCCTAAATAAATTCCTGTACCATATTGACAAACTTGCAACCAACCGACGATGATCAAAGCTGTAGAGATTTATGTAGTCGTAACTTCTTTTTGCAATTCTAACATATAACAAACAAATTAAACATTATATTAATTTGTTTGTTAGTTATTCATTGTATCGAACAGTGCGTGTTGCCAGTGATGACCTACGGATCCGAGTCTTAGTCACTGACTGAACTTCATAAGAAGGCTCAGAGTCACTCAGCGGGCGATGGAAAGAGCAATGCTCGGAGTATCTCTGCGTGATCGAATCAGAAATGAGGAGATGCGCAGAAGAACCAAAATAACCGACATAGCTCAGCGAGTCGCAGAACTGAAGTGGCAATGGGCGGGGCACGTGGTTCGAACAGCTGATGGACGTTGGGGGCCGAAGGTGCTAGAATGGCGACCCCGCACTGGAAAGCGCAGCGTTGGACGACCCCCAACCAGGTGGACTGACGACATTAAACGTGTCGCAGGGAGCCGCTGGCAACAGGCGGCTCGGGATCGTTGTGTTTGGGAGTCCCTAAAAAAGGCCTATGTCCAACAGTGGACGTCTACAGGCTGATAATGATGATGATGATGATGATGATTATTCATTGTATGTTACGTCTAATCCTTTGTTCTATAAAATAAAGTATTAATAGTTTTGTGAGTACTTATCACGTTCTTACAATGATGCTTAGTTGCATACTAAAGAACAAAGACTGGATTGCGTTTGCGCAATATTATGTATGATTTGGCTTTCTTAACATTGATGACTGCGATCTAGTTGACAGCGCAAATAGCATATTGGTTGCTGATGACGTTGGAAATTTGATAGATTTTGGAAGGAGAATACTATCTTGTACTATTATGTATTTTGTGACACGACTACTATTCTTTAATCGAGTTCGATCTTACTACTTTTATATATCCCATAGGCCCATTTCATCATTCCTTTTTTTAGGCTACAAGCAGACATTTTTGATGAGTAAAATAATTTAAACTCATTTAGAGCTTAAAATGTTTTAACTCATGAAACTAAATTACATTTTCATAATTCGATGCATGTATTGACTTAATCTGTCTTGATTAAATGGATGTTTTGGATCCCAAAATCAAGCCATTATTTTTTTGTGAGGTAGTAAGTTCGTACCACGATTAAAAGGGGTAGGGGTAGACCTCTGGCTTGGCTGACAACGGTTCAGAAGGAATTGAGTCTCTAACGAAAACGTTTATCAGCGATCTAAGTGGCCAATGATTGCGAAAGCAATCCCCGTGTTAGGGAAATATGCCAGGAAAAATGAAGAAATAGTAGGTTGGTGGAGGCTGAATGCTATGGTTTATACATATACATATAATAGTATGTTATACATTATAATTTGAATCTTGTTGAGATAATCGCGATTGTATTCACATTGGCGTCTCTCCAAGTCAACAAACATACCATAGCGTCGGGATTCATATGTCATTTCCGAGACGAAAATATTTCTAGCGCCTGTATCTGCGCTGTTAGGTACTAGTTACAAGTGTATTTAACATTACAATGAATTCATATTTTATTCCAATCGAATTACCTACTGCCACCATGGTGGGCACACGTACGAGTATACCTGATAAACTCATTTATGAGTGCATGCTTACTCAATAATCTATGAGATTATTTTATAGATTCAGAGGTTCATCGTACTTTTTAGTAGACTTCTTTTTTTTGTTTAGAAGGTCAAAATAGTCAAGTTGATAGATCTACAATATTGAGCCTTGGAGAGCTAAAACAAATATAGATCCCAGTTTATCGTAAACTTTTGATTATTGTTACAGGAGATAAGTCGTCAAAGCAGCGTGAAGGCGATGATAATGATGTTGTTGAAATAAAGCTGACAATGATGTACCTCTGACTTTCAGCTTCTAATTGCAGTGTCTATACGCCTTTGACAGCCGCATATCGCATTCGCTGTCCGCTGTCACCCAAGCATTGTTTAACGGATACTAAACAGTTAACATTCTAGACGCTTAGACTAATACAACGAAAGTTTTAATGGACAGGTCTTTGTTATTTTATATGAGCTAAGTCAAAGACCTACCGAAGGATTGATTCTGGACTTTTGTCAACTGTCATCTCTTAATGCCCCTACCGTCCATGCTCGTGATGTCTGGACCGTACATTATGACTCAATATATAGGAGCGTGAACTGTTAAACTTTCAAGTTCTATCAAAATATAAGTTAGTGAAATTTTAATAATCTAAAATATTGAACTTTAGTCAGACTTTTCGTGACTTACAAATAATGTGTCGAAATTTTAACTTTAAAAAATAGAAAGTGAAAGTTTTGAATGGCTAGTCTGTCCTTTAAAGTTAGAACTTAAAGGGTTAGGCTTTTCATCTCATTGATCGTCGTAGGTGTTTAATCACATATGACATACTTAAATTAAATTATGCTGCACAATACATACATGTTACTTTATTGTTGCCATATAATCACGTTCACCTCGTGTGTCGATCCATAATTTACCGTTCACTGAAAATAAATTTAATTAATTAATATCGTAATATGAAATTTCCAAAAGTTCATAGTTCAAGCAATTATATTACGTAGACTCAATTAGTTACGATCAAATCTTTGAGTGGCTGAAAATCTTCTTAGAAATGAGAAATATCTGAGCAGTTTACAAAATATTAAGCTCCATTTACAAATTCCTCACGAAAATTAAGTATTTCATGCTCAGCGCTCTAAGCCAATGTTCTTGTTGAAATTCACTGGTCGTTTAACTTAATTTCCCTCTCGTTACGGAATGAAACAAGCGGCCCTTAAAACCCTTTGAATTGCCGCTCGACCACATTTCACGGTGTTCAGGCCGAGCCCAATAACGCTTACACTTTAAAAGCTTTTCCAATTTTTATCAACAACTTGGTCATCAAAGACGTGGGTCACCGCAGACATTGTAGAGGTTTTTGCACGTGACGTCACTTACAAAGTTAATACGTGTGAAGATATCACGAAAGCTTAACATGTTTATAGTCTTTTAAAATTATTATTAGTGCATTACAGAAAATCGCTAAAGCTTAGAAATTTAATTAGGCTTCTTTGACAACGACGTATGTCCAAATGATTTTAAGTTTTTGAACAACACTTAGCTTAAATAAAATACTGAACTGAAATTAGTTGACAAGAATATAAATGTTTATAACAATGACATGTTTAACTTTCGTTACTCAACATCAAGTAATTATGCAATTGAATTGTTTAATTCAAATGAAACTTGATAAATAAAGAAAATAAATATACTAAAAATGAGAAGGCAAAGGAATTGATTAACAGAATCATGCGCCTGCTCATATTTATACAGTAAATCTGATAGTCGTCTATCTATAAGATATTCTTTTCATTAACTTGGAACTTAGCTGTGTACTTAACCTTTAAAAAATCATTTTTGACAAAATACATGCCATCTCTATCATAAATCATGAACAAATCATGACACTGTTTCATAGCATAATCTGGCGCCAACACAAGTGCTTAACCTTATTATGAAGTCAGTCATCAGCTCAGCCCCCAGGGCTCGCTCGGAGGCGCTAAATCAGGGCGGTCCTCGTGACGGTGACAGCTCCCATCGCGGCACGTACCTGGCAATATGACGGCGCACTCGAAATGGAATGTCATAAGTTTGGCAGTTGGTAACGCGTTCGTCAGCGTGGCTGGCGTGTGCTGAGTGAATGGACCGTGTCGTCATGAGGAGCTGAGCAGACGGCGTCTCGTTGAGAAACTCAGCACTAATTTTACCATCTGGCTCGTACGCACCACTAAGTTTAGCCGCCCCAAGATAGCCCCGGTCCACGACCCATCTCGCATAAA
Source organism: Mycalesis mineus (assembly GCA_034621355.1). Taxonomy (NCBI): domain Eukaryota; kingdom Metazoa; phylum Arthropoda; class Insecta; order Lepidoptera; family Nymphalidae; genus Mycalesis; species Mycalesis mineus. The sequence continues at coordinate 4,596,498 of CM067881.1, forward strand.
CTTTTCACAATTAGACTATTATTTTTGGTAGCAAAGTCAGTCGGTCGATTATTAATAGAGGCTTTTCCGAGTTTATATTCGTTACGTGTGTTGTGGTGTTAACTTTTAGTGAATTTATACATAGACGCTTATAAATAGGATGTTCTGTAGTTGCGTCTGACGGACGGGGGAATACCTTCCTGAAATATCGTACTACGGCTGGTGGTTTGCGTGCTTTCGGACGTATTGGTTAACGATTATTTATACTTGGATCGCGAGGATTTCACTGGAAGCGCGCAAGAGATGCGCCGCGGCGCCATCGCGCACAGCGTCCCGGAGTTTTAGAGGACGTTTCTACCTAGATGTCTTTTTGTAAATCCATTGTATATAGATATTAATGTATATTTTGACTGCGACCGCGTGATGATTACTATATTTATACATACCTCTAAGAAACACGAGAGTATCAAGGTCCAGTCAAAAACTTAATGCTTTTTAGAAAAAAATGATCTCGTAACTGATGAATCAAACTAAATATGAGAATGAATGAAGAATCCATTAACATTTAACAGAAATAAGTTTCTATAAATGGCCTGTCACGGATTTAATTAGAAAAAGTTATAAACGCCGAGACTCTTTTAATCTTATATGAATAGTGAGTAGGGTAAATGAATTCCAGATGCAGTCAATCGTAATTACTCAAAGTAACTTGTTGATATCAATTTATCAGTTTAGTATTTAATAAATTCAATAAAGTTTTATCACACACACTTTCATTAATAAACAATTGGTGCAAGAAATCTACCAGGATGACCACTGAATATGTCAAGTGAAAAATTGCTACTTCAGATCTCGCTTTTACAAAAGTGACCTCGCAGCAAATGGTTTATTGAGCACTGAACGATATAATAATAACTATCTATAATATTTTAAACGGACGGTCGTTCTCCCAGTGTCAGTTCTTGAAAATAGCAGTGCGTTGCTCTACTGGTATCGAATAATTATCACTGATAGGTATATTGTAGCCAATAGACCTGATATAGTGATAATTGATCGATTAACGCGCCGTGCAATGATTGTTGATATTACTGTTCCACGTGATGATAATCTGGTGAAAGCTGAAAAGGAAAAAGTATCAAAAAAGTAGCGAAAAGCTTTGACGAACATCTTAAAAAGCTTTCGCTTAATTGTTGGATCAAGGGTCGGATACAGAAGGCAGTAATTCTTGAAACGGCGCGTATTGTGAAGAGGTTCCTCATTCTGGAGCCCTGACCACCGGTTGCTTGGACCCCCGGGCCCCGCAACAGGCGGAATGGATTTTTTTTATAAATTTTTAATAGTGTTTTTATAATTGTTTTATAAGCATTGTTGAATATTTAAAAAGAAATGTAAATAAATAAATGATAGACAAATGAACGGTCGTCCTCATTTTTATAAACCTTTTTGACTGTGATCATGAGGTTCTGGGTGAGAAGCCTGGGTCGACGCGCCGGAATCTCCTATAAAGAGAGAGGTCTGGCTCTGTAATGGGCTGCTAATAAACTGACAATGATAATGATATGACCGTCAGCGAAGACTTTAGGTGCTCTTCACTGCACGGGCTTGTAAAAATGTAACAACTACCTTAATGAAAATTTCTAGTCAGAAAGAAAAAGCCAATAATCTGAATATTATACTTATCTTTTTTATGCTATTGTGCAACAAAAGCCGCTGCTGGCATTATCCTAACCGTAGGTTAACCACTAAACCCTTAAAATTTCCTCTTGAAAGGATGATGCTGATCAAAAGTTATACGGCATCAATCATCCAATATAATGAGAAACTGTAAAATAATTTCCCAGACGGAACCGAGTGCAAAGGTAGGAGACAAGGGGGCTCCACCCCACCCCACTTAAGCCAGACGGTAGAGGTATTTTAGTCCGGCCTGATATGTCAATTTGAATTAGCAATGCAATGGAACCTAATGGCTAACAGTTCCTGATAATGCTACCAATTAGTTATTGTAGGTCATTTCATTTTATAGGCTTTCTTAATAATAAAGGAAGTTTGAAACAGTTTAATAAACGATAAATATAAGGTAATGTCGAAGTATCTACTGGAATTCACCCATAGTATGGATTTTAATTTTAATAAACACCTTCGACTTTTGTTTTCAATTAGGCTTAGCTTACAAGCATTTAGGAAACGTCATGTTAGACTGATTGTTGTCGTGTTTCTGCTGTATAACGTATCTTTTTATGGACGGATAATGCTTGTTGGAAAATAGTGATGAGGTCTAAGATGGGACGCGCTTGCTTGGATAAAAAAAATTAACAAAAAATAAAAACGCCTTCAAAACGCACTAAAAGTAAAAAAGAACTGTCATTTATTTACTTTAATTTACTTAACCACATCTATGAAGTCGGTGCCACTCGAGCTTTTTACTTTAAAGACGTTACCTAAACTTGGATGGCACCGACTTCATAGATGTTGTTAAGTTATTTTTTACTTTTTAATATAAAATATATAGGTCGAACTGAGAAACTTCTTTTTTTGAAGTCCTTTAAAAATGCCAATTCACGCTTATTTATTACAGGTATATATATAAGGTATTTAGGTTGTGGGTGGCAGGAAACATAGACGAAGGGAGGAAGGGCATTCCTCCCTTTAGCTGTTCGGATTAGAAAGGTTAAACTTTTAGTGCATGTCGCCTGGATGTCAACCACGTATGAATGCAATCGTTCACAGCGTCTTGCTGTTCTGTGGTAGAAGGGAGATGCAAGAACAAAATCCTGGAGTTCCTGCCCTTACTTATGTGAAGGAAAACTAATTAACTGCCTCGTTATTCTAGTGATTAGAAGTGTGAATAAGGATTTATTGCACCGGCAACCAATGTCTACAGGCTGAAACACAACTACATATTAATTTTGCATAGCGGCAGTATCAGTGCGAAGAAAAGTCAGTAGTTAATCACCCTTATTCAGCACGACCTCAGACTCGAGCCTAAGACCTGATGATTAGTAGCCGCATAGCCTTAACACTGAACTAACGAGGCAGTCTGTCTGAAGTCAGCAAAACGAAGTTCCGTTATTAACCCGGCAACCTCATAATGTCGTTACGTTACGTTACATTTCCGCCATCCCCGCCGCCGAAAGCCGAAACACCGTCGAACAAAAAAATACTAATTGTGACAGGAAACGCTGGCAGCCGGTGGTTCAAAAAACGCGCCCGGTCAATGACCCGCCGGCGCCACACCGTAGAATCCCCTGCATCCGTTGTGAACGGATGAATTTCAGCCGTACAAGGTATAGCGATCCACGTGATTCTAGCGACGTTTTCAATAAAAGCTATGTTTTAAGAATCAGAATATAACATAGGTACATTGTCTACTACTAAAAGGCAGGTTGTTTACGAAATGATAAATCAATAGTAATAGCAATATTAATCCGAATAAGTTTTATATTCGTATTATCTAATTATCTTCGAAAAATTGATGAAACTGAATCCTTTGTAATTTAGCATTATGAACCTAAAGATGGTGCGATTTCGATAGTTGTTGTAGTTCAGTTTGTTGCAATTACAATGACAATTAAAGTGGCAATTATTGCAATATCTTTTCCTAATAAGAATATTTAAAAAAAAATTAAACTACCTTCTGACTTTTGAATGCGTTAAATTAGATTTTTATAAATAAGTCATTTTCTTTTATTTTGTAACAATTAGGCATATACATTATCCCTTTCTTAAAAAAGAACTGTACTCAAACAGAAATGATCCTTCTTTTTTGGAAGTCATTTAAAAAGTCGGAGTCTGTTCGTGTTACTTTTCATATTCATTTTATGACAAGAAATAAACAGACAATTATTTTCACGGTGAGTTCATTTATTTGATCACCCCAATCGTTTGGACGTACCATACAGAGAGCAGATAATTAATTTTCTAATTTTGCGCTTGATTAAATCAGCCCCTTCGCGCAAATCCCCAAGTGGAATGTAACGATGTACGGAGATAGAAAATTCTAACAGTTTAACATTAATTTAACGTTTAATTAGTCGAGTTCTTTTTAATACAAAGCACAGAAATTCTTTCTACTTTTTTACGATTATAAAATCGAGAAGAACTATATTTTAAATTTAATATTTTAAATAATATTATTAAAATAATTTCGAGACGCAAAATTGTTTTATTCGATTTATCTAATACCTATAAACGAGTAATTCATGTATACATAATATATAATCCGAATCTCGGAAACGGTTCCAATGATTTTCATGAAATTTTGTACGCAGGGGATTCAGTGGCGATTAATCGGTCACGGTGGGTCGGTAAATGAATATTTTCAGCATCTTTTTTTTCTTTCAATCATCAATAATATCAATATTTTTTATCTAATACTTTTTAAACGAGCAACTCTAGTATATAAATATCGAGGTATCTAGCTAGCTTTCATTTTTAGAAAATGTATTTTCAATAGAATAATTTCACTTCGGAAGCTTAAATTAAAGCTTGTACAGGTGTTCCAAGTTGAAAAGAGTGCACATCAAACTAGGACTTAATTGTTATAGCCTATTATCTCAATCACGTTGTCTTTCAAACGAAAACAGCCCATTCTTTGAAAAGGTTCGATGCCATAAACACAGTCACACATCATCTCTTTTCACGTCCATGCTATAATTCCTCAATTGCCTCTTTACATCGCAGATCCCTAATAAAAGGCGGCATTACAAAAAGGAAAATAAATAATAACAAACAGATTAAAGTAACACTAAGGTATACGATACTGTTATTATCGGCGACAACACAAAGCTAAATAATTATCCATCCCTATTCCACACCGGTAATTAGATGACTGTGAATTTATTACAAGCTGCGAAGGAAATAACGGGATTTATTGCACAGTTCGCTTTGAATGGCCTAGATTACAATAATTATGTAACCATGATTTTTATTTGCGTGTTTACGCGAATTTATTTTTTTATTTTAAACAGGAAAATTATTTATAACTGTAATATGAAGTACTTAAACGCAAAATTTATTGTTGCGTGCACATATTACTACGACTTAAGCTTACTTTGTTAACTCTAATTAAAGTACCTTAGCATTGGACGACAAATGTCAATAATATTGGAAACGGAGAAGAACTGGAACACTATCGCTAATTTTCTAGAGGTAATCATGAGATGAGTGAAAAGGGAAGAGAAAAGGAGAAAGGATGAAGGAAAATAGATAAATAGGTTGTCATATTTTAGGCTAAAATGCGGGTACACTTATTCTTTGAGGTATCCATAGGGATTTCCCCTTCCGATGAAAATAGAAGTAAACTTGATGAAATATCTTAATAAGGGAATTTTACAGCAGAGATTTATATAGCTCTTATACTTCGACTTGACCAAGTACGTCCCCGGTTTTTTAAATAGCTTAAATACTTGTATCTTAATTAATAATGAAAGTAGACCATTTAATAATGACTGTCGAGTGAATGACGATTTTGTGTCGGAAATTTCTTGCATCATAATGAAATCAAATCGCATTAAAGTATTGGTATTGACCATGCTGATATATAATATTAGCAAGGTAAATTTTACTTTGAATTTAAAAAGTATAAACACACCCCTTTTAAAATAAGGATTAAAAAATAATAAAGACATCGACCTTGCCTGTCAACATACGCTCTAACCCGAATCCACAAAACACTAAAATAAAAGGCCAATAGGTCTAAGGGTCATTCGCTAAGTGGCTGTGACATTTCAGCTTGCATAATTGGGAGCGGAACTGACGTCCCCACCCCCGGGCCTTGAAATGGGGCGGGAGGGGGGCATCAGGCGTCGACGTGTCAAGTCGGGGGTTGAATAATATATGGACGGAGTAGGCGGATGGCTCTGCCACTTATCCGGGACTGAATTATATATGCAACAGCGATGGAGTTGGTTTGTGAGCTGTTGCATAGAGGCGTGTGTAGCGGCGTTACTAGCTGCCGCGTCTGTTGCTGATTGTTGATTATCTGCAGTGTGTTGTTGGCCCAACAGGCGTTAAATTTGATTGTTGACTTGTAAGCCTTAGAGACGTAGTCTTGTCTGGATGGTGGTTCACAGTCTCGCCTCGATTCGAGGGAAATGAGGGGTTATATTTTGGATATACAAATTTATATGAAAGATTTATAGTAATTTAAATTTAAATTACTATAAGCCTTTTATAAAACTTTTAACATATTGCACCTGAAAAACAAAGAGAATAAATAAAGCTTTTTACAGTTTTTATCTTGAAAACTATTCATTATTATTTTTTTGTTACTCGTTTTGCACTCATTAAATATACCAAAACAGGCAAAAGAGGTTTTATTATCACACCTACTGTCAAACCCTTGTACCTACCCGGAAGAAGTTTAATAACTTTATAAAGTCCCTAATTTCACACGTAAAATTCGCACCACAATGCGGTAGGGCGGAAACAAAAAACTTACATTTCATTTGATGTTATTGTAGTTGTAAGCGCCAGTGTTTAACGTGTTTACTTATTTCGTAACTAAAAACAGCCATAACATTTTTATAGTAAACCATAAACACCCAAACTTATTATATTACCATGCATCACGTACATCAACAGTTAAAAATAAAAAAGATCATTATATAGACGCGTCGGAGAAAATTAAAAAGCCATAACTCAGCGCCAGTCCCGGAGACTGCCGTCAGATTTCGATTGAAACGCGTAAATACAAAAAAATAAATAGTTTTAAATATTAGATAGAAGCAGGCGTTACTTTGCGTTAGTTAATTATAATTTATTTATTTTGCTATTTTCCGACCAATTCAAGCAACAAAGTCACGCACATCCGACAGAAAACCCTAAAGGTACGTTTTTCTCAAAAAACTGTCATGAGACGACCCTGCAAAGTTTATTTGCAAAGCCTTCTTTGCAACTTTGTTACATGGATTCGTTGGTTTTACGTGGAAAAGAGTTAAATAAATAAGTTAAGAACCAACAAAAGCTTTTCCAAAGTTTAAAGTTTTATATTTAACGAAACAAATACTTTAGCCGTAATGGCGTTAATTGAAAGGGAATAAGGTCATGATTAAAAGATTTGTCGAATATATATTTTTTTAATAAGTGATTAATAAGATCTTACGCCCATCTCTTACGCTACGTGTGACGGAACGGCGCACGCGCAGGTGTCGCGCCGGATGCGGCTGAAACGCGTGAAGAACGGAAGAGGGACGTGGAGAGGGGAGAACGGGGGGGGGGCGGTGTCGTGTTGTAAGACGAAGGGGAGTTATATGAACTCTTGAACATGTTGCGTCAAGCAGTTTACTTTAAGTTCAAACGTTTAAAAGCTATCATATATAAGATATTTATTTCTTATTTTATATTTAATTTATTAATATATTTTATCATAACTTTTATCATTATATACAAAATACTTAACAATACGTGCTTTCAGAGTACGTGTAATATGATAAAAATAAATAATTATGTAAAGATAAGAAAATAGCTGCTATACTAAAGCCAAACAGGATTGAGAATGCTTGTCAACAAACAAATCAAAAATGAACTGTATAGCTTTAACTCTGCGGTAAGTTTTATCTATTTCAGTCAACCAACAAACATTTCACCTATTTAAAAAGAAAGATAATCAATTTTTCTGCTACTGACACACTAAATAAAAGTATATTTAAACAAAAGGAAGAAAGATAGGGTGTGTATGTGGTATCAAAATTGACTCCAAACAAAATGTGCAACGCCTGTGGGAAATCTACCTGCGCGTCCTGGTCTTCCGTATTCGAATTTAATCTGATTTATAACATATCTATTAATTTAGAAGCTACGCCTAGCCACGAACTAGCCACAGACACTTTACACAGAGAACACAGTTAGACAGATACGTCTAAATTGTTTAAATTAAACCATAAATTGTTGAAAGGACATTGCTAGAATTTGCCCCAGGCTGTCCAAACTTATGCTCATATTTAATTGTTTTATTTAAATACACAATGAATTTTAAACAACTACCCAGTATCCAGCAATCACTTGAAAACATATCAAAAAAATAAAAATTTCATTCGATTTTTTGTGTTCTGAATCACGTGAAAAGTATGAAAAGTCAACTTTTTCAACCTTCATAACTTTTTCCTGCGACTGCATAGCTACATAGAACTTTGTTTTTCTGTAAATAGAAAATCTGCACTATTTGATGACATATATATCATTACTGGGCAGCCTGGGGTACACTTCCATACAATTTTTGGCAATGTCCTTTAAATTCTTTAATTCAAATTTATTCAAATAGAGAAATTTATCCAAATTTGAATTATTTCAAAGTCATTTAGATTAAATTGTTTAATGTTCGTACATTGCGAAAATTCCACTTTATAACTCTATAAAAATTAACAAAATAACAAACAAGTTATCGAATAACAGTTACCACAAAAACCATTAGCGTAAAAAGCGAATGCAAATCTATTTAACAGTTCCAACCGTTTAAAACAATACGAATGATAGTTGTGCAGTGTGAAATTATTTCTGGACAGTGCAACACAGAAAACCGCTCAACCCGCCAGTTTATTAATGAAAATTGAGCGACATCCGATGTTACAGCGTCTGATATGCCTAAATAACTTCCTCTGCAACACTAGCGAAATCTAGGACACGAAATATTTTTGGTATAGGCATCGTTTTGAGATATGCGGGTAAATAATTAAAATTAGTTTGATTATCTGTATACATAATACAATGGCTCGTTGGTGTAGTGGTTAGACTAATTAACTGATAACAAGGTCCTGGGTTCGAGTCAAGGATTGGAATAAAAAATCTATCTACGGGAAAGTATTTTGGAAAAATGGAAGTAAATTAGTCAATTCATCATCTGTATACTTAATATCTTTGTCTAGTGGTTAGTTTATATGGCTTTGAATTTACTAGGTCCAGGTTTATATGGCTTTGAATTTACTAGGTCCAGGTTTATATGGCTTTGAATTTACTAGGTCCAGGTTTATATGGCTTTGAATTTACTAGGTCCAGGTTTATGGGAATGACTGTAAAATGAGCTCTTCTGTCCTCACAGCTCGTTCCATCGTACACTGTAGGTAACTCCGAACTTTTTTGGGCCCAATTTGACGACCTCCGTGGCTCAGTGGTATGCGCCGTGGATTTATAAAACGGAGGTCCTGGGTTCGATTCCTGGCGGGGCAGATTGAGACTTTTCTTAATTTGTCTTGGTCTGGCTGGTGGGAGGCTTTCGCCGTGGCTAGTTACCACCATATCGACAAAGACGTACTGCCAAGCGATTTAGCGTTCCGGTACGGTGTTGTGTAGACACCAAAAGGTGTATGGATTTCATCCTACTGCTAACAAGTTAGCCCGCTTCCATCTTAGATTGCATCATCACTTAACATCAGGTGTGATAGCAGTCAAGGGCCAACTTGTAGTCGATAAACAAAAAAAATGTTTATTACCAAATACTGTCTAGGCTGATAAGGAACGATCTCAGATGGCCTCGTAATCTTTCACTTGGCCGCTGAAATTACGTCTATAGGAATACAAGAAGTAGTTAAATAAATAATAATTTGCACCTGTCACTAACTTTGCGTCCACGTGATCCATCGCCCTCAATATCATTTGTCTGCCGCACACGTGTATTTCATATTACGCGTAACTTGGTCGTTATACGTACTTGTTCAACGCTTTCTGAACAATACTATATTCGTTATTAATGACGTCAATAGATATTTTTTCCGCTTATGGGTGCTATAATAACTGATGAATATTTTATATATATATATATATATATATATATATATATATATATATATATATATATATATATATATTTATATCCTAGAACCGTTTCGGCGTCCAATGTGGAGTTAATTGCATTTAAAATGGCGTCCACCTGCTTTTGGCGTCCCATATACGGACGTCATTTTGGTTGACATTGCCAAACCACGCGTCTTGGTCTAAAGTACTATGTGAACTTTGTAATAAAAAAAAAAATTGGACTTCACTTTACAGCTACAATGCATGAAATTGTATTTCGCTTAGTTCTTGTCAATTTCGTTTATAACGTGTAGCGCTGCTGTAGCGCGAGATATACATACGTTTGACAACAATGTAACGAATGAATGCGACCGTTGACATTGTTTATTACTTAGAATTCGGCTTATCTACTTCCTACGCCTACGCCTACGCCTGGCGTGTTTAAACCTAGTGAACTATGGCTTGTGCAAAAATGAACCTCACATTGATTGAAGTTATTATACAGTCGATACTGAACCAGTCACACCGTTCGACGTGATATTCGCCGTCCGTCAATATCATAGAATATCCTGCACTTGTTTAGTGTACGATATTCTATGATATTGACGGATTTAATTTTTTGCTTATGGATCCGATAAATCCATAAACATGATATTTTTTGTATAATAAAATAGATTTAAAGAAAATGAGAAGCACGCGACAAGGAAAAAAAGGTAAGATTGCTCATATTAATTGCTTATATTAAGTCAATAACTTCTGGTTGCTGTTACAACCCAATTAAATCGTGTTTTTCTTACACATTTGGAATAATGTGCACAGTCTAAGGGCCTTGTTCATGGAACTATTTAATCAATGTTTAAGACTAATCAACGGTTTGCTATCTGTCTGTCACTTTCTTTCATTCCATTTCCAAAAGTGACAGAAAGATATATAACAGTTGATTAGTCTAACCATTGATTAAATAATTGCTTGAACACGGCCCTAAGATGGTCTAAAATTGCTTTGAAACCTAATAAGATTTCAAAACAATCTTATGCGCAGGCTTCTAAAAGTAGGCATCATCAAAATATCGGACAAACATTCAGCACTCAAATGTTTTAACTTACAGTCAGTACTCAGTAACAGTATACAGTTCAAGTGAGCACAAGATGGTTATTGTTTTAGACGTAGATGGTTTTCTAACAAGATCGGATTTTGAACAATTGTTAAATAATGACGTGATTTGGCCTTGGGATACGGCGCATTTTATTTTACGGACGCATTGTATAAATTGTGCATTTGTTGTTAATATTTTACCGACGCAACCACAACATTTGATTATTAATTTAAATTTTGGTCATAATGTACTCATATTACTTGAACAATCATGGTTTTGGTGCAGTAACTGTACCTTTGCTCTGTATGATCATTACCCCCAAGATGAGTGCGAATATTGTTATCTGGAAAACTATGTATTTATATTTAGACCTTAGATGACTCTAATTTTGTAAATATTAAACATGTACTTATTTTCATTTTTTAATATCTACAAAATAGGTATGATAATAATAATATTTTTTAACTAAATTTATTTTATTTTTGGATCCAGTACAAGCATATAACACAAGAAGATATAAAACAAACGCAGTTAATGTAAGCAATTATGAACAAAATATTAACAAGATCTTATAAAAATACAACAAATATCTAAAGTAAAGTATCAGTGAAAATAGTACCATAAATAGTGCCGTTTTTGATAAAAATATCAATCACGTAGTTACTGAAAAGAGTGGTATTATTGATACTACACATAGTCCTGACAGTTGTGTAAACACCGAAGAATATCAAAGAACATCTTTTAATGTGCCGGAAAGCGACGACGATGCTGATTTTTGGGATTCAAGCGATAACCTTTATGTACCAGAAACCACTGACGAATCTGATAATGACTCAGATATTTGTGATGAGACCTCAATTACCAGCAACTTGAACCATCAAGTAAGTAAAAGAATTACATAAAAACACTGATTTGTTCTAAATTATTAATGCGACTTGGAAAAAGATAGGCCTCTGGCACTTCCGCTCACCGAAACGAAATACAACACATAATATTGTTATTTTAACCCCAATCGAGCGAGTTGTTTTTTTTTAAGTACAGTAGTGTCTAATTGTAGTTTTATCGCTATTGTATTAGCTTGTTTCTTTGTGTATGTAACGGAATCTTTAAACTCGTTTTTTAAGAACTGCAAAACGTCGGATTAATTTGAAATTTGTGTACTTATCAAGGACCCAGAAAATTTTGTTAATTTGTACTATCATAAAAATAAAAAAGTTAAAGTAGGTACGCGTTGCGAACCCTCAGTTAACTTAACCTTTAATGTAGACAAGATTAACTGAGCACACACATACGACCTATATGTGAAATATAATAGAATAAAAACATTTACCTACCTATTATCGATTAACTAATGTTTTTTTTTCTTTTAGGTTTCATTTAAAATTCACGACGAAGCTACCGAGCACAAACAAACTGAAGGTCTTTCCATCGAAGAAAAGGAAGGAGATGAAAAGAAGAGGATACGACAAAGGGATTATTGTTTCTATTGTGAAAGTTTAATTTTAAATTTCGCTAGACACGTTATAAGAAACCATTCTAATGATCCGGAAGTTCAAAAGGTGTTATCGATGCCAAAAATAGTTAGTCTCGTAAACAAATGCTAACACTCTTGCGTAAGAAAGGAAATTACATTACTAACACTCAAAACTCTACCTTTAAGCCAATGAAAAAAACAAGTACAACAGAACTGACGACTATTTACCTTGTACTAAATGCTTAGGATTTTATTCCCAAAAACAACTATGGAAGCACAAAAAACTATGTGATAGTAATAATCTCACATCAAATGTTCAAGTTGATGCACAGAATTTTTTGCTTCGTAACATTAAAGTAAATCAAAAATTAAAAGATGATGTTTTTCCACGTATGAGGCCGGATAAAATATCTATGTTTGCCAAAAAAGATTCTTTGATCTGTACTTTTGGATTCCAATATCTTAGGACACATAGAAGAAAACATTTTATAAATGTAACTTCTAGAAAAATGCGTGAGCTTGGTAAACTATTAATAGAAATAAAAAAAATTAAACCAAACATTAGTAGCTTATTAGACGCCTTGAAGCCGGAAAATTATGGAACACTAGTTTTGGCTACTAAAAATGCAGCTAGTTTCAATAATTTAAAAGATTGTTAAGATTCTCCTACTTATGCCATGAATATTGCAACATCGCTAAAACAATGTTGCAATATAGCATTACTTGAGTCTTACAAAGCGGACTCTGGTATTAATGGAAAAGAAATTCAAGCAGATCTTAGAACACTTACAAGTATAATTCAATCTAACTGGAAATTTGACGTCTCAAGCCAAGCTGCTGACGACTTAAATATGAAACGGTATAATAAAACAACAATTGTCCTATTAGCATTATTAAATAATGACGTGATTTGGCCTTGGGATACGGCGCATTTTATTTTACGGACGCATTGTATAAATTGTGCATTTGTTGTTAATATTTTACCGACGCAACCACAACATTTGATTATTAATTTAAATTTTGGTCATAATGTACTCACATTACTTGAACAATCATGGTTTTGGTGCAGTAACTGTACCTTTGCTATGTATGATCATTACCCACAAGATGAGTGATCTGATTTAAAATGTTTAAAAGACTATCTAAATAAAACTGCTGCACGTGCAGTAGACAAGCTATCGGAATCAAATAATTCATTAAATTGCAATGCATTCAATGAATTAATAGAGTCCGTGTTCTGCCGCCTATTGTTACTAAACCGACGGCGTCCCGGAGAACTTCAGAGATTACACTTAAGTTTTTATGAAAACTATGATAAAAAAGATAACGAAAACAATAAATATGAAGAATTTGATAAAGTTCTATCAGCAACGGAAAAAATATTAGTAAACAGTTTAAAACGAATTGTTATTCGAGGGAAAAGAGGGAGAGGGGTTCCTGTTTTATTTAGCAAAGATGGTCAAAAAGATATCGATATCTTAATTTCTTTAAGGCATAAATATGTAAATTCAGATAATGATTTCTTATTTTCTAAAGCTGGGGGATCAGTTATATGTGGTTATAAGACCATAGAAAAATACGCGAAAGCTTGTGGTGCAAAAAATCCAAAAGCTTTAACTTCGACTTGACTTCGCAAACATTTAGCCACTTTAACCCAGCTTTTTAATATGTCCGAAAACGACATGGAACAATTGGCTTCATTTATGGGCCATACGATGTCAATTCATAAACAAAATTATAGATTACCGGATGATGTGTTCCAAACCGCTAAAATTTCTAAGCTGTTACTTTTAATGGAAACTGGAGACGCGGATAAGTATAAAGGTCATACTCTAGACGAAATTAATATCAATTTAGAAGAAGAAATAATCGGCGAAGATATTCAAAATGAGGAAATTCTCGATTTCGAAATGTTAGAACCGATTTCTCCTATAAATAAAACTTCCTTAAATTCATCTGATTGCTGTAAACAATCCATGCCATCTTGTTCAAATAAATCTATTGAACAGACGGTAATAAAAAAGAAGCGTGTACTAGTTCCTTGGACACCACAACAAAAACGTGTGGTTTTAAATTTCTTTTCGAAACATATTAAATCCAGAAAACCTCTAAAACGTGACGAATGTGAAAACTTACGAAATCAATATCCAGAACTTCTAAACAATAAAGATTGGCTAAAAATTAAAGTATTTATACAGAATACATATATAAAACAATAATTATGGATATATTTCACCACTACAACTTACTACATAAACTATCGTTTACTTTTATTTCTTCAACTACATACTTTTATTTTATTTATGCAGTTTAAGTAGACTTTTTTTAGCAATAGGTAAAATTTTCACATTTCCAGATTGTCACTTTCAAAAGCTGATATCTGAAAAATGAGCGACTATTTATTTTTTCTGTTCATTATGAAGCTTACATTATTTCTAAGTTTGTATAATTATTAGTAGAAACTGAAATTTACTTAATATTCTTATAGTTGAAATTCAATGTTTTTTACTTATATTTGTAACATTTGTATACTACACTCTTGACAGAGTGGTATGACATTATGTCAGCTTGTACTTTTGTTTTTACCTTTTCAAAAATAAATAAATGCTTTAATATCGTATCAATGGTTTTATTTTATCACTACATAAAAAATTACTAAAGGGTTGAACTGCGTAACATATCTTTTTCGAATCAATAGGTATGTTTGTTTTTTTCTAATTTAAAATATCAAGTGAGATATTTCAATACAAGCTTTTGCCCGCGACTTCATCCGCGCGTGGATTTCGATATAATATGTGTCTGGTTGGTTCTGTGGTTGGGGTATAGCCCCTCATCCTGAAGTCTCGGGCTCGGTTTCTGGATCGAGCAAAAAGGTAATGACGTATTTTAACGTCAAATTTTAACTGTCTCGTGGTAGGGTTATAATTTTTGTATCGCTCCGCGCTGCTATATATAACTGCACGGAGTTTGCATTTAGCCCAATGGATGGCGATAAGCTCACCCCCTATCCCAAAGGATCTAAACCTAATAGGTGAAATGTGGGTTTGAACGATCTAAACCTCTGCCACCACCCCCTGTAATACAGGCGTGATGCTGCTATAAGTAAGTATGAATTGTATGCGATATCTGGCAAAATAGGTGTCGTTTTTGTTTAATAGTAAGTAAAACGTAATAGTTTTAAAAAAATAGTTTCAAAACACTAAATAAAAGTAGTTTTCCACCGGGTGGTGGTGGTGGTGGTAAACGGCTCGAGTATTAGTAGGTACATTTGACGACCTCCGTGGAGGAGTGGTATGCGCGGTGGATTTATAAGACGGAGGTCCTGGGTTCGATTCCCGGCGGGGCAGATTGAGATTTTTCTTCATTTGTCTTGGTCTGGCTGGTGGGAGGCTTTCGCCGTGGCTAGTTACCACCTTACCGACAAAGACGTACCGCCAAGCGATTTAGCGTTCCGGTGCGATGTCGTGTAAAAACCGGGGTGTGGATTTCATCCTACTCCTAACAAGTTCGCCCGTTTCCATCTTAGATTACATCATCACTTAACATCAGGTGTGATAGCAGTCGAGGGCCAACTTGTAGTTGATAAAAAAAAAAACATAACTTCCAGCCACAACCTCGGTGAACATACATCTTCTATACAGATAAATAAAATTGAAATGTCTGTTTGTTAATATTAAAATAATCGTTTTTTACTAAGTACATAGGTATGTATACAGGATACATATACCAAAATAACCTTTTTTAGAATTTTTGTCTGTTTGTTCGAGGTAATCTCTGAAACCGCTGGGCCGATTTTGATGAGACTTTCACTAGCAGATAGGGGTCCATTCGAGTATAGCGTAAGCAGATTTTAGATCCCCTTCCCCCTTTGCCAGCAAATATACTCTGGATATCATGCGTAATTTCTTCTAAAATAAGCATAGTAAAGACCTAAGTGTTTACGTAATACTTGAATGGTCTCTATCTGATAACTATGCGCTTAATATAGGCTACTTTAATTCTAGGAAGATAATTAGAGTTCCGTATAAATCAAATAAAACTCTTATTTTTAATTGAAGGCATGATAGAAGGGATAGGCGGGCGGGAAGTCGCGGGTGGATGCTAGTAAAACAATAAAATTACAGACAAATTGACAATCTCCACCTGTTTTTAATTTGATTAAAAAATACAACGTTTCATAACAGCACGCAACAAAGTATGCACAGCAAGGACGTCAATTGTACATAAAAGAAGGGGGAATAGTCGAAATATACGATGACGCCATGTAGGCGTAGATATAAATGTGGGTCTCAATAGGTACCAGAATGAACAGAAATTGAATATTGATGTATAACTATAATTTTGTTATTTTAAATTCATCACACAATATTTTATAGGATTATAAAGCAGCATATGCAAAGATATTAAGACAAATGTCATTGAAACACATGGACGTAAAACTGATGTAAATTGGGGGGACGCTGAATTGGAACTGGGATGTAAATATATATATATATATATATATATATATATATATTATACATAAATACTTATAATACATAGATAAACACCCAGACACTGGAAAATATCCATGCTCATCACACAAACATTTTCCAGATGTGGGAATCGAACCCACAGCCTAGGACGCAGAAGCAGGGTCACTACCCACTGCGCCACTCGGTCGTCTAAAATAAGGGATAGCCAAATCGTATAATATACCATTAAAATATAAAAATAACGAACATTTGTCTATAAATATTTGTTATAAATTTTAGCAAAGTGTTCTAGCAATTATCTTAATTCCAGTCCATGGTCTTATATTCCAGTTATTGCTAACCCTTAAATACATGTTATAGCTATTAATTATGCCGCTTCAAATAAAATAATAATAACAGAGACGGTCTGACCGCGAAATTGCTGCAATTCTTGCTATTGGCATTATTAATAAGACGATTTCTTTAACTATATTGCAAAATGAGACTTGTGTTAGAATGGTTTATCACAGAGCAACTTCAAATTAAATTGTAATATGTAGGTACTTAATGGCTTGTCACAGAACTTGCTTATATATGCTAATGGCTTATAACACAGAAGAACAGAACAGATATCATACAGACACAACAGCCCTATCACAGAACTTGCTTATATGTGCTAATGGCTTATAACACAGAAGAACAGAACAGATATCATACAGACACAACAGCCCTATCACAGAACTTGCTTATATGTGCTAATGGCTTATAACACAGAAGAACAGAACAGATATCATACAGACACAACAGCCCTATCACAGAACTTGCTTATATGTGCTAATGGCTTATAACACAGAAGAACAGAACAGATATCATACAGACATAACAGCCCTATCACAGAACTTGCTTATATGTGCTAATGGCTTATAACACAGAAGAACAGAACAGATATCATACAGACACAACAGCCCTATCACAGAACTTGCTTATATGTGCTAATGGCTTATAACACAGAAGAACAGAACAGATATCATACAGACATAACAGCCCTATTACAGAACTTGCTTATATGTGCTAATGGCTTATAACACAGAAGAACAGAACAGATATCATACAGACATAACAGCCCTATCACAGAACTTGCTTATATGTGCTAATGGCTTATAACACAGAAGAACAGAACAGATATCATACAGACATAACAGCCCTATCACAGAACTTGCTTATATGTGCTAATGGCTTATAACACAGAAGAACAGAACAGATATCATACAGACATAACAGCCCTATCACAGAACTTGTCATTAAAATATTGGCATTCATACATAAATAATTACAAAGCAACTTCGATCGCGGTAAACTCAGAAATCACAGAACGGATTGTCGTGTAAGTAAAGTGATTAATTTAAAAGGTTCTAATAGGTATATGTTTTAAAAAAGGATTTTGTGTAAATGGGCTGAAATATGATGACAATTGCTGGAAGTGTTGGAAAAACATAAGCTTGGTTGCTTTCATTAAAAACGCTGTATAATTCCCAACAATACTTTAGGGTTGATCTTTTTTATTAGAACTCTAGAAACGTCTGCGGCACACAACTATCTATACTAAAGCCAAACTCGATTGAGAATGCTTGTCAACAAACAAATTTAAAATGAAGGTAGAAAATGCAACACATTTTATGCCTAATAAATTTAAATTATGTTTTGTTTTTTTATAAAATCTTATTTAAAAGATATTGAATATATTAATCAGTTTTAAGCTTACTAATCTAATTTATTGTCATGAATTTCGTCATTAACAAGTTAACTAAAAAAATTAGAGGTAAAATGACTAGTGATTTTTACCTTCATTTTTAATTTGTTTGTTGACTAGCATTTTCAATCGAGTTTGGCTTTAGTATAGTTTACGTAACTAGCTAGCTTACTACGTCATCATCATCATCATCATCATTATCATTCGTATCCAGGACCTCGTGATTGAAGCCACGTAGGTAACCAGTACACCAACGAGACAGTCTACGTAAAAGCCATTGTTTACTAAGTAAAAAGTGAACTTCCAAAAAATGTGTTACAATATTTTCTTTTTCTGTTGTCAGATGGTTCTAGTACTTTGATTTTCATGCGTACGAAAAGATGTTAAATCTCAATCAAAGTATTGCATCAATATCAGCAGTACAATATTACTACCCGAAATACTGACCTAAAATCATACACCAGCCACAACCCAGGTTGAAGTAATCCCTCACATCATTGATTCACAACCGGTGGAGTACCGATATAGCAGCAATTACTCAAACGCCGTATCGCGGTAGCTAAGACGGTTTAAGCTCCAGAAGTGTTCGAACAGACAAACTGTTCATTTATCTAAAAGCATATCGAACAAGCAGCTCTATAATTCAGCGGTCTGGGATGCTCTGAACATTTTTCGAAGGATGACAGCTTGAAAGCTAGACGCCAGATGAAAAATCAGTATTGTATCCATTGAGATAGGAAAGCGGAAGTTATGTTTTTCTTTTTTATAACAAAGAAATCTAAGGAGGTTCTCGTACGATACGACATTTTTATTAATTTATTTTTTTATAAATGCCGTAAATAACTTTTTACAGTCTTGTCCGATTTTGTAATGTCTAGATGGGCATACATGGGATATTTTCTCATATAGATCAGAAGAAATTTAAATTAAAGAAACTCTTTAAATTTGGAGGACGCTTACAGCGATTTCAGTTTTTGACTCGTATCCGCTTGGCCACTAGTCCTATACTTACTATGATCGCTTGCCGTACCTTCGTGTGATAGTGGACTAAAAAGTGGACTAAAAATTTTTAACAAAAAATAAATGACAAAATTAATGCTCTAATGACAAAATTATTTTTTACTTTTTAGGCATCGCAGATATATGATACACTTACAAATATTATAAAGGCAAAAGTTTGTATGTATGGATTTATGACGCGGTAATTAAAGTTTCCTTGAAAAACGCCGTTAAATAATTATTTAAAGGTCTCTATCGTAATGTCTGATGACTGGGATGTTTTCTCATATAAGAATAAATTTATATATAAAGAAACCCGTTTTATATTTGGACAACCAAAGGTCGATTTTTGACAACCGCTCACTAAGCCATCAATGTCCAAACTTACTCAGTTGCTTGCCGTACTTACCTGTGGTAGTGGACTAGTGGACTGTCAAATTGTAAGCTCTTATAAAATGACAAAAATCTGGCCATTCTTGCTCTGTTGCTAAATAACTGTGAGGCATCGCAGATATATGATACACTTACAAATATTATAAAGGCAAAAGTTTGTATGTATGAATTTATAGATGTTTATTTCATGCAAAAAATACTAATTGTATGTAGAAGAAACTTCACAATAATATAACTTACATATCAAAATAACACAGGCCACATTTTATTGCAAAATTCTCTCGATAGCGAGCACTACGCGGGTGACACCATGGACATCCTCTAGTACGAAATAATACTATTTTTTAATAATTTATTGTCAGTTAACATTAACACTATTTTAAGGTACTTAAATGCACCATTTTTTTTTTCTATTTTTTTTATGGGTCAACAAACAGTAATTTCACAAATATAAAAGATACACACATTACTTATACGTGAACCAGCACCATTAACCACGTATTACATGAAACTTATATTGAGAGTGAAAAATATACCAAAAACCAAGACAACCTAATAAATATATAAATATATCTACGACGTTTTAAGCGACATGTTACTGCTATAAAACAGAAACTGAAACTGTTGCAGAAAACTGTCAATGTATACAGTTTTCTGCAACAGTTTCAGTTTCTGTTTTATAGCAGTAACATGTCGCTTAAAACGTCGATTTAAAAAATGTCCTTTACACACACCAACTCTATTCTTTGTAAAACGAAAGTGAATCGAAGGATTAGATCAATTCTACCCGTAGATATATTTTCATCGTGTTATTTTTGTTACAGTATATTCACAGATTCGGTCAAGGATCAGGAGTCCTCTATATTTGTGTACGGACGAAACTATAATTGTTCTATCGATTTCGTTGGAACCGGTACAAATGTGGAACATTTCAGGGCTATTAATGTCTTTACAAGGTTAGATTTTTTTATTTTTGTTCAATTGCTAGTTAGCGCTAATAGAATAGAAAAAAATATTGTACTTTTTGAAATAATACCTACAGGGAAGTCAGTAAAAAAAACAATCGTTATTACTCCTTTCCACTACGGCTAGCTAGCGTTCTTCTGTTCTGTGCTCTTTTCCCAGAGCCTGGCCAGCCAGCCACAGAGACAGGAGCTGTTAAGTTTTACGTAACAAAGTTTTTTACTTTTTCATAAGAAGTTATCACTTGAAAAACTCATATCAAAACTTCTAAAATCGACTCCATCCGCCGAACGCAAAACATATTTTTCTTAAAGGACGAAATATTAATTATTTGTATACTGTTTCGTATATTTCCTGTCTTGGTTGTTGTATTGTTACCCAGGACTCCAAGCCAAGAATTTACATAATATTTATCAGTCATAATTTATGTAGTAGTCATTTTTGACAACCTCAGTCATGGCGCAGTGGTATGCGCGGTGGATTTATATGTCGGAAGTCCTGGGTTCAATTCCCGGCGGGGCAGATTAAGATTTTTCTTAATTTGTCTTGGTCTGGCTGGTGGAAGGCTTTCACCGTGGCTAGTTACCACTCTACCAACAAAGACGTACCGCCAAGCGATTTAGCGTTCCGGTACGATGTCGTGTAGAAACCGATAGGGGTGTGAATTTCATCTTACTCCTAACAAGTTAGCCCGCTTCCATCTTAGGTTTCATTATCACTTAACATCAGGTGTAATAGCAATCGAGGGCCTACTTTTAGGCCTGTGTGCACCAAGATTTCAGTTATCATAACCAACGGTTAACATAACTTTAACTATAAATTTACTGTTCACGACAACCCGTACACCGTTTAAGAACGTAAGCTCGGTTAAGATAACCACCCGGATTACGTCCTTAACCGGCGTACGGGTTGTCGATAAAAAAAAAAATGAATAATAAATTCAGTCAATAAAGTCTATTCACAAGATATCGTAATCGTTATTCATGACAAAAAAAATACTTAATTTCTTAACTAATTATAAATACAGGCATAACAAAAGAATGGCATTGAAAGTAAAACACCACACTTGTATCCTCCGTGGGTGTTTCCCATCTACATGTAAATACACTTTGACATTGCTTCTGAATATTGTATCGATGAGTTGTTGACCGATACTCGGGGGGCGGAGTTGGTGTGGCCTTAATGTTCTCATTTTGTTTGAAAAGTTTGCCTTTCGATGTTATTTGTTCTAATCGCATACACTCATGTGTTAGGTGTCTACTATTTGTTTTTTTTTAATAAATTAAATAATCAAGCGACAGCTACGATGGTCATGGTCTGTGAATGCCACAGGACTGTGTAGTTAAACATACTTTTCAGACCTCAATAAAGGCAAGCGTAAATCTGGCGGCCTGGTAGATACCTAAAATGATACTATGTAGATACATAGAATGGGATGGGAGGACATGGCTACAAATCGTATAGTGTGGAGAAATACAATCAAGGATAAAGCAAAGTAGTTCGAACAACAACTACGACTTGCTTTGGATCAGAAGTGAGACGATCTTAAGCTTCGTTCACCAAACGCGGTTACATCTTACGTGATGGAGTATTGTGAATTGTGCTTGTGCCTGTTAAGGCTAAAATAGGGCACATTAGTCACCGAAAAGCTTACCAGAGAACTAACCGTAGTTGAATAGTTCTAGTTAGTAACCAAAGTTTAATCGGCTTTGAGGCATCATCACTATTTTTTCTTAACTGTTTGACAGTTAACACTTACATGTTATCTGGCGTGATGCAAAGAGACTATGAGTTTATAATGCTGGCGTATAGCTTGAAACTGAACTGTTGATTCTTACTTGATTGATACTTAGTATTTTATGTAAGTATATTCTATATTACATAATTTGATACAATAACTTCCTATACTTCATTGTACGTACACTCGAACCTCTCCAATGAATGCACTTTTCCTCTTCAATATTGGTTGTCTGGAAGAGATCGCTCATTAGCGATAAGACCGCCAATTGTACATTGTTTTTTAGTTTAAGTTATTTTCTATTTGTAAGATTTTTATTATTTGGTGTACAATAAAGAGTAATTCATTCATTCATTGATTCCCATTTTGATTTACATAGTTAAGAATTCTCTTCCAAATCACAGCTTGTTGAAGTTATCTCACGTAGGGTGGGAGCACAGAACTATGGCTGAAGGGCGCCATTCCAGCACCTATACTAAAGCCAAACTTGATTGAGAATGCTTGTCAACAAACAAATTTAAAATGAAGGTAGAAAATGCAACACATTTCATGCCCAATACATTTAAAATTATGTTTTGTTTTGTATAAAATCTTATTTAAAAGATATTGAATATATTAATTAGTTTTAAGCTTACTAATCTAATTTATTGTCATGAATTCGTCATTAACTAGTTAATTGAAAAAATTAGGTGTAAAATGACTAGTGATTACTACCTTCATTTTTAATTTGTTTGTTGACAAGCATTCTCAAACGAGTTTGGCTTAAGTATAGGTACGTACCTCTTTGAACCATTAATCAAGTCCATTGCGACTTCAGAGTTGCCTAGATTTGATTGGAGCTCTACGTATTTCACTGAAATCAGTCAAATAAAAAATTGTATTAGAATAATGTGTATAGTTAACACATTAAAAATTACACCCCGAATCATAAACGTCCTGCTTTTTGAAGTCGTTTAGTTTAAGTTTTAATACTCATAAAGCCAGCTACAGCGTTAAATCGTAAACTGTATTCTACGGTCATTAACAAGTCATTAGAAGGCACTATTCTTTGTCAAGTAAAAAATATGCGTTTTTGTCAACCTCACTCTAATCGATTTGTTGATTGATTTCATTGAAAAAATGTCGGAGCTAGGTTTGTTAATTTTTTCTATCATTAAATAGGTAAATTAAAAAAAATACTGGAATTTTAGTTATTGTATATGATTGCTTTCCCTATACATCTTGTTTATTTATTTATTAAAACATATATATTACATTATTATTTGCTTTGTCTATGTACACGTAATCGAGATTTTAAACAGAATATATCTTGACAGATATAATAGATAAATAATGATCACGAGATTTCAATATAGATTACAGAACTTGACCTATCTGTATATACTACCATCTGGTACATACTAACCGTAATACTAATACTTACATTCAATTTTCAGTTAATTCCAAGCCCAGAAGTTGGTGGTGATACACCCCTGTGCCTCGGAGAACAGCTGAAGCCATCGATCCCGGTCACTATCATCACCATCCAATAGTGATAACTAAATAAATTAGATGACTAAATAAATAAGACATTATCACCCTCAACTCGCATTGGAGCAGTATTATAGGTCAGCAGCATTTACAACAGAATACAACATACTCAACTATTTACCCGACTGCGTCAGAAGGAAGGTTATGTTTTTCGAGTGTATGTATGTATGTAATTATGTATGTATGTCCATTTCTTCGGCACGCGCTACAGCCTAAACGAATGAACGGATTATGACAGGTGAGGTGTCGTTGAATTCGTTAAAATTGTGGTAGTGACATAGGCTATATAAATTTTCAAAATGGTGGCTGTAAATGGGGGAAAAAGGGGGGATGTGTCTATTTCTTTCTTTTATCTTAGCAATATGGGTATCAAATAAAAGGTTGTAAAAAGACTATTTCAAAAATATAAATATCATATCATGTTTATATTGCCGTTTTAACAAAAAATGGCAAAAAGTGTACCGTATCATTTCTATACCATAAACTAAAACAAAAAAGTCTCAAATAAAATTATTATTATAAAAACAAAAAACCCGACTGCATAGAAGTTATGAACTGAAAAGAGAAAAACAAGGATCACTATATCTATATAAAATTTTATATATTTTATGGTGCTGCAGACGGGGACAAACGTAGTTTTGGTTGATCTTTCTTTCCCCGCAGAAAATAAAGTATTATGTCCCCGCTTGCATCACCATAAAGTATTTAAAATTTTATATAGATATAGTGATCCTTGTTTTTTTATCCCGAAAATTTTACGGGAACGGGAATTACGAGGAAGAAGCCGCGGATGTCCTCTAGTAAATAGTAAATTAATTTAAATATATTTATTGGACAATATAATAATTGTTAATTGTTTGTAAATCGGTCAAATGGACATTATAATTTCGTGATGCGAACATTATTATTATTAAATAATAAAATGGCTACAAGATTTGTACATTACGTTTTATAGGCAGTGTATCCTGTGGTGTAACCTGAACGAGGGGCGCAGGATGTGACCACATGGCCCGCGAGAGACGGCTGCGGCACGGGCGCGCTGTACCGTCAGAGTTGTATGGATGCGGTTTCACACTAACATTTGTAGCGGCTTTAGCCTGCGACTCCGCCCGTGTGGAGTTAGTAATAACGGCAACCTAATTTTTCTAAACTTTGAATGTCATATTTACAATCTGCCTAAAAATACGTTTTAAGCTACTAGCTTTAAAACCGACAATACATTTAAACAATATTTCTTCCTCCCTTTTAACTCCTTACAACCCATTTATCGCAATTAAAATAGCCTATGTTCTTTTTTAGGCCCTCAATTATCTGTGTACCAAATTTAATTTAAATCGGTCCAGTAGTTTTAGCAGGAAGCTATAGGATTACACTTTATAGGCAGTCCGTTGTTACATCTGGCCTATACCTATTTCTGTACAGAGGCGAAGCTTGGACAATAAAATAGGACATCAGGAATAATGAGAATAAACAGAATAAGAGACACATAGAAATGTTAATTTAGCTTGCTTAGCGCTTGGCAATTAGCTGGATTCATAAAGTGACAAATATCGGCGTTCTACGACGCGTCAGTCAAAAACGCGAACTTTTGCAGACTGTCAAGATGGGATGAGTTGCGTATCTGGGTCATGTACTTACAATATGAGAGAAACCAACTCCTTCAGTTCATCTTAATGGGAAAGGCTGCCGGTAAAAGAGGCGATGATCACAAAGAGAAGTATTGATTGATAAACTATTTGACATAGATAGAGAGGACTTTACGAAGCTGACTGTCAACTTTGGCTAGTCAGTGAGGCACTCAAAGAAGAGGAATAAGAAGGTAGTGGTATAACCTGTGGTATAACCTGAACGATGAGCGCAGACTCTGACCACATGGCCCGCGAGATGGTTGCGGTTCGGGCTCGGCAAATCTCAAATAATAATTGCAAGGTTATGTCCACATTATGCTGCCACACAAGAGTTTAAACTTTAAAAATCGTGAGCAGCACGTGTGTAAGGCAATTTCAGCCAAATGCGCGAGTATGCACTATATACTTACTTTTATAAGAAAATGACTAATTTTTTAATTCATTATTAGTTAATGAAACATAGAGTAACGAATATAGAATTAAGAAATAAATTATCCTAATGTTTTGTTTTGCCTTAGGCCTGTGTGCACCAATATTTCGGTTATAATAACCAATAGTTAACATAACTTTACTATAAATTTACTATTTCTAATAAACCCGTACGCCGGTTAAGGACGCAAACCGGGCGGTTATCTTAACCGAGTTTACGTCCTTAACCGGCGTACGGGTTGTCGTGAACAGTAAATTTTACGTTTAGCTTATGTTAACCGTTGGTTATGATAACCGAAATCTTAGTGCACACCTTAGTTAGCTTTTCAGAAACGTGTGCATATTATCACGAGTAGATAAGTCGCAAGAGCCTCGCTATTTCACGTGAATATGATTGCGCCGCGAACCCGCCAACCCACATTGGAGCAGCATAGTGTGTCTACGCTTCATATCCCTTCTCCTACATGGAGGGAGGCCTGGCCTTGCAGTAGGTCGGTTATAGGCTAGTAATGATGATGATGATCACAGGAAATGGCTTGTCATATTACTAGTCCCTATAAAAGTGAAGCTTGTGTGTATGTATGTTTGTTACTATTACACGGTGTAATTGTTGATTACCATTTTTTTTTATGGACTACAAGTTGGCTCTTGACTGCTATCACACCTGCTGTTAAGTGATGATGCAGTCTAAGATGGAAGCGGGCTAACTTGTCAGGAGTAGGACGAAAATCCACACTCCTTTCGGTTTCTACACAACATCGTACCGGAACGCTAAATCGCTTAGCGATATGTCTTTGTCAGTAGGGTGGTAACTGGCCGCGGCAAAAGCCTCCCACCAGCCAGACCAAGACAAATTAAGAAAAATCTCAATCTGCCCCGCCGGGAATCGAACCCAGGACCTCCGTCTTATAAATCCACCGCGCACACCACTGCACCACGGAGGTCGTCAAAAGCTTAAAGTTTAGAGATTTGACAGTTTAGAGTGATGATAACCTAATATTATACCCTGAACAAACAAAAGTTTTTTATTCCGATAGTCCCACGTGAGCGTACACGGGTAATCCAGCAGGTATTAACTTGTTTTTAATTATTTTTAATTCGCTAATACAAGCATCATTAGAATCGTTTACTAAAGACGCCGATGTGGAGTTTACAGCACTTATGGTGGAAGCCGTAAAAACTGCTACATTGCAGATTTAATACCCATTGAGCAGCCTGCAGCTGTGCCAGTGTAAACACGAACCAAACTGTACGTGCCGCAATACAGATTATATATAAGTACATAGCTATGTAAAAGTACAGTACTTTAAATACTTACTTTTTGTTGCAAAATTTCATTAAAACCTAAAAATAATCGTTTTTACATAATAAATGTACAGATTATATTTTAGGCGGTCTTTTGTGACAGAGCCTTATTTTTTTCTTTTAATTAGTTAGCAATGTTTTAGTGGTAAAGTTATCGGTCAAATCACAGATATACCTATAGGCCTTAACAGTTAAAAACTATGTCTCCGATTAACAGGCATAGCCCATAGGGTAGATGACTTATTTTTTTTATTGCTTTATTATAAGAATAGAACTGAATTTTTTGTATTAGTCGTATTCATAACAAAAAAATAAAAGACCTGGGTGTTTCTTTGTCTCTATTTGTAAGTTTCTGTAATCTATCGAAGGCTCGATACACAATTTATAGTATCAATGTGTAAAAACAGTCAATTTGAGACACCCGTGTTGACAAAGTCAACACGGGCGACTTTATTAAAGGATTTTGTTTTTAATAATTTTAAAACAATATGAGGAATTAATAGAATTATTCACACGCACTCAGTCGTAGTAAAATGTATGGTTGCAGTAGCCCCACTCTCCTCTACCCTGTAGGTATGACGACGCTTGCAAATGCAGCGCGAAACCTAATTAATCGCGGTAAATGTAATAGAGCACGCAACATTACCTTTGACACCCATGACCTCTGAACTTTCATGGTCTGCCACTCAGTATTTACATGCTACTGTGCTATATAATGCATTATCAGCCTATTAATAACCCACTACAGGATACCTACCATCAACTATAATAGCGACTCAACTGTAGACCAAAACCGACCAGTGTGGCTAGTGTAAGATTTTACCGCGTTGATATCGAGAACGGTAAACGCAAATTTTATATGACACTGACACTCACCCATTTGAGTTTTCTCTCGATACTGCCAGGGGCGCTGCTTCAATTCCATATAAAATTTGCCTTTACGCGAATGTGAAGTTTTCGATTTGTTTTGGTGAAAGCTCACACTAGGCACTCAGCTGACGTTATTGCGTAATAATAACCTAAACTGCAATTCAGTTTAGATCTATAGTTGAGTCGCTATTATTGTTGATGGTAGGTAGGCAGGGTTAAACCCCTCTCCCTAGGTGTAGAAGATTATGACGTTACATCTTGGTAGATGTAACTAAGCTATCCCAATGCGGATTGGCGACTATGTTTGACTATAATAATTGATCGAAAATTTCATACGCAATTTATAGCATGAAAGCGTAACACCGTCGATTTGGTAAATAAAATTCGGATAGTTAATAATTTATTCGTTTTGCTATTTTCCGCAAAAAGTCGATGAATCTAAGCGATCACCCAGGTCTGAGAGAATACTCTCTACCTACATTTCACTCTATGTGCAATTTGTAATTGCAGTTGTAGAGTCAACATCTTCCGAAGATGCTCCGGTTTCGGAGTGAAACGTAGATATATATAAATTACCCGGGTAATTTATATAATAGCAAAATATATAAATTAACCGGCAAACCTTGTTTTGCCATGTATATTATTTCTAGAAAACATTTTTTTTCATAGGGGTGGATCGTGTAGGGGTGAAAATGTAGGGTTGTATGTATTTTTTAATGCCATATTATAAAAAAAAATGTCCAAAAATTAAAATACAATGTTAGGGGTGGACAACCCTTATCACTTAGGGGTATGAAAAATAGATAGTAGCCGATTCTCAGACTTACTGAATATGCATATAAAATTTCATAAAAATCGGTCAAGCCGTTTCGGAGGAGTATGGTAACTAACACTGTGATCCGAGAATTATATATATAAGACTAGCTGACTCGGCAAACATTATTTTACATTAAAAATTAAAAAAAAATTTAGATGAAAATTAGATAGTAGCCGATTCTCAGACCTGCTGAATACGAAATTTGGTAAAAATCGGTAAAGCCGTTTCCGAGGAGTACGGTAACTAACATTGTAACAGGTAAATTTCATATGTTTGATTAACTATTCATGATGAACTTCCGTAAAATAATAACACCTGCTTCTGAATCATAAAAATATTTTAAGAAACAACTACACAAATATTATATGCAATTAACACGAAAATGCTCTAACGCAAAGTATGTCCCGAGTCGACTTCTTTTAACAGATTTCAATTGCAAACTGTCAAAGTAAGGTGACAAACAAAAAATTGTTTTTGGATTAAGTACTCGGTTGTCGGTTTGTTGAAGTTTTACAAACATGATCTGATTTATCTCTATGTTAAAATACTTGAAAATGTTTTTAATATTATAGTCATAGCTTATTTCAACAAGATCTTATATTTTTAATACTAGACCCCGTATGATCTCATACGATTATGGCCTTGAAAACCAGTGGTAGAGTTAAAAACATTTGAATAAATTCGAATAGAAAAAAATGTCTAGACGATTGAGAATTTCTTGCATGAAAGAGAAAACCTAAGTATTTTTCAGCACAATCTAATACTCGAAACCAATTCTTCTCCACCTCAGTCACTAGAAGGTCTTACTATAGTACATCTTCAATTTTCATTCAAGGCATTCAGGAAAGTGCGTTTCACCAAGGCTGACTCATCACTTACCATCAAGCTCTAGCCTATATCATGAGAAGAATTTGATGATATGGATAAGATAAATGTATAATAGTTATCCGGTTTTGTAGATAAAGCCTGAAACGGATAAGGTGGGGCAAGAAGTGGTAGTTTATATTGATAACACACTGCTTATGTTTTAACACTCATTTATTTCCCTTAAAATTAGTATACATCTTTAATATAGAATAGACTGATAATGATGATGAAATGATAACATTATCATAGATTACTCCAACAAAAACCTATTTTTCATTTTAATGTTAAAAACATCTTTAAGAATTTTAATACAGAGATCAATAAGATCCTTTTTAGCCGTGAAACTGTAAGAACGTTCGAATTCTTAAACGAAAATAAAATTTAATTACGTCTCGAGTCTACTTTGATAGTTAGTTAGTAAAAATCTGTCAAAATAAGTTGACTCGGGACCTACTTTACTTTAATTTGCGTTTAAGTATTCGGAAGGAAATTTCGTATTTATAATATTTGTGTGGTTTTTCTTGAAATATTTTTAGTAATACTTTTTTATTTAATGTTATTTCTTATTATAACGCTAATGATGACTAAAAGACAAATAAAACTAAAATAAAGTATTAAAGATGTCATAACTTAAATTGGATTTTTTGAAAAATCCTATCAAGTCAAAAATTATTATGATTATTATTAAATATTATAACAACTTAAATTATTATTATTCGTTTTCTCTTATTTTACATAAATAAATGAGAGAAAAAAATTTAAATATAATTAATAAGGGCTTTAAGTATATTTGATATAATAAGAACGTAAACGGTAGCTATAAAATCTACCAAATACGTTCTTAGGAAAGTATTTGTGAATTGTGAAATTTATCTAAAATGGCAAAAAGTGAAATGATTAGAAATGTATATCCTACCGCTGTGGAGGCAGAGTCAGGATCATCGTCATTATCATCGTCATTGTCATCTTCACCTGGCTCAGTTTCGTTCCTACTTTTCATGGTAAATCTACTCTTAGCATCCACAAAAAACTGAGAGTATATTTCGTCCCAAAACGCCATTGTTTCAGGGTGCGGATCTCGCAAGTCCACATCGAAATTAGCGCTTCCATTTTTAAGGATTTCTCGATCATCAATAATCCTAAGATAGTTGCTGTGAGTAGAATTAGGATAATACGGCAGCCATTCTACTTGAGATGTTTCACTTGTTGGGATTCTGAAAAAAATGTTTGTTTTATATTGTTACTAATTAATAATGATTACCCAGATAATAGATTTATAAGGAAGATATAACTGTATATATTTTATAGAGTGACGATACTAACCCGTATTTAGCAAAGTTTGTCCATCGTTCAATAAGAATGTCTCCAACCACAAGATCATAACCACTTAATTCGTTAGAAAACATGTATACCAACTCTTCTTTGTGACCCGCTGCTTCTATTTCTATTGGTCTGCTGAGAACTTCTTCACTACGAGCTCCTCTATAAGAAAATTGATATAAGTATACATCTGAATCAGACGATAATGCTCGAAAACGAGCTTCTCGTATAGCAGAAACTAATATCATTGTATCACCATTATATTTCACGAAATTATTTATCAGAGTTTCATTAATTGGGCCATTACCAAAGTAAAAAGTCTTTATATCTTCTGCTGTTTGCTCTTCTTGTATAACTGAATCAAAACCTATATCAGATTGTAAGAAGTCTACAAATGAATCATCCATTCTTTCTAACCAATCTTTATTTACACCTTCGTCAGCTCGTATTGTACCCTCAAAATCAACAAAACCTGTCATGAAAGGAATTTTTAATTGTTCTCCATTTGTTATTATTTCAAAAGGAGACTTTAACATAAATGCGTCAACATTTTCAATTTCTCTTTCTATACACGGAGCAAATGCTAGTGAATTATCTGTAAGATCAAGTTGATTTATAACAGCCATCAATGCTGGTGTACTGGTTCTTGTTAAAACATCTGCCAATTCTTCTATAGTAGTCACCGTATGGCCTAGAGCTTCTGCAACTTCTATGGCATATCTTAAATTATTACGGGTTACAGCCCACGGGGAAAGTGCCGTTCCACTTTGTGATATTACTTTGTGAACCAGACCTTCTGCTAACGGGGAAAGTGTGATTAAATCAACTGCAGACGCACCACTGCCGTGTCCAAACAGTATAACGTTGTTAGGATCTCCGCTGAAACGTTCAATATTATTTTGAATCCATTTTAATCCTGCAATTATATCTTTAAGTCCAGCATTTCCTGGAGCATTTTCAGTGCCTAGACATAAAAATCCTAAAATCGATTCTCGGTATGGTACGCGAACCACAATAACGTCCTTTTCTAAAAATCTTAAGGATTGATTTAAATCGTCCCTTGAATTGAATTCTGAACCTTGTATCCATACCATTACTGGTAATTTTTTAGTGATATCAAGCGTTGGTGTCAATACATCAAGTGCTAAACAATCTTCAGTCCCTTCGTAACCATTAGCCACAGGTCTAACGCATTTAACGTTTTCTCGATTGGAAACAAAATCGCTCCGAAACGTGGGCGGTGGTGATGGGGCCTGAAAAAATTGCAGTACGTAAGTATAAAAATCATTAAACTGTTTTTTTTTTTAGTTTTGCAGTAAATAAATTATAGAAATTACCTTAAATCTATGGATACCAGATGTAGAATCAGCGAACGGAATACCGAAAAATTTATAATAGCCCTCTTTTGTCGTTGATCCCACTACGGTTCCTTGTAACATTTTCACTTTCGGTTCCGATACATATTTTTCGCACAAAACGGTACTAATTAGGATACAAGACCATAAAAACACCTTTAAAGCCATGTTGCTTGAACAATAACTAAATATTAGTGATGAAAAACAACGTCCTCAAATTTATTACTTATCGATAAAGTACTGAGAAGTGACAGATAGATTGCTCTTAAGCTAAGATAGTAGATTCAGCATCGTCTTATCTTGCTTGATATTGATAATAATTTTCGTTGAAACGATGGACGAAACAAAGAACTATGATAATTGAAACATGAAGGTTTTTATTTCATATTTACTCTTTTAGATTGACCATTGCTTTACAAAAGCGATTCTCAGCATGCAATTGGGAGGCTAGTGGTGTTGCAATTTCCTGAATTGAAGAACACGATAAACTACTGGTATCAGTCATTATCACTAATATTCAACAATATTATAATAGGTGCATGGAATAGGTTTGTGGGTTTAAGTTAATCCCTGTATGGAAGGAGTTCTGACCCTGTGGACCGTTTGAGTGGCCTGGTGGTAATGAATTGACTTAGATTAAAAAGCTGCTTCAGAATATTGAGTCAAACTGCAAAAGAATAAAAAAACAGGATATGCTCTTCTCGTCTTATGTTAAGTACAATCTTATCACACTTAAATAGCTGAACGTTTCAGAGATTAGCAAACAAACAACTATAATAAGTAAATACAAACAAAAACAAGAACTTTGCGTGATTGCATAGAAACAGCTAAACATACAAACTATTCCTTTATAATATTCAGAAGAAGATTTGAAGCACTAAAAAAATTAGGTCACTGAACTTGATCACACATTTTCAAGAAAAAAACTTGTGTCCCTCAACCACCTTGTCTTTGAACATTTGCAAAGTTAAAATGAACCTTGTGCCATTGTAATAAAGGTGCAAATTTTTGATGTGGTCCAATTTTTTTCAGCGGTTCCCTTAGAGGGGGTGCGGTTACGTGCGCCGAGGGAGGGGGCGACAATGTGCGGGACATATGGCCCCGCTGAGTCTTCGTGAGAATATCTGATTCATTGGCCGTTGTCATTGCGCCTTGTGTTATTTTGTTATCATTAACTTTATTGCGCTTTTTAAATTCACGGTTTTTAGTCGCATTTAAAATTAATAGCATATAGATTTCAATGGATTTTGTTTTCTTATGTTAAGTGAAGGCGAAGTTTAGCGAGTTTGCTTTGAAGGGTTGTTATACGCTGTTTAATTTTCAACCTATCTTCTTGTTTATTTTAAACTATATTAACCATATAACAAAAAGCTGAGTTTATTTTAAGAATACTATTAAACCTTATGAGCTTGGAATTATACTGAAAAGCGTGTTTTTCTGACTGGTACCAGTTCCGTAACTAGGACAATGACAGCGGTGCCTTGACGCAGATCTTGGAGAGGCTTTGGAATGACCAGACCTTAAACATATCTTATATTGATAGAGTCACCCATGTGCAACTAAATAACAAAGGATAAATGTCCATATCACCACAAAATGTTAATGTATACAGCGTAAGTTCAAGAACAGAAGCTCGGAAGTACATCACCTTAGATCTGAACCCAAGCTGATAGGGACGCAGTGTGAAGGTTGCTCGGCGTGCATAAAAGGCTAATTACGGCACTGCTTGGACCGGAAATAAGCACGACTAAGATCTAATACATAAAAGTCAACTGCTCCATAATGTTATCTGCAGTGAGAGAATCTAGGCCCTCCAATCAAGTAGAAAACAAGCAATAGGTACAAATACAACTGGTCTAGATATCGTCAATAGGAAAATTTGATTCAATCTACGAGCCGTCGTTATCGCCGTTCTGTGATAAGTTTGGATCGGATGTGTCATTGCACTTATGATCTTGCGTATATCGTATAGTACTTGGCTACTACAAACCTTGGCATTTTGTAATACCAAAAAAAGTTTACCCGACTCTACCTTACCGGTTTTTACACCAATGCATTTCGGAATTTCGAACTAAATTATTTTCTTGTTTGATCCTTTTCAATATTTTATTACGTAGTCAGGTTTTAGTTTTCCAAATGACAAACAACGAAGATGTTAAGGATGCGGTATGTCTGTCTGTTCGTCTGTATGTTATAGCCATTTTTTTCTGAAACTATAAGAACTATACTATTGAAACTTGGAAAATAGATGTACGAGTATTCTGTCACTTATAATGAACACTAAAAAATCCCAAAATATTCCTAATAAGGATCCCGCTAGAGTAGCTTAGGACACTCGGTCTAGAATGGATCTCTAGACCGAGTGTCCTAAGCTGCTCTAACGGGATCCTACCAGATTTGCTTGGGCAGGGAAAATTACTCGAGCAGAGAAGGTGAGTATTGACCGACCACAAAGCCCTAGGTACCCTTAAACCATGTAAGTTTAACTTAAACCGGGTCGAAAGTCTCGGACTCTGTTCGGCGTTTTTCTCTCTGCCAAATGATGGACCCGGCATCCGCACGGTGAATCCATGCATTATTACGATATTCGTCTCTACTCAGTTACTAAAGTCTCTCGAAATAGAGAGGCTTGACTTTTCAAAAGTAAAAGCCATCATTGGATACTGAATTTTCAAAATGTTAAAGCATCTCAACGCGGTATTGCAAATAACTTAAAGAAAGCATAGCTTATCTAAACGGTGTTATCTCCCGGATTGTAGAGATGCGATGTTCCTAAACATGTGGTACCGCCACGTGGGTCTAAGACAAAAAACAACTTTGTTATCCCGACTTATATCCAACATCGTTTACATGCAAATTGTAACCATATTGCAACGTATTTACGCCTCAAAATTGCTTAAAACTATATACGATTTAAGGTCTTATAAAGTCAAGATCTTACCTTGTGGGAGACTATGGAGTGACAGGCGAAAGGTTACCATTATGCGTAACACATTGGTGGCTTCAGAAAATGTATAATTTGTAACAAAAAGTAATATTTATGTCTTATTGTTGACGACAGTAAACCAGGATCGACTTAAGTAGAATGATAAATTATATTCCATTTTCATGCCTTGTATTTCAGGATTATGAATTTACTAATATAACTCTTTGTTCCTTTAATTTTTATAGTAGGGTAGAATAATTATCTTATTAAAAATTGTACGCTACCAATTTTAGGCTAATTTTTTGTAACGTTGAATTAGTGTAAGGTTTAAACTTTGTAAAATTAAGTTAGCATTTCAAAATACATGTTTCTTCAGTTCCAGTGATTACGGATCAAAGCTTGATCGCTAATTTTGGATTTCATAATTAAGTGAAGTCGAGTTACTCGAAAGGTGATAGGGAGAACTCCCTCAGAATAGGTATCCCTAAGAATGACAAAATTTTTAAAAGAATCAGAGTAACCGACATAACGAACTGCAAAAAGTTTTGGCAATGGGTACCGAGAGATGGACGTAGGGGTCCGAAACTAGGGTTTTGGAATGGCGAGTCCACATCAGAAAGCGTAGTGTAGGCCAATCTCTCATAGGTGGATTGACGACATCAAGCATAGTCGTAGGAGATGCTGAATGAAAGCGGCTCAGGATAATGATGTCTCTTTAATATATTTAGGTCCAACAGTGGACTCCGCGAGCTGGCAGCTTATGGCTCTAAGACGGTCAACCGTGACTGTGGTATTGTTTTTTTTTATTTTTTATACTGAACCGGATAAACTGCTTCATTAATTAACGCTACTGCGTCAATTTTGTCTAGCTTTCCTTTCTCTTACTTACACGGCAGCGGTAGGAAGGATCATCTCCTTCACTCACTATAATTCTGTCGGGTGTCCCGAGACGCATACGTTTTTCCTAAGGTCCGTTCTTAATGAAACACAAAATGTGAGCTACTAGTCTTGTGGCTTTATTTGGATAACATTTTCTTTACGTCAGATCTCAATAAAACAAAGCCCATAAAAGCCTGCTCGAAGCTTAACTTAATCTACCTGTAAATACTGTTTCGTGCGGTTTTGCGGGTAGACTTTTACTTATGGATCCTTTATCATTTTTTGAGTCATTATCAAACAAAATATACATTAAAAATATTGGAAACTATGATTTTGGAGTTCTTTATTTAATATTGTTTTTAGATTTAGGGTACCGATTGTCGATGTCGGCGGTTCAGTTGAGTACGTGCGGAAAAGTTAGTTCTTAAAAAGAAGAAGTACAAAATGTATACTAAGTACACTTTGCAGATTCTGATACAAGACTGCTGTATTTTTTTTTATCTTCTACTAGTTGGCCCTTGACTGCTATCACACCGGATGTTAAGTGATGATGCAGTCTAAGAAGGTAACGGGCTAACTTGTTAGGAATGGGACAAAAATCCACACCCCTTCCGGTTTCTACACGACATCGTACCGGAACGCTAAATCGCTTGGCGCTACGTCTTTGTCGGTAGGGTGGTAACTAGCCACGGCGAAAGCGTCCCACCAGCCAGACCAAGACAAATTAAGAAAAATCTCAATCTGCCCCGCCATGAATCGAACCCAGGACCTCCGTCTTATAAATCCACCGCGCATACCACTGCGCCACGTAGGTCGTCAAAAAGTTGATTTCTAAAGCATGTCTTATCTTAATTACTTAGAATAAAACCTATGGGAAAATCTGTTATGCCAATATAACTCCTGCAATTTTTATTTATTTACACCTGTATCGTGAAAATTAGCTGAATTAAAAAAAAATTCTATACTGAGGACGCCTGGTTTCGCTCGGGAAGTTCCCGTTCCCGTGGGAATTTCGGGATAAAAACTAGGCTATTTGTTATTCAGATAGGTAAGCTATGTCATGTATTATTGTGAAATTTTATCCAAGTCCATTTAGGCCCGTGTGCACCAAGATTTCGGTTATCATAACTAATGGTTAACATAAGCTAAACGTAAAATTTACTGTTCACGACAACCCGTACGCCTGGATAAGGACGTAAGCTCGGTTAAGATAACCGCCCGGTTTTGCGTCTAACCGGCGTACGGGTTGTCGTGAACAGTAAATTTATAGTAAAGTTATGTTAACCGTTGGTTATGATAACCGAAATCTTGGTGCACACAGGCCTTAGTAGTATTTGCGTGCAAAAGCAACAAAAGTATTAAGTAGAATTCCTTTTCCTCGGAAAATAAGCAAAATATGTCTTGATATCTTGTGTTAGAATGAAATGTTCAATGGAAAACCGAACAAAACTTTGTGATTTCAAAGTTTCTGGCAGCTCTACGTTAAGTATTAGTTCAGTGTATATAGATCACAGTGTATAAGTCCACGGCACGCACTTCATCCACTTCAGCATATTTTATTGTTCATACGCCGCGCGGCATCGGCGCGAGCGATTTTCAGTCACCGTTTGGTAATCATACAGTAGGTAAGGCTTATTACAATTGAATTCTTTTAGTAAAAAAGTATTATACATGTTTGTGTTTAACCTCTACTTATACTGGAAATCAGTACAGCTGTAAAGGAACAGAATAATATCAAACCTCTCGATGTAGTATAAGAATTAGAAAGAAAGAAAGAAGAAAGAAATTAAATTAAATAAATATTAAAATATTAAATATTATAGGACAATTACCTATACTAGGGAACCTTGGGTAGTCGCCCCATACACCTTTCTGTAACTTTAAAAAGAAAAGGTGTACGGCTCAGCATAATGCCGTGTATTGTGACATACATGGCGCTGATTTTCAGCCGTAACCTATGTGACATCGCAGACATTAAAAATTAAATCAATACTTAAATAATAAGCACATACCTATATGTAACAATAAAAATAAATAATAATATTTAATGTATAATAATAATTAATTACTAAGTTGGATGTATGTAAAATAAATATATACCCATAGAAAAAGAAATGTGAATTTATATTTTGCATACAAGTAATATAATATGATGAAGAAGAAGAAGAATTATAATAATTTAGACAAATTTCTAAAGTACTAAATTCCTCCTATATAATTGATACTTCCACCGCGTAGCCTTCAAATTCTTTTTGCTTGGCTAGCATAAATTTCTTCAATTTTCTACAAAACGTAAATTTGGTTTGCGAATTATGGATTGGTGGTGGAATATTGTTCCAACAGCGGGTGGCGGTGTATTTAAAACTACCTCTAAAAGCAGCCGAGCAATGCCTCGGTACGCTTAGAGGCTTACGTGAGCACCTGAAAAACTCTCTATTATCATACAACCTGCTGAGCTTCTGACTTTACTAAACATGTTCTAGGAGTCAGTAAGACATAAACCCAACAGATGGAAACTATATCTCTCGATTTTAGTTCAGACCATTAATCTTAAAGCTTTACAGAATTGAAGTAAGGCTGACTACGTGGGTCATTGCCATTTGGTATTGACTTCATCAGTCACTTACCCAGACCTTGGTTTCACGCCAAAGGAGATAGTGATGTGACACTATGGCATAACTTGCACTAGTGCGGTAAGGTGGCTCCGTCGTCCGTCTTGTTGCCCTGGCCTACAACGTATTGAATGACTGGAGGACTTCTAAGTCAGAGGATATGGTGAAATGCTGTGGAGGTATGCGTCGTCCAGACGTACTATACTATAGTACAGTGCTACAAACTTATCTGGCCAGGTGAGGGTTTTTGTAGCACTGTAAGTATGTTTTTAATAACAAAATGAATTCCACAACTGTACAATAATTGTATCGCGATTTCAGTGCATTAAACCCCGGTAATTCCTCTCCCTGGCTGCGCACGCGCCGAGGGGAGTTCAAAAATAGATTACACACGGATTCCTGCGTTCGGATCACGGGCCGCGCTGTTAGACTGACGGGGTTTCTTGAGAGATTTATACGTTTCACAATTATTAGAATGAAAGAGAAACGGCACGGCTAACGTTGTTTGTTTTGAAGCGCGTTGGAACTACTGGTGGCTGCTGCAGTTGTTTTAATAATCTGCAGCACGAGTGTGCTAGTATATTTACAGGGACGTTCATACACCTACACAGTAGACATACTGTTAACTACACAAAGTATTTGACGACTTCTATGGTGCAGTGGTATGCGAAGTGGATTTATAATAGACGGCCGAGTGGCGCAGTGAGTAGTGACCCTGCTTCTGTGTCCTAGGCTGTGGGTTCGATTCCCACATCTGGAAAATGTTTGTGTGATGAGCATGGATGTTTTCCAGTGTCTGGGTGTTTATCTATATATTATAATTATTTATGTATAATATATATAAAAATATTCATCAGTTACCATAGTACCCATAACACAAGCTACTTACGAGTACGCTTACTTTGGGGCTATATAGCGATGTGTGTAATTGTCCTATAATATTTATTTATTTAAAAAATAAGAAGAAGGACTTAGGTTCGATTCCCGGCAGGCAAGATTGAGATTTTCTTTATTTGTCTTGGTCTGGCTAGTGACCACCCTACCGACAAAGACGTACCGTCAAGCGATTTAGCGTTCCAGTTCTATGTCGTGTAGAAACAGAAAGGTGTGAAAATTTCACCCTACTCCTAACAAGTTAGCCCAGTTCCATCTTAGATTCCATCATCACTTAATATTAAGTGTAATAAAAGTCAAGAGCCAACTTGTAGTAGATAAAAAAAAGTTTCTCAGAGCTTACAGGACAAAGAAACAATTGATAAAATTAAAAACGGACAGGTACTTCTGCCTGAAAATAAAAATATATAATATTTAATTAGTCATGATGAAAATTATAAAAACACAATTTGCCAATTTCCATGAAAATCTGGCAAATTAGTGAGATCTGCCAAAATATCCTTAATGTAAAAAAAAATTAATAAAAAATTAAACCGACTTCCATACAGGGCTTCTACTTTCCAGACGCTACCTAGAACCCAAAAAGTTCTTTGGTACTTCATTAAATAAACGTTCCTTAAACATGGATGGCACCGATTTTATAGTATGCTTAAGTAAATTACAGAGATTAAATGACGTAGTTATTCTTTTATTTTTTAGTGCCTTTTGAAATCGGTTTAATTTTTTATTAAATTTTTTTTCTTACTTTTTAGTGATTTATCAACACGTAACCTACTCGTACTATACTATTAGAGCAGGTACGTTATACGACACTAGTAGCTGAAAAGCTACCGACACTTACATAAATACCGAAATCGCTTCAAATGTACCAGTAAAATTTGAAGAGTTCCTTTGATTTAACCAGGATCTCATCATCAGATCCTAATATGATGATTATGGGACCATTTTTGAAGTGTACCCTTTGTAATAAAAAAAATATTTTCAAAATCGAACTATTCTTTGAAAAGTTATGCGTGGTCATGCGTAATAAATCTCTATCTCAAAAGATTCTAAACCAATTTTGATAAAACTTGCAGTTTACCCTAAGTTGAACAATACCTAATGCAACAAAAAAAGAATTACTTAAATCGAACTTGTAGTTCCGGAGATATGCATCCACAAACATACATACACTTTTAAAATTTGGCACATTTGTTCAGACGCTGACATAGATTAACATATGCGAAAACTGGGCAGTTCTGGAAATATTACATACATACGGGGCGAATTGATAACCTCCTTTTTTTGAAGTCGGTTAAAAATCGGAGATCCCATTTTCGTTTCTTGTACAAAAATTTGAATATTACGAGTATATAAGACTATAACCGAGGAAAAGAAGATACTTTTAGACCCTCGGGATGCTAATAATGGTTTACTGTTAATTATTTTAAGAATGTAATTCAAAACACACGTTAACTTTTATCCCTTTGTGAATCAATTTCAAATAAATATAAATAACACAAAAAGAAATAACTTTTTGGCATTTTTCTCTAATTACTACTGATAAACAGTTTTAACTAAACATAAAATCATTTGAACTGTACAATATATTTCCACATGGGCCACCGTTAGTATCTCAGAACCAAAATTATTTTTTTACTTAGGCTTACTTACTTAGGCACCACTTAGGGTGTCACTGCATTAAACAAAAAGATGCCAAAATTGAAATAAAAGATTTTGTTAGACCCAAACAATAACACGTGCGTAAAATGAAAATTAATAAAAAATCGTTTATTCAGCCAGAAAATAAAAAAAACAAAACGAGTGATACAAATTTAAAAAACTTAATAAAGTTAATTTAGTTAACTTAAGTTAAATTAAGTTTGGTACCAAGGCTTGCTACAAACTTAAATGCCAGTAGAGACATGAAAGCCAGGCACCAATAACCCTTAAATACTTAAATAAAAGATAATATTGACTTTGATTTTGAAACAGTTATAAAGTCAAAATCAAAATCAAAATTCTCAATTCAATGAAATCTTTATGTTTATTTTTAATCGTCAATATGCCCTGGTCCTAGAAGAGCCCACAACAAACTCAGCCAGGTTTTTTTTTCTCTTATTTATATTTATTTACATATTTTTAAAAAATTTTTAACAATGTTATAAGTAATACAAAAATATATAATTATATATATATATTTTTTTTTATCGGCTACAAGTCGGCCCTTGACTGCTATCTCACCTGATGTTAAGTGATGATGCAGTCTAAGATGGAAGCGGGCGAACTTGTTAGGAGTGGGACGAACATCCACACCCCTATCGGTTTCTACACGACATCGTACCGGAACGCTAAATCGCTTGGCGGTACGTATTTGTCGGTAGGGTGGTAACTAGCCACGGCGAAAGCCTCCCACCAGCCAGACCAAGACAAATTAAGAAAAATCTCAATCTGCCCCGGGAATCGAACCCAGGACCTCCGTCTTATAAATCCACCGCGCAAACCACTACGCCACGAAGGTCGTCAAAAACACTATTAAAAATTTATAAAAAAATCTTCTCCTCCGTTTGCGGGGCCTTTGCGGGTCCAAGCAACCGGTGGTCAGGGCTCCAGAGTGAGGAACCTCTTCACAATACGCGCCGTTTCAAGGACTACTGCCGTCTGTATCCAACCCTTGATCCAACAATTAAGCGAAAGCTTCTTAAGGTGTTGATCGAAGCTTTTCGCAAAAAGACCATGGACTGAAACGACTATCGGAACAATAATAGTTGACTCAACATTCCACATGGCGGTAATCTCGTGAGCAAGGTCCAAATACTTTGATACTTTTTCCTTTTCGTCACTATTATAGCCAGGTTATTATTATATTTTTGTTATCACCATCTTACATTATTATTTCAAAACTATAAAACTAAGCACCCGGCTCCTTACAGCAATTCACTGAAACTCCTTTTTATCGTTAATATATGTTATATTTGACTAAATGTGGAGTGAAATTAAAGCTTTTAAAAATAAAAAATAGACCATATTTCACAATATATCACCAGCTGCAATAAAATGCTTTTCAATTGCGAAACGTCAATAGTTCGAACAAAATATTTTCACATAATAATATACTAATAGTGGACAATTTCTATAATTTTACACCTTTGCACATCGCAGGTGTAGATTCACATAGTTTATTCGGACTTAGGTATTAAAGTTGTTTCCTTTGAAACAGTGCCTTCCGTCCGTACTGCTTCTTGGACAATAATTTTATTAAAAACTTCATTTTGTAATTATTTTCAAATTGACCTATTGTTTCACTGTGCATATGAATAAAAATGAATTTTAGTTTTTATGTACGTGTTTCTAACATATTTAATTCCTGTATGTACTTTTAAGGACGGCCGAGTGGCGCAGTGGGTAGTGACCCTACTTCTGCGTCCTAGGCTGTGGGTTCGATTCCCACGTCTGGAAAATGTTTGTGTGATGAGCATGGATGTTTTCCAGTGTCTAGGTGTTTATCTATATATTATAAGTATTTATGTATAATATAGATAATATATATTCATCAGTTATCATAGCACCCATTACACAAGCTACTTACGAGTAGGGCTTACTTTGGGGCTATATAGCGATGTGTCTAATTGTCCTATAATATTTATTTATTTATTGATGATTTCCATTCCAGTACATTTATGATGTAATTTTGGCGAATTGTTACAGCATTAATTTAATTCGCCTGAACGAGCTTTACCTTTTATATAATTTGAGATAAATCGCTCTGGCTAGGTTTCATAGGTGGCAAAGCTTGATCAACTAGGTACTATTATTTATAATAGCACCTTCATATATTCATATCCATGGTAAAACACCAAGTTAATAAAATATACCTAATTGAATTTTTCCAATTATGTTTTTTATTTTTTGATTCAATTCTTTTTTATATTGATTTTTGAATTGCAAAAATTTCGTCAATGGTGCAGTTTGTGCGGAAAAACAAAAAAAGTGTATTTATGCACCTTTTAAATTATTATGTTATCAAAATAAATAATAAAAAATAAAACCGACTTCAAAACGCACTGAAAAGTAAAAAATAAATGCGTCATTTAGTTACTTTAATTTTATTTAACCATATCTATAAACTCGGTGCCGTCCAAGTATAAGGAGAGTTTATTTAAAAGTAGTAAAAGTAGCAAAGCACTTGGTGTGAATTACGTATCGTCTTTAAAGTCGAAAGCTTACAGATGGCACCGACTTCATAGATATGTTTAAGTAAATTAAAGTAACTTAATGACGCATTTATTTTTTACTTTTCAGTGCGTCTTGAAATCGGTTTAATTTTTTATGAAATTTTTTTTTTCATACTTTTTAGTGGTTTATCGACAACGAAATTACGTAAAACCTACACGTCCTAAACTATGAGTACCAATATTCACCAGCCACTTATAAACTAGCGACATCGCTGCAAATGTGCGTATGAAGTTTGAAGAGTTCCTTCGATTTAAGCTGCATTTCATCATCAGATCCTAACATGACTACGGAACCATTTTGGAGGTGTACCCTTTCTAATAAAAAATAATTTTCAAAATCGGACTATTCTGTG
The DNA here is from genome assembly GCA_034621355.1 of Mycalesis mineus. NCBI lineage: Eukaryota > Metazoa > Arthropoda > Insecta > Lepidoptera > Nymphalidae > Mycalesis > Mycalesis mineus. The sequence continues at coordinate 4,641,069 of CM067881.1, forward strand.
AAAAGTTATGCGTGGTCATGCATAAAAACATCCCTATCTGAAAAACTACTGAACCGATTTTAATTAAACTTACAGTATACCCTAAGTTGAACAATACCTAGTACAACAAAAAAAGAGTTACTTAAATCGGACCTGTAGTTCCGGAGATATGCGAGCACAAATATAAAAACATAAAAATTCCCTATCTCAAAAACTACTGAACAGATTTTGATATAACTTGCAGTGTACCCTAAGTTGAACAATACCTAGTACAACAAAAAAAGAATTACTTAAATCGGACTTGTAGTTCCGGAGATATGCCTCCACAAACATTACATACATACATACACTTTTGAAATTTGACACATTTGTTCAGACGCTGATACAGACTAACATATGCGAAAACTGTGCAGTTCTGGAAATATTACATACATACGGGTCGAATTGATAACCTCCTTTTTTTGAAATCGGTTAAAAATAAACATAGAATAGGGATAATTTTCTTCGCCTTTTAAAAATAAATACAAAACATATTTTAATATATTTTATTTATATATTAATTAATATTTAAATTAACAAGTTATTCTGTAATTTTATGTTTTTTTTAAACGGTGACAATTATTTATTTATTTTATTATTATCTTGGGGGGCTAAAATAGTATTATAAGTTATAAGAGGTAACTTAGGTTTATTATATGTTTATTATTTCTATAGCTACATATAATCCGCGCATATTTATATGTTGTGATTTGTTTTACTTTTATTTATTTATTTAAAAAACACTAAAAATATAAATATTTAACGTTGTTTTTAAATGGCAGGCAGATCACTTCTGATATTTATATCAATCGAAATAAGCGCTTATATCAATCACACAATACAAATGTCAAGTAGAGAATAGAGTTAGTGAATAAAATTACATAAAAACAAAAAAATAAACATATCTTAAATTACACAATTTAAATTACATATGCAAGTATAAATTAAATACTAAAAATTACAATTGAATTTAAATTAAGTTGAATTGAATTATTTTAATTGAATTGACTTATTAGAACATGAATCAGAATCAGGACCAGAATCAAAATTCGTTTATTTGCAATACATAATTTACATACATAGATATCAAGTTATATTAGTTACAACGTCTCAGCGTTAATTTCTAAAAGTTAGATGCTAGATTTAATACTATATTGTATTAATAAAATACATTCTCTTTTAGTTTTATTGAAAAGTGTTTACCTACACTTTTGGCATTATTTATATTTAAGAAGAATCCCGTCGGTTCCGCAATTTTCGATATTATGTTTATTCTTAAATATAAGTAAAATACACATTTTAAATTTCATAAAATTACTGTTTTCATTTATGACAATAGATAAAATTTAATCAGATTGGTTTCCGACTCTATAATATAATCACAAGAGAAGTGAGTTTTAAATACGTCTCAACCATTGAAGTCTTATTCCAATCAAGTATTCCACACCGACTTAGAGACTTCTGAGATTCATTACGCAGACGAAGGAAAATAGGATTTAATGTTATAGTCATAAGGTATGAATTAGAATGGAGAGTGTAAATGCGTGGGTGTTTTAATGGCAGCGTTGAGGCTTGGAGACAGCTGTCGGTCCCCCAGGCTCCAAGGGGTATGTTTACAGCTCGCTTATTAAGCTCTGAGCATGGGGTTTTAATTCATTTTGAATATACTCAGTAACTGACACCAACTTAATAATTGTATTTAATCAAGTTCTAAAAGGAGGTTTTACGTTCGTCTGTATGTATATATTTGAGTTTACAAAGCTTAGAAACTAGCTGCAACGTTGATCAAGTTGTCTATTTGAATATGAGGCTATGAAATATAAAATATCGTGCTTTTCTTTCATTTTTTTTATCGACTACAAGTTGACCCTTGACTGCTATCACACCTGATGTTAAGTGATGATGCAATCTAAGATGTAAGCGAGCTACCTTGTTAGGAGTAGGGTGAAATCCACACCCCTATCGGTTTCTACAGGACATCGTACCGGAACGCTAAATCGCTTGGCGGTACGTCTTTGTCGGTAGGGTGGTGACTAGCCACGCTACGCCACGCTACATTCAATAATTTTTCAGCGTCGCAAAATTCTTCTTTTCAAAAGTGTTTACAAAGTTAGCTTACTAAAAAATTAAGAATTTAAATCCTTAAATTTGATCGACAATCAAGTGGATAAGACTTAGTTTTGAATAAGAGGTCCTGAATTTGATTTTCATTCGAGGACAATTTAGGATTTTATATTTTTTAATTGGCTTGCATCTGATTTATCATCAAGAAATCATTGTTGAAATGAAATGAAAATTAAAAAATTAAAATAGCAGTTTGGGGTATAGGCGAAACATCGTTTTGTTTCGACGACCTCCGTGGCGCAGTGGTATGCGCGGTGGATTTATAAGGCGAAGGTCCTAGGTTCGATTCCCGGCGGGGCAGATTGAGATTTTTCTTAATTTGTCTTGGTCTGGCTGGTGGGAGGCTTGTGGCTAGTTACCACCCTACCGACAAAGACGTATCGCCAAGCGATTTAGCGTTCCGGTACGATGTTGTGTAGACACCGAAAGGGGTGTGGATTTTCGTCCCACTCGTCACAAGTTAGCCCGCTTCCATCTTAGACTGCATCATCACTTAACATCAGGTGTGATAGCAGTCAAGGCCTAACTTGTAGTCGATAAAAAAAAATCAAAGTAGTTGGCTACCTTATTAGATGGCATCGTCATTTGACATAAGGCGAGTTCGCAGTCTGGGAGTAATTATATAAATATTTTTTTTATTAGAACCTCAAATATATTTAAAATGGATGAATGATGAATGGATTAAAAGATATCGCAAAGGATAATAGAGCTGTACAAATCTTCGGAAAATTCACACATTCGCCGAAAACTGTAACATTCAAAGTTTAACAATATTTTCTAACGAAATATATCCTTATATAAGAGGATGACGCAATTTTAATATCTTAATTCAAAATTGTTTATGCATTAGACCGCTCTACATCGTTCATTTTCCCGATGACACCATCAATTTGCTTTCAGCCCTGATTTATTATTGTGTTTATCTACGACATAGGTATATTCACCTTATCTGGCAGCCGCCCAATAAACTACGCAAACTAACTACCATCTTACATGTCCAGAGACGTTGCAGAATATAAAGCAACGCTGAAACAATTACTATCTAATTTCCTTTAATTTATGCATAACGACATTCATTTCGCATATTTAATTCGATCATGATGTTCCATCACTGTTTTCCGCCCGCCAAGCATACGCCCAAGCTGAAGAAAGCTCTGTACTCTGTAGGGCGGGCGAGCGGCGCCGCGCTAGCGCTCCCGGCGGCCGCCGATCGCAACTCTCGTCTCGCGGCCATTGGCCGGTCGGCGTGACGTCACGCGTCGCCCGACCAATGGGGGGGAGCGCGCCGTTGCCCGGCCGCAGTCCTAGCCGCCGCGCCTTCGTACGAGCCGTGTGTAGCTGCCGATCTCCTCCCCCGCACCCCGCCGCCGTTTCGCCCGCATTCTAGTCGTGGGTGTCGCGCTGTGCAGTCCTCGCGTGTGCCGCCGAACTCAGTGCGCCGTTTGTGAGTGCTTTAGTTCCCGCTCGAGTGTCAGTGTGACGGAGAAACCCGAGACTCGCCGCGGAGGATGTTAACAGCGCACGGTGAGTGATGGAGGACGAGTCGTCAGGCGCTTATCTGGCGGCGGCGCCACGTGAACGCGCTCTATTTATAAAATGTAAACACGCCGCTAATTCGATTTGAGACGGTATTGCGGTGCCGGTGGTCAGGAGCGCGAGCGCGCACTGGCCCGGCGGGTAATCAAGATTGCGGAGGTACAGATTGGAGAGTTCCTGTAAGACGGCCGCGCTAGTGTCGCGCAATCGTGCACAAACGAGAGGAATGGAAGGAGTAGAATGCGTAGGTAATTACTGCGGGCGCGTATCTGGCGGCGACGGTGGCTCGGCTGGCGACGGCTTGATAACGTGACCTTGAAGCAGCCGCGAGCGCGAACGCCGGCCGGCGCTGGAGGCGCAGCGCACGAGCTCGCGGGAAATGTTCACACAAACAACGATAGCTCGCACTTTGTGCGCGATGATAACGATGTGTGCGATTGTACTTGCCGTGTTTGACAACAAACAAATGTTAACCACATGCGTATAGCCACACTATGTACCAAAAATTAGGAGACTGTAATTTTTGTAATTCGCTCGCAAAAATTCTAATGATTTCCGCTTTCCGTGAATAAGTGAATAAATAACTGTTTATTTATTTACGACCGGAGTCTCAAGAAATTAATTTGAATTCTCTAAACGACTGCGTCAAATTAATTACAAACGACTGCATCGAATTAAATGACTAATGGCATTCAATGAGTAATTTAAATGTAGTTACCCGTCACTGTTTCACACAATTTTGTATCCAGCGCACTGAGGAAATTATCATATTTATTCCACAATTCCGTTTACAAGGAAAATACTTTAATTCAAAGAATGTTATTGTGCTGAATATTGTTCAGAGAAATAAACGCCGATCTCTGTTATACTGGCCGCAGTTATATAGGCTGCAGATTTGTAATATGTCAGTCAAGTCTGTCCGGTTAGGTTACCTCGATACGGTCAGGTTCGAGGCGTTCGGCCCTTCTCCATACATGTAACCGCATTTACAATCAATTACTTGCTACTAACTCTCTGTGCAGATTATGTGCAAGCTAATGAAAAAAACACTTCATCTACAAACTATTGAATATAAAGAAAATCCAATATTAATTAATACACAGATGTAGTAAAAAACGATGATTAGCATATTCATCGTGACCTTCAAGACTGGTTCCGACACAAAATCTGAAAGCAAAAACAAAACTGTACAAAAATTAAGAAGATTTGGGATTCTCATTCGCACTTACTCACACACGTTTGTTTGAAAAAGCGGTTGGCATAAATGATTTGCCGACGTTTTTCTCGTTCGCGCACGTATTCGCTGTCGCGGGTGCGAGGGAGACGGAGTTAATTCGCATCGAACCAACGAACCGGCCATGCGAGATGCTCAGTCGTATCATAAATATTAATCAGGCGCTGGTGTCAACAGCCACCGCGTAACGTGATACCACTGCGATCCGCTGCTCGCCTGGTACTCGCGTGTAGGAGCCAGACTAGCCTGTACTACGAACATGACAATTATCAATCGACACACTACACTGCACTTAAAAACCTCCAATCGTGTTTACCCAAACAACGTCGCAAATGTAACTCCGTATCTTGAGGACCTTTTGTGTCACAGAGTGTTTATACTTTGAGATAAAAATCTCTCAACAAATATTAACTTTCATTACAGCCACATCTAACTGTTGTACACACAAATTATATTATGAAGTTTAGATAATAAGTTATCGTATGCACATCCGTTTGCGCTTACGCATTCAGCCATGACCTGCCCTACAACTCGCTGTGATTGGAGAATGCGATTGATGGTAAATTCCTTTAGTTATTTTAAATGGATTCATAGGACAATTATATCACGTCGATTATTCTATACTGCATAATAAATAACAGTAACCATTTGCGTGTAGAGCTGCAGAGTCTTCAGCAATTGATGGTACTTGTGCTAGCGTTTATTGTAGGGAAGTATTCGCTTCAATTAGGTTTATATGTAGAATCCGGTACCAACCAGTGACACAAATGGTTTTGTAACTCACAATTTAAAAAACGTTTCCAAAGAATAACTGTTCTATGACTTGATAACCTGAGCATAAATTCGGGGACATTCTAAATTACAGATAGAATATTAATGTCATTACATCCATTTGTGAAGACAGTATCAACAGCGGAAGTATTTAGTTTTTCACTCTATCGACCTTCGTTCAGAATGTTTTTAAATAATTCTTGAAACATATTATATCCAGATGTGCAAATTATAATGACACGATTCTGTTTTATTTAAATTATGAAGTAATTCTTCAATTAGTTTAAAATCTACCAGTCAGTACTAAGCATTGAAATACCAGGACAACATAGTACAGTACTAGCTTCCTATAGATTTGTGTGTGTTCATCTTATTATTATGTCAAGTATCAATATTTATGCGGGTATAATAACCTTGTCACGTTTGGTTAGATACGTATCATAATTTAAAGTTTTACGTGTTTAGGTTAGAGCACGAAATCTCAGTGTTAAACCAGTTTAAATACTAGTGTAAGGGTTAAAGATAATAAAGGTTTAATTGCGCAGGTTCTTGCAGAATAATGTGACTTAAGAATTTATATAAAATAATAAATAAAAAGCTAAGAGAAAACAGGTCTCGAGATCGTAAGAAGAATGATATGCGTAAGGCTCCAAGCCAAGACGTATTTGTAAGAAAAAATGCAGTGTTAAGTACTTTAAAAACGCATTAGGCGTTTTAGAATGCAGAATGAAATGGTAATAGATTAGCGGTGAATAATTTTATGAATACAAAAAGAAAAGAATTAATTTTCATATTACATGCTAGCGAAACATGTTGTGCAAAGACAAGATCAAGAGTCGCGAGTTTTTTTTTTTTCTTTTTTTCCCGACGCTGCGTGTGAGCACATCTGTGGAGTTTTTTGCTCCTGTGTGTGTGTACACTGTACAGACACTTTTTTGCACCAATGCGAGCCATCGGCTCCGTAGGCCGCGACGTGCGTGTTCAACTGTTTTTCTTTTTTTTTGCCTCCAACATTATAGTTCGGATTATTGCCAACGCAATGTGACTAAGTAAATAATTTAACAAAAACCTAATGCTCATGCCGGTTCATTTGCATTCATAACGGCTAAATAATCTCATTTATTAATTTAATTATTAGGATTTGATGCAAATTAAATTAAAGTGTTGTTATCGACTATACAAAACTACGTGTATGGGAAACTAGTTGTATTTAAATATAAATGTATTAAATGTTACAGCACAATTTAGGTTCTAACGTTAATAGCCTAGAGATACGTTGTAACAAAAATAATTGTGATAATTTGTAACTATACACAAAAAACGCAGGAAAAAGCGTGTTAGTATTCAGTACTAATAAGGAAGCGTCGAAATTGGGTGCTGTTCAATTTGCAACTTTATCACTAGTGGAGAAAGGCCTTCATTTGTTTGTCGCCTGATAAGACTTGCACCGTATAATATCCGAGGCGCTTGTAACAGCAGTCACGAGTTATTGCGTAACATCGGAGGCTCGAACAATATCATAGCGTTCACGTGGAATACATAAGCATTTTTGCATACTATGTCTGTCTGTTTATCGCCTTTTGATTTTGTTTTCCGGTTGTTTGCACTGTCTAGATTCATTACTAATTTGCCCGCGTAGAAGAAATGAATATTGTAACACCTGATATGCTGTAACATGAGAAATTATAAAACAAATTACCAACAATGTTAACAAGACATGTTGTTCTAGTGGTTAGACTACGTGGCTTTGATGTGGTTCTGAGTTCGATTCCTGGGCCGGGTCATAAAATAATAATAAGTTTTTCATTCTTCTATGAAATTTTCAGTACATTCCAAGCCCGCAGTTGGTGGTGTTACGCCTTCGTGCCACGGAGAACACGTTAAGCCGTCAATCACACCAACATCTGATAGCGATCGTTAATAAATGAAACACTATCGTCTTAATCTAAGTTCATCTTCTACTAAGTGTCTTCATCATTTTATATTTTCTTTTCCTTTGTGGAGACGGTAGACTTTTTTTCATTTTTTTTTCATTTACAGTAGAATAATATTTTTTCTTATTAGAATCTTGTAAGTTTTAATGAGTTTTTACTAAAAACTCTTTAAAGTTTAAAGTTGTCGTTTTTTAATTTGGCTACAATTGAATCGACTTCTGTAACAAGAAAATATTGTCTCTATTAAAAGGATGTCAGGGTGACCTTTTGTGATAAAGAACTTCATTGATTTATATTTTAACATTAATCTGTTTTTACATACATACATCACGCCGCATTCCCACAGGGTTAGGCAGAGACCACGTGCCTCCACTTGCCACGAACTTTGCATATCTCTCGCCTCTTCATGAAATCGTGTGATTTCATTAAACCTTTCACACAAGTATATCGATTTAGGGGTACTTTTGACCTGGCCTCTAATCAGAATGTCCATGATTTGATCCAGGAATATTCGCCATGGTTTTTCCTTCCAACATCCCCACTCACTCTCCCCTTATAGATCCAATTCGTAAGTCTCCTTTCATTCATTCTCTCTTCATAAACAAATCACCTGAGTGCCGAGTGTGAGTTTGTTACCGAGCGACTGCGTAAACACGTAACGCAAATTTGTATGGAATTTTAGTAGCGCCATCTAGTTATAGCGAGAGTAAACGTTTTTTTTGCTATATAATTTGACGTTATGAGTGAATACGTTTTTACGCAGTCGCTCGGTGAAAAACTCACACTTGCCCCACTGAGCATACCTTTCTCGATTTTAGACACAACATCTTGTTTTATACCTCTCTCTCTTATTACATTGATCTGTTTTTAAAGACTAACTAATTATTAATTACTTAATTATTAATTTTAATTGAATTACCCACTTAAGTAATGTGACTTGCTTTTCCTATTATTTCACCTTGTTTTTAATGTTTATTTATAATGATAAGTGATTATATATTATGCTCTTGCGTTGATAGTTTTAGATTAGATACTGGCATGGCGTGAAAATTATCTTTTATAATTTATCGGTTTCACTTATATCATTAATGATAATAATTATTATCAAAATATGCTATTGTCATCTATGTATTACTATCTAGCCGCTTACAAATTTGAAATTAGCAAAAATGCTCTACTCGTTTATTCTTAAATGGAGATGGATGGATTATGGGTCTAAAAGTTAATGACAAAGTATATATTTTTATGCCTCATGGATTATAGAAGCTTTTCTTCTATCTTAAGCTAATAATTGTATTTAAATAATATTGAGTTACAATAAAGACAGAAAAAGTTCTTCTCATACTTTCCTAGAATTACGTATCAGTTAATGGTGGATTAGATGGACCTGTGTAAATCTGATTGCGTTGGTTGAACCTTTGTTCCTGCTAGTAATACTAAGTCTAACTTCCAGAAATTTTCCGAATTGTGACAGTTGAATTTTTGATCACTTCAGAAATACCACCGCCAAGCTGTTTCGCTATGCCTGGGATCGAAAATTATTAGGAATTAACCTCTACCTCAGGTTGACGGACATAGAGTACCTATGCTTAAAATGGTAATGAGCAAGTTTGTTATGATTTCTTAATTCTGTTATATAATTTTTTACTTTCATCATCATCATCATTATCAGCCAATGGACGTCCACTGTTGGACATAGGCCTTTTTTAGGGACTTCCAAACACAACGATCCTGAGCCGCATGTGCCCAGCGGCTCCTTGCGACACGTTTGATGTCATCAGTCCACCTGGTGGGGGGTCGACCAACACTGCGCTTTCCGGTGCGGGGTCGCCATTCTAGCACCTTCGACCCCCAACGTCCATCAGCTGTTCGAACCACGTGCCCCGCCCATTGCCACTTCAGTTCTGCGACTCGCTGCGCTATGTCGGTTATTTTGGTTCTTCTGCGGATCTCCTCATTTCTGATTCGATCACGCAGAGATACTCCGAGCATTGCTCTTTCCATCGCCCGCTGAGTGTCTCTTCTTTATGAAGCCCGCAGTTAGCGACCAAGTCTCGAATCCGTATGTCATCACTGCCAACACGCACTGTTGAAAGACCTTCGTCTTCAAGCACTGAGGAATTTTGGACGAAAAGATGTCATGATTTTTTACTTTATACAATAAATATTAATTCTACTTCCTGATTATAAAAACTCCAAAATGACCCAAAAACGATCACTGATTTTATCCATATAATTCGTATCATGTAGTGAAATGAATACCTGCAAAAAGAGTAATAAATTTTCATTCATCCTTCATTTGTCGTTTATTTGGAAAGTGTGTCGGAAAAGGATTCCCGCGTCCTCACGTCAGCTCAGTGATAGATGCGGCGAGCAAATTCAAAATATTCCGTACAGCGTCTTCGCCATTGTAATAGATACGCCGGGTGATGGATGAGCTCTTATCAACATTGATAACCTTCTGTCGCCCCCCCCCCCTCTCCGCCGTCCCCCGCCGCGGTGTCTCCCCCGCGAGAAATGCGGATTCTTTTTCTCTTCTATATTATAGTTGTTGCTGCACTTTGATTGTTTGTGTTACTTTTGTTTATCTCGTTTGTGTTAACTTGTACGTTTCGTTTCATAAATTTAGTAATTAACATTGTTACTAACTTGATTTAACGTTTAGTTTACAACGAAAGTAGAAAGTAAAATACATTTTTGAAATCAAGCCAAAAAAGAGTAGATATAGATCTCCTCTTTTTCCCCATGAAATATTCTACTTATGTACACTTTTTTGTTCTATAGTATACTAAGTATTCCCTCTCCTGTAAGGAGTAGCCCTGTAGTGGTTTAATAGGCTGATAATGATGATGATGATGATATTTTATACAACGAAAAGCAAAACTCGAGATTTGCGTGAAGTCAGATATACTTTTGTGTTTTCGAATCATTTTCTATTTTATAGAGACATGGCAAAGAAGGATAGGTCAGAGTAAGTATGTATATGTTCTGCAGGAAAAAGGAATATTTTTTTGTACTTTTCATTTGGACTGACACGGGATGTGGCCGGTTAAGTGACAATTACTTTATTCGTATACTAACAGATGCCAGCGGCTACGCTTGCGTAAATAATGTGTTACAACTTTCCAAAAACACCCAAAAAAATTGTACTCTTTTTGAAGAAAAATGGATATAGCAAGTTTTCTTTAAACGATAGATATTTAATAGATAAAGTAGCATATTTGATGAAAGTTTCTAGGTGGTTAATTTCTCCGATTTTACCAACAATTATCGTCATAAATAAATTATAATAAATCGCTAAATAACCCCAAAGTAAGCTTAGGTAGCTTGTGTTATGGGTACTATGATTAACTCATGAATATTTTTATATATACTATACATAAATACTTATAATATATAGATAAACACCCAGACACTGGAAAACATCCATGCTCATCACAAAAACATTTTCCAGATCTGGCAATAGAACCCACAGCCTAGGACGCAGAAGCAGGGTCACTACCCACTGCGCCACTCGGCTGCCAAGTGGATTCATCCGTCATATTTCGTCCAAACCAATTAACACCTTATATATATATTATATATATATATATATTTAATAACCTTATATACTAAATAATTTCATGACAGTCGTTTGATAGTTTTTGGGTTTATCGTGACCAGACAGACAGATAGACAGACGCGTCGGGGTACATTGTTTTATAATGTAAGGATTAATTTTTTTATACACACATATTAGTGTGAGTAAAGACGAGTTAAGTGTTTAATATTCATTTGACCACTGAGGCTCCGAGGAAACAGTCGAAACGCTTTCTGCCTTTATACTATCAAATTAAAAATCATGTCTTTCACTGGCCGATGAAGCCTTATTAACTGTTGTAAATTTGTAATATACCAACTGTTAAGTCTGTGGGAGAACTTGCAGGGGAAGCACTACTACTCCAGTGCAATTAGCCTTAAAATAACAAAAAGTACAAGAAAATCGCAGTAGGATGAAACCCAATGCAAAAGGAAGAGAATATCACAAAAATGAAAGGAAAAATAAATTACGGGCGATCTGAAGTCGGGAAGGGGTAGGGGTTGAGGGTTTAGGGTTAAAAAACGGATTTTCTCGATTTCCGGCAAAACTAAAAGTCCTACGGAAAAGAGTTGAATGGCAAAGTTGTAGGTAATAAAAAGATTTAAAATTTCTGTTTCTACACTTTTTTCATATAATCTCAAAATTTGTGTGAAAAATTCAAAAACCAAGTTTTTCGTTTTTTATTTTTATCTTTTACAAATAAAATTTTATTTTCATAAAATTTGGTGAAAACTTGCCTTATGTCCCAAACAGGCTATAATTTATTTGATTTGAAATATTTATTTTGAATGAATATCGAAAAAATAACCTAGTTTTCAACCGAAAAATTTTGCCTTAAACCCTCAACCCCTACCCCTTCCCGACCTCAGATCGTCCGTAATTTATTAATATTAAGTTGGATATTTTCAATTGGTTTTCCGAATTAGTAATAATGACTAATTTAAGCTTAAAACAAAGCCAATTTATATAGATTTACAATCACGAGAAAACATTTCAATATCCATACGATACACTTCTGTACTACATTTTTACGCGGTGACATGGTAAAAAACCTCTCTCTGGATACAGTAGTCATACAGCTTATATTAATTGTATAACGAAATTCGATAGAGCGAGTCTATCTCTCTGTCTAACATAATACTTTAGATAGAGATATGTAGAAAGTCGAGTCTTGCATAGTCGAGTTTCAAAACAGAATCGACATGGACGAAGTAATGCGCCAGTGAACCAGTCAATATTTTGATATGCAGTCGAAGCCCATTAGTGACAACGCGCGATAAGCCAACCCACTAATGAGTCGAGGAAACAGAGATGTTTGTTCGTGGTTAGTCTGGTGACTGCATACGAGGCAAATTGTTCACAAAATGTGCCAAAGTACACCAATAACTTGTGTTTGCGAATGTACAACAACAAAATGATATCCTTAAAAGGCGATTGTGCGCCGGCGCATATTCTGACAAGACGTTGCTTATCTATAGTTTATCTATCAGGGATTAGTCTATGTTAATAATTTGAGCTCACTTCTTGTTAGTCGGTTGATTGCATGCGTTAAAAATGTGCCAAACTAAACTAAAAAGTTATGTTTGCGAATGTACTATTAACATAGAATCGTCATCTTTTAATCGACGATTATGTGCCGGAGCATATCTGATATATGCTGCTTATGTATAATTTATTAACCTGTCTAAAATTAGTCTCGTTTAAATGATTTTGGTTTGTTTGTGGCTTATTTGGTTATTACATATAAGGCACATTGGTAAAATTTCAACGAAATTAAATAACTTATGTTTGCAAAAAATTGTCATCTTTCAAAGTCGATTATGGACCGCCACATATCTGGCGTTAAATATAGACTTGCCTAGTTACATCACGTGGAAATTAGTCTGTGTTAAGGCTTTTCGTTTGTTGGTGTTGATCTAAATAACTTTGTGAAAATCCTGTAACGATGTTTCTAAAACTGGACAGTGCAAGTTCCAAATTCATCTGCCTCTATCTCTAGTATCGTGTTAGACAGAGAGAGATAGAGGCGAATTGAAAACTCACAATGTTGAGTTATAAAATTAATGCCATAAAAACGCTACGAAACTATAGACGAATTTTGTCACCTACAACTCTAAACAATCAGTAATCTAACACAATTATAGATAAGATTTAAGTCGCATAATATAATTAATTGAATTTTATAAATTATTTAATTAAATCCACTCTACTGCATAACTTTGAATACATTGTCGAATAAATTCAATTCTTCATTTTAATATTGTTCGATGCTTATATTATATTTAGCGGAAATTTTTTGGCACATTAAAGAGACTATTATTTTACTGTGTAATATAGATGCTAATATTTGCGTATAATTTGCATTAAGTGGATTATTTAGTCGTACAATTTTATGGCTCTTTTTTACTTTAATAAATAATCAATCATTAGTGTTTGAAATAGTGATAAAACACCTGAATAAGTAAGTACATTTATTTTTAGTACTTTACTAGTATTTGGATCAAATATATTATTGAAGGTGATTTAACTAAGGCTTTATTCACATTGACATAGAAGTAAATTAATAGTAAGTAGGTTAAATATATATTGAAGTTTATAAGACGCCTTCAGACAAAACACATCCGTTGGATCTGTGGGTTGTACTTGCATAAATAGGTATACGTTGACGGCCTCCGTGGCGCAGTTACAGAAGTTCTGGGTTCGATTCCCGGCGGGGCAGTTTTTATTTGTCTTGGTCTGTCTGGCCACCCTACCGACAAAGACGTACGCCAAGCGATTTAGCGTTCCGGTACAATGTCGTGTAGAAACCGTAAGTGGTGTGGATTTCATCCTACTCCTAACAAGTTAGCCCGTTTCCATCTTAGATTGCATCATCACTTAACATCAGGTGTGATAGCAATCAAGAGCCAACTTGTGGATAAAAACGAACATGTATATGTTTTTATTAATAATAATAAGCAGTCGTCACTTACACTTCACTTTTTTTTTTTTTTTTATCGACTACACAAAGTGAAACAATTTTATAAATTTTGTTCCACTTTTGATAAATAATTATTATATAACTGAACAGGGAATAATTTGTTTACTTTATTAATCCGTGAAAACAACAACAATAAGCCACACGGTCGTCCAGATACGTCAAAAAATCTTCTAATTTCACTTCGAAATCGGCGAATCCTCTAACAAAGCTAAAATATTTACTATTATTAAATACCTAATTACATGTATAAATAAATAAATACTTTACAATGATATTCAATATAAAAATGAAAGAAAGAAATTATAGAATAATAATTAAAATGATACCCACCTACTGTTACTTCATAAGACAACCTAAAATAATAAACTACTTTCGCTACTTTATATAAACGCCAAACTTAGTCAAAAGTCAAAACTGAAAGTTTGTTTCGAGCTCGTGAATGAAACGCTTCGGCAGGTTTCGGCAACACTCGTGCACCTTCGCCAAGGTCGGTGGGGGCGGCAGGCGACCCACTTCCAGGAGGATCGATGGGTGCCCCAAAAAGCCCCCGTAGCTTGCTAGCCCCCGCCACAACATTGTTCGGTTTCAATGTCAACCCGCCCGCTGAAATGTTGATTACTGCCCGATTCCGTGACTTTCGATTGTTATGATCGGACGGATTGTGATTCGTCACATCTAATGAATTTTGTGGGGACTTTTTCTACACTCTATAGGCATTGAGTAAATACTTGGATAAGTTGATATTGAAATAATGATTTATATATTTACATTTATGGTTGCTCCCAGAGAATATTTTATCAGCTATTGCAGCTAACAGGCCTTCCGCCTTAAAGGAAACAAGAATATAGAGAACAGACCACGCTGCGCTAAAGCGCAAAAAATAATTAGGGAATGATGATAAATGTAGAGTCAATCAGCACTGCGCTTTGGTACTGGGTCACCATTCCAGTCCTTTAGGGTTCATACTAAAACTATATGCTCCATTAATTGCAACTTGAACTTTGTTAGTCGATAAACTACAAGTACATATATGACTTTGCTTCCTTTGCGAATCTCTACAATCTTGATTCGATCGCTCGGGGATACTTCAAACACAGCTCGTGCCATTGTCCACTGAGTGACTCTGTGTACCTTCTCATGAAGTTTATAGTTTGTAACCAAGTCTTGGATGGTCATGACTTAAGCAACAAGCATTAATTCTTAAATTGATACCAGTTAAAAATGCTACTTTTCTAGCAAATTACATACTTGTAAATAACTCATAACATTAGTAGTTCAACTAATTTAAAACTTATTTATTCTACTTACACAATAAGCAGTTAAGCATATTTGTAACTTGTACAAAGAACTTTGTAAAGAAAATAGTTTTCTTGCTGTAGGGACTAATAGTCTCAATTTAGCACACTTACAAAATTGAATATTCACTTACGTGGTACAGGTCAAACTACTTAAGCTACTAACAAACGTCTACTGTTTTCTAATATTTTAGAGAATGATTATTTTAAAAGTTTTGTTGAGTTAATCTCTGGCTGTTAGGAGAATTTGTCTTCCGAACTAGTGGTAGAGTCGTACATATATAGATACCATCACGCCTCGTTCCCATAGGGGTAGGCAGAGACTAGATCCTTCCATTTGCCACGGCCCTTGCATACTTCCTTAGCTTGTTCCACTCTCATTATTCCTTTCATACAAGATCATCGGTTAAGGGTACTCTTGACCTGGCCATTATTTAAAATGTCCTGAATTTGGTCCAGGAACATTCGTCGAGATCTTCCCATTCACTCTCGCCTCATAAATCTCTTTTGTTAATCTTCTTTCATCCTGTCTCTCTACATGCCCAAACGTTCTAAGCATCCCTTCTCAATTTTAGTCACTACATCTTCTTTTAGACCACACTGTTCTCAAAGGAACAATGGGAAACGTGTAGAAACGAATTTGAATACTGAATTTTGATTATATTTAAAATTACATAAGCCTCAGCTTGTACATCATACTAGGAAATATCGATTAAATGTACCCAAGTTCAAGATCATCAAAAATAGGTATAATAAGTGTAGGACAGCTATTGTATTCAAAACAATATATACAGTATTATTGAAGAATGTATATGGTAAACAGATATTGAATATTTACCAAGGCCGCATTTCGTTCGCTCCGACTGTAACCACGTTATCGTGACATATCGGCCGATTATCGGATATCAACCTTAGCATTATGTTGTATTGATAACGTGACGTCACGACTAGATAAAAAAATGACAGTTCAATATCGAGGTGAAAACACGTGGTCCGCTAATCTTAATTTCTTACCGATAACGAGGCTTCCTATATTTTTTTTTAATAAGATAGCCCTCGTAAGAGCCATATCATAATTATTATTAATTATTTATTTTATTTTTTAATTATAAAATAGGCCAACAAAAAATTAAGTACAAAATCAATTTTAGTGCTGGTACTATTATCCCTTACAGGCATATCCAACATTTTCAATTTCTTAAGAGACTATGCAATCTAAAATTATAGGAAACTATTTTTGAAAAAAATAAAGCTGCTATTGGCTAGTTCGTACGCAGTAACATGCTGGTACTATAAAACGCTTGATGAATTATTTTTGCTGAAGAGACGAATGCATTCCATGGATTTACGTGCGGGTCCATCGCGTGGCTGGGAGATAAACTCCGAACAGTGCCCGAGACTTAACAGGGTGTAGGTTCAAAAGGTACCCTTAGTGACGGCCATTAACACTCACCTCCTCCGTTTCATTATGAAAAGACGAAAACCTGTTGCACTTTTCAATCGTACGTACCTAAGTATCTATATTTGAGGTATTAAAATGACTATAACTGGGTATATCGTGTAAAAATTATTAAATTGCATTTACTAAAACGATGATTTTACGAGGAAATCACATTCTGAAGGTCAAGTTCACACCATGAGAACCGGTCATGTATGTACCTGGCCATAATGTTTATTTTTATTAGCTGTTCCGTCTTTTTATGCATTTTTTGCGGATTTTTACTTTGCGCAGTTTACAAAAATACTACTACCAATTAAAGCTATTTTTTAGATTTATAAATAACCAGCAACTAACGGTTTTTTGTTCTGTGATATTATAAAGAGGGTTTGATTTCGTCTTTTCAGATTAGACAGTTAGGGTAAAGTAACATTAAACTGTCAGGGGTAAACCATCTCAGACTAAACAATGTAAAGGTAGCGTCACATTACACTGTCAGGGATAAACTATCTTTTAAGCAGCAGGAACTAATGTAAGATGTAATTAGTTCATTCAAACTATTGAACATGAATACTAGATAAAATAAGACGTTATTTTGCGGAAGTTTATTATAAATAGTTAATAATTTATTTATTTTGCTATTTTCTATTAATTAAAAAATAAACGGCTGAAACTCGCGTCTCTATTGTCGGAGTATGCCCGATTAGTATCGAACCCGTACGGAGTCCTTAGTCATGCTAACCATCTTTGCCAACGCGGCTTAAAGCATACGTTCAACATTGACATAAACAAACAAGGTCATGACTAACGAGCCCGTATTGGTTCGAAACTATTCGGGCATACCGCTGGCCGACAGATAACCATCAATGTATCTTTCACTTTGAAGCCAGCTAGCACCCTCGGGAGATGACTACAATGTTCAAAGACTGCAATTGAAAATTGTAGAGTCAAAATCCTTGCAATAATTGAACGAAGAAATATATAAATTATTTATTAACCAATTTGATATAATATATATACACATTGTAACATGTTGATATTGAAAACTCCGTAATAGGTACATCATATTAGTCACAATGCTAATTATTATCTATTATTATATTAGCAGTGTAAATTGTCACTGTTTGTTCTGAAACACTGAAGATCCGGCCTCAGAATTCTGATAAGATATGAATACAATATTATGAATACTATAATTTTGTTTACCATATATAAACTAACCATATTGTAAATGAATTCATACATAATTCGCATAAATAATTTATATTTATAACCAACACAGTTGAAGTTACATTTTTAATTCAAACAATAATTTTTCGTCTGTCCCGGACCAAATAACCTGACATGGACTGTACACGATAAATCGAGATAGACCCTAAATAACCAAGAAAGGCCAATTTTTTCCATTTTTTCAAACGTGTAACAATTATAAATTATGTAAGCAATTAATTATATGTTGATAAAATTTCATAGAATACTCTTGATAATAATCCAATACACCTTATCAGATATTTGCGAGCGATTACGATTATATTATACTTAAGTGTATTAAATGTAATAAATAAAGAAGGTTTTGAAGAAGGAAGAAGAACCTTTTGGTTTAAGAACGATAAAAAAGATAGTCAAATCTCATTTTTTTAACCAACGAAAAAAAAACGGAGGAGGTTCTCAATTCGACACGCATATATTTATTGTTTTTTGTATGACCACGCATAACTTTTAACAGAGTTGTCTGATTTTGATAATTCTTTTTTATTAGAAAGGGTTATACTTCCAAGGTGGTCCCATGGTCATGTTAGGATCGGATGATGATATCTTGGAGAAATTGAAGGAATTCTTCAAATTTTGGAGGCACGCTTACAGCAATTTCGGTTTTTGTCTCGGTATCGGACATTACTTAGAACCCACAAACTGCTCTACTACGTTAAATAAATGTTCCTTAAACTTGCTGGTGCCGACTTCATAGATATGCTTAAGTAAATTAAAGCAACTAAATGACACAGTTATTTTTTACTTTTTAGTGCGTTTTGAGTCGGTTCTATTTTTTTTTATAAATCCAGAGTTTTTCTACAAAAGCTGACAGTTTGTCAGTCCAGTTTCCTACTATAGCAGGGCAAGCAATTATGGTGATATAAACCCTATACACTCTTTTGTTAAACAAAAAAGAAGAAGGTAAAGATAACAAAAATCCAAACCCTTATATAGCCTTTTACATTGCGTAAGTATTCTAATTATTTCGGGATTAATTGTCAGACGCTTCGTAGCAACCCGTAGCGCCACTCACTCTTTCAAAGACGGATTTTTTTTATATCAAGTATTATTATCAAAGATCTTAATCGTGAAGTTATGGAATTGATCCCCACCTGTTGTCCTATTATAGTACTTACAATTTGGACGTAAGAAAAGGATTTAATTGGTTTTTTTATTCAACTATTCCTGTATAGCCTTTTTGGAGCCAGGGATACAGAAAATAACTAAGATATTTTATTGAAGTGAAACTTCTTTATCGGGGTTGAAAAAAAATTTAGTGTAACATTTTTTCGTTACGCGTCACATTTTTCCGTTACGCGCCATCTTTGACTTATGGAAGTGACGTGGACGTGATATATATATGTTATATTGAAGTGATCAGCAAAATCAAAGGGTTTATTTTAATTCTAATTCCAGTGAATTTTTAAAAAAAGTAAGTAATTACGACATCAATGATAGTAATAATTCTATTACAATTAATGAAATTCAATAATAATCTTTGTAGTAATAAGCTAAAATGAAATAATTGTAGAATTTGTATTTATGTCTATGATTAGAAAAGCCTTTTATTAAACTTTATCTAATTTAACCAATTTCTGTAAAGTTGCATATAGTAAATTATTTTTTGAAAAATAACGTCATAAAAAAGTTTCACTTCTTACGAGTGTACGCTAGTACACGCACACATTTTTTTTTATCTAGGAAAAACTTACTGTTCCCGAGGAATTGAAACGAACCTGCGCGTGCGCGAAGTCACACGTAATAGTAGTTTTTAAATATAAGATTGTAATGCATTTCGATCGGTTTCATCTATGTCAGGAGCGTGTCGGTTACCCTTGCGGCTTGCTCGGCCAGACCTTGAACGAGCTCGAAACTAGACGAGTTCACCCGATACCTTACCAAGTGATTACAGCCAGATTATATCTATGTACAGATAAATAAATTATTAAACGAATAATTATTACTGTTTCTTCGGTCTACGGCACTGAATGATGTAAGAGATCCCTTCGTCATTTTATGTTATAACAGGTGAATGTTGCTTGATGATTTCAGATTATTTGCGTTTCCGAGTTTATGGCTCAATAACATATACCATTGGTTCTCAAAAGAGAACCTGAGAACATTAGACGGCCTAGTGGCGCAGTGGGTACCCTACTTCTGCGTCCCCCAGGCTGTGGGTTCGATTCCCACGTCTGGAAAAGTGATTGTGTAATGAGAATAGATGTTTTCCAGTGTCTGGATGTTCATGTATTATAAGTATTTATGTATAATATATATAAAAATATTCATAGTACCCATAACACAAGCTACGCTTGCACCAACGCTTACGCTTATAGCTGTGTGTGTATGGTCCTATAATATTTATTATTTAAAAAAAAAAAAAAAGGTTTCGAGCTCATGTTTAACAGGTAGTATAGATCTGGATGGCTTTGGGGGGTAGGAGGTAACAAAGGTCCAGATCCTCATTACTTCAAGGTCTAATAAGAGCGAATCGAACCTTTAACCCCCCAAAAGTTATTAAGATATAAACGGCTGAAACTCACGTCTTTGTTGTCGGACGGGGTCCTTAGTCATGAGCTTACTTGTTTCGGTAACGCGGCGTGTAGCAAACTGTTTTGGTTTGGTTTTGCTACTGAATGTGGGCCTACAGTGTGCCTAGTGTAAGATTTTACCGCGTCGATGTCGAAAACAGTAAACGCACATTTCATATGGAATTGGAGTAGCGCCATCTAGTTATAGCGAGAGTAAACGCTTTTTTGACGTGAAAACGTCTTATAATTCGATAGAGCCGGCTACACGCTCGAAAAAACATGACTCATGCCGCGTTACCTTGCTTTGAGGCGTTCCATGTAAGGCTTGAAGTTCAAGCGAGAGCGCGGAACGAGCGACAAAGAAGGACAATCGGCCTTTGCGTTCGGCAGCGTTCGACATCCGTCTATTAAATATAATTATTAAATATATTAATTTTAAATTAAAAATTAATATATTTATAAATTAATATATTTATTATAAATTTATAAAATCAAAATCAATTATTTTATTAATTTAAATTAATATTTATAAAAATATACTTAAATTAAAAATTTTAATAACCAATTAAATGATACCATTCCATCAGTATTTTCTTAAGACGTTGTCACGTTCAACTATCGTCAGTAAACCGACTTTACAGACAACCAATTTTTTTTTCTATATAATTTGACGTTACGAGTGAGTACGTTTTTACGTGAAAAACTCGCACTTGCCCCACAGTAGCTTCTATTTTACATCCAGCCTAACATGGTCCATTAATTCACTAACTCGTGCTGCACCAAAGAATGGTGACTCCGTCTGATAAGTAAATGTCAAGATAACCGAGCACTTCCTCGTTCGGTAGTGTAGCCTGGCGTTGCGAAATCGACGCGCGCGCCGCGGCTTCCTCGCACTTTAACCTTGACTGACGTCTTTGACGACGTTTTTATTTTTTAATTATTTTTTTTTTGTTCTGTATAAACGGTACCGATGTGACGCTACCGATTTTTATTGATTGGTGAGAGGCTAAATTATTTAAAAAAAAAACTGAGTATCACTTGGCGTGTTTTTTATATAATAGTTGACGGTATAAACAAATAATCCATGACTTAATACTATAAGTGTTAAACTATTTCATATGCCACATTTCACAAGTCATGCAAAGTACATGCCATTTAATGTACTATTTATCCCTTTCATGTCGAAGTATAGGTTTGACGACCTCTGTGGCGCAGTGGTATGCGTGGTGGATTCATAAGACGGAGGTTACGACCTGGACCTGGTAAGGAGACCTGGGTTCGTTTCCCGGCGGGGCAGATTAAGATAGTTCTTAGTTTGTCTTGGTCTGGCTGGTGGGAGGCTATCGCCGTGGCTAGTCACCACCCTACCGACAAAGACGTACCGCCAAACGACTTAGCGTTCCGTTACGATTTCGTGTAGAAACCGAAAGGGGTGTGATAGCCCACTTCCATCTTAGATTGCATCATCACTTAACATCAAGTGTGATAGCAGTCAAGGGTTAACTTGTAATCGATAAAAAAAATAGGTGTAAAACTTTATGCAAAGCTACTTGTTAAATGTTTATAAGGCTATGAACCCTTCAGACCGGAACAGCACTGCTGCTCAGCGGCTGAAAACAAAATAGATTTTTTTTAATTAGGTACTCACTTTGTGCCGTGTACAACTCTCAAGGGCTCAAGAGGCTCTCAATAACACCATGTTTTAAGTGTGGAGTTACCGTATCGATACCATGAGACCCCATCGGATCTTCAACTTGAAAACAATCATCATTATCAGCCTATTAACGACCCACTACAGGGCCAGGCCTCCCTCCTTATAGGAGAGGGGATACGGAGCGTACACCCACCACGCTGCTCCAATGCGGGTTGGCGGGCTTAGGGTGATAATGTTTCATTTATTAACGATCACTATCAGATGTTGATGATAGTGACCGGGACCGACGGCTTAACGTGCTCTCCGAGGCACGGGGGTGTAACACCTCCGACTTCCAGACTCCGGGCTTGGAATGTACTGATCATTTCATAGAAGAATGAAAAAGCTCAGAATTATTCCATGACCCGACCCAGGGATCGAACCCAGGACCTCGTGATCGAAGCCACATAGGCTAACCACTAGACCAACGAGGCAGTGAAAACAATGTATAACCAAAACTATACCAATAGGCCATACGCCTGAAAACATATTTCGCTTAGAAAATTAAAGAAACGTCGCCTAATAGAGGCAGAATCAGAAATATCTCTCTTTCTCCTGCTCTCTCTCCTCTCTTTCTCTTGCCCACGCATGAGTGAGCAATATTTTCGACTGCGCTGCTATTGAGTGACGTTTCTCGTTTATTCTACACAATATTCTCTCTTTAGTCTTATGGTGGGCCTACAGATTATATATTCATACAAAATTTTTAACAAAAAATAGAACCGACTCAAAACGCACTAAAAAGTAAAAAATAACTGTGTTGCTTTAATTTACAGTTCTTTTTTACTTTTTAGTGCGTTTTGAGTCGGTTCTATTTTTTGTTAAAAATTTTTATTTCTTACTTTTTAGTGATTTATCGCCACGTAACGTACTCGTACTATACTGTCATAGTATATTATACGACACTAGAAGCCAAAAAGCTACCGATACTTACACTAAAACCGAAATCGCTGCAAGCATGCCTATAAAATTTGAAGAGTTCCTTCAATTTCCCCAGGATATCATCATCAGATCCTAAAATGATGACAATGGAACCATCTTGGAAGTATGCCCTTTCTAATAAACCAAAATCGGACAACTCTGTAAAAAGTTATGCGTGGTCATACATATAAAAAAAAAATATATACGTGTTGAATTGAGAACCTCCTCCGTTTTTTTCGTCGGTTAAAAATTACTAACACACAGTAGAATTTATTTGAAAAGATCTTTTTGAGTCTGTTGGCTGGCTTTGATTGTATAGGTACATATTTTAAGGGGCTTATACCTAAGACTAAATGACTGCAGTTAACTTGGTAAAGGTCATTTGTACAACAGACTTCAAAAAACCCGCTAATTTTCATTGCTTTACCTACTAACATTTATTTTATATTTAGCAAAATTTTAGTCGCAAATGGCATTTGGGTGTTAATTTTTTTTTTCATTTTAATTATTCATTGTGAATTACAATGTTAATATTCATGAAATTCGCTACAATAGATACATATTTAATAAGCCGTTCAGATTTTTACTTGTTATAGCAAATAATATATTATCTTTTTTTTAACGCAGTTCTTTTAAATATTTATTATTTAATGTTACAATCAAAAACTCGATTCGAATGCAGCGAAGCGCAACTAAAATGTATAACCACAAATTATGGTTTTTTGTGCTAATAATTTAAAATTTAGGTTAGAATAAAATCCTAGTGCCTTAGTTTAATAATTTTGTGTCGTATAATAATTAGTGTTACTTTTAGATATCATGCAATTTATGAATGATCTGTAGATTGATTCATAATCTGACCAGGAAAATAAGAAGCTGGATTGAGGGCGCCACTAGTACTTTTTAAGCAGTATGCATAGTATACTAATGGAAGAAATTAGTTCCTTTTTTAACCGCAACATGGCGATGTTTTTATTTTTCCGGTCCTATATCTCCGTGGCTATTATGTATGATATCATTTTATTACATAAGACTTACCTATGATCCGTTGGTTACACACTAAGATATATAATTTGTCTTTAATATAGTGGGTAATTAAGTTTAACAGTCAAGGTTTTTACGAAAATAATTTCTTGTAAATCTTGTTATAGGAAATTATCGAGAAAGTCGATTTGACATTTAGTTATTTACATCAAATAAGAGTAGGTACAGGCGAACAGGCGTAAATGGTTGACGGACGCAGGACTTGCACCCCTTGTTACTAAAGTGTGTTCCTGCATGATACTAAATATCCATTGATAGTAGAGTCATTACAAACACAAACTTGACCTCTCAAAATGCTTATAAAGTAGTTAAACTTTCTTGAAATAATAATGAATTTAATTTGGAGACCTTCTTCTTTTACTTTTCTTCTCCATGGATGTTTGAACTGTAAAGTTCGACCACTGAAAGAGTTTTCAATGGTACAACTCTAGAGACTTGTTATAAAGCGACCCAAATGTTTTCAGCTATCAACAAAGAGATGATGTAAAATTAAATGAATTTATATTTTAATGATGATTTCATTTTATTTTAAATATCAGTTCGTGTTTTAAACACATGTCCCAGTTACACAATATTAATATGATTTTTTATCATATCTGACAGGATGTCTTTACCTACTTGACTTCGCTTACACTTCAACCCTTCAAAGTTCCTGGTCTAAAGGATCACAAGCATTTCACATTGTCCGCAAAAAGCTGACAGAATGTGGCGTACGGCATAAAAGTGAAGCATTTAACGCGCCGGCGCCAACCGTCCTGCAGATTAATGTTAATAATCTTAATCATTTTTGTTAATTGGGACAAAGCATCTCGTGTTGACAATTGCTGACAATTTTAGATCTGGAGCGGGCTATTTTTAACATCCTGCTTGTACTTTATTAACATAATCTATATTATGTTTATACCGCATAGCTGCATGCGGTAGGTGTTGGAAAATCTATTTTCTTGCAAAAGACTGCCATCGGTCCAGTGGTTAGCATATGTGCCTTGGAGTCATGAGTTCCTAGTTCCTAGAACTAGGTCAGGATATGAAATCTCATCAAGAAAATTATGGTAATAGTTCCTAGACCTAGGTCTAGGATTGAAATGGTCATTATCATTAATTCTGGCAGTGCAAATTAAATTCAAATTCATTATTAATTAAATTTTAATAAAGTTATAGGTCCTTCCAAGTACTTTAAGATTGTCAATGTCCTTAAATCACTAGTCTTGGTAGTGCTTGTTAAAAGAGGTTTTCTTTACCATCCTAAGTCAGTCAACCTGTATTGGAGTTACGTGGCGGTTTATGCTCCATATCGACTCTTCTTTAAAGAGGTGATCTGACCTTGCAGTGATGCGTGATTTCCATGTCTTTTAATACGATACGTCATTTTATTTACAATTTGATTCAACATCAGGTAATAATCTTTAAATGCATAACTGGGTGGGTGGGTCCATCGTGTGGCAGAGAGAAAAACACTGAACAGAGTCCGAAACTTGCGGCACGTAGGTATATAAGCTTAAGGGTAGGTCCTTATGACTGGTCAATGTTCGCCTTCTCTTTTCTGCTCAGGCAAGTAAATTAAGATTTCCGTACTTTTTGAAATTTTACATCAACATAAAATAAAACAAAATTCAAAAACTCATTAATCCTGTTTGTATTTTGATGCTAATGAGGATACGACAATAAATTAAAATATCGAAAAAACAAAAAAATGGTGATAGCCTCGTACTTTTGGAGGTTGGTTAAAAACCAGAAATACGAAGGTTATTCAGTTATATAAGCGTGAAAGTGAAACTTACATGGGATCATTTTGTAACGAGCAACTTTTTTGGGGGTTATTATAAAACACTACAATGTTACGAAGTACAACCACAATTATTTATCGATATTATTTGGTGATAATTAAACTTTAAATGTTTTAACGCGGTGGGAATTATGCTTACGTAATTTAACGGGTTTGACGTATTGTGGCAATGTTTAATGCAAAATTAAGTCGTGTAAGTTTCGGTGTGTGGTATGTGCAGAATATGCGTCAGATCTGTTGTAAAGTGATTTACATTAATTAAGGGCAAAAGATTAAAGTGAAATTAATTTCATATTACGCAACTTAATGACGATTAGTCTACGAGTAGATACATATACCTAATTTCATAATTTTTTATACCGACTACAAGTTGGCACTTGACTGCTATCACACCTGATGTTAAGTGATGATACAATCTAAGATGGAAGCGGGCTAACTTGTTAAGAGTAGGATGAAATCCATACCCCTTTCGATTTCTACACGACATCGTACCGGAACTCTAAATTACGTTAAAAAAACAGTACGTCTTTGTCGGTAATTACCAAAAATTTCCAAAAAAAAGAAGAGTGAAAACCTATGGGTATGGTAGAGGATGCATGAAAGTTAAATAAGTGCAGCAGAAGCAGAGAGCAGAAGCAAAAAGAAGTATGAGTGGAGTAAAACTGAGTGAAAGAGATGGTTTGGTCATGTAGAGAGAGTTAATGAAAGAAGACTTTATAAAGCGAGAGTGAATGGAAATGATGGAAATGCGAACGATCCTGGATTAAAACCAGGACATTCTGATTAAAGGCTCTAACCCAACGTACTTATATGAACGGTATAATGACATTTGAAGAAGCGCGAGAGATATGTTTGGAAGGGGAAGACCAAGGCGTAACGTTCCTATACTAAAGCCAAACTCGATTGAGAATGCTTGTCAACAAACTAATTAAAAATGGAGGTAGAAATCACTAGTCATTTTACACCTAATTTTTCAAGTTAACTTGTTAATGACGAATTCATGACAGTAAATACGATTAGTAAGCTTTAAACTAATTAATATATTCAATATCTATTAAATAAGATAAAACAAATCATGATTTTACATTTATTAGGCATAAAATGTGTTGCATTTTCTTCCTTCATTTTAAATTTGTTTGTTGACAAGCATTCTCAATCGAGTTTGACTTTAGTATAGATCAAATTCAGGACATTCTAATTAAAGGCCAGGCCCTAATACGGCGTACTTGACGTATGAAAGGTTTAGTAAAATTAGAAGAAGCGCGAGAGATATGCAAGGATTGTGGCAAGTGGAAGGACATGATCTCTGTCTAACCCTATGGCAATGAGGCGAGTATGTACGTATGTAAGGAAACTTAGCTATGTTTAAGTCCGACTCAGGAATCGTACACAAAAGCTCGTGATTCCGAGGCAATTATAAACATGCCAAATCGACAACATTTTACTTTTTGTATCAGGAAGTAAGCAGCATCGCCATTTTTTTTTCAAACTGGTTTAGTCCTTTATTGAACTCGTTTTAGTCCCTTTTTATCTCCAAATAACTTGATACTGACAAAGTACATTATGATAAAATATAATGTCAGTCAAAAAAAAAGTAAAAATATAATTAATTTTAATTCTTTTAAAATGTAAAGAGTTCTTCAGATCGAAATACATTAAATAGCCAAGTTACTTCGCTGTTAATGTACTTCGCAGGTCCTTTCTCTTATCTTACATACTGGGTAGGGATGACAGCCTCCGTGGCGCAGTAATTTACGCAGTGGCTTTATAACACGTAGGTCGTGGGTTCGATTCTTGGCTTGGCCAATTAAAATTTTCTAATTTGGTCTAGGTCTAGCTGGTCTAGAATTTGGCCACCCTACCGACAATCCACCGCCAAGAGATTTAGCGTTCCGGTAAGATGTCATGTAGGAACCAAAGGGGTATGAATATTAATAGACGGCCGAGTGGCGCAGTGGATAGTGACTCTGCTTCTGCGTCCTATACTGTGGGTTCGATTCCCACCTCTGAAAAAATGTTTGTGTGATGAGCATGGATGTTTTTCAGTGTCTGGTTGTTCATCTATATATTATAGGTATTTATGAATAATATATATAAAAATATTCATCAGTTATCATAGTACCCATAACACAAGCTATCTACGCTTACTTTGGGGCTATATGTATAGCGATGTGTGTAATTGTTCTATTATATATTTATTTATATTACTACTCCTAACAAGTTAGCCCACTTCCATCTTAGATTTAATCACTTACAGTCAGGTGCTAACTTGTCATGGATTAAAAAAAACAAGTGATGACAAAATTTAATTGATGTGATGATTAATTGGGAAACGATAACTGATTGGTTATTAATATGACATTGTAAGCCAAATGGATTAATGGGATTAGAAAGACCATTAACTGGAGCGTCTAACACGTGTGCCGTCCATAGCCTTGCTGCAACCTTGTTCTTACATCTACATTTCAGCCAAGTTTTACATTAGGCTACTTTACAACATACTAAAGAGTTAATAATATTTGAAAAAAGGTTTGATTTTCAGTGATCATGCAGTTTAAAGTCATCATCAACATTATCACCTTATTAACGACCCACTACCGGGTCAGTCCTCCGTCCTTATAGTTTGAGGTTGCATTACACTTATTTGAATGAAGTGCATATCTAGCGCCCTTCTACAAGCCGCTTGATATCGTCGGTTTGACCCATGCATCAATAGAATAAACGTAAACAAAATACTGAAATGTAAAATTAGACGAGTATTATCTCTGTCCTTGTCACCCGTAATCAAAAATATTGTCAGTTCATCAAGAACGGTTCATTTGTTTTCTTTCGTTTCGATGGCTTATCTACAGTAAAGTGTCAACTATACTAATCAGCGCTTTTCAGTATAAGGTCGTCGTCAGCACCTTTTATTGACTACAAGTTGGCCCTTGACTGCTATCACATCTGATGTTAAGTGATGATGCAATCTAGGAGTAGGATGAAATCCACAACTTTCGGTTTCTACACATCGTGCCGGAACGTTAAATCGCTTGGCGATACGTCTTCGTTGGTAAGGTGGTAACTTGCCACGGTGAAAGCCTTCCACCAGCCAGACCAAGACATTAAGAAAATGTTAATCTGCCCCGCCGGAAATCGAACCCAGAACCTCTGTGTTATAAATCCACCGTAGGGAGAACATATATCATTCGTCTTCCCTATTGTAAATGTAGGTGTTATACTTGTGACATTAACTTAATCATAGTACAATATACTGTTTCCAAGAAACAATACACTCCAACGCGAATTATCTCACACTGCTTATATTCCTTATCTTTTGTTTTTGCATAATTACCGTATATAAATGTCACATTAATTATAATTAAATAAAATATTTATTACACTGCCGTTTACTGACGTCGGCGCTACAAAATATGGCACTATCAAATAATTATGGCGATTTGCAAAAAGCGAGCGTTACTTTGCGGAAGACGTGGATGAATACAATTATTATAAGAATAATTAATTTATAATTATAGTATTCATCCAATTATAAGAATAAATCTAAGTGCTTAGGCTATTATTTAGAAAGATGAAGTATATGATTTAGATGTGATTTTAAGTATAATAAGGAACTATCTTTTAAGATAATGGAATAAAATAGATAAAGCAATATCATAAATAAAAT
Source organism: Mycalesis mineus (assembly GCA_034621355.1). Lineage (NCBI taxonomy): Eukaryota > Metazoa > Arthropoda > Insecta > Lepidoptera > Nymphalidae > Mycalesis > Mycalesis mineus. Next base: position 4,670,872 of record CM067881.1, read on the forward strand.
ATTTAATGTCTACAAATAACAAACTTTTTATTTATATTGTAGAAGAATTAAAAAAAATTACACATTACAGTTTATAAATTTTCCACTACCTAGTTGTATAAATTAATAAATGTTAATTAAAACAAAAATTCAGGACATTTTAAATATGCCCAGTACTAAACCGACGAACTTATGTGAAAGGATTAAAGAGAGTGGCAGAAGCTAAGGAAGTATGCAAGGACCGTGGCTAATGGAAGGATGTAGTCTCTGCCTACCACTATGGGATTGAGGCGAGATGTTCTGTATGTATTGACCAAATCATTGAGAAAGAGCGCGCGAGTCGCAAACTTACTAAATGAAGAAAGAACATAATGAGTTAAAATATTCAACCATATAGGATAGACCTGTAAGATACAATTAACAATAAAACTAGTGCTAGTGCCTTTCTAATTTAGCAGATTTTAACAGATGTGACTTTAAACTGCCTCACTGGTCCACTGGTCCAAGGAGACCCAAATCAAAGTGATATTTTCCGGTTTTGTCGATACGACGACGATATATTTTTCTGTACAAGATATTTCTCGTGGCGTGATAGAACTGCAATAAGAGACGTCATACATTAGACAGCTTTGAGTAGGTACCTAAATAATGAATCGATGGGTTACATAATCGTTCGGAAGGAGCGCGCGAGTTGCGACGCGCGGTCCGCACAAGGCCGCCCTGTCGACATTGACCGTGAAGTTACGACATCGTGAATAAAAAATACTTTACAGTTTCCGCAATTCGCGACCAACACTCAAAAAGCAATCTTTCTCACAAGAAACTTTGATTCAAAGGTCGACTATAGTGTCCGCGGATTCTTTATAACTTGTTTTCTACAGTTTTTTAGGGATCCGTTCACCCACGCTTTTTGTATTACTGAAATAATATGTTTTTTGTAATAATTGTGGACGCCTGTGACTTCGTCAGCCTGAAAACTGCGAACCACGATAATTTTTACTAAACTATTATGTAAAACTAGTTTCACATTTCGTGTTGAATGGTTTTAATTAGTAACGGACATAGGTTGAAACTATTTGTGTATTTTAATAACTTAATTTGATTTTAATCTTATTTCATTTCATGAGTTAAAAAAAAGATTCTTGAAAGCAACTGACTCTCACTTTCTACTGAGCACTAGACAATATGCCGGCTCTTCTAGGTTTAATTACAAGGCAAAGGGGTAAACTGAGTGGAAAATTAAAATTAATTAAAATTAATTCTCCATTTTTGAAAAGTGCTTGTCTATGTTATATATTTGCCTAATTGAAATAAACCAGTGTGAATTTACTACAAATTTATAAGACAATCATTTTCCTCTTGTATATTAATTTGTTCATTATTCGTATACAAAAACATGACTATAAAAACGTGTTTTTAGTTATTTTAAGGAGATTATTATTAGTTATTTTATTCTGTCTCGTAATTATTTGACACACACACACCAACTTAAATAATCCATTACTAGATCGATCCTAGCCTGAAGATGTAATCAGGTTCACTATGGTATTATTCTTTATGTATGCGCTTCTGAAGTCATTACCAATCATCATCAACTAAATGTATATAACACAAGTCTCATCTCTTCTATAAAAGCACAGTAATACACATATACACCGTATAACTGCAACCTGTAAACATACGCGATGCCACTCTACGTAAACATACAGATAACCCCAACGATATTCTATGAATGTCAATCGCCTAACAAACTGCAGCCAGTCAACGACACTTACATTACATGAGCAACATTAGTATTATCAAGTTAGCGTCACTGCCGGCGTCCGTATATTTTTAGCCTAGGCCGCACTAAAAATAGCTTACTGTACAACGGTTATTACTGAATTAATATTTCTAAAAATGGATCGTCTACGCGCCGGTGATAACGCGCCCGAGACCGATAGCGGTGTGACGTTTAGACGCCATGTTTGTTTTTGTTGTTTGTTGACACGCGGATTTCGTATTTGTGTTTGGTGGGTGATTAAGTTGTCTTTTTTGTTATTTAATATTTGTAATAGCAATTTTTGTGTATGTTTATGTATATTCGCGATCTTCGAAAAAGGGATTTAGGTAAGGTTTTGCGATTTAAACAGATGTAAGCTTTTCTTGAGTAAAGGAAAAAAGAAAAAGCTCCTTTTTAAAGAATAAAGTTATTTCGTAAACTTTTAGGTAATACCCGATAAACCGATACTACTTAAGTGAGTATGTAAAACTCTGCAATGGCTTTCCTGTAAATAGGTGAAATACAATTTTACAAAAAAAAAGCACTGAAAAAAATTTTCCTAAACGTATATAATTTTGTATCTGCTAATTTAACAACTACTAACGGCTGTCAAGGCTGTACGGACAAGTACTCTGAGATACTAAGGTATTCTAATTGTCTTATAATAAAACATACATACATGGCATCACGCCTCGTTCCTATAGGGGTGGGCAGAGACTACTTCCTTCGATTTGCCTTGCATTTGTCCTTGCATACTTCCTTAGCTTCTTCCACTCTCTTGACCTGGCCATTATTTACAATGACCTGAATTTAGCCCAGGAACATTCGCCTAGGTCTTCCCCTTTCAAAATTTCTTTTTATAATAAAAAACCAATAATTACAATTTTAGTACGTATCAACAGATAACTCGGTATAGCTATTATATTTCTACTGCTTGTCACTGTTGTAAATGCGTGACTCTACTACAGTGTTTTTTTTTTCTATTTAATATTCTCGTTCTATTTAATAAAAGAAATTTTTAATTGACACATTATCTGCTTGTTATTAATACAATCATTTATTGATGTAGTGACTAAAATAGAGAAAGGGATGCTTAGATGATTTGGTCATGCAGGGAGAATGGATGACAGAAGATTAACAAAAGAGATTTATGAGGCGACGGTGAATGGAAATGTTGGAAGGGGATGATCTAGGCGAATGTTCCTGAACCAAATTCAGGAAATTTAAAAAAATGGCCAGGCCAAAAGTACCCTAAACCGACGATCTTGTATGAAAGGATTAATGAGAGTGCAAGAGGCTAAGGAAGTATGCAAGGACCGTGGCAAATGGAAGTATGTGGTCTCTGCCTACCCCTATGGGAACGAGGCGTGATGCTATGTATGTATGTATTGTATTAATATTTTATCTAATGATATACATTCATAAAAGTTGTAATAGGTATGTAAAAAATATGGAAAAGTTGGTATACAGGTATATTGCGTATAGAAGTAAATAACTATTATTTTAAAACAATGTCGTAACTGTATCTAATGAGTATTGTGCGCGATAAATATAATTATTTATCTTCGAGAAACCACTTCGATTTATGCTAGGTCAGGTACTATACTTAAGCCAAAGTCGATTAAGAATGCTTGTCAACAGACAAATTTAAAATGAAGGTAAAAAATACAACACATTTTATGCCTAATAAATTTAGAATTATGTTTTGTTTTTTATAAAATCTTATTTAAAAGATTTTGAATATATTTATTAGTTTTAAGCTTACTAATCTTATTTATCATAAAGTCGTCATTAACTAGTTAACTAAAAAAATTAGGAGTAAAATGACTAGTGATTTCTACCTTCATTTTTAATTTGTTTGTCGACAAGCATTCTCAATCGAGTTTGGCTTTAGTATAGTTGTATTTAATATAAATATTCCAGTTTAGATGTTGGTGTTTGTTTTTAATTGATATTCCTGACCTAGCAAACAATAAAAAATAATATTAAAATTTTTATAATACTTACACAATTAATAATTATTATAAGTATTTAATAAGTGCTTACGTAACTGTAGAACATATCATACTTACAACATCACTTAATGTTCCAAAAACTACAATAAATTAATTTATATAATAAATAATTAGTGTTACTTGTAAAAATAAACCATTTTTGATTCAACAAATGTTACATAGTTGTCTAAATAAATCTTAACCCTGCAATATAGGTTTATTCTTAGATACATATATATTAGTGAGTCTGTTGATACCTATAGGTATAGACTATAGAGTACAGTGCTCTATTGAAGACCTAATTACATTCTGCACACTCTCTTCCGCGTTTTCATGTTTCCTTTTAAAAAGCACTTTTCATTCTAGCAACGTAGGGATCTTATTTCCTATTTAATTCAATTGATTTTCCTTTGTTTCAGGTATGGCCTGCTGATATATTTTCATCTATAATGCATCAATATACTTTATTACTTTTGATGTTTATGACAGGTGCTGTATTTCCAGGAAGTATTTTAGTAGTTTTCATTTAAAAAAATCAAAAATACAGGAACCCAAAACATTAAAAATTAATGTTTCTTTATAATCTGTACAATGCTGCCGAAAAGGAACCATAAGCGTTTTTAAATTTGGAATTCGCAGCTCGTACGTTAATGGTCTACATACATCAACAAAAAAAATGTTGGTCGGCATGTGCAAATTTATTACGTTCGCTTTTTAAATAAATGTAGTCTATGATTTTATGTTGGCGCCAAATGCCTGTCCTTTATGAGTTACGTGGGTGTAGATACCTATGCGTGTAATATACTTCATTATTTACTGACTGTATTTTAAGTACTTTGATTATTTATTATTGGGAAAAAAATCTTCTATAACTGAATTTGGTAGGTATACATAATATTTAAGGATACATGGCTTTAGGCCGAATAGAATATTTATAAATTCTGAGATGATTCGCGCCATTCGAGACTCATTAGAATCGGTCATGTCATTAAGTAAACAAGCTGAGTGATTTATGGCGAGCGTCAGTCTTCAATAAATTGTTTTAAGAAGTCAGAAATTTTCCGTTAGAAATTTCTGACACCTACATTCAATTAAATAAAGCACCTTAGGTCACGCTCTGTGTTGCACTATTAGTCTATGGTCAGTGAGTCGCGCCAAATCTACATTCGACGCGTGGGCGTAGTTTTACTCTGTGTTTGTAAAGCTTACGTCACATGATCGTAGTTTTGGAACAATGCCCTTATGTGTAAGATACTGTAAACCGAATCAAACGTCTCATTCAGTTGCAAGGTTAGGAAAGGTTACGTCTCAATTACCCGGCACGACTTGTGCGGTCTAAGAATTAATTAATTTTTTCACAAGTTTCTTCGCTAGTATTAAAGTACGTAGACGATATTTCTTCTGAGATTATCTAGAGGGAAGTTAACGCTAACTTTAATTAGGTCTACTTTAGATACCTATCTCGAATTTGGTCTGAGTTTTTATTATTGATTATTACGCATAAGTACTTAGTACATCTACTACCAAATTAAACGCAAATTCTACCTAACCTAGAACAGCTAGGAGAAACTTCGTTATTTTTAAATAATTATCAGTTTTGGTTGAGAACCTCCTTCGTTTTTTTCGTCGATTATAAATATACGTATTTGTTCATACGTATTGTAATCATAAATAATTATAGAAAAAAAATAAAATGACATTTAATTTATTAATTATTTAAAATGAGAATACAATTAAAAAAAATAAACAAATTTCCGCGTATGCGTGGTGTTTACCTAAGTCACAATAGATCTCATTAAAATGTTAGACTAGTAGGTTCGAAGGTTGTCGCAGATCGATTATGATGATCTCATTCCGAGCGAGGAAACACTGCACAGGTAGCTGCTGGCCGTGGATTTTGTAAATATACGATTATTTGTTTATATTTTACATATCAAGTCATTGATAGTTATAATTGAAGTAAAAACAATTATATAACAATGACGGCCGAGTGGCGCAGTGGGTAGTGACCCTGCTTCTGCGTCCTAGGCTGTGGGATCGATTCCCACGTCAGGACAAATATTTGTGTGATGAGATGTTTATCTATATTATAAGTATTTATGTATAATATATATAAAACTAGCTGACCCGGGTAACGTTTTGCATTAAAAATTAAAAAAAAAAATTGATAAAAATGAGATAGTAGCCGATTCTCAGACCTGCTGAATACGCATACAAAATTTGGTAAAAATCGGTAAAGCGATTTCGGAGGAGTACGATAACTAACATTGTGACAGGGAAATTTTATATATTAGAAATTCATCAGTTATCATAGCACCCATAACACAAGCTACTTACGAGTATGCTTACTTTGGGGCTATATAGCTATGTGTGTAATTGTCCTATAATATTTATTTAATATTTTTTTATTTATTATTAATATGTAAACTATATTATTGTGAAGTATCATCAAAAGTTTTTGCGTGTTAGTTACAAACATACACACTCACAAACTGTAGCCTTTGTATAAGTATGATTTGTTTTACATTTTATATATAAATAATAATTAATTAATAGTTAGAAATAAAGTAAAAACGGTTAACAACAATAGTATGATAAGAGAACGGTGTGGTGTAAAAGAAGTTGCAGTAACTAAAATTGGGAAGGGTATGAATGATTTGGACATGTTGATGACCTCCGTGGCGCAGTGGTATGCGCGGTGGATTTATAAGACGGAGGTCCTGGGTTCGATTCCCGGCAGGGCAGATTGAGATTTTTCTTAATTTGTCTTGGTCTGGCTGGTGGGAGGCTTTCACCGTGGCTAGTTACCACCCTACCGACAAAGACGTATAGCCAAGCGATTTAGCGTTCCGATACTATGCCGTGTACAAACCGAAATGGGTGTGGATTTCATCCTATTCCTAACAAATTAGCCCGCTTCCATCTTAGATTGCATCATCACTTAACATCAGGTGTGATAGCAGTCAAGGGCTAACTTTTTTTTTTTTTTTTTTTTATTTTTTTTTTTTAATTCTCATTTAGAGAGCTGAGTCACTAAAGTGACTATGTTGCTCTTATTAGTCTACATAAACTTACACATACTACCTTATTCTAACTATTTAAATTTTTACGTTTTTCTAAGTTATTTCTAAATAATTTATACAATTGTTTTGCCTTATCGCTAGTGGGGTCTCCTAAAATAATATTTATTTCGGCAAACTGTGACTTCTTATTGTCACTACGGACACATTCCATTAGGACGTGGAAGACGTCCTCTGTCACTCCACAGTCAGGACAATTTGGCGAGGGTACTTTTTTAATCATAAAAGCAAATTTGTTTAATGGAATGTGGCCGGAGCGAAGTCTTACAGCTATAATAATCTCTTGCCGACTTAACTTACAGGTATCAACCCAAGAAATGTCGTAGGGTCGTGGCTGAATCGTTCTATACCAAATACCTTTTTCTTTGGATCTCTTATCGAAATATTCGGCCCACAATTCTTTAACCCGCCTTTTCACCGCGTAGATAAGATCAGAGAAGTAAGGTGCAATATTGGTCAAAATTCCGTCAAAACAAGCCTGCTTTGCGTACGCGTCTACCCTCTCGTTCCCTTCAATGCCAATGTGAGAGGGGATCCATTGCAATACTATGTTCCTACTGTTCCGAAGTTTACTTAAAATGTCTAAGATAGTATAGGCTATCGGTATTCCTCGTATAGACGAGGTACACCGAGCCAAATGTTGTAATGCACTTTTAGAGTCTGTCAGTACTACAACATTATCGATGTGAATTGACTGAATGTATGACAGAGCCTCGGCTAAAGCAACTAATTCTGCGTGCATGACTGATATCTTAGAACTAATGGTAAGTTTTACATTTGTGTTGGTTTGCGGGTCGAAAAAAGCCACGCCAATTTTATTATCATTAAGAGACGCATCTGTAAATATTTTGTAATAATTTAAAAATTTCGAATTAAGGAAGTTAATAGCCTTTATTTTTAAAATATATGGATTGTATGAACGTTTTGCTTTATTTACTACTGGAATATACGTACTAATATTTTCTGAGATGTTAAGATGAGGCATCCATGTATTTAGTGAAAACATTTCTAGTTGAGTGCTTCTGTGAATAGGCATATTTCTGTATTCTTTATGTAATTCGATTAATAAAGGCATTTTCTTTCTATTCCAATAGGTACTATCATACCTACCTACAGAGTTATCAAGCAAAGAGATTAATTTGCTTTCTTTTAAAGATTTTGACTTCAACCAAAATTTTGCACCCAGATAATATCTACGAAGTGTTAAAGGGGGTAGGCATAGCTCGCTTTCCATGACATGAATTGGTGTAGATCTTATGAAACCTCCGATAACTCTCATGGCCTGATTTTGAATTTGGTCTAACTTAGCCAAATGAGATCTCGCACTATTATCGAACAAAAAACTTGCATAGTCAATTCTGCTTCTTATAATGGATATAAATAACTTTCTTAAAAATTTTGGATGGATACCCCAACCAGCCCCAGCTAAAACTTTAAATATATTTAATAATTTTAAAACCTTTTGTTTAGTTTCCGTAATATGTTTGCTCCATTTTAATTTACGATTCAACCACAACCCTAGGTATTTCACGTTTTCAACGACAGCCATAGGGCAATCCCTAATTCTAAGGTCAATTGATTTCCCAATATGACTTCTATCAAAAATACAAATATTACTTTTATGAGGTGAAATTTGTAATCCCAGATTTTGCAAAAAAGTTCCAAAAATATTAAGTGCTACTTGTAATTTACCCTGCGCCACAGATATATTTTTATCTGATACATAAAGCACGAAATCATCGGCATATTGGGAAATAGACACATTTAGACTTGATTTACATATTTTTGCTGTTGCAATATTAAACAACAAAGGAGATAGGGGGTCGCCTTGAGCTAAGCCCCGACTACAGTATCTATTAATGTTTATCTTATCTAATTTTATATTTAAAGATCTATAATTTAAAAATTCCCACATATATTTACACAATTTTGTGCCAATACCATAATTATCTAACGTCTGTAGCAGGCTATAAATGTCAACGTTGTTATACGCACTGTCCACATCTACGAAACAACAGACTGTAGGAATTTTTTCACTTAAGTTATTTTCTATATTTAATACTAGTTGACTCAAATTATCCAAGCATGACCGGGATTTTCTAAAGCCAGTCATATCTGCCGCGAGAATACCAAGTTTCTCACAATACCACTCCAGTCTCTTATTTAAAATCGAATGAAATATTTTACATATACAAGATATTAAAGAAATAGGTCGCAACGATGGATGAGGTTGTTCATTTGACCCAGACTTTGGAATAGGAATAACATTAATTTGTCGCCATTGGAGTGGGACAAAGCCATGAGTTAGACACATATTAAATAACATTAGCATCCAGGTTTTTCCGCTTTCTGGTAGATTTTTAATCATAGAGTAGGATATCATGTCTGATCCCGGAGCAGTATTTTTAGACTTCATGGCCACCTCCAACTCCTGTCTAGATATAGGAGATTCCAAATGAAAATTATTGGATTTGAATTCTGGGCAAACATTTACAACAAAATCAGGAGTTAGGGTTTGTAGGAGGTTCTTAGCACCCTCTTCCTCAATAAAGATTTTTTTTGAGGGCCGCCCTTTTAACCACCTCATACGAAACCACATTTCATTAATAGATGACACTTCACTGATAGAGTTGCAAAATGTTTGCCAAGACTTAGACTTGGCATTTCGTATTAATCTTTGGGCAGTTGATATCCTTTTCATTAGAATGTCTAAATTTCTAGGTATTGGGTTAGATCTAAACTCAACAAGTGCTGAACGGCGTTCAGCTACCGCCTTTGATACAACCATATTCCAGTAACGTTGTGGTGTAAAGTTATGACTAGGGTTTAAATTAATTTTGATAAAAGGTATGAATTTGTCTGCTGCTCTATTCAAGCATTCTATAAAATTATTATAAGCAGTTTGCGGTTCTGATGGCATACTTAACTCATTTAAAAAGGTATCAATTTCATTACTATATAGGTCCCAATTGGCATTTTTAAAATTCCTTTTTTTAATAAAATTATCGGTTGGGGAGAAATAATTAAGAGTTAACTTGATGATTAAGTGATCACTTCCGAGACATTCATTAGAGCATTGCCAATCTAGGTTTAGAGCGATGTCAGACGTAGCTAGCGATAAGTCAGGGGAAGAATGTTGTAGGTTTCCGTTTACTAACTTTAACCTTGTACATATATTGCTATTGTTTAGAGTAATGAAACTACTTTCAATGAGAGAGTCAAAAATTTGGGTTCCTCGTCGATCTATCTTGTTTGACCAATTGGTATGGTGGCCGTTAAAATCACCCAGGATTAATGTTTTGTTACTTTGCAATGAAAATAATTCCTCCCAGTCAGATTGTGTGGACACTATTGATGGTGGGCAATAAACAGTAAATATATTCTCAATACTCTCGCAATTATGGATTTTAATATGTAGCACTTCAATGTCAGGGTTATTCAGACGAATATTACATAACTGAGCCCTAATGGAATTATGAGAAAATAATGCAACACCACCATAGCCATCCTGCCTGTCCCGACGAAAGACATTATAACCTGCGACCCTGATATCACAATTTGACGTTAGCCATGTTTCACATAGTACTGCAATGTGGATTTTTTCTTGTAACAATAATTGTCCAAATTCAATAAGTTTTGTTTTCAAACTTTGACAATTCCACTGTATGACATTAAGTTTACTAACTTTCAAATGTGTATTAGCCATTACAGAAAACATTATTAAGAATAGGTAAATCTAAAATTATATCTTTTAACCAAGTAATCACCCACTTCCATACTGTTTCACACGCCTGCATAATTTTGTCATTCACTGAGATACTTCGCATAAATAGAATATTTCTCAATTTTTCAAATAATTCTTTCAACAAATATTTGTCACTATCTTTCCTACGATAATTTTCTTCCTGAGGAATATTCCTAGCGTGATCCTCTGTTTCTGAATCTGAAGACATGTTCCAGTCCCAGTTACCGTATCTAGTCTTCTCATGACGTGAGCTTGATGCTTTTGCGGACTTAGTTTTAGGTTTCTTAGGATTTGCACTTCTTCGTGGTTCCGATGGGGATTTCACTGCTTCTGAATATGTTTTCGAATTAAACGTTGGCTGACTCGCATTTGGTTGGTTGCTTGGTTCCTTTTCAGTGGTGAATGCAGGGAAGTTATTCTCGTCTAATGATACTTTTGATGGTGACGGAGAAATAGGTACAAATAATGTACATGCACGTTTATATGTACAGTTAAATTCAGCCATTAATTCTCTTATTCTTTTCTCTTTAAGATAAACGGGACATGTACGTAAGAGAGCCATATGTCTTCCTCCACAATTGATGCATTTGAAACGTGTAGTATCGCAATTACTATGATTTTTCGTACATTTAGGGCAATTAATTCTTTTCGACGGGCAAAACTTTTGAGAATGACCGAAACGCCAGCACTTCGTACATTGAGTTACCGGGAATATATAACGCTCCACCCTGACTTTCATTCCATATATAAATACATAAGGCGGCAAAGAGGAACCCTTAAAACCAATCCTTATTGTTTCACTCTCGACCCAGCCGGGTTTTTCTTCGTCACGTCTAAGCAATCTTTTAACAGACACTATTTCACTTCTAGAAGAAATGCTGGTTGGTATATCTTTAACATCAACATTTGTTTCTATATCTTTAATAGTGCCATAAGATATTGCCACTTCCAACGTTTTGTGACACTTCCATCCCTTATCTTTGAAAAACTGAGATGATAGTAATTTAAGTGCACTATTTTCATCTTCAAATAATACGAAAATTTTGTACGGGGATGCATATTTAACCCTAAATATGTTAATAATATTCTGCTCCTTAAGAGATCTTGCTAATTCTATCTTTTTAGGAAGTATTTCTGTACTTGTTATACATACTTCAATTTTGTCGTCCTCATCTTCCTGACTAACTGAAACAGGCCTGCGATGTTTTTTCTTGTTTCTTCTAAACAATGTCCACATCTCCTCTTCGTCTATCTCCCGGTTTCTTTTCCTGTGAGCTTGCGCAGAATCCATATTCACACCATCTGACTCATTCATATCCGATAAATCTGCATTGCGACGTTCATAGTCCTCATCCATCGACGCCTCGGCTGCCGCACGCATATTTTCGCTAGTCATTCTCGATAAAACACATTATTTTACGTAAGCAATTCGACCGCTAACACACCCGCTCGTGCGATTGCACGGACCGAGCAGTCAAACTGTTTTAGTGAATCGGCGCCAAACAATGTGCTCAACGTAACAAGACGCGACCGTATCGCACGGCGCACACCTCACGACTGAAGGGCTAACTTGTAGTCGATAAAACAAGTCTCTGTTTATCACTATGGAAATGAGATATATAGTCGATAAATGTGAGTTTTCTTAAGTAAGTACCTACTAAACCATTATATATTGGCGAAATCGTATCCAAATATATAGTAAACACAACGATATCTAATACCATATAATATTCCAACGAACGATTCTATAGGTATAAGGAATCTTGGAGAAGGATTGTTTATATTTTGACAAAATATGAACTCGAGAGAGCTCGAAGGGGATGAAAATTGAAGCACCCTTGATATTTTGCGAACTGAAAATAAAGTCAGCATTGAAAATTATAAAATTAATGCTAGATTTTCCGTCGAAATGAGCAATATAATACATAGAACATAGTGACAGTGGGTCGTTAATGGCTGATAATTAGGGCATATAATTTCAAGATTTGTTTTGTAGAATAATACTAAAGTAGGTATCAATACTTTGTGTACAGATTTATATTCCAACTAGCCACGATCCTTTTTGTGACGTCAAGTAGAAAATAATTGATAGTCCGTTAACAATCAATGATCAACGCTCACAAACCAGAGACAATGAACAGAAAAATGTGGAGTATTCAGTGACAAGATTAGCATAAATTCTCTGTCTATGCACAAACTTAAAACCTATGAAATAATGAAATCTACCCGGAATGTTTTATTTTTTTTTATCGACTACAAGTTGGCCCTTGACTGCTATCACACCTGATGTTAAGTGATGATGCAGTCTAAGATGGAAGCGGGCTAACTTGTTAGGAGTGGGATAAAAATCCATACCCCTTTCGGTTTCTACACGACATCGTACCGGAACGCTAAATCGCTTAGCGATACGTCTTTGACGGTAGGGTGGTAACTAACCACGGCGAAAGCCTCCCACCAGCCAGACCATGACAAATTAAGAAAAATCTCAATCTGCCCCGCCGGGAATCGAACCCAGGACCTTTTTTATATTTTTTTTATCGACTTTACCTCCGTCTTATAAATCCACCGTGCATACCACTGCGCCACGGAGGTCGTCACAATTACGAAAAATAACAAAAAAAGAAAAGTTAATCCATTAATCAATGTTAGTAAGTATATGTACCTACTATAAATTATTTTATTCACGAAATAATAAACCACTATCAAATTATAAATACGAGTACTTAAACCTTTCCTTTAAAATATACACAGAATAAAATATCCCTGGATTCAAATTATATAACAAAACTTTATACTTCACATTACTAGACATAATATTTGAAATAAAAACCTTTTTCAAAATCAGTTAAAAATAAATCGCAATGTTGGGTTAGTTTTGTCAATGAATAAATAAATACACAGATATGTAGTCTAGAATATAATGTACATTTAGTATAAAGGATGTGATTTGACCTCAGCGTGCAGTTGATAGTAAGGCGAGTACGTATACCCTTGGGTGAGAGGAAAACATGATAATAGTTTTATCGGAGAGACAATATTTTATTGTTGTTACAAACTCTCGATTGTAGAGTAACTATAGGTATAACCTGAGAGAGGTTGTTTGTGCAGACATTTTAATAGAGATAAATCTCGACTCTACAAAGTTTTTATTACTGTAGTATATAAATCAAATAATTTTGCTTAAAAATAATCTTTTCGATTTCGGTACCCTGATCGGGTTAGAAAATATTCTGCTTATTCAGCATTTTTGTCTTTCTTAGCCCGTAGTAGGTATGGCGATACCGCTAATCTACTGTACCAACTTGGTAGGTTAGGAGTATCCCCAAATTAAGGACACTTTATAGAATGGCCAGGTCAAGAATACCCTAAGGTCTAAATTGACGAACTTGTATGAAAGGATTAATGATAGTGGAAGAAACTATAGGAATTAGGAAGTATGCAAGGACCGTGGCAAATAGAAATGAGGCGTGATTTATGTATGTGAAAAAATCAAACATATAATAATAGCTCGCCATCCTGCGTCGGAGCAGCGTGGTGGTTCTATTTTTTTAATCCTTCTTCTATTATGTCAATAATACAGTCAATAATAAAAACAAACCAAACGTTATTGAAAAAAGTAATAAAAACCAAATAAAAAAAGAACTACCTCGCAGGAAAAAAAACAAAAAATAAACAAGCTATTTGCAAAAAGAGCTTTTGCTGCATATTTTCTACTCAAGCCCTGTCTAGGCGCTTAGTCGGTTAATCAAGTGCAGATGCATCGCCATGGGTAGCAATTTGAAGTCGTTGCTACCGAGAAAAAACCGGTCTTGGCAATTAAGTGACACAGTAAAAGCCGCTATTAAGTATAATATTTTTACTCGCCCCGACAGACTCTCTTAGGATATGAAGCGAATCTTTATAGGCGATCTGAATGGTATCTATTAGCGTTGAGAAAAATCTTGTACGTATAAATCGTTAAGCTGAAACTGGCTGGCTTTTCTACGCTTTCGTTTGTATGTAGCAATAAAAGTTGACTACTATCGTCAACACCATTCTACAGATTAATGATTGTGTTCTTACGAATGCAATGTGTTGCGTTTATGGCATACAAGTTATAATAAAGCAATATCTATACTAATTTTATAAAGCTGAAAAGTTTGTTTATTTCTACGCGCTAATAAAGACACTAGACGGCCGAGTGGCGCAGTGGGTAGTGACCCTCCTTCTGCGTCCTAGGCCGTGGATTCGATTCCCACATCTGGAAAATATTTGTGGGATGAGCATGGATGTTTTCCAGTGTCTGGGTGTTTATCTATATATTATAAGTATTTATGTATAATATATATAATATTGGGGGTATAAGGAGGGAGGCCTGGCCTTGCAGTGGGCCTTTAATAGGCTGATAATGATGATGATGATGATGATATATAATATTATTCATCAGTTATCATAGTACCCATAACACAAGCTACCTTTTTTTTTGTTAACGGGGGGGGGGGATCTCCTAGAGATACCCAACCTCTTGAGGGAGAGGTCGGGTTATGTGGGATTTTTACCCACTAAAACCCCCTCGGTGGCCATTCCCAGTGTATTTTTAAAGACCACGGGATCTCGTGAGAAATACATACCGGTTTTACACAAGCTACCTAAGCTTACTTTGGGGCTATATAGCGATACGTGTCCTGTAATATTTATTTAATAAACAGCAACTACGGGTTCTAATTGAAAAAATATTTTTTGTGTCGGATAGTCCATTTATCAAGGAAGGTTTAAGTTGTATATAACATAACGCTGGAATCAATAGGAGCGATTCAGTGGAAAATGTAGAAAAAAACGAAGAAAATAATTCATCCTTAAGGGGCAATATAAATAGCCAAGGAATACCTTATTTAAGCTGTTTTTATTTTCGTAATCTTATTTATATTCCAAGTGGACGAAGTCGCTGGCATCCGCTAGTGAAAAATAATGTTAATTTAAAAAAAACGAAGCTGAAACATTTCATCATAATCGAAATATCGGATTAGACTTTATCTTCAACGGACATAGGTAAGCACCTTCTTAATAATTGAGATTTGCATTAAAAAAATCGCGTCTGAACTGGTAAACCCACTACACAAGCGTAGTAATTTACGATAAACTCATTTTTGGTCAAGGGTTCAAATGATTTTCAAAAGTTCATTTAGAAAGAATTTTAACTATTTATGTAATCTTGACTACTCATAGTTATAACTAACGCGAGTTATAATTATTAAATGTAAACATTAACCATACAACACAATGAAAATAAAGTAACAAAATATAAAATTGTTTTAAAGTGTCTTTAGTTTTAATGGTTCTTTAGATACACGAAACCTAGTAGTTTTAGAGTCTAGGGCCAGACCTTCGTCATTTTGTAAGAGCTGAAAGTCAAAGGTACAAGTGTCCAGTAAGTACTAGATTTGGATTACCATGGTAAAGCTTGTCTTAAACGATTATTGGCAAAGAACTGCAACCATAACTGATGATCCAGTAGATCATCTATACCTTTAATATTAAAAAAAAAACCAATTTAAAAATGAACTAAAAGTAAAAAATAATTTTGTTATTTAATTACTTTATATGTTTGAAGTCGGTGCCATCCAAGGATGGACAAAGCGTAATTAACAAAGTTGCAGAGGACTTACATCTTATTTCAAATATTATTGTTTGAATGAGCAGTTTTCCAAAATATTTTATAATTAAATATAAGCTTGGAATAACCGGTTAAGGTCTATTCGGACTTTTATTGCCTACTTTCCCACAACCACCTTGATGAACTAGTTGCCTACCGTACTTATCTACATATCCCTACCAAATGAGCTGTAAAATTTTCAGCATTTATAAAATGACGTAGGTCTGGCCCTCGCTGATTCTCGCTTAACACTGTTGCTAATAAATTAAAGTGGGTGCGTTTGATAAGCGAACTTATCTTTCAAAATCTTAATCAGTCTTAATGACATTTTTGCGTTATTATAATTGTGTTAGCTGTTGATTTAGGCGCAGCAGATTTTGTTATATAATTTATTCGATAAGATAGTGAAGTTAATTTTTTATAATTGTAATTAGTCTTATAGGACGATTGATAATTATAATAAAATGTTTAAAGCACGAATTTAGGTACGTGATTTGTATTTGTTTTAAAGTCTATGGTTATATATTTATTTATACTATTTTATGTATTTTTACATATTTATGTTATATAATTTATTTGATCAGCTAGGATATCCACACACTGAAGTCTGACGGTACAAACGGCTTTTCAATAAAGTGACGCCATACTTAAGTAACGCCATCAGTACAAATTTTCGGTGGGTGTTGAAATGTCGCCAAATAAAAGTCACTTTTTTATATTTCTGACGAGATAAATCCCATTGTGTTTTCGTTCCGATTGGTAAAAAAATCTGGAAGGTTGTGACACTTTGAATCTTTTCTTGCCACTCTTCCTAATTACTATGAATTTGACAAATAAACATACAGCCTGAAATTTTATTATAAAAAAATATATAATAAAAAAAAATATAAAATTAAAAAAAAAATAATATAAAAACAATATTCTATACTACAACAACAAGATGAAATAATTACAACCACTTCCCAAAAAAGGCAATACTCCATTCGATGCATTTTGCTTTTAAAGACAGAAGCTCTTTATTATTCAAAAGCCTTATTATTAAAGTAAACTTAAACTTGAGAACATAATAATGTGAATTTAATTCAAGTGATAACGATTGCAACAAACGAAACAGTTGTGCAAATAAATTGTAATTAATCTCGAAGATACGATAAATTTACATTTTTTTTTTCATTAAATGTTTCTACAAGGTCGTAGGTAGGTAAAAATTTTCTCACGTTATTGCCTTACTACTATTCCTTACTAATATTATAAAGGGGAAATTTTTTATATATGTATTTTTTTTTATCGACTACAAGTTAGCCCTTCCTTGACTGCTATTACACTTGATGTTAAGTGATAATGCAGTCTAAGATAGAAGCGGGCTAATTTGTTAGGAGTGGAACGAAAATCCACAGCCCTTTCGGTTTCTACACGACATCGTACCGGAACGCTAAATCGCTTGGCGATACGTCTTTGTCGGTAGGGTGGTAGCCTCGGCGAAAGCCTCCCACCAGCCAAACCAAGACGAATTAAGAAAAATCTCAATCTGCCCCGCCGGGAATCGAACCCAGGATCTCCGTCTTATAAATCCACCGTGCATACCACTTCGCCACGGAGGTCGTCGTATGGATCGATGAATGTTTGTTACGTAAAAAGTACTGAATGGATTTTGATGTAACTTCACAATAATACACCTTACGTATCTGTATAACACATAGGCTACATTTTATCCCCAAATTCCCACGAGAACGGGATTGAAACTTAAATATACTTTAGATCAAATTATGCGCTAACTGGCTGACTAATAGAGACTAGTATTTCAACGATTATTATAGATCCTGCGTTAACAAAATTGATTTTGAAAAACATATACCTCGGAAGTTTAAAAAAAAATATATTTATTTTATGAATATAATATAACAGTATGGCCTTGTCGATTTTGAGGTGCCTTACTATAGGTACGACCCAGTGTCAGTTCTTGAAAATAGCAGCGCGTTGCTCTACTGGAATAGACCTGATATAGTGATAATTGATGATTAACACGCGTGAATGATTGTTGATATTACTGTTCCACATGACGATAATCTGGTGAAAGCTGAAAAGGAAAAAGTATCAAAATACTTGGACCTTGCTCATTTTATAAACATAACAATATTTATAGTCGTTACAGTGAAGGTCTTATAGCGAAAAGCTTTGACGTCTAAAATGCTTTCGCTTAGTTGTTGGATCAAGGGTCGGATACAGAAGGCAGTAATTCGTTTCTGGGAAAAAATGTAATTCTTTTTTGGGAGAAGTTATTTTAGTTTACTACATTTTGAAATTGTAAAGTATCTAATATATTATATTTCTTAAATAATCATAATTAACTAAAATTCAATAATATACGATAAAATCCGGATTTATGGACAGGAAAAAACTAAAATTCGATTTTACCGTTTTCATTATTACACCTAGTACGTGCAACATGTGCAAATACGGCGGATCGTTATTGTAAAAAAAAATTGATATCGTTTTCAATGCTAATAAGTGTGGTTTATCGCAAATCGACTTTTCGTTTCGCATCGTTCAAGCTAGGAATACCTAGCTGTAACCTGACAGGTGCTGGCCCTTTACGGGTTAGGCAACTTTTTGTCGCGACAACCCTCTAAAATATTCCGTAGTGCATTGATGTAGAGTCCAAAATTGCGATATAAAAACGCTTCTCGTTCTAGGGTTGACACATAATCGTTTATAAAACATTTTAGTATAAACTAAGGTCTAAACGCTGAAAGGATCTATGTGAAATGTGACACAGATTCTGCAAATGCAATTTGCGATCAGTTACATTTATACTGATAAACTACGGATATCACATCTATGCGTATGAAACCATAGGGTACAACTAGTTTTATCATAATGGTCAATTTCTTACTTCTTAAGAAAATAAAATAAAAATACATTATATACTTATTATACGTTTATAAACTTTTGACAGTGTTTGTTCATCCATCCATGAATATTGTATGATAGCTTCCTTCACGAAAACGACTATTTTTAATCATTAAAATTGTTTTTATTTACGCTTACAATAAAATTAACCATACTAAGTCTCAATATTCTATAGTAAGTTCATTAATAATATAGTTTTGAAAGGCTTCTAATTGTCACTGAAAAATTTTCCAAGTTGTGTGGCTTTTACAGTAGGTTGTTTGATTACTATTTTTTTATTAATTACAAGTAAGCACTTGACTGCAGTCTCACCTGATAATAAGTGATAATGCAATCTAAGATGAGAGCGGGTTTTACACGACATCGTGCCGGAACACTAAATTGCTTGACGTTACGTCTTTGTCAGTAATTTTGTACCTAACCTAACTATTGAGCCTTAGTTGTTCGCAATAAAGAAATTTGCTATTTATTACTACATTTTAAAACATTCTTGAAATAATCGAATATGAATGAGTTGGCAACCCTAGCGCGAAGATGTGCAGTTCCCATGCCAACCTCTCGTACTGCACGATGGTTTTTAACTTTTTTCTTAAACGGGTCCACAATAAGATTCTGGTTTTGCGAGGCAACTTGCAATATTGATACTCGATACTCGATAGTGTAAGCTCGATTTTATCGTTTAATATTTCGTATTTATTTTTTTTAGTTTTAAAAACTGAAATATTTCTTAAACTATTTGTAGTTATGCTTAGATAATAATAATATCTGCTTAATGTCAATGTTTGATTCTGTTACGCTTTGAGATTTTTTATGAACGCACTGGAGTGCTGTAACTTCCCCTGTACCCAAAAATTTTTTGGATGAAAGGAAAGTTCATAAACTTAAAACCATGATCCCAAGCTTACCACTGGTTTAACCTGGCAGTTTTAGTATAACTTAACTAGATTTGCCCCGCGATTTCACCTGTGTTGTTCCCCTTACCGTGGCAATATCGGAATAATAGAGCATATGTTTTAAACCAGGGTATCAACAATCTATCAGCATACCAATTTTTAGCAAAACGCCTCGCCTTTATATATTACTAGAGGACGCCCGCGGTTTTACTCGCGTAGTCCTCGTTCCCATCGG
Source organism: Mycalesis mineus (assembly GCA_034621355.1). Taxonomy (NCBI): domain Eukaryota; kingdom Metazoa; phylum Arthropoda; class Insecta; order Lepidoptera; family Nymphalidae; genus Mycalesis; species Mycalesis mineus. The sequence goes on from CM067881.1 coordinate 4,691,102, forward strand.
AAATTCGGGATAAAAAATATATTATTGTAAAGTTCTATTAAAATCCAATCAGTAATTTTTGCGTGAAAGTGTAACACATCCATCCATAAAACAAACATACTTTCGCCTTTATATTATTAGTAAGGACTATAATAGTATTATTAGCAGGAATAAGTTATTTCTCTTATGCAGAGTGTAAGACCCTCGGGTGACGCCACTGTGCCCGCGAATCCAGTTCCACCCGGTCCTCGGACATAATATTAAAATTCCATTAAATAATTTTCTGCTTCGTTACTCCATTTCGCCTTACGACTGGTCGTTTGCAAACATAAGGTGCAATGGACGTGCGGCGATATCAACTGATCGGTTGAGGAATGGGGCTTCGTAGGCGATCGCATTAGCATAATGTCGCGCGACGAAAAGTCGCGGTACATTATGCTAATAGGAGGAACATGGAGATAAGCTGACAAATCGTCCGATCTTTGTCCCTTGCTATTTATTTAATATAGGTGTATTTATCTCGCATCTTAACATATTGACATTGTGATTATGTATTGTCTATAAAGCGAAAGACGTGACGTTGTACTGAAAAGTGACTGGAAATTATGTACTCTATTGTTTAATAGATAATCACAAGCACAATGATACAATCATCATCATCATTATTACCAGCCGATTTACGTTCATACACATTCTGGACATAGGCCTTTTTAGGGACTTCCGAAAACAAAGATCATGCCAGCAAAAATGTTAGGTCCACTTAGATGGGGGTCGAACAACACTGCGGTTTGTCATTAGCCCCCAAACTTTCATTAGTTGTTTGAACCACGTGCCAAAAAAAAAACTGTTTTGAAAAAACAGTGTTGATTCGCTTTATTTATTTTTCTATTTTCAGCGGAAAATTGATGCCTCCAAGCAGCTTTGCTTAGTTTAAACGAAAAATTAACTTCAGTACAATATCTGAGAAAATCGATCGAGCAAAAAATCATTAGTGTGGTCATAGGCTTAAATTAAAAACGAGCCTGTTTTGCAAAACCCCTGAAGCGATTATAAAAAAATGTAAATGCCCTCCATGACTAGGACAGCTTCTTGTGACCTTGACGGCGGCCATTTGCTTTTTTTTGCGCGCGTTCAATGTTGCCAGCATGTCGGCGTGCGGTGCGCTCGTTTTTACTGGGTTTTATTTCATCAAAGGCACTCGGTATCTTGTTATGCAACTTTTCTACCCTTTATTTTATTTAACTAAATTACAGTTTTTATTGTGCAAATTTTTCGACGAAGTCTGTAGTGCAGTCGAATCCGAATCTGAAAAAAAACTGAAAAATTGACATGCTTATTCCAGCTTTTCCATTTCGGTAGTAGAGTCACTATAAACAGATCAATTTAAGGTTTTAAAAGAAAACAAAGTCCATTTAGAGATTTCAGTCCAGAAACATAATCATTGTATTGTTGTAGAAATAAACTCTCCTTTTAGATATTTATCACAAAATTCGTTGTATAAAAGTTTACTTGTTTGCCATCAAGCATCTCCTTAGTTGTCTGTTCTTAGAATTTTCTTTTCAAACCTGTGGTAGAGTCACTAAGTACTACTTTTTATTTATAAACGGCATCCCCCTTTCCTAAAAGGAGGGAGGCTTGCAGTGGGCAGTAAAGACAATGAACATACTCGTTTACCTGTGTACAAGTACATCTGTTATTTGCAATTCGCATGAGAAGTGAGCCGTAAATTAGTTCGAAATATTGTAATCTACCTTTTCCTAAATAAACCCCCAATCAGCAGGATCTGGTCTGTTTAACGCTAACGTATGTTATCTATATCACGGCTGATGGGACACGTTAATCCGTACTCCGGAGCGGTTGCCACGTTCGCGGGATTTGTGACGGGTTCCGCCGTTAAACCATTTAGACTTTACTGTGATCCGCGAAATTGCTGTTTATCGAGGTAAACTCGACAGCCTAACTCACAGAGTTGCGCAAATATAAATTATTGTTTCGCGTAAAACTATTCATATTCGGTTTGGGAATTTCATTTAGAATCGATCTATTGGGGATTTGTATCATCGTGTTATCTCGATGTACCTAGTCGTTGATCTTTTGTACATATTTATGATTATTTTTACTAACTTTATAGAACTACAAAGAAAGTGATTCTTTTTAAATTAAACGTAATAATGCTGTACAGTAGATCACATTAAATGTTTTAAAAGCTTTCCTCACGATTATCACAATATTTCGGATTAAATTTCAGATTCATAAACTGTACTTATACGATGTTAAAGAAGACGCCTTGACCTTTATTTGTTTCAGAGTATCCTGTGCATGGTAAAATTGTAACTCCAAGTGCTGTCTTCTTCAAATAAATAACAGGGCAGATTGAGATTTTTCTTAATTTGTCTTGGTCTGGCTGGTTTGGGAGGCTTTCGCCGTGGCTTAACGTTTATTTAGCGTTCCGGTACGATGTCGCGTAGAAACCGAAAGGGGTGTGGATTCCTATTCCTAACAAATTAGTCCGCTGAAGATGGACTTGGATTGCAACATCACTTAACATGATCTAAGATGTGATAGCAGTTAAGGGCCAACTTGTAGTCCATAAAAAAAATTCTTGAAGACCCAGCGCTGGATACAGGTTCAGAGAGGAAATTACAGCATGTCGATTTTTGAAAAAAATATATCGTGCGGACATCTCGCTTACATCTCGCCTATTGTGTCACCTTCAGTTCGCTTCGCAACAGTGGTACATCGGCTTTGGACCACGCTGCTCCCATGCGGACAAGTCGCGTACAAATAATTTATATCGTGACACTGTGCGTGTGTTTACTTCTATCAATAAAACTAAAATAAGTCTTCCATTGCTTAATTCAATTGCCTCTTTATTCCCAAAGCGTGAGATCCATCTAACTTTTCCAAACGCCGAAAATTCTGAAAAGCGTACGGAACGGTGTGCACATTAAATACTAAATCACTGCACGGCTTGATTCCTTTCAACCAATCTTGATACCATAACGGGCATTTGTCTGCTTGTTGTTCTCGGACTTTCATGATCATCATCATCATCATCATCATCATCATCATCATCATCATCATCATCATCATTATCATATAGCCATTATATATAGCCTATTTAACAGCACACTACAGGGCCAGGCGAGCTCCTTGTAACCTTGGAGAAGAGATATTTTCTTTCGAACTTTCTTGATGTCAGCGGGAATTATTTGTATCTAAATCAAAAACATTTTATTTACTTGCATCGCTATTAACACTATTAGAAAAGCATTTTCATTGAAATTTTTAATCCTTTTTAGAAAGAAGGAAAGAAACATCTTTATTAATACAATTATGCCACACATCACAACTTGTTTATTAGTCGCCAGGACAATTCCCTGCGATGTGCGGCACAACCCAGAAAAAGGACCCAACTCATGCATGCTCTTAAAAAAAAAACATGCAACATTGATTTTCAGCTGGGCCCTAGTCAAGGTACCGCCACGCACAAAAAAAACAACCTTAAGTCTTAAATTTAATAAATTAGAAAAAAAACAAAAATAATATTTTATCATAACTTAATTACTAAAAAAACAAATTTTTTTTAATATTTTAATAATAATACAAAATATCACTAAAAATAAGAAACACACATTTCTACATTGCTGAAATTCCATCTGCTTAAATCTAAAAATATGTACAAATTATTGTTTATAATGAAAATTTGAAAACTCCGCCACGTGATGCTGAAATTCAATCTGCTTATCGAGTAGATATCTCTAATAGTACTATGCTCAATTTTATATGCTGCACTGCATTCCAATCATTGTATGACTTCATTTCTTTCGTCCAATCTCTGTGTCGTAATGAGTATATATTTTTTGGCCCGGACTTTCTTTTATATTTTTTAAATTATCTCTTCTATAGACTCCCGTTTACTCTTCAGATTTTATTTATTGTGAAGTATCACGGTTTCCCCGTTTATTACGTAAAAATATTGATCACGCACATTGCATACTAAATCAGTGCACGGCTTGATTTCTTTCGACCAATCTCGGTGTCGTAACGGGCGTTTGTTTACCGGCCACCGAGTCTGACCCGAAACGCGAAACTGTGTCAAGCAGTTTATTCAATCTGCCGCCTCTGAGACTCTCGTGTGAACCACACACGAAATGGCACTTAAACACAGAGTGATAGAGTGCACTTTTGAAGAGCCAGCTCGCCCATGGGGAGCGTTTCTACGTCTTTGGTCTCCTGTCCTTGAATGTTGCGCTAACGATGCAGACGGGAAAAGTAGAGAAAGTATTTTAGCTTCTATACGAAATGTTTACATTTGCGTGCAGTTATAGTTCAGTATGCAGCGTCGAGTTGCGACATTGCGCACAGGACTGTTACGTTGGTTCAGCTTAGTTAAACCAAGTTCGTAACATGCTTAACCCATCATCGGTGTAGCCATCAATGCACATGTATGTTCTCCAATATCCACACAGATGTCCAAAAAATGGGTCGAAACTCTATATTGCCCATAGTATAAATTCAAACTAGGATCAAAAGTTGGTTTGTTAAGAACTTCTGTATTGTTTGCGTTTGACTAAAATCGCCTGATGGAAAGCAGTGATGATGTCTAAAATGGAACGCGCTTGCTTAGAAGTTGCCTATTCACTCTTATCTTGAAGATTTTTAGATTTTTTTTATCGACTACAAGTTGGCCCTTGACTGCTATCACACCTGATGTTAAGTGATGATGCAATCTAAGATGGAAGCGGGCTAACTTGTTAGGAGTGAGACGGAAATCCACACCCCTTTCGGTTTCTACACGACATCGCACCGGAACGCTAAATTGCTTGGCGATACGTCTTTGTCGGTAGGGTGGTAAAAAGCCACGGCGAAAGCCTCCCACCAGCCAGACCAAGACAAATTAAGAAAAATCTCAATATGCCCCGCCGGGAATCGAACCCAGGACCTCCGTCTTATAAATCCATCGCGCATACCACTGCGCCACGGAGGTCGTTAGATAGGATTGTATAGGTGGAATAATTAATTTTATTTGTATTATTTATTTTTAAAAAATCGATATGAACAAAAATGTTTTTTTATTACTGATGAATAATATTACGACTTCTTAAGTGAAATCCCTTGGTTAGGAATATGCATGATATAAATGTATGTATGACTAGGCAGGGGACGGGTATGAATCTAAAACTATTTCTGGATTCCAAAAGACAGCGTTGAGCCGTTAAGTTTACATTGAAACTTAAAACTGAGAAATGTAAGAGTAACAAGCACCAATAAGGTTATCGCTTTACGTAAAACCTTATATTAAATTGTATGTCATTTATTCGCCCCTACCGTCATTCTCATTACCTACTCTTTACACTACAATAGAGGCTCGTTTCCACCGCCGTTGATAGCATCAGATCTGGCGCCATCTTATGTTATTACCATCACAACAGGAGCAGTTTGACAATTCCGCTTTGACATTGTAATCTTAACAAAGGTCTGACCCCGACACCTTATCAGTCACATCGGTGTGTGCAATTAGAATGAGCAAAATAATATCCTTATTCCTTTACAATAAGCACTGAATTTGTTTGGCAATGGGTTCGTGGACCGCAACAACATTGTTTTGTGGATCTGACAAACGTATCCTGCTTCGGAAGAAGTGCCTACACAAGAACAAACAGCACTTTATTTGTATGTAGCACGTGGAATTGTAATTTTAATACTGTACACAGTTATTCTTCTGCTACTAAAAGTTACCTTTGTACTTTGGTATTGGAGAAATTGACGATGTAAAGAAAGTTATCGTAATTTAAAAAGAAGTTTTAAATAATTAAGCTGTCGAATGGGATTTTACTGTAACACTAAGAATATTTTAAGAATAATTTATTAAGAAATACTCACTTGCATTCATATATAATTGTTTACTGTCCCTTAAACTAGTTAAGCCCAATCCTAGTAATGAAAAATACTTATTAGGTACACGAGTACTCTATATAGTTAAGTTAAGATCTATAAAATTTCTATACTTGTGTGTTAGGACCGGTTAGAATAAGAAATTATCTTATATTACATTTTGAAAATAAACGTTATATCAAAAAAACACTATCTTATATTATTAAGTATTAATAATACCTATAAAATTATGGAACGTAGACAATTTTGTGGATTAGAAAGTCCTAAAGTCCTATTGACGACCTCCGTGGCGCAGTGGTATCCGTGGTGGATTCATAAGACGGAGGTCTTGGGTTCGATTCCCGATGGGGCAGATTGGGATTTTTCTTAATTTGTCTTGGTCTGGCTGGTAGGAGGCTTTCGCCGTGGTTAGTTACCACCCTACCGACAAAGACGTACCGCCAAGCGACTTAGCGTTCCGGTGCGATGTCGTGTAGAAACCGATAGGAGTGTTTATTTCATCGTACTCCTAACAATTTAGCCCGCTTCCATCTTAGATTGTATCATCACATAACATCAGGTGTGATAGCAGTCAAGGGCCAACTTGTAGTCGATAAAAAAAATTTTTTTTGTTACCAACAATGTGGACCACATATTGATGTGGTTCCACCATATTATATTTGAAATCAAACAGGCATGTTTATTCATTCCGAGTTCCTAAGACCCTGAAGAAACCGACATTGTTGAAAAGCCAATTTAATACAAACTCCTTACCGTCCATAAATAATGATTTTCTGGGATTTCGCTTGAGGCAAAGATTTGAAACATTAAAAAAAACTTTGACACTACGTTTTTTACTATTTGTTTTTTATCAATAAATCTCACTTGTCGAAATTCGACTAAAATGAAACCGAAAGAAAATAGTTTAAATAACAAATGAAAGAGGCATACATACTTTGTCTTATCAAATTATCTATTTTCACATTGATAAATACATCTTCCTTGAAGTGCTTCATTGTAAGTAATACGAGTATAAACCTCTCCTTGCCTACCTTTCGGAGAAATTTGAAGAGTTTATCGCAAGCAGACATACAGACAGACGGCGGATGACTTTGTTTTATAATATGTATTATTATTCTTTATTTTTATTTCACAATACCATAAAATACAATAAAACAAAAATCTTTATTTATTAAAAAAATACAATTTACTCGTAGTTTACTTTAATAAGTATGATACAAAAGGCGGCCTTATCGCTTAGTGATCACTGCCAGGGTTGCCAGGCTTATAAAATAAGAGACTGAGAGTGGCGTGTCTATAAAATATACATACATTCAAATTATTATCCACTAATAGGTACATAAACCAGACTACACAAATATAATCTACAATAACTATAATATACTATATCATAAAATAAATTTATGATATTTTTAAATATAGCCCGAAATCTGCACAACAAAATTCAATTGCCCACACAGTCGATCGGATTATCTGCAAAGCTGCTTGCGGATCCTGACTATAATATTATTATAATAATTATTTTAAGCGCTTAAAAGTTTGAATCAATAATTGTATTATTACTTAATTTCAAATATTTTTAAATACTATATTTCAACATGATGTCGGTCTTTCTAATAACTTTATCAATTTTGAAATCAGTTAGGCGGAATACAGAAAATCTAGTTCAAGTCTTACAAGCAAGGCTATCAAAAAAATAAACCTAAGGTAAGCACTTTCATATTCAAAATATCCAACAAATATAATTAGTAGATCACTCAGAGATTACGATCTATCTAATTTACATATCTTGTCCAAAAATAGATACGGTTGTAACCTAAATATAGCTGCAATGTGTGGCAAATATATTCCAATAATATTTTGTCATATTTGACCTCTATCTGTCTATATTTTAATCTTGAATTGATTATTCATTTGACTAGGCCTTTCATCAAATTGCTCATTTTACTAATTGCTGTGTTACGCGCGTTAGAAATAATTATCATTAATGAATTTAATTTTGTAACACTAGCAGATGCCCACGTGTTCGCCCGCGAGCAAAATAGAGTATTGTAACCTTTCCAAAACACTAAACCAAAAATTTTTTAACAAAAAATAGAACCGACTCAAAACGCACTAAAAAGTAAAAAATAACTGTGTCATTTAGTTGCTTTAATTTACTTAAGCATATCTATGAAGTCGGTGCCAGCCAAGTTTAAGGAACATTTATTTTACGTAGTAAAGCAGTTTGTGGGTTCTAGGTAACGTCCTTGAAAGTAGAAACCTTGGCTGGCACCGACTCCTAGATATGCTTAAGTAAATTAAAGCAACTAAATGACACAGTTATTTTTTACTTTTTAGTGCGTTTTGAGTCGGTTCTATTTTTTGTTAAAAATTTTTATTTCATACTTTTTAGTGATTTATCGCCACGTAGCGTACTCGTACTATACTGTCATAGTATATTATACGGCACTTGTAGCCAAAAAGCTACCGATACCGAGTCAAAAACCGAAATCGCTGTAAGCGTTCCTCCAAAATTTGAAGAGTTACTTCAATTTCCCCAGGATATCATCATCAGATCCTAACATGAGGACAATGGGACCACCTTGGATGTATGCCCTTTCTAATAAAAAAAGAATTATCAAAATCGGACAACACTGTAAAAAGTTATGCGTGGTCATACATATAAAAAAAAAAAAAATATACGTGTCGAATTGAGAACCTCCTCCGTTTTTTTTCGTCGGTTAAAAAAAGGATGGCTGAGTATAGCAAGCATATATATGTATGTATATATGTATGAATTTGTGTATGTATTTAGATAATTATATTATGTAAGTAAATTTTTATTTTAGTTCAGTAAGATTCGTTCTTTATTTTTGTGCCCGAGCCTACTCCAATATATACACTTTTCCTTAAATATAATTGGTTGTCTCGAAGAGATCGCTCATTAGCGATAAGACCGCCAATTGTACATTAGTTTTTAAGGTATTTTCTCTTTGTTTGTTTTTGTTTTTGGTGTACAATAAAGTATATTTCATTCATTCATATTTTTAAAAGATATGTATGTCATCGTGACTTTTATATAGTCCTAATAGAGAGTAACAATCCATCCATGTATAGATTGCAAGAATGAGTTCTATTACTACGTAACGAGTAGCAATGTATAATAGAACTCACATTCTTGCAGTTTTTATTGCACACTTGCACTGTAACCGTATGAAAAACAAAAAAGGACGAGCCTTCGTCAATAATCTATGTTGTTTTGTTATTTTTGAAATAGATAAATGCAGCGTTTGCAATTAAAGCTCCTTAGAGTGTGTGGACAAGAATTTGCTGAAATCTTCAAGGTGTCAAGCCTTTCTGTTTATTTTAGTATGTATTTTTATATTTGAAATAGTTATTTTATACACAGAATAGTATTAACAAGATCAAAATGTATCGGTACATTTCGAGATATTATAGAATTTACTTAACTCATGAGTAACTATTTAACTTTTCCACCACTTATTTAATTATTTAGAAGTAAGGTATATGCAAAACTGTAAGTGTCCATAATACGTATAAGTGTATAAAACAAGCCAATTAAAACATTACGATCCGAACAACAAACAACAAATAATCTCCAACACCCACACCAGCGTACAGTGCACACACTTGCGGTTTCCTTATCAGCACTGTGTGTGTATAACTGCATATGTGTAGTGTAGACGTGTGTGCGTGGGTGACGTCACGCGCAATTGTCATCTACTCATCGTTGTCACGGCTAACGAGCAACACTCGGCCACTCGGTCGATTCTGCGTAAAACAAATGATCAATTAGGCTCATTTCATTGTATTCTTTTGAATAATTACAGCATTCGTAAGCGGAAAAAGTGAACTTAAAATCGTATCATCCTCACCAAATCAATTGCCAAACAAGAATTAAATAAATTACTTAACAAACAAGTTAAAACTCATCGTCAAGTTCAATTTTTATATTAACACAATTATTTCAATAGAAGTTTAAAGTTTTTTATAAAAGTATTAGCTACATTAAGTTAATATTTTGAATGTACATTTAAATGAAGTTGAAAAGGTATGAAAGCTTGCATGGATTTACTCGCAGGGGTCACTTAGTTCCGTATTACCTTGTACTGTAATGTAGATAATAGAGGACGCTTGCGGTTTAACTCGCGTAGTTTTCGTTCCCGTAGGAATTTTGGGATAAAATATAGTCTATGTTATATACTGATATGTAAGCTATATTGTTGTGAAATTTCATCAAAATCTATTCAGTAGTTTTTGAGTTAAAGAGTAACAAACATACATCCATACACTAAATACAAACTTTCGTCTTAGTATATATAATATTAGTAAAGTATTGTAAGGTAATATCAGTAAATAAAAATTATATTATCCTCACTCTGGAGCCCTGACCACTGGTTGCTTGGGCCCGCAAAGGCCCCGCAAATGGAGAAGTTTTTTTTATTTCTTTTATATATATATATATATATATATATATATATATATATATATATATATTTTTGTATTATATACCTATAACATTGTTAAAAATTAAAAAAAAATATGTAAAGATGGAATAGAATACGCCTTTTAATATAGCTTTTCATTTCATATTCACAATTTATTAATTAATTACAATAAGGGCCTATTTGTACTCATGGATAAAAATTTCCCTTTGATTATGTTCCACTTGTCCACACGTTACTATAACGTGATTGCAGAGATAAGTCACGTTTACCGAACATGACACGTCTACAGGCCGGCAGTTGTAAGTATCTACTCAGTATAGAGCAAAGCGTAGGCTGCACCGAATTATAAGGCTGTTATATAGATAACTCGAGAGCCTAACAACTTTCGCCTTCGCTGAACTTGACATAGGTCAAACGGTTCCGAGATGACACTTGAAAGAAATCCGTCATGCAATTCACAACCTTACGGAGGTTTTCGTATGGAATCGTGATTAGTGCGTTCGCTCACTTTTACCTTCCGCAAGAACGGCTCAAGGACAGACTCTTTTCGGGTCTCAGGCCTCTTTTTCATTGGGAAGTGACACGCTTGGCTCGAGACCTTGTCCCCCCCTCCCCGGGCCCGAGTGGGATGACGTCACCCGCGCCATCTTGCCTCGGTGACGCGTTGCTGGGCAACTCAACACGCGCTACGTAGAGACAGATTGTCACAGATCGATATACCTACCACATACTGGATTACAGAATTTTTATAAAAGCTCATTTGTATTTATTATATATTTTTTTATGGACTACAAGTTGACCCTTGACTGCTATCACACCTGATGTTAAGTGATGATGCAATCTAAGATGGAAGCGAGCTAACTTGTTAGGAGTAGGATGAAATCCACACTCCTTTCGGTTTCTACACGACATCGTACCGGAACGCTAAATGGTTTGGCGGTACGTCTTTTTCGGTAGGTTGGTAACTAGCCACACCGAAAAGCCTCCCACCAATAACGACAAATTAAGAAAAATCGCCCCGTCGGAAATCGAACCCAGGACCTCCGTCTTACCACTGCGCCAAGGAGGCCGTCAATAGTCATCAATACGAGCCCGTAGACGACCACTACTGGGCTAGGCCTCTCCCATTGCAGGAAACGGGATAGTTTTAATTTTATATGTCTATTTCCGTTATTCAATACTACAGTTTTTTGGAATTCAAACTAACTTGTGAAAAAAATGTGCATTCCACAATGTTGGAATACAAACTGAAAAGAATGGAATTTGGTTGAAGTCCGATTCGATATCATGAATAAACTGATGATTGAGAAGAGAAAATATTAAGATGTGTTTTAGTGTTGAAAAATTGATTCTGATCTGAAATTTAAGTCTAGCAGACTACTCTATTATACGGTAGAGTTACCCTGTACGATATTGAGTACCAGTAGAAACGCATGTGAATTAATCACTAATTATCCTATAATACATCATCATCATGATTATCAGCCTATTAACGGCCCACTACAGGGCCAGGTTTCCCACCTTATAGGAGAGGGGATATGGAGCGTAGACCATGCTTCTTCAACGCGGACAGGCGGGCTTAGTAATAAAATGTTTCATTTATTAACGATCACTACCAGATGTTGATGATAGTGACCGAGACCGACGGCTCAACGTGCTCTCCGAGGCACGAAGATATACTCTGCTGTCCCTATTTTATGTATTATCCAAATATACATAATATCTACCACCAGTTTCTGTCATCCACAAATCATGCAAAGAAGGTCGGTAGTACATATAGTAACTTCGTTAATGTGACGGACACGACTATGCCATGATTTTTAGATTCGTGAATAGATTTGTATTGATTTAAATTATTATGATATTCTTTTGATACTTATAATTTGCAGCAACATATTGTTTTAATGTATCGATATACTATACAATAAAAGAAGGGAGGGAAAAATGGTGTGTCGTTCAATCAAGTTTTAAAAATGGCGGGTTTCTAAAAGTTTTTTAGGTTATCATTCATTGAGATTTGACATAAAATAAAAATCGAAATAACTAGCACCTGGGTTCGAATCCTGGGTCGGGTCAAGGAATAAGTTTCAGTATTTCATTCTTCTATGGAATTTTCAGTACATACATTCCAAGCCCGAAGTCGGGAAGTTGGCGTTGATACACCCCCGTGCCTCGGAGAGCACGTTAAGCCGATCGATTCCGGCCACTATCATCAACATCTGATAGTGATCGTTAATAAGTGTAAAATACACCAATCCTCATTGGAGCAGCGTGGTGAAAAACAATGTCTTAAAAATAATATTGATATTAATCCTTCCTTTCGACGGCCGAGTGGCGCGGTGGGTAGTGACACTGCTTCTGCGTCCTAGGCTGTGGGTTCGATTCCCACATCTGGAAAATGTTTGTGTGATGAGCATGGATGTTTTTCAGTGTCTGGGTGTTTATCTATATATTGTAAGTATTTATGTATAATATATATAAAAATATTCATCAGTTATCATAGCACCCATAACACAAGCTACTTACAAGTACGCTTAATTTGGGGCTATATAGCGATGTGTGTAATTGTCCTATAATATTTATTTATTTATTTAATGGAAGACTTTGTATAATGATGAGACTTCACTAAGGTAAGTTAGATTAATGACTAATTATTCCACTTTGTTATTGCGTCAGAACCACAGTAACGTTTTCCTGGCAATTTTCTTCACCAATTATCCACTTCGGTGTTAGATAACACCCTTCTAGAGCTCGCCGCGTCACAATCTTTACTTATTCTGTATGCATTGAATATTTTTCTCTTAAGTAACCTTATGTTTATATTAATGTATCTTGATTGTGTTTTATCTTATCTTAATATAAATACTTCGAGTATCTTACAAAATATTTATAAGAAAAAAAATAACCTTTACAAATGACGTTTATTGGATTCACAAATTATATTTTTTACGATTTGTTGGTACGTTTTTGTAGGTAGGTTACTAGCGGGATCTGACTTGAGTCAATTTAGGAGTTAGATAAAATTCTAAAAATATACGAGCTGGGAATCGAATCCAGCACCTCACAGTTCAAAACAAATCAAGTCAACACCGCTCGAAAATAACGCTAAATTACGAGACTGCATAATTTGAGATAAGCATAAACTTGAAACGGATTTACAATAAATTAAAATTAATACATTTTTATTTCTATAGGTAGATATTAAAATTTAAATTCCGGTCACCTTCGTTAAGTCTGCAATTAAATGCGTTGAAAGGAATTTAAGAATATCCTTTAAAATAAGCAGAGCAAAGTCAACTTTCACAAGCCGGTGGACATTTTAACATAATGTTCTGCAGATAAAAGATAAGTTGTCTTATATCAAGGTGTGCAGGAAAGGAATCCAGATTTTTTATTTTGTCATTATCAAAAACTTGACATCATTTTCGTCATCATCGACAGCGTTTTATTAAGGCTAAGGCCTTAGTATATCCTATTTGGCAAATACATACTGGCTAGTGGGTGGTTTCGGCCGTGGCTAGTTAGCACACTACCGACAAAGATAAAAAGTTGTATCATCATCATCATCATTATCAGCCTATTAACGGCCAGGGCCAGGCCTTCCTCCTTATAGGAGAGAGGATATAACAACCGACAAAAACCGTAGTGTTCTCCAGAGCCTTGCCAATTTGATTTACCTGTAATTTGTCAGATTACAAATAACTCTTCTAAAAAAGAGGTGGCAAGAGGTTTTTAATGGCCTCAGCTTGGTGGAGAGGTCCTGGGTTCGATTGAGATTTTTGTAATGGGTCCGGGTTGGCTGGTAGGACGCTTCGGTCGTGGCTAGTTACCACTCTACCAACTAAGACGTATTGCCAAGCGATTTACCGTTCCGGTACGATGTCGTGTAGAAATCAAAAGGAGTGTACATTTCATCCTATTTCTAACAGGGTAGCTCGCTTTCATTTTAGATTGCACTATCACTTACCACCAGGTGTGATTACAGTCAAAACAGAAAAACAAGGATCACTATATCTATATAAAATTTTAAATACTTTATGGTGCTGCAGGCGGGGACAAACGTAGTTTTGGTAGATCTTTCTTTCCCCGCAAAGGCGAAAGTGTAGTAAAACAATAAAACATGATGTGATATTTATATTTTTGAAATGGTCTTTCTACGACCTTTCATTTGATACCCATATTGCTAAGATAAGAGAAAGAAATACACACATCCCCCCTTTTTTCCCCCATTTACAGCCACCATTTTGAAAATTTATATAGCCTATGTCACTACCACAACTTTAACAAATTCAACGACACCTCATCTGTCAAAATCCGTTCAGTTGTTTAGGCTGTAGCGCGTGCCGAAGAAATGGACATACATACATACATACATACGCTCGAAAGGTTCAAATTACTAGGGCTTGTCTTATAAGACAAGCCCTAGTAATTTGAACTGTCATCTGACAAATTCGTATATCTGACATAATTTTACAAAACGTTTAGCGGATCACCTCTGCACTGTATTTTTATTGACATTCTTTTTTATACAGATTTAAACTCCATTTAAGCGATAAAAATAATTGAATTGGAAAAATACCGGGACGTTTGACGGCTGTGTGTTTTAAAATGCAGCCTGGCGAATTGATTGAGTAATTGCAAAATGATAACATAAAAATGTATTACACAAATGATTTTTGCTTGACAACGACCTCTACTTTAATGCACAATCTGATAACAAAATCGCTTGTATACCACAAGCTGACGAGTTACGTAACATTTGATAGTTTAACAGTTTTCGTTCATTGATCTCCAAAAGCCATATATGAATATGTCATGTACCTAATAATTTATTTTTATATTATTTTTTTCATGTATTTTGACTTCTACTTGAAAATGAATGTGAACAAACCTTGCACACGTACTACAATCCAACGTGTAACTTTTGACAGTTGCTAACAGTTAGCGCCCAATTCAACATTTTCTAAAAAAAATATATTAATGAAACTTATCATGTAATCATATGGTAATCATAATAATTACCATAATTACCTATATTAATTTCGCAGAGTTGGAATTTAGTTATAAAGCTGAGTGTGAACAAATAGGCAGTTATAATTGATTTTTTACATTTCTTTCGACGCGTCTCTAGAATCATATTTCGCAAAAGTTTTTTTAAGAAAAATTGTAAAAGCTAACCATGTTTGAACGGAACAGTCACATACTTGCAAAATACAGCTAAGTATCACACGATAGAAAGTGCGCGAAGTAAGAAAAATAAAACAATGTTTTATAAATATCTTCGAACTTAGGACTTTATGATCCGTTGCCTCACAACCTAACCAATAAATCGCTGAGGTAGTTATAAAGTTAGTTATTGTAATATTCACTTATAAGATTACATCAAAACACACTAGCAAGTAAAAGCTAGTAGTAAATTATAAAATTCAACAAACTGAGTTAACATAAAATCATGATTTTTAACTTTACGTAAAGCGATTAAAATACTTAATCACAATAATCACCTAGGTACTAAGTTATTATGTTATTCATTGTGGAAAATTTTACGTTCCTAGCAACGTTTTCCTGTCCAAAACCTGTTGCCTTACGTTTTGTTGTTTGTATCAAAACGTTTTAAAATTGCTATTGCAACAATTTTGTTAATTTGCATTATTACTGATTAACAGTTTTAATATTCCTTTACGTAAATAATATAATAAAATTATAAGTAAGCGTCTGACAGAGTCAATTCAATTTAAAATCATTTATTTCAAGTCGGCTGTAAATAAGCTCTTTTGAAACATCTGTCTGTCTATACGTAGTGGCTCTACCACCGGTTTGAAAGGCAAAAAAGCCGGCAAGAAACAACAGTTGCTTTTTTAAAAGAGTATGTTACAATTTGTATTTCACAAGTTTGGTTATCCCGTCTTGTGTGAAGAAAGAAAAGCCGATTGCTTCCAAGAATCTTTGTCGTTAATTAAGTCGCCAATTTTTTTTAAACATTTTTTTTCGGTTTTTGGTAAATAGCCTTCCCCTCTATCAGTCTAAATAATTTAACAATGCACTGATGTTCATTATTTTATATTCAATTATCTGCTTATACTAAACGCTGTCATATTACTACAACATCCAAATTCTACCCGTCTTCCTGAAATAGAAACACTTATATACCTTTTACGAGTGTATTTCCATTTTTGGATCTTCTCTACAATGTAGCGCGAACCTGAAAAACGCATTTTCAGACATTCGCAAGAGCTATCACGAGCGTCACTTGTTTTATTAGATTTCCCTTTCTATCGGCTTTATGTTCGAGTGTAATTTGAGGGGAGAGTGGGGTGGGGCGGCGCACGTGTATGTGAATGCACCCATCGCTCCCCTGTCTCTTTGTGAGCACTGAAATTCAGTTCGCAGTGCACCTTTTCACTGTAGTTAGTAGTTATAGTTGAAAATGTCAAGTAGCTAAAGATATGCAGTTCCTACTCAAGCGAGTTATAAGTTCAATATTGATAGAGATCTATTTTTGATTTCCAAAATTATTCATTCATATTTGTGTAAAATAAATTGGTTAAATATGTCAATGCACATGTAATATGTCCGAAGTTCGGAGATCGTTAAACTATTGTTCTAACTCCTAGGACAGGTTTTTAGCTTGGGCGAAAAGGGCAATATTGGTCGTATTTAAACTGTCTTTTTATAAAAGGAAATAAACTTAGTTTTTTTATTCCAAGTAGCATTTTATACAAGAAGTTAATAGTGACTCTATCACAACTTCCAAAGGTAGATTCTATCTATTATATATTCTAATAAAGAAAATATATAAGATAATAATAGTAAAAAATTTTGTTACTGCAAAAAAAAAATATTTCTAATTTTGCCCTAATATGGCTGACTAGCCATGTTAGGTCAAAACTAGTCAGTTTCGCACACATTTGGGGTCTATATTCATAAGCTTGTTCGATGTGAAACAATCAAAGGTAAGCGAGCCAACGTGAAACAGAATCGCACATGACTAATGGATTACTCTTCCATAATGACACCGGCGCTGGCAACGAGCGATATCATCTTGCTGCATAGGAGGTGTAAAGGCGCGGTCACATCTACTCGGAACTAACATTGGTCCTCAGATGCAATGGCGATTGCGTGCTAAAAGCATAGTGTTAGTCGACCCTTCACTAGGTGTTATGTCATCAGGTGGATTTGGGCAGTTGCTAGATGAAGCTGAAAGTCCTCGGAAGATGCCTATGTCCAACACCAGATATCTTTTGGCTAATAAAGACAATGATAATTAAATATTCAATACTCTTCAATATGTTTTGTACAAAATGATATTGCTCTGGGGAAAACAATTCCTGAAAGATTTCTGCTGAATTTCCGCTAAAAGAAATCCTCGTATGATTTCGCATACTAGTGCCTAAGTAATATCGGTTACATCGATGGTTTGCGAAACGTATTAAATGAAATCCGGTCCATTCCACACAGACAATGATTAGCCGTCTCTTGCCAGATTCTAATCCACAACAAACGTTATTGAAATTCCCTTTTGCACGCATGTCGCTTGCTCCAATATGTGGGCGAAGCTTAAATCGAGTTTCGATTTGTTGTTCGCTGGGATTCAGGACGTCGATCGAGACGTGCGGTAATGAACCTTATTGTGTATACACAAGGTATAGATTGCTTTGTTCGATGTTTTCACGTGGGCGCCTCCCCCCTTCCGCTTCCCCGGCAAGGTCACGCGGTTAGGGCGGGCGGAGCGGGGAGATGAAACAGGTGTTCATGAAAGGTATAGGGAACGTTGTCGTATCTATTTGCAAGTGTAGTTCGACAAATATTAAGAATAATCTGCTTAAATAAATAAGATAAGCGACTGTGTTATATTGTACAGCGTGATAAAATAAACTATAACGCACAATATTTGAATGTTAAGTAGTGGTACTCTGTTGTTAGATACCTATGATCTATCTTGTTGTATGTTATGTTAGTTTTTAATAATTCAATATTAAATTGAAATGTATTGTTTATTTAGGTGCATTATGAATAATTCTCTTAAATTATTATTATACCAGTGACTTCGTCCGCGTGTATTTTAAATAAATAATATTACGTAAATAAAAATAGCCTAAATTACTCATTATAATTTATTATATTAGCATTTAATGTTGAATCATTTGATTCTTCAACTATTGGTTGCAGCGTGATGTTATATAGCGTAAAACCTCATCAAATATAGACACAAAAATATTTTTTCAATTAGAACCAATATTTCCTGAGACTAGTGCGTTCAAACGAACAAACAAACTCTTCAGCTTTATAACATGAGTATAGATATACTTAGCTCGGAAAATCTTTTATTTTGTTGTTAATGAATTAAACAATGTCAAACAAGTAATTACGAGTAATTGAGGAAGTCAACAGTTCCGGTGTCTTACCCAAATATCGACCGTCCCGTTATACTATAAAGACTTTTACAAATTGATATATTACATAAATGGTGTAATCTTAATAAGGATAAAACAACATTATGTTAAATAAAATTTATTTAAGCCATGTCATTTATTTAAGTACCTTCTCTCCATGGAGAGTAAATGTTTAGAATATACTAAGGCCTGTATGTTAGGGATTGTGTTAAGCCTTTGTTTTCGGTCATTATAATTAACATGCTATGATCATCACCATCATCCTTTGTTCGTACCTACATCACATCTCTTACGCACGGGAGGAGACGCGCGGGGGGCGGCGGACGGACCGAGCGGGGACGAGCGGCGCGGCGGCGCAGGAGCGGCATTCGCCACGCAATTCTTCACACAATACTTACTACTTGTACATAATATTATTAGTTACTAGTTTCTTTGTAAATACAATTTATAAACCAGTGTCCAGTTTTTGTTCTACATATACCTAGCGCCTAATCTACACGTCCAGAAGCGGCTGAACATAATGTGGCGCTCCTGCGCCGCCGCGCCGCTCGTCCCCGCTCGGTCCGTCCGCCGCCCCCGCGCGTCTCCTCCCGTGCGTAAGAGATGTGATGTAGGTTCGAACATCCTTTATCATGTCTTCTTCAAAATGAAGTTTTTCAGCCAGGTGGTGAAAATTCTTTCGGTCCTACGAAACAGTTTTATTCCTTTATATCATCAATCCATTTTCTCAGTTATCTCCCAGTGCACGTTTTCCGGGTATCTTGCCACCAAGAATCAACCTATCATAGAGGAATCTTCTTTGTAGATGTCTGAAAAATGCAACTTTTCTAATATGCTATATCCATAGGTCGCTGGTTCAGATCCGGCTCGAAGGACCACTTTGTTGGGGTCTTGTGCCAGTAAAACTACAGGTTTCCAGGTAAAAAAACGGCATAATTCGGGTAAGTAGCTGGTGACGCTTCGGCGGTTGGCTTCGGAGTCGTTTCTTTCGAATTAGTGTCAGTTGAGTTTGACATCTGCCAAAGCTGTCACCAGCTACGTTCCATTCTCGCCCTTTATTGTTTTAAAGAAAATAATAGTTACAAAATTCATACGTTCGCGTCGCGTACAGTGATCATTATAAAGTTAATTTTTAAATAGGTACATATCACCTTCCCAACCGGCTTCGTAACAGTGTGATACATAGATCTACGCTCCAATTCTCAAATAAGGAGACTTACTTAATCCTGTAAAAGGCCATTAAAAGTAGTGTTGTGATGCAGAATTTTTCTGTCATTTAAGTAGTTTGACGGCGGAGTGGGTGGTTCCTGCTTTGTGCATCCAAGGCTGTGGATTCGATTCCCACATCTGGAAAATGGAGAAGAGAAAATGGAGGAGAGATTTTCCAGAGTCTGGGAATTTTGTATCTTATAAATATTTATGAATATTGTATTTGAATATTCATCAGCTATCTTCATCGGTACCCATAAACAAGCTAGGCTTACTTAGGGGCTAGATGATAATGTGTCCCAAACAAAATATTTTGAAAGCTCAACTGGAATCCGCTGAACATCGATCTATCTCGAAGCCTTTATTTCCATATTCTGCGTATTGACCAGTCAATCAAAAGTGCTGGCCGCGGTTACAAAGCTTTTACCTTTATTTTGGAGTCTGTTCACGACAGCTCGGTGGATTAAGCTTTTGGCAGAAATGTGTATTGAAACTTTCGCCCAGAATGATTTTAAAAGTATAAAAGTTATTTTGAATATATTTGAGTGTGCCTATAATTCCTAGTTACTTATAACATCTTTTCTTTTTTGACATAGGTATTATTTATTTAACTTTATTTTCCTTAAGAAAAGTCTTCAACACTACCCAAAAAAAAATTCAAAATTTGCTAATAGGTGAAAAGAAATCTGTGGTTAATTATATTTTACCTACACCTAGCTGTTCTTGTATACCTATGTGGTATACCATAACAAACAGGTGACCCCTAGCAACAATCTGTTCAGCGTTACACTTCCAATCGCAAACGCGTACGCGAGTCACCACTTAACATCAGATGACATAAATGAAACAAGTGTACAAGAAATCCTTCTCATATCAATATAGATATCTAAGTAAGTTCAACTTAAATGTGTATACATTTTACGAGATATCTTTGATGTGTTATAAGGAGCCGTTGCCCTTACCGGCAAACTAAACAATGAAACATAATAATATCAATAGTAACTCCCTAACTTAAACAGGTGTTAGATAACTTATCGCCACGCTCGGCCTTGGCACACACTTGTGTAAGTCACATAATTGTGTTACAATATTAGATTAAACGGAGGGTAGATGCACTGTGATGTTACCCCTCTCGTGTACACGTGGGGTTAATAAAACCTTGCTGTAACTGTCTCGTTTGTCTAGTGGTTAGTCTACGTGGCTTGGGCTTGAATACTGATTCGGGATTTTTTTTAAAGAAATTCTACTAATTCTATTCTCTGATAGCAATTTTATCATTATTCTAAAAATTGTTTAAAAGACCTTGACGCAAAACGGCACTTTCGGAAGACCAGGCCAAAGCGTTCATACGCCTTTCAGTACAACAGTAGTGGCCAGCTGTTCTGCGAGTCGTGCAACCAGACTTTCAAAACTAAGTTTGGATTAGCCACTTACATCCAGGCGCACTCCAGACATTAAAGCCAAAGAGTTGCCTTTGGAGGACACGTCAAGGAGGACATCATCATTATTAGTTTTTATCTTTTGTATGTCATCTCATTGTGATCACAGAGTCGTTTAACTTCGTTATTATTGACCTTTTCTTTCTTACCGGAAGTAGAGGATGTGTTACCACCCCCTGCCCTGGAGAAGGCTCAGCTCTAGCTTCAGTGGACATTATCACAATCTACACTTTTCTATTCTACAAGAATGTAACAGCGTAAGTTTCGAATAGATGGGTAATAACTTAAAACCCCTTGCTTCCATATCTAGAGTAATACATTATAGAAAAAATCAAAAGCTCAGCAAAAAGCCTAGCTGTTTATACAATTAAACCACCACTGAAAAGATGAAACCTTCGGATGAATAATAATGAGACATTGTAAAAGCGGTAAACGAAATGGCCCCTTAATTACAACCTTTTGTGCGATGATTCGCGCTAAAGCTTGAAAGGATGTTTTATTTGTCATAATTGTTATTTTGCGCCATTAATTTTATCAATTCTTTTTAATTTTAGAGTTAAAACTCGGAACCTGAAATTGGAAGCCTTAAAAAGAAAATTTATCATAAAATTATAATTTTAAATCAAGTTAAATGCAATTTTTATTTTATCAATTTTAAAGTTTTAAAATAATCTATACAGATGATAATAAATCAAAAGAGATTGTTTGTTTGTTCAAACGTGTTGTTGGTCTAGTGGTTAGCCTATCTGACTTTGATCACGTGGTCCTGGGTTCCATTCCTGGGTCGAGTCACGGAATAATTCTGAGTTTTTCATTCTTCTATGATTTCTCAGTACATTCCAAGCCCGAAGGTGTTACACCCCTGTGCCTCGGAGAGCACGTTAAGTCGTCGGTCCTGGCCACTGTCATGAACATCTGATGGTGATCGTTAATAAATGAAACATTATCACCGTAAGCCCGCCAACCCGCATTGGAGCGTGGTGGGTATTCGCTACATATCTCCTCGCCTATATGGAGCGAGGTCTGGCCCTGTAGTTGGTTGATAATAGGCTGATAATGACGATGACTGTTAAACCAGGCTGCTCCAATTCCGATCTGAAATCTTAGAGCGTTTTATACACTACAACGTTCACTCAGTTGATACTGATCGCTTAATGCTGGCATGGAAGTGTAACGCCACATAATTTTGAACACTGAGCTGTGACTGAAAATTTCTCGGAAGAAAAAGTGCTAAATATTTCTTAGCTCTTATACAAGGACATTAAACTTAGAAGCCACTTATGCTAAATCATGTTGGTAGGTACTAAAAGCTAGCCAATCGATAGTATCAACACATGTATAAACCTTTATATCATTTACTTCATCGTCTCTTAGACTAGTAATACGTCATAAGCGATGCGTGGAGGTAATAAAAGCTAGCCAATCGATAGTATCAACACCTGTATAAACCTTTATATCATTTACTCCATCGTCTCTTAGACTAGTAATACGTCATAAGCGATGCGTGGAGGTACTAAAAGCTAGCCCATCGATAGTATCAATACCTGTATAAATCTTTATGTCATTTACTCCATCGTCTCTTAAACTAGTAATACGTCATAAGCGATGCGTGGAGGTACTAAAAGCTAGCCCATCGATAGTATCAATACCTGTATAAATCTTTATGTCATTTACTCCATCGTCTCTTAAACTAGTAATACGTCATAAGCGATGCGTGGAGGTACTAAAAGCTAGCCCATCGATAGTATCAATACCTGTATAAATCTTTATGTCATTTACTCCATCGTCTCTTAAACTAGTAATACGTCATAAGCGATGCGTGGAGGTACTAAAAGCTAGCCAATCGATAGTATCAACACCTGTATAAACCTTTATATCATTTACTCCATCGTCTCTTAGACTAGTAATACGTCTTAAGCGATGCGTGGAGGTACTAAAAGCTAGCCAATCAATAGTATCAACACCTGTATAAACCTTTATATCATTTACTTCATCGTCTCTTAGACTAGTAATACGTCATAAGCGATGCGTGGTCGTATGGTGCCAGCCCACGCTTCGCCGCCGTGCTTTAATTAGCTCCCGTGACTGATAGTGAGCTATTTCAAGCCCAATTTTTTTAGTTATCGAGTAGGCAACCCTTTACCTTAATGGACTTTTTGTATTCAATTTTTGTTACGTTATTGCGAACTCACTTTGTGTTATTAATTTCAACAGTTCTGTTTCAACCAAATGAAATGAATTTTATTTCATTGAATATTGAATAGCGACTGTACTATAATTTTAGGAAGCAGGTTATATTGAGAATTTAGTCAGCTAGAAATTCAACAGTTGCTTTAAAAAAAAATGGACCGAGCTAAATATTTTTATTTTAAGCTAAATTTAGCTAAATTTAATTAGTACAATTTTCCTAATACACAAGGGCAAAAGTATTAAAATGGTTCTATTTCAATACTTATGCCCAATTGTCTATGTTTCAAGAAAATTAACATTTTATAAATATCTCACCTAATTTATTTTATTTCATAATTTCTTTATTTCTTTATTACCTAATGTTAACTCTATAAAAGTAATATCTAAACTAAAAAAAGACGTGTGGCACTCGGAGACGTGTGCGTTAAAGCTATTGCATAGCATTTTTTATCAACTTATGTTTACCTACCGACGTCATCGGGACCGTGGCCTAGCGGTTGCAAAAAGTCATTAATTTTTTTTTAAAAAAATTTTAATTTTAAATGTCTGACATCCAGTTCTGTGCAGTCTTTGTTGCAGAAAAATTTTTACTTAATAGCTTAATAGTATGTATGCTAGCTGAAAACCGCGACTTCGATCGAACCTGAACCGTACCTGTAAACCATCTTCTTGAATCGCGGTACTATTGAAGTATCCATAGTAAAATTGGTAACACTAAACTGTGTTACCAATTTTACTACATATCTAAGCGTACAGACGGCGGGAAGTGACTTTGTTTTATACTTACTATTTGTCGACCTCCGTGGCGCAGTGGTATGCACGGTGGATTTATAATGACTGAGGTCCTGGGTACGATTCCCGGCGGGGCAGATTGAGATTTTTCTTAATTTGTCTTGGTCTGGCTGGTGGAAGGCTTTTCGCCGGGCTAGTTACCACCCTACCGACAAAGACCGAAAAGGGTGTGGATTTCATCCTACTCCTAACAAGTTAGCCCGCTTCCATCTTAGATTGCATCATCACTTAACATCAGGTCAAGGGCCAACTTGTGGTCAATAAAAAAAAATATGTTACTGTTAAGATTATTATCGCTTGAAAATATTTTCTCAGGTTATCGTAGTATACCATTCAACAAAAATAAGTAGACCATCTGCTTGTGACGAAATCAACAAAAAAGTAATGATATTGTCTAATTTTATTAATTTTGCGTTAAAAGATTTAATCTTTGTGTTCAAATAAAACTAAGTAGGTATTACTATTTGTTTTTGCATTGACCGCTAGATGACGTAACTCCATAGCGTGACCTCATTCTTTGCCTCGCAAATACCTACTGTAAAAAACTGAAAATGTACATATTTTAACACTAACTTAGAACATAAGTAGAAGAAATGTAATTCCTTACTTTAATTACAACTATTAATACAATTAACACATTACGACGTATGTTAAATTATAAAAAAACATTATAAACTTAACATATTTACTGATAGGACTGTCAGTTCGTGAAAAGGCAATGTTAATGATTTTATTATCATCATCATTGTCAGCCTATTAACGGCCCACTACAGGGCCAGGCCTCTCTCCTTGTAGGAGAGGGAGTATGGAGCCTATACCCACCTCGCAGCTCCAATGCGGATTGGCAGGCTTAGGGGGTAATGTTTCATTTATTAACCATTGTTATCAGATGTTGATGACAGGGACCGACGGCTTAACGTGCTCTTCGAAGCACGGAGGTAACCACCGCCAACTTCTTGACTCCGGGCTTAGAAAATACTAACTGAAAATTTCATAAAATAATGACTAACTCTAGAATTATTACTAGAATTATTACTAGAATTATTCCGTGACCCGACCCAGGATTCGAACCCAGGACCTCGTGATCAAGCCTGTGTGCACCAAGATTTCGGTTATCATAACCAACGGTTAACATAACTTTACTATAAATTTACTACTTATAATAAACCCGTACGCCGGTTAAGGACGTAAAACGGGCGGTTATCTTAACCGAGCTTACGACCTTAACCGGTGTACAGGTTGTCGTGAACAGTAAATCTTACGTTTGGCTTATGTTAACCGTTGGTTATGATAACCGAAATCTTGGTGCACACAGGCCTAAGTGACATAGGCTAACTAGACAAACAAGGCAGTCAATGTTTTATTTATCTTTTAAATAGGTTACTTGTTTACCAAATAACTTAATTTGTTTACCAAATATGATGTCTAATTGAACTGTAGTTTGGCTTATTTATGTTACCTCATATCCCAATTAAGTCTTAAGTTTTTCAAGATTGCTGTACAAAAAGTCATCACAAAAAATTGTTGCTTTAATCTGATTAGTGTGTGTTTAGGTTATTATTTAATTTGCACACACAATACACACAGGTACATACCTACTTGAATTATAGTTAAATTATATCGAATACTTTCTATAATAAACTCTATTTTTTTTATTAAGCTATTGTATAGCTTTTATCGCGGGCCTTGAGCGTGGAGACCGAATACAGAAATTCCGTAACGAAAAAACCTAACACCCTCTGAGTATTAAAAACATAATATCAAAAGCACAATTTCGGCAACGACGTCATCGGGGAACGTGGCTTAGCGGTAAGGGGCTCTAAGTGCCCGGATTGCCAGAGAGACACGGGTTCAAATCCCGTTGGCTCCGCAACTTTTTTTTTTCAAGCGTGATATTTCAAAAAGTAATTTTTTTTTAAATTAATGACTTTTTGCAATATCATGCTTAAAAAAAAGAATTGCGGAACCGACGGGATTCGAACTCGCGTCTCTCTGGCAATCCGGGCACTTAGAGCGCCTTACCGCTAGGCCACGGTCCCGATGACGTCGGTAGGTAAACATGAGTTGATAAAAAATGCTATGCAATAGCTTTACCGCGGCAGTCTCCGAGTGCCACACGTCTTTTTTTCTTAAAGTGCGACGTCCCATTGAACTGTAGTTTAACATATTTATGTAGATACATTAATTTCTTGCCTCGTTGGTCGAGTGGTTAGCCTATCTGGCTTCTATCACGAGGTCCTGGGTTCGAATCCTGGGTCGGGTCACGGAATAATTCTGAGTTTTTCATTCTTCTATGAAATTCTTAGTAAATTTCAAGCCCGGGTCCCGGTCACTGTCATCAACATCTGATAGTGATCGTTAATAAATGAAACATTATCTCCCTAAGCCCGCCAACCCGCATTGGAGCAGCGTGGTGGGTGTACGCTCCATATCCCCTCTCCTATAAGGAGGGAGGCCTGGCCCTGTAGTGGGCCGTTAATAGGCTGATAATGATGATTAATTTCTTTATTTAACTTTACTGTGATATCTAAATATCTCTATGTTTAAATGGTGGTACAAATCATACAAGTAGGTACTACTAATAATAAAATACTAAACTATTCTTTGTTACGGTGCACTCGGTTAATATAATGACTATTTACTGAGTTAGCAAGATATGCTCAGGATTTACAAAAAAAATATTGGCACAATTTTACGCAACCTCACGTTTCACGCTTCACGCCTTTTCTGTCCTTTGAAGAAAAATTTAACGAGCCGTGAGAAAAAAGGTAAGGAGAGGTTCGCTTGGCTAGACCAAACGCTGACGTGATCACGATTCTTTTGATTTTCAACTTAGAAAGTGGCTTGACAAATCATTATTAACAGCTTTTTTATTTATCTACCAGACGTTAATCCTTGACTGGAATCACACCTAGTGGTAAGTGACGACCCTTACTTTTTCTAAATAACATTGTACCGGAACGCTAAATCGCTTGGCGGTACGTCTTCGCCGACATGGTGGTAACTACTGGCTATTTAGCTACCGAAACCTCCAGCCACTCTCAGACAATTAAGGGAATCTCAATCAGTCCAATTAAGGATCGAACCCAGGACCTCTGTCTTATAAATCCACTGACCATGCCGCTGCGCCGCAATGGAGGCAATCTATTTGAACCAACCAGGTTTCCTTCCTTATTGAAATCAAACTAAAGGTTAGATCCCCAACATTGCTTCTAAGGAAGCTTAGGGAATGATATAAATGTCTCTTAACCTTCGAGGCAGCACCAATTTCTTAAGACTAAAAATTTTCAATGAGAATTTGTTCAATGAAAGAAAATTCAGGACTCGCGATCTAAAGCCTCACAGAAGCTAATCACAGGACCGACTATACGATACAGTTGGACCAACGATGGCTTGAAAACTAAATTACGGTCAATTAATATCACTTCAAAAATTAAAAAAAAGTAGCTAACTTTGTAATATTTATTTTAAAAAAGGTTATCAGCCCGTTTGATTTTTATCAAATTTACTTTACGCTCAAATTTCATACAAACCTTTTAATGTTACCAACTTTTGGATTTATGAATTTTCCATTATCGAATTACTCGGAGCGTTAAAACTCCACGAATATATTGGCGGATTTTTGGTGTTTCAAAAATTTTATATAAAATTATTCGTGGCATTTTCCATTATTAACATAACTACTGATAATGTAGCGAAAAATTCTAGTCTGGAGTTAGGAAGTTGGTAACCTTAATGCCACGGAAAGTAAAGACTGTGACTGTATGTAGTGAAATTTACAAAATCAATCATAATCACTAATCTACATTGAAAAATTCTAGTGGATGTATGGTTCATGTCCCTTCTTGTGCAAAGAAAGAGGCCTGGCCCTCTAGCCGTCAAAGTAAGCAATAAATGTTGAATATAAAAAGTCTAACAAATTAAAATACAACAAACTTGCGCATTCACAACATGAGCATGAATCACGATAACATACTAAACGTCACCCATGCACAATTTGTAATGCATATGCAAGCTGGCATAATGTAACCATTAAACCATTTCTAAGTAAAAATACATATTTAATAAAGGTATGTAGAAAAAAAAGATTTACCGTCACTCAACGCGACCGGTTGATAATGGCTGATTAAACGCAACTCAGCCAAGCTAGCCACCTCGTAGCCACCTATAAACACACTGACCTGACACCCTCTTCCCTACGAGTACGTATACATACTCACTCCCCCGGTTAAGCTGGGTTTATAACTGCGGCAGTGTTTCGCTTAATAAGCCTGAAGGCTGGCTTTAAAACACATGTAAAGTATTAGAGGTCGAGTGTCAACAGCTTAAAGGCTTTTGGTAATAAATTATTATTTAACAGTTCATCGATTCAATAGATTTAAACCCTATTATATTCTGGATCGTAATAAAACGTTCATGGTCAAACACAGCAAGCAAGGTAAAAAAAATCTTAGCATAGTGTAAATAAAAATAGCATTTATTTTATAGGTATACGTTTGTACTGAAATTGACATTTTAATTAATTTGAGTATGAATTAAAACAATACTGTTGTAATAGAACATTTGGCTTAAATAACATCAAGTCAAAACGTTCGGTCTCTACGAACATGATTCCAAAAGCTAATTTACCTTTTAATTTATAGCTGAGAAATAATTCTCGTAATGGAAATCAAATTAGAAAGTTGCAAATTATACTTCATTGGAATTAAATAATATTTTACGCAAGTGATTCTAGGTAATTGAAATAAATGTTTACCAAAATATCAATTTTTAATTTTTTTCGTGAAAATAAATTGAGTAAGCAAGATATTTTATCTTGCTTACCTCGGTATTTTTTTTGGTAACGTTTATTTACATACAAATTACATAACAACGCCATCTATTGTTACGTAGCTTTCGTGTTGCTATGTTGGTACAATTTTTCACTGCCTTAAAACATTAATAAAATAATATTTTTTTAAAAAATGAAACCTATCTAGATCAGGTAATTGCCCCTGCATACAAAATTTGATGAAAGTCGTTGGAGCCGTTTCCGATATTCAGATTAGAAATGTTTAAATATAAACAAGAATTGCTCGTTTAAAGGTATTCGATTAAGTCACAAATAAAAGTAAAAATAGGCCTTAAATAATTAATTCATGTACCTATTCGCTGTCTTATGAAGTCCTTTAAAAACGAAATACTGATTGATTTGTAGAGACAGTAATTAAATGAAAATAAAATGAGAAACATAATTAAATTTATTATTATAGAAACTTAAAACTAACTACCATCGTAAGAACATCTCGCTTACATATCGTCGATATTGAGTTCGACGATCGGTCGACGTTGAGTTCGACTGTCAGTCAAATATGGCAAAATGTCATTGGAGAATACCGATTTCTGTTACATCCACTTTGCAACCGTTGTGCATACAGATCGGAGCACAACATTTTCAGTTGGGCAAGTCTAGTATAACTTCGGCTTTATATTTGACCCACACATTGACCGTCACCGACATCTATGCGAGTGCGAGCGTGTGTGCGTGAGGGCACACACGCTCACAATGTAGGGTAAACTGTGCAAACACTACTTTATGAACTTCAAGGGAAATACGAAAACCAACACAAACAAAACATAGCTATTTCATAGGCTTAAGAGAAGCTTGTTGTTCCTGAAAAGTTTAAATACATATTGTATAAACAGTGTACAATAATCTTTGCTTTATAATTTACAGTCAGCTTGTCGCAATACTAGGAAGGATTTTTGAAATTCATTTTGAACTTTAATTTAATGTTGAAGGATATAGAAATACGCTTCTTCTTCCCGGGCTTTTCCCGCACTTGGCCATGATGTTGGCCGTTGTGCGTGATTTCTCCGTGTAGGTTCCTTCTGGTTTATTGCAACCAGTCGAGCTCGCTCTAGAAGCTTAGCAGATCGCCGATTGCCTCACGGAGTGTCGCTGAGGAACCAATATAGGCTGCTCGTTGCTCGCTACTGCAAATTGTAATAGAATTCAAATTCAAATTCATTTATTTTTAGAATGTGGTAATACAAAGTTGTTCATACAATTAAAAAGGCTTAGCACATTCTGCCAAATAGGCATCAAACAATCATTATATTACACTTATGATTATTTTATAAAAAAATTACAATAATTGAATTACATGATTATTATATAAATGTCAGTTAATAGAAATACGCTATAGGTTTCTAAACATACAAACATTCTATTTTTGTACAATTGATATTTCTATCGATTAAGAACTAAGCGGATTTCTTTTATGGAAACCGAGACGCGGAGACTATGGAAATATCACTGATTATTAAATTCTATCATTTACTTATTTACAATTTTTTTTTAAATTTTCAACAATGCTTATAAAACAATTACAAAAAACACTATTAAAAATTTATACAAAAATCCAGTCCGCCTGCTGCGGGGCCCGGGGGTTCAAGCAACCGGTGGTCAGGGCTCCAGAGTGAGGAACCTCCTCACAATACGCGCCTCATTGATTATTATTATTATCCTTATAGTTCCATTCTAAAATTATCTAAGGTCCATCCATTACAGGTTCTACGGAAGAGGGCAGTCAACCATTTTCCTCTACTATTCGATGATAAAAAACACTACCAAATCCCCAAACTGTTACTTTACAGAAAATCTTCACAACTCTTAACCTAAAAGTGATTTTAATTAACCTCATGTTAAAAAACTACACACTTTGAAGGTTAGGTACACTGCGTTTATTCATGTTACTTTATTTCACGCGTCAATCATATAGTTGTGATTAAAAATAGAATTAATTTCTAAATTTAAACACTAAATAATTATGCAAATTGCAGAAACAGTTTTTAAGTTGCTAACCAGTTGTTTCTGTGAGTCGTTTCCGTTTGCAGGTGTAGTAATTTATGGTACGGTGCGACATTTCCCAACCAACCTAGTTTGAGTCAGTCTCAAGCGTAAATTGTTCTGTACACCCAATATAAAATGTTTTAGCAGTCACGATCATCAATTAATTAATTTATCCTATGTGGCTTCCTGGTGGAGGAGGTCCTGGGGTCAGGTCACGGAATCATTGTAAAATCTTTTATGAAATTTTCAGTACATTCCAAAACCCGAAGTCGGGAAGATGACGGTGTTATACCCCCGTGCCTCGGAGAGCACTTCAAGCTGTCTGTGCCGGTCACAATCATCAACATTTGATAGTGATCGTTAATAAATGAAACATTATCACCCTAAGCCCGACAAGCCGCAATATAGCAGCGTGGTGGGTCTACTCTTTGTATGTATGACGACCTCCGTGGCGCAGTGGTATGCGCGGTGGATTTATAAAACGGAGGTCCTGGGTTCGATTCCCGGCGAGGCAGATTGAGATTTTTCTTAATTTGTCTTGGTCTGGCTGGTGGGAGGCTTTCGCCGTGGCTAGTTACCACCCTACCGACAAAGACGTATCGCCAAGCGATTTAGCGTTCCGGTACGATGTCGTGTAGAAACCGAAAGGGGTGTGGATTTTCGTCCCACTCCTAACAAGTTAGCCCGCTTCCATCTTAGACTACATCATCACTTAACATCAGGTGTGATAGCAGTCAAGGGCCAACTTGTAGTCGATAAAAAAAAATGCTCTCTTCTATAAGGAGGGAGACCTGGGCCGTTATTTTGGCTAATAATGATGATAATGATGATGATGATCATCAATACTGATAGTGATTCTTATATAGTAGATACAAATATAATAACTCCACCGCAAGCCTACGTCATGAAGCAGTCGTGGACCTAGGTTTCCAAATCTTCTGTTTGATGGAAGAAAAAAGGCCTTCAGTTCTCAATGGGTCATTAGAAAATGTTAGTACATTTTCTAAATCCTCCCTCCCTCCCACCTTATAGGAGAAGGGATATGGAGCGTACACCCACCACGCTGATACAATGCGGGTTGGCGGGCTTAGGATGATAATGTTTCATTTATTAAAGATCACTATGTTGTTGACGATAGTGACCGGGACCGACGGCTTAACGTGCTCTCCGAGGCACGGGGGTGTAACACCGCCAAATTCCCGACTCCGGACTTGGAATTTCCTGAAAATTTCATAGAAGAATGAAAGTCAGAATTATTCCGTGACCCGACCTAGGATTTGAACCCAGGACCTCGAGATCGAAGCCACACAGGCTAACCAATAAACCAACGAGGCAATCGCCTTTATAATAGTACTGTGATAAATTCAACGACCACAGTCAAACGGTAACGAACACATGATACTTTGGTATTAAACTCAGCCTCTTAACCATTAAGTTAGTGAGGGTTGAAATATCCAAAAAATAACTTAATCCTTAGTCTGTCGATAACACATGTTCAGCAAATCTTACGGCTGAAATCGTTCGATCAGAAAAAACAAGGTTATAGGGGCTTTACAGTGGGGGTCATTATGCAAATCTGTGACCTAACTGATGTATTATGGATACTTCAGTTACTGTTGCCTGGAGCGGCGATTTGTTTGTGATTGAGTTTTTTATTGATAAACGTGCACTGTTCTGAATTTATAATGCGATTCTGTTGTTGTTTTGTGATATCGGACCGCCTGTGTTCAACGTTAAATTATTCAAATCAATACTACGGTGATATTATATAAGAGATGTGTTTTGAAGCTATTTATATAAATAAAAATTTTTAACAAAAAATAGAACCGAGTTTAAGGAACATTTATTTAACATAGTAAAACATTTTGTGGGTTCTAGGTAATGTCCATAAAGTAGAAATCTAGGCTGGCACCGACTCGTAGATATGTTAAGTGAAATAAAGCAACTAAATGACACAGTTATTTTTTACTTTTTAGTGGCTTTTGAGTCGGTTCTATTTTTGTTAAAAAAATTTATTTCTTACTTTTTAGTGATTTATTTTCACGTAACGTACTCGTACTATACTCTCATAGTATATTATACGGCACTAGTAGCCAAAAAGCTACCGATACTTACACAAAAACCGAAATATAAAATTTTAAGAGCTCCTTAAAAATTTCCCAAGATATCATCATCACATCCTTACATGATGACTATGGGACCATCTTGGAAGTGTGCCCTTTCTAATAAAAATTATCAAAATCGGACAACTCTGTTAAAAGTTATGCGTGGTCATACATAAGCAAAAAAAATATAGTGTCGAATTGAAAACCTCCTCCGTTTTTTTTCGTTGATTAAAAAATATGTTTATGGAATGAATGAAATATATATTTACTTACGTTGGGCGTAATTATTAGGATAAGTTAGCTGAAGTTGTATTCTTTCTCAAAAATGAAAAAATATTTCAAAATGTGCTAGCTACAGGCGGCTCCGGAGTGTTTAGTAGTCCCTTCATAAGGCCTATGTCTACTGGACACCCTTCGGTTGTTATGATGTGGTGATATTAAACAATTACTACAATATGAAATTCATACGTACAGTACTTGAGTTAGATGTAGATTGGAGCAAAATTACACAGAATAACCCTATTGTTTATAAGTAATGTAATTGCTAATAAAATTCATAGATCAGTTCAAGAAGTACCTAAGATCGTCATAATCATTAATCAAAATGAAACCGTATGGTGAAAATATTAATGTTCATTTTCCCTTGTCCACAGATAGCAGCTGTTGACGTCCGAAGTAGCAGCCCGCCGCCCGGCCACTCTTGTTCTCCCCCCGCTCCTCACACCCTCTCCAAGATTGCTGCCACCATGGGACGGAAGAAAATACAAATATCACGGATCACGGATGAACGGAATCGACAGGTTGGTACTGACTATCCATAGTTGTTCTTAGAGCTTAATCTTCAGTAGCATATAATTTGACGACCTCGGTGGCGCAGTGTTATGCGTGGTGGATTTATAAGACGGAGGTCCTGGGTTCGATTCCCGGCGGGGCAGATTGAGATTTTTCTTAATTAGTCTTGGTCTGGCTGGTTGGAGGCTTTCGCCGTGGCTAGTTACCACCCTGCTGACAAAGTAGTATCGCGTTCCGGTACGATGTCGTGTAGAAACCGAAAGGGGTGTGGATTTCCCTCCCTAACAAGTTAGCCCGCTTCCAACTTAGACTGCATCATCACTTAACATCAGTTGTGAAAGCAGTCAAGGGCCAACTTGTAGTCGATAAAAAAAATATTTTTATAGCCCACTACAAGGTTAGAGATATAGGCTTGATATCGTCTATTAGAGGGAGGTCTCCAAGAGCCCTTCCTTGCCAGCCCTCATTGCAGTTGCGGTTGGCGGGCTTAGTGGCCAGATTTGACTCTACAACTATCTCTTTCAGATGACCGAGATTAACGAATTGACGGAAGAGAAGTTTGGAAAAGTTGCCACCCTAACTCTAGAAAAAAAATAACGGGAAAAAGAATAACCCATTATTTCGTAGCTAAACCCGCATTTTGCTTACGAAATAGTATCAACAATTATCTAAATGATTTTCTACTGTAGTAAAACATTTATTTTACATATGTATTATTTTCAAATAAAACAAGACGAGTTAGTTCATATACCTACACTTTTATTAAATTAAATTACTTATTTATTCAGAATAACAAAAAACCTAAGCACTTAACTAATGGAAAAATACAAGTACCT
Source organism: Mycalesis mineus (assembly GCA_034621355.1). Lineage (NCBI taxonomy): Eukaryota > Metazoa > Arthropoda > Insecta > Lepidoptera > Nymphalidae > Mycalesis > Mycalesis mineus. The sequence goes on from CM067881.1 coordinate 4,726,021, forward strand.
AATAAACTACCAAATTACTCACTGATACAAAATACAAAGTAAGTTCAAAAGTCAGTTTGCGCAACAAGGAATGAATCTCCAAGTAGACGAATTTATTACTCACAACTTTATCGCCTCCGTGTAAATAGGGTAAGGTCGAATTGGTACCACTGGCACAATTAATGCGAATTTTGTATTGAAATTTATTAATATTTAAGAAAAAATTTATGTTTCTTATATATATCCATACAAACAAATAAAATTTTATATACTGATAAAAATAAAATACACGAGTATTTAAATATAGAGTTAGCAATTACATATAAGAAAACTAGCCATTCAAACCTATTTTTTCAACAAACAAATTTAAAATGAAGGTAGAAAATGAACACATTTTATGCCAATAAATTTAAATTATGTTTTGTTTTTTAAAACTTATTGAAAAGATATTGAATATATTAATTCGTTTTAAGCTTAAATCTAATTTATTGTCATGAAGACATTAACAAGTTAATTTAAAAAATTAGGTGTAAAATGACTAGTGATTTCTACCTACATTTTTAATTTGTTTGTTGACAAGTATTCTCAATCGAGTTAGGCTTTAGTATAGGTAATTAATCCAAAACTTGTTTATATTAGGTACACAAAGTAATTTATTCCCTGCCAAAGACATTATTAATATTGCCCAAATTTCTTTTTAACCATGACAAAATACTGACGAAAAACTTAGGGCAAAAAATGCCAATCAATTTAGCGTTCCAACACGTGCTAAAGAAACCAATAGGGATCTTTTAAAGTCTCTCTAATATTGAAAGTTTTTAATGTTCTTGTATCATATCATATCAAATACACTGCGAAACGAAAAAGATCTGCAACATTGGATATGGTATGGTATAAAAAATAAATGAAACACAAGGTTGAGCGAGGGAGATGACCTTAGTGGTCTGACCTAACAGATGGGCAACAGGGGCATATCAGCACTGAACTCGCTGCAAACATTATCGCTAGGGACAACGACCGCGCACGCTACTAATTTATTAATTATACGACTACATGCCCTTGCCCAGTCCTCTTAGATCCGCAGAGCTTCCTCTAACCGGTTTATCTGATCGAAAAACTCATGGTTGGATGGGATCATGTTATGATGGTCCAGTTATCGGGGATCAGACGGCTAAAATGTAAGTTACGAAGGTCAATTCACTTTTGCTAGTGTTTACGTTGAGTAGTTAAATGTAGGTGACAGTGTAAAATAGAAAATTATAATTAAAATCAAAATATTTACTTAAGTGGGCTTTTTAATTTAAGTATTTTGGTATACGACTTTTTTTTTTATTTTAAATATCAAACAGGAAATGAAACGAGAACGAACGAATCCAGGAAATTGATTGTCCTTAAAATACTAAAATAATTGAATAAACCTGTCAAAATTCTGATTTTTACATTTTTTTGAAATATTTTATTTCAATATCATTTATGTTTTGCCTTCTTAAGGTATATGTATATTCACTTATCTTTCTTTACTTTAAGTGGATTAGTTTAAATATTTTCAGATTTGAAATAAGCTGATGCCGTGTTTATCTTTTTATCATGAAGCAAATTTCAAACTACCTGCCACGTTGATCTAGTGGTGGCCTGTGTAGCTTCGATCATAAGGTCCTGGGTTCGAATCCTGGAATAATTCTGAGTTTTTCTTGAAATTTTCAGTATATTCGAAACCGGAGTCGGGAAGTTGGTGGTGTTACACCTCTGTGCCTCGGAGAGCACATCGTCAACATCTAATAGTGATCGTTCGTAAATGAAATATTCTTACCCTTAGCCCGCCAACCGGCATAGGAACACCGTCGCGGGTCTACACTCCAGGTTCTCTGTCCTTTAATAGGGAGCCCTAGCCCAGTAGTGGACCTCAGTAGGCTGACGATGTATAGACAAGTTACCATACTACTATTATAAAGGCGAATTTTAATGAGTGGGTATATTTGTTACTACTTCACGACTAAACGGCTGGAGCGATTTTAATAAAATTTTTACCACATAGGCCACATTTTAGCCCCAAAAACGGAATGCCAGACAATGTATAGGACTTTAACCCACTAATAAAAACATATTGTACAACAATGTATTATGCATCATTTTATTGCATTTTGTTTACCATTTAATATAAATTACAATTAAAAGCTCTAGAACTCGGAGCATTCGACACGAGCCTAACGTTGGTTATCGTCCGTATTGTTGTTCCGCACTGACATGACAGTGGCAGAGCCTTATTAAATACATTTTTAAACAGGCTTAACGACTCTGGATACTAGCCTTTTAGAGCCCACTGTTGTTAAAAAAAATTAAATTAAGATTTAAAAGACTAGAACCCAGTGCAACAATAAAAATTTGAATATGCGTAGAGTGTAAATTAAAAGGAAATAGTTCAATTACTTTTTTTTTAACACAATTCTATTTCGATGTCCAACAGTAAAACTGACTTATTGTAAAACATTTATATAATAATAGGATATTTTTAGTATATTTACAATTTGTGTTCTTTCTGGGTTACGATCTGACATTCTCCTTTCCCCGGGAACGAATCCTTCGCGAGCGAAACCGTGGAACTCTTCTAGTATAGAATATTTTGAAAAATTACTACTGAACAAAATCCTCCATTAGTTCATCAAAATGTCCATGACCCATAAATCGAGTGCGATAACTTTCTGCGTCGTTTTAAAATGTTAACACAATAATTTCTTTGTTCCGTGCAAACTGTACCTACTGTGCATTATGAAGTGCATTCACGATATACCTAACACTTCAGAAATGTAAATGATTTCCTTTTACTTCCTGCTCATTGTTTTTAACTTGAAGTCGTATTTTTATTTCATTTGGTTAATGCGTGCATTAATATTTACCTGATTTACAAAAGGAAGTTTTACGTCACATTTGTCCTTGCATCTTTTTGTTGTACACTACAAACTGGCCCTTGACTGCTGTCACACCTGATGTTAAGTGATGATGCAATATTGATGGAAGCGGACTAACTTGTTAGGAGTAGGCTGAAATTCGGTTTCTACATTCCTTTCGGTTTTTACACGATATCGTTACGACACGTTAAATTACTAGGCGGTACGTCTTTGTTGGTAGCGTAACTGGCCACAGATGGAGCCTCCCACCAGTCAGACCAAATTAAAAAAATCTCAATCGAACCCAGGACCTCCATCTTATAAATCCACTGCGCATACCACTGTGCAACGAAGGCCGTCAAATCTTTTATATTTTATCAATTTTATTAAGTTATTTTTTTCTCCAGTCATATGACGGTCTATGAAAAGTGGCAAATCTCCAAATAATTCATCGTAGAGTTGTCTAATAAAAAGTCTTATTATCGTTCATTTTAGATGTCATTTGGTGGTTCCATTGTTCAAACATAAATTAAAATCATTTGGATTTTTGCCAACTCCTCCAACTCTAAGCTAACACCTCAACGTTGCAACTGCCAGAAGATTAAGATTTATGTTAATTCAACGATGTATTCCTAAGTACTTAATAAGCCCCTATGAGGTATATTAGCTATTAAACTACCGCTGTCTGTTATTTTGCTGACTGCCATGAAAATTGACCAGCAGCAAATGGCTTGTAAACAACTGTCGTAAAGATGAGCATGATATCAACTTACTTGGAAAATTTCTTCCTACTTTAAAGAACGTTTGATTCTTATTACTTTTACTTTAAATTCATTTGCATTTATTACACGCTTTTTATTAGCTTCACTTGTATGTCAGTTTGTCAGTTTGTCAGTTTGTCAGTATGTCAGTATGTCAGTATGTAACTTGTATGTGTGTTCGCGCATAACTTCGTCGTTTATGAACCGATTTTGATAATTCTTTTTTTGTTGGAAAGTAGATAGTCCGGTGGTGGTACCATGACAAGGAAACCAGGATCTGATGATGGGATCCTGGAGAAACTGAGGGGAACTTTCAAAAATTGTAGGGACAACAAGTACGTTTGTTAGTTTTTCCGATAAGTATTTAAAAGCACTACAATTCGATGAAGGTCTGGAGTCGATCTGATGATGGAGCCGATCTACATATAAGAGAATTCCTTGACGATTTACTGTATTTACCTTGTGTTTGGGCTCGATTAATTTGTTTTGATAAGAACTTTACATTTAGATGGGCTGTGACTGTCATTGAGGGTCTGGTGATGAAGACAAAGTACAGTTAAGGGAGCTCCGTAACAGCTTACAGTAGCTACCTTGTGTTTGGGCTTGATTAATTTGTCTCGATGAGAAATTTACATTTAGATGGACTGTGACTCTCATTGAGGGTCTGGTGATGAAGACGAAGTACAGTTAAGGGTGCTCCGTAACGGCTTACAGTAGCTACCGTGTGTTTGGGCTTGATTAATTTGTCTCGATGAGAAATTTACATTTAGATGGACTGTGACTGTCATTGAAGGTCTGCAGATGAAAACGAAGTACAGTTAAGGGAGCTCTTTAACGGTTTACAGTAGCTACCTTGTGTTTGGGCTCAATTAATTTGTCTCAATGAGAACTTTACATTTAGATGGGCTGTGACTGTCATCAAGGGTCTGGCGATGAAGACGAATGACAGCTGAGGGAGCTCTTTAACGGTTTACAGTAGCTACCTTGTGATTGGGCTCGATTAATATGTCTCAATGAGAAGCTTGAAAGATTCCAGTTGGTTTAATGTTAACTAAGTCATGATCTGATGATGAGATCTACGAAAACTCGAGAAAACTCTTCAAACTTTATTTATAAGAAAGGGCATACTTCCAAGGTGGTCCCATTGTCATCATGTTAGGATCTGATGATGATATCCTGGGAAAATTTTAAGAACTGTTCCAAATGTTATAGGCATTGGTTGCATTATTAGCTTCACTTGTATGTCAGTTTGTCAGTATGTCAGTATGTAACTCTCCGTGGGTAATCTGCGCGCCTGCGGCCTTCCTTGGATCCTTTCCTCCGGAGAGGGAGCCTGAGAAACGGCTACCAGAGTAGCCGTTTCTCAGGCTCCCTCTCCGAAATTGAACTCTGATTCCCCGTATTTATAATATTTATAAATAATTATTTTATTCTCACTAATAAATAAATTACTAGCGACTGTGTGGCCGAGCGGTTTAAGTGCTAAACTGCCCGTACTACAGTCGCTCAGGCGTGGGTTCGAGCCCTGGCAGTCGCAGTTTTTCTGCGACTTCCAAGGCTCGCTCCCGTGCCGACTGTACTCTGGCCAGGTTTCTGTGGTTTCCTTGGTCACTGTGCTAAGGGTGGGGCACAGGCAAATGCGGGTACAGATTGTAAGTCGGCCACAGCCGCTATAGAGGTAATGAGAGTGTAAATAGTCAAAATAAGGAGGGATTCAATAATCCCACGTGTCTAGGCCAAAATAGGCTGATGCGTAAGTTCCAAAAAATCACGCTTTTATAAATAAATCAAACTAAAAAGTAAAAAATAAATAATAGTTTAAAAAAACTAAAAACACGCTTTTTATAGAAACCCAAACTAAAAAATAGAAAATAAATTTTAATAAATTTAAATTAAGAATAGTGTTAAAAAAATCATTAACTATAAATTAATAATAGTGTAAATAAAAAAAAAATATTTTATTTTAAAAAAAGCGTGGGGTGCATGGTGTCAATATAGTTATAAATATTTTATTGACAGATATGAGTAGAGTGATTATAATTTAGATAATATCTTAAAAAGCACCCCACGCTTTTTTTAAAATAAAATAATTTTTTTTTATTTACACTATTATTAATTTATAGTTAATGATTTTTTTAACACTATTCTTAATTTAAATTTATTAAAATTTATTTTCTATTTTTTAGTTTGGGTTTCTATAAAAAGCGTGTTTTTAGTTTTTTTAATGTCTTCATAGCTCTACGCACATTAACTCTGTTCACACCACAAAAGATGTAACTAATCTTGATCTGACTCAAGACATTCAAAATCTTGATTTTGATTTTAATAGACATTAAGTGTCGCTTTTAAATTTTTTCTTCTTCTTTGAATGCCTCTCTGACTAGCGAAGGTTAGCATTTAATCACCTTCGTAAACTTATCTCTACTTCCGCCTGGCGAAATAATTCTTTTTTAGCTGACTTTAAAAAGAAAGCGGTTCTCAATTCGTCGGAATCTTTAAGCAAACAAACTTCATTAACAAATGCCTGTTTTCTTTCCAGGTGACATTCAACAAGCGCAAATTCGGGGTGATGAAAAAAGCTTACGAGTTGAGCGTGCTCTGCGACTGCGAGATCGCCCTCATCATCTTCAGCTCCAACAACAAACTCTACCAGTATGCCAGCACGGATATGGACAAGGTTAGATTTATTAACTGCTTACTCCGTACTAAGTTAGAACTCGAGAGGCACCCGGGTGACGTCAACTGTTTCACGTAGTCTCCTGCCTAAAGGAGAAAACACGATACACAATGGAACGTGAAAAATAAATTAAAACTTTTATATCTCGGAAAAGGAAATAACTTCAGCACTGAGACTAACGTGAACAAATAATGAAACGTAGAACAAAACCACTTGTTTCGCGCATACAAATGATACTATTTCTCTGAATCGTCTTTAATCATAATACTTTAATAAAGTTTAACGAATACAGGTATAAATTTAAAAAAAAAATATCTTTTGAACTCTAAACACTCTGCTAGCGCGCTGGCTCTTATGTGGTAGAGCTAAGCTTAGGTACAACGTAGCTAAGTCTTTTTAATCTCTTATTATTTTTGCATACTCAGATCAAATCTAGGCAAAAACTTCCGAACAATATACTCTTTCGACTCAGGTCGTTTACTTTAAACAAGACTTGTAGAGCATGTTAAAAATACAATTTGCTGTATTTGAACTTAACTATATTAATACTAATAACATGAATTAGAATAAAACACTCTTTGTTTATGCATATTACGTAATTTTAATGCTTAGGACGTGTTTGAACACGCTCGCAGCTGACGTAATAGTAAGGAAAAAAATATACGTAATACAATAAAGTATACTAGCTTTGACAAAAGACTTTCAATGATATAAAAGCTGTAGTGCACTTATCATCATCAGGTGCCTTCTTCAAAGTGAAGTTGGGCAGTCAGGTGGAGAAAATTCTTCTGGTCCTGCGAAACAGCTTAAAGCTTCGTGTAGCTAAGCTTGGTCCACTCTTATACATCATCAAACCACTTTCTTCGCTGTCTCCCAAGAGCGCTTTTTCCGGGTATCTTGCTTTCTGGAATCATCCTTGGAAATTCGCAGAGGGATCCTCTTTGTAGATGCCCGAAAAACGCAACTTTTCACTGATATAAAACATTGAGCATTAAATAGTTAAAAGACATTACAAGATTGTTTGCGTCTAGTAAACGAGCCAAGTTACAAAGTAGGTACCTGGTAGGTCTATAGTGCGAACAATGTACGATGCTCCGAGATCGCATTCGCCGCATCCCACACAATCCCTAATGGCTGTCGTAATTTTACAGGTGTTACTGAAATACACGGAATACAACGAACCGCATGAGTCCCTGACGAACCGGAACATCATCGAGGTACATTAAGTACGGCGTCATCTGTGTGCCAGTGGTCGCAATGCAATGTCCATGCAAACTTGACTTATCCCATTAACAGCGTGCTTTCTTACTCACAAACTACCTAATACAAACATCTGTTACTAAAATGAACCCAAAAATATTAATGAGAATCCATTTTCAGACACTAATCGAAATGTCCCCGTAGATCTAGCAACCCTTGTCGAAGTTCCGATCGATGTTGTACCAAATATCACTGTTATAGTAGCAAGAATAGATAAACACTCGCCTACCGACGAACAGCATGCCCTTATATTTCCTGTTAGAAAAAGAATCTATGGAGTACAAAACAGACACGGAGTTTTACACTAACAGTTTATGAGCAGCCACCCTAAATATTTATGTTATTTTGTTCCTTGTGCAGCATGGGTTTTATAAATATTTTTGTGTTTATTTGAATTAAGCGCGCCTACCTGACTCCGAGATGCGATAGAAGGGTAAAGTCAGTGTTGTACCATTGCATTCGTCACAACACACATATGTACGCTAAAAAGTTTTCACGTATATATTATCGCTTCGTAGTTTTGTAATAGCACTCTCAATTACCCTCGGCTACATACTATACTTAACGGTGAAGCCTAGACAAAACTAATTAATATTTCAAACTGGATTGAAAGTCGAGCCGCGTTAGAAACTAACAGCAACCGAACAGTAACAGTGTGTATAGAGGGTGATTCTAATATTCTAAATGCATGCAAGTAATAGCGTATCGTGTATTTATATTTTGGGCTCGTCAAGCCACCTGAGCTGGTTTCGCTGACACTTACAGGCACTCACGAAGAAAGAGCATAAGAACGGAGTGATGTCCCCGGACAGTCCAGAGGCTGAGCCGGAGTACAACCTGACACCGCGGACCGAGGCCAAGTATTCAAAGATCGATGAGGAATTCCAAATGATGATGCAGCGCAACCAACTGAACGGCAGCAGAGTCGGAGTGGGCGTGGCCGGGAGCAACTACAACCTGCCCGTGAGCGTGCCGGTGGGGAGCTACGACCAGTCGCTGCTGCAAGCCAGTCCGCAGATGCACACTTCCATCAGTCCACGACCCTCGTCTTCAGAAACGGATTCAGGTAACTTAATCAATTGATCAATTGAAATACACGTCATACTCCTAGGTACATGACCCAAATATTTTTTGCATAATTCTGTGATTTTTGAGGATAAAGATTATTGTATACATTTCGAAAAATCAGTCTTTAAAGTCCTTTCGTCCTCCTAGAAACAGAAGTATATAATGCTATCGTCATGTAGCAATATTGCTGGCACATGAAGTTTAGTGTTTGACGGGTAGCTCAACGTAGAACGTGGTCTTTGAAAGTCCATAAGGCTTTGTTATGCACGATGATATTCCATCTAACATCAGGTGGGCCATCTACTTCTGCCTCTGACAACTATACAGTATAGTTGTCGTTTATTATAATCAATAGCCATGCAGAATTGGACACAATTTCCATTGGTACAATCCTGGGCATTTATTAACAAGGTTCTTGTTCTGTTTCCAGTTTACCCCAGCGGCGGAATGCTAGAGATGTCCAACGGCTACCCCGGCTCCGGCTCGCCGCTGGGCGCCGGCTGCACCCCGTCCCCGTCCCCCGGCCCCGCGCCCTCGCCCCACCGACACCCGCACAAGTCGCACGCACACGCCCCGCCGCCGCACCACTCGCCTCGGAACAACTTACGCGTCGTCATACCCAGCTCAATGCCACCACCACAGGACGATATATCATATGCAGGAGAGGTGAGATTTTACATGTATCTGTAGCTTTAAGAGCGCCGACAAAAAGTGTTAAAACAATCCTACATCCTGTGCTCTATTAGAACTTGTTTGCCACTTACTTCAAAGTAGTTTAAAGGAAACGCAGGCTCCTGTCTAGTCTGGTAATAGGCTTTAAGTGTAGCTGTCAAATGAGGAAGCGATTTTATTTATTTCAAGAGGAGACGTCTGCCAAAGCAAGACCAGCCCTCATCTAGGACTATGCAACCCAATTCCGAGGATCTGAGACACAGGTTCACTGTTGTCCCGACAGTGCAGTCCCCCCAAAACCTACCTGTAGTCGTAGTCTTCGTGAACCTAACAGTGCCTGTTTAACTTATTGGTGTATTCTTTTTGCAGACACCACTAAGCTACTCAGGACTCGGCAACTTCGGCGGACCACAGGACTTCAGCATGAGCTCGGACATCGGCATCGGCCTGTCGTGGGGCGCGCACCAGCTGCAGACTCTACAGCACAACAGGTACATGTCTGTGCCCAATTTTATATACTTATTAGCTTATCTCATCCATCATTTCATCACCATTTGGAATCATATTAGGCTACTGATACAGTAGCCGAACGAAATTGATGCCAATAAACTAGTCAGACTACCTAACCAATTAGTCAGAGCAAAGCGTTTATTCATATATATACTGTGTCTGTAAAATTATATAACAAATTACCAGAAGACATAAGTGAATTCTTTTCTATTCAACGATGCGCATGGAAGAGATATGTCGAGTACAGAAAACGAAAATTCGTCCAATAGTACGTCATCAGAAATATTCTCTCTCTCTCATTGCGTTTTAGATATCTCTCTCTTTCATAGCATTGGTGCGAAAGAGAGAGTTACATTTCTGCTAGAACCAATGTGTTAAAATGGATATTTTGAGTATTTTAAAAGCTAAAACGACCTAATTTAGTAATCCTTGGACATCTAGAGAATCTAAATGTTTCTCATTTAAAAACGATGAGAGTTTTAATGGATTTCTTTGTAGTTGAAAAAAATAACCTTCGGAAAAAGGCTCATGATTTAACTTTGATTAGGTTTTGCGAGGATTTTTGTTGGCAGATTGAGTTTAAGTCAATTTGTACATCAACAATTCTATTCTTTACCTATATAGTAAGCCTTGGGGGTATACTCAGTTAATTTAATTTAGTTTTTAAAATCTTGAAATCAGTACTAAAAGAAACAATTCAAAAAGAAAAACTTAACGGACTATTCACGTTAAAATTTAACTGTTAATGTCAATTGAAGTTAAACATCATCTAACTAATAATTATTTAGTTGTTACACTAATAAGTAAAGTGAAAGCTTTAAAAATATATATAAATATGATGAATTAACGTACAATTAAATTTAATTTTAATAAAAAAAGGTAAAAGAAAGCTCCGCCGGGACAGCGTAACGCTGCCGTGACCAGGATTCGAACCTGGGTTACTACGGCCACAACGTAGGGTCCTAACCACTAGACGATCACGGCTATCGGAGCTGTTGGTAATACCAACGAATTTGCCAGATACTTCCATTTACACCAGTTTTCATTTCACGCTTGACTGCCGATCAATTCATCGATTGATCGTTAAATGCCGTGAAATTTCCCCAATTGAAAATTCTTAGAATCACTTACACTAACTTAAATACATTGTCATTCACAAAATAGATGAATTAGTCTGTAATATAATGACCATAATTATTACCCTCAATATTACTTGCACTGCCTTTCACGAATTACTTCTTTTTGCATTATTTAAGATGTCAAAATATATACTAAACCGTTGCTACATGCAGCCTACTTCATTAAAGAGGTAATAATAATTTAAAAAGTATCATTCTACAGATTCAAAATAATCTTTATGATGAATAGTCCATTTTGACTATGTTGCAAAATACATTTTAAATATAAAGCATTAGATGACAAACAAATATAATTATGTAAGAGTCACACTTGAAACTATTTAAAAACTAAATTTAAATAATTATAGTATTTTAAAACTAGTGCCACAAAAATAAACAGTTCCTAACGCCATCCTTCATACAATCTTTCAAGGCCATCACATTTAAAATAGGTATTATGCTTTAGATTAAAATCATGTTAGCATCACGTAAAAACTGCTTTAATGTCCTAAAACCCAAACTATTTTAATTCAAAGCTAACTTATACCCGATTAATAAAAATGATGGTACTCCTCAATTTGTCCAAATAACCAGAAGTGTTTACTGCAAAGCGCGTTACGCACGAGTAAGCTAAACTCGGTTTCTTGTTTGGTTGAGTTTAATGACAAAAAATAGCGAAATGACCGCATTTGGTATAAAACTTTTTTTAATTCACGTTTATAGTAAAAAGCGTAATAGATTTTGTTTGTTAATTTAAATAGATACATTGTAACATGTAATGCATTACTGAATACAGCAATTATTTGATGGCAATTGGAAAAATGTAATATCTGCTTGCCCCTATGGGATTGAGGCGTGATGTTATATATTTATGTATTAATAACCAATGTGCATTGATGGTCTGATATACAGTTAAATTATAATGCACAGATGAATTGCATTTTTTATATAATTACTTACATTTAAAAACATGAAATTTGCCATTAATTATTATTTATTATTTTTGGTGTAATGATCTTTAAATGGACTATTTATAACATTTTGCTAAAATTTGACATTAACTAATTAAAAAAGTAATGAAAAAAAGCAAAAATATTGCCCCGCCGAGACAGCTGTTCGCTGCCGTGACCAGGATTCGAACCTGGGTTACTACGGCCACAACGTAGGGTCCTAACCACTAGACGATCACGGCTACCGGGGCTGTTGTTAACAATGCTAAAATAAACGACTGTGTTGAAAAAGATTGTCTACTTGTGAAACCTTTTCGTTCATTTTTTATTACGTGAACATTATTCTTACTGTACGAGTACGAATGTCGTGGGGTCCGCTAGTTAGTTATAAGTAACATTAAATTAATGAAAACAATTTACTCACCTGTTTTTTTCTAATCTCCAGTTCACCTTACAGTAGCAGCCTACCAGTGTTGGGCGGTGGGACGCCGCCGCCCGCCGGCTCGCCCAGCAACGTAAAGATCAAAGCAGAACCAGTATCACCGCCTCGCGGGTCCGATCACATGCATCGAGGGCCCCCGCCCGCGCCGCAGCCCGCACACTTATCCGGAGCCATTGATGGTAAGTACGGTAAGTGAGAAACCCAACTTGATTATTATTTATGTGCATGTGTCATTTAGTCCAATTCAATATGATTCAAAACCGAAGTCTAGTTTTTACATTTTTTATATTTATGAAAATATAATTTGTACTGTTGCATAATTTGTTTAATTTATCTTAATAAAAATTGTCTAAAGTAATAATTGTATATAGTAAATTTAATGTGTTGGTTTGACATTCCATTTATTCATATTATGTTGGACTATTCACAAAATACAGCAATGTGGCTTGTCATAAATTTTTACCAAGTATTTTTTTAATTTTAAATTAAATTCGAAAATATGACGATCGAAATTATTTTAGTCTACTAAAAAATACTTACTATATTTTTTCAAAATTAGATAATTTTTAGTCGCATGCTTGTTTGCTTATCATTCTAGTATATAAGTTAACATTTCCTGATACTAATTAACTTTTTTAACATTAGTTTATCTGTCAGGATCAGTAACGTCAAGTAACATGGGCTCGCCGGCCGGGCAGGACATGAGGCACGCCAACACCGTCCCACTAGACTACGAGCAGCCCCACACCAAGCGGCCGCGAATCGACGGCTGGGCCACATAGCTAGGCTATGAGGCCTTCGGTTCCTACCCGAGGCCCCTGCACCCGCACTGCTAGACGCCAGGCGCAGCGCCGGCCCGAGGCCTGAACCTTCAGGCCCTCAACGTGGCTGCGAACTCCTCCACCGAGCTTTCTGTACTATACCGTCCTGGTCTACATAAAATGCTCTTTTCCTCAGATAGGGTTGCCATCTTTCCGAGCTTCCCTGGATTTATCCTAGTTAAAAGGACACACGCACTGTGCTCGCACACCACGATCAACCGACGAACCGAGTCGCTATATTAATTGACATTTTCCAATTGTTTTTTATTACACTAATTATTTTGTATAAAAAACCTGTTGACATGTCCAGCTTCTGGACTGTAAAATTCGAGATTTTTTGTACGTGTCTTGTCCTGGTTTACAAGTTTTAGAGATGGCAACCCTATCCTCAGAGCTACTCAGAGAATATCTAGTTAACAGAATTTTTATGAAAGGTGCTTTTTGAAAACATGGCACGGTCTTTACGTTGTATTTAATGGATGAATGGTAATAGCCGGGAAAAGGGCATATTAGTGCTAATGAAACGCTCCCTACAAATGCTTCATTTCCCTTAGTCAACTAAATGTTCATTATTCACAGTACTCTTACGATACGTAATTGAACAATTGCACTTACAAGTACACTAAAGATTAAGGGTTAATGTTTAAATATAAGTACAATATTATATGTTAGATGCAAACCTGATCAATTTATAAACGTATCTGTGGAGTTATAAATAGATTTAAATTACCCTTGTAAATAGCGACGTTATATGTGCAATCCGTGCCATTGTCTGTTTAGCTTATAGCGCATTAGTGTTACGTGCGAGTCGTTCTGAGTGCCTAGTGTGAGTTTCTTACCGAGTCACTGCGTGAAAACGTAAAATCGTATGGAATTGATGCAGCGCCATCTAGTTACAGCGTGAGTAAACACTTTTTTCTATGTAATTTGATTGGTTACGTTTTTACGCAGTCACTCGGTAAAAAACTGACCTTGCCGTTCTGAAGTTTAGTGCGTGGACTGTGACAAGCAGCCGGTGGAAAGTGTGCATTATAGAACACAACAAATAGTGCAAGTGCGTTTTAAGACTATAAAAAATGACTGTTGACTTTGTGTTAGTGTTTTAAAGTTTTTTGTGCCATTTTAAAATACCTATCATTAGTGTGACATCCGAACTTTGAATCTTTGTAAAATAAGTAAGCGTAGCGACATCACAGAAGATATAATAAGTTATGTATTGGATATTGTACTTTATCTATTGACATATTTATACATGAGAATCATAATATTTACATAATATGTATACACGTCCCGTTAGGAACGAATGTTATGTAATGTAAGTAGGTAATGTTAGCTAGAGACGACTATATAAAGATACACACGAAGCTTTAAAATTCTTATGATAACACTCGCACTCTAAGCAGTTCTTGTAAGTGAACAAAAATAAACACGATTTGCTTTATAATTTAAGACTCAACAATCTACAAGTCATTAACTAAATATATATTACGATTAATGTAATTTTACTACACTCAAAAAATCACTCAAATATAATCAATCAATGTGAGCACGTGCGGGCGTTTCTATTTTCCCAGACCAAAAAGAAAGTCAATTTTGAATATCATAAATTGTAAAACAGTACTTCTAAAGTACCCACATTAGTAATTATAATAAATTAGTCGCTATACCTAATTGGTTACTAGTAAAATGAAGCTTGTTATTAGTGAAATTTTATTTTGTTAATGTGATCTGAAGAATGCATTAAAAATCCTGTTTGCATAAATTATAGGTAACCATGAAATAAAAATAATCTTATACTATATTGTAAATGATTTAAGCTTTAATCATACACAAAAATATATTTATCACTAAATATCATAACATATTTTCGTAAAGCACTATAAAAACCACATGCCGCCCTATTTTTAGATAATATTGTATATTCATACTAAATAGATATTCATAAAATCTTGAACAAATCTTTTCATGAAAAAAATTATCATTCAAAATTTCACTCATTGTCCATATTTCATGTCTTTTTTATGTTTTACCATCTATTCAAGACACAAAGTTAACTAAATAGCTTGTCTATCTTTGAAACATGATGTATACAATTTATTATATTTTTGTTTTATTTATATTTCAAATACTTTTAGCAACGGGACATGAATTGAAAACTATAATTATTTTTTAAATATACAAAAATGAACTGACGTGTAGGTAAATAAAAAAAAATGTGTAATAGATCACTTTCACTACCTTTGGCTGGTGGGAGGCTTGTGTGGCTAGTTACCACCCTACCGACAAAGACGTACCGCCAAGCGATTTAGCGTTGGTACGATGTCGTGTAGAAACCGAAAGGGGTGTGGATTTAACAGGTTAGCCCGCTTTCATCTTAGACTGCATCATCACTTAACATCAGGTGTAACACTGTAAAAAAAAACCTTATGTTAACAAATTGTATTTTTTTTAAATGTTAAAATATGGCTGTACAATGCAATACCTACCTAATAAATTATACCTAAATGTTTTTTTAAATTTCTGAAGGTAATCCAGTGTCAGTTAAGTTATTTTGTTTAAGTTTTCATTTTGTCGATCGTCGCTACTACCCAATGTGTACAATACTTTATAATACACCTTTAAAATTCGCTATAAAGTTTATAACTTTAGCGGCATTGCATCTGGTATAACCAGAGACTATTTTACGACTATTCTGAACCTAATACGTGAAAACATAAACGAGTTCCTAAAAGCAATTCAGATCTACACAAGGTACAGAAATACATAAAATATATTTTAAATAGCAAGTTGTTGTAATATCTATATATTTTCATAAGTTGTTATATCCTCAGTAAACAAAACATTATTAACATATTAAGTTACGATGGACTATTTGAACAAATTTAATTTGTCAATAGTCCAATCCAATATGAATAGTTCAACATTAAACTTCATAAAAATTTTATTCGAGTCGAAAAACTAATTGGAAACAAATATTTATAAAAACATGTTCAATAGTCTAATCAAACACGAATAGTTCAAGACAATCGCTTGATAAAAACTAAGAAACACTCACAAAAACCCAAAATCCAAATAATATTCTTATAATAAACATTTGTATACTATAGTTATTCAAGTATTAGGTAACCTGTCCCCTCATATCTTCTCACTGTAGTTGCCTTACTCACAGTGCCTAAATGTACCATATTATTATACCAAATTTGTATCATACATATAGATTTTTTGCATCGATTTTTTCACACCCTGGTATTTTTAAGTATTTACAAACTATAAAATATATATATTACGAAAAACATGTAACACTTGCAACTGTAAAACTGAAGCCAAACGCGCAGTGTTACACTTGCAGGAACGCCAACATTGTATAAAATGTACAGAATAACCTCTAGTTAGATTAGTACGACTCATTGTCGGCACTTGAATCGTTGGATATACGTAGATATATAGTATATAATATAATATAATGTATTGGAAAATGTTACTGATTAATGTAAAACGAGCACTGTAATAAAGTAACAAAACGTAATCCTTCAAGTCACAGTAACAAAATGACGGATGTATAATTGTTAAAATTTGTACAGGGAGGTAACCAATTCGAAGTTCAAAAGTCTGAACGGTTAAGAAAATGTATTTTCGCATTGTAAAATATTATACACAAATAGTAATGTAATACGAATTAATATTTTAATACCGGAGCATAATAATGAATGTTGTCCCTTGTTGGTGGGAGTATTATATATAGTACACCGTATTTAATATGTGTAGTATATGAAGTCTAAATTGTTGATGTGTTAACATTACATGCACTGTTACAAATATCTTGTTTACTATTAAATTCTAATTACGTTATATCCTGATCGTTTTCGATCGTTCGTCCCTAAATCTTTGTCTTTATGTGAACCCTGGGTCTTCACGTCTCTTCAAGTTTAACATCTGAATATAAAATATATTTGATTATTTTCCCTAAGACCGTGAAAAGAGCAAATAATTGCTTTTAGAATTAAATTTTGTCAAATCATAATCATTTCTTCTCTTCCAAACACAACGATCTTGCGCCGCCTGTCGCCAGCGGCTCCTTGTGACACATTTGATGTCGTCACTCTAGCTAGTGAGGGGTCGACCAAGTCTACACTTTTCGATACGGGGTCGGTATCACAGCACTTTGCGCCCCCAACATTCATCAGCTCAAGCCACGTGTACCGCCACTTCAGTTCTTCGGCGGATCTCCTCATTTGTCTTAAGTCAAGTCTGGCAAGTCAATGGTAACAAAAATTGGCACGATGCAAAGAGCGTTTGACTACCTTCTTTGCTAGATCTATAAAAAGAAAGAACGCTACACGCAAACGCGTTTGGCGCCATTGTTTTTCATCGAGGTTTCAGGGAAAAAATCAAAATTAAAGTTATTCTTGTATGTATATAATTTTGAAAATCCATCTAAACACTATAATAATACTTGAGCTTCTATTGTCGTGAGGACCCAGCGTATTTATGTAATAAGTCGCTATGTGGCGAATATGTCTGTCTAGAGGTGAAATTTTAAGATGAGTTTAGTCGCACAAAAACGAAAAATAAGAGAGTTCCAACAGTTTCAATTTCGCCACATTTTCTCTTATGAAAATTTCACCCTGTATATAAAAAAATATCATTTATTTTGGCAATGCGTTAAATAGTGCGCGAAATTTTAAAAGTTCCTTTAAAAAACATGTTTTTCTCGTTTAAAAATTTGCTCAACCATTATATTAGGCCGTATCAAAATTAATTTTGCAATAAATTTTTAAAATGAAATATTTTTTGGAGTTTTTAAAAATTTTAAGTATATGAAATGAGTTTGCTATTGTTTTTATGTTTTGCGTTTTAAATCAAGTAGCAAATCGGAAAATCAATTAAAGCCCTATTTTAAATCAGTGTACAACATACTATTGTATAAAATACGTGTAAGTTACCATTTACGAGTGAAACTATCAATTATCTTGTAACCAAAATTTGAAGTTAAAAACATATAGGTATAAACCTATATGTTTTTTGCTTTACAAAATAATTTTGCCTAAAAACTCAATAAGATGATTATTTCTGATACATATTCAAAGGAGATGTCCCAAAACTGCCCCAGGGTGATTTTATATGAAAAACACCAAGAGACCTAACAAAATAAACGAAATAAAATAGGATTAAAAGAAGTCTATGTGCTGTGCCAGACTATTATCTATTTCAAATTCAAAATCATTTATTTCAAGTAGGCCAATTATAAGCACTTTTGAAACGTCAAATTAGACTATTTGTAGTGACTCTACCACCGGCTCGGAAGGCAGGGCCTGTTGAGATGAGCCGGCAACACTCAACAGTTGCTCTTTTAAAATTATTAATTTTTACAATATTAACTATATTGTTACATAAAATTATTTATTCTACTACTTGTGTGAAGTTGAAAGCTGATCCAATTGCCTCTCAACCTCTTTGTCATTTAAAAATTCATCTATAGTATAATAAACTTGACTCAGTAAGTGAGTTTTAATACATTGCTTAAACTCAACGTTAAATTCTATCCAGATTTGTTCAGCTGTTGAGCCGTGATTGAGTAATAAACGTTGATATCGACAATTGTATAAAAAAATGTTTTTTTTTTTCATAACATATTGTTTTCGGTAGTCAAAATAGCACTAAGTATGGCATAATAAAACAATTATATCACTTTGAGTTCGTTAAATTACCTGTAACAATATTTTTTACTAAAATAACCTTTTAGGCAGGTATAAATGTAAGATTTTATGGTTATGCAAAAACCGCTCTATCCAGGGCCAAATCAACTATTTATTATTAAATTACATAGGATTACCAACCCAAAAGTAAAAGTTTCGTTGAAACGCATAAACTTTTTTTTTCCTGGGGCAAACAATGTATGGGAGGTGGGCCATCTCCTTTCTAACCACTGTAGTTTATATGCTGTTATCTTGTAATGTGAAAATAATTGAATGGCATCAAATATACTTCTTTTGAGCCTTTAGTTTCACTCGTGAATCGTTTGGTATATAGATATCTATCACGTTGTTACCTACATACCTATCACAGATATTGCACTCTACATGTTTACTTAGGTAATGTATTGAATGCAGTTAACATGGTCATACCTAAATGTTTTGTGTAATAGACATAGGGGACACTTGTCTATGTGTTAATGTTAATAAGTCACTTATTGTATTACCTTATATCTGAAGACCACGTTGTCGATCGCACTTTGTCGACGTTCTTGTATAAATTAGTATATGAACAGTAAGCTGGTAATGGGAGCATTATTTCCGAGGTTGTGAGCTTTGCTATCGGGAATGATTTCACTGTATATTTAATGATAATGATTATTTAAATAATTGTATTGAATAACATTCATTTCACGCACAACCGTGTTGTGTGTTATTGTAAAAAGGGTTTGCCTCGTTTGTTTTATAGGTGTATACTACTTTTTTGTGTATGTTTAATCTGTATTAATACAGCTCTGTCACAATAGCAAAGAGTTTATAAATCAATTTACATTATTGCATTTAAATGTTGTAGTCATAAGCGTAGAGCGTCCGAAATCATATTAGATTTCGATTTAGTATATGTTATGAATATAATAGTCCTGTCCTCCCTTCCGCGTCTTTTTGCTATTGTTTCATGGCGCGAGAACAACCCAGATAGGTTATAGGCATATGAATACATATCCTTATTGAATACTCAAGTCGATTTCACACTTATTTCTCTGTAACATCAGTTGTGCAATACATATAATAACAATCGCTTAGGTAGGTATTAGGTATATTTTGTTTGAATTTACATAACGTAATGCAAAATCTGTTGTATTTTATCGATATTTGTACTGATCGCCACAGCGCGCCGTGTGTTTTCAAGGTGCCCGTGGGAATTTAAGTCATAACGTAAATTTATTTTTAAGAAGAGGCCGGGCCAAATATTGCATTATTTTAGGTCTTACAGCGCCTGAGGCAGCCAATTCTGCCCCGTGTATAAATGAGTATTGATTAACATCTCATTGAATGAAATATTAATGTTAATGGACAGTGTTAGAAAATTGTTATAAATTATTTTGATGACTGTTCGAAGGATAATAAAGAGTTGGATGTCAATGTTGTTTGTCATTTCAATCACCCAACTTCAAACGTAAGTTCAAGCGATTATTCATTTCGCTAAATAACTATCTTTTAAGGATAACTTGCTATACCTATTTTTCTTTAAAAAACGGGTTACATAATTCTTTTTTATTTTTAGTGTTTTGGAAGGTTGTAACACTATTTACCTTGTTAGCGAAGTCGCGGGTACCTGCTCGTTAATAGAAATACTAAGTTAATAGATTATAAGTATGTACCTAATCAAAAATACAACATCAAATTTTATGTTACACAAGATTTATTTTTCATAAAAACAATCTGAAAAGACGCTGACCATTTAATACATCGCTGGGCCCAAAATTTGATAAACCGTTACAATGTCCAAATAAGTGTCGTTCGGTAAATAATAATATCAATTTTAAACATGTTTAATTTCAGTTTAATAGACAATTGCATAATCAAGATATGAGCACAAATACACGAGTTAGTATATGTGGGTTATTTGACATAATATATGTCGACTTTGCAATTATCAACCTATTTTTATACTCAGAATCTGACGAATAATTGAATTTCAATACGTTTTCACTATATTATAGTCTCGGAATAGAGATTTAAGGATAATTTATTAATCAAATTGAATTGATTCAATCAATTTAATTGAAAGCTTATGGCTTTCAATTAAATTGATGACATGATATTGACATTAAGTAATGTAAATTGAACGATTACCAGTGTTGCTAGTTTCAATTATTACCCACTATTATGTCATTATTTGCAAAACAAAAACATGTTTTTAAATGTGTTTGCAATTGTAAATTCTAATTATTTTTAGTGATTTCGATTTATAAAAAAATAAAGAATTTTTGAAGATACATTTTATTGTTGTAACGTGTTGGGCCCAAATGGTCAGTCTCCTTTGTGAAAAATAATACTGCGACTACTAAAAAATAAAGATACTATTAAAACTCTTTATTGTTTTCCTACTTGACGCGATCCCCAAATACATTTTTCGATGCAGTGTCCTCTCTGTCATCAACGGACACAATTTCGTCCAGCACTACTCGTCTTCTGTGTTCATCTTTTTCAAATATTTCCTGTACTTGTTTATCCAAGTCAATTGAACTGGAACGTCTAGAATTAACCTTTTGATCTTTATCATTGTGTATGATTATGCTTTCTTGCGGAACGTTTATTATTTGACCGTCAAGCGTGTCTATGGATTCGATACTCGATGATCTTGTATCAAAATGTAGCATACTACCCACACTATCGCTTTTAGGTAAAGCAACTTTATTGGATTCGTGTATTAGAGATTGATTCGAGCTTCTTGATGTAATTCGTCTACGTAGCATGCAACAACGCTTTGAGAATCCTCCCATCCATTCTGATAAAAGAGCTGTTGCTGCAATTAAAAAACCTGCGCCGAGAAGTAGAAACATGCCTTGGGTGTCCTCTAAAGTTAAGCCTTTCTCTTCTAAAGAACCTAGTTTTTTAGATTCGCGTCCCACCTGTTAATTAATTATTTTATTATAGAGAATATTGAGCAATATAAAATCTAACGTTCATGTACTTATTTTAAATATTAATAGACGTCGGCAGCATTACTATTATTCTTTAACATTAAGAGCAAGAAATAGACTCCGAAAACTAAAACGTGAAAATGCTATTTCATAAGAAGCTTCTACTAGATCTAGCTAGCTACGCGTAGATCTTCGAAATGAAACAGTTAGGTAATCTTAACTAGTTTATTTATAACATAAAAAATAATAATTTTGAAATCCTTATATAGCTAGGTACCAAAATACGCGTAATTAAAAACGGATTTAAAAATATCAAAAACTATTTTTACCGATAGCAATTTTCCAGCACTAGACCTCTGCATTTCCCAGCGAACCTCGTCTATCAATTTATCAATTATTCCACTTTGTGTCATCCTTCGTATATCATTGCTTAATTTCGCAGTGTACAGCGAGTGATTGGGAAAACTCAGACTCACTCCGAAGAATGCAAAACATTCATCAGAAATATGGAGAACAGAACGTTTCGATCTAAAATAAGATGCCATAATAAATTATATAAAAAAATCTTTAGTTTTATCTTATTTCATCTTTAAGAACTTACTCAACTTTCGTAAAATTCGCTTGAACAATATATTCAAGTTCTGCTTGAGATCCAAGAAAAGCGTACGGCCAAAAGAATGCCTTAGTAGTATTTCTTATACCAGCTCCGACGTTCGGTACAAATTCAATTTTCTTTAAAAGCTTGTTTGTAAGAGGATCGGATGAATTGAAGAACCATCTCTCCCAGCCTCCTCGATCTAAATATATAAACCATAATGTGCTTGGATCTGTGCGTAAAATACTGGTACCAAAATACGTGTCTACGAATAATTAGTGAGATGTATATAAAAAAATTAATTAATTGATGAAAATTAATTTAATTTAATGCTAATGAAAAATTAATTTAATGCTCTCAGCCAAAATACAAATTACGAAATGAACGACTTTTTTAAATTAAAACATTTTTAATTAAGTAATATATTACTTTAATAAAATTATACTTTAACATCACTAATTGACTTAATTATATATTCATTTTCAAATATATCTGTATTGACATATGTTCACTAACTTACAATGGTTATGTATGTTACTTAATAACATTTTATAATTTCAATAATTGACATGTAATAATTTTGACATTTTAATTACCTAATCTTATTTCTAAGTTTGTAAATAATTGCACGCCTGGTCCTTGGCAGAACATGTTTGGATCTTTTTAATAGAATTTCATTTCTTTTGTAACTCTTGTTTAGCAAATAAATAAATGATTATGATTATGATTATGATGGACAAAGCAGATAACTATTCGATCAACTTGTGTAAACGTTACTCACTTCATGATCATCATTATCAGCTTAATACCGGCCCACTATAGGGCCAGGCCTCCTATTATAGGAAAGGAGATATGGAGCGTAGACCCACCCACTGCTCCAATGCGGCTTAGGGTGATGTTAATATTTCCTTGTTAACGATCACTATCAGATGTTGATGATAGTGACCAGAACCGACGGCTTAACGTGCTCTCCGAGGCACGCGGTGTATCACTACCAACTTCCCGACTCATGAGCATGGAATGCAGGACATTCCACGCCCGGAGTCGGCATTTTTTTAAAAAAACTTCAGGGAAAAATTATACACCCAGAATTATTGCATGACCCTATCCAGGATTCGAATCCAGGACCTCGTGATCAAAGCCACATATGCTAACCACTAGACCAACGAGGCAGTAACTCACAACCACTAATTTGTTTCAATTATTATGTAATACTATACCTACATCTACAGTTCATTGGATAAGGTAATTATTCGTTTTAGGTATCATGAAACATGGTTCTATATCATAACTCATGACTTGAGTTTCAATCTTAAAGGATTCAACAAATATGGAAAGTCGTACCCAATGTTCCTATGCGGTAAAATCCAGATAAGAGCTGCGTTATTGAGTCCACTGTATCAGGGAATATAGGTAGAGTCACAAACGCGATTATGGAGCCGGTGTAACAACTTGTTATTATTATGGTAAATAACCAATACCAACCTAAAAAGTTATAAAAACATATTTATTAATATATATATAACAATTATAGAAACATATTTAAAACTACCTATTCTTTATATTTATTTAAAGGAAAGACTGGAAAAGTCATCAAATTGGTTGTCAATCTTCAAGATACGAATGAATTCATCTATCCTGGCTTTTAAAATTGATCATACTAACGTATTTACCACTATTTAAATGTTAAGAAACTTGCCAATCAAAAGTCTGGTGGTAATCTTAGTGGTTTTGCTCCAAGAATTCTTCCCAACGAATGTGAAGCAGTTTGTGAACGTTCCAAAGACATACCAGAACATGTTCTCTACTTCTCCTTTATCGTGTAGCAAATGTCGTAAAGTATGTTTGTCTGAGAAGGCCAGCGGGAATATGCCGAATAAGTACGTAAATGTTAGCGTGACCCAGACGTGCCAGTGGAATGGGCCGAGGATAGCTCGATATCTGTAACATTGATGATTTTCGTCTATTTTGTATGGGCGTAATATTACTAATATTTTTTTTACTTGTCATAATAATTAATGGGCTTGGTGCAAGCTTCATAAATGCGATCCTAAAATCTGACTCTACAAATTAAAAGAAAAAGTCATTTATGGTGCTGGTTTAATCATTTCTGCGCCCCTTCAGGGTCTGCGTACTGTGTCCGGGCACCACTGGTACTGCTCTAATTATGGCACTGCTTAGTACCTAGACATGTTATTAAATTTCCAATAATCTACATTCGTGTCTAAGCTTAAACTGTACCTACGTGGAAAACTTTGTGCAATATAGGTAAGTTTGATCAGTCTCAGTATGGTGTCGAAGTACATTTTATACTTTTGGACTTAAATCTGGAATATTAAATTATTTAATGAAATCGTCTATTTATTATTTAAATTTAAATTATGATGTTAATTTACTAACCGAGGAAGAGCTGTAGATGTCAATGTAATAAACACTGCACAATCTTGATAATGTGAGGAGCTCATATCCATGTCGCGAATTCTTTCGTTCGTCACATACAAACCTGCCACTCCTATGTCTGCTCTACCTAGTGTTACTTCTCTAGAAACTGCATCTCCGCCTCCAAGACTGAAAATTAAAACAGACACTACTAATTAATATTGCCAAACCACTCAATTCAAAAAAATATGCAAACTACCTACTCAATTCCAAAAAAAACTGCTTTCACGCTGGTAGGAGGCTGAGGTTGGTTAAACCATGCGTTCGCCGTGGCGAGTTACCACAGTATTGACAATGATGTACCGCCAAGCGATTTAGCATTAACTATTTAACGTCAGGTGTGATAGCAGTCAAGGACCAACTTGTAGTAGATAAAAAAGGAGATGTAATATAGTATCAAATATTTAAATTAAACCGTTAACATATTCGCATCTTTAGGAAATAATTACCCAATATCACGAGGTTCCACTATCTCAATAGTAAAGTTATTTCTTTCTGCTAGCAAATTTAGAATTCTCACTTCTATGCCATCCCAGACCACTCGAGGGTTACCTCCGTCCTGATCAGATTGTATCCTAGACAATTGTAAAAGCATAGTTAGTGCACCTATATAATCTCATTAGATAATTCATAATTTTCATCGTCGTTTCTTAGATTGTTTCCATAACTTTTTACATCTTTGCCTTCTACCCAACATATTTGAAATGTCGTTCTCTATGTTTTTGCTATAAAAATGCTATGAAAGCAAAGAAGTGAAGCGAGGTTCCGTTTCGTTCGCTATTAAATATATAAATTAAAAATTAAGTAAAATATTATCGACCTTCTAAATATAAAAGGCGGTTGGTTCGCAGCGGCGACAATAAATCTGTGTCCGGCATAACCTTTAGTCATTTTAGTGGGAAACAAATCTACATTCCTGGAATATTTTCCATGATTCCACGAACATAATACTTGCGGTTTACTAGCGCCCAATCCATCAACATATAATATATGAGTGAACAAGATATACGGGGTTTCCTGAAACAAAATGTTACCTATACTATTTCTCTCTTCTTTACTCATAATGTGCATATTATGATATTTTTTCCTATTTGATTTCAATTTAATATTTCAGTGATTATTTTAGTTGAAGTCCCTACTTAAGATTTTATTTTCTTACCCTTCAAACTTAATTTTTGTTTTTTTATTATTATTTGCACGAACTTCTATTAAGTAAAATCCCACTTGTCTCAAGTTGACAGAATCATGTTTTTCGCAATTTCATATTCTGTCTGATTAGTCGATGATTTTCCACTTATATCCTAAGTAATTAAGTAACCTAGTGAGTAGCTCTTTAATTTTCTTACCAGTTGAACGTCATCTATGAAGCTCTGCCCGATAACAAGTAGATTTATAAAGAACCTGGATACAGGCCCCGATAAAAACTCCTGTACTGCCCATTGAGAAGATCTTGCTACAACAATAACTTTACTTTCGGATTGTTTGCCCAAGACCTTGCCACTTTTTTGAACATCAGTAAGGAATAAGATGAAATGAAGACATTCTTGTTTAGCTTGTAACAATCTTGGTTCTTGTACCCGATCGTTTTCATCTATGTATCCATGTACAAAAGTTACAGGAAAACTTTGAAATAAATCTTGAAACAGTTGACTTTCATGAGATTTTATTTGATCATCATAAAGAATTACCGGTGTGCAATCATTCAGGTATGTTAAAGTTATGTTATGTATCAATTTAATAAGCGATGGATTTTGATCAAAGATTTTACTTTCATTAAGAAAATTTTCGTGCCACACTTCTTCCTTAGTTTTTGGATGCCCATGGAATACTGGATCGACCAGTCTTTTTTTAAGTCCTTTATGTATATTTTCCAGATGTTTGTCTTCTAAATTTGTTCGGAAGATTTCTTCAGAACTTATTTTTGAATATTTATCCTTGGCACGTAGATTATTATGAATAAATGTTTTTTGGGGACCAAGTATCAATTGCAAGTGATCGTTGTTTTCACTCAAAGTTAAATGATACAATATTTGAAATATCAAAAACAAAAATGATTTCATTTTAAAATTTACAAGATTGTGAAAATTCACAAATTTAAGTCATACCTATTTTGTAACCAACATGTAGAAGAAATGGAGAACTTCCATGTCTAGTACTGTCTTTTATAAGTTTTCATGAACCTTGATCAATAAAATATCATCGAACAGGTGCTATGATTGAAATTTCATTTTTTATGAAGTCATTCTACGCTTTATGGTATGAGTGAGTAATAAAAAGAACTTATAATGGAAAAATATATCCATGCTTGCCTACTTATATGACGATATATGTGTTTAATTTCCACTCATGATACTAACCTCATAGCGGCTTTAGGTTACAGCAACGTTGGTCTAGTGGTTAGCCTGTGACTTCGATCACGAGGTTCGGTTCGCGGTATAGTTGTGAATTTTTTATTTTTCTATGAAATTTTCAGTACATTGCATGACCAGTCATGCAATGTACTGAAAATTTTACCAGTATTGTGGCCTCTTTCTCGTCAGCGAGTCCCAAGTACCCTCCAGAAAGTACCGCGATCATATCGTGGAACTTCCGGGAGAAAAAAAAGTATATCAAGACCGGAATCTAGAAGTTACGGTGCATATTGGTAAAGCATGGTTTGACAACTCCGTGTCGCAGTGGTATGCGCGATGGACTTAGCCAAGAGATGAGATGAAAAGATGTAACGCCATACGATTTAGCGTTCCGGTACGATGTCGTGTAGAAACCGAAAGGGGTGTGGATTTCATCCAACTCCTAGCAAGATAGCCCGCTTCCATCTTAGATTGCATCATCACTTAACATCAGGTATGATAGCAGTCAAGGGCCAACTTGTAGTCGATAAAAAAAAATGTTAAGCCGTTAATTCCGGTCACTATCATCAAAATCTGATAGTGATCGTTAATTATTTACACATAGAAAACATTATTATGAAAATATCATTTGAAATTCGAATATTTGATTTGCAATAATGAATTGCTTCTGAGGATTTTTAAACCTTTAGAATTAAGAATAGTGTGATAAAAGAGCGAGAGAATAGAGATAGTTCCGTCATGTAGAGAGAATGAATGAAAGGACTCTACTTACGAAAAGGATTTATAAGGCGAGAGTGAATATAGTGAATGTTGGAAGGAGAATACAAATGTGTACGTTCCTAGATCAAATCCAGGAAATTCTGATTTAATTCAAAGAAAAAAATATTCTAAACCTACATACTTACTCGTATATGAAAGTTTTAGCAAAAGCAGCAATCGTGGCAAGTGGAAGGACGTGGTCTCTGCCTACGAGAATGGGGCGTGATGGTATGTATGTATGTTCTTCAGTAGCAATAAAACACAGAAATAGCATTATAATATTTTATTCATTTGCACTGGTGTCATTTATTACATCACGAGATAATTTATTATCAAAATGTATGCAAAAAGTTCACACAGCATCCAAAACGGGTTCCAGTAAAGAGTCACGTCCGAGTTACATAGAATCAACCGAGAGTACCGACAAACATCAATCGAGTATATTTTGGAATTATATGGAACTTCCAATTTAAATATTAAATCTAAATATATTTACAATAATAGGACTTATAAATATTGCAGATTGTTTAAATAAGTAGATATCTTGTAAGCGCTTCTACTGCAGCACTAATCTCAGTATGAAAAGAAAATGTCTAATGAAAATCAAACAGAAGAATTACAACCATTTTAAAATGATGACGCTTAAGTTAATATAACGCTTTAAACCAAAAAGTTTAAGTCTCTTTAAATTCTCGATAAAGCACAGTAAACTAATTTTGATTAGGTATTACATTATTTTATCAGCAGTCACATAAACATGTGCTTCATCACACACGCGATGTAGACAGACGTCTACGCGACGCTATAATAATTTTGAATACATAAAAAAATTCTGTTCAATTAAGCGTAACATTATTTGAAAAGCTTCACATTTTTCTACTAACGGGCGCTTACAATTCGTAATAAAATACTACCCTAGCACTTAACACATATAAAATTCTAACTATATTTACAATTGTATAAAAAGGCAGTGTCAACCACAACGCTGGCAAGATAAGAAATCTTTTTTTTTCTAAATTTTAATATGGCTTACGTTAAGAATTATGAACAATAGAAATCAAAGTCAATAATATTAATATCAAAATAAGTACAAAATAAAGATAATTATGTAAAATATCACTTTGTGATTTTATATAACAATCTTAAACATAAGACTTATTATTTTTTAAGCCAATGTAAGAGAGTAAGTTACGTATCAAACCTAATAAGCAGAATCATTTGATCAATAAATCGTACTTAAAACGGTTTAAAAATTATTAAAATAGAAGTTAGAAATTTCTGGATGCAGATTATCTTTCAAAACGATTGAAAACACACAATATCACAGTTTCCAATACATCATAATATTAACTTTAACTAAAAGGAGCATAGTTAATTATACTAAAAAAACTAGCAAAAATTATATACTCCTTATCTAAGATGAAATTGTTTACAATTTACAATTTTTGCTTTGTGACCATCAAATCTAAATGGCACTCACTAGGTGAAGGTGACAAAACAATTTCTACTGACAATAATTTACTACTGAATGATCCATGCCTCGTTGGCTTAAAACTAAAAGCAAATCTAATGGATCATTTCTAAGGATGGGCGAAATTTGTTAATAACTAATAACTGTATCTGTTTATTCTTCGATATCGTTGTCGATTCGCGATGATCTGATGCCTGTTTTGCCGGTCCAAGGGTAAATCTCGGGGCAAGGTTGACACGTCCTCATGTATCGGACTCCGGATTTGTGCCAGAGATTGCACACTTTAGCATTGTTGCACTTTTTAGGCCGATCCTGAAAAGAACAATTTTTTAGTAAGTACATAATCATAACATTCTACTGAAGCGTACTAAGCTGTATGATATTCAAACTTACCGCGTAATTACACTGGAAAGGTTGGAAATTATTTAATCTAGAAATCGGGGTTGGATCTCGAACCCATTGTAGAGCTTGCCAATTTGTTACAATCCATACATCTGGCATTTTATTGATAAAGTCTAAGAACTTGATGAATCCTTCTTTGTGGTGAGGTTGAGTGAACCAAGCTGCGTGGTAGAATAGTCCGAATGGAGCCCTACAAAAAATACAAAAAAAAATAACAAAAATTATTTGTACGTTGAGGTTTAACAAAATATCTCTGATGGTTTGAATAAAAATGGGTTACCTGTTACTTGTGTAATGTCTATCGAAGTTTTTCAAGATCATTTTGTAGACACCATCAGCGTCAGGTGGGTTTGCACAAGCGTCTCCCATAGAACATCTTCCGCCATTCAAGTCTTGCCACATCACCATAGGAACTTCCCAAACACCTAGAAAAAATGAACAAAAAATCAATGAAACATCTTATTAATTATAATGAAAAATTTATGATCAATATTTTTTATATTGATTAAAATATTATACTAGCTGTATCTAGTGGTTTCACCCAAGAGAATCCCGCTACAGCTGGAGTATCGAGAGATTCTGAGGAAGCATCTATATCGTGAAATGAGTAGGTAACTATGCTAAATATAAGTCGGACGAATGTATAGTTTTAGAGCTATCATCAAATTAACCATCTCTTAATTTACAAATTGAATTCTTTATCTAAATGTATACAAGAAAGGTACATAATACCAAGGTATATCCAAACAGTGTATCGCTTACCTGGATATGATTTCGTAGGGCAAGGTGGTATCATGCAATCGTGGAATAATTTATAATCCAAAGTATAAGGCCAGCTCGGTGGTTTATTTTCATACACCGGCAACGATGAGTCATAAGTGAAGTTCGAATCGTACAACATTTTGAACATCTTGTTGCCACCAACTGACAAGAATGGTGCTCTCATTCCTCTAATATCTTCGAGTTTAACACCACCATAAGCGGCTAAAATTTCCCTTTGACCACCAACTTCTCTGTTCCATTTCTTTTGCGAAAATTGTTCACCAAAGCTATGACTGGAATTGTATATTTAGTTATAAGAGATGTATATTATGTTTATAATTTAAATGAAGTTAAATAAATAATTTTTACACCACACACCAACATGTTAAAAATAATAATTGTAGATACAAGAAAAAATAAAAGATGGCAATTTTATAAAAAACGTTAAACTATGCAAAAGTTAATTGTCGTGATAATTTATAAATTGTACCGTCTTTGTTTGTATTTTAAAACTGTGCGTTTAATAAAATGTGTGCAGAAACACTCATCATGAACTTACGAAACTGTGTGTGATGCCATCTCGTGCCCAGCCGAATATAGGTTTTGAACTTGACTGTAATCTGTCCATTCGTGGGATACATAAAACGTGGCGGTAATGGGACACCCGTTCGGGTTAACGCGGCCTTTCTCAAACAGATCCGCGTACAGTCCCTTGTTTAGGTCATTTACTGAATCGTCATATGTCAGCAGTACAATTTGCGGGACCTTATCCACCGGCAAGTCGCCTGTTTTTTTGACGGGATACGGAACATGATAGTGCACGTGGTTTCGGGTGTGTTAATTAAGTGCCAGGAAATGGAAGAAAATGACAGGCAATAGAAGGTAGAGGCAAAGAGGCAAAAAGGAAGAAGGGAAGAGAAAATAAACAAAAACATCAGAAAATTATTTTTAAAAATGAAACCCTGTGGATTAATACAAAATAAATACAAGAAAGAGTATATAATATATATAGATGGCCATGAAACCATTAGTCTTATCAGTTAGAAGTCTATTTTATGTTAAAAAATAAAAGTTGAAATTATTGGAAAAATTTTGAGCTGCTCCTATTAAATATCCGAGTCATAATATATATGGTACTGCCATAGAAAATCCCGAAGAAAAAAGTCAGCTACAGCAAACCAACTCATCTATTTTATTGACTTACGATATAGTGTGTGAGGCAAATTCGTGGCCATCTGCATATAAATTTTGTATTTGACTATAATCTGTCCACTCATGTGACACATAAAAGGTGCCTGTTATAGGGCAACCATTGGGATTGACGCGTCCCCTTTCAAACAGCTCTTCGTAGTAAATTTTATTTAAATCATTTACCGCATCGTCGAATGTTATAAGTACTACTTGTGGTACTTCGCTGACTCGTAAATTTCCTGAGATACATATTTAATTAGATTTTTTTCTAGTCTTTACAAAATAGTGTAGTTTTATAAAATAATTTTCAATTATCTTTGTGTCAAATCACCAGTCAAAACGTAAACTATTAACTTACCAGGAATGTCTTTTCCACCGCAGAAACAATCAGGTAAGAGACATACATCCTTTCGGCATTTTGCAGCAGTCTTATCAGGTGTTGGTTGTGGGTAAACTGCTTCTGGTCTTCTTGGAGGATTGAGGTAAATATCGGGTATATCGGCTGACTTCGATACTATAGCCGTTGATGGTTTCAAAGTTGGTCGACTGCGGCTGTTACAAAAATAAATTCAAGTATTATAATATTTAATTTATCACTTAGGAAAATGACACTATGAGAACTTGATTAGTTATAAAAATTGCAAATGGTATGACTTATACTGTATATGAACAAGCAATCATTATTTGATAACATAACAAGCGCATGAAAGTTGTTTTTATAATATAAGTCTAACGTTGGAGGTGTTCCTCTATTTGGTGTCTGTGGCGCTGATTCGGAGGCGCCCGATGTAGAGAAGTGAGCAGAGCCTCGACCTCTAGTACTGCTTGGCCTGTAAAAAAACATTTCCAGTAAAATGCTCATTTAAAGGGGCTTATTAGTATGCGTGAATTTAGGTATAAGCTAATGAAATATTGTCTTCATTATTGTAGTTCAAAAAATCTGTAAATTTCAACACTTTTAATCATTAAATAAAGCATTTTCATTAAAATGCATATATTGTTAACGCTAACGCATTCTTTGGAAGAGTGTTGCCATGCAATAGTATATCAAAATTTTTAAATATTTTATTTTGATATACTACGATAAGTGCACAAATGGAACTAAATGATAAATAAATTGTAATGTGGTGCTAGAAGAATGTCGAACTACATTGAGGAACTTTTTACTGCAAACTAAAAATAACATTTTATAAACTTATGAACGTAACATACTCACATTATAACATGAAATACATGCTTTTGCTCAAAAACTTAAATAGAATGTGCAGGAAACGGAAATGGTCGCGTCAGGAGTTAACAATACAGAAATTCAACTCAACCGACTGGAAGTCCCCCAATGAGAATGTAATATAGAAAGAATGCTAAGCGACAGAGTTTAGCCATGGGTGCTATTATCAATGGTTTGGAAATAGATTCAGTCACATGCCAGTTACATCGCGATGCGGAAAGTAAGGAGTATGAAGCCTCCACCCTCAGTAAGTAGAAATGAAGTAATATTATGCTGCAAAGACTACTGGCCGGCGAGTACCTCTGGTATTTGATTTCGTTGCATTTTGAATTCGCTTGCAGACTGTTGTCTGATGAACAATTGGACGATGATTGGTAACTCCTGCGCCCACCTCCAAGGTTTTCCGCAGCTAATTTTATTGCAGGATTGATACGAGAGGCTCGTGTTGGGAAGGATATACTCTTAGTAGTCTGTTTGGTCTCTATCTCAGTTTTAAAAGTTGTTGTCGATTTGGTTGTACTAGTTGTTGAAGCAATGTCATGTACTATGTCATTAAGTCGATCACTTTCAGTAACAGTAGGTGTTTTAACAATTTCAGAATTATCTTCAGTCAATTGAGTCAAGTCATCGTATTGTTTGTTGCTATCATAAGATGTTCCACCAATATCAATAATCTTTTGGTATTTACGGGATTTCTCATTTTCTGATTTACTTTTAACAAAGCTATTAAATTTCGATTTTTGATTTTCCTTACGAGGTGTATACGTCGGACTAGGTACAATATTTAGCGCACCGGCCTGTGTCATAGAATCTATAAATGGGGCTTCAGTAACACGAGGTGCTGCAGTTGTTGTTGGTAAAAATTCGTTTTTATTAAATTCTGTATTTGAACCAGTAAATGTTATAGTTTCCACAGTTGGTGAAATATAATGAACGAAAGTGGGTTCTGTTATTATTTTTAAATGTTTTACCATACTTTTAATGGGCTTCTCGTCAGAATAAGTAGTTTTCTTCTTTTGAACACCTATATGAACAACTTTTTCTTCAGGTGTAGAGGTTGTTATTGTTGTTGTTCGCGCAGTAGTAGAAGTAGTTTTCTCAATCCGCGAGGTGGAACTTGATAAATTATTTATGATATTTTTAATAATATTCCTAACATTAAATACTTCTGTAGTTTGATCAGCCAAAACATCATCTTCTACTTGATAAACATAGTATGAAGGCTTTCTTTCTAAAGGGTTTTCAGAACTCACTAAATTTAATTTAGGAGTTGTCGAAGTCAATTCCTTTTTAACAGTTAGTGGAGACGTCGCATCAAGGCCGAATGGATAATCTTCGGCGAACACTTCCTTATTAAAATTGCTCCTTTGTCTTTCATATGCGTTGTAAGGAAGTATAATTGGTTCGTTGGATTTGTCATTAAAATCTACACTATCCGACTGATATAAGTTTGAATCAGATGGAGAACTGAGACTTTCTTCGAATACTTCTTCTTTGTTTTCTTTGGGCGAACTCTTTTCTGTAACTGTTTGAACATTAAAAATATTTTCCCTCGGCTTTTCAGTAGTAAGAGGAGTAGCAGGACGTCTTAGTACCGTTTTTAAATAGTATTTTGTACTATCCGTTGCAGGAGTTGTAGTTGGTCGTGTTTTTTGTCGTATACTAGAACTTTCTACCAGAGGCTTACGATAAGTGTATGGATCTTTATCTGTTTCTGCATCTGGGCTAGCATTAATTCTTGGTATTATAAGACTTGAAGCTCTCTTATCATTAATTTTGTTGTTATCTTCTTTAATGAAATCATTATAAGCTTCACTGATGTCATCCTGGTTAACATCTGTGACGTGTGATGTGATGTTGACCAATTTTTGAATATGCTGTTTTTTAACTGGCTGGTTTACACGAATATTTTTGTTTCTAGAGTTAAAATAGCTTTCTGCTGGTTTAGAGATAAAAGTTAATGTATAGGGATCCTTAGTATTGTTAACATTTCTACGAATCGAGAAACCAGTTGTTAATGAAATTAACTTTTTATCACTCGTAGCAGGCGATTGATGTACTAATCTAACAGCGTTGTTATTGTTAGTCACACGAGAAGGTTTTCTGCGAGTCGGAATTTTTTCAGTCGTTTGTAAGTTTAACCTATATGAGTTATCTGTCTTTTCAAAAGGCTTAGCGAGGGATGAAAAGTTGATGAGAGGTGACAATGTAGAGGGGAGCGAAGAAGTGGACTTATTTATAGAATTTTGGTTCGTAGTGGTTTCAGGATTGCGAATGGGATTTTCATCGGACGATGATCTGTCAAATATAAAGAATTGATTCTAAATTCAGCTCCATGAAAAATCCTTTTTAAAAACAACTAAACAAACATAAAATCATTTCATATGATTTTTTAAAATCGGATATTTTAAAGGTATTCACTACATTGTATTAGTTATCTGCCTATTTTAAGAAAGATACTACAAAAGCCAAATCATATAAAGTAATACATATTGTAAGGCAGAAAACACAAAGAAATAATAAAGAAGAGATAAATTAATATAATAAATAATTCATTATCAAAATAGCACTGCTTTTTGTATACTACAACCTTTAAACCGAACACAAAATTAGTACCGATCCCGGATTAGTAACACAAAATACTTATCAGTATAAAGGTTGTATGCCATGAACTATGTAATGAAGTGAAAGTGGAAATGACACATATGATGACAAAAAATGAATTGAGTAATGACAATGATTTTCTACGAGTATTTATGATTTAGGCCTTGATGATTTATGATTCAACATGACTTATAATCACTCTTTTGTAGTACCTTGGGCTATACCGAGCCGGGGTCATTGCTTCGGTATAGGGTGCAGTAGTAGTTGGACGACGTGTGGTAGTTGTGGTAGTGGTAGTAGTTGTGGTGGTAGTGCTTGTGCTAGTCGTAGAAGGAGTTGTGCGTAGGGAACTAGCTTCGTAAACAGTCGTCCTCACGCTGCTTGGAATGTGATCATAGCCCAATTCGTTACCATCGCCCCTGAATTATTTATATCATAATATTATATTTTTATACATCTTTATATTCCAGTTAATATTATGCAAATAAATGATAATATTTAAACGACAGAAAAAACATTACCTTGTCGGCTGGCGTATGGAAGATTGGTACTGATTCTGGTTGCTTATCTGAAATTTATTTTATCAGAAGTTCAATTTTAATGTTCACTCGCTCTCTTTGTTGTAATAACACGTTTGAATGACTCAATAAATCTTTACGTATTGTAAAGATTTATAAAATTTTATATTTGATATTCGGGACATACAGTATATGTAGCTTTATTAAAAATGAAATATTCTAAAAGTAAATATTTTGCCATGAATTTCTTTAAAAATTGGAAGGCGTGTACCTGTGGCTGAATAAGGACATCGTCATAATCATCAGGCAAGACTGGTCTCGGAGTGTAAGTTTCAACCGGCCGCCGAGCTGGCGGGGGTGTTCCTCGGTACGTCTGCTGGACTGCTGGCCGAAGCGAAGCCTGGTTATATTGCTGAACGTAGTCTGCCAACACCCGGTACCAATCACCCGTTAGTCCGTTAAACATATTGTTATGAGTTACGGGTGATCAAAGAAGTAGAAGATTTTGAAATGTATCAGTTAAATTCAGTAGTAAAGTAAGCTACAAGTATTACTATTAAAAATAACATATTCAATCCATTGTTGAAGCACCTTCTATTAGAGGAGTAGATACACATAATATTTCTTTTGTAAAAGTACTAAATTCTTCATAAATTTCTCTAATTAAAAACAAAATTTAATTATTATAAAATTAATAATTGAATTTTGTATATTAATATTCCTCTATTTGCATATTCCAAAATTACATTGTAAATAATAATTATAAAAGTAACGTGCGAAAATGAAATTGTGCTAAATGATATTAATGGTATTAAATAAAATTTCTTAAAATGTTACGAATTGTTCGGTGAAGAAGATCATTCAGTGTTGTTACGGTTTTAAATTATTTGTGTGTAAATTTAAAGAAAATTACTCAGTTATTGTTTGCCACAAATCTTATATTACAAAAGATATAATATAAATTAATAGACATGCCCATTTATAACAATAAACTTGTATTACATTGGAAGAGTAAGAAGAACAGTAGTAAAATATGTAATACACTTTACATAAATGGTTTCAAGGTTAACAATAACATTTTACAAGTTTGTTCACATGGCCTATATCGGGTAAGATAGTGAATTGTATTTTTCTCACCTGTATCTTTGTACAATTCACCATCTTCATCATAAACAGCATAATAGGGATCATATTGATCAGCATTGTAAGTTTGTGATCCATTGTACAGCATTTTGGGACGAGGGCTGGCTGAATAAGAGGTAGGCGTAATACTTTCTGTGGGTTCCAAACTGAAATATTTAAAAAATAAAATGAAGACCAAATACTAATAAATATTTGGATACCACAAAAAATCAATATTTACAGTCCAGTATACTTAGTCA
Source organism: Mycalesis mineus (assembly GCA_034621355.1). Taxonomy (NCBI): domain Eukaryota; kingdom Metazoa; phylum Arthropoda; class Insecta; order Lepidoptera; family Nymphalidae; genus Mycalesis; species Mycalesis mineus. Next base: position 4,763,486 of record CM067881.1, read on the forward strand.
GAATTAGTCATTCTCATACCAGTAGTGTCATTTGATACTTGGTTACAGTGGTAGTTAATAGGCAGTATACATGTTAAAACAGCTGTCATACAGTCGATTTAAGCTAAATAAAGGAGTTAGGAAGAAATATTATCAGTATATAGATGATGTGCTTAAAGTCTAAGTGCTATACAACATCAACATAGCGTTAGTTAGCTTGTTCAAGTGATTGTTTACCTGTTGATTCTATCGTCATGACTAGTCTTAGTAAAACGAGTCTCTTGTTTATAGCTGTCGCGAGGTGTAGTGAATTTCATATTTTGTGCTACAATATTTTGGTGGCGAACTCTTTCTCTAGTTTGTTTATTATTTTCTCCATGATATTTTTCAGTCGTTGGTTTTGCTAATCTGTGCCTGACAGTATAAGGACGCAACGTAGTCTGGTTTAGGTACTTAGGAGGGCGCAATGTATTAGGATTATGATTAGGCTTTCTTATGTGAACTGTTTTATTTCGAGAAATATACTGATTGTTGGAAGGGTTTACATAGTCAACTAACACAGGTACGGGAATTTTGCCATTTATGTTCTTAATCTGTTGTTGTTTATAAGGAATTTTCGTAACAACAGATAAATCATTATGATTTTTAGTTACAGAATCTTGTTTAAGCACGTTTAGTGTTCCTGGTTTTGGTGATGAATGGCTAATCTTCGTGTTCTCGGTGTACCCAATATCATCATATTCCTTATAATTCTGTGCCATTTGAGGTCTCTGTGGCTTGACTTCAGAACTTGGCATATATTTAGGTTTAACCGCAGGTTCATAGTAATACTGTTCATCGTCTTCATCATAATAATAGTCATTCATTTCTGGTGATGGCTTTGGAATTGGTCTTCGTTTAGGTGGCGCAGTAGTAGACGTTGTCAGTACCCTAAATTTACTTTTTACTGGTAATTGAGTTGATGATTGAACTGTTCGATAGTAAGAATTTTCTTCTTTCGGTGTTTCGGTAACAGTACCTTGATCAAGAAGTAATGTGGTAGGAAGAGTAACACCAGTAGTAAGCGTTTTCCAATAGTTTTTAAATGCAGAAAGTTGTTCATCTACTAATGATGTAGGTTTGGGACTAGACCGGATAAACGCTAAAAATGGATTCTCATTTTGAGGTTGAATGGTCGATACAAAATTAGGTGTACTTGATGGTAACTGTGGTCGTGGTGAAACTTGCTTTTGATTTTTAGGTATTAAGAAGCCAGTCGGTGGCGCAGTGCCTGGTCCTGTAAGGTAAGGCGCCTGTGTAACCATTGGTGTTGTCTGCGAATAAGTCGGTTGTCTTACTGCATATGACTGTTGATTAATATGTTCATTCGGTGTATTAAAACTATAACTAAGTGGCAGTTGACGATCATCCTTAAAATTGGGTGGCTTAATATTCGGTCTCAAGCTTTCTGCTTGGAGGCCAGGTGTTGTCTGAGGTACTTTATTATAATTGTTTACTGGTACAGGCTGTTGAATATTTTGACTATATTTCTGAGGTACTGTTTGAGGTCTCTGAAGTAACTGTTGTTGATATGTCTGTACCTGTTTAGGAGTAGAACTGACGAATCTTTGCACTGTAGCACCAGTACTACTGATTTCAGCAGATACCGTAAATGGCCTAGGGGTATTATGTCCATTTTTTAAGGTTGACGAATGCAAATTTTTGTCTGGATACGAAGGCGTAGTAAACATAGGATTATTATTTACTATTTTAGATGGCTTGAGGTCATCTTTTGTGTTAGGGTTTGGTGTCGTCATTCCAACAAGTGAATAGTGGTCATCTCGTAGCTTATCTAAGAAACTATCAAAATTAAACTCAGGATTAGCAAAAGGATTTTCTATTTTACTAAATTTATGACTAGGATTGTTGTAGCTGTAAGGCAGACCAAATCGTACTGGGAAGTTTTGGTCATGATCTTCATTGTCTTCTTCGTGTAAAGTGTCTTCTTCTTCTTCTTCTTCACTGGACCCTAAGTCTTCTTCTTCATAATCTTGATCTTTATTACCTTGTTTATTATCTTTAGCAGGTTGATTTTGTCTTACATTATTTTCCCTGTAATTATTTGGAGATCGCACAGATGACGTCATTTGTAATGGTTTTCCAGTAACTATGGAACTAGATTGATGAAAAGAATCAGAAAAGGATGCTAAATTTGGTTGCTTAGTTGAATGTCCTGTCTGTAAATTGTTATTTTGAATATTTAATAATGCATTATTATAGAAACCTCCCGCTAATGCTGAAAACGGATTTTGATTATTATTCAATGAAGAGATTGGGGGACTTTTTGTAATTATTTGAGTTCCTCCATTAAACTGAGGGGCTTTTTGTTTAATAGGATCCGGTATACTTGGTTTGAATGGTCTATTTTGAGTATTATCTATTTGGTAAGGCACGTAAGAATTAGCAGTTGAATAGAAATTATTATTTGACGCAGGTTTTCGAATATTTGCATTATGTTCACCGTTATAGACGAGTCTTTGATTTTGTAAATTAGGATTGAAATTATATTGTTGTAAGTTAATAAGTTTTACAGGTTTGGAATTCGGCCAAATTTTGTCAGGTTGTTTAAATCCATTTTTTAAATAAAAACGAATTTGTCGCTTCCCCCTTTCACCATCTTCTAAATCTTCTTCAGTATAATCATCTTCACTTGATGGTTCATCAAATTCAATGTATTCCATAACTTGATCATTTTCATTATCATTATCACTATCACTTCGTTTCGATAATTTATCTGGTATTTTAGAACTATTTGTAGAAGAATCTAAAACATCTCTCTTTTTTCTTAAAAGAGTATTCTGAGTTATGTCTTGTACTTTACTTTTATCAGTCAAAAAGTCTTTAGGTCTGTCGATTGAGTCAGTTACATCGTCAATATTTTCATTTCTGAAATCACGATAGTCAATTAAAAATTTATCATACAGTATACAACTGTTCAGATAATTATAAACCTAGTTTACCTGTAGGTCTGAGGTGCTTGCGTTACTGTAGCCGTCCTTCGTTCATCAACTTGAGTTCCAAAAGAGAATGATCCTATTTTACTATTTTGATTTATCGACGAAGGTATGATGTTTGAGTTGAATGTCCTTCCAGAGTTACTTTGAGAAACATATCCATCTCTATCCTTTTGGACTTGTCCTATTGTTGAAGGTTGTCCTCTGTACACTCTCTGTTGTCTATCACTCTCAATTTCTTCTACCGGAGGTAAGTCATCTACCTCCGCATACAGCTGTTGTTGCTGAAAAATATTTTTAACCAGTATTAGATATCACCATATCCTAAGAGATTATTTGTTTTTAAAATTAATAAAAGTAATGTACAGTGTCACTATTCGTTTTTGCGGAAAATATCATATAATATCATTGATCAGCCTGTATCTACCATGCTCACAGCTGGACATAATTAGGTATGCCTTTCCTAGAGAATAAGAGGAAAATATTTTATAATATCGATATTTTTGCTATCGACATACGGTATTTTTGAAAATATTTACTTTCTAAACGATTAATAGTCCAAAAGGTATATTGTGACCCTTATTGTACCAGTAACTGTAGTTAGAAGTAAAAGTTTTGTCGGGACTTCCTCTTGAAAGCCTACACCAACATTTGACGTAGGTATATCATTTCATGAGAATGATCTCATTATCATGATAATGAACAGCTCACCTTTTCGTATTCTTGTCGGTTGAACTTGGGTTGTCCTCGCGAGGTGATGACGGGGTTGGGCTGGGCGCGGGGCGGCGGCGGCGGCGGGTTGCGGCGTGGCGGCGGTGGCGGCGGCTCTCTCTCGCTGATCCGCTCCAAGTCTTCGGCAACCACGGCACCGGTGGCGTCGCAGCCTACGTTACGCGGCCAATCACATGTTTGGAGTTCGTGGCTGGAATTGAAAATGGTTACATAAAATTATTTTGTAGTGATAACTTCTTATAGGAGAGTAAACCGCTTCGTCACGTAAAGCTTTACGTCAGGCTTCCCCTTTTCTCACGCCTGTGGCAACAATAGGCAGGCTCCTGGTCTCTCACTGTAATCTACAGCTCCAGCAGTATTTCAGTTATGCTTTCTGTCGGACGTCTCGACACACACACGTTTTTTGCACCATTCTATAGGATTGATAAATTCAGTGTTGGGTATAAATTTCAGCTTCATATTTTTTCAGCTGCATGCGGCTAACGTAGTCCTTAAAAATTCTTACACGATCCCTTGTCACCAAAGAAACACACTTAAAAAAGTTACCAAAGACAGTATTAGTAAAGTTACCTGTACATAAGGCCACCAGTACACGACTCGAGTAGCGCGCCGCCGAACACGCACACGTAGTACAGCGTGCAGTCGGTGGGGTGAGGGTAGTAGCCGAACTCTTCCGGGCAGTCGAAGTCCACCTCCCTCTTGATGTCCGCCGCGACGGGCACGCTCCTGATGGGCCCGGAGCGCTGCCGTGAGCGGTCTTTCGCTGCGAGGCATACTGGAAAAGAAAGAAAAATACCTCTGATACTATCACTACAAGCTGTACTAAGATATGTCGGGATACGAAATATTAAGAAACTGTTCAACATACAAATTTTCCTCCGTGGTTGAAAAAACTATTCTTCTTGAATGGACGACTCAACAAAACTCAAGTCCATATACATCCTAAGTTCTTATTAGATAAGCAGTACTCGTTAAAAAACTTCCAGCTTACATTAGGTAACTCATTTAGAGCATATTATTTAACGTAATAGAAAATTGTTATTATAATAATTAATACAATCTATAATAGTTTCACGTGTATTTTTTTTATTGCCTAAATACACCGAGCTGTATGTAATAAGAGCGTGCTGTTAATAGCCATACTTACTGAGAGCTATTCAGAACAATTGCCCCACCGGCCTTGTAGATAACGAACCGACAGAACGTTGCATTCTCTCAAACTCACTACGAACACCTATAAATAGCCACGCCTTGCCCTACCGACATATTATACTGCAACAATTCTTAACAATTCACGAGAAAAATAAAAATAATACCTACTAGTTTACGAACGTAACCCAATATAACAATAGCACGTTAAATAAAAATAAATTTCAAAGAAACAGAATTCCGATATTTTCAGTCTCCAGTCAATTTCTGACGGCCTATATAAGGCGGAGTAAATAAGGCGGATCGGCAGGGCCGATTTAGACTTTCCAAATTAGTCCCTACTACCCTACTGACCTAGTCATTTATATCTAGTGTAATGTTTTTAAATTATTATTTATAGCAATAGTTAAAATTAGATGGACCACTTTATCTAATGTGGAAAACTATACCTTAAAAGGTAACGCTACCTTAGAGAGTAGTACACTCGCCAATCTCTAGCACGTACTCGAACTCTGAATCTCACAATCTTTAGCTAAAGAACATAATTATTGGACCAACGGAGCAACGTAATTCCATTAGGTACTACTTAATGAAGGTTGGATCATGACTTAGACGATCACAACATGTAGCTACTTAAACTAATAAAAAAGTTTCAATCGTCTGAAAAAAATCAATTAAATTACCTCCACCACTGAATAAACAATGTAATGCATCTACTAAAATGTTGCAATCTGCGTAAATAAAAACAAAAGTTTACCTAAACAATAGTTAATAGTATTAGTTAAACAAAGCGTTACGTTCCCATGGAACTAAATTTCATTAAACAATTCTACGCCAATACAATACATTGTTAAAATCAGAAAAGACTATAAGTTAATTATTTTAAGAGCCACTTTTGTACATAAACTTTTATTGCTATATGTTGGCACATAGCCCTTGGGATTGGCATTTTTATACTACAGTGTTAAATGAATCTTGTTGTAGCAATTCATCATGCCACTTCTAATCTGAAGGGCGTTAATAAGTCGTAGTGTTTCTTAGTGTAATTGATTACATCACTCTTAAAGGTGCTTAGAATCGATTAACGTTACGAAAATGTTACTCTCAACTAATTGTTTCTAGTTAATTAAAAAATTTAAAATTTTTCGCTATTCTTTCCTGCTAAAACTTTTAGCAATGCAGTAATACTATATAGTAATGTTTCATTTTTTTTTTACTTTTTGAGAATGTATAAATCTACAAATACTTAATATATCTACTACTTTTTTGTGAAAGTAAATTATTATGTACTTTTCCCTCGCAACACAAAGTTTCATCGTATGCCTCCATGTCTAGGAAAACACGTCAACCCGTCGGTCCTCGTATTTATCTATTTATCATTTACATTTGACAGTCATTGTTACAACATACAAGAGTCAAACACTAGCAGTGAATCGGCTTCTTATACCAACCTAGGTAAACAATTACTATATACCATAATAGCAGTCGCCCGCCACTTCGTTCGCGTGAAAACCTCTTAGGTACCCTTCTAATTTTCAAGACAGACTTTCATATAAAGTGCGCTCATTCCCCGCTCCCCCTCTCAATTTAATTTTTTTATAGTTTCCCGTCAAGCAATATCTTCCGTCCCGTCCCGTGTATTAAAGACCTACATTTTTGTTAAACATTATACGACATTTCAGTACATTAACATTAACAATGTATATTTATGGCAAATTGAGTCTAGCCTTCAGAATAAACAAAAATAATTTTACAATCCGACACGCAGATAGAGATTAGCCCGAATTTAAACAAACGAACAAACTCTTCCGTGTACTATATAGATATTTGAACATAGATCGAATTCTAAACCCATCACCGAATTAACGTTTCTATCATGAAATTACCAAGATGCTGACCTCTATTCAGTACGTATAATACAACACGAAGGAGGTCAACTAAATTTGGACGCCATAGCGGCAGGGCCGCGCTTTTTAGAAATTTTGCAATATCTCCGAAAATATATAACTAATTAACATACTGTAAAAGGCAAATCTTATCTCTATAATATCCTTGTGATTATTAAATATTTTGTTTTGATAAGGATTTAAGTTTAGTTCTATAAATAATGACGTAAACGTAAGCATCAAAATCATTCATCATCAATCAATCATTTAATTCATATTAAATGATTTTTTAAAACACAAAAGTTATGTATCTGCCAATATATAAAAGAGAGAGATATGCTATCGCGGACTTTTTTGTAGAACTTTTTAAGATGCATAAAGTTTTCATAAAATGTTTTTAATTGTGTCGATTTAATAAATTTCACGGTCCGACTCACGCGACAAAAACTGTGATAACTCGGGTAATATATACAATACAAATATTTAACATATTATATGACACTCACCGTTAACGTAGCATTCTACTGGTGAAAAAATTTTTTAGATCGGATTAGTAGTTCCAATCTTTATTTACAAACTTACAAACTTTACCTCTTTATAATATTAGTATAGATACCAATACTACCAACCTAGGTAGGCATATTCAAGCAGCTTGGTGGGGTACGGTAAGATCCCCTCCCTTATAAGGAAAGAACCCTGTAGGTGGTGAGCCGTTAAAAATGGTTGATTATGGTGAAATATATAAGGAAAAATTTTAGGTATATAATTATGTATGTATTACTTACATACATAAAACTCTGTATGTACAGGAATTACTTATAGAAACTTTCAAATGTACGATATGGCCCTACAACAAGGCACTATAAATCACACTCCATGACCACGCTATGGCGTAAGTGGAACAATTCTTAGTGCTCTCACCTTGAGCAAATCATACCCACTATCATAATAATACCGCGTTGTGTGGGAAATGCTCAGCAGCTAGCATTACTTGCATTACGAAATACTCCCAGAAATACTCATTTTGAGATAAAACAAAATCTTCTGTAAATTGAACACTATCTTACATAATCATTAGGTACATATTAAAATAACAAAGTCCTCCGCCGCGTCTGTTAGTCTGTGATAAATTCTAAAATATACTAAACTAATTTTCAAGTCGTTTACACCATAAAATAAAGTAAATCCTGACGTAGATAATAGGCAAGTATGTATGTATATAATTTGTCAAGTTTTGTGTAAATTCCCTGAAATGTAACCGTTGGAACTTGTCGCAAAATCTCAAGACCCATAGAGCTTAAAAGCTCTACCAAATCCCTTCGAGAAATAACGGATTGAACTTTACAATAAAACTTAGAAAAGCAGCAAGTCCTGGCTATAAGAACTGGTGGCAGGTTTTTTTTTATTATTTAAATAACTGTGTTCCTTCTATTTACTTCCATGTTTTTCAGAATAAAGCAACGAATAAACTTTGTTTGCGTCAAAGTCAAATCTAACATACAATTTTTTTTAACACACAAAATTATATTTATAAGGTCACGTAAGGTTTACAAATAATTTAGTTAAACTTATTTACCAAAAACCTACACATTTACAAGGTATCTAATTACTATTATGTACCGAAATTTGCGGCAAATGTGAATACTGTTCCTACTGTATTGTATATAATATTATATATGCATATTAGAATGTGTTAATCTTCAAGTAAATATATCTCACTAATAGTTTTTCCAAATACGGATGTGTTCCTGTATTTTATTGCTATTTTAGGTGTTAACTACCGCTAATCTTTTAAGTATACAACCGCCTATATTTCTATATTGCTATATTAAATAATAATAAATTTTTCAAACGCCCAAAATTCTTTGACAAAAATATATTTTAGTATATTTTATTATATTTTTATTATAATTTACTATTAATAATTGCCTCGTTGGTGTAGTGGTTAGCGAATCATGGGTCGGCTCACGGAATAATTGTAAGTTTTTCATTTGTCTATGAAATTTTTAGTAAGTACATTCCAAGCCCGGCATCGGAAAGTTGGTGGTGTTACACCCCCGTGCCTCGGAGAGCACGTTAACTGTCGGTCCCGATCTCTATCATAACATCTGATAGTTATCACTAATAAATGAAACATTATCACCGTATTGGCATACATGGTGGGTCTACGCTAGCCTGTATCTCTTTTGAGGAGGAAAGCCTGGCCCTGGTCGTTAATAGGCTGATAATGGTGAATTAAATAGATATTATTATGAGAGTACCTATATAGATGTAATCATAATAATCTAATTATTAGGATATAATGTTTGCATGATATAGTAACAAAATGTTTATTAATCCATCCTTATTAACTACCATTGTTAGAAAGACGTGCATTGTCGAAAAAAGTATTTTATGACTCAAGTTGTAATGGGAATGCGGGTAATTTGGTGTAAGTTAACAAAACAAGAAGTAGTAAAGAAAGACAACAAATAGAGCAATTTTACTAATTTCCATATCTTCATTCCGTCTGTGTTCGTATTTCTTAGTACTTAAACAAGTCTTGCTGTTAGGCGCCACCGCCAGTTAATGTGGGCGGTTTGAACAGGGCTGCCAAAATTGGAAATTTTACGATATTTTAACGTTGTAATACTTGATAATTAGTCCCCTAATTAAAATAATGACAAAACGACATGCGAACCCAAGAAGGATTTGACTATATACCTTTAGATAGTGATTGTTAGCCACATCGACTTTTAAGCATATTGAAACTTCCTTTCAGCACCTAATAAATACATATAGGAATAAAATCAATTTGTTACGATTACGTAATATTATTAATATCTTTTAATAATAAAAACATTTTGTAATAAGGCTGGTAAGTGAACAGAATTATTATTGTAGTATTACTTATATACTTTCGCGTTGAACTCTTCATTGTGACAACCCTACTCAAAAACAATATCGGTAAGTCGTTCAGTAATTTGCATCTCTTGTAGGCTGGGGTGTTTAACGCCCACCAATTTTGCGACTTTTATCGGTATTTAATGCAAGGAATGGAAAAAGTATAAAAGTACTATTGCTTTAATTGTGAAAGCTACTAGCAATAGCTTACTCTTAAAGGCAAGAGTAAAGTCGTTTGTGTTTTTTTCTTTTCTTAATTTTTATTGATGTACTAAAATGGATAAAATAAAATATCTTTACCTTTAGCAAAGCGCCTTTTCCTTATCTAAAATGGTCTTAAAAATCAATATAAAAATGGACTAAATAAGTGCTTATCGTAAAGGAACACGACACACATTTACGTTTAATTTACGGTATTTATTAGTACACAAATATAATAAACAAATATGTTGAAGGAAATTGCCTCATCGTAAAAATTATTCAATGTTAATTAGAGAGGAACTAATGTTTAATTTTATGATATTTACTTCGTATTGTTTACTTTTTATGGTATTTTTATTTGTTATTGTTTCGTTAGTATGTTTTATTATTTAAACGTTAACGGAATAAGTTTAATTAAAATTTATTTTATCTTTGTTCTAATTTCTCGACACGTATTGTGCTCAACTTATTATATCTATATATATCATAGCAGAAGCATCAATCAGTCAATCTGCATTGGAGCAGCGTGATGGGTCTACACTCCATTAGAAGAGAAGCCTGGCCCTGGTAGTGGGCCCGTAATAGCCTGATTATGGTTATGATGATAGCAAAAGCCTTGCGTGGAGTTCTTCTACGAACTTATAAAAAACTTTTTTTTTTACACTTATAGCATCCTCCTCCATTTTTCAAAAATCTTTCAACATTATTTAAAAAAAATATATCTAAAAGTTTTTATAATGGTGCAATGCTACCTAAGGCTATATGTTAGTCTGTTTATTAATCCAAACCTCACTAATAAACTAATAGGCTGAATATCTATATTGTTTTCGCAGATAGATTGTACGTTGAAACAAACTTTGATTTTATGTGTATCCTAAAACACCGAACTTTAAATTAAAAGTAGGTTTTATTTGAATATAATAATTTATGAAGTTCTTTTTGACAGCCGATTGGCGCAGTGGGTAGTGACCCTGCTTCTGCGTCCTAGGCCGTGGGTTCGATTCCCACGTCTGGAAAATGTTCGTGTGATGAGCATGGATATTTTTCAGTGTCTGGGTGTTTATCTATACATTTATTATAAGTATTTATGTCTAATATATATAAAAATATTCATCAGTAATTATAGTACCCATAACACGAGCTATCTACGCTTACTTTGGGGCTATATGCGATGTGTGTAATTGTCCTATAATATTTATTTTTATTTATTTATTTTACAAACATGTACAAAGTCTTGATCATCCACTAGTATAGAGTATCACTAGCTAAGAGGCTGTGAGTCAGAAGTCAACTGCAATAAAAATCCGTACATGCTTATGTCGTGGGTTTCAGATCTTAAACGTTTAGTACAAGATCCCTCAGTACAATAATGTCGAGTTCTTTACAATATTCTCTGAACAGAGAATGATAGTGTATCATAATATAATACTTTATTGGACTACCTTCCAATATCTACGCGTATTTCAAACTTAACTTTTCGGCTGGTGTGAGGCCTCTGCCGTGGTTAGTCACCGCCCTACCTACTAAGTTACTATATTATGAGACAGAACTCAAGAAGTGCCCGGGTAACGGATTTGCAAATACGAACAGTTAAAATTTCATTAGTGATGTATTCTCATCGAGTCCTTCATAATAAAGTAGTGTAATTACATACAAAAATCTAAATAATAAATTACTCCTTAAAACCGTTTTATATATATATAATATATTGCTTGAGAAATGACCCTCAGGTACACCTCATTTAATTTAAATACGATTATTACGGCATAAATAATTTATTGTAAATAATATAATTTATTCAACCTTTTTAACTAAAGCAAGATGTAATGAGTGAAAATAGGATGACAACCATGTTATGTGATACTTTATTTTCGAAAAAAATTGTTTAAATAGTGAACCTGGCAAGGATAGGCCAATTAAATGTGGGATCTTGGACTATCCGATCAGTCGCAGTAGACAAGTGGGCAGAACCGCGTCGAGACATGAACAAGTACTGAATAAATGGCTGACGTGATGTAATGTTTTCTAGCATATATTAATATTTTTAACTAGCTTACTTCGCCTGCACCAATTTTTATTTACTTGCACCAATGTCTATGTATTAATCACATACTGGCAATAAACGATGTTGAATTTGAATACTGTATTTTAATTTTTTTTTCAGTTTTTATTTTTTTAATTAACATTAGAGAGTAAAAACCAAACGTAATAGAATGACACAGTAGTGCAAGACGATGAGAGAATAGAAATACTACAAGGAATCGAACTGCTATAGTTAATTGAGACGTAGGTAAATGTAATCTGTAATTTCACAGGTAACCATACCCTTCACACCGAGTGCATGAGAGCAGAAAACCTGTCGTGTCTACAGATCTCTCTTTTCCGGCAAAAAGTTCATCGATGTATTACTAGCTTCTTTTAAAATTAATGATCCTTACAAATGTTTGATGGTACTAGAACTTTGGTGAAGTGTCGCTGATCACGGAAAGTATTTTATAGATAATTACATAGAAGTTTTATATTCTTTTAGTAATTATCACGTTAAATAAATGGCTTTAAATGAACCTTGAATTATATTAGTCTGATTGAAATGATTTTTGCTGTTCACCTTTTGTGTAACTCCATTCGATTGAAACTGCATGTATTTATTAACTGGTGCACAAAAACTAAATCTTATTATAACCATTAGAAAGTCCAAGGATAGAGCGGTTTCGTTTGACACGTATAGTCAGGTGTTTTATGCAATTTATTTTTGCAGAAGTAAAGGGCATTGCAACTTGTTTCAGATTTGTCATTTGATATGGAATGATATGCAAATGGTACGTCCATTGCGCCAGCGATGCGGTCGTTGGTACCTTGAGCTGCTTAATGTTAACATTGAAATTGTTAAAGATAATTTTACTTCTGGATGACTAGAAATGGAAAGACTGGAACGGCCTATGTCCACTAATGGGTGCTAATGTGATGATATCGTGACCGTGACGGGAGGGTAAATCGCTTTGTTACGTAACGCGTTACAACGCTAGTCTGCTTGAATTCGTTTTCACCCACGCATACGGCGGCAGTAGGTAGGCTCTCCCTCTTTTACTCTAACCCACTTGGCTGACCGTATTTAAGTTATCACTTTTTATTACAAAATAAATCCCTGGAATTTTATTTTCACACTAATTTTTAAATTTAAAACAGGCGAATAGTAACATAAAAAATTGTAAGAGTATAAAGTGGCGATCCCTGGCGGCCAAAATATGAAAATCATCCAATCGGCATTTGATAATTTCATAACTTGTCATATTTTAATTAATAATCCAAAATGACATAACGAGTTAAAAAACCAAAAACATAACAATCGGAATTATTCACGTAGACATAACCGCAAGGTATTAAATATTACCCATTTATACATTTTACTTGTATAAAAAAAGGTTTAAAAAAGGCGCAAGGTTACAGTTTTATAAATGAACTGCACATGCCTCGAACTAATAACCTTATTTTTTTAACGGTCGAAATACGACAAAGAATTTTAATAGTACGCAACCTTGTATTGCGCTTGTTGCTAACATTTTTTAAACTACGTTTTTATAAAGTGTCAGTCATTCTTAAAATACAATAATTATTTGTAGAATGAATTCATAATTATTATAATGCAAGAGAAAAATGTTTATCGTTATTCAGTCAAGGTTAATTTATTTAAATAGTATTCGTAATAAAATGCACGAAAAATTCATTTCGTATTGTAGGTTTCACGTAAAAGCAGCAACGCGTAATCTTAACATAGCCATTCCTTCTACTCTTTGATCTTTTGTAGTATATAACGGGTTTTAATGCGGTATATACGAGTATCTATAAGCAGACTGATTCAACGGGAAGGTTTGTATGTACAATTATATAATATAAAGATAGATATTATAAATATATTATGAAAACAATATATGAAAGAAGATTAGTGTTCATGAATACACATAGGTACAATACACTAAATCGACGAACTTGTATGAAAGGATTAATGAGAGTGGAAGGATGTAGTCTCTGCCTACCCATTTGGGAATAAGGTGTAACTTAACGTAGCGTAGCTTATAATGCTACTTAAACACTATGCAATGCAATTATTCATACAGTCTTTCTATTAATTTGAGTGTTTTAACTAAAAATAAACTAAATAAAACAGTTCAACTCGCTTATATTTTTTGTTTTAGAATTACGAAAAAAAACACTTTTTACATTTTGTCGGAAAATTTTTGTGGTAATTTTACATGACACGATCTATAACATCTTTGTCGTTTCGAAAGAACTCGTAAAAGATAATTTCAATGCAAAATATTCTTTCTTTTTTTTTAATAAATGTCACAAAATCCGCGTGATAAAAGAAATTCCTAAAATTCTCAGCAAAATATAATCCTGTTCAGTACATATGCAGTAAGTACCCGGGTACAAACATAAATGTCAAGGTTTACCGGTTTCAAGTGATCTATATAAAATTACGTACTCGCAGAGATAAATAGTAATTTTAAATCAAGGTGTAATTAAACTTTAAAATGACGTTTGGGTACATTTGTTTAATTGGCATAGATATATTTAATCGTTTATTAAATTAGTTCTTAAGTATTTAAATCAAAACCATATATTATTCATGTTTGTAAAGAAGCAGTTCTGCAGTTAAAGATGCTTCTCTTTACTTTGCGCCATAGAGGTTTAAGCCCTAGAAAACAAGACTTTGTTTAAGGGGCAAATACATTTCGCTTTCACCTGCTTCATCCCAAAGCAACCATGATCCAAACTTCGTAATTGTCTACTAGTACCTACTACTACAAGTAGAGAGGATGGATTAAAGAAGATTAAAAAGAATGATTTATGCGAGGGTGAATGGAAATGTTGAAAGGGGAAGGTCAATACAAATGTTCCTGGATCCAATTCAGGACATTTTAAAATATAGCCAGGTCAAGAGTACCCTAAACTGAAGAACTTGTATGAGGTTCAATGAGAGTGGACGAAGCTAAGGAAATATGCAAGGATCATGGTAAATGGAAGTGGTAATGAGGTGTCATATATGTATGTACTAAGAAGACAGACATAAGACAATATTTTGTACTTTTTGAATAAATATAACGACGAGTTCACAAGATCATAGAATTAAGTTCTCCTAGAGTCAATATTATTTACCATGAAATTTCATTTCCTATTACCTAATTTCACTACCTATCTTGGACCTTTCAATTAGGTTAAAAGCTGATAATAATTGTTGGTCGTAAAGCAAAGTCAACAGCACTGCACTTTTGTTTCATTTGCACCTATGACATTGAACAGGACGCCTAAATGCAAACCCACAAACATACACATCCGCTGTACTATACAGGTGATGGTTTGAATAATTAAACGATGACTGTTGCAACACCTTCTGCATCATGACATTAGCGATTCCGCCCACTGGCTATGTTACATGCTTGACATTATCCTGCATCGAAAGGAATTAGTTTAATCCTTTAGTATATACAAGATTTAGTATTATGTGTACTTTGAAGTCTGCAACATTTGTGTAAATTAATTGAAATACACTCGTATTATAATGTATACTATCGCGCGTCACTGTTGTCGCAGTATGCCCGACTAGTTTCGAATACATACTTTGGTTACATACTCCGACAAGTGCCATGAGTTTCAGCCGTTTATATTTTAATAATTGAAATAAATATTGAATTTTGATTTTTGAAACAAATAAAGAAAATATTTTCCTTAAATGGATATTAAGGTAGCTTAGTTCCACCACGCTGCTATGAAATGCGCTAGCGGTCTTTTTATATAATGTTGGATTCTGTGACAATGTTTAAGGTCTTTCCTTACAACCTTGTGTCATAGAGATGATGGGAGGGAGGGATGGTATGCCAGAATTACTAAGGGCTGATTTCTTGATTAAGCTTTTTCTGAAGAAAAAGGTTACAAAAGACAGTAACCTAACACGAACGAAAAATAAATTGACCAGACGTGCTTTTCAAAGCTACTCAATTCTAGGCAATTATTGAGATTTTCTATTATATTTTTTTTCCTCAATATATTTTTTTATAGTTGGCCTGGTTCGAGGCTTGACCTCTGATTGGTAGCCAGTAACTACTACGGCTTTGCAGGCTTTGCCTATTCGTTTGCAGTTATAGTATTGGTATTAATGTAACTTATTGCAATTTCTACATATATCTATTTGTAGGAAGCTCACGAAATTTTGTAACGGCCAAGAATTTCGATCGTCTAACAAAACAGTTACATTAAGCAAATCCTATTAAGGCCTTTAAGTTCACGCTTTAAGTCACGTTTTATATAAAAGCTCAAATACAATAGCCAAGTATGAATTATTATTTATTGACGGCGATTTGATCGACATCCTTGAGGCTATCAATTCCTTTCACTGCACCTTAAAATTATATATGGTATATAAGGCTGTATATAAAGCGTCCTTTTGTCGTGATCTTTTAATCTAAATATGATGTCTATCGACTTTGTCTCGGTGTCATTATTTACTAATGAAGAGTTGTAGTAAAATGTCCTTTTAAAGGTCACATCAAGAAACGTCAAGGAATGTAATTTTGAGAAATAACAGTGTATGTGCGACGTAAATTACGAGTAATAATGATATTTTATTTAGCAAACCAACAGCTGATACTTTTTGTGGTCCAACATTCGTACGTTGTTTAAGTAAATACTAATAAATATATAACCGGTGTACGGACAAACTCGGTTGAGTTTTTGTTGCACCGTTTTTAATGTTTTATTTTAATGTTGTATTAAAAATGTATATTTATATTAAATAAATAATAAATAACTAAGTATTTAAAATTATCGTTAAAATTTCACACTTTTTACACTAACACAAATCTTACACCCGTCAGTACTTCCTTTATACCTCCACTTGCTTATACTTCCTTAACGCCTACTACATTTTTCTTGCATTTGTTAATTAAAGATAAGTATACATAAGTTAGTCAAAGTTTGGAATTACAAAAAACATTTAGCAATTTGGATGTACTTGATTCACATGCCGAATGTTAGTACCCACAAAGATTTAGGTCGTACTGAGCAATTATTTCCATTGCACAGAAGTCATTTACCAACGAGTAGTAGATAAAGCTAAAGTATGGGAAAATAGCGCAATCTTGAGCATCAGATTGGCCTTGAACGGCGTAATCCGTTTTCCTTTATGCCTAGCGTATTTGCATAGGTTGCTCAATTTTTGATAGCCGTGAATTTTGTTCTGCATCATTGTTGATGGGGATTTCTGTATCATCAGTTAGTTAGTCATAGCGCTTGCTAAATATTCGCCGGATTTATTTTAGCCGGATTTATTTCGGTTGACCACCAAAAAATATGACTAACAACCATTTTTAATAAACTAATATTAGCCCACATGATTCGTCAACTCGTCCGCGAATAAAACCCTTATTTCTGCCGTTAGGCTGCTTTGCTGTGTTTTAATCGATAAAACACGGTAGAAATTACAAGTTTGTGGCTTTTAACAGCAGCCCCAAAGCTGCGCGTTGTTGGGTGCTTTTTATTTAACATCAAGTGTTATGAAGAAATGTTACGTTAATACTTTAAAAATATTCAACCTTTTCAGTAAGATTTTCTGTTTTATACCCTATCATAGGGGGTGTTGGTAGGGCCGTATAGAATGTTAACTATCCATGTATTGTAATTGGGACAAAACTTACTCGTGTTTTGATAATTGTTCTGAAATACAACAAAAGCTTGAAAAATAACTAGTTAAAGTGACAGCAATATTTAAATAAATTACAGTGAATGAATGCGATTTATTTAAAATATTCGTAGCCTAAGGTTATGTTATGCATCACGTACTCATACAATTTGAATATAAATTAGAAAACGCAGTTATTTCTCAAGTGTCGGGTTTGTACTGGACACTACACATTCCAATTACCATTGTCTAGTTATCTCAACGGCCAGATCACGACGCCCGTGTTACTGTCCGGGAACCAGCAATGAGGTTACAGGTTGCTGTTGCGCCCACTTGCTGAAATGCCATTGCGAAACCAACCGGCCAGCACGCCGCGCTGCCGGCGGTATGTCGCAACCTGTATTGGTTTGAGCATTTAGATAAATGCTTATACAGGAAACAAACTTGCAGTGATACATTATTATACTGTTTTGTTTTGTACGTTTCATTGGACCTACTACTGCGTACTTTCCTATTAGGAACACACCACACGAGATATTGTATATTTGTTAATAGAGGACGCCCGCAGTTTTACCTGCGTAGTTATCATTCTCGTGATTAAATTAATATATGTGTTAATCAAGGGTATCAGCTAACTTCATATCAAATTTTAATAAAATCGCTCTAGCCATTTAGTCTTGAAGAAGTAACAAATATACACTCACAAACATTCGGCTTTATAATAGTAACATACACTGTCTTTACTGCATTTGTTCTCTCATGACAGTTGTATAAGTTTAAGTAACAGAATAAATAAATTCTCTCCCTCTTCTTTACACTAGATGTCACTTATAACACTAAAAAACATTTGTTGTTAAATTTTTATTAGATTAGTTAACGAAAAAAGCCTTAAAAAAACTAGCTTATTTCATCTCTTAGGAGCTCGGAAGTTTACAAAATAGTTGCGTTATTGTTTTAATGCATCATCTTTTATTTTCATTTCAACTTTAATTACGGTACAGTTAAAATCGATTTAAACTCTAAAATTACAGGCAGATACGACAAGATTTCTAAACTCGAAACCCTAAATGGTATAAACACAGCATGTCCAAAACCCAACTAGGTACGAATTAACCTAACTACCACCCAAACCATAGCCATTACAAGTTGCTTAACCAGATCGTGAACAATCTATCCACGAAACTTGGTTACGACCGTTTAATGGAAGTGTAAAGAATCGAAAGATAACTAGATAATACGATTGCAATCACTCTAATTAGAATATACCCACAGCTGATGGGTACCCGTCACGAACTTTGAACGTGACTGGTTTTGATCCACATAGTGAAATGTATCACTTTCAAAATTATATAAATCGAATCGAACAGTTAATCGTAACAAATCGTCGAGTTATTACACTTATATGATAACGTAACACTTATCTACAAATTTATCATCATCAGCTATTAACTTTCAACTAAATGACCAGGCCACTCTCCTTTAGGAGTGGGGATATGGAACTTAGGCCCATCACGCTAATCCAATGCGGTTTTGCATGCAAAGGGTGATGTTTTGTTCATTGTCAGATGTTGATGATAGTAACCGGTACCGACGGCTTAACGTGCTCTCCGAGGCCCGGGGCTGTAACACCAACTTCCTGACTCTGGACTAGGAATGTACTGAAAATTTCATAGAAGAATAAAAACCCCAAAATTATCCCGCTACACGATTTTCGAGTCAAACCCAGGACCTCGTGATCGAAGTCGCATAAGCTAACCACTAGATCAACGAGGTAGGCGATATCAAAGATATTAAAAGTAATTACTCAGAAATAGCGGTAGAGTAGATAATCTATCTATGACCAAAGTTTTTGTTTCAAAACAGCTTTCTTCTATACTTTATATTGACTGTTTTATCATTTACTTTGTGGAAAAGGCTAGTGATAAAATGTATAATTTATACCCGTCGAAAAATATGCAGTTTTCCGATGGGTATGCCGTCAAGCACTTTAGAACCTTAAAGTATTACTTATCGGCAGATGGTGGCGCTTGTCGTCATTTAAAAGGATATAGAAATATTCTAAGAGCTTGCTTAGCAGAACCTATTATGTGACCTCTTCACGTTTTACACATTGCACCTACTTATTGCAAGGCAAGATTTTCCCCCTTATTATGCCCATATCTTTATACCAGTCCTAGAAATAGAACGACCAAAGCCTTTAGCCTGGTACGAATACTAGTGACTCTACAAATGCTTTACAATGTATAACTGATTTCCCAAATGAACATTGTAGACTCAACTTCCTGAGGATGTTCTGGTTTCGGTGTGAAACGTATGTTGAGGATTTTCTGTTCGATTAGATGCTTTAGTCGATTGATTTCGTCGATTTTTCGCGGAAAAACTAAAAACAATCTCGCAAAACCAACATTGAATCTTTTAGGTAAACACTCATACCACAGAATAAAATTAGTTGTCTCTACTGTACACCTAGAATTCATCTAGAATCTAACCTAAAGAATACCCAAAACTCTACCTAAATCATTTCAGAAAAGACAGTTTTCCAAATTATACCATACATATTTCGACGGTTTCCATGGTGCGCAGTGGATTTATACGCACACCATAGACGAAGGTCCTGGGTTCGATTCTCGCCGGGGCCGATTCAGATTTTCTGAATTTGTCCTGGTCTAGGTGGTGGGAGGCTTTAGGGGCGAAAGGGGTGTGGAATTTCATCCTACCCCTAAAAAATTAGCCCGCTTCCATCTTAAATGGCATCAACACTTACCATCAGTTGTGATTGCAGTCAAGAGCTTACTTGTAATAAAAAAATTGCACAGGCTAATGGATGACTTGATAGACTTACCAGTACAATGAAGTCTGTTCTGTAATATAGGTGATGATGTAATATAACTGTTACGTCATTTGACCTACGACTTATTGACCGAGTGGTCATCAAACGCATCACAACATCGCCGGTGTGATGTGTGACCTTTAACGAATAGACTATTATTTAATCAAAAAATCCGTGACTAACGCACAAAGGGTATCTTTGGGTTATAAAGAATATCATATGTGCTAATAGTACGCGACATTTATATTAAAGAAACGACTTAAGAGAAATCAGCCAAATGTTACCCGAAGTCAATGTTAAGTGTGATAACAGGATTTTAAAAAAGCCTACCTACATTACCTGCTTCTCAATTGTTTTAAGTTCTTTATTTTAAATTATAATATAAATAAAAATTACTCGGTGGCCCTTCTAAAAGTTTTTTATTCAACTGCAAATACATAAATAAATAGAAAAATTAAAGCAGGAACAAGTAATCTTTTGGTTTGCACTGGGATGCCGAAGTCAATTAATGTCAGTAAAATGCAGAATATTACTATTGAAAACGACTTATAAAGCAGTGACTGCAACCTAATAATAAACCTACTATACTAATGCCGAACTCGATTGAGAATGCTTGTCAACAAACAAATTTAAAATGAAGGTAGAAAATGCAACACATTTTATGCTTAGTAAATTTAAAATTATGTTTTGTTATTTTAAAAAATCTTATTTAAAAGATTTACTAATCTAATTTATTGTCATGAATTCGTCATTGAGCATTTAATTTAAAAAAATAGGTGTAAAATGACTAGTAATTTCTACCTTCATTTTTAATTTGTTTGTTGACAAGCATTCACAATCGAGTTTGGCTTTACTATAGTAATAATAACTACTTCGTTGGCTCAGTGATATTACTCGAAAAGAATTTATTTCCGTAAAGCCTTCAGTTTCAGTAATTGGGTATAATTGTTATATGCAAGTGATCGTTATCAATAGATAAGGACCACCGGGAGATATGAACAAGCGGAGAATCAATGTGTTGTTTGCATTGCATTTGGCTGGTGGAACGCTTTGGCCGTGGCTAGTTACCGCCAAGCGATTTAGCGTTCCAGATCCATCTTGTTCAGAAGCTCAAGGAGTGTGGATTTCATTCGGATCGCGCGTCCATCTTACATTACATCCTCTTTACAAATCGAATAACTAAATCTCTGCATCGAAATAATCGTTATCTTTACCTTTTCTGATAAACTAGAATAACTTGATAACCAAGCAATTTCTTTAACCATGTAAATCAGCGTTTGGAAATCTTGCAATTTACCTGTAACAATAAAGAATAAGAAATAAGTATAACAAATCAACTAAACAATTTAATGATATGCAATGATACGCAATAATTTTGCTTGTGGACATTTAATTACTATAATGGTGAACACGTGTGACATTACAAAACTTTAACTATATAATGTAAGTACTTAATGTACCTACTAATTAATATACAAAATATTACAGTAATAATTGAGTTTTTAATAGGTTTATAATAATAATAGAGCGTATTTAGAACACAGCAATTATTTATACTACATCTACGTACATTTTTTATAACGTCCACAAAATATTTATTTATTTCGTTAGGAAATAATTAGAACCGTTATAAGTTGTACAAAAATGTAGCCTACACTAGAACAGGCCCACCACCACCTACATGGAATACCACTTTTATAGGTGGTATGAAAAACGGAAGCTGGGAGATTACTTTATAACTTCGAAATGCGAAAGACCGGAACGCTTCCAACGAATCCATGGGAGGTCAACAAAATAAGGTTGCAGATTACTTACGAGTTATGATTTGATTATTTTAGTCTATGTAATAAAACGAAAATGTGGATACGAACTTTCCAATAAGTCCTTAGAAGTGCTACATTATAGCTTTTTGTGAAAATAAACACATTTATAAATATGTCTAAGCTTTGCTACAAGACATACCTATTGCGTTCACCAGACACAAAAAGGTCATAGTACTACTTTGTCATACAGTCCAGTATTTACTCACAGAGATAATTTTAATGTTTAATATAAAGTATAAACGTAGCAGAAATGGCCACTTCACGTTTCTAGATCGTAAATAACCAAACACGCAGCCGGATCCGGGCCAAATTATTATGGTCCATTTATCACTCGCACGAAAATATATCGAACACTACACACACCTATATCACCACGTCACGAATTTATCAACACGTTCACGTAATTTGTTGAAAACCATTTTACGTATATACCTATTGGGTAACTTAATTTTACCCAGTGGGCAATAAATATTGTTTCAACTTACTTAAATCGGTTCGAATTTCAAAATGATAAGTTTTGAGCGCAATAAACGCACTTTCAATGCCAATGACTGCATCTTTGGTTTCGTGGTTAGCCTGTGTGGCTTCGATCACAAGGTCCTAGGTTTGAATCCTGGGTCAAGTCACGGAATAATTCTGAGTTTATCATCCTTTTATGATATTTTTACCCCGGAAGTTGGTGATAGGTATAAATCCATTGCGCATACCACTGCGCCACGGACGCCGTCAAAAATATGCTATGAGTAGTAATAGAATGTAATTATTTATTTAACAAATAAAACATTATTTTAATTAGTCGTTTTGTCGGCCGCCATAACGTAGTGGTTATACAAGACGGAGGTCCTGGGTTCGATCCCCGACTGGGCCGATTAAGAAAATATTTCTTAAATCATTCTGCCTGGTGGGAGGCTTTGGCATTGACTAGTTACCACCACATCGGCAAAGACGTATCGCCAAGCAATTCAGCGTACAGGTACAATGTCGTGTAGAAAATTTGTTCGTTTCCATCGAAGATTGCATCGACACTTGCATCAGAGTGAGATTACAGTCAGGGGCAAACTTGTAATTAATAAAAAAATCTACCCGTCTCTACGTCTGGCACTATATTTAACAACTCAATACCAACATAACAGACCTAATACTTTCAATGAACACTAGCCCACAAACAATAGAGTCAATAGTCGATCATTCATAACATGTTAGTCATTGGAGCGCGAAATGAATAAACAAACCTTCCGACTTCCACGGCATCCGTAACATGGCGTAACCATGTTAGATTTGCCGCTATCTTTGTGTAACAATGTATGCAACTTGAATTGAATAATACCAATAAGATTATTTAACTAGACTGCATTACAAGGTATCGTTTAAGTCCATTAGTTAAGTTAATACGTCACTTACTATGATTAAGCCCACTCGTAATAGCATTTGCATAAGGTAAATCTTATTTAAATAAAAACTTACACTAACGGAAGTGAAGGATTTTAAACTCATTACAGTTTGTATACAGTATACAGTTTGTATAACCAATTTTTCATGAACAGAAATTTAAAAAACTGAGGAATGTCAGTTTTTAGTTATTTATTTTACAAAGAAATGCATTTTTACTTGAGATTTCTTATTTTTCAAGCAATTAATGTTGTTAACAAAAGACTGTATTTCGGAAATTATTAATTTCATTAACTATTGGTTTAAAAAGAAATAAAACAAATCACAAAAAGCATTTTTTGTCTATGTTTCTCTGACACTAGAAAAGAATTACTGCAAAAAATTAAATTCCACCCAACAAAAGTTAAGTTACTAAAGCTCAGCTTCTAGTATTGCAATAAAATTATACACAGTAAGAACAAAAATTAGGTCACTATTAAACAAATAGTTAGAGTTCTATAAAACCAATTACATAACTAAATAAAACTTTATAGGTAAATTGATTATTGTATCTATAAATCCATAAATTTTAGTTGCGTAATAATTTTCCTGTCAGACTACGGGCGGATTTTCAATAACAGAACGAGCCTAGTATCGTAAGCTTTATGGGTTGCACGCAGAGCTTAAGCTGTTATGTGATCAATTGATAAACCCTTACGTGTTTGCGAGCTTCGTAGAGTCACACGCGTTTTGCGTTTTGTATTTTATAATAGAAATAGGTTTGTAGTTCTTTTTAACACGTTAACTGGCGCCAATGCGTAGGCGAGATTTAGTACACCTTTGCGTGAACATCTTGCGTCTTTAACATATGTTTTGTTTTGTGTTTTTACCAAGGATTTGTCTACTCGACCTTTTTTATAGCTTCGGAGATGAGTAATGGTGAGATTAAACCGTATTTTGCATAATTTGTCGAAATGCATGAGCTCTCCACAATGCTAATTTCATGTACATATTTTTTTAAATTATATTTAAATTATTATTTTTTATTTGGTGCACAATTAAGGATATGCCATTCATTTATTCACTTTACTAGCCAGACTTTGAGTTCGTCTGTAGATTTCTGACAAGTCTAAGTTTAAAAACATTAATCAAAGTCTGCTTCCATGTCTCTCTTTTACAGTGCTACGAGTAGAATTTTCATACAGTGAAGCGTGAAACTGGCGAAATAGTATTAAAAAATTGGCTCCTTAAAAGTCGTTTTTAAGTTAATTATACTAAAAATCTTCAACACGGACAAAATAGCGAGCACCCGCTAAAAATATAAAGAAACTTAATTTCTTAAATAAGGTTTTCCTTATGTTCAAAATCCATATAGATTATGAAAAAAAAACAACAAATAAATTTTGTTTTGGAAACAATGACAATCTCCTTTAACTTGGAGACGTGCGTATATTTCGTAGGCCTACATTCGGCGGCGTATTATCTAGACCAACTTGCGGGCCCCAGTTACGTGAACTAGAATTGCGTAAACCAAGAAACTATTTTATTATCAGTAATTAAATCATTTACTACGTTGTAAAATAAAATAATTATGAAAACACTATAAATATTTCGAAAACTCCTAGTCGAATCAATCTTTTTACTGTCACAGTTTCGTTTAATAAACTTTAATCCGAAATAAAAAAAATTAATTGATAGAAATCTCACAAATTATGTGTTATAAGCGAAATACTTCAGACTAATTGACTCATCATGAGATCTATACAATTAGCAAATAAATAATAATCAAAACTAGTTACGATACCACGTAGACGCTCACTAAGTATGGAATGTGACGACAATGGCCCCAGAGGCGCACTGGTATGCGCAATGGATTTATAAAATAAAGGGGACCTGGGTTACATTCCCGGAGTACCGATTGAGATTTTCTTAATTGTTCTTGATCTGATTGCTGGGAGGCTATAGCCGAGACTAGTTACCACCCTTCTTGCAAAGACGTACCGCCAAGCTCCACGTCATCATGTCGATGCACGGGCGTAGCTTTACGGGAGGGGGGAGGGTCAGACCCCCTAATAATCCCTAAGCCCATGAGTCCAAGGGTTTAAGAACTCCCTACGAAACGCTTGTCGCAAGCCGTAGGAGTCAAGCTGTGGACTTCCATCGGCTGACAGCAACCATGATAAATGCATGTATATTTATGTTATAAAACTGTATAATGATCCTAAGCTGCGAAATAAGAAGGAAAGTGGCCTTAGAAAATCGTGACGAGAATGATCTCCGTGTACATTAGATAAGGGCATCTCTTGCTCAATTTCCATGCGACACATGACATGCTGTTGTTCGAAACATTATTGTTATCACAGATCTTGATATACCCCTGATATACTCATATTCGTTATCATTCGTATCACATCACTCACTGCTCCTATCATCATTGATCTGTACCTATAAACCTGTACTAGGTTATGATAGACATAAATTAGAACCTATCAGAATAATCATCTCTGTCCAAGCGTTATTAGCTCAACGGTTATAGTGCGGTATAGAAATCTAGAGCTCGCAGATTCGGCATCCATTTAATACAATATTTAGTGTAGTTGTGGCTGTTTTTTAATTTCATAAATTAAAAAGTTTGTAATTTGTCCTTTTAAATTTAATTTGCCCATTTTAAATTTATTTTATTTTTTTTTTTTTTTTTAAATAAATAAATAAGTAATTGCTGCTAGTGGTTAGCCTATAAATGAATAAAAATACTCTTAACAATTTGTAACTGGAAAATCATCTGGTTTTATTTCTATTTTGGTTTGGCGGTACCGAGCGGACGCACCAACCTGCTGAACAAGGCTCCGTTGACGCGCGCCCTTCGCACTCTCAACTTAGTAGTTGGGAAGATTGATTTATTTTGCTGTACTTTGAGTGAACTCACAAAGGTTGCTCAATGGTGTATGTGTTATGATAGTAATTATTGTTAAATTTAAATGTTATGTTTTTTGTAAGTATTTAGTACCTTTTATAAGTTTATAAATATGCTACGATAGCGTATAGGGAATATCCTGTAAAGCTAGACGTAAGTTGTTGTAAATAAATAAATAAAAAAAAAGGAAAATCCAATAAAGAGAAAGCCCGCGGTCTGCCCGGGTAGTTCGCCTTCCTGTGGGAATTTTGGGATAAAATGTGGCCTATGTGTTAATCCAGAGTGTAAGCTAACTTCATATCATATTTTATTAAAATCGCTCTAGCTGTTTAGTTGTGACGAAGTAACATACATAGAATGATTATGGGAAATTCTCCATATTTAATTAAAGTCAGCACCTTTTTACCCGACTGCGTCAGAAAGAGGGTTATGTTTTTCGAGCGTATGTATGTATGTATGTATGTATGTATGTATGTATGTATGTATGTATGTATGTATGTATGCCCATTTCTTGGGCACGCGCTACAGCCTAAACGGCTGGACGGATTTTGAGATGTGAGGTATCGTTGAACTTGTCAAAATTGTGGTAGTGGCATAAGCTATATAAATTTTCAAAACGGCAGCTGTAAATGGGGAAAAAGGGGGGGATGTGTGTATTTCTTTCTTCTATCTTAGCAATATGGGTATCAAATGAAAGGTTGTAAAAAGACCATTTCAAAAATATAAATATCATATCATATTTATATTGCCGTTTTAACAAAAAATGGCAAAAAGTGTACCGGCGGCAAACGTAGTTTTGGTAGGTCTTTCTTTCCAGGTAGTAAACTATTTTGTCTACACCTGCAGCATCATAAAGTATTTAAAATTGTATATAGATATAGTGATCCTTGTTTTTCTCTTTTAAGTTCATAACTTCTAAACAGTTGGGTTTTTTGTTTTTATAATAATGAATATATGAAGTACGAAAGACGTCTTCATTAGTATCTTAAGAAACACCCCGTCTAACTCCGACGTACTCGTACAAACAGAGATAAGATCTGATAGGTACGGTTGCAAAAGTGCGTTCACTCTACAAACTCGTGTTTCTCAATAACTATCTCTGATCTACATCTCCGGTGATATTTTCACGCTTGTCTCAATGTAGTTACATGTTTTTAGAGCGCCGTAAAAAACTTTGATGCCATAATAGATCCCTTTATTTCCCAAGCGAATACTCCATAAACATTGTTATTGCCAACTTTCATATAATTTATACAAACAAATTAATAAATAAATGTCTGTTTGTAATTTGAAATTTATTAATTGTCTAAATGCTTATGAAAGTTTATGTGGTACTTACATCAAAAATTAAATAAAATTTTTTTGTCTATTTGGCCGTCTTTTCGTTCTGACTAATCTCTAAATCTCACATGGAAAGAGTTCTTACAAAGTTCTTACAAAGAACTCTCATTACAAAATATGATAGCCAGATTGATGAGCAGTAAACGAATATTTATCCTGACATCCCTACGGGAACGGGATACATACATATTTAAAATATATAACTACACACATATTTATCATTATAATATATTTATTAATTTATAACTATATATTTATAATTTTAGCAATCCGTCTATGTATATTGTGATTAAAAAAATGAACGGAGATAAAGAAGAAATACACATAATTTTATAATAATGCCACTAATTTTAGACAAAAACAAAATAACTCACTACATAAGTGTCTTTAATCCAAATCATCCAGTAATGATAATAACGGATTAAAAATATTTTGTAAACATTAATTCTGATGTAACTACATTTAAGTAGTAATAGTAAGTATGCGGTTGTTACCATAATAATCTATTACATTATTTGCTTAACATTAAAACAAATGCATTCTGAATAAAGCAAAATTACCAAACAACGCACGGAATTCCATTACGTATTTCTCCGCTAAGTAGGCTTCAATTCAGATTGTCGTTACGAAAGCATTTTGCTTGAATGTTGGCACAATTTCCACAATGGCGGCGAGCATTTACGGCTCTATTTGAATAACTGTGACAAATGTGGGCTTGAGAAAGATTTGGCAAGTCGTGACCTTAACTCCGTGTGATGCAGATGTTGCCAGTGACAGCCATAACAAATGTTGAGTCAACATTCAAGTGATAGACACTTGTACCGTTTATGGAACAAAATAATAATAGTCTGATAAAAACAGGTATTGATTTGTTATGATTGGTTTAGTTCTAATATAAAATCAGTTCGGTGTCATAAAGAACTCAACCCCTTTCGGTTTCTATAAGACATAGTAACGGAACAATAAATCGTTTCGCGAAACGTCTTAATGATAAATAGCCACGACCGAAGGTCCAGACCTGGACCAATTTAGAAAATCTTAATTTAAGCCGAATTTATAAGTTAGAGGTACTTTAACTTATAAATTCGCTATCCTTATCACTGCGCCACAGAGGTTTAAGGAGGAAATTATTAAGTCGTCAGTCACAACAACAGAGCTAAGGCACTGTGATATGTGGCACAATTTTAAAATAAACAGTTCATCCAAATTAGCAGGCTTTTATAGGTACTTGTATTTCTTAGCATCGTAATTAACATCAAGTGACATAGCAACCAAGTAGTAACTTGCAATTTGATTCATTTGTTACTTATATCATAAGGATATTACACTAGAAGGAAACGCAACTGTGAAGATTTACCTACGAAGCCAACTATATATCATAACTCGGCGACAAGTTAAAGGAAATAGCGAAGTGAGATTCCAAATAACAGACATTATACATTAAAATTGATAACTACCAGATATTATATCATGCAATCCGCTTGCATAGCTGCTAGGTGCCCTATAAACTGACGTAATTCTAATGAGAAAATGTATAATTCCCCGTAAACATAAGCGAGTCGTGAATATTTGCATAGACCTATATCTAGACACAAATTGGCGGCAATCGTCAGACTGGATTACATAGTAATTTGATGTCTAGGAAACATTTCACGTGTTACAGTTATCTTTACGTAATCGCTTTGTTTAATAAACCGCTTTATGGTAAGGGCCTGTGTAGCAATTGTATAACTTATTCGTAATAGCAGAATGCAGACGTAAATGAGATTAACATACAGACATTTTCGTGATTTACATGTTGTGTACTAGAAATTGTTCGTAGTGATCTGAATTTAAATAAAAATTAATGTCTCTAAACAAAGATATTTTCTCTTTTGGCTCTAATCTCGTATTATGTAGTAAGTAGCCCTCGACTTTAATAATAAGTGTTTTAAGTATGTCGAGTAAGTTAAAAGTATTATATCCAATTAAAACGTTTTTTACAAATATTATTGTGCAGTATTTGTGAACAGAAATTTTCAAAATAATCCAATCGGAGAAGAAACCTACAAAAAACACAGCAGAAGATATAAATGGAGCCTCTTGTCCCTCCTTCTAGGATAATATTAATGAGTGAGAGAAAGTAATAAGGTAAGTAATATGTAAATATTTATTAACATTTTAATTTGCATTCAGAACAATAGAACACTATTATATTATCATCTCTATCGTCACTTAACATCAAATGAAATCGAAGTCAAACTTCTACTTGTCATTGAATAAAACTACGTTACGTTCTACTTGAGAGTACGTACTAAAATATTGACTTGACCCGATTGGTAATAGTAACAGAGCATAAATTAAACCTCAAGAATGTTTTATGTGAATCATAAAAACGACGTTTATTTGTTTATCGAAATCCACTGTCCCAGTTTGGTCACAAACCTTGATATCACGAAGGGCAGTGCCACGTGACGCAACACGCAACGTAACCTGACCGTACATCGTCATTGCACTCACGATCAGGGAAAGTGAACTGACGGACGGAAGTACGTCAGTCAGTACAAACCGCTGTATGTACGTGATTGGTTACAATTTGTGGTAGTAATAGATACTAAACAGTATGTTTTACGCCATTGCGTAAATAAACTCGTGATTAAAATTTTGAATTGACACGAAAATATTGGGCATTTTTGAGAATTTAAGTGAGTTTTATCATTATCACATCTTCCACCAAGTTAGTAAGAATGATCGAATCCGACTGACTAAAGTGTTCTTTAAAGCACGGAATGTAAAATTAGTAACTGTGCAACTCTAGGTTGAGAGTTTACACTGAAGAAAGGAACGCAAGGAAGAAGAACTTGACACAGGAGTTAAATTTTCCAAACGAACACATGCTAACGACTGGACCAAAAAACATTTATGCTGCTTCGCTAAATAATGCGATTATTTACAAGAATAAAATAAATAAAATAAAAAAGAAATTAGTAGAAATATAGTGAAGAAATTCTCAATTAAGCTCTGACACCCAAACGTTAGAAATACTTATAAAAAGGTACTTTGTTTCTAGATTTTAATGTCTAGATCTATAAAGATTTAAAGCCCTAAACTAGGACTACAATGCTGTTTATAAGTCAAGCCAAACTGTCAAATCCAATAGCAATAGCAATCGTTACTATTCTAATTCGCAAGTCTTACAAAACGGCCGCATGATCGAGGGCTTTGTAACTAGCGTATGATCGTTAGTGACAAATTAGCGTGCTATTACATTACATAATGCTATAAAGTGTGTCATAATCAGGTCATAATACACCCAGCGAGTTGACAGTTGAGTTGAGCTGCCGTTGTTCATTATGTGTCGACTTAAAGTTTCTTCCGACATGCCACTGAACTGTGGCTTAATTTTAATTACTTAGACTCTGATCTCAATGATTTGTATGCACAAAAGTAACTTAGTAAAATATCCTAGATTCAAAACAATATAGTGCAATGAATTGTCTACCTCTTCGTATTTACAAGCAAAGCTTTACAATTGCCTAGAGTGAAAAATAAAATATTAAATATGTATATAAAAGTATCTACAAAAACTTCTTTAGATCTTTTGTGCCTAAAACCACGAACCGTGAAAGCATGGTATCCAGAATCTGCTTCAACAATATACAGAAAATCAAATTTAAATAAAGTCAAAAGAATCGCACTCTAATCTTTTTAATAATCGATACTGATCGTAATATATTATTGATAATGTATTTATGTAATTATACATTTTGATGTTCTGATTAAATAAATCAGTATCTGTACGATATTACTTTTTGATAAAAATCCTTACAAAGGTAAAAATTATTTTGTCATTTTGCAAAAACTATGTCACTAAACAAAAGTTCAATAGAAATAAGTGTTACATTTAACACTACGTAACTGATTAACTAACTACTATACTAATACCAATTATGTGTTGAAGAATGCCTCCAAAATTCACAGATACTTAAGATAACAACAGTTACGTTTTATCTCCACATCCAAATATCAAGTCCATTGTTAATCCACAGTTATAATCGATTATGGTAACCTCGTTAAAAGTGATGCAACAGTGGACCAGTAAACAGTACACTATCACAGATTGTGTAATGAACCCTACACTAAAAGGAGGCAACGCTATCAGCATTCTACACAATGGCTGACTTTCACTGATCGGCAATTCCTATACTGTACTGATGGCACCGATAAATGCATTGCAGGTTGAATCCGATATTAAATAGAGCGGAAACTGGGCGATTGACAATTATTCAGTTATCCTCGACCAAGATTTGATGAATATTTTTTTAAATAAGTTTACACTTGATCTGATATCGGTGAGTCGTGATAAATAGACAAGGCTTTGCATCTTATACGTTTATTGGCATATGAAGTTAAGTATATAGCACAACCATCCATATCGTTTTTTTAATATATTTTTAGTATAAATGATTGAGGTATTGATAGCATTAAGTACCTTTGACCACAAAGGACATGGGAGTCCTAAATCATAGTTTCAATATATTTCAGTAATTGATTTGATTGTGATTTTTCAAATATTTTGACGTGGGAATATGAACTTACTACGACGCAGTTGGTTCTATTGAATTTTAGTTGACTTAAATCCTTTTTTTTGTGGGGAAATCCTCATGGATACCCTCCCGCCAAGTTGGGGGAGTGAGAGGGTTATGACTAGGGTTGGACTCTTACCGACTAAAACCCCACGGTGTTCCTACACGCCGCCTGATAAACTGAACTACGGGAACGAATGTTCTCTACCGTAATCCAGTCAGCGATGTCCAATGTAGCTGGCTCGTCACTGTTTTATTTAATGCTTTAAAGGCGCACTGGGAACACTATGTGCGCCTTTCAGCTCGAGGACAGTTGACTTAAATCCTACCGTGTCCCGTTTGGGACCTGTCGACTGAATTACCGGTAGGCTTTCGTACACAACCGCAAAATCAAATGTAATGTATTTTTTATTGATCTCTTATAGATCTATTATCATAACAATTCTTGCAACTGTGCCATTAACACTTATTACACATCATTACATAAAATTACACGCAGACGAATCAATACCTTGGGAATTAGATTCCCTAGATGTTCTCAGTTACGCACATCCACCAAAAGTTCACGCCCCAGTTGACAAACGGACAGACAAACGATTAGAGGATATCCTCGGCGTCTGTATCGATTGCGATAATATTATTCAATCAAACAAGTTGTGTTGCATTGCTAGATTATCAGAAGGCGATGTGAAACGAGATTCGTTCGATGGCATTGACCGTCAGCGAAAGCTGACGCACAAGTAGCTACGGGTTTTATTTATTTGTATTTATCTAATAGAAATTTTAATTACGTCTCTTTAAGTTCTATATGCCGCAGTCTTTACATATCTATCGGATTTATGCAATCTCACAACTTTACCTACAGTCGATTGCACAAATTAATTTCATATACCTAAAACAAAATTTTTGAATAAATATTGATTTCTCAGAAATA
This sequence comes from Mycalesis mineus, assembly GCA_034621355.1. Lineage (NCBI taxonomy): Eukaryota > Metazoa > Arthropoda > Insecta > Lepidoptera > Nymphalidae > Mycalesis > Mycalesis mineus. The sequence continues at coordinate 4,796,759 of CM067881.1, forward strand.
TTTTATCAAGCTCGTATAGAGCTTTCGTTTCTCTTAATAAATATAGTATCATCAGGAGACTTGTTATAAAGGCGTGTCACCTGTCTAAGAATCTACTGGAAGAAGTGTTATGAGCCTACACATTATGTCTTAAAATATATTTCACAAAATGTCACAAAACACCTGCAAAATTTTAAATTTAACTGCTAGGTTTATTATAGGACGTAGATATCCGCTAAGAACTGATTTTACGAATGCTCACCCCTAAGTGGATGAAACGGGAACGAAGTATAAGTTTGTATAAAGTCTGTTGTTGTCTATATGTTTTTAGAGTAAGAAACTTGAAATACATTAAATTTAAAGTTTATACTCTACAGATGGTGTGGAAGTGTAGGAAGGAAGTGTAAGAAGTAATAACTTAAAATAACACTATAGGCTACTTTTTCTCGATTCGATATACCCACTGGAACTATGGGTGAAAACCACGAAACAAAGCTAGTTCTTCTATACAAACTTGAAATTTAACATTACTATAATCTGTACTGTCACGAGTAAATAATACCTACAGGTTTTGTGTTTGGACTAACAACTGTATAAAAAATAAATTTTGGCTCCAGAAAAGGAACTAATTATATCAGATAGCAAAAAAAACTTATTAGGAAGCCAGATTAACTTATTAGGGAGACAGAAATAAATACATCGAGAAGGTGATAAAACGTTAAATTAGGCACGGGTAGGTCAACCGCACTACATAATTTATAATTTACCTTGGTTCATGTTGCGCCATAGAATATATTGTCGAGGCGTGGTAGAGCAATGTATAACAAGTTCTATGTTCTAACGTAATCACTTGGATTGACCGCAATACACCTTTTATAATGATAATTATTTTGTGTATTGTTTATTAAGCTAATGGCTCTGTATTCACTTTTACAAATTGTAAAGATGTTATTTACCGTAATTAGGTAATTGGTTACAACACCGTTTTACAGTTACGAAGAATTTAACTTAATTATAATACAGTTAGTTACATTAACTGTATATGTGTACAAGGTAAATAGTAATTAAGGTATTAATTCCGATTTCATTATATTCTTACAGATTAGCACTTTTATTTATTAAAACCATCAACGAAATCATATGTACATAATTGTACTTAAACTATTTGGGTAGCGCAAAACTTTTAAACACAAGGTCGTACAAACATTTAAGAATGAAAATTAAATTCAAAACTAGAAAAAGCAAGAAAAGTTTGATGAAATCAAGCCTGAGAAAAATTGCTTCTTTTAGAGTATCGCACTTGCAAAAAATTCTTTTCATTTTGAGCTGAAAATATCCACCTTGTATGTTGATGTAGAAATAAATATAATTGAAAAAGCATTCCACATTTTTGTTATGCGTACGAAGAAAAAGCCTTCATGTAAGTTGACAAGCGATATCAAGATGTAAAAATTTCTATATTGACCATGCGCCTAGATCCTTACAATATTGGATCGATAAACTGGTCGTAGTGAGAGAAGAACTAGATTGCAATACAATCTTAAACTAAGGTTTGTAAAGTTTGGTATAAAATTAAATCAAATTCTTAATATATTTCCCATTCAATGTTACGGTGTTGACTCATTATAAACGGCCAAGACTCATTGGAACATTTGAATAAATGATCTTTAGCTTTGATTTATATTTATTGCGTAAACATAGCGTAACAGTCGTGTTATTTATGTATAGTTTAAACTACCGCCTGCAGTGTTGCCGCCGCCGCCTACGTGGTCAAATTGAAGATTGAATTTACTTAAATAATTACTAAATAGTTTGATTAAAACAAACTGTCTTTTTGACAATAAATAATATTTTGTACAGTAATAAATGTGAACCCAATGGGCAAGAGGGATAAAGATAGTGTCTACCATATGCGTATTAAAGGGGGGGCGTATATAATTTATAGGGTCTGGACGCCCCCCTCCTTAACAGGTATTGTTGTAGTAGCAGTAGTTGAGGACTAATAGTAGTGAGTAGCTGACACACTGACGGACGAGTAGACATGGCAAAACTAAAATATTGAGTGACACTCGGATGTAATAAAACATTTTTGGACGTTTGGAATGGCTTATGTTCTTAAAATTTAATATTCAGTTAATATTTTGCAAACTACTAATTCCATATTATCTGCAAGCAGAAAGACAAATATTATTTACTAACAATAAGTTATGTTATTCATTTCAATAGCATCAATCTCTTCTTTACAATAAAATGGGGTTTTCTTTAAAAATCTACGGTTCGGTAACTAAATAAAAAGAAGCAACTATAGTATTTAAACAAGAAAACTGCCTACCTAGAAATACGGTAGTTGGTACTAGTACTGTGTGATTAGTATTCAGCAATTAGTTTGTCATAATTTACATCATAACTGGAATAACATCCTGCAAATAAACGCACTGTTCCTATAATGATCTGTCTACTTAACCAGATGACTCTGCTTTTCCTTTTTCCTGTATAACTTAACAATGAGGAATAAAAAGAAGAAAACCCTTATTAATAACAATTATAAAGTTCATTTATTTAGTACATTTAATTATTTTATATTGCAACAGTATGAAGAGACATACATTCTATTGTTAATACTGATTGAAAATCTCTAAAAATATTAAACGGATTTTCATGTATTTTTACAGACATAGATCATAATTAGCTTTGTACATGACTTTAAAATTTAATTTGATTTATATAAAAGGCATATTTAAAAGATCTGTTGAAAGTCAAGTTTGTTGATGAGTGCTGATGATGATGATGATGTTGATGAGTATCATGCATTACTGCCGGTAGGGCGAAGAAAGAGTGTAGAAAGAAGAGAAAGAGAAAGAGTGTGAAAGATTCAGTGATTGTTGACAATTACTGATGATAAATTACAAATTTTAATATAAATGTTATAATTATGTACAGTACAAGCTCAGTATTTGGTGCAGCAGTAATGAAAATTGTTATTTCATAAAAAAAATATATTGAAAAAACTAAAATCCACCCAAATAGGCAGGCATCCGCTATTAAATATATAAAAATAACTCAGATCACATAGCAAAGCAATTTACACGGCGTTTGATATGCAACAATTATCGTTTAATGCCACCATTTTTTGTTACAGCCGTAGAGCCTATACCTGACAGGCAAGCCTTATACGTGAAACCACACGATCATTGCGGTTTCATTCGGCCGAAGCCCTACACGTACTCGTATCTTGCCCAATGTCTGCATTCCGTGTTTTTTTCAGCCTACCTACGCCAAAACAGATATGCTACAAAAAATGTAATAACTCTTTCAATTTAAAATTTTAACACGATTTCTTATAATTTTAACAAGTAAGTCTAAGTACGCGTAACCCAATAAAAATAGTTACTTAAAATAAATAAATTCCACACACAAACCTTTAGTCCACTTATGAAATACTTACCGTAAAAATATGAAACACGAATTTGTAAATATTTTTTACCGACTTCATTTACTATTAACATTACCCATTTTAAGTTAGTTAGGTACATTCAATATACAAAGTTAACGCTCACAACTTCGCGAGTGCCGTCATTTCCTTTTTCTACTCCTCCTCTAGTCCACATATAATAGGTTTGTAACCAACATCACCTTTGACCCTATTCGATATGTGATGCCACTTTTCTCTATCATCTGCTACCCGGAGAGCATCGTATACCATGGAGTCCAGTGGTTCGGACCTGATCAGACCTACGCATATGTAATATGTAAAAGCGATTTTCTCGATGCTGGATAAATAGTTAGGGTATATCACAAATAAAACCTATCAATTTTACTAATATCCGAATTTATTAGGCATAGCAAAAAACAAGTTGAATTTCGTAATGCAATGTAATATTATTATCAATAATAATGCGATCACGATTATGCATGTGAAGCAACAAACTACGCATTTGCATATGCGTATGACCTTGATTTTCGGAAAACCGGGAATCGAACCCGTCCTTCGATTCCCGGTTGGGCTGATTGAGATTTTCTTAAGCCAAGCGATGTAGCGTTCTGGTACAATGTCATGTGAAAACCGAAAGCACTTCTACATTTAATTGTCATCAGGTGAGATTGCAGTCAAGGGCTAACTTGTAGTACATAAAAAAGCGCCACCTAGCGAGATGGGTCGTACTTTTGTTAGGACGTGTTTAAACATTTTTCATTGTTACACCTATTTGAACATACAGAAATACTAGATCAAAATAACTAGCAATCCTCTTATAATCCGTATTAGCTAGTCACACTAACAAGTCTAACAAGTTAGTATTTTGTAATACAGTGTCGTAATTCAAAATGCGCTTGCGATTATGCACGCAGCGCAACGCACACGCATACACACACACACACACACTGCGGAGAATGCGCATGACCTTGAACGTACGCCATCTACCGGATGCCGGACGAATTATTACGGCAACTAACGCGTTCCGTTTTCACCTTCAATATTACGTTGCTATTGGAAAAGTTGTATTGAACCACTGTCACTTTCACGGTTGCTTCATACTAGACTTTGGATGACGCTTTATAAAGGAACCAGTAACAAACTCTACAAAAAGGTTAACGTAAATGTTCACGCTTATTTAATCACGTCTTATTATCCATGTTATTTTATTTAAATCCTTATTGTGATAAGATGTTATTGTTATTAAGATAATTTGATTTTTATAATAAATCGTTTTGAGTATTTCAGCATTCTGGTAACATGCCATATAAAATATAGTAGAAAAGAGTTCAATAAAATTCTTTCTGAATAATCTACATTATCAAAATCATCTTAAACCACATTGCAACGATGCAGTTTTACATCGGATGAGATCGCCGATAATTTCGTTGTGAAGAATCCAAACGTTTTTTTAATTAGGGTAAACTAATTAAATGAATTATTTATGTTGAAATAATTATGCAGCATCACAAACCTCCCAGTGGCGGTCCATGAAAAAAACATCTACCTACCATTAATTTGACTAACGACATTGCTCATCCATACCAGCTTAACGAATCATTAAAAATTGTTTCACCAATAACCGAACGCTTACCAAACCTTTGCGCATGATTGCACTGGATATATCCAATGTCGCAACCAGAATATATAATAAGCAGTTGATGCGGTTGATAGCCATCGGCACGGCCCTAAGGCAATGACGGAAATTAGCAAATCAAGTGCTAATTTGTAACAATGTGCACAAAATTCTTTAAGCTTATAATTTAGTTTATATACTGACATAAAGATCTTAGGTTTAGGCACTTTGAAAGTTATACATGAAGACAAATTATTCTATATAATAAAATTGGCATGCGTACTGGATTTTTTTATAAGTTTTTAATAGTGTTTTTATAATTGTTTTATAAGTAAAATTAAAAAAAAATGTAAATAAATAAATGAATGAGAAAAAAATCATATTACTATATATAAAAGCGAAAGTTTGTAAGTTGTGGGCAAAGTGGGTGTTTACTGTTTACTTGCGGTGTAAACTTGGTATGAGTTACTGACATCCGATTTCTAACCGTGACTTAAAATACTTCTTTCTATAAAGAAATCATCACGACCAACATCTATGCCATCTCCATTGTGGGACCGGCATTCAAACACCTAACACAACTTCCATTGCCACTTCAGCTTTGTGAGTCATTGAGATATTGTCTGTAAATTTGGTTCTTCGGCGGTTTCCCTTATATTTATTTAGATCATTTGAATATACTCGAAACTCCATCATTCGGAGAATCACTTTGGACCTCCTTATGAGGCTTATAAAAATGTAAGTAAGAAATAATTTGTCTAATAATAATTCCTATCCTCGATGCCAGAAAAGGTACCGTCTAATTTATTGAAATCAAAACACACTTAAATCTAAGATACTCTAGAAAAGACATGATGTTTTTTAAAGGACAGATTAAACATGGATTTAACGAATCAGTTTAAGTACCGTCTAATCGTAATCGGTATGCGATAACGAACTGTTTTGAATTGTATAGTAGATATTACCAAATCAACGTTCTAGGTTTAACTATCAAAGTTGAAGTGAACTAAAAATATTTACGCAGTTATAATAAGAACCGCAATTAGCAAACTGATTTTCAGCGAAGCATTTGAATAAGTACAGGAATACAGTTATTAAACATGAACTGACAAATATGCAACGATATTTTCGTACTTTATTGTTTTTTATTAGTTTTTAACTGCATCTATACTTATTCGTTAGCTTTATAAGATTTAGCGGACCTTGACGCCCTAGTTCTAATTTCTGGGTCGGACTAAGAAATATTGAGTTTTACTTACCTCCAAAAAATTCCCAATTGCAGCTTTATTAAAAAGCCTTTTAGTAGGATTTTTAGTGTCACATTATCGATGGTTGTCTCAAAATTAAAAAAAAAAACTAACAGGTAGGTCGCTAAATCTTCATAATAGACAAAAGTGACCGCAACGCAATTTCAAATGTTTGACAATATCAAATGTTTAAGAAAGACCGGTCGAACAGATCTAATCAGTACACCTATTGTTAACTATCAAATGTCGACGACACCGTATAGTCTTTAATTTTTCATCCAATCTATAAAACAAAAGTTATTTGTTTCACTAAAGGTACCACATGATAAGCATGGAATATAACCTTAACTATTAGAGTGCACTATTCATCAGTTATGAAAACTAATATAAATTTCAAAAATGGCATGTTACGACTGATTGACTAAAGACTTACTTGAGATATCCAAGACTACAGTAATAATACTCGTAAATATTTTTAGAAATTGAATTTTTAGGGAACTACAACTTGAAAGAGAACTCTATGAATGAGAGGGAATTCGTTACCCTACCGACAAAAACGTACCGTCCAGTGATTTAGTGTTCCGGTACGATGTCGTATAGAAACCGAAAGGGTGTGGATTTCATCCTACTCCTAACAAGTTAGTCCGCTTCCATCTTAGATTGCACCATCACTTAACATCACGGGTGATTGCAGTCAAGGGCTAACCTGTAATGAATATGAAAAATAAAAGATTCACAATTTCACTTCAATTTCAAATAAAGTAAACTTTAAAGGAAACTTTATACAAGGAGGAATTTTGTAACAAACCTGTTATCCTTGCAAGGAGAAAATATACATATATTTACATAGATTAAGAATTTTAATTAAAGTATTTAAAATAAAACATTCCTAACTAAGGGTAGCGTAGATAATAAATACGAAGACAGAAAGGTTACACCTCAAAAAGGAGTATTCACAAAACTTATTAAGGTTGCGCGTTGCCATTAACATAAGCTATCCAGGCACACAAGAATTCACCTGGCCATATCTACCAACTTATCTGATTAATTCAGTTCAACCAAATGACTACAAGTAAAAAATACGGTGACCAATCTACTGTAATAATTGTAGCTCGTATAGTCAGTAGAATATAAATAAACACGTTCTAAAAGTGTGATACTTCAGCCAGCCACAAAAAAGGACCTACGTCAAATAGTAGTTAAGGCTACGCTAGATAAAAACATTTTAATCAAGGCTAACGATAATAGCAAGCAGTCATTATATGACAATATTCAATTTGTGCAGTTTAATGCAAAATACCATACCTACGTGATCGAAATACAAACAGAGCTTATAAGAACTATAATTTATGGAAATAAATATTTATATTGTCCTTACGGATAATACCTACGGACCAAGGTTCGATTCCCGGCTAGCCCCATTGTGATTTATCTAGTTGGTCAAGGTCAGTCTTATTAACAAAAACAAAATGGTCTTTCTGATAGGTGGCTTTAGTCGTGGCTAGTTACCACCTTACCAGTAAGGACATACTGCCAAGCGATGTAGCGTTCCGATACGAATGTCGTGTAGAAACCAAAAAGGTGAGGAGTTCATCCTATTCAATCTAAATCTTTCTTTTCCATCCTATTAAATTTTATCACCAGGTGTGCTTGCAGTCAAGGTTTAAACTGAAGTGAATAAAAAAGCATTTTCGTTCTATGCAGCGGTAGTAATATTTTTTGCTGCTTAGTTGTTATCTTAAAACAAACCATTGATCTTATAAAAAAAATTTGTACATATACAACACATTGTAGATGAAGTAGTAAATACAAATGACATATGTAGCACCTAAGTTGACTTAAACCTGACTCTAAGATAAAGGCCAAACTTTAACATGAAGACCAATTAGCCTGACAAATGGACCATTTGAGATTATCATATCAAATGCTATTTAGAACTTTAGTAATTCAATTCATATTCCTTGAATTCAGACCAATTTGTATATTTGCAGTCACCTACGAGGCCTTTTTTACGTCATTTTTGATCACAAGTATTGAGATGGTACGGAACTTAAAAGAATCTCTATAAAGTGTATCAGATCTAGACCATAGCCTAAATTCATATACCTTCTCTGTTTCATCGGAGGTTAAACTGTATAAATTAAAGTCGAAATCGAAATTCTAAATATTGGGGTCATTGCACTTTGATGAATGTTTTGCGGCTGGAACATTGCATCAGTTGTTTATTTATTATAGCAGACTCGGTTTTGACAACGGACAGTGATTGGTTAAACTTGTACGGATTAACATCTCCCGATAATCGAAATTCTTCTTCTACAATGGAATTCTTATTAGCGTTTATTAGTAAGCGTAGATTTAAATAATATGAAATGTCAGGAGATTAATTTACAACTCTATTAAAATAGCGTAATAGCGTCGACTGCATAACTTATGTCATTAAATTATATACTCACTGAATACTAATGTTGCTTCTAAGTTGAAAATTTGGTACATTTGAAAGCATTAATGTCAGTAGCTAATAACGTTGTAATAACATACGTGTCGATATTAATGATACTTGTATTATTATTGCCGGGCTCTCGTGACTTCGACTACTTAGACGTCTTAATTAAGCCCTGAGAGAAAGGATTGTCTGGAAGGAAATAAATATTGACAGAGAAGTTACGATATCTTCATTCCCAGTTGTGCACTCTTGGCAGAGAGGCCGTGGCTGCTACGATGTTTTGCACTTTTGATGGTTGATAACGTTGGGTAAACACTCGGCTATGGTATTTTGAGTGATCGTCTTCACTAGATCTGTCTTTCGAGTTGGAGACCTCCCTATAGACCTTTTTCCTTCTACCTGGCCCTGCACCACAAAACGGGCGATTGAATCCTCATTTCTTGAGATGTGGCCTAAGAACTTCGAAATTCGTGTCAGTACTGTTGACAATATCTTTAGTTACACTGTTTTTCAATTTGCTCTAGATAACTAAAAAATTGAGCAGATATTGTTATTGCGAACTATGTATTTTGCCAGTCTAGCCGTTATTTCTCATTTGCATGTTATGGTTCGTTTCATCTTTATAGAAATTGATTAAAATTATTTCAAGTTTGAAGAGTAAGTATACCTAAGTTTTTATGAAATATAATAATATTTCATCCAATTGAATTTGCAAAAATGCTAACACGTAAATGTACCTATAGCTTTAGCGATCGCATTAAGTAGAGTAAACTTTATTATTAGACTAAATTAAATCAGACTAAAAAACGTAACACAAATCAAACTTAACTAATGATCGACAATCGACCTCTTTTCAATCTATCAGCAATCAGTTAGTATCAACACCTTGCTTGCCATTTATAGACGACGCAAGGCCGCTCACATCAGGCCGAGAGAAACTTTGCAACGAACATAAGGCTTTCCAGAGTTGTGCGAGGCTATTCTATTATATTATTATAATCTATTATATTATTATATTTGAAATATATTTCATAGTTGATCCAAAATTATTTTAAATTGAAACTCGATCTTATCAAAATCATCACATATACTTTATTGAAACGCAATGACTTAAGGTTAAACTTAAGAAAAATTGAATTTCAATTTTTTTTAATTTTTTAGTATCTGTATTTTTTAAAATCATTTTATCGTTATACGAAACAGTTAATATTAGTATGTTTATTGTTCAACTTAAAGTTACGTGCCCAACTACAGTATTTTATACTTAATTTTTTTTAAGTGTTAGTAATATTTATCAGAATGGTACTAGTTAATATTAAAAGCTTCTGCGACATTCTAAATTACCACCAACGTCATATAAGGGAATTCACTGACATCATCAAGAATTCCTCAACGGCTCTCAATTTTCGTAACACTGAACTCATTACATCACGTCACGGTAACATTATGTGAAATTAGATTACACGTGCGTAGTTCTTATCTACTCGTGGCATCTTCAAAAAGAATCAACTCTTTGAATGCACCGAACGCCGCCGATGCATCGATTTGAGTGAAAGTAATGATTACACCAACCAAATTATTAGGTGGCTTGATGTAATGTTTGTTGCACTTTTTGTCTGCTACACGCTATTGTTGTTTGATATTACCCGTAACGTTGTTATACTAGGAACGTGTTGCCCCAATTTGCGTCTCAATATTTAAACAGATTTCTTAATGTACACAAGACATAATAACGTACATGTTATACATCAATTGGTTTCAGAAATTAAAGTCATAGGACACGTTTTAATACAGTTTCCATTTATAGAAAGAACAATCGCTGAAAAGACTACCGGTATCATTATAATTGAGAAATAGTCGTTATTTTAGGAGCCTCTATGACGTGCAATGCGTATGAATGGTAGAGTTATATGAAAAAAAAATTACAAAAGTTTTCGATCGTGTGATGTTTAAGGTTGCAAATTTTTAATTTCGGTCTCAAATACGGTTTCTTTTTTTACAAATTCACCTGTACGAAGTCAGTTTATTTAATGTGAACAAAATGTGATAAATGTTATTAAAATGACTTTGCAATTTTTTCCCTTAAATAATATGACCCACTTGAAAATAAATTTGAAGCAATTTAGTGCAGTTGACAACCCACTGCGTTCCAGGAAAATTATTAAAGTGTGCCTTCGACTTTTAAGGTAAACAGGAAATTTAGCCGTACCTGGAATCCGGCACTTACTCGTATGCCCTTTAATAATTTCGAGCGGCGGTTTCGAGCATCTTTGACATGCCAACGGTACAAGACAGTGATGCATTGCAAAAAATAAAAGTGCACGTAATATTTGGACAAGCTTTAACGGTAACCTCAAACGGCAAACTAAAATAAATGTGTTTTCGTGTGGTTCACGATGAATTATTCACCACAGACGTTGCGGTAGACCAAGATACAGTTCGTTTCAATCTAAATTATAAGGAAATTTTACTCAATATGAATATATTTAAATCGTTTGATGTCATTTTAAGATAGCATCATGAATATTTTAATGACCCATTACAAATCGATCTTTTTAGGACAAGGAAATATGGAGTTTAACCCACCACGTTACTTTACTGCGGATTGGCTGGCTTTGCGTAATAAAGTTTTGATTCATGTTTCGATCCCTATCACATATTCCTTTTTAATCAAAACTCGGGGGTGTGACACCAAAAACTTCCTAACTTTGTGCTGACAAAATTAAAAAAAAAAACCTTTACGAAAACAGAAACTTCATAATCAGAAGCGACCGAGTTTAATCGCTGGACCAACGACCAACGATCAGCTAAAATAAAACAAAGTTAGGTCTAAAATACAAAACAATACCAAATCCTCTCATCCGCACTCATATCAATTGGACGCATCAAGCATCCCGACCGCTAAAGCTACTTGCCAGATGGATGGTAGTATGAGATGTCATTGAGATAGCGGGCGCGATTGTTCGCAGCGACCGTCTAACAATGGCTCACAACCATTGTGCTGTCCCACTAAAGAGTATTGGAGGAAGCTACGGCCCTGTCTAAACCTTGGACGGAGGAACAGTGATTGAATGCCCCGCGTCTTCATGCGTTGTCGATGTATTTCCAAACAATAGGCAGAAATTCACTGCCAAGTATTAAGTGCTGGAGGCGAAATTATAAGACGGAACTGAGATATAGTTTCCGTTCGCCGAAACAATGGCTCGTTAGCGTGTTTGTTGTATAATAGCAGGTGCTTGCGATCTGCGTTGTAAAAAACAAAAAATATTTTAATTTCTAATTTTACGCGCCAACAACATTTGACAGTTAGGTAACGAATTTTATCTTTCGTAGATTTGGCGCTTCACTAAAGATTACAGCTTTAGCTGTTTGAATAAGTTTTCTGTTTAAGCAGCTGTGAGATCCATCAAGGAAAAAAATATGTCCTATGCATAATGCTACAAAAATAAAAAATATATTCGCTAGTTCAAATAATTTGTGCAAATTCACCTATAAAAATAGTTTGGTAAACCATGAAAGGTTAATTACTTATCCCTTTCATCCTATAAGTCTGCACGAAACCTACACTTGAATGGAAAATAAAAAATGAAACGCAAGGTTCAAATTCAATACTTTTGTAAAAAAAATATTGAATGGAGCTGTTCGTGTAAGGTGATATTATTATTGTCTGCTCTACTGTTCTATTTATTATTGCCTGACCTTAACGCAACTTTCAAATATCTAGACCGAAACGAATTCTAATGTCAAGTTTTGATATGAATTGACAAGTCCTGCTGGGACCTTTGATATTGAATTTAGAAATAGTTTCATTTTGTATTCGTTACGAGCTTTGTCTGTTTTGATATCGGCACGATAAATATCAACAAAATATTTGTCTTACAAATATTTGTTGTCTTGCTTAACATATCTTGCAGTGATTACTTGCTTTCGTTGGTTACAAAATATTATGCTGAATCGCATTCTTGACTTTCGACATAATATTGCTGGCTTCAAACATTACTTTACCTACAGTAGGTAAATTATTTAAATATTCTGCACATTGACATGCATTACGTAGTCCTAGTAAATAACCAATAACTTTAGATATTTTTTAATATATTTGAGTTATGTAAACTTTGAAGGTCTTTTGTATTAACATAATATTTCTTTGCTATTTGAGCAGTTATACTTCCTTGTGAAATATTAAACACCATCTATTCATTTAGATCATGTCATATTATTGTGACCTCAGTGTTAGCTAAGTTCACTTCAGTAATTGATCCATCAATCATATCTTTCGAATTATCTGCCATCCATCTGTGATTGACACGTTTATTTTGTATTGGAATCCCAGCTCTATACTATTATTCATAGAACAGTATTATCGTTTTCAATTTCGCAATTATTTATTCGTATATCTGTTATCCTTCAGTCTTTTTTACAATATTTTAAGTCAAATCTAGTCAGATTTTGTAGTTTCCGTCATCAATATTCCTAACTGAATAAATTGTCAAAACATAAAATATATGTAAATATATCAATATATTTATATGTCAGTTATACAAATAATATACGAATATAAAACTTAAAATGGTTAGACATTACATTGATAAATAGTATATATAATATACTAAAAACGAAAATTCACATTTGTTTATGTTCATAATCACCATTCAATTATGATTATTATATACAAACAATTAGTATAATAGCTAGTAATACCCACACAGTATTCAAGGATGGATCAACACCCACGCGCCTTATAAAAACGTACACTTTGTGTTTAGAAGATTAACCTTATTGGATACAACAGTATATTAAATTGTCGTTTAGGAACATTTGTCATGTCTATTAGATTTAAGCTTATTTTGTTATATTATGTATTTACATTCTTGTGGTTATGCTTTGTTTAATTTTGCTCTGGAAAGTCTTAACCATTTAATTTGAAATTTATAATTGACATTAAATTAATATTTTTAAAAAATATATGTATCATCTTCATCATCATCATCATCATTACCAGCCTGTAGACGTCCACTGTTGGACATAGGCCTTTTTTAGGGACTTCCAAACACAACGATCCCGAGCCGCCTGTTGCCAGGCTATGTGGTTACTTTGGTTCTTCTACGGATCTCCTCATTTCTGATTCGATCACGCAGAGATATATGAAGCCCGCAATCAGCGACCAAGATTCGGATCGAAATATATGTATAATGTTATTTAAAGCTACTTATTGTAACAAAACGTCAATAACTACTCCATCTACTCGCATACAAAGATTCCATTTTAAAACCGGTCCAAAAATTTTCCAGTGTTTGAACTGTGACCTCTTAATATCCAAAATCCGATATCCACATTATAATTGGCTGTTTAAATAATTAAGTTCCGAAGCCGAAAGCTTGCACAATCGGTCAAGTTCAATGACGCCGCCCGGAGCGAAAGTTCGACCTCGAGATGACATAACGGATAACGGATGTTGACTGTTTACATAGAATCTTCTTTGTTTTACATATAAACTCTTAATATTTTGATTCCTATTTGAAACTATTGACTAAAAATCTAAATTATCAATGTTCTGCAACCTTATGTTGATTTTAACTTGCTTTGTTGACTGTTTTGATTTTCTGAGTTGCTGCAAATCTTTGTTTTACGTATCATCTTTTGATATTTTTATTAAGATTTAAATCTATTCATTCATTAACTTGGTTGTGGTCAACATCAAAGCTCTGCTCTCATCATGTTGATATTAACTCGTCGATTTCTACGATTTTCTGAGTTGACGCAACACTCAATCAATAATAATGAGATGCAAACCAATCAATCCAATAATTCTATTGACCTCTTCAGATTTTCAATAAGATTGAAGTAAATTTGAATTGAATCCTAAAAACTTATTATTTTAAGCCTCGTAAGCTTATTTCTGACACAAAGTATGTCTTGGTTAGGTTTAGAAGATTAGCTCTTTTTTCGATGGGGTTTAATGAAACAAATTGTTGTCTGTTTATTTCTTTATGAATATTGATATGAAATAATATTACAACCATTTTTTGATTTGTTATAAATGTACGAATTCTGTGACGATCATAATCGTACATACTAACATATATAATAACACTAAAAAATAATTAAAATATATATAAATATATATATACATGTAAAATATATAAAAGTGTTTTATTAAAGAATAGTAAAACGATAAACAACAGTGTTTTATATAAAACACGTAATTAGAAGTATTTTCTAATTGAACACAAAATCGTGAAGCGCTTCTCATTCTATACATATTGTATGTCAAATACGCCCCGACGGCTGCCGGAGACGAATAGTGAAGTGACTTTCGAACGAATGCTAGATCGAAGGATCTGCTCGGTGTGTGAGCGCCGGTGCGCGCTCTCGTCACTAGCGTGGAATGTGCTGTGTCGTCCTCTGTTTTTCATCGAGCGATGAATATAATACATAGAGGTCGGTTATAAATAGTGTGCGAAGGCATATATGGAAAGAGATTTATAAGCAATAATCCATCAAGTAAGGTTATGCACCCTTACTAAGAAATATAGAATTTAAAAAAATAAATTATTGAATTATGTGATAGCAAGACACATTATAATATAAATATATTAACATCTTCATATAAATATGCCTTGACAGCTTGGGCATTTACACAATAAAATACGACTGTTGTATTTATATCTATGTTAAAGCTTTTTGAACGCATAACACCTCGTAACGAGGTATACTCATCTGATTGGTTGAGGAGTGAGATACTAGCCACTTACATTTGGTTCAGCTCTGAATCTGCATCTGACGAGATGTTTGAAACGGATGTCTGAGCTCTATGTTGACTTACTGAGTGCCTTATTCTCTTCTAACTCCTCACAATTAGAATCAAATATAAAGAGGAACACACCTCTATAAAATGTGCTGTTTTCGAACGCCTTACACCTCGGTATCGAGGTATGAAATTAAAGAGGAACACACCTCTATAACTTGTGCCGTATACATTTCTTTCACAAAGAAATGATAGGGTTTCTCTAATAAGAGATTCGATTATTAGATTCTTTCCACAGAATCGTGCCGGTTCTTTGAACGGTTCGTTGAGCTGTGCGATGTGGTCGGCGCAGAATGTTCTGGCAACTAGCGAAGTTCATAGAGACATTAACGGAGGCTGCATTCACGAAGTGTGGCTATCATATTATAATTATTAAGTTAGACGTTTTGCGGTAACCCTCACTCGGCCCGGGCATCATAGAACTAGCATTTCTGGTAGCGGGGCACCGTCATATTGCGGGTTGGAGCATATTCAATAGAAAGATGCCATGAACAGAATTGACCATCTTTCAATAGAAAGATGCATTGAACAGAATTGACCATCTATCTAAAGTTTGTCTGAGGACTTACTCGGATTGCTCCGCGTACGTATCTGTGTCACCACAATGTGGAGCAATAGTCTGTCCATCTTTCAATAGAAAGATGCCAACGATCAAAGGTTTGTCTGAGGACTTACTCGGATCGTTCTGTGTGCGTATCAGTGATACCACTCTGATATTGATTGGAATTTTAAGTTCTTAAGAGAATTTGATTCTAATCACATTTTTGGAACTATATAATACACGAAGAGGTCCCATAAATGGGAATCACTTCGTGTATTGAAAAATATAAAGCAATTAATTTATAAAACATGAAAGGGGCCACATATATGAGAATCAGTTCATGTAATAAATACAGTGAGAAAGTGTGAGTTTAGGGATAGTCAAGATTTGTTTATGGTTGCATGAATTTTATCTTCCGAAACTCTAAAAGTACTTGAGTTATTTATGGACATAACATTGATAATAGGGTCCTAATCGAAAGACAATCACGTGCCAATCTAATACTTTTAAATTAAAAGTATAATAGAGACCTTTAGAAAGATCTAAAACATGATGTAAATTGTGTTTGTATTTTTATATGACGAATGTTTACCTTTGTATGGGACTTTGAAACAGTTACAATTCACCGCAATGAAATTGGGGGTAATAACAAATTTTTAACAACAGTACATTTGGTAGAGTCAGTAAAGTGCCAGTAAACTTAACCTGCTTGAAATAAACGAATTATAAAATTGATTTTGGAAATAAGGAACACTGACCTAATTGTCTTTGTAAGTGATCTAATTACTAGTTTATGCGCATTCAATAGGGTTTTGTAAGAGGAAAACTAGAAACTGGAGACTCCCCTTGAACTAGTACGTGACTACTATAACATTAGCATTAATCAAGCGTAAAATGAGCGTGTTGAAAGCGAATACAAAAATAAATTGAAGCTTAATGTACACAAGCTCATTGAAATCCGAAAGCATGCTATTAGAACTAATTACTCCATGTGCTTTATTCAGTGCAATGCAAAAGTATACCTAGTTGCACAAACAGCGAACGAATTTCAGCATTATTTATTTAACGTCACGTGATACTTTACGTAGGTATAATTGCGATAAAATTTCTAGAATATTCTATTGACTTAACTTATATTGTTTTTAACACATTAAATAAAACTATAAAAGGGAAAAAGGTTGAAAACCGCATGTTCCATAAAATAGACATTACCAAATCTCGCAATGAGGATTGGTTTGCTTTCATCTTAACATGATATATAATACAACTTTTGTTACAAATTACCTACTAAGTACATTTCATAATATTGTTGTAATGAGTAACACGAGCGTTGCTGTGACAGTGCTATCCGATTATTATTTGATGAGATAGGCTCTTAATCTTAACTCTACACACTCTTATACCTTCACTCCAATTCTGCACTGCCGTTCTCGCTTCGATGGGGGTACCACTATGTTACCAATTTGTAAATGGCGATATTGTAATAAAGAGGAACTGTATTGCAAGTTTTTCCCAATAAAATCTATCTTCTATCCAAACTGGTAGTAGTCACTTCAAATAAAAAAAATCTTGCAATTAGTGATTTAGAATTAGGTTAGTTAGCTATAACAAATAATGAATTTCGAACATAAAATGAGCGATTTTGTATTTTAAGTTGAAATTGGTAAACTTCAATTAGCGATAGATTAAGAATAATAAAAAAGTAATAGGAATGCTTGTTTCATTAAATACCATGAACTCGCCTGGCGTTCGTCAGTTAGCGCAAAAACTTAAAAGCTTTTGCGACACAATAGTGTGCGATCAGCTTTACGTATTTAAATAAATAAAGACCAAGACTATCTCTTAAGGTCACAGTCTTACATCGCGCTCCGGATGAGCAGATAAACATTTCCAGAATGCATTAAATCGATTACTTAGGGCTGGATGCGAACAAAATCCAGTTCTCAGAGACTTCCTTATTGCATACCAACATAGTTCTTTGTAATTTGTTGTTTTGCGTTAAACAGGTTGATCATTGTATCGGTGTCTTTTTGCATTATTGTTACTATAACTGGGGAAGAAGACGTGCGTGGAGTCGCTTTTATGTAAAAATATTTGTTTATCATATAGTTGATATTTAGATTGTGAGTGTTTAAAAAATATTAAATATACATGAGATTGGTAACCTTCTAGAAAATAGTGTGTAAATGATTTGTATTTTTATTAATAAAATTAATAAATAAATCTGACAACCGTGAGAAAATACTTTTCATGCAGATCTGATAATTATTCTTGATTTATATAAGTTTGTGGTAATGAACAAAAAATCTAATAGAAATCGGATAAGGAAAAAATATTACTAACAAATAAGATTTATGACTGGATAATACAAGTATGACACCGCAACACCTGAACGTGCAGTGTTCGAGTTATTTTCCAATACATATTTCAATTGCAGACCGGCCAAGTGAACGGAGACGGCCTTCGCCACACCTTGTAAGGGTTGCCACGCGGAAACGTGTGAAAACTGGTCCAGATACCACGCATTGCCTGAACGGTCTCGTTGGACCATTGGGCAAAGTGAGTAACAAAAAGTGGACCACTTTTTACAGCCACCGACTTGAAGCTATGACGTCTAATTTCGTATAACCAGTTCTTAATTTGTGGGTACCGACAATCGACATACTGGTACAAGTACATAGGTATTGCTATTTTAAATATTGCCAGTATTTTTTGTGCCGTGTACAATAAAAAAATCAGTACGAGTTTAAAGTTTGTCAAGCGCCATTTTGTCAAACAGTCAATCAATTTCATGACGCATTAAAACCACACAGATCTGATAATAATATTATTTAAAGTTCTTTGTTCTACACATAATATTGTATAAATCACTTGTTTGAAAAGGTGATCTTCTTTCATCTTAGGATGCATCTTTATTTAACATCAGCTTACACATAGCAGTTAACGGTTAGCTAGTCATTAAGTAAAATAATACTATAGAATCACATTCTACGAGCAACAAACTATAATGGTTATAATATCAATTAATTCTTGAAAAAAATTTAAAAAAGCAATTAATACTTAAATCCTATATTCATATTATATATTTAAATAAGTTATAAATAACAAAATCTGAAACAAAAGAATGCTTAGTTTACAAAGCCGTATTAAAGAACTTTTATCAAATTTACGATACTAGATAATTGGATTGCAAGTTTGATAATCGTAGAATATCGAAAGTTATTGATTGATAGACGGCAAAAGATAAAATTAAAATGGAATGTATAATGGAACTTTTGACCCGAATTTCGCAACGATAATGCCCTATCGCTAAACATTGTCCATGCACCAAAATGGGTTTAACGGGTTAACCTATCACGCCGAAATGTAGCCCCAAGTTGTGATTGCAGACAAGCGGCCGCATTGCCCACGCGTTATGACTTTTAGCTTGACAAATGTGTATAATCTAGATAGAACAAAAAACCATAGAGTCGAGCGGTTATAAAAAAACTATTGAGCTAATTTTGTGAGACACTAAGTTTGTAATAGGATTAGATGCGTGGTCGTTAGTAAGAATAAATTAGTATATTTTATGATGCATAAGTAAATAATACTCTTTATGTATTTGAAGATAAAACTGGTCTGGATACATGTAGGAGCGATGTCAATGACTTATAAAGATCTTTAATTTTCTATAATTCATAAGTTAATTTTAATTATATTTTCAAACGGATTGCCTGGAATTTACTATTTTTAATAATTTATTTGTTTTTCTAATTAAACATTATAATGCAACTTTATATTATGTAAATGACAATATTGAATTGCATAATATGTAAATTACCTAAAATCAAGTTTTAAATTTCATATAAAAAGCAAGTAATATTATATATACCTTAGTCGAATAGCTATAAAAAAGTGTTGTTTGGTGAAAGGTTGTCATAATACTAGCTAGCGACCTTCAGTGAAGGTCGGCGTATATTTATACTTAGCTGTAAAAATATGTGATATACATAGCAGGGCTTCCGTGTAAAATAACCAGAAATGTGTATCAATGAACTTTACTTCATTACCTATGGAATGATATCCGCTTTACATTGTAAGGGCTGTGGGAAGTCCTCTTAATGAGCTCACATAAACATTACGACGAAAATATTTGTTGGTTACCATAATTTTCTTTACAAATATTTTATTTCTTTCTCTGCTAATGTGAGCAGTACATATCGTTTATTGTTTAAACTTCCATCGTTGAACGTAAGCTGCAGGCATGAGCTTAAATTATTCTAGAAATATTTATAATTATATACAAAATTTATAGGTAACAATTTAATCGTCATAATCGTAATCCGCCTATTCTGAAAGGCAGTTAAGGGCCAAACCTTTTTTTTCCGAAGAGGGAATTGAGAGCTTAGACCATCCATCCTGTTACAATGCCGGATGGTGAGGTAAACATTGTTATTACTTTTACAGCATGAGTGAAAACTAGATATTTCATTGTATACTCATTTTTTTAGGAATTGGAAGAAAAAAACATGATCCAAAAGAGCAATAAAATTGTAAGCTTCGATAATTTTATTCTACACCTTTCAATGTACAATTTTATAGTCTTACATTTTACAATGTAAATATATTGAAGATATTTTATAACAAAAGCTTACGGAAGTCACGATCTTAATATCAACCGTGTCTATGGTCATCTGGTCAATGGTCTATGGTCATCAGCGAGTGTTATTACCTGAAACAAAGAAGAAATCATTAACATTGTGCGCGCCATGTTGACATTAGTAAAGTAGGGCGCGTTCACATATTCCGCGCGCACGCACTTGCGTCAGCGGCCTTACGACGTGACATTGTCGCGTCGTGTGCTCCTGTTAGTCTTAAAGTAACATAGACAATTGCTATTTTTTAGGTAGGTATATAGATAATTTGTAAAGTTACTAAAATACTTTATATTTAATTCAACACCTAATAACAATCCGACACTACGCGCCACCTACTCGTAGTTGCAGCGCACGTTGTGACGTTTGCAAATATGCAAGAGCTACATTATAAATATATAGCATGCATACAAGACACATTAGATTGAAGAACATCTTACGAAGATATAATTCGAAAGTATTGAAGTTTACAAAAATATTTAGGACCAATAGGACGCTGTTTTGAATATATTTATGCACCAGTAACTTCACTATGTGCGATGTTTGCGAGGATGTACCTATGTAAGTATGTTTGTTGTTATTTAACGTAAAAATTAAGAAATGGGTTTTGATATAACTTCACAATAATATAGCTTACATATCAGAATAACATACAGGCCACAATTGATCCCGAAATACCCACGGGTTCAAGAACTACCGTAAAAACTGCGGGCGTTCTCTAGTAGTCTACTTATAACGTAACAAATTGTTCGGTCATTTAGCTGTCGAGTGGAATGTCCACCACTATACTAAAGCCAAACTCGATTGAGAATGCTTGTCAACAAACAAATTAAAAATGAAGGTAGTTTTGGTCTTGAGCTTCTTCTAGCCCTTTTTGCAGTGCGTGTGACCGTGAGCGGATTTTCGGAAGACTACTTCAGCGACGGTTTAAAATAAGTACTCGGAATATTACTGCAGCAAATTTTTAATTATAACTTTTAAAATTACAAGTACAAGAATTACTTAATGTTAACTTGTTAACTTAGCGGAGGCGAAACTAGGAATGATGCTGGGTCCCCAAGTAGGCCCATATATATCAGTGGGTTACCAAGAGACACGTACGCACACATGTACCGTGCATTGTAGTCTGCAAGTCATGCTGGACAAATTTTATGATCTAGAAACTCTTGTCGTAAAAATATTTATCAAAAGAAGCGCAACGAATCAATTCGGTGAGCTGATTTTTATTACCTTCTTAGAAATCTTAGTTCATGCTTATTAACTGAACATGACAAGGAGGGTAATAAATTTCGTTACTTAACTCCTCCCTTCTTAGATTTGAAATTATCTTCAGAAAGGAATTTCAACATAAGTATAACATCATTCCTATTTCCTTCTTATCCTATGATTACATTGATTAATATAATGTGATTATTCTAGTAAGGTTATACAATAAAATGAAAGCTTATCACATCTAAAATACCGTTACCAGAAATTAATATTAATGAAATTACAAGAAAATTAAAATACATCAATTGAAACTTATTCTTATTCTAAACACAAAATTATCAAGTAAGGTTAATACAATTTTTATCAATATTTTATAATCTTCATATAAGATTATACCATGAATACTTTACATAGTATTTTTCAATTAAACAATTTCAGGTATTACTTCCAAGTACCCTTTTATTTCCACATCAGCTTTACTGATTATAATTACAATATCATTTTATTCATTTATCAGTTTTTACTGATTACAATAACAATATCATTTTATTCATTTATCAGTTTTTACTGATTAAAATTATTATTCAATACAATATCATTTTATTCATATATCAGTTTTTACTGATTATAATTATTATTCAATACAATATCATTTTATTCATATATCAGTTTTTACTGATTATAATTATTATTCGTTAGATTTCCAAGTGAATTTTATATTTACGGCTTGAGTAGAGGCAGAGGATTTTAAATCATTTTTAATTATTCGGTTTAGTTGGCCTTTTTATATTTTTCATAGGGGTCTTAGTATTTCTCCCTTTTACTTCGATTGGCACAACATTATGTTCAGGTTCTCCTACTACTAACGCTTTTTCGTAGCGCGGTTTATCTTTACCTCTCCTTTTATTTACTAAGGCGGTATAAATTTTATCTCCCGTTTTAATTTCTATTTGCTCACCGTCTTTTTGTCTTTTAATTTTATCTTGGCTCATCTTTTGAGACAATTGATTATATAAGATTGCGGTTCTTTCCCTATGTTCTCTTATAAGTTGTTGTGTATAATTATATCCTAAATTTACATCAAATATACTTGAAGAATTAGTATGACCAAATATTACTTCAAATGGTGATAACTCTGTTGCGGAGTGAATTGCATGATTATAAGCCATAATAGCATACGTCATTACTGAGGCTGCATCAGTTATTTTATGTTGATATTTGGCTATACGATATATCTCGGTGATAGTAGAGTGGAATCTTTCTACTATTCCCATTGAATTAGGATTATTTGGAGTTCCTATATGTAACTCAATTTTATAAAATATTAAGGTTTCTTTCATTAAGCTATTATTAAATTCTGTGCCAGGATCACAACTTATTTTGTCAGGTACACCGTAGTATGAAAAGTATTTAATTAATGCTCTAATGATTTCAGGCGTTGAACGACATTTTATTTCGATTGCTTGACCTAGTTTTGAAAAAGAATCGACTAATGTTAAAAATGATACTCCTTCTATAGAAAATACATCAATAAATATTTCTTGGAAGGGTCTGTTACATGTTTGTGTTAATTGCAACTGTGGTTTCACAGGCTTTCTATCATATTTCATTAATTTACAAATTTCACAGTTATTTATGATTCTAGAAATAGTTTGGTCCATATGAGGCCAGTAATAATTTTGTTTTAAACGATTATAGGTCTCTTTTATTCCGCGGTGACATGTTTTTCCTTCGTGGTAATTTGAAACAATATTTTCTCTTTCTGATTCATCTTCCACGTATATTACTCTGTTAGTACATTCGATAAAATTATTTATTTGACTTTCGTAAAGTTCTTTAATGATTTTATTAAACAATTCGCGTTGCGATTTATTTTCGTAATAAATGTAATTTCGATGCGAAGGTGACACTTTTTCTTTTAAAAATCTTTTAATGAAATCTTCATTATTTAAAGGTAGTCTAATTTCTAAAATTTTCTGCTTTTGTCGGGATTTATCTTTTATTTGTAGTTCATTTTTATTCCAATTTATTACAATTATTTGATTGGGTTTATTATCAATTGGTTCATTTAATAATTTAATATCATTTATTTGTTCAGCAGTATCATAATATAGTTCTGATCCTTCAGAGGCCGTAATAGTACTTTCGGAATCGATACTTTCCGTTTCTCCTACTTGTGGTTGCATTGAGGTAGATGTTTGACTATTTGATTGATCTACTATGGGATTATTTGTTTTTGGTTTTTCTAAATTTCGTAACATGTGAATATTTATTTTAATTCGAGATAACGCATCAGCGTTGGCATTTTGTTTACCGCTTCGATAAATTACATCGAAATCGTATTCTTGAAGACGTAACCTCCAACGAGTTAACTTACTATTTGGTTCTTCTAAGGAATAAAGCCACATTAAAGGTCTATGATCTGTATAAATAGTGAATTTCTTTCCATATAGATATGGTCTAAAATGTTTGACTGCCCATATTACAGCTAAAAGTTCTCTCTCGATTGCACTGTACTTCTTTTCAGCTTCGTTTAAAGTTCTGCTAGCAAAAGCTACAGGTTTATCGCTACCTATTGTTCCTTGAGATAAGACTGCTCCTAAGGCTATTTCTGAAGCGTCAGTTGTTAATAAAAATGGTTTATCAAAGTCGGGAAATTGAAGTAATGGTGCATTAGATAATAATTCTTTACAATGCTCAAAAGCTTCCATGAATTCGTTATTAATTTCGAATCTTTTATTCTTTTCAATATTATAGTAAATGGTTTCGTAATTTTAGCAAAGTCTTTAATAAATTTTCTATAGTATCCTATTAGTCCAAAGAATGATCTTACTTCTTTTACTGATTTAGGTATGGGATATTTTAATATTGTTTTAATTTTGTCTTCATTAGGTTTTAATCCATCTTTCGTTATAGTATGGCCTAAGTATAAAACTTCTTTCTTTAAAAATTCTGATTTATCTAATTGTACTTTAAGATTGGCTTGTCTTAAGGTTTTAAAGATTATTCTTAATTTATGGATATGTTCTTCTAAGCTATTTGAAAATATTATAAGGTCGTCTAGATAAACGAGACAATGTATTCCTTGTAATCCTCTTAAAATATTATCCATTGCTCTTTGAAATGTAGCTGGGGCTGTTTTTAATCCAAATGGCATTCTTTTGAATTCATAATGGCCAAATTGTGTATTGAAGGCAGTTTTAGGGATATCCTCTGGTTGAACTTCTATTTGGTGATAACCACTAGCTAAATCAAGAGTTGTAAAGTATGAGCTATTTCCTAATTTATCGAAAATATCAGTTATATTAGGTAGAGGGTATTTATCATCACAAGTTATTTCATTTAATTTTCTATAGTCAACAACCATACGAAACTTTTGTTCACCACTGGCATCCATTTTCTTAGGTACCAAATGAACAGGTGCGCTCCAAGGCGAATGGCTTGGTTGAATAATGTTTTCTCTAATTAATTGTTCAACTTGTCTTTTAATTTCAGCATTTTGTGCTGGTGGTTGCCTATATTGCTTTATATAAATCGGGTCGTTTGTACGCGTCCTAATACAATGTTTGATTGCATTAGTAAAAGATAAAGGTATCTCCTCACAGTAAAATACGTCTTTAAATTCTAAGCATAAATTATAAATATGATGTCTTTCCTCTTCATTCATATGATCGAGTCGTAATTTATTCAAATTATTTTGTAAAATGTTTTCTAAATCCCATCGCGAGCTCAAGTGATTTATGGTGCAACATTGTATGTTATCGGGTTCACACTTTGTTACCTTAAACGGTTTGTTTATAGTAAGCGTATAATTTTCCTCAGTCGCGTTTTGAATAACTGTATAAGCGTATCCTTTGTTACATTTTACGATCGCACCGGGCATTCTTACACCGCTCGTAAATTCTTTAAATTCTAAAATGCCTTGACCATGAAACAGGTCAGTGGGGACTTTTACTTTTGTTTCGCTACGTGACGATAACTCTATGTCAATTGGTTGAAAATTATTTAAACATTGTTGGTAATAGATTGGTATTACAGCTTGGTCCGTTATTAATTGAGCTTTTTCTAAATTAATAATGGCCTTTAATTCAAATAGTAAATCATTACCGATTAATCCATCATAAGATTTTCCTATGTCCAAAATGTAAAATTTATATTTCTTATCAGTATTAAAAATATTGAATAATCTAATTATGACTGCGCCATTGTGTTCAGAGGTCGCATGTGTACTTACGACTTGAAATTTTTCACAAATTTTATCTTTATTAAAATATTTTTCGATTATTTTATTACTTAAAAATGACCTAGTACTACCCGTATCCAATAATAATCTTATATTTAGGTCTGGTGAATAAATGTATGGTAACTCAGTATTAACGTCTGAGGTCACTTGGGTACACACGAGGTTGAGGCTTTTATTTGAAAATCCTGAGATATATTATTATGTTCTTCAACAGTGCCGTTACTAGTTCCTGCTTGACTGTCGTAAAAATTTAAGTTCGGCTGCGGACTTGGTACCGGTTTAGACTGGTTGGAATTATTAAAGTTATGAGGACGTTTAAAATTAAAATTTCTTTGCCCGCTTTGTTGAGGTAGGCTTGGTTGTATTCTAGGGAAATAATTCGGTTGATTATTCTCACCTAAGTTATTACGATAGTTGGGAGGATAATTTGGTCGATTAAAATTTTGTTGATAATTTGAGCGATTATAATTTAGTTGGCAGTGATGTGCTTTATTAGGTTGAAATTGTTGCTTATAATTATTATAATGTTGTTTCTTAGTAGAGTTAAAATTTTTATTTACTCTCATATTAGTTAATTTATATTGTAACTGAAAGTCTTCTTCTTCTAATGTTAAACTTAATGCTTCTTCTAAATTCGCGGGATGCTGAACCCTAATTGCGCTTGCTATTTTCTCTTCTAAGTTACATAAGAATACATTGAGAGCTATTTTATCGTAACTCATCATCTTACACTTACGATCAGATTCATTGTTTGTTGCTTCGTTAATTTTATTGAAAAGGCTACTTTTTATGCTTTGAATTCGGTGGCAAAATTCGATATTCGTTTCATTGTGTTTCTTAGTTGCATTTAATAATTTCAACGATAAATTCTCTTCACTTAGTAAATTACCGAAATGTTGTTTGATTATAGTACAAAAATCACTAAACGATTTAATATCCTCTCGCTCGCCAATTAAACTCGCCGCTTCACCGGTTAGTTTACTTGTAATAATTTGTAAGTTATATTCCTCTTGTTCCCTTTTTCCCTTATACTTTGAGAGTACGTAATCGCACTTTCTCAAGAACAAATTAGTTAGTTTCTCGTTTCCGTCATAATACGGTATAATTTTAATAATTTCACTTGGAATTAACTCAATGTTTTTAAAAGCCATTTTGCTTTTTGTATAATTAGTAGTGGGACTATTGCCCGTTATAAATGAAGTAACTTAAATTAAATAGATTGGATTATATAAAATAGAAATTATATAAAGTACACAGTATTTTTTTTTTAAGGTCTTCGGGGTCTTATAATATGTCTAGTTTCACACACGTATAGTTGACAATTATAATTATTTAACAAATAATTTAGTTTTTCTAACAAGGATTTTACTATTTCAATTAAACAAATTAAAATTAATCGTTGTTGATCGCAGCTTCTCTCTGGATGGTCCGGGTTATTCATATATTAATATAATGTGAAAGTGAAAGTTAAGGAAGGAGGCGAAGAAGTCCTCCTACCGATTCCTAGTGCCTTTAAGATTTAAGATTCTACGTTACCCCTTGCAGATGCCGCTTGTGAGTTCTAGTCCGGAGCCAAGCTTGCTCTTCAAGAAGCGATTGTGCTGCGGAACCAGGTGCTCAGCGTTATTTCCACTTTTGTCGAGGTCTTCGTCGAGTCTTCTTGATTAGGTGCTGCTGGTCTTTTTGCGAGAACAAATTACCGTTGAATCTTCGCAAGGAATCCTACCGACTGTGCGCCAGTTTTGGTCTTGAGCTTCTTCTAGCCCTTTTTGCAGTGCGTGTGACCGTGAGCGGATTTTCGGAAGACTACTTCAGCGACGGTTTAAAATAAGTACTCGGAATATTACTGCAGCAAATTTTTAATTATAACTTTTAAAATTACAAGTACAAGAATTACTTAATGTTAACTTGTTAACTTAGCGGAGGCGAAACTAGGAATGATGCTGGGTCCCCAAGTAGGCCCATATATATCAGTGGGTTACCAAGAGACACGTACGCACACATGTACCGTGCATTGTAGTCTGCAAGTCATGCTGGACAAATTTTATGATCTAGAAACTCTTGTCGTAAAAATATTTATCAAAAGAAGCGCAACGAATCAATTCGGTGAGCTGATTTTTATTACCTTCTTAGAAATCTTAGTTCATGCTTATTAACTGAACATGACAAGGAGGGTAATAAATTTCGTTACTTAACTAGGTAGAAAACACTAGTCATTTTACTCCTAATTTTTTTGGTTAGCTTGTTAATGACGAATTCATGATAATATATTAGATTAGTAAACTTAAAACTAATAAATATATTCAATATCTTTTAAATAAGATTTTATAAAAACAAAACATAATTTTAAATATATTAGGCATAAAATGTGCTGCATTTTCTACCTTCATTTTAAATTTGTTTGTTGACAAGCATTCTCAATCGAGTTTGGCTTTAGTATAGATCTATCATTTTTTTGAATTACAATATCAATGTATGTAAGAATTTAAAGAAATATTGTCGCCTAAATAGAAACAGTACCTCTTTAATATATTATATGAATTATCGTCAGTGCATTCTGCGCGTGATATCGTTTTGTATGTCATAACAACATGTATACGACCGTGATGGACACCTACAACTTCTGACGTGTGCGTAATATATGATCGCAACACCGCACTCACGATATGGCCTTTAAACAGACCGACTCTAAATCGTGGTATAACTCGATTGATATCTAGGTATGTCTAGACTTAATTTTTTTTAATTTTTTACTTATTTTTTATTTATTTTTTTTCTTTTTTTTACGCCACACCAGAGGCACTGCTAGTTCGTTGCGGGCCTTTGAGGAAAGTGTTAGTACGCCCCTTAAATACCCCCATATTATTTATATGAGAAGGGATCACACATCACACTGATGTACAATGCACATACCAACTTGCTTCTACTCGAATACTGAATCCTCACTCAATATTTATGAATCTCTTTTATTACTTAATATATCCTAAACTCCTAAAATCCAATCCAAAAAGACCGGTACTGAAATTCAAGAAAGCTTTAAGTAAGTAGTTGATTCCAGTGACGTTTCAGAATTTTTGCAGTAGTATAACTGGGTTGACGACGAATAAAAGACAAACTAACTTCGTTAAAGCAGGCTCAAGTACAAATTCCACCAGCAAGCCTTATTCAATTCTGGGCTCTGCTCCTGATTGGACTATATTAATGGACACGTATGATAAGCACTATAAAATCCCGGAAGACTTAGCTATTACGACATCTAGACCGGACATATTTCTTTTTTCCAAACAAATTAAACGTATAGTACTTGTCGAGCTTACAGTGCCGTGGGAAACAAACATCCCTAAAGACCATGTATTCAAAGTGAATAAATACTATGACCTTACTAATGAACTAACCAAAAATGGCTATGTGGTTAGTTTATACGCGGTAGAAGTGGGTGCGAGGGGTATACCAGCGAAGTCTCTCTACAACCTGCTAAAAGACCTTGGCCTTACTAGAAGCGCAGTAAGCTCCATATTGGAACGAGTGTCCAAAGCTGCACTAGTAGGGTCCTTCCGAATATGGTTGGGCAGGGAGAATAACTTGAACAGAGGAGGTGAGTGTTGACGCGCGTCACAAAGGGTACCCTTAAACCTACACCCGAGTCACAAGTCTCGGGCTCTGTTCGGAGTTTTTCTCTCAGCCACGCGATGGACCCGGCACCCGCACGGTGAATCGATGGAATGCTAAGATATTCGTCTCAATAATGTTTGACTTTATAACGATCACTTTTTGGTGTTAATGAGAATGTTGGCTTAAGCGGCTCTTTGAGACACTGGGGCTTAATACTACTAACCGAATTCCAGATAGATTGCTACTCAAAATTTCTCTAAAGAAAGAATTGCGATATATCGGTCTCTTCGAGATATGGGAGTTTACAACCAAGTTCCCAATCGGACTGTTATTAAAGCTCGAAAGAAAGAATAACTCAAAAGAAAGAATAACAATAGTTTATTCATCATTTCATTATTCAGTCTATTAATGGTCCACTACAGGGCCGGGTATCTACCCTTATAGGAGAGGGGATACTATTATGGGTACTGTACATACGGTACAACCCAAAATTCGAACTTCGGACTTTACAATCCGAAGCTATATAAGCTTGCTACTAGACCAAGGAGGCTATCTTAAATACTAATTTTTAATTTATTCCAGACTCTTAGTTATAATAGGCCTTAGCAAAGACCCCAAGTTGATAGTTTGGCTTAAGTTTCGAAATGTTGATACATATTCATTACACATTATTTTAGTATTCTAATGAAGTTTATATGAGCATCGCATAAATAAATATTTTATTTCATTCATATAAATTATACATTGTTTAATTTATAGCTTCATTAACAGATATTATTAAAAACATATTTTGATTTACCTAGTACGAATATTTTGAAATAATTTGAAATAGAATTTTATTTAATTCAAAAATAAATAAAAATAATATTGTTGTCTTTATAATTTATTTTAATGCACAAGAATTGTTAAAAACTATATTAGTAAATAAATAAATGAAAAAAAAATAAAAATATATGTAACTTTCAGCAATTGAAAAAGGTCAATAAAAATATTTAAAAATTTTGTTGTTATATTTTGAAAATGGAAAGGGATATAAATTTATGTTTATTATTACCTAATATACACAACATACATAAATATGCAAAGAGCCGGTATTTAGACGACCTTGCATCTCTAACGACAGTCATCCGCATTTTGTTGATGGTAAAGGTAATATTTCTATACGCAAGGTTACCCCGCCGACCTTTGCTTCCGGCGAAATGCAATCACATTCTGATTCAAAGTTAATTCTGTTATAACACATTCGTTTCTAACTTAAGGTCATAGCAGACAATGCGAGACGATGTATACATTTTGTTCCAAGTTTATTTTGAGTCTTGAGTTTATTTAATACTTAAGGAAATCAATCGGTGGAAGAGTAGCTACATATACTCGTAGATTTTTTTTAATAAGCCTAGTTGAAATGATCAAATTAGAATCTGATCAAGAATATAGTCAACTAGATGTTATGTGTAAGAACATCAGAACTAATTTTTTATGTATAAAATATTATAATAAAATAGAGTTTTCAGTTTTTAACTAAAAGCTTATAAAAGAATACACGGTAAAAAAATCAATTTTCAAAATTTTTAACTGTCTATCTGTCAGTTTGTTTCGGCTAATCTCTGAAACTACTAGCCAGACTGTATCCTTATTTTCTCACGGGAACCGGAACAACGTGAGCGATAAAGTGGAGCAAAGCTAACAGAAAATAAAATTGCGGGACTCTGGCTATTTTCCTAAAATTATTTATTAATAACAAACAATATCCGATTATTAATTAATTATAATTTTAGTATTTGAATAATATTAAAATATTGAAAAGTCAAACAACTGTAAAAATTTCAATAGAGTAAAGGCCTAACGACATGACCTTGTTAGTTATAATACAGTATTTTGTATCCATTCTCTACGGAAACATTACGCAATGGATTAGTAAAAATGTTAACACGATAGGGTCGTGCATTTCCAGTATTTTTCTTTTTTATCGATCACAAGTTGGCCTTGACTGCTGTCGCACCTGATGTTAAGTTATTATGCAATCTAAGATTGAAGCGGGCTAACTTGTTAGGAGTAGGATGAAATCCACACCCCTTTCGGTTTCTACACGACATCGTACCGGAACGCTAAACACGCTTGGTGGTACGTCTTTAGGGTGGTAACTAGCCACGGCGAAAGCCTCCCACCAGCCAGACCAAGACAAATTAAGAAAAATCTCAATTTACCCCGCCGGGAATTGAATCTAGGACCTCTTATAAATCCACGGCGCATACCACTGCGCCACGAAGGTCGTCAAAATATGTCGTTATAAGAAAAACACCGGAAACCTATAACACGGTTAACAACATTCTTCACACAATTGTTGTTAATATTTATTAATTGATCTCTATTTATCGCTCGGACATATTTTGTATAAACTACGCGTATTATTAATGGAAACTTCATGCACATATAGAGTTAACGTACCGTTTTCACTTTTTGCTCTTACACGCATTTAATGTCTTCCGTGTGGAGTTTTACGACTACCGTAAGATACAATTAATATTGGATATTTTAAATACTTGTCTTATTGTTTTCATTTATCAAGGATATATAATTCATGTATTCAGGGATATGACAGACTAGAGGATGCCCTCGGTTGCACCCGCGTTGTTTTCCTTTCCGTGGGAATTTGTGGAAAAATGTAGCCTATGTGTTATTTTGATGTAAGTTTATATTATTGCAAAGTTTCATGAAAATCCATTCAACAGTTTTTGCGTGATTGAGTAACAAACAACCTTCTATACATTCAAACTTTCGCTTTTACACGAGGGACGAATATCTTAGCATTCCATGGATTCACCGAGCGGGTGCCGGGTCCATCGCGTGGCTGAGAGAAAAACTCCGAACAGAGCCCGAGACTTGTGACACGGTTGTAGGTTTAAGGGTACCCTTAGTGACGCGCGTTAACACTCACCTCCTCTGTTCAACTTATTCTCCCTGCCCAGCCAAATTCGGAAGGACCCTACTAGAGCAGCTTTGGACACTCGTTCCAATATGGAGCTCACTGCACTTCTAGTAAAGCCAAGGTCTTTTAGCAGATTATAGAGAGACTTCGCTGGTATACCTCTCGCACCCACTTCCACCGCGTATAAACTAACCACATAGCCATTTTTAATTAGTTCATTAGTAAAGTCATAATATTTATTCACTTTGAATACATGGTCTTTGGGGATGTTTGTTTCCCACGGCACTGTAAGCTCAACATATGTATTAGTAAGGATGAAAAGCTTAATATATTTTAAAGTTGTTAAAAGATTTTTCTGCAATGTTAAAATTTGGACGTGTTTATTTATTTAACTTATAGTAACTTTGAGCAACCCAAAAACCTACTTCGAAAAATTTATCGTAAATTTCACAACATAATAAATTTTATCATCACAATCTTGCAGTGCAATGGTTGCCCATTTAATAAATAATTAATTACAATCAAGACGGTTGCAATGCGGTCCTCGTCTTTAGCCTAAAGTAATGGCCGTACATGGCGCAGTGCATTTTTGTGGACGTGGGAACGGCACATAGAGCACGCACTAATTACGTAATCAATACTAATTTAAGAGCAATGAGAACTCGCAATGCTCTAAACTTACTAACAGACTTGACTCTTCAAAATTTGAAAGATTAATTTTCTATTATGAAAAAAAGTTTTTGAGTTTTTGAGATAGATTTGAAGTTAAGAAGAGAATTGAATATGGGTTGGCTAGTTGGCTGGATGTTTTTTAAAAAAGCAAATAAAGACTTTATGGTAGGCTCTTTTCGATCAAATTTGTTATTAGAACAATTAGCTGTCATATTTTTCGGATGCGTTTTTATAATCTCTAACTTAGTCAATTAACATCAAGGCCTATGTTGATAGCAAATAGAAAGAAGATCACAACGTTTCAAAAAGACATAAACGTTAGGTCGTTTTGCCTGGGAAACGACCTCTTGTAAACGAACTTACAATTCTCACAGGTCGTGATCATCGTGGGAAATTGTATCCAATAAACAACTGAAAGGCAAGGAACTGTCCGGGTATCGCAGGCTATAAGGACATGGCACACAATAAAACAATATGACACGGCGCACACATTCAAACGCCTGACCAAAACCAAAAGTCCTAACATAGGAAATCCGAGATAAGGGAACTGGGACCTTACGAAGGGTCTCAACAGACGAAAGGTATTTTATTTTATTGTCAATCGCTGACACTGTTTAGGCGTTACTAATGTCTTTTAATAATTTAAATATTCCCATAACATTTTTGAAAATTGTTTTAAATATGAATATGCCAGAGGATATATAAACGTTTTTAGTAATATGTTTTCGTATTAAGCTATTGCAGGTTTTAGTTTTTTCAGATTGTCTTATTCGCGTCTTTGTTCGCCAACGTCCATACCATGTTGAATACATCGGTTCTCGTCCGATCACCGAAGTAAAGCATAAAAATTTAAAAAAGCCAACATCACGCGGTGTTCCCAGGCGGTCATCCATCCAAGTACTGACCGCGCCTGATGTTGCTTAACTTTTATGCAACAGCTTTACCGCGGCAGTCTCCGAGTGCCATACGTCTTTTTTTGATGCAAGCAAAGGCAAGCGCCCCATCTACATAATTAAAAATTCTTTCTTCAATCTCAATTCGTTATAAATCCTGATGTAAGTACGTCGTTTATGTATTTAAGAAGTGTGTAGGTTTACAATATTGGTCAAGTGACTTGAATAGATTTGGTGTTAAATATAGCCACCAGCACCTATATGCAACAATAAAGAACTGCGGTATACAAACAATTTCCAAATCAGTAATTACGGAAAAATATGTCAGACTATATTTATATTATAGTCCGTATCAAGTCAGTTGTTTTTCGTCTACCGTTTGCAGATGCCCTACGAGGCATTACAAGCTTATCTTTATATTTTATAGCCTTTCGGAAACTTCCTTAACAGGACTCGCATGGAGTTAATACCAACCATACATGAGTCTCTACAAAATTGGCTCGGAAATATATGGACGATTCGTAGTACTGATGCATTTTATACGTTTCCCATAAAACAAATATAGTTAATTGGTCTCATATAAGAGAATCTCGGCGTCGTGAGAAATAGCTGATCACCAAAGTAAGATAGTCTGTTAAAAGAACAACCTTCGTAGTTCTAAAACGGTTCGTTTTTTATGGGATTCGTACCCATGTTCGTTTTGTTTTGATTGAAGGTATCGTTTTATAATATAACGCAATAGCACCATACAATCACTATTATACACTATTTTATAATTTAAACTGTCTCGAGTATTTTCCATATTATTAAAATATAAACGGTTGAAAGTCACGTCACTATTGTCGAAGTATGCCCGACCAGTATAGAACCCATATTGGATCCTTAGTTATAAGTACTTAGTTATTAGTTATAAGCTCGCTTGTTCATGCAACGCGACTTGAAGCAAACTTGCAGCAAGCCGCGTGGACCTCGTATGGGTTCAATTCAAATGTGGAAGTATTAATGCTTATTTCTACCTCCAAGAAACTTACTGGACATCTTATCCCGGGTGAGCTTTTCTACGAATAATTTTTTTAAAATAATAATATCATATTCTATGGGATAAATTGAAAAAAAATGATAAAATTTTGGTATTTTTAACCGGATTAATCAACAAAATAACGATACAAAGTAACTTTTATACCACATCAACAATGATCACCTTTCTATAATTTTGAACAACATCACGGTACCGACTCAGAACGCACTAAAAAGTAAAAAATAACTGCGTCATTTAGTTGCTTTAATTTACTTAAGCATATCTATGAAGTCGGTGCCAGCCAAGTTTAAGGAACATTTATTTAACGTACTAAAGCAGTTTGTGGGTTCTAGATAACGTCCTTAAAGTAGAAACCTTCCGACTTCATAGATATGCTTAAGTAAATTAAAGCAACTAAATGACGCATGTTATTTTTTACTTATTAGTGCCTTTTGAGTCGGTTCCGTTTTTTGTTAGAAATTTTTGTTTTTAAAAAATTTTCTATGGGATAAATTCCTGGGACATGATCACTATGGTACCATATTGGAAGTGTGCCCTTTCTAATAAAAAAAGAATGATCAAAATCGGATAACTCTGTAGAAAGTTATGCGTGGTCTTACATAAATATATATATATATACGTGTCGAATTGAGAACCTCCGTTTTTTTTTCGTCGGTTAAAAATACAATGCCAATTATGTATGTTAATGTTAATAATCCGATACATACAAACATGAAAGTCATTGTTGAACGAACGTCAAACAGCGGAAAAACGTATACGTTACAGCGCCGCCGCGTACTTATAATTTCTTTGACCACGGAAGAGTGGTGTCGAGATACAAGAGTGAAAATACATTCCACGTGGGGACGCGGAAAGCGGATCGATTCGCTCGAGTACCGCCTATTTGTCGCGGACGTAGAGTTTATAGAAGAGACAGCCTAGCTCGCCTAATAGTTCACACACACATATAACGTATGGAGGGTAAGATTGGAGATGTAAAGTCGTACTACGGCATATAAGCCTTACTTCATATTGTTAGTAGAATTGACAATATGATTGCGAACGTGTGGGTTCTCTGAATTGAGTTAGTAGCTGATCGCAATCGGCAACAGCAGACGAGTTGTCGCAGCGACACTTCGATTTTTATATATTTATAATATGGAAACGACGTGTCGTCCGCCACGAATCTTGTTTTATAGAAATTCTTACAAACCAGAACTATTGCTGCAAGCTTCAAAATTTTTTTATTTACAGATGAAATACCAACAACGGCATCAAAAGGTAATTTAGCCTTCAGTATCGCCTTCAAACTGCTCTAAATTACTCGTATGTTACAGGAAACATGGTTTTCGGAAGTATCACGGAAATGTTTTCAATCCGGTTGCTTTACAGGTTTACAGCTAATACAGTCTTGCTGACACAGTCTATTTCATTTTTCGTAATATGCACAGTGACCTATTCGTCCGTAAACTATGCTTGCTTTCATGCTTCAGTACAATAACACTATAGTAATAGAAGCAATAAAGTAACAAATCGATGCTGTAAACTTTACGAGTGACGTCTTGCCTGTTTAATGTTACACGAACGTACGATTACATCAAGTGTTTGTATGAGTCAGAACTCGGAAGGCACCCGGGTGACGTTTCTTAGTACATTTCACCCACGTCTGCTGCCTGAGGGATACTGCTTGGAATGTAATAATATTCCCCTTTTCATACTAAATATAAGTATGAATTTATTGTATTACAGTATTTATATACTGCCTGAATATAATGCCATTTTTATTATCTAAATGTAGGTAGTACTAATGACTTAATGATAATATTATGCCATTATCCGAACATTAAAAAGACTGCAAATCAGTTTTATCATAGCTGTAACATAATTTTTAATTAATTACGGATGAATAGAAAATATACTTTTGCTATGGAAATAAAACAAACAGAAGTAATTAAAGTATTTTTAATTTGTAAAATAAGCAAAACCCAGCAGCCATTATTTTGGACTTCAGAATTGCTTCTATGTCAATCTTAATAGGTACCAGGTTGGTGAGATTATATTTTAATATAATTTACTACGAATTAATGTAATTAAATAAAGACTGGTAGCATTTATATATCATAATGCCACTTCTGACGGCTCTCTATATCTACGACATAGTTACCTATTATTAGCACTAAAACGGTGTATAAGAAAGAGAGAGAGAGGATTAAGTTATTGTTGCGGAAGAATGCTGGAATACTAAAACTATATTTATTAGTATAACTTAACTTATAACTTAACTTTAAAATTAAGTATAAACATAAGGAACAACCTGTCAAGCAGTATAGAACAACACTTTTTCTACAGTTGGCTGGTTGGGCAACGCATTGTATTTCTAACATGCCTTAACAATTAGTGTTGTTCTATTATAGGTTTGCTCTTAGCATCAAATGCGGAGCAACTACTTCTTACTGATACTTTAACTTTGAAAATAATAATTAATTAAAAAGCAAGTAGGTGACCCATCTAGTTCCGTTTGGAAACTGTTTTGAAGTATGACTCACAGTCTGGACTAGCCCATAAAATATGCCCAAATAGGTATACCAGCTATCTTAATTAACCTAATAACAATTTTCTAAAAAAAACGCAACTTCTTAATGTCAGCTATAATTTAATATGACTCAGAAACAGTAAATCACCAAAATTATCTATTATATTATTGAAGTAATAAATCAATATCAATAATAATTAATTTGTTATAAATTATAGATTATTAAGAATGCAAAATATTAAATATTTTATGTTGCAAAATTTCGTCTTATAAGATATCCCGAGATAAAATTATCAGATCTCTTTTACAATAAACTTTGTCATAATATAGTAGTCAGAATATAGTAGTCATAATAAGCCAGCTGCAGTGGGTTAGAGTTACTAGTTCTGTCTATAACAATGGTTCACATTTTCGATATAAGGTATAAAGACTTACTAAAAAGTATTGTAGGACATACCTATTCCCAGAGTGCGGGGCCGGCGAAGCCTTGCTCTTTCTTTACCTACCTATATATAGTTTTTCATACACCCGCAAGATATTTGAGTCCATCAACCATCAATTCTTATTTGATATTTTTTATAAAGTAGAACTATTTCTACTTTATAAAAAATATCTATACGATGAAACTGAGGAATTTTTATCTACCTAAATATTCTTTTCTTTTTTCATTCATTCATATCACTCCTATGCAGACACACGCAACTTACACGCTCACCCAAACACTCGTACACACACACATGCACACACACACACACGCGCACCTACATACACACCTTTTTTGTATTTTTTCTAATGTAATTTAATTTTTTATTTCATAATCCTGTGCCTATAATTAATAATTTATTGTTTTTAACGTGGAACTATTTTTGTAACTGTATTTTATGGAGGGGATGATCACAACACAGTTTTTAACTTATGTGGGATCATCGTTTTCACTTGTATATTGAATTTGTTCCAAATAAACTCAAGTGTTAAAATCCTAAAAATCAATACGTTAAATCCTAATAATTAATTCTGTTCGTTAATCTTACTAAAACGACTGAGATATTTTGAATATTGTTTGGTTAACCCTAATACAACGAATTTTTCATTTAGTGTACTCAAGTAGGAACTGTAGCACGAAGTTCAACAATTTCCTATTTAAAGTTATTTACAGATTGATACTATCAAGAGTTGCAGATAACAAGTCGAAAATCAAAAAGTAAACATTGGTACGAAATGTGGGCCGAAAGTCTCATATATCCCAACCTGTGCCTTTCTCAACTGATCTAGCGACAAGTGTGTAGTGTCTGCAATCGCTCCAGTTTCGCGTTACATAAACCAGGCTATCTGATACCATTGCCTAAGGCCTAGGACCCCAAACTGTTGTAATACGCCTAAGGGATTATCTTTTTTAGATATTGTGAAACTTTAGCATACGTACCTATTTGATACTGAGTTAAATGTACCAAATAAGTAAGATGAAAAAGTACTCGTATCTTACTTATTTGGAAGAGTTGCTTTTGTTTGGCCAAATCAGGACGCAAAAACCATTTTTGCTGCCAAGAGCTAACTTATAATGAATAAAAAATTTATCATTTAGTTTTCTTAAAGCAGTTGCCAAAAACACGTTTTATTATGTATGAAATAATCCTTTCTTGCGTATTTATAAAACACGTATGTATAGTTACAGCGGACTACGGTCAGAGAGATGTCGCAAACGTTCCCTTTCAAGCAGAACAGGTATTTTCACTAGTGTCACCAATACTGTTGAAGTGGGACAAGTGCAATACTAACTTGTTTCAGGTAGGGTTGAAACGAAATAGTTTGTACTGGTTTAATCATACTAATACGAAAGTAACTTTTGTAGTTTCAAACAAATCATCATCATCATCATTATCAGCCTATTAACGACCCACTACAGGGTCAGGCCTCCCTCCTTATAGGAGAGGGGATATGGAGCGAACACCCACCACGCTGCTCCAATGCTGGTTGGTGGGCTTAGGGTGATAATGTTTAATTTATTAAAGATCACTATCAGATGTTGATGATAGTGACCGGGACCGATGGCTTAACGTGCTCTCCGAGGCACGGGGGTGTAACACCACCAACTTCCAAACTCCAGGCTTGGAATGTACTGAACATTTCATAGAAGAATGAAGAGGCCCAGAATTATTCCATGACCCCACCCAGGAATCGAACCCAGGAGCTTGTGCAGGCAGTCAAACAAATAAATCGTTGTAGTTATTTTAATTGACTTTGATTTTTGGTAACTCTAGGGTAAGACAAGCCTTGATCTGAAGCATAAAAGGCTCCTTTTCTCTCTTAAATAATATTTTACACCTAAAGGGATTATAAACATGACGTGTAGGGAAGTTATACTTTAAGTTTCATTCAAGAAAATGAAGACTTGGATAAAAAATTTTAAAAAGGCAGAATATGCCGACGAAGTCGAAGCACTTTAATGATTGATTGATAATCATTTATCAACTCCTAGACAAAGTAAACAAAGTAGAAATTTTTGGAAAACTCATCTTCCAAAAATGGAAAATGTATACTTTGTATGAAAATCTGTTACTATTAGGACGGGTATCGTGTGTAGAACTTTTTTTAACTAAACAACAGCCCTACATGCGTGTGCATATTGCTTAATTATTTCAATCTCATTCACACTGAGGCACATTGAATTAAATGTAGATGAAGTAATTATGGAGGTTAGTTATAAAATGTTAATGCGTTTATGGATCTAGGCTGAGCTTCTTGCATGGAATGCAACAACATTATATCATTATATTATATTATAATTTGCAGATTAAATGCGATTATGAAACGTGTACACATTTGTTTATTCTTGGGTCTTTTTAACATTTTGCCTGTAAGTTTTCCTTACGTAAGGTTATACCTACTGAAATTTTCTTTTACTTAAAAGAAATCAATAGACCAATGACGCAGTTAGTATCATCTCGATTTTAACCACAAAAAATCACTTAGCCGTTTCAAAGTCTATAATGCCACAAAACTTTATTTATAGACAAAAATCATAGACAAACAAACCTAGTCCTAGTTATAAAATTATGGCAACCACAGATAAGATAAGCGTTAACTAACGATATTTAGTAATTTATGTTCTGCCTTTGCGTAACTATTAAATATTAAATTAAATATTAGTATTGTTACATTTTGAAATTAAAAAAATAGCGGTTATAGTAATTAATAAACTTATTGTGCTCATGCAATACATGTTAATGAGCTTATTATCTCGATCTAGGTTAAGCGTAGTGCTCTACTCTAGTACAGGCTGCAATAAGTGAAGCTGTCACACTTGCCCCCTAATCTGCATTACGACATGTTCTGACTTGTTTAAATGATGAATAGAATGCGGGTAATTAATTATTTGGTAATTTTTATTCGCGTATATAAAAAGTAATGAATGATATTATTATGCATATGGTCAAAATGATTCTTAAAAGTAGATTAAGGTTATCTTTAGAGCATGCATAGTAATGGCTGCATCGATAGTAATGAATTAGCTATATCAATATAGACATATTGATTAATTTCATCTGTCTTTTTGTATCAGTGTATTGAAGTATCCACCCACAAGGGTTTAAAGTTTTAAATAATATTAAATAATGTTTTTTTAAAAGTTGTTGATTGATGTGTGAGCCTTATATGGTTCATAGCGATCTTATTACGTATATATATATATTATATCTTGTAAGAAATATAATATCCATAAATCCATTTTTGACGATTTTCATGGCGCAATGGTATACGTGGTGGATTTATAAGACGGAGGTCCTGGATTTGATTCCCGGCGGAGCAGACTGATATTTTTCTTAATTTGTTAAGGTCTGGTTGGTAGGAGACTTTCACCGTGGCTAGTTACCACCCTACCGACGGATTTATAAGACTAAGATCCTAGGTGCGATTCCCTAAGACGGAGGTTCGATTCCCGGCGGGGCAGATTGAGATTTTTCTTAAAGGTACGGACAGATGTGCTCATGACAAGCACGAAAGCATGCTTTTATTGAGCAAGTGCTCATTGGTAGCACGTGTGTCATGTAATGAGCATGCTACCTGAGGCGCGGGTGGAAGGGGGCGAGCTGCGAGCGCGTGTGAACATGCTTTGAGCTTTCTTATTTATGAGTATGCATCAAGCAAGCATGCTTATTGCTGCCAAATGTAAACAATCACATGAGCATGCTAACTTTAAGCAAGCATAAAAGCATGCTTTTTTTTAGCACGTCTGTCCGTACCTTAATTGGTTCAGGTCTGACTTGTAGGACGCTTGGGCCGTGGTTAGTTACCACCCTGCCGACAACGACGAACGCCCAAGCAATTTAGCGTTCCGGTACGATGTCGTGTAAAATCCGTAAACTGCATGGATTTTCTTCCTACTTTTAACAATTTAGCCCGCTTCCATCTTAGATTGCATCATCACTTACTCTCACATCATCTCCTATGATAATTTGC
Organism: Mycalesis mineus; assembly: GCA_034621355.1. Classification (NCBI taxonomy): domain Eukaryota; kingdom Metazoa; phylum Arthropoda; class Insecta; order Lepidoptera; family Nymphalidae; genus Mycalesis; species Mycalesis mineus. The sequence goes on from CM067881.1 coordinate 4,839,023, forward strand.
CACCTATTCTTTTTGATGGTACAATTATTCCATAAAGTAAAACTGTCAAAAATCTGGGATTAATCATAGCTGACTCCATGTCTTGGGTACCACAGGTGACAGAGGTAAGTCGCAAGATTTTTTCTGCTGTTGGGTATCTTAGACGGTGGAAAAACTTTTTGCCCATTAAAACCAAAATTCTTCTGACTAATGCTTTATTATTGCCGATATTAGACTATGCAGACACTTGCTACATGGATCTCTCTGAGACTTTATTAAATAAGCTAGAAAGATTGCAAAACCTGTGTATTAGATTTATCTTTGGTCTTCGTAAGTTCGACCATGTGTCTCTGTATCGAGCTCAGTTAAAGTGGCTACCTATACGATCTCGTAGAAATTTACACGCTCTTTCGCTTCTATATTCTATTTTATATTATCCTCCAACGCCGCAATATTTGAAGGAGCGATTCAATTTTCTGGGTAGCAATGCTGAATGCAGCTTGCGGGTCAAAAACGATAATAAGTTGCAATTTCCAGTAAGTCGTACTTCAGCGTACAGTAGTTCCTTTACAGTAAAAACTGTAGCACTGTGGAATGATTTGCCAAGGGACATTAGACAGTCCGAATCAATGAATGTCTTCAAAAATCGTTTAAGGGAATACTACTTATCTCTATTATGAATATGTATATATGTATTATTTTATGTAGGTTTATATATCTGTATATATACATTACCTATATATTTTGTCTTATTATTATTTATGTATTATTAGTATGTAAGTGTATGTAGTCTATTTATTATTGTGTTGCGCTATCCGCTTTCCCTTATTTTATTCCAACTGTGCGGGTTGTCTGGAGGAGATCGCTTTCAGCGATAAGACCGCCCTTGTACATATTTAATCATTGTTTTATATATTATTCTGTTTGTTATTCTTTATATGTGTGCAATAAAGATTTTATCTATCTATCTATCATCAGGTAATATTATAGGCAAGAAATGAAAAGAAAAAAAGTATACCTACTATATAAACTTTTTAATTATTTTTGGCCATTTTCACAAAAGTTTGCATATTGAATTTGCTGAGTTCACATTTTGAACTTAAAATCACTCAGAAAAACTAATAAGGATAAGGTTGTCAGCATTAGGTACTTCTTGAACTATTACGTCTAAGTAGCATTTAAGTGCTGCCTATGTGGAATAAACAATTCCAATTTGCTCTTTATTATAAATAATGGGCTTTTGAATTACATTATATTAACTACTTGTTTCCCTTGTATATATTATACTTCTAGCATAATCTATTGACTGATATATAAATGTCATGGGTAATTATCGACCTTGAAGTACAGCAGGTAAATCTTATCATTCTGGGTACTTACTACAGTTTTATTTTAATCACTAAATGTCATATTAAATGTTTGCTTTATAGCTTGGCGTTAATATCAATTGCTATTAATTATTATCGTAGGGTCTATTGGCGTTTGTGTTTGTGTTGGTTATGGGACAAAATAAAATTCAATATCTATTTTATAAAGACTCATTTTGAAACAGGAATGTAGCCGATAACTTCAAAATTTTAAAGCCTAGTGGTTGAACTCAAGATTAATTTACAAGCACCTTTGAAACGTCAAAATTTTCTGCTTGTTCATCATTATCAGCCTATTAACGGCCCACTAAAGGCCCAGGCCTCCATTCTTATAGGAGAGGGGATATGGAGCGTACACCCACCACGCTGCTCCAATGCGGGTTGGCGGGCTTAGGGTGATAATGTTTCATTTATTAACGATCACTATCAGATGTTGATGATAGTGACCGGGATCGACGGCTTAACGTGCTCTCCCTGGCACGGAGGTGTAACACCACCAACTTCCAGAGTCCGAGCTTGGAATGTACTGAACATTTCATAGAATAATGAAAAAGCTCAGAAATATTCCGTGACCCGACCCAGGAATCGAACCCGGGACCTCGTGATCGAAGCCACATAGGCTAACCACTAGACCAACGCGGCAGTCTGCTGGTCTAGTATCGTTTACATACATACATATACATACCATCATACCTCATTCCTATATTGGTTGGCAAAATCAACGTCCTTCCACTTGCCACGATCCTCTTGCTTCCTCCAATTTCATTAAAGCTTAAAATTTTTAATCGTTTACAATATGAATTAATTACAATTTAGAAAAAACGAGTAACTTTAGTTTTATTTTAGTTTTACACTAAAATAAAATATATAAGCAAATAAAACGCTGAGCTTTGGTAAGCAAACTATTTGCTCATTCTTACTTGCATGGTTTATGTGAAAACTCCCTTACGTATCGGTGACCCGAGTTCACTTTTGCCTTCATTGAAATCAATGCTTACCTGAAACAAAGTAAAATAGGTACATTGTATGAATAATATTAAAACAAAAGTAAAAGCAGTAACAGATTAAATCACAAGTACACTGCAAGTGCAAGTAACTTTCAATTTCTTGATAGGAACATTTAGGTCAAGATCAATACACGAATGTGTTTAAATTATAACATAAACTAGTTTAATTTTAAGTATAACGTATTATACAATTATATAATATTTTTTAAATGTTGTTATTACTAATATACGATTTAATTTATGAATGTTTTTAAAATCGTTTATAGTTTTTGGAGTATATTTATTTAAGTTTTAATGTCGGTCAGCGTCATATTACCATGTATTTCAACTATACAGTTAAAATACACAATAATATATAAATTGTAATATTGCATATTGTATTTCCTACCAATTTTAACTGTTACCAATTTTAAATGGAAGTATTTTAGGGGCGAATAAACCTACTTGTCAAAAGCCGGCATTAACAGTGGCTCTGCTGTTGCAAATATACATGGGCGGCGGTAATCACTTAACATCAGGTGACCTGCACGCTCGTTTGCCCGCTTTAATAGCGATAAAAAAATAAATTGCAGTATAATAAAACTATAGTTGTAAGTATAAGTATATTTACATAGATTTGTGCCAACACCTATAACTAAGGCCCTGCAATTCAGCAATGTTGATAACTTAAAATCATAACACTTGATAGAATCTTGGCGCAGAGGGGTCCTTTTAGATGGGCGAAATACATTTTTCTGTTACTATACCTTCCAAGTCAGGGAAATCAGTTAAATATAATAGCATCTACTTTTCATTATAGTATGTTTCCAAACGAAAGTGTAGCGAATTGCATCCCAGCATCAGTGGTTGTTAAGATACGTATCAATTTTATGATAACTTCGGCTTAGTAAATAATTTAGACTCGTGCTTAAATTACTTTAGTTACAGCTAAAACATAAATCTTAAATTCAGCCACTACACAAAATTAAAATTAGTACGATTACTTTTTTACAACTAGCTTCGTGGCTCTGGGTTCAGGTCTAGTACGTACACGTCGCATGTTCGTCAATAGATGTCTCTCCATTGTAAAATGGAGCTAAATACCAGTACCACAGAAAACACCGATTTAAGGCTTGCATCCATATTTAAGTGTCTTAGGCCTGTGTGCACCAAGATTTCGGTTATCATAACCAACGGTTAACATAAGCTAAACGTAAAATTTACTGTTCACGACAAACCCGTACGCCGATTAAGGACGTAAATCGGGCGGTTATCTTCACCGAGCTTACGTCCTTAACCGGCGTACGGGTTGTCGTGGACAGTAAATTTATAATAAAGTTATGTTAACCGTTGGTTATGATAACCGAAATCTATGTGCACACAGGCCTTAGGCATCAAATCATCGCATTATATGGATCGTAATATTCTTTGTATATGAACTCGTACAAGTGCGTCCGCTGATTCGCGTTGTAATCATGACCATTACTGATGACGTACGACGTGTCGACGCCGACGATGCGATGCGTACCGTGCGTACGGCATCGAACAGTGGTATGAGTCCTTCAAATTCAAATTCAAAATTATTTATTACCTAATCCTGCCTGCTTAATCTGACAAAGAATGAAAATCCCTATGACAGTGTTATCGGCAATCTATATATAATAAATCCGAACGCTGCAGATGATGTGCACGCATAATAAAATTTTTAACAAAAAATAGAACCGACTCAAAACGTACTAAAAAGTAAAAAATAACTGTGTCATTTAGTTGCTTTAATTTATTTAAGCATATCTATGAAGTCGATGCCAGCCGAGTTTATTTTACGTAGTAAAGCAGTTTGTGGGTTCTAGGTAACGTCCTTAAAGTAGAAACGTTGGCTGGCACCGACTTCTAGATATGCTTAAGTAAATTAAAGCAACTAAATGACACAGTTATTTTTTACTTTTTAGTGCGTTTTGAGTCGGTTCTATTTTTTGTTAAAAATTTTTATTTCTTACTTTTTAATGATTTATCGCCACGTAACGTACTCGTACTATACTGTCATAGTATATTATACGGCACTAGTAGCCAAAAAAGCTACCGATACCGGGACAAAGACCGAAATCGCTGTAAGCGTGCCTCCAAAATTTTAAGAGTTCCTTCAATTTCCCCAGGATATCATCATCCGATCCTAACATAATGCCAATGGGACTACCTTGGAAGTATGCCCTTTCTAATAAAATAAGAATTATCAAAATCGGACAACTCTGTAAAAAGTTATGCGTGGTCGTACATGAAAAAAAAAATATACGTGTCGAATTGAGAACCTCCTCCGTTTTTTTTTCGTCGGTTAAAAATCCTTTTGTTTTGATGCGTCCGACGTGTACGATATCCGTATATCGACGGAAGCTCCTGTAATAAGCCACCATCACTGGAATAATACTATCATTGCACGAAGAAAAAGAAGTAAATGTATTGCGACATTCTCCTTAGGTAACTAAAGTTTGTAATCCATCTATTGTGTGTAAAGCTCTGACTTTTGTTATACTTATTGTTAAGTGATTCTGGTATTTGGCTAGGTTTTCTTTTGAACACTAAAAGGCAATAGTGATACTCTCTTTCAGTTAACAAAAACATTACATTGTATTATTTCTAAACACAGTGACATGTTCAGCGTCTGTGACATTTTTTCAATCACCTCTTTTGTTATTGTTACTTCTATTTTCAATTACATAAATAAAATCTGTTCAATGTTCTATTTCATTAGATTTTATGTGTTCAGTTGTTTGCGACAAGTGAGTTGCAGAGGAATATTGAAATTTTTCATCATTTTAGATCAATTTCGTCGAAATGTGAGGATAAACAACATTTGAATTCCTTATTCCGGATAGGTATACACTGTGAAAATATGAAATACTCTTTTAGCTTTATACCTACCACCTATAACATGGGTATGTCAAGTCAAGGGTGAATAAGCAACTTTTAGAGATGCGATACTACCTAGCCTTCAGACAGGATGCAGGCAATCGCTCAAAACCATCATTATCAACCTATTAATCCACTACATGGTCATGTCTACCTCTTCTTAGAAGAGAGGATATGAAAGTTAGAGCCACCACGCTTTGTTGAAGCTGGGTCAAGGTTAAGGGTGATTTAGTTTAATTCATTAACGATAGTTGATGATAGTGACCTGGGCTGGCAGCTCAAAATGCTACGAGACAAGGGGGTGCAGCACTACCAACTATCCGACTGAGGGCTTAAAACTTACTGAAAATTTCGAATAAGAAAGAAAATCTCAGAATTATTCCACTACCCAGGTTACGAACCCAGAACCTCGTCATCGAAATCTTCGTAAATTAACCATTAGGCTATTAAAAATCTGTAAAAATATAAACAAAATCAGTTTTAATTTGTTGCAATATGATACAACTTTGTAATTAAATTCATTTACTAAAAGATTACGATTTTGACAAAAAAAGTTTTGTTTCAAGCTGTGTTATAATTGCTCGAATTATAAACCTTACATCAGCATCGATTGAACGAGCGACCGATTCGTTCCCCCCGATCATGTTACCGATTAAGATGTAACAACTGTTGTAAGTGACCTAGTAACGTTACATAACTGATGGGCGTTCAACCTGTTCTCTCAATTTGTAAGTGCGACAATACAATATCGATTTGGCACCTGTTTTAATCGATTAATTCCGTTAATTATTCGCATTACATCACCTTGATACTTGTGGGTATCAATATGACGACATTGATTACAGTAATTTGGCCCTAATTCGTATTTTGTAACTCAACTATTCGACCGGTCTTAGGTATGCGTAAATTTATCCTTTATTCGAGTGACATTTTTAATCCAATCATGTGAACGACTGACTTTAACCAGTAGTAATTGCTATTACAAAATTTTAAAATTTTAAAATTAATTATCTCATGTGAATACTTTTTTATAAATCCCTAAGAAATATCTCAACTCAACTTGTTCCGAACCCATACGGGGTGCTTAGTCATGAGGTCGCTTGTTCGTGGGCTCCGACATTGACAATAGTTAAACTTCTAATATACCTAAGGATATCTTCGATTTTTCGGATAATGTATTCATTTCCCAGCAGGCATATAGCAGTGCCTAATTTCAGCGTACAACCGGATATACACGTATGTTACAAACAAACTCAAATAAGAGTTGTTTTGTTTCATCCGTCTTCTACTCAAATGATAACTATGAAACATTTCCTTAAGGGTACAAAACAGGACATAAGACAAGGCTTGGGAAGTGAAGTTGTTCCTGAAGGGTAGGAAAAAATCTTTTACATGGGGGCAAAGACTAGTTAACTATCAATTAAAAATGTTGATTACGCACTTGGAAATTTTAATTAATTTAAAGGAAACAAAATAATAAAAGAAGATAGTAAGCTGTAAGTTGCAATCACTTAGGAAATTCTAGCTGGATTTCTAAACCAATACAATACATTCCGCGATTCATATCAGCAGATTTATACGCTAGAAACCTAACACATCCTAATCTGAATATCTGGCGATATATTTCACAAAGGCACTTGCGAATCGATTGACAATGACATTTGTTTCTTAACAAACGATTTTAGACTCTGCTTGCAAAGCCTTAAAGTCTAAATTGTATTATTGAAAATGCAGATTTATTCAAATAGGCTTAGTAATAAATACTAGGGTCACGGTTAAACTGATGAGCAAGTCGCATGTCTGTTTGTTAATATAAATAAAAAATAAAATTAAAATAAGTTGGTATTCAGACTCTATATATTTGGTATTATAAGTAATGCTTGTTTCAGGACCGATGGTTTAAGCCTCTACAAGTTAGCCCTTGACTGCTATCACACCTGATGTTAAGTGATGATGCGGTTTCTACACGACATCGTACCGTAACGCTAAATCGCTTGGCGGTACGTCTTTGTCGGTAGGGTGGTAACTAGCCACGGCGAAAGCCTCCCACCAGCCAGACCAAGACAAATTGAGAAAAATCTCAAACTGCCCCGCCGGGAATCGAACCCAGGACCTCCGTCTTATAAATCCACCGCGCATACTACTGCGCCACGGAGTTCGTCAAAAATCTCAAGGTTGTAAATATTCTAGTTTAGTGAGTAAAACCAATTAAAAGGCAAAGGCAGGCAGTCTTTTTCTTCAATCCTCAACAATCTAATATGATTTTAGCTTTTGACTGACAGCTGAACACGCTTATATTTACTGTATATTGTTTCTGCAGTGAAGATGACTTTCCTAATTTCTTACGTCACTAATAACGTCGTACTTAATTAATTCCACGAGTTATCAGGAGTGGAGGAGGCAAACATCAGTGATTTGAACGTCCCTCTTAACAAAGATGCGAATTTCACAGGAAGATTCGCTCCTTGCCATGAGGACTTCTTTATCACGTCTTTCTACTCGGTTTTAATTAAAAAAAAGCTTCAGCGCACATCCAAATCTCTACTAGACATTAAGGAACTAACATCAAATACACAATCAGAATAAAATTGTAATTTAGAACGTTTTAATTAAGAACACGTAACAACGTAATCTGTTTTCTCTGACATGACATATCAAAGTAATTTCAAGATGGCCGAATACAATGGCCGGCGGGAATAGCACGGAATTAATACCCCAATTAATCAAGCTCTCGTTTCGTTACATCAGCGGATGTGAAGATTTGGGACTCCTAACTTTAAACAATACGCGGTTATTATCTTTATTTTCATACGTCGATTGTCTGTGTACTAAACTAATAAAAACCAAAAGCTCTAGTGTTGACCTAGTAGGCTACAGGTATCGTTGATTTCATCATTATCAGCCAATTAGCGGCCCGCTACACCCAGACCCACCACGCTACTCCCATGCGGGTTGGCGGGCTTAGGGTTATAATGTTTCATTTATTAACGATCACTATCAGATGTTGATGATAGTGACCGGGACCGACGGCTTAACGTGCTCTCCGAGGCACGGGGGGTAACACCACCAACTTCCAAACTCCAGACTTGGAATGTACTGAATATTTCATAGAAGAATGAAAAGGCTCAGAATTATTCCATGACCCGACCTAGGAATCGAACCCAGGATCTCGTGAATAAACCACATAGGTCAACCACCAGATCAACGAGGCAATCGTTGATTTAAATAGTAAACATAGCTAGCAGAAGCTCTTTAAAAGAATTGTATTTATTCTATTTAATCAAAAAATGTCTAGAAGGTATAGTTGCGTGAAAATTACAAACAAGCAACTTAAACCCAGACAAGAAAAAGTATAAATAGAACCTATTCTCTACCCTAGAAAGTTAAAATTTTATTACATGGGTTTTATACTTTAAACCAATTTGACATCTGATGGTTCCGTCAACTATAATTATAAAAAGACACCGTTTTATATTGTTACACACGCTATCGCATTACTAACGTACGTATTAAAAACAGTACACTTTTTGCATCCATTAATATTTCACCCGTCAAATGTTATAACTGTTTACAGACAATTATGTATTACAGCGTAATGTTATTTAATTCCGAACTGCAGAGGCATGAAGGCTGGAAGGAAGGCCTGATTAGGAACGCCGGAAAATCAGCCTTGCCGATATCCTGGTTTTCTTAATTTCTTAAAGTCATTATGACGCATTACTAGCTACTGTACGTAGTTATATCATTGTTTTGCGTGTTAACTGTTTTCATGTTGGTTCTTTTATTTATTTAGGAAATCTTTATATTTCATACCCACTCGTAAATCATTACGAGCCTTAATAAAATATAATTACTCAGAGAGCGTTTCTTATCCGTCCGTCTCTATTATGCTTAATTCTAAACGAATTTAACTCATTTTTAACCGACGAAAAAAACGGAGGAGGTTCTCAATTCGACACGTATATTTTTTTTTATTATTTTTTTTTTTATGTATGACCACGCATAACTTTTTACAGTGTTGTCCGATTTTGATAATTCTTTTTTTATTAGAAAGGGCATACATCCCATTGTCCTCATGTTGGGATCTGCTGATGATATCCTGGGGAAATTGAAGGAACTCTTCAAAGTTATTCAGCGATTTCGGGTTTTACTTTTTGGTACTAGTGCCGTATAATATACTATAAGAGTATAGTACGATTGGATACGTGTCGATAAATCATTAAATAGTAAGAAATGAAATTTTTTAACCGACTGAAAACGCACTAAAAAGTAAAAAATAATTGCATTAATTTACTTAAGCATATCTATGAAGTCGGTAACGGCTATTAGGTTTTAGCTATAATCTATTTTCAGGAATATCAGAATACAAATTAGGTTTTATCACTCCGCATGAGTGTAGTATAATATACTTACAAAAATACTATACTAATACTACATTTTACACAATTATTTCGAGTAGACATACACACACACACACACCCATACATACACACCCACACCAACACACACACATACCGTTACTTGTTTGCATGTTAGGCTAATTATTTTCTTTTTATTTTGTTCCATATTGTTAAAATAATACAGATAATAAGGAGTAAGAGCAGGAATTCTTAGACACAGGTTTTTAAAACTTACTTCAGGATCCCCAGCACAATTGAAAAAAAGTAGGTGGCAGTGGGTAGTGACCCTGCTTCTGCGTCCTAGGCTTTGGGTTCGATTCCCACATCTGGAAAATGTTTGTGTGATGAGCATGGATGTTTTCCAGTGTCTGGGTGTATATTTATTATAAATATTTACGTATAATATATATAAAAATATTCATCAGTTATAGTACCTATAACACAAGCTACCTAAGCTTACTTTGGGGCTATATAGCAATGTGTGTAATTGTCCTATAATATTTATTTATTTATTTATTATTCTGAATTTTTTACGAAAACAGAAACTACGCGCTCGTCATCTAGTATACTATACTAAGAACATAGCTTAGAGATTCATAAGATTATTAGCTAATGTTATTTGAATAAAATCCCAAACGAAGCCCAATAACTTCAAGTAGGTACCTACCTAATAAATATAAAAAATTCAGAATGTGAATTTAATTTAATAAGTGGTAAATTTTATCCTTTTTACGTAAAAAGCATTTAACCGCAATAAAATACAACATAACAGCCAAGGTCCAATGAAATTGAAAGTGATACGGCCCGTCTAAAACCACTTTCGATGCGGCACAAGCCCCGTGATAGGCGCAAAACAAATATAGCGGTTCGAAAATTATGATTCGGGTAAAACTGGATTCTTGGTGAGTTCATCAACACGAACATTGCTTTATTTGAGAAAATTTATTTTATATTATGGTACGCCAACGACAGCGTTCGCGCGGGTTAAATATATTTTAAACGCGGTTCCATCTGTGTGGTTCTCGTTAAAATGTGGCCTTTATGTTATTCTAATATGTAAGCAATATTATTGTAAAGTTTTATCAAAATCCATCTAGTAGTTTTTGTGTGAAAGAGTAAAAAACATCCATCTATCCTTAATCACTAACTTTCGCGTTTATAATACTAATTAAAAATGATCCCGCAAAGAAATTGCTAGAGTAAACGATAGAATAGAATAGAATAGTCCAAATAAAGGTCGTAAAAAATAATGTTAGTTTAACCTACAAAATGACAAAATGGAAACAATATTTAAAATGTCAAATCAATTAATTATGTCATTACATATCAATTCATTCATATTGCTTACAATTTAAAAGATCGAATAGTATCTTTTTTCCAGCAGAAAAGGAAAGAATTATATTTTCCTCTACACATTTGGTCATATTTTGAAGTCACTGACATTTAAAATGAACATTTTGAAACGGATATTCTTCGATTTTTACCAGCTTATCTGAAGCGACAGTTCATTCACCGTTAATTAATCACGGATTTCTTTAATGCCTTAATAAAAAACTTAAAATGAACACCAAATTAGTTCTGACGCATGATTTATACATAAGAAATGTTAAAGTATATTAAAGGTCCAAATCGATTAAGGTTATCTTTTAAAATTACAATGTCAGGTTCGGGATGTGAATTGTGAAGTCATAAAAATATAAGTCGCAAAAAAATAAAATTGTATTGTCCACAAAATAATATTTATAATTTTAATAATTTAGAGAAAGCCATAGCTAAAGAAGCTAGCCACAAGCTTCTTTAGCTACGAATAGTGGGGTGCAGTGTTCAAATACGCGGCCAGGAAAAAATATTGAGGGATTATTTTAAAAAGTAAGACAATGGTAACCGATCATCTTAACAATTTGTCGGCCTCCGTGGCGCAGCGGTATGCGCAGTGAATTTATATGACGGAGGTCCTGGGTTCGATTAAGATTTTCTAAATTGGTCCAAGGCTGGCTGGTGGGATTCTTCGGCCGTGGCTTATTTACACCCTACTGACAAAGATGTACCGCCAAGTGATTAGCTAGTCTGTAGAACCGAAGGGGATTACTACTCCTAACAAGTTAACCCGATTCTACCTTAGTTTGCATCATCATTTACTATCAAGTGTGATTCAGTCAAGAGCTAACTTGTAGTGAAAAACCCGACTGCAGAAGTTATGAACGGAAAAGAGAAAAACAAGGATCACTATATCTGTATAAAATTTTAAATACTTATGTATGAACATGATATGATATTTATATTTTTGAAATGGTCTTTTTAAGACCTTACCATATTGCTATGATAAGAGAAAAAAATACACACATTCCCCTTACAGACGCCATTTTTAAAATTTACATAGCCTATGCATCATTATTTACCATCAGGTGTGATTACAGTCAAGAGCTAACTTGTAGTGAATAAAAAAGCGTCTCACCCGAACCCACCGGCATCGCTGCTGTAATGCCAATACAATATTTTACTAAAGTAAATAAACATTTACGAAGAAATTTGATATGAATTAACAACAATTTATGTTTTATTTTTCCCCTAACTCAAATAACCCATGATTCCAACTCCGTAAATAAAATATACCTAAAGGTTTAGGTCCCAGGTAGATAAATGGTTAGAAGGTTGTTAACCTCATCCCTTCGTAAGCTCAAAAGGTTTTTGGAATTTGAGATTAAAAGCGGTGAAGTAATAAAGAAGGTAACATGGAGCACTTTGGCATTTTCATTAGTTTTCATGATTTATTAGATCGCCTATAAGTGATTGACTTTGTTTGTGATCTTCATTTTATATGGGACTTTAAAAATCTATAGTATCTATTTCTTGTCCGAAAAAATATGAATTGAAAGAAAAGAAAGGTTTTCTTTCTTTCAAATATATTTTTTGGGACTTTATACAAACTGAAAACAAGCGATAAATTTAAATAAAAAGCATTTTTAATGTATTCTTAGTTGTTATTGTTAGCCTTTGTTAATCCACAAAATATTGTTTGTGTAAATTTTTTATTATACAAGAAAAAAACTGGAAATAGAAAACTTTCAACACCTATTCCAAAATCCCTTCGGCAAACTCGATTGAGAATGCTTGTCAACAAACAAATCAAAAATGAAGTTAGAAATCACTAGTCTTTTTATACCTAATTTTTTTAATTAACTTGTTAATGACAAATTCATTATAATAAATTAGATAAGTTAGCTTAAAAGTAATTAATATATTCAATATCTTTTAAATAAAATGTTATAAAAACAAAACATAACTTTAAATTTATTAGGCACAAAATGTGTAGCATTTTATCCCTTCGTAGAAATTTGTTTGTTAAATTTGTTTGTTGACAAACATTCTCAATCGAGTTTGGTTTTAGTTAGACATTATCTGTCAGATTCCACTACATAAATTTTATTGAAACCTTTTTAGATATACATCCAAACATACAAACATGGCAACACATTTAATGTAAGTATTAATTCAACGCATAGCTTCAGACGTTATCGTGTTCTTCAATTTGTCAGTTTGATCATAAATTATAACAATATATAAATCAGTAATATGTAATTTTCTCTTTGGCATTTGACTCTGACCCGCACTAAGTATTGCACGATGCACGTTCAAGTACCCACTCGAAGATGCAACTCGCCAACGAAATGCATTAGTCTGATGAAATCTCGCTTGCACGCTTTGCTTGAGCTTCCTGCCTGCATCATGTTATCTTTTAGAACATTAACTAAGAATTAAATAGTACAAGATTAATATAATGATAATCGTACTACAATTATTAAGGCAAAAGTATGTGAGTGTGTGAGTGTGTATGTTTGTCGCAATCTTATCTTTCACGCAAAAACTACAGGTTGGATTTTAATGAAACTTGACAATAATATAGCTTATATGTGAGAATAACACAAAGGCCACATTGTATCCCGAAATGATAACTACGCGAGTGAAACCGCGGGCATCCTCTGGTATATAATTAATTTTTCTTTAATCTCAGACCGGAGAACTTTACTTTGGGAAGTTAGTGGTGTTACAGCTCCGTACCTCTGAGAACATGTTAATCTGTCGATTCCAGTTATTAATATTAACATCTGATAGAGATGCGTTATCACTATTCCCTAACTAGCTAACTAACAATTTAAACAGCGTAGTGGGTCTGTTTTTTTAACCTCTCTCCTATAAGTCGAGAGGCCTGGCCCTGGAGGAATAAGGACTTGATATGCTGACAATGTTGAAACCTTGGGTAACATCGGGGCATGAGTTCTCTTACCTGAAATAGGCTTGTAATTCTCTTATGTAGGCAATTTTTGACGTGACTACGTCTTATAATTCGATAGAGCCGGCTGCACGCACGAAAAAACATGACGTCATGCGTCGTTACCTCGCTTTGAGGCGTTCCATGTAAGGCTTGAAGTGGAAGCGAGATGACAAAAAAGCACAATCGGCCTTTGCGTTCGGCAGAGTTCGACATGCGTCTATTAAATATAATTATTAAATATATTAATTTTAAATTAAAAATTAATATATTTATTATAAATTTATAAAATCAAAATCAATTATTTTATTAATTTAAATTAATATTTATAAAAATATACTTAAATTAAAAATTTTAATAACCAATTAAATGCTACCATTCCATCAGTATTTTCTTCAGGCGTTGTCACGTTCAACTATCGTCAGTAAACCGACTTTACAGACAACCAATTTTTTTATCTCAATATAGCACAGATCAAAGGTAGTTTACAAAACATCGCTAAACTTCAAAATTGCATACAAATAACGAAAGTAAATAGATTTAAAAATATATACAACTATTTAACAAGGCCAGAAACAGATTGATGGACTAATAAACTATATATTTATTAGATAATAATATAAGCATAAACGCTAAAGCCTATTGATTCATTAGTACGATTGGTTATTAGGTAACAGCTTACTAGCGGCACGGCGTATCAAGGCGTTGTAAATGGTAGCCTTTACGAAATCATGGCATTTTAATAAATTTTACGACATCGACTTCGTGTATCATTTAAATAGTGATAAGTGATGGATAACACTTAATAATTTTTATAATATCTTTAAGTACGATATAAACAGTTATCAATAATGTATTTAAATAAAAAAAAGCTTTATGAAATGACAGATTTTTTTCAATAATAAAAGTCAACTACATCGACGCACAGCTGAAACCACTGAACCGATTACCCTGAAATTTAGCTCAATTAATGATATAGGCGAACACTAAGCAAGGATTTTTCAAATGTCATCTACTATAGGCGTGAAATGGGGGTCCAAATATACACCAATTTTCATGCGGACGAAGACGCGGCTGTCCCCTAGTTATAACGTTGTATAAAATACCCAAATTAATTAGTGTTAAATGACTTAGTAGCCCATTACTTAGTGCTATTCGGCAATGATGCTTCTATAATTCGACAGTATAAGTTTCGAATTTCTCTTTATCTGTTTCTGTCTATTATATCGTGATAGACAGAGAGAGACAGAGACGAATTCAAAGCTTACACTGTCGAGTGGGTCTAGCATTTCAGCTTACCAGAAGAGCATCTTGGTATTTACTGAAATTTATACTAAGAAGTTGCTTTGCCTGAGTATTAAAAACCATTAAAATTAGATTAATTAACAACAAACATTTTTTTAAATATGGACCCATTCTATAAATATGTGGGTAGTTATACAAGAATGTGTCTATGTGATATTCCAGAATGTATAGGTACGTATCTGACAGCTATGTAAGCTCTGTGGGGTGCACCCCATTAGTACCCCCTAATTTTAGTTCTATAGAACTGTTGATACACCATATTAGTGCTTAGTGTTCCACTAGATCTAATGAGACAAAATTAAAGAAATGTTGATATCAACATCTTGCTTGTACGTTACATATAAAATATCTATAGTTTTTATAAGTATAATATGGAATCTTTTTTGATTGCAATAATAAATGTCCACTTAAATTTGAGAGTATCTATAAACATACTATATCGAATACAGCTTTGCTTAAATTGCACAAAAGTCTTTAAAATGGTATTGAGGTTCTAATATTTTTTTTTTCTAATCTGAATAGTTTGCGCGAAAGATACTTCCAAAGTGGTAAAATGTCCCCCCCCCTGTAACTTCTAAAATAAGAGAATATTTTTTTAGATACGACTACTACTTGGTTTTAACAACTTAGCTTTTGTCGCAAGGGACATTTTTTTGTTAAAAACAAAATGAAATATCAATCAAAATAATATTAGATTTAAAACTTATATGGTATAAGTAAAGTGAAGAGCAAAAACTATACTACAGTACTATATAGAACTATTGGGTCATAATTTGACAGCTAAATAAGCATAAGCACGGAAAATGTCCTAACAGTTCTATAGAACTACGGTACGCTACTGGGATGCACCCGCTCTGTGTTTGTAACTAAGCCGATATTGTTTTATCCGAAGTATAAAATATTGGATTTAAGTTATATAAACTTTCCTACTTTAATATAGCTTATTGTGTTTCCGTAATAATAATTCACCGTCACCAATTACAGCGATTTTCTATTGGCGACAACAGCTAGCACCCAATCGAAAAACAACCCTAAATTGGTACAAATAGAGTCACTTTTCACTCAACTTATGATATGTAATAAACGTACAACACAACGTAATCTATTGAGAACAGATAACCGATCTATATAGCTTGCGGTTAACAAACGGGAGTCGTTTCAAGTAATATAATAGTTCAGTTCGCAATACTGAACACTTACGCCAATAACACACGTATGTGATGCATAAACTGTGCATACGATTTAGGCGCTAATATTTCACACGATAGAGATTAAATTCGAGTGAATAATTAAATGTAACAGTGTCACGTGGATCTCAGTTACAGTACATTCACTTATAATTGCGTGCGCAGCAAAGAATGCTAAACGCACGCATAGTGAATGTTTCCGTAAATATGGCACACCTGCAGATAGATCGCTAATTGAGTTTATTAAAGTTATATTAATAGTTACTATTATGAAATTATTTACTGTAACTATTAGAGAATAATTGATATAATTACTGACATTTCAGTCAATATATGTTGTGGGAAAATGTACAAGGTAATTACAAACATACTGAAGTACAAACTTACTTTGAACTTGCGGATATCTGTTACTAACGAACGCTCTCAATTTCTTTTGCATGGAAAGACTGAATCCGGAGATATAAACCCCTTGAATCACTCTGTCGATTAATGAAAATACGTATAATTTAAAGATCTAAGCAGAAGCATTTGACGGCCTAGTGGCGCAGTGGGTAGTGACCCTGCTTCTGCATCCTAGGCTGTGGGTTCGATTCCCAAATCTTGAAAATTTTTGTGTGATGAGCATGCATGTTTTCCAGTGTCTGGGTGTTTACCTATATATTATAAGTATTTATGTATAATATATATAAAAATATTCATCAGTTGTCATAGCACCCATAACACAAGCTACCTACGAGTACGCTTACTTTGGGGCTATATAGCGATGTGCGTAATTGTTCTATAATAGTATTATTTATATTTATTATTCAGAGCAGAGTAGCTATAAGAATGTTTATTGATAAGTAGTGGACTAGGAGTAAATTCTGTTGTGTGATATTTCGAAAAAGTAGTAGTGTCCTTTCTCAGGCTCTAAACTATTTCTGTACCAAATTTCATTTAAATCGGTTTAGTAATTTACACGTGATTGAGTAACAAACAGATAGAGTGACTTGCGCATTTATTATATTTACTAGCTGACCCGGCAAACGTTGTTTAGCATTAAAAATTAAAAAAAAAATTAGATGAAAATTAGATAGTAGCCGACTCTCAGACCTGCTGAATACGCATACAAAATTTGGTAAAATTTGGCAAAGCCGTTTCGGAGGAATACGGTAACTAACATTGTGACAGGGAAATTTTATATATTAGACTAGCTGACCCGGCAAACGTTGTTTAGCATTAAAAACTAAAAAAAAAATTAGATGAAAATAAGATAGTAGCCGATTCTCAGACCTGCTGAATACGCATACAAAATTTGGTAAAAATCTGTAAAGCCGTTTCGGAGGAGTACGGTAACTAACATTGTGACAGGGAAATTTTATATATTAGATTTATATAGATAATATGTTTGTATAATCTATTGATCTATATAGAATAAATTACGTACGATAAATAAAAAATAAGACTCTAGTAAAGATTCCTTTACGTATCCGGCCATGTGAGAACAACAGCTAAAATTCAATGATGACAACACATTCATGTCAAATTGGCATCAATCATTGGAAAATAAGATCAGGATGCATTCACCACGGAACGGTTCTTGTCGACACGAACATTTCACTCCAACATCTACTCACAGCTAATAATTGTTGAGTCTGTTTTTATACCATGCACTTACTAACGCTGACAATTTGTGATATGCGAATAGTAACGATCAATTTGATACTGTAACGCTTCGGTGGATATACGAGTTTGTACGAACAAATTGACTCTATGCTCGTACACGATTTTAATATGAAATGTATGGTTTTGTCAGCTAGGAGGAAGTAGATTAAAATATTCTGTCACGAAGCAAGCAGGATCATCACTAAACGGCTGAAGCTATTTTAATAAAATTTGGCATGGAATTAGCTGACACCCTGGATTAACACATAGACAACATTTTATCTCGAAATTTCCACGGGAAGGAGAACTAGTTTGTTTATAAAGGTTACAGGTAGAATCACATGGACTATTTAGCTGAGATGACTTGCCTAAACACCATTTAGACCTGAGATATCCTACCTGACCAGCTCGAGTCAACTTACGATAAGGCAGTTCTCTTCAAACTACATAGTTCAGACAGTTTTTTTATTCTATGACCATCATCTCGTGCTCCTATAAAGAAAGTCTCTAAAAAATTTAAGTCAGTATTAATTTTGCTCATTTGTTTAAAAGAGACTTCTCTCTTGCAATAATTAACCACTTTCCCGCATTGAGGAAATGACTGTTTTGTCAATAGAGTCAGTAAGGAAACAATGTCACAATATTTCCTACCCCCTGGGAGATTCCCCACCATTACGTGAGCACATAATGAATGCCACGGAAATATTTCACGGTGCCTTTTGAATACAAAGGGGTTATGCAACGGTGGATTAGAACTAATGAACAGCCGTATTATGAAGATTATGGATAAGTTATTCTAACTATGCTATGCTGTTACGCCGCGTAGTTCCTCTCCCTTTGGAATTGGAGGCTTCCCACTACAGGGCCAGGCCTCCCTCCTTATAGGAGAGGAGATATGTAGCGTACACCCACCACGCTGCTCCAATGCGGGTTGGCGGGCTTAGGGTGATAATGTTTCATTTATTAACGATCACTATCAGATGTATGTGATGATAGTGACCGGGACCGACGGCTTAACGTGCTCTCTGAGGCACGGGGGTGTAACACCACCAACTTCCATACTCCGGGCTTGGAATGTACTGAACATTTCATAGAAGAATGTAAAAGCTCAGAATTATTCCGTGAACCGACCTAAGAATCGAACCCAGGACCTCGTGATCGAAGCCACATAGGCTAACCACTAGACCAACGAGGAATAAAACATGGCCTATCCGCTATTCCAGACACGGTCTGTGCCAAGCTTAATCTAGATAACAGGAAGAACTTTTAAGAAGTTCATTTTAGTTTATACTCGTTGGAAACCATTTTATGGCATTTTTGGAGCATATTAGTAAAATACGATTACAGGCAAACGAATGTCTTGTTTTCTTAAGGTCTCCAATTCAACTTCTAGTCTAGCAAATCTAATTACAAGTTGTTCAAACATTGATCTGAGCTGGGCAAAACATGCATGAGAAAAAATTTGAACTAATATCTACCACTAACTTTACAGAAAAGTTAAGATACAAGGTTTTACATTAGTAAATAAATTCTTCAATAAAAATTTATAAAAAAAAATAGAACCGACTCAAAACGCACTAAAAAGTAAAAAATAACTGTGTCATTTAGTTGCTTTAATTTACTTAAGCATATCTATGAAGTCGGTGCCAGTAAGTTTAAGGAATATTTATTTAACGTAGTAAAGCAGTTTGTAGGTTCTAGGTAACGTCCTTAAAGTAGAAGAAACCTTGACTGGCACCGACTCCTAGATATGGTTAAGCAAATTAAAGCAACTAAATGACAGTTATTTTCTACTTTTTAGTGCGTTTTGAGTCGGTTCTATTTTTTGTTAAAAATTGTTATTTCTTACTTTTTAATGATTTATCGCCGAGTAATGTACTCGTACTATACTGTCATAATATGTTATACGGCACTAGTAGCCAAAAAGCTACCGATACTGGGACAAAAACCGAAATCGCTGTAAGCGTGCCTCCAAAATTTGAAGAGTTCGTTCAATTTCCCCAGGATATCATCATCAGATCCTAACATAATGATAATGGGACCATCTTGGATGTATGCCCTTTCTAATAAAAAAAAAATTATCTAAATCGGACAACTCTGCAAAAAGTTATAAGGTCATACATAAAAAAAATATATACGTGTCGAATTGAGAACTTCCTCCGTCTTTTTTCGTCGGTTAAAAAGATGATAATGTTTAGCATCTTTACCATTAAAATAACACCCAACTGTGCAGTGTTTAACTCATACTACAAATATAATTATCGTGTGGCTTAACCTTAGGCAGTGTTTAGTGTTAATTGAATTACACTGACATATTAATGTTGGTACTTTGCCCATTACTGGATAATAACGAGGTTGTGGATATTATGCTAATATGGTTACGCAGGTTGGAAATTCTGTGTAGATATTCATAGGCATATTAAGTTTCCATTCTATCTCCGAGCCGACGGCCGAGTGGCACAGTCGGTAGTAACCCTGCTTCTGCGTCCTAGGCTGTGGGTTCGATTCCCACGTCCGGAAAAATGTTTGTGTGATGGACATGGATATTTTCTAGTGTCTGGGTGTTTATCTATATATTATAAGTATTTATGTATATTATATATACAATATTCATCAGTTATCATAGTACCCATAACACAAGCTATCTACGCTTACTTGGGGCTATATAGCGATAAGTGTAATTGTCCTATAATATTTATTTATTTATCTCGGAATGGCGTATGGAAATTTCGATAAAACTTTGTATTAGCAAAGATTTGGATTTTAAATTGGTTATATGCATACGTGACATTCATCGTAATATATAACGAAAAAAACAATAATATTATACATTTTTCAAAAACCACCTCTTCTTATTATTATTTAAAATTATTCAAATTCAATTTATTTCTTTCAAGTTGGCTTAATTAGCAAGTAGTTTTGAAACATCAAGTCCATCTACTTGTAGTAACTCTACTACCAGTTTGCAAGGCAGTATGGTGTAAGGTATACCTCACTCAATAAAGTGTGCTGTATTTAAAAATTGAGTGGCGTAATCTTACAATAAATATAAGTGGTAATTAATTAACGTACAGCAAACATACAATTCGACACAAGTTATTTTATAACTAATACAAAATCACGATACCTTTCAAAGTAAACACATAGTGTTTACGTTTAAAAATACGTAAAAAGTTGTAAGACGGCAAACATTGAACGTGTAAGGAAAATATCTGAATTCTTTGACGCAGATGATTCTAGGAATTTTAAAGGACGAATCGATAAACGTAGCTTTGACTTTACCATATAAAATAGAAGTACCATCTTCGCAGAAATAGCGTTGAACGATTAACCTAGAAAACCATTCGGTTTAGATAAACACGTAGTACAAAGAATTTAGTTAATGTGCTGTAAGAGAACCAATAGTCGCTGTTGGGATTAACTCGTTCGCGGCAGAAGTATATTTTTATAACTTTTCCTAGTTAAAGTTCTCTATCATGTTGATGTGTCAACTGTTGAACGCTAATGAACTCAAGACACAAAAATCTTAAAGGTTTTCCAGCGAAAGGTATTGACCTCCATTAGGTATTGACTTATTGCCTTCAGTACCACCTGGAGATCGTCACTCCACCTATAAGCAATACCTCCCAAAGTCATAAAGGTACAAACTCTTGCCGTACATACCTATAAGTAAGAAGTAGGTACAGTAGCTCACACAGCATTTATAAAATGACGAAGGATATCATAGGCTTTTAGAACCATTATAATCTTGTAAATAAAAATAATCGTGAAAATTTAATATTCCAATCGCTTAACATCAATGATCGAAACAATTACCAAAACAAACATACCATGAACATATAAATACATAAATCCAACAAGATATATTATCCTAAGTGCTTGTTCACAACGCACTTAGGTACCGACCATCGCGTTTCGCAATCGGCATTTAGCTTATAAACTAAACTGCCTCGCTGGTCAATTGATTTTGCTACTTTATTTCTAAGCATCCGCAATAGGTTTGGCGTTTGCAAAAATGGGCATTTTGTTTCTTTTCCTTTTTACATTTGGTAACTTGGAATTCACCATGTTGTTTTAGCATATATTCGTCTGAACATGTTTATAGAACATTTGCAAATCAAATTTTTTCATTAGTTGTGCTTACTTTTCCATAATATCTTTATCTTTCATCATTATAAATATAAAGACGCTATGACAATGTAAATTTTTAAATTACGATAAATTTTCTTATTAGTAGGAGAGCCTAATAGTGGCCTATGGGCTTAACTCGTTTGCGGCAGAAGTAGATACTTCTAGAAAGAAGATTCTTTCTTTGCCTGGTAATAATTATTTATATGTGATCTATGTACGAATTTGTATGTTATTTTATTTACAATATTTCTAAAAAGTATAATGGCATCTTTGGATACTGTATCGTTAAAAGCCACAATCCACGCGGAATAACTTGTGGCTAAGAACTAGTTTTAAAAAATAACTTTCTAACAATTATTCGTAATGAGAGCCTTGATAACACGTCATGTTGTAAACCAAATCCCCTATGGTTTCGATCAACGATTTCACAAGACTAGATGGATCGTTGCTGTTAAATTGACCAAATTCATAATATTAACCCACACGAAACAAACCGGTTATTGGAAGCACGAGATGAGAATTAGAATATTTTGCATGTAACGTCTACAAAAATGTTGTTATCATAGTAATATTTCAAATGCGAAAGTGAGATTACTCGTTCTATTCAAGTTCATTAATTTCAAGTAGACTTTATACAAGCAACTTGTGAATCTAACACCGTTATCCATTATATATCTATAAATAAAAATAAAATTCCGTGGAATATACCAAAAGCCACGTGAATTAATCACGCACGTGAAACTTAATCTGCTTTAATTTATTTTTATGCTTATCTTTAAACGAAACTAACTTTGCACAATCAACAATATATAGTGCTCAAACTTAACTAAATGTACATGTTAAAACAGCAAAATTTAGTGGTTAAGTAGATTGGATTGGTTAGATTTTTCATCAATTAACCAACAAAAAAGTTTAGTAATGTTGTCATACTCAAATATGAAGTATTCATCTATTCTATATAAATCTGTTTTATTTTCTTCCTATGGTAGAGATAATAAATGAGTCTTAATCATTCACTCTTATGATAGACCAGGACAACAAATTATCGCTGTATCTTTTTTTTGTTGACGGTACTTTTTGGGATGTAACCGGTCACTGCGCAAACGCACGATGTGACATGTATGTTTAACACTCGTTTTCAACCTTGGCCTACGAAGCCCATGATAACCCTGACGTATTGGTAGAAGAACTTAGATGTATGTCTGTAATGTGAACGTTATATTACAAGCCATTTAACTTACTATATTTATTTGTTTAAGCCAAATCTTGCTAATAAAACTGTCAACCCGTTTTCGCCGGGCGACACAAGATATACGCGTTAATAATAATTATAAATGAAATTTAAGAAGATAGCTAAGTTAAATACAACGGGCAACTAAAATAGCCGACAAGCTATTTTTATACACTCCTATGATACGGGTATCAAATGGTTATTGGTTGAATAAAGCAAAAAAAGACACGATTAAAAGCGTTATTATAAAATAAAATAACTGAGATTAACTGAATTAATATTATTTACCTTTAATATGTAACTACGATATGTTAATTGTTTTGCAAACAAATTGAAAAATAATCCAATAATGAAAATTAAATTATGAGTTTAATATATAACATAGAATTAATAATATAATTATAGGGGTGTGGATTTCATCCTTCTCCTAACAAGTTAGCCCGCTTCCATGTTAGATTGCATCATCACTTAACATCAGGTGTGATAACAGTCAAGGGCCAACTTGTAGTAGATAAAATAATTAAAACACAGCAGCTATTCGTTCCGAGCACCATGAATAATAATAATAATAATTATTATTATTATTATTATTCACCGTAAATATAATTTAAATAGATTGCATAACTTTATCGGTGAAGAAACCGCTTAATTTTAATTAATTATGGTTGATTTTAATCGAATACGACATTTAAATAAAAAGCTCTAAAAAGATTTTTATAAAAATGACATAATGGCATTATAATTTCAATAATCAATAAACTACATAAGTCATTGACTTCATTGTACAGTTAGAAAACCATTTAAAGTGCCCCTGCTAATTTATAGGCAATAAATATATGTGATACTTGATATATTTGACTATAACATTATTTAATTTTTATCACTTATAGCCACGTAATATTGGCATAATATTAATAAACCGGATGCCGCACAGAAACCAGTCGGGAATATTAGTTGAGTAACCTGTACCTGTGGACGGATGACATCAAACGTATCGCAGGGAACTGCTGACCACAGGCGGCGGCGATCGTTGGGTTTGAAAGTCCCTAAAAAGGCCTTTGTCTAGCAGTGGATGTTCATCCGCTGTTAATGACGAAGATGACATGAACCTGTACCCAGTGGCGGATTTATAGATTTGCCGCCCGTAGGCTATTCAATTTTTGCCGCCTCTAAATTTTGATATCTTAGTCCACAATCATATCAATTTTCTATCAATAAAATTCCAACTTTATAATTTGTGCCCCATCATCCTCGTTACTTCAACTTTTCCCATATAGTTATTATTATTGAGAACTATGGTACCGTGTTAGATCCTTGATTATTTTTACAGCAAAGAATGATCAAAAAACATTATTTTAAGGAAAAAATATCTCAATCGTATACCACTTTTAAAGTAAGGTAAGGTATGTCTTAAAACTATACAATACTTACAAAATATGAATTAAGCTTACATAAAAAAAATACATTTGGCGAACGTTGATTAACATTTATTATTACACTCACAGTTTAAAAACAAAACAATAAATATATCTTTTCTTTATTATTTGTTAGCATTATGATTTAAGTTAAATTATAAAAGCATTACAATACTTTTTTGCGAGACTTTGAATTCGCAAAATCATTTATTATATCGTCGTACGAAATCTTGTTCATTAGCTCTGACTCTATGCACAAGAGAGCTAAAGCGTTTAGCTTTTCTTGACTTAAAGTCGATCGTAGGTAGTTCTTTACTCTCTTCAAGCAAGAGAAGCTTCTTTCACCTGAACAATTTGCCGCTGGTGTACAAAGAGCCATACGAAGTGCTATATCCAAGTTTGGATAAATGTTTCCTAGATTCTGTTCTTGCAGGAATGAAGACAGACTTATTAATGATCCAGAAATTGGTTTTATTGAAATTGGTGTTTATGAACTAAATAGAAGACGTGAATTCCTCGTTGGTATAGCCACACTATATCTGTCTCACTTACTCTCGAACTCAATGCTTCGACGCAACGTATGTATACATCAGGAGCCCGCTGCGGCTCACGTAGTAACCCTATCGCGATGCACTTGTGCTATCCATTCAGCCAGACACTCTTACCGAATCGTCATGTCGTTTGTTCTGGCGTTACAATACAAATACGACTACGCAATTGCATGCCTTAAGTGCGAAGCGCGTAGTAGGTATGCTCTACTCTTGCCTAAAAATCTAAATCCGATGTTTTCTCACATTAAACCGTACCTAATAAATATGATGTACATGAATATTATTTAAAAAGCAACTTATCGGAAAGAAAAATGATCGCTGAGCTTATAAAAATTATTTTTTCGGATATGAGTTATGGTTAATTATATTATATTAAGTTATATTTATGATTAATTATTTTTTATTTAAAAGGAAGAAATTTTAATGCCATATCGTATGGATTTTGGATGATCGTGTTCACAGTAAACACGATAACTTTCGAAAAAATAATTTTTTCACTTCAATTTTTTTTTAATATACTTGTTTAACTGGAGAGAAGCCGTTGAATAAAAAATTGCAGCTGAGTATTGTTTTATCTTATTATAATTAATTCATTCCGATTGGCATTTTCTGAAAAAGTTGGCTTTGCGAAAAAGTTATCAAATATACTGATGTAAACATTTAATTAAAATAATTCGTGTACGACATGAGCGCTTAAGGCCTGCTCATTTGAATTTTCCAAACTTTTTCTTATTGCAAATAAAATAATTAACTGATAAAATGTATCAATTTTCTAATGAGCAAATTGTCTCACTTCATATTTTGTGGAGGGAATTTTTTATTGTCAAGTCACAGTCGTTTAACTATCTGTTATTTGATTAATATGATCTCTATAAGATATTGAACTAGTTTTTTATTTAATAAAAATTAGTCAATTTTAGTCAGTATTTTTGTTAGACCATCGATATTATATCGATTAAATTGGGTAAGCAGATCTCATAATTATTAGGTACACGGAGAAAAAATTATAGCAGTTATCAGTGAAGAATACATGTAAAAATTACTAAATTTCGATTATAATATCGAATCGCGATATTCTAAAAGTTCATAATCATTAATGTATAATTAGTAAAGCGTTTAGGAATTGTTCATGCAGAGATGTTGAAATATTTATTAATTAGCACTGTATATGAGAATATTTCGATTTATGTTAAATATTTCAATTTCTCTCCAATTTTCGAAATTCGTATTATGTGTGTGTATAATAATTTTTTTTTAAATTTGTAAACTGAAATAATAAATTTATGAAATAAATTTGCCGCCCCTTAAAATTTGCCGCCCTAGGCTCCAGCCTACTCAGCCTGCTGGTAAATCCGCCACTGCCTGTACCTCTACCAAATCAGCGCGTTTCTACCTCGCTATCTTACTCCATGCGACCAGTGACCAAACGCCAAGCACGCGTAATTCACGGTGCTCAAAACGAATAGCTGCTGTGTTTAAATTATTTTATCTACTACAAGTTGGCCCTTGACTGCTATCACACCTGATGTTAAGTGATGATGCAGTCTAATGGAAGCGGGCTAACGTGTTAGGAGAAGGATGAAATCCACAACCCTTTACCAATATATCGTTCCGGAACGCTAAATTGCTTGGCGGTACATCTTTGTCGGAAACACAGCGAAAGCCACCAGCCAGACCAAGACAAATTAAGAAAAATCTGAATCTGCCCCGCCGGGAATCGGACCCGGGACCTCAGTCTTATAAATCCCCCTCGAATACCACTGCGCCACGGAGGCCGTCTGCCCTGAGTGCAAAGCAAACATTGATGTTTCAGGAAGTTTTGCGCTCAGCTGACAGCGATGTAATGCGCCTTACCCTTACGCGCGACTTGAATTAGATGTTAAGCCAACAATCATACCCTAATGGATATAGTTATATTTAGGTAGTACCGAGCAAAACTACTTGGCGGGAGAAGTAACCACCATCATATTTTCCCGATCAAGTTCTAACACTAAAAGAAAAAAGAAAAATGTTTATTTAGAAAAAAACACCACTAATACAAATAAAATACAATAAAATACAGTAAAATACAGGATATGAATGTGGTGTGATCCCAAATAGGCCCTCACTGAGATGTCACGTCAGATGAGGTGACGCCTGGACATTATAATTATATATAAATACATCATAATATATAAACGAGTTACATTATGTTAAAATTATATAAATATAAGAAATAATGAATAGACTGTATATATTAGGAGAAGTAAACATGAACAATACATAAATTAGTAAAGAATAGACAAATATGAACCAGGAACAAAATGAAAAAAAAAAAAAAACAAAATAAAAATAGTATCCATAAGTAAATTTTTCTGAAGTTGCAAGAAGTGTTCTCTAAGTTTTTTTTTTAAAGTGGCCTTAGATAAATCAATATAAAATATATATAATATCGGTAAATAATCATATATATAACACTCTTCCCTCTCCAATACACCAATTAGAATTATAGAAAACAGTTTCACTCACTGCTTCGATACCAATCATGTGTCTAGTGGAAAAGCAAGCAAAGAATTTACAGAAATATCTGCGGGGACTTCATTATAACGTAAAACGTAGTATCTTAGTTACAAGGCGCTCGCTAGATGGCGTTATATGTTTATTAACTCACGCTTGCGTTTTGTTTTTATACGAATACGAAGTCAAAGATAAGTACATTCATAGAGTAAGTATCATATAAAGTTTACAGTTTTGTAACACAAATTTTTGAAATTCGAATGGTTTCATTCGAGTTTAGTAAATAATTTAATGAAACTTTTGTTTTAAAAATCGAATCGATTACGATTTAACGAAGAATGATATTAACACTCTGTTGCTTTGACCAATACCAACACCAATACTGATAGTTCAATTCACTAAGACGCGCCCCACTATTTCTCGCGAGGGGAAACCGAAGGGTGCGGGGAGTACAGTTCGAACATCAGTCTCGAGTCGACCACGGCTCGGTGTACATGGCTATTCTAGTTTGTGACACTGCGTGTCGTGACCTAACGCAAAGTTGCTCTACTTCAATTTTTTGATCCATTATTATATTTATAATGTCAAGAAGAACGGATCGTATGGTACTTAAAAGTCAGGCATGTACATGGTTTTTCATTCATTTTTTTTATTTTAAAATGGTATTTTAAAAACAATTAAACTGATTTTTTAGGCAAGAGAAATAATTTCAAAAGTATATGATTTTATGAAACAGGAAGCAAGTAATAATCATGTAGAAAAATTAAATGATGCACGCTGGAGAACTGCACAGGCTACTGGAATATCTGAAAGAACAGTCACAAGAATTTTACACGAAAAGAAGATGCATGAGATGAAAACGAGTAAAGCACAAACAAATTTAAGAACCATTGAGCAAAATAATGAAGCAACATCATTGTATTCCAAAGGCACAAGTAATGTAGTTTTTACGTCACCAATGAAAAAAAGACGAGTGGTACCAAGAAAAATTAATCTTGATGAATTTGATATTGGCGTAGTAAGACGCACTATTCAAAATTTTCACATACAGTATAATCAATACCCAACTTTATTAAGATTAAAAAGTGTCTTAACAGACCATACACAGTTTAGTGGGTGCAAAATAACACTAAGAACGCTATTACATAAATTAGATTTTAGATGGAGAAAAATTGAAAACAATCGAAAAGTATTAATTGAAAGGCATGACATTCAAATGTCAAGAATCAAGTACTTGAAACAGGTTAAATCTCTACGTGATGCTGGTAGGCCTATTGTATACACTGATGAGACATACATACACACTAACCACGTGCAAAATAAGTCGTGGTTAGAAAAGGATTCAAAAATAGGTATAAAGCAAAAGCTATCAAAAGGTGAACGAACGATTATAATTCACGCTGGAAGTGCAGCTGGATTCATACCTAACGCTTTGTTAGCATTTAGAGCAAATATAAAGACTGGGGACTATCATGACAATATGAATACAGAAAATTATTTAAAGTGGTTAAAAGATAAACTTATACCCAATCTTCCGAAAAATGCCGTGGTTGTTTTAGACAATGCACCTTATCATAATTCTTATTCAAAAAAAATACCGACAGCTAACTCCAAGAAAATGGAAATGCAGTCTTGGCTTTCTGAAAATAATATTCCGTTTGAAACGAGCTTTAAAAAGTTAGAACTATATGATGTTATTAAAAAATATAAAGATAACTTCCGAACGTACAAAGTGGACGACTTATTAAATGATCACGGTTTTTTTGTTCTGCGGTTGCCACCATATCACCCGGACCTTAATCCAATAGAAAATATTTGGGGCATAGCTAAAAATTATGTTGCCAGTCGTAATATTAATCAAAATTTTTCTTCATTAACAACCATTTTAAACGAAGCCTTTAATAAAATAACCAATGACGTTTGGGCCAATACGTGTCAACACGTTGAAAAAATAGAAAATGAGTATTTAAAATATTTCGATTTAGATTTTAATTTTACTATAAATGTCTGTGATTCATCAAGTTCTGAATCAAACACTTCTGATTTAAGTGACGATTCGAACTAATTTGAGGACGTGTGTGATGACTTTTTTATTAATTCTTAATTTTTCAATGTTGTTTTTTTTATTATAATTATTATATATATAACCGGAGTTATTACATATATATATTATCCATTACATAGTACATAGGTGAAGTATTTTCCTAAGGAATATGTAGAGTACCTACGGGTATATCGACGACGATGATGACGATGATGACAATACATTGAATTCACAATATTTTTTTTATATTCAGGACCAACACGCATTATTTATTTTAAAAAGAAGTTATAATAAAGTAGAGCATACTGGAAGTTACACTTGACATTCTCCTTGACTTAACTAACTTTATACTTTGTGTGAGTGTGCACACATTGCTACTCGTCACGTAGTAATAGAACTCACATTCTTGCAGTTTTTATTGCACACTTGCACTGTAAGCGTTTGAAAAACAAAAAACTACGAGCCATCGTGGATTGACCTAGCTATAGAATCTTTCGCTTGACTGTTGGCGGGTCGGATACAGAAAGCGGTAATTCTTGAAATGGCGCGCATTGTGCGGAGGTTCCTCACTCAGGAGACCTAGCCTTCAAAAAGTTGTGTCATTATTATTGTGGAATTCCTATAGCCACCTTGCAGCACCAGCATTAGACTATGGTCATCATATAGGATCAAGTCGACGTGCTCGACAATACGAATCAAACGATCCTAAACACAACCCCATCAAAGTTTGTGTTGTTTGATGTGTGTTTATCTAACTCCTAACTACTCAAGCATCAGATCAGCTTTTTGTCTTCATAACATTACATTGTCATGCAAGCTACCCTTAAAAATATCCAAATCGCTTCATGTGTGCCTATAAAATTTGAAGAGTTTCCCAGGATCCCATCATCAAATCGAGACCTGGTGATCATGGGACAAACTGGAAACTATATTATAACAGACTCAAAACGCACTAAAAAGTAAAAAATAACTGTGTCATTTAGTTGCTTTAATTTACTCAAGCATATCTATGAAGTCGGTGCCAGCCAAGTTTAAGGAACATTTATTTTAGTAAATCAGTTTGTGGGTTCTAGGTAACGTCCTTAAAGTAAAAACCTTGGCTGGCACGGACTCCTGGTTATGCTTAAGTAAATTAAAGTAACTAAATGACACAGTTATTTTTTTCTTTTTAGTGCGTTTTGAGTCGGTTCTTTTTTTTGTTAAAAATTTTTATTTCTTACTTTTTAGTGATTTATCGCCACGTAACGTATTCGTACTATACTGTCATAGTGTATGACACGGCACTAGTAGCCAAAAAGTAGCCGAAATCGTGCCTCCAAAATTTTAAGAGTTCCTTCAATTTCCCCATGATATCATCATCAAATCCGAACATGATGACGATGGGACCACCTTGGAAGTATGCCCTCTTTAATAAAAAAAGAATTATTAAAATCGGAAAATGTGTCGAATTGAGAACCTCCTCCGTATTCTTTTCGTCGGTTAAAAATACGCTCAAAAAACATTACCCTCCTGACGCAGTCGGGTAAAAAAGATTCCGATAAACTTCTTCCTTCATGAAGTCGTTAAAAAAATAACAATTATAACAATAATTAAAGCTTCAACCGCTTTGCATAAAAGCAACCATCCAAAGCACCTGCATACAAAATTGACACATTTCCCACCGTAAAAGATTATAATGCTTTTACGTAATGCAGCCAACTTAATAACGTCGCCAAGTAATCTAAAGATGATTTTAACTATTAACCTTTTGCTTGGGAACGTTTTCTTGGCGCTTTGAAGCTGTTTCAAAACAAACGCTTACCGACCACTGCTCACAATGAATGCATTATATATATTTTTATATACGTGTGAAATATATTCAAATATCCGCTTACTACCTTCCTGGATGCATTGTGTTTGTGCGAGTTACCTGAAATGAGAAAAAAAAATACAATTAACAATGTGAAGTTTAATATTACGTTATTCGTAATATTTCGGCGTGGTAAAGGTGCATTTACATATACATACCATCTAGAGACACTGAAAATGCCGCGATTAATTGTTTTATTTGACAATCAAATTAAAAGCGAATATAAATTTTCTTGTCTAGTGACAGGGGCCGGCGACTTAACGTGCGCTTCGAGGGATGGGGGTGTGTAACCACCAACTTTTCGACTCTGGGCTTGGAATGAACTGAAAAATTTTTACCAGGATTTGAACCCAGAACCTCTTAATCGAAGCCATTTAAGCTAACCAATAGACCAATGAGGCTGTGATATTTTCAATATTATATGTAAATTCCATATTATAAGTAAAGTTATTATAAGTAAAGCACCCAACTGTTAAAGTCGCTTAATGCTTTACTTAATGACAAATAAAATTACTTCACACTCGGCTTAGATATTCACACTGCAATGTAAATGTACCTTTAGAAGAGTAAGAAATTACGTAGAAGCTTAGACTAATAACGCCTAATCCCATGCCAGAAGCCCGTGTGCGCAGACCGCTCGCAATTATGTAGTAATATGAAATAAACATTGCGGTAGGAGTCAAATCTTTGCTCGTCTGGTTATCGCGGTTAAACTCATTCGGGACCAGACGATACAACTTTATTCCGAGTCCTGAGTGATGGCTTATCACGCACGCATGATCGACGGCGCATAATTTAAATTATCCTTTATTTACAAAGGAGATTGCGTAGGGCAGTTAGGTGCCTTTCAAAATTGATTTGCTTAATGATTTGAGCATTTTTCAGCTAATATCATGGACATTTTCTCTGTTTCATCACTACTATTACTACAAAAATACTACTAAATAATATACATTTATGTATTGTTTAAAAACTTTGAAGAGAACATTATTCTATTTAATTTCATAATCATTCCCTTATACCTATAGGAGATCGGATATTTGAGGGTAGACTCGCCACGTCGCTCCAATGCGGGTTTAGGGTGGTATTTCATCTATTAACGATCATTATCAGATGTTGATGATAGTGACGGCTTAAAGCTCTCCGAGGCACAGGCGCGTAACACCACGAACTTCCCGCTTAGAATGTGTTTAAGAATTCATAGAAGAATGAAAACATTCGTGATCCGACCCAGGATTCGTACCTAGGACCTCTTGATCGAAGCCACATGCCTATGGCTTCGATCATAACCACTAGGCAAACGCTAACCACTAGGCAAACGTTAACCACTAGGCAAACGAAGCAAATTGTTAATATAACAAAATGTTATTTTTTTTAACGGAATTATTTTAAACTTTAATTTTTTTATTGAAACGTGTTACCCACACTAGGGATTATTTATATTTAAGAATAAACATGAACATACTTCTTGACATATATGTAGTATTGTAACATGTTCAGTTCATACTGTAGATGGCATTACAGGCCGTATACCTGGATATCAAAAACATAATATCAAAGTAAAATTTCGGAACCGACGTCATCGGGATCGTGGCCTAGCGGTAAGGCGCTCTAAGTGCCCGGATTGCCAGAGAGATGCAAGTTCGAATCCTGTCGGTTCCGCAATTTTTGATATTATGTTTATTCTTAAATGTTCTTTCATTTCTTATCACAATTTTAAAACCCAATACTTTTTCCTTAGCTTAGCAACAAACATTTGTGATGGGAAGCAATGATGGTTGCTAAGAAGGTGCTTAAATACGAGTACCTATCTAAAATATTACAATCAGAATTCACTGTTCTCAACTGAGAGTAAGATTATAATCTTACAAAAGCTTGTCGATACAACACGAGTGTTAAGAACAATAATGTTAGTCATACTTTTACTGTTCATTCGCCAGCCCCGAGCTGAGAATGTTTGCAAAAACGTGTGATCGAACCAGTGCAATACACCAACACTAATTGATTACTCACTTTCTGTAGTAACCCACTTTTATGTAACTCTAGCGTCTAGGTTTACGAAAACAATGGTTTTTGATTTCGGAAACATATTCAGTATATCGATTCTTGAAAATAAATCGGTATTGAAACTGATGTACAACGATTGCAACGAGGATGTAACAGAAATCGGAATTCTCCAATAATATTTTGTCGTTTTGAACTGAATGAAGGTGGGATGAACAACAAGATGTTAATACGAAGTATTTTTTGCAAAAATCAACATGCCTAAACAATCAATAATACCTAATTGTTTTTTTTTGAAATATTACTTAATTCACGATTTTTAGTAAGCTAGCTTCAAACGTCAGTCACTGAGCCGTTACGCCTTGCCACGTAACCGGGTTAAGCTTACTTCATTCAAATTAAGTTTTTATTCTAGTAATTTGTTAGTATCAGGTTCGGCCGTGACTATCACATAATCCGTCAAGTTATCTAGCATGTTGGTATTAAACCAGCGTTAAAACAATCAGGGGTAAGGATAGAATAAAAATCTCCATTCAAGTTACAATCTCTTGAATGACGAGGAATAAAATGCTACAATCGTATCAACTCTCAACTCCATACTATATCCAACTATTGAATAATGTATCAACGTTTTTTTAATTTTACAAATTTTCAACTAAGGCTTTAACTAAAGGTTATTACACCATGTATCGAACATAACTTCGCCACATATATGCAAAGTCAGCGAGAAATCGAGTTTCGAACATTTCGTACACATCGGAGAAATGTACTTTCGCAGCGACGTTACGTAACCTCAGTCATCTGATTACTTCATGACATTGACTAATTTAAAATGGCCTCCTCCTAAATGTTACATCCAAATATTTAGAGATCCACTGTCAGTAGTCAATTACCTTCAGACTTCACAAACAAATAAAAACATCCAAAGAAAGTGAAATGATGGTTTGTACTTTGATTATTTATAGATAATTCGACCAAATAGTAAAAGTACCAAAACCAAAGTTGCTCAATGCTTATGAACATTTTCGTTATGATTATTATTGACATTCTTGTCCTAATGGTTAGTCTGTATGACTATGGTTACTATTTATGGAACCCATCTAAAAATGTAGTTTTTAGCACATTTCTAGCAATAAATTCTTTAAGTCACATGGATCTTCTTCTACCAGTGGTATCTTCTAGATAGAGCTTAGCCATTGCGACTATCTATATAACTTTAAACTTGGAACAACAAAAGTGTTCTAAGTCTGAACCACTTGCAGAAATTTTTGAGCCAGTAGGTCTTCATTGGAACTTTGCTCGCATGATACGCTGCAAAATCTGAACTTTCTTCTCTAACTATCTTGTCCTAACCCATGTGGTGTTTCAGATATTCAAATTTCCTACTTTTAGTTAGAACTTGTATTTTTATGACATTCTCTACAAAACGTCTCTTTTCACAGGCCGTCTGTAATTTATTTCCGAACTTTAAGTCTAAGAAATATTTAGTAAATGTGTATTTACGAACACAGTCTGTCTGTAAATTACGAGTAGCTTTTAATACCTAATAATGTTTTGTTAAAACTTAGATTTGTTTTATAATACTTAGCTTATAATAAAAGAAAAAGCCCTTAGCCCTATACCACAATCGAGCGCTTAATTTAACCTACAAGACGCATAATGCAAGTTTACGATGTTTTGGTTGTCCGAAAATGCCATAAAAATGCGTCCTCGAAGATTTTATAAATCTTTTGCGATAACCATCGATTTACAAAAACAGTCATGCCTAAATACGAAGAAACGAAATTTGCATACTACCTGAACACAGAAAATTTTGGTCTCAAAGTCGGATAATGTATTAACTTATTAAAAAAATGACATCGGAAACCATTATTATCAATAATTGATTGTGTCTGATTAAAAACAGACATAGTAGCACTTAATCAACGAATGGAATTTTCTAATTATTTTGTACAGAAGTTAATTATTAAATTTAACAACTGATATTGAACTCTATCAACTACAAAATAAGGTCTATACTGCTTAGGTTGACACCAAATTTACATTGATTAGTCAAACATTATACCTACTAATCGCATGTATTGCTAACCGGAACCCATGTAATGTTTTTGTTCAACGCTTTAAGGTGACAAAAAATATGTCAAGTATGATTGTCCAGTACAGATTAATGCAGTTGAACGACCATGTAAACTAAAGGTCAGGTGTAGTCAACCTCCCTAAAATATATACCTCTCAGGGGTATAAAATCTTATCAAATTTAGTTCATCTTAAGTACCTACCAACTTGGTTTTTGTTATTCATCTTAAGTACAAACTTGCATTTAAATGTTGTACCTCAGATTTATATACTGCAATGCAGTGAAAAATACCTAATTAGTTAAATAAATTTAAACATTTTTCTTTAGTAAAATACATATCCTAAGTAATTTCGCAAATTTATAAACTACAACAATATTTTATAATATTGTAATTCATAAACCTAGACCTAACTATGGGGGTTTTATAACTTACAAAGGCTCTATGTGAAAATACAAGATTTATCTACTCATGAATTAGGAACTTTTATTAGAAACTTATATATAAGGAATACTTATAAAAATATAAAATTAAAAAAATAATAATCTTTAGCTTTTAAACATTCATTTCACTGTTATGGTCAAACGTCACTTATTTAACACTTCAAATATACCAATTAAAAGTCTTTCTGCTCCACTCTCTAACCATATAACATAATTATAATATATCCATCCGAGTATTCGGTCCAATTCAAATCACGTAACTCTAATTACATACATAATATCATACCTTGGAAACAATGAAATAGTACAATATTCCAATCAAGCTGTCTCGCTATGCAGAAACGAGAGCTTGAGCACACATCAGCGTTACTAGTAATTACATCAACACACGCATGTGTGAGTGATGCGCTTGCGCGGTTTCACTTGTGAACAAACTGGAAGTGTTAGCGATATTTTAGGGCTGACACACACGCACCGGTCTATCTAGTTGACCGGAACCGCCAATAAAATAGCCATACATAATAACGTTTAGTTGGATACCGTTGAGACTGGAAATCAACAAAAAACGTACAAAACTAAGACATTCAATATGCGTATTCTCTATATTAAATAAAATTCTAACGTACAACTCGTATTATTTTATACAAGTTAGCACTTGACTGCAATTTTTCCTGGTGGCAAATAATGATGCAATCTAAGATGGAAGCAGGCTAACGGGGTAGTAGGATGAAATCCACACTCTTATCAGTTTGTACACATCGTATAGGAATGCTTAAAGTAGAAACCAGATCTGGACCAATTAAGAAAATCTCAATCGGTTCAGCCGGGAATCGCACCCGAGACCTCCGTCTAGTAGGTCCACCTCGCATACTACAGTATGTCGTCATCGTCAGTGTATGTGTTCGGAATGACATACAATTATGTTAGAAATCATTCTATTTTTCATTCATTATTCATTCATATAATTAGTGATCGTTATAATCACTATGAACCATCTTGAACACTTCTGCTTTTAAACAATAAAAACACCGCAAATTCGTTCAGAAGCAATAATTCCGCAGACAAACACACAGATGCAAAGAAAGCCACTTCAGACCAATTACACCCGTCTCCGATAATTCAGAACATGTATGGCCGCTTTAAGCAATACTTTACGTTACGGAGTTAACGTCAAGCGTAATTTGTTGAGAGGGAAACCTTATTTTTATAAATGGCTGATATTATAAGAGTGCTCTTTCTTTTTATCACATTTTATTGTTATCTTTATTGTGTGTTTTAAATCTCTTAAAAGCTTCCGCGTGTTGACATGTTGTTAAATATAAAGTGTCTCATTTTGCAAGTTTATGAGGTATGATGTATTAAAGCAGACCATGTTATCTAAGCATAACGTGCTCTCTAATAATAAATTAAAAAAAATAAAAATATAAAACAGAAATATTGATGTAATCTACCGTAGAGCCATCGAAAAGAAAACAACATCAAAATTCTTGAAAACTGACAATTTACTTACGATAAATAAGGACAGAGATAATACTCGTCCACTTTCACATGCCGGCTGTTTCACATACCGGCGTTTTAAGTTTATTATTTTAATATAATAATTTTTAATAATTCTTCTTTATTTTCAGATAAAAATCCACATTCATAAAATAAAAGTATAAAAGTAAAAATTCTTATGTAATAAAAATTACATGTTAACTTATAGACTACGTTATTTTTTATTTAATGGTTATAGATGGAGACATATGCTCACCGATAACCTAAGAATAGTCCAATAGGCTATGCGATTTCGTATAATCGCAAAGAAGTCCGCGACTTTCGCCTCAGCGAACATGCTCGACGCACTGCAGTACCTTGGAAGTCTCATTAGGATGCGGTATGCGTCATTATATTGCACCCTAATAGTGGACATTGACGATCTTTTGTATTTCGTCCATAGTTGGCATGAATGTAAAAACATTGGCAATATGCACGAAATAATATCTAGATCGTCCTTAAGGTCATCAGTGAGGATATGACCCAGGTACTTAAAATGCTGCACTACCCGAACTGCAGAACCATATAGATACACCTTGTAAAAATCATCATTTCGGTTTTGGAAACGTTATATTCAATCCATGGTCGTTAGCATAACGACAAATTAAGCCTCTAATAGAGGGGCTCAACAGCACCATATCGTCGGCGTAACTTAGGTTGTTAACACAGATATTACCAAGATGGCATCCAATCCTGGTGCTCTTGAGCTCCTCTATCAGACCATTCATGTACACATTAAAAAGATCCGGAGAGGTTAAGCCACCTTGACGAACACCACAGTCTAGTCTAAACCCACTAGACAGTGTGTGCCCCACCTCACATGGTTAATTGTACCAGTGTCTCAACAGACTTACTACTTCGGTTGGCACCGAGCCGCGTGCAATTTGTTCCATAGTAGACTGTAGTTTACTAGGTCAAATGCGCGGGAAAATGCGTAAACGGATGTGTTTCGTTGTGTGTAGTATTGCACTATATGTTTTAGGCTAAAAATAGCAGAGTCTGTCGATACACCGGGTCGGAAGCCAAACTGTAAATCATCAATCCTAATAGCTTTCTGCAGCTCAGGGTGCAAGACCTTTTCTAGTAACTTTCCGATTACAGTACCTAGGGATATAGGCCTGTAGTTACTGGTAGCGGTTAAATCACCCGTTTTGTTCTTAACAATTGGTATAACTATCGTTTTCATTAGATCGGTCGGTCGGATCTTAAACACAAATTAAATAAAGATCCGGCACACACTATATGTTCTATACTCAAATTGTCATGGCCTGGTGACTTACCTCGTTTAATATTTTTTACTGCAGTTTTTATGTCAGCGGGTGTAAGCTGAAAATGATTGTTTAAGCACTTTTCGAAAGAGGGCGTTCCATCTTTTGATGCATCTATTTTTAAAGGCTCTAATTTAAATTTCTTTGCAAAAAGGTCAGCAATTTAATAAAATTTTTCTCCTTTTTATGCGTAGCAAGAATATCTAATCTAATTTTTTCTTCATTACGCTGACACCAACTTAATTTATTCTTGAAAGCTTTTCGACTTTCGGTCATTTTGTCAAACTCGCTTCCTGAGGAGGGTTTGCCTGCTGACAACCAGCTATTATAGTAAAGCTTGGCATTTTTATGATATTCGTTCACATGATAGTTCCAACCAATAACTGGCTTACGTGTACGATACCCACCGGAGCGCAAATTAGAAGTTATAATAGCACCCGTCTGGAGTATGTTAACTAAACTTATGTAAAACTTATTAATAAAATCACAGTGTTCAGCAATATTATCACATAGATCCTTATTCTTACATTTAAAACAGTAAAACTCATTTAAAACATCTAACTTAGAATTACAATGTTTACAATGAAAATTAATAAAATGAACCAACTTAATTAATAACTTTGTTAG
Source organism: Mycalesis mineus (assembly GCA_034621355.1). Classification (NCBI taxonomy): domain Eukaryota; kingdom Metazoa; phylum Arthropoda; class Insecta; order Lepidoptera; family Nymphalidae; genus Mycalesis; species Mycalesis mineus. The sequence goes on from CM067881.1 coordinate 4,878,735, forward strand.
TAATTAAATTGGTTATGACGTCACAAATGTCCAAAGCCTATTTTCTGTTGGTTGTCAGAACTTAGTAATACATATTACGGTTAAGTTAATTTTGTAACATTATTGGCGTAAGTTTTACTGTATTGAATTTTCCGGGCCTTTCATATACTTTGTAAAAACAAAAATTCACAATTCAAAAATATTTATCTAAGTAAGTTTTATTAAGCAAAACTGTGTAAATAAATAGTCATTTAATTAGAAAAAAATATTCCTATTTCAAAAACCCATCGACTACAGAATACATCAAACATAGTTTCACCTACAAACACACAATACAACGAAGCTGTTTACGATTTCACATGTTAAGAAAAGCTACCTAAATGTACCATGAAATTAATTACAGCCGAGTCATTGCATCATTTGGTTAACGAGTTTGTACCTAAAGTGTAAAGGTGTCTTCACACTGAACGTAGGCCCAACGCGGCAAACCTGTCGAAAAATATATCTTAACCCTTAATTTTTTTGTTAATTCTATAACAACTACAAAATTCGACAATACTTTACCGTCGTTTTATATGTAGATAATATGTATTTAGTGGATAAGTCAGCCGTCTCATGCGTCATTTTCTTTAATGCTTATCTTTTCTCACGTACTCATACCTAAGTGGCATTCCACCACTGTTATCCTTCAAAGCTTTTCAGACTGGTGTAGAAGCGCACCGAAGGGCCGCATCTTGATTTTTGTCTATAGCTAAGTTATCTCCAATTTCCTTTCACTAAAGTACCTACAAAGTTGTATTATACAAAAATACATTCAAATGTCAACGCGCACAGCCGCTCCATTCCATATTCAAATAATAAGACCTTGTACCTTCGTGATTTGAAAATTGAATATTATAATTTTTTTTTAATAAACTTGACGCGTCGCTTCGCTTCCAATCTGAGTTGAGCCTAAGTACTTTTATGAAAAAATATGAGCCTAATAATTGTCCACTAGAGCTAGGCCTCGCTCAGGTCTCAGGTCCAGTCAGAATAGGGTGATACAAACTTACACCTCGCTGCAACAATGTAGATTGGCGGGCTCACTTTAAAACGCTTTAAAACAGACATATTATTTTAATACACATCATAAACGCTACCAGCCCGCGTTTAATATGTGGACACATTTACGAAAGCCGCGTCTATTTATGACCGTGAAAGTGTGCGTAGCGGTAAAACAATACAAAAATGCGATTCCGCCATTCCTGTCCATTGTGTAATATCATTTCTTTACACCGTAACTGAGGTTTACCAATTAGTGCATTACGACTTTATATAAATTGGATACGTTCTGTTTGATGTTAGGTAAACATCGTACGAGAAACTGGGCATGGGATTACTTATTACATGTTACATTTTTACGCTTAAGTTGATATTTTATTTTAATTAATCGCTCGATAGTTTGACATATACAGTGCGTTACAGGCATCGAAAGAGTAAACGTAAATAAGACAGGTGACGGTCAAGTATTATCTTTGTCCTATTCTCTCGTAAGTGTTGTAGGTAGTTTTTCAAGAATAATTGTTTACTTTTTTATCATTTCAATGGCTCATTTCGATTTTTATAGTCTAGTTAGTGGACACATGAAACATATGCTATAATTAACGTTGTGTTTAATTTAAGTTACTAGTCATTAATTTTACGAAATTAAATTGACAAATATAAAACCTGAGCACTGAGATATCATTAAAAGAATAACGTAATAAAATATTATGGAAGGCAATATATTTTGCGAAATTACAAACCTTAATATACAATTTCCGAAAATATAATTTCTCGTGAATGACATTTCGTATTTTCGGGCTCAAAAATGCATTTTGTAAAATGTCAAATGCAATTTAATCTATATGATTTAAAACGCCACTCACAAAAGAAAAACGATTTAAATAACATTATGAATTAGAGCCTTGTCGTAAAAGCTTTTTAAAATATAAAAGGTTACCATCAGGTTGATTGAACGTTTCTTACTTCATAATTAATATTACACACATAGAATAAGATATGAGAAATGCTGTCACAAGCATGTCGAAAGGTTCCAATCCGACTTCCATACAACCATAAATTTCGATCACGACTTAAAATAACTCGCCCACTTAGTTAGTAACCTTGTGACGAAGCAAATTAGCTAACAATATGCAGATAAGAACAATTGTGTAAACTTTGACCCGTTATGTAAGGGCAATAATTTAGATAAATCGATACTCTGACCCGCAAGAGATATGTAGTGCGCAATAGCCGGTTTTAAAAGGTTCATACTTACTTATTCTACGGACCTGAAACGTAACTTTTTGATTGGAATAAAATCGCTTAGTGCGATTGACGTTATCAGCCAAGTTGTATTATGAAAGCACAGCAAGAGCTTTTAAGGGCACAACAATATTTTGAAGCTATATTATGTTGTTATATCTGAAAATTATACCAGACGTAGAGCAATGTAGAGAATTTTTTTTTCTCGCTTAGTGACTATAATTTTTGAGCAAACTACACTCTGGTGTCATTCAAAGTTTTATTGAAAGCATCAAAAATTGATTATTTTGCCTTTTTCATAACAGCACAAAGTTTTAAAAGGAAAATGCAAATAATACCTACATATTTTTCAGATATAAGCATTGTGCGTAAAATCAACATACAAACTTAATTATTATTGCTCATATTAATAACTTAAAAGTTAAATCGTCAACGCAATACTCTTAAATGTGAATAGCGACGAGTATCTTATGCTTAGAATAACATCGACGTCTAAATAATTTAAAAAAATATGATTTTTAATAATAAGGATTTTTTTCATTCATAAAAATATAATGCCATGCTAATTTACGTATGAATGTCATTCATATTGTAGATGAATGTCACCCAATAACAATAAAAAAATATTTGAATTGTTTAATATTTTAATTAATTGTTCACTATAGGTTAAACTAATCGTTCGCTCGTGTTTCCATTAACAGTTAACACTTTGTATGAAAATAATGTCCGCGTTAAAAAATCGTGTCTGCGTCGAAACGACTTTGTTTAGTTTAAAATCTTACTAAAACTAATTCTACGCTTAATCATTTGTTGTAAATCAATGCGATCATGGACTTCTGGAACTATATAAAATTTCAATTCGTTTCGTGATTCTTATTATGACTAAACGATTTTTTACAATTGAATACATAATTGAAAGACAACCTTTGTCAGCCAGTTATTTTGAGGACCGTATACATTATTTTGGTGTGATACTCATTTATTTAACAATTTTGTATTTACATGATCTGAATATAGAAATTAAAATAATAATTACTTATATTCAAATTATTTATTAAAATTAAAATTTTTAAATAAATAAACACTGTTTATAGTGTAATATTTATACCATGTGAAGAAATAATGGAATTATCGTACAAGGTGGTACTTAAATAAAAGTAACATAAATAAAAAGGTATTCCTCAACAAAAATGTGAAGGGAAAGAATGTAAGAAAATTTTCGATAATTACTCAAGCAAGATTCCACTCAGACCACCTTTTTTAGGCTTTAAATTATAATTTATTTCATTAAAATTAATGATATAAACTACAAGACCTAACGACCTAATACTAACAACGTATCACGAAATTCTCCGCGAATAGTTATTAGCGACACTTCAAGGATTTCATGTAATTAAAGATGACCAGTTGTAAACCAATGCATCGCCAGCTGCGCGGGAAAGGTCATCTAATTAATAACAGATATTCAAGGAATACCAACCATTCGTCTTTATTACTACGAAATATTTTTTAATAAGACAATATTACCAGTTACCCTTCAATCAATCAACAGTAAAGACTGTACCAGAATTGGAACAACAATAATCCAACGAACAGGAATTAAACCCAAGTTTCTCAGTTTTCAGACCGGGCCATCAACCGTGGGACTATTGAAGCTTTTTATTTATTAATAAAACAAAATATGAACAAATATTTTTCTGTAGCTAATGGTAATTTAATCTTCATTTCAACCAGAGAGCCAGAATTAACAAAAAATAAGTATTACAATATCCAGCGCTAATCCGCTACTAAAATAAAGAATTTCCCATTAAAATAAAGTTGGCAAGATGTTTCAATAGACAAAAACTATGAAAAAGTAGATTTCGCATGGAGGAACAAAGATAAAAACAGTATTAACGACAAGAATCAGAATTCTCGTTGGAAAACATTGCATTACGAAAATCTGTCACAATTTGTAATGTGCGTTCTGTTCGGATGCATTTCATTTTCGCCTTTTCTTTCAACAGATATTGTAATGCGTTTCAAATGAACCCAATTATAATTGTTACGGTTACTGCGAAACAAATTATTAAAAAGTCGACAAAATTAAGAATTAACCAACGCAGTACTAAATCTTAATAAAAATGTGAAGTAAGCGTCTTTAGTGAATGTTTCTCTATCAATATTGATATAAAAACGTTCACGCAATTAAAATTTAGGAAATATAAAAATTATGTTATGATTTTAGGAACGATCTCTGCAAATATTTACCAATGTTAAAAAGGTCGATATATATTAGATTATATATTTTAATGCAAAATCAGACCTGAACAAGCTACAGGAAGGAATCGAAATTTACCATGCTTGCAGATGACAATAATATATATTTATTATTTTATCTGGCTTTGTACAGTAAAAACCTCAATATTTACGTGAAAGTACCTACGAGTTTGTTAATGAAATGGCGTAAAAAATGCTTTATTACATTTTAGGCCCAAACTCCTACTCCGCATAATAAGTTTTAAAGCTAGATCAAATTAAAATTGACCTAAGAGACAAGAAAAACATACAATATCACATAGTATAATATACTCTATATATATTATAATCGAAAAATCGTTTAAATACATAATATTCTTTGGTAGGCCTACTGTACAAATTGGTTAGAGTTCAACGCATTCCACAATTAGTTTCGTAACAAAAACCTAGATCTTTTGTTCCAACTATGAACCTAACAAAACTGTTGGATGCCGTCGGAATCTCTAATGTGTTTGTGAAACACTGAAGCCTTGGCCGACATTATTTGCTATAAGGTTTTACCCGGAGTTTCTACTCTTGATTATATGTAATTTATTAATAAAAAATCAATCAAACAACAATTAGTCAGTCTCAGTTTAATTTGACTTCCAAAACGGTAATGGATTCACTACCAATAAAACTGACTATTCAAAAGCGTTTATAATATAAGCAAAATGAAATAATTGAAGTTAAATTTGTGAAATAACCAAAGAAAATTACTTGTTACAATTTATTTTTTCTTTTTTACTTGAGATAATGAGTATATTAAAACTTTTGAAGTTGTAAAATCTGCTAAGAGATCTCTTATAATATAACGGGCTAATTTCAAAACGGTGAAGATTAGTCAATTGAAAATTATTCATGCCGAAAATTGATTTATTTCTTGTTTAAAGCTAGACTGAATTAGGTATTCTAAGAAAAGTTCTTTACACACTGAATCTAACAATGCTCCGTACAATTAAATATAATATTTACAATAACCGCACTAATAAAAATAATAGTATATTTTAAATCTGCACATTAATCAAAAAATTACAAAAAAGAACACAGTTCTTAATTATAATTACTAAGCGACACTTTTATTTATAGACGAATTTTCAAGTAGTTTTTAAATAGTATAGCAATTTTATGTAGTCGAACTCGCCGTGAACCGTTTGTCTAGTAGTGTAAGAAAATTAAAATAGAAAATTTTAATTATTCTAAAACTATAGAAAATCATGTATAATAAAGTATAAGCAATACAGATCCAAAAAAAAATACGAAGCATCTTTTTTTCACTTTCGCGGTAAAAATGCAATCTTTTGGTCATTGTACTTGACCGTGTTATGTCAATAACTAAACGCATTATGAAGCAAATTAGTTAAAACTAACATGCTTGGCAGTGATTACCGTTAACGAATCATTTTGAAATATAAATAAAGAGTATGTACTTGATAGATTTTATCTAAAATTTTGTAGCACATCATTAAATTCTTAGAATATTGTGATTTTCGTAGCGACCACAAAAGAAATGAATATAAAATTATTATTATAAAAACAAAAAACCCGACTGCTTAGAAGTTATGAACTGAAAAGAGAAAAACAAGGATCACTATATCTGTATAAAATTCTAAATACTTTATGGTGACAGAATTAATTATGATCCAAATTAATTAGATACAGAATTCATTATGACCTAAACTGAATATAAATATAAAAAATTAGATCTACAAAATTCTTCAGAGACTATTTTTCTAATACGAAAGACGATATCTCCAAAATGCACGAAAGTTAGCCTTCAATCCTAAACAGCATGCAAATTGCCACGACTGGTCGTCTTGATATCCTATTGAGGCACCGAGTTGTTTACATAACAATACCGTGGTGAATCCAACCGAAGCTATGAAGTAACTGTTGTCGCTTTGTTGGCTATTCTTGTTAAAAAATGACCGTAATAATTGTGCTGGAAGATGTGCCTACAAACTCCGAATTATAGCGATATAATAGAGATGAAACGTGTATGGGATATACAGAATCATTGTATATAAACACGACGGCTTTTTGCTGTGCGAGTCGGTAGATTTGACGAAAATGACGTCAGATGGAAAGCGGAAAATCACTTATTTTATCTGCATAACACTTTGGAAGTAAATATAAATCTTGTTATTTTGACAATGATTTTGAGAGGTGTAAAAAATTTCATAATAAACGTTAAAAAGAATACAGAATAAATTCGAAAGCTTGCAGATTTTGTAAGTATTCTCTAAACCTTTTGTTTTTTACAGGATATTTAAACGCTCATCTGGTCTGTGGTCTGACATAAATAAATAAAATAAATAAATAATCTGTGGAAGTGTTACTACCGAGTAGTGACATTTCTACGGATGCTAATTTGACGACGATAATTATAAATAAGGATTTAATATATGTATGGAATGAAGAATATGGTTACCACGTACAAGTAAAATGTTTGAGGCTTTTTTTATCGATATGAATGCAGGCAGACGAGCATGCGCGTCGCCTGATGTTAAGCGATTACCGCTGCCCAGAAACATTTGCAACACCAGAAGCATTGCTAGTGCGTTGCCGGCCTTTGAGGAAAAAGTTAATACGCCCCTCAAATACCCCCATATTAAAATTCCCAGGAAAAACTTACCAGGTCAAGGGTTAAAGTTACGTGCTCTAGTAGGCGTTACAGTACAGTATACGTTTTTCGGATAAAGTGATGATGACGGAGGTTTTAGACCATTTACGGGTACGCATGAGGAACCAGGATAACTCGCTAATTTTACCTTTTATCATGCAATAGGTATAGTGCATTATAACACTAATAAAAGCCTCCCAAGGGTGTAAAAACCTGTTCCACAGTTCAACGCCTCTTGAAAAATTAGAACCGTAAAACATTAGCAATCAAGTTTATTTATGAGATAGAGATAAAGTCCTGACCCGTTATGACCTCACAAAAACAAAATATGTATGACTCATGAACTATGTTTTTAAAAGGTCAAAAGATTCTATTTACAAGGGAAAAAATATACAGCTATGTTTTGATGTTAGAGATTACAGTTTAAATATCATCTCTTACTGATCATTAATATGACATCATATTTAAGATCAGTGTCATATTTTTAACCCAACTACGGCGAAACTGCTATTAATATTATGATTTTAGCAGTCTATAGAAATACCTAAAATCGATAAAAAAGACAAATATTTTAATTTGATAGACAAATACAACAAATGGATATATATGAATTTATATTCTATAGTCTATACCAATACACAGGTCTTTCTAAGACCAAAATCGATTACCAAAACACATAGAAGGCTATATATTGTCATTGTTACAGGCGATTAACATTCGCGGTAGTGCTCGTGACAGACTTGCGCAAGAGCACAATTACTCCGCAATAGCACAATTAACTGGTTTCCAAATACTTTGGCAAATGGTCGTTTTTCCACTGTCCGGTAACGACACGGCGCGACCTTCGCGTGACGGTTACAGATACTATTTAAATTACCAATTAATAGACTAACAGGATTTACGTTTTGTTACTAAACAAAGACTTATGAAAGCAAACGTTAATGAACTTAATTAGGTAAAAAATAAACATGAATAAGCATGTCTTGTGCCAATGGTTAGTATGTATAATATCGGATTATAAAGTGCTGGGTTTAAACTCTGGTCGGGCTATAAAATATTGAGATTCCTTACACCCTTCGGTGGTCAAATTGTTGTCATTGAGTGTGTATTTAATTATAGTTTCTACTCCGCCTACAAGTGATCCTAATAGTAATAATTTTCTGTATAACTTTTTTCCGATATAATTGAAAACAGCCATCATCTATCAGAGTGTAAATAACCAGATATTTTTGTTATTTTTTATTCATTACAAGTTAGCCCTCGACTGCAATCACGCGTAATGGTAAGTGATGATACAATTTAAGATGGAAGCTAGCTAACTTGTTAGGAGTAGGATAATATCGACTTCCCTTCCTCCCTTCCCTCCTTTCGGTTTCTGCACGACACATCGGAACGCAAAATTGTTTTAGCGGCACGTCTTTGACCGCAGAATGAATCCACCAGCCCAAAGGACATTTTATAAATACAATTTATATCACAAAATGTCACCTAATAGGTACTTACTGACTTACCTATTAAGTGACTTTTGTAATAGTAACCTAAAATTGTTATAATGATACAAGGAAGTAAATAAATCTATCCGTTTCGAATTACGATTCTAATTATTCACTCAAACCGTTTGTTAATAATTTGACACGTCCGCGTTACATGTAATTGAATATCACAAACTATTTAAGAAACCGTGTCGATATAAACCAGCAGAGACATATCGAATACTCGCTCAAGGCGGAGTTTTTGTAACCAATTCTCTCATTCGCGTAAACTCGTACAACCATTTATTTTGCTGTTAAAATTAATAATTTGACTTGCTTACATTTTTTTTATTTAATCGCGCAATCTGATTAGAAATTCATGCCATTTTAAACTAGCGGAGACATATCGGATACTCGCTCAAGGTGCAATTTCTGTAAGATATCCTCTAAACTTGTATGGCATATACTGTCAAAGATAACTTTTTTAGGGCGCAAAAATTTAAATTTAATCCAGCAACCTGTACTGTATATTATTGTATAGGATTTTTGCATAAAATGTTCTGTGAGTTTAGGTAAAACTGCGCGCTCTTGACAACTTGCTGTCATTACGTATTAAAAGTTTTAGGGGACGGGAAAATATATATGTCGTACAATATTTAGCTGGCCATAGCAAAGTCAAGTGAGTTAAAAGCATATAACATAAATGCTTTTGACTCACTTGACTTTGACCATACCACAGAGTAGTTAGTTAGAATTTTAATCATAAAGTACTTAGTACTGAAAATCTTCCTTAAATCACGGTATTGCGAGAGATTTGATTCATTCATTAAAGAAAACTATTATTTGGTTTTGTGTGTGTATGGAGTTGTACTACAATATGTCCGTGTATATATTATAACAATGATTTTAAGGCTCTCGCGTTGAGACATTATTTTACTGATTTCAAAATTTATCAAGCCGCAGACACAGTCTCAAGTGAGCCGTGTGTGTTATCCCATTCTCGTAAACTCTTGCTACTATATATTTATTACTAATATTTTGACTTGTATACATTATTTTAATTCAATCTCGCAAACTGATTAAAAAACGAGTCGCTATAAGGCAAGAAAGACATTTCGGATACACACTCAGATTGTAATTTTATAAGCAATTTTCATTTAGCATTTGGTTAAAGCCATTTATTACTGTAAATTTTATTTATTAGTTGTCCTACTCGTATAATTTTAATTTAATCTCGCAAACTGATTAAACGTGTCGCTGTTAACCAATGGAGACATATCGGATACTCGCTCAAGGCGGAGTTTTTGTGTGCAATTCTCCCATTCACGTAAACTCGTACAGCCATATGTTGCTGTCAACTTTATAAGAACGAAAGTGAACAGCGTATCGAATCGAACGTATGTGATCGGAATCCATCGGATTATATATAACCTAATGCGGTTTCTAAAGGCAATCTTACATAAACGCTACAGAAACATAATTGAAAGATTTCGAATGTAGATAGCGATTTGTTTTTAGTTTTTTATTTATTATCGTAGCCCAAGTCTTTGTTTAGCGGTAATTTTTAAGCTACTACACTTTAATACTTTATACTGTAAATACAAAGACGCTAAAAAAAAATAAAACTTTAATTAATGTTGGTGGTGTAATGATTTTACCTGTGATGGTCAAATCATTGTCATTAAATAAACAAAATTTAAATATATCTTTTTATTTTATAAAAGCTATATAAGTATGTCAGCCTGTACCTACTTTCAAACTTTTAACATGCAGATTCGTACTCTTTTTACACCTACTTGTAGTTAACTACTAATGTAGAGCACATAATTATATAAAACTAATACTTAACAAAATCAAATAAATTAAAAATTAAGTAAAACTTAGGTGAATTCAACAAATACTTACTAAAACAATAAAATGTAGAGATTGTCAATATAGGGGTAAATTTTAAATGTAGAGATTATTATTGTTTGATATATTTTAAATAAAATATAATAGGCAAGCGTTTCTAGGCATAAAATTGAGATAGAGTACGGTACGAATACTTTTTATTGTATAAAATTAAATTTATAAATCTTAGTTCTAGTTAGAAGTTTATCTTTTACAATTAAATACCGACATTTAATTTTGTATAAGATCGAACTTGAATTTTTAAACTAACTACTAAATGGTTTTATCAGTATATCTACGTTCAATTTGTTAGAGATTGAAAGTAAATAGGAAACATAGCAGGAATGCTGCTAGCTTAGAATAAAAAGCGGCTGGCGTCTTTAAGACCGTCTACAAAATTCCAGACAGAAAAGAGTTACTCTAATTGGAAATTAGAACTAATAGTATATTAGAGGCATAAAACACAAAAATAAAATAAAATCTCCCTAAATAAATAAATATAAATAAACGACGTTAATGACTTTTTTGTCAGTGTAATAAAAAGAATTACTGATTCCTTATGGTATCCATCGTGAAATTAATTTCGCAAATTTATTTTACAAAATTCCGCATCTAAATCTGTTTAAGATATACATACAGAAATACATAATGATAACTCTATATAAGCCATCTTTGACGTAATGATTTTTGATTATTTTTTTAAAATTTTTTATATTGAATTGACTGTCATTTGTCAGATTAACTACAGCGAACATTAATTTCGTTATTCAAGAAGTATAACGTGTAACTAATAGTATTTTCATAAATAATTTAAAAATAAAGACGTGGGTTGTTTTGGAGGCTCGAACGGTTACATAACTGATATAATCCTAGCAATATTACGAAATATTATAGCATATTATTCTGTATATTCACTGTGACTTTTTAATAAATATTCAAAAGAGAGTTCATTTAAATTGCAAGCTACGTGTGACGCAAGAGATACGAAGAAAGTTTTGTTAGTTTTTGATTCTATTAATGTGAATTTGAACTGTCGAACTTGCAATATGATAATATTTTACACGATTCTGTAAAGTCATTGCGTTTAAACCACTTAAATATCAGAGAGTATAAAATATTAATTTTTATGAGAGCTTTTTTCTGTAGGTACTATAATTATTTGTATTTCATTAAAAGTTAAAAACACATTTTTTAAATATGACCAATTGTAAATTTTATAAAAACATTAATTAGTTTGTGTATGTGTGCACTTTGTAAATTCAAAATTCATGCAAAAATGGAGCTCAAGTACTGACTGAAAAAAAATTTCGTCACAAATTCTCACAGAAAAAACACCAAACTTTTCGCAGGCGAAGTTGCGGTTTTAGCTAGCTTATTATAAAAATATTGATGTAATTAATTCAAATCAATATAATGGTATACACGTAATATAACGTAACATAACATAATTTGAAATAATTATAATAATTTTAAAATAATTTTTAATTGAATGCATGCAACAATACCGAAGCATTAATTGCATTAATGTGATTCATTATTAAGTTCCTTTATCCACAGCAATAATGAATAATTAAACCCTGTTTCTTTTCCCTGTTCAACGGATTTAATTGGCCGAAACAAACGCAGCGCGAAAATTCCAACCGCAAGTATGTATTTTGGTGTAATAAATATGCTACTTGGTAATAGTTGCTTTAGGCTATCCTTCCTTACACAATTATATCTATTACTAACATACATATACATTCTATATAAATTTATAATTAGTATTATATTTATCGACAGTTGGGAAAATATATTACAACATTTTCGTTGTAGCTTATTAAACTTCCCTTTTGAACGAAACTTCGAAAAGTAACAATCGAATCGAATTTTATAAAAATGATTTTTCGTTTTTCATCATTGAATTGCGCAAGGATAACTAGAAAAGATTTCTTGAAAATTTTAAAGCTTTTAAAAATAAAGCACAAGTATTTATTTCAAATCTAATAAGAATTCGTCTTTTTACGAAACAATAAAATGTAACTATAACAATATTATTATAACTTATTTAATTACTTTTCGAACTGATGCTAGAGACACTACAAACAGGTGATTTTGGCGTTTAAAAAATCAAATAACTAGAATAAGTCAATGTAACCAATATAAAATTTTGACTTAAGACAAAATAATCAATCTCTCAAAATATATTCGAGAAAAACGATAATTATGCACAGAACTTCCCAAAATTCCCGTAAATTCTGAAATTTCCCCTAACATTGACTGTCCATCCGTAACTGAAAACATTTACTCACCTGTTAGAACAGCAAGCACAGACAGCGCAGTCGCGCCAAAAGACTTCATTTTTACAGTCAGCACTATCACGAATAATACGAGTACGTATACGAAATCACTGCACTTTTCACTTCACCACCCACGCATGACGACTTACCGCGCGAGAGAGCAGCGCGCTAGTGATCGCGACTCGACGCTCGGCCGCTGGTAGTGGGGCGAGGGTTCGACCAAATGTCAGGGTGAGAGGATGGGGAGTTTTGGCTAAGGCTTCACTCAGACGGACTATACGACCACTGCGGAACATAAAAACCGCTTTTGTTGGAACGCTATCAAGACGTCTTAGCTGTAGACGTATAAGTCCTTCGTTTGATTTCCGGCTGTGCTGATAAAAAATTTCTAAATTGATCCAGGTCAGTAGTGGCAAGTTACGACACTAGTGGCAAAGACGCGCTGCCAAGCGATTAAGCGTTCCAGTGCGATGACATGTAGAGTCTTTAAGGGGTGTGGATTTCATCCTACTCCTAACAAGTTAGCCCGCTTTCATCTTAGAATATATCATCACTTGCCATTACCATCATATGTGATTGCATTCAAGAGCTGTAGTAAATAAAAAAATCGATAAATAATTGTCCATCCTAGTGGAAAACTAACCAGAGAAAATTTTCAGGGCCAAGGAGCACGCCCTACGAAGTCCCGTCATATGTCTTTCAACCTGAGGCGTAGGCACAACCTCATATTGTGACTTCTGATAGTATTCTCTGTCCCAACATATTGGAAAATAATCTAGCAAAAATCGAACTTACACACCTCTGTTTTGAATGCAGCCCCTTAACCATTGAACTATTAAAGTTAACTGTAGTAAAAAGTGGTATGTTTGAGATGGGCCTTAATTTATAGGCTTAAGTTTACGTTTCTTTTACGTTCCGGGTCTATTATAAAATATATATATACGTAATGAATCTTTGAGCTTATTTTTTGTACAAAGATTCTTTAACCTTTTTTGTGTATAGCGACATTTTTTACAAAGTACATGTATTTGCATATGAATACTCTGTCTATGATAAGTCGTCGTTGCTAGCCGCTAGTTCTTCATACCTTTAATTTATTTCAGTTTCGTTATCCAATTTTTTAGGAACATTAAACTAGCAGAATCATTTCATTTTTGGCACTTTCTTGAGCGAGAATAGAAGGGAGGATACCTTGCATGTTATTGAATAAGAATACTAATACTACCTCTCTTGGGGCTTCACTAGTCTAGTCAATATTAAGGTGGATTATTATCAATATTGGGGAGGTGCTGTTAAAACCACTTTACTCAATGCAGAACGAGCACAGAGATCAATTCTTAAAGTCATGCTCAAAAAGCCTTTTAAATATCCAACATCACGTCTTTACAAAGAATCCAATGTGCTTACTATCCGACAACTATTTTTACTGAAGGCTGCTGTTCTCAAACATAAACAGATCTTACTATCTCCGAACGCAGACGCAATCTTCAAGCGAAGAGTTGTCTTAGTAGATTTGCCAGCCGTAAACTCAGCCTTTGCTCGGCGTTTGGGGCCTTTTGTGATAGCAAAAGTCTACAACAAAATTTCAAAGTTCTGCAATCTTAGAAAATGCACAACAAATGAAGGGAAAAAAATTATAACATGCTGGTTAAAAACCCTACCCTACATAGATACCGAGCACATACTAATCGCTGAATAAAATAAACTAACTACGATATTATAATACAGAGCACATTATATGCCTATTTTTCTAAAATAAGATGTTAATTGTTTCATTTTTGTATATTTTATTAGGTCAAATTCACGTGTAATTATTTAATTCATATATTTATTTATTATGTTTAGTATAATTTTAGCTTAATATTGGAGGTTTTTTTATTATTAATTTAGTTAGTATTTTCAACTAGTCCATAGTTACCCTGTTTGTTAATCGACTAAGGTCTCCACGATACAGGTTCCCTAGTGTGGAGACCACCGGCAATTGTATTGTATATTGTTTTCATGGCAATAAAGATTATTATTATTTTTATATATTAAATATACTCTCACGCCCGGATACACAGTAAATACATATAAAAAAAAACTGAAACTGTTATAATAAACTTACTTAAATACTAAATATAAATAAACTTAAATATACGTTACATAAATACATATATGCTCCGGGCGGAGGATTCGCCCCGGCAGGGAGACCAGACGGCCGGGGGTCAGGGCGACAGGTGGAGAAACCGGCGGACTATCCTAGCCGAATCCAGCAAGACCGCTCTCTGCATCCTTGCTGCGAGCGAACTGCCACGGAACCCCAGCCGCCTCAGATGGTGAGCGAGGCTGACTGGGACCAACCCATTGGCAGATATAACGATCGGGATGATTTCAGTGGACTCCACATGCCACATGGCGGTAACCTCGTGAGCCAGATCAAGATACTTTCGTTTTTTCTCCGTCTCAGCTCTCACAAGGTTCTCGTCATATGGAATTGTGATGTCCACCAAAAACACCCTCGACTGTGCCCGGTCTAACACCACGATGTCAGGCTTATTCGCTAGAATAGTCCTGTCCGTGATGATAGACCGGTCCCAATAGAGCCGGATTCCGTCGCGTTCTAGCACTGGCACCGGTGTATACTGGTAATAAGGCAGCCGCTGATCCAAGAGACCGTACATCAGAGCAAGCTCTTGGTGAAGGATTTTGGCTGCTTGGTTGTGTCTGTGCAAATACTCAGTGTTGGCAAGAGCCGAACAGCCCGAAAGCACATGTCTGAGTGACTCTCCGGGATGGCGACAGGCTCGACAAATGTCGTGAGTGCCATCCTTCAGAATGTACTTTCGGTAGTTCCGCGTCTTAACCACCTGATCTTGTATCGCACAGACAAACCCTTCGGTTTCCCCAAAGAGGTCTCCGAAGCGCAACCACTGCACGGACGCTTTTCTATCAATATGGGGCTCATGAAGAGCCTTAAAAAAGCGTCCGTGCAGCTCCTTCCCCTTCCATACGGTCTCTCGGTCAGAGGTGCTCAGTACCACCGGTTTCTGCCAATCGCTCTTGGCCAAGGATAGGGGGGTGAGTCCTTTATCACATTCTATGACTTCCACATGCATCGGAGACTCCCTTTTCGTCTCGAAGTAGGTCCTGAGGCTGCATATCTCCCGATTGTGCATGGTTTTGGCGCTGAGTAGGCCTCTGCCACCGCACTTTCGGGGGATATACAACCTCATGACAGACGATTTTGGGTGATGCATACGGTGGAGAGTCATAGTCGTGCGGACTCTTGTATCCAGGGCGTCAAGTTCGGACTGAGTCCATCTGAGCACGCCAAAGGAGTACATGAGAACGGGCATGACCCAGCCGTTATAAGCTCGGACCTTATTGGCGCCTGACAAGTAACTTTTACAGATCTTTGTCAGACGTCGAAAAAAGTCCTCGCAAACTGACTGTTTCATGTCCGCTTCCTTCACCCCTATGGATTGTGACATGCCCAGATACCGGTATGTTTCAGTTTCAGAGAGGGTCTTGATGTTAGTTGGCTCGGGGTTGATCCCGGCCGTATGAGTAACCTTTCCCTTCTCAACATGCAAGACCGCACACTTGTCCAGCCCAAGCTCCATTCTGATGGAACTACTAAACCCCGTGGTGAGGTTCAGTAATTCCTTCAGACGAGTAGCATTGGGTGCCAGCAGTTTGAGGTCATCCATGTAGAGAAGGTGAGGCACTTTTGTCCCTCCTCTCCGAAACTGAAAGCCTGTCCCCGAATTCTCTAGTAATGTACTAAGAGGATTCAAGGCCAAGCAGAACCATAGTGGACTCAGACAATCGCCCTGGAAGATACCCCTCCGTATCTTTATCCGGTCATCGACAGCCGCCAGCCGCTCGCCATGGAGACAAAGGATCGTGCTCCATTGCCCCATACACGACCGGAGGAAGTCTTGAACCATACTATCAATTTTGTACAGTTCAAGGACCCTCAAGAGCCATGAATGAGGCACCGAGTCGAATGCCTTTTTATAGTCGATCCAGGCAGCGGCGAAGTTCCGGCGGTTGCGCTTGACCAGCTGGCCCGCAACGGAATCGATGAGAAGGAGCTCCTTAGTACCGCGGCTACCACCCCGGCATCCGTTCTGAGCTCCAGATATGATGTTATTTTCGTCAACGTGACGGGTTATCTTGGAGCTCAGAACGGATGTCAGTGTCTTGTAGATGGTAGTAAGACACGTAATGGGGCGGTATTTAGATGGGTCCGCGGTGTCTGTGGTCTTTGGAGCTAGGTGAGTGATCCCGGTGGTGAAAAGGTTCGGGAGCGTCCTTTGCTCGAGAGCCTCTTGGAATTGGCGAGCCAAGGTGACATGGCAAGCCGAGAACGCCTTCAGCCAGTAGTGGTGCAGTCCGTCGGGCCCCGGACTTTTCCAGTTCGCGGCCCGCCTTACCGCACCAACTACATCCTCCGAAGAGATGGCGACCGGGTTCATCGGCTTAATTGCGGCACATGCCTCCTCTATCGCCGCAATCCAAGGGCCCTCATCGTGCTCTACCTCTCCTGACCAGATACTTCGCCAGAAAGCGATGAGGTCGGCCGGACTCGGCTGTGGAGAGACAGAACAGACCGCAGGACACTCCAGTTTGTTGTAGAACCTTTTCTGATCACTCGAGAAAAGACAATTCTGCTGAAATCGCTCGACTCTTTCCGAGTATCGTCGTATGCGGTTCCCCCAAGCAGCGATTTTCTGCTTCAGATCGTCGATGCGCTCCGTTAGTTTTTGGGTTATGTCGGCCTGATCCAGCCTAACCCCGAGCCCATTGAAGGCTATCCTAACAGAGCGCACAATCCTTGGCCTTGTGTTGCCCGATCTGAAGCATTGCAGTCTGCCAATGAGTCTTCTGGTATAGGTGATACGGCGCTCTATCCTCCTCTTCCAGGCTGGTTCTGCTCTGTTGTTATTAGCAGAACACCCTGGGCGTCCAGGTTCCTTGACTTTGAAACCAATGAACCGGTGGACGGCCAGGGCAGCCCCGAAAAGAATAGAAGACGTATCACCCAAGCCAGTGCTGCCAGCCAAATGCTGAGGTAGCATTTGGTTGACGGCCTCAATGGCATCCCGCGTCGCTATATTCAGCGTAATACGGGAGAGCCGCGGACGATCCTCTAGAGGAGCATTACGGATTTCAGAAATCGCCTCTTCTAGAATCCTTCTCATCCGTTCTATATCAAGGGCGACTGTTCCCTCAGTGTTCTCTTCCACATGCAGATCTTGGGACATAGGTTCAGTCTCTTCGCGGGCAGGTGCCGCCGGTGAGACGATTTGCTCTGCGGAAGAGGTCGTAACTTCGGGAACAGCCTCACGTCGTAATCGTTCGAGCTCGGTAGCGTTAAAGATGTTCGAACGCTGAATAAACCGAGCCCGATCTGCCAGGTTTTGCTCCGTGACAGTTAAATGCGGCTCAAGCAGCAAGAACTCGCGATACAAAGCTGCTCGGTAGCCAGTCCGTCCGGTTTCTCCCCCTGTAGCCCTGTAGTACGATCGCATGACATTCTCATTCATCTGATTAGTCCATCTCATGCGACGTACACCACCAGCGGCGGGCACCGAAGATTGGGTCCCAGGGGACCCAGTCGGAGCCAAGCCAACTGGTGGAGATGATGGATGCGTCGACTGACCCGGTGGTAGTGGCAGCCGACTGGTTTGGCTGGCGGGTCGCATGCTGCCACGTCCAGCGCCAGCCCCAGACGCGCCCTGGCGGCCCCCAGGTAGCGGCCCTATACGTGCTTTTGTTCGTTGCTCCATCATCATTAGTGTGTGGGGGGGGGGGGTGAGTGGCAGTTACATCACCCGGGGTCCACTCAGGTCCCCGAGGAGGCTGTTTTGTAGAGGCAGCTTAGTCATTTTCGGAGAACCAAAAGATGTTAAACGGTTCTCCGATGTCCCTTAGTCGCCTCTTACGACACCCACGGGAAAGATAAGGGGTGGCAACATTCTACTCTGCCGGTGCCACACGGCGGTTATTATTATTATTATTATTAATAAATAGTCTATACTTTTTTATACTTACTACAATATGTAGAGAGTTTAAATCTACCATTACTAGCAACGAGCCCCATAATGTGTTTAGCAATACTTAATAAATTATAAAATAATGAATTTGAAAAGAGCAGGTGAGTCATACCTGTTTTTTATCTCAGTTCAAACTGGTATCAGTTACACAAGTTAAATTTATGACTATATTAAAACGATCCCAATTTTATTACTGCTTATAATATCCCTCTGCCGTATCTGAACACAATGAAACAAACTACTGAACGGATTTTCATGCAATTTTTACCAATGCAGTTGAATATACTGAAGCTAAATATATGACCATGATAGCTGAGTAAGAGTATTACTGGTTGCAAATAATTGATCTTCATTGACTGAAAGTACTGAAAAACATGTGTTGAAATAACAAAAGCATCAGTGGGTTTGAAAAATTCGCGAACATATAAACATACACATGGAACAGAATTGTCGTTTAATCAGAATTATCATGTTTCTGAGACTCTAGGAAAAAGCAGTATAGCCTAATGAAGCTAGATCTTTTAAATAGTTTGATTTAAACCACAAAAAATTGACACTTCGTAATTATGTCGTAATTGGACATCGACCATGAAATTCGGTATCTATTTTTAGGCAATGTTGTAGCATTGTTTTGACAAAATAAACCTCTGAATGACGTAACATCCAGTCATCGTTGTGTTGAGTTTTCTTCAGTCCACTACCTTCAGTGAATGGCTAAGAAACAACTCGTTCTAATTGTGAAACACTGGAAATGCATTGGGACGGAAATAAAACTTTAGAAATAGCATTACTCTGTGTATCCAATTCTACTTAGTTTGTCGTGGGTATTTCTAAATACTAAGGATGCTATTGCTTAAGTCAGTTTCTTAAACTTATATTATTGAGACATTATCCGTAATTTTGGTTTTATTATTTCTTTAATTGTTATTGCTTATCGTAATTGTTACTTATATAATTATCGCAACTGAAAAGACTCTAGAATTTAATAAAAGAAATAAACAGAAAATTGTTTTTCATACAACTTATTCATATGAATTTGACAAATAGATAAGATACTCTTTCGCCCTGATATTTTTATATGTTGTAGATGCAGCCTATGGTAGAACGCGACTGCCTAGAAGATGCTTATTTACTCTCGACTTGAAGATACCCGAATTGTAGGTGGTAGGGGAAACGGAAGCTGGAAGGCCTTACCGTATGTGGCAAATGTGTTTTCATATCTAGAAGCTGCTGGACCAATTTACATTAGTATAGACCGCGCATTAGAATAAATATAGATTGAACTATGAATAACATAGGGTTTCGATAAAATATAAGAAAATTTGTACAGAAAATTCATCAAATTATTATGTATTTTTTGATACATTTCACTGTATTTTTTTATATAACTAGCCAATTTTATTATAGATAAAATTGATAAGCAACAACTAGTTTATCAAAACCTATATATATCTCGCTAGTGATATAAACATGCTTAAATGAAATAATTACAACATTGGTTTATTAAAACCACAAGTATGGCGGTGATTGAAACGCGTTGATGTCTTTTCCTTACAACGTTACGCTCACGCTGTTTTTATCCACGATATCATTTGTAGCAGCTGTGTGACTTGCGGTAAAAGATTTTGCATGTAATCACATATCATACAAATACAAATCGATTCATAATCGATTTTATAACATACTGCTTTCCAATTTTTGTAAAATTTTCACATTGTATTCTAAATCGTACACAATATTCTTTTAAAAAGAATCGAAAATAGTTCTATAGTTTTTAAGCGTTGCTATATCTCTTACACATGCTATTTATTGATATTTATATTGTTAATCTCTATTTATGGTTTAGCGTAGCTTATAATATGTTTACTATTTTATGTAACTTCATAAATGTTGGCTTGACTAAAATTTAAATAAATGAATAACAATTGTCACAATATGTTTACTTGCATCTATCGCTAGAATTTACCATCGGAATTGATTTGTAAAAAAAGAGAGTACGTAATAATCAGTAAATATCATTAGGTTACATAATGTACCGTCTTTCAGGTTACAAAGTTCATTCTTAGGTTACATCATCATTTTGCCATCTCTAACATTTGATAAGGTCACAGTCAAGGGTAAAAGTTGCAGTACTTACAAAACTGTGTGCAGCAACTATCTATTTAAAAAAATTGTATCTTGCTTTAAGATATCATTTATAATTATAATCATATTATTTATAATTATGATATTTAAAATTTTTAACGGTTTCTTTACTTCGGTAAACTTTAAATAATCAATCATTATCACCCTAAGCCCACTAACCTGCATTAGCAGCGTAAGGGGTGAGGGGAGGGGAAAGGAACTTATTTATCTTCGACCTGGAGAAATAATTTTTATTTAACTTATTCGAGTTGTAGATATTGTACAGTCAAACTAAAGTTTTGGTACAAGACCTTGAGGGTTTTTGTTATTGCAAGTTATAGAGCTTTAAAATTTCGTGTAATCGAAGATTTAAGGCTTCAAGGGAACAAGCAATTTTTTCGAATTGTGGAGAATTTCAATTTTTGATTTCGAAGTTTGAGTCAGAGGTTCTACTATATTAATTATTAAAATAATGATAAATTCTTTGAAATAATGACTGCAAAATAAATCTCGTAAGCGCTACAAGATGCGCACAGAGGAAGACAAACAACTTGTTGTTCCAAAAGAGTCAACGATGCGCGTCATTATTTCGATACTATCACAAAAAATATTACAAAACGACGCTGCATTTCCATTTCGAAACACAAACAAAAACGTACCTTATTGTATCCCGTTACGTACTTTTATTGATCATTAAGTATTACTTCGATTCGTATTGTGTCATTGACATTTAATTATCAATTTTTGTGATAGATAGGATAAATAAACAAATGTCAAGACGAACAGACTTCGTGTTGAATAAGAATAGGATAAGCGTTTTTATTAACTATAACGTTGTCCAAGAAACTAAATTTTTACGTTGTATGTAGATTAAAAGATTAAGTATTAAATTTAAAATATACAATAAAGTTATTGTATTGTAGAGGTCTATAATTCGTAATGGCATTTAGGTATAGCACATATTATATTTAGTACCTGGTTGACATACCGCCGTACAGGATCCATGGTTCAGCGCTCTGGTCGCGATAGCCAAAGAGAATTTTTAAAAATTTTAATTAAAAAAGAATTTTCAAAATTTCTTCTTTAATTACTTTATTTGTTATTGTTTATATCACCAGTAGCTGCAACAGACCTTAAAATTAATGAACTATGGTCTACAGACCAACTTTTATGACAAGTGTTTAGGTAGATAAGTTGGGGTTTTCCCCAACTAACTTAAACTTTAGATAATATCTAAGAGAGAGACGAATATCTTAGCATTCCATGGATTCACCGTGCGGGTGCCGGGTCCATCGCGTGGCTGAGAGAATAACTCCGAACAGAGCCCGAGACTTGTGACACGGGTGTAGGTTTAAGGGTACCCTTAGTGACGGCCGTCAACACTCACCTCCTCTGTTCAGGTTATTCTCCCTGCCCAACCATATTCGGAAGGACCCTACTAGTGCAGCTTTGGACACTCGTTCCAATATGGAGCTTACTGCACTTCTAGTAAGGCCAAGGTCTTTTAGCAGGTTGTAGAGAGACTTCGCTGGTATACCCCTCGCACCCACTTCTACCGCGTATAAACTAACCACATAGCCATTTTTGGTTAGTTCATTAGTAAGGTCATAGTATTTATTCACTTTGAATACATGGTCTTTAGGGATGTTTGTTTCCCACGGCACTGTAAGCTCAACAAGTACTATACGTTTGATTTGTTTGGAAAAAAGAAATATGTCCGGTCTAGATGTCGTAATAGCTAAGTCTTCCGGGATTTTATAGTGCTTTTCATACGTGTCCATTAATATAGTCCAATCAGGAGCAGAGCCCAGAATTGAATAACGCTTGCTGGTGGAATTTGTACTTGAGCCTGCTTTAACGAAGTTAGTTTGTCTTTTATTCGTCGTCAACCCTTTTTGAGCCCTAGCTACTGAAAGGCTTATAGCTTCACGTATGATTTCTAGTACTCTGTCGTGGCGGCGTGAGTAGAGACCCCTGTCCAGGAGCACCTTGCACCCTACCAATAAGTGCCTTGCAGTGCCCACTGCCTCACCACAGGTATAGCAAGATTTTTCCGAGGCTTTTCCCCATCTTACTAGGTTACTCTGATCTGGGAGAGTCAGTTGAAAGGCATTAAGATAAAATTTCAATAAGGCAGGAGACCAATCGTACAGCAAGGCGCGCCACTTCAGAGCCAAAGGGATGCAGAACTCGCCTAAGTTTAACCACTCGTTTTGCATTTCTAGGTTCATGGCATGCACTTTGTAGTTGTCGTCCTCATCTTGTTTAAGAAAAGATTTTATTATGTCTTGGTCTTCCTTTTTACGTCTTGCACCCAACCCGGTTCTATTTACCTGAGCCCCTGCCATAAATTGTTTGTAAAATTGAAGCCTAGAGTCAAGTTTTCCGGCACCCTCGTCTTTAGGAAGTGATGCAACTAGTTCGTCCTGGGACTTAACTAGAATGTGCGTTCTGGTCTAAGATCCACAAAATAGAAAAATAAATTATTTAGATATTTGTAATAACTAAAATTATCAGTATACAATTTAGGTTTTAAAGATAATTACAATCGTAAACCTTGCTGAAAATAGCCCCAATAGCCGCTCTTCCCTTTAAATCTCCATACAATGCGTGCCCAGCGCCTGATAAGAGTACTGCATCAATGCAGCGTTACGTAACGCCGAAAGCGATCCGTGTAACACTTTCGATTCGCGAGGGCAGCGGCGACCGCCTGCCCGACTTACTGACACATTATTCGATAATCGACCCACTTTACTGATAATAATCGATATCGAGCATGTGTACTATTATATAATAATTGCACGCTTAATATTAAACAGTGCATTATGCGTTGTGTTATTATAGAACGAGCGTCAAGTGGAGGTCGCGTTACTTTCCCACCAAATAACTTAAGATATAATCTGGATCTTTGCTTCAGTTTATTTCTTTAGTTTGTTTATTTAGTTTAAGTAGCTAATCCTGCATTCAGCTCGAATCCATGATCGGTCTATGGCTATATTAATGTAAAGAAAGAAAAAAATATATTTTTATCTGATCAGTTGACTTTCACTTATACTAAATAATAATAATAAATTAATTAATAATTAATATATAATTGGGTTCTTCTTTCTTCCAAGAAATTCTCAGTAACAATTTATTCTTCAATTTTTAAAATAAGGAACTAAAACTTACTTCAGGACACAAGTGTAAAAATGATTTATTTAACAATAAATTTTAATTTCATTTCAATTCAATTCTCAGTCCAAAGTCTTTGTCGGCTTTACTGTGCCTCGGAGAGCTTGTTAAGCCGTCTTGGTCCTGAAGTGCTGTTACAAATTCAGAATAACAGACACTAGATTTTTAAGTTAAATGCATTCAAGAACTTAAGATTAGTTAGTTTTATTTTGTATAAAAATCTATTTTAATGGAACGATATTATATTTACCTCATATAAAGTAAAATGATATGTATTCTGCTTATTTATGAGCTAAATACGCGAAAAAATGGGAGACGAATACCATGACATTCTATATTTTCACTGTGCGAGTGCTAAGACCATAGTTTGACAAAGAGAAAAACGCCGAAAATAGTCCGAGACTTGTGATCGCTCGCCTTTTCTGCTCGAATTATTTTCCCTGCCCAGCCAAGTCTGATAGGATCCTGCAAATAATCGAAAATTATTACATCCACTAAATTTAATTTGTACATTTATTAAATAGATTTAATTTAGAACGCGTTAAAATTTACATAACATTGATAGGCTTGTTCAACTTTAATTATATTTAACAATCTGTTGGTTCACAATTCAAAATGTTTCGTACTGGTGCGCTGAGATGAACTAATTGATTACATTTTTTAATTACAGTATGTAACAAAATTTTATCACACTGGAATGTTATTTGGAACGCAACAATATAGCTCCACTTAGTTTTGTGTTTGAGTGCTATATTTTATGATATCTTCATCAAATATGCAAATTCAAGTAGTAACATTAGTTTATCACTATTGAAAAGTGTGTCAATTTGAGAGAAACTCTACATGTCTTTAAAAAAATGTTAAAAGAAAATTCTTATAAAAAGAAAAGGCAAGTGAAATTGAAATTTAGAATGATAATAATATTAGCTATCATTTACTAAAGGATGAAAAAAATTAACTTATGTACAACTAACTTGAAATTAAGATATAATGAACAGCGCCCAAACAAGATAACAATTCTGAGCAATTCTTGTCTTTTTGATGCTTAACTTGACAAGGACCTTGGATAATTTACTTCAAAGTACATAACAAACCTTCTGGACATACTAAACGCAACAATCGTGAACGAACACAGGGTCAAGCTACGCGTCTGTAATACATTAGCGAGAGCTATTGTTGAAATAATAATTAAGCAATTTGTTATCGACCGGCCCCATCTCGTCTAGATGTACCATTATCTGAGACCTCCTTCTATCAAATGTATTGTAAAAATGTAAATTAACACGAGAGGTCAGTTTACATTGGCAATATGTTTTAATTTATTACTTGCATCGGCGTTGTTTTATGTTCACTGATTAACAGAATCTACATTGAGAAAATGAACGCTATTGTAATATAAATAAGAACTCAAATCATACGTCAATTTTATCATTTAGTTTAGACTAGACTCAGTACTCGACTTACTTCAAATGACGCCTGGAATTTATCTACATTACTAATAACAGGATAGTTACGTCACGTCATTACATAAATTACAATTAATATTGCCGTTGGTAACAAGTTTATACTGTTAGTTTACTAACTACTTCTTGTATTAAACCAGTAGTTATTTTGGCAATAAATGTTTCATAAATCATTGGGTTTAATAAACTATTCACATAAGCGGAAAAAATTAAACAGCGTCACTTATGATCACATGTCTAATGACCGAAACTGACGGCTTAACGTGCTCTCCGAGGCACATACAAATAGGCGTACTCACACTTTTCCATTCCGGGTTATAAAAAAATATTATACTATAGAAATGATAATTTTAATGAAAAAAATCAAATTCAAATTCAAAATCATTTATTTCAAGTAGGCCAATTATAAGCACTTTGAAACGTCAAATTAGACGAAAGAAACCTAAATGGCAGTTACTACTTTTTACTAAAGTAACATTCTTTTTCTTACATTGTCTATAATAATACTAGGTGACTAGAATCGAGAATTAACTAGGTCGTTCTAAATTAACTGCACCTAACCCGAACGGACAAAAGTATAGATCCGAAGAAAACAGTGATCCGAAGAAAGAATCGTAGCAAGCTACTCGTCGATCGTAGCTTGTAGTAGGAACTTCGTATAATGACAGCCTCCATGGCGCAGTGGGTAGTGACCCTGTTTCCACATCTGGAAAATGTTTGTGTGATGAGCATGTTTTCCAATGTCTGGGTGTTTATCTATATATTATAAGTATTTATGTATAATATATATAAAAATATTCATCAGTTATCATAGTACCCATAATACAAGCTACCTAAGCTTTCTTTGCTATATAGCGATGTGTGCAATTGTCCTATAATATTTATTATTATTATTTATATTTATAATACGAGTATTTATATATGTAGACATATTGGGAAGTTAGCCCGCATCCATCTTAGATTGCATCATCACTTACCATCAGGTGAGATTGCAGTCAAGGGCTAACTTATAATAAATATTATAATGTTTGACGACCTCTGTGGCGCAGTGGTATGCGCGATGGATTTATAAGGCGGAGGTTCTGGGTTCGATTCTCGGCGGGGCAGATTGAAATTTTTCATAATTTGTCTTAGTCTGGCTGGTGGGAGGCTTTCGCCGTGGTTAGTTACCACCCTACCGACAAAGACGTACCGCCAAGCCATTTAGCGTTCCGGTACGATGTCGTGTGGAAACCAATAGGGGTGTGAATTTTCATCCTACTCCTAACAAGTTAGCCCGCTTCCATCTTAGATTGCATCATCTATATTGGTAAAAATGTTAAACTTACAAACAGACAATACGCATTTATTAAATTTATTTGTAAATGTTGAAGTAAGAAAAAAATATGCAACAATCTAACGGTAACAATATTGCAGTAATCGTTTATAAATCATTTATAATACATACAGCTCTCTGTTACACATACCTACACTTCTTTTGTAATGAACTGCATTGTCTTACGAGTAATTCTGAAATGGGATTTCGAAAAATATTGCCTACTAAAAGCCCGCAAAGCGTTACACAATTAAGTAATTACGGAATTAACAGATCACGATCAGTCATTATTATGCGCTTGCATTTAGGAAAAAATCTGGCAATAGTATACCTCGATGACCCAGTGGTTAGCATACACGGCTTGGGATCATATGGTTCTAGAGACGAGTGGTCAACCTATAAAAATTTTTAACAAAAAATAGAACCGACTCAAAACGCACTAAAAAGTAAAAAACAACTGTGTCATTTAGTTAATTTACTTAAGCATATCTATGAAGTCGGTGCCAGCAAGTTTATGGAACATTTATTTAACGTAGTCAAGCAGTTTGTGGGTTCCACGTTCTAGGTCCTTAAAGTAGAAACCTTGGCTGTCGACTCCTAGATATGCTTAAGTAAATTAAAGCAACTAAATGACACAGTTATTTTTTACTTTTTAGTGCGTTTTGAGTCGGTTCTATTTTTTGTTAAAAAATTTTTATTCCTTACTTTTTAGTGATTTATCGCCACGTAACGTACTCGTACTGTACTGTCATAGTATCATATATTATACGGCATTTGTAGCCAAAAAGCTACCGATACTTACACAAAAACCGAAATCACTGCAAGTGTGCCCATAATATTTGAAGAGTTCCTTCAATTTTCCCAAGATATCATCATCAGATCCTAATATGATAACAATGGAACCAACTTGGAAGTATGCCCTTTCTAATAAAAAAAGAGTTATGCGTGTTCATACATAAAAAAAAATATACATATCGAATTGAGAACCTCCTCCGTTTTTTTTTCTTCGGTTAATAAAATATAAACATTTTCTGTCTTCAAAGCAATTCTTAATTGATTCAGACCGTTGCCGTAAGTCGTCAATTCCAGACATTATCATTAACAATTGGATGGATCATTTTTCATTAATTCACTCATCACACAAACGCCACTTTTTATTTCGAAATTCTACGAGAACGATTCTAGAATTACGCGGGTGAAACGGCGGTCCTCCTCTAGTGTAACAATAAAAAGATGCTTCATTCTTTGAAGATTTAAGATTACCTGATCTTCCATCATTCGAACTCCATAGCAGCTACTATATTTACAAATGGTAGAAGCATGGGCTTGCAACCCTTATCTTCTATGAAATGACGAAGGTCTAGTGATCAGACTCTCACTGTAAAATCATTGTATAATAAAAACGAGGACATAAGCGTATCCTTCTGTGTCCATTGTCGTCTTCCTACAAGATATCATCAAAAATTCCGAGGTGGTCCGCCACTGTGCAAATACAAGTAAGTCGAGATAAGCACCACCCACTGGCCACAACTTGTGCCGTCAAACAATAGCTACAGCGTGCTCTCCGGCTGGTAATCTTAAGTGTAATCAACGAGGAAACAAAACATCCGGGTGTGGATTTATGTTCCCTGGAGGACAAGTCGAATATTTGTTTTAATTTTTTTTGCTTTGAATTTAGCCATTTCTTTTATACTTGACTTACGGAATATTAAAGACAAAAAACGTGGTAAGAGTGCTAGAGAGAAGACATGTGACAAAGCATTGTGGTAAAGGTCCGTAGCTTACCATTAAAATAAACTACTTTTTCAAGTTCAGCCGATTTGAATGTCTCATTACAGGAACAGACCTCAATAGGAGATAGGTTTAAAGCGGCTGGATTAAAGTTACAATATTTGACTCTGTAATTGTTATAAAGTCAACTCCGAGGCACGGGAGCACTGCCAGTGTAGCACCACCACCTTTTCGACGCAGGGCTGCAATTAATTTTGAATTTCTTAGAAGAAAAATATCTTAATATTAATTACATTTACGAGTACACGTTGTCTATACATGACTCGCATCTAGGATATCAAATTCCGAAGACACAATAATGGCAAATTCTCTGTAAGTTTACATCGACAAGAATTACATAAAGCAAACTAACAAGGAATGCAAGAAACTATCTATTCTTATTTTAAAAAAAGAGCCATCGCTGAAACAGAGTTGTAGGGGGTAATAAATTCAATTGACTAAACGAACTGAGTTTTGCATTTACACGAACTGCTATCAGCGATCAGATCTGACGGACTGGCATTCCTATCAGGAAATACCTCGAAAATAGTTCACTTAGATAAGATTCCCGTATTTATTGCACAAATGAATTTAGGTTAAATTTTAGTATTGTGTTGTAATGGCCTCCAAAAAATAACTTTCGCTAAATTTTAGCTGTGTTATCACCTAAAAAATTGAAATTTTTCTTGACAAAAATTCGCTCGTACTAAATACTACTTCGTATTGTACCTTTTCAGGAAGAAATTTGTAAAATTTTTAATTAAAGTAAATGCAATTGAGGCAATTTGTAATTGTTGTATTGTAGAGTAAATTGACATATGATTATATGATGACTTCCGCGATCGAGAAAAGACGAGACTTATTTAATTTGAGTGTTGCCCGGTTTTTAATTAGTTCTTAAATTTCAGTTATCGTAATTCCTTTGCTAGCTTATCTACTAAAATTACCGTTAATTCGTTATTAATATAATCTCGCAATTAACATTTGTTCGTTTTAATTTTCAGACCTTCACTGAAGCAGCAATTGAGAAAATAAAATGTAAGAAGAGAAGATTGTTTTAGTGTTACAAAGACACCGAGTTAACGAATAGCTTTACAGACAAACAAAATTATATTTTTACCAACTAATTTTACTAGCTGTTCCCAGCAAATTCACCCGTTGCCTTTGAGCCGTCATCGCGGAATGAGTAACTACGCCAAATAAGTCAATCGAGTTATAAAAAACATTTTCTATTTAGACATAAAAATGGATTTCCATGTGGTTCTGGCAGATAATTTAAACAAAGCTTGCAACTTTTTAGTTTTGCCACATTTCAGAATAAGGCTACAATATTCAAAAAAAGTCTAAGTCTCCACGGATGAGCTGCTACTGCTCCTGCTGCTGATTGTAGTGGACGAAGATAGTGCCAAAAATGGATCCTAAGCACAAAATACATATAATGAACATTTTTTCAAGTTAATCCAGATCAACGAACACTATCGAGAATATTCTGACAAGGTTATCCAGTGCACAATGTTACAAGATTTAAAATCACAGCAGCGTTTTATAGGTAAGTAATGGATTTAGATATGCCTGTCAATACACAATCGGAGTTAGTCGAAAATTTCAAGTGTAATTTAATTTCTTTTGTAAGTGACTACCTAAGCGATTCGATTTATTTTTATAATTTGTAATAAATAGTTGTATCTTTCTTTTTTAATAGTTTATTTCATAATTTTCAGTTCTATTTTACAACTAGTAAAGCAAAACTGCTTAATGAAACCAATTAAATGTCGGTGGCTACAAAATTGTAGGCTTTTTGTTCTAGTAAGATGATACATTGTAATGTGTAGCATAAATAGATTTTTGGACTAAACGTCTATTTCTTTCCTTTTTTTCTAGTTTATTAAACCTAATTTTTCATGCGACATCTTACCAGAAAGTTAAATCGTTTTATGACGTATCTTTACCTATAAAGAAACCCAGTCTGAAGTCTATAACAAATTTTAGCTATACTAGCTAACTATATTTGAACAAAAAAATTATGGAAAATACAAAAAGTATGAGCTGCAATAAAATATTATGATCACTCAAGCATTAGGCTACATTTTAATTAAATTGGTCGTACTGGTATTCGTGATAGTGACAGATACAAATTGTGCATTGTCATTAGTAAAGCTTGCCGCGGAATAACTACGCAGCCTTTACTATAACATAGAGCAAGAGACTGCTGTGGAAAATGCCACCAACAATTATTATGTTTTACTTTGATAAATAAATAATTAAATAATTAGTATTCTTTCAAATTCACAACTTGGATATTTTGTAGAACACAAATATAATGTAGAGTTATGTTTTTCTTGAACTACCTGTTGGGTGCATTGTATTGTAATTGTACTGTATTTTATCAATGAAAATAAATTCTTCAATTAAGATAAAAATTACTAGGTAAGGTAAAGTAGGTAAAAATTAATAGTCTTTTGCAGATTCTCCGCCGTATTGTACCACTGTAATATAACAATAAAGATGCAATATTTTTAGTTCTCATTGGGGGTGGGAGTGGTTAAACTGCAATCTTTGATACTTAACAATATCGCGCCTTCTTAACATGTTTACTGTCCAGTGAGCCCAACGTGGGCTTACACCATCTTTTCTTCATAAATCCGTTAGCCCAGTGTATGCTCATATTTACTTATGTGATATATTATAAGTAGAGCCGGATCTGTTACTATGATATAATATAATTAGCGAGAAGGACTGTGGGAAAGACGCGGAAGGTCAACACCGATCAACCTTGAGATTGACGCCCTGCACACAAAGACACTCTAATTTTCGTTACAAATACTTTAACAAGGTAGCCGCAAGTACCAAGACTACATTTTGATGTGCTTGATTACACGCAATTTGAGATACATCAGTTTCTGATTTTTTTGTAAAATAGACCTAGGTCATTGTCGATGTAACAATTGCCCTTATGGTTTTGGATTATTAACATATTTTAATTTTCTACTGTCTCCTTAATGAGTTCGTTAATCCAATGATTCCAGAGAAAATTTTTATTTAAGTTTTTCAGAATGTAGGTACTACATTATTTTTTAAATAATCTTGGATTTTTTACTTTTGCGTGTCCTGTTTAATATATTTAATCCAAATATTTGAGACACAATTTCAAGTTATATACAAAATACTCAACATGCCTGCCGCTATACGCATGTATAAAAAGTGCTCTGTTAACATTGATATATCTGTTATAAACAGATGTCTATAAGAGTTGAGTCAAAAATCGTGTAAAATATTTATTCGCCTTTACGAAAAAAAAATTGCATGTGAAAGAAATTCAATTCATTTCTTTGGTGTAAAAATTAGGATTGTCTAATATCGCACTATGAATTCCAAAACTTCGCAGATAAAAAATAATTCTAAAGTTTAGCCATCAATTTCGCCATTCCTTTCGACATCAATCGCATAAAACTATTTTGTAAACACAAAAGGCATTTATGTAATATTAAAACGCCGCTACACTGTTCGACCTATTGTCACAAATATGGTAAAAACTTAGATAAAATCTAAATTTAACGTCGGTTATTTTACAATTCATACCGCTGATATAAATGCGAAAGTAATTCTGTCTTTAGTTATGTTACCTTTTCGCTATTTTGATGAAGTTCTAGTGTATTAACATAAAGATATATTTATAGTTTTTTTTTAAGAAAAAGGTTTTAAGACATACTTACTCGTACCTAAAAAACTGATTTAATGTGGCTTATGATAATAGGTTGGTAAAGTTTAAATTTATATCAATTACTAGAGCTCGTGGGAGGTTTCAACCGTAACAAGTTACCACCTTATCGACAAAAGCGATTTAACGTTCCGGTACGATGTGGTGTAGAAATCGAAGGGGTGTGGATTTAATCCTACTCCTAACAAGTTTTCCCGCTTCCATCTTAGATTACATCGTCACTTGTTATCCGGCGTGATTGCAGTCAAGGGCTAACTTGTAATGAATAAAAAAGGGATCGACTTAACTTAGTGTCTAATATTTATGAATAAATATTATTCTTCATTTCAAGCAATTTTGTCGTCAGATAAAAATGTCTATAATATCCTTTTATTGACTTTATATGTCATTTTTGTTAAAAAGATAATTTTCTACGTTTCGACTTTTAACCTCCTGCCTACCAGAGGCACTTTTTGTTTAGTATATTGATGAAACTTTAGTATTGTATTCCTAACCCGTTGTTATGTGTCGGAAAAATAGTGAAAAAATTCCCACCTCTCGGAAAATGGATTTTCACTATGTCCTTTACAAAGGACAAAGTGACGATATTACTATGTCCTACATATAGGACATAGAAATTTTTTGGAATATAAATTGTTATTAAAATAGGATTATAATCTAACAAGAGACGCTATCTTTTGCAATGTGTTTTTTTTTAGAATAAATATAAATATAACAACATTATAATATTTTCTCATACAGAACTATCAAATTAATCATTTTCTCAATAAATAAAGGTAAATTGACTAATAAAGCTACATTATTTACTAATCTATAATAAATAATAATCAAAATTAGCGATAAATAAAATAGAAATTAAAGTTATATACTAAGATTACTAACTACCCGCACGAAAATTAGAAAAAACAATTCACATCTGGCATTAAACACAGGAAAAAATCACATTGTTTACAATAAACTGTTGTTTTTATGACACATCCACTTGCCCTACAACGCAATTATTTTGGGCCATATTTGGGTAAGCGTAAAGCAGCATTAGCAAGAAGTTCTTTAGAGGGCATTGGTTTTATGAAAACTTATGGTTCAAGCTTTTCGTACTTTTCTTCTCCGGTATCAACATCACTGTACTCTTCGTTGTCTTTCAATAGCTTTGTACCCAAATCTAACTTGTACTGCCTTGATTGCACTATAAATTTCTTTGCTTCACCTTTTTACTTTCAACATCTCTTTATAGTTGCCCAGCATTGGCCACATCAAGATCAAAAAGGTATGAGATTATTCGAATGGTCCATTTTCTTGTTCGATTACGCAATGGGCACACTGACAATCAGTGAGGCGCCACCCATATTTTGGTTTTGATCACTTTAGACCTTCTTAATTTTTCAAACCTTTTCTCTTTGAGCATCGCTCGGACTGATCATGGTTTTCATCGCAATAATAAGTCAACATCATCAAAAGAAGCTTGTTATCAAGCCACATTGTTACAGCGAGTTTTTCGTCTTCCCTTACCTTTACTTCACTACGTCCGTTGACTTTTTTACGAAGTAGTTTTTCTTCCCATTCTTTTCTATTTTTTCCGAAAAAACAGGTCTTAGAAACTCTACTTCTCGTCACAGTGCCTATAACATGGAACCCACATCTCAATGTGTATGAAGTGAAATAACGGTGAATCAAAAAAAATATATCGAATTGAGAACCTCCTCCGTTTTTTCGTTGGTTAAAAAATGTCGGAAACCAAAGAACCGGTTCTAAGGTATCTTTTCCTAATTTGTCTTGCACGCCATCATTCGTTTGGAGATTTCTGATCGCAGAGTACTAG
Organism: Mycalesis mineus; assembly: GCA_034621355.1. Lineage (NCBI taxonomy): Eukaryota > Metazoa > Arthropoda > Insecta > Lepidoptera > Nymphalidae > Mycalesis > Mycalesis mineus. The sequence goes on from CM067881.1 coordinate 4,912,968, forward strand.
GTAGATAGAGGTGAAGGATGGTACTGCTGACATTTTTCGCCAAGATTTGAGCCACGTCCGCGACCAAGATCGCGTCCACTTCTTGTTACCCCAAGTCCTCTTGAGTGAGATCCAGAAAAAGAACCGTCGGACAGCGTTGGAGAAGCTGGTGGAGGAATCACAACATAATCTTCGTCTGAGTTACTGGACGCAACAGAATCGTGATAACTCGCTATTTGTGCCGGTTTTGCAGGCAAAAGATCTAAATCATCGTCGCAGTTATCCCCGAAAAAGTTCAATTCAGAACCATGACTATTCCAGCATCTGATAATCCTGAAAAAAATAACAATTATTGAAAAAATCTTACAATGTACTTCTCATAGTACAGTAGTAGTAAAACTATAAAAACTTTAATTACCTACTTTTGTTCTTTGCATAGGACATAGAAAAATGATTCAAGGTTTCTTGTACTATATTTATTTTTTCGCGAAAATAACATGGCATATCTTCGTTTCAAATCATCAAATTTTTACCAATTATTCAAAATGTATAAAATATTAAGAATTTAATAAGATTTAAACGGATTGACTTACCCCTGTATGAACGTATGTCTGTATCTCCACCTTCTGACGCTATTTTGAAATATAATGACGAATGTGAGGTGTCACTTCAAATTGTTTTTATGTACGTAAATATCTAATAGATTTTACTGTTAAGTAAAATTTGTGTTTGCATTTAAAAATAAAGACGCAGAATTTTTTATTTCTTATGTACTGTGAGTAGTACAAATGTAGGCACGAGGTTAAGATATATCGTATCGAATACGTTTCACAAACTCAAAAAGCGCACGTACAAGTTGACACACCAAAGCGCCCCGCAGTTTGGAACGCGGAACAGCGAGCTGTACGGATTTACGACAAAACACGAATTGCACACTCGTGATGCGAGATCTTATCTACGGAATTAGATGCACTGGATCACACTTTAAAGGTAAGCCCTATTTCCTGTTCGGATAAGGATGCCGCGTTCATTGTACTGTGTGTATCGTGTCGCGTATGCATGCTCTTTTTGAATAATAAAAATTTATAACAAAAAATAGAACCGACTCAAATCGCGCTAAAAACTAAAAAATAACTGTGTCATTTAGTTGCTTTAACTTACTTAAGCATATCTAGGAGTCGGTTCCATCCTGGGGAAATTGAAGGAACTCTTCAAATTTTGGAGGCACAGGCTTACAGCTATTTCGCTTTTTGTCTCGGTATCGGTAGCTTTTTGGCTACTAGTGTCGTATAATATTATACGAAATCGCTGTAAGCCTGTGCCTCCAAAATTTGAAGAGTTCCTTCAATTTCCCCAGGATATCATCATCAGATCCTAATGTGATGACACTGGAACCACCTTGGATGTATGCCTTTTCTATTAAAAAAAGAATTATAAAAATCGGACAACTCTGTAAAAAGTTATGCGTGGCGTGCGTACATAAAAAAAATATATATATACGTGTCGAATTGAGAACCTCCTCCGTTTTTTTTTTCGTCGGTTAAAACACGCATGCGATATCTCAGTCTTCAATAGAAGCATGCGTTATTTATGTAAGTTCAATTGTAAATTTCGCATGAAGAAACTCAAATGCAAGTACCATGTCGTGTAGAAACCGAAAGGAGTGTGGATTTCATCCCACTCCTAACAAGTTAGCCCGCTTCCATCTTAGATTGCATCATCACTTAACATCAGGTGTGATAGCTGTCAAAGGCCAACTTGTAGTAGATACAAAAAAGAAACTGCAATACCTGGGACAAATCATGCGTCATGATAAATATCGGATCTTGCAGCGCAAAATATAGGGCAAGATCCAAGGAAGCCGAATATCTGGCAGACGACGAACCTCTTGGCTTAAAAATCTCCGCGAATGGTACGGGTTTAGTACAAAGTCATTTTTCCGGACTGCTGCTTCCAAATATCTGCCATTTTTAGAGGAAATCTCCAGATATACTCCCGAGGGAGAAGTCGGGTAACGTGGAAGTTTAACCCAAAAAAACCCCTTTGCGGCCATTCCCAGTGCGTCTTCGGTGCCACTGGGATCTCTCGAGAACATCATCCATATTAGTGCCTCCCTCACAGTAGAACAACAAGGCTTATCTTGGAGGCAAGGCCCCTGAATGTGAGCTTACTTATCTACGGCTGGCATTACGTCAAATGTAAACGCTTCCTTATATACGACAGAATGAAGTGTTACAGTTTTATCTCAACTTTTATTATATCCTTATGTTGTGTGTTAATTTGATGTAGTGATGCAGACGTGATTTGATAATAAGAAGCACTATTTTGCAAAAAGATAAGGACTGACGTAATAATTAAGTATATCGTGATAATGAAGATTTCATTTTTAGAAAATAACGAGAATCTTGAATTTTTACCCAATATTAAGTTAAACTGCGTCACTATAACAAAATGGTTTTTATTTTATTACAAAAATTATAAAACCTCAAAATGTTCTTTAGCATTAAAAATATTTTGTAGGGAAGGAAATGCTAAAAATAAATACGAATAAATATTGTATAGGAAATTACTTCTTAATTAATTAATTTAAATGATATTCATAAAAATTAACTGCTTGATATATCATATCACGACTTATAAAATATAATTATTATATAAAGCAGTTGTAAATGACCGCGACGGACACAGCACGACCGACGACCTTGCTAAAGGCCTTTACGTCAACCGTTGAACCCTTTCAACTATCTCTCGATATTAAATGATACACATATATTAATAATTTATTAATCTCGACTTAAACACCTTGACATTAAAGACACTTTTGCAATCGACGCTCGAAACGTGATAGGCCCATTTCCGTCACGGATTCAATTCCGTATGAAATTTGTTTTCCACATGTCCTGTATCGGAGTCATATTTATCTGATAAAAATAATTTAAAGCATATCAAGATTTTAAAAAAATCAAACTAACATAGAAAAATTTTATCTTTTAAAATAAATACGAAGGATTTACCAAAAAAACAATTTATATCGAATACTCTATAAATGCGATGGATATCGAGATAAATATTTTTTATTTAGAATAAACAAGCCGCCTTGAATATATTTACCTTCTTCGAAAAATGCATTAAAACCCGGGTCGATAATTTTCTAGAATACGCGAGCACAACTACCTACATACTTGTAGAATGTACATACATATGGGGCAAATTCATAACATCTATATTTGAAGTTGGAATCATTATCAGCCTTCTAATTGTAGTAGTAATTAATGTTGAACAACACTAAAACATGTCCCAACACTAGCTGCAGTTGCTCTTTCGTTTGGCATCAGCTCACCAACATACTAGTATTTATTTAACAACAACTTTGTAATGTAACAAAGAATTATATGTTTAAAATGAAACTACCAGGACCTTTTAAGTACGTGTTTCATTAAGAAATCATTACATGCCCACTGCAGGACCAGGTGTCCCTCCTTATAAGAGAGAGATATGGTGATAATGTTGGATTATTTAACGATTACTATCAGCATGTCGATTCTGCAATAAACTCGGTAGTAGGAACCTCGATTTCGTCTCTATATCTCCCTATTTATATTGTTGTATTGGACACGGCGACATAGAGATGACGTCAAGACTCGCACTATCGGGAATCAACATGTAGATGATAGTTACCAGGACCGGTGGCTCAACGTGCTCTCTAAGACACAATACTACATCACAAGTAGTGAAAGAAAGAAAAGCTCAGTACTATTCTATAGCTCGACCCAGTATTCGAATCCGAAACCTCGTGATCTGATGCATAATGTTAACTGGACCAACGAGGAAGTCGTCAAATAGTTATGTATACGCCAGTTTTAGTCTGGTAATAAAGATTTTCGACAAAGTAATTAAACTGTTCGCAGACTCGCGCGACAGTAAACAGTTAAATAAGACCAAAAATACAGACCAAAGCCAGCACGCAGTCCATTTGCGTCGTATCGTTAACTAACTAACAATTACCTTTTGCCAATTTGAGCGCAAATTACCGTCTGACAAAGCAAATGAGACCACGACTGGCTCTAAGTTCCCAAACCGCAACACCTTGTAGGGGAACCTTGAATATTAGAAACAACCACCCGCCTCCATTATGTTTTTAAACTATAATTTGTTTTGCGCATTTAAGGCAGCATAAACTATCCTTGTATCCACTTTGTTTATGATTAGATGTTGCGTTTCCCACCATATTTGCATTTTAAGCGATACTTTGTTAGTGAAAGTCAAACCAGGGTTTATTTCATCAAGGGTTGCTCTTGTATGTTTCCAAAGAATCAATCGATCTTTCGTCAAAGTCTCTCCTAAACAATCTAGAAACAAATTACATAATTCATAACGTTGATATACTGTACTGCTCAGAAGGCTGCGTAGTTAGCAATTTTAGATTTAGCACATGCGGTGGTATTTCGATCCCGTTCTAGAGTCTCGGGTTTATTAAAAAGATATTATTATTTGTAATAGATTATCTAATCTTTTTTATAATTATTTTTTCTCATCTTCCGATAAAGATGAGAAAAGGGAAAAAAATTAAAGTGTATATATGTAATTTAAATTTACCCAGCTTTTCGGTAAATACATATTAAAATATGTACAGCACTTACATGACTTTTTAACAATTATTGTCGGTCTGTTTGTTTGTTTGTTTTAAAAATTTGTACATAAAAGTCTCAATTATATCCTGCCATTCCCATGGGAACGAAAAGTGTGTGTCATATTTAATAGTTTAGGAATTGTTGTAAATGAGAAAATAAAATTCCTTTCATTTTTTTATTACTTTTAACCGACGAAAATACGGTTCTCAATTCGTCGCCTTTATTTTTTTATATTTATCAATATTACCAACTAACTCTAGATATAATGATAACTAGATGCCTATAATTATCCCTAGTGCTATAATTTATTCAAGATCCGGTTACACTTTTTCTGTGCAGCACGTTCCCGACAAGCCACCAGGGTCAGACCGTTCCGGACACGGAAAACTTTTACATTAAGTTTATAAATGCCGCCGTGGATTATATCCATAATTTTAAAGGTAATTTTATTTTATTACCCGCCACTTTTGTATCATTCAATCTTGGACCTAATTAAGTAATAATTACCGTAGGACCGCCAGGCGTCGCAGAAATCTGCAAATCGTAGACAATAATCATTGGACTTGTAGAAAGAGTAGTTCCTCACTTGTACAACAAAAATATGATAGGTGACACCTATAGCTTCCGTTATTACTACCACTTACAACGTAGTTAAGTTTAATTCAATACTAAATAGTCCTTCCTCTAGACAAGCTAGTTCTATCGTAGAATAACCTGTATCTTTGCAAACGACAACATCAGCCTATAAAAAATATGCTAAAACTTCCCGCGGACAAAGACATGTGCGTCTTCTATTAGTAGTAATTAATTATTGTCAAAGTAAGCAAGGAAAAAGTATCAAAATACTTGGACCTTGCTCATGAGAATACCACCATGTGGAATGTTGAGTCGTCGATTATTGTTCCTAGTCGTTTCAGTTAATGGTCTTATTGCAAAAAGCTTCGACCAATATCTTAAGAAGCTTTCGCTTGGCTGTTAGATCAAGAGTCGGATACAGAAGGCGGTGATTCTTGAGACGGCGCGTATTGTGAGAATGTTCCTCACTTTGAAGCACTCACCACGGGTTGCTTGGGCCCTCAAAGGCCCCGCATGTGGAGGAACAAATTTTTTTTATAAATTTTTAATAGTGTTTTTGTATGACATTGTTAAAAATTAAAAAAAATTGTGAATAAATAAATGATAGAAAAAGTTATTGTTTATGGTCACTATTAAACCCTTGGCTTCAGCCACAGTATCAAGGGCGTACATTCACTAAGACCAGTATGATCGCTGTATAACTAGGGTAGTAGTTTCCAAGCGATCTCTTCCAGAAAAGGTCGATATATTAGTTCACACTTCCAACATTAAATTCTATCTATGAACTACTTCAACAGCTGCGGAAAGGCACTGAGCATTTCTGGCCAAATATAAATTAACGTTTTTATTAGACCGAACCGGGAATCAAACTAGGGTCCCCATAAGATCATCAGAAAATAAATGAGTTTGACACGTAATTAGGGCAGTAATACTCGTAACTTTCATGTTGTCGAAATTTAATAAACCGATTTCAATATCGTTGCAAACAATTTTATTGCAAAAATCAGACGAAAGTGCGAGCCGAATAAAATATCTAGATTGTTACCCACTTAAATATTTTTTGTAGCCTTGAATGATTTACTGTTAGTTTGCAATAAGGTACCTAAATACTTAAGGTTATTATAAAGAGCAAAATAATGAGAGCATTTTAAATAATATCTCGTTACGTAACTGGTAGGTAGATACGGTTTAGTCTAGCAGCGCTACCTGGCGCTTTTTGGTCTGTTATTAAGTCATCAAATTTAAAAAAGTTACTTAATACTAATTCCTGTAACTTTTTTGAATTTGATGAATTTAAGACTTGACTTTTTTGAATTTAAGAACTGGACCTATCGGTTAATAATAGGTCGAATTAGGGTCATTATCATCATTAGTGACATGATCCTAATGTCTTTTCTCTATATACATATATACGAAACATCAGAGTAATATGAAGTCCTAGCTTCATAAACCTAAATTTTTTTATAAATTTAACAAAAACACCCCAATACAGAATAGCCCTACAAGCCTCCCTCCTTATAGGAGAAGGAATATTCTATAATAATACTATTTGTATGTTATTAAATATTAAGTTTATATATCTGTCATTTATTTATTTTCAATTGTTTTAAAAAAATTTAACAACGCTTGTAAAATTATAAAAACACTATTAAAATTTACTAAAAATCCAGTCCGCCTGCTGTGGGGCCCAGGGGTCCAAGCAACCGGTAGTCAGGGCTCCAGAGTGAGGAACCTCCTCACAATCACCCTTCTGTATCCTACCCTTGATCCAACAATTAAGCGAAAGCTTTTTAAGATGTTGGTCAAAGCTTTTCGCTTTAAAACTTATACTATAAGTATTCTTTTGTTCTTCGAAAAGGAATATTTGTAACCGAAAACATGAGAAATGCTTAGTAAATAAAAGTTAACTTAACGTTAAGCATGCTGAGGAGAATTACCTAATTTCTTCAAGACAGTTAAATATTAAGTCTTATTGAATTATGATTATTAGTCATAATCACTTTACGCCGATCTCTACAACGATGGACAAGAAAATGACATTATTTCAACACAATACAATATTACGATGATTGTAAATGCAATACTTCGAGTTCACGGATTATTGCTTAAAGGATAAGCTTTACAATATGGTAAAGTTTATGTGAAGTGCTATAAAACACCTCATATGATTTCATCAACTACAAACTTTTACAAAATTACTTCTAGATATTTAGTAACTGACTGCCTCGTTGGTCGAGTGGTTAGCCTATCTGGCTTCGATCACGAGGTCCTGGGTTCGAATCCTGGGTCGGGTCACGGAATAATTCTGAGTTTTTCATTCTTCTATGAAATTCTCAGTACATTCCAAGCCCGGAGTCGGGAAGTTGGTGGTGTTATACCCCAGTGCCTCCGAGAGCACGTTAAGCCGTCGGTCCCGGTCACTGTCATTAACATCTGATGGTGATTGTTAATATATGACACATTATCACCCTTAGCCCGCCAACCCGCATTGGAGCGGCGTGGTGGGTGTACGCTCCATATCCCCTCTCCTATAAGGAGGGAGGCCTGGCCCTGTAGTGGGCCGTTAATAATGATGATGATGATGATGATGTTGATGGTGAATTAGTAACTACTTCGCAACTTAATTTTATAGAGTCAAACTTACATATCTTTGCGAAGTCATTGTCGAGTTAACGTCTGAGGATACTCCGATTATCAAGTGAAACAAACGTTAAGTATTATTTGTCGGATCTGTGTGGCTAGTGTGAGATTTTACCGCGTCGATACCGAAAACAGTAAACGCAAATTTTATATGGAATTGGAGTAGCGCCATCTAGTTATAGCGAGAGTAAACGCTTTTTTTCTATATAATTTGACGTTACGAGTGAGAACGTTTTTACGCAGTCGCTCGGTGAAAACTCGCACTTGCCCCACTGGAAGACTTTGTCGCTTGTCGTGAATAATAGCAAAATTAATGAATTATTCGTTGCTTGTAATGAAGGGATGTATAAGACAAGAGTGAAAGGGAATGTTATAAGGGAAAGACCAAGGCGAGCGTTCCAATATCAAATACAGGATATTCTGATTAAAAGCCAGGTCAAAAGTACCTTAAACCGATGTACTTGTATGAAAGGTTCAATGAAATTGGAAGAAGCGATATACCAGGATCGTGGAAGTGGAAGGACGTGGTCTCTGCCGACCTCTATGGGAATGAGGCATGGCCTTTCCCGTATGTGCCGCATTGTATTTCTGCTTTTATTTAAAATAACAGTTGACTTGTAACCTAACCCGCACATACAGAATCAAACCAAGTGCCTTCCGGATTTAATAACAATGCCAGTGTCTACAACAAGTTACTGGTTATCTAAATAAATATATTTGAATGATTATGCAGTAGGACAGTTATAACGATCGTCCACAACTTAAATCATGGCGTATGTCACAATTAATTGGTTGTACGAAGCTTCTGATTCGGTAATAGTGACTACCACCGGTTTTGGAAATCGACGATACGAAATAAAGGCGGACAGTATATCCGATTTAATTAAGGAGCTCGGAACGTGGGTGTTATCAATGACCAATGATCATAAACCAAGCCTTGACAACGTTAACCGAAACTAAATTTTACTTTATAAAATGTGTACTTACTTATTTATATATTGTGTACTTACTTATTTACTTATCTAATAAGTCTAAAAATTGTTTTGTTAACTTTTAATTTCAAGGCAAAATTCCAAAAAACTAAAACTCTCCCTGAAATATGTATCAAAATTGCGAAAATGCTATCCAAATAAGATATTTTTGAGAAAAACGCGGACGTACAAATACACAAAGACATGAGTACAAGAAGATGTTAAAGTTACTTAGTACATAAAGTTTGATAAATGTATAAATTAAATGAATAAATTTTAAAAAGGAACTTTTTGCACTTGAAGTTCACAACTGCAAACCAACTGTACTTAATTTGCATAAAGTTAACATGACTGTATTTGGATCATTTATTATTAATTATTAAATAAAGTTTCCTATTATCCGGGAAAACCCGATAAATAAATGCGGCAGATGCCGCTGCCAGATTTAATAAAAGATTTACACCTAACGTAGAACACGAGACATCAACTCGGCAATGTTAATTAACAAAGTTTTCTATATCTCCACTTTATATAACAGCTAACAGTTTCTAAAAATATAGCAGAGTTCTATTAATTTTATCTCAAATATTAAAAAGCTTATCTTAAGTAAAGCCACTAATGTCCTTATTAAGATTTGTGTCTGTCACGAATTATTAATTTATCTAAAAAAATGCGAGTCAACCTAGTTAAAACATCAACGAGCAATTAACAAAGAACTATGTATCATTCATAACATCGTCATTACATAATTTAAACAGTTGTGTAATAAACCTTTCAAAATATTCATCGCATTTCTTATCTATTGGTACAAAAAATTGGATAAAAGTTCTTACTTTAATTAAAACTTTCTAGATAGATAGATGATTGATGATGATTAGGTAGCATTAGATGCTGCTGTTGACTTTTCTGTATTTGGACTTTCTGATTTTATAGATACAGTAAAATAATGATTACGATTTGGTTTCATATAACACATACATTCATATAATATTAACCTTTCTGGCACATTGCAATGTTATCGGTAGTCGATTACTAGAATCTAATGTTACTTTTGTTTTTTAAACGTATATTATCAGGGGTTAAAGTATGAAATTGCCGATTTGTACTGAAAAATAAAATTCGTTTTTTTTTTTAATTTAATATAATTATTGATTCAAAATAATTACCATTATTATCTATACATTGCTGCCATCTAATAGGAAGCTCATTTATGCCTTTGCGATAGAACTTGGGTGATCTAGATTCGACAAACTGTGTGAAAGCATTTTGCACTGCCTCCTGAGAAGAAAACTTTTTATCACGTAGAAAATTGTCCTAATCACGAAAAAAATGGTAGCCCATTGAAGGAAGTTTTGGCGAATATGGTAGATGACGAATGGTTTCTAATTTCAGTTCCTGTAGAGTTAAAACGGTTTCTCATGCTGTATGAGGTCTCGCGTTTTCATGGAGCAAAAATGTTGAAGATCGATTCATAAGTCGGGGCTGTTTTACTGCTAGTTTCGCCATCATTGTTCGGAGTTCGGCGCAGTAGACATCTGCCGTTATTCCTAGACCAAATCGGAGAAAGCTATAGTGAATAACACCACGCTGAGACCACCAAACAGTTACCATTACCTTTTTATTGGTAAGCTTTGCTTTAGGACACTGTTGCGGCGTTTGAGCTCGGGTCAGCCATTGCATTTTTCACTTACGATTATCGTAAAGAATCCATTTTTCATCACATGTCACAATTCGATCCAATATTCCTTCATTTCTGTATCGATTCAACAAGGCGACGCAAGTTTCAACACGCGTGTCTTTCTGCAGATCAGTCAAATCATGAGGCACCCATTTTTCATATTTTTTTATTTTATTGATTTGAAGCAAATGAGTCAATATTGTTGGTAAAGTAACGTTAAACCATGCCGCTGGGTAGTTTGCCTCGGATCGGCTTCCACCATTTCTTTCAAATCATTGTTATTAACCCGCGTGAGCGGTCTTCCACGTGGTTCGTTCTTCAAATCGAAGTTTCCATCACGAAAGCGTTTAAACCAAAATCGCTCAGTGCGTTCATTAGCAGTCCCCTCTCCAAACGCAACATTAATATTGCGAGCTGTTTCTGCTGCGTTAGTTCCGCGTCGGAACTCGTATTCATAAATCACACGAATTTTCGCAGTATCCATCTTTATTGTCAAAGCTGAATAAAAAAAACAACTGAAAGTTGATAATCAAATGTTGCACATTTTTTAAAAGAAGAACTACACAGGTACCGTATGAAAAAAGTTTAACTTTAAAATCTTAAACCATGAAGGTTCTATGTCAATTCGAAGTACCTATTACAATTTTATTCTTTAACCCCTATTATTAAGATATTAGTTATTGTTAGTCATTTTAACTTAAAATAAACAATTTACTAATTTGTTGCTTATTTTGTTATATGAAAACAGAGCAAACCACATCAAATTTATTTAACCCAATCTCTTAAGCAAACACAAGCACTAGTAACTAGTGCCTCTACCACCGGTTTGGTAAGCAGAATTTGCTGAGAAAGTCCGGCAACACACTCAGCAGACTCTCTTTCTTTAAAAAATAAAAGTTTCTTAACTTAATTTTGTCCTATTTTGTAGTAGCAATAAAGTATATGCATTTTTCATCATACTAGCGGGATCATTCGGCGTCTTACTTTTATTATGGAGCAAATCTGCAGTACATAACTAGTAGAAAATATTTTCCATATTACGTCTACTAATAATTATAATCACTAATATCACATGTAATAATTCTGCCATTTAAACAAGGAAGTTAAAAACCACTTTATTCCTAAATTACTCCAAATATTACCACGCGTAAAGGGTAATAGAACTAGATCTATAAAATACAATTATACTTGAAGTGTGAATAATTATTAATTATTAAATACTCGGCACATTAACCTATGGTGAATAAAAATAATTGATCTAAAATAGATAATGGCTTTTTTATGAAGAGAAATCATTAAAATAATCTTTCGAAAAATTTAATGTAATAAATAATTTCCTCAATAGAAATAACCTTTATCGTATATGTACTAAAAAGACACGGAAGAGTAATAATTGTGTTGATATATATTTTTGCATTAGCAAGTAAGTAAAAACATTAATTAGGTATTTATTTAAAGAGAAAAATGGTATAATTTGCAGCATGCACTTAATAAGTTCGCTTGCTTAAGGTCCAAATACGTGTAAGTTTACCTTCTAGAAGCCTTACAATTGTTAAATTTAAATGCGTTTATTTCATGAAGATTTAGTTTTAATGCACTTTTGTCGACTTCAGTGTTATGCGCGGTGGATTTATAAGACGGAGGTCCCGGGTTCAATTCCCGACAGGGCAGATTGAGATTTTTTTTAATTTGTCTTGGTCTGGCTGGTGGGAGGCTTTCGCCATGGCTAGTTACCACAATACCGACAAAGACGTAACGCCAAGCGATTTAGCGTTCCGGTATGATGTCGTGTAGAAACCGACAGGGTTTTCATCATCACTTAACATCAGGTGTGATAGCAGTCAAGGCAAACTTGTGTTCGATAAAAAAAATAACTTAATTTCATTTTTAGTTCTTTTTAAATTCCATTTTATACTTAAAAATACGTTTCTCAGTCATGAGATAGTGGATTTTGAAGAGATTTTCTTGATTTCCGACATTAATTTTAATATAGAAATTTTAACACCTATATTTATGAGTATGGTACGTGATGTTGCAATCCAAGGTGGAAGCGGGCTATCTTGTTAGGACTAAGATGAAATCCACATTCATTTCAGTTTCTATACGAAATCGTACCGAAACGCTCAAACGCTAAACGGTCTTTAACAGTAGGGTGGTAACTAGCCACGGTCGAAGCCAGATCTGGAAAAATGTAGAAAATCCGGAGATCGGACCCAGAATTCACTGCGCAACGGCGGCCGTCAATCGCATATTAGTACAAAGAATTGATAATGTGTTAGCAATCTCTTAGCATTGTTATACCAATAAAATCAGTAGAGAACTACTTTGTCGTCAATTAAAAGAAAAGATACAAAACTCGAATTTAATTATTGCTAATACGTGCTGAGAGAAAATGTAATAATACATAATGGCACAGTGATACAATGACATACATTTTGTGGACCCTAAAAAAATGCCCATTAAAACCTACTCATAATAAGAAACAATTTTGCTAACTCGTTATGTCCAATCGTTACTCAGTTTCCTGCATTGAATGATCTTATTTTTATTACTCGCTCCATTAAGGCCGTTCGATTTGGTAAATTACGAGTAGGTATTTATATATTAGGAATAGAGTGAGATTTTAGATAGGATCAGCGAGACGAAAACATAAAAATCACAGGCTTCTGGTCAAGACGCGCAAGACGCTTTAGCAGACGCCTAAAAGTTAGGAAATGCTTGAAGTCTAGCTAAAAGAAGAAGATAGATTTACGAGTACATGAAAAAGACCTAAATTGCATTTATTTTCTAATTTCATGATAGTAGGTAGGTATTGAGTGTTATTTAAAAACTGACGCTTTTAATTTGGTAGGTATACGAATATCATTTTAACATTTTGTTTTGACAGGGACGGTAACCTATACTTAGACCATCAACAATGCTGAAAAATTAATACACCAAAGGACATAGGTAAAAAAGGTATGGAAGTCTGCCCCAGAGATGCCCAGAGTTGATATATATGTCATTAAATGTTATTGCTATGAAACATGGGTAGTTGTTTAAAATTCATTGTGTATTTAAATAAAATAGTTAAATATGAGCATACATTTGGACAGCCTGGGGCAAATTTTGGCAATGTTCTTTAAACTTCTCTAGGTACGCACTTTTTCAATGACTCGCTGATTTCTCTCAAAATTTTACCCTATCACTTACTCACGCATAATTTATGTCATGGTATTTGATATAGTTATTAAATAATAAGTCAGTTATTAAATTACGTAAATTGTTATAATTTATGACGCAGTTAAAGAGGTAATATTGAGAGTCCGAAGTACGTAGCGCCAAATTCCGATAGTACGAGTAACTCGCTTTTGATAAGTGTTAGATTAGGCTTCTTTCCTGTAATGTATTTTTAACCGACGAAAAAACACGGAGGAGGTTCTCAATTCGACACGTATATATTTTTTTATGTATGACCACATATAACGTTTTATAGACTTGTCCGATTTTGATAACTCTTTTTTTATTAGAAAAGGCACACTTCCAATATGGTCCCATAGTCATCATGTTAGCATCAGATGATGATGTCCTGGGAAAATTAAAGGAACTCTACAAATTTTATAGGCACACTTGCAGCGATTTCGGTTTTTGTGTAAGTATCGATAGCTTTTGGCTACTAGTGCCATATAATATACTATGAGAGTATAGTACGAGTAGGTTACGTGTCGATAAATCACTAAAAAGTAAGAAATAAATTTTTTTAACAAAAAATAGAACTGACTCAAAACGCACTAAAAAGAAACGTACTTTTTAGTGCGTTTTGAGTCGGTTTTTTTTTTGTTAAAAAAATTTATTACTTAACCATTAGTTTTTTTATATAATATGTACTATTCTTATTTATGTTACAATTTTGCTAGCAATTATGAGTTCTCTTGTTTATTTTACAGAACAGGATAATTTCATCGTGATAAAAATTACTGCAAGTGATAGAAAAATTAGTTAACGCAAATGAATCCGCAGCTAACTACTATTCTAGCTGATTAGTCCCAACAAAAACAATTAAATTGTTAGTGGTCCAAAATAAATGTTAATAATTGCTAAACGAACGAATTGCAAAGAAGTTATGATAGTAACTTTTCTTTTCAGGTATTGCCTGAAAAGATTAAGAGATCTAGTTTTTATCTCGACAAAAACATGTTAATTAATGAAAAAGGTCCTAAAATTTAGCAATAACTAGAAAGACTTGTAGTTTATCATGCTTTATGCAAGAGAACTTTAGCTAAACATCATAAATTAAACCTCAGCTATTATTAGATGTTCAGACAGATCGGAATAGTAAAGCAATAAACACGTAGTAAACATTACGGATGCGCGCTAATGAACTGGTTTGGTGAGGATAATGACTTTTGACACAGCATTGACCTCTACCGGAAAAACAAAACATTAAAAATAAAACTTGTTAATAATTTGCATTTTTGCAATTATATAACTATGCAGTTAAGCGATAGTTTTTCATTTTGACTGACAGAAAACTCACTGAATACACAGCTCGTACGATGCTGCGATAACACGATAATAGTGTGAGTTTCAAATTCTTCTCTATTTCACTCCATCTGACACTATAGGTACTATATTATATAAAGATACAAGTAAAAATAACTTTAAAATACACTGTCGAGGTATAAAATCATTATCACAGATTCACGCTACAGTTATTCATCATTAATTTTAACTCAGCGTCACCCTCAGCCTATATGAAAGAACGAAGGTAGGTATGCAAGTACCTACTCTGTTTTCGTAAATCAAAATTTAATAATGCATCTGTAATAGTTATAAAGGGCGACCCAAATCTGGCTAGGCTAGGCTAGAGTTTTTATTTCTCTTAAAAAAATTATTGTTATTCTTAAAAAAAATTAAAATTAAAAATTAGTTAATAACGTAGATGAATGAACTTATCTTTTACTTATGAACTTATCATTAAAATTATAACATTTAATATACGACAATATAACACCTATAAAATAATGCAAACACGTATAAAATAATAAAGCTGCTGTTCACCAGTTATGCCCTGGCCATAAGAAAGGTAAATTGCAGCTAAATCAAATGACAACAATTTTAAAATAACTTAAATATTTTCCTTAAAGAAAACCTGGAAATAAAACCCTAAGCCTGTAAGATAACACTTTTATTAAGTCAATGTTTAAAATAAATTCTCTATATGTACTTATTTTAAAATCATAGGTAGTATAGCAACGTCAGCTAGCGCATTTTTTTGTTTCATGTAAAGGACCTAACTCTTTATCTGATTTAACACTAACAATGTCAGATATTACCAATTCATGTCACATGTCATCTGTCATACCTGTCGTGTATGACTTTAAAACCTTACACAAAAAAACATTTTGCACGATACTGTTCCGGGACGACGCCTTGTAGATAACAAAGACTTGAAACTGTCATAACCAATAACCTCTAATACAGGTCAGTGACCATATTCGTACATGTTGTACTTCCCAACCATAGGTCAAGCTCTCCTATATTAACTACGCCGTAAGTATGTATGTAAGGTTAGAGGAGACCCTATCCTTTGTGACCCGAGGACCTATAAACTTCTCTTTTGAAGCTAGAGTTTCTCAAAAGAGATCCTAAGCTTAAGGTCTCAATTTTTATGTAAAATCTCAGCATATCTAAAAGGATTAATGAGAGTGGAAGAAGCTAAGGAAGTATGCAAGGACGGTGGTAAAAGGAATAATGTAGTCTCAGACGATTTCTAGGGGAATAGGGCGTGATGTTATGTATGTATGTCATTAGTTTGCTTAGCTGCCTTTCTACGGACTGCGTAAATACTACATCTAATGAACTTTATAGGCTTCTGCAGTCGAGCAACCAGATATCATCACAATAGTATCTTCTAAATCGCGTTTGTGATGCGGCACGTTCTAATAATTTTTGTAATGTTAATTCGGGTAATATTCGTAGACATCGTAGGTGTAGAGACGGAGATTTAATACCAAGCTATATTATTCTTGTCCAATGAGTTTTTATTGCTATAAAATAGTTTTCAATTTACGGTCTAGTAACTTAGTAATACTCCAAGGTGGTCACTTGTCATATTGTAAATTAATTATTTTATTTTCACAAATAGACATTATAAAAACCTCCTTTTGACGACCTTCGTGGCGCAGTGGTATGCGCGGTGGATTTATAAGACGGAGGGCGGGGCAGATTGTGATTTTTCTTAATTTGTCTTGGTCTGGCTGGTGGGTGGCTTTGGCCGTGGGTAGTTACCACCCTACCGACAAAGACGTATCGCCAAGCGATTTAGCGTTCCGGTACGATGTCCTGTAGAAACCGAAAGGGGTGTGGATTTTCGTCCCACTCCTAACAAGTTAGCCCGCTTCCATCTTAGACTGCATCAACACTTAACATCAGGTGTGATAGCAGTCAAGGGCCAACTTGTAGTCGATAAAAAAAAAAGTCTGACTAGGTATATCAATCCTCGTTCTGTATAGTATGACCAGGAATATTAAAAACTTGTGTTGAAGGCGTTACAAGTTCTTTCGGGCTTAACTCCGACGGGAAGCAAATCGAAGCGTCGCGTGTTGACATTTGGCTGTAGCAAATTTATTTCTATTTTCAAATCGGTAAGATACAAAGATGTATTAATCAAAAAGGAGCGACGTCGACGCTTGGTTCCATTTTTATTTAATACAACTTTTTACCCCAGTGATGCAAAAATAGAGATATATTTTGCTGTTAGCATGATTTATGACGCATCGCCTCGATTTGCTTCGACTCTAATCTGATTTAAACCTAGAAATACTTGTGACGTACCTAATTCAGGTCATTTTTCTGGTCATGCTATACCTACAAAATGAGATCTGATATAGTCAGAATTTTCAGTAAAGCCTAGAGTAATTTAGTGAAAAACATTAGTTTCTTTTTAATCTGCAACATGGCGAGGGTTTTTGATTTCTGATAAAGCTATACTAAAGTCAGAAGAGTTCATATAAATGACATGTAAAAGAGCAAAAGCTAATCAGAGTGCAATCGATGATCAATCATGTTGCGATCGCGATCGATTATTGTAATCATCCATTATGCTAATGCGCCTTTATGATATGTTATTGTACGCCGACAATGGCCGCCAATATTGAAGAGATACATTGAACAAGTACCTAAGTACTAACATATTGCATAGGGTTCGTGTTCATCTAAGTTCATTGTACCTAATAATGTTAATTGCAGAATATTATATGACTTAGTGAATTTTAATAGTATCAATACTCCCCCGCCACATCTGTTTTTCCGTCTGTTCGCAATAAATTCTAAGAGTACTGAACGGATTTCCATGCAGTTTTCATTAGGTGATAGAGTGATTCGTGAGGAAGGTTACAGTATATAATTTGTTAAGGTATTTTTTACAGTAAATATGACAATAATAGTGAGAAAATTCGTTGCGATTGGAGCTTTAACCGAAAACGTTGTTACTTGTAAATGTAACAAAATAATGTACGAAAGAATTGTTCATATTTATTAGAAATATAAAACAGTCTGCAACGGCATACATTTATGATTTAAATATAGCATGCTATAGCCATTTAAATGCCCTTTATAAATAAGGTCACGTACAATACTTTTCTTTGATATTCTTGGAAAATTCTGGCAGGAAATAAATTAAATCAGAACATCCAAAATACCTAGTACCTATTCGGTATATTTACCGAGTATGTTTTAACGGTATACAAATAAAAACAGGACATCGAAACTCAACTATTTAACTAACTATTCTAAATTCAATTCTGTTCATCTAACAATTTAATTTAATCAATCCACTAAGTACATTTATAAATAGCTTATTAAAATAATAAATTATTAAACTTAAAACTATTTATGCATTTTTCAATTACATTGATTTCAATGACTTTAAAAAAGAAAACTAGGTATCTTTACAGCGGTCATTTTTATTTCTAGGTATTTATTATTTAGATAAAGGCATGTACATTAAAAAGCAAAAAAGCTTACAATTTCACGTAACCTTGCACCAAGGCGAAATCGAATAATAGAAAAATTAATACAATAATGAAAAATTACGAAACCTATTCTAACCATATTGAATTCATATCGGAATTTCATGTCGCAAATCTTGCGATATCGGTACTGCAATATCTATACTCGTTGAACGCACAATACATAGTGCTCTAAAAGCCCTTTCACACTGGTATTATTTCTGCGTAGTATATCAAGCTTTTTAAATAGTGTTACGTTAATTACGACCATTGCTATTTCTGAAATAAAGTCATATGACCGATTAAATTAAAACTCTTCAGCATTCAACAACATCAGTGTTTGGCACATAAGGTGTTATGTTACGCCGTATGGGCTTGTAATTTTTAATAGGTTAACGGCCGTGACGCAGCACGTTATAATTTTGTTGTGTTTTAGCACCTACTTTTGTCCTAAAAAGTTGGCCCTTGACTGCCATCACACCTGATGTTAAGTGTTGATGCAGCCTGAGATGAAAGCGGGCTAACTTGTTAGGAGTGGGAAGAAAATCCACACCCCTTTCGGTTTCTACACGACATCGTACCAAAACGCTAAATTGCTTGGCGATACGTCTTTGTCGGTAGGGTGGTAACTACCCACGGCGAAAGCCTCCCACCAGCCAGACCAAGACAAATTAAGAAAAATCTCAATCTGCCTCGCCGGGAATCGAACCCAGAATCTCCGTCTTATAAATCCACCGCGCATACCACTGCGCCACGGAGGTCGTCAACTGTACTTGTACCCTAAAAAGTAATATTATAACTAGAAATACCTCTTGTTTTAATAGCCAACTGAAAACTTCTCACGGTATTGATCGAAGCTTTCCGAAATACCTACGAGTAATGAAAAAACTGACTATTGCAACAATAAGGATTGACTCAATATTATCCTTTCTAAAATCTCGCGCGCAAGGTTGGAATATCTTTATACTATTTCATTTATTCAGATACCGGACCTACGGAACGGTAGAGGCCCGTAGCAGCATACAACGATGAAATGTTACGACTGCGTTGCATTGGTTTTGACGAACATCTACTATTGTGAAGGGACTTTAAAATCAATCAATCACTATTCGAAACTTAATATAAAATTGTAACAGCTATGGAAACTAAATATAAATACGAGTAAATTACATGTTCTGTCCCTTTATATTGAGTTGATCAGACTGACATTTTGACAGTTAATTAAAGTATGCAAAGCTTCAGTAAACTAAATAGAGTGCTGTGTAAGATGATGTAATTAAAATATTTTATAACCGACGATCTGTTTTTTTCTCTCATTTATTTTTATTTACATATTTTTTAAAATTTTTAACAATGTTATAAGTATATAATACAAGCATATATAAAAAACACTATTAAAAATTTATAAAAAAATCCTCTCCATTTTCGGGGCCTTTGCGGGCACAAGCAACCAGTGGTCAGGGCTCCAGAGAGGCCTCCTCACAATACGCGCTTTTTCAAAGACTACTGCCTTCTGTATCCGCTACCCTTGATCCAACTATTAAGCGAAAGCTTTTTAAGGTGTTGGTCGAAGCTTTTCGCAAAAAGACCATTGACTGAAATGACTATCGGAACAATAATAGTTGACTCAACATTCCACATTTCGGTAATCTCGTGAGCAAGGTCCAAGTATTTTGATACTTTTTCCTTTTCGGCTTTCACGAGGTTATCGTCATGAGGAACAGTAATATCAACAATTATTGCACGGCGTTCTGATCGATCGACTATCACTATATCAGGTCTATTGGCTACAATATACCTGTCAGTGATAATCGTTCGATCCCAGTAGAGCAATGCACTGTTATTTTCAAGAACTGACGCTGGGTCGTACCTATAGTAAGGTATCTCAAAATTGACAAAGCCATACAAAATTGACAAGGATCATCCTGGCTACTTGATTATGTCTGTGCAAGTATTCGCCGTTAGCAAGATAAGGACACCCGGAAACTATATGCCTGAGGGACTCACCAGGATGATGACAGGCTCGACATATGTCTAGAGTGCCATCTTTCATAATATATTTCCGGTAGTTTCTCGTCTTGAACCGACGATCTGTTTTATTATTAGAGATTAGATTATTATTAAGGTAGATAATTTTTTAAACCAAAAAAAATCGCAGTAGGATGAAACCCATTGGAAAAGGAGGAGAATATTATTAAAATGAAAGGAAAAATAATTTACGGCCGATCTGAGGTCGGGAGGAGGTAGGGGTGAGGTTACTGCGCTTATCTTTCACTTTTTAATATTGCACTGTTCTATTAAACAGATTGGTGAACGGATTTAAGAAACTTTACAGTAATATAGCAGTAAATGCGTATCATAATAAGCCAAGTATTGTACAAGACCAATCAAACTGTTGATAAATTAAATAAACTCTTTCCATAACGTACGGGAAGCAGAGTAACTATGACCACTTTACCAGACTTCCGTTGCTATGCCCATGTATAGAAATATCACTTGATTCATTTATACATACACCTACTTGGAGATCACGTGAACGGATATTTTAAAGATCAGAACATAATGTGAAATATTTTTTGTAACTAATGATTGTTAGTTGCAGCGGGATTTTAAATAATGTTCTGATGTCTTCAAAATCGTTTTATTCTTTCATAATCTTTTATCTACCGTCGCATCGGAAAAGCAGTCCGTGACGAGAAAAGACGCGGCCAGAAAAACTCGAAACATGCTTTTTTTAAATGAATTACAAAACAACTCAATTACAACAATTAATATTACACAAAAATATGCGTAAAAAATATGCGTTTGTAACCACCAAACGAACAGTAAAATACACTACTCGACTATTCTAACATATCCATTTTACATTTTATTTTACGGCCTGGAATCTAGTCCTTTGAAATCATCTCACGGTCGACAGACACAAGCTTACATTACCATAGACAATATCATACAGTATTGTCTATGGTAACAAATTGTAATATTTTAAAATGCTAACATAATCAAACAGATAGAGTTACAATTACCTACAATTTATGGATTACCACCGCCTAATAAAATCCCCTATAACACGCTATCTAGACAAAGGCGGCGTAAGGCGTGGGCCAAGTATGAAAAATAAAAAAATACACGCCCCTAGTTACGAATACATTTTTATTTGCTTTTTTAATTTTATCAGGTTATATTCTTATAAACAGAAATCAAAAATCTAACCAATTTTTATTCTAAGGACAAGTATGTAAGTTTGCGTACTTGTGTATATGTAATATTGTTCATCTAAAAATCTTATAGAGTACCTTTATCATGAAAAAAATTATAATAACATTGACATGTACTTGATTGTTAATACGGATTATTAATAACCAAGATAAAACTAAACAAAAACACAGGAAACCTAAATCAGACAAGTAATCAACATTAACAATTTCAATATCAATCTTATCTGTTCTATTATAATCTCATATCAGACATATTGCAAATTACTTCTACATTATAGACCATTGATTCCCAAAGTGTTCCAGGCCTGTCGAGGACAGAGGTGTATTATGGCGTGACGAAAAATTAGTGTTCACAATTCGTAAGAAGAAATAAAATGTAGCCTTTACTTAACAAAGAAAGCACATATAATATGTTAAGAAGCTTAGCTTAGCTAAGTCTCAATATGTTATGTTCCATAGCTTAATTTTTGACTTGACTTTGACTTTTGAGCATAATCAACTAATTAATAATTTAGCTATGCTATCATTGACATATTAATACTATGGACTTCGGGTCAGCGATAAAAAGTGTCCGAACCAAAAGTAAGCCAAAACGCGAAATGACTTCCAATCGCAATTCAGTCTCATATTAGCTGACTGACAGAATACACGTCAATAATGCCGTAATGTGTTATGAAAAACTTGTAGGAACTACCCGAGTAAGGTGAGAAAAGAAGACGGTGTACCATATTTTCAGTAAGTAAATATTTACTGATGATTTTAAAGTATTATTTTGCTTTGAAACAGGCTATTTTATTAAAATTTTAATAAACTATAGAAACGAATTGCATAACCAACCAAAATGAACACAAGTATCTATCTGTCCTTTTCCCATACGCTACCCGCGTATAGGATAGAAGGAGTGCAATATATTTATCTAATTAACCACATTTAGTTCGGATCTGCCGTGAGCAATAGAATGTTTTAGAACAACGACTGCATAGAGTTATTTTGTTGTTTAACATTTGAATTATTTACTTACTTAATTTTTGAATTAAAATAATTAGATTATTTTCAATTCAAAAATTTTTATTTATTATGTCAACTTTTATTTTTTATGTCATGAATATTAATCAAATATCTTTGACCATAATGGTATATTAATTTGATGACTATAAGAATTATCTACATGAAATTAGGAACAGTTATTTAAAAAAGTGATCTAACGTCATTGAAGTAAAAAAATATATTTTCAGTTTAAATAAAAAGAGGAAAATATCGAGAACTTGAAATTTCAAAGTAAAGAACTATATCGAGTGGCATATCATTTTGTACATTTGTGGATTTGATTTGTAATTAAATATTATTATAACTAATTATTATTTTATACAAGATAATTACAACAATTATTATTTGGTACAAGATTTATCCCAGCATATAGAGGTCAGGGATATGTTAATATAAATTAAAATTTGTTGTAAATATAATATTTAAATATAAGATGCCAAAAAAATTTGAAAGCTACCGACTCCACACCATTTATGTTGTCCTATTTTCACGAGAAGCTGTCATGTCAAATATAGGCTGCCATGGTAACCGT
This sequence comes from Mycalesis mineus, assembly GCA_034621355.1. Lineage (NCBI taxonomy): Eukaryota > Metazoa > Arthropoda > Insecta > Lepidoptera > Nymphalidae > Mycalesis > Mycalesis mineus. Next base: position 4,936,231 of record CM067881.1, read on the forward strand.
CAATCGAAGGTGATTACTTATTGCATGCAATTAGACCGTTGCAAATTAGACTGTATAACAATACGATAAGACATACATTACAATGTTATTTTGTGTATAAAAACATAAATACATCCTAGTGTGTATAAAATATCTTGGGACACTTTTGACGTAAATTTTGCATTAGACCCGAAGTCCATAGTATTAATATGTCAATGTATGCTATAATAAATAATCAATCAATTATGACTTTTTCAAAAACTGTAAAACAACCGTTTTGAAGTCAGTTGCAACTCGCAACGCAAAATGAAATGAAATGAAAATATACTTTATTGCACACACCAAGACAGGAAAGATACGAAACAGGATACAATTTACACAAGAGTTTACAGTAGCACAATAGGCGGCCTTATCGCTAACAGGCGATCTCTTCCAGGCAACCTTTCTACACCTGATGGTAAGTGTAAATACGGTCTAAGATGGGACGCGCTTGCTTAGAAACTCTGAATTCACTCTTGGTTTCAAGGGTATATGAGAAAATAAGTTTGAAAACCTCTGTTATAGAGCATAGTGCCTGATGACCTTTAGGCTGCACTAATTTCAATACTGTGGGAACTATGCGGTCTAAGGTAGCTTTGTGACCAGTGGCTATTATTATTTATTGAGATATTTATGGCCAGTCTATTGCGACCTGTCCGCCCTATTCAATGTTATGGAAAGGAACACAGTACCTATAGTCTCTACTATAGTCTAGTCCACGGTTGCCTGGCTAGCTAGGGCTCAGGTTGATGGACTCAGGGCAAAACTTTATAGGATGTGTTCCTTGCCTGCCCTGTTGCTTCATCTATATTTTTGACGGCCTCTGTGACACAGTGGTATGCGTAGTGGATTTATAAGACGGAGGTCCTGGATTCGAATTCCAGCTGGACCGATTAAGATTTTCTAAATTGGTCTAGGTCTGGCTGTTGAGAGGCTTTGGCCATGACTATTTACCACCCTACCGACAAAGACGTACGTATGCGATTTAGCGTCCCGGTACGTAAACATAAAGGGGTATGGATTTCATTCTTCTCCGAGCAAGTTAACCCGCTTCCATCTTAGATTGCATCATCACTTACCATCATTCTTCCTTAGCTTCTGCCATTCTCATTAATACCTATAAAACATAATTCATTTTTGTGTTTGTCCCTAACCTTCTACGACGAACGTTTACGGAACACTCTATAAAGTAACTCGCAGTACGTGATTTTCTTGGACATCTTCAAACTTTTATCGTCATATTTCAACAAAATGTACACAAAATCTTCATAATTTATTTTATTCATTTATTTCAGACCACAGATTCCATTTAGGGTTAGTAATAATGAAAACTTATAAACTATGTTAGTACTTAAGAACTAAAAGAGATTTAGTCCTCTGCGTGAGTTTCCACACCAGAGGACTATTCATGCAATCTCCCACCATCCTTAAGATACTGTTGCTGCTGCCACGGATCTAAGCTAGCAGCGACGCGGATTTTTTTCTCCAAACAGAGTCAAAGGAATCTGTTCGCGCCGTCACAAACATAGAAGATGCACTACAAAAACGTGGCAGCCGCAACAGCACCCTAAAGGCGTTATTATATAGGACTCACAGAGCATTATGAGCCCTTTGGGAATACTGGACCCACAGACTCGCTGAATATAATGATGTACAGTACGCTTCGAATAATGTGACCTTCACAGCGTCTGTACACCGGGCAAACCTGCGTGCCAACATATTCGCTCCGACTGACAATGCCCTGCGTTCCCTCTCCATATCCGCATCATCCCCAAGGTTTTCAGTCACCAAATGCCCCAAATACTTGAAACTATATACTCTATTAATATTGAGTCTCAATCTTTACTTTATCAACTACCATTGTGTGACGGAAACTTACTTAATAAAAGTACTTAGCCAAATGTAGCCACTAATTGACATGGAAATATTAGTAATTATAATAATTTATATAATGTAATATTTAAGTACCACTAAATGTTTGCTCCGCCAAATTCGCCCAAAGGCCAACTTATAATAGTCGCTGAATATGTCAAATTTCGCTGTAAGCCATTGCTTATAGCCACTTTAAGTGGAATGCTCAGTACCTTGGCATTTGGAAATGGTACATATTGTTGACGCAAACTGTAACACGGCCTGCTACTTGATAAATGATGCAAATGTCCTCAGTCAATTAAAAATTGAATGACATATTATTGCCCATTATCGATATTGAACGAGTAAGATTAGATCGTGAGCGCAAAGTTTACAGCTCTCTGAATAGCCGTGCAGCTGTGCAGGCGCTTTGTTGTATCTTTTCTTTTATATTTATTGTATAGTAAATGGCCTAGTTGCTGCAACGGTTAGCTGATATTGCCATTAGGTCCTGGGTTTTAGTCCTAGATAAGCTTTATAGCCTACATAAAGCCTTGAGATTTCTTTCTTCTAAGATATTCTTATTAAAACTTCTTAGCCCGGAATTGGGAAAAAGATGCGTCGAAGAGTACCTTAAGCAGACTGTTTCGGTCATTATCATTAACATCACCATATTACAATACATTATCAGCCTTAGTCCGCCAATCCGCATCCGAGCAGCCTGGTGAGTCTAAGCTTCATATTCCCTCACCTAAAATAAGGAAAGACCCCTCGCTACGTAGTGGGTCTGTAAGGCTGATAATGATGAAGGAATAACCAGCTTCCTATAAATTTTGCACTTATAAAAGCGTAAGCGGTATCCTACACCTGATCAACTTCTTAGGGAAAACCAGGTTCAGGTTAGAACTTGCTGATTACTATTGTCAATATAAGGAAATGTCTGCTGAATATTTGCCAGATGCACAAGACTTGCTAGATGAAGATTACTCCATCATCATCATAGAAACGGTTTTAAACGAATAGGGCGATAGCCTGTTAAACCTTCGTAATTTTATAACAGCTATAGGAATGACAGCCTATGCTCTTGAAATAAGTAAATATATATATATAATAGGTAACCGACAATGGAAATTGGACCACGACGACTTTGGGAGGTAACAGGTATCAAAATTCCAAACACTGGATCAAGTAGTATGAAACGTGATTTTTTTTTGTCTTCAGCATAACATAAGAAATCGAGTCCTCAATCGCTAGACACAAAACTTCATTGCGACAATAATAAAATTAAATTGCTCCAAAAATTTAAGATATGGCTTAAATTTAAACCAAAGAACTAAAAGATCACAAATGCTGAGTCACCGAATCATTTAACTAATGTATTCAAAATAGATCTCGCTACTCGTTAAGGCGAGTTTTCTTTGTTACTAAGACACGATCTGTTGTGGGTGCTACAAATGATATATCCCTAACTAAAGCTTCGCCCTAAGCTGTAACACTACCAAGAATAGAAGCAGACAATTTAATGGACAGCCCATAAACGCTGGTGTTACTAAAATTGATCAGTAATACCTACACTGTAGTATTCGGCCAAGGTCTACCATTCACTTGTCTCGCAAAGAGAACTAAGGCGCTCGCAGATAATGACGTCGAGAAATGTTTGTGTATGTATTGCGGCTGATTTAAAAAAAACACACATCATTTTCTTTTTCTTCAAAAGTTTCCTTTTTAATATTTGTAGGTAGGTATATTTTACTTAAAATGCTAATATATATATATATATATATATATATATATATATATATATATATATATATATATATATATCGACACGAGATTTCGCCTACGAAAATTCAACCATGATTATTATGCATAACTGGCGGATGCCCGCGGTTTCACCCGCGTAGTTCTCGTTCCCGAATGAATTTTAGGATAAAACGTGGCCTATATGTTAATCCAGAGAGTCAGCTAACTCTATACCAAATTTTATCAAAATCGCTCCAGCCGTTTAGTCGCAAAGAAGTAACAAACATACACACTCAGAACTTTCTCAAAAAAAAATACTATTCTACTAATACTCGTACTATTCTAAATCTTATCAAATTGTTGCAAACGTGCGAAAAGTTGGTTTCTCTAATTATTTTTGGAATAAAATGTACTACCGTTTTCCACGGTTCTATCTCTATCTTTATGTCAAACTTTATAAAAATCAGTTTAGCAGTTTTGGCAAAGACGTACCTAGCAAGGTAAAGATAAATTTAGGTAGGTACTTCTGCATTTATAACATTGGTAATTGGACAAAAGATTAGACATGTGTTCTGCTTCTGCTAGTAAGCAGAGAATATTTTGTCTTGTAAATATTGATTCTAATATGCGCACGCATTTATTAACAACTGTTATTAACAGGCGGGAGTAGGAAAGGACAAATGTGTTTATTGAGAAGGAAGTAATAATAATATATCAACAAATAAAACGATTATTGACTGACATAATACGCACTACATTCAACATTAGGCATTTAAATCAGTTTTTTATTGGCTTTAGTCTAGTTTAGCCGTAACTGGCATACATTGCAATGCCGTAAAATATTTCGTCAAAAATAATTATTTAGAATCACAAAGGGGACAAACATATTCCCAATTGTTAATTGTCTATTAAAAGAGAAAGAGCATATAGTTAACTAGCGGTTGCAAACGACTTCGTCCGCGTAGAATTCAAATAAATAAGATTCATTTTTATCAGCCTATTAACGGCCCACTACAGGGCCAAACCTCCCTCCTTATAGGAGGGGGGATATGGAGCGTACACCCACCACGCTGCTTTATTTACTAACGATCACTATCAGATGTTGATGATAGTGACCGGGACCGACGGCTTAACGTGTTCTCCGAGGCACGGGGGTGCAACATCACCAACTTCCAAACTCTTGCTATACTAAACTGAAAAATAGTTTAAGTTACTTCTTTTAACTTTTTATATTATTTAGCCCCCAAATATGAATAATTTTTTTAATTATAACCAGTAGTTAGGTAGTCCCTGTGATTACCGCTTTCAAACAAACAAATTCTTCAGCTTTATTATATTAGTATTAGTAGATTTCTTTTCAAAAACAAATGTGCACAATATCTAAAATTGAGTAAAGGATTTCTTAAAATCATGAAAGAATGGTATCTGAATCTTCATTAATTCATTTTCTTCATCGTTGAATCCTTCTATAAATCCGGCTTAACTTAATTACTTATTTAACTACACACGTAATGAATAGTTGCTATAGTAATTAATAATAATTAGTGATGCTAATATGTAGATTTTGATTTCAAAACGCAGCATAGTTCGTGAAGTGAATTGCAACAAAGTATTTACATCAAAGCCCGTTATCAAGTAGCGAGTTAGCAAGAAGTGCAAAAACTGAGCATACATAATTAATTTGTATTAATATAAGGTTTTCGACCGGAAGAGCCACGCCCGTTTTCCCGAGACGGATGCTAATTGCGTTCCGAACAAACGTGCGGACGTACGTAATTGCCGCATAAGTCACAACTGCATTGCGATTTGTTTTCAGTTTTTCTGTTTATGTATAACTTTAGGTTCTTTATTTATATTGAATAATGTTAACCATACTTTAACTAAACTAAACTAAGATGGATTTTCAATTTGAATCTGGCAGCGAAAGTGGTTAGATGTCTCCAGAAAATTTAGTTAGCTAATTAGTTTTGCGATTAACCATAATAATGCATGTTGTATTTTTATTTAAAAAAATTTCTGTTTATGTATAACTTTAAGTTCTTTATTTTTACTAACCACACTATAACTAAACTAAACTAGGATGAACTTTCAATTTGAATCTGGCAGCAAAAGTGGTTAGATGTCTCCAGAAAATGTAGTTAGCTAATTAGTTTTGCGATTAACCATAATAATGCATGATGGAAAGCAATGGGTTGAACCGCGCTTGCTTGATCTTTCATATCATTAATTCTTGCCTTGAAAGTGTTCAAATTAAAAGTGGCAACTCAGAATATAAGCTAGGAAACACAGATGTCAGATCGACATTCCACACATTCGACATTCAACTCTGATTAGATAAGTTAGTACTTTTGTGAAGAATGCAATCTACTTGTTAGATATATTTTGTGTGCTATTTGGATAGTTGTAGGATGGATATAAACCGTGTTTGGATGCCAATGTTTCCGACGTCTTCTAGAGCTTCAAAGTTTTCTATTTCATTTGCGTTATCGAATCAATAACAATGATGTTTCTAGCACCGAGATATATCATTTCTAATGAAGCTAGCTTGGCAGATCCTTCCCAGCCTAATAAAGAGTGTGAAGTATTCGGATGTGAAGTACCGATAAACCTTATTAGGTTATTTATTTATTTGGCTTTAGACTATATGCGTTATCCGATTCTTTGGTGACGTGATGATATCTGAGGGCTCAATTTGAGAGCAATTGGAACGGATAAGTTGAGGAATTTACCGTGGAAGTATTTTAGAGGTCACAGTCGCCGAACTCGTTTGACATTTCATGGTTTCCTATAGAAGATATGCTAGGATTTTATTTTGTATCACTCATGAAAGTATAGAGTTGCAACATACAACATACGCATGACAAAATGGTTTAATTATTATCTGTACCTTTAAACGGTGAGCCGAGATTAATCCAGAGATGCCAGCAATGAGTAGTAAGAGCTTAAATCAAGAATATTTATGACCCTTAAAATAAAGAAAAAGTGTTTTGAAAATTAAATCACAGGTTAAAATGGACTTATCTTTTCTGTCACCTGATGCGGGTCAACAGTCTTTAGGTAAAACCCTCACTGCCCTTTTTAATAATCTATCTTTTTTCAATATCTTTTTCCAATATCAATTTCTATAATTAAGAAATTCACGAACCTACCTATCAGCGGGCTTTGCCAACACTACTTAATCTTGTTTGCAACGTTTGATAATACCCTATTCTTTTTGTTAGCTCATAGACGATAGTACGAAACACAGTGAATATGGGAAACAGTTGCTTCATACAAAACCTGTCAAGTGTGAATGGGGATTAGCGATTTAGAGCGTGCAAATTAATGTGCGATTGGCTGTCGTGGGCAGATGTTGCTGTCGCAGTCAAGAAAGTGTTTACTGTTGCTAAAGAAAGTGTTTTTATTGTAATTGTTGATGGAATTAGCCGATGACACACCTGATGTCCATCATAATTATCAGCCTATTAACGGCCTACTACAGGGCCAGGCCTTCCTCTTCATAGGAGGGGGGACCCACCATGCTGCTCCAATACGGGTTGGCGGGCTTAGGTTGACAATTTTTCTTTCAGATCACTATTAGATATTGATAATAGTGATCAGGACCGACAGCTTAACGTGCTCTCCGAGCCAAGGAAATGTATAATCACCAAATTACCGACTCCGGACTTGGAATTTACTGAAAATTTTTTAAACAGAAAATCTCAGAATTATTTCACGACTCAAGATTCGGACCCAGGACCTCGTGATCGAAGCCACACAGGCCAACAACTAGACCAACGAGGCAGTCAACCGTCGTCAATAGCAGAGCAACTCTTCATTGAGAGCACAAGGAATATGCCCTTCAATACGCTGCCTATCTGTTTTGTTACTTTGTCAGTAACCAAGGCTTTTAAACTGAAGCACAGCTATGCTGCTTGTGCATAGCAATATGATGATAGTAGGCACGAGTATGTACTTCTATGTGTCCCAAATAGATTTAACGACCTCCGTGGCGCAGTGGTACGCGGTGGATTTATAGAACAGAGGTCCAGTTTTTGAATCTCAGTTGCGCCGATTGTGATTTTCTTAACTGTTTGGTCTGGCTAGTGGGAGGTTTCGGTCGTGGCTAGTTGACACCCTAGTGACAAAGACGTACCGCTAAGCGATTTAATTTTATAGCTGCTGGCAAAAGGCATAAATTTGTTTTAACTATATTAGATATCAGTTAAGAATTTTTTGAACTCCACCGTCGTTTTTTTTCAATACAAATTAGCCCTTGAAAGCAATTAAAATGGAAGCGAGCTAACTTGTTTGGACTAGAATATAAATCCACACCCCTTTTATTTTCTGCACGACATCGTACCGGTACGCTATATCGCTGGCGGTACCTCTTTGCCGGCAGGGTCCTTAGTGCAAATTATATTTTCCAGCGGAACGCCAAATTCATATTGACTTATTAACAATAGGTATCCGCGGAAGGCGTGTGAACAATGGCTAATCACATCCGTGGTAATAAAAAACAGCTGTTACCTACTGTATTACTACAATAATCTAATGAAACACAACAATATTAAAGTTATCTGACCTTTGTATAAAGAACTGAAATTGTTTCCTTAGATAAATTTACCATTTTGCCTTAATATTTGTATAAACTACTAGCGGTCGCTCGCGGATTTACCCGCGTATTTTCTGTTCCCGTGGGAATATCTGGATACTATTATATAACATTAACGCCCCCGCAATCCCCTTGTGGGTGGAATTTCATAAAATCCGTTCTTAGCTGACCTCTACTCGGCGAAAGGAATATTCCTACCAAATTTCAAGTCGATACGCCTTATGGTTCCAGAGATATCGTGATGAGTCAATATATAGGTAGGAATCTCTTATATATATATATATATAAATAAAATACCTATGATGTTGGGCAGCACTCTTATTCATTTTCTTGTTAAACTAGAATTATGGGTTTAGCTCTATAATTCTTCTGTTCTATGATAAAAGATTCACTCACAATTAGCAATAGTTTTCATCGTTAATCAATCTCGAACATTTTAAATAAAATGTGACCCTGCCCGTTTTCATCCCTGTTGTATTTCTGTAAATTTCTCTTGACTTTTTTTTTACTAATTTTAATTGAAAAGAACTATGAATTGCTTAAAGTGGGTATGGCTATATATTATAAAATGCTAAAATAATGTAACTTCCAGTCACACTATCGATTGTTAATCTCAAATGGTACATACAAAATTCGGATTAAGGAGAATTTCGTTAAATTCTAATGATACTGACAAACAAACCGTAGTTACTAACCAAACAAACTGCAGTCGCCATCTTAGATACGCCTCGCCAATCAACACATCATGAGTCAAACGAAACGTCTTGCTAAAAACATTGAGTAAATCCAGTGTTGTCAGAAGCAGACATAGAGAGAGCAATAGGTGAGGAAAATTTGTATGAAAGTCTGTCATAGAAAATTAGAAGGGCCAAGTGGATTACACGCGAACGAAGTAGCAGGTGACTGCTAGTATCTTATATTTTGCAGCGGTTTCTTTGTATTTCCTTCAAGTTCTTTTTTACTACCACCCCAGTATTTAAAATAGACAAACTAAAAAGTATTACACAAACCAAAAATCATATCGATTTTAGTGCAACTAATCGATGTTTTTAATAAGAATACATGTACACAATAACAACTGAAACAAAACGTGACATTGTAAACATGACCTGTCAGTTGACACGAACGAAAGGTCGGGTCAATTATCAGATGCGTGACATTACAACATGTCACACATAACAATAGGTAACACACGCTAATGAAATTATTTAATATTCGTAAAAGTGACAACCCTAGCAGAAGGTTGATTGCAACACCCCATTCACACCCCTGAATGCGTATATTCATTGATAATTTTATCAACCGAAATCTAATTTCCATATAGAATGACGAGTATGTCAACCTTAAGGTCTTAATAGTTTATAGGGTTGTCAAATGCTGCCTGCTTTATAAATATAATATGACTTTGCATAGAAATGTAATAGTGGTTTCTGAGGGTCTCGAAGGATAGATCTAATTACTGTAGTCTACTGAAAATGACCTAAAGTATATATCATCAATAAGAATATATTGGAACAGCATTCCTGTTTCTACATTCTTTATTTGAGGTAATATTATCCTAATACGTAGTACATAACATTGAGTAGCTCATAAAATTTAAGAAATTGTGATTCCAAATACTTTTAGCAAACAATTATTATTATTAACCAGTTAGCTTCAAAATCTTATAGGCCCATAGGATTGCTATCGGTCTTCGGGAAGATATTAGAAAAGATGATAATAAAAAGGATAAGATGGCACCTGCTTCCCAGGCTTAACACGAGGCAGTATGGTTTTGTGCCTCAGCGGTGCACTGAGGATGCGCTGTATGACCTTGTACAACATATGAGGGAAAATGTCAAGGCAAAAAAGATCAACGTTTTGGTGTCGCTTGATATTGAAGGAGCATTCGATAGTGCATGGTGGCCTGCTATCAAGTGCCGACTAGCGGAAAAGGAATGCCCTCGAAATCTTTGCAGGATAGTGGATAGCTACCTGAAAGACCGGAGAGTTCGAGTGAGATACGCAGGAGAGGAGTACTCCACGGAGACCACAAAGGGTTGTGTCCAAGGGTCTATAAGTGGGCCTACTTTTTGGAACATACTGTTGGACCCCCTTCTGGACCATACTACAAAAAGCGGCGTACATTGTCAAGCCTTTGCAGACGATATTGTACTGGTTTTCTCGGGGTTCAGCACTCGAAAAGATTGAAGAGGAAGCAGAGCGCGTACTAAACCACGTGTACGAGTGGGGTGCTGAAAATAAGCTGAAATTCGCACCACATAAGACAAATACCATGGTTGTGACAAAGAAGCTGAAATTCGATACCCCACGCTTGCGCATGGGGGGTACCCAAATTGAGATGGTAGACAAAATTAAAATTTTAGGCCTTACAATTGATCAAAAATTAACTTTTAATAATCATGTGAAAGCGGTGTGCCAAAAAGTGACGAATATCTATAAGCCACTAGCAAGGGCAGCAAAAATTAGTTGGGGGCTGAACTCAGAGACAGTTAGGACAATATACGGGGCGGTTATAGAGCCAATTATAATGTACGCGGCTAGTGTTTGGGCACCAGCGGTGGAAAAACTGACCGTTCAGAAACATCTGGCCAGTGTGCAACGAGGTTTCGCACAAAAAATATGTAAGGCTTACAGAACAACCTCCCTACATGCTGCGTTAGCTCTGACCGGACTTTTGCCACTCGACCTGCGAGTTAAAGAAGCGCACGTCCTATATGAGGCGAAACGTGGAAAACTGCAGGAGATACTCTACGGAAATGAGGTAGAAGAGCGGACGAGCTTTTTGAAAGCCATACGTCCCGCAGAAGAGCCAGAAATCCGCTTCGACTGCCTCGAGGACCTCGAGCCGAACACGGTTAAGGGGCATAAAATTCAGGGATTGTTGATTTTCACTGACGGAAGCAGGATAGAGGAAAAGGTAGGAGCATCACTCTCATGCTGGCGGAACGGACGCGAAACACTGGCCAAAAAGTTCCGGTTATCCGACTTTTGTACGGTATTTCAAGCTGAGATGTATGCTCTAAACCAGGCCTTAGAGACTGCGTTAAAAGTAACCGATAGTGAGGTCAACATCCTTAGCAACTCCAGGTCGGCCCTCGAACTACTGAGTAACACAGAGGCCGCTCATCCACTGGCATTTTCCACAAGAAGTCTCTACAGGAAAATAAAACAGAATGGGAAAACAGTGAGACTGTTTTGGATTCGAGCGCACACAGGAGTAGAGGGAAATGAGAGAGCGGACGAACTGGCAAAACAAGCTGCCAAATTCAAAAAGTCAGCGCCCGATTACGACAAATGTCCCCTGTCATTCATAAAGAGGATCATAAGGAAAAAACCGTCATAGAATGGAATGATAGGTACATTAAAAGTGATAGGGCAAAAATCACAAAACTCTTCTACCCAGACATAGAAACCGCACACAAGAGTATAAAAAAGGTAAAACTTACTCCTGTGCTTGTGCAGATCCTGACAGGCCATGGAGGTTTTGCAGCGTATCTTCACAAGTACAGATGTAAAGAAAACCCGACCTGCTCATGCGATGATATAACCGAAGAGACAGCTATCCACTTATTGACAGATTGCCCAATATTTTGTCGACAAAGGTATAATTTTGAACAATTTACCAGTCACAAAATGACATTAGACAATCTGTCAATCCTAAAAAAGATACACTCGACGCCTTCATTGACTTCTGCACAAAGATAGGTAGGTATGCTTTAAATAGGAACAAAACTTAACCATTGCATTGTATTGTACATTTGAAGTCGGATTATTGTAAAATATGTATTTTGATAGGATACATTATTGTTACATAATATCTGATAGAAACTTATGATATAATAGCAATGTGAGTTCAGAAGTAAGGCATATTTAGATAACAAAGGAGAAAAAAAAAAAAAAAAATATTCTGTTGGGTAAAATGATCAACTACATAAATGTAAGACCAAAATTGTATAAGATCATAGATTTGTATATAACTAAGTAAAATTACTATAAAAACAGTTAGAATTAAGACTAGTATTAAAATATTATATAGGCCAATATAGACCTAATGTATTTTGTATATTGTTTAAGGATATAGGAATTACGTAGGTAAACATTGCAGACTGTATAATATAATAATAGTAGATTTTTATAAAAATTTCGGCATATAAAAATATCACAACAAAACGTAAAAAATTAGGAAAAGTTTGTAAAAAGTTTAAATAAAGAAGGGCTCCGACAAACGTCGGAGGGGGTGCAGCTAATTAAAAAAAAAAAAAAAACAAGTAAGCTTGATATTTTTGATAAACTAAAAACTATTGAAAATTAAAATATAAAAACAATCACGAAGAAATGAAATGTATTTCAACATTTGTATTTAGACGATAATCTCTTAAAGCCATTTGGAGCACATTGTCCAATTTTTAAACGTGTTTTGCCTAAGCTAGCTATTTTTAAGTGCTTTACAAATCTTGCAATTCATTTATAGATGTGCCAACCCTAGTAACCAGTGCTCTAAACATTTCGACATGTCAATCCGCAAGTTCAATGTAGCGTCGGCACAATAAGAACAGAGGTCGCAAGTTAATACCATTGCGCACGCGCACTGTATCCGACGCATTTCGCAACCACCAAGGTAATTGGAGTATAAAGAACTGGTACATAAAATAACTTGAATTAAGTAATATTGCAATGCCATTCTTATAGAGAAAGGCAAATATGCATAAATGTAATAAATATATAATCTTTTTCAGGAGCTTGTTCTGCGCTGCGTAATCTATAGTAATATTATAAAGCTGAAGAGTTTGTTTGTTTGAACGCGCTAATCTCAGGAGCTACTGGTTCGAATTGAAAAATTCATTTTGTGTTGAATATACCATTTATCGAGGAAGGCTTTAGGCTATCTAACATCACGTTGCAACTATTACGAGCGAGAAAATAATGGAAAATGTGAAAAAAACGGGGAAAATTATTCATCCTTGAGGGCTTCCGTTGCGTGCGCTGCGAAAACGGTTCAAGATACCAAAAATATATGTATGAAAGAATTATTTCTCTTGAAATTATCTAAAAAAATATCCACGACAGTATATGTCTATCTTTTAAGATTTTTATGGTAATCAAAAACCAAATGGAAATAAAATTTTGGTCGAAATTAATATAATATACAAGGCAAAACAACGTTTGCTGGGTCTGCTAGCAAGACTATATGAATAGAAACCCTAGATTCCTTCTACGCTTTAAGCACGTCAACCCAATTTACTTTATTAACACCTGATAGTGATCATTACTATTTAATAGTTACTAAACTATTTAATAGTTTAACATCATCGGGCTGGTTAGAGGCTTTCGCCGTGGTTAATTACCACCCTATCGACAATAACGAACGGCCAAGCGATTTAGCGTTCCGGTACGATGTCGTGTAGAGACCGAAGAAGTGTGAATTTCATCCTACTCCTAACAAGTTAGCCCGCTTTCGTCTTAGATCGCATCATCATTTACCATCAGGTGTGATTGCAGTCAAAGTAATGAATAAATAAAATTATTATTATAAAAACAAAAATCCCGACAGCTTAGAAGTTATGAACTGAAAAGAGAAAAACAAGGATCACTATATCTGTATAAAATTTTAAATACTTTATGGTGCTGCAAACAGGGACAAAATACTTTAACCTGCGGGGAAAGAAAGATCTACCAAAACTATGTTTGTCCCCACATGTCACTACCACAATTTGGACAAATTCAACGACACCTCACATGTCAAAATCATACATACATACATACGCTCGAAAAACATAACCCTCCTTCTGACGCAGTCGGGTAAAAAATCCCCAATAAATTCAAGTATCGTTGATTAATACCTTGCACCTATTATTGTGAGAATATCCAAATCAAAACCAACCCACACCAGAACAGCGTGGTACTCCACATCCTCTCTTGCCTGGCCTTGAAAATGGCCGTTAAAATAGCTTGATAAAGATTTCGCCTTTGTTGTTAAATACGAATGTAGTATCAGGTTAAACTGTATACTCAAAAAACATTACGCAATATTTTATCACAACCTTCAGACAAAGAGCTATAAAACGTTTAAATTGTCATGAGAAAAAAGATACTTGATCCGAAATTCAGCCGAATCCGGTCCACGTAGACAATAACAAGCCGAATGCAGTCAATGTCGTTTCCATCACGAGTACGGTGTTAGGTGGTGGCTGACATGAATATTCGCTCGAGATGAATATTCACATGGATCTATTCATTGTGAAAACATACTCTTCTTCTTCATCAGACCTTGTCTATTATACTGGTGTAGGTCTCCTTTAAACATCACTTCCAATCTTTTCCAGATTGGGAATGGGATATCGTCTAAAAATGATTTCTGGTTAGACTCATGTCTAACCAGAAATCATTTTTAGACGATATTATCTACCCACCTCATTTTTGGGAATCTGAATCATCGTTTTGAATATTTACTAATTTGTGCTCTATTCATTTGCTCGCGTTTGAGTTAATGGCTTAGCTGATATTCAAATTGTAACTTGCTCAGATCGAGCAAATATTCATCGATTAACGATTATCATGTCTATTAAAAAAACTTCGTTCTGTGTTTTAATGGATTTTATCTATCATGCAAGGTTTGTTTGTATCAATCAAATCAATAATTATTATTTTATCCCCTTCTCCTTCTCTTATTCAAATGGTCAAAATGCCCATCGTTTCTCATTGACAACCGAGATGAACAAACATAGTGATGTTATTAGTTCTAGAGATACAAATCCATAAATATAGATCTCATAGAACTTTTATGACATTTTTATAATAGTATCTATGAGTTTTTCTTCTCTTATAATTAATTTTTATGAAAAAAAATAGAGATTTTATTAATTCTAGAGATAAAATCCATCAATATATATATCTTAAGGAGGATTTGATAGGATATACCGAGTACCTATGAGCTTTAAATATAGACATAATATTATTCCTGAACGTTCCGTGAGGTCCAATGACGCATTGTAATAAATTATTATCGCCTGACATATGCCTGACACGTAACATATTTACACGTGTTTTTTTTTAAATATTTAACGGCCTGGAATCGAGTCCTTAATGGCCTCATTTTTGCATTGTGATTGTGTGTTGTCTAGGAATAAACGTAAGATTTAACTTCCAGTCTGTGTCCTGCTTAATGGCAAATCTTAAACCTACCTACTTAGTTTAATTTACGTTTTATAGACTCCATACAAGCACTGTATGTAATCGTATGAAGATGGAAATTAAAAAGTAAAATAAGTAAATACATAAATACACTCTAAAGGTAGGTATATAACATCACAGTACCATAAAACGATACTAAGCTTAAAGCTCACGGGGTCTAAACAATCGCGTACTCGAATCTATAGGATTGTAGGATTCACTGTTTTTAATTAGCGTCTCATTATAAACGAACGAGTGGCAACATGCGACCATTGTCTAGTCCCAACATAATTAACTGTGTAACTGGCTGAGACAAGGCTTTTAGAGACCGTTTAACTAATTAAAGTTTTTGAACGGAAACCCTTTAAAAGATTTAATGACTAGTTGGTTTTCTATTTATTTTTTTCATTACAAGTTAGTTAGTTAGTTAATATCATCATTACACGTTAGAAGCGAGCTAACGTGTAATGATAATATCCACATTTCTTTGTGGGTCTTTGTCGCAAGGGCAGTAACTAGCCACGGCTGAAGCTTTCCACAAGCCATACCTGGACCAATTAAAAGAATCCTAATCAGCCCAGCCGGGAATCGAACCCAAGACCTTCGTTTTATGATAATATAATCCATCGCAAATACCACTGCGCCACAGAGGTCGTCGAAACTTCATTAAAGCTATTAATCCCTTAGGCTTACCCATGTGCCCTTCGATTTTGTTTCATTATGACAATATCTGATAATACTGAGGTTTTGTTAATTGTTCTAGTGATGTTTAAGTATATTCCGTTGAAACACTTATTGAAGGAGAAAGGATGTTTGTGCCATGCACAGGACATAAAAATCAGACTAGATCATGATGATAATGATGGAGGAGTCATATTAGGTATATTAGAGGATATATTTCGAAGAGTGCTCTCAGGAGTTATTTGACCTCGTACCTCCTTCACCCTTTTATCACCGCACTGCAAGACACCGGTTGGGATTTAATCCCTACGTCGTTGACATTCCTACAACTATACAAAGCGTTTTGCGTCATCATTTAATATACGCATAGCAAGGGTATGGAATGCCCTTCCGTTTTTCCTAATACTTACAACTTGGGTATCTTTAAAACAAGAGTGAATAGGCATTTTCTAAGCAAGCGCGCCCCACTTTAGACCGCATCTACACTTATCAGGTGAGATCGTGGTCAAGCGCGGGCTTAATGCACACATAAGAAGAAAGTAAAAATATATAATTATTTGCAGTAAAGCTAAAATAAAAGTTCTGTGTGTTGCAATTGATAAACAATAACAAAATGATTAAGGACCTATTAATGTGCTCAAAACAATTAATCACACCATACCCATAATATAGATTTATTAAACCTCACAATCACGCTATACATTTGTTAAATTAATTAACCTTCTATTCATTTGAATAACTTTCATTGTAAATCACTTCTCGCATGTTAATCTATATTGCAGTGTTGTATTCTGAGGTTTGTATACGGAGCAAGGTTAACTGAATTGTTTCAGTACCCGGCCTTAATGGTAAGGTTGTTCCACTAATTAAATTTCGTCGGCATTTAGTCGTTATAATAGCACACCATAATACAATATGTGAGATGATAATGATCATCATAATGTGAAGTCATTATCAGCTTAAATTGAAACTTGGGTATGGCAGAGGAAGCACCTTAAATATATGCAGTAGAAATTAGAGCATTGAGGAGTAAGTGGAGAAAAACTGAGTGACACAATTAAGAATAGCATAATAAAATTATTATTATAAATAATAATTTTAGCGACTGCTTAATTAAATAATAATTAATTAAGCAGTCGGGTTTTTTGTTTTTATAATAATAATTTTATTTCAGACTTTTTAGTTTTAGTTTATGGTATAGAAATGAGATGGTACACTTAGTACACTTTTTGCCATTTTTTGTTAAAAAAGTAATATGAACATGATATGATATTTATATTTTTGAAATGGTCTTCTTACGACCTTTCAATTGGTACCCATACTGCTAAGATAAGAGAAAAAAATATTTTGAAAATTTATATAGCCTATGTCACACTACCATTTTTAATACCCAATACCCAATTTTGACAAATTCAACGACACCTCACATGTCAAAATCCGTTCAGCCGTTTAGGCGGTAGCGCGTGCCGTGCAGAAATGGACATACATACACATACATACATACATACATACATACATACATACGCTCGAAAAACATAACCCTCCTTCTGACGCAGTCGAGTAATAAGAGAGAGCAGTGCAGGTATGCTCAGATGGTTTGGACATGTAGAGAGAATGTATGAAAGGAGACTTACAAAAGCGTTTAATAAGGCGAGAGTGAATAGAATGTCTTAATAAAAGGAGTCTTGGTCGCTGACTGCGGGCTTCATAAGAAGGATCAGAGTCACTCAGCGGGCGATGGAAAGAGCAATGCTCGGAGTATCTCTGCGTGATCGAATCAGAAATGAGGAGATCCGCAGAAGAACCAAAGTAACCGACATAGCTGAGCGAGTCGCAGAACTGAAGTGGCAATGGGCGGGGCACGTAGTTCGAACAGCTGATGGACGTTGGGGGCCCAAGGTGGTAGATTGGCGACCCCGCACCGGAAAGCGCAGCGTTGGTCGACCCCCAACCAGTTGCACTGACGACATCAAACGTGTCGCAGGAAGCCGCTGGCAACAGCCGGCTCGGGATCGTTGTGTCTGGAAGTCCCTAAAAAAGGCCTATGTCCAGCAGTGGACGTCTACAGTCTGGTAATAATGATAATGATGATGATGAATAGAATGTTGGTAGGGGGAAAACCAAGGATCGCGGTAATTGAAAGGACGTGGTCTTTGCCTACCCCTATGGAAACGAGGCGTAATGATGTATGTATGTATTATCAGCCTATATTAAATATAATATCTATAAGGAGAGAGCTGGCGTTACAGCGAGCCATTAAAAATAAACTTATTTATACCCAGTACTGTAACTAGAGATTACCGAGACACAAGGCGCAGAGCCTGGGGGGTGCAGAAATGACAAGACTAGGACAACAGACAACCAAAATTTAAGTATACTTTCAGTAACAAGGTCTGCAGGCAGCTTTGAAGCTTACGCCAGGCGCGTAATAGCTAATTCCGGTACTGCTCATACCATTAGTTTTCACAGAGGACGTCAGGTGTCAACACTGTCCACTATCAAACTAATCAGAGTAATGTCAAGAGACAACAATCTAGCCTTTACTTGCTACCTTTTAAGTCCACCTGGCCCAATTGTTAAATGCACGTACTAGCCAGTGCTCTGCATTACAAACATTACGCAATATTCAGTTATGAAAGGTGTTTTGACTCGCCTGAGTCGCAACTACTGTTATCAATAACTATTTTCTTAAATGTCGGTTACCAATATTACAGTGTTAGGTCCATTGTATTGTGAGAGACGTATTACGTATGCAGATTAGGTTGTAACAAATTAATGTTAGGCAAGTGTTTAGAATAAAGAAATAGAAAGTAGCTACAACTATTAATCAAAATAATTTAAGGAAACTTAACCATATCTAGAGCGAGAACCAAGACTTTATTATTCAACTAATCTCTATCTTCTTAGTATGTAGGTAACGGACGGTTTTGGGGTGTAAGTGGCCCACCATCATCTTGTGGCCAAAGTCAACCTCACCTGCCCGCGGTACACCCTGCTACTACTAACGAGGCTCTGGCGCACCTTGGTCCCCGTCAAGGGTTGTTGTGTCTGATACCGCACAACATAATCCCGCTGGTATCCGGCTTTGTGGTAAGGTTCTATTACGGATCCGTCTGGCTAGCGACCACAACTCAGTTTAAATCAGTCGCAAAGCATGTACTTGCGTTCCGGCTGCGTGCTGAGGAGCCAGTCTTCCCCCCTCTCCTTCTCCCCTTCGAATAGTGTTACCTTCTGTGACCATTGGGTCCGACAGAGTGAAAAGCCTCCCACGTTTTCACAGGCGTGATATATTGGCATGGGGTCCAGGGAGACCCAATGAAACGGTTGTCCGCTGGCCGCCCGTTGGTCCGTAGGGGGCCCGAACCTAAGATATCCTATCTTGGGAGGCTGCTCCGCCACCGACGAAAAAAGCCCGGTGAATGACCGGCGTGCCGGAGTGGGAGACCGGTGTGGAACCCGCCGGTCATTCAGCGGATCGGATTGGGGGCCCTTCCGTCCCCCATACCAGTAACTCACTCATCCTGCGTTATACGGTGGGGTTAATCTTTGTATCAATTGCCCTTGTGATCACAGACGGTGGATTGTTCGCTTTACCTTCGCCATGTATAGCACACACCATAAGCATCATGAATAGTAAAACAAAGAAGAATAAACGTTTTACAGCGGCACCCCATTCCACACTTCGTGTGAACTTCTGCAACATCAGGGGCTTGCATACAAACCTCAATGCTGTTCATCATCATCTCGAAACAGCAAAGCCGGCTCTTTTGTTCTTAACAGAGACCCAAATCGCTGCTCCCGATGATGTCTCTTATTTAAATTACCCCGGCTACAACCTGGAACACTCTTTTCTATCGCGTGCTGGCGTGTGTGTTTATGTTAGAGGGGACTTATGTGGTCATCGCCTTCATAATTTCGAGGTCGGGGACCTGTCCCTTCTTTGGCTGCGGACAGAGTTTGGAGGCCAATCCCGTGTCTACGCATGCCTATACAGGTCCCATAGCGGCAATGCTGAAACTGACCGCCTCTTTGAGCATATTCAAAGGGCTGTAGACCATATGCTCGAGCAGATACCTTCTGTGGAGGTGGTAATTCTTGGTGACTTCAACGCGCACCATGTGGAATGGCTAGGGTCACGCATCACCGACCACGCTGGAAGGGCTGCTTATAACTTTGCCCTGGCTTATGATCTCAGCCAGCTTGTGCTGACACCTACCAGAATTCCAGATATTCCGGACCATACCCCATCGATTTTAGATTTATTCTTAACCAGTCACCCTGACGGTTATCAGGTCAGTGTGAATGCACCTATAGGGTCATCTGACCATTGTTTGGTGGAGACTTCGGTTCAAGTTAAGCCTTTCTCCCGCACACGTGTATCTGGTACCCGCCGTGTGTGGCACTATAAATCTGCTGATTGGGATGGTTTGCGTGAGTTCTATGCTGCGTATCCGTGGAACCAGCTTTGTTTTTCTTCAAATGACACTAACATCTGCGCTGAGGCTGTTACTGACGTTATACTTCAAGGAATGGCTTGTTTTATTCCCAACTCAACCATTCCTATTGGGGGACGTTCCCAGCGTTGGTTCAATGCAGACTGCTTTAAAGCCTTAGGACTAAAACAAAATGCCTTCCAGTCTTGGGCCTCAGCTCAATGCAAGTCTGATTCTAACACCCCAAACTTGAAGAAAAGCTTTAATGCTGCTACTAGGTCTTACAAAAAAGCTATTGCCAGAGCAAGGTTGAAGCATATTGACAGAATTGGCCAGAGGCTAGTTACAATGCCTTCTGGAAGTCGGGCTTTTTGGTCTCTTTCTAAAGCAATCCAGGGCAATTTCTGTCAGTCTACATTTCCACCTTTGCGCCGACCGGACGATACTCTGGCCCATACTGCGAAAGAGAAAGCTGAAATCCTTAGCGCTCTCTTTGCCACTAACTCAACGCTTGTGGTTGATGAGAGAACACCACCCAACATCCCGCGGTGTACAAGTTCTTTGAGTAAAATTCGCTTCACTCAGAACTCTATACGCAAAGTGCTTATCTCTCTTGACATCAACAAAGCAAGTGGGCCAGATGGTATCCCCGCAGTTGTGCTAAAATTATGCGCTCCTGAGTTAACGCCTATTTTGGCGCGTCTGTTTCAGCTATCGTACTCCACTAGCACTGTCCCGTCTTGTTGGAAGTCTGCCCTAGTTCATCCCGTGCCTAAAAAGGGCGATAAATCGATCCCTGCTAACTACAGACCAATTGCAATTACCTCTCTTCTATCAAAAGTAATGGAGCATGTTATTAACTCCCAGTTGCTTAAATACCTAGAAGAGCACCAGCTCATTAGCGATAGACAGTATGGCTTTCGTCAAGGTCGTTCAGCTGGTGACCTTCTAGTGTATTTAACTCATAGATGGGCTGAAGCTATTGATAGTAAGGGGGAAGCTCTGGCAGTTGGCTTGGATATTGCAAAAGCCTTTGATAGGGTATGGCATGCGGCTCTTCTAGCAAAGTTACCATCTTTCGGACTACCGGAGAATCTGTGCAAATGGGTCGCCAGCTTTCTTGATGGCCGCAACATCAGAGTAGTGGTTGATGGTTCTTGCTCTGATCCCAAGTCCATTAATGCTGGCGTACCGCAGGGCTCTGTGCTGTCTCCCACCTTGTTCATACTGCATATCAATGACATGTTGGAAAATAATAACAACATACATTGCTATGCGGATGACAGTACGGGAGACGCTCTTTATAAAGGGCATGCGCAGCTATCCGGAGCACAGCTTATGGAGAACAGATGCAAACTTGTGTCCGATATTGAGGAAACCCTGAAACGAGTTTCCGATTGGGGAGCACTAAACAATATGCAATTTAATGCCTCAAAGACACAAGTTTGCGCACTTACCGCGAAAAAGACCCCCTTCAACATCGCTCCTACATTTCAGAACACTCTCCTCACCACCTCAAACAGCATTGGGATTCTTGGCGTCAATATTTCGAACGAAGTCCAGTTCCGTGATCATCTGGAAGGGAAGGCTAAGTTAGCCTCAAAAAAACTTGGTGTGCTTAGTAGGGCAAAAAGATACTTTGCGCCCAAGCATAGACTTTTGCTATACAAGGCTCAAGTTCGGCCTCATATGGAATACTGTTCCCACTTGTGGGCCGGTGCACCACAGTACCAACTCCTTCCATTTGACCGGATCCAAAAGCGGGCTGTTCGTCTTGTTGACAATCCCAGGTTAACTAATAGTCTGGAGTCTTTAGAACACCGAAGGGACGTCAGTTCCCTTTGTGTGTTTTATAGACTATATTATGGAGAGTGTTCTGAAGAGCTGTTTAACCTAATACCACCGTCAGGATTCTCTGCCCGTACCTCACGCCGTAGAAACAAATTTCATCCTCACCATCTGGATGCCTGGTACAGTACTACCATCCGCTATACTAGGTCTTTTCTGCCACGCACTTCTAAGATATGGAACGAGCTTCCATCCTCGGTGTTCCCACATTCTTACAATTTGGGGAGTTTCAAGGGGAGAGTTAATAAACATCTCAAAGGCCGGCAACGCATCAGTGGCGCCTCTGGTGTCGCAGTTGTTCATGGGCGGCGGTAGTCACTTAACATCAGGTGATCCGCTTGCTCGTTTGCTCGCTATTTTTATAAAAAAAAAAAAAAAAAACGGATATCTGGAGATGTATGTAATCAGCCCTTGACATTGTGAACAAGTACGTATGTTTGTACCTAGATATACTTTAAACTTAGGTCACATAGGTAGGTCCAATTTCTGGCTCGGCAACCCTAGCTTATCGTACAAAATACCTTATTGCCTAAAGACAGCTGAA
Organism: Mycalesis mineus; assembly: GCA_034621355.1. Classification (NCBI taxonomy): domain Eukaryota; kingdom Metazoa; phylum Arthropoda; class Insecta; order Lepidoptera; family Nymphalidae; genus Mycalesis; species Mycalesis mineus. The sequence continues at coordinate 4,959,116 of CM067881.1, forward strand.
GACAGAAGTCTTCGAACAGCGCGTCTTGTCAGTGGTGGCCAATGTATTTGAAACTTAGTTCCTAACTATATACATATTGGACTCATTAACAAGTTCCAGAGTCAATCAGTGGGCGGTGAAGAGAGCTATACATACATTCTGCACACAATTTGACGGCCTCCGTAGCGCAGTGGTATGCGTGGTGGTACGGAGGTCCTAGGTTCGATTCCCGGCAGTGCCGATTAAGATTTTCTGAATTGTTCTGACTCTGGCTGGTGGAAGGCGTCTGCCGTGGCTAGTTACCACCCTATACCGACAAAGACGTACCGCCAAGCGATTTCGCGTCCCGGGACGACGTCGTATAGCAACCGAAGAGGTGTGGATTTCATCCTACTCCTAACAAGATAGCCCGCTTTCATCTTAGGATGCATCTACACTTACCATCAGGTGTGATTGCAACTTGTGATGAATAAGAATAAGAAAAAACACTCAAGCCCATGTTAACCTAGTATAATGTTAAAGAATTTAAGCAGTTTCTGTACTCGTAGGTATTCAATAACATAACAAACACTTGAGAAATATAGCTACCTATTATTTAATTGCCTATTATAATTTACGCATTCCAATGGATGTTTATTTGTAAATAGATATTATAGCAAAGATTATATCATATCCCCCGGAAATTTGGCAACGATTTACTCGTAATTTAAGCAAATTCAGCAATCGAATCTCGTTAGACCGAAACTAGGTTACTGGTCATGGCTAGCGGTCATACATTTTTTGTAACACACAATTTACCTTACTTAATAAAAAAATATTTGCAGCCAAGTAAACTAGCGTGCCGTAGAACCTACTTAGCTTCTCTAGACCACGAAAGATTTGATTTAATTGATGATTTTCAAATTCAAACATAGTTTTTATATATATAAACAACAAAATATTTAGGCAAGTATAACAGTTGTTGCAGATTACTTCCAATTAATGGGGGACCCCGAATTAATTGCAATAAATGTAACAAACTTACGCAACTCATTAAATATAATTTACCTGCATAATTAGTTAATTGTTAACGTTATAACATGTTATACATAACTATACGTCACTAACTTAACAACTTATTAAATAAAGGTGAGGGAGGGGTTAGGGTGTCTGGGTCCCCCACTGTTACCACAGAACGTAAGCAAAAAAAATCGATTATTCATCGAATGGATAATGGGCAAAATATAAGTTTCACGCATCGCAACTAATGATGACAGTGACCGCGACCGATTGCTTATCGTGCTCTGTGAATTAACTTCCTGAAAAAGAAAATCGCAGTATCATTTCACAGCCCGACCCAGGACTCACAAGCCAAAGCCAACCACCGAACCACAAGGCAGTCAAAGACATACAGTTTACCAATCAACTAGATTCTAATTGCTAACTATCAATACATCCTACGTACGCCATTAAAATTTTGTTTTAATTAAGACCCTGTAGGTCGAAACTACAATAAATCTCGGACGCCTTAATTCTATAAACTCAAAATGTACCGCGACCTATTTCTCAATAAAGCCTTGTATCCGTGAACAGTACCGCCTCACAATCGAAATCAATGTCCGTCCACCTCCGTCATTAACAATAATTAATTATATCTATAGATCAACAGTATGGACCGTGCACTGCAAATATCTAGGGTTGACATCAAGTCTAAAGGAGCTTTAAAGTTACACTTATGAAGAAATCGAACCGCCTTTTCCTATGGTTAACCGTCAATATTTCCCGCATTAAACTGTGAAGATTTTTGTGATGGCCGTCGTTCGAGGCTTGGTAATGCTACGGAAAGTAACTTTTTTAGAGCTCCTGATAAAATAAAGGCCTTCCATATCAAATGCTTTTATATTAATAAACAATTAAATGTAGTTTCAACTGAGGCACCAAGCTTGGGTGAAAGAAAACTGAAAACAGAGTGCCGTGTGTGAGTTTGTTACCGAGCGACTACGTAAAAACGTAACGCAAATTTATATGGAATTTTACTAACGCCATCTAGTTATAGCTAGAGTAAACGCTTTTTTTGGTATATAATTTGACGTTATGAGTGACTGCGTTTTTACGCAGTCGCTCAGTGAAAAACTCACACTTGCCCCACAGGATCTGATTCACTCCTTAGTTTTACTGCGCAACTTACAGTACTTTTAATATCGTTATAAATTAACAAAGGACACAGCTGAGCAAAAATTATTTAATTAAAACAAAAGTTTATAATGCGACAACCCTACGTCGGTTACACTCGAATTCAAACCTATATGTTTTAAAGATAACGTTCAATTTTGTATTATGGTCATAATAACATAATTAGGTCCACTTACAGTTGGGTGGGGTGTAACGAAAGGACTATGGAAGGACCTTGGTATTTGAAAGTACACAATAACCGGAACATACTCGTATCACACGAATAAGTATTTCACCTATAATATCATACAATAGAACAATCTAGATTATCTCAGTAATAATAGGAAATATTAATTTACGAAAATTTGGCTTTGGTATGGTAGTAACCTACCTGATGATTTATGGCAATTTCAAAGCAATTGCCAGTGTCGCTGTACTCCTTAAATCTGACTATTGAAACTTGGATGCTCTGTTCTCTGTTTTCCAATGACAAAAGTAGGTACTCTGATTTGGCTTTACAGGTTTGACCACATTGAGCACAAGTTAGCATACCGTCTTCATAGTTGGCAATGGCGGCAAGTGGGCGAAGCTTAAGATCGTCAAAATATTAGATCGTTTCCAATCAAGTCGATACTTTGATGTTGTTCGAACTCACTTAACTTATCTTTTAACCCGACAGCGTCAGAAGGAGGGTAATGTTTTTCTAGCGTATGTTAGTATGCCCATTTCTTCGGCACGCGTTACAGAATAAGCGGCTGAACGGATTTTGACTTATGAAGTGTCGTTGAATTTTTTAAAATTGCAGTAGTGACATAGGCTATATACATTTTCAAAATGGCGGGGTAAGTGTGTATTTTTTTCTCGTATATAGGTATCAAATGAAAAGTCGTAATTAGATCAAAAATATAAATATCTTAGCATGTTTATATTACTGTTTTAACAAAAATGTGAAAAAGTGTACCTACCGTCACATTTCCATACCACAAACTAAAATACGACGCCTCCCGTGACCAGAGGGCTGGTCTCTTTTTAGGTCAGAGGCTCAGCATTGCCATTCAACGTGGCAATGCTGCCAGCCTTCTGGGCACTTTACCACTCGATACCGATTCTGAGGAATATTATGATACCTAAGTTATTTTTACTGTTTTTTTTAATTGTTTTATATATTATATATAATTTAGGTTATTGTAAATATTTAATTTAATGTACATGTTTAACCGTAAATAAATTCAAGTAAATTATTAGGTATTACTTTATTTTATTATTATATAAATCATAAATCAAAAATGACACCCACTACATAGGTACCTATAATGTATACCTATTTATACACTTAATTTGCCAAGTCAACGTAGGTAACATTAAAATTATGCACAATTTATTTATATAAATTTTATTATTAAATCTTGGCAGATTAATTTTCGCGTCGTTTTTCTGTATCTGTTACATAACGTAAATAGCAATAATAATGATAAAAGATATTAATATCGCATCTACGTAGTTTTAATAGCAATTTCTTTTATATTAAGACTTGCTATATAACCTTTAATAAATTAATTAACAGTGTTTCAGAACTTTCAGATATCATATGACGCAACAAGCTTTTACTGTTACTATTAAAAAATAATTTATCAGAATTGATTTTAACTGAGTCGCTTAGCCAATATGACTTAGTACTCTCACAAACTTAGAACATATTAATTTTAAAATTAAATGGTAGATGGCGCTAATTTAATCTAAATAAAATACAATGAACATTATTTTAATTTAACAATTTTAGTTAGATAATTAAAAAAAAATAGATAGTTCACTTAATAAATAAATAAAAATAAATAAAATATACAGTGTTCAAATACAAGAAGCATTAACAAAACGTTTGACAGCTGATTACAGTTTATTTATGGTTTTCGTTTGAAAATTGCTATTTTTCGTACAACGGCAAATCTATGAAATATTAAAGTTTTTATACTATTACTTGCTACAAACCAATGAAAAGTGAAAAATACGTGACGAACAATGGAAATAGCTAAGTTTTCAAACTTACTCAGGTAGAGTAGTGCTTAAAATAACTTCAGAAATGCACGAAACAAATTTTGAACTTCCGCGCTGTTAGTTATTGATTTTCTTATAAAAATAACTCAGTTGGATGTAAATAAATCATCAAGCTACACAGTTTAGCACTCACCTTGTTAGCAGGTGTACATTATTATTGAGTTTTGTGTAAAAAGGATAAAATTACTCTTTTTCGTGCTTTAGAGACGCTGTTAGCAATACAGGGGACCGTACGCCACAGAAACCTAGATTGGGAAGATTTGTGGATATATATTCACCGGAACATCTTAATTTAACTCCAAAACCTGTAAGTTTTATGTTATTTAATTACCATTTTATGAAAATTAGTTATTTAAAATGTATAATTCAAAATATATATCATATTGTGTTTAATTCATGTTAATAACATAAAGAAGAAAAATATAATTTAATTAAGTGTAGAACAATGTCATTGAAACCATTACTAATCCTTGGAAACTCATTTGAATAAATATTTGATATGTTAAATTTCCAGAAGACCAAGTTTGCTTTGAACAAATTAACAAATGAAAACTCCAGTGCTCTTACACCTGAACCATACACTGTCACCAATGACAAATGCAGGTAAATAAATGATTAATTCTTGTTAAGCTAGACTTATCAATTGATCCTCCTGGCAGGTGGGTGTGAAATGTACCTGACATGTCGCCCAAATGCCTCTTTTGTTCTGACTCATTAAGCTGAGGATGGAAGGAATCAGAGCGGAGGAAATTAGAGAGTCAAATATCTTGATTTTCCATGGATTCACCTTGCAGGTGCTAGGTCCATCTCTTGTCTAACAGAAAAAATCTGAAACTCCTAGAACCTATAAACTCTTGTCACAAGTTTCGGAATCCCTTAGTGACATGCATCAACATTCACCTCCTCTGTTCATGTTATTCTCCCTTCCAAGCTAATTTTGGAAAGATCCTAAGCTAAAAGACCTTTGGATACTCATTCTAATATGAAGTTTGCTGCATTTCTAGTAAGATCAAGGTCTTTTAGCAGGTTGTAGAATGATTTTGATGGTATACCTCTTGCGCCCACTTCTACTGCATATATGCTAATCACATAGCCACTTTTAAACCAACTGGTTTATTAGTTAGGTCATAATGTATTAATTTTGTAAATTGCCTAAATAGTCTCTTAGTTAGCTAATTCATACATTGGTCAGACCCCCAGATACTCTATGAAATATTGGGTCTTATCTTCCCAGAAATTCTCAGTAATCGCTGCAGTCATAGATATATAAGGGTTTAGGGGTGTCTGGACCAAACAACCCCCTCCCTGAACACAGAATATAAGTAATAAAAATTGCAGATTATTCATCGAATGGATATTAGACAAAATATAATATTCTAACATTGCAACTATGACATTCCATATATTTTATTGCAAAGCCTAGATAAAAGCCACCTAATTTATGATATTTGGACCCTTGGACCCCCTATGAGGAAACTATAGATTGTTTTTGTCCCTTGGAGCCCTTGTTTCAGTTTATCTTTGAAATAAGCACTATATTTTGTTAGTTTCGTTAATTTCTATTCAAATTCCTTTTGTTTAAGTAATGTATATATTAACGCTAGATTATAAAAATATTAATTAGGTGCAGTATAGCTTATTATAAAAACTGATTTTTTTCTTATACTTCTGAAATTATGTGGATTTTATATGGTTTCACTTGCTATTTGCTTATTGAAAGGGTTTAGCCTACTGCTAGATTTGCCTATGTCTATGTCACTCACATAAATCTGGCTATTAAATTCAGTAAGAATTGCAATCTTATTTACTGTGCTAACAAATAAACAATCAAAACCACAAACAACAGAAATATGTAAATTCTAGGACTGTCAAGGCGCAGCATTTTCAGAATGCCTGGAGGAATCTTTCATTTGAGGGCAACCAAAGTTTCCCACGTTTGAGACACCGGGTGAGACCTTTAAAGATGGATCTCGAGACTCCAAGTAAAGTGAAGCCACCAGCTGACTTAGTTAGAGGTAAGTTTTTTGTAAGAACAAATATTTTTAAGAGCACAAATTGATTTGTTGAAGAGGTCTGAAGATTTTTATTTTTATGCCAATGATCAAAATGTTTTGACGGACAAAGACATACCACCAAGTGATTCGGTGATTTCATGTAAAAACTGAAACAGGTGTGGATTTTATCTTGGTCCTAACAAGTTAGATCATCTCCATTTTAGATTGCATCATCACTTAACATCAGATCTGATGCTAAGGGTTAATTTGTAATGAATTAAAAAATATTAGAAATATAGCGCCCTAATGAAAGCAAAGCGAAAGCAATATTTTTTACTGCTTTTGAAGTAAAAGAATAAATTGGAATGTTGTAAATGTTTGTAGTTGATGGTCCAAATGGATTACGTTTCAACACAACACTGGCGGCCGGCGATGTGTCGGGCGCCCCTACGCAGTCTCAGACCGACCGTCTGCAGCAGTCCATCAACCCCAGCAAAGCTGTCTTTACTATTGAACCTAACACATCCAAAGTGAGTATGTATAGAACGTAGAATATAAATATGTATTAACATCTACTACATGTTATAAAACAAAGTCCCCCGCCGCATCTATCTTTAGCATAATTGGCTGAAAAGTGAGAAAAACTTAAATCATGTTTGAGCTTTCATCGAAAATGTTGGTTGTTCTATCATTTATTTATTTCCTTTTTTTTTAATTTTCAACAATGCTTATAAACAATTATAAAAAAACACCATTAAAAATTTATAAAAAAATCCAGTCAGCCTGCTGCAGGGCCTGGGGGTCCAAGCAACCGGTAATCAAGGCTCCAGAGTGAGGAACCTCCTCATAATACGCGCCGTTTCAAGAATAACAGCCTTCTGTATCCGACTCTTTATCCAACAACTATGCGAAAGCTTGTATGATGTTGGTCAAAGCTTTGCGGTATAAGACCATTGACTGAAACGACTATAGGAACAATCATCGTTGATTCAACATTGTTATTATGAGGACTACAAAAAAAGGCGATAGCATATATCTATATATAATAGAAAGCTATATGAGATGGTTTGATAATGTAGAGAGAATAAATAAAAGGAGACATAAGGCGAGAGTGAAGGGGAAGACTAAGGTGAAGGTTCCTGGATCAAATCCAGGGCATTCTGATTACAGGCCAGGTCAAGAGTATCCTAAAACAACAAACTTCTATGAAACCATAACTATACTAAAGCCTAACTCGATTGAGAATGCTTGTCAACAAACAAATTTAAAATGAAGGTAGAAAATGCAACACATTTTATGCCTAATAAATCTGAAATTATGTTTTGTTGGCATACTTTAAAAACTATGAAACCGTAACTAGAAATATTTTGCATTTACAGATATTAATAGTAAACAGCAAGGCGTGCTCTTTACTTGGGTACTCGTCTGGGGAGCTATGCGACTTACGCTTCTCTGACCTACTGAGAAAAAGGAGCAGTAAGACTTTCAGCTTACACGAGGCGGAAGATGGGGATATATCAGAAGATGGAACAATTATTTTACTCAGTGGAAAGGTTAAGTTACGATTTAACATATTTTCTTAACTTCTCTAACATTCGAGATATCTACAAACAAGTATGTAAGTATGTTTGTTGCTTTTTCACGCAAAATTTACAGAGTTTATAAATAGTTTATGGGCTACTTTTTATCTCGAAATTTTTAACGGAAACGGGAATTACGCGGTTGAAACATAGAATCACTTGAACTATAAAAATTATAAAGTAAAAAATAAACTGTACTTCAAACCGTACTAATTACAACACTACTTTACTACTTTGTTAAATAAATGTTCCTAAAACTTGTTGGCACCGACTCCTAGATATGCTTAAGTAAATTAAAGCAACTAAATCACAGTTGTTTTTTACTTTTTTGTGCGTTTTGAGTCAGTTCTATTTTTTGTTAAAAAAAATTTTATTTCGTGATTTACTGCCATGTAACGTACTCGTACTATACTGTTATAGTATATTATATGGCACTTGTAGCCAAAAAGCTACGGATATTTACGCAAAAACCCAAATCGCTGCAAGTGTGCCAGTCCCCAGGATATCATCATCAGATTTTCCCAGGACATCACATCAGATCCTAAGATGGCCGATGGGACCACCTTGTCAAATTTGCCATTGTTTTTTAAAAAAAAATTATCAAAATCGGACAACTCTGGAAAAAGTTTTGCGTGGTCATACATATTGAATTGATTGTTGTTGTTGAATATACATGTTGAATTGAAAACCTCCTCCGTTTTTTTTCGTCGTTTAAAAATATAGTCATAGATTTGCAAGAAATGTGAACTACAAAAAATTAACCCATAATTTTAATTAATTTATTTTTCCTTAATTATAAATTTTTAATCCTTTGATCCAGTTCTATAGATCTACTGTTCAAGACCTCTATTAATATTTTAGGTAGTAGAACTTCTGTCTAAGAGCGGTGGCTCGGTGCAAGTATCTCTCTGGATAAGGCAATTGGACAATGATGGCCCATGTTTAGTAGTTGCAGAACCTGTAACCTGCAAGAATGTCGTGGTAAGTATTTTTAATCTATTGTAAGTCTGTCACATCCCTTCACTGGCAAGTGGAGGGATGTGCCAGACTGCTTAGAAACATAGCGGTAAATTGACCAAAAAATTTAGAAACATAGGGGTAAATTGACAAAAATAATTTAGAAACATAGGGGTAAATTGACAAAAACAATTTAGGAACATAGAGGTAAATTGACAAAAACAATTTAGAAACATAGGGGTAAATTAACCAAAAAATTGTAACAAATTTACTGCCAGAAAAAATTAAAAGTTCACTGCATTTAAATGGGATCGTATATAAAAATAAATAAGTTTGTATCTCATTTCATATAAGAACAAAATAGTTATTTATAATAAAATCTGCCTTAATTGATCAATTATACCCATGGATTTAAATTAAAGACAAATGTCTTAAATCGAAGCGAATACCTTAGACCACTTCTACACTTATCATCAGTTAAGATCGTGGTCAAGTGCGAGCTTATTTCATATAAATAAGAACCGCAAAAAAGAATGCTATATACAGAAAGCAAAATCATCCTGTATATAGCAAAATATAAAACTTTTCAGCTAGCAATAGATGCAGACACAGGCATAATAGTGTCTTGCGACGGCGACGACGCAGCGTTGCTCTTCCAGGCGGAGTCAGCTGACAAACTGATAGGGCTGCCCGTCGCGTCCCTTATACCGTCTCTACAGCTACCAGCATATGAAGCGCCTATTCCGAAGAACGTCTCCAAGCAAAAGGCTACAGGTGAAAATTTTTTTTTTTTATCAAACTACATGTTGTTCGTTGGTGCAATATCAACCTGTGTTTCAAAGAGCATGTTAGATCTTTGGTCCAGTTCATATTCAAGTATTTTGTATAAGCTTTGACGACCTCCGTGGTGCAATAGTATGCGCGGTGGATTTATAAGACCCCTTCGGGTTCTTCCCGACGGGGCGGATTGGATTTTTCTAATTTGTCTGCTTGGCGGTAAGTCTTTCTCGGTGGCTAGTTACTACCCACCGAGAAAGACGTACCACCAAGCGATTTAGCGTTCCGTTAGCCATCTTTGTCAAAATTGAAAGGTGTGTGGATTTGATCCAATATTAACTTGTGCTTCCATCTTAGATTGCATCATCACTTAACATCAGGTGTGATAGCAGTCAAGGGCCAACTTGTAGTCGATTAAAAAAAAGCTTAAATGACACACGAAAGTGTATGTATTAAAGTCTCTATCATTCTCTACATGTAGAATCGTATTAGATACAGACAGATACGAATTTGAAACGCACACTTTAAAGCTTATACAGAACATGGTCTCGATCATGAACATCTGACACGACGCAAATCTAATTTTAGACCGGAAGCCGTCAAAAAAAGTAGTAGTTTTGACGGTCTCCTTGGCACAGTGGATTTAGAGGACAGAGGTCTTGGGTTCGACTCCCGGCTGGGCCGATTAGGATTTTCTAAATTGGTCTAGGTCAGGCTGGTAGAAAATTTCGGCCGTGGCTAGTTACCACCCTGCCAACGAAGACGTACCGCTAACCGGTTTAGCGTTTAGGCGTGTGTAAACCGAAAGGGGTGTGGATTCTTATCGTACTCCTAACAAGTTAGCTTCCTTCTATCTTAGTTCGCATCATCACTTACCATCATGTATGATTGCAGTCAAGTGCTAGCTTACAATGAATTAAAAAAACAATGAAAATTCTTAACATTGAAGTGTATATTGCATGACCATTCTTTGACGTCAAGTCTGGAAGAACCTTAAATGTTTTGTGTATAACGAGAGGTCACTCGCGATTTCACCCGCTAAGTTCTTGTTCCCGTTGGAATTTTGGGATAAAATGTAATCTATATGTTAATCCAGGGTATCAGCTAACTGCATACTAAATTTTATTAAAATCGCTCCAGCCGTTTAGTCATGAAGAAGTAACAAACGTACACACTCACAAACTTTCGCCTTTTTAACAGTAGTATGATTATTTTTCAGGAAGGACATTAGACGGTGGGTCATTTCCGTTGTGCCTTTGGATATCCAAACAAAGTAATGTGGAATCTGCGACGTGGTCATCTGTGAAGACAAACAAAGATAAACCAGTGTTTATAGTTAACGTCAGGGTAAGTAATCAAAATATTCCTTCAATTTAATCTTAACTTAAAACAAGCTGATGTGTTCGACTCTATACAGACTTGAGGATAATGGTCCTTAGGTCTGGTATAGCCATTTTCCTGCCACAAAACCTGCTTATAGTCTGTCGACTGATTACAGATAAATCCTGAAAAAAAAATACAAATAAAAAAATATAATCTTAAAAATGAGTCTATTAAATGAAGCAATAGAAACCCAAAGGTTAAAAAAATTAAGAACTAATCTTAGATAGTTTAATTTTTTTTCCTTTAATAGTAAATAGTAATAAATAGAACAATTAAATATTATAAAATAAACCGAATGTTCTCGTTTCGGTAAAATAGATACGTGGAGGACTTTTTGTTGAATCTAATGGACTTTGTCGCTTGTATTCATTTGTATTTTGCAGAAAATCGCCAGACTTTTTAGTTTTAGTTTTTTGAAAATGTATATAGCCTATATCACTGCCACAATTTTCACCTCAAATGTCAAAATCCGTCCAGCCATTCAGGCTGTTGCGCATGACAAAGAAATGGATATACATACATACATACGCTCGAAAAACATTGACCTCCTTCTGACGCAGTCGGGTAATAATTCACCATTTAACACAATCTTCCACAAAATTGCCTACTATTCGATAAATGTTATCCCTTCTCCAGGTAACGTACAACGTAAGCGGTCTGCTGGTGGTGGACGAGGCGGGTCTCATAACGGCGTGCAACCAACACTTCGCCATGCTGACGTTCGGCAAGGCGCAGTCCGAAGTGATCGGCCATCACATCGATGACGTCATACAGCACTTCTGCCGCGAGGCCGATCTGGTCAAAGTGCAGGACAGGAATAGGAACATTACTCTTTCGCCTGTAAATAATGAAAATGATGATTCAGGTATTTTTGCTTATTCAGTTATTAGTAGATATTTTTAGGATTTTTTTTTCGAAGGAAATTTTGGAATTGCCGTTATTGTAATTTACAAAATGGGTGGTAAAACAATATGAAATCAAATATTATTTATTTATTTAAAAAATGCAACTGCTTTGTTTCATGACTTTAATATTTTCTATTCTGGATGAAATGATACCTATTCTTTAAATTTGGACATTAATGCAAAATTTCATAAACAAACACAATTCATCAAAATATTAATATAATAATTGATACTAGCTTCAGAGACTGACGAAGATTCTTGCGGCGCTTTCAACGGTAGTCAGAAATCAGCGTGCATGTCGTTAAACGTCCAACAGTCCCTACTCTCCACCACCAGAGAGAAGTCATCCAGCGCCCTCTGTCTAGACAAGTCGTACAGCCTCGTCACGCACACGCCGACACCCACTCAGGACATGGTCTCCAGTTTGAGCACCACTGAACAACGCAATGACATGTCAGCTCTCCCTGACGTCACTTCCGGGATGTCAGGCATATCTATCGACGAAGAGAATTATTGCCAAAGCAGCATATCGAAGTCTCGGTCAGAGAACATTCTGCGTTCGGAACAGAGTAACTCGATCAAACAAACTCCGTCGAAACAAATCGAGAAGTCCGACTCGATTTATTACACGTCGCAGCATTCTCAAGAGGTTACCCCCACAGGCAGCTCCTCCAAAGTGCGAGTGAATGATCCTTCTTTGAGGTTATCATTCGATGCTGCTAAATACAAATCGATTAAAGTCAATCTCCAAGGAAAAGAGGATAAGAGCAGTATTTCGTTGGATTTCTGCGACTCCAATGAGACGAGTGCTGATTTCCTTACGCCCATAAATGAGCTGCCTCCCTCTGGATGTGAAATTGAGGATTTGCCGAAACACAACGGAAATGACGAGAGTATCGACAGTTTGAGTAACGATATCGATTTGGAAACTCAAACTGAGTCTGCGCCGAGGAAGATATATGATGGTAAGTTTGATATCAGATCACTATATATTATAATACACTATTTCGAACATATGTATCATGATTTGATCTATCCTACATCCTAAAATAATAGTTAGACAAATTTTAACACAATAATGATGTACTTTTATTGGATTGTCTCAGTTTTGGGGACTGATAAATTCATCTTCTTCTTTGAGTAAGCGAAGATTGCAAGTCAGCTCCACAAATGCCTGTCTATCTTTCGCGAAGCGAAAAAATTGTGCGGCACTCGCGATTCCGGTCCACTCTTCTTCTGATACTCCTCAGCCAAGACTTCTTTCTGCGACAACGTCTCTTCTGCCGGCAACTTTTCCTATCAATATGAGTTGTAGGAGCTCGTATCTCTCGTGTCGTAGCACGTGTCCCAGATACGCAACTTTTCTCACTTTGACGGTCTGCAAAAGTTCACGCTTCTGATTCACGCGGCGCAGAACTTCGACATTTGTCAATTTATGAGTCCAGCTGATCTGGTCATCAGATGCGTCTAAACGCCCACATTTCGAACGCTAATAAACTTACTGAGTCAGGGTTATTATACTATCGATGAATTTTTAAATGACAAAGATGTTCAAAGTCAATTGGATCGGCTTTCAACTTCACACAGGAAATGAAATAAATAATTTTATGTAACAACACACTTAATATTGTAAAATTGATAATATTATAAAAAGAGCAACTGTTGACTTTCTTGCCGGCTTTTCTCAACGGGGCCTGCCTTCCGAACCGGTGGTAGAGTCACTACAAATAGTCCAATTTGACGTTTCAAAAGTGCTTGTAATAAGCTTCTTGAAATAAACGATTTTGAATTTGAATTTAATAAATTACTTATACCCAATATTTATTTTTCTAGACATGCCTTACTTTAATTTTAAGGATATGCCATGCTTTTTACAATATTGCCTTATTTAGGATATTTTCTAGAAGCAAGCCGTATATTGAGGTAATTATTCCACAGACGAACCTCCCGACACGCCGTGCGTCAACAAACGTCTAGTGCGAGCGCATCTCACTACATCGACCCCGCAGAAGACGCGTAACAGCAAATCAGAACAATGCGACGTGCATGACTGCGGATACAAGAACGGCACGTATCGAGGCGTGGCGCTGCATAAAGATGGCACGGAGCTCAGTGAGTATTTGACTATAAGGACTATTTACTTTAAGGGGGCAATGGAATAATATATGGGATATGTAGTTTTTGCTATCCTAATCCTTTTGCCAAATTCATCCTAATCCTAACTAATATTATAAATGCGAAAGTAACTGTCTGTCTGTCTGTCTTGCTTTCACTCTACAACACACAACTACTGAACCGATTTAAATGAAATTTGGTACACAGTAAGTCTAGAGCCTGAAAAAGGACATAGGCTACATTTAATTACGAAAAAACGATTGTAAGGGTTTAAAAGGGGGAGAAATTGTTGTATGAAAGTATCGTCATTTTTAAGCTAGAGGCTTAAAACGTATTTTTAGGCAGTTGATTAGATATTAATAAACATAATATTCATAGTTTAGAGAAATTTGGCTGCCGTAATAACTAATTTCACGTGGATACAGTCACGGGTATAAGCTATATATGTATGTAGGATGGCGGTGACATCTTTTCGATGCAGGTACAAAGACTGGAATCATATTCGAATTGAGAGACATTGAGAGAGTAACTCCGAACGTGGCCGAGAGAATAACTCCGAACAGAGCCCGAGACTTGTGACACGGGTGTAGGTTTAAGGGTACCCTTAGTGACGCGCGTCAACACTCACCTCCTCTGTTAATATTCTCCTGCAGCCAATTTAATGAAAGTGGGTAGGACATTGAATAAACTAGGCCTTTGTATTCCAAGTAATGAAACTCAAGCAGAGACTACAATTAATTCGTTTGCGCAAAATAATTATCAGAGTTGTCAAGGGGAAGCGATAAGCAAAGTGTCTTCCTCGCCAAAGCTAGACTGCCAAGCAAATTGAAAACGCGCTACTTTTTAGCAACTTAGAATTATCAAGTAGTAGGGTTGGTATCGAAATGGCAGCCGTAATAGGGCGCAGCTAGTGCACGTGCAGATACAGACTTCTTTCAGTCGGGTAAATGACGCAGGGCTATGTATGTGGGGGGGGGGGGGGCATGGTCGGCGGTTTGTTTCAAATAATTTTTTTTAGATGTCGTGTACACTGTGTCGAGCATGCAGCTGGGCACGGGGCGCACGGTGCGCTGCGTGTGGCTCGGCATGCGGCGCGGCGCGCAGCCCGACGCCCAGCTCGACCTGGCGCCGCGCCACACCACCACCGCCTCCAGTCTCGCTTCCACTGCCGACAACTCACTGATACTGGTGAGTATGCAATATAGCTAGCAGCCTAGCACCCCGCCACACCACCACCGCCTCACTGATACTGGTGAGTCCGATGCAATATAGCTAGCAGCCTAGCACCCCGCCACACCACCAATATAGCTAGCACCCCGCCACACCACCACCGCCTCACTGATACTGGTGAGTCCGATGCAATATAGCTAGCAGCCTAGCACCCCGCCACACCACCACCGCCTCCAGTCTCGCTTCCACTGCCGACAACTCACTGATACTGGTGAGTCCGATGCAATATAGCTAGCAGCCTAGCACCCCGCCACACCACCACCGCCTCACTGATACTGGTGAGTCCGATGCAATATAGCTAGCAGCCTAGCACCCCGCCACACCACCACCGCCTCAAATACTGGTGAGTCCGATGCAATATAGCTAGCCTAGTCTCGCTTCCACTGCCGACAACTCACTGATACTGGTGAGTCCGATGCAATATAGCTAGCAGCCACCCCGCCACACCACCACCGGCAGCCTAGCACCCCGCCACACCACCACCGCCTCCAGTCTCGCTACCACTGCCGACAACTCACTGATACTGGTGAGTCCGATGCAATATAGCTAGCAGCCTAGCACCCCGCCACACCACCACCGCCTCCAGTCTCGCTTCCACTGCGGATACTGGTGAGTCCGATGCAATATAGCTAGCAGCCTAGCACCCCGCCACACCACCACCGCCTCACTGATACTGGTGAGTCCGATGCAAAAGCTAGCAGCCTAGCACCCCGCCACACCACCACCGCCTCACTGATACTGGTGAGTCCGATGCAATATAGCTAGCAGCCTAGCACCCCGCCACACCACCACCGCCTGATACTGGTGAGTCCGATGCAATATAGCTAGCAGCCTAGCACCCCGCCACACCACCACCGCCTCCAGTCTCGCTACCACTGCCGACAACTCACTGATACTGGTGAGTCCGATGCAATATAGCTAGCAGCCTAGCACCCCGCCACACCACCACCGCCTCCAGTGTCGCTTCCACTGCCGACAACTCACTGATACTGGTGAGTCCGATGCAATATAGCTAGCAACCTAGCACCCCGCCACACCACCACCGCCTCCAGTCTCGCTTCCACTGCCGACAACTCACTGATACTGGTGAGTCCGATGCAATATAGCTAGCAGCCTAGCACCCCGCCACACCACCACCGCCTCCAGTCTCGCTTCCACTGCCGACAACTCACTGATACTGGTGAGTATGCAATATAGCTAGCAGCCTAGCACCCCGCCACACCACCACCGCCTCCAGTCTCGCTTCCACTGCCGACAACTCACTGATACTGGTGAGTCCGATGCAATATAGCTAGCAGCCTAGCACCCCGCCACACCACCACCGCCTCACTGATACTGGTGAGTCCGATGCAATATAGCTAGCAGCCTAGCACCCCGCCACACCACCACCGCCTCCGGTCTCGCTACCACTGCCGACAACTCACTGATACTGGTGAGTCCGATGCAATATAGCTAGCAGCCTAGCACCCCGCCACACCACCACCGCCTCACTGATACTGGTGAGTCCGATGCAATATAGCTAGCAGCCTAGCACCCCGCCACACCACCACCGCCTCACTGATATTGGTGAGTCCGATGCAATATAGCTAGCAGCCTAGCACCCCGCCACACCACCACCGCCTCCAGTCTCGCTTCCACTGCCGACAACTCACTGATACTGGTGAGTCTGATGCAATATAGCTAGCAGCCTAGCACCCCGCCACACCACCACCGCCTCCAGTCTCGCTTCCACTGCCGACAACTCACTGATACTGGTGAGTCTGATGCAATATAGCTAGCAGCCTAGCACCCCGCCACACCACCACCGCCTCCAGTCTCGCTTCCACTGCCGACAACTCACTGATACTGGTGAGTCTGATGCAATATAGCTAGCAGCCTAGCACCCCGCCACACCACCACCGCCTCCAGTCTCGCTTCCACTGCCGACAACTCACTGATACTGGTGAGTCCGATGCAATATAGCTAGCAGCCTAGCACCCCGCCACACCACCACCGCCTCCAGTCTCGCTTCCACTGCCGACAACTCACTGATACTGGTGAGTCCGATGCAATATAGCTAGCAGCCTAGCACCCCGCCACACCACCACCGCCTCCAGTCTCGCTTCCACTGCCGACAACTCACTGATACTGGTGAGTCCGATGCAATTGAGCTAGCAGCCTACCACCCCGCCGAAAATGCACGGCATTTTTCTCGTATGTGGTACTGAGGGTAGTCAATGATTGTGTAACATATAATTATAATTACCTAATCTAATAAAATATAATTACCTAATCTTATTTCTAAGTTTGTAAATATTTGCACGCCTAGTCCTTGGCAAAACATGTTCGGATCTTTTTAATAGAATTGCATTACTTTTGTAACCCTTGTTTAGCAAAGAAATAAATGATTATGATTATGATTATTATAACATTGGGTTTGGTTACTGACGCGAGCGTTTTGTTACAGGGCAATAAGTCTGTTAGCAGCAGGCCGCAGTCTATGTCGTTGGTGAGCCAGTGCGGCGAGGAGCAGATCGCAGGGGAATATAATAAACATTACGTCACCTTAAAGCAAATAGGTAACACCAAATATATTACAATTTTATAGTATGTCTTCCTTTTTTTTCCAGGATGTAAAACTATGTTTAGCAACACGTTTCAATATCTTATTTGGTTCAGTACTTTCCGAGTTAAAAAATTAGGGATATCCATAAATTACATTAAACAAATTTCGTGATATTTTTAACCCTTGCCCTCTATGTGTCAGTCCCCGCTTCCCTTATCTCTTATGACGTCACATGCAACCAGTCTGTATCTTAGTTTGTTTTTCTATGCAAATAAAATGAGTTTCGTGTTGAACTATCAGGCAAAGGTGCATACGGATGCGTAAAGATGGCGTACCGTCGCTCGGACCGCTTGCTCGCCGTGGCGAAGTTCATCCTCAAGGAGAAAGTGGGCGCGGCCTTCTGGACCGAAGCGCCCGACGGCCGGCGCCTGCCGCTGGAGCTCAGCCTGTTGATGACCCTCGAACATCCCAATATTGTGAGATTTCTTGCCAGCAAAACTATGTTTGCAGTTTAACTATACTAAAGCCAAATTAGATTGAGAATACTTGTCAACAAACAAATTAAAAATGAAGGTAGAAAATGCAACACATTTTATGCCTAATAAATTTAAAATTATGTTTTGTCATTTTAAAAAATGTTATTTAAAAGATATTGAATATTTAAATATGTTTTAAGCTTAATAATCTAATTTATTGTCATGAATTCATGATTAACTAGTTAATTAAAAAAAACAGGTGTAAAATGACTAGTGATTTCTACCTTCATTTTTATTTTGTTTGTTGACAAGCATTCTCAATCGAGTATGGCTTTAGTATAGAATACTTTATCAATATAATTATACATATCTATACGAATATTATAAAGCTGAAGAGTTTGTTAGTTTGTTTGAAAGCGCTAATCTCAGGAAGTAATGGTTCGAATTGAAAAATTCTTTTTGTGTTGAATAGACCATTTATCGAGGAAGGCTTTAGGCTATATAACATCACACTGCAACTATTAGGAGCGAAGATATAATGGAAAATGTGAAAAACCGGGGAAAATTATTCATCCTTAAAGGCTTCCGTTGCGTGCGCTACGAAATCGTTCAAGATACAAAAAATATATGTATAAAAGAATTATTCCTCTTAAAATGATCTAAAAAATGTCCACGACACTATATGTCTATCTTTTAAGATTAACTCACTAGAACCGTTTTTATGGTAATCAAATTTGGTCCAAATTAATGCATTTGTTAAGAGTTGTGTCAACGTAATAATATTAATGTACTATAATATCGTACAATGTTTAACAAAAATGTAGGTCTTTGGTACACGGGACGGGGCGGAAGATATTGGTTGACGGGAAACTATAAAAAAATTAAATTGGGGGGAGCGGGGAATGAGCACACTTTATATGAAAGTCTGTCTTTGAGATTGGAAGGGTACCTAAGAGGTTTCATGCAGACGAAGTCGCGGGCGACTGCTAGTTATGAAATAAAATCCCCCGCCGCGTGTGGTCGTCTGGTCGCGATAAAATGAAAGACAACAAAGTATGTTTTCACCAATAGATAGGTTGACTCGGCGGCTTTGCTACTATAGTACTTCATTTCAGATCAAATTTTGAAAAATAGAGAAGTTAAAAGTTTAATTTATGTGAAATTTTTACATTAATTTAGCTTTCCTCTTTCAATAACTAAGCAGTAGTTTAATGATGTTGAGTTGTGACGCAGGTGCGTGTGATCGACGTGTTCGAGAACGACAAGTACTTCCAAATGGTGATGGAGAAGCACGGCGCCGGCATGGACCTGTTCGAGTTCATAGAGAGACGCCCGCGCCTCGACGAACCTCTGCTCAGCTATATTTTTAGACAGGTACGTAAATATTTCAGATATACCTAAACATGAATCTTTAAATCCCTTAATTTTACCAAAAACATTTTCGATATAAAATTAAGATGAAAACTACAAATAAATGGCTTGGCTTGTGATGTGAAATTGTCTGGTGGGAGGCACACCGACAAAGTCGTGCCGCCAAGCGATTAGCATTCCAGTACGATGTCGTTTAGAAACCGACAGGTTTGTGGATTTCATCCTACTCTTAGGCCTGTGGGCACCAAGATTTCGGTTATCATAACCAACGGTAACATAACTTTACTATAAATTTACTGTTCACGACAACTTGTATGCCGGTTAAGGACGTAAACCGGGCGGTTATCTTAACAGAGCTTATGTTCTTAACCGGCGTACGGGTTGTCGTGAACAGTAAATTTTACGTTTAGCTTATGTTAACCGTTGGTTATGATAACCGAAATCTTGGTGCACAGGGGTCTTAATAAGTTAGCCTGCTTCTATCTTAGATTGCATCATCACTTACTAGCAGGTGATATTAAAGTATAGGGCTAACTTATAAAAAATATATATAAATCAAAAAACTATTACCTTAATTTATATATAACATATACATTAATTTTCAGATAGGTCAAGCGGTAGAGTACCTCCACACTCACAACATCCTGCACCGGGACATAAAGGACGAGAACGTGATCATAGACAACAAGTTCCACGTCAAACTGATCGACTTCGGCTCCGCGACGTACATGAGCAAGGACACGTTGTTCTCCACCTTCTACGGCACCACAGAGTACTGTAGCCCGGAGGTCTTAGCTGGCAACAAGTGAGTGTACTAATAATGCAATGAATTGTAAAATCATCAGAGATACGAATATCTTAGCATTGAATAGATTCACTGTGCGGGTGCCGGGTCCATCGTGTGGCAGAGAGAAGAACGCCGAACAGAATCCAATACTTGCGACACGGATGCAGGCTTTAAGGGTACCCTTTGTGACCGATCGTTGCTCGCCTTCTGTGCCAGAAATATTCTCCCAGCCCAGTCAAATCTAGTAGAACCCTACTAAAGCAGTTTTGGACACTCGTTCTAGAATTAAACTTACTGCAGTTCTAGTCAGGCCAAGCTCATTAAACAAGTTATAGAGAAATTGTACTGGTATACCTCTCGCACCCACTTCTACTTCATATAAAGTAACCATGTAGACATTTTCACTTTAATAAGGCCTGTGTGCACCAAGATTTCGGTTATCATAACCAACGGTTAACATAACTTTACTATAAATTTACTATTTATAATAAACCCGTACGCCGGTTAAGGACGTAAACCGGGCGGTTATCTAAACCGAGCGTACGTCCTTAACCAGTGTACGGGTTGTTGTGAACAGTAAATTTTACGTTTAGCTTATGTTAACCGTTGGTTATGATAATCTTGGTGCACACAGGCCTAAGTCATTCATGCCCGAATACTGAAACAAAGAACTTGTGGTAGGATGGAATCCAAACAAAAGGAACATATTCTTAACTTTAGTCTGGCTACTTGTTAATAATAATAATAATATCTTTATTTGCTAGAGTGTAGTACAATATGGATCTTAGAAATTAAAAATACAACTTACATTCTACCATAATACATGGTGTGCAATATTAATTGAATTTACACATCAATAAAAGTAAATTATAATAATTAAATTTAAATCTCTTATAAAATATATAGTGTCCATTACATTATAAAAATTAATTAAAATGAGTATTAAAGTGTTAATTGAATTAATTATTAAGATATCAGTTAAACAATATTATTGTATGTCATTATAAGTAATTAATTATTTTAAAAGTTCATTACTACTATAAAAGCGTTTACTTAGTAGCCAGTCAAATAATTTTTTTCTAAATTGTCATAGTGGAAGAGCCTTGATTGAGTTAGGTATATTGTTAAAAATCTCAATACACATCCCGGGGCAATTTTTGAGAAATAATTTTGTTCTAGGAAAATGATTTAACACTATGTCTATGTCTTGTATTCTCCGAGTGCATATTAAATCTTTTACTGTTACAAAACTTCTAGTTGACTAATTTTATGCGCCATTAGCTTTTTTGTTTGTTGTGAAATTGTCAATGCCAATTAGATTTAGTTCAGAGACTTTACTTTTTGAAAATGTGATTTCAGTTGAATATTTTTGGTTAATACTATAAATACATACAGCTATATACGATGAATATTACATAATCCAAATCCGCAGATATTACCATTTTCTAATATTATTAAGTGTTTCACAAAAATCGTCGATATAGCAAAATTATAAACATGTAAAAAGATTTTGTTTGTACATTAGATTGTCAAAAACATGTAAAAATATCTTATTTGTTTATTGAAATGTCAACGTCGTTTATTTACGTTTCCCAGGTACGCGGGTCCCGAACTAGAGATGTGGTCGATGGGGATAACCCTGTACGTGCTGACGTTCCTGGTTAACCCCTTCTCCGACATCGAGGACATCATACAGGGACCACTCACACTGCCGCAGATCGTGTCTGAAGGTTAGAAATCGTAACTCCTTAAACATACGTCTAATACGTAATTCAGAAAAATGGGTGATTCTATCCATCTCATCAATTTTAACCCAAAAGAAATGAGAAAGTATTTCATGAACTAGCTGTCGCCCGCGACTTCGTCCGCGTGAAAACCTCTTAGATACCCTTTTAATTGTAAAGACAGACTTTCATATAAAGTGTGCTCTTTCCCCGCTCTCCTCTCCCCCTCTCAATTTAATTTTTTTATAGTTTCCCGTCAACTAATATCCTCCGTCCCGTCCCGTGTACTAAAGGTCTATATTATTGTTAAACATTGTACGATATTACAGTACATTAACATTAACAATATATGTACATATATTTATAACTCTTAACAAATGCATTAATTTGGACCAAATTTGATTACCAGAAAAACGGTTCTAGTGAATTAATCTTAAAAGATAGATATATACTGTCGTAGACATTTTTTTAGATTATTTCAAGGGGAATATTTCTCTCATACATATATTTTTGGTATCTTGAATCGTTTTCGCAGCGCAGGCAACGAAGCCCTCAAGGAAGAATAATTTTCCCCGTTTTTTTTTACATTTTCTTTTATTTCTTCGCTCTTATAGTTGCAGCGTGATCTTATATAGCCTAAAGCCTTCCGCGATAAATGGTCTATTGAACACAAAAATAATTTTTCAATTCGAACCAGTAGTTTCTGAGATTAGCGCGTTCAAACAAACAAGCTCCTCAGCTTTATAATATTAGTATAGATTTATTACATTTGCAGTCACAGATTTGTCTATCATCTTTTATTTAAAGTATTTTTTAGAACTAACGGACTTGTATGTATTAATCGCTGGGTGATACTAGATGGGGGTAACATAACCTGTCGCAGCGCTCATGGTGGTCAAAAGTAGAAATAATGTAAGCTCTGTCATCTGTTATATCTGTCAATGGCAAAGCATTTGTACTACATAATTTTAATATTGATACTTGTAATTACTCGTACTGTATTCACCTGCAATCAAATGAATATTTAAATATTACGTCTATTAAAACTCAATCAAACTGATTATTAAGTTCAAACTGAACTGAATTATTTACGTTCAAAACCATTTTATAAGGTAGCAAAGTAATACTCGTAGATGTTTGTCTTATGATGCGAGCTTGAAGTATTGAACTCTGTCCTTGTTTTGTTCTTAATTCTTCTGCATCCCGGACATGTCCAGCCAATACCAACAACATTCCTTTAGAGATGGTTTGTGGTTGAAATTTTACATTGTGAATGATACTGATATAACCCGGCCTTCAAAACAGTAGGTACTCATTTCGATCGTAAAACGATATTTAATTTATTACTAGCAATACAGGAATAATTGTATATATTTACTATTATTTAACAAAACCGTAAAAGTAGCTTTATTTTCTTGTTTTACTGTAAAACTACAACTAAAAATAAGGTAAACAAACCCTGATAATCAAAATGAAACTCACCTTTTGAACAAATTTTACTTATCTCATTTGATTTGAATGGCCAAAATGATTTTTAAAGCTCTTTGTCCATCTAAATGATGGTATCACAGCAATTGTATAATCTAAATTAATTGTTTTTTTTTATTTTAATATTTTTTACAATGTATAGATTTAAATGTCAACGCTAGTTGGCGCTTTAATCGTGCACAGAGCGAATATAAACAAGGGCTTGTTTGTTAAATATGTGTGTATACGTATAAATGTACGTGCATAAATGCGAGTGTGTGCGTGCTTGCGTGTATGCCTATTGCTGAGTATTTTATATCTTTATTAAATAGTGTTACTCACACTTTAGGACCACTTCTATTTGAAAATAAACATAATAACAAAAACTGCGATCCGATTTCCGCCTTGTAAAATAAATTATTTTCGAAATCTTAATCGTACGTAGTTCTTAATATTTTTACTAATTAGTAGATAAGAGGAACTTTCGTAATATAATAAAAATTGAGAGGTGTCAAGGGACACCCGGATGGAACGAAGTTCCTTTCGATTAATTAGTGAAGGAATTGTAATAAAATTTTATTTGTTGTTGTACACCGAAACACCAGTGGGCGCCACGAGAGCGCGAGACAGCATACAGCGCGGGCGCCCCCCGCCGCTCACGCGCACACACATCAAAGGCGGCGGCAAGATCCTTTGATCAAAAAGTGTCGTGACAACTTTTCGTACGAATTTTTTCCGTCTAGCCCCCTTTCACAACGCGCGATAAGGAACTTCGTTCCAATATAGCTCAAAGCTTTGTCTCGTACAGATTTGGAGCAACTTCTCCGCTGGATGCTGTGCAAGGACCCAGTGCACAGGTGCTCGGTGGCACAGCTGATGGCGCACCCGTGGATCCGACAACCGGTCGCCATCAACAATTACGTGTTCCAAGACATTGTTGACTGTGGTTAGTATTTAAATACAATTCAAAACGATATTTGTAAGTTGCACGTGCTATAAACAATTTTTTTGTTCTAAAAGTACGTGCTAATTATAGAGTTATACTCATACATTGTAATGCCCCCTCTCAAGTTAGTGCGAGTCAGATGATTTCAATTATAGTTCGTTCGCTTTAAGAATGCAGTGAGTGCCGGCTGAACCCCGCCCACTAACCAATCAAATCTTTCCAAATTTCAAGGTCAAGCTCACAGTAACGAGTTGAAAGCATAGCTTCGAACGCGATTTGATTGGTTAAGGCGCGGGGTTGGGGCTAGCAAACAATGATGACTCACTGCATTCTTAACGCGAATGAACTATACATATCGTGATAGACTGATTGCAACTGTACGGCGTCAATATAATATGATTGGTAAATACGTAATAAATATTTTATTTTGTACCATTGTATTTAGACGGTATTGCTATCTCGATGCTTGTCGTACAAATAACCCATTCTTTTTAATATTGACGTAAAGCTTGGGTATTTAGTTTCGGTTAGTTAAAAAATTGAGCTGTAACTGTAAGTCAAATTCCAATAAACAAAAACTAATTTAAGTACTATACTGTAGGTATTTTGTAGCTGACCTAGGCATGCTATATACATTTATAAATGTAAACTTATTAAAACTGAAGTGACCTAACCTCGCTTATATATCGCGCGGTTTTGTTTGATGTGTCCATTATTTTGTTATTTTGGTGTCAATATTTAAAAAAATGTTAGAGCACTTGTTGGTGAATTATTTCTAATCTATTACGAACCGCAAAAATTAATATTTCCACTTAAAGTTTCACAGCCCCGAGGGGTCCCCTGGCAACCGTCAGGCAAATAATGACAGCTGTCATTATAGCTCCGTCGCTACCCGGGTAGCCGCGGGCCTCAAAGAAGGTTTGAATGTCAGGCCCACAGGGGTTAAAGCAAAATCGCCCTGTGTATATGTATAAACATATACAAGTATATGTGTAAACATATACAGGTATACGTGTAAACATATATAAGTATATATATTGCTTATTTAAAAAAAATTGCTTTTACTGTAATCGTTTTTACATTAAGACATCAATATAACAATACAAATGAGGTGGGTCGCTTCAGATGTCGTAGCCGACTTACGGTACTTATTTGGAATAATTTCCTCAACCCCAAGCTACAAGTTCATAATATAGATGCCATTCGTAGACCGTGTAGTGTTGAGATCTTTTTCTAGATCGCCACGAAGCGAACCCAGAAATGTACTTCAGCGGGAGCTTAGGGTCCCCGAGGAGTGGGTCGCTAGTGTCGCTTGCAGATCCGCTCGCTAAAGGTTGGTATTATTAGTTTATAGATGAAAGGTTCTTTTCAACTAAACTACTGATAAATGAAACTTAAGTAAGGTCAGATTTTCTATGTTGGTATTAAGAGGTTTGGAATCTTATTTAAAAGAATGGTTTTAAAAACAAGATAAATATGAGTAAATAACTTGTGCATGTTTTGTTTAGTATTTAATATTATAGTGTTTGAAGTACTGAACGTTTGTAACGTTTAATTTTAAGCACTATAAACTTAGCTCAAAGAATGAATAAATTGACTTAATAAAATCATTCGTTTCGACGGACGTCCAGTGTTGGGCAAAAACCTCTTGTTTCGATTATTAATCACCATTATCATTATCATTATTATCAGCTGCTGGACACACCAGCTGGGGACATCCAGGAGCCTTGTGTACGAACTTCCAAACACCGTGGTCTTGAGCCGCCTGCATCCATCCGCTCTGCCTATAACCCACTCCGCTCCAGTTCCGATTGTTAATTGCTTTATTATTCTGAATTGTTTAAAGAATAACGCGCACACGCAGAATGCGCACAAACAAAAGCTACAATGTATAGAACACAATACTTATTTTCCAGAACGATCAAACCCCTCAGAAATAGTGGTTCGTTCGGGAGATAAGAACATATCTCGCGACGAGCCCAAGCGCAGCTCCGTGGCGTTGCACGCACTGTCGGGCGAGCGAGACGCGCACTCGGACAACTACAGCTTGAGATCTTCTGCTGACGTAAGATAACATTATTGTTATTAGTTTACGTAGATAGATCAGGAGATATGAACATATCTCGCGACGAGCCCAAGCGCAGCTCCGTGGCGTTGCACGCATTGTCGGGCGAGCGAGACGCGCACTCGGACAACTACAGCTTGAGATCTTCTGCTGACGTAAGTTAACATTATTGTTATTAGTTTACGTAGATAGATCAGGAGATATGAACATATCTCGCGACGAGCCCAAGCGCAGCTCCGTGGCGTTGCACGCACTGTCGGGCGAGCGAGACGCGCACTCGGACAACTACAGCTTGAGATCTTCTGCTGACGTAAGATAACATTATTATTATTAGTTTACGTAGATAGATCAGGATGCACGCACTGTCGGGCGAGCGAGACGCGCACTCGGACAACTACAGCTTGAGATCTTCTGCTGACGTAAGATAACATTATTATTTTTACTATTTTAAAGTAGATAGAGGGAACGAGAAAGCTATAGCTACGCCTGTGACTTACACTTTTGACTTTATTGCAGATATTAGATATATCATCGAAGCCAGTGTCGGAGGCGGCACTCACAGACATAAGCTCGGACGCGACCGGCCACGCGGCGTGCGATATCGATTACGATTGCGACCCGTACGAATGCGACAGTTGGGATGAGTGCGAGCAGGACAGCTTCTCATAAACTCACCAGTGGAAGTGGAATGATATGTTTATGTTTCGATTCTAATGATGATACTCGGGCAAATGGGAATGAGACATTTTTGTTTTAACTCGAGGTTAAATTGATAGATTGTTGGCATGACCAATTATTTTGTAATCGACAAAGATTTTTTTATTCCTAAAATTCCATGTCAAACTATGCATATTAGACATTCATTTTGACTATTCAATTACCGATCGAAAATGGTAAAAAAAAATGTATTAAGCTGCAGATTACAATACTCCTGTTCATTAATAAACAAATTTGTTAAATATCACAGAGCATATGAAATGTAAAAATTTCACAAAAGGCTGCAATCGTTATTTTTTACGCATATTGTTGAATTGTATTTTTAACAGTTCAAAATCGACCTAATTATTCTTGTTTTAAAGTTCAAATTTGTTTATGCAAAGCTAGTAACAAGGAATTAACGCCTATAAATCTAGAACTGCAAGGTCGATTTTGCTTTGCACTCTACTTTTGCTTGGACTGTAAGACTTAAAAAAATTACTGCAAATATTATAAAGCAAGTAAAACATAGTGTTATGTCACATTTTATCAATTACATGTTTGTTTTAACTAACCCATTCGCTAAAGGCACATTAAGAAATTCTGTTCCTAAAACTCCGCCCTAGTCACTAATTTTTGGCCATATTTAGCCAAAAATCTTTAAAAATTTACATTGTTTAAATTTAACATTAATTCATAATTAAGTTATTTAAATTTAATATTAATGCTTAGGAGTCGATATACATGATTTTTATATAATTTATTTCAACGTGTACCTTTAGCTATGGAGAGGCTTGGAAGCTTTATGTGTGATAACGTAAAATTAATTGACCAATTCTGTAGAATTACTAATAGCTATTATAAACTGCTAACTAAGGGAATATAAGCTACATATAAAAAATAATACTTGAATTTAAAAAAATAATATTTCATTCCAATCAAACTTAAATAACATTTTTGTATTACATTGAAACTATATGATTAAATATTAGAAACTATTAATGAGCGAATTCTCAATTCTTTAAATGATCATTTTAAATAACTATCTTGTTTTATTCAGATAGATCTTGAAATATCTCAAAAAATATGATATTAACTTTATTTTAAAAAAAAAACATACTTGATAAAGGAATACACTTTCAATTTTAATAGGGCGCGAATTTCTTTATCAGTAAGTTTTTTTATCAATCTAAACAAAAATTCTGTAATATAGCCATACCAGAAAAATGAAAATCCTCGCCATGTTGCGGAGAAAAAGGGAACTAATTTCTTCCATTAACTTACAATGCACAGACTGCTAAAAAGTACCGGTGGCGCCCCCATTCCAGGTGTCTTATTTTTCTGGTCAAGCTTTATATGTATAGCGCTAGAAATTTATCTGAACCCGCGGCCAAAACTGGAACTAACGTCGGCAGCTGTCACCCTTTTGGTTTCTGTCAACTCTATTGGCAGAAACAGTGACCACAGCGACTCCCTCACCGGGTCAGATAAGTTTGTAGCACTATAACTTTTACATTAGCCGTAATGATCTCATCTAAGCATTTTCTAGGAATTGATTCGAAACTTTGCCTAATATTCTAGAAATAGTGTAGAATCATAGAAAGAATAGACAAAAAATCTTCTAATAAACCTTTCCTACTACTTTTATACCTTCACACCAATGCAAATTAGTGACACCCTCATTCACATCCCTAGGTCATAATGTTCAGATACCGTATGTTAACGTATTATAAAGAAAAAGTATTATCAAAATGTCTACAGTCACTCCGCGTCAAACGTTGAGTCCGCTCTGAAATTGCAACACACCGAAATTGCGCAGGACATTTGAAAGCAAGTTATTTGGCGGTGGTTTTTAGCTACGTTTGATGAAAATCTGGCCAAAATGGCCACCGCTACAAAATGGCGGATTATGTATATATTTTTTCACAACTTCCTCAATATGTGTATCAAATTAAAGGACTTGAGTAGTAAAATACTATAAAAAGTAAATCCAAGATGATCGCAACGAAAAAATGGCGAATTACATTTTTGTCGGGGAATTTTTAAATTTGTAATATAAATATAATCTTGTGTGCTACAAAATCTATTCGTTCACTGCGCAGGATTATGTTCATATTCAGAGTGGACTAGCAGTTTGGCTATACCAATACATCTCTAGAATTATTATAATATATTTAAAAATCATCATTTCTCTTTAAAAAATCTGTACGAATCTCTGACAATACCTATTTAAAACAATATTTTAAGGTATTCTGTTTGAACATTGATATACTAACTTGATAATTCGATAAAGGCATGTGCACACTTGACTGTTAAGTATGCGATATGCGTCGTCCCTTTTCATGTACTTTCGTTTAGCAGAAAATAAGCAGATATTACTTATAAATAAAGTATAGTAATGATAATTGCGCGACAACATTCATCCGACAAGGTTACCAACCGCAATAGAAGTAAAATAGCACTAACCTATATATATATTTCGTCCGCGTTAAGAACGCAGTGAGTCGTCATTATTTGCCGGCCGTAGACCGCGCGTCGCGTTTCAACTCTTCGCTGTAAACTTGGCCTTATAATTTGAAAAGATTTGATTGGTTAGGGTCGGGGTTGTGTGTTGTGAACGAAAAACGAAAATACCTGAATCTCAAGTTATCAATTGACTAATTATGTGTACCTTTTGACAGTATTTCCCAAATATAATACTAGAAAGGACGACAGAGTGGCAAATGGTACGGGTACGTTGGTAATTCGTGCATAAGAAGTATTATTATTCTGATAAGGACACCTTTATTCTTATGACTAATGGCTAAAAATTCATTCACCAAATACTAGTGCTAATTTGGTTTTACACGGTACAGCTGCGTTTTTAATAATAATTCATAGACAAATATTTTATATCCCTAATACAAGTGTAATTTAAATGCCCATATAAGATGCCCGCCAAACTGCATTTTAGCAGCATGTTGGGTCTACTCTCCATATTCCTCTCCCCCTCTCCTACATGATGATGAAATATAAGATGGACTTGTTGGGCTACTTAAATCATAAAAGTTACTTGCCGATTTATTTGGTAGTAGGTACCTCCCTCCAGCTAGTAGGGAACAGGGCTATACTTGTGTGTTGTACAAAATTCAAAACTGACTCTAGTCCGAACTATATTAATTGACTATACAGGGCGTTGAACCATCGAGAGCAAAGGAGTAGACAGTCGTCTATCTGTCTCTCTTATGTATTTACAATCCACTGCGTGACTCATTTCCACATAATAAGTTTCGCCGGTTAGCAACGTGCCAATGTACATGGTTCGGACTAAAGAAGTTTGATGTTGAACTACACTCGTCTACGCCCTACCGATAGCTGCATGGTATATAAAAGAAAATAGATGCCGGGATAGTATATATGTGTATAGCATACCCACATTTACTATCTGTGGGTATGCTGTGATTGTATTCCCTACCTACGATACCTATTTAACGTTACCCCACTATACTAAAGCCAAACTCGATTGAGAATACTTGTCAACAAACAAATTTAAAATGAAGGTAGAAAATGCAACACATTTTATGCCTAATAAATTTAAAATTACGTTTTGCTTTTTTATAAAAGGTTATTCAAAAGACATTAAATATATTAATGAGTTTTAAGCTTTCTTACCTAATTTATTGTCATGAATTCGTCATTAACGAGTTTGGCTTTAGTATAGATATGGTTTGTTGACTTTATTTATTTTCATTTTCACAATTTGGCGTCCAGTAATCGCCATATTGAATTCCAAGTCGTCATGTCTTTAGTGACACTCGCCAGAGTAAAAGGAATCGGTTGATGTGTGAATAATAAAAATTGTTCCAGATGTTTGGTCTGTATAGTGCTTCAAAGAAACATACATTGGCAAAACACATCACCACTCCTTTGCTTCGCGCAGTCGGGTAAAAATTACACTATATTTTATGTATAACCAAATTGGCATATTAGTATTGTCTTACAGTAGTAATAAGTTGCTAGTGAAGTCTAAAAGAACCAAATAATAATTTGTAGATTGTAGATTAGACATTGTAAATAGCATTGGATGTAATTTGTAACATATCTGTGTTGGGTTCAATGTTCATAGGATATAATTATGAAACTCGAGTCTTTGTTTTAATTTTTAATGCAAATAAGCTCCATGTTGTTTTAAATGATTGAAGATTTATTCGTAACAAAAATCGTAAGTTCATAGATATAAACAAGCCCCACACAGAGAATAATATTGTTAATAAAGTATGGCAAGGTTGCTAGTTCGAACAGGGGCCCAAGGTGGTGATATTAAACGTGTCGCAGGGTCGTTGTATTTGGAAGTCCCTAAAAACCGGTCTACCGGCTGCTAATGATTATGATGATGATTATGAGGTTGCCAGAAATCATACCATGGTGTGAGCAAACGCGTGCATAAGAAACCTTACCCTACTTTATTGACATGATTGTTATGTGTATGCTGGGAACCCTTGGTGAACCGATTAAGACCAGCAGAGGAGATAGACGCGGTCGTTTAAGGGACTAATTACACTTATTCAGCACCATTTTCTGTTTCGTTAAACGATTTTATACTTATTTGTTATACAGCTGAACTAATAAACAATCGTTGTTTTGTATGGACATTAACTGAATACCGCTGAACAAGTGTGAGTTGTCCCTAAGCAAGTCGTAGCTTACCATAATTCGCGGCGCTAAATGCAAGGCTGTATAACTTTATTTCATATATTTTTGTATTATTTTTAATACTATGTGTGTCGGCAAGTTTCTGTGAAATTAATATTGATTAAAATTGGTAAATTATTTAACAAGATATTTAATACCAAAGAGGTCACAAGAGCATTAAAATGTTAGCTTAAAGTTAATTTTCGATTTTTTAACACTAGCAATATCAACAATAGATTGAAAACAGTAATGCTTTTCTTTGCCTCACCAGATGTTAACAGCGAGACCAGCATAATACGAAACATGTTCTGGTATTATTATTTACATTTCAATACTTTTGATTAAAATGAGATGAAAATTAATTAATTAGACATTAAAATGAGCCAAAAACTGCTTTACACTTAATGTTAATCTTGAGCAGTATTCGAACATTTATTGTAATAGAATAATTAATTAAATATTAAAACTTAACCAAGAGCTGGTGAAAAGATACGTATTTTTATATTAAGAAATTGTTTTTAATAAATTTTACAGCGGTTTCGTAATATGGTCTAAAGGTTCTAACTTTTATCAGTTTTTTGGGAAAACATCCAAATCGAGCCACCTCTTATAGCACGAGGAAATATTTTTTAATGCAATAGACAAGAATTCGTCAGTGAACGCGTTATGTTACTTAGCTTTAGGTAAAAATACGTTGTGTTAGTCCAACATAAAATTTCGGCCTTTAAAAACAGTGTTGCCATCCTCTGAACATTTAAAGTTTACCAACATTTTATCTGCTCTTGGTTGAGTGGTGGACATATAGAATTATATTTTTGTAGTGATCGATTTTGATTTTTAGTAGTATGTAATTAATTAATTATTATTATTTACTGTCCTATGCGTCCGTTTATCAACTAGTGCCTTACGGCGGACGGCGGGTTACTTTGCTCGTGTAGGACATTATGACCATTCATCGTAATAAATTAATTAAAATTGTTTGAATTATTTTTTTTCCAGTCCCTTAATAATATTTATCGTCAGGCCGAGTGGCGCAGTGGGTAGTGACCCTCCTTCTGCGTCCTAGGCTGTGGGTTCGATTCCCACATCTGGAAAATGTTTGTGTGATGAGCATGGATATTTTCCAGTGTCTGGGTGTTTATCTATATATTATAAGTATTTATGTATAATATATATAAAAATATTCATCAGTTATCACAGCACCCATAACACAAGCTACTTACCAGTACGCTTACTTTGGGGCTATATAGCGATGTGTGTAATTGTCCTATAATATTTATGTGGAGAAAGTTTAAAAAGAACTAAATAGACCAATCACAAATCACGGAAATGGAGATACGGGACATAAGCCAGAACAGAAACGTTAGGAAAACTAAATGTTTATCACAAGTGACCCCTACTGCTTATGCTGTTACAAATATCCCCAAATTGTATCATTTGCTTTGCGTAAAAATCGCCGCCAAGTATGAGAAATTTTAGGAGCATGTTGATACCTATACTAAAGCCAAACTCGATTGAGAATGCTTGTCAACAAACAATTTAAAATGAAGGTAAAAATCACTAAACATTTTACACCTATTTTGTTTAATTAGCTAGTTAATGACGAATTCATGAAAATAAATTAGATTAGTAAGCTTAAAATTAATTAATATATTTAATATCTTTTAAATATATATTTTTAAAATAACAACAAAATTTTATATTTACTAGGCATAAAATGTGTTTCTTTTTCAAGTCAAGCTTATATCACCCCGTATTGCGTCGAGGGCCCCTATAGTAGCATGAATACAGTACACTATATCCCTCTAGCTACGCGGGGTCCCTGCGGGACACGCTAACATCCGCAATATTTATAATCCCATTCCTTATCCGGATTAGGTATATTTAAGTGATTCGCTACATGTAGGTAATCTGCATGCAACGCTTGAGTGCTTATGATAAAAGATAAAAAATATTGCCACAATGATGATGAAACATATTACACAAAAAACTCAACTCTTTATAAATACTTAGTCACAATGTTTTTATCGATGAATTTTTCTGGGCAAGCGAGTTCCACCGTAGGCTGCATATTCGCTTAGCATCAGACGTTATCGTAGCGAAGCGCTAGCCTATACCTACAGTGTAAAAAATAATTATAAAGAAATATTATTTAGGTATCTCCTCCAACCTAAGACTGAAAAAATTTTGAGTAATTCGTGAAAACGGTTTATCAAAAAACTTAAGTTTTTTTTTTTCGATAATGCTGTCGTAAGTAGGTATCATTATAAAATATCATAAGTAATTGCATGCTTACTCCCAGGTTCCGGGATTTTTTTTAAGTCAAAGATCTATGATTAAGTACTTACCTACCGTCGGACTTCGTTGATTTATGTAGTAATTTATAACTAAATTAAATATTTTTCAAGAAAGGCAATTATTTTTTATTTAAGACTTTTTTAATAATCATAACTGTAGTTACAGTCATATTATTCGTAATTTATTTATTTGCAACAAAAATACCTATAGCTTCAAACAAATTTTTCGTGTATCTTTTACGAGCTATACTATTATGAGGTACCTATAATGTAAGTGGCTCGGCCAACGCGTACGCAAACAGTATGCGGTAATCGTGTATCTACCTATTTCTATTTATTTATATATACTTTATTTGTACACCTAAATAACATAAAAACGGGTGCATCCCAGTAGTAACTGGTACCCCCTACCGTAGTTCTATACAACTGTTGGGATATTTTCCGTGCTGTCAAATTATATCCCAATAGTTCTATATAGTACTGTAAGTATATACTACAGTAAGTTTGCTCTTGACTTTACTTATACCATATAAGTTATAAACTTTATATTATTTTGATTGATATTTCATTTTGTTTTAAACAAAAAATGTCCCTTGCGACAAAAGCTAAGTTATTAAAACCAAGTAGTATTTGTCTCAAAAAATATTCTCTTATTTTAGAAGTTACAGGGGGGGACACATTTTACCACTTTGGAAGTATCTTTCGCGCAAACTATCCAATTATGAAAACAATTTTATTAAAAACCTCAATACCATTTTAAAGACGTTTTGTGCAATTTTAGCAAAACTGTATTCAATATAGTATGTTTATAGATACTCTCAAATTTAAGTGGACATTTATTATTGCAATCAAAAGGGATTCCATACTATACTTATAAAAACTATAGATATTTTATATGTAACGTACAAACGAGATGTTGATATCGACATTTCTTTAATTTCGTCCCATTAGTTCTATGTAGAACTACTGAGACAACACTAAGCACTAATACGGTATATAACAGTTCTATAGAACTAAAATTAGGGGGTACTACTGGGATGCACCCATAAAAACATACAGAAAAATATTTTCGAAAAGTTTTCAACAGTACCTTTTATAATCTAAATTAAAATTGCTGACAATGTTAACAAAATGTCACTAAAGTCTGCCATAGGGGTGGCAGAGACCACGTCCTTCCACTTGCCACGATCTTTGCAAATCTCTCTTGATCTCCAATTTCATTAAACCTTTTATACATGTACGTCGGTTTAGGGAAGGGTTTATATGATAAAATGATTTATTTATTATATTTTTCGATCATCTACCCAAAAATGCTGCGATATCATTTTCCTAAAATTTCATGATAATTATGAAATTTTATACCTATGTGTAAAGAATTTATTTACCTATTCTCAGATAGGCCATTAATCTTGCAGGCTTAGAACCTCTTTGGCTGGATCTGGAAGAAGAAATATATGCCATAATTAATTTTTATGACATCTCTATAGTTTGTATATTAGTGAATCAATAAAGCACTTATTAGATACAATCACTGCAATGAGGATAAGAAGATATATTACATACTGATACTTTTATCTTTTTATTTGATTTTTCGCTATAAATATTGAATTATTTGCAACACCTTACCACATTATTGACAAATATTTCGCGCTAGCAACCAAGAACCGATATGTCAAATTGCATGGCGGTGCGTCGCTTTTTGGCTAATCATCGCAGATTTTCCGCGAATTTTACACTATTTACTATAAAAAATACCAATTTACTACAAAATTTATATTCAAGACCCAAGTGCTATTTAAAAAGACAACATTTGGTAAGATTTTTTTTTATATAAATATAATAACTTTATAGCTATAGTTAGAATTGATAATAGTTTTACTGAAACTGTTAAAAGTTCGTGAGTTACACCTATTTTTAATTTGATTTAGATGCTGTACGATTGTTTTATATAGTTGTAATATCTTATTTGTTAAGTTACTAATCATCTGTCGTCTGTGCTGATATAAATCTTTCAGGTTCAAACTCTGAACTACCCCTTTGATTATAATTTCTTATGGCTTTTAATATACTTTGTGATTGAGTTATATTATCTGACCGTGTGTTCTGCGTTTCTAATCAAAATTTTACATGGTCAACGAATATATATACCTGCCCATAACTAATTTGAATAAATTTTTCAAAAAGTTAGATTTAACTTGATAAAAAAGAAAACATAAGTCCAAAGTTGAAGCAGGTAAGTAAATTTTTGTTTCAAAAGTGGTAATTAATATAACTCCTATTGAAAAGTAGCCATATAATTGCTTATCATCTTTAACCTTGTAGAGCACAGCAGTTTCTAAGTATAACAAACAATAATAACAAGTATCATAGTAATATATTGTGTACAATATTGTTGATAAACAGTAATGATCCCAAACTTCATTCAGTATGAGAACTTTTAATATTAAAATGGACTTACCTAACCAATGCCGTAATGGCCTTTTATGTACCCGGTGTGAGTTATATAGTTGTGCCCCTTAAAATAATGATGAAGTTGATGGAATTGGGATCTATTTATAATGGGATTAGTGAGTGATGAATGATAATTGATATTTGTATATTTATTTATTTACATTATTGGTACAGTAATCACTTCAAGTCCCTAGGTGGTCAGGCAGTAAGCATACTTACTGTACTACTGTTACTATTGTTAGAGAGATTGTTTGGACTTAACAACTGCTGATCTTCTACTTTTACCCCCGACGCAAAAACGATGGGGTGTTATACGTTTGACGTATCTGTGTAAACATGTATGTGTCTCTCTGTGGCATTGTAACTCCCAAACAAAATCAGATCATCTATCTGATTTTAATGAGGTT
Source organism: Mycalesis mineus (assembly GCA_034621355.1). Taxonomy (NCBI): domain Eukaryota; kingdom Metazoa; phylum Arthropoda; class Insecta; order Lepidoptera; family Nymphalidae; genus Mycalesis; species Mycalesis mineus. Next base: position 4,996,142 of record CM067881.1, read on the forward strand.
TTTTTTTGTTTGAAAAGTATATCATTCGAGAGTGTTCGTAGCTATGTTTGGTGGAAATCAGTTCAGGTCTTCAAGGTCATTAGGTCGTTTGTTAGGTGTGATAGAAATGTTACACACTCAGTTTGCTTGAAAGTATGTGTGTGATCTGACATTTGAAACACAAATGGCTCAAAGGTAGGAGACGTAACCCTGGTCTACCTTTTTAGTAGACCCATCCAGTTTGGGCTCGTTGAATTTGTCTTGACTGGTTCTTTTCATGTTTCTAATTTGGGTTGGGGGTTTTTAAATTTTTAATTTAATGTTTTAATTTTTAATAATAATATATTGAAAGTGTAAATCCAGTTTATTGCAAAATCAATGGGCCCCATGCTTATTGGATAAATTTATTTATTTATTCTAGGGCAGTATTGGATTATCTCCTTTAATGTGAATTTTTAAAAGAGTGTCCATACAATCTCAGATGATATAGCTATTTCGACATCTAGACCTAGATATTTTCCCTTTTTAACCAAAGAAAAAAACTGAGGAGCTCCTCAATTCAACACATATATTTTTTTTATGTATGACCATGCATAACTTTATACTGAGTTGTCAGATTTTGATAATTTCTTTTATTAGACAGGGCACACGTCCAAGATAGTCCCATAGTCATGATGTTAGGATCTGATGATGATATTCTGGGAAAATTGAAGGAACTCTTCAAATTTTATAGGCACACTTGCAGCAATTTGGTTTTTGTGTCAGTATCAGTATCAGTAGCTTTTTGGCTGCAAGTACCGTATAATATACTATGAAAGTATAGTACAAGTACGTTACGTGGCGATAAATCACTAAAAAGTAAGAAATAAACATTTTTAACAAATCGACTCAAAACACACTAAAAAGTAAAAAAATAACTGTGTGTTTAGTTGCTTGAATTTACTTAAGCATATAGGAGTCTGTGCCAACTGCCAGCCAAGGTTTCTACTTCAAGAATTGAAAGAATTCTACTTTAAGAATGTTACCTAGAACCCACAAACTGCTTTACTATGTTAAATAAATGTTCCTTAAACTTGGATGGTACCGACTTCATATATTATTTTGTCGCAGGCTGGAGTAGACAGCAACAAATCAATTTACAATACATATTTTTAATCAAATTGCTCTAACCTACAGCGCTCTGTAACCAGTCTTTTAATAAACTTCGGTTGGCTTTTAAGCAGTTCTCAGCAAGTGTGATAATATTAAAATATTAATTTTAAAAATTATGCCCTTCTCTGTATAGAACGTCTGTCAAATTAATAGAGCCACTACCATCCAGATTGAAGTTACAAGAGTAAACTAAGCCTACTTGAATACTGGTGTTTTAAATTGTTTTTAAATATATGAAAAATAATTAAATCTATAAAATAATATAAAAGTTTATAAGACCTTAAATGTTAATAATTAGAGAGAAACCGGCTCTAATCCAATGTATGCTTCATGTTGTTCAGACACAGTGACATGACTTCATACTAAAGTTCAGACACAGTGACATGACTTCATACCAAAGTTCAGACACAGTGACATGACTTCATACCAAAGTTTAGCCATAGTAGTTCTGTACAAAATCCATACTCCATCTATAGAAAGACCCCTACTCTGAGATTTACTATTGGCAGTAAACCTCTGTATATATTGCAGGCCTTTGTTGAAATCTTAGTTTTATTTCACTATGTGTTGTTATTTTTTCCTACTTGAAAGTAACAAAAATTTTTGTAGTCGAATGCCTAATTTTTTATTCTTATGTCTTAACAAGAGTGATTGGGCATGTCTTAGGTAACTTTGCCCCAAGTGTGGAGCATAAAATGACATGAGAATTCTTAGAAAAAATATATATTATATGTATAGAGTCAAGTTTTCCCAAAAAAAAATTCTTGTTAATATGTAGTCACAAAAATTATACTACGTAGAGCCAGTTGGTATTTGCCAACAAATTTTAAAGCAATTCTCAATATTTTTTGAAAGCTCGTAGGTATGTCTGTATTTTCGCGATTTTCTGCGAGATTACTCAACAAATTACTGATTCGCATTAATTAGAATTATAAAGAGAAATTAAATTAAATTAGAGCTATAACAAAAATTACGCACAATTAGACCTCTTTCACCTTACAAAAGCGCAGTTCCAATTTGAAACCTACAAGCAGAAGCAGGCACTAAGCACACATGCACACACACACATATATACACATAATTACCCACATACATACACACACACACTCGCACAAAAGTATTTCAGTTATGTATTTCTGATTAGATTTTGTTTTTTTTTTTAATTCAATTTTATTCACGTATATTTAACTTGTTATACTGTATTCTTCTTTTTTTTAATTATCTATGTGTAATCTTATTTGGCCTTATTTTTCTACCTATTTGTAACTGTATGTATTTCTAAATATACGCTGTTGATTGCAATAAAATAAAAATAAAAAAAATAAAATAAAGCATATTCTCCAGGACATAATTTAATATTATACAAGTTAAACAACAAGTTCACTTTAAAAGAAAAAAATATTACCTATAGTAAAAATTATTAAAAAAATTGCTCCGAAAAAAAAATCCGACCCTTGATCCAACAGCCAAGCGAGTCTTAAGGATTTGGTCAAAGCTTTTCGCGATAAGACTGCAAGAACGTTGACTGAAATAACTATAGGAACAATAATCCTGAACTCAACATTCCACATGGCGCTAATCTCATGAGCAAGGTCCAAGTATTTTCATACTTTAAATATGCAAACGACCACGAATGCTAACCACGAAATTGTTTGACGATCTTTGCTAAGCGATCAGTGAAAATGTTGCTTAAACACAGACGTGTAATTTTAAATTTGCTATGCTATCAATAAAAGACTCCAAGGTTTTTATACACCCTTTTTTTGCTCTTTTTTCCTCTGCCAGTCAGCCAGCGAAAAATAAACCTGTCATAAATGACAATAGAAACTCAGAATCCTCAGACGTGTCGAAGCGTTAGAATCTATACTTGTAATAATTTAAAAATAAATAAATATTCGTGCTATTAGAAAAAAAGCTCGTTCGTTAGTTTTTGTTGAATATAAGGCAGTTGCGAAGTGTGCTCTGGTCAGTGCTCGCTGATCGGTCGGCGGGTGAGGCCACGATGCTCGTGAACTATGCCCTGTTATCCGTATGCGCGTTGTTTCAGTGCGCACGCGCATCGTATTCTACGTTCGCAGCCCCCGGGAATATGAACTTCGAGTATCCCGAAATTAGGAGGGATGAGACCGTGGTCGACGATTATTTCGGAACTAAGGTAATTACTGCTATGTTATTCTCTATTGTTTATTTACAATTTTTGTGGTATAAAACTTAAAAGGTCAAATGCCCGAATACTGATATAAACTCAAATATTAAGAATCTCTTATATTACTGAGCATCTCCTAACCTCCAGTTTCCAGTACTTGATCACGTTAAACATCTTTGAACGTTACTGAAATTCAGAAGGGCTTCAAGTGAGTCGTAGATTTGAGTGATGTTTCAGTATTCGGGCATTGGCTTTGAAACAATCCTTCGAAAACACCTTTAAAAGATAATCATTAATCAGTAAACTCGCAGGCATGACTGCGAAAGCGCCCCTAGGACGGCGCCTTGTCAGGTTAATGGTCTCTGGCGAATGGTTGCCAGAAAGCCATGTCTGGCGATTTCTTCTGTACCATCATCATGCTCATATTAGAAATGTAATAAAATTACGCTACACCTGAACCATTGAGGTACTGGACTGTTATTTTCTCCAAACTCCATAGTTTTCAATTAAATATAGGTTTTTATCAACTGATAATCCATCTTCAAATATATATAATAAATCTTCAAATATATTAATATAACCCTATTCAAATTGCATGATTAGTTTTAGATTTATAACATACTTATAACAGAAATTCCTTTTTGAAAGAGTTAAAAAAGAAAATCGTTATCTAAAATATTTTTCCTGTTGGTATTTTATCTATTCTTTGGCACCTATGTTATGTTATGATTGGTATGTTATCTATTTCCCATAAAGTTAGCTCTTGACTGCAACTTCACCTCATACTATTATATATACTCTACCTGTAACGAGTGACGACGTATTCAAGATCGTAAGGGCAACAAAGATACGTTTCCCTAAATGGTTCCTACATACATACTTAACATCATGCCTCATTCCCATAAGCAGAGACTACATCCTTCCATTTGCCACGGTTCTTGTATACTTCCTTAGCTTCTTCTACTCTCATTAATCCTTTCATACAAATTTGTCGGTTTAGGGTACTCTTAACCTGGCCATTATTTAAAATGTCCTGTATTTGGTCTAGAAACATTCGCCTAGGCTTTCTCCTTTCACTTCCATTCATTCACCCTCGCCTCATAAATATTTTTTGTTTATCTTCTTTCGTTCATTCTGTTTACATGCCCAAACCTTCTAACCACCCTTTTTTAAGCCAGACCCAGGCCTGGTCTGGTAGTCGTAAAATCAAAGTAAGGCTAAATAAGCCGGATAGATTCATTATTGTTATCACAAATTCTGGTTTTCCTTAGTCGTGAAGGAAAAGCCACCTTTAATATACTATACTTTACTTTACTTAAACTTTCCTTTATTGATATAAGCGGATTAAATAAAATATCTAAGCTACAGCCACAATGCAATATAGTACACTTTGTTTCATACTACAATTTACCCTCGTGCTTACCCTGGTAAAAGAACTTGTGCACGCCACCAGTGATTTGTTAAAGCTTCCACAATGGTGCTCAATTAAAATAACAATGTAAATCTAAAATGAATCTAAGAAAAAACTAAGATTCTTTGAAGAGTACGTAATCAAATCGACAGACGTGATCGAATTGTATATTATTATCTGTTGTTATTTCTTACGCTTGGATATAGGTAGGTACTATCTCATCTTGTGGTACCAGGAATTATTATTTCAGTAGAAACGTGCTAGCCCAATAAAATACTAATCGTAATCTACAACCAATCTACAGTACAGTACAGTATTTTCTATTATAGGTGATACTTGCTATGAACCGTAGCTTTTCTGTCGTAGATATTGTTCCTGTAGGATTATTGAGATATTTATTAAACAAAATCTTGAAGTCAGTTTAATTTCCTTCCTTTAAAATAATTCATTAATAGAAATAAGAAAATACAAACCTTAGGCGTTTAAAGTAAGCGCGAATGTTTAAAGCCCAACGCATATCTGGCCAGTTACTGTCAATCGTATTAACGTTACTGGCGATGAAATGTACGACATATCGTAAATTATTTAGGCTTTAAACTACCATATTGCATTAAGTGATGAATTTGTCTTTTCAATGATTAAAGGATCGACTCAACCGTGAGTTACACTGACAATATGACACAACTTATTGAAAAAAAATATGGCTAATATTCATTTAAAAAAAATCGTAACAAGGAAATTTAAAACAGTAATTATAAAAAGCATTGTCATAAAAAGCAATAGTTAGACAAGTAGGTACCTGTATATCTTGCAATTATAGGCTGTAATTGCAAGACATACATTATTTACAGCTATCGCTTAAATGGCAGAAGGTAATTACTGCGTTTATTCCCAACTAGCGACCCGTCCCAGCTTCGCACGGGTGCAATGCTGGTACTCAAGTATGTCCCTGCATTTTAAATCTTATATATCTTGGAAAATATTTACTTAAATTACCTGCTGTAAAGGGCAATAGTGCTCTATATTGATTGCATAAAGTATTTAAGAGACTTAATTGGATAAGAATTAATGCAGTATTGCTTAAAATCGCTTCGTAAATAAGCCATTACTTTCGGTTGAAAGTAAAAGATAAAAAATGGTTATTGTGGGGATATTTTAGTTTGCGTTATTGTGTACCAAAAGAACATACATTTAGTGCGGAGTACGTATAGGCTTATCAGCACGTTTTGTTCTTCATGTATAGAGTTCAATCGGTCAATGAGCTATGAACGTCATAATAATCATTAGATCCGTTGCTTCCTATGTTTTCATTTATAAAATTGAGATAACAATCTATTTGTATATGATAATTATGTGAAAAAATTAGAAATATTCCGAATATGAAACAATTATTTTAAATTTTCATTATTTTAAAAACACATCCATTTTAAGCCACTTTAATAAGTATATATTTTGAATTTTGTGTGTGTATGTTCATTACTTCTCGACTAAACGGCTGGTGCTGACTTCCTGGATTTAACACATAAGCTACATTTTATGCAGATTTTATTTTGCGGGAACGGGAACTAAGGGGGCGCCCTCTAGTTTAACATAACTAGAACGGAGATTATACATTACATGCCGGTTCTTTGTTTACATTTATACCGTCATTTCGATAGTTTAACTATAGCATGTTTAATGTTGGATGGTAACTAATTAACGAGATAAAGGCTAGGTACTTACTAATTAACGTTGATTCATAGGACACACCCACTGTACTGCGCTCGCTTTATTCAATTATAAGCATTCTTGTACTGCCGGCGATTCCTCTGGAGTGCATGCCGCTGCAACTTGCTCTTGGCATGCATTTCACGACCGTAATAAACTATCTTCCATTGCTATGAATTGTAACATCGGTTAAGTGTTTCCCTCTGCATCATTACGTTTGATATCCTTACACTATAGGGCCAGGTCTTCCTCCTTATTGCAATGAGGATACGGAGCTCAGACCCACCTCTTGCGGTTTCAATGTGCGTGCAATATATGAATTTTGTAACGATCAGACGTTAATTTTAAAAAAGAATTATTTAATTTTTTTTAACGACCTCCGTAGCGCAGTGGTATGCGCGGTGGATTTATTAGACGATAATCCTTGGTTCCATTACCGGCGGGGCAGATTGAAATTTTTCTTAACTTGTCTTGGTCTGGTTGGTGGGAGGCGTTCGCCGTGGCTAGTTACCACCGTACCGACCAAGACGTACCGCCAAGCGATTTAGCGTTCCCGTACGATGTGTAGAAACCGAAAGGGGTGTGGATTTCATCCTACTTAACAAGTTAGCCCGCTTCCTTCTCAAATTACATCATCACTTAACATCAGGTGTGATAGCAGTCAATGGCCAACTTGTAGTCGATAAAAAAAAAATAAGAACCGGTGGCTTAATTTGCTGAAGTTTTTTGTTTTTATAATAATAATTTTATTTGAGACTTTTTTGTTTTAGTTTATGGTATAGAAATGATACGGTACACTTTTTGCCATTTTTTGTTAAAACGGCAATATAAACATGATATGATATTTATATTTTTGAAATGGTCTTTTTACGAACTTTCATTTGATACCCATATTGCGAAGATAAGAGAAAGAAATACACACATACCCCCATTTACAGCCACCATTTTGAAAATTTATATAGCCTATGTCACTACTACAATTTTAACGAATTCAACGACACCTCACCTGTCAAAATCCGTTCAGTCGTTTAGGCTGTAGCGCGTGCCGAAGAAATGGACATACATACATACATACGCTCGAAAAACATAACCCTCCTTCTGACGCAGTCGGGTAAAAAGCCAGTTTCCCCCTGAATTATACATATAATGAACTACGGATCGTAGTAATACTGTTCACTCTCTCTACGTCATAGCCTACGTATTAATATCCTTTGATAGGATGCTATCATTATGATTAGCAAATATGGACTGCGGTGAGCGCGAGCGTTTACACTTTTATTTGTATTGTCAACAGCGATAAATGTTCAGTATTTATTGTAATTTTTACAAACATACTTATTACTTTTACTTAATTTGTATTGATTAATTATAATAATATAGTAATATTGTTCGACACCCCCCATTAAGGTGACTGACGATATTAAACGTGTCGCAGGGAGCCACTGCCTACAGACGGCTCAAGATCGTTGTTTGGAAGTCCCTAAAATGTCTGTGTCCAACAGTGGACGTCTATCGGCTGCTAATGATGATGACTATATAAATAGTAAATACGCGCCTTAGACGTATTCATTTTTTTTTATACTGGGGAGGGGAAAAAATACTTACGGACTTCTGCCGTCAGGCAGGGTATGTCCGACTCGCACGGACTAAAATAACCCCCTACTCCTTGTTCAGCATGGAACCGCTTTGCATTACTTCATGCTGACCCCTCTTGTATTCTTTTTTGCTCTCTCTCCTTTTTTCCCTTCTAATCATTGGGCACATATGGGCGTATCTCTGCCATTTATCCTCGCCTGACAGCATACGACCGGTAAAATTACTGGCGTTCACCGCGTCGTCCGTTCCCACGGCAGCTGCTCTGAGGTCTGTGCAACCTGAGCATTCAAAGAGCGCATGCCGTGGGGTATTGTCTTCGTTGCAGAAGAAACACTTTTCGTCTGTTGCTCTACCAATGGCGAAGAGGTAGGTTCTAAAAACTCCATGACCGCTGAGTGCCTGCGTCAACCAGCGGTCTATTTCTTCGTGATCTCTTTTGTGCCATTTTATCAGGTCTGGAATCAGTTCCCGTGTCCAGCTTCCTTTTCCCGGTTCTGTCCACTCTTTCTCCCACTCCTTTAGTGATATCTCTCGAATTTCTGTGGGAGTCCGATCCTTGCTCTCGTATTAATTTATGTTAAATATTAAGTATAATATAAACAAAAGTTACTACAGCATTCGTGATTCATTTTTTCAGCGGTAACTCCATAACAAATCGTGAAAATAATTACAATTAGTTCGATTTCTCGATGCGTGTGAATACGACCATAGAAGTACGGCCGATGACGTGTGAACTGGTCACCCAAAAGGCTCCAAACACACAAATTGAAGTCTCCAAAGCCGACCCGACCGAAGATCAATATTTTTTTCATAGTATATTTATTGAAAGAATAAAATAGCTACATTAATTTTTTGGCAAATTTTTTGTTGTAGTAAGTTGAATGAACTAATAAAACATCGTCCATGGTAAAGTTGTTTGATAGTTATGCTCAGTTATCTTATAAGAAATTACCATGCAGATTTTTTTGTTAATATCTCTTAATTGTTCAAATATATTTGGCGGATAGGTACTATTGTATCTGCTATGAATCTCGAGTCACGAACTTTATCTAAAGACAGTAAAGGCCGGCATATATCTGAATTCTGAAACGTATCGTCGAGCAATCGTTAATATCAAAGTATTAGTCGCAATTCTTCATTCACAGCCTAACGTCTTTGCCATTTAGTACAGCGATGCATTATTAGTTGTACTTAAAAAATATTTTATTTACACAAATATAAAATAGTCAGTTCTGTAGAAACTGAAAATTTTATGATTTATTTTATCTGGTTCGTATAATTGGTCTATTAGTCTACATGTTTTTTTTATTTAGATATTTTCGCTAACCACGTGTTTGCAAGTTGGTAGTATCAAATGCGCTACTCTACACTTGGTCAGATATGCACCGGCCCTAAGCTTCACGAGGTGCTTGCTATATTGAATGTACAATCTGTACACTACAAATCATAAACATTGACGTCTTTAATGAAGGTATTTATATTCCAACCAAGTGAAACTCATTGCCCATTCTTGGCACGTACTGTCGGTGTCATAGAGTCAATGCTGCCGTTTCACTGGCCTTTTTCCTATCGTGATCAGACCTTTGTCTATACTAATATTATAAAGAGGTAAAGTTTGTAAATAAAGATCTGTTCAATCTGATCAGTAGAATGCTACGGGCGAGTGTCATAGGCTATATTTTATATTTGTATTGTATATATTAACCGAGTTACACAGATTATGTCGCGCAAGTCGGGTCGCAAAAATCTGTTAAATCGGCTTTAACTAATGCCTTAACTATTGTATGAGGACCAGTGTATGAGGGTATCTTAAGAAATTCTACAAATAAGTCCGCGACAGTATATATCTATCTTTCATATTTCAACAGATTTTTGTGTTTGAAAAAATCATTCGTATGCTTAAGTTTACGTCATCATTTATACAACAAAAATTAAAGCCTTTTACAGTATGTTAATTAATTATATAGTTTCGGAGATATTACAAAATTTCTAAAAAGCGCGACACTAATAAATCATTTAAATCATATGCTTAAGATTACGTCATTATTTATACAAGTAAACTTAAATCCTTATCAAAATAAATTATTTAATAGTCTTAAGGATATTATTTAGATAAGAGTTGTCTTTTACAGTATGTTAATTAGTTATATATTTTCGGAGATATTACAAAATTTCTATAAAGCGCGGCACTGCCGCTATGGTTTCCAAATTTAGTTGACCTCCTTCGTGTTATATTATACGTACTGAATAGAGGTCAGCATTTTGGTACTGATATGCTTTCATGATAGAAACGTTTAATAAGGTGATGGATTTATTTTAGTTTGTGCGTTTGCTTAAATGGGCTAATCTCTAGACCTGCGTGACGGATTGTAAAATATTTTTGTTTATTCTGAAGACTAGACTCAAGACCAAGAGTGATATATACTATTTAGTATCAATTTATACCCATCAGCATAAATATATATTGTTAAAATTAATTACTGAAATTTCGTACAATGTTTAACTTGTACATAAATGTACATCTATAGTACACGGGACGGGAGGGAGAATATTGCTTGACGGCAAACTATAAAAAAATTAAACTGAGAGGGGGAGCGGGGAATGAGCACACTTTATATGAAAGTCTGTCTTTAAAATTAGAAGGGTACCTAAGAGGTTTTCACGCGAACGGAGTCGATGGCGACTGCCAGTTATTTTATAAATGCAGAGAAGGTGAGCGATGACATGTTACAAAGAGTACTCTTAAGCCTACATCGGTGTCGCAAGTCTCGGACTCTCTGCCACACGATGGACCCGGCACCTGCACGGTGAATCCATGGAACGCTAAGATATTAGTCACTCTTTTTGCTCATGATTTTACCATAGATAAGCGACTGCCTCGTTGGTCTAGTGGTTAGCCTATGTGGCTTCGGTCACGAGGTCCTAGGTTCGATTCCTGGGTCGGGTCATGGAATAATTCTGAGCTTTTTCATTCTTCTATGAAATTCTCAGTACATTCCAAGCCCGGAGTCGGGAAGTTGGTGGTCCTACACCCCCGTGCTTCGGAGAGTACGTTAAGCCGTCGATCCCGGTCACTATCACCAACATCTGATAGTGATCGTTAATAAATGAAATATTATCACCCTAAGCCCGCCAACCCGCATTGGAGCAGCGTGGTGGGTGTACGCTCCATATCCCCTCTCCTATAAGGAGGGAGGCCTGGCCCTGTAGTGGGCCGTTAATAGGCTGATAATGATGAAGCAGAAGTACGGTAGGTAAGTGTGGAGTTCGAACCGTGACCTTACCAAGTTCAGGTTTCATGGGTTGAAGACCTCAACCTTCCAAGTATAATACGTATTTTGTTTTACTTTTCTCGGAAGGATATACCTATCAAAAATCATGTCCTAAGTCACCAGTCAAGTGTAAACCCTTTTCTTCACTGATGTTTTTGAAAAAAAAAATCATCTTAATCAAAACAAAACACTTACTCTAAAAAAGTTTTGACTAGTCTCCTCGCGTACCGATCGATAAACTTCTTAGCTTTAGTTAGCTTCGCTTCTAATGGAGACGTGTCCTCACTTCGTGGCCTTGTGCATCTAATAAGGCTACATAAAAAACATTGATTATATTGATTACGAAACGAGTATCTGTGCACTGACCCCTAGTAATAAGACGTGGATCGCAAAAACTTGTTTTCATACCGACTTGTGCTAGCCAAGTGGTTCAGGGTTGGTCAATTCGTACTAATAATACTTGTAAAACGAGGTAAATACATATACAAACTAAAATCCTATAGTATATGAGATGATAGCCGGAGATACGATATGGCATAACATCGTGAGGTTGAAGGTGACAGCTAGTCACGAGGCTCAAATATGACAAGGACTACTCAAGGAGGCTATAAGATGATGATGAGAAACTAAATAGAAAACATTTTCCATAGTAAATTCTAAGCGAAGACCTTTTTGGGATCACATCACTTTCACATCCTGCAATTTATTGTATTTTATTTTTCTTAGTGGTGTTTTTCCCAAATAAACTTCTTTCTTTCTTTCTTTAATATTAAAAGTATCAAAATACTTGGATCTTGCTCACGAGATTACCGTCATGTGGAATGTTGATTCAACAATGATTGTTCCTATAGTCGTTTCAGTCAACGGTCTTATAGCGAAAAGCTTTGACGAACATCTTAAAAAGCTTTCGCTTAATTGTTGGATCAAGGGTCGAATACAGAAGGCAGTAATTCTTGAAACGGCGCGCATTGTGAGGAGGTTCCTCACTCTGGAGCCCTGACCACCGGTTGCTTGGACCCCCGGGCCCCGCAGCAGGCGGAATGAATTTTTTTATAAATTTTTAATAGTGTTTTTTTTTTATAATTTTAGAAGCATTGTTAAAAATTTTTTAAATAATTGTAAATAAATAAATGAGTGTATAATATATTGGACGGTTTAACATGCGACCAGTAAAATCATAATCAATATTAGGGGGTTTGGGATTTAGGGTGTGTAGACAACAAACAGAACGTAAGTAATAAGAATTGCGGACTATTCGTTGAATGGATATTAAACAAAACTAAATATAACGTTCACGCACGCAGAATTCTTTGCATCTGCGGAGTCTGTGGCAAAAGCTACCTAATTTATCATTTTTGCACATTTTATACATTTGGACCTCTCCCTTGAGAAAGCTATCGTTAGATCATTTTATGACCATTGGACACCCCCAATGAAAAAGCCCAAAAATCCCAAAAAACAGCCCACGATTGAAGCAATACATTACAGGGCATGCAAACATGTCCTACAAAGTGCCGCTCTGTGCCCATCAACACCACCAGCAAGCAAAACCTTTATACCGGAATTCATCAATGCTTGGAAGCAGAAAAACCAATTCGATAGTACGTTCCCAGACATGCTTTCACAAAAAGGTCTACAACTAAGCTGTTTCTTACAAAGAAATTTTTTATCTTTTTGCAGATAGCAGACCCATACCGGTGGCTCGAAGACCCAGATTCCGAAGAAACGAAGGCCTTCATAGATTTAGAGAACAACATAACCCGCCCGTTCCTGGACTCCTGCCCGGTGAAGGCGGACATCCACGAGCGACTCACGGAGCTATGGAACTACCCCAAATACTCGTGCCCCTTCCGGAGAGGGGACAAATACTTCTTCATGAAGAACACTGGTCTGCAGAACCAACAGTACGTAGATTTGATTATTATCCACTGAATTAGATCTAACAGTTAATTTAACTTTTAGCAGAGTTTATTATAAGAAATAGTAAGTCCTTCTCCCATTAGATGAACTGATTGGCATGACATATGACGGACAATCGATTCTCAAGAAGTCGCTGAATATAAGCAGCTGATGCTGATGATTGGAAGTCCATACAGACATCCATCGTCATCTGATGTGATGATATTATGGAATCCTTGCTTAGTTGTGAAGACGTCGCCTTGCTTACTTGGGAAGTTGACTGTTATATCTTCGTGCCTCGGAGAGCACGCCAAGCCATCGGCAAAAGCAATATTTTATATTTCGCTGTTAATAGGCTTAGCGTGCTCTCCGAGGCACGAAGATATAACACCGTTAACTTCCCAAGTAAGCAATACGTCTGTTTTTTTTTTAATTCATTACAAGTTAGCCCATGATTGAAATCACACCTAATGGTAAGTGATGATGCAATCTAAGATGGAAGCACCAGATCGATTAGCGGTACGTCTTTGCCGGCAGGGTGCTAACTAGCCACGGCCAAAGCCTCCCACTAGACAAAAACCAGATTTCTTTTCTCTACATGAGAGAATATGTCTACTGGTCCAGTAAAGGGCTGTAAACTGATGATCTTTTCGTTGTCCGCAGTGTCCTATACATCCAGGACAGCCTGGAGGGCGAGGCCCGTGTGTTCCTCGACCCCAACACGTTGTCGGAGGACGGCACCATCGCCCTGTCTGGCAGCCGCTTCACGGAGGACGGCTCCACCTTTGCCTACGCGCTGTCCGCCAGCGGCTCCGACTGGAATACCATACACTTGAAGGACGTTGAGACAGGTATGTTACAAAAACATTTACTTCTTTTTAGGGTTCCGTACCTCGAAAGGTAAAATGGAACTCTTATTGGATCAGTTTCTAGTCCGTCCGTCTTTCTGTCAAGACCCTTTTTCTTAAGAACGCGAGAAGGTATCAAGCTGGAATTAATATCAAATACTCAGGTCTCCAAGGGATATCCCTTGGAGCTGTGAAAAAATAAAACTTCTAAGTCAACACAATAAAAAAATACAGCCGCAAATTTTCGACACTGGCAAGGGAAACCTACAGGATACTTCCTGTGAACGCAGAATCTTGAAATTTGGTATGAAGCAACGTCTTATAGATAAAGAAAAAATTGCGATAATCGTAAATTTTTTGTTACATCACTTGGAAAATATTTTTAATGATATTTTAAGTTACTACCCTCTTCTCATGAATTTCATATTGAAATTCATATCTAGAACTATAACTCGATTGTCATGGTGGGTGAACTTTACTTATATATCTACGGGCTTGTACAGAACCCTCGCTGCGCGAATGCGACTCCCACTTAACTGGTTTTCATCCTTACTTTACTTGATAACTGAATGTTTTAGGACAGTATCACGTATGTAATAAGTATGTATTATCGTTATCGGCCTATTTTACCCGCCCACTACATAGGAGGCCAGGCCCCCTCTAAAGACGACAGAAAATGTACCACGCCCGATAATTGGTTACCTATTAAAGATTACTGTCAGATACTGTCAGATGAATATCTTAGCATTCCATGGATACACCCTGTGGGTGCTCGGTCCATCGCGTGGCTGAGAGAAAATCCCAACAGAGCCCGGGAATTGTGACACGAGTGTAGGTTTAAAAGGGATTCCTTATTCCGGCCGTCAACACTCACCTCCTCCGTTCATGTTATTCTCTGCTCAGCCAAATTCGGAAGGACCCTACTAGAGCAGCTTTGGATACTTGTTACCCGACTGCGTCAGAAGGAGGGTTATGTTTTTCGAGCGTATGTATGTACGTATGTATGTATGTATGTATAAAGTATTTAGAATTTTATACAGATATAGTGATCCTTGTTTTTCTCTTTTCAGTTCATAACTTCTAAGCAGTCGGGTTTTTTGTTTTTATAATAATATTTTTTTCAAATATGTAGCTTAACAATTATTACTACAAGAATGATTACCTTCTTAATGAATTTATTAACAAACAATTATAAATAAAGAAATGACGGTAGAACAATGAATAGAGTAAAATCAGAAAGAATAAAAATGTTAATAATAGAAGGAAATGTATTATTTATGCATATTAACGTGTAGCATACGGGTTTTAGGTAAAGATTACCCCGAGGTGCTAGAGAAGGTCAAGTTCGCCTCAATGTCGTGGACAAAGGACAACAAAGGATTATTTTATTCTGTAAGTATAATATTATTATTGATATAATAAAGTATTAATAATGATTTATTTGTCAAATTACAAGATTTAGCTTTAAAATAAAAAGTAATAAGATAATATATTTGATTTCCTGACGTAGTTTCTATTGTTTTTTGTTTAGATGACTAGAATTGATTCCCAGCTCGGATTCATTTAGATGTTTTGCCAGCCTCCGAGGTACCGGGTTCGATTCTCCGGAGCGACGATTGAGATTTTGTTAATTGGTCCTGGTCTGACTAGTTCGAAGCTTCGGTTGTGGCTAGTTATCACCCTACCGGCAAAGATATGTTTATAAGCCAATGGTTTTCCACTTACCATCAAGAGGGCCATCTGCTTGGTCCGTCAATTGTTACGTTTTTTTTATTCTTTGACTGCAACTACACCTGATGGTAAGTGATGAAGCAATCTAAGATGGAAGCGGGCTAGCTTTAGGGGTACCACACATTGACATGGTACCAGAACGCTAAATCGCTTGGCGGTACGTCTTTGTCGGTGGGGTGGTAAGTAGCCACGGCCAATGCCACCACCACCAGCCAGACCTGGACAGATTTAGAAAATCTTGATGAATAGCCCAGCCGAAGATCGAACCCAGAACCTTCGTCTTAGAAATCTACTGCGTATATCATTGCGCCATGGAGGCCGTCATAACGTTATTGTTGTTATTAAATATTGTTGTTAAACAAAAAAATATCATTTTATATAAATAATAATGTTGTGTTTGGTGGCCCTACCCTCAAATCAGTCTGGCTTGAGTTACTCGTATAGTTAATAACCGAAACAAATAGGCGTATCTCACAAAACAATACCTCATTAAAATGCCTTCCTTTAAGAATTACCTTATTGTTATATCTGTCCTTTGTCAAAATATAAAATGTAGTACATATTGTTATTTACTAAACAATAATTCATTTAAAATACAATGGGTAATGTTGAGGCTACCCAATGCCCGTGATATTTTATTTTTCGTTTTTTTTTTAATATCACTGAAATCCACAAAAATCAGTTTATACGAGTATATACGACACACTTTTTTTATTAGAGTATTTATAAATATTTATATTTTTTATCGCTATTAAAACTGGAAAACGAGCATGCGGGTTATAACCAGCCCACCAGTTGGCGAGGGTGAAGTTGATTTTTACGGTACAAGATTCGCTGTGAGAAAACAGGGTGGTACTTGTACGAACTGCCCTTCACAGCAGTCGCCATTATATGCATATTAGTTGATCTTATTACCTTTTAATATACACATGACAACATAATTAGGTGAGTTAAACCACAATTTATATATTTCATTAAAATGAAACACATTTAATTACTTACTATAAAGATAAATAACAACAAGAATAAATTAAGCTAGTCTCGAGAAATTGTTTATTCAACGAAGATTCAATTAACATGCACATAAATATAAGATGGCCTTAGTATACAGGATAATGGAATAGTGTTACCTTTATATTTGAATATATATGTATTGTGAATTATGGGTTAAAATAAACCTTAGGTTTCAGTTGTTATAAACTTGACACTAAATAGCGTTAAAAATTCACTTTACAGTAGATATTTTCATTTTTATCCGACGAAAAACAACGGAGGAGGTTCTCAATTCGACACGTATATTTTTTTTTTTTATGTATGACCACGCATAACTTTTTACAGTCCGATTTGTGTAGTTGTTACTTTTTAGTGCGTTTTGAGTCGGTTCTATTTTTTGTTAAAAAAATTTTATAAATAATTTGATACAATCCTTTTTTCTTATGCTTTTATATCTATTGGAAATAGGAAAAGTGAGCTGTTGATTAAAAATGTTTTATCATATGGACGACTAGAGGACGCCTACGATTTATTGCGTATCAAAATCCCCGTATTTGAAAAAAAAAAACAAACTTCCATAGATTCGCCAACAGATATGGCAACATATACTGAGCTGTCTTAGAGACTTGCAGATTTATGTAATGACTACTTATTCTTACCTTGAAGGTGTTTAAATTATTATAGGTGGAACACAGACACTAAAAGGACATTACAGATCAGTAGCAAAGTCATTGTGCAAAACTGTATCTTTTAGTATATTCCAGAGATACCCTGAACAAACGGGCAAGACGGACGGCTCAGAGACGGAAGTGAACCGCGACCAGAAGCTGTGCTACCACCGCCTCAACACGCCGCAGAGCGAGGACGTCGTCGTCGTGGAGTTCCCCGAGGAGCCTTTGTGGAGGATGTGAGTACGATGTTCAGAGCTAATTCCAGAGATACCCTGAGCAAACGGGCAAGACGAACGGCTCAGAGACGGAAGTGAACCGCGACCAGAAGCTGTGCTACCACCGCCTCAACACGCCGCAGAGCGAGGACGTCGTCGTCGTGGAGTTCCCCGAGGAGCCTTTGTGGAGGATGTGAGTACGATGTTCAGAGCTAATTCCAGAGATACCTTGAACAAACGGACAAGACGGACGGCTCAGAGACGGAAGTGAACCGCGACCAGAAGCTGTGCTACCACCGCCTCAACACGCCGCAGAGCGAGGACCTCGTCGTCGTGGAGTTCCCCGAGGAGCCTTTGTGGAGGATGTGAGTACGATGTTCAGAGCTAATTCCAGAGATACCTTGAACAAACGGACAAGACGGACGGCTCAGAGACGGAAGTGAACCGCGACCAGAAGCTGTGCTACCACCGCCTCAACACGCCGCAGAGCGAGGACGTCGTCGTCGTGGAGTTCCCCGAGGAGCCTTTGTGGAGGATGTGAGTACGATGTTCAGAGCTAATTCCAGAGATACCCTGAGCAAACGGGCAAGACGGACGGCTCAGAGACGGAAGTGAACCGCGACCAGAAGCTGTGCTACCACCGCCTCAACACGCCGCAGAGCGAGGACGTCGTCGTCGTGGAGTTCCCCGAGGAGCCTTTGTGGAGGATGTGAGTACGATGTTCAGAGCTAATTCCAGAGATACGCTGAGCAAACGGGCAAGACGGACGGCTCGGAGACGGAAGTGAACCGCGACCAGAAGCTGTGCTACCACCGCCTCAACACGCCGCAGAGCGAGGACGTCGTCGTCGTGGAGTTCCCCGAGGAGCCTTTGTGGAGGATGTGAGTACGATGTTCAGAGCTAATTCCAGAGATACCCTGAGCAAACGGGCAAGACGGACGGCTCAGAGACGGAAGTGAACCGCGACCAGAAGCTGTGCTACCACCGCCTCAACACGCCGCAGAGCGAGGACGTCGTCGTCGTGGAGTTCCCCGAGGAGCCTTTGTGGAGGATGTGATTACGATGTTCAGAGCTAATTCCAGAGATACCCTGAGCAGACGAGAAGACCCTTTGTCCCGCAAGAGCTGAGTAGAAAATGCTTTTGTGGATGACATCCATTAAATACAGCCCTAAATATGCTAAAGGGAGGGCCAGTTTTTGTCGGCTTAGAACATTTTAGCGCATTGGGAATACAGAACACTCGGCGCACGAAGAGACCTTTAAAGGAAACTTCAACGCGCTGCCCTTTGCTTTGTCCTGCACTCAGGACAAATTAAAAGTTGTCCAATGTGTGATAGGTAGCCTGTTGTAGGGTACGTTACCTACGCTGCGGTAGATGATGCTGATGATATAAATTAAACACGTCGACCCGTAAATAGTTTTATTTTGGTCAACCCACCACCTCCCATGGCCCCACCAACCTTGCGGTTATGCGGGCCGAATCGTCAGGAGGGCAACCCGGAATCCGCACTTCTCCACGCGTTTCATCGCCGGGCCGCCTTCTTGACTCCCGTACAAGTTCTTTATCTTCTCGTCCTTGTCCCTATGGAGCACTCTCCCCCTTCTGGGGCATGCACGTCACACGTCCGGAGAAGACCCACCGTCCGTAGCGGCTCCGTCACTGGTTCCGTGGAGCTCCAGAACACTCCGCCTCTTGTGCCAAGCGTGCGCGAACTCCCGCAGCCGATGGAAGTTCGCCTCCGACGAGACGAGGTCCGTGTAGTAGACCGGACCCTCCTCCGCGCGAACGATCCCGTCCAACATCCGAAGTCGTAGATCCTCGTACAGAGGACATTCCCACAGAACGTGGTGCCTGTCCTCGTCCTCTAGACCGCAGTCGCAAACTGGACTCTCGCACAACGTCATTCCATGCAGACGCGCCCGGAAACAGCCGTGCCCGATGAGAATCTGTGAGGTCTCGTAGTCTGGCGCGACCCAGGTAGCTCTGAGTCTGCCGCCGACGTCAGGGAAGAAGCTCCGCAACTCGCTACCCCAAACCTCCGAGCACCAGCGTTCCTGCCATACCGCATTCATTTCTGTCCCGATGTCTCGCTTACGTCTGCTCAACTCCCGTTTAGGCGCGGACTGGCGCGCCTCGTGTATCCTTGCAGCACGGATTACCTCCAGGTCCGCGGGCAGCACCCCAGCAAGCACCGCCAGGGCGGCGGAGCTCGCAGAGCGATATGCCTTGGTCAACAGGACGAGAGAGGATCTCTGCTTCCTGATGAGAGTCGACCGCACGACGTGCAGCTCCGCCCTTCCCGCCCAACACGCAGCGGCGTACGTCAATGTGGCCACGAAAGTTCCGTAGTAAAGGATGCGCAGCGCAGGATAACGGATGCCCCAAGAGGACGTCGACACTCGCGACATCTTCCCGAAGCATCGCGCCGCGCGCTCCCCAATTGACGACGCGTGCTGCGCGAAAGACAGACTTGCATCGATTGTGACGCCAAGTACGACGGCTTCCGCCACAGGTCTGATCGAGCTGCCCCCGAGCTTGATGACCGGAGGCCGCTTCCCGAGCTTGCCCTTTAGCGTCATGGTTTGCGACTTGGTAGGAGCGAATTTGAGCCGGTTGCGGAAACCCCAGTCTTCAATCAAACGGATGGACTCCGCTGCAGCGGTCTCGATCGCCCGCCGCGAGTCAGCCTCAATCATCACCGTGACGTCATCCGCGTACGCAATAACCCTAACACCCCCCGGTAGCGGCAACCGAAGCAAGTCATCAAGGAGGACGTTCCACAAGGTAGGTCCCAGCACTGATCCTTGCGGGCACCCCATAGTGGAGGTTTTCCACCGTACCGTGCTCCCAACGAATAGCCCGACACGTCGGTTCGCAAAGTAGCTCGCCAGCATGCGGTAGACGTTGGGAGGGCAGCCTCCCCTCTTCGATTTGAGGAGGATCATGGGCCACCAGGCATTGTCGAAGGCGCCCGAGATGTCCAGGAAGACCGCCTGTAAGTACTTCCGTTCAGTCGTTTTTGCAGCACTGAGAACAGCTTGCAACGCCGTGACAGTAGACTTACCCGGAGAAAATCCGTGCTGAAAGTCCGAGATCCCTCTGGTGATCTGCGGCGCGCATAAGAGCAAGACGCGTTCCAAAATCTTCCCAAATACAGGGAGGAGCGTGATCGGACGGTAAGCTTTCGGGTCAGAGAGAGGCTTGCCGTTTCCTTTGGGGAGAACAATAAGCCTCCCGTCCTTCCATACGTCGGGAAAGATCCCCTCTTCCACGCAGGTGGCGAACACCCGGTGGAATTCCACGGATGCCGCCTTCCACACTTGCTTCGCGATCCGCGCCGTGATGCCGTCGATTCCGGGCGCGGTATTAGGCAGAGACTTGACGATGCCGCACAGACCCTCGATGGGCGGCGGGGAAGCAGACGGCCCAGATGGAATGAGCGCGGCCGCAACTCGGACTTGCCTGTGGTACTCCGTGTCCTTGGACAGATCGTCGTCCGGACAGAGGGCGTAGAGCAGGCTGTCCGCGGCCTCACTGACGCCACCCGGAAACCCTTCGGCGTATTGGACCCCATTGACGACTTGTGATGGCGGACGGAATCTGCCGCTAGCGACCCTGTAGGCTTGGCCGTACGGGTCGGTGTTGCCAGACTCCGCCGCTCGCATGTTGTACGCGTTCTGCTCCTCCTCCATCAACTGCCGGTATTTACGCCGCTCTGCATGGAATTTCTCCCGCGCCGTTACCTGCCGCTCGCTCGTGCCTTCCTTGCGTAGCCCCTGCCACTTCCTGCGCAGTTTTGCGACTAGCCTTCGCTGTCTGTCCAATCCCGGCGACCACCATTCATAACCTGAGGACCCACGACTTTGCCTTACTCCGAGACACTCGTGCGCAGTACGCACTACCGTCTCAGTGAAGGCACTAGCTAGGACCGACGCCGGCTTGTTGGACGGCAGGTAGCCCAAGCGGGCCCCCACCGTGGCACGGAAACGGAACCAGTCCACCCCACTTACCCGAAACTTCGGCGGCTCACTCACCAACGGCTCGGCGCACTCTGCTGATCGTGGGCACGGCGGTGTAACGATATATGTGATGAGCCGATGGTCGCTCGACGAGGCGCTATCGTGGACACGCCACTCGCGCACCCGGACACTCCTGGTGGAAAGGGTTACATCAATGTTTGACTCGCCATTGGGTCCGCCGAAGGTGAAAGGTTCACCCTCGATGTTCCCAACAGCGAGGTCCCTCGACGAGATGAACTCCTCCACGCTCTTCCGACGATGCTCGGCCTCAGCGCCCCTACCCACAAGATGTCGTCGCTCGCTGTGCCACCGCGGCGAGTGCGCATTGACATCGGCGCCAATTACCACATTGCGAGTGCTCCCTGTTGCTTGGAGACGATCCAGGACTTCATCCAGGTGCGCAAGGTGGCCATCCACACTCTCCGAGTACTGGAAGTACGCAGAGATAAGCACGCACTCCCAGTCTCCCTGTCTTGCAGCGACGGTCATACAGTGGCGGTTCGACAGATGCGGTAGGGCTGCCACGCCGACTGTGCGCGAGAAGACTGCGACGCCCGCTCTTGGTGCGTCCCCTTGCTGGACGAGTGCCAGGCCCTGCTGCGCCTGAGAGTATTGTTCTTGGACAAGAACAATATCCAGACGCAGCTCCCTGGCAATTGTTGATAGCTCATGGGTGGCCAGTGAGGAGCCACCCAGGTTTATTTGGCCAATCTTTAATTCACAAGCCATAATTGGTGCTTGCGACGGCCCTCTCCTCCGCGTATTTGCGCGCTGGGCAGTCTCTCGACGCCGTCATGTGGGAGGCTGCTTCTGCTCGTCCAAATTTATGACATGTGGCGCACCTCGTCTCCGTCGCCTTACATGTAGTTTTTCCGTGTCCCGATTCGCCGCACTTGCCGCACGTTGCTTCCGCGGCCCTACAGTATCGCTCCGGGTGGCCATACTGTTGGCACTTGTGGCAGCAAGTCACTTGGACGTAGTCCATGATCTCCATGGACTGCCACCCTATGTACACGTGTCCTTTTTGTATGAGTGCGTCCCGGAGCGCTGGGGAACACTCTATGATCACCGTCACCGAGTTAGGCCTGCGTCCGTGGCGCTTGTATATCTTTCCTTCTTTGCAGACCCGCTCTAGTGTCCACGAAGGGGACGACCTGAGGTTCTGGTCGTAGATGGCGGCCAGAACATCTTTTTCTGTAGGATCCCCATCTACGTTCCGCAGGCACAGTCTCGGCGACCGCCGTTGAGGCTCCGATACCCTCAGCGTGGGTGGCACGGCACTACGTAGCCTCTCAGCCGCCGAGGGGGACGATGTTTGGACGATAACGCCCGCGTTCCCCAGCTTACGCACCTTGTCCACTTGGACGCTTATTGTGCCCGGGTTTATTTTGGTCAGTGTTATTACGCTAATTATGCTAAGATGGAATGGATTAAGCTTTGCTAATAAGTACGAATGTTGTCCGAATATGCACTGAGGTCGCCGCGCACTTGCGGCGGCCGTATTAGATAGCTTGATCAGCAATAAGGTGTTCGATCGTAAATATTGCATCGAACACCTGTTGATCCATTAAATGGTTATATTAAGGCCGCAGCAGGCTATGATTATATTACAAATATTTTATAACACAATTTTTATTGCCAATTTTGTATAAATCTCATCAAACTGTAAACTCGCAGCGAATGGTTGTCTTAGTAGGTTTACCTTCTTACGTAGTGCGGCGTGTTGCAGCTTCACAGTGTGTTTAGAAGTATGAAGCAGACTATATAACATAATATGCGTATACGTATTTTAAATCTAAACAGCTCTGTGGTTAAGGATGAATCAAATCTGAAAATCTGGAGTTCAATTTGTCAGACAATTGTATACTAACTTTTTGCTTGGTTATGAGGATAGTATATTATATAGGATTGTTTATTATTTTTCTCATTAAATAAAAGTATTCACTTAATCTTTTTTTTACTTTTTTATCGACTACAAGTTGGCCCTTGACTGCTATCACACCTGATGTTAAGTGATGATGCAGTCTAAGATGGAATCGGGCTAACTTTTAAGGAGTGGAACGAAAATCCACACCCCACCCACACGCTAAATTGCTTGGCGATACGTCTGTCGTTAGGGTGGTAACTAGCCACGGCGAAAGCCTCCCACCAGCCAGACCAAGACAAATTAAGAAAAATCTCAATCTGCCCCGCCGGGAATCGAATCTAGGACCTCCGTCTTGTAAATCCACCGCGCATACCACTACGCCACGGAGGTCGTCATTTAATTGATATTTTAACTTTCGAGTTCTAAATCAAATACAGAAACTCAGAGCATATTTTGTCGACAGAGACGCCAATACACGTATCAAGGGTCAAGACAGTCGTTCGTACGTTGATCATTATTATTATATACATACATGTTTTTGTTTAACTAGTGTATTGTCATTGTAGTCTATACTGTATAATGTTAGTATTTTAGTAGGTACGTGTATTGCACTGTGGTGTTAAATCTATAAGAATAGTTATCGGTATTATGATAATTAGAGCATATACAGTCATAATTAAATATTTCTTTTTAGTATTCATTTATAAATATTAGAAGTCTTCATATGAAATCACACATTAAACGTATTTGTGAAAATGTACCGAAAAAATTAATTGGTTGTTACCTAGTATATGGTATGATATTTCCAGAATTGTTTTTCATCTCCCTAAGCTTACATTTTTTCGAATATTTTGCTAAACCAATGCTATAGATCATTCAATCCACGCAGGCTCGTCGTTTTTTTATTTTCAAACGCAGTGCAAGTGTGCAATAAAAACTGCAAGAATGTGAGTTCTTTTACACATTTCTACTCGTCACGTAGTAATAGAACTCATATTCTTGCAGTTTTTATTGCAGACTTGCACTGTAAACGTTTGAGAAACAAAAAACGACGAGCCTTCGTGGATTGAACAATCTATATTAAATGTTTATAAGTTCAACAAGCTTCAGAAATAGACATATGTTGCCGACTAGTAAAAGCTCTTTCGCGCTATCATAATAAAAAGCGATATTTAACGTGAATACTGGTCTTCTGGAATGACGTCAATAGAAGTGTCTACAAAGTATTTATCTCATGGAGGGAGATCAAACTCTAGGTTTTATTAGATATGAGTCCTATCCGTAAACATTGCGCTATTCAGGTTTAACTGAAATAAACATTTTATAATAGCAGAAGCTGAATACGAATGTGTGTAGTGTGGGCTATAACCACGAGCCTGCTCTGCCAAGCATTGATTTTCTGACGAACACTATGGCGTCTGAGAACAGTGTTCGTTGGAGGCTTATTGTACGACCATACTTGACGCCGCGAACAACAACCAGTATAGCGGTCCTGCTCATACTCGGCTCCTAAGCGTAGATGAATATTAAAACTTATGCATTTTATTATACGTTTGGGACTAATTTTTTCATTATTATGAATATTTTGTCGTTTTTTTCATGATTTTGGAAAAAAAAATATTAAACGTGATTAGCTTAAAGTGCCGTGGGAAACAAATACCCCTTAACACCATACATTAAAACTGAATAAGTATTAGATATTAACTTATAAATGAACTAATAAACAATAGCTATTTCGTTAGTTTATATGCAGACCACTCTGCTCTACAATTTGCCCAAAAGAACTTGGTCTGACTAGAATTGCAGTAAGCTCCATTCTAGAACGAGTATCCAAAACATACTCCAGTCAACAAGTTTAAAAACGTTAAAAATAGAGATAAAGGTCCTAAAAATATAAGCAAAATATGAGCGAAAATATTAAACGATATAAGATGAAAAAAAATAATATTTCGTTTTTTGTTAATAATTTAAAAAATATTAACATTAAGGCAATTTGAAAAAAGCTTGTTAAAGAGGAGGAAATTTCCAATAAAAAAGTCCTCACTCCCGGAAGTCTATCTCCATTACTTATAATTTTAATTAGACGTTGAAAATAGTGCTCCGCGCGGCTGTTACGGCATGCCCGCGCCGCCGCTAAAAAGATTTCAGCAATAAAAATATTTTTTTTTTCATCTTATTTTGTTAACAATTATAATTTTTAACCTGCAGCAAAATCCTTGAAAAACATT
This sequence comes from Mycalesis mineus, assembly GCA_034621355.1. Lineage (NCBI taxonomy): Eukaryota > Metazoa > Arthropoda > Insecta > Lepidoptera > Nymphalidae > Mycalesis > Mycalesis mineus. The sequence goes on from CM067881.1 coordinate 5,021,877, forward strand.
TTTCTAGAGGTGATTCCGAATCGAATGAGCCATCGTTCATATTTTTAGGACCTTTATCTCTATTTTTCACGTTTTTGAACTTGCTGACTAGAAACATAGCACGATCCTACCATACATCCGTGCCGCAAGTCTAGGTCTCTGTTCGGCGTTTTTGTTTCTGCCACACGATGGACCGGGCACCCGCACGGTAAATCTATGGAATGCTGAGATGTTCGTCTCTCGTTTTACTTTCGAAACGCAGTGCGCTGCGTGGCTACGTTGATACGCATTTTTTGCAAAAAATTGCCAAGAATGTAAAATTATACAATAATCCTGTATAATTATACAATGTAATTCCAGTGGCGCGGAGGTGTCGGACTGCGGGCGCTACCTGCTGGTGTCGCCGGTGAAGGACTGCCGCGACAACCTGCTGTTCTTCGCAGACCTGTCCAAGACTGCGCAGATCGACGGCAAGCTGCCGCTCACGCAGATCGTGCACAAGTTCGAGGCTGACTACGAGGTACATATCATCATCATCCGTATATATCTGAGGAGATCCGTACAGTGACCAAAGTAACCGACCTTGTTCGGTCGAGGTGCATATCCGAGTATTCTATGGTATAGTTTTTTTTATTTATAGGACATTTCGGACTATTTTCATTTTCATTAACTATCTTATCAGCAGATGAGCTTCTAATACATGTCACAGGCCTTTTGTAGTCTATACCCAAGTGATGTCTTGCAACTCGCTTGATGTCATCAGTCCGCCTCGTTGGGGGTTCAGGAAAATATAATATACAACCAAACTTCATTATAATCAGCTTATATTTATGGCTACCAAAGAAAGTAAAAGGTATATGTAGTTTAGACCTATTAAGTTACTTCAATGTGTTTAAATGGTTTAATGAATGTATACTCTGGAACGTTTGCAGTACGTGACGAACACGGACTCGGTGTGCATATTCCGCACCAACCGGCACGCGCCTAACTACCGCCTCATCAAGATCGACCTCAACAACCCCGCCGAGGAGAACTGGGAGACGCTCATACCTGTGAGTATTAGTATACAATAGTTCTTAGTCCATCGAAGGCTTTTCGCTTACGATCAGGCGTGAATGTAGGCAAGCCTCTACAGCAGTGATTCTCAACCTTTTCTTTGTTGCGGCACTTATTTACTGCTTTCAAAATTTGGCGGCACACAAAGAAAAAGAAAAAAATTATTTACTTACTACAACTAAACACTGCATAAATAGTTTATGACAAAAATTTTAAATACACCAAGACCCCGCTTTGCGTCGCTAATGCGTTCCTGAAAAATGCGACGCAAAGTGAATCACAAATTTGGAAAGCAAATAATAAAATAATTTATTTTTTTGTGGATGTAAGTATATATTCATGTTAAAAATATTTTTCTTTCTAAATGATATAATTTAGTAATATTAACATTATTATATATTTGCAAAATTGGGCGGCACACTTTTGAAATTTGGCGGCACACAAAAGTGCCGCGGCACAGTGATTGAGAATCACTGCTCTACAGAATAAAAAAAAACATAACAAGGTAAATTTCCCAAAAATCGCTTTTTTTTATCGACTACAAGTTGGCCCTTGACTGCTATCACACCTGATGTTAAGTGATGATGCAGTCTAACATGGAAGCGGGCTAACTTGTTAGGAGTAGGATGAAATCCACACCCCTATCGGTTTCTACACGACATCGTACCGGAACACTAAATCGCTTGGCGGTACGTCTTTGTCGGTAGGGTGGTAACTATCCATGGCGAAAGCCTCCCACCAACCAGACCTAGACAAATTAATAAAAACCTCATCCGCTCCGCCGGGAATCGAACCCAGGACCTCCGTCTTATATATCCACCGCGCGTACCACTGCGCCACGGAGGTCGTCAAAATCGCTGCTATAAAGTAAATAAATTATGTAATATTATTTGCTTTATTTCAGTAACAAAGCTATTTGCTGCTGCTGTAGCTGCAAGCTGAAACAGAAGTGACGTTTGGAAAGAATCAATTAAAAAAAAACTGCACATTTATTGAAAAGCCTCTTCAGATTACTTTACTAAATCAATGACTATATGCTTGTGAAATACTAAAGCTACATTTGTGAAGCTAAGTCCCTAGCTTTGCCGGATAGTAGATAGGTTATCTTATCTTCATTACACTAATATTTTTTTAAACATTTTTTTGACGTTTTCAGGAGCACCCCAAAGACGTGTTGGACTGGGCGTCCGCAGTCGACAATGATAAGCTTGTCATTCACTACGTCAGAGATGTTAAAGTAAGTAAGAGTTCTTTTCTCCAAACAAATCAAACGTATAGTACTTGTTGAGCTCACAGTGCCGTGGGAAACAAACATCCCTAAAGACCATGTATTCAAAGTGAATAAATACTATGACCTTACTAATGAACTAACCAAAAATGGCTATGTGGTTAGTTTATACGCGGTAGAAGTGGATGCGAGGGGTATCCATACCATACCATAGGTATACCAGCTAAGTCTCTCTACAACCTGCTAAAAGACCTTGGCCTTACTAGAAGTGCATTAAGCTCCATATTGGAACGAGTGTCCAAAGCTGCTCTAGTAGGGTCCTTCCAAATTTGGCTGGACAGGGAGAATAACTTGAACAGAGGAGGTAAGTGTTGACGCGCGTCACTAAGGGTACCCTTAAACCTTCACCCGTGTCACAAGTCTCGGGCTCTGTTCGGAGTTTTTCTCTCAGCCACGCGATGGACCCGGCGCCCGCACGGTGAATCCATGGAATAGATATTCGTCTCAAGTAGTGTAAGTTTCTTTTGTATGTGTATTTTTCAATAAATTTTCATTTAAATAAAGAATTCACGAAGGCGAGTGAGCTTTACTCGTAGTTGAACGTGTATAAGTACATTGCTGTAGTAGGCGTGTCTGACGGAGCGATTAGTTGCGACCGAGCCGTCGCAACGGTCACTTGTGCTTGGAGTTCATCGCGAACAGACAGACAGATATTCCGCTGGGAATTTGTTTTATAATAAGGATTAATGTAATTTGCAGAGCGTCCTCCAACTGCACAGCATGAACTCGGGCGAGCTGATGCAGACGTTCGAGCTGGACGTGGGCTCCATCGTGGGCTTCTCGGGCAAGAAGAAGCAGAGCGAGATCTTCTACCACTTCATGTCGTTCCTCTCGCCCGGCATCATCTACCACGTCGACTTCACCAAGCAGCCCTACAAGCCTACCGTGAGTACAACCGAACCATATTATTGGCAATAAAGGGCGTTGAACCCTCAATAGCAAAGAAAAAACCTAACAACTATCTGTTAATATTATAAAAATATAAACTGCTGAAACTCACGTGACTTTTGTCGGAGTATGCCCGACTAATTACGAAATTACGAACCAGTACGGAGTCCTTAGTCATGAGCTTTCTTGTTCCTATAACGTAAATATCAGGATAAAAATTAACTTTTGTCGTAACAAAGGCTAATTTTAGGCATGAGGTGCTCCTCATGAGTCAGGAGACTCATTAGGAGGAATTCACGGAGAGGTATTTATTTTATTTGCAGGTATTTAGAGAAGTAAAGGTGAAAGGTTTCGACGCGTCGCAGTACGAGGCTAAGCAGATATTCTACTCGAGCAAAGATGGCACCAAAGTCCCTATGTTTATTGTTTCTAAAAAAGTAAGTAAAATTAAAAAAACTTTCATAAAAACACACTTTTCTTATATGTACTCATCAAGATGAATCAAATGAGCTCAAACTCTATGGGGTTATGTCATTTTATTGAGGAGTTCCTATGGCCACCTTCCAGCTCCAGCATCAGACCCTGGTTACCATATAGGATCAAAGTATTCGTCAAGAGTAATCAAATGAGCTCAAACTCTATGGGGTTGTGTCATTTTATTGAGGAGTTCCTATGGCAACCTTCCAGCCCCAGCATCAGACCCTGGTTACCATATAGGATCAAAGTACTCGTCAAGACAAATCAAATGAGCTCAAACTCTATGGGGTTGTGTCATTTTATTGAGGAGTTCCTATGGCAACCTTCCAACCCCAGCATCATCAGACCCTGGTTACCATATAGGATCAAAGTACTCGTCAAGACAAATCAAATGAGCTCTAACTCTATGGGGTTGTGTCATTTTATTGAGGAGTTCCTATGGCAACCTTCCAACGCCAGCATCATCAGACCCTGGTTACCATATAGTATTAAAGTACTCGTGTAGACAAATCAAATGAGCTCTAACTCTATGGGGTTGTGTCATTTTATTGAGGAGTTCCTATGGCAACCTTCCAACGCCAGCATCATCAGACCCTGGTTACCATATAGTATTAAAGTACTCGTGTAGACAAATCAAATGAGCTCTAACTCTATGGGATTGTGTCATTTTATTGAGGAGTTCTTATGGCAACCTTCCAGCCCCAGCATCAGACCCTGGTTACCATATAGGATCAAAGTACTCGTGTAGACAAATCAAATGAGCTCTAACACTATGAGGTTGTGTCATTTTATTGAAGAGTTCCTATGGCAACCTTCCAGCCCCAGCATCAGACCATAGAGGATTAAAGTGTTCGTCAATACGAGCTAAACGAGCCTTAACTGGATAGGGTTGTGTCGTTTTATTGCCGACTTCCTACAGCCACGTACAAGCTGCAGTATTCGCTTCATGTATGCCAATGAAATTTGAAATGTTCCTATGAGTTTTCCAGGACCCCATCATCAGATCGTGAACTGATGATCATGGGACCAGCAATTCTAGTTTCAAAATAGTATCATTTGTGAAGCAAACAACGATTCTTTTGAACTTGTAGTGTCGCTGTCGATACGATACGATATTGTTTGTTGGCAGGAGCTGCCGCGCGACGGCTCCAACCCCGCGCTGCTGTACGGCTACGGCGGGTTCAACATCAACGTGCAGCCCAGCTTCAGCGTGAGCCGGCTCGTCTTCATGCAGCACTTCAACGGCATCGTCGCCATACCCAACATACGCGGCGGCGGGTACGTGTCCGCCCTTAGTTATTACTTATAAATATTTAGAATTTTGCTGCTCTGGAATCATCCATAGTGGCGTAATCTAAGTTGAGTTAGCGGGTTCTGTATGGGATATATAGAACCCACGCTTTTTTTTATGAATGTCGGCTTATTTTTATCTAAAAAAGTTGTACATGCTTTTTTGACAATGACTCGGAACAATGTTATATAATATAAAAATAAATGAAAATGTAATATGTGTATGTGTCAGTGAGTACGGCGAGCGGTGGCACAATGCGGGCCGGCTGCTGAACAAACAGAACGTGTTCGATGACTTCCACGCGGCGGCCGAGTACCTGGTGAACGAGCGGTACACGCGGCCCGGCCTGCTCACGGCGCAGGGCGGCTCCAACGGCGGGCTGCTGGTGGCGGCGTGCGCCAACCAGCGACCCGCACTCTACGGCGCCGCCATCGTGCAGGTCGGGTCAGTAGCCAACACGCACACGCAGCACGCTCCACGCGGCGGCCGAGTACCTGGTGAACGAGCGGTACACGCGGCCCGGCCTGCTCACGGCGCAGGGCGGCTCCAACGGCGGGCTGCTGGTGGCGGCGTGCGCCAACCAGCGACCCGCACTCTACGGCGCCGCCATCGTGCAGGTCGGGTCAGTAGCCAACACGCACACGCAGCACGCTCCACGCGGCGGCCGAGTACCTGGTGAACGAGCGGTACACGCGGCCCGGCCTGCTCACGGCGCAGGGCGGCTCCAACGGCGGGCTGCTGGTGGCGGCGTGCGCCAACCAGCGACCCGCACTCTACGGCGCCGCCATCGTGCAGGTCGGGTCAGTAGCCAACACGCACACGCAGCACGCTCCACGCGGCGGCCGAGTACCTGGTGAACGAGCGGTACACGCGGCCCGGCCTGCTCACGGCGCAGGGCGGCTCCAACGGCGGGTTGCTGGTGGCGGCGTGCGCCAACCAGCGACCCGCACTCTACGGCGCCGCCATCGTGCAGGTCGGGTCAGTAGCCAACACGCACACGCAGCACGCTCCACGCGGCGGCCGAGTACCTGGTGAACGAGCGGTACACGCGGCCCGGCCTGCTCACGGCGCAGGGCGGCTCCAACGGCGGGCTGCTGGTGGCGGCGTGCGCCAACCAGCGACCCGCACTCTACGGCGCCGCCATCGTGCAGGTCGGGTCAGTAGCCAACACGCACACGCAGCACGCTCCACGCGGCGGCCGAGTACCTGGTGAACGAGCGGTACACGCGGCCCGGCCTGCTCACGGCGCAGGGCGGCTCCAACGGCGGGCTGCTGGTGGCGGCGTGCGCCAACCAGCGACCCGCACTCTACGGCGCCGCCATCGTGCAGGTCGGGTCAGTAGCCAACACGCACACGCAGCACGCTCCACGCGGCGGCCGAGTACCTGGTGAACGAGCGGTACACGCGGCCCGGCCTGCTCACGGCGCAGGGCGGCTCCAACGGCGGGTTGCTGGTGGCGGCGTGCGCCAACCAGCGACCCGCACTCTACGGCGCCGCCATCGTGCAGGTCGGGTCAGTAGCCAACACGCACACGCAGCACGCTCCACGCGGCGGCCGAGTACCTGGTGAACGAGCGGTACACGCGGCCCGGCCTGCTCACGGCGCAGGGCGGCTCCAACGGCGGGCTGCTGGTGGCGGCGTGCGCCAACCAGCGACCCGCACTCTACGGCGCCGCCATCGTGCAGGTCGGGTCAGTAGCCAACACGCACACGCAGCACGCTCCACGCGGCGGCCGAGTACCTGGTGAACGAGCGGTACACGCGGCCCGGCCTGCTCACGGCGCAGGGCGGCTCCAACGGCGGGCTGCTGGTGGCGGCGTGCGCCAACCAGCGACCCGCACTCTACGGCGCCGCCATCGTGCAGGTCGGGTCAGTAGCCAACACGCACACGCAGCACGCTCCACGCGGCGGCCGAGTACCTGGTGAACGAGCGGTACACGCGGCCCGGCCTGCTCACGGCGCAGGGCGGCTCCAACGGCGGGCTGCTGGTGGCGGCGTGCGCCAACCAGCGACCCGCACTCTACGGCGCCGCCATCGTGCAGGTCGGGTCAGTAGCCAACACGCACACGCAGCACGCTCCACGCGGCGGCCGAGTACCTGGTGAACGAGCGGTACACGCGGCCCGGCCTGCTCACGGCGCAGGGCGGCTCCAACGGCGGGCTGCTGGTGGCGGCGTGCGCCAACCAGCGACCCGCACTCTACGGCGCCGCCATCGTGAAGGTCGGGTCAGTAGCCAACACGCACACGCAGCACGCTCCACGCGGCGGCCGAGTACCTGGTGAACGAGCGGTACACGCGGCCCGGCCTGCTCACGGCGCAGGGCGGCTCCAACGGCGGGCTGCTGGTGGCGGCGTGCGCCAACCAGCGACCCGCACTCTACGGCGCCGCCATCGTGCAGGTCGGGTCAGTAGCCAACACGCACACGCAGCACGCTCCACGCGGCGGCCGAGTACCTGGTGAACGAGCGGTACACGCGGCCCGGCCTGCTCACGGCGCAGGGCGGCTCCAACGGCGGGCTGCTGGTGGCGGCGTGCGCCAACCAGCGACCCGCACTCTACGGCGCCGCCATCGTGCAGGTCGGGTCAGTAGCCAACACGCACACGCAGCACGCTCCACGCGGCGGCCGAGTACCTGGTGAACGAGCGGTACACGCGGCCCGGCCTGCTCACGGCGCAGGGCGACTCCAACGGCGCCAACCAGCGACCCGCACTCTACGGCGCCGCCATTGTGCAGGTCGGGTCAGTAGCCAACACGCACACGCAGCACGCTCCACGCGGCGGCCGAGTACCTGGTGAACGAGCGGTACACGCGGCCCGGCCTGCTCACGGCGCAGGGCGACTCCAACGGCGCCAACCAGCGACCCGCACTCTACGGCGCCGCCATCGTGCAGGTCGGGTCAGTAGCCAACACGCACACGCAGCACGCTCCACGCGGCGGCCGAGTACCTGGTGAACGAGCGGTACACGCGGCCCGGCCTGCTCACGGCGCAGGGCGACTCCAACGGCGCCAACCAGCGACCCGCACTCTACGGCGCCGCCATCGTGCAGGTCGGGTGAGTAGCCAACACGCACACGCAGCGCGCTCCACGCGGTGGGCGAGAACCTGGTGAACGAGCGGTACACGCGGCCCGCGTACTGCGGCGCCGCCATCGTGCAAAGTACCAAACATGCTATTATAACTGGAATTAAATATTTTAATAATACATTTTCAAAGTGCAAGTTCAACTATTTAGAACGTTTGGTTGGTTGCAGCGTGCTGGACATGCTGCGCTTCCAGAAGTTCACGATCGGGCACGCGTGGGTGTCGGACTACGGCAGCTCGGACAATGAGACGCAGTTCCACTACCTGCTGGGCTACTCGCCGCTGCACAACATACAGGCGCCTGATAACGGTAATAAAAAAATTTAATATGAAAAATAAGCGATCAATAACGCCATACGAACGTAAGTTAGTGGTCCATCGCATACAACGGTGCAACACCTCTGCCCTACTCGTATTAAGCTTCTTGTATCACGCTCGGGCGGGCTAAACGCGTTGTCGCGATGACCCATGCGTCCGAAGAAGTCTACGAAGACAACTGGTCTTTCTGAAAACTTCGGACGGGGCGGAGTCCGTGTTGTGCTTGTGGGTTTCACATAACCATCCCAACATTTTCTGTGCTTTGTTTCTATTTGAAAAGAATTAATAAATAAATGCTATGTCGGTAGTGAGCCGGGCGGAGTACCCGGCGACGCTGGTGCTGACGGCCGACCACGACGACCGCGTGGTGCCGCTGCACTCGCTCAAGTTCATCGCCACGCTGCAGCACGCCGTGCGCGGCTCGGCGCAGCGCCGCCCGCTGCTGGCGCGCGTCGACACCAAGGCGGGCCACGGCGGAGGGAAACCCACCGCCAAGATTGTGAGTAACTGTATCAAACACGCGCACACTGAACTTGTCAACCTTTGATGCTCTCAACTTCCAGCCACCCGTGTGTACTGAGGGCCAAGTGTGATTTTTTCACAGAACGACTGCGCAAATACGTAACCACTCCTAACGTCTAATTATATATAGAAAATAATTGTATACTCACGTTATAACTAGATGGCGCTGCTTCAATTTCATATTATTTTGCGTTACGTTTTTACGGAACGACTGGTCTCAAGGATGCTAGAAAATATGAAAGGCAAATTACGATCTGCTGGATAGACCTAGAAAATGCAGCATGATCTATTGACTTTCGCCTTGAGGTGGTACAATTTTCCTGATTTAGTTATTGATTTAATCACTTCTTACTATTCAAAATTGAAATTCACCCTAGCAGCAAACAATGAGTACTCAAAACCCCTACATTACAATGTGGGGCTGTTTCAAGGTTGCTGCTTATCTCCAATAGCTTTTAATGTATTCATCAATATTTTAATAGATAAATTAACTGTTCAAGAAAAGAAATGGGGCTATCGGTTTAAAATAAACAATAAATATACAGAGTCCATCTTAGCTTTTGCAGATGACCTTGCTTTATTGACACGAAACCCAAAACATTGTCAGGAGCTATTGAATGTAGTGGATGAGTTCTGCTCATGGACTGGTGGGCTGAGGGTAAAGCCAAGCAAATGTCACTGTCTATGTCTGGGGAGACGAAATACTAAATTTACATCTTATGATCCGGGTCTCTCTATTAGTGGCCAAAGTGTAACCACCATTGCTGAAGCATTGCCTTTTAAGTTCCTCGGTAGAAAGATTGATTACAAAGGACGTACTCCATCCCTTGAGGTAGTCGTCGATAACTTCATAAATGACCTTAATAAGGTAGACCAACAGCCCATTAACAATATAAAAAAAGCGTGGGTCTATGACAACTATCTCACTTCACGTCTGACTTGGCCATTCCTCGTTTATGATATTGGCAGAACCCATCTGGCAAAACTAAAAGTCTTGGTTTGGTCTAGCACTCTCGGCTGACCCTTCAACTCTATTCAGAGATTACAATAATTTTGGGTTAAAACTAAAAAGGCCATCGGAACTCTATAAACACCTCAGGGTTACCCACCACGCACATTCTAGTTAAGTCCCAGGACGAACTAGTTGCATCACTTCCTAAGGACGAGGGTGCCGGAAAACTTGACTCTAGGCTTCAATTTTACAAAAAAATTATGGCAGGGGCTCAGGTAAATAGAACCGGGTTGGGTGCAAGACGTAAAAAGGAAGACCAATTTAAAATCTTTTCAAAATTTCAAATGCAAAACGAGTGGTTAAACTTAGGCGAGTTCTGCATCCCTCTGGCTCTGAAGTGGCGCGCCTCGCTGTACGATTGGTCTCTCCTGCCTTATTGAAATTTTTTCTTAATGCCTTTCAACTGACTCTCCCAGATCAGAGTAACCTAGTAAGATGGGGAAAGCCTCGGAAAAATCTTGCTATACCTGTGGTGAGGCAGTGGACACTGCAAGGCACTTATTGGTAGGTTGCAAGGTGCTCCTGGACAGGGGTCTCTACTCACGCCGCCACGACAGAGTACTAGAAATCATACGTGAAGCAGTAAGCCTCTCAGTAGCTAGGGCCCAAAAAGGGTTGACGACAAATAAAAGACAAACTAACTTCGTTAAAGCAGGCTCAAGTATAAATTCCACCAGCAAGCCTTATTCACTTCTGGGCTCTGCTCCTGATTGGACTATATTAATGGACACGTATGAAAAGCACTATAAAATCCCGGAAGACTTAGCTATTACGACATCTAGACCGGACATATTTCTTTTTTCCAAACAAATCAAACGTATAGTACTTGTCGAGCTTACAGTGCCGTGGGAAACAAACATCCCTAAAGACCATGTATTCAAAGTGAATAAATATTATGACCTTACTAATGAACTAACCAAAAATGGCTATGTGGTTAGTTTATACGCGGTAGAAGTGGGTGCGAGGGGTATACCAGCTAAGTCTTTCTATAACCTGCTAAAAGACCTTGGCCTTATTAGAAGTGCAGTAAGTTCCATATTGGAACGAGTTTCCAAAGCTGCTCTAGTAGGGTCCTTCCGAATTTGGCTGGGTAGGGAGAATAACTTGAACAGAGGAGGTGAGTGTTGACGCGCGTCACTAAGGGTACCCTTAAACCTACACCCGTGTCACAAGTCTCGGGCTCTGTTCGGAGTTTTTCTCTCGGCCACGCGGTGGACCCCCACCCGCACGGTGAATCCGTGGAATGCTAAGATATTCGTCTCTCAAATACACTACTGAATTTTTAATCCTGTGAAAATGTAAGGCCCAGACAGCTTCATTCAAATGATTAAACGTTTGAAGCTATATCTGGCACGGGACTTTCATCTTTGTTCAAATAAATATGCAAGGCAATGCCGCCATGTTTGTGCTTTGTCAACGTACAATGAAAATAAGTATGTGTTTACAAAACAGTCTGGCAGGTTCCTTCAATAACTGTCCAAAGTCCGTTATTTAAATGATGTCTGGCGCCAGCATGTAAAAAGTTATTTTCCTGACATTTTCAGCAGTTATATACTGACCAGAAAAATGAATAATCTCGCCATATTGCGGATACAAATAAAAATGGAACTAATTTAGTCTAAGAAATTACTATGCATGAGACAGCGAAAGAGTATTTGTGGCGCCACGTTTTTTAATTTTTTTGATTGTGCGGTTTTTGTTTAAAAGTCTCTTTTCTGCCTACAGATTGAAGAATATACGGACATTCTGTGCTTCATGACGCAGTCGCTAGGCCTCAAGTTTGAAAAGTAACCAGTTGCCATACCAACAGTCAAATAGTATTAATTGCATCGATATAAATGAAATAGTATTATGTAAATATATACAAACCACACACAGTCAGATTACCTCAGGCCTCCGCCAGGGGGCTGGTGATATTGTTATGCATTGCTACTATTTTTTTATTGAATAAACTTTGTTTTTATTTTTATCTCCTCTTTATTTGTAGTTCCCTCTTACCTGTTCAGCCATGTAAGCAAAACTACATGCGGTCCAAAATAGCACGTATTCGAAAATATCGCTCTGTATCGTTGCTTTGCGGCGAAAGAAAAAGCAACTTTTCACCACTTTTGGGCAATAATTTATAGTATATTTATTGTAGGCACAGCAAGGCACTTGTTGGTAAGACGCAAGGTGCTCCTGGGGTCTTTATCCACGCCGCCACGAGCTATAAACATTTCAGTAGCTAGAGCTCAAAGAGGATTTATGACAAATAAAAGGCAAACTAACTTCGTTTAATTTTAACGACAGGCTCAAGCACGAATTCCACTAGTAAACCTTTAATCAAATCTAGACTCTGCACCCGATTGGATTATATTAATGGACACGTATGAAAAGCACTATAAAATCCCAGAAGTCGTAGCTATTTCGACATATAGACCGGACATTTTCCTTATTTCTGAACAAATCAAACGTATAGTAAGTACTTGTTGAGCTTATCTGTAGTCCCAGTGCCGTGGGAAACAAACATCCCTAAAGACCATGTATTCAAAGTGAATAAATATTATGAACTAACTAAAAATGGCTATGTGGTTAGTTTATACGCGGTAGAAGTGGATGCGAGAGGTATACTAGCGAAGTCTATAACATGCTAAAGATCTTGCGGCCTTACACCCACGGCCCATATTTTTTTTTATTAATATACCTTCTTTTTGTGTTTACTAAGGCGGTTTCTTTTCAACCCAAACCCCTACGTTACACTGGGTTTGGGTTTGTGGGCCGTGGGTGTAAGACCCGCCTAATTTAAGCCTAAAGTTAAGGGTTAATCTTAATCTTCAAAACTTACTGATCTGATTTAAGAAATTCTTTCGCCAGTAGAAAGTTACATTATTAGGAAGTGTTATAAGCTATATTTCATATTTATATTATATATATTAGTCGAATTATTGCAGTTTTTGCGCGAAAATCTGACCGAAAAATATATTAAATCGAGTTTATCCGCATGCGCTGCCGTAACTATTGGGTATAATTGAAATCAATGTATGAGAACTTTATATATCTTAAAATATTCTACAAAAAAGTCCACATCACCATATATCTATCTTTTATATTTTAGCAGATATAGAACTTGTTAACTTTTACGTACTGAATAGGTATCAGCATTTTGGTAAGGATATTCTTTCAGTGATGGGGTTGAGAATTTGATCTTTTTTAATTTATTTGGCATAGCAAACCATATCTATAAAATAATATAAAGTGGAAGAGTTTGTTTAAACGAGTTAATTAATCTGTGGGTGTGAAAAGTAATATATAAGCTGTAATAAGTTGAACTTGTGTGTTTTGGCGAGATGGGCGTCATCAACGTTGGTCTGCAACCTGTAGCCTTCGGGTGCATCCCAGTAGTACCCCATACCGTAGTTCTATAGAACTGTTGGGATATTTTCCGTGCTGTCAAATTATATCCCAACAGTTCTATATAGAACTGTAGTATAGTTTTGCTCTTGACTTTACTTATAGCATATAAGTTATAAACTTTATATTATTTTATTTGATATGTCATTTTGTTTTTAACAAAAAAATGTCCCTTGCAACAAAAGCTAAGTTGTTAAAACCAAGTAGTAGTCGTGTCTAAAAAAATATTCTCTTATTTTAGAAGTTACAGGGGGACACATTTTACCACTTTGGAAGTATCTTTCGCGCAAACTATTCAGTTTAGAAAAAAAATATATTAAAAACCTCAATACCATTTAAAGACGTTTTGTGCAATTTAAGCAAAGCTTTAATCGATATACTATGTTTATAGATATTCTCAAATTTAAGTGGACATTTATTATTGCAATCAAAAGAGATTCCTTATTATACTTATAAAAACTATAGATATTTTATATGTAACATACAAATAAGATGTTGATATCGACATTTCTTTAATTTTGTCCCATTAGTTCTATGTAGAATTAATGGGACACTAAGCACTAATATGGTGTATCAACAGTTCTATAGAACTAAAATTAGGGGGTACTACTGGGATGCACCCTAACCTTCAAGCTGAATTAAGTGGCAGTTCTCCCATACACACGAGACAAGAATAGTTTAGTAGATTGTACTCAAAAAAACTGTCGCCTTAGATTTAAATAATATTATACCATCCGTATAAACAAGACAGGAGGGCTACCTAAGGAGCTAGGAATATTCACTGGGACCAAGGTGATGTTGCGTTATAATGTAGATGTCTCCAAAGGTCTGGTGAATGGTGCCATTGAACATATTACAGACTATATGGCCCTGCTTCCGAATTGAGCCCAATTCAGCAAAAGCCTGTGGAATTTTAGCCACAGTCACGAAACCGCGGAACTAAGAATGCTGCTAATGGTGTTATGTTAGACTTTAGTACACGAAATGCAAGGTAGCACTGTCGACTACGCCAATATTTAATCAGGGTAAAAATATTAGAAAGTGTCCTTATTGAAGAGCTGGATTGTCAGAAATTAACCGGAAACAATAATGCGTTGAATGAGAGGAACAGACTGAGAATTCTAGCCTAGCGATAAGGAAAAAATAAATTAAAAGAAGCTTTTATGATCATATAAATTGTATTTAATGAGGTTATAAGTTGATAGTTAAAATTTTTTTCTTTAATTTCTTCTTTTTTGAGTGTTTAAATCACAGTAGAGTGGCACAAAGTCACGGGCACAGTTCGTTATTATAATAAAATGTTATGTACCACGACTATGTGATCCCCCCCCCCCCCCCTGAATTGAAACATACTGACAGGTATATTGTAGCCAATAGACCTGATTTAGTGATAATCGATAGATCAGTGCGCCGTGCAATGATTGTTAGGATTGTTGATATTACTTTTCCACATAACGATAATATGGTGCAAGCCAAAAAGGAAAAGTATGAAAATACCTTGCTCACGAGATTACCGCCATGTGGAATATTTCAATCGACAATTATTGTTCCTATAGTCGTTTCAGTTAATGGTCTTAAAGCGAAATACTTCGGACAACACTTTGAGAAATTTTCGCTTAATTAATCAAGGGTCGGATACAAAAGGCAGTAATTCTTGAGACGACGCGTACTTATTGCGAGGAGATTCCTCACTCTGGAGCCCTGACCACTGGTTGTTTGTGTCCCCAAGCCCCGCTGCAGGCGGATTAGATGTATTTATAAATTTTTAATAGCGTTTTTTATTTTTTTTATAAGCATAGTTGAAAATTAAAAAAATGTAAATAAATAAATTTTTTTTTTTTTTTTTTTTTTTTTCTCTCCTCTATTATGCAATCAGCCACAACAGCTATAAGCAAATTTGTTGAGGGACTAATGATATTTGTAGCTGGTCTTCCATTGAAGGCCATGCCACTTTCTTAATTTCTAATGTGTGCAATGTCATTTTATTTGTTTTAAGAGTCCCATATAAAGGCGCGTTTTAGCCTTCTCACGCTTATCGGGTCTCTGAGGGATGTAGCCAGTTTATTGCGATGGGTGGCAATGCGATTTTCATAGCTCATTGATCTGAGTTCAACTTCTTCTTTTATAGTTTTCATGCCCAGATACTCATGCAGCTCAGAAGTCTTAGTGAACCATGGGGCATTTGTAACAGTTTTAAAAACTTTATTTTGAAATCTTTGCAGTATTTCAAGATTTGAGTTCTTGGCTGTTCCCCACAGTTCAATTCCGTAGGTCCACACAGGTTTAATTATTGTTTTGTAAATAAGCAATTTGTTGTTAAGCGACACATGCGAATATCTTGCCATGAGCCAGTTAAGTTTTCTGAATCTCTCATTTAGTTCATCACGTTTCTTTGTTATGTGGGTTCTCCATGTTTGTTTTCTATCCAAGTGGATGCCAAGATATTTCGCTGTATCGCTTTGAGGAATGACATCGGTTCCTAGTGTGACAGGGCTACAAGCTTCTTTGCGTAGGGTGAAGGTCACATGTGTTGATTTAGTTGAGCTAGCTTTGATACGCCATTTAGCCATCCATGAATTAATTTTGTTTAAATGGTTTTGTAAAATATTTGAAGCCATATTTGCGTCTTTGTTGTTGCACAATACAGCAGTATCAGCGAATGTAGCGGTGAGTACACTGTTCGATACTGGGATATCAGCAGTGTATAAGAGATAGAGGGTTGGTCCTAAAACGGATCCCTGAGGAACACCTGCTTTAATATCATGAAAATTCGAGTATGCGTCATTAGCTTTTACACGAAATATTCTCTGACCGACATATGACTTTAACAACAAGAAGAAACTGTGTGGAAGATAATTTTTAGCTTTAAAGAGCAATCCGCTGTGCCAGAC
The DNA here is from genome assembly GCA_034621355.1 of Mycalesis mineus. Classification (NCBI taxonomy): domain Eukaryota; kingdom Metazoa; phylum Arthropoda; class Insecta; order Lepidoptera; family Nymphalidae; genus Mycalesis; species Mycalesis mineus. Next base: position 5,038,069 of record CM067881.1, read on the forward strand.
CTTGTCGAAAGCCTGTTGTACGTCCAAAAATACAGCAGAGCAATATTCTTTACTTTCCAAGGCGTTTCGAATTTGTTTGACTACTCTGTGCACTTGTTCCACAGTAGAGTGTCCGCTCCTAAATCCAAATTGGTGCTGAGGAATAATTTCTCTGTCGTGAAGTATAGTTTTAAATCTGGATAAAGCTATCTTTTCGAATACCTTCGACAGTGTTGGCAATAGGCTAATTGGTCTATAGGATGTAACCAAATGCGGTGGCTTTCCAGGTTTTGGTATCATAATAATTTCCGAGATTTTCCAAATATTTGGGTAGTGTGATGTTCTTAAGATCCCATTAAATAGTTGAGTTATAAACACGATTGCTTTTTTTGGGAGTTGTCGTAATAGTTCAGGCGTTATTAGACAAAATCCTGGTGCTTTGTTAAGGTCAAGCTCGTTTATTGTTCTGTAAACCTCCTTAGGAGAGCAGCTCTTTATCGGTAAGCTAAGTTGTAAATCACTGTCCAGAAACTCATTGATTTCTTTTTCCGTGTCTGAGTCGCCGATGTTTGGCGTAAATACTTCACTAAGAAACTGAGCAAAAGCTTCTGCGCGTTCACTATCTGTCCTCGCCCAAGTACCATTTTCTAGTTTTAGTGGATGTCGTGTATTAGTAGGTGCATCTTTGTTTGTCTTCACGGCCCTGTAAAGTGAATACTCATTGTTCGCCGACGCAGACAGATTTACCAATTTTTGTTGCAATGTATCGTTTTCTATCTCTTTTAAATATAATGTTAGATTTACTGCTGCTTGTTTAAACGCCCTTTTGTCCGACGGATGACGGCTGTTATGCCAGACTCTTCTAAGTCTTCTTTTCTCTAAGACCCTGCCTTTGATGTCTTTGGGCAAGTTAGCACTGCCTGGCCTGTTACTTATATCTGGAGTAGTAATCCACGCTGCAAACTGTATTATGCGCGTTATGGTTTCGGCTGCTTCATCAATGTCATCGTTTGTTTTGAGTGCAATTTTTAGTGATAGATTACTATCGATAAATTCTCTGAAGGCATGCCAATCTGTTTGTTTATTGTACAGATATTCTTTAGAGGGCCTTTTGATTATAGTTGTACTAATTGTACCTACTACTGGTGTATGGTCAGAGCTGCTGTCATGGCAGCTATCTACACTGACGTACAAATGTGATAGCCCTTTGTATACAAAGAAGTCTATGAGGTCCGGTACTTTGTTGGGATCTGTAGGCCAGTATGTTGGTTCGCCCGTGCTTAAAATATGCAACCTGTTTTTAATTATGCTAGAATTGAGTTCTCTGCCTCGAGGAAGCGTCAGGCGTGATCCCCATTGCACATTTTTGGCATTCCAGTCCCCACCACAGATGAATCTATGTCCGAGCGTTCTAAAATAGTCTGAGAATTGGTTCTCTTTAGGGTTTGGTTTAGGGGGGCAATAAATAGCAGAAAGAGTAAGTGAACCTTGACTATCGTTGAGTGAAATGGTTGTAGCTTGTAAGTGGGGTGTTTGGTACTCTTCTAAGATGTCATGTTTCAAAGATTTCCTTACGATTATAGCTGTTCCAGCATGAGCAGTTCCGTCTGGATGTGGCGTTGCATATGTGATATAGTCTTTAATAGCAAAATTGTGGTTGGGTGTAAGATGAGATTCTGACACCAATAGTACATCTATTCTTTGCACATTCAATAGAAGTTCGACGTCACTCTTATGTCTAGACAGTCCATTAACGTTCCACGTTGCTACTCTTAGAGTTGCCATTACACAAGCTTTTGTATGACTGTAGTCAATAAGTTCATCATTATTGACATTTGGTCTATTAGTTTATCTAGCTTTTCAGCTTGTTTTGTGAGTAGAATTTCTAGTTTAGATTCTGTAGGAAATTCATCTTTGTTCTGGTTTTTTGCAGCTTCCGCATATGTTCTATTTTTATACTGGCTTGAAGGCTGTTGTCTAGTCTGTTCTTTCTGCCATGCTCCTAATGGTTGATCTAATTTATGATTTTTTTCCTGTTTTTCATTGTTTTGTAAGTAGTCTTTATATTCTGTTTGTTTCTTTGGTTTTGTCTGCTCTCTTCTTAAGGGATTTCTCTTTCTTTTGTTAATCTCTACATAAACTTCGCAGCCTTTGTGATTTGCTGGATGATTACCTAAGCAGAGGCAGCACTTAGCTGGAGTGTTTCGGTCTTTTTTGGGACAATCTATTGTATTATGATTCTCTGCACATTTCACACACCTGTATGGCCTAAGGCAGTTATTTTTAGTGTGTCCATATTGCTGACATCGTTTGCATTGGGGCACATTTGTTTTTTTTATTGGATCTTCAATAACAACCTTTGTGTTAAAAATATATGAAATTTTCTTAGCCTCCGAGTTGTTTGGATGAGGGTCTAGGTTGACAAAGAATGTTGACAATGGTATTTTGTTTGGTCCATAACGAGCATTAACTATTTCACCACATACGGTGTTTCCAGACTGCTCTATGGCTTCCCTTATCGCCTCTATAGGTGTGCTTGGATGAAGCTTCTTGATGACAATTCTGTAAGGTCTTGTGTCTTTTCTAGAAAAAGTATGTCCAATGAGGTTGTTTTCTCTTACGATTTTCATCAACCGGTGGTAAGATTCTATTGTTGGACAACTGAGTCTTAATTGGTTGCGAGTAACAACTTTGATCGTGAACTCTTTTGTGTCTAATTCTGTTTTAATTAAGTCTGTCAGTTTTGCAACATCTTCAACGCCGTATAGCATGATTGGTGGTGGTTTGTAAACATGTTTACTGCTTGATTGTTGAGTTTCTGCTTCATCTACATCTATGTCCAGTGAAGCAAACTGGTTAGACGTTGTTGTTTTCCCTTCTGGTGATGGTGTGCCTGACACTTTCTTTCTTTTTGGGTTTCTGATTGTGGGTACCCTCTGCCAATCAGGATGATTTCGTGATTCTGTGAGGTCTGTAGGTGGTTCAACATTACTAGGTGTACTGTCTGTTGGTGTGCTTCTTGATTTCGCTATGAATAGGCTGGGGTGAAAAGCTTGCTGAACTAGTTTCTTTCCAGTGACATTTACAGGCACAGGTGTCTGCTTATGGGGAGCTTGTTGAGTAAATTTTCTGCTACTGCTACCGGATACACTTGCTAAAGTAGAAGTGGATGGTGGTGTCCTCTGCAATCCTCTTCTTCTAAACGGGTCTTCTTTTTCTTCTTCTTTTTCTTCTTCATTTTCTTGCTTCTTCATTTCGTTTTCTCTTCTGTTTTCTAGCGTCAATTTGGGTGAGCGGACTTTGCCCCCCCCCAGAATACGTGGGGCAGACTGACATATAGTCAGTGAGGGATTCTCCTTCCGCGGAGCAGTCGGGACCCTCCTGGGGTAGTGTATATTTCTTTTGTGCCGCCATCCAAATTTTTCCCCAAGTTTCCCACCCATGTTTGGTCTTTTGAAATCAGAGTTGACCTTCTCCTAGATGGACTACCAACCAAGGTTGACGAGGCCCATCTCCCCGAGCAAAGAAATTAGTTTTGAGTGGCGGTTCTTACTCGCCACCGACGTTCATCATCACCGAGTTTGACGCCATTAAATGGGGTATACTCCGCTACAAGCTCCCCGGCGACCCTCCGATGAACCGCTCCTTGTCCGCGACTGCTTATTGGGTATTCGCAGCTAGCCCCTATATCTAGGGGCCGTTTCGCTATCCGCAAACTGCGACGCGTGTGGTGGCATAGAGCTCTGCCCCTGGGAAGTGTCACCCAGAACCACAAAATAAATAAATAATAGAAAAAAAATATTGTTATTCATAGTAGTTAGTAAAATATAGTCAGAAAACCTATTGTCCCTATAGTAGGACAAACCATACCCTTAACATACATTCTACTGTTTAATAAAAAAACCCAGTGTGCTACTATCTTTACTTCATTTTATTTAAAAGGGATCCTGATGAACTTATCAACTTCACAGGGATCCCCTGGAGGATCCTGGTAGACCGCTCCGAATTGATGTGAATGATTCGGAATTAAGTATGGTATCGGTATGGGGTACCTACTGCTAGGATACAACCTGCCGGACTGGGCGTGCCCTTTTTTTTTTATCGCTGGGAAATGCATTTACGCATCCCTTCCACGAAAGGGGGAAGGGTATGTGGGGCGGTAATCCGGAATACCCACTAAAACCCAGCGGATCCGTCTGCGTCATTTGAGAGAGCGCCACAGGATCGCTTTCGCAAGCTACTGTGACGTCTTGACGTGTGCGCACATTTGTTAGTAGATGTCCATGTTGGTACGACCTAACCTACGGCGGGAGTAGCTGGGCATAGCGATGCCTTCTTCTACCCCGTCTTCCTCTGCGTATTACAGGAGCATCAGGGTCTGCTTCCCGTATCCGCTCTTCTGCTTCTTTAAGGCTCACTACCGCCTCACGGTATTCCAACACGGTCGTCCAACAGGTCTCGCTGCCGATCATACTATTGATTAAGGTCGGCAACGACACGTCTCCACCCACAATTGACGTCAGGAGGTGCCTTTGAGGCCCCCAAGCTGGACATTCGACTAGCGTGTGATGTGCTGTGTCCTCTGGAGCCGCACACTGATGACAAGCCGGAGTTGGTTCCCGTCATATCTGATGCAGATACTTACCAAAACAACCGTGTCCTGTAAGTATCTGCGCCAGCCTGAATGTCAGTGTTCCGTGTCTTCTTTTTAACCAGCTTTCCAAGTGAGGACGAACCGCTACAACTGTCCAACATCCAGCAACTGGGGAATGCAGATCCTCCTTCCACCTTTCGATAAGCACCGTTTGAGCAAGGGTCCTGAAACTATTTGTCGCAGCTGCTACTGGCAATCCCTGAGCCCTCAAGTCCGCCCGAAATTTATAAACTTCAGCCAGAACCTCGCGCTACAGTACCCTACCTAACCATATATATAAATTGGCAACGAAGGGCGCTGAACCCTCAAAAGTTGCTAAGAGCAAAGATATTCTCTCTCTTACCTATGTATTTGCAATCCAATGTGAGTCTTACTCTCAAATAATAAATTTCGTCGGTTGGCAATATTGCCGGACTATAGAAGGCCAGCAATTTGTAATTGAGATAAGACGTAGGAAAGAAGTGAAACACATATTAGTATTTAATATTGTTTATTGTTATACAATGCTAACAGCATGAAGTTTGTGTTGGGACTTACTCCGCCCAATATAATAATATAAAATATTAGTTGCTTAATCAAAATAAATAAACACTTCCTTATGCCACTGTGGCGTTTTATATCCCAATAATAATAATAATAATATTTTTCATTTCTTTATGCGTTGTTACTTGTGCAACATTCAACATGAAGAAATATCTACCAATGGCCTCGATTTAAAATGCTCCTCAGTAATAGCTAAATGAGACGTGCCCGCCTCGTTCGGAGATACATTTTAGCGAACTTTACCGCTAAGTAATCTAACAAACAGACCCATTACAATGAAATGTACAATTGTCGGCGTACATACAACTGATCGGGCGGCGGGTCGCACCAAGCACATTATAATTAAAACAAAAAACTAAATCATTAAAGTAATCGTAATAATGTCTCCGATCAATTGTATTCTCATTCCTTATACACGTATTACCTTTTCCTCCTAAGATTAGTCGTCAAACTAGTTAGATAATAATAGTCGATTATATTATATGATACTAAAATAACAAGCAATCTTAATCCTAAATAGATTAGGTATACATGCTATTTCTACTAGTACGGCACTAGCCAGATGAAATAATGTATTGCCGTTAACGTGTTCCATACAAGAGACGTAAAATTCAGGCGAAACAGGCAACTCGCAGGTCAAAAGGTGAATTAAAGTCAAGTTTCGACAAAATAAAAAAAAACAATATATATATTGAACATTACATGCACAAAAAAAACAATTTTAAGATCCAGATGAAGCCTTTATATTTATATTAGACAACATCCCTGCTAGCTCAGCATCCGTGGCTACAACGTTGTTCATACTGTATAGTGTTGATGCGGCTAAATACATAATATACAATTGAATTAACAGTTTGTTTTAATTTGGTATTTCATAAATAAATGTCTCTTATCAAACACATAACGGAGATACGCAAGCGAGATTGACTTATAAATTAAAATTACACATTTCATAGTTTAGGGTCAGGGAAAAATCTTGAATATACATCTAATCTAATTAATACGTAGTTAAAAATCGAGGCCACGCGTCAATCGCCGCATCCCCCGCCGACGGTCGCGTCGCGGCGAGGCGGGCGCGACTGTCGCAGGCCGAGGGTCGCGGCGATCACTAACTGTTCACTTCAAATAGCTGGTCCCTTTGAACATGTCTATACTAACTAAACTACCATATCTTAATGAAACTCTGACGTACGCGATTATCGTCCTAAAGAATCACGCTCGTCACAATTCAAAATAATGTATGTATCTATGTATATTTGTTAATATTATATTTAAACTATTTTGTCTAAAAAAATAATAATTTAATGGTGGATAAAATATTTAGGGGAATAAAAATGATTATTGTCCGATTCGCAGACCTAACCGATATGCTCACAAAATTTCACGAAAATCGGTCTAGCCATTTCGGAGGAGTTTAATTACAAACACCGTGACGAGAGAATTTCATATATTTAATGATATTTTATCGCACCACGAGAGAAAAGATCAATCGTTAAATGAACATGACAACAAATCCTGTATTTTTTGAGAACTTGGCGGTCACACTGCTGGTGCTTTTTATTAAATTCATATTTAGATACATTAAATATGAATTTAATAAAAAGCACCTGGTTGACCGAGCTGTGCTTGATATTTTCTCATAAAATAATAATCTACTGCGAATAAACATCGACATGAGATGTACATAAACATACATACGAGGTTATATTATTAATCTATCAAAGCAGTTCACTGAGTGACAAGTGTGCGTCAAGGG